>OU744736.1:48955388-51843599 GCA_916613615.1 Steromphala cineraria
ACTGCTGGTGCCAACCAATCTTCTCACAGGTTTTAGTTTTTGTATAATTGGCTTTAGATGCGACCTTAATGTACAGTGTAGCAGATATTGTCATTATTTTCCCTACGATGAAATTTTCTTAATATGGCTTGGATATGCACCAAAAAGGGCTCAAATGTTCACAAAAATAAATGCTATCTGTTGGTGCCAACCAATCTTCTCACAGATTTTTAGTTTTTGTATAACTGGCTTTAGATGCGTCCTTATTGTACAATTGAGCAGATATTGTCATTATTTTCCCTACGATGAAATGCTCTTAATATGGCTTGGACATGCACCAAAATGGGCTCAAATGTACACAAACATAAATTCTATCTGCTGGTGCCAACCAATCTTCTCACAGATTTTTAGTTTTTGTACAATTGGCTTTAGATGCGACCTTAATGTACATTTGAGCAGATATTGTCATTATTGTCCCTACGATAAAATGTTCTTAATATGGCTTGGATATGCACCAAAATGGGCTCAAATGTACACAAAAATAAATGCTATCTGCTGGTGCCAACCAATCTTCTCACAGATTTTTAGTTTTTGTATAATTGGCTTGAGATTCGACCTTAATGTACAGTTGAGCAGATATTGTCATTATTTTCCCTACGATGAAATTTTTCTTAATGTGGCTTGGATATGCACCAAAATGGGCTCAAATGTACACAAAAATAAATGCTATCTGCTGGTGCCAACCAATCTTCTCACAGATTTTTAGTTTTTGTATAATTGGCTTGTGATGCGATCTTAATGTACAGTTGAGCAGATATTGTCATTATTTTCCCTACGATGAAGTTTTTCTTAATATGGCTTGGATATGCACCAAAATGGGCTCAAATGTACACAAAAATAAATGCTATCTGCTGGTGCCAACCAATCTTCTCACAGATTTTTAGTTTTTGTATAATGGCTTGAGATGCGATCTTAATGTACAGTTGAGCAGATATTGTCATTATTTTCCCTACGATGAAATTTACTTAATATGGCTTGGACATGCACCAAAATGTGCTCAAATGTATACATAAATAAATGCTATCTGCTGGTGCCAACCAATCTTCTCACAGACATTTTGTTTTTGTATAATTGGCTCTAGATGCGACCTTATTGTACATTTGAGCAGATATTGTCATTATTTTCCCTACGATGAAATGCTCTTAATATGGCTTGGACATGCACCAAAATGGGCTCAAATGTACACAAACATAAATTCTATCTGCTGGTGACAACCAATCTTCTCACAGGTTTTAGTTTTTGTATAATTGGCTTTAGATGCGACCTTAATGTACAGTGTAGCAGATATTGTCATTATTTTCCCTACGATGAAATTTTCTTAATATGGCTTGGATATGCACCAAAATGGGCTCAAATGTACACAAAAATAAATGCTATCTGCTGGTGCCAACCAATCTTCTCACAGATTTTTAGTTTTTGTATAATTGGCTTTAGATGCGTCCTTATTGTACAATTGAGCAGATATTGTCATTATTTTCCCTACGATGAAATGCTCTTAATATGGCTTGGACATGCACCAAAATGGGCTCAAATGTACACAAACATAAATTCTATCTGCTGGTGCCAACCAATCTTCTCACAGATTTTTAGTTTTTGTACAATTGGCTTTAGATGCGACCTTATTCTACATTTGAGCAGATATTGTCATTATTGTCCCTACGATAAAATTTTCTTAATATGGCTTGGATATGCACCAAAATGGGCTCAAATGTACACAAAAATAAATGCTATCTGCTGGTGCCAACCAATCTTCTCACAGATTTTTAGTTTCTGTATAATTGGCTTGAGATTCGACCTTAATGTACAGTTGAGCAGATATTGTCATTATTTTCCCTACGATGAAATTTTTCTTAATATGGCTTGGATATGAACCAAAATGGGCTCAAATGTACAAAAAATAAATGCTATCTGCTGGTGCCAACCAATCTTCTCACAGATTTTTAGTTTTTGTATAATTGGCTCTAGATGCGACCTTATTGTACATTTGAGCAGATATTGTCATTATTTTCCCTACGATGAAATGCTCTTAATATGGCTTGGACATGCACCAAAATGGGCTCAAATGTACACAAACATAAATTCTATCTGCTGGTGACAACCAATCTTCTCACAGGTTTTAGTTTTTGTATAATTGGCTTTAGATGCGACCTTAATGTACAGTGTAGCAGATATTGTCATTATTTTCCCTACGATGAAATTTTCTTAATATGGCTTGGATATGCACCAAAATGGGCTCAAATGTACACAAAAATAAATGCTATCTGTTGGTGCCAACCAATCTTCTCACAGATTTTTAGTTTTTGTATAATTGGCTTTAGATGCGTCCTTATTGTACATTTGAGCAGATATTGTCATTATTGTCCCTACGATAAAATGTTCTTAATATGGCTTGGATATGCACCAAAATGGGCTCAAATGTACACAAAAATAAATGCTATCTGCTGGTGCCAACCAATCTTCTCACAGATTTTTAGTTTTTGTATAATTGGCTTTAGATGCGTCCTTATTGTACAATTGAGCAGATATTGTCATTATTTTCCCTACGATGAAATGCTCTTAATATGGCTTGGACATGCACCAAAATGGGCTCAAATGTACACAAACATAAATTCTATCTGCTGGTGCCAACCAATCTTCTCACAGATTTTTAGTTTTTGTACAATTGGCTTTAGATGCGACCTTATTCTACATTTGAGCAGATATTGTCATTATTGTCCCTACGATAACATTTTCTTAATATGGCTAGGATATGCACCAAAATGGGCTCAAATGTACACAAAAATAAATGCTATCTGCTGGTGCCAACCAATCTTCTCACAGATTTTTAGTTTCTGTATAATTGGCTTGAGATTCGACCTTAATGTACAGTTGAGCAGATATTGTCATTATTTTCCCTACGATGAAATTTTTCTTAATATGGCTTGGATATGAACCAAAATGGGCTCAAATGTACAAAAAATAAATGCTATCTGCTGGTGCCAACCAATCTTCTCACAGATTTTTAGTTTTTGTATAATTGGCTTTAGATGCGACCTTAATGTACAGTTGAGCAGATATTGTCATTATTTTCCCTACGATGAAATTTTTCTTAATATGGCTTGGATATGCACCAAAATGGGCTCAAATGTACACAAAAATAAATGCTATCTGCTGTTGCCAACCAATCTTCTCACAGATTTTTAGTTTTTGTATAATTGGCTTGAGATCGACCTTAATGTACAGTTGAGCAGATATTGTCATTATTGTCCCTACGATGAAATTTTTCTTAATATGGCTTGGATATGCACCAAAATGGGCTCAAATGTACACAAAAATAAATGCTATCTGCTGGTGCCAACCAATCTTCTCACAGATTTTTAGTTTTTGTATAATGGCTTGAGATGCGACCTTAATGTACAGTGTAGCAGATATTGTCATTATTTTCCCTACGATGAAATTTTCTTAATATGGCTTGGATATGCACCAAAATGGGCTCAAATGTACACAAAAATAAATGCTATCTGTTGGTGCCAACCAATCTTCTCACAGATTTTTAGTTTTTGTATAATTGGCTTTAGATGCGTCCTTATTGTACAATTGAGCAGATATTGTCATTATTTTCCCTACGATGAAATGCTCTTAATATGGCTTGGACATGCACCAACATGGGCTCAAATGTACACAAACATAAATTCTATCTGCTGGTGCCAACTAATCTTCTCACAGATTTTTAGTTTTTGTACAATTGGCTTTAGATGCGACCTTAATGTACATTTTAGCAGATATTGTCATTATTGTCCCTACGATAAAATGTTCTTAATATGGCTTGGATATGCACCAAAATGGGCTAAAATGTACACAAAAATAAATGCTATCTGCTGGTGCCAACCAATCTTCTCACAGATTTTTAGTTTTTGTATAATTGGCTTAAGATGAGACCTTAATGTACAGTTGAGCAGATATTGTCATTATTTTCCCTACGATGAAGTTTTTCTTAATATGGCTTGGATATGCACCAAAATGGGCTCAAATGTACACAAAAATAAATGCTATCTGCTGGTGCCAACCAATCTTCTCACAGATTTTTAGTTTTTGTATAATGGCTTGAGATGCGATCTTAATGTACAGTTGAGCAGATATTGTCATTATTTTCCCTACGATGAAATTTTCTTAATATGGCTTGGATATGCACCAAAATGGGCTCAAATGTACACAAAAATAAATGCTATCTGCTGGTGCCAACCAATCTTCTCACAGATTTTTAGTTTTTGTATAATTGGCTTGAGATTCAACCTTAATGTACAGTTGAGCAGATATTGTCATTATTGTCCCTACGATGAAATTTTCTTAATATGGCTTGGATATGCACCAACATGGGCTCAAATGTACACAAAAATAAATGCTATCTGTTGGTGCCAACCAATCTTCTCACAGATTTTTAGTTTTTGTATAATTGGCTTGAGATTCGACCTCAATGTACAGTTGAGCAGATATTGTCATTATTTTCCCTACGATGAAATTTTCTTAATATGGCTTGGATATGCACCAAAATGGGCTCAAATGTACAAAAAAATTAATGCTATCTGCTGGTGCTAATCAATCTTCTCACAGACATTTTGTTTTTGTATAATTGGCTTCAGATGCGACCTTATTGTACATTTGAGCAGATATTGTCATTATTTTCCCTACTATGAAATTTTCTTAATATGGCTTGGATATGCACCAAAATGGGCTCAAATGTACACAAAAATAAATGCTATCTGTTGGTGCCAACCAATCTTCTCACAGATTTTTAGTTTTTGTATAATTGGCTTTAGATGCGTCCTTATTGTACAATTGAGCAGATATTGTCATTATTTTCCCTACGATGAAATGCTCTTAATATGGCTTGGACATGCACCAACATGGGCTCAAATGTACACAAACATAAATTCTATCTGCTGGTGCCAACCAATCTTCTCACAGATTTTTAGTTTTTGTACAATTGGCTTTAGATGCGACCTTAATGTACATTTTAGCAGATATTGTCATTATTGTCCCTACGATAAAATGTTCTTAATATGGCTTGGATATGCACCAAAATGGGCTAAAATGTACACAAAAATAAATGCTATCTGCTGGTGCCAACCAATCTTCTCACAGATTTTTAGTTTTTGTATAATTGGCTTAAGATTCGACCTTAATGTACAGTTGAGCAGATATTGTCATTATTTTCCCTACGATGAAGTTTTTCTTAATATGGCTTGGATATGCACCAAAATGGGCTCAAATGTACACAAAAATAAATGCTATCTGCTGGTGCCAACCAATCTTCTCACAGATTTTTAGTTTTTGTATAATGGCTTGAGATGCGATCTTAATGTACAGTTGAGCAGATATTGTCATTATTTTCCCTACGATGAAATTTTCTTAATATGGCTTGGATATGCACCAAAATGGGCTCAAATGTACACAAAAATAAATGCTATCTGCTGGTGCCAACCAATCTTCTCACAGATTTTTAGTTTTTGTATAATTGGCTTGAGATTCAACCTTAATGTACAGTTGAGCAGATATTGTCATTATTGTCCCTACGATGAAATTTTCTTAATATGGCTTGGATATGCACCAACATGGGCTCAAATGTACACAAAAATAAATGCTATCTGTTGGTGCCAACCAATCTTCTCACAGATTTTTTGTTTTTGTATAATTGGCTTGAGATTCGACCTCAATGTACAGTTGAGCAGATATTGTCATTATTTTCCCTACGATGAAATTTTCTTAATATGGCTTGGATATGCACCAAAATGGGCTCAAATGTACACAAAAATTAATGCTATCTGCTGGTGGTAATCAATCTTCTCACAGACATTTTGTTTTTGTATAATTGGCTTCAGATGCGACCTTATTGTACATTTGAGCAGATATTGTCATTATTTTCCCTACTATGAAATTTTCTTAATATGGCTTGGATATGCACCAAAATGGGCTCAAATGTACACAAAAATAAATGCTATCTGTTGGTGCCAACCAATCTTCTCACAGATTTTTAGTTTTTGTATAATTGGCTTTAGATGCGTCCTTATTGTACAATTGAGCAGATATTGTCATTATTTTCCCTACGATGAAATGCTCTTAATATGGCTTGGACATGCACCAACATGGGCTCAAATGTACACAAACATAAATTCTATCTGCTGGTGCCAACCAATCTTCTCACAGATTTTTAGTTTTTGTACAATTGGCTTTAGATGCGACCTTAATGTACATTTTAGCAGATATTGTCATTATTGTCCCTACGATAAAATGTTCTTAATATGGCTTGGATATGCACCAAAATGGGCTAAAATGTACACAAAAATAAATGCTATCTGCTGGTGCCAACCAATCTTCTCACAGATTTTTAGTTTTTGTATAATTGGCTTAAGATTCGACCTTAATGTACAGTTGAGCAGATATTGTCATTATTTTCCCTACGATGAAGTTTTTCTTAATATGGCTTGGATATGCACCAAAATGGGCTCAAATGTACACAAAAATAAATGCTATCTGCTGGTGCCATCCAATCTTCTCACAGAATTTTAGTTTTTGTATAATGGCTTGAGATGCGATCTTAATGTACAGTTGAGCAGATATTGTCATTATTTTCCCTACGATGAAATTTTCTTAATATGGCTTGGATATGCACCAAAATGGGCTCAAATGTACACAAAAATAAATGCTATCGGCTGGTGCCAACCAATCTTCTCACAGATTTTTAGTTTTTGTATAATTGGCTTGAGATTCAACCTTAATGTACAGTTGAGCAGATATTGTCATTATTGTCCCTACGATGAAATTTTCTTAATATGGCTTGGATATGCACCAACATGGGCTCAAATGTACACAAAAATAAATGCTATCTGTTGGTGCCAACCAATCTTCTCACAGATTTTTAGTTTTTGTATAATTGGCTTGAGATTCGACCTCAATGTACAGTTGAGCAGATATTGTCATTATTTTCCCTACGATGAAATTTTCTTAATATGGCTTGGATATGCACCAAAATGGGCTCAAATGTACACAAAAATTAATGCTATCTGCTGGTGCTAACCAATCTTCTCACAGACATTTCGTTTTTGTATAATTGGCTTCAGATGCGACCTTATTGTACATTTGAGCAGATATTGTCATTATTTTCCCTACTATGAAATTTTCTTAATATGGCTTCGACATGCACCGAAATGGCCTCAAATGTACACAAACATAAATTCTATCTGCTGGTGCCAACCTATCTTCTCACAGATTTTTAGTTTTTGTATAATTGGCTTTAGATGCGACCTTATTGTACATTTGAGCAGATATTGTCATTATTGTCCCTACTATGAAATTTTCTTAATATGGCTTGGATATGCACCAAAATGGGCTCAAATGTACACAAAAATAAATGCTATCTGTTGGTGCCAACCAATCTTCTCACAGATTTTTAGTTTTTGTATAATGGCTTGAGATGCGATCTTAATGTACAGTGGAGCAGATATTATCATTATTTTCCCTACGATGAAATTTTCTTAATATGGCTTGGATATGCACCAAAATGGGCTCAAATGTACACACAAATAAATGCTATCTGCTGGTGCCGACCAATCTTCTCACAGATTTTTAGTTTTTGTATAATTGGCTTTAGATGCGACCTTAATGTACAGTTGAGCAGATATTGTCATTATTTTCCCTACGATGAAATTTTCTTAATATGGCTTGGATATGCACCAAAATGGGCTCAAATGTACACTAAAATAAATGCTATCTGCTGGTGCCAACCAATCTTCTCACAGATGTTTAGTTTTTGTATAATTGGCTTGTGATGCGACCTTAATGTACAGTTGAGCAGATATTGTCATTATTTTCCCTACAATGAAATTTTTCTTAATATGGCTTGGATATGCACCAAAATGGGCTCAAGTGTACACAAAAATAAATGCTATCTGTTGGTGCCAACCAATCTTCTAACAGATTTTTAGTTTTTGTATAATTGGCTTGTGATGCGACCTTAATGTACAGTTGAGCAGATATTGTCATCATTTTCCCTACGATGAAATTTTCTTAATATGGCTTGGATATGCACCAAAATAGGCTCAAATGTACACAAAAATAAATTCTATCTGCTGGTGCCAACCAATCTTCTCACAGATTTTTAGTTTTTGTATAATTGGCTTTAGATGCGACCTTAACGTACATTTGAGCAGATATTGTCATTATTGTCCCTACGATAAAATGTTCTTAATATGGCTTGGATATGCACCAAAATGGGCTAAAATGTACACAAAAATAAATGCTATCTGCTGGTGCCAACCAATCTTCTCACAGATTTTTAGTTTTTGTATAATTGGCTTAAGATTCGACCTTAATGTACAGTTGAGCAGATATTGTCATTATTTTCCCTACGATGAAGTTTTTCTTAATATGGCTTGGATATGCACCAAAATGGGCTCAAATGTACACAAAAATAAATGCTATCTGCTGGTGCCATCCAATCTTCTCACAGATTTTTAGTTTTTGTATAATGGCTTGAGATGCGATCTTAATGTACAGTTGAGCAGATATTGTCATTATTTTCCCTACGATGAAATTTTCTTAATATGGCTTGGATATGCACCAAAATGGGCTCAAATGTACACAAAAATAAATGCTATCTGCTGGTGCCAACCAATCTTCTCACAGATTTTTAGTTTTTGTATAATTGGCTTGAGATTCAACCTTAATGTACAGTTGAGCAGATATTGTCATTATTGTCCCTACGATGAAATTTTCTTAATATGGCTTGGATATGCACCAAAATGGGCTCAAATGTACACAAAAATAAATGCTATCTGTTGGTGCCAACCAATCTTCTCACAGATTTTTAGTTTTTGTATAATTGGCTTGAGATTCGACCTCAATGTACAGTTGAGCAGATATTGTCATTATTTTCCCTACGATGAAATTTCTTAATATGGCTTGGATATGCACCAAAATGGGCTCAAATGTACACAAAAATTAATGCTATCTGCTGGTGCTAATCAATCTTCTCACAGACATTTTGTTTTTGTATAATTGGCTTCAGATGCGACCTTATTGTACATTTGAGCAGATATTGTCATTATTTTCCCTACTATGAAATTTTCTTAATATGGCTTGGATATTCACCAAAATGGGCTCAAATGTACACAAAAATAAATGCTATCTGTTGGTGCCAACCAATCTTCTCACAGATTTTTAGTTTTTGTATAATTGGCTTTAGATGCGTCCTTATTGTACAATTGAGCAGATATTGTCATTATTTTCCCTACGATGAAATGCTCTTAATATGGCTTGGACATGCACCAACATGGGCTCAAATGTACACAAACATAAATTCTATCTGCTGGTGCCAACCAATCTTCTCACAGATTTTTAGTTTTTGTACAATTGGCTTTAGATGCGACCTTAATGTACATTTTAGCAGATATTGTCATTATTGTCCCTACGATAAAATGTTCTTAATATGGCTTGGATATGCACCAAAATGGGCTAAAATGTACACAAAAATAAATGCTATCTGCTGGTGCCAACCAATCTTCTCACAGATTTTTAGTTTTTGTATAATTGGCTTAAGATTCGACCTTAATGTACAGTTGAGCAGATATTGTCATTATTTTCCCTACGATGAAGTTTTTCTTAATATGGCTTGGATATGCACCAAAATGGGCTCAAATGTACACAAAAATAAATGCTATCTGCTGGTGCCATCCAATCTTCTCACAGATTTTTAGTTTTTGTATAATGGCTTGAGATGCGATCTTAATGTACAGTTGAGCAGATATTGTCATTATTTTCCCTACGATGAAATTTTCTTAATATGGCTTGGATATGCACCAAAATGGGCTCAAATGTACACAAAAATAAATGCTATCTGCTGGTGCCAACCAATCTTCTCACAGATTTTTAGTTTTTGTATAATTGGCTTGAGATTCAACCTTAATGTACAGTTGAGCAGATATTGTCATTATTGTCCCTACGATGAAATTTTCTTAATATGGCTTGGATATGCACCAAAATGGGCTCAAATGTACACAAAAATAAATGCTATCTGTTGGTGCCAACCAATCTTCTCACAGATTTTTAGTTTTTGTATAATTGGCTTGAGATTCGACCTCAATGTACAGTTGAGCAGATATTGTCATTATTTTCCCTACGATGAAATTTCTTAATATGGCTTGGATATGCACCAAAATGGGCTCAAATGTACACAAAAATTAATGCTATCTGCTGGTGCTAATCAATCTTCTCACAGACATTTTGTTTTTGTATAATTGGCTTCAGATGCGACCTTATTGTACATTTGAGCAGATATTGTCATTATTTTCCCTACTATGAAATTTTCTTAATATGGCTTGGATATTCACCAAAATGGGCACAAATGTACACAAAAATAAATGCTATCTGTTGGTGCCAACCAATCTTCTCACAGATTTTTAGTTTTTGTATAATTGGCTTTAGATGCGTCCTTATTGTACAATTGAGCAGATATTGTCATTATTTTCCCTACGATGAAATGCTCTTAATATGGCTTGGACATGCACCAACATGGGCTCAAATGTACACAAACATAAATTCTATCTGCTGGTGCCAACCAATCTTCTCACAGATTTTTAGTTTTTGTACAATTGGCTTTAGATGCGACCTTAATGTACATTTTAGCAGATATTGTCATTATTGTCCCTACGATAAAATGTTCTTAATATGGCTTGGATATGCACCAAAATGGGCTAAAATGTACACAAAAATAAATGCTATCTGCTGGTGCCAACCAATCTTCTCACAGATTTTTAGTTTTTGTATAATTGGCTTAAGATTCGACCTTAATGTACAGTTGAGCAGATATTGTCATTATTTTCCCTACGATGAAGTTTTTCTTAATATGGCTTGGATATGCACCAAAATGGGCTCAAATGTACACAAAAATAAATGCTATCTGCTGGTGCCATCCAATCTTCTCACAGAATTTTAGTTTTTGTATAATGGCTTGAGATGCGATCTTAATGTACAGTTGAGCAGATATTGTCATTATTTTCCCTACGATGAAATTTTCTTAATATGGCTTGGATATGCACCAAAATGGGCTCAAATGTACACAAAAATAAATGCTATCTGCTGGTGCCAACCAATCTTCTCACAGATTTTTAGTTTTTGTATAATTGGCTTGAGATTCAACCTTAATGTACAGTTGAGCAGATATTGTCATTATTGTCCCTACGATGAAATTTTCTTAATATGGCTTGGATATGCAACAACATGGGCTCAAATGTACACAAAAATAAATGCTATCTGTTGGTGCCAACCAATCTTCTCACAGATTTTTAGTTTTTGTATAATTGGCTTGAGATTCGACCTCAATGTACAGTTGAGCAGATATTGTCATTATTTTCCCTACGATGAAATTTTCTTAATATGGCTTGGATATGCACCAAAATGGGCTCAAATGTACACAAAAATTAATGCTATCTGCTGGTGCTAACCAATCTTCTCACAGACATTTCGTTTTTGTATAATTGGCTTCAGATGCGACCTTATTGTACATTTGAGCAGATATTGTCATTATTTTCCCTACTATGAAATTTTCTTAATATGGCTTCGACATGCACCGAAATGGCCTCAAATGTACACAAACATAAATTCTATCTGCTGGTGCCAACCAATCTTCTCACAGATTTTTAGTTTTTGTACAATTGGCTTTAGATGCGACCTTATTGTACATTTGAGCAGATATTGTCATTATTGTCCCTACTATGAAATTTTCTTAATATGGCTTGGATATGCACCAAAATGGGCTCAAATGTACACAAAAATAAATGCTATCTGTTGGTGCCAACCAATCTTCTCACAGATTTTTAGTTTTTGTATAATGGCTTGAGATGCGATCTTAATGTACAGTGGAGCAGATATTATCATTATTTTCCCTACGATGAAATTTTCTTAATATGGCTTGGATATGCACCAAAATGGGCTCAAATGTACACACAAATAAATGCTATCTGCTGGTGCCGACCAATCTTCTCACAGATTTTTAGTTTTTGTATAATTGGCTTTAGATGCGACCTTAATGTACAGTTGAGCAGATATTGTCATTATTTTCCCTACGATGAAATTTTCTTAATATGGCTTGGATATGCACCAAAATGGGCTCAAATGTACACTAAAATAAATGCTATCTGCTGGTGCCAACCAATCTTCTCACAGATGTTTAGTTTTTGTGTAATTGGCTTGTGATGCGACCTTAATGTACAGTTGAGCAGATATTGTCATTATTTTCCCTACAATGAAATTTTTCTTAATATGGCTTGGATATGCACCAAAATGGGCTCAAGTGTACACAAAAATAAATGCTATCTGCTGGTGCCGACCAATCTTCTCACAGATTTTTAGTTTTTGTATAATTGGCTTTAGATGCGACCTTAATGTACAGTTGAGCAGATATTGTCATTATTTTCCCTACGATGAAATTTTCTTAATATGGCTTGGATATGCACCAAAATGGGCTCAAATGTACACTAAAATAAATGCTATCTGCTGGTGCCAACCAATCTTCTCACATATGTTTAGTTTTTGTATAATTGGCTTGTGATGCGACCTTAATGTACAGTTGAGCAGATATTGTCATTATTTTCCCTACAATGAAATTTTTCTTAATATGGCTTGGATATGCACCAAAATGGGCTCAAGTGTACACAAAAATAAATGCTATCTGTTGGTGCCAACCAATCTTCTAACAGATTTTTAGTTTTTGTATAATTGGCTTGTGATGCGACCTTAATGTACAGTTGAGCAGATATTGTCATCATTTTCCCTACGATGAAATTTTCTTAATATGGCTTGGATATGCACCAAAATAGGCTCAAATGTACACAAAAATAAATGCTATCTGCTGGTGCCAACCAATCTTCTCACAGATTTTTAGTTTTTGTATAATTGGCTTTAGATGCGACCTTAACGTACATTTGAGCAGATATTGTCATTATTGTCCCTACTATGAAATTTTCTTAATATGGCTTGGATATGCACCAAAATGGGCTCAAATGTACACAAAAATAAATGCTATCTGCTGGTGCCGACCAATCTTCTCACAGATTTTTAGTTTTTGTATAATTGGCTTTAGATGCGACCTTAATGTACAGTTGAGCAGATATTGTCATTATTTTCCCTACGATGAAATTTTCTTAATATGGCTTGGATATGCACCAAAATGGGCTCAAATGTACACTAAAATAAATGCTATCTGCTGGTGCCAACCAATCTTCTCACAGATGTTTAGTTTTTGTATAATTGGCTTGTGATGCGACCTTAATGTAAAGTTGAGCAGATATTGTCATTATTTTCCCTACAATGAAATTTTTCTTAATATGGCTTGGATATGCACCAAAATGGGCTCAAATGTACACAAAAATAAATGCTATCTGCTGGTGCCAACCAATCTTCTCACAGGTTTTAATTTTGTATAATTGGCTTTAGATGCGACCCTAATGTACAGTTGAGCAGATATTGTCATTATTTTCCCTACAATGAAATTTTCTTAATATGGCTTGGATATGCACCAAAATGGGCTCAAACGTACACAAAAATAAATGCTATCTGTTGGTGCCAACCAATCTTCTAACAGATTTTTAGTTTTTGTATAATTGGCTTTAGATGCGACCTTAATGTACAGTTGAGCAGATATTGTCATCATTTTCCCTACGATGAAATTTTCTTAATATGGCTTGGATATGCACCAAAATAGGCTCAAATGTACACAAAAATAAATTCTATCTGCTGGTGCCAACCAATCTTCTCACAGACATTTTGTTTTTGTATAATTGGCTTTAGATGCGACCTTATTGTACATTTGAGCAGATATTGTCATTATTTTCCCTACGATGAAATTGTCTTAATATGGCCTGGATATGCACCAACATGGGCTCAAATGTACACAAACATAAATTCTATCTGCTGGTGCCAACTAATCTTCTCACAGATTTTTAGTTTTTGTACAATTGGCTTTAGATGCGACCTTAATGTACATTTTAGCAGATATTGTCATTATTGTCCCTACGATAAAATGTTCTTAATATGGCTTGGATATGCACCAAAATGGGCTAAAATGTACACAAAAATAAATGCTATCTGCTGGTGCCAACCAATCTTCTCACAGATTTTTAGTTTTTGTATAATTGGCTTAAGATTCGACCTTAATGTACAGTTGAGCAGATATTGTCATTATTTTCCCTACGATGAAGTTTTTCTTAATATGGCTTGGATATGCACCAAAATGGGCTCAAATGTACACAAACATAAATGCTATCTGTTGGTGCCAACCAATCTTCTCACAGATTTTTAGTTTTTGTATAATGGCTTGAGATGCGATCTTAATGTACAGTTGAGCAGATATTGTCATTATTTTCCCTACGATGAAATTTTCTTAATATGGCTTGGATATGCACCAAAATGGGCTCAAATGTACACAAAAATAAATGCTATCTGCTGGTGCCAACCAATCTTCTCACAGATTTTTAGTTTTTGTATAATTGGCTTGAGATTCAACCTTAATGTACAGTTGAGCAGATATTGTCATTATTGTCCCTACGATGAAATTTTCTTAATATGGCTTGGATATGCACCAAAATGGGCTCAAATGTACACAAAAATAAATGCTATCTGTTGGTGCCAACCAATCTTCTCACAGATTTTTAGTTTTTGTATAATTGGCTTGAGATTCGACCTCAATGTACAGTTGAGCAGATATTGTCATTATTTTCCCTACGATGAAATTTTCTTAATATGGCTTGGATATGCACCAAAATGGGCTCAAATGTACACAAAAATTAATGCTATCTGCTGGTGCTAATCAATCTTCTCACAGACATTTTGTTTTTGTATAATTGGCTTCAGATGCGACCTTATTGTACATTTGAGCAGATATTGTCATTATTTTCCCTACTATGAAATTTTCTTAATATGGCTTGGATATGCACCAAAATGGGCTCAAATGTACACAAAAATAAATGCTATCTGTTGGTGCCAACCAATCTTCTCACAGATTTTTAGTTTTTGTATAATTGGCTTTAGATGCGTCCTTATTGTACAATTGAGCAGATATTGTCATTATTTTCCCTACGATGAAATGCTCTTAATATGGCTTGGACATGCACCAACATGGGCTCAAATGTACACAAACATAAATTCTATCTGCTGGTGCCAACCAATCTTCTCACAGATTTTTAGTTTTTGTACAATTGGCTTTAGATGCGACCTTAATGTACATTTTAGCAGATATTGTCATTATTGTCCCTACGATAAAATGTTCTTAATATGGCTTGGATATGCACCAAAATGGGCTAAAATGTACACAAAAATAAATGCTATCTGCTGGTGCCAACCAATCTTCTCACAGATTTTTAGTTTTTGTATAATTGGCTTAAGATTCGACCTTAATGTACAGTTGAGCAGATATTGTCATTATTTTCCCTACGATGAAGTTTTTCTTAATATGGCTTGGATATGCACCAAAATGGGCTCAAATGTACACAAAAATAAATGCTATCTGCTGGTGCCATCCAATCTTCTCACAGAATTTTAGTTTTTGTATAATGGCTTGAAATGCGATCTTAATGTACAGTTGAGCAGATATTGTCATTATTTTCCCTACGATGAAATTTTCTTAATATGGCTTGGATATGCACCAAAATGGGCTCAAATGTACACAAAAATAAATGCTATCTGCTGGTGCCAACCAATCTTCTCACAGATTTTTAGTTTTTGTATAATTGGCTTGAGATTCAACCTTAATGTACAGTTGAGCAGATATTGTCATTATTGTCCCTACGATGAAATTTTCTTAATATGGCTTGGATATGCACCAACATGGGCTCAAATGTACACAAAAATAAATGCTATCTGTTGGTGCCAACCAATCTTCTCACAGATTTTTAGTTTTTGTATAATTGGCTTGAGATTCGACCTCAATGTACAGTTGAGCAGATATTGTCATTATTTTCCCTACGATGAAATTTTCTTAATATGGCTTGGATATGCACCAAAATGGGCTCAAATGTACACAAAAATTAATGCTATCTGCTGGTGCTAACCAATCTTCTCACAGACATTTTGTTTTTGTATAATTGGCTTCAGATGCGACCTTATTGTACATTTGAGCAGATATTGTCATTATTTTCCCTACTATGAAATTTTCTTAATATGGCTTCGACATGCACCGAAATGGCCTCAAATGTACACAAACATAAATTCTATCTGCTGGTGCCAACCAATCTTCTCACAGATTTTTAGTTTTTGTACAATTGGCTTTAGATGCGACCTTATTGTACATTTGAGCAGATATTGTCATTATTGTCCCTACTATGAAATTTTCTTAATATGGCTTGGATATGCACCAAAATGGGCTCAAATGTACACAAAAATAAATGCTATCTGTTGGTGCCAACCAATCTTCTCACAGATTTTTAGTTTTTGTATAATGGCTTGAGATGCGATCTTAATGTACAGTTGAGCAGATATTATCATTATTTTCCCTACGATGAAATTTTCTTAATATGGCTTGGATATGCACCAAAATGGGCTCAAATGTACACAAAAATAAATGCTATCTGCTGGTGCCGACCAATCTTCTCACAGATTTTTAGTTTTTGTATAATTGGCTTTAGATGCGACCTTAATGTACAGTTGAGCAGATATTGTCATTATTTTCCCTACGATGAAATTTTCTTAATATGGCTTGGATATGCACCAAAATGGGCTCAAATGTACACTAAAATAAATGCTATCTGCTGGTGCCAACCAATCTTCTCACAGATGTTTAGTTTTTGTATAATTGGCTTGTGATGCGACCTTAATGTACAGTTGAGCAGATATTGTCATTATTTTCCCTACAATGAAATTTTTCTTAATATGGCTTGGATATGCACCAAAATGGGCTCAAGTGTACACAAAAATAAATGCTATCTGTTGGTGCCAACCAATCTTCTAACAGATTTTTAGTTTTTGTATAATTGGCTTGTGATGCGACCTTAATGTACAGTTGAGCAGATATTGTCATCATTTTCCCTACGATGAAATTTTCTTAATATGGCTTGGATATGCACCAAAATAGGCTCAAATGTACACAAAAATAAATTCTATCTGCTGGTGCCAACCAATCTTCTCACAGATTTTTAGTTTTTGTATAATTGGCTTTAGATGCGACCTTAACGTACATTTGAGCAGATATTGTCATTATTGTCCCTACTATGAAATTTTCTTAATATGGCTTGGATATGCACCAAAATGGGCTCAAATGTACACAAAAATAAATGCTATCTGCTGGTGCCGACCAATCTTCTCACTGATTTTTAGTTTTTGTATAATTGGCTTTAGATGCGACCTTAATGTACAGTTGAGCAGATATTGTCATTATTTTCCCTACGATGAAATTTTCTTAATATGGCTTGGATATGCACCAAAATGGGCTCAAATGTACACTAAAATAAATGCTATCTGCTGGTGCCAACCAATCTTCTCACAGATTTTTAGTTTTTGTATAATTGGCTTTAGATGCGACCTTAATGTACAGTTGAGCAGATATTGTCATTATTTTCCCTACGATGAAATTTTCTTAATATGGCTTGGATATGCACCAAAATGGCCTCAAATGTACACAAACATAAATTCTATCTGCTGGTGCCAACCAATCTTCTCACAGATTTTTAGTTTTTGTACAATTGGCTTTAGATGCGACCTTATTGTACATTTGAGCAGATATTGTCATTATTGTCCCTACTATGAAATTTTCTTAATATGGCTTGGATATGCACCAAAATGGGCTCAAATGTACACAAAAATAAATGCTATCTGTTGGTGCCAACCAATCTTCTCACAGATTTTTAGTTTTTGTATAATGGCTTGAGATGCGATCTTAATGTACAGTGGAGCAGATATTGTCATTATTTTCCCTACGATGAAATTTTCTTAATATGGCTTGGATATGCACCAAAATGGGCTCAAATGTACACAAAAATAAATGCTATCTGCTGGTGCCGACCAATCTTCTCACAGATTTTTAGTTTTTGTATAATTGGCTTTAGATGCGACCTTAATGTACAGTTGAGCAGATATTGTCATTATTTTCCCTACGATGAAATTTTCTTAATATGGCTTGGATATGCACCAAAATGGGCTCAAATGTACACTAAAATAAATGCTATCTGCTGGTGCCAACCAATCTTCTCACAGATGTTTAGTTTTTGTATAATTGGCTTGTGATGCGACCTTAATGTACAGTTGAGCAGATATTGTCATTATTTTCCCTACAATGAAATTTTTCTTAATATGGCTTGGATATGCACCAAAATGGGCTCAAGTGTACACAAAAATAAATGCTATCTGTTGGTGCCAACCAATCTTCTAACAGATTTTTAGTTTTTGTATAATTGGCTTGTGATGCGACCTTAATGTACAGTTGAGCAGATATTGTCATCATTTTCCCTACGATGAAATTTTCTTAATATGGCTTGGATATGCACAAAAAATAGGCTCAAATGTACACAAAAATAAATTCTATCTGCTGGTGCCAACCAATCTTCTCACAGATTTTTAGTTTTTGTATAATTGGCTTTAGATGCGACCTTAACGTACATTTGAGCAGATATTGTCATTATTGTCCCTACTATGAAATTTTCTTAATATGGCTTGGATATGCACCAAAATGGGCTCAAATGTACACAAAAATAAATGCTATCTGCTGGTGCCGACCAATCTTCTCACTGATTTTTAGTTTTTGTATAATTGGCTTTAGATGCGACCTTAATGTACAGTTGAGCAGATATTGTCATTATTTTCCCTACGATGAAATTTTCTTAATATGGCTTGGATATGCACCAAAATGGGCTCAAATGTACACTAAAATAAATGCTATCTGCTGGTGCCAACCAATCTTCTCACAGATTTTTAGTTTTTGTATAATTGGCTTTAGATGCGACCTTAATGTACAGTTGAGCAGATATTGTCATTATTTTCCCTACGATGAAATTTTCTTAATATGGCTTGGATATGCACCAAAATGGGCTCAAATGTACACAAAAATAAATGCTATCTGCTGGTGCCAACCAATCTTCTCACAGGTTTTAATTTTGTATAATTGGCTTTAGATGCAACCCTAATGTACAGTTGAGCAGATATTGTCATTATTTTCCCTACAATGAAATTTTCTTAATATGGCTTGGATATGCACCAAAATGGGCTCAAACGTACACAAAAATAAATGCTATCTGTTGGTGCCAACCAATCTTCTAACAGATTTTTAGTTTTTGTATAATTGGCTTGTGATGCGACCTTAATGTACAGTTGAGCAGATATTGTCATCATTTTCCCTACGATGAAATTTTCTTAATATGGCTTGGATATGCACCAAAATGGGCTCAAATGTACACAAAAATAAATTCTATCTGCTGGTGCCAACCAATCTTCTCACAGACATTTTGTTTTTGTATAATTGGCTTTAGATGCGACCTTATTGTACATTTGAGCAGATATTGTCATTATTTTCCCTACGATGAAATTGTCTTAATATGGCCTGGATATGCACCAAAATGGGCTCAAATGTACACAAAAATAAATGCTATCCGCTGGTGCCAACCAATCTTCTCACAGGTTTTAGTTTTTGTATAATTGGCTTGAGATTCGGCCTTAATGTACAGTTGAGCAGATATTGTCATTATTTTCCCTAGGATGAAATTTTCTTAATATGGCTTGGATATGCACCAAAATGGGCTCAAATGTACACTAAAATAAATGCTATCTGCTGGTGCCAACCAATCTTCTCACAGATGTTTAGTTTTTGTATAATTGGCTTGTGATGCGACCTTAATGTACAGTTGAGCAGATATTGTCATTATTTTCCCTACAATGAAATTTTTCTTAATATGGCTTGGATATGCACCAAAATGGGCTCAAATGTACACAAAAATAAATGCTATCTGCTGGTGCCAACCAATCTTCTCACAGGTTTTAATTTTGTATAATTGGCTTTAGATGCGACCTTAATGTACAGTTGAGCAGATATTGTCATTATTTTCCCTACAATGAAATTTTCTTAATATGGCTTGGATATGCACCAAAATGGGCTCAAGTGTACACAAAAATAAATGCTATCTGTTGGTGCCAACCAATCTTCTAACAGATTTTTAGTTTTTGTATAATTGGCTTGTGATGCGACCTTAATGTACAGTTGAGCAGATATTGTCATCATTTTCCCTACGATGAAATTTTCTTAATATGGCTTGGATATGCACCAAAATAGGCTCAAATGTACACAAAAATAAATTCTATCTGCTGGTGCCAACCAATCTTCTCACAGACATTTTGTTTTTGTATAATTGGCTTGAGATTCGGCCTTAATGTACAGTTGAGCAGATATTGTCATTATTTTCCCTACAATGAAATCTTTCTTAATATGGCTTGGATATGCACCAAAATGGGCTCAAATGTACACAAAAATAAATGCTATCTGCTGGTGCCAACCAATCTTCTCACAGGTTTTAGTTTTTGAATAATTGGCTTGTGATGCAACCTTAATGTACAGTTGAGCAGATATTGTCATTATTTTCCCTACGATGAGATTTTCTTAATATGGCTTGGATATGCACCAACATGGGCTCAAATGTACACAAAAATAAATACTATCTGCTGGTGCCAACCAATCTTCTCACAGACATTTTGTTTTTCTATAATTGGCTTTAGATGCGACCTTATTGTACATTTGAGCAGATATTGTCATTATTTTCCCTACGATGAAATTTTCTTAATATGGCCTGGATATGCACCAAAATGGGCTCAAATGTACACCAAAAAAAATGCTATCCGCTGGTGCCAACCAATCTTCTCACAGGTTTTAGTTTTTGTATAATTGGCTTGAGATTCGGCCTTAATGTACAGTTGAGCAGATATTGTCATTATTTTCCCTACAATGAAATCTTTCTTAATATGGCTTGGATATGCACCAAAATGGGCTCAAATGTACACAAAAATAAATGCTATCTGCTGGTGCCAACCAATCTTCTCACAAGTTTTAGTTTTTGAATAATTGGCTTGTGATGCAACCTTAATGTACAGTTGAGCAGATATTGTCATTATTTTCCCTACGATGAGATTTTCTTAATATGGCTTGGATATGCACCAACATGGGCTCAAATGTACACAAAAATAAATGCTATCTGCTGGTGCCAACCAATCTTCTCACAATCATTTTGTTTTTGTATAATTGGCTTTAGATGCGACCTTATTGTACATTTGAGCAGATATTGTCATTATTTTCCCTACGATGAAATGTTCTTAATATGGCTTGGATATGCACCAACATGGGCTCAAATGTACACAAACATAAATTCTATCTGCTGGGGTCAACCAATCTTCTCACAGATTTTTAGTTTTTGTGCAATTGGCTTTAGATGCGACCTTATTCTACATTTGAGCAGATATTGTCATTATTTTCCCTACGATGGAATTTTCTTAATATGGCTTGGATATGCACCAACATGGGCTCAAATGTACACAAAAATAAATGCTATCTGTTGGTGCCAACCAATCTTCTCACAGATTTTTAGTTTTTGTATAATTGGCTTGAGATTCGACCTTAATGTACAGTTGAGCAGATATTGTCATAATATTTCCTCACGATGAAATTTTTCTTAATATGGCTTGGATATGCACCAAAATGGGCTCAAATGTACACAAAAATAAATGCTATCTGCTGGTGCCAACCAATCTTTTCACAGATTTTTAGTTTTTGTTTAATTGGCTTGAGATTCGGCCTTAATGTACAGTTGAGCAGATATTGTCATTATTTTCCCTACAATGAAATTTTTCTTAATATGGCTTGGATATGCACCAAAATGGGCTCAAATGTACACAAAAATAAATGCTATCTGCTGGTGCCAACCAATCTTCTCACAGGTTTTAGTTTTTGTATAATTGGCTTTAGATGCGACCTTAATGTACAGTTGAGCAGATATTGTCATTATTTTCCCTACGATGAAATTTTCTTAATATGGCTTGGATATGCACCAACATGGGCTCAAATGTACACAAAAATAAATGCTATCTGCTGGTGCCAACCAATCTTCTCACAGATTTTTAGTTTTTGTACAATTGGCTTTAGATGCGACCTTATTCTACATTTGAGCAGATATTGTCATTATTTTCCCTACGATGGAATTTTCTTAGTATGGCTTGGATATGCACCAACATGGGCTCAAATGTACACAAAAATAAATGCTATCTGTTGGTGCAAACCAATCTTCTCACAGATTTTTAGTTTTTGTATAATTGGCTTGAGATTCGACCTTAATGTACAGTTGAGCAGATATTGTCATTATTTTCCTCACGATGAAATTTTTCTTAATATGGCTTGGATATGCACCAAAATGGGCTCAAATGTACACAAAAATAAATGCTATCTGCTGGTGCCAACCAATCTTTTCACAGATTTTTAGTTTTTGTTTAATTGGCTTGAGATTCGGCCTTAATGTACAGTTAAACAGATATTGTCATTATTTTCCCTACAATGAAATTTTTCTTAATATGGCTTGGATATGCACCAAAATGGGCTCAAATGTACACAAACATAAATTCTATCTGCTGGGGTCAACCAATCTTCTCACAGATTTTTAGTTTTTGTGCAATTGGCTTTAGATGCGACCTTATTCTACATTTGAGCAGATATTGTCATTATTGTCCCTACGATGGAATTTTCTTAATATGGCTTGGATATGCACCAACATGGGCTCAAATGTACACAAAAATAAATTCTATCTGTTGGTGCCAACCAATCTTCTCACAGATTTTTAGTTTTTGTATAATTGGCTTGAGATTCGACCTTAATGTACAGTTGAGCAGATATTGTCATAATATTTCCTCACGATGAAATTTTTCTTAATTTGGCTTGGATATGCACCAAAATGGGCTCAAATGTACACAAAAATAAATGCTATCTGCTGGTGCCAACCAATCTTTTCACAGATTTTTAGTTTTTGTTTAATTGGCTTGAGATTCGGCCTTAATGTACAGTTGAGCAGATATTGTCATTATTTTCCCTACAATGAAATTTTTCTTAATATGGCTTGGATATGCACCAAAATGGGCTCAAATGTACACAAAAATAAATGCTATCTGCTGGTGCCAACCAATCTTCTCACAGGTTTTAGTTTTTGTATAATTGGCTTTAGATGCGACCTTAATGTACAGTTGAGCAGATATTGTCATTATTTTCCCTACGATGAAATTTTCTTAATATGGCTTGGATATGCACCAACATGGGCTCAAATGTACACAAAAATAAATGCTATCTGCTGGTGCCAACCAATCTTCTCACAGGTTTTAGTTTTTGTACAATTGGCTTTAGATGCGACCTTATTCTACATTTGAGCAGATATTGTCATTATTTTCCCTACGATGGAATTTTCTTAATATAGCTTGGATATGCACCAACATGGGCTCAAATGTACACAAAAATAAATGCTATCTGTTGGTGCAAACCAATCTTCTCACAGATTTTTAGTTTTTGTATAATTGGCTTGAGATTCGACCTTAATGTACAGTTGAGCAGATATTGTCATTATTTTCCTCACGATGAAATTTTTCTTAATATGGCTTGGATATGCACCAAAATGGGCTCAAATGTACACAAAAATAAATGCTATCTGTTGGTGCAAACCAATCTTCTCACAGATTTTTAGTTTTTGTATAATTGGCTTGAGATTCGACCTTAATGTACAGTTGAGCAGATATTGTCATTATTTTCCTCACGATGAAATTTTTCTTAATATGGCTTGGATATGCACCAAAATGGGCTCAAATGTACACAAAAATAAATGCTATCTGCTGGTGCCAACCAATCTTCTCACAGGTTTTAGTTTTTGTATAATTGGCTTTAGATGCGACCTTAATGTACAGTTGAGCAGATATTGTCATTATTTTCCCTACGATGAAATTTTCTTAATATGGCTTGGATATGCACCAACATGGGATCAAATGTACACAAAAATAAATGCTATCTGCTGGTGCCAACCAATCTTCTCACAATCATTTTGTTTTTGTATAATTGGCTTTAGATGCGACCTTATTGTACATTTGAGCAGATATTGTCATTATTGTCCCTACGATGAAATGTTCTAAATATGGCTTGGATATGCACCAAAATGGGCTCAAATGTACACAAACATAAATTCTATCTGCTGGGGCCAACCAATCTTCTCACAGATTTTTAGTTTTTGTATAATTGGCTTGAGATTCGACCTTAATGTACAGTTGAACAGATATTGTCATTATTTTCCTCACGATGAAATTTTTCTTAATATGGCTTGGATATGCACCAAAATGGGCTCAAATGTACACAAAAATAAATGCTATCTGCTGGTGCCAACCAATCTTTTCACAAATTTTTAGTTTTTGTTTAATTGGCTTGAGATTCGGCCTTAATGTACAGTTGAGCAGATATTGTCATTATTTTCCCTACAATGAAATTTTTCTTAATATGGCTTGGATATGCACCAAAATGGGCTCAAATGTACACAAAAATAAATGCTATCTGCTGGTGCCAACCAATCTTCTCACAGGTTTTAGTTTTTGTATAATTGGCTTTAGATGCGACCTTAATGTACAGTTGAGCAGATATTGTCATTATTTTCCCTACGATGAAATTTTCTTAATATGGCTTGGATATGCACCAACATGGGCTCAAATGTACACAAAAATAAATGCTATCTGCTGGTGCCAACCAATCTTCTCACAATCATTTTGTTTTTGTATAATTGGCTTTAGATGCGACCTTATTGTACATTTGAGCAGATATTGTCATTATTGTCCCTACGATGAAATGTTCTAAATATGGCTTGGATATGCACCAAAATGGGCTCAAATGTACACAAACATAAATTCTATCTGCTGGGGCCAACCAATCTTCTCACAGATTTTTAGTTTTTGTATAATTGGCTTGAGATTCGACCTTAATGTACAGTTGAACAGATATTGTCATTATTTTCCTCACGATGAAATTTTTCTTAATATGGCTTGGATATGCACCAAAATGGGCTCAAATGTACACAAAAATAAATGCTATCTGCTGGTGCCAACCAATCTTTTCACAAATTTTTAGTTTTTGTTTAATTGGCTTGAGATTCGGCCTTAATGTACAGTTGAGCAGATATTGTCATTATTTTCCCTACAATGAAATTTTTCTTAATATGGCTTGGATATGCACCAAAATGGGCTCAAATGTACACAAAAATAAATGCTATCTGCTGGTGCCAACCAATCTTCTCACAGGTTTTAGTTTTTGTATAATTGGCTTGAGATTCGACCTTAATGTACAGTTGAGCAGATATTGTCATTATTTTCCTCACGATGAAATTTTTCTTAATATGGCTTGGATATGCACCAAAATGGGCTCAAATGTACACAAAAATAAATGCTATCTGCTTGTGCCAACCAATCTTTTCACAGATTTTTAGTTTTTGTTTAATTGGCTTGAGATTCGGCCTTAATGTACAGTTGAACAGATATTGTCATTATTTTCCCTACGATGAAATTTTTCTTAATATGGCTTGGATATGCACCAAAATGGGCTCAAATGTACACAAAAATAAATGCTATCTGCTGGTGCCAACCAATCTTCTCACAGGTTTTAGTTTTTGTATAATTGGCTTTAGATGCGACCTTAATGTACAGTTGAGCAGATATTGTCATTATTTTCCCTACGATGAAATTTTCTTAAAATGGCTTGGATATGCACCAAAATGGGCTCAAATGTACACAAAAATAAATGTTATCTGTTGGTGCCAACCAATCTTCTCACAGATTTTTAGTTTTTGTTTAATTGGCTTGAGATTCGGCCTTAATGTACAGTTGAGCAGATATTGTCATTATTTTCCCTACGATGAAATTTTCTTAATATGGCTTGGATATGCACCAAAATGGGCTCAAATGTAAACAAAAATAAATGCTATCTGCTGGTGCCAACCAATCTTCTCACAGGTTTTAGTTTTTGTATAATTGGCTTTAGATGCGACCTTATTGTACAGTTGAGCAGATATTGTCATTATTTTCCCTACGATGAAGTTTTTCTTAATCAGGCTTGGATATGCACCAAAATGGGCTCAAATGTACACAAAAATAAATGCTATCTGCTGGTGCCAACCAATATTTTCACAGATTTTTAGTTTTTGTTTAATTGGCTTGAGATTCGGCCTTAATGTACAGTTGAGCAGATATTGTCATTATTTTCCCTACAATGAAATTTTTCTTAATATGGCTTGGATATGCACCAAAATGGGCTCAAATGTACACAAAAATAAATGCTATCTGCTGGTGCCAACCAATCTTCTCACAGGTTTTAGTTTTTGTATAATTGGCTTTAGATGCGACCTTAATGTACAGTTGAGCAGATATTGTCATTATTTTCCCTACGATGAAATTTTCTTAATATGGCTTGGATATGCACCAACATGGGCTCAAATGTACACAAAAATAAATGCTATCTGCTGGTGCCAACCAATCTTCTCACAGTCATTTTGTTTTTGTATAATTGGCTTTAGATGCGACCTTATTATACATTTGAGCAGATATTGTCATTATTTTCCCTACGATGAAATGTTCTAAATATCGCTTCGACATGCACCAAAATGGGCTCAAATGTACACAAACATAAATTCTATCTGCTGGGGCCAACCAATCTTCTCACAGATTTTTAGTTTTTGTACAATTGGCTTTAGATGCGACCTTATTCTACATTTGAGCAGATATTGTCATTATTTTCCCTACGATGAAATTTTCTTAATATGGCTTGGAAATGCACCAACATGGGCTCAAATGTACACAAACATAAATGCTATCTGTTGGTGCCAACCAATCTTCTCACAGATTTTTAGTTTTAGTATAATTGGCTTGAGATTCGACCTTAATGTACAGTTGAGCAGATGTTGTCATTATTTTCCTCACGATGAAATTTTTCTTAATATGGCTTGGATATGCACCAAAATGGGCTCAAATGTACACACAAATAAATGCTATCTGCTGGTGCCAACCAATCTTCTCACAGATTTTTAGTTTTTGTATAATTGGCTTGTGATGCGACCTTAATGTACAGTTGAGCAGATATTGTCATTATTTTCCCTACGATGAAATGTTTCTTAATATGGCTTGGATATGCACCAAAATGGGCTCAAATGTACTAAAAAATAAATGCTATCTGCTGGTGCCAACCAATCTTCTCACAGATTTTTAGTTTTTGTATAATTGGCTTGTGATGCGACCTTAATGTACAGTTGAGCAGATATTGTCATTACTTTCCCTACGATTAAATTTTTCTTAATATGGCTTGGATATGCACCAAAATGGGCTCAAATGTACACAAAAATAAATGCTATCTGCTGGTGCCAACCAATCTTCTCACAGGTTTTAATTTTGTATGATTGGCTTTAGATGCGATCTTATTCTACATTTGAGCAGATATTGTCATTATTTTCCCTACGATTAAATTTTCTTAATATGGCTTGGAAATGCACCAACATGGGCTCAAATGTACACAAAAATAAATGCTATCTGTTGATGCCCACCAATCTTCTCACAGATTTTTAGTTTTAGTATAATTGGCTTGAGATTCGACCTTAATGTACAGTTGAGCAGATGTTGTCATTATTTTCCTCACGATGAAATTTTTCTTAATATGGCTTGGATATGCACCAAAATGGGCTCAAATGTACACACAAATCAATGCTATCTGCTTGTGCCAACCAATCTTCTCACAGATTTTTAGTTTTTGTATAATTTGCTTGTGATGCGACCTTAATGTACAGTTGAGCAGATATTGTCATTATTTTCCCTACGATGAAATCTTTCTTAATATGGCTTGGATATGCACCAAAATGGGCTCAAATGTACTCAAAAATAAATGCTATCTGCTGGTGCCAACCAATCTTCTCACAGATTTTTAGTTTTTGTATAATTGGCTTGTGATGCGACCTTAATGTACAGTTGAGCAGATATTGTCATTAATTTCCCTACGATTAAAATTTTCTTAATATGGCTTCGATGTGCACCAAAATGGGCTCAAATGTACACAAAAATAAATGCTATCTGCTGGTGCCAACCAATCTTCTCACAGATTTTTAGTTTTTGTATAATTGGCTTGTGATGCGACCTTAATGTACAGTTGAGCAGATATTGTCATTATTTTCCCTACAATGAAATTTTCTTAATATGGCTTGGATATGCACCAAAATAGGCTCAAATGTACACACAAATAAATGCTATCTGCTGGTGCCAACCAATCTTCTCACAGGTTTTAATTTTGTATAATTGGCTTTAGATGCGACCTTAATGTACAGTTGAGCAGATATTGTCATTATTTTCCCTACAATGAAATTTTCTTAATATGGCTTGGATATGCACCAAAATGGGCTCAAATGTACACAAAAATAAATGCTATCTGCTGGTGCAAACCAATCTTCTCACAGGTTTTAATTTTGTATAATTGGATTTAGATGCGACCTTAATGTACAGTTGAGCAGATATTGTCATTATTTTCCCTACAATGAAATTTTCTTAATATGGCTTGGATATGCACCAAAATGGGCTCAAATGTACACAAAAATAAATGCTATCTGCTGGTGCCAACCAATCTTCTCACAGGTTTTAATTTTGTATAATTGGATTTAGATGCGACCTTAATGTACAGTTGAGCAGATATTGTCATTATTTTCCCTACAATGAAATTTTCTTAATATGGCTTGGATATGCACCAAAATGGGCTCAAATGTACACAAAAATAAATGCTATCTGCTGGTGTAAACCAATCTTCTCACAGGTTTTAATTTTGTATAATTGGATTTAGATGCGACCTTGATGTACAGTTGAGCAGATATTGTCATTATTTTCCCTACAATGAAATTTTCTTAATATGGCTTGGATATGCACCAAAATGGGCTCAAGTGTACACATAAATAAATGCTATCTGTTGGTGCCAACCAATCTTCTAACAGATTTTTTGTTTTTGTATAATTGGCTTGTGATGCGACCTTAATGTACAGTTGAGCAGATATTGTCATTATTTTCCGTACGATGAAATTTTCTTAATATGGCTTGGATGTGCACCAAAATAGGCTCAAATGTACACAAAAATAAATGCTATCTGCTGGTCCCAACCAATCTTCTCACAGATTTTTATTTTTGGTATAATTGGCTTGTGATGCGACCTTAATGTACAGTTGAGCAGATATTGTCATTATTTTCCCTACAATGAAATTTTCTTAATATGGCTTGGATATGCACCAAAATAGGCTCAAATATACACACAAATAAATGCTATCTGCTGGTGCCAACCAATCTTCTCACAGGTTTTAATTTTGTATAATTGGCTTTAGATGCGACCTTAATGTACAGTTGAGCAGATATTGTCATTATTTTCCCTACAATGAAATTTTCTTAATATGGCTTGGATATGCACCAAAATGGGCTCAAATGTACACAAAAATAAATGCTATCTGCTGGTGCCAACCAATCTTCTCACAGGTTTTAATTTTGTATAATTGGATTTAGATGCGACCTTAATGTACAGTTGAGCAGATATTGTCATTATTTTCCCTACAATGAAATTTTCTTAATATGGCTTGGATATGCACCAAAATGGGCTCAAGTGTACACATAAATAAATGCTATCTGTTGGTGCCAACCAATCTTCTCACAGGTTTTAATTTTGTATAATTGGCTTTAGATGCGACCTTAATGTACAGTTGAGCAGATATTGTCATTATTTTCCCTACAATGAAGTTTTCTTAATATGGCTTGGATGTGCACCAAAATAGGCTCAAATGTACACAAAAATAAATGCTATCTGTTGGTGCCAACCAATCTTCTAACAGATTTTTTGTTTTTGTATAATTGGCTTGTGATGCGACCTTAATGTACAGTTGAGCAGATATTGTCATTATTTTCCCTACGATGAAATTTTCTTAATATGGCTTGGATGTGCACCAAAATAGGCTCAAATGTACACAAAAATAAATGCTATCTGCTTGTGCCAACCAATCTTCTCACAGATTTTTAGTTTTTGTATAATTGGCTTGTGATGCGACCTTAATGTACAGTTGAGCAGATATTGTCATTATTTTCCCTACAATGAAATTTTCTTAATATGGCTTGGATATGCACCAAAATAGGCTCAAATGTACACACAAATAAATGCTATCTGCTGGTGCCAACCAATCTTCTCACAGGTTTTAATTTTGTATAATTGGCTTTAGATGCGACCTTAATGTACAGTTGAGCAGATATTGTCATTATTTTCCCTACAATGAAATTTTCTTAATATGGCTTGGATATGCACCAAAATGGGCTCAAATGTACACAAAAATAAGTGCTATCTGCTGGTGCCAACCAATCTTCTCACAGATGTTTAGTTTTTGTATAATTGGCTTTAGATGCGACCTTAATGTACAGTTGAGCAGATATTGTCATTATTTTTCCTACAATGAAATTTTCTTAATATGGCTTGGATATGCACCAAAATGGGCTCAAATGTACACAAAAATAAATGCTATCTGCTGGTGCAAACCAATCTTCTCACAGGTTTTAATTTTGTATAATTGGATTTAGATGCGACCTTAATGTACAGTTGAGCAGATATTGTCATTATTTTCCCTACAATGAAATTTTCTTAATATGGCTTGGATATGCACCAAAATGGGCTCAAGTGTAAACATAAATAAATGCTATCTGTTGGTGCCAACCAATCTTCTAACAGATTTTTTGTTTTTGTATAATTGGCTTGTGATGCGACCTTAATGTACAGTTGAGCAGATATTGTCATTATTTTCCCTACGATGAAATTTTCTTAATATGGCTTGGATGTGCACCAAAATAGGCTCAAATGTACACAAAAATAAATGCTATCTGCTGGTCCCAACCAATCTTCTCACAGATTTTTATTTTTGGTATAATTGGCTTGTGAAGCGACCTTAATGTACAGTTGAGCAGATATTGTCATTATTTTCCCTACAATGAAATTTTCTTAATATGGCTTGGATATGCACCAAAATAGGCTCAAATATACACACAAATAAATGCTATCTGCTGGTGCCAACCAATCTTCTCACAGGTTTTAATTTTGTATAATTGGCTTTAGATGCGACCTTAATGTACAGTTGAGCAGATATTGTCATTATTTTCCCTACAATGAAATTTTCTTAATATGGCTTGGATATGCACCAAAATGGGCTCAAATGTACACAAAAATAAATGCTATCTGCTGGTGCCAACCAATCTTCTCACAGGTTTTAATTTTGTATAATTGGATTTAGATGCGACCTTAATGTACAGTTGAGCAGATATTGTCATTATTTTCCCTACAATGAAATTTTCTTAATATGGCTTGGATATGCACCAAAATGGGCTCAAGTGTACACATAAATAAATGCTATCTGCTGGTGCCAACCAATCTTCTAACAGATTTTTTGTTTTTGTATAATTGGCTTGTGATGCGACCTTAATGTACAGTTGAGCAGATATTGTCATTATTTTCCCTACGATGAAATTTTCTTAATATGGCTTGGATGTGCACCAAAATAGGCTCAAATGTACACAAAAATAAATGCTATCTGCTGGTGCCAACCAATCTTCTCACTGACATTTTGTTTTTGTATAATTGGCTTTAGATGCGACCTTATTGTACATTTGAGCAGATATTGTCATTATTTTCCCTACGATGAAATTTTCTTAATATGGCTTGGATATGCACCAAAATGGGCTCAAATATACACAAAAATAAATGCTATCTGCTGGTGCCAACCAATCTTCTCACAGGTTTTAATTTTGTATAATTGGCTTTAGATGCGACCTTAATGTACAGTTGAGCAGATATTGTCATTATTTTCCCTACAATGAAATTTTCTTAATATGGCTTGGATATGCACCAAAATGGGCTCAAATGTACACAAAAATAAATGCTATCTGCTGGTGCCAACCAATCTTCTCACAGATGTTTAGTTTTTGTATATTTGGCTTTAGATGCGACCTTAATGTACAGTTGAGCAGATATTGTCATTATTTTCCCTACAATGAAATTTTCTTAATATGGCTTGGATATGCACCAAAATGGGCTCAAATGTACACAAAAATAAATGCTATCTGCTGGTGCAAACCAATCTTCTCACAGGTTTTAATTTTGTATAATTGGATTTAGATGCGACCTTAATGTACAGTTGAGCAGATATTGTCATTATTTTCCCTACAATGAAATTTTCTTAATATGGCTTGGATATGCACCAAAATGGGCTCAAGTGTACACATAAATAAATGCTATCTGTTGGTGCCAACCAATCTTCTAACAGATTTTTTGTTTTTGTATAATTGGCTTGTGATGCGACCTTAATGTACAGTTGAGCAGATATTGTCATTATTTTCCCTACGATGAAATTTTCTTAATATGGCTTGGATGTGCACCAAAATAGGCTCAAATGTACACAAAAATAAATGCTATCTGCTGGTCCCAACCAATCTTCTCACAGATTTTTATTTTTGGTATAATTGGCTTGTGAAGCGACCTTAATGTACAGTTGAGCAGATATTGTCATTATTTTCCCTACAATGAAATTTTCTTAATATGGCTTGGATATGCACCAAAATAGGCTCAAATATACACACAAATAAATGCTATCTGCTGGTGCCAACCAATCTTCTCACAGGTTTTAATTTTGTATAATTGGCTTTAGATGCGACCTTAATGTACAGTTGAGCAGATATTGTCATTATTTTCCCTACAATGAAATTTTCTTAATATGGCTTGGATATGCACCAAAATGGGCTCAAATGTACACAAAAATAAATGCTATCTGCTGGTGCCAACCAATCTTCTCACAGGTTTTAATTTTGTATAATTGGATTTAGATGCGACCTTAATGTACAGTTGAGCAGATATTGTCATTATTTTCCCTACAATGAAATTTTCTTAATATGGCTTGGATGTGCACCAAAATAGGCTCAAATGTACACAAAAATAAATGCTATCTGCTGGTCCCAACCAATCTTCTCACAGATTTTTATTTTTGGTATAATTGGCTTGTGATGCGACCTTAATGTACAGTTGAGCAGATATTGTCATTATTTTCCCTACAATGAAATTTTCTTAATATGGCTTGGATATGCACCAAAATAGGCTCAAATATACACACAAATAAATGCTATCTGCTGGTGCCAACCAATCTTCTCACAGGTTTTAATTTTGTATAATTGGCTTTAGATGCGACCTTAATGTACAGTTGAGCAGATATTGTCATTATTTTCCCTACAATGAAATTTTCTTAATATGGCTTGGATATGCACCAAAATGGGCTCAAATGTACACAAAAATAAATGCTATCTGCTGGTGCCAACCAATCTTCTCACAGGTTTTAATTTTGTATAATTGGATTTAGATGCGACCTTAATGTACAGTTGAGCAGATATTGTCATTATTTTCCCTACAATGAAATTTTCTTAATATGGCTTGGATATGCACCAAAATGGGCTCAAGTGTACACATAAATAAATGCTATCTGTTGGTGCCAACCAATATTCTAAAAGATTTTTTGTTTTTGTATAATTGGCTTGTGATGCGACCTTAATGTACAGTTGAGCAGATATTGTCATTATTTTCCCTACGATGAAATTTTCTTAATATGGCTTGGATGTGCACCAAAATAGGCTCAAATGTACACAAAAATAAATGCTATCTGCTGGTGCCAACCAATCTTCTCACTGACATTTTGTTTTTGTATAATTGGCTTTAGATGCGACCTTATTGTACATTTGAGCAGATATTGTCATTATTTTCCCTACGATGAAATTTTCTTAATATGGCTTGGATATGCACCAAAATGGGCTCAAATATACACAAAAATAAATGCTATCTGCTGGTGCCAACCAATCTTCTCACAGGTTTTAATTTTGTATAATTGGCTTTAGATGCGACCTTAATGTACAGTTGAGCAGATATTGTCATTATTTTCCCTACGATGAAATGTTTCTTAATATGGCTTGGATATGCACCAAAATGGGCTCAAATGTACACAAAAATAAATGCTATCTGCTGGTGCCAACCAATCTCTTCACAGATTTTTAGTTTTTGTTTAATTGGCTTGAGATTCGGCCTTAATGTACAGTTGAGCAGATATTGTCATTATTTTCCCTACAATGAAATTTTTCTTAATATGGCTTGGATATGCACCAAAATGGGCTCAAATGTACACAAAAATAAATGCTATCTGCTTGTGCCAACCAATCTTTTCACAGATTTTTAGTTTGTGTTTAATTGGCTTGAGATTCGGCCTTAATGTACAGTTGAGCAGATATTGTCATTATTTTCCCTACGATGAAATTTTTCTTAATATGGCTTGGATATGCACCAAAATGGGCTCAAATGTACACAAAAATAAATGCTATCTGCTTGTGCCAACCAATCTTTTCACAGATTTTTAGTTTGTGTTTAATTGGCTTGAGATTCGGCCTTAATGTACAGTTGAGCAGATATTGTCATTATTTTCCCTACGATGAAATTTTTCTTAATATGGCTTGGATATGCACCAAAATGGGCTCAAATGTACACAAAAATAAATGCTATCAGCTGGTGCCAACCAATCTTCTCACAGGTTTTAATTTTGTATAATTGGATTTAGATGCGACCTTAATGTACAGTTGAGCAGATATTGTCATTATTTTCCCTACAATGAAATTTTCTTAATATGGCTTGGATATGCACCAAAATGGGCTCAAGTGTACACATAAATAAATGCTATCTGTTGGTGCCAACCAATCTTCTAACAGATTTTTTGTTTTTGTATAATTGGCTTGTGATGCGACCTTAATGTACAGTTGAGCAGATATTGTCATTATTTTCCCTACAATGAAATTTTCTTAATATGGCTTGGATGTGCACCAAAATAGGCTCAAATGTACACAAAAATAAATGCTATCTGCTGGTGCCAACCAATCTTCTCACTGACATTTTGTTTTTGTATAATTGGCTTGAGATGCGACCTTTTTGTACATTTGAGCAGATATTGTCATTATTTTCCCTACGATGAAATTTTCTTAATATGGCTTGGATATGCACCAAAATGGGCTCAAATATACACAAAAATAAATGCTATCTGCTGGTGCCAACCAATCTTCTCACAGGTTTTAATTTTGTATAATTGGCTTTAGATGCGACCTTAATGTACAGTTGAGCAGATATTGTCATTATTTTCCCTACGATGAAATGTTTCTTAATATGGCTTGGATATGCACCAAAATGGGCTCAAATGTACACAAAAATAAATGCTATCTGCTGGTGCCAACCAATCTCTTCACAGATTTTTAGTTTTTGTTTAATTGGCTTGAGATTCGGCCTTAATGTACAGTTGAGCAGATATTGTCATTATTTTCCCTACAATGAAATTTTTCTTAATATGGCTTGGATATGCACCAAAATGGGCTCAAATGTACACAAAAATAAATGCTATCTGCTTGTGCCAACCAATCTTTTCACAGATTTTTAGTTTGTGTTTAATTGGCTTGAGATTCGGCCTTAATGTACAGTTGAGCAGATATTGTCATTATTTTCCCTACGATGAAATTTTTCTTAATATGGCTTGGATATGCACCAAAATGGGCTCAAATGTACACAAAAATAAATGCTATCTGCTTGTGCCAACCAATCTTTTCACAGATTTTTAGTTTGTGTTTAATTGGCTTGAGATTCGGCCTTAATGTACAGTTGAGCAGATATTGTCATTATTTTCCCTACGATGAAATTTTTCTTAATATGGCTTGGATATGCACCAAAATGGGCTCAAATGTACACAAAAATAAATGCTATCAGCTGGTGCCAACCAATCTTCTCACAGGTTTTAATTTTGTATAATTGGATTTAGATGCGACCTTAATGTACAGTTGAGCAGATATTGTCATTATTTTCCCTACAATGAAATTTTCTTAATATGGCTTGGATATGCACCAAAATGGGCTCAAGTGTACACATAAATAAATGCTATCTGTTGGTGCCAACCAATCTTCTAACAGATTTTTTGTTTTTGTATAATTGGCTTGTGATGCGACCTTAATGTACAGTTGAGCAGATATTGTCATTATTTTCCCTACAATGAAATTTTCTTAATATGGCTTGGATGTGCACCAAAATAGGCTCAAATGTACACAAAAATAAATGCTATCTGCTGGTGCCAACCAATCTTCTCACTGACATTTTGTTTTTGTATAATTGGCTTGAGATGCGACCTTTTTGTACATTTGAGCAGATATTGTCATTATTTTCCCTACGATGAAATTTTCTTAATATGGCTTGGATATGCACCAAAATGGGCTCAAATATACACAAAAATAAATGCTATCTGCTGGTGCCAACCAATCTTCTCACAGGTTTTAGTTTTTGTATAATTGGCTTTAGATGCGACCTTAATGTACAGTTGAGCAGATATTGTCATTATTTTCCCTACGATGAAATTTTCTTAATATGGCTTGGATATGCACCAAAATGGGCTCAAATGTACACACAAATAAATGCTATCTGCTGGTGCCAACCAATCTTCTCACAGGTTTTAGTTTTTGTATAGTTGGCTTGTGATGTGACCTTAATGTACAGTTGAGCAGATATTGTCATTATTTTCCCTACGATGAAATTTTCTTAATATGGCTTGGATGTGCACCAAAGTGGGCTCAAATGTACACAAAAATAAATTCTATCTGCTGGTGCCAACCAATCTTCTCACAGGTTTTAGTTTTTGTATAATTGGCTTTAGATGCGACCTTATTGTACATTTGAGCAGATATTGTCATTATTTTCCCTACGATGAAATGTTCTAAATATCGCTTCGACATGCACCAAAATGGGCTCAAATGTACACAAACATAAATTCTATCTGCTGGGGCCAACCAATCTTCTCACAGATTTTTAGTTATTTTAATTGGCTTGAGATTCGGCCTTAATGTACAGTTGAGCAGATATTGTCATTATTTTCCCTACGATGAAATTTTTCTTAATATGGCTTGGATATGCACCAAAATGGGCTCAAATGTACACAAAAATAAATGCTATCTGCTGGTGCCAACCAATCTTCTCACAGGTTTTAGTTTTTGTATAATTGGCTTTAGATGCGACCTTAATGTACAGTTGAGCAGATATTGTCATTATTTTCCCTACGATGAAATTTTCTTAATATGGCTTGGATATGCACCAACATGGGCTCAAATATACACAAAAATAAATGCTATCTGCTGGTGCCAACCAATCTTCTCACAGTCATTTTGTTTTTGTATAATTGGCTTTAGATGCGACCTTATTATACATTTGAGCAGATATTGTCATTATTTTCCCTACGATGAAATTTTCTTAATATGGCTTGGAAATGCACCAACATGGGCTCAAATGTACACAAACATAAATGCTATCTGTTGGTGCCAACCAATCTTCTCACATATTTTTAGTTTTAGTATAATTGGCTTGATATTCGACCTTAATGTACAGTTGAGCAGATGTTGTCATTATTTTCCTCACGATGAAATTTTTCTTAATATGGCTTGGATATGCACCAAAATGGGCTCAAATGTACACACAAATAAATGCTATCTGCTGGTGCCAACCAATCTTCTCACAGATTTTTAGTTTTTGTATAATTGGCTTGTGATGCGACCTTAATGTACAGTTGAGCAGATATTGTCATTATTTTCCCTACGATGAAATGTTTCTTAATATGGCTTGGATATGCACCAAAATGGGCTCAAATGTACTAAAAAATAAATGCTATCTGCTGGTGCCAATCAATCTTCTCACAGGTTTTAATTTTGTATAATTGGCTTTAGATGCGACCTTAATGTACAGTTGAGCAGATATTGTCATTATTTTCCCTACAATGAAAGTTTCTTAATATGGCTTGGATATGCACCAAAATGGGCTCAAGTGTACACAAAAATAAATGCTCTCTGCTGGTGCCAACCAATCTTCTCACTGACATTTTGTTTTTGTATAATTGGCTTGAGATGCGACCTTTTTGTACATTTGAGCAGATATTGTCATTATTTTCCCTACGATGAAATTTTCTTAATATGGCTTGGATATGCACCAAAATGGGCTCAAATGTACACACAAATAAATGCTATCTGCTGGTGCCAACCAATCTTCTCACAGGTTTTAGTTTTTGTATAGTTGGCTTGTGATGTGACCTTAATGTACAGTTGAGCAGATATTGTCATTATTTTCCCTACGATGAAATTTTCTTAATTTGGCTTGGATATGCACCAAAATGGGCTCAAATGTACACAAAAATAAATTTTATCTGCTGGTGCCAACCAATCTTCTCACAGGTTTTAGTTTTTGTATAATTGGCTTTAGATGCGACCTTATTGTACATTTGAGCAGATATTGTCATTATTTTCCCTACGATGAAATGTTCTAAATATCGCTTCGACATGCACCAAAATGGGCTCAAATGTACACAAACATAAATTCTATCTGCTGGGGCCAACCAATCTTCTCACAGATTTTTAGTTTTTGTACAATTGGCTTTAGATGCGACCTTATTCTACATTTGAGCAGATATTGTCATTAGTTTCCCTACGATGAAATTTTTCTTAATATGGCTTGGATATGCACCAAAATGTGCTCAAATGTACTCAAAAATAAATGCTATCTGCTGGTGCCAACCAATCTTCTCACAGGTTTTAGTTTTTGTATAATTGGCTTTAGATGCGACCTTAATGTACAGTTGAGCAGATATTGTCATTATTTTCCCTACGATGAAATTTTCTTAATATGGCTTGGATATGCACCAACATGAGCTCAAATGTACACACAAATAAATGCTATCTGTTGGTGCAAAACAATCTTCTCACAGGTTTTAGTTTTTGTATAATTGGCTTTAGATGCGACCTTAATGTACAGTTGAGCAGATATTGTCATTATTTTCCCTACGATGAAATTTTCTTAATATGGCTTGGATATGCACCAAAATGGGCTCAAATGTACACAAAAATAAATGCTATCTGCTGGTGCCAACCAATCTTCTCACAGGTTTTAGTTTTTGTATAATTGGCTTTAGATGCGACCTTAATGTACAGTTGAGCAGATATTGTCATTATTTTCCCTACGATGAAATTTTCTTAATATGGCTTGGATATGCACCAACATTGGCTCAAATGTACACAAAAATAAATGCTATCTGCTGGTGCCAACCAATCTTCTGACAATCATTTTGTTTTTGTATAATTGGCTTTAAATGCGACCTTATTGTACATTTGAGCAGATATTGTCATTATTTTCCCTACGATGAAATGTTCTAAATATCGCTTCGACATGCACCAAAATGGGCTCAAATGTACATAAACATAAATTCTATCTGCTGAGGCCAACCAATCTTCTCACAGATTTTTAGTTTTTGTACAATTGGCTTTAGATGCGACCTTATTCTACATTTGAGCAGATATTGTCATTATTTTCCCTACGATGAAATTTTTCTTAATATGGCTTGGATATGCACCAAAATGGGCTCAAATGTACTCAAAAATAAATGCTATCTGCTGGTGCCAACCAATCTTCTCACAGATTTTTAGTTTTTGTATAATTGGCTTGTGATGCGACCTTAATGTACAGTTGAGCAGATATTGTCATTATTTTCCCTACGATGAAATTTTCTTAATATGGCTTGGAAATGCACCAACATGGGTTTAAATGTACACAAAAATAAATGCTATCTGCTGGTGCCAACCAATCTTCTCACAATCATTTTGTTTTTGTATAAATGGCTTTAAATGCGACCTTATTGTACAATTGAGCAGATATTGTCATTATTTTCCCTACGATGAAATGTTCTAAATATCGCTTCGACATGCACCAAAATGGGCTCAAATGTACACAAACATAAATTCTATCTGCTGAGGCCAACCAATCTTCTCACAGATTTTTAGTTTTTGTACAATTGGCTTTAGATGCGACCTTATTCTACATTTGAGCAGATATTGTCATTATTTTCCCTACGATGAAGTTTTTCTTAATATGGCTTGGATATGCACCAAAATGGGCTCAAATGTACTCAAAATAAATGCTATCTGCTGGTGCCAACCAATCTTCTCACAGATTTTTAGTTTTTGTATAATTGGCTTGTGATGCGACCTTAATGTACAGTTGAGCAGATATTGTCATTAATTTCCCTACGATTAAATTTTTCTTAATATCGCTTGAATATGCACCAAAATGGGCTCAAATGTACTCAAAAATAAATGCTATCTGCTGGTGCCAACCAATCTTCTCACAGGTTTTAATTTTGTATAATTGGCTTTAGATGCGACCTTAATGTACAGTTGAGCAGATATTGTCATTATTTTCCCTACAATGAAAGTTTCTTAATATGGCTTGGATATGCACCAAAATGGGCTCAAGTGTACACAAAAATAAATGCTATCTGTTGGTGCCAACCAATCTTCTAACAGATTTTTAGTTGTTGTATAATTGGCTTGTGATGCGACCTTAATGTACAGTTGAGCAGATATTGTCATTATTTTCCCTACGATGAAATTTTCTTAATATGGCTTGGATATGCACCAAAATGGGCTCAAATGTACACAAAAATAAATGCTATCTGCTGGTGCCAACCAATCTTTTCACAGATGTTTAGTTTTTGTATAATTGGCTTGTGATGCGACCTTAATGTACAGTTGAGCAGATATTGTCATTATTTTCCCTACGATGAAGTTTTTCTTAATATGGCTTGGATATGCACCAAAATGGGCTCAAATAGTACACAAAAATAAATGCTATCTGCTGGTGCCAACCAATCTTCTCACAGGTTTTAGTTTTTGTATAATTGGCTTTAGATGCGACCTTAATGTACAGTTGAGCAGATATTGTCATTATTTTCCCTACGACGAAATTTTCTTAATATGGCTTGGATATGCACCAAAATGGGCTCAAATGTACACACAAATAAATGCTATCTGCTGGTGCCAACCAATCTTCTCATTGGTTTTAGTTTTTGTATAGTTGGCTTGTGATGCGACCTTAATGTACAGTTGAGCAGATATTGTCATTATTTTCCCTACGATGAAATTTTCTTAATATGGCTTGGATATGCACCAAAATGGGCTCAAATATACACAAAAATAAATGCTATCTGTTGGTGCCAACCAATCTTCTCACAGATTTTTAGTTTTTGTATAATTGGCTTGAGATTCGACCTTAATGTACAGTTGAGCAGATATTGTCATTATTTTCCTCATGATGAAATTTTTCTTAATATGGCTTGGATATGCACCAAAATGGGCTCAAATGTACACACAAATAAATGCTATCTGCTGGTGCCAACCAATCTTGTCACAGATTTTTAGTTTTTGTATAATTGGCTTGTGATGCGACCTTAATGTACAGTTGAGCAGATATTGTCATTATTCCCCTACGATGAAATTTTTCTTAATATGGCTTGGATATGCACCAAAATGGGCTCAAATGTACTTAAAAATAAATGCTATTTGTTGGTGCCAACCAATCTTCTCACAGATTTTTTGTTTTTGTATAATTGGCTTGTGATGCGACCTTAAAGTACAGTTGAGCAGATATTGTCATTATTTTCCCTACGATGAAATTTTTCTTAATATGGCTTGGATATGCACCAAAATGGGTTCAAATGTACACAAAAATAAATGCTATCTGCTGGTGCCAACTAATCTTCTCACAGACATTTTGTTTTTGTATAATTGGCTTGTGATGCGACCTTAATGTACAGTTGAGCAGATATTGTCATTATTTTCCCTACGATGAAGTTTTTCTTAATATGGCTTGGATATGCACCAAAATGGGCTCAAATGTACACAAAAATAAATGCTATCTGCTGGTGCCAACCAATCTTCTCACAGGTTTTAATTTTGTATAATTGGCTTTAGATGCGACCTTAATGTACAGTTGAGCAGATATTGTCATTATTTTCCCTACAATGAAATTTTCTTAATATGGCTTGGATATGCACCAAAATGGGCTCAAATGTACACAAAAATAAATGCTATCTGCTGGTGCCAACCAATCTTCTCACAGATGTTTAGTTTTTGTATAATTGGCTTGTGATGCGACCTTAATGTACAGTTGAGCAGATATTGTCATTATTTTCCCTACGATGAAGTTTTTCTTAATATGGCTTGGATATGCACCAAAATGGGCTCAAATGTACACAAAAATAAATGCTATCTGCTGGTGCCAACCAATCTTCTCACAGGTTTTAGTTTTTGTATAATTGGCTTTAGATGCGACCTTAATGTACAGTTGAGCAGATATTGTCATTATTTTCCCTACGATGAAATTTTCTTAATATGGCTTGGATATGCACCAAAATGGGCTCAAATGTACACAAAAATAAATGCTATCTGTTGGTGCCAACCAATCTTCTCACAGGTTTTAGTTTTTGTATAGTTGGCTTGTGATGTGACCTTAATGTACAGTTGAGCAGATATTGTCATTATTTTCCCTACGATGAAATTTTCTTAATATTGCTTGGATATGCACCAAAATGGGCTCAAATGTACACAAAAATAAATGCTATCTGTTGGTGCCAACCAATCTTCTCACAGATTTTTAGTTTTTGTATAATTGGCTTGAGATTCTACCTTAATGTACAGTTGAGCAGATATTGTCATTATTTTCCTCATGATGAAATTTTTCTTAATATGGCTTGGATATGCACCAAAATGGGCTCAAATGTACTCAAAAATAAATGCTATCTGTTGGTGCCAACCAATCTTCTCACAGATTTTTAGTTTTTGCATAATTGGCTTGTGATGCGACCTTAATGTACAGTTGAGCAGATATTGTCATTATTTTCCCTACGATGAAATTTTTCTTAATATGGCTTGGATATGCACCAAAATGGCTTCAAATGTACACAAAAATAAATGCTATCTGCTGGTGCCAACTAATCTTCTCACAGACATTTTGTTTTTGTATAATTGGCTTGTGATGCGACCTTAATGTACAGTTGAGCAGATATTGTCATTATTTTCCCTACGATGAAGTTTTTCTTAATATGGCTTGGATATGCACCAAAATGGGCTCAAATGTACACAAAAATAAATGCTATCTGCTGGTGCCAACCAATCTTCTCACAGGTTTTAATTTTGTATAATTGGCTTTAGATGCGACCTTAATGTACAGTTGAGCAGATATTGTCATTATTTTCCCTACAATGAAAGTTTCTTAATATGGCTTGGATATGCACCAAAATGGGCTCAAGTGTACACAAAAATAAATGCTATCTGCTGGTGCCAACCAATCTTCTAACAGATTTTTAGTTTTTGTATAATTGGCTTGTGATGCGACCTTAATGTACAGTTGAGCAGATATTGACATTTTTTTCCCTACGATGAAATTTTCTTAATATGGCTTGGATATGCACTAAAATAGGCTCAAATGTACACAAAAATAAATGCTATCTGCTGGTGCCAACCAATCTTCTCACAGGTTTTAATTTTGTATAATTGGCTTTAGATGCGACCTTAATGTACAGTTGAGCAGATTTTGTCATTATTTTCCCTACAATGAAATTTTCTTAATATGGCTTGGATATGCACCAAAATGGGCTCAAATGTACACAAAAATAAATGCTATCTGCTGGTGCCAACCAATCTTCTCACAGATGTTTAGTTTTTGTATAATTGGCTTGTGATGCGACCTTAATGTACAGTTGAGCAGATATTGTCATTATTTTCCCTACGATGAAATTTTTCTTAATATGGCTTGGATATGCACCAAAATGGGCTCAAATGTACACAAAAATAAATGCTATCTGCTGATGCCAACCAATCTTCTCACAGGTTTTAGTTTTTGTATAATTGGCTTTAGATGCGACCTTAATGTACAGTTGAGCAGATATTGTCATTATTTTCCCTACGATGAAATTTTCTTAATATGGCTTGGATATGCACCAAAATGGGCTCAAATGTACACAAAAATAAATGCTATCTGCTGGTGCCAACCAATCTTCTCACAGGTTTTAGTTTTTGTATAGTTGGCTTGTGATGCGACCTTAATTTACAGTTGAGCAGATATTGTCATTATTTTCCCTACGATGAAATTTTCTTAATATGGCTTGGATATGCACCAAAATGGGCTCAAATGTACACAAAAATAAATGCTATCTGTTGGTGCCAACCAATCTTCTCACAGATTTTTAGTTTTTGTATAATTGGCTTGAGATTCGACCTTAATGTACAGTTGAGCAGATATTGTCATTATTTTCCTCATGATGAAATTTTTCTTAATATGGCTTGGACATGCACCAAAATGGGCTCAAATGTACACACAAATAAATGCTATCTGCTGGTGCCAACCAATCTTCTCACAGATTTTTAGTTTTTGTATACTTGGCTTGTGATGCGACCTTAATGTACAGTTGAGCAGATATTGTCATTATTTTCCCTACGATGAAGTTTTTCTTAATATGGCTTGGATATGCACCAAAATGGGCTCAAATGTACACAAACATAAATGCTATCTGCTGGTGCCAACCAATCTTCTCACAGATGTTTAGTTTTTGTATAATTGGCTTGTGATGCGACCTTAATGTACAGTTGAGCAGATATTGTCATTATTTTCCCTACAATGAAAGTTTCTTAATATGGCTTGGATATGCACCAAAATGGGCTCAAGTGTACACAAAAATAAATGCTATCTGTTGGTGCCAACCAATCTTCTAACAGATTTTTAGTTTTTGTATAATTGGCTTGTGATGCGACCTTAATGTACAGTTGAGCAGATATTGTCATTATTTTCCCTACGATGAAGTTTTTCTTAATATGGCTTGGATATGCACCAAAATGGGCTCAAATGTACACAAAAATAAATGCTATCTGCTGGTGCCAACCAATCTTCTCACAGATGTTTAGTTTTTGTATAATTGGCTTGTGATGCGACCTTAATGTACAGTTGAGCAGATATTGTCATTATTTTCCCTACGATGAAATTTTTCTTAATATGGCTTGGATATGCACCAAAATGGGCTCAAATGTACACAAAAATAAATGCTATCTGCTGATGCCAACCAATCTTCTCACAGGTTTTAGTTTTTGTATAATTGGCTTTAGATGCGACCTTAATGTACAGTTGAGCAGATATTGTCATTATTTTCCCTACGATGAAATTTTCTTAATATGGCTTGGATATGCACCAAAATGGGCTCAAATGTACACAAAAATAAATGCTATCTGCTGGTGCCAACCAATCTTCTCACAGGTTTTAGTTTTTGTATAGTTGGCTTGTGATGCGACCTTAATGTACAGTTGAGCAGATATTGTCATTATTTTCCCTACGATGAAATTTTCTTAATATGGCTTGGATATGCACCAAAATGGGCTCAAATGTACACAAAAATAAATGCTATCTGTTGGTGCCAACCAATCTTCTCACAGATTTTTAGTTTTTGTATAATTGGCTTGAGATTCGACCTTAATGTACAGTTGAGCAGATATTGTCATTATTTTCCTCATGATGAAATTTTTCTTAATATGGCTTGGACATGCACCACAATGGGCTCAAATGTACACACAAATAAATGCTATCTGCTGGTGCCAACCAATCTTCTCACAGATTTTTAGTTTTTGTATACTTGGCTTGTGATGCGACCTTAATGTACAGTTGAGCAGATATTGTCATTATTTTCCCTACGATGAAGTTTTTCTTAATATGGCTTGGATATGCACCAAAATGGGCTCAAATGTACACAAACATAAATGCTATCTGCTGGTGCCAACCAATCTTCTCACAGGTTTTAATTTTGTATAATTGGCTTTAGATGCGACCTTAATGTACAGTTGAGCAGATATTGTCATTATTTTCCCTACAATGAAAGTTTCTTAATATGGCTTGGATATGCACCAAAATGGGCTCAAGTGTACACAAAAATAAATGCTATCTGTTGGTGCCAACCAATCTTCTAACAGATTTTTAGTTTTTGTATAATTGGCTTGTGATGCGACCTTAATGTACAGTTGAGCAGATATTGACATTATTTTCCCTACGATGAAATTTTCTTAATATGGCTTGGATATGCACTAAAATAGGCTCAAATGTACACAAAATTAAATGCTATCTGCTGGTGCCAACCAATCTTCTCACAGGTTTTAATTTTGTATAATTGGCTTTAGATGCGACCTTAATGTACAGTTGAGCAGATATTGTCATTATTTTCCCTACAATGAAATTTTCTTAATATGGCTTGGATATGCACCAAAATGGGCTCAAATGTACACAAAAATAAATGCTATCTGCTGGTGCCAACCAATCTTCTCACAGATGTTTAGTTTTTGTATAATTGGCTTGTGATGCGACCTTAATGTACAGTTGAGCAGATATTGTCATTATTTTCCCTACGATGAAATTTTTCTTAATATGGCTTGGATATGCACCAAAATGGGCTCAAATGTACACACAAATAATGCTATCTGCTGGTGCCAACCAATCTTCTCACAGGTTTTAGTTTTTGTATAATTGGCTTTAGATGCGACCTTAATGTACAGTTGAGCAGATATTGTCATTATTTTCCCTACAATGAAATTTTCTTAATATGGCTTGGATATGCACCAAAATGGGCTCAAATGTACACACAAATAAATGCTATCTGCTGGTGCCAACCGATCTTCTCACAGGTTTTAGTTTTTGTATAGTTGGCTTGTGATGCGACCTTAATGTACAGTTGAGCAGATATTGTCATTATTTTCCCTACGATGAAATTTTCTTAATATGGCTTGGATATGCACCAAAATGGGCTCAAATGTACACAAAAATAAATGCTATCTGTTGGTGCCAACCAATCTTCTCACAGATTTTTAGTTTTTGTATAATTGGCTTGAGATTCGACCTTAATGTACAGTTGAGCAGGTATTGTCATTATTTTCCTCATGATGAAATTTTTCTTAATATGGCTTGGACATGCACCAAAATGGGCTCAAATGTACACACAAATAAATGCTATCTGCTGGTGCCAACCAATCTTCTCACAGATTTTTAGTTTTTGTATACTTGGCTTGTGATGCGACCTTAATGTATAGTTGAGCAGATATTGTCATTATTTTCCCTACGATGAAATTTTTCTTAATATGGCTTGGATATGCACCAAAATGGGCTCAAATGTACTCAAAAATAAATGCTATCTGTTGGTGCCAACCAATCTTCTCACAGATTTTTAGTTTTTGCAAAATTGGCTTGTGATGCGACCTTAATGTACAGTTGAGCAGATATTGTCATTATTTTCCCTACGATGAAATTTTTCTTAATATGGCTTGGATATGCACCAAAATGGGCTCAAATGTACACAAAAATAAATGCTATCTGCTGGTACCAACCAATCTTCTAACAGATTTTAATTTTGTATACTTGTCTTTAGATGCGACCTTAATGTACAGTTGAGCAGATATTGTCATTATTTTCCCTACAATGAAAGTTTCTTAATATGGCTTGGATATGCACCAAAATGGGCTCAAGTGTACACACAAATAAATGCTATCTGTTGGTGCCAACCAATCTTCTAACAGATTTTTAGTTTTTGTATAATTGGCTTGTGATGCGACCTTAATGTACAGTTGAGCAGATATTGTCATTATTTTCCCTACGATGAAATTTTCTTAATATGGCTTGGATATGCACCAAAATAGGCTCAAATGTACACAAAAATAAATGCTATCTGCTGGTGCAAACCAATCTTCTCACAGACATTTTTTCTTTGTATAATTGGCTTGTGATGCGACCTTAATGTACAGTTGAGCAGATATTGTCATTATTTTCCCTACGATGAAATTTTCTTAATATGGCTTGGATATGCACCAAAATGGGCTCAAATGTACACAAAAATAAATGCTATCTGCTTGTGCCAACCAATCTTCTCAGAGATGTTTAGTTTTTGTATAATTGGCTTGTGATGCGACCTTAATGTACAGTTGAGCAGATATTGTCATTATTTTCCCTACGATGAAATTTTCTTAATATTGCTTGGATATGCACCAAAATAGGCTCAAATGTACACAAAAATAAATGCTATCTGCTGGTGCCAACCAATCTTCTCACAGACATTTTTTCTTTGTATAATTGGCTTGTGATGCGACCTTAATGTACAGTTGAGCAGATATTGTCATTATTTTCCCTACGATGAAGTTTTTCTTAATATGGCTTGGATATGCACCAAAATGTGCTCAAATGTACACAAAAATAAATGTTATCTGCTGGTGCCAACCAATCTTCTCACAGGTTTTAATTTTGTATAATTGGCTTTAGATGCGACCTTAATGTACAGTTGAGCAGATATTGTCATTATTTTCCCTACAATGAAATTTTCTTAATATGGCTTGGATATGCACCAAAATGGGCTCAAGTGTACACAAAAATAAATGATATCTGATGGTGCCAACCAATCTTCTAACAGATTTTTAGTTTTTGTATAATTGGCTTGTGATGCGACCTTAATATACAGTTGAACAGATATTGTCATTATTTTCCCTACGATGAAATTTTCTTAATATGGCTTGGATATGCACCAAAATAGGCTCAAATGTACACAAAAATAAATGCTATCTGCTGGTGCCAACCAATCTTCTCACAGACATTTTGTTTTTGTATAATTGGCTTTAGATGCGACCTTATTGTACATTTGACCAGATATTGTCATTATTTTCCCTACGATGAAATTTTCTTAATATGGCTTGGATATGCACCAAAATGGGCTCAAATGTACACAAAAATAAATGCTATCCGCTGGTGCCAACCAATCTTCTCACAGGTTTTAGTTTTTGTATAATTGGCTTTAGATGCGACCTTAATGTACAGTTGAGCAGATATTGTCATTATTTTCCCTACGATGAAATTTTCCTAATATGGCTTGGATATGCACCAAAATGGGCTCAAATGTACACACAAATAAATGCTATCTGCTGGTGCCAACCAATCTTCTAACAGATTTTTAGTTTTTGTATAATTGGCTTGTGATGCGACCTTAATATACAGTTGAACAGATATTGTCATTATTTTCCCTACGATGAAATTTTCTTAATATGGCTTGGATATGCACCAAAATAGGCTCAAATGTACACAAAAATAAATGCTATCTGCTGGTGCCAACCAATCTTCTCACAGACATTTTGTTTTTGTATAATTGGCTTTAGATGCGACCTTATTGTACATTTGACCAGATATTGTCATTATTTTCCCTACGATGAAATTTTCTTATTATGGCTTGGATATGCACCAAAATGGGCTCAAATGTACACAAAAATAAATGCTATCCGCTGGTGCCAACCAATCTTCTCACAGGTTTTAGTTTTTGTATAATTGGCTTTAGATGCGACCTTAATGTACAGTTGAGCAGATATTGTCATTATTTTCCCTACGATGAAATTTTCCTAATATGGCTTGGATATGCACCAAAATGGGCTCAAATGTACACACAAATAAATGCTATCTGCTGGTGCCAACCAATCTTCTCACAGGTTTTAGTTTTTGTATAGTTGGCTTGTGATGCGACCTTAATGTACAGTTGAGCAGATATTGTCATTATTTTCCCTACGATTAAATTTTCTTAATATGGCTTGGATATGCACCAAAATGGGCTCAAATGTACACAAAAATAAATGCTATTCGCTGGTGCCAACCAATCTTTTCACAGATTTTTAGTTTTTGTTTAATTGGCTTGAGATTCGGCCTTAATGTACAGTTGAGCAGATATTGTCATTATTTTCCCTACAATGAAATTTTTCTTAATATGGCTTTGATATGCACCAAAATAGGCTCAATTGTACACAAAAATATATGCTATCTGCTGGTGCCAACCAATCTTCTCACTGGTTTTAGTTTTTGTATAATTGGCTTTAGATGTACAGTTGAGCAGATATTGTCATTATTTTCCCTACGATGAAATTTTCTTAATGTGGCTTGGATATGCACCAACATGGGCTCAAATGTACACAAAAATAAATGCTATCTGTTGGTGCCAACCAATCTTCTAACAGATTTTTAGTTTTTGTATAATTGGCTTGTGATGCGACCTTAATGTACAGTTGAGCAGATATTGTCATTATTTTCCCTACGATGAAATTTTCTTAATATGGCTTGGATATGCACCAAAATAGGCTCAAATGTACACAAAAATAAATGCTATCTGCTGGTGCCAACCAATCTTCTCACAGACATTTTGTTTTTGTATAATTGGCTTTAGATGCGACCTTATTGTACATTTAAGCAGATATTGTCATTATTTTCCCTACGATGAAATGTTCTTAATATGGCTTGGATATGCACCAAAATGGGCTCAAATGTACGCAAAAATAAATGCTATCCGCTGGTGCCAACCAATCTTCTCACAGGTTTTAGTTTTTGTATAATTATTGGCTTTAGATGCGACCTTAATGTACAGTTGAGCAAATAATGTCATTATTTTCCCTACAATGAAATTTTCTTAATATGGCTTGGATATGCACCAAAATGGGCTCAAATGTACGCAAAAATAAATGCTATCCGCTGGTGCCAACCAATCTTCTCACAGGTTTTAGTTTTTGTATAATTGGCTTTAGATGCGACCTTAATGTACAGTTGAGCAGATATTGTCATTATTTTCCCTGCGATGAAATGCTCTTAATATGGCTTGCACATGCACCAAAATGGGCTCAAATGTACACAAACATAAATGCTATATGCTGGTGCCAACCAATCTTCTCACAGATTTTTAGTTTTTGTATAATTGGCTTGTGATGCGACCTTAATGTACAGTTGAGCAGATATTGTCATTATTTTCCCTACGATGAAATTTTTCTTAATATGGCTTGGATATGCACCAAAATGGGCTCAAGTGTACACAAAAATAAATGCTATCTGTTGGTGCCAACCAATCTTCTAACAGATTTTTAGTTTTTGTATAATTGGCTTGTGATGCGACCTTAATGTACAGTTGAGCAGATATTGTCATTATTTTCCCTACGATGAAATTTTCTTAATATGGCTTGGATATGCACCAAAATAGGCTCAAATGTACACAAAAATAAATGCTATCTGCTGGTGCCAACCAATCTTCTCACAGACATTTTGTTTTTGTATAATTGGCTTTAGATGCGACCTTATTGTACATTTGAGCAGATATTGTCATTATTTTCCCTACGATGAAATTTTCTTAATATGGCTTGGATATGCACCAAAATGGGCTCAAATGTACGCAAAAATAAATGCTATACGCTGGTGCCAACCAATCTTCTCACAGGTTTTAGTTTTTGTATAATTGGCTTTAGATGCGACCTTAATGTACAGTTGAGCAGATATTGTCATTATTTTCCCTACAATGAAATTTTCTTGATATGGCTTGAATATGCACCAAAATGGGCTAAAATGTACGCAAAAATAAATGCTATCCGCTGGTGCCAACCAATCTTCTCACAAGTTTTAGTTTTTGTATAATTGGCTTTAGATGCGACCTTAATGTACAGTTGAGCAGATATTGTCATTATTTTCCCTGCGATGAAATGCTCTTAATATGGCTTGCACATGCACCAAAATGGGCTCAAATGTACACAAACATAAATTCTATCTGCTGGTGCCAACCAATCTTCTCACAGACATTTTGTTTTCGTATAATTGGCTTTAGATGCGACCTTATTGTACATTTGAGCAGATATTGTCATTATTGTCCCTACGGTGAAATTTTCTTAATATGGCTTGGATATGCACCAAAATGGGCTCAAATGTACGCAAAAATAAATGCTATCCGCTGGTGCCAACCAATCTTCACACAGGTTTTAGTTTTTGTATAATTGGCTTTAGATGCGACCTTAATGTACAGTTGAGCAGATATTGTCATTATTTTCCCTACGATGAAATTTTCTTAATATGGCTTGGACATGCACCAACATGGGCTCAAATGTACACAAAAATAAATGCTATCTGTTGGTGCCAACCAATCTTCTCACAGATTTTTAGTTTTTGTATAATTGGCTTGAGATTCGACCTTAATGTACAGTTGAGCAGATATTGTCATTATTTTCCTCACGATGAAATCTTTCTTAATATGGCTTGGATATGCACCAAAATGGGCTCAAATGTACACAAAAATAAATGCTATCTGCTGGTGCCAACCAATCTTCTCACAGATTTTTAGTTTTTGTATAATTGGCTTGTGATGCGACCTTAATGTACAGTTGAGCAGATATTGTCATTATTTTCCCTACGATGAAATTTTTCTTAATATGGCTTGGATATGCACCAAAATGGGCTCAAATGTACTCAAAAATAAATGCTATCTGCTGGTGCCAACCAATCTTCTCACAGATTTTTAGTTTTTGTATAATTGGCTTGTGATGCGACCTTAATGTACAGTTGAGCAGATATTGTCATTATTTTCCCTACGATGAAATTTTTCTTAATATGGCTTGGATATGCACCAACATGGGCTCAAATGTACACAAAAATAAATGCTATCTGCTGGTGCCAACCAATCTTCTAACAGATTTTTAGTTTTTGTATAATTGGCTTGTGATGCGACCTTAATGTACAGTTGAGCAGATATTGTCATTATTTTCGCTACGATGAAATTTTTCTTAATATGGCTTGGATATGCACCAAAATGGGCTCAAGTGTACACAAAAATAAATGCTATCTGTTAATGCCAACCAATCTTCTAACAGATTTTTAGTTTTTGTATAATTGGCTTTTGATGCGACCTTAATGAACAGTTGAGCAGATATTGTCATTATTTTCCCTACGATGAAATTTTCTTAATATGGCTTGGATATGCACCAGAATAGGCTCAAATGTACACAAAAATAAATGCTATCTGCTGGTGCCAACCAATCTTCTCACAGACATTTTGTTTTTGTATAATTGGCTTTTGATGCGACCTTATTGTACATTTGAGCAGATATTGTCATTATTTTCCCTACAATGAAATTTTCTTAATATGGCTTGGATGTGCACCAAAATGGGCTCAAATGTACGCAAAAATAAATGCTATCCGCTGGTGCCAACCAATCTTCTCACAGGTTTTAGTTTTTGTATAATTGGCTTTAGATGCGACCTTAATGTACAGTTGAGCAGATATTGTCATTATTTTCCCTACAATGAAATTTTCTTAATATGGCTTGGATATGCACCAAAATGGGCCCAAATGTACGCAAAAATAAATGCTATCCGCTGGTGCCAACCAATCTTCTCACAAATTTTAGTTTTTGTATAATTGGCTTTAGATGCGACCTTAATGTACAGTTGAGCAGATATTGTCATTATTTTCCCTACGATGAAATGCTCTTAATATGGCTTGGACATGCACCAAAATGGGCTCAAATGTACACAAACATAAATTCTATCTGCTGGTGCCAACCAATCTTCTCACAGACATTTTGTTTTCGTATAATTGGCTTTAGATGCGACCTTATTGTACATTTGAGCAGATATTGTCATTATTGTCCCTACGGTGAAATTTTCTTAATATGGCTTGGATATGCACCAAAATGGGCTCAAATGTACACAAAAATAAATGCTATCTGCTGGTGCCAACCAATCTTCTAACAGATTTTTAGTTTTTGTATAATTGGCTTGTGATGCGAACTTAATGAACAGTTGAGCAGATATTGTCATTATTTTCCCTACGATGAAATTTTTCTTAATATGGCTTGGATATGCACCAAAATGGGCTCAAATGTACTCAAAAATAAATGCTATCTGCTGGTGCAAACCAATCTTCTCACAGATTTTTAGTTTTTGTATAATTGGCTTGTGATGCGACCTTAATGTACAGTTGAGCAGATATTGTCATTATTTTCCCTACGATGAAATTTTTCTTAATATGGCTTGGATATGCACAAAAATGGGCTCAAATGTACACAAAAATAAATGCTATCTGTTGGTGCCAACCAATCTTCTAACAGATTTTTAGTTTTTGTATAATTGGCTTGTGATGCGAACTTAATGAACAGTTGAGCAGATATTGTCATTATTTTCCCTACGATGAAATTTTTCTTAATATGGCTTGGATATGCACCAAAATGGGCTCAAATGCACTCAAAAATAAATGCTATCTGCTGGTGCAAACCAATCTTCTCATAGATTTTTAGTTTTTGTATAATTGGCTTGTGATGCGACCTTAATGTACAGTTGAGCAGATATTGTCATTATTTTCCCTACGATGAAATTTTTCTAAATATGGCTTGGATATGCACAAAAATGGGCTCAAATGTACACAAAAATAAATGCTATCTGTTGGTGCCAACCAATCTTCTAACAGATTTTTAGTTTTTGTATAATTGGCTTGTGATGCGACCTTAATGAACAGTTGAGCAGATATTGTCATTATTTTCCCTACGATGAAATTTTCTTAATATGGCTTGGATATGCACCAGAATAGGCTCAAATGTACACAAAAATAAATGCTATCTGCTGGTGCCAACCAATCTTCTCACAGACATTTTGTTTTTGTATAATTGGCTTTTGATGCGACCTTATTGTACATTTGAGCAGATATTGTCATTATTTTCCCTACAATGAAATTTTCTTAATATGGCTTGGATGTGCACCAAAATGGGCTCAAATGTACGCAAAAATAAATGCTATCCGCTGGTGCCAACCAATCTTCTCACAGGTTTTAGTTTTTGTATAATTGGCTTTGGATGCGACCTTAATGTACAGTTGAGCAGATATTGTCATTATTTTCACTACAATGAAATTTTCTTAATATGGCTTGGATATGCACCAAAATGGGCCCAAATGTACGCAAAAATAAATGCTATCCGCTGGTGCCAACCAATCTTCTCACAAGTTTTAGTTTTTGTATAATTGGCTTTAGATGCGACCTTAATGTACAGTTGAGCAGATATTGTCATTATTTTCCCTACGATGAAATGCTCTTAATATGGCTTGGACATGCACCAAAATGGGCTCAAATGTACACAAACATAAATTCTATCTGCTGGTGCCAACCAATCTTCTCACAGACATTTTGTTTTCGTATAATTGGCTTTAGATGCGACCTTATTGTACATTTGAGCAGATATTGTCATTATTGTCCCTACGGTGAAATTTTCTTAATATGGCTTGGATATGCACCAAAATGGGCTCAAATGTACACAAAAATAAATGCTATCTGCTGGTGCCAACCAATCTTCTCACAGACATTTTGTTTTTGTATAATTGGCTTTAGATTTGACCTTATTGTACATTTGAGCAGATATTGTCATTATTTTCCCTACGATGAAATTTTTCTTAATATGGCTTGGATATGCACCAAAATGGGCTCAAGTGTACACAAAAATAAATGCTATCTGTTGGTGCCAACCAATCTTCTAACAGATTTTTAGTTTTTGTATAATTGGCTTGTGATGCGACCTTAATGAACAGTTGAGCAGATATTGTCATTATTTTCCCTACGATGAAATTTTCTTAATATGGCTTGGATATGCACCAAAATAGGCTCAAATGTACACAAAAATAAATGCTATCTGCTGGTGCCACCCAATCTTCTCACAGACATTTTGTTTTTGTATAATTGGCTTTTGATGCGACCTTATTGTACATTTGAGCAGATATTGTCATTATTTTCCCTACGATGAAATTTTCTTAATATGACTTGGATGTGCACCAAAATGGGCTCAAATGTACGAAAAAATAAATGCTATCCGCTGGTGCCAACCAATCTTCTCACAGGTTTTAGTTTGTGTATAATTGGCTTTGGATGCGACCTTAATGTACAGTTGAGCAGATATTGTCATTATTTTCCCTACAATGAAATTTTCTTAATATGGCTTGGATATGCACCAAAATGGGCCCAAATGTACGCAAAAATAAATGCTATCCGCTGGTGCCAACCAATCTTCTCACAAGTTTTAGTTTTTGTATAATTGGCTTTAGATGCGACCTTAATGTACAGTTGAGCAGATATTGTCATTATTTTCCCTACGATGAAATGCTCTTAATATGGCTTGGACATGCACCAAAATGGGCTCAAATGTACACAAACATAAATTCTATCTGCTGGTGCCAACCAATCTTCTCACAGACATTTTGTTTTCGTATAATTGGCTTTAGATGCGACCTTATTGTACATTTGAGCAGATATTGTCATTATTGTCCCTACGGTGAAATTTTCTTAATATGGCTTGGATATGCACCAAAATGGGCTCAAATGTACACAAAAAAAAAATTCTATCTGCTGGTGCCAACCAATCTTCTCACAGACATTTTGTTTTTGTATAATTGGCTTTAGATTTGACCTTATTGTACATTTGAGCAGATATTGTCATTATTTTCCCTACGATGAAATTTTTCTTAATATGGCTTTGATATGCACCAAAATGGGCTCAAGTGTACACAAAAATAAATGCTATCTGTTGGTGCCAACCAATCTTCTCACAGATTTTTAGTTTTTGTATAATTGGCTTGTGATGCGACCTTAATGAACAGTTGAGCAGATATTGTCATTATTTTCCCTACGATGAAATTTTCTTAATATGGCTTGGATATGCACCAAAATAGGCTCAAATGTACACAAAAATAAATGCTATCTGCTGGTGCCAACCAATCTTCTCACAGACATTTTGTTTTTGTATAATTGGCTTTTGATGCGACCTTATTGTACATTTGAGCAGATATTGTCATTATTTTCCCTACGATGAAATTTTCTTAATATGGCTTGGATGTGCACCAAAATGGGCTCAAATGTACGCAAAAATAAATGCTATCCGCTGGTGCCAACACTGGACAAAATTCCCTAATTTAATGAGGTATACTGATCAGTATACCCCGAATATACAAAATAGTATACCTCAGTATACTTACGATTTCCAAAAATTTCCTGGTCAGTATACTCCGAATTTCCAAAACCAGTATACTCTTGTATATATTTGTATATTCTTGTATATTTTTGTATACTATTGTATATTTTTATATGCTCTTGTATATTGTTGTTTACTCTTGTATATTGTTGTTTACTATTGTATATTTTGTTTACTATTGTATATTATTGTTTATTTTTTTATACTCTTGTATATTTGTGTATATGTATGTAAGTTTTGTGTTGTCTCAACATTTAAATGTATCAAAAGAAAAGAATATCACCTATTGATGGTTTTTCGATGCTACAGGCATGCAGGAGACAACTGCTATCTCTGATGACTGAATTAGTCTTTTAAAGTCTGATATCTTGTAGAATGTTCTTAATTCTCGCAAGATTTAAAAAATGTGTTATTTTGATAATTATTTCAAAAGAATAACACTGTGTTTTATGAATGCGAATGACTGATTAAGTCTTGTAAAGTCTGATATATTGTAGAATGTTCTTAATTCTCGCAAGATATGATAATTATTTCAAAAGAATATCACTGTTTTATGCATGCTTCGTCCAATCTGATGAATACTTGGCGAACCAAAATAACACTTAACTAACAATACAATAATAATAATATGTATGGTTTTCCAACGCAACAGGGATGCAAAAGAGAAATACTATCTCCTTGATGATTAGTCTTGAAAAGTGTGTTATCCTGTAGAATGTTCCTAATTCTCGCATGATTTGAAATAAATAACAGTGATAGTATGGAAACTATCGTAATATGGTCCATGCCCCTAACACTGCATAATGCGACATACATACCAGTTAGAGAAAAATAATCATCAATATTCCTACTAGCAAAAACGATGCCCATGAGACAGCCTCTTTAAATAACATATAAAACACAACAACATTATGCTATTACATCATTTAATGTACCGGTATATGTACAAAACAAAATATTTACAATTCAATCACATTATATATTACAATGATAAAGTTATATTGATTATATACAATTTGTTGTAAAATATTACTATTGAATGCATTTGGCAGCTTTTTTCAATGGAATATCCAATTGAAACAAACATTGTTCTTCCTTAACTTTTTGTTACAAAGGGACAAGTAATCTAACGTATTTGACATAGTAACAATCTTACAAATTTCGATATCAAACAATTGAAATACATGGCAATCATATATACAAACTACATATCAAATGACCAAGTTTGCCAAAAGATAGGCTGCAAAAGCATGTGAAACTTACCTTTTCCGAATATGAGTATCAATATTCCATCAAATGCACATTAATCCATCACTGATTTGATCAGGTTAAGCAACACATTTTGGCCTCTGTCTTCATAGGTCATTTCAACAATGATCAGGTCGGGTACATAGGTCAATGCAGACATTTAGCTAAAATCATCTCATTGGTTCTTTCTTAACCACTAGGATTTCAATAATCAGATACTGCATCATATTGTTATAAGAGAGACACGTGACAAGCAATGGCTTGAGTATGCCCACCTGTAAGTCTGTATACCCAGCAGGTGCCAATCTGTGATATATTGTCAACTTGACAGCAGGGGCTAACGAGGGCTGATTGTTACAATAACAGTTCCCAATTAACGGCTAACATAGATAGGCTTGATGTTGAACACTCTGACATATGCAAAATTGAAGAAAATTAATTGTCAAAAGCATCCAGGAAAACAACCAATAAAGCTTTAAACTTTTCAGAAACCAAAAAAAAAACCCAAGACAAATTACATTTTTATGCAGATAAAATAAAACCCTGAAATGCAAGTAAAATATACCTCATAACACAAAAAATGAATCTGGACTAATTGATATTGTATCATTGTGTTTATTTTCAGTTAATTATTTATCTTGTATTATGTTATTGGTGCAAATATGAGTATGAGTATCAATATTCCATCAAATGCACATTAATCCATCACTGATTTGATCAGGTTAAGCAACACATTTTGGCCTCTGTCTTCATAGGTCATTTCAACAATGATCAGGTCGGGTACATAGGTCAATGCAGACATTTAGCTAAAATCATCTCATTGGTTCTTTCTTAACCACTAGGATTTCAATAATCAGATACTGCATCATATTGTAATAAGAGAGACACGTGACAAGCAATGGCTTGAGTATGCCCACCTGTAAGTCTGTATACACAGCAGGTGTCAATCTGTGATATATTGTCAACTTGACAGCAGGGGCTAACGAGGGCTGATTGTTACAATAACAGTTCCCAATTAACGGCTAACATAGATAGGCTTGATGTTGAACACTCTGACATATGCAAAATTGAAGAAAATTAATTGTCAAAAGCATCCAGGAAAACAACCAATAAAGCTTTAAACTTTTCAGAAACCAAAAAAACCCAAGACAAATTACATTTTTATACAGATAAAATAAAACCCTGAAATGCAAGTAAAATATACCTCATAACACAAAAAATGAATCTGGACTAATTGATATTGTATCATTGTGTTTATTTTCAGTTAATTATTTATCTTGTATTATGTTATTGGTGCAAATAATCCTCAATGACTACCACTGTGAATTAAAACATTGAACAATATCATTATTTGAAATGGTTTCAACATATTTTATTATTCGTGGAAATATGAAACGGACTGACAAACAAGCCAGGGGCTTATATTAATACCGTTCCGATACAAATGTGATGTTTCAAGCCAAGGACATTCTGATGACATGAAATGCAATAATACAATCAACAATAAAAATAGAAATTTCCTTTCAATGGCTTGGAAGTAAACATCTTAAACTCTTTTTTCGAATCTATTAGATTATATGGAGAGGGTGTTCTAAATTGGACAACTTGTTCCCAATCCTCTTCTTCTGAATAAGATATGTTTAAATCAAAATCATCTATTAGAAGTGGTGATGAAGAGGTTAACAGATTTTAAAATGGTGAAGTTGCCAAGATCAGATATATCATGGTTTCCATATAAGATTGTTTTAAGCTGTACCTTTTTAGTAGTATAATGCACCATTTCTTAAGTGAGAAAAGTTTGGGAAAACCAGTAAATAATGAGATTAGCGCCTCATGAACAGGTGGGATCATTTGAAATATGCCTTTCAATTTTATTAAAATCTAGATCACTAGAGCCTAAACGAAGCCTACAGTACATAATTTGAAATAATATATGTTTAAATTTACAGCTAACTTTGTTGGATAAACTTGCATTTAGTAAGAACGTACTATTACTGTAGCTTAACACATTCATCTGATGGCCATTTGTATCCTTGTGAAAAAGACAATATCTGTGAAGTAATTCATTTGCAAAATATTTATCTGAGTTAATTCTTATGTATTTCTTTACGTTTATCATATCAAATATATCATGCCTAACACATTAAATCTATCATGTTTGGAAATATTACAGCAACCATCCAAGAAAATTCTAAACTTTTAGAATCCATTCATTGCTACATCTAACAAACTGGCAGATTTGGTAAACATTAAGTTGGTTTAAACATATTATTCATGTTAATGATACATGAATTAGGACACGAAAACAAGCAAGTATTTGCTGCCTGAGATTCACTTCCAGCTTGATCTCAAGTGACTTATTCTCAATGAAGAATGCAATTAAAAAGGATTTACTTATACAAAATGAAAAAGGATAAATGCAGAATCCAAGCTTAAAAGATCAGCGAACCGAATTATATATTTAGTGACCTATTAAATGCCCATGTGAAATTACCCTATTTTATTCATAGTTATAAATAAACTTTTGTGTGCAATTTACATGTATAGTTAATCCAACATTTTTCAATATGTGTGTTTATTGTTATCCAGTGTCCATATATAAACACTTTTGTCGTATGAAATAAGCAATATGTGCAAGCAGCATTTTTTTTTTTAATTTAGTTTTGGATTCATGCAAAACAAGGTGGCGTTTATCATCTGTAAATGCACTGTCGTCTTTTAGTTGAATGGACGGTTATATCTCCATGAACAGCTTGTTCTTGTTGTCGTAATCATGAAGACTATTTCCTTTATTTCCTATTGTATTCTATATACAGCGACCGTTGGCCAAAAATCTGTGTTTGGAAGAAAGTTACCAGAAGAAAAGTCCTAAATTTGACAAGAAAAAAGAGTCCCCTGGAAAAAAGTCCTATTAATGACTTTATATTACTTTATATTTACATATATTACGAAAAAACATTTGGTTGTTATTCACTTTATTTAGATGCAATAATTTAATAACATGATACAATACATATATGAATATTTATTTATTGCCCATACTTTGATAAGTTCTAATAAATTTGTCTATAGACGGCATTTGTATACCATTCTATATGTTAACTAATATTCAAGCATATTATTTAATCAGAATTTCCTTGAATCTGTCCAAACATTTATGCACGATTCACAACATTTCAAATAATTATTAAACTCCTAAATTCAATTTATCATTGTTGATTGTTTACCGTTTATTGCTGTTCACTATTTTATCATCTTGTAAATACTTATCTAATTACTTTGTGAATTTTGATGTTGTTTTTTTTGTGAGATCTAAAGGAACAGCACTTAAATATGCTGAAAGCTTATTGTGCTGATCCATTTTCATTAATAAAAATCATAGATATATAAAAAATTTCATTGTTTCTTAGCAATGATTACATATTCACTGGAATTGAATCTTTGAGATCTCTTTGGCTGATAGCCAAAAACTACTTGTTTTACACTTTTTTCATATACACCAATGAAACTATTTGATAATATAATCTCTAAACACTGTTTACACATTCTCACTGACCTAACATCATGAGTTTTTGCACTCTTTGAGACTCACACCTCATGAATGAATACTCTTGATTAATCTGTGTCTAATACCACAGTTGATTCAATAGATGGAGACAAACTCACATTTCCTTAATTCTTAATTAATCCATATTTAGATATCACAACATCATTATTGATATCTTAATTACGAACTAATTATGTTTTTTTACAATATCTTTGATGTTAACCTGTTTTTATAGTAATAAGAGACTTCCAAGAGCGTTTATTATGTTGTTTTAGTCATAGTGTGTTGACAGGGGTCCAGTTGGTGCCCATTCATGACTGATTGCTTGCTGTCATTAATGACTCAGTGTCAAACTCCTCTTCTCTCATGTGCCAAGTTGTGTTGTCCCGTAGTTACATACAGTTTGAAAGGTTTCTGCATTAATTATTTTCATTCTCTGTAAAAGGTATGTTACTTTCGAATTTGATGTCATCACTTCTCTCTGGGACACCGGAGAGATCAGACGTATCGTCAGTCGCTCGCGCAACTTACGAAACAACCTTACCTTTCTACCCACAGCGTCTCTACTTGGATTGAGGATATTTATTTGAACATTACTACCCTGTTCGGATATTATTCAAGATTCAGTGAGACAACCCATTGAGCAACGCTCAACATTCGAATACGAGGAGTATTCACATTCTATTTGGACTCTACCCGGATCAACAATTCGGACTTACAACCCGGTCACATAGATCGGAAGAAGTATTCGGATTTACCGATTCGGATCAGTTATTAGGAATTCCAAATAGACTTTAAGTCTTCAACGTGAGTTCTTTAAGATTCTCCCTTGAAACACAACAACAACATACCAATTAGCACATTTGCTAATCACTCGAGTACGAGGAGTACTCAACACCCACCCCTCACTAACCCTGCACCCCCACAGCGCATTCACGCACCACAGCGCATACATCTCATTATATTTATATTTAATATAATATTAGATAAATTATATCTAACTAAGAAGTGTGTTCTATACCCAACCCCAAGCTGCAGAGGTCTAGCTTACGTAGCTCAGGTCCATTGTTTGATTGCATAACCGGCTTGCCGGCGTGGCGTCCAAGTGAATCACCTTGTTCCTTAGCGTGGACAAGGTCAGGTGTGACCTACAAGGTTGGGCTTGGAGGTGTGACGAGTTTTAGAATAATTTATTATTCTAGGAGGTTTCGTTTTAAGCTCTTTTATAGCTCTAGGAACCCAACTGCATACATATATAGAAACACACTTCGCTTACAGGGCTAGTGTTAATCTTTACCATACTTAAATAAGCAATTACAAACCATGGATAATCCACTAGAATTATTCCAAAACTCCATTTTGGACTGTACTCCAACTGCCATCGAGATAAATAGAGATCATAACCAATTACTTGGCTCTGCTAATTTTCAAATTGCATTTGGCGATCTAGATGTACAAGAAAGCACCAGTATGGATACTGATGGATTTACTGTCTATAGCAACAGTAAAGGTAAAAATAAAAGACAGAGAAATCTGACCGACACGTCGGCTTCTACAAGCTCAACCCCCGACAATAGCAAAAAAGTAAAAATATCTAGAACAAACTATTCCACATCAACCAAAACTACTAGCACTAAGTTGCAATTAGTCATGACAGCAGCCGACAACACTGATCTCAATAGAAACATGAGTTGTCAAGACATGGCATACCAGCTCTGCAAACAAGGCGCACACCCCGCCAAAATCACTAAATGCGGAAAAGGTTTCCTTATTACAACTGATAACAAACAGTATCTGGACAACATATCAGGTCACACAACAATCAATGGAATCAACGTAAAATACACCACTCCAAACTGGGAAAAAGAAATAAAGGGAGTTATAAAAATATGCAAAAGCAGAACAGACGAAGATCTGGAACATTGCAAAAATTATGCAAACAAGTACAACAGTATAAAAATACTGCAGGTCAAAAGGATAAAAAAACAAGAGGAAAATACACCAACAGTTATCTTGACATTTGAGGGAACAACACTACCCAAAGCCATCACTTTCGCGGGTATACCAAAAATGATTGTAGAACCATTCCTTAAACAACCAACCTTCTGTACTAAATGTTTTGAATATGACCATACAGCAGTAAATTGCAAAAATGCCAAACACTGCTCTAGATGTCACAGCTCGGGGCACGACTTTGACACGTGCAGATACAGAATGTATTGTGGTAACTGCAGGCAGGCAGGGCACAGCGCACTCTCACGAAAATGTCCCTATAGAATTAAGCAGTTGCAACAACTAAACAAACACCATTTCAAGACAACTGACAACAAAACCAACAAAACAACCAAAGAGGATTACAACCAATCTGTAGTATTCAACCCCTCAAATCACTCTTCACCCAGACAATCACCAATCAATGAAGAAATTCTTTACTCTAGGAAAGTAATACCAAGACAACACGTACACAACTCTGAAGAGAAACACAAAAGGTTAGAGGAAACATTGAAAAAGGTTGAAGAAAAACTCCTTGAAGACATAAGGTCTACCCACAAGGAATCAGAGCAACAAAACAAAGCTGGCAAAAATAAAAAACAAAACAAATCAGAAAAATATCTACCACCAATGATGAGAAAAAAACTCGCATACCCTCACAATTCTCAAAAAAACACTTCCAAAAAGTCACAACAACAAAGACAACAGGACCTTAGGGAAACACTTAATCGTAGAAACACTAAAGCACAACCAAAATCAAAACACACCAACAGTGTAGTGGATAGGATCATTCTATTCATAACACAAGCAATTATCAACTCAACACCAACATACTCTGACAAAGAACACCAAAGAGATGTCAAGAGAATGTACTCAAACGCTATGAAACTAGGGCTATGTAGCTTAAGCTGGGAACACTTCTTTGAGAAAATACACCAAAACAAACCATCAAATGTCACCTCTCGCTACCCAGTACGAAACAATTACTAGATCACACACGCTCAAACAATTAAGCCCCCCCTCACTTGTAATGGCAGACTTCACTGTACTACAACAAAATGTCAACGGACTAGGCACCAATGGTGCCGAGCTTAAAATATTACTACAAAACAAGACAATACAACCAAGCGTAATCCTTCTTCAGGAAACAAGATTATCTAAAAGAAGGGACTACAAAATCCCAGGTTATAATATAGTAAGAAAGGATCGTTTTACGGAGATAAGAAAAAACCCACATGGTGGACTAATAATTGGTGTAAAACATGGTATTGATTACAAACCCTTAGACATAAACATTGAAGGCATAGAAATCAATGGCGTAACAGTTAACATAAATGGTAATAAACAGACAAATGTTATAAATGTCTATTTACCCCACAGCACAAAAATTACAGTTGAAATACTCAACAAATTACTACCCTATCTCGCCAACTCAGCTTTTCTGGGAGGAGATTTTAATGCACACCATCGCCTCTGGGAGGCAGACGATAGAACCGATACAAGAGGTACAGTCATACAAAAATGGTTAGAGGATAACAAATTTGTTGTTCTCAACAATGGCGAACCTACTTTTCACAGGCTAACACAAGGTATATACACCACAATAGATCTTAGCATTATTACACCAGACCTAGTTAATGATGCTAGTTTATATGTTCATGACGACAGTTGGGGAAGTGATCACTTCCCACTATTCACCACACTAAAGAATAACAATACACAACAGGCACAAAAAAACAATACCCATAACAATTGGAATTTTAAAAAAGCAAATTGGGAAATATTTCAAAATATTTGTGAGCAAAACCTAAACAACGATGTAATAAACGAGGATGTTAACATATACAACAAAAATATCACCGAGGTAATTATAAATGCTGCTAAGGTAGCCATTCCAACCAAAAGAATCCACAATCAAATACCTGTACCATGGTGGAATGAAGAAATTATGCAAGCAAGAAAAGAAAGAAAACTGCTCAGGAAAAAAGCCAAAAAGGATAAGAAGTTAATACAACAAGCGGCAGCAGCTAGAAATAGAGTCAAAACTCTAATAAGTAAGGCAAAAATCCAATCTTGGAAAAAAATGTGTAGCACATTAGATATCAAATCTAACTCAAGGCAAGTCTGGAAAAAGATTAATGTCTTTAGAGGTAAAAACACTAAATCACATATTCCAATTATCAACAACAGCAAAAACAAACAGGAAAAAATCGACAATTTATGCAAACAATTCTCACAAGCAAGTTCAACCAATAATTACAAAACTGCTTTTCAAGATAAGGTAAAAAATACACAACCTTGTCCGAAGGACAAAAACAAGCCAAACCTATGGTACAATAAGCCATTCACAATATCAGAACTTAACAATATTGTAAATAATAAAAAAGGAACAGCATCTGGTATTGATCAAACCAGTTACACTATGCTTAAACATCTCCCCTATAAATGCAAACAAGTATTATTAGACTTCTACAACAAGCTATGGAAAGACGGCAATTTACCAACAGACTGGAAAGAAAGTCTTATTATACCATTACACAAACAGGGAAAAGACCCTACCAAATCCGATTCATATAGACCAGTCTCTTTAACATCTAATCTATGTAAAACACTCGAAGCTATGGCAACGAAAAGATTACAACACTATTTAGAAACCAACGAATTGATCACACAAAATCAATCAGGATATAGAAAATCCTATAGCACCACTGACCATATTGTTAGATTACAACACTCTATCAGACAAGCTCAACAAAATAATAAATTCACTACAGCAGTCTTTCTAGACTTCAGTAAAGCATTTGACATGGTCTGGAAAACAGGCTTGATACAAAAAGTTAAGAAAAAGGGCATACAAGGGGAAATGTTAAACTTTATAAACGACTTTATGTCAGACAGAACATTTCGTCTAAAAACAGATGATCAAATATCAGACAACTATAATTTAGAAAATGGGACCCCACAAGGAAGTATCATATCACCAACTTTGTTCAATATTATGATAGATGATCTATTTCACAAACTACCCAAACAAGTAAACACCTCACAATTCGCTGACGACGGGGCCCTTTGGGTCAGTCACAAATACCAACATGCAGCTGCAGAAATATTACAAAAAGCCTTAATCAAAGTAAATGAATGGACCCAAAATTGGGGATTTCAATTATCCACAAGCAAAACTGTATCAATTCTCTTTCGGCCAACACCCAGAGCCGACTGCAGACCACTGAAATTATACATTAATGAAGAACCATTAAACCAAGTTAAGTATGTCAAATTTTTAGGTATAATCTTTGATGAATATCTAACATGGAATCAACATATTGTTGAACTGTCACATAGATGCAAAAAAGATCTCAATATATTACGAATGCTTTCTCACACCACGTGGGGCAGCAGCAAGGAAATGTTACTCTTACTATATAAATCTCTGATTAAATCCAAACTGCACTATGGAGCAGAAGCTTGGTGCGACACTAGTCAAACCAACATACAAAAGCTAAAAACCATACAAAATCAAGCTTACAGATATATATCAGGATGCCTAAGTGGCACATCAATGGAGCTAGTCAGACATGAACTAGGTGAACTCCCGCTAGAAAAAGAATGGGAAGATAATATTACCAACTATATTGTTAGATCAAAACATAAGCCATGTTTACAAAATATTATCACTCGTAAGAAACAAATAATGACAAAAAGAGTAAAAAAAATACCAACACCATTTGGTGTTACCATGAAAAATTATATAGACAAATATGACCTTGATACAATAGACGTTATATCTGACCCATATGCCAAGCATATCTTAAAACCTCCAGACATCCCCGATATCCAAGTTGATATCAAATTGAAAGACCTCATAGACAAAACTAATCCCAAACCTAGTGACCTCAGTAACACTCAAGTCTATATAGAACAAAACTACAATCAAACTGAATACATTCAAATCTTTACTGACGGGTCTAAAGATGAAAAAGGAAGAGTAGGCTCTGGGATAGCCTTCACTCACACAGGTGATGAAGATATATCCCTTAAACTACCAGACAAAACCTCTATCTTCACAGCTGAACTTGTAGCTATTCGACAAGCACTCGTTATCACTAAAGGCTACAAACACAAAAATATAGCTATATTTACAGATTCACTCAGCTCACTGCAAGCTATACAAAACAAAACGGAAAAAAATAGTCATGTACTTCTACATCAAATTTACCAGGGGTATAATTATCTAACTCAGGATAACAACAATGTTAGATTTATATGGGTGCCTTCCCACATAGGCCTAACAGGCAATGAAAGAGCCGACCGAGCAGCAAAAGCAGGTCTAACCCACAGCAATAATGTCAACATACCATTTACTAAAAACGAAATTAAGAGCATTGTAAAATCAATTACAACGGATGAATACAACAAAACCTTTAAAGGCAACTGGGGACATACCCAGTACTATCAAGTACAACCTACAAAACTTACAAAAGCTAAAAACTTCCACAACTTTAGAAGGGTTGATGTAGCCATAACTAGACTCAGGCTCAACAATGTTTGCAACGGGGTTTATCTCCACAAAATAGGGAAAGCACCAAATAATCTATGTAATCAATGTAATGTCGAAGACACCATAAATCACATTCTGTTTCAATGTGATAAATACAAAAAACACAGGGGACAACTCCTTGAAAATGTAAGCGCTAACAACCCACAAGAACTGTTAGCCAATGCTAAAAATTACCAGTACCTTTCAGTATTCCTACTACAAACCAAATTGTATAAAACATTATAATTAATAACCACCTAGCCTTACACCCAAACTCTTAACCATTACCTACCCCTCATCCCCTCCCCAATTTAAGGGTCACTAAACCCTAACAACCACCCCACGGGTAAAACTCCCAGAAGGACCCTACGCAAGCGAGACTGATCTCTTAAACCTCCTTCTTCTGGTAAGTGTTGGTCATGGCGACCCACGACCAGAGCTGGTTGGTGAGATGGGTTCACGATATACATTACCTCGGGACCACTCGCGCAAGCCTATACAAACAGGCGCGTAGGCTCCCAACGGGAGATTTCCACCCAACACCTAAAATAATATTTACCACTCCCATATTTGGGATAACTGGTAGGACTTGGGCACAGGGCAAAATGGTTAAAACTTTTCACTTAAAGTGCACGGTGTGGCTACCCCCGGCACTTCACTAAATTATAACTGGTAATTTTCCCAGTAGCAAACCTCAAAACCCTCACTGCCTGCTTCCCTAATCGGGTTCAGTGGGGAGGACAGGTATTGTACCTTAAGTGTATGGTTAGACTACCCCCTGCACTTTACATAGGTACAATACCAGTCAGACGACCTTCAAGAAAGAAAAAACGCACATTGCGAAGATAACAACGCTGGAAACAACAGCAAATAACAGACTAAGTATATCAAACCAAAAAGATAAGTATTACTCCATTCACTCAATTATCAATAAATTTAGATATAAAACATTACTAATTACAAATAAATATAAATACAATTCAAACACAATTATTCAAATAAAATTTTATCTTATCACAATTAAAAATACCATCTCAAATACTATATTAAACCTTTTTACTTCAATATAATTTCCCATACATAATATATTCTTTCTATCTCTTTCAGGTACCACGCCATTTCACAGCACTATTTATTTACTGACTATTCATAAAATCACCCCCCCCCCCCCCCCCCCCTCACTCTATTCCAAATTCTAAATTAATTTTAACCACTTTAGAACTTTTATTAATTTTATTTGGGTGCCTAAGACCTATTCTAAATTTCATGCCCCTTTTTTTGGAAATAACTCAGGCTTAGACCCAACGTCGGCGACATCACCGTATGGTGAAGAAGACGTTAAACTCCAATCCAACAACAACAAGAATTTGATGTCATGTACCTAGGCCCTTGAATGCGTCGTCTACTTTTTTACTTTTTATTTTTTCAACTTTAGTAACAAAGACTTACGTTTATAATGCAGAATGAACCCTTTTAAAACAAATGAACTGTGAATGTCATTTTGTTTCCCTCTGACTATGTATTTACAGCAATAGATAAATCTCATCGGAGAGGAAAAAAATACATTTAAACATTTATTATGTACAATAGTGTTTTTAACTGATTTGTATGTTTGAATTATTTTTCTTAAAACTGAGAATAATGAAGGATGTTGTTAATTCTTAACTTGACGATGCATCTTCCAAGTATAATCTACGGGAAAATATCTTATTATTAACAAAAAGCAATACTCAGTTATTACATGTACATATATTATGTAACTTTATTTAGAACAAATGTCTTTAAAGCAAATAACTTCTACAGGCATGAGGCCTTATAAGTACTGAAATAAACATTTTTTGATCTCACGCAACTTCAAGATGGAATAAGTGAATATTATTTATCAATTTATCTATACAACGAAATTCATGTATCTATTATTTATATAAGGAAATTCATTTATTTTTACATTATATCAAATATCATATCATTATATATATCAATATAAATCATTGTTTTGAGTTATTCAAAGATAATTTAAGAAACTTCTCACAAACGCCACAAAGACAATTTCACTGTCTTTGATCTTTTTATCACCCTGTAATAAAAATCTCGAGGTGTCCCGCCTGGTTCAGCAAAGTATTTGTGTATTGCCTACATGTAACTCGTTTGCAAATGCAGATACTTAGTTGCTGAATTCGATTTATATGTCAAAATTATGATATTTTTTTTCTTGCAAATTCAAAACTTGATTTGTCGATTTATGAAGTAGGTAAACAATAATTTCTCAAAAAGCAAGGGTGATATGCAATTCACATAATAAGTGACTATCAAATAACTATGATAAATGATTGTCTTTGATGTTTGTTTTACTGAAATCTCTTTGATAATAAAGAAGTGAAGATAAGCCCACTGAAGCAAATGTTATCTAGACTTTCTTCACTAGTGTATACTTGTGTGTATTTTAACATATATTTTGGCAGAAATACAAATTGATTTTTTCTTCCTCATATCGTAATCTCTATATCTATAAGGTTTGTTGCTAAAAATGTTTTTTATAAACGGTCTTAATAGTTATATATATAGTTATAGGTATGGTTCCCTGTGATTAACTTACGTAAACACATGAATTTACATATCAAGGCAAACGCTGACTCCAGAAATATTTATTTAAACTATCTTTCAAAATATTTCAAATATCTCTAAGACAGAATCATGCCTTTTTAAAACAAATAGAATGTGAATGATGTTTTGTTTTTCTATGATTGTATATTTTCTATTTTATAAGATTAAAAACAGACCAACAAATATATGAATCTTTATTTGTAATTATTATCTTGTAAAGTTATTACATTTTAATGCGTTTTACTGAGAATGTCAGTTATTTGTTCCTGAATTTCCATCTCTTTTATCACATATTCTAATTATAAATATAGTTTTATGTCTGAACCGTTTAAGATTATATAACGTGAACATTTCTTTTTTTTCTTTTTTATTCCTTTTTGTGGTACGTGAACATTCTTCATAAACAAGTTACAAGTGACAAAAAGAACAAGTGACAAAAAGAAAATACCACAATTATTTCATGTTTATAAATTGTAATAGGAAAGGATATAGACACATTACGATAATAGATATGTAAAGATTTTTAACCATGCTGGAATATTCCAGCATATGTCAAGAAAACACCTCAACCCAACAAGTCATTATCTCTGTATCTTTGAACTTTTTATGGCCCTGTAATAAAAGTCTCGTTAGTAAATATGTCCCCGCGCGGGTCTGCCCTTTAAATGTGTATTGGTTTAAACATATTTATTTCCAAGAACGGAACCGGATTGGTAAACAAGCCAAAGCTTATATGAATACCGCTCCGGGATACACAGAGTTATAAACATGACATGATGGATATACAATTTCAAAAAAATATTTGAAAGAAAAGAACACAAATCATTGCAAAATAATGAATACACAACATGAATAATATGTCTGAGAGAAACTCCAATCATTGCTAAATATCATTATTCATTGTAAAACTACTTAGAGTCAATGTGTATTGCCTACAGGTACTTCGTTTTCAGGTACAGGCACTTGTATTGGTAATTGTTGGATTATATTTAATTCGTCAATATTGAAATGTCTTAGTTAATACATTTGTAAATTCATATAACCTGATATGTCAGTTAATGTGTTGTAATAACACATTCCAACATTTTGATACAAAAAAAGATAAAACAATTTACTGCCCTATAATCAGAGTACGTAGATCAAGTCTATTTTCTTAAGAACTTAAAGTGTGATATGCATTTGTAATATACTACTCAAAGGAACACTCGAGATTTTAATATAGTCTCTGTTAATTCATACCCACATGCATTCCTGACGTTGGGCTACTGATTTTTAAACGGATTTGTGGAAATTTGATTATTTTTTGAATTTCTGTATTTTCAATCACATTTCTTCAGGGGATTTCACTACAGGGGATATCACATTCAAAGCACTAAAATAACCCAAGACAAGACCTCAATGTTTTGAGCATGAGCAATCTGACGTCCTGTAACTTTCATTTTCGACTCTGGCCTTGGTAATAAAGTTTCAATTTTTTATTCATAGATACACACAATAACATGTTTTTTATTACATTATAGAGGCGAACTAGAACATGCATATTTCCGCGCGGTATAAATATAAACATTTGGTTGTTTACCAATCCGGTTCCTTCTTTTGTGTTTAAACCACATGCATATTTGTCAATCTTTGCCATAGTTCATTGATTAAGCACTTCTAGTTGAGGGCAGTCATTACTGATTAGGAGCATTACAACTGGTCATTAAGGGGTATGACATAATCAATTTAAATGTATGAATGGGATAACAATTTCATTTATTTTAATATGATAAAAGTATACATCTTTTGAGAATTGTCGGTGTTACATTAATCTTTATAAAAAAGATTCTTCCTTAAAGTATTATTGGCATCAAAGTTAAAAATTAAATTCCAAATTTCATCAATTTCAACAATATCAAAGTCACAAAAGTAATTTTGTCTTAAATTTCATTAAACTTTTCCTATAATTCCTCTAAAAATCAAACAGAGAGAGGGAATTTGTTTCTTTATGTTTCATCTTCAACAAAATTGGCACAAGAGACAAACAATACATTCCTTAGCACTGACATGCATTCTGCCTTTTTCATTTTTTAATCAGTTAATTCGAAATAATACATTTAACTTTTTTAACTAAAACTTGTTTGATAATAATCTAGTGGAAATAATTATTTCAAGGATGCATACAGGCATCAAAATAGAGCATTATCTTTAACTCATTTGAGGTTGTCATGTCTTTTTGTACAAAACTATAAACAAAACCTGGGCTAAAGATATATGCAACAAAAGGGAAATATTAATTATATTTAAGGTTATTTTTATGTGTTCTTTCTTTAAAACCGCAAACAAAATTTTAACTGAATATGAACACAATGATAGCAGGTTTTGGCACTTTTGGTGTAATGAAATATGTTTCACATATATATCTGTTGCTGTATATATGTATCTATATATTCAGTAATGTATTTCTCTTTTCAAAGACAAGCTCATCAATGTAAGCCGTATATTGGAATCTGTTTTTGTAGCATTCAGCCCTCATTAACTATTGGTGTCAATTAGACGATACCATTTCCTCATTAGCTTATGGCGTCAATTAGACAGATTGACACGTGTATTGACAATCCACGCTGACAGGTGAGTAATACTCGAGGCATTGTTTGTCACTGGTCTCTCTTATCTAGTTATCCAATCAGATGTTAGAGGTTAACCAAGACCCAATGCAAAGTTTCTTTCCCTATATTTCTGCATATTCATTTGTACTTTTGTTGAAGTAAGGCAGAGACTGCAAGGTGCTGCAACATAGTGTTATCACTATTCATTGATGGATTTATGTGCTTTAATATAGAGGATTTCATTTTCGATAAGGTTAGTTTCACATGTTGTTTATGCAGCCGATCTTTTGGCATACTTTGTAATGCCGATGTCACATAATATGTATAAATGATATATGGTTGCCATGTATTTCAAAAACTAAATTTTTAAGATTGTAAACTAATTCTTTCTGATTCTTAATCCCTCATAGAGAGAGAGTTTATTCAGTAACCGGCCCATTATACATTGCATAGTTATATAATTCTACATTTCAATCCCTCATAAGAGGAAATGGATTTCTAACCAATGGATACCTATTAAAATGATATGAAAAAGCATTCCACCAACCATTGATATTAATATTTCACAATATCCTGCAATGTTTAGATTATTAGAGACTTTTTATTGGGAGTTATTTGAAAAAAAAGGATTCTTGATTTTAGCTTGTTATCCAGATCAACACGTTTATTGCCAAGACGATGTTGAAGATGAATTTCACTTTATATTGAATAGTCCACAATATTACGCTTAAAGGGGCAGTAGCACGTTTTTAGTGGGAATATAAGGTGATGTCAGGAAAATGAAAATAAATGGTTCCAATTGAAAGGCAATGTATTCAAACCAAATGGAGCAGTAATAATTCAAATATATAATGTAAAGTTTAGCCATGTGATTCTTTTTCTTACACAAAATGAATTAAAGGTGTTCACAAAAAAATGGCCACCAATGGATTTTAGGTAAATCTTCATACTTTGTTCTCTGACTATGAATGATTGGCTTGTGTAATGAGATATTTGACACTATCAAAGTAATACATTTAGCGTTAACATACATTTATCAGTGAAAATTTTAAAATATAAAATTCTCAAAAAACGTGCTACTGCCCCTTTAAAGAACAACGTTTAATAAGCCGCATTGATATAGATATCCATCGGTATTTAAATTTCTATTATGATGATATCTTTGTAAGGCTAATTTAAGTCATGAATAAATCAGTAAAAGTGTTATTTCATAACTGTTCATTCTCCCCTAGCGATACTTCAGACCTGTTTCCATACGATATTACAGAATCTGAAACATTGTTACAAAATCATTTAGTTTATGACCTTCAAATCTAATTCACTGTTAATGGTTTTTACTCCTAATCCTATCAATGTTATTACTCACTTTGACCCGCCGATAAATTCAATTGTGTACACAGTACTACAGAACTCATTTAAAAACGAGTAGGTCAATTGGGTTTATGGTGTCGTACGTTATCTATCACATTTATCTATTTATCTAACTAAAAGTTCGATTAGAAGAATTGCAGCTGGAATAAACCAAACAATAAATAAATACTACATTATAAATAACACAAAAATCAAGTGTATCTTGAATTTGTTTAAATGAGCACTTCCTGACGTAAACTGAGATATACTGAGATATACTGAGATATACTGAGATATACTGAGCTATGGAAATTCAGAGTATACTGACCAATATACGTCAGTAAATTAGGGTGGTTTCCTAATTAGTATACCTCAGTATATTCGGGTGGTTTACCGACGTATACTGGTCCAGTATACGAGCATTTTTCTTCACGTGCAACCAATCTTCTCACAGGTTTTAGTTTGTGTATAATTGGCTTTAGATGCGACCTTAATGTACAGTTGAGCAGATATTGTCATTATTTTCTCTACAATGAAATTTTCTTAATATGGCTTGGATATGCACCAAAATGGGCCCAAATGTACACAAAAATAAATGCTATCCGCTGGTGCCAACCAATCTTCTCACAAGTTTTAGTTTTTGTATAATTGGCTTTAGATGCGACCTTAATGTACAGTTGAGCAGATATTGTCATTATTTTCCCTACGATGAAATGCTCTTAAAATGGCTTGGACATGCACCAAAATGGGCTCAAATGTACACAAACATAAATTCTATCTGCTGGTGCCAACCAATCTTCTCACAGACATTTTGTTTTTGTATAATTGGCTTTAGATTTGACCTTATTGTACATTTGAGCAGATATTGTCATTATTTTCCCTACGATGAAATGTTCTAAATATGGCTTCGACATGCACCAAAATGGGCTCAAATGAACGCAAAAATAAATGCTATCCGCTGGTGCCAACCAATCTTCTCACAGGTTTTATTTCTTTGGATAATTGGCTTTAGATGGGACCTTAATGTACAGTTGAGCAGATTTTGTCATCATTTTCCCTACGATGAAATTTTCTTAATATGGCTTGGATATGCACCAAAATGGGCTCAAATGTACACATAAATAAATGCTATCTGTTGGTGCCAACCAATCTTCTCACAGATTTTTAGTTTTTGTACAATTGGCTTGAGATGCGACCTTAATGAACAGTTGAGCAGATATTGTCATTATTTTCCCTACGATGAAATTTTCTTAATATGGCTTGGATATGCACCAAAATAGGCTCAAATGTACACAAAAATAAATGCTATCTGCTGGTGCCACCCAATCTTCTCACACACATTTTGTTTTTGTATAATTGGCTTTTGATGCGACCTTATTGTACATTTGAGCAGATATTGTCATTATTTTCCCTACGATGAAATTTTCTTAATATGACTTGGATGTGCACCAAAATGGGCTCAAATGTACGAAAAAATAAATGCTATCCGCTGGTGCCAACCAATCTTCTCACAGGTTTTAGTTTGTGTATAATTGGCTTTGGATGCGACCTTAATGTACAGTTGAGCAGATATTGTCATTATTTTCCCTACAATGAAATTTTCTTAATATGGCTTGGATATGCACCAAAATGGGCCCAAATGTACGCAAAAATAAATGCTATCCGCTGGTGCCAACCAATCTTCTCACAAGTTTTAGTTTTTGTATAATTGGCTTTAGATGCGACCTTAATGTACAGTTGAGCAGATATTGTCATTATTTTCCCTACGATGAAATGCTCTTAATATGGCTTGGACATGCACCAAAATGGGCTCAAATGTACACAAACATAAATTCTATCTGCTGGTGCCAACCAATCTTCTCACAGACATTTTGTTTTCGTATAATTGGCTTTAGATGCGACCTTATTGTACATTTGAGCAGATATTGTCATTATTGTCCCTACGGTGAAATTTTCTTAATATGGCTTGGATATGCACCAAAATGGGCTCAAATGTACACAAAAAAAAATGCTATCTGCTGGTGCCAACCAATCTTCTCACAGACATTTTGTTTTTGTATAATTGGCTTTAGATTTGACCTTATTGTACATTTGAGCAGATATTGTCATTATTTTCCCTACGATGAAATTTTTCTTAATATGGCTTTGATATGCACCAAAATGGGCTCAAGTGTACACAAAAATAAATGCTATCTGTTGGTGCCAACCAATCTTCTCACAGATTTTTAGTTTTTGTATAATTGGCTTGTGATGCGACCTTAATGAACAGTTGAGCAGATATTGTCATTATTTTCCCTACGATGAAATTTTCTTAATATGGCTTGGATATGCACCAAAATAGGCTCAAATGTACACAAAAATAAATGCTATCTGCTGGTGCCAACCAATCTTCTCACAGACATTTTGTTTTTGTATAATTGGCTTTTGATGCGACCTTATTGTACATTTGAGCAGATATTGTCATTATTTTCCCTACGATGAAATTTTCTTAATATGGCTTGGATGTGCACCAAAATGGGCTCAAATGTACGCAAAAATAAATGCTATCCGCTGGTGCCAACCAATCTTCTCACAGGTTTTAGTTTGTGTATAATTGGCTTTAGATGCGACCTTAATGTACAGTTGAGCAGATATTGTCATTATTTTCTCTACAATGAAATTTTCTTAATATGGCTTGGATATGCACCAAAATGGGCCCAAATGTACGCAAAAATAAATGCTATCCGCTGGTGCCAACCAATCTTCTCACAAGTTTTAGTTTTTGTATAATTGGCTTTAGATGCGACCTTAATGTACAGTTGAGCAGATATTGTCATTATTTTCCCTACGATGAAATGCTCTTAATATGGCTTGGACATGCACCAAAATGGGCTCAAATGTACACAAACATAAATTCTATCTGCTGGTGCCAACCAATCTTCTCACAGACATTTTGTTTTTGTATAATTGGCTTTAGATTTGACCTTATTGTACATTTGAGCAGATATTGTCATTATTTTCCCTACGATGAAATGTTCTAAATATGGCTTCGACATGCACCAAAATGGGCTCAAATGAACGCAAAAATAAATGCTATCCGCTGGTGCCAACCAATCTTCTCACAGGTTTTATTTCTTTGGATAATTGGCTTTAGATGGGACCTTAATGTACAGATGAGCAGATTTTGTCATCATTTTCCCTACGATGAAATTTTCTTAATATGGCTTGGATATGCACCAAAATGGGCTCAAATGTACACATAAATAAATGCTATCTGTTGGTGCCAACCAATCTTCTCACAGATTTTTAGTTTTTGTACAATTGGCTTGAGATGCGACCTTAATGTACAGTTGAAAAGATATTGTCATTATTTTCCCTACTATGAAATTTTCTTAATATGGCTTGGATATGCACCAAAATGGGCTCAAATGTACACAAAAATAAATGCTATCTGCTGGTGCCAACCAATCTTCTAACAGATTTTTAGTTTTTGTATAATTGGCTTGTGATGCGACCTTAATGTACAGTTGAGCAGATATTGTCATTATTTTCCCTACGATGAAATTTTTCTTAATATGGCTTGGATATGCACCAAAATGGGCTCAAGTGTACACAAAAATGAATGCTATCTGTTGGTGCCAACCAATCTTCTAACAGATTTTTAGTTTTTGTATAATTGGCTTGTGATGCGACCTTAATGTACAGTTGAGCAGATATTGTCATTATTTTCCCTACGATGAAATTTTCTTAATATGGCTTGGATATGCACCAAAATAGGCTCAAATGTACACAAAAATAAATGCTATCTGCTGGTGCCAACCAATCTTCTCACAGACATTTTGTTTTTGTATAATTGGCTTTTGATGCGACCTTATTGTACATTTGAGCAGATATTGTCATTATTTTCCCTACGATGAAATTTTCTTAATATGGCTTGGATATGCACCAAAATGGGCCCAAATGTACGCAAAAATAAATGCTATCCGCTGGTGCCAACCAATCTTCTCACAGGTTTTAGTTTTTGTATAATTGGCTTTAGATGCGACCTTAATGTACAGTTGAGCAGATATTGTCATTATTTTCCCTACAATGAAATTTTCTTAATATGGCTTGGATATGCACCAAAATGGGCCCAAATGTACGCAAAAATAAATGCTATCCGCTGGTGCCAACCAGTCTTCTCACAAGTTTTAGTTTTTGTATAATTGGCTTTAGATGCGACCTTAATGTACAGTTGAGCAGATATTGTCATTATTTTCCCTACGATGAAATGCTCTTAATATGGCCTGGACATGCACCAAAATGGGCTCAAATGTACACAAACATAAATTCTATCTGCTGGTGCCAACCAATCTTCTCACAGACATTTTGTTTTCGTATAATTGGCTTTAGATGTGACCTTATTGTACATTTGAGCAGATATTGTCATTATTGTCCCTACGGTGAAATTTTCTTAATATGGCTTGGATATGCACCAAAATGGGCTCAAATGTACACAAAAATTAATGCTATCTACTGGTGTCAACCAATCTTCTCACAGATTTTTAGTTTGTGTATAATTGGCTTTAGATGCCATCTTAATGTACAGTTGAGCAGATATTGTCATTATTGTCCCTACGATGAAATTTTCTTAAAAGGGCTTGGATATGCACCAAAATGGGCTCAAATGTACACAAAAATAAATGCTATCTGCTGGTGCCAACCAATCTTCTCACAGACATTTTGTTTTCGTATAATTGGCTTTAGATGCGACCTTACTGTACATTTGAGCAGATATTGTCATTATTGTCCCTACGATGAAATTTTCTTAATATGGCTTGGATATGCACCAAAATGGGCTCAAATGTACACAAAAATAAATGCTATCTGCTGGTGCCAACCAATCTTCTCACAGACATTTTGTTTTTGTATAATTGGCTTTAGATGCGACCTTATTGTACATTTGAGCAGATATTGTCATTATTTTCCCTACGATGAAATGTTCTAAATATGGCTTCGACATGCAAAAAAAAATGGGCTCAAATGTACGCAAAAATAAATGCTATCCGCTGGTGCCAACCAATCTTCTCACAGGTTTTATTTTTTTGTATAATTGGCTTTAGATGCGACCTTAATGTACAGTTGAGCAGATATTGTCATTATTTTCCCTACGATGAAATTTTCTTAATATGGCTTGGATATGCACCAAAATGGGCTCAAATGTACACAAAAATAAATGCTATCTGTTGGTGCCAACCAATCTTCTCACAGATTTTTAGTTTTTGTACAATTGGCTTGAGATGCGACCTTATTGTACAGTTGAAAAGATATTGTCATTATTGTCCCTACTGTGAAATTTTCTTAATATGGCTTGGATATGCACCAAAATGGGCCCAAATGTACACACAAATAAATGCTATCTACTGGTGTCAACCAATCTTCTCACAGATTTTTAGTTTTTGTATAATTGGCTTTAGATGCCATCTTAATGTACAGTTGAGCAGATATTGTCATTATTGTCCCTACGATGAAATTTCTTAAAAGGGCTTGGATATGCACCAAAATGGGCTCAAATGTACACAAAAATAAATGCTATCTGCTGGTGCCAACCAATCTTCTCACAGACATTTTGTTTTTGTATAATTGGCTTGTGATGCGACCTTAATGTACAGTTGAGCAGATATTGTCATTATTTTCCCTACGATGAAATTTTTCTTAATATGGCTTGGATATGCACCAAAATGGGCTCAAATGTACACAAAAATAAATGCTATCTGTTGGTGCCAACCAATCTTCTAACAGATTTTTAGTTTTTGTATAATTGGCTTGTGATGCGACCTTAATGAACAGTTGAGCAGATATTGTCATTATTTTCCCTACGATGAAATTTTCTTAATATGGCTTGGATATGCACCAGAATAGGCTCAAATGTACACAAAAATAAATGCTATCTGCTGGTGCCAACCAATCTTCTCACAGACATTTTGTTTTTGTATAATTGGCTTTTGATGCGACCTTATTGTACATTTGAGCAGATATTGTCATTATTTTCCCTACAATGAAATTTTCTTAATATGGCTTGGATGTGCACCAAAATGGGCTCAAATGTACGCAAAAATAAATGCTATCCGCTGGTGCCAACCAATCTTCTCACAGGTTTTAGTTTTTGTATAATTGGCTTTAGATGCGACCTTAATGTACAGTTGAGCAGATATTGTCATTATTTTCCCTACAATGAAATTTTCTTAATATGGCTTGGATATGCACCAAAATGGGCCCAAATGTACGCAAAAATAAATGCTATCCGCTGGTGCCAACCAATCTTCTCACAAGTTTTAGTTTTTGTATAATTGGCTTTAGATGCGACCTTAATGTACAGTTGAGCAGATATTGTCATTATTTTCCCTACGATGAAATGCTCTTAATATGGCTTGGACATGCACCAAAATGGGCTCAAATGTACACAAACATAAATTCTATCTGCTGGTGCCAACCAATCTTCTCACAGACATTTTGTTTTCGTATAATTGGCTTTAGATGCGACCTTATTGTACATTTGAGCAGATATTGTCATTATTGTCCCTACGGTGAAATTTTCTTAATATGGCTTGGATATGCACCAAAATGGGCTCAAATGTACACAAAAATAAATGCTATCTGCTGGTGCCAACCAATCTTCTCACAGACATTTTGTTTTTGTATAATTGGCTTTAGATTTGACCTTATTGTACATTTGAGCAGATATTGTCATTATTTTCCCTACGATGAAATTTTTCTTAATATGGCTTGGATATGCACCAAAATGGGCTCAAGTGTACACAAAAATATATGCTATCTGTTGGTGCCAACCAATCTTCTAACAGATTTTTAGTTTTTGTATAATTGGCTTGTGATGCGACCTTAATGAACAGTTGAGCAGATATTGTCATTATTTTCCCTACGATGAAATTTTCTTAATATGGCTTGGATATGCACCAAAATAGGCTCAAATGTACACAAAAATAAATGCTATCTGCTGGTGCCAACCAATCTTCTCACAGACATTTTGTTTTTGTATAATTGGCTTTTGATGCGACCTTATTGTACATTTGAGCAGATATTGTCATTATTTTCCCTACGATGAAATTTTCTTAATATGACTTGGATGTGCACCAAAATGGGCTCAAATGTACGAAAAAATAAATGCTATCCGCTGGTGCCAACCAATCTTCTCACAGGTTTTAGTTTGTGTATAATTGGCTTTGGATGCGACCTTAATGTACAGTTGAGCAGATATTGTCATTATTTTCCCTACAATGAAATTTTCTTAATATGGCTTGGATATGCACCAAAATGGGCCCAAATGTACGCAAAAATAAATGCTATCCGCTGGTGCCAACCAATCTTCTCACAAGTTTTAGTTTTTGTATAATTGGCTTTAGATGCGACCTTAATGTACAGTTGAGCAGATATTGTCATTATTTTCCCTACGATGAAATGCTCTTAATATGGCTTGGACATGCACCAAAATGGGCTCAAATGTACACAAACATAAATTCTATCTGCTGGTGCCAACCAATCTTCTCACAGACATTTTGTTTTCGTATAATTGGCTTTAGATGCGACCTTATTGTACATTTGAGCAGATATTGTCATTATTGTCCCTACGGTGAAATTTTCTTAATATGGCTTGGATATGCACCAAAATGGGCTCAAATGTACACACAAAAAAATGCTATCTGCTGGTGCCAACCAATCTTCTCACAGACATTTTGTTTTTGTATAATTGGCTTTAGATTTGACCTTATTGTACATTTGAGCAGATATTGTCATTATTTTCCCTACGATGAAATTTTTCTTAATATGGCTTGGATATGCACCAAAATGGGCTCAAGTGTACACAAAAATAAATGCTATCTGTTGGTGCCAACCAATCTTCTAACAGATTTTTAGTTTTTGTATAATTGGCTTGTGATGCGACCTTAATGAACAGTTGAGCAGATATTGTCATTATTTTCCCTACGATGAAATTTTCTTAATATGGCTTGGATATGCACCAAAATAGGCTCAAATGTACACAAAAATAAATGCTATCTGCTGGTGCCAACCAATCTTCTCACAGACATTTTGTTTTTGTATAATTGGCTTTTGATGCGACCTTATTGTACATTTGAGCAGATATTGTCATTATTTTCCCTACGATGAAATTTTCTTAATATGGCTTGGATGTGCACCAAAATGGGCTCAAATGTACGCAAAAATAAATGCTATCCGCTGGTGCCAACCAATCTTCTCACAGGTTTTAGTTTGTGTATAATTGGCTTTAGATGCGACCTTAATGTACAGTTGAGCAGATATTGTCATTATTTTCTCTACAATGAAATTTTCTAAATATGGCTTGGATATGCACCAAAATGGGCCCAAATGTACGCAAAAATAAATGCTATCCGCTGGTGCCAACCAATCTTCTCACAAGTTTTAGTTTTTGTATAATTGGCTTTAGATGCGACCTTAATGTACAGTTGAGCAGATATTGTCATTATTTTCCCTACGATGAAATGCTCTTAATATGGCTTGGACATGCCCCAAAATGGGCTCAAATGTACACAAACATAAATTCTATCTGCTGGTGCCAACCAATCTTCTCACAGACATTTTGTTTTTGTATAATTGGCTTTAGATTTGACCTTATTGTACATTTGAGCAGATATTGTCATTATTTTCCCTACGATGAAATGTTCTAAATATGGCTTCGACATGCACCAAAATGGGCTCAAATGAACGCAAAAATAAATGCTATCCGCTGGTGCCAACCAATCTTCTCACAGGTTTTATTTCTTTGGATAATTGGCTTTAGATGGGACCTTAATGTACAGTTGAGCAGATTTTGTCATTATTTTCCCTACGATGAAATTTTCTTAATATGGCTTGGATATGAACCAAAATGGGCTGCAATGTACACAAAAATAAATGCTATCTGCTGGTGCCAACCAATCTTCTAACAGATTTTTAGTTTTTGTATAATTGGCTTGTGATGCGACCTTAATGTACAGTTGAGCAGATATTGTCATTATTTTCCCTACGATGAAATTTTTCTTAATATGGCTTGGATATGCACCAAAATGGGCTCAAGTGTACACAAAAATGAATGCTATCTGTTGGTGCCAACCAATCTTCTAACAGATTTTTAGTTTTTGTATAATTGGCTTGTGATGCGACCTTAATGTACAGTTGAGCAGATATTGTCATTATTTTCCCTACGATGAAATTTTCTTAATATGGCTTGGATATGCACCAAAATAGGCTCAAATGTACACAAAAATAAATGCTATCTGCTGGTGCCAACCAATCTTCTCACAGACATTTTGTTTTTGTATAATTGGCTTTTGATGCGACCTTATTGTACATTTGAGCAGATATTGTCATTATTTTCCCTACGATGAAATTTTCTTAATATGGCTTGGATATGCACCAAAATGGGCCCAAATGTACGCAAAAATAAATGCTATCCGCTGGTGCCAACCAATCTTCTCACAGGTTTTAGTTTTTGTATAATTGGCTTTAGATGCGACCTTAATGTACAGTTGAGCAGATATTGTCATTATTTTCCCTACAATGAAATTTTCTTAATATGGCTTGGATATGCACCAAAATGGGCCCAAATGTACGCAAAAATAAATGCTATCCGCTGGTGCCAACCAGTCTTCTCACAAGTTTTAGTTTTTGTATAATTGGCTTTAGATGCGACCTTAATGTACAGTTGAGCAGATATTGTCATTATTTTCCCTACGATGAAATGCTCTTAATATGGCCTGGACATGCACCAAAATGGGCTCAAATGTACACAAACATAAATTCTATCTGCTGGTGCCAACCAATCTTCTCACAGACATTTTGTTTTCGTATAATTGGCTTTAGATGTGACCTTATTGTACATTTGAGCAGATATTGTCATTATTGTCCCTACGGTGAAATTTTCTTAATATGGCTTGGATATGCACCAAAATGGGCTCAAATGTACACAAAAATTAATGCTATCTACTGGTGTCAACCAATCTTCTCACAGATTTTTAGTTTTTGTATAATTGGCTTTAGATGCCATCTTAATGTACAGTTGAGCAGATATTGTCATTATTGTCCCTACGATGAAATTTTCTTAAAAGGGCTTGGATATGCACCAACATGGGCTCAAATGTACACAAAAATAAATGCTATCTGCTGGTGCCAACCAATCTTCTCACAGACATTTTGTTTTCGTATAATTGGCTTTAGATGCGACCTTATTGTACATTTGAGCAGATATTGTCATTATTGTCCCTACGATGAAATTTTCTTAATATGGCTTGGATATGCACCAAAATGGGCTCAAATGTACAAAAAAATAAATGCTATCTGCTGGTGCCAACCAATCTTCTCACAGACATTTTGTTTTTGTATAATTGGCTTTAGATGCGACCTTATTGTACATTTGAGCAGATATTGTCATTATTTTCCCTACGATGAAATGTTCTAAATATGGCTTCGACATGCACCAAAATGGGCTCAAATGTACGCAAAAATAAATGCTATCCGCTGGTGCCAACCAATCTTCTCACAGGTTTTATTTTTTTGTATAATTGGCTTTAGATGCGACCTTAATGTACAGTTGAGCAGATATTGTCATTATTTTCCCTACGATGAAATTTTCTTAATATGGCTTGGATATGCACCAAAATGGGCTCAAATGTACACAAAAATAAATGCTATCTGCTGGTGCCAACCAATCTTCTCACAGACATTTTGTTTTTGTATAATTGGCTTTAGATGCGACCTTATTGTACATTTGAGCAGATATTGTCATTATTTTCCCTACGATGAAATGTTCTAAATATGGCCTCGACATGCACCAAAATGGGCTCAAATGTACACAAAAATAAATGCTATCCGCTGGTGCCAACCAATCTTCTCACAGGTTTTATTTTTTTGTATAATTGGCTTTAGATGCGACCTTAATGTACAGTTGAGCAGATATTGTCATTATTTTCCCTACGATGAAATTTTCTTAATATGGCTTGGATATGCACCAAAATGGGCTCAAATGTACACAAAAATAAATGCTATCTGTTGGTGCCAACCAATCTTCTCACAGATTTTTAGTTTTTGTACAATTGGCTTGAGATGCGACCTTAATGTACAGTTGAAAAGATTATTGTCCCTACTATGAAATTTTCTTAATATGGCTTGGATATGCACCAAAATGGGCCCAAATGTACACAAAAATAAATGCTATCTACTGGTGTCAACCAATCTTCTCACAGATTTTTAGTTTTTGTATAATTGGCTTTAGATGCCATCTTAATGTACAGTTGAGCAGATATTGTCATTATTGTCCCTACGATGAAATTTTCTTAAGAGGGCTTGGATATGCACCAAAATGGGCTCAAATGTACACAAAAATAAATGCTATCTGCTGGTGCCAACCAATCTTCTCACAGACATTTTGTTTTTGTATAATTGGCTTTAGATGCGACCTTATTGTACATTTGAGCAGATATTGTCATTATTTTCCCTACTATGAAATGTTCTAAATATGGCTTCGACATGCACCAAAATGGGCTCAAATGTACGCAAAAATAAATGCTATCCGCTGGTGCCAACCAATCTTCTCACAGGTTTTATTTCTTTGGATAATTGGCTTTAGATGGGACCTTAATGTACAGTTGAGCAGATTTTGTCATTATTTTCCCTACGATGAAATTTTCTTAATATGGCTTGGATATGCACCAAAATGGGCTCAAATGTACACATAAATAAATGCTATCTGTTGGTGCCAACCAATCTTCTCACAGATTTTTAGTTTTTGTACAATTGGCTTGAGATGCGACCTTAATGTACAGTTGAAAAGATATTGTCATTATTGTCCCTACTATGAAATTTTCTTAATATGGCTTGGATATGAACCAAAATGGGCTGCAATGTACACAAAAATAAATGCTATCTGCTGGTGCCAACCAATCTTCTAACAGATTTTTAGTTTTTGTATAATTGGCTTGTGATGCGACCTTAATGTACAGTTGAGCAGATATTGTCATTATTTTCCCTACGATGAAATTTTTCTTAATATGGCTTGGATATGCACCAAAATGGGCTCAAGTGTACACAAAAATGAATGCTATCTGTTGGTGCCAACCAATCTTCTAACAGATTTTTAGTTTTTGTATAATTGGCTTGTGATGCGACCTTAATGTACAGTTGAGCAGATATTGTCATTATTTTCCCTACGATGAAATTTTCTTAATATGGCTTGGATATGCACCAAAATAGGCTCAAATGTACACAAAAATAAATGCTATCTGCTGGTGCCAACCAATCTTCTCACAGACATTTTGTTTTTGTATAATTGGCTTGTGATGCGACCTTATTGTACATTTGAGCAGATATTGTCATTATTTTCCCTACGATGAAATTTTCTTAATATGGCTTGGATATGCACCAAAATGGGCCCAAATGTACGCAAAAATAAATGCTATCCGCTGGTGCCAACCAATCTTCTCACAGGTTTTAGTTTTTGTATAATTGGCTTTAGATGCGACCTTAATGTACAGTTGAGCAGATATTGTCATTATTTTCCCTACAATGAAATTTTCTTAATATGGCTTGGATATGCACCAAAATGGGCCCAAATGTACGCAAAAATAAATGCTATCCGCTGGTGCCAACCAGTCTTCTCACAAGTTTTAGTTTTTGTATAATTGGCTTTAGATGCGACCTTCATGTACAGTTGAGCAGATATTGTCATTATTTTCCCTACGATGAAATGCTCTTAATATGGCCTGGACATGCACCAAAATGGGCTCAAATGTACACAAACATAAATTCTATCTGCTGGTGCCAACCAATCTTCTCACAGACATTTTGTTTTCGTATAATTGGCTTTAGATGTGACCTTATTGTACATTTGAGCAGATATTGTCATTATTGTCCCTACGGTGAAATTTTCTTAATATGGCTTGGATATGCACCAAAATGGGCTCAAATGTACACAAAAATTAATGCTATCTACTGGTGTCAACCAATCTTCTCACAGATTTTTAGTTTTTGTATAATTGGCTTTAGATGCCATCTTAATGTACAGTTGAGCAGATATTGTCATTATTGTCCCTACGATGAAATTTTCTTAAAAGGGCTTGGATATGCACCAAAATGGGCTCAAATGTACACAAAAATAAATGCTATCTGCTGGTGCCAACCAATCTTCTCACAGACATTTTGTTTTCGTATAATTGGCTTTAGATGCGACCTTATTGTACATTTGAGCAGATATTGTCATTATTGTCCCTACGATGAAATTTTCTTAATATGGCTTGGATATGCACCAAAATGGGCTCAAATGTACAAAAAAATAAATGCTATCTGCTGGTGCCAACCAATCTTCTCACAGACATTTTGTTTTTGTATAATTGGCTTTAGATGCGACCTTATTGTACATTTGAGCAGATATTGTCATTATTTTCCCTACGATGAAATGTTCTAAATATGGCTTCGACATGCACCAAAATGGGCTCAAATGTACGCAAAAATAAATGCTATCCGCTGGTGCCAACCAATCTTCTCACAGGTTTTATTTTTTTGTATAATTGGCTTTAGATGCGACCTTAATGTACAGTTGAGCAGATATTGTCATTATTTTCCCTACGATGAAATTTTCTTAATATGGCTTGGATATGCACCAAAATGGGCTCAAATGTACACAAAAATAAATGCTATCTGTTGGTGCCAACCAATCTTCTCACAGATTTTTAGTTTTTGTATAATTGGCTTGAGATGCGACCTTAATGTACAGTTGAAAAGATATTGTCATTATTGTCCCTACGATGAAATTTTCTTAATATGGCTTGGATATGCACCAAAATGGGCCCAAATGTACACAAAAATAAATGCTATCTACTGGTGTCAACCAATCTTCTCACAGATTTTTAGTTTTTGTATAATTGGCTTTAGATGCCATCTTAATGTACAGTTGAGCAGATATTGTCATTATTGTTCCTACGATGAAATTTCTTAAAAGGGCTTGGATATGCACCAAAATGGGCTCAAATGTACACAAAAATAAATGCTATCTGCTGGTGCCAACCAATCTTCTCACAGACATTTTGTTTTCGTATAATTGGCTTTAGATGCGACCTTATTGTACAGTTGAGCAGATATTGTCATTATTGTCCCTACGATGAAATGTTCTTAATATGGCTTGGATATGCACCAAAATGGGCTCAAATGTACACAAAAATAAATGCTATCTGCTGGTGCCAACCAATCTTCTCACAGACATTTTGTTTTTGTATAATTGGCTTTAGATGCGACCTTATTGTACATTTGAGCAGATATTGTCATTATTTTCCCTACGATGAAATGTTCTAAATATGGCCTCGACATGCACCAAAATGGGCTCAAATGTACACAAAAATAAATGCTATCCGCTGGTGCCAACCAATCTTCTCACAGGTTTTATTTTTTTGTATAATTGGCTTTAGATGCGACCTTAATGTACAGTTGAGCAGATATTGTCATTATTTTCCCTACGATGAAATTTTCTTAATATGGCTTGGATATGCACCAAAATGGGCTCAAATGTACACAAAAATAAATGCTATCTGTTGGTGCCAACCAATCTTCTCACAGATTTTTAGTTTTTGTACAATTGGCTTGAGATGCGACCTTAATGTACAGTTGAAAAGATTATTGTCCCTACTATGAAATTTTCTTAATATGGCTTGGATATGCACCAAAATGGGCCCAAATGTACACAAAAATAAATGCTATCTACTGGTGTCAACCAATCTTCTCACAGATTTTTAGTTTTTGTATAATTGGCTTTAGATGCCATCTTAATGTACAGTTGAGCAGATATTGTCATTATTGTCCCTACGATGAAATTTTCTTAAAAGGGCTTGGATATGCACCAAAATGGGCTCAAATGTACACAAAAATAAATGCTATCTGCTGGTGCCAACCAATCTTCTCACAGACATTTTGTTTTTGTATAATTGGCTTTAGATGCGACCTTATTGTACATTTGAGCAGATATTGTCATTATTTTCCCTACTATGAAATGTTCTAAATATGGCTTCGACATGCACCAAAATGGGCTCAAATGTACGCAAAAATAAATGCTATCCGCTGGTGCAAACCAATCTTCTCACAGGTTTTATTTTTTTGTATAATTGGCTTTAGATGCGACCTTATTGTACATTTGAGCAGATATTGTCATTATTGTCCCTGCGATGAAATTTTCTTAAAAGGGCTTGGATATGCACCAAAATGGGCTCAAATGTACACACAAATAAATGCTATCTGCTGGTGCCAACCAATCTTCTCACAGACATTTTGTTTTTGTATAATTGGCTTTAGATGCGACCTTATTGTACATTTGAGCAGATATTGTCATTATTTTCCCTACTATGAAATTTTCTTAATATGGCTTGGATATGCACCAAAATGGGCCCAAATGTGCACAAAAATAAATGCTATCTACTGGTGTCAACCAATCTTCTCACAGATTTTTAGTTTTTGTATAATTGGCTTTAGATGCCATCTTAATGTACAGTTGAGCAGATATTGTCATTATTGTCCCTACGATGAAATTTTCTTAAAAGGGCTTGGATATGCACCAAAATGGGCTCAAATGTACACAAAAATAAATGCTATCTGCTGGTGCCAACCAATCTTCTCACAGACATTTTGTTTTCGTATAATTGGCTTTAGATGCGACCTTATTGTACATTTGAGCAGATATTGTCATTATTGTCCCTACGATGAAATTTTCTTAATATGGCTTGGATATGCACCAAAATGGGCTCAAATGTACACAAAAATAAATGCTATCTGCTGGTGCCAACCAATCTTCTCACAGACATTTTGTTTTTGTATAATTGGCTTTAGATGCGACCTTATTGTACATTTGAGCAGATATTGTCATTATTTTCCCTACTATGAAATGTTCTAAATATGGCTTCGACATGCACCAAAATGGGCTCAAATGTACGCAAAAATAAATGCTATCCGCTGGTGCCAACCAATCTTCTCACAGGTTTTATTTTTTTGTATAATTGGCTTTAGATGCGACCTTAATGTACAGTTGAGCAGATTTTGTCATTATTTTCCCTACGATGAAATTTTCTTAATATGGCTTGGATATGCACCAAAATGGGCTCAAATGTACAAAAAAATAAATGCTATCTGTTGGTGCCAACCAATCTTCTCACAGATTTTTAGTTTTTGTACAATTGGCTTGAGATGCGACCTTAATGTACAGTTGAAAAGATATTGTCATTATTGTCCCTACTATGAAATTTTCTTATTATGGCTTGGATATGCACCAAAATGGGCTCAAATGTACACAAAAATAAATGCTATCTACTGGTGTCAACCAATCTTCTCACAGATTTTTAGTTTTTGTATAATTGGCTTTAGATGCCATCTTAATGTACAGTTGAGCAGATATTGTCATTATTGTCCCTACGATGAAATTTTCTTAAAAGGGCTTGGATATGCACCAAAATGGGCTCAAATGTACACAAAAATAAATGCTATCTGCTGGTGCCAACCAATCTTCTCACAGACATTTTGTTTTTGTATAATTGGCTTTAGATGCGACCTTATTGTACATTTGAGCAGATATTGTCATTATTTTCCCTACTATGAAATGTTCTAAATATGGCTTCGACATGCACCAAAATGGGCTCAAATGTACGCAAAAATAAATGCTATCCGCTGGTGCAAACCAATCTTCTCACAGGTTTTATTTTTTTGTATAATTGGCTTTAGATGCGACCTTATTGTACATTTGAGCAGATATTGTCATTATTGTCCCTGCGATGAAATTTTCTTAAAAGGGCTTGGATATGCACCAAAATGGGCTCAAATGTACACACAAATAAATGCTATCTGCTGGTGCCAACCAATCTTCTCACAGACATTTTGTTTTTGTATAATTGGCTTTAGATGCGACCTTATTGTACATTTGAGCAGATATTGTCATTATTTTCCCTACTATGAAATTTTCTTAATATGGCTTGGATATGCACCAAAATGGGCCCAAATGTGCACAAAAATAAATGCTATCTACTGGTGTCAACCAATCTTCTCACAGATTTTTAGTTTTTGTATAATTGGCTTTAGATGCCATCTTAATGTACAGTTGAGCAGATATTGTCATTATTGTCCCTACGATGAAATTTTCTTAAAAGGGCTTGGATATGCACCAAAATGGGCTCAAATGTACACAAAAATAAATGCTATCTGCTGGTGCCAACCAATCTTCTCACAGACATTTTGTTTTCGTATAATTGGCTTTAGATGCGACCTTATTGTACATTTGAGCAGATATTGTCATTATTGTCCCTACGATGAAATTTTCTTAATATGGCTTGGATATGCACCAAAATGGGCTCAAATGTACACAAAAATAAATGCTATCTGCTGGTGCCAACCAATCTTCTCACAGACATTTTGTTTTTGTATAATTGGCTTTAGATGCGACCTTATTGTACATTTGAGCAGATATTGTCATTATTTTCCCTACTATGAAATGTTCTAAATATGGCTTCGACATGCACCAAAATGGGCTCAAATGTACGCAAAAATAAATGCTATCCGCTGGTGCCAACCAATCTTCTCACAGGTTTTATTTTTTTGTATAATTGGCTTTAGATGCGACCTTAATGTACAGTTGAGCAGATTTTGTCATTATTTTCCCTACGATGAAATTTTCTTAATATGGCTTGGATATGCACCAAAATGGGCTCAAATGTACAAAAAAATAAATGCTATCTGTTGGTGCCAACCAATCTTCTCACAGATTTTTAGTTTTTGTACAATTGGCTTGAGATGCGACCTTAATGTACAGTTGAAAAGATATTGTCATTATTGTCCCTACTATGAAATTTTCTTATTATGGCTTGGATATGCACCAAAATGGGCTCAAATGTACACAAAAATAAATGCTATCTACTGGTGTCAACCAATCTTCTCACAGATTTTTAGTTTTGGTATAATTGGCTTTAGATGCCATCTTAATGTACAGTTGAGCAGATATTGTCATTATTGTCCCTACGATGAAATTTTCTTAAAAGGGCTTGGATATGCACCAAAATGGGCTCAAATGTACACAAAAATAAATGCTATCTGCTGGTGCCAACCAATCTTCTCACAGACATTTTGTTTTCGTATAATTGGCTTTAGATGCGACCTTATTGTACATTTGAGCAGATATTGTCATTATTGTCCCTACGATGAAATTTTCTTAAAAGGGCTTGGATATGCACCAAAATGGGCTCAAATGTACACAAAAATAAATGCTATCTGCTGGTGCCAACCAATCTTCTCACAGACATTTTTTTTGTGTATAATTGGCTTTAGATGCGACCTTATTGTACAGTTGAGCAGATATTGTCATTATTTTCCCTACGATGAAATTTTCTTAATATGGCTTGGATATGCACCAAAATGGGCTCAAATGTACACAAAAATAAATGCTATCTGTTGGTGCCAACCAATCTTCACACAGATTTTTAGTTTTTGTACAATTGGCTTGAGATGCGAGCTTAATGTACAGTTGAAAAGATATTGTCATTATTGTTCCTACTATGAAATTTTCTTAATATGGCTTGGATATGCACCAAAATGGGCTCAAATGTACACAAAAATAAATGCTATCTACTGGTGTCAACCAATCTTCTCACAGATTTTTAGTTTTTGTATAATTGGCTTTAGATGCGATCTTAATGTACAGTTGAGCAGATATTGTCATTATTGTCCCTACGATGAAATTTTCTTAAAAGGGCTTGGATATGCACCAAAATGGGCTCAAATGTACACAAAAATAAATGCTATCTGCTGGTGCCAACCAATCTTCTCACAGACATTTTGTTTTTGTATAATTAGCTTTAGATGCGATCTTATTGTACATTTGAGCAGATATTGTCATTATTTCCCCTACGATGAAATGTTCTAAATATGGTTTGGACATGCACCAAAATGGGCTCAAATGTACACAAACATAAATTCTATCTGCTGGTGCCAACCAATGTTCTCACAGATTTTTGAGTTTTTGTACAATTGGCTTCAGATGCGACCTTATTGTACATTTGAGCAGATATTGTCATTATTGTCCCTACGATGAAATTGTCTTAATATGGCTTGGATATGCACCAAAATGGGCTCAAATGTACACAAAAATAAATGCTATCTGTTGGTGCCAACCAATATTCTCACAGGTTTTTAGTTTTTGTATAATTGGCTTTAGATGCTACCTTAACGTACAGCTGAGCTGATATAATCATTATTTTCCCTACGATTAAATTTTCTTAATATGGCTTGGATATGCACCAAAATGGGCTCAAATGTACACAAAATAAATGCTATCTGCTGGTGCCAACCAATCTTCTCACAGATTTTTAGTTTTTGTATAATTTGCTTTAGATGCGACCTTATTGTACAGTTGAGCAGATATTGTCATTATTTTCCCTACGATGAAATTTTCTTAATATGGCTTGGATATGCACCAAAATGGGCTCAAATGTACACACAAATAAATGCTATCTGTTGGTGCCAACCAATCTTCTCACAGATTTTTAGTTTTTGTATAATTGGCTTTAGATGCGATCTTAATGTACAGTTGAGCAGATATTGTCATTATTGTCCCTAAGATGAAATTTTCTTAAAAGGGCTTGGATATGCACCAAAATGGGCTCAAATGTACACAAAAATAAATGCTATCTGCTGGTGCCAACCAATCTTCTCACAGACATTTTGTTTTCGTAAAATTGGCTTTAGATGCGACCTTATTGTACATTTGAGCAGATATTGTCATTATTGTCCCTACTATGAAATTTTCTTAATATGGCTTGGATATGCACCAAAATGGGCTCAAATGTACACAGAAATAAATGCTATCTGCTGGTGCCAACCAATCTTCTCACAGACATTTTGTTTTTGTATAATTGGCTTTAGATGCGACCTTATTGTACATTTGAGCAGATATTGTCATTATTTTCCCTACGATGAAATGTTCTAAATATGGCTTCGAAATGCACCAAAATGGGCTCAAATGTACACAAACATAAATTCTATCTGCTGGTGCCAACCAATGTTCTCACGGATTTTTAGTTTTTGTACAATTGGCTTTAGATGCTACCTTATTGTACATTTGAGCAGATATTGTCATTTTTGTCCCTACGATGAAATTTTCTTAATATCGCTAGGATATGCACCAAGATGGGCTCAAATGTACACACAAATAAATGCTATCTGTTGGTGCCAACCAATCTTCTCACAGGTTTTTAGTTTTTGTATAATTGGCTTTAGATGCGACCTTAACGTACAGCTGAGCAGATATTGTCATTATTTTCCCTACGATGAAATTTTCTTATTATGGCTTGGATATGCACCAAAATGGGCTCAAATGTACACAAAATAAATGCTATCTGTTGGTGCCAACCAATCTTCTCACAGGTTTTTTAGTTTTTGTATAATTGGCTTTAGATGCGACCTTAACGTACAGCTGAGCAGATATTGTCATTATTTTCCCTATGATGAAATTTTCTTAATATGGCTTGGATATGCACCAAAATGGGCTCAAATGTACACAAAATAAATGCTATCTGCTGGTGCCACCCAATGTTCTCACAGATTTTTAGTTTTTGTACAATTGGCTTTAGATGCGACCTTATTGTACATTTGAGCAGATATTGTCATTATTGTCCCAACGATGAAATTTTCTTAATATGGCTTGGACATGCACCAAAATGGGCTCAAATGTACACAAAATAAATGCTATCTGCTGGTGCCAACCAATGTTCTCACAGAATTTTGAGTTTTTGTACAATTGGCTTTAGATGCGACCTTATTGTACATTTGAGCAGATATTGTCATTATTGTCCCTACGATGAAATTTTCTTAAAAGGGCTTGGATATGCACCAAAATGGGCTCAAATGTACACAAACATAAATTCTATCTGCTGGTACCAACCAATCTTCTCACAGGTTTTAGTTTTTGTATAATTGGCTTTAGATGCGACCTTAATGTACAGTGTAGCAGATATTGTCATTTTTGTCCCTACGATGAAATTTTCTTAATATCGCTAGGATATGCACCAAAATGGGCTCAAATGTACACACAAATAAATGCTATCTGTTGGTGCCAACCAATCTTCTCACAGGTTTTTAGTTTTTGTATAATTGGCTTTAGATGCGACCTTAACGTACAGCTGAGCAGATATTGTCATTATTTTCCCTACGATGAAATTTTCTTATTATGGCTTGGATATGCACCAAAATGGGCTCAAATGTACACAAAATAAATGCTATCTGTTGGTGCCAACCAATCTTCTCACAGGTTTTTTAGTTTTTGTATAATTGGCTTTAGATGCGACCTTAACGTACAGCTTAGCAGATATTGTCATTATTTTCCCTACGATGAAATTTTCTTAATATGGCTTGGATATGCACCAAAATGGGCTCAAATGTACACAAAATAAATGCTATCTGCTTGTGCCAATCTTCTCACAGATTTTTAGTTTTTGTAAAATTGGCTTTAGATGCGACCTTATTGTACATTTGAGCAGATATTGTCATTATTGTCCCAACGATGAAATTTTCTTAATATGGCTTGGACATGCACCAAAATGGGCTCAAATGTACACAAAATAAATGCTATCTGCTGGTGCCAACCAATGTTCTCACAGATTTTTGAGTTTTTGTACAATTGGCTTTAGATGCGACCTTATTGTACATTTGAGCAGATATTGTCATTATTGTCCCTACGATGAAATTTTCTTAAAAGGGCTTGGATATGCACCAAAATGGGCTCAAATGTACACAAACATAAATTCTATCTGCTGGTACCAACCAATCTTCTCACAGGTTTTAGTTTTTGTATAATTGGCTTTAGATGCGACCTTAATGTACAGTGTAGCAGATATTGTCATTTTTGTCCCTACGATGAAATTTTCTTAATATCGCTAGGATATGCACCAAGATGGGCTCAAATGTACACACAAATAAATGCTATCTGTTGGTGCCAACCAATCTTCTCACAGGTTTTTAGTTTTTGTATAATTGGCTTTAGATGCGACCTTAACGTACAGCTGAGCAGATATTGTCATTATTTTCCCTACGATGAAATTTTCTTATTATGGCTTGGATATGCACCAAAATGGGCTCAAATGTACACAAAATAAATGCTATCTGTTGGTGCCAACCAATCTTCTCACAGGTTTTTTAGTTTTTGTATAATTGGCTTTAGATGCGACCTTAACGTACAGCTGAGCAGATATTGTCATTATTTTCCCTACGATGAAATTTTCTTAATATGGCTTGGATATGCACCAAAATGGGCTCAAATGTACACAAAATAAATGCTATCTGCTGGTGCCACCCAATGTTCTCACAGATTTTTAGTTTTTGTACAATTGGCTTTAGATGCGACCTTATTGTACATTTGAGCAGATATTGTCATTATTGTCCCAACGATGAAATTTTCTTAATATGGCTTGGACATGCACCAAAATGGGCTCAAATGTACACAAAATAAATGCTATCTGCTGGTGCCAACCAATGTTCTCACAGATTTTTGAGTTTTTGTACAATTGGCTTTAGATGCGACCTTATTGTACATTTGAGCAGATATTGTCATTATTGTCCCTACGATGAAATTTTCTTAAAATGGCTTGGATATGCACCAAAATGGGCTCAAATGTACACAAACATAAATTCTATCTGCTGGTACCAACCAATCTTCTCACAGGTTTTAGTTTTTGTATAATTGGCTTTAGATGCGACCTTAATGTACAGTGTAGCAGATATTGTCATTATTTTCCCTACGATAAAATTTTCTTAATATGGCTTGGATATGCACCAAGATGGGCTCAAATGTACACACAAATAAATGCTATCTGTTGGTGCCAACCAATCTTCTCACAGGTTTTTAGTTTTTGTATAATTGGCTTTAGATGCGACCTTAACGTACAGCTGAGCAGATATTGTCATTATTTTCCCTACGATGAAATTTTCTTATTATGGCTTGGATATGCACCAAAATGGGCTCAAATGTACACAAAATAAATGCTATCTGTTGGTGCCAACCAATCTTCTCACAGGTTTTTTAGTTTTTGTATAATTGGCTTTAGATGCGACCTTAACGTACAGCTGAGCAGATATTGTCATTATTTTCCCTACGATGAAATTTTCTTAATATGGCTTGGATATGCACCAAAATGGGCTCAAATGTACACAAAATAAATGCTATCTGCTGGTGCCACCCAATGTTCTCACAGATTTTTAGTTTTTGTACAATTGGCTTTAGATGCGACCTTATTGTACATTTGAGCAGATATTGTCATTATTGTCCCAACGATGAAATTTTCTTAATATGGCTTGGACATGCACCAAAATGGGCTCAAATGTACACAAAATAAATGCTATCTGCTGGTGCCAACCAATGTTCTCACAGATTTTTGAGTTTTTGTACAATTGGCTTTAGATGCGACCTTATTGTACATTTGAGCAGATATTGTCATTATTGTCCCTACGATGAAATTTTCTTAAAATGGCTTGGATATGCACCAAAATGGGCTCAAATGTACACAAACATAAATTCTATCTGCTGGTACCAACCAATCTTCTCACAGGTTTTAGTTTTTGTATAATTGGCTTTAGATGCGACCTTAATGTACAGTGTAGCAGATATTGTCATTATTTTCCCTACGATAAAATTTTCTTAATATGGCTTGGATATGCACCAAAATGGGCTCAAATGTACACAAAAATAAATGCTATCCGCTGGTGCCAACCAATCTTCTCACAGATTTTTAGTTTTTGTATAATTGGCTTTAGATGCGACCTTAATGTACATTTGAGCAGATATTGTCATTATTGTCCCTACGACAAAATTTTCTTAATATGGCTTGGATATGCATCAAAATGGGCTCAAATGTACACAAAAATAAATGCTATCTGCTGGTGCCACCCAATGTTCTCACAGATTTTTAGTTTTTGTACAATTGGCTTTAGATGCGACCTTATTGTACATTTGAGCAGATATTGTCATTATTGTCCCTACGATGAAATTTTCTTAATATGGCTTGAACATGCACCAAAATGGGCTCAAATGTACACAAACATAAATGCTATCTGCTGGTGCCAACCAATCTTCTCACAGGTTTTAGTTTTTGTATAATTGGCTTTAGATGCGACCTTAATGTACAGTGTAGCAGATATTGTCATTATTTTCCCTACGATGAAATTTTCTTAATATGGCTTGGACATGCACCAAAATGGGCTCAAATGTACACAAAAATAAATGCTATCTGTTGGTGCCAACCAATCTTCTCACAGATTTTTAGTTTTTGTATAATTGGCTTTAGATGCGTCCTTATTGTACAATTGAGCAGATATTGTCATTATTTTCCCTACGATGAAATGCTCTTAATATGGCTTGGACATGCACCAAAATGGGCTCAAATGTACACAAACATAAATTCTATCTGCTGGTGCCAACCAATCTTCTCACAGATTTTTAGTTTTTGTACAATTGGCTTTAGATGCGACCTTAATGTACATTTGAGCAGATATTGTCATTATTGTCCCTACGATAAAATTTTCTTAATATGGCTTGGATATGCACCAAAATGGGCTCAAATGTACACAAAAATAAATGCTATCTGCTGGTGCCAACCAATCTTCTCACAGATTTTTAGTTTTTGTATAATTGGCTTGAGATTCGACCTTAATGTACAGTTGAGCAGATATAGTCATTATTTTCCCTACGATGAAATTTTTCCTAATATGGCTTGGATATGCACCAAAATGGGCTCAAATGTACACAAAAATAAATGCTATCTGCTGGTGCCAACCAATCTTCTCACAGATTTTTAGTTTTTGTATAATTGGCTTGTGATGCGACCTTAATGTACAGTTGAGCAGATATTGTCATTATTTTCCCTACGATGAAGTTTTTCTTAATATGGCTTGGATATGCACCAAAATGGGCTCAAATGTACACAACAATAAATGCTATCTGCTGGTGCCAACCAATCTTCTCACAGATTTTTAGTTTTTGTATAATGGCTTGAGATGCGATCTTAATGTACAGTTGAGCAGATATTGTCATTATTTTCCCTACGATGAAATTTTCTTAATATGGCTTGGATATGCACCAACATGGGTTTAAATGTACACAAAAATAAATTCTATCTGCTGGTGCCAACCAATCTTCTCACAGATTTTTAGTTTTTGTACAATTGGCTTTAGATGCGACCTTATTGTACATTTGAGCAGATATTGTCATTATTGTCCCTAAGATGAAATTTTCTTAATATGGCTTGGATATGCACCAAAATGGGCTCAAATGTAAACATAAAATAAATGCTATCTGTTGGTGCCAACCAATCTTTTCACAGATTTTTAGTTTTTGTATAATTGGCTTTAGATGCGACCTTAATGTACAGTGTAGCAGATATTGTCATTATTTTCCCTACGATGAAATTTTCTTAATATGGCTTGGATATGCACCAAAATGGGCTCAAATGTACACAAACATAAATTCTATCTGCTGGTACCAACCAATCTTCTCACAGGTTTTAGTTTTTGTATAATTGGCTTTAGATGCGACCTTAATGTACAGTGTAGCAGATATTGTCATTTTTGTCCCTACGATGAAATTTTCTTAATATCGCTAGGATATGCACCAAGATGGGCTCAAATGTACACACAAATAAATGCTATCTGTTGGTGCCAACCAATCTTCTCACAGGTTTTTAGTTTTTGTATAATTGGCTTTAGATGCGACCTTAACGTACAGCTGAGCAGATATTGTCATTATTTTCCCTACGATGAAATTTTCTTATTATGGCTTGGATATGCACCAAAATGGGCTCAAATGTACACAAAATAAATGCTATCTGTTGGTGCCAACCAATCTTCTCACAGGTTTTTTAGTTTTTGTATAATTGGCTTTAGATGCGACCTTAACGTACAGCTGAGCAGATATTGTCATTATTTTCCCTACGATGAAATTTTCTTAATATGGCTTGGATATGCACCAAAATGGGCTCAAATGTACACAAAATAAATGCTATCTGCTGGTGCCACCCAATGTTCTCACAGATTTTTAGTTTTTGTACAATTGGCTTTAGATGCGACCTTATTGTACATTTGAGCAGATATTGTCATTATTGTCCCAACGATGAAATTTTCTTAATATGGCTTGGACATGCACCAAAATGGGCTCAAATGTACACAAAATAAATGCTATCTGCTGGTGCCAACCAATGTTCTCACAGATTTTTGAGTTTTTGTACAATTGGCTTTAGATGCGACCTTATTGTACATTTGAGCAGATATTGTCATTATTGTCCCTACGATGAAATTTTCTTAAAAGGGCTTGGATATGCACCAAAATGGGCTCAAATGTACACAAACATAAATTCTATCTGCTGGTACCAACCAATCTTCTCACAGGTTTTAGTTTTTGTATAATTGGCTTTAGATGCGACCTTAATGTACAGTGTAGCAGATATTGTCATTTTTGTCCCTACGATGAAATTTTCTTAATATCGCTAGGATATGCACCAAGATGGGCTCAAATGTACACACAAATAAATGCTATCTGTTGGTGCCAACCAATCTTCTCACAGGTTTTTAGTTTTTGTATAATTGGCTTTAGATGCGACCTTAACGTACAGCTGAGCAGATATTGTCATTATTTTCCCTACGATGAAATTTTCTTATTATGGCTTGGATATGCACCAAAATGGGCTCAAATGTACACAAAATAAATGCTATCTGTTGGTGCCAACCAATCTTCTCACAGGTTTTTTAGTTTTTGTATAATTGGCTTTAGATGCGACCTTAACGTACAGCTGAGCAGATATTGTCATTATTTTCCCTACGATGAAATTTTCTTAATATGGCTTGGATATGCACCAAAATGGGCTCAAATGTACACAAAATAAATGCTATCTGCTGGTGCCACCCAATGTTCTCACAGATTTTTAGTTTTTGTACAATTGGCTTTAGATGCGACCTTATTGTACATTTGAGCAGATATTGTCATTATTGTCCCAACGATGAAATTTTCTTAATATGGCTTGGACATGCACCAAAATGGGCTCAAATGTACACAAAATAAATGCTATCTGCTGGTGCCAACCAATGTTCTCACAGATTTTTGAGTTTTTGTACAATTGGCTTTAGATGCGACCTTATTGTACATTTGAGCAGATATTGTCATTATTGTCCCTACGATGAAATTTTCTTAAAATGGCTTGGATATGCACCAAAATGGGCTCAAATGTACACAAACATAAATTCTATCTGCTGGTACCAACCAATCTTCTCACAGGTTTTAGTTTTTGTATAATTGGCTTTAGATGCGACCTTAATGTACAGTGTAGCAGATATTGTCATTATTTTCCCTACGATAAAATTTTCTTAATATGGCTTGGATATGCACCAAAATGGGCTCAAATGTACACAAAAATAAATGCTATCCGCTGGTGCCAACCAATCTTCTCACAGATTTTTAGTTTTTGTATAATTGGCTTTAGATGCGACCTTAATGTACATTTGAGCAGATATTGTCATTATTGTCCCTACGATAAAATTTTCTTAATATGGCTTGGATATGCATCAAAATGGGCTCAAATGTACACAAAAATAAATGCTATCTGCTGGTGCCACCCAATGTTCTCACAGATTTTTAGTTTTTGTACAATTGGCTTTAGATGCGACCTTATTGTACATTTGAGCAGATATTGTCATTATTGTCCCTACGATGAAATTTTCTTAATATGGCTTGAACATGCACCAAAATGGGCTCAAATGTACACAAACATAAATGCTATCTGCTGGTGCCAACCAATCTTCTCACAGGTTTTAGTTTTTGTATAATTGGCTTTAGATGCGACCTTAATGTACAGTGTAGCAGATATTGTCATTATTTTCCCTACGATGAAATTTTCTTAATATGGCTTGGACATGCACCAAAATGGGCTCAAATGTACACAAAAATAAATGCTATCTGTTGGTGCCAACCAATCTTCTCACAGATTTTTAGTTTTTGTATAATTGGCTTTAGATGCGTCCTTATTGTACAATTGAGCAGATATTGTCATTATTTTCCCTACGATGAAATGCTCTTAATATGGCTTGGACATGCACCAAAATGGGCTCAAATGTACACAAACATAAATTCTATCTGCTGGTGCCAACCAATCTTCTCACAGATTTTTAGTTTTTGTACAATTGGCTTTAGATGCGACCTTATTGTACATTTGAGCAGATATTGTCATTATTGTCCCTACGATAAAATTTTCTTAATATGGCTTGGATATGCACCAAAATGGGCTCAAATGTACACAAAAATAAATGCTATCTGCTGGTGCCAACCAATCTTCTCACAGATTTTTAGTTTTTGTATAATTGGCTTGAGATTCGACCTTAATGTACAGTTGAGCAGATATTGTCATTATTTTCCCTACGATGAAATTTTTCCTAATATGGCTTGGATATGCACCAAAATGGGCTCAAATGTACACAAAAATAAATGCTATCTGCTGGTGCCAACCAATCTTCTCACAGATTTTTAGTTTTTGTATAATTGGCTTGTGATGCGACCTTAATGTACAGTTGAGCAGATATTGTCATTATTTTCCCTACGATGAAGTTTTTCTTAATATGGCTTGGATATGCACCAAAATGGGCTCAAATGTACACAACAATAAATGCTATCTGCTGGTGCCAACCAATCTTCTCACAGATTTTTAGTTTTTGTATAATGGCTTGAGATGCGATCTTAATGTACAGTTGAGCAGATATTGTCATTATTTTCCCTACGATGAAATTTTCTTAATATGGCTTGGATATGCACCAACATGGGTTTAAATGTACACAAAAATAAATTCTATCTGCTGGTGCCAACCAATCTTCTCACAGATTTTTAGTTTTTGTACAATTGGCTTTAGATGCGACCTTATTGTACATTTGAGCAGATATTGTCATTATTGTCCCTAAGATGAAATTTTCTTAATATGGCTTGGATATGCACCAAAATGGGCTCAAATGTACACATAAAATAAATGCTATCTGTTGGTGCCAACCAATCTTTTCACAGATTTTTAGTTTTTGTATAATTGGCTTTAGATGCGACCTTAATGTACAGTGTAGCAGATATTGTCATTATTTTCCCTACGATGAAATTTTCTTAATATGGCTTGGACATGCACCAAAATGGGCTCAAATGTACACAAAAATAAATGCTATCTGTTGGTGCCAACCAATCTTCTCACAGATTTTTAGTTTTTGTATAATTGGCTTTAGATGCGTCCTTATTGTACAATTGAGCAGATATTGTCATTATTTTCCCTACGATGAAATGCTCTTAATATGGCTTGGACATGCACCAAAATGGGCTCAAATGTACACAAACATAAATTCTATCTGCTGGTGCCAACCAATCTTCTCACAGATTTTTAGTTTTTGTACAATTGGCTTTAGATGCGACCTTAATGTACATTTGAGCAGATATTGTCATTATTGTCCCTACGATAAAATTTTCTTAATATGGCTTGGATATGCACCAAAATGGGCTCAAATGTACACAAAAATAAATGCTATCTGCTGGTGCCAACCAATCTTCTCACAGATTTTTAGTTTTTGTATAATTGGCTTGAGATTCGACCTTAATGTACAGTTGAGCAGATATTGTCATTATTTTCCCTACGATGAAATTTTCTTAATATGGCTTGGATATGCACCAACATGGGTTTAAATGTACACAAAAATAAATTCTATCTGCTGGTGCCAACCAATCTTCTCACAGATTTTTAGTTTTTGTACAATTGGCTTTAGATGCGACCTTATTGTACATTTGAGCAGATATTGTCATTATTGTCCCTAAGATGAAATTTTCTTAATATGGCTTGGATATGCACCAAAATGGGCTCAAATGTACACATAAAATAAATGCTATCTGTTGGTGCCAACCAATCTTCTCACAGATTTTTAGTTTTTGTATAATTGGCTTTAGATGCGACCTTAATGTACAGTGTAGCAGATATTGTCATTATTTTCCCTACGATGAAATTTTCTTAATATGGCTTGGACATGCACCAAAATGGGCTCAAATGTACACAAAAATAAATGCTATCTGTTGGTGCCAACCAATCTTCTCACAGATTTTTAGTTTTTGTACAATTGGCTTTAGATGCGTCCTTATTGTACAATTGAGCAGATATTGTCATTATTTTCCCTACGATGAAATGCTCTTAATATGGCTTGGACATGCACCAAAATGGGCTCAAATGTACACAAACATAAATTCTATCTGCTGGTGCCAACCAATCTTCTCACAGATTTTTAGTTTTTGTACAATTGGCTTTAGATGCGACCTTAATGTACATTTGAGCAGATATTGTCATTATTGTCCCTACGATAAAATTTTCTTAATATGGCTTGGATATGCACCAAAATGGGCTCAAATGTACACAAAAATAAATGCTATCTGCTGGTGCCAACCAATCTTCTCACAGATTTTTAGTTTGTGTATAATTGGCTTGAGATTCGACCTTAATGTACAGTTGAGCAGATATTGTCATTATTTTCCCTACGATGAAATTTTTCCTAATATGGCTTGGATATGCACCAAAATGGGCTCAAATGTACACAAAAATAAATGCTATCTGCTGGTGCCAACCAATCTTCTCACAGATTTTTAGTTTTTGTATAATTGGCTTGTGATGGGACCTTAATGTACAGTTGAGCAGATATTGTCATTATTTTCCCTACGATGAAGTTTTTCTTAATATGGCTTGGATATGCACCAAAATGGGCTCAAATGTACACAACAATAAATGCTATCTGCTGGTGCCAACCAATCTTCTCACAGATTTTTAGTTTTTGTATAATGGCTTGAGATGCGATCTTAATGTACAGTTGAGCAGATATTGTCATTATTTTCCCTACGATGAAATTTTCTTAATATGGCTTGGATATGCACCAACATGGGTTTAAATGTACACAAAAATAAATTCTATCTGCTGGTGCCAACCAATCTTCTCACAGATTTTTAGTTTTTGTACAATTGGCTTTATATGCGACCTTATTGTACATTTGAGCAGATATTGTCATTATTGTCCCTAAGATGAAATTTTCTTAATATGGCTTGGATATGCACCAAAATGGGCTCAAATGTACACATAAAATAAATGCTATCTGTTGGTGCCAACCAATCTTCTCACAGATTTTTAGTTTTTGTATAATTGGCTTTAGATGCGACCTTAATGTACAGTTGAGCAAATATTGTCATTATTTTCCCTAAGATGAAATTTTCTTAATATGGCTTGGATATGCACCAAAATGGGCTCAAATGTACACAAAAATAATTGCTATCTGCTGGTGCCAACCAATCTTCTCACAGATGTTTAGTTTTTGTATATTTGTCTTGTGATGCGACCTTAATGTACAGTTGAGCAGATATTGTCATTATTTTCCATACAATGAAATTTTTCTTAATATGGCTTGGATATGCACCAAAATGGGCTCAAATGTACACAAAAATAAATGCTATCTGCTGGTGCCGACCAATCTTCTCACAGGTTTTAATTTTGTATAATTGGCTTTAGATGCGACCTTAATGTACATTTGAGCAGATATTGTCATTATTGTCCCTACAATGAAATTTTCTTAATATGGCTTGGATATGCACCAAAATGGGCTCAAGTGTACACAAAAATAAATGCTATCTGTTGGTGCCAACCAATCTTCTAACAAATTTTAAGTTTTTGTATAATTGGCTTGTGATGCGACCTTAATGTACAGTTGAGCAGATATTGTCATTATTGTCCCTACGATAAAATTTTCTTAATATGGCTTGGATATGCACCAAAATGGGCTCAAATGTACACAAAATAAATGCTATCTGCTGGTGCCAACCAATCTTCTCACAGATTTTTAGTTTTTGTATAATTGGCTTGAGATTCGACCTTAATGTACAGTTGAGCAGATATTGTCATTATTTTCCCTATGATGAAATTTTTCCTAATATGGCTTGGATATGCACCAAAATGGGCTCAAATGTACACAAAAATAAATGCTATCTGCTGGTGCCAACCAATCTTCTCACAGATTTTTAGTTTTTGTATAATTGGCTTGTGATGGGACCTTAATGTACAGTTGAGCAGATATTGTCATTATTTTCCCTACGATGAAGTTTTTCTTAATATGGCTTGGATATGCACCAAAATGGGCTCAAATGTACACAACAATAAATGCTATCTGCTGGTGCCAACCAATCTTCTCACAGATTTTTAGTTTTTGTATAATGGCTTGAGATGCGATCTTAATGTACAGTTGAGCAGATATTGTCATTATTTTCCCTACGATGAAATTTTCTTAATATGGCTTGGATATGCACCAACATGGGTTTAAATGTACACAAAAATAAATTCTATCTGCTGGTGCCAACCAATCTTCTCACAGATTTTTAGTTTTTGTACAATTGGCTTTAGATGCGACCTTATTGTACATTTGAGCAGATATTGTCATTATTGTCCCTAAGATGAAATTTTCTTAATATGGCTTGGATATGCACCAAAATGGGCTCAAATGTACACATAAAATAAATGCTATCTGTTGGTGCCAACCAATCTTCTCACAGATTTTTAGTTTTTGTATAATTGGCTTTAGATGCGACCTTAATGTACAGTTGAGCAAATATTGTCATTATTTTCCCTACGATGAAATTTTCTTAATATGGCTTGGATATGCACCAAAATGGGCTCAAATGTACACAAAAATAATTGCTATCTGCTGGTGCCAACCAATCTTCTCACAGATGTTTAGTTTTTGTATATTTGTCTTGTGATGCGACCTTAATGTACAGTTGAGCAGATATTGTCATTATTTTCCATACAATGAAATTTTTCTTAATATGGCTTGGATATGCACCAAAATGGGTTCAAATGTACACAAAAATAAATGCTATCTGCTGGTGCCGACCAATCTTCTCACAGGTTTTAATTTTGTATAATTGGCTTTAGATGCGACCTTAATGTACATTTGAGCAGATATTGTCATTATTGTCCCTACAATGAAATTTTCTTAATATGGCTTGGATATGCACCAAAATGGGCTCAAGTGTACACAAAAATAAATGCTATCTGTTGGTGCCAACCAATCTTCTAACAAATTTTAAGTTTTTGTATAATTGGCTTGTGATGCGACCTTAATGTACAGTTGAGCAGATATTGTCATCATTTTCCCTACGATGAAATTTTCTTAATATGGCTTGGATATGCACCAAAATAGGCTCAAATGTACACAAAAATAAATGCTATCTGCTGGTGCCAACCAATCTTCTCACAGACATTTTGTTTTTGTATAATTGGCTTTAGATGCGACCTTATTGTACATTTGAGCAGATATTGTCATTAATTTCCCTACGATGAAATTTTCTTAATATGGCTTGGATATGCACCAAAATGGGCTCAAATGTACAAAAAAATAAATGCTATCCGCTGGTGCCAACCAATCTTCTCACAGGTTTTAGTTTTTGTATAATTGGCTTGAGATTCGGCCTTAATGTACAGTTGAGCAGATATTGTCATTATTGTCCCTACGATGAAATTTTCTTAATATGGCTTGGATATGCACCAAAATGGGCTCAAATGTACACAAAAATAAATGCTATCTGTTGGTGCCAACCAATCTTCTCACAGGTTTTTAGTTTTTGTATAATTGGCTTTAGATGCGACCTTAACGTACAGCTGAGCAGATATTGTCATTATTTTCCCTACGATGAAATTTTCTTAATATGGCTTGGATATGCACCAAAATGGGCTCAAATGTACGCAAAAATAAATGCTATCCGCTGGTGCCAACCAATCTTCTCACAGGTTTTAGTTTTTGTATAATTGGCTTGAGATTCGGCCTTAATGTACAGTTGAGCAGATATTGTCATTATTTTCCCTACAATGAAATCTTTCTTAATATGGCTTGGATATGCACCAAAATGGGCTCAAATGTACACAAAATAAATGCTATCTGCTGGTGCCAACCAATCTTCTCACAGGTTTTTAGTTTTTGTATAATTGGCTTTAGATGCGACCTTAACGTACAGCTGAGCAGATATTGTCATTATTTTCCCTACGATGAAATTTTCTTAATATGGCTTGGATATGCACCAAAATGGGCTCAAATGTACACAAAATAAATGCTATCTGCTGGTGCCACCGAATGTTCTCACAGATTTTTAGTTTTTGTACAATTGGCTTTAGATGCGACCTTATTGTACATTTGAGCAGATATTGTCATTATTGTCCCTACGATGAAATTTTCTTAATATGGCTTGGACATGCACCAAAATGGGCTCAAATGTACACAAAATAAATGCTATCTGCTGGTGCCAACCAATGTTCTCACAGATTTTTAGTTTTTGTACAATTGGCTTTAGATGCGACCTTATTGTACATTTGAGCAGATATTGTCATTATTGTCCCTACGATGAAATTTTCTTAAAAGGGCTTGGATATGCACCAAAATGGGCTCAAATGTACACAAACATAAATTCTATCTGCTGGTGCCAACCAATCTTCTCACAGGTTTTAGTTTTTGAATAATTGGCTTTAGATGCGACCTTAATGTACAGTGTAGCAGATATTGTCATTATTTTCCCTACGATAAAATTTTCTTAATATGGCTTGGATATGCACCAAAATGGGCTCAAATGTACACAAAAATAATTGCTATCTGCTGGTGCCAACCAATCTTCTCACAGATTTTTAGTTTTTGTATAATTGGCTTTAGATGCGACCTTAATGTACATTTGAGCAGATATTGTCATTATTGTCCCGACGATAAAATTTTCTTAATATGGCTTGGATATGCACCAAAATGGGCTCAAATGTACACAAAATAAATGCTATCTGCTGGTGCCACCCAATGTTCTCACAAATTTTTAGTTTTTGTACAATTGGCTTTAGATGCGACCTTATTGTACATTTGAGCAGATATTGTCATTATTTTCCCTACGATGAAATTTTCTTAATATGGCTTGGACATGCACCAAAATGGGCTCAAATGTACACAAACATAAATGCTATCTGCTGGTGCCAACCAATCTTCTCACAGGTTTTAGTTTTTGTATAATTGGCTTTAGATGCGACCTTAATGTACAGTGTAGCAGATATTGTCATTATTTTCCCTACGATGAAATTTTCTTAATATGGCTTGGATATGCACCAAAATGGGCTCAAATGTACACAAAAATAAATGCTATCTGTTGGTGCCAACCAATCTTCTCACAGATTTTTAGTTTTTGTATAATTGGCTTTAGATGCGTCCTTATTGTACATTTGAGCAGATATTGTCATTATTTTCCCTACGATGAAATGCTCTTAATATGGCTTGGACATGCACCAAAATGGGCTCAAATGTACACAAAAATGAATGCTATCTGTTGGTGCCAACCAATCTTCTCACAGATTTTTAGTTTTTGTACAATTGGCTTTAGATGCGACCTTAATGTACATTTGAGCAGATATTGTCATTATTGTCCCTACGATAAAATTTTCTTAATATGGCTTGGATATGCACCAACATGGGCTCAAATGTACACAAAAATAAATGCTATCTGCTGGTGCCAACCAATCTTCTCACAGATTTTTAGTTTTTGTATAATTGGCTTGAGATTCGACCTTAATGTACAGTTGAGCAGATATTGTCATTATTTTCCCTACGATGAAATTTTTCTTAATATGGCTTGGATATGCACCAAAATGGGCTCAAATGTACACAAAAATAAATGCCATCTGCTGTTGCCAACCAATCTTCTCACAGATTTTTAGTTTTTGTATAATTGGCTTGTGATGCGACCTTAATGTACAGTTGAGCAGATATTGTCATTATTTTCCCTACGATGAAGTTTTTCTTAATATGGCTTGGATATGCACCAAAATGGGCTCAAATGTACACAAAGAAAAATGCTATCTGCTGGTGCCAACCAATCTTCTCACAGATTTTTAGTTTTTGTATAATTGGCTTGAGATGCGATCTTAATGTACAGTTGAGCAGATATTGTCATTATTGTCCCTACGATGAAATTTTCTTAATATGGCTTGGATATGCACCAAAATGGGCTCAAATGTACACAAAAGTAAATGCTATCTGCTGGTGCCAACCAATCTTCTCACAGATTTTTAGTTTTTGTATAATTGGCTTGAGATTCAACCTTAATGTACAGTTGAGCAGATATTGTCATTATTGTCCCTACGATGAAATTTTCTTAATATGGCTTGGATATGCACCAAAATGGGTTTAAATGTACACAAAAATTAATGCTATCTGCTGGTGCTAACCAATCTTCTCACAGACATTTTGTTTTTGTATAATTGGCTTAAGATGCGACCTTGTACATTTGAGCAGATATTGTCATTATTTTCCCTACTATGAAATTTTCTTAATATGGCTTCGACATGCACCAAAATGGGCTCAAATGTACACAAATATAAATTCTATCTGCTGGTGGCAACCAATCTTCTCACAGATTTTTAGTTTTTGTACAATTGGCTTTAGATGCGACCTTATTGTACATTTTAGCAGATATTGTCATTATTGTCCCTAAGATGAAATTTTCTTAATATGGCTTGGATATGCACCAAAATGGGCTCAAATGTACACACAAAAAAATGCTATCTGTTGGTGCCAACCAATCTTCTCACAGATTTTTAGTTTTTGTATAATGGCTTGAGATGCGATCTTATGTACAGTTGAGCAAATATTGTCATTATTTTCCCTACGATGAAATTTTCTTAATATGGCTTGGATATGCACCAAAATGGGCTCAAATGTACACAAAAATAAATGCTATCTGCTGGTGCCGACCAATCTTCTCGCAGATTTTTAGTTTTTGTATAATTGGCTTTAGATGCGACCTTAATGTACAGTTGAGCAAATATTGTCATTATTTTCCCTACGATGAAATTTTCTTAATATGGCTTGGATATGCACCAAAATGGGCTCAAATGTACACAAAAATAATTGCTATCTGCTGGTGCCAACCAATCTTCTCACAGATGTTTAGTTTTTGTATATTTGGCTTGTGATGCGACCTTAATGTACAGTTGAGCAGATATTGTCATTATTTTCCATACAATGAAATTTTTCTTAATATGGCTTGGTTATGCACCAAAATGGGCTCAAATGTACACAAAAATAAATGCTATCTGCTGGTGCCAACCAATCTTCTCACAGGTTTTAATTTTGTATAATTGGCTTTAGATGCGACCTTAATGTACAGTTGAGCAGATATTGTCATTATTTTCCCTACAATGAAATTTTCTTAATATGGCTTGGATATGCACCAAAATGGGCTCAAGTGTACACAAAAATAAATGCTATCTGTTGGTGCCAACCAATCTTCTAACAGATTTTTAGTTTTTGTATAATTGGCTTGTGATGCGACCTTAATGTACAGTTGAGCAGATATTGTCATCATTTTCCCTACGATGAAATTTTCTTAATATGGCTTGGATATGCACCAAAATGGGCTCAAATGTACACAAAAATAAATGCTATCTGCTGGTGCCAACCAATCTTCTCACAGACATTTTGTTTTTGTATAATTGGCTTGTGATGCGACCTTATTGTACAGTTGAGCAGATATTGTCATTAATTTCCCTACGATGAAATTTTCTTAATATGGCTTGGATATGCACCAAAATGGGCTCAAATGTACACAAAAATAAATGCTATCCGCTGGTGCCAACCAATCTTCTCACAGGTTTTAGTTTTTGTATAATTGGCTTGAGATTCGGCCTTAATGTACAGTTGAGCAGATATTGTCATTATTTTCCCTACAATGAAATCTTTCTTAATATGGCTTGGATATGCACCAACATGGGCTCAAATGTACACAAAAATAAATGCTATCTGCTGGTGCCAACCAATCTTCTCACAATCATTTTGTTTTTGTATAATTGGCTTTAGATGCGACCTTATTATACATTTGAGCAGATATTGTCATTATTTTCCCTACGATGAAATGTTCTAAATATGGCTTCGACATGCACCAAAATGGGCTCAAATGTACACAAACATAAATTCTATCTGCTGGGGCCAACCAATCTTCTCACAGATTTTAAGTTTTTGTACAATTGGCTTTAGATGCGACCTTATTCTAAATTTGAGCAGATATTGTCATTATTTTCCCTACGATGGAATTTTCTTAATATGGCTTGGATATGCACCAACATGGGCTCAAATGTACACAAAAATAAATGCTATCTGTTGGTGCCAACCAATCTTCTCACAGATTTTTAGTTTTTGTATAATTGGCTTGAGATTCGACCTTAATGTACAGTTGAGCAGATATTGTCATTATTTTCCTCACGATGAAATTTTTCTTAATATGGCTTGGATATGCACCAAAATGGGCTCAAATGTACACAAAAATAAATGCTATCTGCTGGTGCCAACCAATCTTTTCACAGATTTTTAGTTTTTGTTTAATTGGCTTGAGATTCGGCCTTAATGTACAGTTGAGCAGATATTGTAATTATTTTCCCTACAATGAAACTTTTCTTAATATGGCTTGGATATGCACCAAAATGGGCTCAAATGTACACAAAAATAAATGCTATCTGCTGGTGCCAACCAATCTTCTCACAATCATGTTGTTTTTGTATAATTGGCTTTAGATGCGACCTTATTGTACAGTTGAGCAGATATTGTCATTATTGTCCCTACGATGAAATGTTCTAAATATGGCTTCGACATGCACCAAAATGGGCTCAAATGTACACAAACATAAATTCTATCTGCTGGTGCCAACCAATCTTCTCACAGATTTTTAGTTTTTGTACAATTGGCTTTAGATGCGACCTTATTGTACATTTGAGCAGATATTGTCATTATTTTCCCTACGATGAAATGCTCTTAATATGGCTTGGACATGCACCAAAATGGGCTCAAATGTACACAAACATAAATTCTATCTGCTGGTGCCAACCAATCTTCTCACAGATTTTTAGTTTTGTATAATTGGCTTGAGATTCGACCTTAATGTACAGTTGAGCAGATATTGTCATTATTTTCCCTACGATGAAGTTTTTCTTAATATGGCTTGGATATGCACCAAAATGGGCTCAAATGTACACAAAAATAAATGCTATCTGCTGGTGCCAACCAATCTTCTCACAGATTTTTAGTTTTTGTATAATTGGCTTGAGATGCGATCTTAATGTACAGTTGAGCAGATATTGTCATTATTGTCCCTACGATGAAATTTTCTTAATATGGCTTGGATATGCACCAAAATGGGGTCAAATGTACACAAAAGTAAATGCTATCTGCTGGTGCCAACCAATCTTCTCACAGATTTTTAGTTTTTGTATAATTGGCTTGAGATTCAACCTTAATGTACAGTTGAGCAGATATTGTCATTATTGTCCCTACGATGAAATTTTCTTAATATGGCTTGGATATGCACCAACATGGGCTCAAATGTACACAAAAATAAATGCTATCTCTTGGTGCCAACCAATCTTCTCACAGATTTTTAGTTTTTGTATAATTGGCTTGAGATTCAACCTTAATGTACAGTTGAGCAGATATTGTCATTATTGTCCCTACGATGAAATTTTCTTAATATGGCTTGGATATGCACCAACATGGGCTCAAATGTACACAAAAATAAATGCTATCTCTTGGTGCCAACCAATCTTCTCACAGATTTTTAGTTTTTGTATAATTGGCTTGAGATTCGACCTCAATGTACAGTTGAGCAGATATTGTCATGATTTTCCCTACGATGAAATTTTCTTAATATGGCTTGGATATGCACCAAAATGGGTTTAAATGTACACAAAAATTAATGCTATCTGCTGGTGCTAACCAATCTTCTCACAGACATTTTGTTTTTGTATAATTGGCTTAAGATGCGACCTTGTTGTACATTTGAGCAGATATTGTCATTATTTTCCCTACTATGAAATTTTCTTAACATGGCTTCGACATGCACCAAAATGGGCTCAAATGTACACAAACATAAATTCTATCTTCTGGTGGCACCCAATCTTCTCACAGATTTTTAGTTTTTGTACAATTGGCTTTAGATGCGACCTTATTCTACATTTTAGCAGATATTGTCATTATTGTCCCTAAGATGAAATTTTCTTAATATGGCTTGGATATGCACCAAAATGGGCTCAAATGTACACCAAAAAAAATGCTATCTGTTGGTGCCAACCAATCTCCTCACAGATTTTTAGTTTTTGTAAAATGGCTTGAGATGCGATCTTCATGTACAGTTGAGCAAATATTGTCATTATTTTCCCTACGATGAAATTTTCTTAATATGGCTTGGATATGCACCAAAATGGGCTCAAATGTACACAAAATTAAATGCTATCTGCTGGTGCCGACCAATCTTCTCGCAGATTTTTAGTTTTTGTATAATTGGCTTTAGATGCGACCTTAATGGACAGTTGAGCAAATATTGTCATTATTTTCCCTACGATGAAATTTTCTTAATATGGCTTGGATATGCACCAAAATGGGCTCAAATGTACACAAAAATAAATGCTATCTGCTGGTGCCAACCAATCTTCTCACAGATGTTTAGTTTTTGTATATTTGGCTTGTGATGCGACCTTAATGTACAGTTGAGCAGATATTGTCATTATTTTCCATACAATGAAATTTTTCTTAATATGGCTTGGTTATGCACCAAAATGGGCTCAAATGTACACAAAAATAAATGCTATCTGCTGGTGCCAACCAATCTTCTCACAGGTTTTAATTTTGTATAATTGGCTTTAGATGCGACCTTAATGTACAGTTGAGCTGATATTGTCATTATTTTCCCTACAATGAAATTTTCTTAATATGGCTTGGATATGCACCAAAATGGGCTCAAGTGTACACAAAAATAAATGCTATCTGTTGGTGCCAACCAATCTTCTTACAGATTTTTAGTTTTTGTATAATTGGCTTGTGATGCGACCTTAATGTACAGTTGAGCAGATATTGTCATCATTTTCCCTACGATGAAATTTTCTTAATATGGCTTGGATATGCACCAAAATGGGCTCAAATGTACACAAAAATAAATGCTATCTGCTGGTGCCAACCAATCTTCTCACAGACATTTTGTTTTTGTATAATTGGCTTGTGATGCGACCTTATTGTACATTTGAGCAGATATTGTCATTAATTTCCCTACGATGAAATTTTCTTAATATGGCTTGGATATGCACCAAAATGGGCTCAAATGTACACAAAAATAAATGCTATCCGCTGGTGCCAACCAATCTTCTCACAGGTTTTAGTTTTTGTATAATTGGCTTGAGATTCGGCCTTAATGTACAGTTGAGCAGATATTGTCATTATTTTCCCTACAATGATATCTTTCTTAATATGGCTTGGATATGCACCAAAATGGGCTCAAATGTACACAAAAATAAATGCTATCCGCTGGTGCCAACCAATCTTCTCACAGGTTTTAGTTTTTGTATAATTGGCTTGAGATTCGGCCTTAATGTACAGTTGAGCAGATATTGTCATTATTTTCCCTACAATGAAATCTTTCTTAATATGGCTTGGATATGCACCAAAATGGGCTCAAATGTACACAAAAATAAATGCTATCTGCTGGTGCCAACCAATCTTCTCACAGGTTTTAGTTTTTGAATAATTGGCTTTAGATGCAACCTTAATGTACAGTTGAGCAGATATTGTCATTATTTTCCCTACGATGAAATTTTCTTAATATGGCTTGGATATGCACCAACATGGGCTCAAATCTACACAAAAATAAATGCTATCTACTGGTGCCAACCAATTTTCTCACAGATTTTTAGTTTTTGTATAGTTGGCTTGTGATGCGACCTTAATGTACAGTTGAGCAGATATTGTCATCATTTTCCCTACGATGAAATTTTCTTAATATGGCTTGGATATGCACCAAAATGGGCTCAAATGTACACAAAAATAAATGCTATCCGCTGGTGCCAACCAATCTTCTCACAGGTTTTAGTTTTTGTATAATTGGCTTGAGATTCGGCCTTAATGTACAGTTGAGCAGATATTGTCATTATTTTCCCTACAATGATATCTTTCTTAATATGGCTTGGATATGCACCAAAATGGGCTCAAATGTACACAAAAATAAATGCTATCTGCTGGTGCCAACCAATCTTCTCACAGGTTTTAGTTTTTGAATAATTGGCTTTAGATGCAACCTTAATGTACAGTTGAGCAGATATTGTCATTATTTTCCCTACGATGAAATTTTCTTAATATGGCTTGGATATGCACCAACATGGGCTCAAATGTACACAAAAATAAATGCTATCTGCTGGTGCCAACCAATCTTCTCACAATCATTTAGTTTTTGTATAATTGGCTTTAGATGCGACCTTATTGTACATTTGAGCAGATATTGTCATTATTTTCCCTACGATGAAATGTTCTAAATATGGCTTCGACATGCATTAAAATGGGCTCAAATGTACACAAACATAAATTCTATCTGCTGGGGCCAACCAATCTTCTCACAGATTTTAAGTTTTTGTACAATTGGCTTTAGATGCGACCTTATTCTAAATTTGAGCAGATATTGTCATTATTTTCCCTACGATGGAATTTTCTTAATATGGCTTGGATATGCACCAACATGGGCTCAAATGTACACAAAAATAAATGCTATCTGTTGGTGCCAACCAATCTTCTCACAGATTTTTAGTTTTTGTATAATTGGCTTGAGATTCGACCTTAATGTACAGTTGAGCAGATATTGTCATTATTTTCCTCACGATGAAATTTTTCTTAATATGGCTTGGATATGCACCAAAATGGGCTCAAATGTACACAAAAATAAATGCTATCTGCTGGTGCCAACCAATCTTCTCACAGATGTTTAGTTTTTGTATATTTGGCTTGTGATGCGACCTTAATGTACAGTTGAGCAGATATTGTCATTATTTTCCATACAATGAAATTTTTCTTAATATGGCTTGGTTATGCACAAAAATGGGCTCAAATGTACACAAAAATAAATGCTATCTGCTGGTGCCAACCAATCTTCTCACAGGTTTTAATTTTGTATAATTGGCTTTAGATGCGACCTTAATGTACAGTTGAGCTGATATTGTCATTATTTTCCCTACAATGAAATTTTCTTAATATGGCTTGGATATGCACCAAAATGGGCTCAAGTGTACACAAAAATAAATGCTATCTGTTGGTGCCAACCAATCTTCTTACAGATTTTTAGTTTTTGTATAATTGGCTTGTGATGCGACCTTAATGTACAGTTGAGCAGATATTGTCATCATTTTCCCTACGATGAAATTTTCTTAATATGGCTTGGATATGCACCAAAATGGGCTCAAATGTACACAAAAATAAATGCTATCTGCTGGTGCCAACCAATCTTCTCACAGACATTTTGTTTTTGTATAATTGGCTTGTGATGCGACCTTATTGTACATTTGAGCAGATATTGTCATTAATTTCCCTACGATGAAATTTTCTTAATATGGCTTGGATATGCACCAAAATGGGCTCAAATGTACACAAAAATAAATGCTATCCGCTGGTGCCAACCAATCTTCTCACAGGTTTTAGTTTTTGTATAATTGGCTTGAGATTCGGCCTTAATGTACAGTTGAGCAGATATTGTCATTATTTTCCCTACAATGAAATCTTTCTTAATATGGCTTGGATATGCACCAAAATGGGCTCAAATGTACACAAAAATAAATGCTATCCGCTGGTGCCAACCAATCTTCTCACAGGTTTTAGTTTTTGTATAATTGGCTTGAGATTCGGCCTTAATGTACAGTTGAGCAGATATTGTCATTATTTTCCCTACAATGAAATCTTTCTTAATATGGCTTGGATATGCACCAAAATGGGCTCAAATGTACACAAAAATAAATGCTATCTGCTGGTGCCAACCAATCTTCTCACAGGTTTTAGTTTTTGAATAATTGGCTTTAGATGCAACCTTAATGTACAGTTGAGCAGATATTGTCATTATTTTCCCTACGATGAAATTTTCTTAATATGGCTTGGATATGCACCAACATGGGCTCAAATGTACACAAAAATAAATGCTATCTGTTGGTGCCAACCAATCTTCTTACAGATTTTTAGTTTTTGTATAATTGGCTTGTGATGCGACCTTAATGTACAGTTGAGCAGATATTGTCATCATTTTCCCTACGATGAAATTTTCTTAATATGGCTTGGATATGCACCAAAATGGGCTCAAATGTACACAAAAATAAATGCTATCCGCTGGTGCCAACCAATCTTCTCACAGGTTTTAGTTTTTGTATAATTGGCTTGAGATTCGGCCTTAATGTACAGTTGAGCAGATATTGTCATTATTTTCCCTACAATGAAATCTTTCTTAATATGGCTTGGATATGCACCAAAATGGGCTCAAATGTACACAAAAATAAATGCTATCTGCTGGTGCCAACCAATCTTCTCACAATCATTAAGTTTTTGTATAATTGGCTTTAGATGCGACCTTATTGTACATTTGAGCAGATATTGTCATTATTTTCCCTACGATGAAATGTTCTAAATATGGCTTCGACATGCATTAAAATGGGCTCAAATGTACACAAACATAAATTCTATCTGCTGGGGCCAACCAATCTTCTCACAGATTTTAAGTTTTTGTACAATTGGCTTTAGATGCGACCTTATTCTAAATTTGAGCAGATATTGTCATTATTTTCCCTACGATGGAATTTTCTTAATATGGCTTGGATATGCACCAACATGGGCTCAAATGTACTCAAAAATAAATGCTATCTGTTGGTGCCAACCAATCTTCTCACAGATTTTTAGTTTTTGTATAATTGGCTTGAGATTCGACCTTAATGTACAGTTGAGCAGATATTGTCATTATTTTCCTCACGATGAAATTTTTCTTAATATGGCTTGGATATGCACCAAAATGGGCTCAAATGTACACAAAAATAAATGCTATCTGCTGGTGCCAACCAATCTTCTCACAGATTTTTAGTTTTTGTTTAATTGGCTTGAGATTCGGCCTTAATGTACAGTTGAGCAGATATTGTAATTATTTTCCCTACAATGAAATTTTTCTTAATATGGCTTGGATATGCACCAAAATGGGCTCAAATGTACACAAAAATAAATGCTATCTGCTGGTGCCAACCAATCTTCTCACAGGTTTTAGTTTTTGAATAATTGGCTTTAGATGCAACCTTAATGTACAGTTGAGCAGATATTGTCATTATTTTCCCTACGATGAAATTTTCTTAATATGGCTTGGATATGCACCAACATGGGCTCAAATGTACACAAAAATAAATGCTATCTGTTGGTGCCAACCAATCTTCTTACAGATTTTTAGTTTTTGTATAATTGGCTTGTGATGCGACCTTAATGTACAGTTGAGCAGATATTGTCATCATTTTCCCTACGATGAAATTTTCTTAATATGGCTTGGATATGCACCAAAATGGGCTCAAATGTACACAAAAATAAATGCTATCCGCTGGTGCCAACCAATCTTCTCACAGGTTTTAGTTTTTGTATAATTGGCTTGAGATTCGGCCTTAATGTACAGTTGAGCAGATATTGTCATTATTTTCCCTACAATGAAATCTTTCTTAATATGGCTTGGATATGCACCAAAATGGGCTCAAATGTACACAAAAATAAATGCTATCTGCTGGTGCCAACCAATCTTCTCACAGGTTTTAGTTTTTGAATAATTGGCTTTAGATGCAACCTTAATGTACAGTTGAGCAGATATTGTCATTATTTTCCCTACGATGAAATTTTCTTAATATGGCTTGGATATGCACCAACATGGGCTCAAATGTACACAAAAATAAATGCTATCTGCTGGTGCCAACCAATCTTCTCACAATCATTAAGTTTTTGTATAATTGGCTTTAGATGCGACCTTATTGTACATTTGAGCAGATATTGTCATTATTTTCCCTACGATGAAATGTTCTAAATATGGCTTCGACATGCATTAAAATGGGCTCAAATGTACACAAACATAAATTCTATCTGCTGGGGCCAACCAATCTTCTCACAGATTTTAAGTTTTTGTACAATTGGCTTTAGATGCGACCTTATTCTAAATTTGAGCAGATATTGTCATTATTTTCCCTACGATGGAATTTTCTTAATATGGCTTGGATATGCACCAACATGGGCTCAAATGTACACAAAAATAAATGCTATCTGTTGGTGCCAACCAATCTTCTCACAGATTTTTAGTTTTTGTATAATTGGCTTGAGATTCGACCTTAATGTACAGTTGAGCAGATATTGTCATTATTTTCCTCACGATGAAATTTTTCTTAATATGGCTTGGATATGCACCAAAATGGGCTCAAATGTACACAAAAATAAATGCTATCTGCTGGTGCCAACCAATCTTTTCACAGATTTTTAGTTTTTGTTTAATTGGTTTGAGATTCGGCCTTAATGTACAGTTGAGCAGATATTGTAATTATTTTCCCTACAATGAAATTTTTCTTAATATGGCTTGGATATGCACCAAAATGGGCTCAAATGTACACAAAAATAAATGCTATCTGCTGGTGCCAACCAATCTTCTCACAGGTTTTAGTTTTTTGTATAATTGGCTTTAGATGCGACCTTAATGTACAGTTGAGCAGATATTGTCATTATTTTCCCTACGATGAAATTTTCTTAATATGGCTTGGATATGCACCAACATGGGCTCAAATGTACACAAAAATAAAGGCTATCTGCTGGTGCCAACCAATCTTCTCACAATCATGTTGTTTTTGTATAATTGGCTTTAGATGCGACCTTATTGTACAGTTGAGCAGATATTGTCATTATTGTTCCTACGATGAAATGTTCTAAATATGGCTTCGACATGCACCAAAATGGGCTCAAATATACACAAACATAAATTCTATCTGCTGGGGCCAACCAATCTTTTCACAGATTTTTAGTTTTTGTTTAATTGGCTTGAGATTCGGCCTTAATGTACAGTTGAGCAGATATTGTAATTATTTTCCCTACAATGAAATTTTTCTTAATATGGCTTGGATATGCACCAAAATGGGCTCAAATGTACACAAAAATAAATGCTATCTGCTGGTGCCAACCAATCTTCTCACAGGTTTTAGTTTTTGAATAATTGGCTTTAGATGCAACCTTAATGTACAGTTGAGCAGATATTGTCATTATTTTCCCTACGATGAAATTTTCTTAATATGGCTTGGATATGCACCAACATGGGCTCAAATGTACACAAAAATAAATGCTATCTGTTGGTGCCAACCAATCTTCTTACAGATTTTTAGTTTTTGTATAATTGGCTTGTGATGCGACCTTAATGTACAGTTGAGCAGATATTGTCATCATTTTCCCTACGATGAAATTTTCTTAATATGGCTTGGATATGCACCAAAATGGGCTCAAATGTACACAAAAATAAATGCTATCCGCTGGTGCCAACCAATCTTCTCACAGGTTTTAGTTTTTGTATAATTGGCTTGAGATTCGGCCTTAATGTACAGTTGAGCAGATATTGTCATTATTTTCCCTACAATGAAATCTTTCTTAATATGGCTTGGATATGCACCAAAATGGGCTCAAATGTACACAAAAATAAATGCTATCTGCTGGTGCCAACCAATCTTCTCACAGGTTTTAGTTTTTGAATAATTGGCTTTAGATGCAACCTTAATGTACAGTTGAGCAGATATTGTCATTATTTTCCCTACGATGAAATTTTCTTAATATGGCTTGGATATGCACCAACATGGGCTCAAATGTACACAAAAATAAATGCTATCTGCTGGTGCCAACCAATCTTCTCACAATCATTAAGTTTTTGTATAATTGGCTTTAGATGCGACCTTATTGTACATTTGAGCAGATATTGTCATTATTTTCCCTACGATGAAATGTTCTAAATATGGCTTCGACATGCATTAAAATGGGCTCAAATGTACACAAACATAAATTCTATCTGCTGGGGCCAACCAATCTTCTCACAGATTTTAAGTTTTTGTACAATTGGCTTTAGATGCGACCTTATTCTAAATTTGAGCAGATATTGTCATTATTTTCCCTACGATGGAATTTTCTTAATATGGCTTGGATATGCACCAACATGGGCTCAAATGTACACAAAAATAAATGCTATCTGTTGGTGCCAACCAATCTTCTCACAGATTTTTAGTTTTTGTATAATTGGCTTGAGATTCGATCTTAATGTACAGTTGAGCAGATATTGTCATTATTTTCCTCACGATGAAATTTTTCTTAATATGGCTTGGATATGCACCAAAATGGGCTCAAATGTACAAAAAAATAAATGCTATCTGCTGGTGCCAACCAATCTTTTCACAGATTTTTAGTTTTTGTTTAATTGGCTTGAGATTCGGCCTTAATGTACAGTTGAGCAGATATTGTAATTATTTTCCCTACAATGAAATTTTTCTTAATATGGCTTGGATATGCACCAAAATGGGCTCAAATGTACACAAAAATAAATGCTATCTGCTGGTGCCACCCAATGTTCTCACAAATTTTTAGTTTTTGTACAATTGGCTTTAGATGCGACCTTATTGTACATTTGAGCAGATATTGTCATTATTTTCCCTACGATGAAATTTTCTTAATATGGCTTGGACATGCACCAAAATGGGCTCAAATGTACACAAACATAAATGCTATCTGCTGGTGCCAACCAATCTTCTCACAGGTTTTAGTTTTTGTATAATTGGCTTTAGATGCGACCTTAATGTACAGTGTAGCAGATATTGTCATTATTTTCCCTACGATGAAATTTTCTTAATATGGCTTCGACATGCACCAAAATGGGCTCAAATGTACACAAACATAAATGCTATCTGTTGGTGCCAACCAATCTTCTCACAGATTTTTAGTTTTTGTTTAATTGGCTTGAGATTCGGCCTTAATGTACAGTTGAGCAGATATTGTAATTATTTTCCCTACAATGAAATTTTTCTTAATATGGCTTGGATATGCACCAAAATGGGCTCAAATGTACACAAAAATAAATGCTATCTGCTGGTGCCAACCAATCTTCTCACAGGTTTTAGTTTTTGAATAATTGGCTTTAGATGCAACCTTAATGTACAGTTGAGCAGATATTGTCATTATTTTCCCTACGATGAAATTTTCTTAATATGGCTTGGATATGCACCAACATGGGCTCAAATGTACACAAAAATAAATGCTATCTGTTGGTGCCAACCAATCTTCTTACAGATTTTTAGTTTTTGTATAATTGGCTTGTGATGCGACCTTAATGTACAGTTGAGCAGATATTGTCATCATTTTCCCTACGATGAAATTTTCTTAATATGGCTTGGATATGCACCAAAATGGGCTCAAATGTACACAAAAATAAATGCTATCCGCTGGTGCCAACCAATCTTCTCACAGGTTTTAGTTTTTGTATAATTGGCTTGAGATTCGGCCTTAATGTACAGTTGAGCAGATATTGTCATTATTTTCCCTACAATGAAATCTTTCTTAATATGGCTTGGATATGCACCAAAATGGGCTCAAATGTACACAAAAATAAATGCTATCTGCTGGTGCCAACCAATCTTCTCACAGGTTTTAGTTTTTGAATAATTGGCTTTAGATGCAACCTTAATGTACAGTTGAGCAGATATTGTCATTATTTTCCCTACGATGAAATTTTCTTAATATGGCTTGGATATGCACCAACATGGGCTCAAATGTACACAAAAATAAATGCTATCTGCTGGTGCCAACCAATCTTCTCACAATCATTAAGTTTTTGTATAATTGGCTTTAGATGCGACCTTATTGTACATTTGAGCAGATATTGTCATTATTTTCCCTACGATGAAATGTTCTAAATATGGCTTCGACATGCATTAAAATGGGCTCAAATGTACACAAACATAAATTCTATCTGCTGGGGCCAACCAATCTTCTCACAGATTTTAAGTTTTTGTACAATTGGCTTTAGATGCGACCTTATTCTAAATTTGAGCAGATATTGTCATTATTTTCCCTACGATGGAATTTTCTTAATATGGCTTGGATATGCACCAACATGGGCTCAAATGTACACAAAAATAAATGCTATCTGTTGGTGCCAACCAATCTTCTCACAGATTTTTAGTTTTTGTATAATTGGCTTGAGATTCGATCTTAATGTACAGTTGAGCAGATATTGTCATTATTTTCCTCACGATGAAATTTTTCTTAATATGGCTTGGATATGCACCAAAATGGGCTCAAATGTACAAAAAAATAAATGCTATCTGCTGGTGCCAACCAATCTTTTCACAGATTTTTAGTTTTTGTTTAATTGGCTTGAGATTCGGCCTTAATGTACAGTTGAGCAGATATTGTAATTATTTTCCCTACAATGAAATTTTTCTTAATATGGCTTGGATATGCACCAAAATGGGCTCAAATGTACACAAAAATAAATGCTATCTGCTGGTGCCACCCAATGTTCTCACAAATTTTTAGTTTTTGTACAATTGGCTTTAGATGCGACCTTATTGTACATTTGAGCAGATATTGTCATTATTTTCCCTACGATGAAATTTTCTTAATATGGCTTGGACATGCACCAAAATGGGCTCAAATGTACACAAACATAAATGCTATCTGCTGGTGCCAACCAATCTTCTCACAGGTTTTAGTTTTTGTATAATTGGCTTTAGATGCGACCTTAATGTACAGTGTAGCAGATATTGTCATTATTTTCCCTACGATGAAATTTTCTTAATATGGCTTGGATATGCACCAAAATGGGCTCAAATGTACCCAAAAATAAATGCTATCTGTTGGTGCCAACCAATCTTCTCACAGATTTTTAGTTTTTGTATAATTGGCTTTAGATGCGTCCTTATTGTACATTTGAGCAGATATTGTCATTATTTTCCCTACGATGAAATGCTCTTAATATGGCTTGGACATGCACCAAAATGGGCTCAAATGTACACAAACATAAATTCTATCTGCTGGTGCCAACCAATCTTCTCACAGATTTTTAGTTTTTGTACAATTGGCTTTAGATGCGACCTTAATGTACATTTGAGCAGATATTGTCATTATTGTCCCTACGATAAAATTTTCTTAATATGGCTTGGATATGCACCAACATGGGCTCAAATGTACACAAAAATAAATGCTATCTGCTGGTGCCAACCAATCTTCTCACAGATTTTTAGTTTTTGTATAATTGGCTTGAGATTCGACCTTAATGTACAGTTGAGCAGATATTGTCATTATTTTCCCTACGATGAAATTTTTCTTAATATGGCTTGGATATGCACCAAAATGGGCTCAAATGTACACAAAAATAAATGCCATCTGCTGTTGCCAACCAATCTTCTCACAGATTTTTAGTTTTTGTATAATTGGCTTGTGATGCGACCTTAATGTACAGTTGAGCAGATATTGTCATTATTTTCCCTACGATGAAGTTTTTCTTAATATGGCTTGGATATGCACCAAAATGGGCTCAAATGTACACAAAGAAAAATGCTATCTGCTGGTGCCAACCAATCTTCTCACAGATTTTTAGTTTTTGTATAATTGGCTTGAGATGCGATCTTAATGTACAGTTGAGCAGATATTGTCATTATTGTCCCTACGATGAAATTTTCTTAATATGGCTTGGATATGCACCAAAATGGGCTCAAATGTACACAAAAGTAAATGCTATCTGCTGGTGCCAACCAATCTTCTCACAGATTTTTAGTTTTTGTATAATTGGCTTGAGATTCAACCTTAATGTACAGTTGAGCAGATATTGTCATTATTGTCCCTACGATGAAATTTTCTTAATATGGCTTGGATATGCACCAAAATGGGTTTAAATGTACACAAAAATTAATGCTATCTGCTGGTGCTAACCAATCTTCTCACAGACATTTTGTTTTTGTATAATTGGCTTAAGATGCGACCTTGTACATTTGAGCAGATATTGTCATTATTTTCCCTACTATGAAATTTTCTTAATATGGCTTCGACATGCACCAAAATGGGCTCAAATGTACACAAATATAAATTCTATCTGCTGGTGGCAACCAATCTTCTCACAGATTTTTAGTTTTTGTACAATTGGCTTTAGATGCGACCTTATTGTACATTTTAGCAGATATTGTCATTATTGTCCCTAAGATGAAATTTTCTTAATATGGCTTGGATATGCACCAAAATGGGCTCAAATGTACACACAAAAAAATGCTATCTGTTGGTGCCAACCAATCTTCTCACAGATTTTTAGTTTTTGTAAAATGGCTTGAGATGCGATCTTATGTACAGTTGAGCAAATATTGTCATTATTTTCCCTACGATGAAATTTTCTTAATATGGCTTGGATATGCACCAAAATGGGCTCAAATGTACACAAAAATAAATGCTATCTGCTGGTGCCGACCAATCTTCTCGCAGATTTTTAGTTCTTGTATAATTGGCTTTAGATGCGACCTTAATGTACAGTTGAGCAAATATTGTCATTATTTTCCCTACGATGAAATTTTCTTAATATGGCTTGGATATGCACCAAAATGGGCTCAAATGTACACAAAAATAATTGCTATCTGCTGGTGCCAACCAATCTTCTCACAGATGTTTAGTTTTTGTATATTTGGCTTGTGATGCGACCTTAATGTACAGTTGAGCAGATATTGTCATTATTTTCCATACAATGAAATTTTTCTTAATATGGCTTGGTTATGCACCAAAATGGGCTCAAATGTACACAAAAATAAATGCTATCTGCTGGTGCCAACCAATCTTCTCACAGGTTTTAATTTTGTATAATTGGCTTTAGATTCAACCTTAATGTACAGTTGAGCAGATATTGTCATTATTTTCCCTACAATGAAATTTTCTTAATATGGCTTGGATATGCACCAAAATGGGCTCAAGTGTACACAAAAATAAATGCTATCTGTTGGTGCCAACCAATCTTCTAACAGATTTTTAGTTTTTGTATAATTGGCTTGTGATGCGACCTTAATGTACAGTTGAGCAGATATTGTCATCATTTTCCCTACGATGAAATTTTCTTAATATGGCTTGGATATGCACCAAAATGGGCTCAAATGTACACAAAAATAAATGCTATCTGCTGGTGCCAACCAATCTTCTCACAGACATTTTGTTTTTGTATAATTGGCTTGTGATGCGACCTTATTGTACATTTGAGCAGATATTGTCATTAATTTCCCTACGATGAAATTTTCTTAATATGGCTTGGATATGCACCAAAATGGGCTCAAATGTACACAAAAATAAATGCTATCCGCTGGTGCCAACCAATCTTCTCACAGGTTTTAGTTTTTGTATAATTGGCTTGAGATTCGGCCTTAATGTACAGTTGAGCAGATATTGTCATTATTTTCCCTACAATGAAATCTTTCTTAATATGGCTTGGATATGCACCAACATGGGCTCAAATGTACACAAAAATAAATGCTATCTGCTGGTGCCAACCAATCTTCTCACAATCATTTTGTTTTTGTATAATTGGCTTTAGATGCGACCTTATTGTACATTTGAGCAGATATTGTCATTATTTTCCCTACGATGAAATGTTCTAAATATGGCTTCGACATGCACCAAAATGGGCTCAAATGTACACAAACATAAATTCTATCTGCTGGGGCCAACCAATCTTCTCACAGATTATAAGTTTTTGTACAATTGGCTTTAGATGCGACCTTATTCTAAATTTGAGCAGATATTGTCATTATTTTCCCTACGATGGAATTTTCTTAATATGGCTTGGATATGCACCAACATGGGCTCAAATGTACACAAAAATAAATGCTATCTGTTGGTGCCAACCAATCTTCTCACAGATTTTTAGTTTTTGTATAATTGGCTTGAGATTCGACCTTAATGTACAGTTGAGCAGATATTGTCATTATTTTCCTCACGATGAAATTTTTCTTAATATGGCTTGGATATGCACCAAAATGGGCTCAAATGTACACAAAAATAAATGCTATCTGCTGGTGCCAACCAATCTTTTCACAGATTTTTAGTTTTTGTTTAATTGGCTTGAGATTCGGCCTTAATGTACAGTTGAGCAGATATTGTAATTATTTTCCCTACAATGAAACTTTTCTTAATATGGCTTGGATATGCACCAAAATGGGCTCAAATGTACACAAAAATAAATGCTATCTGCTGGTGCCAACCAATCTTCTCACAATCATGTTGTTTTTGTATAATTGGCTTTAGATGCGACCTTATTGTACAGTTGAGCAGATATTGTCATTATTGTCCCTACGATGAAATGTTCTAAATATGGCTTCGACATGCACCAAAATGGGCTCAAATGTACACAAACATAAATTCTATCTGCTCGGGCCAACCAATCTTCTCACAGATTTTTAGTTTTTGTACAATTGGCTTTAGATGCGACCTTATTGTACATTTGAGCAGATATTGTCATTATTTTCCCTACGATGAAATGCTCTTAATATGGCTTGGACATGCACCAAAATGGGCTCAAATGTACACAAACATAAATTCTATCTGCTGGTGCCAACCAATCTTCTCACAGATTTTTAGTTTTGTATAATTGGCTTGAGATTCGACCTTAATGTACAGTTGAGCAGATATTGTCATTATTTTCCCTACGATGAAGTTTTTCTTAATATGGCTTGGATATGCACCAAAATGGGCTCAAATGTACACAAAAATAAATGCTATCTGCTGGTGCCAACCAATCTTCTCACAGATTTTTAGTTTTTGTATAATTGGCTTGAGATGCGATCTTAATGTACAGTTGAGCAGATATTGTCATTATTGTCCCTACGATGAAATTTTCTTAATATGGCTTGGATATGCACCAAAATGGGGTCAAATGTACACAAAAGTAAATGCTATCTGCTGGTGCCAACCAATCTTCTCACAGATTTTTAGTTTTTGTATAATTGGCTTGAGATTCAACCTTAATGTACAGTTGAGCAGATATTGTCATTATTGTCCCTACGATGAAATTTTCTTAATATGGCTTGGATATGCACCAACATGGGCTCAAATGTACACAAAAATAAATGCTATCTCTTGGTGCCAACCAATCTTCTCACAGATTTTTAGTTTTTGTATAATTGGCTTGAGATTCAACCTTAATGTACAGTTGAGCAGATATTGTCATTATTGTCCCTACGATGAAATTTTCTTAATATGGCTTGGATATGCACCAACATGGGCTCAAATGTACACAAAAATAAATGCTATCTCTTGGTGCCAACCAATCTTCTCACAGATTTTTAGTTTTTGTATAATTGGCTTGAGATTCGACCTCAATGTACAGTTGAGCAGATATTGTCATTATTTTCCCTACGATGAAATTTTCTTAATATGGCTTGGATATGCACCAAAATGGGTTTAAATGTACACAAAAATTAATGCTATCTGCTGGTGCTAACCAATCTTCTCACAGACATTTTGTTTTTGTATAATTGGCTTAAGATGCGACCTTGTTGTACATTTGAGCAGATATTGTCATTATTTTCCCTACTATGAAATTTTCTTAACATGGCTTCGACATGCACCAAAATGGGCTCAAATGTACACAAACATAAATTCTATCTTCTGGTGGCAACCAATCTTCTCACAGATTTTTAGTTTTTGTACAATTGGCTTTAGATGCGACCTTATTCTACATTTTAGCAGATATTGTCATTATTGTCCCTAAGATGAAATTTTCTTAATATGGCTTGGATATGCACCAAAATGGGCTCAAATGTACACCAAAAAAAATGCTATCTGTTGGTGCCAACCAATCTCCTCACAGATTTTTAGTTTTTGTAAAATGGCTTGAGATGCGATCTTCATGTACAGTTGAGCAAATATTGTCATTATTTTCCCTACGATGAAATTTTCTTAATATGGCTTGGATATGCACCAAAATGGGCTCAAATGTACACAAAATTAAATGCTATCTGCTGGTGCCGACCAATCTTCTCGCAGATTTTTAGTTTTTGTATAATTGGCTTTAGATGCGACCTTAATGGACAGTTGAGCAAATATTGTCATTATTTTCCCTACGATGAAATTTTCTTAATATGGCTTGGATATGCACCAAAATGGGCTCAAATGTACACAAAAATAAATGCTATCTGCTGGTGCCAACCAATCTTCTCACAGATTTTTAGTTTTTGTATATTTGGCTTGTGATGCGACCTTAATGTACAGTTGAGCAGATATTGTCATTATTTTCCATACAATGAAATTTTTCTTAATATGGCTTGGTTATGCACCAAAATGGGCTCAAATGTACACAAAAATAAATGCTATCTGCTGGTGCCAACCAATCTTCTCACAGGTTTTAATTTTGTATAATTGGCTTTAGATGCGACCTTAATGTACAGTTGAGCAGATATTGTCATTATTTTCCCTACAATGAAATTTTCTTAATATGGCTTGGATATGCACCAAAATGGGCTCAAGTGTACACAAAAATAAATGCTATCTGTTGGTGCCAACCAATCTTCTTACAGATTTTTAGTTTTTGTATAATTGGCTTGTGATGCGACCTTAATGTACAGTTGAGCAGATATTGTCATCATTTTCCCTACGATGAAATTTTCTTAATATGGCTTGGATATGCACCAAAATGGGCTCAAATGTACACAAAAATAAATGCTATCTGCTGGTGCCAACCAATCTTCTCACAGACATTTTGTTTTTGTATAATTGGCTTGTGATGCGACCTTATTGTACATTTGAGCAGATATTGTCATTAATTTCCCTACGATGAAATTTTCTTAATATGGCTTGGATATGCACCAAAATGGGCTCAAATGTACACAAAAATAAATGCTATCCGCTGGTGCCAACCAATCTTCTCACAGGTTTTAGTTTTTGTATAATTGGCTTGAGATTCGGCCTTAATGTACAGTTGAGCAGATATTGTCATTATTTTCCCTACAATGAAATCTTTCTTAATATGGCTTGGATATGCACCAAAATGGGCTCAAATGTACACAAAAATAAATGCTATCCGCTGGTGCCAACCAATCTTCTCACAGGTTTTAGTTTTTGTATAATTGGCTTGAGATTCGGCCTTAATGTACAGTTGAGCAGATATTGTCATTATTTTCCCTACAATGAAATCTTTCTTAATATGGCTTGGATATGCACCAAAATGGGCTCAAATGTACACAAAAATAAATGCTATCTGCTGGTGCCAACCAATCTTCTCACAGGTTTTAGTTTTTGAATAATTGGCTTGAGATTCAACCTTAATGTACAGTTGAGCAGATATTGTCATTATTGTCCCTACGATGAAATTTTCTTAATATGGCTTGGATATGCACCAACATGGGCTCAAATGTACACACAAATAAATGCTATCTCTTGGTGCCAACCAATCTTCTCACAGATTTTTAGTTTTTGTATAATTGGCTTGAGATTCGACCTCAATGTACAGTTGAGCAGATATTGTCATTATTTTCCCTACGATGAAATTTTCTTAATATGGCTTGGATATGCACCAAAATGGGTTTAAATGTACACAAAAATTAATGCTATCTGCTGGTGCTAACCAATCTTCTCACAGACATTTTGTTTTTGTATAATTGGCTTAAGATGCGACCTTGTTGTACATTTGAGCAGATATTGTCATTATTTTCCCTACTATGAAATTTTCTTAACATGGCTTCGACATGCACCAAAATGGGCTCAAATGTACACAAACATAAATTCTATCTTCTGGTGGCAACCAATCTTCTCACAGATTTTTAGTTTTTGTACAATTGGCTTTAGATGCGACCTTATTCTACATTTTAGCAGATATTGTCATTATTGTCCCTAAGATGAAATTTTCTTAATATGGCTTGGATATGCACCAAAATGGGCTCAAATGTACACCAAAAAAAATGCTATCTGTTGGTGCCAACCAATCTCCTCACAGATTTTTAGTTTTTGTAAAATGGCTTGAGATGCGATCTTCATGTACAGTTGAGCAAATATTGTCATTATTTTCCCTACGATGAAATTTTCTTAATATGGCTTGGATATGCACCAAAATGGGCTCAAATGTACACAAAATTAAATGCTATCTGCTGGTGCCGACCAATCTTCTCGCAGATTTTTAGTTTTTGTATAATTGGCTTTAGATGCGACCTTAATGGACAGTTGAGCAAATATTGTCATTATTTTCCCTACGATGAAATTTTCTTAATATGGCTTGGATATGCACCAAAATGGGCTCAAATGTACACAAAAATAAATGCTATCTGCTGGTGCCAACCAATCTTCTCACAGATGTTTAGTTTTTGTATATTTGGCTTGTGATGCGACCTTAATGTACAGTTGAGCAGATATTGTCATTATTTTCCATACAATGAAATTTTTCTTAATATGGCTTGGTTATGCACCAAAATGGGCTCAAATGTACACAAAAATAAATGCTATCTGCTGGTGCCAACCAATCTTCTCACAGGTTTTAATTTTGTATAATTGGCTTTAGATGCGACCTTAATGTACAGTTGAGCTGATATTGTCATTATTTTCCCTACAATGAAATTTTCTTAATATGGCTTGGATATGCACCAAAATGGGCTCAAGTGTACACAAAAATAAATGCTATCTGTTGGTGCCAACCAATCTTCTTACAGATTTTTAGTTTTTGTATAATTGGCTTGTGATGCGACCTTAATGTACAGTTGAGCAGATATTGTCATCATTTTCCCTACGATGAAATTTTCTTAATATGGCTTGGATATGCACCAAAATGGGCTCAAATGTACACAAAAATAAATGCTATCTGCTGGTGCCAACCAATCTTCTCACAGACATTTTGTTTTTGTATAATTGGCTTGTGATGCGACCTTATTGTACATTTGAGCAGATATTGTCATTAATTTCCCTACGATGAAATTTTCTTAATATGGCTTGGATATGCACCAAAATGGGCTCAAATGTACACAAAAATAAATGCTATCCGCTGGTGCCAACCAATCTTCTCACAGGTTTTAGTTTTTGTATAATTGGCTTGAGATTCGGCCTTAATGTACAGTTGAGCAGATATTGTCATTATTTTCCCTACAATGAAATCTTTCTTAATATGGCTTGGATATGCACCAAAATGGGCTCAAATGTACACAAAAATAAATGCTATCCGCTGGTGCCAACCAATCTTCTCACAGGTTTTAGTTTTTGTATAATTGGCTTGAGATTCGGCCTTAATGTACAGTTGAGCAGATATTGTCATTATTTTCCCTACAATGAAATCTTTCTTAATATGGCTTGGATATGCACCAAAATGGGCTCAAATGTACACAAAAATAAATGCTATCTGCTGGTGCCAACCAATCTTCTCACAGGTTTTAGTTTTTGAATAATTGGCTTTAGATGCAACCTTAATGTACAGTTGAGCAGATATTGTCATTATTTTCCCTACGATGAAATTTTCTTAATATGGCTTGGATATGCACCAACATGGGCTCAAATGTACACAAAAATAAATGCTATCTGTTGGTGCCAACCAATCTTCTTACAGATTTTTAGTTTTTGTATAATTGGCTTGTGATGCGACCTTAATGTACAGTTGAGCAGATATTGTCATCATTTTCCCTACGATGAAATTTTCTTAATTTGGCTTGGATATGCACCAAAATGGGCTCAAATGTACACAAAAATAAATGCTATCCGCTGGTGCCAACCAATCTTCTCACAGGTTTTAGTTTTTGTATAATTGGCTTGAGATTCGGCCTTAATGTACAGTTGAGCAGATATTGTCATTATTTTCCCTACAATGAAATCTTTCTTAATATGGCTTGGATATGCACCAAAATGGGCTCAAATGTACACAAAAATAAATGCTATCTGCTGGTGCCAACCAATCTTCTCACAGGTTTTAGTTTTTGAATAATTGGCTTTAGATGCAACCTTAATGTACAGTTGAGCAGATATTGTCATTATTTTCCCTACGATGAAATTTTCTTAATATGGCTTGGATATGCACCAACATGGGCTCAAATGTACACAAAAATAAATGCTATCTGCTGGTGCCAACCAATCTTCTCACAATCATTTAGTTTTTGTATAATTGGCTTTAGATGCGACCTTATTGTACATTTGAGCAGATATTGTCATTATTTTCCCTACGATGAAATGTTCTAAATATGGCTTCGACATGCATTAAAATGGGCTCAAATGTACACAAACATAAATTCTATCTGCTGGGGCCAACCAATCTTCTCACAGATTTTAAGTTTTTGTACAATTGGCTTTAGATGCGACCTTATTCTAAATTTGAGCAGATATTGTCATTATTTTCCCTACGATGGAATTTTCTTAATATGGCTTGGATATGCACCAACATGGGCTCAAATGTACACAAAAATAAATGCTATCTGTTGGTGCCAACCAATCTTCTCACAGATTTTTAGTTTTTGTATAATTGGCTTGAGATTCGACCTTAATGTACAGTTGAGCAGATATTGTCATTATTTTCCTCACGATGAAATTTTTCTTAATATGGCTTGGATATGCACCAAAATGGGCTCAAATGTACACAAAAATAAATGCTATCTGCTGGTGCCAACCAATCTTCTAACAGATGTTTAGTTTTTGTATATTTGGCTTGTGATGCGACCTTAATGTACAGTTGAGCAGATATTGTCATTATTTTCCATACAATGAAATTTTTCTTAATATGGCTTGGTTATGCACAAAAATGGGCTCAAATGTACACAAAAATAAATGCTATCTGCTGGTGCCAACCAATCTTCTCACAGGTTTTAATTTTGTATAATTGGCTTTAGATGCGACCTTAATGTACAGTTGAGCTGATATTGTCATTATTTTCCCTACAATGAAATTTTCTTAATATGGCTTGGATATGCACCAAAATGGGCTCAAGTGTACACAAAAATAAATGCTATCTGTTGGTGCCAACCAATCTTCTTACAGATTTTTAGTTTTTGTATAATTGGCTTGTGATGCGACCTTAATGTACAGTTGAGCAGATATTGTCATCATTTTCTCTACGATGAAATTTTCTTAATATGGCTTGGATATGCACCAAAATGGGCTCAAATGTACACAAAAATAAATGCTATCTGCTGGTGCCAACCAATCTTCTCACAGACATTTTGTTTTTGTATAATTGGCTTGTGATGCGACCTTATTGTACATTTGAGCAGATATTGTCATTAATTTCCCTACGATGAAATTTTCTTAATATGGCTTGGATATGCACCAAAATGGGCTCAAATGTACACAAAAATAAATGCTATCCGCTGGTGCCAACCAATCTTCTCACAGGTTTTAGTTTTTGTATAATTGGCTTGAGATTCGGCCTTAATGTACAGTTGAGCAGATATTGTCATTATTTTCCCTACAATGAAATCTTTCTTAATATGGCTTGGATATGCACCAAAATGGGCTCAAATGTACACAAAAATAAATGCTATCCGCTGGTGCCAACCAATCTTCTCACAGGTTTTAGTTTTTGTATAATTGGCTTGAGATTCGGCCTTAATGTACAGTTGAGCAGATATTGTCATTATTTTCCCTACAATGAAATCTTTCTTAATATGGCTTGGATATGCACCAAAATGGGCTCAAATGTACACAAAAATAAATGCTATCTGCTGGTGCCAACCAATCTTCTCACAGGTTTTAGTTTTTGAATAATTGGCTTTAGATGCAACCTTAATGTACAGTTGAGCAGATATTGTCATTATTTTCCCTACGATGAAATTTTCTTAATATGGCTTGGATATGCACCAACATGGGCTCAAATGTACACAAAAATAAATGCTATCTGTTGGTGCCAACCAATCTTCTTACAGATTTTTAGTTTTTGTATAATTGGCTTGTGATGCGACCTTAATGTACAGTTGAGCAGATATTGTCATTATTTTCCCTACGATGAAATTTTCTTAATATGGCTTGGATATGCACCAAAATGGGCTCAAATGTACACAAAAATAAATGCTATCCGCTGGTGCCAACCAATCTTCTCACAGGTTTTAGTTTTTGTATAATTGGCTTGAGATTCGGCCTTAATGTACAGTTGAGCAGATATTGTCATTATTTTCCCTACAATGAAATCTTTCTTAATATGGCTTGGATATGCACCAAAATGGGCTCAAATGTACACAAAAATAAATGCTATCTGCTGGTGCCAACCAATCTTCTCACAATCATTAAGTTTTTGTATAATTGGCTTTAGATGCGACCTTATTGTACATTTGAGCAGATATTGTCATTATTTTCCCTACGATGAAATGTTCTAAATATGGCTTCGACATGCATTAAAATGGGCTCAAATGTACACAAACATAAATTCTATCTGCTGGGGCCAACCAATCTTCTCACAGATTTTAAGTTTTTGTACAATTGGCTTTAGATGCGACCTTATTCTAAATTTGAGCAGATATTGTCATTATTTTCCCTACGATGGAATTTTCTTAATATGGCTTGGATATGCACCAACATGGGCTCAAATGTACTCAAAAATAAATGCTATCTGTTGGTGCCAACCAATCTTCTCACAGATTTTTAGTTTTTGTATAATTGGCTTGAGATTCGACCTTAATGTACAGTTGAGCAGATATTGTCATTATTTTCCTCACGATGAAATTTTTCTTAATATGGCTTGGATATGCACCAAAATGGGCTCAAATGTACACAAAAATAAATGCTATCTGCTGGTGCCAACCAATCTTTTCACAGATTTTTAGTTTTTGTTTAATTGGCTTGAGATTCGGCCTTAATGTACAGTTGAGCAGATATTGTAATTATTTTCCCTACAATGAAATTTTTCTTAATATGGCTTGGATATGCACCAAAATGGGCTCAAATGTACACAAAAATAATGCTATCTGCTGGTGCCAACCAATCTTCTCACAGGTTTTAGTTTTTGAATAATTGGCTTTAGATGCAACCTTAATGTACAGTTGAGCAGATATTGTCATTATTTTCCCTACGATGAAATTTTCTTAATATGGCTTGGATATGCACCAACATGGGCTCAAATGTACACAAAAATAAATGCTATCTGTTGGTGCCAACCAATCTTCTTACAGATTTTTAGTTTTTGTATAATTGGCTTGTGATGCGACCTTAATGTACAGTTGAGCAGATATTGTCATCATTTTCCCTACGATGAAATTTTCTTAATATGGCTTGGATATGCACCAAAATGGGCTCAAATGTACACAAAAATAAATGCTATCCGCTGGTGCCAACCAATCTTCTCACAGGTTTTAGTTTTTGTATAATTGGCTTGAGATTCGGCCTTAATGTACAGTTGAGCAGATATTGTCATTATTTTCCCTACAATGAAATCTTTCTTAATATGGCTTGGATATGCACCAAAATGGGCTCAAATGTACACAAAAATAAATGCTATCTGCTGGTGCCAACCAATCTTCTCACAGGTTTTAGTTTTTGAATAATTGGCTTTAGATGCAACCTTAATGTACAGTTGAGCAGATATTGTCATTATTTTCCCTACGATGAAATTTTCTTAATATGGCTTGGATATGCACCAACATGGGCTCAAATGTACACAAAAATAAATGCTATCTGCTGGTGCCAACCAATCTTCTCACAATCATTAAGTTTTTGTATAATTGGCTTTAGATGCGACCTTATTGTACATTTGAGCAGATATTGTCATTATTTTCCCTACGATGAAATGTTCTAAATATGGCTTCGACATGCATTAAAATGGGCTCAAATGTACACAAACATAAATTCTATCTGCTGGGGCCAACCAATCTTCTCACAGATTTTAAGTTTTTGTACAATTGGCTTTAGATGCGACCTTATTCTAAATTTGAGCAGATATTGTCATTATTTTCCCTACGATGGAATTTTCTTAATATGGCTTGGATATGCACCAACATGGGCTCAAATGTACACAAAAATAAATGCTATCTGTTGGTGCCAACCAATCTTCTCACAGATTTTTAGTTTTTGTATAATTGGCTTGAGATTCGACCTTAATGTACAGTTGAGCAGATATTGTCATTATTTTCCTCACGATGAAATTTTTCTTAATATGGCTTGGATATGCACCAAAATGGGCTCAAATGTACACAAAAGTAAATGCTATCTGCTGGTGCCAACCAATCTTTTCACAGATTTTTAGTTTTTGTTTAATTGGCTTGAGATTCGGCCTTAATGTACAGTTGAGCAGATATTGTAATTATTTTCCCTACAATGAAATTTTTCTTAATATGGCTTGGATATGCACCAAAATGGGCTCAAATGTACACAAAAATAAATGCTATCTGCTGGTGCCAACCAATCTTCTCACAGGTTTTAGTTTTTTGTATAATTGGCTTTAGATGCGACCTTAATGTACAGTTGAGCAGATATTGTCATTATTTTCCCTACGATGAAATTTTCTTAATATGGCTTGGATATGCACCAACATGGGCTCAAATGTACACAAAAATAAAGGCTATCTGCTGGTGCCAACCAATCTTCTCACAATCATGTTGTTTTTGTATAATTGGCTTTAGATGCGACCTTATTGTACAGTTGAGCAGATATTGTCATTATTGTTCCTACGATGAAATGTTCTAAATATGGCTTCGACATGCACCAAAATGGGCTCAAATGTACACAAACATAAATTCTATCTGCTGGGGCCAACCAATCTTTTCACAGATTTTTAGTTTTTGTTTAATTGGCTTGAGATTCGGCCTTAATGTACAGTTGAGCAGATATTGTAATTATTTTCCCTACAATGAAATTTTTCTTAATATGGCTTGGATATGCACCAAAATGGGCTCAAATGTACACAAAAATAAATGCTATCTGCTGGTGCCAACCAATCTTCTCACAGGTTTTAGTTTTTGAATAATTGGCTTTAGATGCAACCTTAATGTACAGTTGAGCAGATATTGTCATTATTTTCCCTACGATGAAATTTTCTTAATATGGCTTGGATATGCACCAACATGGGCTCAAATGTACACAAAAATAAATGCTATCTGTTGGTGCCAACCAATCTTCTTACAGATTTTTAGTTTTTGTATAATTGGCTTGTGATGCGACCTTAATGTACAGTTGAGCAGATATTGTCATCATTTTCCCTACGATGAAATTTTCTTAATATGGCTTGGATATGCACCAAAATGGGCTCAAATGTACACAAAAATAAATGCTATCCGCTGGTGCCAACCAATCTTCTCACAGGTTTTAGTTTTTGTATAATTGGCTTGAGATTCGGCCTTAATGTACAGTTGAGCAGATATTGTCATTATTTTCCCTACAATGAAATCTTTCTTAATATGGCTTGGATATGCACCAAAATGGGCTCAAATGTACACAAAAATAAATGCTATCTGCTGGTGCCAACCAATCTTCTCACAGGTTTTAGTTTTTGAATAATTGGCTTTAGATGCAACCTTAATGTACAGTTGAGCAGATATTGTCATTATTTTCCCAACGATGAAATTTTCTTAATATGGCTTGGATATGCACCAACATGGGCTCAAATGTACACAAAAATAAATGCTATCTGCTGGTGCCAACCAATCTTCTCACAATCATTAAGTTTTTGTATAATTGGCTTTAGATGCGACCTTATTGTACATTTGAGCAGATATTGTCATTATTTTCCCTACGATGAAATGTTCTAAATATGGCTTCGACATGCATTAAAATGGGCTCAAATGTACACAAACATAAATTCTATCTGCTGGGGCCAACCAATCTTCTCACAGATTTTAAGTTTTTGTACAATTGGCTTTAGATGCGACCTTATTCTAAATTTGAGCAGATATTGTCATTATTTTCCCTACGATGGAATTTTCTTAATATGGCTTGGATATGCACCAACATGGGCTCAAATGTACACAAAAATAAATGCTATCTGTTGGTGCCAACCAATCTTCTCACAGGTTTTAGTTTTTTGTATAATTGGCTTTAGATGCGACCTTAATGTACAGTTGAGCAGATATTGTCATTATTTTCCCTACGATGAAATTTTCTTAATATGGCTTGGATATGCACCAACATGGGCTCAAATGTACACAAAAATAAAGGCTATCTGCTGGTGCCAACCAATCTTCTCACAATCATGTTGTTTTTGTATAATTGGCTTTAGATGCGACCTTATTGTACAGTTGAGCAGATATTGTCATTATTGTTCCTACGATGAAATGTTCTAAATATGGCTTCGACATGCACCAAAATGGGCTCAAATGTACACAAACATAAATTCTATCTGCTGGGGCCAACCAATCTTCTCACAGATTTTTAGTTTTTGTACAATTGGCTTTAGATGCGACCTTATTGTACATTTGAGCAGATATTGTCATTATTTTCCCTACGATGAAATTTTCTTAATATGGCTTGGATATGCACCAACATGGGCTCAAATGTACACAAAAATAAATGCTATCTGTTGGTGCCAACCAATCTTCTCACAGATTTTTAGTTTTTGTATAATTGGCTTGAGATTCGACTTTAATGTACAGTTGAGCAGATATTGTCATTATTTTCCTCACGATGAAATTTTTCTTAATATGGCTTGGATATGCACCAAAATGGGCTCAAATGTACACAAAAATAAATGCAATCTGCTGGTACCAACCAATCTTTTCACAGATTTTTAGTTTTTGTTAAATTGGCTTGAGATTCGGCCTTAATGTACAGTTGAGCAGATATTGTCATTATTTTCCCTACGATGAAATTTTTCTTAATATGGCTTGGATATGCACCAAAATGGGCTCAAATGTACACAAAAATAAATGCTATCTGCTGGTGCCAACCAATCTTCTCACAGGTTTTAGTTTTTGTATAATTGGCTTTAGATGCGACCGTAATGTACAGTTGAGCAGATATTGTCATTATTTTACCTACGATGAATCTTTCTTAATATGGCTTGGATATGCACCAAAATGGGCTCAAATGTACACACAAATAAATGCTATCTGTTGGTGCCAACCAATCTTCTCACAGATTTTTAGTTTTTGTTTAATTGGCTTGAGATTCGGCCTTAATGTACAGTTGAGCAGATATTGTCATTATTTTCCCTACGATGAAATTTTCTTAATATGGCTTGGATATGCACCAAAATGGGCTCAGATGTACACAAAAATAAATGCTATCTGCTGGTGCCAACCAATCTTCTCACAGGTTTTTAGTTTTTGTATAATTGGCTTTTGATGCGACCTTATTGTACAGTTGAGCAGATATTGTCATTATTTTCCCTACGATGAAGTTTTTCTTAATATGGCTTGGATATGCACCAAAATGGGCTAAAATGTACACAAAAATAAATGCTATCTGCTGGTGCCAACCAATCTTTTCACAGATTTTTAGTTTTTGTTTAATTGGCTAGAGATTCGGCCTTAATGTACAGTTGAGCAGATATTGTCATTATTTTCCCTACAATGAAATTGTTCTTAATATGGCTTGGATATGCACCAAAATGGGCTCAAATGTACACAAAAATAAATGCTATCTGCTGGTGCCAACCAATCTTCTCACAGGTTTTAGTTTTTGTATAATTGGCTTTAGATGCCACCTTAATGTACAGTTGAGCAGATATTGTCATTATTTTCCCTACGATGAAATTTTCTTAATATGGCTTGGATATGCACCAACATGGGCTCAAATGTACACAAAAATAAATGCTATCTGCTGGTGCCAACCAATCTTCTCACAATCATTTTGTTTTTGTATAATTGGCTTTAGATGCGACCTTATTGTACATTTGAGCAGATATTGTCATTATTTTCCCTACGATGAAATGTTCTAAATATCGCTTAGACATGCACCAAAATGGGCTCAAATGTACACAAACATAAATGCTATCTGCTAGGACCAACCAATCTTCTCACAGATTTTTAGTTTTTGTACAATTGGCTTTAGATGCGACCTTATTCTACATTTGAGCAGATATTGACATAATTTTCCCTACGATGAAATTTTCTTAATATGGCTTGGATATGAACCAACATGGGCTCAAATGTACACAAAAATAAATGCTATCTGTTGGTGCCAACCAATCTTCTCACAGATTTTTAGTTTTAGTATAACTGGCTTGAGATTCGACCTTAATGTACAGTTGAGCAGATGTTGTCATTATTTTCCTCACGATGAAATTTTTCTTAATATGGCTTGGATATGCACCAAAATGGGCTCAAATGTACACACAAATAAATGCTATCTGCTGGTGCCAACCAATCTTCTCACAGATTTTTAGTTTTTTGTATAATTGGCTTGTGATGCGACCTTAATGTACAGTTGAGCAGATATTGTCATTATTTTCCCTACGATGAAATTTTTCTTAATATGGCTTGGATATGCACCAAAATGGGCTCAAATGTACACAAAAATAAATGCTATCTGTTGGTGCCAACCAATCTTCTCACAGATTTTTAGTTTTAGTATAACTGGCTTGAGATTCGACCTTAATGTACAGTTGAGCAGATGTTGTCATTATTTTCCTCACGATGAAATTTTTCTTAATATGGCTTGGATATGCACCAAAATGGGCTCAAATGTACACAAAAATAAATGCAATCTGCTGGTACCAACCAATCTTTTCACAGATTTTTAGTTTTTGTTAAATTGGCTTGAGATTCGGCCTTAATGTACAGTTGAGCAGATATTGTCATTATTTTCCCTACGATGAAATTTTTCTTAATATGGCTTGGATATGCACCAAAATGGGCTCAAATGTACACAAAAATAAATGCTATCTGCTGGTGCCAACCAATCTTCTCACAGGTTTTAGTTTTTGTATAATTGGCTTTAGATGCGACCGTAATGTACAGTTGAGCAGATATTGTCATTATTTTACCTACGATGAATCTTTCTTAATATGGCTTGGATATGCACCAAAATGGGCTCAAATGTACACACAAATAAATGCTATCTGTTGGTGCCAACCAATCTTCTCACAGATTTTTAGTTTTTGTTTAATTGGCTTGAGATTCGGCCTTAATGTACAGTTGAGCAGATATTGTCATTATTTTCCCTACGATGAAATTTTCTTAATATGGCTTGGATATGCACCAAAATGGGCTCAGATGTACACAAAAATAAATGCTATCTGCTGGTGCCAACCAATCTTCTCACAGGTTTTTAGTTTTTGTATAATTGGCTTTTGATGCGACCTTATTGTACAGTTGAGCAGATATTGTCATTATTTTCCCTACGATGAAGTTTTTCTTAATATGGCTTGGATATGCACCAAAATGGGCTCAAATGTACACAAAAATAAATGCTATCTGCTGGTGCCAACCAATCTTTTCACAGATTTTTAGTTTTTGTTTAATTGGCTAGAGATTCGGCCTTAATGTACAGTTGAGCAGATATTGTCATTATTTTCCCTACAATGAAATTGTTCTTAATATGGCTTGGATATGCACCAAAATGGGCTCAAATGTACACAAAAATAAATGCTATCTGCTGGTGCCAACCAATCTTCTCACAGGTTTTAGTTTTTGTATAATTGGCTTTAGATGCCACCTTAATGTACAGTTGAGCAGATATTGTCATTATTTTCCCTACGATGAAATTTTCTTAATATGGCTTGGATATGCACCAACATGGGCTCAAATGTACACAAAAATAAATGCTATCTGCTGGTGCCAACCAATCTTCTCACAATCATTTTGTTTTTGTATAATTGGCTTTAGATGCGACCTTATTGTACATTTGAGCAGATATTGTCATTATTTTCCCTACGATGAAATGTTCTAAATATCGCTTAGACATGCACCAAAATGGGCTCAAATGTACACAAACATAAATGCTATCTGCTAGGACCAACCAATCTTCTCACAGATTTTTAGTTTTTGTACAATTGGCTTTAGATGCGACCTTATTCTACATTTGAGCAGATATTGACATAATTTTCCCTACGATGAAATTTTCTTAATATGGCTTGGATATGAACCAACATGGGCTCAAATGTACACAAAAATAAATGCTATCTGTTGGTGCCAACCAATCTTCTCACAGATTTTTAGTTTTAGTATAACTGGCTTGAGATTCGACCTTAATGTACAGTTGAGCAGATGTTGTCATTATTTTCCTCACGATGAAATTTTTCTTAATATGGCTTGGATATGCACCAAAATGGGCTCAAATGTACACACAAATAAATGCTATCTGCTGGTGCCAACCAATCTTCTCACAGATTTTTAGTTTTTGTATAATTGGCTTGTGATGCGACCTTAATGTACAGTTGAGCAGATATTGTCATTATTTTCCCTACGATGAAATTTTTCTTAATATGGCTTGGATATGCACCAAAATGGGCTCAAATGTACACAAAAATAAATGCTATCTGTTGGTGCCAACCAATCTTCTCACAGATTTTTAGTTTTAGTATAACTGGCTTGAGATTCGACCTTAATGTACAGTTGAGCAGATGTTGTCATTATTTTCCTCACGATGAAATTTTTCTTAATATGGCTGGGATATGCACCAAAATGGGCTCAAATGTACACACAAATAAATGCTATCTGCTGGTGCCAACCAATCTTCTCACAGATTTTTAGTTTTTGTATAATTGGCTTGTGATGCGACCTTAATGTACAGTTGAGCAGATATTGTCATTATTTTCCCTACGATGAAATTTTTCTTAATATGGCTTGGATATGCACCAAAATGGGCTCAAATGTACACAAAAATAAATGCTATCTGCTGGTGCCAACCAATCTTCTCACAGGTTTTAATTTTGTATAATTGGCTTGTGATGCGACCTTAATGTACAGTTGAGCAGATATTGTCATTATTTTCCCTACAATGAAATTTTCTTAATATGGCTTGGATATGCACCAAAATGGGCTCAAGTGTACACAAAAATAAATGCTATCTGTTGGTGCCAACCAATCTTCTAACAGATTTTTAGTTTTTGTATAATTGGCTTGTGATGCGACCTTAATGTACAGTTGAGCAGATATTGTCATTATTTTCCCTACGATGAAATTTTCTTAATATGGCTTGGATATGCACCAAAATAGGCTCAAATGTACACAAAAATAAATGCTATCTGCTGGTGGCAACCAATCTTCTCACAGATTTTTAGTTTTTGTATAATTGGCTTGTGATGCGACCTTAATGTACAGTTGAGCAGATATTGTCATTATTTTCCCTACAATGAAATTTTCTTAATATGGCTTGGATATGCACCAAAATGGGCTCAAGTGTACACAAAAATAAATGCTATCTGTTGGTGCCAACCAATCTTCTAACAGATTTTTAGTTTTTGTAAAATTGGCTTGTAATGCGACCTTAATGTACAGTTGAGCAGATATTGTCATTATTTTCCCTACGATGAAATTTTCTTAATATGGCTTGGATGTGCACCAAAATAGGCTCAAATGTACACAAAAATAAATGCTATCTGCTGGTGCCAACCAATCTTCTCACTGACATTTTGTTTTTGTATAATTGGCTTTAGATGCGACCTTATTGTACATTTGAGCAGATATTGTCATTATTTTCCCTACGATGAAATTTTCTTAATATGGCTTGGATATGCACCAAAATGGGCTCAAATGTACACAAAAATAAATGCTATCTGCTGGTGCCAACCAATCTTCTCACAGGTTTTAGTTTTTGTATAATTGACTTTAGATGCGACCTTAATGTACAGTTGAGCAGATATTGTCATTATTTTCCCTACGTTGAAATTTTCTTAATATGGCTTGGATATGCACCAACATGGGCTCAAATGTACACAAAAATAAATGCTATCTGCTGGTGGCAACCAATCTTCTCACAATCATTTTGTTTTTGTATAATTGGCTTTAGATGCGACCTTATTGTACAGTTGAGCAGATATTGTCATTATTTTCCCTACGATGAAATTTTCTTAATATGGCTTGGATATGCACCAACATGGGCTCAAATGTACACACAAATAAATGCTATCTGCTGGTGCCAACCAATCTTCTCACAGGTTTTAGTTTTTGTATAATTGGCTTTAGATGCGACCTTAATGTACAGTTGAGCAGATATTGTCATTATTTTCCCTACGATGAAATTTTCTTAATATGGCTTGGATATGCACCAACATGGGCTCAAATGTACACAAAAATAAATGCTATCTGCTGGTGCCAACCAATCTTCTCACAATCATTTTGTTTTTGTATAATTGGCTTTAGATGCGACCTTATTGTACATTTGAGCAGATATTGTCGTTATTTTCCCTACGATGAAATTTTCTAAATATCGCTTCGACATGCACTAAAATGGGCTCAAATGTACACAAACATAAATTCTATCTGCTGAGGCCAACCAATCTTCTCACAGATTTTTAGTTTTTGTACAATTGGCTTTAGATGCGACCTTATTCTACATTTGAACAGATATTGTCATTATTTTCCCTACGATGAAATTTTCTTAATATGGCTTGGATATGCACCAAAATGGGCTCAAATGTACACACAAATAAATGCTATCTGCTGGTGCCAACCGATCTTCTCACAGGTTTTTAGTTTTTGTATAATTGGCTTGAGATTCGACCTTAATGTACAGTTGAGCAGATATTGTCATTATTTTCCCTACGATGAAATTTTCCTTAATATGGCTTGGATATGCACCAAAATGGGCTCAAATGTACACACAAATAAATGCTATCTGCTGGTGCCAACCAATCTTCTCACAGATTTTTAGTTTTTGTATAATTGGCTTGTGATGCGACCTTAATGTACAGTTGAGCAGATATTGTCATTATTTTCCCTATGATGAAATTTTTCTTAATATGGCTTGGATATGCACCAAAATGGCTTAAATGTACTCAAAAATAAATGCTATCTGCTGGTGCCAACCAATCTTCTCACAGGTTTTAGTTTTTGTATAATTGGCTTTAGATGCGACCTTAATGTACAGTTGAGCAGATACTGTCATTATTTTCCCTACGATGAAATTTTCTTAATATGGCTTGGATATGCACCAAAATGGGCTCAAATGTACACACAAATAAATGCTATCTGCTGGTGCCAACCAATCTTCTCACAGGTTTTAGTTTTTGGATAGTTGGCTTGTGATGCGACCTTAATGTACAGTTGAGCAGATATTGTCATTATTTTCCCTACGATGAAATTTTCTTAATATGGCTTGGATATGCACCAAAATGGGCTCAAATGTACAAAAGCATAAATGCTATCTGTTGGTGCCAACCAATCTTCTCACAGATTTTTAGTTTTTGTATAATTGGCTTGTGATGCGACCTTAATGTACAGTTGAGCAGATATTGTCATTATTTTCCTCATGATGAAATTTTTCTTAATATGGCTTGGATATGCACCAAAATGGGCTCAAATGTACACACAAATAAATGCTATCTGCTGGTGCCAACCAATCTTCTCACAGATTTTTAGTTTTTGTATAATTGGCTTGTGATGCGACCTTAATGTACAGTTGAGCAGATATTGTCATTATTTTCCCTACGATGAAATTTTTCTTAATATGGCTTGGATATGCACCAAAATAGGCTCAAATGTACTCAAAAATAAATGCTATCTGTTGGTGCCAACCAATCTTCTCAGAGATTTTTAGTTTTTGCATAATTGGCTTGTGATGCGACCTTAATGTACAGTTGAGCAGATATTGTCATTATTTTCCCTACGATGAAATTTTTCTTAATATGGCTTGGATATGCACCAAAATGGGCTCAAATGTACACACAAATAAATGCTATCTGCTGGTGCCAACCAATCTTCTCACAGATTTTTAGTTTTTGTATAATTGGCTTGTGATGCGACCTTAATGTACAGTTGAGCAGTATTGTCATTATTTTCCCTACGATGAAATTTTCTTAATATGGCTTGGATATGCACCAACATGGGCTCAAATGTACACACAAATAAATGCTATCTGCTGGTGCCAACCAATCTTCTCACAGGTTTTAGTTTTTGTATAATTGGCTTTAGATGCGACCTTAATGTACAGTTGAGCAGATATTGTCATTATTTTCCCTACGATGAAATTTTCTTAATATGGCTTGGATATGCACCAACATGGGCTCAAATGTACACAAAAATAAATGCTATCTGCTGGTGCCAACCAATCTTCTCACAATCATTTTGTTTTTGTATAATTGGCTTTAGATGCGACCTTATTGTACATTTGAGCAGATATTGTCGTTATTTTCCCTACGATGAAATTTTCTAAATATCGCTTCGACATGCACTAAAATGGGCTCAAATGTACACAAACATAAATTCTATCTGCTGAGGCCAACCAATCTTCTCACAGATTTTTAGTTTTTGTACAATTGGCTTTAGATGCGACCTTATTCTACATTTGAACAGATATTGTCATTATTTTCCCTACGATGAAATTTTCTTAATATGGCTTGGATATGCACCAAAATGGGCTCAAATGTACACACAAATAAATGCTATCTGCTGGTGCCAACCGATCTTCTCACAGGTTTTTAGTTTTTGTATAATTGGCTTGAGATTCGACCTTAATGTACAGTTGAGCAGATATTGTCATTATTTTCCCTACGATGAAATTTTCCTTAATATGGCTTGGATATGCACCAAAATGGGCTCAAATGTACACACAAATAAATGCTATCTGCTGGTGCCAACCAATCTTCTCACAGATTTTTAGTTTTTGTATAATTGGCTTGTGATGCGACCTTAATGTACAGTTGAGCAGATATTGTCATTATTTTCCCTATGATGAAATTTTTCTTAATATGGCTTGGATATGCACCAAAATGGCTTAAATGTACTCAAAAATAAATGCTATCTGCTGGTGCCAACCAATCTTCTCACAGGTTTTAGTTTTTGTATAATTGGCTTTAGATGCGACCTTAATGTACAGTTGAGCAGATACTGTCATTATTTTCCCTACGATGAAATTTTCTTAATATGGCTTGGATATGCACCAAAATGGGCTCAAATGTACACACAAATAAATGCTATCTGCTGGTGCCAACCAATCTTCTCACAGGTTTTAGTTTTTGGATAGTTGGCTTGTGATGCGACCTTAATGTACAGTTGAGCAGATATTGTCATTATTTTCCCTACGATGAAATTTTCTTAATATGGCTTGGATATGCACCAAAATGGGCTCAAATGTACAAAAGCATAAATGCTATCTGTTGGTGCCAACCAATCTTCTCACAGATTTTTAGTTTTTGTATAATTGGCTTGTGATGCGACCTTAATGTACAGTTGAGCAGATATTGTCATTATTTTCCTCATGATGAAATTTTTCTTAATATGGCTTGGATATGCACCAAAATGGGCTCAAATGTACACACAAATAAATGCTATCTGCTGGTGCCAACCAATCTTCTCACAGATTTTTAGTTTTTGTATAATTGGCTTGTGATGCGACCTTAATGTACAGTTGAGCAGATATTGTCATTATTTTCCCTACGATGAAATTTTTCTTAATATGGCTTGGATATGCACCAAAATAGGCTCAAATGTACTCAAAAATAAATGCTATCTGTTGGTGCCAACCAATCTTCTCAGAGATTTTTAGTTTTTGCATAATTGGCTTGTGATGCGACCTTAATGTACAGTTGAGCAGATATTGTCATTATTTTCCCTACGATGAAATTTTTCTTAATATGGCTTGGATATGCACCAAAATGGGCTCAAATGTACACACAAATAAATGCTATCTGCTGGTGCCAACCAATCTTCTCACAGATTTTTAGTTTTTGTATAATTGGCTTGTGATGCGACCTTAATGTACAGTTGAGCAGTATTGTCATTATTTTCCCTACGATGAAAGTTTCTTAATATGGCTTGGATATGCACCAAAATGGGCTCAAGTGTACACAAAAATAAATGCTATCTGTTGGTGCCAACCAATCTTCTAACAGATTTTTAGTTTTTGTATAATTGGCTTGTGATGCGACCTTAATGTACAGTTGAGCAGATATTGTCATTATTTTCCCTACAATGAAATTTTCTTAATATGGCTTGGATATGCACCAAAATGGGCTCAAGTGTACACAAAAATAAATGCTATCTGCTGGTGCCAACCAATCTTCTCACAGGTTTTAATTTTGTATAATTGGCTTTAGATGCGACCTTAATGTACAGTTGAGCAGATATTGTCATTATTTTCCCTACGATGAAATTTTCTTAATATGGCTTGGATATGCACCAAAATAGGCTCAAATGTACACAAAAATAAATGCTATCTGCTGGTGCCAACCAATCTTCTCACAGACATTTTGTTTTTGTATAATTGGCTTGTGATGCGACCTTATTGTACATTTGAGCAGATATTGTCATTATTTTCCCTACGATGAAATGTTCTTAATATGGCTTGGATATGCACCAAAATGTGCTCAAATGTACACAAAAATAAATGCTATCCGCTGGTGCCAACCAATCTTCTCACAGGTTTTAGTTTTTGTATAATTGGCTTTAGATGCGACCTTAATGTACAGTTGAGCAGATATTGTCATTATTTTCACTACGATGAAATTTTCTTAATATGGCTTGGATATGCACCAAAATGGGCTCAAATGTACACACAAATAAATGCTATCTGCTGGTGCCAACCAATCTTCTCACAGGTTTTAGTTTTTGTATAATTGGCTTGTGATGCGACCTTAATGTACAGTTGAGCAGATATTGTCATTATTTTCCCTACAATGAAATTTTCTTAATATGGCTTGGATATGCACCAAAATAGGCTCAAATGTACACAAAAATAAATGCTATCTGCTGGTGCCAACCAATCTTCTCACTGACATTTTGTTTTTGTATAATTGGCTTTAGATGCGACCTTATTGTACATTTGAGCAGATATTGTCATTATTTTCCCTACGATGAAATTTTCTTAATATGGCTTGGATATGCACCAAAATGGGCTCAAATGTACACAAAAATAAATGCTATCTGCTGGTGCCAACCAATCTTCTCACAGGTTTTAGTTTTTGTATAATTGACTTTAGATGCGACCTTATTGTACATTTGAGCAGATATTGTCGTTATTTTCCCTACGATGAAATTTTCTAAATATCGCTTCGACATGCACTAAAATGGGCTCAAATGTACACAAACATAAATTCTATCTGCTGAGGCCAACCAATCTTCTCACAGATTTTTAGTTTTTGTACAATTGGCTTTAGATGCGACCTTATTCTACATTTGAACAGATATTGTCATTATTTTCCCTACGATGAAATTTTCTTAATATGGCTTGGATATGCACCAAAATGGGCTCAAATGTACACACAAATAAATGCTATCTGCTGGTGCCAACCGATCTTCTCACAGGTTTTTAGTTTTTGTATAATTGGCTTGAGATTCGACCTTAATGTACAGTTGAGCAGATATTGTCATTATTTTCCCTACGATGAAATTTTCCTTAATATGGCTTGGATATGCACCAAAATGGGCTCAAATGTACACACAAAGAAATGCTATCTGCTGGTGCCAACCAATCTTCTCACAGATTTTTAGTTTTTGTATAATTGGCTTGTGATGCGACCTTAATGTACAGTTGAGCAGATATTGTCATTATTTTCCCTATGATGAAATTTTTCTTAACATGGCTTGGATATGCACCAAAATGGCTTAAATGTACTCAAAAATAAATGCTATCTGCTGGTGCCAACCAATCTTCTCACAGGTTTTAGTTTTTGTATAATTGGCTTTAGATGCGACCTTAATGTACAGTTGAGCAGATACTGTCATTATTTTCCCTACGATGAAATTTTCTTAATATGGCTTGGATATGCACCAAAATGGGCTCAAATGTACACACAAATAAATGCTATCTGCTGGTGCCAACCAATCTTCTCACAGGTTTTAGTTTTTGGATAGTTGGCTTGTGATGCGACCTTAATGTACAGTTGAGCAGATATTGTCATTATTTTCCCTACGATGAAATTTTCTTAATATGGCTTGGATATGCACCAAAATGGGCTCAAATGTACAAAAGCATAAATGCTATCTGTTGGTGCCAACCAATCTTCTCACAGATTTTTAGTTTTTGTATAATTGGCTTGTGATGCGACCTTAATGTACAGTTGAGCAGATATTGTCATTATTTTCCTCATGATGAAATATTTCTTAATATGGCTTGGATATGCACCAAAATGGGCTCAAATGTACACACAAATAAATGCTATCTGCTGGTGCCAACCTATGTTCTCACAGATTTTTAGTTTTTGTATAATTGGCTTGTGATGCGACCTTAATGTACAGTTGAGCAGATATTGTCATTATTTTCCCTACGATGAAATTTTTCTTAATATGGCTTGGATATGCACCAAAATAGGCTCAAATGTACTCAAAAATAAATGCTATCTGTTGGTGCCAACCAATCTTCTCACAGATTTTTAGTTTTTGCATAATTGGCTTGTGATGCGACCTTAATGTACAGTTGAGCAGATATTGTCATTATTTTCCCTACGATGAAATTTTTCTTAATATGGCTTGGATATGCACCAAAATGGGCTCAAATGTACACACAAATAAATGCTATCTGCTGGTGCCAACCAATCTTCTCACAGATTTTTAGTTTTTGTATAATTGGCTTGTGATGCGACCTTAATGTACAGTTGAGCAGTATTGTCATTATTTTCCCTACGATGAAAGTTTCTTAATATGGCTTGGATATGCACCAAAATGGGCTCAAGTGTACACAAAAATAAATGCTATCTGTTGGTGCCAACCAATCTTCTAACAGATTTTTAGTTTTTGTATAATTGGCTTGTGATGCGACCTTAATGTACAGTTGAGCAGATATTGTCATTATTTTCCCTACAATGAAATTTTCTTAATATGGCTTGGATATGCACCAAAATGGGCTCAAGTGTACACAAAAATAAATGCTATCTGCTGGTGCCAACCAATCTTCTCACAGGTTTTAATTTTGTATAATTGGCTTTAGATGCGACCTCAATGTACAGTTGAGCAGATATTGTCATTATTTTCCCTACAATGAAATTTTCTTAATATGGCTTGGATATGCACCAAAATGGGCTCAAGTGTACACAAAAATAAATGCTATCTGTTGGTGCCAACCAATCTACTAACAGATTTTTAGTTTTTGTATAATTGGCTTGTGATGCGACCTTAATATACAGTTGAGCAGATATTGTCATTATTTTCCCTACGATGAAATTTTCTTAATATGGCTTGGATATGCACCAAAATAGGCTCAAATGTACACAAAAATAAATGCTATCTGCTGGTGCCAACCAATCTTCTCACAGACATTTTGTTTTTGTATAATTGGCTTTAGATGCGACCTTATTGTACATTTGAGCAGATATTGTCATTATTTTCCCTACGATGAAATGTTCTTAATATGGCTTGGATATGCACCAAAATGTGCTCAAATGTACACAAAAATAAATGCTATCCGCTGGTGCCAACCAATCTTCTCACAGGTTTTAGTTTTTGTATAATTGGCTTTAGATGCGACCTTAATGTACAGTTGAGCAGATATTGTCATTATTTTCACTACGATGAAATTTTCTTAATATGGCTTGGATATGCACCAAAATGGGCTCAAATGTACACACAAATAAATGCTATCTGCTGGTGCCAACCAATCTTCTCACAGGTTTTAGTTTTTGTATAGTTGGCTTGTGATGCGACCTTAATGTACAGTTGAGCAGATATTGTCATTATTTTCCCTACGATGAAATTTTCTTAATATGGCTTGGATATGCACCAAAATGGGCTCAAATGTACACAAAAATAAATGCTATCTGTTGGTGCCAACCAATCTTCTCACAGATTTTTAGTTTTTGTTTAATTGGCTTGAGATTCGGCCTTAATGTACAGTTGAGCAGAAATTGTCATTATTTTCCCTACGATGAAATTTTTCTTAATATGGCTTGGATATGCACCAAAATGGACTTAAATGTACACAAAAATAAATGCTATCTGCTGGTGCCAACCAATCTTCTCACAGGTTTTAGTTTTTGTATAATTGGCTTTAGATGCGACCTTATTGTACAGTTGAGCAGATATTGTCATTATTTTCCCTACGATGAAGTTTTTCTTAATATGGCTTGGATATGCACCAAAATGGGCTCAAATGTACACAAAAATAAATGCTATCTGCTGGTGCCGACCAATCTTTTCGATGATTTTTAGTTTTTGTTTAATTGGCTTGAGATTCGGCCTTAATGTACAGTTGAGCAGATATTGTCATTATTTTCCCTACAATGAAATTTATCTTAATATGGCTTTGATATGCACCAAAATGGGCTCAAATGTACGCAAAAATAAATGCTATCTGCTGGTGCCAACCAATCTTCTCACAGACATTTTGTTTTTGTATAATTGGCTTTAGATGCGACCTTATTGTACATTTGAGCAGATATTGTCATTATTTTCCCTACGATGAAATGTTCTTAATATGGCTTGGATATGCACCAAAATGGGCTCAAATGTACGCAAAAATAAATGCTATCCGCTGGTGCCAACCAATCTTCTCACAGGTTTTAGTTTTTGTATAATTATTGGCTTTAGATGCGACCTTAATGTACAGTTGAGCAGATATTGTCATTATTTTCCCTACAATGAAATGTTCTTAATATGGCTTGGATATGCACCAAAATGGGCTCAAATGTACGCAAAAATAAATGCTATCCGCTGGTGCCAACCAATCTTCTCACAGGTTTAAGTTTTTGTATAATTGGCTTTAGATGCGACCTTAATGTACAGTTGAGCAGATATTGTCATTATTTTCCCTACGATGAAATTTTCTTAATATGGCTTGGATATGCACCAACATGGGCTCAAATGTACACAAAAATAAATGCTATCTGTTGGTGCCAACCAATCTTCTCACAGATTTTTAGTTTTTGTATAATTGGCTTGAGATTCGACCTTAATGTACAGTTGAGCAGATATTGTCATTATTTTCCTCACGATGAAATTTTTCTTAATATGGCTTGGATATGCACCAAAATGGGCTCAAATGTACACAAAAATAAATGCTATCTGCTGGTGCCAACCAATCTTCTCACAGATTTTTAGTTTTTGTATAATTGGCTTGTGATGCGACCTCAATGTACAGTTGAGCAGATATTGTCATTATTTTCCCTACGATGAAATTTTTCTTAATATGGCTTGGATATGCACCAAAATGGGCTCAAATGTACTCAAAAATAAATGCTATCTGCTGGTGCCAACCAATCTTCTCACAGATTTTTAGTTTTTGTATAATTGGCTTGTGATGCGACCTTAATGTACAGTTGAGCAGATATTGTCATTATTTTCCCTACGATGAATCTTTTCTTAATATGGCTTGGATATGCACCAAAATGGGCTCAAATGTACACAAAAATAAATGCTATCTGCTGGTGCCAACCAATCTTCTAACAGATTTTTAGTTTTTGTATAATTGGCTTGTGATGCGACCTTAATGTACAGTTGAGCAGATATTGTCATTATTTTCCCTACGATGAAATTTTTCTTAACATGCCTTGGATATGCACCAAAATGGGCTCAAGTGTACACAAAAATAAATGCTATCTGTTGGTGCCAACCAATCTTCTAACAGATTTTTAGTTTTTGTATAATTGGCTTGTGATGCGACCTTAATGTACAGTTGAGCAGATATTGTCATTATTTTCCCTACGATGAAATTTTCTTAATATGGCTTGGATATGCACCAAAATAGGCTCAAATGTACACAAAAATAAATGCTATCTGCTGGTGCCAACCAATCTTCTCACAGACTTTTGTTTTTGTATAATTGGCTTTAGATGCGACCTTATTGTACATTGGAGCAGATATTGTCATTATTTTCCCTACGATGAAATTTTCTTAATATGGCTTGGATATGCACCAAAATGGGCTCAAATGTACTCAAAAATAAATGCTATCTGTTGGTGCCAACCAATCTTCTCACAGATTTTTAGTTTTTGCATAATTGGCTTGTGATGCGACCTTAATATACAGTTGAGCAGATACTGTCATTATTTTCCCTACAATGAAATTTTCTTAATATGGCTTGGATATGCACCAAAATGGGCTCAAATGTACACACAAATAAATGCTATCTGCTGGTGCCAACCAATCTTCTCACAGACATTTTGTTTTTGTATAATTGGCTTTAGATGCGACCTTATTGTACATTTGAGCAGATATTGTCATTATTTTCCCTATGATGAAATTTTCTTAATATGGCTTGGATATGCACCAAAATGGGCTCAAATGTACACAAAAATAAATGCTATCCGCTGGTGCCAACCAATCTTCTCACAGGTTTTAGTTTTTGTATAATTGGCTTTAGATGCGACCGTAATGTACAGTTGAGCAGATATTGTCATTATTTTCCCTACGATGAAATTTTCTTAATATGGCTTGGATATGCACCAAAATGGGCTCAAATGTACACACAAATAAATTCTATCTGCTGGTGCCAACCAATCTTCTCACAGGTTTTAGTTTTTGTATAGTTGGCTTGTGATGCGACCTTAATGTACAGTTGAGCAGATATTGTCATTATTTTCCCTACGATGAAATTTTCTTAATATGGCTTGGATATGCACCAAAATGGGCTCAAGTGTACACAAAAATAAATGCTATCTGCTGGTGCCAACCAATCTTCTCACAGACATTTTGTTTTTGTATAATTGGCTTGTGATGCGACCTTAATGTACAGTTGAGCAGATATTGTCATTATTTTCCCTACGATGAAGTTTTTCTTAATATGGCTTGGATATGCACCAAAATGGGCTCAAATGTACACAAAAATAAATGCTATCTGCTGGTGCCAACCAATCTTCTCACAGGTTTTAATTTTGTATAATTGGCTTTAGATGCGACCTTATTGTACATTTGAGCAGATATTGTCATTATTTTCCCTACGATGAAATTTTCTTAATATGGCTTGGATATGCACCAAAATGGGCTCAAGTGTACACAAAAATAAATGCTATCTGCTGGTGCCAACCAATCTTCTAACAGATTTTTAGTTTTTGTATAATTGGCTTGTGATGCGACCTTAATATACAGTTGAGCAGATATTGTCATTATTTTCCCTACGATGAAATTTTCTTAATATGGCTTGGATATGCACCAAAATAGGCTCAAATGTACACAAAAATAAATGCTATCCGCTGGTGCCAACCAATCTTCTCACAGGTTTTAGTTTTTGTATAATTGGCTTTAGATGCGACCGTAATGTACATTTGAGCAGATATTGTCATTATTTTCCCTACGATGAAATTTTCTTAATATGGCTTGGATATGCACCAAAATGGGCTCAAATGTACACACAAATAAATGCTATCTGCTGGTGCCAACCAATCTTCTCACAGACATTTTGTTTTTGTATAATTGGCTTTAGATGCGACCTTATTGTACATTTGAGCAGATATTGTCATTATTTTCCCTACGATGAAATTTTCTTAATATGGCTTGGATATGCACCAAAATGGGCTCAAATGTACACAAAAATAAATGCTATCCGCTGGTGCCAACCAATCTTCTCACAGGTTTTAGTTTTTGTATAATTTGCTTTAGATGCGACCGTAATGTACAGTTGAGCAGATATTGTCATTATTTTCCCTACGATGAAATTTTCTTAATATGGCTTGGATATGCACCAAAATGGGCTCAAATGTACACACAAATAAATGCTATCTGCTGGTGCCAACCAATCTTCTCACAGGTTTTAGTTTTTGTATAGTTGGCTTGTGATGCGACCTTAATGTACAGTTGAGCAGATATTGTCATTATTTTCCCTACGATGAAATTTTCTTAATATGGCTTGGATATGCACCAAAATGGGCTCAAGTGTACACAAAAATAAATGCTATCTGCTGGTGCCAACCAATCTTCTCACAGACATTTTGTTTTTGTATAATTGGCTTGTGATGCGACCTTAATGTACAGTTGAGCAGATATTGTCATTATTTTCCCTACGATGAAGTTTTTCTTAATATGGCTTGGATATGCACCAAAATGGGCTCAAATGTACACAAAAATAAATGCTATCTGCTTGTGCCAACCAATCTTCTCAGAGATGTTTAGTTTTTGTATAATTGGCTTGTGATTCGACCTTAATGTACAGATGAACAGATATTGTCATTATTTTCCCTACAATGAAATTTTCTTAATATGGCTTGGATATGCACCAAAATGGGCTCAAATGTACACAAAAATAAATGCTATCTGCTGGTGCCAACCAATCTTCTCACAGGTTTTAATTTTGTATAATTGGCTTTAGATTCAACCTTAATGTACAGTTGAGCAGATATTGTCATTATTTTCCCTACAATGAAATTTTCTTAATATGGCTTGGATATGCACCAAAATGGGCTCAAGTGTACACAAAAATAAATGCTATCTGTTGGTGCCAACCAATCTTCTAACAGATTTTTAGTTTTTGTATAATTGGCTTGTGATGCGACCTTAATATACAGTTGAGCAGATATTGTCATTATTTTCCCTACGATGAAATTTTCTTAATATGGCTTGGATATGCACCAAAATAGGCTCAAATGTACACAAAAATAAATGCTATCTGCTGGTGCCAACCAATCTTCTCACAGACATTTTGTTTTTGTATACTTGGCTTTAGATGCGACCTTATTGTACATTTGAGCAGATATTGTCATTATTTTCCCTACGATGAAATTTTCTTAATATGGCTTGGATATGCACCAAAATGGGCTCAAATGTACACAAAAATAAATGCTATCCGCTGGTGCCAACCAATCTTCTCACAGGTTTTAGTTTTTGTATAATTGGCTTTAGATGCGACCGTAATGTACAGTTGAGCAGATATTGTCATTATTTTCCCTACGATGAAATTTTCTTAATATGGCTTGGATATGCACCAAAATGGGCTCAAATGTACACACAAATAAATGCAATCTGCTGGTGCCAACAAATCTTCTCACAGGTTTTAGTTTTTGTATAGTTGGCTTGTGATGCGACCTTAATGTACAGTTGAGCAGATATTGTCATTATTTTCCCTACGATGAAATTTTCTTAATATGGCTTGGATATGCACCAAAATGGGCTCAAATGTACACAAAAATAAATGCTATCTGTTGGTGCCAACCAATCTTCTCACAGATTTTTAGTTTTTGTTTAATTGGCTTGAGATTATGCCTTAATGTACAGTTGAGCAGATATTGTCATTATTTTCCCTACAATGGAATTTTTCTTAATATGGCTTTGATATGCACCAAAATGGGCTCAATTGTACACTTAAATAAATGTTATCTGCTGGTGCCAACCAATCTTCTCACAGGTTTTAGTTTTTGTATAATTGGCTTTAGATGCGACCTTAATGTACAGTTGAGCAGATATTGTCATTATTTTCCCTACGATGAAATTTTCTTAATATGGCTTGGATATGCACCAACATGAGCTCAAATGTACACAAAAATAAATGCTATCTGTTGGTGCCAACCAATCTTCTAACAGATTTTTAGTTTTTGTATAATTGGCTTGTGATGCGACCTTAATGTACAGTTGAGCAGATATTGTCATTATTTTCCCTACGATGAAATTTTCTTAATATGGCTTGGATATGCACCAAAATGGGCTCAAATGTACACAAAAATAAATGCTATCTGCTGGTGCCAACCAATCTTCTCACAGGTTTTAATTTTGTATAATTGGCTTTAGATTCAACCTTAATGTACAGTTGAGCAGATATTGTCATTATTTTCCCTACAATGAAATTTTCTTAATATGGCTTGGATATGCACCAAAATGGGCTCAAGTGTACACAAAAATAAATGCTATCTGTTGGTGCCAACCAATCTTCTAACAGATTTTTAGTTTTTGTATAATTGGCTTGTGATGCGACCTTAATATACAGTTGAGCAGATATTGTCATTATTTTCCCTACGATGAAATTTTCTTAATATGGCTTGGATATGCACCAAAATAGGCTCAAATGTACACAAAAATAAATGCTATCTGCTGGTGCCAACCAATCTTCTCACAGACATTTTGTTTTTGTATACTTGGCTTTAGATGCGACCTTATTGTACATTTGAGCAGATATTGTCATTATTTTCCCTACGATGAAATTTTCTTAATATGGCTTGGATATGCACCAAAATGGGCTCAAATGTACACAAAAATAAATGCTATCCGCTGGTGCCAACCAATCTTCTCACAGGTTTTAGTTTTTGTATAATTGGCTTTAGATGCGACCGTAATGTACAGTTGAGCAGATATTGTCATTATTTTCCCTACGATGAAATTTTCTTAATATGGCTTGGATATGCACCAAAATGGGCTCAAATGTACACACAAATAAATGCTATCTGCTGGTGCCAACAAATCTTCTCACAGGTTTTAGTTTTTGTATAGTTGGCTTGTGATGCGACCTTAATGTACAGTTGAGCAGATATTGTCATTATTTTCCCTACGATGAAATTTTCTTAATATGGCTTGGATATGCACCAAAATGGGCTCAAATGTACACAAAAATAAATGCTATCTGTTGGTGCCAACCAATCTTCTCACAGATTTTTAGTTTTTGTTTAATTGGCTTGAGATTCGGCCTTAATGTACAGTTGAGCATAAATTGTCATTATTTTCCCTATGATGAAATCTTTCTTAATATGGCTTGGATATGCACCAAAATGGACTTAAATGTACACAAAAATAAATGCTATCTGCTGGTGCCAACCAGTCTTCTCACAGGTTTTAGTTTTTGTATAATTGGCTTTAGATGCGACCTTATTGTACAGTTGAGCAGATATTGTCATTATTTTCCCTACGATGAAGTTTTTCTTAATATGGCTTGGATATGCACCAAAATGGGCTCAAATGTACACAAAAATCAATGCTATCTGCTGGTGCCAACCAATCTTTTCACAGATTTTTAGTTTTTGTTTAATTGGCTTGAGATTATGCCTTAATGTACAGTTGAGCAGATATTGTCATTATTTTCCCTACAATGGAATTTTTCTTAATATGGCTTTGATATGCACCAAAATGGGCTCAATTGTACACTTAAATAAATGTTATCTGCTGGTGCCAACCAATCTTCTCACAGGTTTTAGTTTTTGTATAATTGGCTTTAGATGCGACCTTAATGTACAGTTGAGCAGATATTGTCATTATTTTCCCTACGATGAAATTTTCTTAATATGGCTTGGATATGCACCAACATGAGCTCAAATGTACACAAAAATAAATGCTATCTGTTGGTGCCAACCAATCTTCTAACAGATTTTTAGTTTTTGTATAATTGGCTTGTGATGCGACCTTAATGTACAGTTGAGCAGATATTGTCATTATTTTCCCTACGATGAAATTTTCTTAATATGGCTTGGATATGCACCAAAATAGGCTCAAATGTACACAAAAATAAATGCTATCTGCTGGTGCCAACCAATCTTCTCACAGACATTTTGTTTTTGTATAATTGGCTTTAGATGCGACCTTATTGTACATTTGAGCAGATATTGTCATTATTTTCCCTACGATGAAATGTTCTTAATATGGCTTGGATATGCACCAAAATGGGCTCAAATGTACGCAAAAATAAATGCTATCCGCTGGTGCCAACCAATCTTCTCACAGGTTTTAGTTTTTGTATAATTATTGGCTTTAGATGCGACCTTAATGTACAGTTGAGCAGATATTGTCATTAATTTCCCTACAATGAAATTTTCTTAATATGGCTTGGATATGCACCAAAATGGGCTCAAATGTACGCAAAAATAAATGCTATCCGCTGGTGCCAACCAATCTTCTCACAGGTTTTAGTTTTTGTATAATTGGCTTTAGATGCGACCTTAATGTACAGTTGAGCAGATATTGTCATTATTTTCCCTACGATGAAATTTTCTTAATATGGCTTGGATATGCACCAACATGGGCTCAAATGTACACAAAATTAAATGCTATCTGTTGGTGCCAACCAATCTTCTCACAGATTTTTAGTTTTTGTATAATTGGCTTGAGAATCGACCTTAATGTACAGTTGAGCAGATATTGTCATTATTTTCCTCACGATGAAATTTTTCTTAATATGGCTTGGATATGCACCAAAATGGGCTCAAATGTACACAAAAATAAATGCTATCTGTTGGTGCCAACCAATCTTCTAACAGATTTTTAGTTTTTGTATAATTGGCTTGTGATGCGACCTTAATGTACAGTTGAGCAGATATTGTCATTATTTTCCCTACGATGAAATTTTCTTAATATGGCTTGGATATGCACCAAAATAGGCTCAAATGTACACAAAAATAAATGCTATCTGCTGGTGCCAACCAATCTTCTCACAGACATTTTGTTTTTGTATAATTGGCTTTAGATGCGACCTTATTGTACATTTGAGCAGATATTGTCATTATTTTCCCTACGATGAAATGTTCTTAATATGGCTTGGATATGCACCAAAATGGGCTCAAATGTACGCAAAAATAAATGCTATCCGCTGGTGCCAACCAATCTTCTCACAGGTTTTAGTTTTTGTATAATTATTGGCTTTAGATGCGACCTTAATGTACAGTTGAGCAGATATTGTCATTATTTTCCCTACAATGAAATTTTCTTAATATGGCTTGGATATGCACCAAAATGGGCTCAAATGTACGCAAAAATAAATGCTATCCGCTGGTGCCAACCAGTCTTCTCACAGGTTTAAGTTTTTGTATAATTGGCTTTAGATGCGACCTTAATGTACAGTTGAGCAGATATTGTCATTATTTTCCCTACGATGAAATTTTCTTAATATGGCTTGGATATGCACCAACATGGGCTCAAATGTACACAAAATTAAATGCTATCTGTTGGTGCCAACCAATCTTCTCACAGATTTTTAGTTTTTGTATAATTGGCTTGAGAATCGACCTTAATGTACAGTTGAGCAGATATTGTCATTATTTTCCTCACGATGAAATTTTTCTTAATATGGCTTGGATATGCACCAAAATGGGCTCAAATGTACGCAAAAATAAATGCTATCCGCTGGTGCCAACCAGTCTTCTCACAGGTTTAAGTTTTTGTATAATTGGCTTTAGATGCGACCTTAATGTACAGTTGAGCAGATATTGTCATTATTTTCCCTACGATGAAATTTTCTTAATATGGCTTGGATATGCACCAACATGGGCTCAAATGTACACAAAATTAAATGCTATCTGTTGGTGCCAACCAATCTTCTCACAGATTTTTAGTTTTTGTATAATTGGCTTGAGAATCGACCTTAATGTACAGTTGAGCAGATATTGTCATTATTTTCCTCACGATGAAATTTTTCTTAATATGGCTTGGATATGCACCAAAATGGGCTCAAATGTACACAAAAATAAATGCTATCTGCTGGTGCCAACCAATCTTCTCACAGATTTTTAGTTTTTGTATAATTGGCTTGTGATGCGACCTCAATGTACAGTTGAGCAGATATTGTCATTATTTTCCCTACGATGAAATTTTTCTTAATATGGCTTGGATATGCACCAAAATGGGCTCAAATGTACTCAAAAATAAATGCTATCTGCTGGTGCCAACCAATCTTCTCACAGATTTTTAGTTTTTGTATAATTGGCTTGTGATGCGACCTTAATGTACAGTTGAGCAGATATTGTCATTATTTTCCCTACGATGAAATTTTTCTTAATATGGCTTGGATATGCACCAAAATGGGCTCAAATGTACACAAAAATAAATGCTATCTGCTGGTGCCAACCAATCTTCTAACAGATTTTTAGTTTTTGTATAATTGGTTTGTGATGCGACCTTAATGTACAGTTGAGCAGATATTGTCATTATTTTCCCTAGGATGAAATTTTTCTTAATATGGCTTGGATATGCACCAAAATGGGCTCAAGTGTACACAAAAATAAATGCTATCTGTTGGTGCCAACCAATCTTCTAACAGATTTTTAGTTTTTGTATAATTGGCTTGTGATGCGACGTTAATGTACAGTTGAGCAGATATTGTCATTAATTTTCCTACGATGAAATTTTCTTAATATGGCTTGGATATGCACCAAAATAGGCTCAAATGTACACAAAAATAAATGCTATCTGCTGGTGCCAACCAATCTTCTCACAGACATTTTGTTTTTGTATAATTGGCTTTAGATGCGACCTTATTGTACATTTGAGCAGATATTGTCATTATTTTCCTTACGATGAAATTTTCTTAATATGGCTTGGATATGCACCAAAATGGGCTCACATGTACGCAAAAATAAATGCTATCCGCTGGTGCCAACCAATCTTCTCACAGGTTTTAGTTTTTGTATAATTGGCTTTAGATGCGACCTTAATGTACAGTTGAGCAGATATTGTCATTATTTTCCCTACAATGAAATTTTCTTAATATGGCTTGGATATGCACCAAAATGGGCTCAAATGTACGCAAAAATAAATGCTATCCGCTGGTGCCAACCAATCTTCTCACAAGTTTTAGTTTTTGTATAATTGGCTTTAGATGCGACCTTAATGTACAGTTGAGCAGATATTGTCATTATTTTCCCTACGATGAAATGCTCTTAATATGGCTTGGACATGCACCAAAATGGGCTCAAATGTACACAAACATAAATTCTATCTGCTGGTGCCAAACAATCTTCTCACAGACATTTTGTTTTCGTATAATTGGCTTTAGATGCGACCTTATTGTACATTTGAGCAGATATTGTCATTATTGTCCCTACGTTGAAATTTTCTTAATATGGCTTGGATATGCACCAAAATGGGCTCAAATGTACGCAAAAATAAATGCTATCCGCTGGTGCCAACCAATCTTCTCACAGGTTTTAGTTTTTGTATAATTGGCTTTAGATGCGACCTTAATGTACAGTTGAGCAGATATTGTCATTATTTTCCCTACGATGAAATTTTTCTTAATATGGCTTGGATATGCACCAAAATGGGCTCAAATGTACTCAAAAATAAATGCTATCTGCTGGTGCCAACCAATCTTCTCACAGATTTTTAGTTTTTGTATAATTGGCTTGTGATGCGACCTTAATGTACAGTTGAGCAGATATTGTCATTATTTTCCCTACGATGAAATTTTTCTTAATATGGCTTGGATATGCACCAAAATGGGCTCAAATGTACACAAAAATAAATGCTATCTGTTGGTGCCAACCAATCTTCTAACAGATTTTTAGTTTTTGTATAATTGGCTTGTGATGCGACCTTAATGTACAGTTGAGCAGATATTGTCATTATTTTCCCTACGATGAAATTTTTCTTAATATGGCTTGGATATGCACCAAAATGGGCTCAAATGTACACAAAAATAAATGCTATCTGCTGGTGCCAACCAATCTTCTAACAGATTTTTAGTTTTTGTATAATTGGCTTGTGATGCGACCTTAATGTACAGTTGAGCAGATATTGTCATTATTTTCCCTACGATGAAATTTTCTTAATATGGCTTGGATATGCACCAAAATGAGCTCAAATGTACACAAAAATAAATACTATCTGCTGGTGCCAACCAATCTTCTCACAGACATTTTGTTTTTGTATAATTGGCTTTAGATGCGACCTTATTGTACATTTGAGCAGATATTGTCATTAATTTCCCTACAATGAAATTTTCTTAATATGGCTTGGATATGCACCAAAATGGGCTCAAATGTACGCAAAAATAAATGCTATCCGCTGGTGCCAACCAATCTTCTCACAAGTTTTAGTTTTTGTATAAATGGCTTTAGATGCGACCTTAATGTACAGTTGAGCAGATATTGTCATTATTTTCCCTACGATGAAATGCTCTTAATATGGCTTGGACATGCACCAAAATGGGCTCAAATGTACACAAACATAAATTCTATCTGCTGGTGCCAACCAATCTTCTCACAGACATTTTGTTTTTGTATAATTGGCTTTAGATGCAACCTTATTGTACATTTGAGCAGATATTGTCATTATTTTCCCTACGATGAAATGTTCTAAATATGGCTTCGACATGCACCAAAATGGGCTCAAATGTACGCAAAAATAAATGCTATCCGCTGGTGCCAACCAATCTTCTCACAGGTTTTATTTTTTTGTATAATTGGCTTAAGATGGGACCTTAATGTACAGTTGAGCAGATTTTGTCATTATTTTCCCTACGATGAAATTTTCTTAATATGGCTTGGATATGCACCAAAATGGGCTCAAATGTACACAAAAATAAATGCTCTCTGTTGGTGCCAACCAATCTTCTCACAGATTTTTAGTTTTTGTATAATTGGCTTGAGATGCGACCTTAATGTACAGTTGAAAAGATATTGTCATTATTGTCCCTACTATGAACTTTTCTTAATATGGCTTGGATATGCACCAAAATGGGCTCAAATGTACACAAAAATAAATGCTATCTGTTGGTGCCAACCAATCTTCTCACAGATTTTTAGTTTTTGTAAAATTGGCTTGAGATGCGACCTTAATGTACAGTTGAAAAGATATTGTCATTATTGTCCCTACTATGAAATTTTCTTAATATGGCTTGGATATGCACCAAAATGGGCTCAAATGTACACAAAAATAAATGCTATCTACTGGTGTCAACCAATCTTCTCACAGATTTTTAGTTTTTGTATAATTGGGTTTAGATGCCATCTTAATGTACAGTTGAGCAGATATTGTCATTATTGTCCCTACGATGAAATTTTCTTAAAAGGGCTTGGATATGCACCAAAATGGGCTCAAATGTACAAAAAAATAAATGCTATCTGCTGGTGCCAACCAATCTTCTCACAGACATTTTGTTTTCGTATAATTGGCTTTAGATGCGACCTTATTGTACATTTGAGCAGATATTGTCATTATTGTCCCTACGATGAAATTTTCTTAATATGGCTTGGATATGCACCAAAATGGGCTCAAATGTACACAAAAATAAATGCTATCTGCTGGTGCCAACCAATCTTCTCACAGACATTTTGTTTTTGTATAATTGGCTTTAGATGCGACCTTATTGTACATTTGAGCAGATATTGTCATTATTTTCCCTACGATGAAATGTTCTAAACATGGCTTCGACATGCACCAAAATGGGCTCAAATGTACGCAAAAATAAATGCTATCCGCTGGTGCCAACCAATCTTCTCACAGGTTTTATTTTTTTGTATAATTGGCTTTAGATGCGACCTTAATGTACAGTTGAGCAGATATTGTCATTATTTTCCCTACGATGAAATTTTCTTAATATGGCTTGGATATGCACCAAAATGGGCTCAAATGTACACAAAAATAAATGCTATCTGTTGGTGCCAACCACTCTTCTCACAGATTTTTAGTTTTTGTACAATTGGCTTGAGATGCGACCTTAATGTACAGTTGAAAAGATATTGTCATTATTGTCCCTACAGTGAAATTTTCTTAATATGGCTTGGATATGCACCAAAATGGGCCCAAATGTACACAAAAATAAATGCTTTCTACTGGTGTCAACCAATCTTCTCACAGATTTTTAGTTTTTGTATAATTGGCTTTAGATGCGACCTTATTGTACATTTGAGCAGATATTGTCATTATTGTCCCTACGATGAAATTTTCTTAATATGGCTTGGATATGCACCAAAATGGGCTCAAATGTACACAAAAATAAATACTATCTGCTGGTGCCAACCAATCTTTTCACAGACATTTTGTTTTTGTAAAATTGGCTTTAGATGCGACCTTATTGTACATTTGAGCAGATATTGTCATTACTTTCCCTAAGATGAAATGTTCTAAATATGACTTCGACATGCACCAAAATGGGCTCAAATGTACGCAAAAATAAATGCTATCCGCTGGTGCCAACCAATCTTCTCACAGGTTTTATTTTTTTGTATAATTGGCTTGTGATGCGACCTTAATGTACAGTTGAGCAGATATTGTCATTATTTTCCCTAGGATGAAATTTTTCTTAATATGGCTTGGATATGCACCAAAATGGGCTCAAGTGTACACAAAAATAAATGCTATCTGTTGGTGCCAACCAATCTTCTAACAGATTTTTAGTTTTTGTATAATTGGCTTGTGATGCGACCTTAATGTACAGTTGAGCAGATATTGTCATTATTTTCCCTACGATGAAATTTTCTTAATATGGCTTGGATATGCACCAAAATAGGCTCAAATGTACACAAAAATAAATGCTATCTGCTGGTGCCAACCAATCTTCTCACAGACATTTTGTTTTTGTATAATTGGCTTTAGATGCGACCTTATTGTACATTTGAGCAGATATTGTCATTATTTTCCTTACGATGAAATTTTCTTAATATGGCTTGGATATGCACCAAAATGGGCTCACATGTACGCAAAAATAAATGCTATCCGCTGGTGCCAACCAATCTTCTCACAGGTTTTAGTTTTTGTATAATTGGCTTTAGATGCGACCTTAATGTACAGTTGAGCAGATATTGTCATTATTTTCCCTACAATGAAATTTTCTTAATATGGCTTGGATATGCACCAAAATGGGCTCAAATGTACGCAAAAATAAATGCTATCCGCTGGTGCCAACCAATCTTCTCACAAGTTTTAGTTTTTGTATAATTGGCTTTAGATGCGACCTTAATGTACAGTTGAGCAGATATTGTCATTATTTTCCCTACGATGAAATGCTCTTAATATGGCTTGGACATGCACCAAAATGGGCTCAAATGTACACAAACATAAATTCTATCTGCTGGTGCCAAACAATATTCTCACAGACATTTTGTTTTCGTATAATTGGCTTTAGATGCGACCTTATTGTACATTTGAGCAGATATTGTCATTATTGTCCCTACGTTGAAATTTTCTTAATATGGCTTGGATATGCACCAAAATGGGCTCAAATGTACGCAAAAATAAATGCTATCCGCTGGTGCCAACCAATCTTCTCACAGGTTTTAGTTTTTGTATAATTGGCTTTAGATGCGACCTTAATGTACAGTTGAGCAGATATTGTCATTATTTTCCCTACGATGAAATTTTCTTAATATGGCTTGGATATGCACCAACATGGGCTCAAATGTACACAAAAATAAATGCTATCTGTTGGTGCCAACCAATCTTCTCACAGATTTTTAGTTTTTGTATAATTGGATTGAGATTCGACCTTAATGTACAGTTGAGCAGATATTGTCATTATTTTCCTCACGATGAAATTTTTCTTAATATGGCTTGGATATGCACCAAAATGGGCTCAAATGTACACAAAAATAAATGCTATCTGCTGGTGCCAACCAATCTTCTAACAGATTTTTAGTTTTTGTATAATTGGCTTGTGATGCGACCTTAATGTACAGTTGAGCAGATATTGTCATTATTTTCCCTACGATGAAATTTTTCTTAATATGGCTTGGATATGCACCAAAATGGGCTCAAATGTACTCAAAAATAAATGCTATCTGCTGGTGCCAACCAATCTTCTCACAGATTTTTAGTTTTTGTATAATTGGCTTGTGATGCGACCTTAATGTACAGTTGAGCAGATATTGTCATTATTTTCCCTACGATGAAATTTTTCTTAATATGGCTTGGATATGCACCAAAATGGGCTCAAGTGTACACAAAAATAAATGCTATCTGTTGGTGCCAACCAATCTTCTAACAGATTTTTAGTTTTTGTATAATTGGCTTGTGATGCGACCTTAATGTACAGTTGAGCAGATATTGTCATTATTTTCCCTACGATGAAATTTTCTTAATATGGCTTGGATATGCACCAAAATGAGCTCAAATGTACACAAAAATAAATACTATCTGCTGGTGCCAACCAATCTTCTCACAGACATTTTGTTTTTGTATAATTGGCTTTAGATGCGACCTTATTGTACATTTGAGCAGATATTGTCATTAATTTCCCTACAATGAAATTTTCTTAATATGGCTTGGATATGCACCAAAATGGGCTCAAATGTACGCAAAAATAAATGCTATCCGCTGGTGCCAACCAATCTTCTCACAAGTTTTAGTTTTTGTATAATTGGCTTTAGATGCGACCTTAATGTACAGTTGAGCAGATATTGTCATTATTTTCCCTACGATGAAATGCTCTTAATATGGCTTGGACATGCACCAAAATGGGCTCAAATGTACACAAACATAAATTCTATCTGCTGGTGCCAACCAATCTTCTCACAGACATTTTGTTTTTGTATAATTGGCTTTAGATGCAACCTTATTGTACATTTGAGCAGATATTGTCATTATTTTCCCTACGATGAAATGTTCTAAATATGGCTTCGACATGCACCAAAATGGGCTCAAATGTACGGAAAAATAAATGCTATCCGCTGGTGCCAACCAATCTTCTCACAGGTTTTATTTTTTTGTATAATTGGCTTAAGATGGGACCTTAATGTACAGTTGAGCAGATTTTGTCATTATTTTCCCTACGATGAAATTTTCTTAATATGGCTTGGATATGCACCAAAATGGGCTCAAATGTACACAAAAATAAATGCTCTCTGTTGGTGCCAACCAATCTTCTCACAGATTTTTAGTTTTTGTAAAATTGGCTTGAGATGCGACCTTAATGTACAGTTGAAAAGATATTGTCATTATTGTCCCTACTATGAAATTTTCTTAATATGGCTTGGATATGCACCAAAATGGGCTCAAATGTACACAAAAATAAATGCTATCTACTGGTGTCAACCAATCTTCTCACAGATTTTTAGTTTTTGTATAATTGGGTTTAGATGCCATCTTAATGTACAGTTGAGCAGATATTGTCATTATTGTCCCTACGATGAAATTTTCTTAAAAGGGCTTGGATATGCACCAAAATGGGCTCAAATGTACAAAAAAATAAATGCTATCTGCTGGTGCCAACCAATCTTCTCACAGACATTTTGTTTTCGTATAATTGGCTTTAGATGCGACCTTATTGTACATTTGAGCAGATATTGTCATTATTGTCCCTACGATGAAATTTTCTTAATATGGCTTGGATATGCACCAAAATGGGCTCAAATGTACACAAAAATAAATGCTATCTGCTGGTGCCAACCAATCTTCTCACAGACATTTTGTTTTTGTATAATTGGCTTTAGATGCGACCTTATTGTACATTTGAGCAGATATTGTCATTATTTTCCCTACGATGAAATGTTCTAAACATGGCTTCGACATGCACCAAAATGGGCTCAAATGTACGCAAAAATAAATGCTATCCGCTGGTGCCAACCAATCTTCTCACAGGTTTTATTTTTTTGTATAATTGGCTTTAGATGCGACCTTAATGTACAGTTGAGCAGATATTGTCATTATTTTCCCTACGATGAAATTTTCTTAATATGGCTTGGATATGCACCAAAATGGGCTCAAATGTACACAAAAATAAATGCTATCTGTTGGTGCCAACCACTCTTCTCACAGATTTTTAGTTTTTGTACAATTGGCTTGAGATGCGACCTTAATGTACAGTTGAAAAGATATTGTCATTATTGTCCCTACAGTGAAATTTTCTTAATATGGCTTGGATATGCACCAAAATGGGCCCAAATGTACACAAAAATAAATGCTATCTACTGGTGTCAACCAATCTTCTCACAGATTTTTAGTTTTTGTATAATTGGCTTTAGATGCGACCTTATTGTACATTTGAGCAGATATTGTCATTATTGTCCCTACGATGAAATTTTCTTAATATGGCTTGGATATGCACCAAAATGGGCTCAAATGTACACAAAAATAAATACTATCTGCTGGTGCCAACCAATCTTTTCACAGACATTTTGTTTTTGTAAAATTGGCTTTAGATGCGACCTTATTGTACATTTGAGCAGATATTGTCATTACTTTCCCTAAGATGAAATGTTCTAAATATGACTTCGACATGCACCAAAATGGGCTCAAATGTACGCAAAAATAAATGCTATCCGCTGGTGCCAACCAATCTTCTCACAGGTTTTATTTTTTTGTATAATTGGCTTGTGATGCGACCTTAATGTACAGTTGAGCAGATATTGTCATTATTTTCCCTACGATGAAATTTTCTTAATATGGCTTGGATATGCACCAAAATGAGCTCAAATGTACACAAAAATAAATACTATCTGCTGGTGCCAACCAATCTTCTCACAGACATTTTGTTTTTGTATAATTGGCTTTAGATGCGACCTTATTGTACATTTGAGCAGATATTGTCATTAATTTCCCTACAATGAAATTTTCTTAATATGGCTTGAATATGCACCAAAATGGGCTCAAATGTACGCAAAAATAAATGCTATCCGCTGGTGCCAACCAATCTTCTCACAAGTTTTAGTTTTTGTATAATTGGCTTTAGATGCGACCTTAATGTACAGTTGAGCAGATATTGTCATTATTTTCCCTACGATGAAATGCTCTTAATATGGCTTGGACATGCACCAAAATGGGCTCAAATGTACACAAACATAAATTCTATCTGCTGGTGCCAACCAATCTTCTCACAGACATTTTGTTTTTGTATATTTGGCTTTAGATGCAACCTTATTGTACATTTGAGCAGATATTGTCATTATTTTCCCTACGATGAAATGTTCTAAATATGGCTTCGACATGCACCAAAATGGGCTCAAATGTACGCAAAAATAAATGCTATCCGCTGGTGCCAACCAATCTTCTCACAGGTTTTATTTTTTTGTATAATTGGCTTAAGATGGGACCTTAATGTACAGTTGAGCAGATTTTGTCATTATTTTCCCTACGATGAAATTTTCTTAATATGGCTTGGATATGCACCAAAATGGGCTCAAATGTACACAAAAATAAATGCTCTCTGTTGGTGCCAACCAATCTTCTCACAGATTTTTAGTTTTTGTATAATTGGCTTGAGATGCGACCTTAATGTACAGTTGAAAAGATATTGTCATTATTGTCCCTACTATGAAATTTTCTTAATATGGCTTGGATATGCACCAAAATGGGCTCAAATGTACACAAAAATAAATGCTATCTGTTGGTGCCAACCAATCTTCTCACAGATTTTTAGTTTTTGTAAAATTGGCTTGAGATGCGACCTTAATGAACAGTTGAAAAGATATTGTCATTATTGTCCCTACTATGAAATTTTCTTAATATGGCTTGGATATGCACCAAAATGGGCTCAAATGTACACAAAAATAAATGCTATCTACTGGTGTCAACCAATCTTCTCACAGATTTTTAGTTTTTGTATAATTGGGTTTAGATGCCATCTTAATGTACAGTTGAGCAGATATTGTCATTATTGTCCCTACGATGAAATTTTCTTAAAAGGGCTTGGATATGCACCAAAATGGGCTCAAATGTACACAAAAATAAATGCTATCTGCTGGTGCCAACCAATCTTCTCACAGACATTTTGTTTTCGTATAATTGGCTTTAGATGCGACCTTATTGTACATTTGAGCAGATATTGTCATTATTGTCCCTACTATGAAATTTTCTTAATATGGCTTGGATATGCACCAAAATGGGCTCAAATGTACACACAAATAAATTCTATCTGCTGGTGCCAACCAATCTTCTCACAGGTTTAAGTTTTTGTATAGTTGGCTTGTGATGCGACCTTAATGTACAGTTGAGCAGATATTGTCATTATTTTCCCTACGATGAAATTTTCTTAATATGGCTTGGATATGCACCAAAATGGGCTCAAGTGTACACAAAAATAAATGCTATCTGCTGGTGCCAACCAATCTTCTCACAGACATTTTGTTTTTGTATAATTGGCTTGTGATGCGACCTTAATGTACAGTTGAGCAGATATTGTCATTATTTTCCCTACGATGAAGTTTTTCTTAATATGGCTTGGATATGCACCAAAATGGGCTCAAATGTACACAAAAATAAATGCTATCTGCTGGTGCCAACCAATCTTCTCACAGACATTTTGTTTTCGTATAATTGGCTTTAGATGCGACCTTATTGTACATTTGAGCAGATATTGTCATTATTGTCCCTACGATGAAATTTTCTTAATATGGCTTGGATATGCACCAAAATGGGCTCAAATGTACACAAAAATAAATGCTATCTGCTGGTGCCAACCAATCTTCTCACAGACATTTTGTTTTTGTATAATTGGCTTTAGATGCGACCTTATTGTACATTTGAGCAGATATTGTCATTATTTTCCCTACGATGAAATGTTCTAAATATGGCTTCGACATGCACCAAAATTGGCTCAAATGTACGCAAAAATAATGCTATCCGCTGGTGCCAACCAATCTTCTCACAGGTTTTATTTTTTTGTATAATTGGCTTTAGATGCGACCTTAATGTACAGTTGAGCAGATATTGTCATTATTTTCCCTACGATGAAATTTTCTTAATATGGCTTGGATATGCACCAAAATGGGCTCAAATGTACACAAAAATAAATGCTATCTGTTGGTGCCAACCAATCTTCTCACAGATTTTTAGTTTTTGTACAATTGGCTTGAGATGCGACCTTAATGTACAGTTGAAAAGATATTGTCATTATTGTCCCTACAGTGAAATTTTCTTAATATGGCTTGGATATGCACCAAAATGGGCCCAAATGTACACAAAAATAAATGCTATCTACTGGTGTCAACCAATCTTCTCACAGATTTTTAGTTTTTGTATAATTGGCTTTAGATGCGACCTTATTGTACATTTGAGCAGATATTGTCATTATTGTCCCTACGATGAAATTTTCTTAATATGGCTTGGATATGCACCAAAATGGGCTCAAATGTACACAAAAATAAATACTATCTGCTGGTGCCAACCAATCTTCTCACAGACATTTTGTTTTTGTATAATTGGCTTTAGATGCGACCTTATTGTACATTTGAGCAGATATTGTCACTACTTTCCCTAAGATGAAATGTTCTAAATATGGCTTCGACATGCACCAAAATGGGCTCAAATGTACGCAAAAATAAATGCTATCCGCTGGTGCCAACCAATCTTCTCACAGGTTTTATTTTTTTGTATAATTGGCTTGTGATGCGACCTTAATGTACAGTTGAGCAGATATTGTCATTATTTTCCCTACGATGAAATTTTCTTAATATGGCTTGGATATGCACCAAAATGGGCTCAAATGTACACACAAATAAATTCTATCTGCTGGTGCCAACCAATCTTCTCACAGGTTTTAGTTTTTGTATAGTTGGCTTGTGATGCGACCTTAATGTACAGTTGAGCAGATATTGTCATTATTTTCCCTACGATGAAATTTTCTTAATATGGCTTGGATATGCACCAAAATGGGCTCAAGTGTACACAAAAATAAATGCTATCTGCTGGTGCCAACCAATCTTCTCACAGACATTTTGTTTTTGTATAATTGGCTTGTGATGCGACCTTAATGTACAGTTGAGCAGATATTGTCATTATTTTCCCTACGATGAAGTTTTTCTTAATATGGCTTGGATATGCACCAAAATGGGCTCAAATGTACACAAAAATAAATGCTATCTGCTGGTGCCAACCAATCTTCTCACAGGTTTTAATTTTGTATAATTGGCTTTAGATGCGACCTTATTGTACATTTGAGCAGATATTGTCATTATTTTCCCTACGATGAAATTTTCTTAATATGGCTTGGATATGCACCAAAATGGGCTCAAGTGTACACAAAAATAAATGCTATCTGTTGGTGCCAACCAATCTTCTAACAGATTTTTAGTTTTTGTATAATTGGCTTGTGATGCGACCTTAATATACAGTTGAGCAGATATTGTCATTATTTTCCCTACGATGAAATTTTCTTAATATGGCTTGGATATGCACCAAAATAGGCTCAAATGTACACAAAAATAAATGCTATCTGCTGGTGCCAACCAATCTTCTCACAGACATTTTGTTTTTGTATAATTGGCTTTAGATGCGACCTTATTGTACATTTGAGCAGATATTGTCATTATTTTCCCTACGATGAAATTTTCTTAATATGGCTTGGATATGCACCAAAATGGGCTCAAATGTACACAAAAATAAATGCTATCCGCTGGTGCCAACCAATCTTCTCACAGGTTTTAGTTTTTGTATAATTGGCTTTAGATGCGACCGTAATGTACATTTGAGCAGATATTGTCATTATTTTCCCTACGATGAAATTTTCTTAATATGGCTTGGATATGCACCAAAATGGGCTCAAATGTACACACAAATAAATGCTATCTGCTGGTGCCAACCAATCTTCTCACAGACATTTTGTTTTTGTATAATTGGCTTTAGATGCGACCTTATTGTACATTTGAGCAGATATTGTCATTATTTTCCCTACGATGAAATTTTCTTAATATGGCTTGGATATGCACCAAAATGGGCTCAAATGTACACAAAAATAAATGCTATCCGCTGGTGCCAACCAATCTTCTCACAGGTTTTAGTTTTTGTATAATTGGCTTTAGATGCGACCGTAATGTACAGTTGAGCAGATATTGTCATTATTTTCCCTACGATGAAATTTTCTTAATATGGCTTGGATATGCACCAAAATGGGCTCAAATGTACACACAAATAAATGCTATCTGCTGGTGCCAACCAATCTTCTCACAGGTTTTAGTTTTTGTATAGTTGGCTTGTGATGCGACCTTAATGTACAGTTGAGCAGATATTGTCATTATTTTCCCTACGATGAAATTTTCTTAATATGGCTTGGATATGCACCAAAATGGGCTCAAGTGTACACAAAAATAAATGCTATCTGCTGGTGCCAACCAATCTTCTCACAGACACTTTGTTTTTGTATAATTGGCTTGTGATGCGACCTTAATGTACAGTTGAGCAGATATTGTCATTATTTTCCCTACGATGAAGTTTTTCTTAATATGGCTTGGATATGCACCAAAATGGGCTCAAATGTACACAAAAATACATGCTATCTGCTTGTGCCAACCAATCTTCTCAGAGATGTTTAGTTTTTGTATAATTGGCTTGTGATGCGAACTTAATGTACAGTTGAACAGATATTGTCATTATTTTCCCTACAATGAAATTTTCTTAATATGGCTTGGATATGCACCAAAATGGGCTCAAATGTACACAAAAATAAATGCTATCTGCTGGTGCCAACCAATCTTCTCACAGGTTTTAATTTTGTATAATTGGCTTTAGATGCGACCTTAATGTACAGTTGAGCAGATATTGCCATTATTTTCCCTACAATGAAATTTTCTTAATATGGCTTGGATATGCACCAAAATGGGCTCAAGTGTACACAAAAATAAATGCTATCTGTTGGTGCCAACCAATCTTCTAACAGATTTTTAGTTTTTGTATAATTGGCTTGTGATGCGACCTTAATATACAGTTGAGCAGATATTGTCATTATTTTCCCTACGATGAATTTTTCTTAATATGGCTTGGATATGCACCAAAATAGGCTCAAATGTACACAAAAATAAATGCTATCTGCTGGTGCCAACCAATCTTCTCACAGACATTTTGTTTTTGTATACTTGGCTTTAGATGCGACCTTATTGTACATTTGAGCAGATATTGTCATTATTTTCCCTACGATGAAATTTTCTTAATATGGCTTGGATATGCACCAAAATGGGCTCAAATGTACACAAAAATATATGCTATCCGCTGGTGCCAACCAATCTTCTCACAGGTTTTAGTTTTTGTATAATTGGCTTTAGATGCGACCGTAATGTACAGTTGAGCAGATATTGTCATTATTTTCCCTAAGATGAAATTTTCTTAATATGGCTTGGATATGCACCAAAATGGGCTCAAATGTACACACAAATAAATGCTATCTGCTGGTGCCAACCAATCTTCTCACAGGTTTTAGTTTTTGTATAGTTGGCTTGTGATGCGACCTTAATGTACAGTTGAGCAGATATTGTCATTATTTTCCCTACGATGAAATTTTTTTAATATGGCTTGGATATGCACCAAAATGGGCTCAAATGTACACAAAAATAAATGCTATCTGTTGGTGCCAACCAATCTTCTCACAGATTTTTAGTTTTTGTTTAATTGGCTTGAGAGTCGGCCTTAATGTACAGTTGAGCAGAAATTGTCATTATTTTCCCTATGATGAAATTTTTCTTAATATGGCTTGGATATGCACCAAAATGGACTTAAATGTACACAAAAATAAATGCTATCTGCTGGTGCCAACCAGTCTTCTCACAGGTTTTAGTTTTTGTATAATTGGCTTTAGATGCGACCTTATTGTACAGTTGAGCAGATATTGTCATTATTTTCCCTCAATGAAGTTTTTCTTAATATGGCTTGGATATGCACCAAAATGGGCTCAAATGTACACAAAAATCAATGCTATCTGCTGGTGCCAACCAATCTTTTCACAGATTTTTAGTTTTTTTTAATTGGCTTGAGATTCGGCCTTAATGTACAGTTGAGCAGATATTGTCATTATTTTCCCTACAATGAAATTTTTCTTAATATGGCTTTGATATGCACCAAAATGGGCTCAATTGTACACAAAAATAAATGCTATCTGTTGGTGCCAACCAATCTTCTAACAGATTTTTAGTTTTTGTATAATTGGCTTGTGATGCGACCTTAATGTACAGTTGAGCAGATATTGTCATTATTTTCCCTACGATGAAATTTTCTTAATATGGCTTGGATATGCACCAAAATAGGCTCAAATGTACACAAAAATAAATGCTATCTGCTGGTGCCAACCAATCTTCTCACAGACATTTTGTTTTTGTATAATTGGCTTTAGATGCGACCTTATTGTACATTTGAGCAGATATTGTCATTATTTTCCCTACGATGAAATGTTCTTAATATGGCTTGGATATGCACCAAAATGGGCTCAAATGTACGCAAAAATAAATGCTATCCGCTGGTGCCAACCAATCTTCTCACAGGTTTTAGTTTTTGTATAATTATTGGCTTTAGATGCGACCTTAATGTACAGTTGAGCAGATATTGTCATTATTTTCCCTACAATGAAATTTTCTTAATATGGCTTGGATATGCACCAAAATGGGCTCAAATGTACGCAAAAATAAATGCTATCCGCTGGTGCCAACCAATCTTCTCACAGGTTTTAGTTTTTGTATAATTGGCTTTAGATGCGACCTTAATGTACAGTTGAGCAGATATTGTCATTATTTTCCCTACGATGAAATTTTCTTAATATGGCTTGGATATGCACCAACATGGGCTCAAATGTACACAAAATTAAATGCTATCTGTTGGTGCCAACCAATCTTCTCACAGATTTTTAGTTTTTGTATAATTGGCTTGAGAATCGACCTTAATGTACAGTTGAGCAGATATTGTCATTATTTTCCTCACGATGAAATTTTTCTTAATATGGCTTGGATATGCACCAAAATGGGCTCAAATGTACACAAAAATAAATGCTATCTGCTGGTGCCAACCAATCTTCTCACAGATTTTTAGTTTTTGTATAATTGGCTTGTGATGCGACCTCAATGTACAGTTGAGCAGATATTGTCATTATTTTCCCTACGATGAAATTTTTCTTAATATGGCTTGGATATGCACCAAAATGGGCTCAAATGTACTCAAAAATAAATGCTATCTGCTGGTGCCAACCAATCTTCTCACAGATTTTTAGTTTTTGTATAATTGGCTTGTGATGCGACCTTAATGTACAGTTGAGCAGATATTGTCATTATTTTCCCTACGATGAAATTTTTCTTAATATGGCTTGGATATGCACCAAAATGGGCTCAAATGTACACAAAAATAAATGCTATCTGCTGGTGTCAACCAATCTTCTAACAGCTTTTTAGTTTTTGTATAATTGGCTTGTGATGCGACCTTAATGTACAGTTGAGCAGATATTGTCATTATTTTCCCTACGATGAAATTTTCTTAATATGGCTTGGATATGCACCAAAATAGGCTCAAATGTACACAAAAATAAATGCTATCTGCTGGTGCCAACCAATCTTCTCACAGACATTTTGTTTTTGTATAATTGGCTTTAGATGCGACCTTATTGTACATTTGAGCAGATATTGTCATTATTTTCCCTACGATGAAATTTTCTTAATATGGCTTGGATATGCACCAAAATGGGCTCACATGTACGCAAAAATAAATGCTATCCGCTGGTGCCAACCAATCTTCTCACAGGTTTTAGTTTTTGTATAATTGGCTTTAGATGCGACCTTAATGTACAGTTGAGCAGATATTGTCATTATTTTCCCTACAATGAAATTTTCTTAATATGGCTTGGATATGCACCAAAATGGGCTCAAATGTACGCAAAAATAAATGCTATCCGCTGGTGCCAACCAATCTTCTCACAAGTTTTAGTTTTTGTATAATTGGCTTTAGATGCGACCTTAATGTACAGTTGAGCAGATATTGTCATTATTTTCCCTACGATGAAATGCTCTTAATATGGCTTGGACATGCACCAAAATGGGCTCAAATGTACACAAACATAAATTCTATCTGCTGGTGCCAAACAATCTTCTCACAGACATTTTGTTTTCGTATAATTGGCTTTAGATGCGACGTTATTGTACATTTGAGCAGATATTGTCATTATTGTCCCTACGTTGAAATTTTCTTAATATGGCTTGGATATGCACCAAAATGGGCTCAAATGTACGCAAAAATAAATGCTATCCGCTGGTGCCAACCAATCTTCTCACAGGTTTTAGTTTTTGTATAATTGGCTTTAGATGCGACCTTAATGTACAGTTGAGCAGATATTGTCATTATTTTCCCTACGATGAAATTTTCTTAATATGGCTTGGATATGCACCAACATGGGCTCAAATGTACACAAAAATAAATGCTATCTGTTGGTGCCAACCAATCTTCTCACAGATTTTTAGTTTTTGTATAATTGGCTTGAGATTCGACCTTAATGTACAGTTGAGCAGATATTGTCATTATTTTCCTCACGATGAAATTTTTCTTAATATGGCTTGGATATGCACCAAAATGGGCTCAAATGTACACAAAAATAAATGCTATCTGCTGGTGCCAACCAATCTTCTAACAGATTTTTAGTTTTTGTATAATTGGCTTGTGATGCGACCTTAATGTACAGTTGAGCAGATATTGTCATTATTTTCCCTACGATGAAATTTTTCTTAATATGGCTTGGATATGCACCAAAATGGGCTCAAATGTACTCAAAAATAAATGCTATCTGCTGGTGCCAACCAATCTTCTCACAGATTTTTAGTTTTTGTATAATTGGCTTGTGATGCGACCTTAATGTACAGTTGAGCAGATATTGTCATTATTTTCCCTACGATGAAATTTTTCTTAATATGGCTTGGATATGCACCAAAATGGGCTCAAATGTACACAAAAATAAATGCTATCTGCTGGTGCCAACCAATCTTCTAACAGATTTTTAGTTTTTGTATAATTGGCTTGTGATGCGACCTTAATGTACAGTTGAGCAGATATTGTCATTATTTTCCCTACGATGAAATTTTTCTTAATATGGCTTGGATATGCACCAAAATGGGCTCAAGTGTACACAAAAATAAATGCTATCTGTTGGTGCCAACCAATCTTCTAACAGATTTTTAGTTTTTGTATAATTGGCTTGTGATGCGACCTTAATGTACAGTTGAGCAGATATTGTCATTATTTACCCTACGATGAAATTTTCTTAATATGGCTTGGATATGCACCAAAATGAGCTCAAATGTACACAAAAATAAATACTATCTGCTGGTGCCAACCAATCTTCTCACAGACATTTTGTTTTTGTATAATTGGCTTTAGATGCGACCTTATTGTACATTTGAGCAGATATTGTCATTAATTTCCCTACAATGAAATTTTCTTAATATGGCTTGGATATGCACCAAAATGGGCTCAAATGTACGCAAAAATAAATGCTATCCGCTGGTGCCAACCAATCTTCTCACAAGTTTTAGTTTTTGTATAATTGGCTTTAGATGCGACCTTAATGTACAGTTGAGCAGATATTGTCATTATTTTCCCTACGATGAAATGCTCTTAATATGGCTTGGACATGCACCAAAATGGGCTCAAATGTACACAAACATAAATTCTATCTGCTGGTGCCAACCAATCTTCTCACAGACATTTTGTTTTTGTATAATTGGCTTTAGATGCAACCTTATTGTACATTTGAGCAGATATTGTCATTATTTTCCCTACGATGAAATGTTCTAAATATGGCTTCGACATGCACCAAAATGGGCTCAAATGTACGCAAAAATAAATGCTATCCGCTGGTGCCAACCAATCTTCTCACAGGTTTTATTTTTTTGTATAATTGGCTTAAGATGGGACCTTAATGTACAGTTGAGCAGATTTTGTCATTATTTTCCCTACGATGAAATTTTCTTAATATGGCTTGGATATGCACCAAAATGGGCTCAAATGTACACAAAAATAAATGATCTCTGTTGGTGCCAACCAATCTTCTCACAGATTTTTAGTTTTTGTATAATTGGCTTGAGATGCGACCTTAATGTACAGTTGAAAAGATATTGTCATTATTGTCCCTACTATGAAATTTTCTTAATATGGCTTGGATATGCACCAAAATGGGCTCAAATGTACACAAAAATAAATGCTATCTGTTGGTGTCAACCAATCTTCTCACAGATTTTTAGTTTTTGTAAAATTGGCTTGAGATGCGACCTTAATGTACAGTTGAAAAGATATTGTCATTATTGTCCCTACTATGAAATTTTCTTAATATGGCTTGGATATGCACCAAAATGGGCTCAAATGTACACAAAAATAAATGCTATCTACTGGTGTCAACCAATCTTCTCACAGATTTTTAGTTTTTGTATAATTGGGTTTAGATGCCATCTTAATGTACAGTTGAGCAGATATTGTCATTATTGTCCCTACGATGAAATTTTCTTAAAAGGGCTTGGATATGCACCAAAATGGGCTCAAATGTACACAAAAATAAATGCTATCTGCTGGTGCCAACCAATCTTCTCACAGACATTTTGTTTTCGTATAATTGGCTTTAGATGCGACCTTATTGTACATTTGAGCAGATATTGTCATTATTTTCCCTACGATGAAATGTTCTAAATATGGCTTCGACATGCACCAAAATGGGCTCAAATGTACGCAAAAATAAATGCTATCCGCTGGTGCCAACCAATCTTCTCACAGGTTTTATTTTTTTGTATAATTGGCTTTAGATGCGACCTTAATGTACAGTTGAGCAGATATTGTCATTATTTTCCCTACGATGAAATTTTCTTAATATGGCTTGGATATGCACCAAAATGGGCTCAAATGTACACAAAAATAAATGCTATCTGTTGGTGCCAACCAATCTTCTCACAGATTTTTAGTTTTTGTACAATTGGCTTGAGATGCGACCTTAATGTACAGTTGAAAAGATATTGTCATTATTGTCCCTACAGTGAAATTTTCTTAATATGGCTTGGATATGCACCAAAATGGGCCCAAATGTACACAAAAATAAAATGCTATCTACTGGTGTCAACCAATCTTCTCACAGATTTTTAGTTTTTGTATAATTGGCTTTAGATGCGACCTTATTGTACATTTGAGCAGATATTGTCATTATTGTCCCTACGATGAAATTTTCTTAATATGGCTTGGATATGCACCAAAATGGGCTCAAATGTACACAAAAATAAATACTATCTGCTGGTGCCAACCAATCTTCTCACAGACATTTTGTTTTTGTATAATTGGCTTTAGATGCGACCTTATTGTACATTTGAGCAGATCTTGTCATTACTTTCCCTAAGATGAAATGTTCTAAATATGGCTTCGACATGCACCAAAATGGGCTCAAATGTACGCAAAAATAAATGCTATCCGCTGGTGCCAACCAATCTTCTCACAGGTTTTATTTTTTTGTATAATTGGCTTTTGATGCGACCTTAATGTACAGTTGAGCAGATATTGTCATTATTTTCCCTACGATGAAATTTTCTTAATATGGCTTGGATATGCACCAAAATGGGCTCAAATGTACACAAAAATAAATGCTATCTGTTGGTGCCAACCAATCTTCTCACAGATTTTTAGTTTTTGTACAATTGGCTTGAGATGCGACCTTAATGTACAGTTGAAAAGATATTGTCATTATTGTCCCTACTATGAAATTTTCTTCATATGGCTTGGATATGCACCAAAATGGGCCCAAATGTACACAAAAATAAATGCTATCTACTGGTGTCAACCAATCTTCTCACAGATTTTTAGTTTTTGTATAATTGGCTTTAGATGCCATCTTAATGTACAGTTGAGCAGATATTGTCATTATTGTCCCTACGATGAACTTTTCTTAAAAGGGCTTGGATATGCACCAAAATGGGCTCAAATGTACACAAAAATAAATGCTATCTGCTGGTGCCAACCAATCTTTTCACAGACATTTTGTTTTCGTATAATTGGCTTTAGATGCGACCTTATTGTACATTTGAGCAGATATTGTCATTATTGTCCCTACGATGAAATTTTCTTAATATGGCTTGGATATGCACCAAAATGGGCTCAAATGTACACAAAAATAAATGCTATCTGCTGGTGCCAACCAATCTTCTCACAGACATTTTGTTTTTGTATAATTGGCTTTAGATGCGACCTTATTGTACATTTGAGCAGATATTGTCATTATTTTCCCTACGATGAAATGTTCTAAATATGGCTTCGACATGCACCAAAATGGGCTCAAATGTACGCAAAAATAAATGCTATCCGCTGGTGCCAACCAATCTTCTCACATGTTTTTTTTTTTGTATAATTGGCTTTAGATGCGACCTTAATGTACATTTGAGCAGATATTGTCATTATTTTCCCTACGATGAACTTTTCTTAATATGGCTTGGATATGCACCAAAATGGGCTCAAATGTACACAAAAATAAATGCTATCTGTTGGTGCCAACCAATCTTCTCACAGATTTTTCGTTTTTGTACAATTGGCTTGAGATGCGACCTTAATGTACAGTTGAAAAGATATTGTCATTATTGTCCCTACTATGAAATTTTCTTAATATGGCTTGGATATGCACCAAAATGGGCCCAAATGTACACAAAAATAAATGCTATCAACTGGTGTCAACCAATCTTCTCACAGATTTTTAGTCTTTGTATAATTGGCTTTAGATGCCATCTTAATGTACAGTTGAGCAGATATTGTCATTATTGTCCCTACGATGAAATTTTCTTTAAAAAGGGCTTGGATATGCAACAAAATGGGCTCAAATGTACACAAAAATAAATGCTATCTGCTGGTGCCAACCAATCTTCTCACAGACATTTTGTTTTCGTATAATTGGCTTTAGATGCTACCTTAACGTACAGCTGAACAGATATTGTCATTATTTTCCCTACGATGAAATTTTCTTAATATGGCTTGGATATGCACCAAAATGGGCTCAAATGTACACAAAATAAATGCTATCTGCTGGTGCCAACCAATCTTCTCACAGACATTTTGTTTTCGTAAAATTGGCTTTAGATGCGACCTTATTGTACATTTGAGCAGATATTGTCATTATTGTCCCTACTATGAAATTTTCTTAATATGGCTTGGATATGTACCAAAATGGGCTCAAATGTACATAAAAATAAATGCTATCTGCTGGTGCCAACCAATCTTCTCACAGACATTTTGTTTTTGTATAATTGGCTTTAGATGCGACCTTATTGTACATTTGAGCAGATATTGTCATTATTTTCCCTACGATGAAATGTTCTAAATATGGCTTCGACATGCACCAAAATGGGCTCAAATGTACACAAAAATAAATGCTATCTGCTGGTGCCAACCAATCTTCTCACAGACATTTTGTTTTTGTATAATTGGCTTTAGATGCGACCTTATTGTACATTTGAGCAGATATTGTCATTATTGTCCCTACGATGAAATTTTCTTAATATGGCTTGGATATGCACCAAAATGGGCTCAAATGTACACAAAAATAAATGCTATCTGCTGATGCCAACCAATCTTCTCACAGACATTTTGTTTTTGTATAATTGGCTTTAGATGCGACCTTATTGTACATTTGAGCAGATATTGTCATTATTTTCCCTACGATGAAATGTTCTAAATATGGCTTCGACATGCACGAAAATGGGCTCAAATGTACGCAAAAATAAATGCTATCCGCTGGTGCCAACCAATCTTCTCACAGGTTTGTTTTTTTTGTACAATTGGCTTGAGATGCGACCTTAATGTACAGTTAAAAAGATATTGTCATTATTGTCCCTACTATGAAATTTTCTTAATATGGCTTGGATATGCACCAAAATGGGCCCAAATGTACACAAAAATAAATGCTATCTACTGGTGTCAACCCATCTTCTCACAGATTTTTAGTCTTTGTATAATTGGCTTTAGATGCCATCTTAATGTACAGTTGAGCAGATATTGTCATTATTGTCCCTACGATGAAATTTTCTTTAAAAAGGGCTTGGATATGCAACAAAATGGGCTCCAATGTACACAAAAATAAATGCTATCTGCTGGTGCCAACCAATCTTCTCACAGACATTTTGTTTTCGTATAATTGGCTTTAGATGCGACCTTATTGTACATTTGAGCAGATATTGTCATTATTGTCCCTACGATGAAATTTTCTTAATATGGCTTGGATATGCACCAAAATGGGCTCAAATGTACACAAAAATAAATGCTATCTGCTGGTGCCAACCAATCTTCTCACAGACATTTTGTTTTTTTATAATTGGCTTTAGATGCGACCTTATTGTACATTTGAGCAGATATTGTCATTACTTTCCCTAAGATGAAATGTTCTAAATATGGCTTCGACATGCACCAAAATGGGCTCAAATGTACGCAAAAATAAATGCTATCCGCTGGTGCCAACCAATCTTCTCACAGGTTTTATTTTTTTGTATAATTGGCTTTTGATGCGACCTTAATGTACAGTTGAGCAGATATTGTCATTATTTTCCCTACGATGAAATTTTCTTAATATGGCTTGGATATGCACCAAAATGGGCTCAAATGTACACAAAAATAAATGCTATCTGTTGGTGCCAACCAATCTTCTCACAGATTTTTAGTTTTTGTACAATTGGCTTGAGATGCGACCTTAATGTACAGTTGAAAAGATATTGTCATTATTGTCCCTACTATGAAATTTTCTTCATATGGCTTGGATATGCACCAAAATGGGCCCAAATGTACACAAAAATAAATGCTATCTACTGGTGTCAACCAATCTTCTCACAGATTTTTAGTTTTTGTATAATTGGCTTTAGATGCCATCTTAATGTACAGTTGAGCAGATATTGTCATTATTGTCCCTACGATGAACTTTTCTTAAAAGGGCTTGGATATGCACCAAAATGGGCTCAAATGTACACAAAAATAAATGCTATCTGCTGGTGCCAACCAATCTTTTCACAGACATTTTGTTTTCGTATAATTGGCTTTAGATGCGACCTTATTGTACATTTGAGCAGATATTGTCATTATTGTCCCTACGATGAAATTTTCTTAATATGGCTTGGATATGCACCAAAATGGGCTCAAATGTACACAAAAATAAATGCTATCTGCTGGTGCCAACCAATCTTCTCACAGACATTTTGTTTTTGTATAATTGGCTTTAGATGCGACCTTATTGTACATTTGAGCAGATATTGTCATTATTTTCCCTACGATGAAATGTTCTAAATATGGCTTCGACATGCACCAAAATGGGCTCAAATGTACGCAAAAATAAATGCTATCCGCTGGTGCCAACCAATCTTCTCACATGTTTTTTTTTTTGTATAATTGGCTTTAGATGCGACCTTAATGTACATTTGAGCAGATATTGTCATTATTTTCCCTACGATGAACTTTTCTTAATATGGCTTGGATATGCACCAAAATGGGCTCAAATGTACACAAAAATAAATGCTATCTGTTGGTGCCAACCAATCTTCTCACAGATTTTTCGTTTTTGTACAATTGGCTTGAGATGCGACCTTAATGTACAGTTGAAAAGATATTGTCATTATTGTCCCTACTATGAAATGTTCTTAATATGGCTTGGATATGCACCAAAATGGGCCCAAATGTACACAAAAATAAATGCTATCAACTGGTGTCAACCAATCTTCTCACAGATTTTTAGTCTTTGTATAATTGGCTTTAGATGCCATCTTAATGTACAGTTGAGCAGATATTGTCATTATTGTCCCTACGATGAAATTTTCTTTAAAAAGGGCTTGGATATGCAACAAAATGGGCTCAAATGTACACAAAAATAAATGCTATCTGCTGGTGCCAACCAATCTTCTCACAGACATTTTGTTTTCGTATAATTGGCTTTAGATGCTACCTTAACGTACAGCTGAACAGATATTGTCATTATTTTCCCTACGATGAAATTTTCTTAATATGGCTTGGATATGCACCAAAATGGGCTCAAATGTACACAAAATAAATGCTATCTGCTGGTGCCAACCAATCTTCTCACAGACATTTTGTTTTCGTAAAATTGGCTTTAGATGCGACCTTATTGTACATTTGAGCAGATATTGTCATTATTGTCCCTACTATGAAATTTTCTTAATATGGCTTGGATATGTACCAAAATGGGCTCAAATGTACATAAAAATAAATGCTATCTGCTGGTGCCAACCAATCTTCTCACAGACATTTTGTTTTTGTATAATTGGCTTTAGATGCGACCTTATTGTACATTTGAGCAGATATTGTCATTATTTTCCCTACGATGAAATGTTCTAAATATGGCTTCGACATGCACCAAAATGGGCTCAAATGTACACAAAAATAAATGCTATCTGCTGGTGCCAACCAATCTTCTCACAGACATTTTGTTTTCGTATAATTGGCTTTAGATGCGACCTTATTGTACATTTGAGCAGATATTGTCATTATTGTCCCTACGATGAAATTTTCTTAATATGGCTTGGATATGCACCAAAATGGGCTCAAATGTACACAAAAATAAATGCTATCTGCTGATGCCAACCAATCTTCTCACAGACATTTTGTTTTTGTATAATTGGCTTTAGATGCGACCTTATTGTACATTTGAGCAGATATTGTCATTATTTTCCCTACGATGAAATGTTCTAAATATGGCTTCGACATGCACGAAAATGGGCTCAAATGTACGCAAAAATAAATGCTATCCGCTGGTGCCAACCAATCTTCTCACAGGTTTGTTTTTTTTGTACAATTGGCTTGAGATGCGACCTTAATGTACAGTTAAAAAGATATTGTCATTATTGTCCCTACTATGAAATTTTCTTAATATGGCTTGGATATGCACCAAAATGGGCCCAAATGTACACAAAAATAAATGCTATCTACTGGTGTCAACCCATCTTCTCACAGATTTTTAGTCTTTGTATAATTGGCTTTAGATGCCATCTTAATGTACAGTTGAGCAGATATTGTCATTATTGTCCCTACGATGAAATTTTCTTTAAAAAGGGCTTGGATATGCAACAAAATGGGCTCCAATGTACACAAAAATAAATGCTATCTGCTGGTGCCAACCAATCTTCTCACAGACATTTTGTTTTCGTATAATTGGCTTTAGATGCGACCTTATTGTACATTTGAGCAGATATTGTCATTATTGTCCCTACGATGAAATTTTCTTAATATGGCTTGGATATGCACCAAAATGGGCTCAAATGTACACAAAAATAAATGCTATCTGCTGGTGCCAACCAATCTTCTCACAGACATTTTGTTTTTTTATAATTGGCTTTAGATGCGACCTTATTGTAGATTTGAGCAGATATTGTCATTATTTTCCCTACGATGAAATGTTCTAAATATGGCTTCGACATGCACGAAAATGGGCTCAAATGTACGCAAAAATAAATGCTATCCGCTGGTGCCAACCAATCTTCTCACAGGTTTGTTTTTTTTGTACAATTGGCTTGAGATGCGACCTTAATGTACAGTTAAAAAGATATTGTCATTATTGTCCCTACTATGAAATTTTCTTAATATGGCTTGGATATGCACCAAAATGGGCCCAAATGTACACAAAAATAAATGCTATCTACTGGTGTCAACCCATCTTCTCACAGATTTTTAGTCTTTGTATAATTGGCTTTAGATGCCATCTTAATGTACAGTTGAGCAGATATTGTCATTATTGTCCCTACGATGAAATTTTCTTTAAAAAGGGCTTGGATATGCAACAAAATGGGCTCCAATGTACACAAAAATAAATGCTATCTGCTGGTGCCAACCAATCTTCTCACAGACATTTTGTTTTCGTATAATTGGCTTTAGATGCGACCTTATTGTACATTTGAGCAGATATTGTCATTATTGTCCCTACGATGAAATTTTCTTAATATGGCTTGGATATGCACCAAAATGGGCTCAAATGTACACAAAAATAAATGCTATCTACTGGTGCCAACCAATCTTCTCACAGACATTTTGTTTTTTTTATAATTGGCTTTAGATGCGACCTTATTGTAGATTTGAGCAGATATTGTCATTATTTTCCCTACTATGAAATGTTCTAAATATGGCTTCGACATGCACCAAAATGGGCTCAAATGTACGCAGGAATAAATGCTATCCGCTGGTGTCAACCAATCTTCTCACAGGTTTTATTTTTTTGTATAATTGGCTTTAGATGCGACCTTAATGTACAGTTGAGCAGATATTGTCATTATTTTCCCTACGATGAAATTTTCTTAATATGGCTTGGATATGCACCAAAATGGGCTCAAATGTACACAAAAATAAATGCGATCTGTTGGTGCCAACCAATTTTCTCACAGATTTTTGTTTTTGTACAATTGGCTTGAGATGCGACCTTAATGTACAGTTGAAAAGATATTGTCATTATTGTCCCTACTATGAAATGTTCTTAATATGGCTTGGATATGCACCAAAATGGGCTCAAATGTACACAAAAATAAATGCTATCTACTGGTGTCAACCAATCTTCTCACAGATTTTTAGTTTTTGTATAATTGGCTTTAGATGCCATCTTAATGTACAGTTGAGCAGATATTGTCATTATTGTCCCTACGATGAAATTTTCTTAAAAGGGCTTGGATATGCACCAAAATGGGCTCAAATGTACACAAAAATAAATGCTATCTGCTGGTGCCAACCAATCTTCTCACAGACATTTTGTTTTCGTATAATTGGCTTTAGATGCGACCTTATTGTACATTTGAGCAGATATTGTCATTATTGTCCCTACGATGAAATTTTCTTAAAAGGGCTTGGATATGCACCAAAAAGGGCTCAAATGTACACAAAAATAAATGCTATCTGCTGGTGCCAACCAATCTTCTCACAGACATTTTGTTTTTGTATAATTGGCTTTAGATGCGACCTTATTGTACATTTGAGCAGATATTGTCATTATTTTCCCTACGATGAAATGTTCTAAATATGGCTTCGACATGCACGAAAATGGGCTCAAATGTACGCAAAAATAAATGCTATCCACTGGTGCCAACCAATCTTCTCACAGGTTTTTTTTTTTTGTATAATTGGCTTTAGATGCGACCTTAATGTACAGTTGAGCAGATATTGTCATTATTTTCCCTACGATGAAATTTTCTTAATATGGCTTGGATATGCACCAAAATGGGCTCAAATGTACACAAAAATAAATGCTATCTGTTGGTGCCAACCAATCTTCTCACAGATTTTTCGTTTTTGTACAATTGGCTTGAGATGCGACCTTAATGTACAGTTAAAAAGATATTGTCATTATTGTCCCTACTATGAAATTTTCTTAATATGGCTTGGATATGCACCAAAATGGGCCCAAATGTACACAAAAATAAATGCTATCTACTGGTGTCAACCCATCTTCTCACATATTTTTAGTCTTTGTATAATTGGCTTTAGATGCCATCTTAATGTACAGTTGAGCAGATATTGTCATTATTGTCCCTACGATGAAATTTTCTTTAAAAAGGGCTTGGATATGCAACAAAATGGGCTCAAATGTACACAAAAATAAATGCTATCTGCTGGTGCCAACCAATCTTCTCACAGACATTTTGTTTTCGTATAATTGGCTTTAGATGCGACCTTATTGTACATTTGAGCAGATATTGTCATTATTGTCCCTACGATGAAATTTTCTTAATATGGCTTGGATATGCACCAAAATGGGCTCAAATGTACACAAAAATAAATGCTATCTGCTGGTGCCAACCAATCTTCTCACAGACATTTTGTTTTTTTATAATTGGCTTTAGATGCGACGTTATTGTAGATTTGAGCAGATATTGTCATTATTGTCCCTACTATGAAATGTTCTAAATATGGCTTCGACATGCACCAAAATGGGCTCAAATGTACGCAGAAATAAATGCTATCCGCTGGTGCAAACCAATCTTCTCACAGGTTTTATTTTTTTGTATAATTGGCTTTAGATGCGACCTTAATGTACAGTTGAGCAGATATTGTCATTATTTTCCCTACGATGAAATTTTTTTAATATGGCTTGGATATGCACCAAAATGGGCTCAAATGTACACAAAAATAAATGCGATCTGTTGGTGACAACCAATTTTCTCACAGATTTTTGTTTTTGTACAATTGGCTTGAGATGCGACCTTAATGTACAGTTGAAAAGATATTGTCATTATTGTCCCTACTATGAAATGTTCTTAATATGGCTTGGATATGCACCAAAATGGGCTCAAATGTACACAAAAATAAATGCTATCTACTGGTGTCAACCAATCTTCTCACAGATTTTTAGTTTTTGTATAATTGGCTTTAGATGCCATCTTAATGTACAGTTGAGCAGATATTGTCATTATTGTCCCTACGATGAAATTTTCTTAAAAGGGCTTGGATATGCACCAAAATGGGCTCAAATGTACACAAAAATAAATGCTATCTGCTGGTGCCAACCAATCTTCTCACAGACATTTTGTTTTCGTATAATTGGCTTTAGATGCGACCTTATTGTACATTTGAGCAGATATTGTCATTATTGTCCCTACGATGAAATTTTCTTAAAAGGGCTTGGATATGCACCAAAAAGGGCTCAAATGTACACAAAAATAAATGCTATCTGCTGGTGCCAACCAATCTTCTCACAGACATTTTGTTTTTGTATAATTGGCTTTAGATGCGACCTTATTGTACATTTGAGCAGATATTGTCATTATTTTCCCTACGATGAAATGTTCTAAATATGGCTTCGACATGCACGAAAATGGGCTCAAATGTACGCAAAAATAAATGCTATCCACTGGTGCCAACCAATCTTCTCACAGGTTTTTTTTTTTTGTATAATTGGCTTTAGATGCGACCTTAATGTACAGTTGAGCAGATATTGTCATTATTTTCCCTACGATGAAATTTTCTTAATATGGCTTGGATATGCACCAAAATGGGCTCAAATGTACACAAAAATAAATGCTATCTGTTGGTGCCAACCAATCTTCTCACAGATTTTTCGTTTTTGTACAATTGGCTTGAGATGCGACCTTAATGTACAGTTAAAAAGATATTGTCATTATTGTCCCTACTATGAAATTTTCTTAATATGGCTTGGATATGCACCAAAATGGGCCCAAATGTACACAAAAATAAATGCTATCTACTGGTGTCAACCCATCTTCTCACATATTTTTAGTCTTTGTATAATTGGCTTTAGATGCCATCTTAATGTACAGTTGAGCAGATATTGTCATTATTGTCCCTACGATGAAATTTTCTTTAAAAAGGGCTTGGATATGCAACAAAATGGGCTCAAATGTACACAAAAATAAATGCTATCTGCTGGTGCCAACCAATCTTCTCACAGACATTTTGTTTTCGTATAATTGGCTTTAGATGCGACCTTATTGTACATTTGAGCAGATATTGTCATTATTGTCCCTACGATGAAATTTTCTTAATATGGCTTGGATATGCACCAAAATGGGCTCAAATGTACACAAAAATAAATGCTATCTGCTGGTGCCAACCAATCTTCTCACAGACATTTTGTTTTTTTATAATTGGCTTTAGATGCGACGTTATTGTAGATTTGAGCAGATATTGTCATTATTGTCCCTACTATGAAATGTTCTAAATATGGCTTCGACATGCACCAAAATGGGCTCAAATGTACGCAGAAATAAATGCTATCCGCTGGTGCAAACCAATCTTCTCACAGGTTTTATTTTTTTGTATAATTGGCTTTAGATGCGACCTTAATGTACAGTTGAGCAGATATTGTCATTATTTTCCCTACGATGAAATTTTTTTAATATGGCTTGGATATGCACCAAAATGGGCTCAAATGTACACAAAAATAAATGCGATCTGTTGGTGCCAACCAATTTTCTCACAGATTTTTGTTTTTGTACAATTGGCTTGAGATGCGACCTTAATGTACAGTTGAAAAGATATTGTCATTATTGTCCCTACTATGAAATGTTCTTAATATGGCTTGGATATACACCAAAATGGGCTCAAATGTACACAAAAATAAATGCTATCTACTGGTGTCAACCAATCTTCTCACAGATTTTTAGTTTTTGTATAATTGGCTTTAGATGCCATCTTAATGTACAGTTGAGCAGATATTGTCATTATTGTCCCTACGATGAAATTTTCTTAAAAGGGCTTGGATATGCACCAAAATGGGCTCAAATGTACACAAAAATAAATGCTATCTGCTGGTGCCAACCAATCTTCTCACAGACATTTTGTTTTCGTATAATTGGCTTTAGATGCGACCTTATTGTACATTTGAGCAGATATTGTCATTATTGTCCCTACGATGAAATTTTCTTAAAAGGGCTTGGATATGCACCAAAATGGGCTCAAATGTACACAAAAATAAATGCTATCTGCTGGTGCCAACCAATCTTCTCACAGACATTTTGTTTTTGTATAATTGGCTTTAGATGCGACCTTATTGTACATTTGAGCAGATATTGTCATTATTTTCCCTACGATGAAATGTTCTAAATATGGCTTCGACATGCACCAAAATGGGCTCAAATGTACGCAAAAATAAATGCTATCCGCTGGTGCCAACCAATCTTCTCACAGGTTTTTATTTTTTTGTATAATTGGCTTTAGATGCGACCTTAATGTACAGTTGAGCAGATATTGTCATTATTTTCCCTACGATGAAATTTTCTTAATATGGCTTGGATATGCACCAAAATGGGCTCAAATGTACACAAAAATAAATGCTATCTGTTGGTGCCAACCAATCTTCTCACAGATTTTTAGTTTTTGTACAATTGGCTTGAGATGCGACCTTAATGTACAGTTGAAAAGATATTGTCATTATTGTTCCTACTATGAAATGTTCTTAATATGGCTTGGATATGCACCAAAATGGGCTCAAATGTACACAAAAATAAATGCTATCTACTGGTGTCAACCAATCTTCTCACAGATTTTTAGTTTTTGTATAATTGGCTTTAGATGCCATCTTAATGTACAGTTGAGCAGATATTGTCATTATTGTCCCTACGATGAAATTTTCTTAAAAAGGGCTTGGATATGCACCAAAATGGGCTCAAATGTACACAAAAATAAATGCTATCTGCTGGTGCCAACCAATCTTCTCACAGACATTTTGTTTTCGTATAATTTGCTTTAGATGCGACCTTATTGTACATTTAAGAAGATATTGTCATTATTGTCCCTACGATGAAATTTTCTTAAAAGGGCTTGGATATGCACCAAAATGGGCTCAAATGTACACAAAAATAAATGCTATCTGCTGGTGCCAACCAATCTTCTCACAGACATTTTGTTTTTGTATAATTGGCTTTAAATGCGACCTTATTGTACATTTGAGCAGATATTGTCATTATTTTCCCTACGATGAAATGTTCTAAATATGGCTTCGACATGCACCAAAATGGGCTCAAATGTACGCAAAAATAAATGCTATCCGCTGGTGCCAACCAATCTTCTCACAGGTTTTATTTTTTTGTATAATTGGCTTTAGATGCGACCTTAATGTACAGTTGAGCAGATATTGTCATTATTTTCCCTACGATGAAATTTTCTTAATATGGCTTGGATATGCACCAAAATGGGCTCAAATGTACACAAAAATAAATGCTATCTGTTGGTGCCAACCAATCTTCTCACAGATTTTTAGTTTTTGTACAATTGGCTTGAGATGCGACCTTAATGTACAGTTGAAAAGATATTGTCATTACTGTTCCTACTATGAAATGTTCTTAATATGCCTTGGATATGCACCAAAATGGGCTCAAATGTACACAAAAATAAATGCTATCTACTGGTGTCAACCAATCTTCTCACAGATTTTTAGTTTTTGTATAATTGGCTTTAGATGCGATCTTAATGTACAGTTGAGCAGATATTGTCATTATTGTCCCTACGATGAAATTTTCTTAAAAGGGCTTGGATATGCACCAAAATGGGCTCAAATGTACACAAAAATAAATGCTATCTGCTGGTGCCAACCAATCTTCTCACAGACATTTTGTTTTCGTATAATTGGCTTTAGATGCGACCTTAATGTACAGTTGAAAAGATATTGTCATTATTGTCCCTACTATGAAATTTTCTTAATATGGCTTGGATATGCACCAAAATGGGCTCAAATGTACACAAAAATAAATGCTATCTACTGGTGTCAACCAATCTTCTCACAAATTTTTAGTTTTTGTATAATTGGCTTTAGATGCGATCTTAATGTACAGTTGAGCAGATATTGTCATTATTGTTCCTACGATGAAATTTTCTTAAAAGGGCTTGGATATGCACCAAAATGGGCTCAAATGTACACAACAATAAATGCTATCTGCTGGTGCCAACCAATCTTCTCACAGACATTTTGTTTTTGTATAATTGGCTTTAGATGCGACCTGATTGTACATTTGAGCAGATATTGTCATTATTTCCCCTACGATGAAATGTTCTAAATATGGCTTCGACATGCACCAAAATGGGCTCAAATGTACACAAACATAAATTCTATCTGCTGGTGCCAACCAATGTTCTCACAGATTTTTGAGTTTTTGTACAATTGGCTTGAGATGCGACCTTATGTACATTTGAGCAGATATTGTCATTATTGTCCCTATGATGAAATTTTCTTAATATGGCTTGGATATGCACCAAAATGGGCTCAAATGTACACAAAAATAAATGCTATCTGTTGGTGCCAACCAATCTTCTGACAGGTTTTTAGTTTTTGTATAATTGGCTTTAGATGCTACCTTAACGTACAGCTGAACAGATATTGTCATTATTTTCCCTACGATGAAATTTTCTTAATATGGCTTAGATATGCACCAAAATGGGCTCAAATGTACACAAAATAAATGCTATCTGCTGGTGCCAACCAATCTTCTCACAGACATTTTGTTTTCGTAAAATTGGCTTTAGATGCGACCTTATTGTACATTTGAGCAGATATTGTCATTATTGTCCCTACTATGAAATTTTCTTAATATGCCTTGGATATGCACCAAAATGGGCTCAAATGTACACAAAAATAAATGCTATCTGCTGGTGCCAACCAATCTTCTCACAGACATTTTGTTTTTGTATAATTGTCTTTAGATGCGACCTTATTGTACATTTGAGCAGATATTGTCATTATTTTCCCTACGATGAAATGTTCTAAATATGGCTTCGACATGCACCAAAATGGGCTCAAATGTACGCAAAAATAAATGCTATCCGCTGGTGCCAACCAATCTTCTCACAGGTTTTATTTTTTTGTATAATTGGCTTTAGATGCGACCTTAATGTACAGTTGAGCAGATATTGTCATTATTTTCCCTACGATGAAATTTTCTTAATATGGCTTGGATATGCACCAAAATGGGCTCAAATGTACACAAAAATAAATGCTATCTGTTAGTGCCAACCAATCTTCTCACAAATTTTTAGTTTTTGTACAATTGGCTTGAGATGCGACCTTAATGTACAGTTGAAAAGATATTGTCATTATTGTCCCTACTATTAAATTTTCTTAATATGGCTTCGACATGCACCAAAATGGGCTCAAATGTACGCAGAAATAATTGCTATCCGCTGGTGCCAACCAATCTTCTCACAGGTTTTATTTTTTTGTATAATTGGCTTTAGATGCGATCTTAATGTACAGTTGAGCAGATATTGTCATTATTGTCCCTACGATGAAATTTTCTTAAAAGGGCTTGGATATGCACCAAAATGGGCTCAAATGTACACAAAAATAAATGCTATCTGCTGGTGCCAACCAATCTTCTCACAGACATTTTGTTTTCGTATAATTGGCTTTAGATGCGACCTTATTGTACATTTGAGCAGATATTGTCATTACTGTCCCTACAATGAAATTTTCTTAATATGGCTTGGATATGCACCAAAATGGGCTCAAATGTACACAAAAATAAATGCTATCTACTGGTGTCAACCAATCTTCTCACAAATTTTTAGTTTTTGTATAATTGGCTTTAGATGCGATCTTAATGTACAGTTGAGCAGATATTGTCATTATTGTTCCTACGATGAAATTTTCTTAAAAGGGCTTGGATATGCACCAAAATGGGCTCAAATGTACACAAAAATAAATGCTATCTGCTGATGCCAACCAATCTTCTCACAGACATTTTGTTTTTGTATAATTGGCTTTAGATGCGACCTGATTGTACATTTGAGCAGATATTGTCATTATTTTCCCTACGATGAAATGTTCTAAATATGGCTTCGACATGCACCAAAATGGGCTCAAATGTACGCAAAAATAAATGCTATCCGCTGGTGCCAACCAATCTTCTCACAGGTTTTATTTTTTTGTATAATTGGCTTTAGATGCGACCTTAATGTACAGTTGAGCAGATATTGTCATTATTTTCCCTACGATGAAATTTTCTTAATATGGCTTGGATATGCACCAAAATGGGCTCAAATGTACACAAAAATAAATGCTCTCTGTTGGTGCCAACCAATCTTCTCACAGATTTTTAGTTTTTGTATAATTGGCTTGAGATGCGACCTTAATGTACAGTTGAAAAGATATTGTCATTATTGTTCCTACGATGAAATTTTCTTAAAAGGGCTTGGATATGCACCAAAATGGGCTCAAATGTACACAAAAATAAATGCTATCTGCTGGTGCCAACCAATCTTCTCACAGACATTTTGTTTTTGTATAATTGGCTTTAGATGCGACCTGATTGTACATTTGAGCAGATATTGTCATTATTTCCCCTACGATGAAATGTTCTAAATATGGCTTCGACATGCACCAAAATGGGCTCAAATGTACACAAACATAAATTCTATCTGCTGGTGCCAACCAATGTTCTCACAGATTTTTGAGTTTTTGTACAATTGGCTTGAGATGCGACCTTATGTACATTTGAGCAGATATTGTCATTATTGTCCCTACGATGAAATTTTCTTAATATGGCTTGGATATGCACCAAAATGGGCTCAAATGTACACAAAAATAAATGCTATCTGTTGGTGCCAACCAATCTTCTGACAGGTTTTTAGTTTTTGTATAATTGGCTTTAGATGCTACCTTAACGTGCAGCTGAACAGATATTGTCATTATTTTCCCTACGATGAAATTTTCTTAATATGGCTTAGATATGCACCAAAATGGGCTCAAATGTACACAAAATAAATGCTATCTGCTGGTGCCAACCAATCTTCTCACAGACATTTTGTTTTCGTAAAATTGGCTTTAGATGCGACCTTATTGTACATTTGAGCAGATATTGTCATTATTGTCCCTACTATGAAATTTTCTTAATATGCCTTGGATATGCACCAAAATGGGCTCAAATGTACACAAAAATAAATGCTATCTGCTGGTGCCAACCAATCTTCTCACAGACATTTTGTTTTTGTATAATTGTCTTTAGATGCGACCTTATTGTACATTTGAGCAGATATTGTCATTATTTTCCCTACGATGAAATGTTCTAAATATGGCTTCGACATGCACCAAAATGGGCTCAAATGTACGCAAAAATAAATGCTATCCGCTGGTGCCAACCAATCTTCTCACAGGTTTTATTTTTTTGTATAATTGGCTTTAGATGCGACCTTAATGTACAGTTGAGCAGATATTGTCATTATTTTCCCTACGATGAAATTTTCTTAATATGGCTTGGATATGCACCAAAATGGGCTCAAATGTACACAAAAATAAATGCTATCTGTTGGTGCCAACCAATCTTCTCACAGATTTTTAGTTTTTGTACAATTGGCTTGAGATGCGACCTTAATGTACAGTTGAAAAGATATTGTCATTATTGTCCCTACTATTAAATTTTCTTAATATGGCTTCGACATGCACCAAAATGGGCTCAAATGTACGCAGAAATAAATGCTATCCGCTGGTGCCAACCAATCTTCTCACAGGTTTTATTTTTTTGTATAATTGGCTTTAGATGCGATCTTAATGTACAGTTGAGCAGATATTGTCATTATTGTCCCTACGATGAAATTTTCTTAAAAGGGCTTGGATATGCACCAAAATGGGCTCAAATGTACACAAAAATAAATGCTATCTGCTGGTGCCAACCAATCTTCTCACAGACATTTTGTTTTCGTATAATTGGCTTTAGATGCGACCTTATTGTACATTTGAGCAGATATTGTCATTACTGTCCCTACAATGAAATTTTCTTAATATGGCTTGGATATGCACCAAAATGGGCTCAAATGTACACAGAAATAAATGCTATCTGTTGGTGCCAACCAATCTTCTCACAGATTTTTAGTTTTTGTATAATTGGCGTTAGATGCGATCTTAATGTACAGTTGAGCAGATATTGTCATTATTTTCCCTACGATGAAATTTTCTTAAAAGGGCTTGGATGTGCACAAAAATGGGCTCAAATGTACACAAAAATAAATGCTATCTGCTGGTGCCAACCAATCTTCTCACAGACATTTTGTTATCGTAAAATTGGCTTTAGATGCGACCTTATTGTACATTTGAGCAGATATTGTCATTATTGTCCCTACTATGAAATTTTCTTAATATGGCTTGGATATGCACCAAAATGGGCTCAAATGTACACAGAAATCAATGCTATCTGCTGGTGCCAACCAATCTTCTCAGAGACAATTTGTTGTACAATTGGCTTTAGATGCGACCTTATTGTACATTTGAGCAGATATTGTCATTATTTTCCCTACGATGAAATGTTCTAAATATGGCTTCGACATGCACCAAAATGGGCTCAAATGTACACAAACATAAATTCTATCTGCTGGTGCCAACCAATGTTCTCACAGATTTTTAGTTTTTGTACAATTGGCTTTAGATGCGACCTTATTGTACATTTGAGCAGATATTGTCATTATTTTCCCTACGATGAAATTTTCTTAATATGGCTTGGATATGCACCAAAATGGGCTCAAATGTACACAAAAAAAATGCTTTCTGCTGGTGCCAACCAATCTTCTCACAGGTTTTTAGTTTTTGTATAATTGGCTATAGATGCGACCTTAACGTACAGCTGAACAGATATTGTCATTATTTTCCCTACGATGAAATTTTCTTAATATGGCTTGGATATGCACCAAAATGGGCTCAAATGTACACAAAATAAATGCTATCTGCTGGTGCCACCCAATGTACTCACAAATTTTTAGTTTTTGTACAATTGGCTTTAGATGCGACCTTATTGTACATTTGAGCAGATATTGTCATTATTGTCCCTACGATGAAATGTTCTTAATATGGCTTGGATATGCACCAAAATGGGCTCAAATGTACACAAAAATAAATGCTATCTGCTGATGCCAACCAATCTTCTGACAGACATTTTGTTTTTGTATAATTGGCTTTAGATGCGACCTTATTGTACATTTGAGCAGATATTGTCATTATTTCCCCTACGATGAAATGTTCTAAATATGGCTTGGATATGCACCAAAATGGGCTCAAATGTACACAAAATAAATGCTATCTGCTGGTGCCACCCAATGTACTCACAAATTTTTAGTTTTTGTACAATTGGCTTGAGATGCGACCTTAACGTACAGCTGAGCAGATATTGTCATTATTTTCCCTACGATGAAATTTTCTTAATATGGCTTGGATATGCACCAAAATGGGCTCAAATGTACACAAAATAAATGCTATCTGCTGGTGCCAACCAATGTTCTCAAAGATTTGTAGTTTTTGTACAATTGGCTTTAGATGCGACATTATTGTACATTTGAGCAGATAGTGTCATTATTGTCCCTACGATGAAATTTTCTTAATATGGCTTGGATATGCACCAAAATGGGCTCAAATGTACACAAAAATAAATGCTATCTGCTGATGCCAACCAATCTTCTGACAGACATTTTGTTTTTGTATAATTGGCTTTAGATGCGACCTTATTGTACATTTGAGCAGATATTGTCATTATTTCCCCTACAATGAAATGTTCTAAATATGGCTTCGACATGCACCAAAATGGGCTCAAATGTACACAAACATAAATTCTATCTGCTGGTGCCAACCAATGTTCTCTCAGATTTTTGAGTTTTTGTACAATTGGCTTTAGATGCGACCTTATTGTACATTTGAGCAGATATTGTCATTATTGTCCCTACGATGAAATTTTCTTAATATGGCTTGGATATGCACCAAAATGGGCTCAAATGTACACAAAATAAATGCTATCTGCTGGTGCCAACCAATCTTCTCACAGATTTTTAGTTTTTGTATAATTGGCTTTAGATGCGACCTTAACGTACAGCTGAGCAGATATTGTCATTATTTTCCCTACGATGAAATTTTCTTAATATGGCTTGGTTATGCACCAAAATGGGCTCAAATGTACACAAAATAAATGCTATCTGCTGGTGCCAACCAATGTTCTCACAGATTTTTAGTTTTTGTACAATTGGCTTTAGATGCGACATTATTGTACATTTGAGCAGATAGTGTCATTATTGTCCCTACGATGAAATTTTCTTAATATGGCTTGGATATGCACCAAAATGGGCTCAAATGTACACAAAAATAAATGCTATCTGCTGGTGCCAACCAATCTTCTCACAGACATTTTGTTTTTGTATAATTGGCTTTAGATGCGACCATATTGTACATTTGAGCAGATATTGTCATTATTTCCCCTACGATGAAATGTTCTAAATATGGCTTGGATATGCACCAAAATGGGCTCAAATGTACACAAAAATAAATGCTATCTGCTGGTGCCAACCAATCTTCTCACAGACATTTTGTTTTTGTATAATTGGCTTCAGATGCGACCTTATTGTACATTTGAGCAGATATTGTCATTATTTTCCCTACGATGAAATTTTCTTAATATGGCTTGGATATGCACCAAAATGGGCTCAAATGTACGCAAAAATAAATGCTATCTGATGGTGCCAACCAATCTTCTCACAGACATTTTGTTTTTGTATAATTGGCTTTAGATGCGACCTTATTGTACATTTGAGCAGATATTGTCATTATTTTCCCTACGATGAAATGTTCTTAATATGGCTTCAACATGCACCGAAATGGGCTCAAATGTACACAAACATAAATTCTATCTGCTGGTGCCAACCAATGTTCTCACAGATTTTTAGTTTTTGTACAATTGGCTTTAGATGCGACCTTATTGTACATTTGAGCAGATATTGTCATTATTGTCCCTAAGATGAAATTTTCTTAATATGGCTTGGATATGCACCAAAATGGGCTCAAATGTACACAAAAATAACTGCTATCTGTTGGTGCCAACCAATCTTCTCACAGATTTTTAGTTTTTGTATAATGGCTTGAGATGCGATCTTAATGTACAGTTGAGCAGATATTATCATTATTTTCCCTGCGATGGAATTTTCTCAATATGGCTTGGATATGCAACAAAATGGGCTCAAATGTACACAAAAATAAATGCTATCTGCTGGTGCCGACCAATCTTCTCACAGATTTTTAGTTTTTGTATAATTGGCTTTAGTTGCGACCTTAATGTACAGTTGAGCAGATATTGTCATTATTTTCCCTACGATGAAATTTTCTTAATATGGCTTGGACATGCACCAAAATGTGCTCAAATGTATACAAAAATAAATGCTATCTGCTGGTGCCAACCAATCTTCTCACAGACATTTTGTTTTTGTATAATTGGCTTTAGATGCGACCTTATTGTACATTTGAGCAGATATTGTCATTATTTTCCCTACGATGAAATGTTCTTAATATGCCTTCGACATGCACCAAAATGGGCTCAAATGTACATAAACATAAATGCTATCTGCTGGTGCCAACCAATCTTCTCACAGATTTTTAGTTTTTGTATAATTGGCTTTAGATGCGACCTTATTGTACAGTTGAGCAGATATTGTCATTATTTTCCCTACGATGAAATTTTCTTAATATGGCTTGGATATGCACCAAAATGGGCTCAAATGTACACAAAAATAAATGCTATCTGCTGATGCCAACCAATCTTCTGACAGACATTTTGTTTTTGTATAATTGGCTTTAGATGCGACCTTATTGTACATTTGAGCAGATATTGTCATTATTTCCCCTACAATGAAATGTTCTAAATATGGCTTCGACATGCACCAAAATGGGCTCAAATGTACACAAACATAAATTCTATCTGCTGGTGCCAACCAATGTTCTCACAGATTTTTAGTTTTTGTACAATTGGCTTTAGATGCGACCTTATTGTACATTTGAGCAGATATTGTCATTATTTCCCCTACAATGAAATGTTCTAAATATGGCTTCGACATGCACCAAAATGGGCTCAAATGTACACAAACATAAATTCTATCTGCTGGTGCCAACCAATGTTCTCACAGATTTTTAGTTTTTGTACAATTGGCTTTAGATGCGACCTTATTGTACAGTTGAGCAGATATTGTCATTATTTTCCCTACGATGAAATTTTCTTAATATGGCTTGGATATGCACCAAAATGGGCTCAAATGTACACAAAAATAAATGCTATCTGCTGATGCCAACCAATCTTCTGACAGACATTTTGTTTTTGTATAATTGGCTTTAGATGCGACCTTATTGTACATTTGAGCAGATATTGTCATTATTTCCCCTACAATGAAATGTTCTAAATATGGCTTCGACATGCACCAAAATGGGCTCAAATGTACACAAACATAAATTCTATCTGCTGGTGCCAACCAATGTTCTCACAGATTTTTAGTTTTTGTACAATTGGCTTTAGATGCGACCTTATTGTACATTTGAGCAGATATTGTCATTATTTTCCCTACGATGAAATTTTCTTAATATGGCTTGGATATGCACCAAAATGGGCTCAAATGTACACAAAAAAAATGCTATCTGCTGGTGCCAACCAATCTTCTCACAGGTTTTTAGTTTTTGTATAATTGGCTATAGATGCGACCTTAACGTACAGCTGAACAGATATTGTCATTATTTTCCCTACGATGAAATTTTCTTAATATGGCTTGGATATGCACCAAAATGGGCTCAAATGTACACAAAATAAATGCTATCTGCTGGTGCCACCCAATGTACTCACAAATTTTTAGTTTTTGTACAATTGGCTTTAGATGCGACCTTATTGTACATTTGAGCAGATATTGTCATTATTGTCCCTACGATGAAATGTTCTTAATATGGCTTGGATATGCACCAAAATGGGCTCAAATGTACACAAAAATAAATGCTATCTGCTGATGCCAACCAATCTTCTGACAGACATTTTGTTTTTGTATAATTGGCTTTAGATGCGACCTTATTGTACATTTGAGCAGATATTGTCATTATTTTCCCTACGATGAAATGTTCTTAATATGGCTTGGATATGCACCAAAATGGGCTCAAATGTACACAAAAAAAATGCTATCTGCTGGTGCCACCCAATGTACTCACAAATTTTTAGTTTTTGTACAATTGGCTTGAGATGCGACCTTAACGTACAGCTGAGCAGATATTGTCATTATTTTCCCTACGATGAAATTTTCTTAATATGGCTTGGATATGCACCAAAATGGGCTCAAATGTACACAAAATAAATGCTATCTGCTGGTGCCAACCAATGTTCTCAAAGATTTGTAGTTTTTGTACAATTGGCTTTAGATGCGACATTATTGTACATTTGAGCAGATAGTGTCATTATTGTCCCTACGATGAAATTTTCTTAATATGGCTTGGATATGCACCAAAATGGGCTCAAATGTACACAAAAATAAATGCTATCTGCTGATGCCAACCAATCTTCTGACAGACATTTTGTTTTTGTATAATTGGCTTTAGATGCGACCTTATTGTACATTTGAGCAGATATTGTCATTATTTCCCCTACAATGAAATGTTCTAAATATGGCTTCGACATGCACCAAAATGGGCTCAAATGTACACAAACATAAATTCTATCTGCTGGTGCCAACCAATGTTCTCTCAGATTTTTGAGTTTTTGTACAATTGGCTTTAGATGCGACCTTATTGTACATTTGAGCAGATATTGTCATTATTGTCCCTACGATGAAATTTTCTTAATATGGCTTGGATATGCACCAAAATGGGCTCAAATGTACACAAAATAAATGCTATCTGCTGGTCCCAACCAATCTTCTCACAGACATTTTGTTTTTGTATAATTGGCTTTAGATGCGACCTTAACGTACAGCTGAGCAGATATTGTCATTATTTTCCCTACGATGAAATTTTCTTAATATGGCTTGGTTATGCACCAAAATGGGCTCAAATGTACACAAAATAAATGCTATCTGCTGGTGCCAACCAATGTTCTCACAGATTTTTAGTTTTTGTACAATTGGCTTTAGATGCGACATTATTGTACATTTGAGCAGATAGTGTCATTATTGTCCCTACGATGAAATTTTCTTAATATGGCTTGGATATGCACCAAAATGGGCTCAAATGTACACAAAAATAAATGCTATCTGCTGATGCCAACCAATCTTCTCACAGACATTTTGTTTTTGTATAATTGGCTTTAGATGCGACCATATTGTACATTTGAGCAGATATTGTCATTATTTCCCCTACGATGAAATGTTCTAAATATGGCTTGGATATGCACCAAAATGGGCTCAAATGTACACAAAAATAAATGCTATCTGCTGGTGCCAACCAATCTTCTCACAGACATTTTGTTTTTGTATAATTGGCTTCAGATGCGACCTTATTGTACATTTGAGCAGATATTGTCATTATTTTCCCTACGATGAAATTTTCTTAATATGGCTTGGATATGCACCAAAATGGGCTCAAATGTACGCAAAAATAAATGCTATCTGATGGTGCCAACCAATCTTCTCACAGACATTTTGTTTTTGTATAATTGGCTTTAGTTGCGACCTTATTGTACATTTGAGCAGATATTGTCATTATTTTCCCTACGATGAAATGTTCTTAATATGGCTTCAACATGCACCGAAATGGGCTCAAATGTACACAAACATAAATTCTATCTGCTGGTGCCAACCAATGTTCTCACAGATTTTTAGTTTTTGTACAATTGGCTTTAGATGCGACCTTATTGTACATTTGAGCAGATATTGTCATTATTGTCCCTAAGATGAAATTTTCTTAATATGGCTTGGATATGCACCAAAATGGGCTCAAATGTACACAAAAATAACTGCTATCTGTTGGTGCCAACCAATCTTCTCACAGATTTTTAGTTTTTGTATAATGGCTTGAGATGCGATCTTAATGTACAGTTGAGCAGATATTATCATTATTTTCCCTGCGATGAAATTTTCTCAATATGGCTTGGATATGCAACAAAATGGGCTCAAATGTACACAAAAATAAATGCTATCTGCTGGTGCCGACCAATCTTCTCACAGATTTTTAGTTTTTGTATAATTGGCTTTAGTTGCGACCTTAATGTACAGTTGAGCAGATATTGTCATTATTTTCCCTACGATGAAATTTTCTTAATATGGCTTGGACATGCACCAAAATGTGCTCAAATGTATACAAAATAAATGCTATCTGCTGGTGCCAACCAATCTTCTCACAGACATTTTGTTTTTGTATAATTGGCTTTAGATGCGACCTTATTGTACATTTGAGCAGATATTGTCATTATTTTCCCTACGATGAAATGTTCTTAATATGCCTTCGACATGCACCAAAATGGGCTCAAATGTACATAAACATAAATGCTATCTGCTGGTGCCAACCAATCTTCTCACAGATTTTTAGTTTTTGTATAATTGGCTTTAGATGCGACCTTATTGTACAGTTGAGCAGATATTGTCATTATTTTCCCTACGATGAAATTTTCTTAATATGGCTTGGATATGCACCAAAATGGCTCAAATGTACACAAAAATAAATGCTATCTGCTGATGCCAACCAATCTTCTGACAGACATTTTGTTTTTGTATAATTGGCTTTAGATGCGACCTTATTGCACATTTGAGCAGATATTGTCATTATTTCCCCTACAATGAAATGTTCTAAATATGGCTTCGACATGCACCAAAATGGGCTCAAATGTACACAAACATAAATTCTATCTGCTAGTGCCAACCAATGTTCTCTCAGATTTTTGAGTTTTTGTACAATTGGCTTTAGATGCGACCTTATTGTACATTTGAGCAGATATTGTCATTATTTTCCCTACAATGAAATTTTCTTAATATGGCTTGGATATGCACCAAAATGGGCTCAAATGTACGCAAAAATAAATGCTATCCGCTGGTGCCAACCAATCTTCTCACAGGTTTTAGTTTTTGTATAATTGGCTTTAGATGCGACCTTAATGTACAGTTGAGCAGATATTGTCATTATTTTCGCTACGATGAAATTTTCTTAATATGGCTTGGATATGCACCAACATGGGCTCAAATGTACACAAAATTAAATGCTATCTGTTCGTGCCAACCAATCTTCTCACAGATTTTTAGTTTTTGTATAATTGGCTTGAGAATCGACCTTAATGTACAGTTGAGCAGATATTGTCATTATTTTCCCTGCGATGAAATTTTCTCAATATGGCTTGGATATGCAACAAAATGGGCTCAAATGTACACAAAAATAAATGCTATCTGCTGGTGCCGACCAATCTTCTCACAGATTTTTAGTTTTTGTATAATTGGCTTTAGTTGCGACCTTAATGTACAGTTGAGCAGATATTGTCATTATTTTCCCTACGATGAAATTTTCTTAATATGGCTTGGACATGCACCAAAATGTGCTCAAATGTATACAAAAATAAATGCTATCTGCTGGTGCCAACCAATCTTCTCACAGACATTTTGTTTTTGTATAATTGGCTTTAGATGCGACCTTATTGTACATTTGAGCAGATATTGTCATTATTTTCCCTACGATGAAATGTTCTTAATATGCCTTCGACATGCACCAAAATGGGCTCAAATGTACATAAACATAAATGCTATCTGCTGGTGCCAACCAATCTTCTCACAGATTTTTAGTTTTTGTATAATTGGCTTTAGATGCGACCTTATTGTACAGTTGAGCAGATATTGTCATTATTTTCCCTACGATGAAATTTTCTTAATATGGCTTGGATATGCACCAAAATGGGCTCAAATGTACACAAAAATAAATGCTATCTGCTGATGCCAACCAATCTTCTGACAGACATTTTGTTTTTGTATAATTGGCTTTAGATGCGACCTTATTGTACATTTGAGCAGATATTGTCATTATTTCCCCTACAATGAAATGTTCTAAATATGGCTTCGACATGCACCAAAATGGGCTCAAATGTACACAAACATAAATTCTATCTGCTAGTGCCAACCAATGTTCTCTCAGATTTTTGAGTTTTTGTACAATTGGCTTTAGATGCGACCTTATTGTACATTTGAGCAGATATTGTCATTATTGTCCCTACGATGAAATTTTCTTAATATGGCTTGGATATGCACCAAAATGGGCTCAAATGTACACAAAATAAATGCTATCTGCTGGTGCCAACCAATCTTCTCACAGGTTTTTAGTTTTTGTATAATTGGCTTTAGATGCGACCTTAACGTACAGCTGAGCAGATATTGTCATTATTTTCCCTACGATGAAATTTTCTTAATATGGCTTGGTTATGCACCAAAATGGGCTCAAATGTACACAAAATAAATGCTATCTGCTGGTGCCAACCAATGTTCTCACAGATTTTTAGTTTTTGTACAATTGGCTTTAGATGCGACATTATTGTACATTTGAGCAGATAGTGTCATTATTGTCCCTACGATGAAATTTTCTTAATATGGCTTGGATATGCACCAAAATGGGCTCAAATGTACACAAAAATAAATGCTATCTGCTGATGCCAACCAATCTTCTCACAGACATTTTGTTTTTGTATAATTGGCTTTAGATGCGACCATATTGTACATTTGAGCAGATATTGTCATTATTTCCCCTACGATGAAATGTTCTAAATATGGCTTGGATATGCACCAAAATGGGCTCAAATGTACACAAAAATAAATGCTATCTGCTGGTGCCAACCAATCTTCTCACAGACATTTTGTTTTTGTATAATTGGCTTCAGATGCGACCTTATTGTACATTTGAGCAGATATTGTCATTATTTTCCCTACGATGAAATTTTCTTAATATGGCTTGGATATGCACCAAAATGGGCTCAAATGTACGCAAAAATAAATGCTATCTGATGGTGCCAACCAATCTTCTCACAGACATTTTGTTTTTGTATAATTGGCTTTAGATGCGACCTTATTGTACATTTGAGCAGATATTGTCATTATTTTCCCTACGATGAAATGTTCTTAATATGGCTTCAACATGCACCGAAATGGGCTCAAATGTACACAAACATAAATTCTATCTGCTGGTGCCAACCAATGTTCTCACAGATTTTTAGTTTTTGTACAATTGGCTTTAGATGCGACCTTATTGTACATTTGAGCAGATATTGTCATTATTGCCCCTAAGATGAAATTTTCTTAATATGGCTTGGATATGCACCAAAATGGGCTCAAATGTACACAAAAATAACTGCTATCTGTTGGTGCCAACCAATCTTCTCACAGATTTTTAGTTTTTGTATAATGGCTTGAGATGCGATCTTAATGTACAGTTGAGCAGATATTATCATTATTTTCCCTGCGATGAAATTTTCTCAATATGGCTTGGATATGCAACAAAATGGGCTCAAATGTACACAAAAATAAATGCTATCTGCTGGTGCCGACCAATCTTCTCACAGACATTTAGTTTTTGTATAATTGGCTTTAGTTGCGACCTTAATGTACAGTTGAGCAGATATTGTCATTATTTTCCCTACGATGAAATTTTCTTAATATGGCTTGGACATGCACCAAAATGTGCTCAAATGTATACAAAAATAAATGCTATCTGCTGGTGCCAACCAATCTTCTCACAGACATTTTGTTTTTGTATAATTGGCTTTAGATGCGACCTTATTGTACATTTGAGCAGATATTGTCATTATTTTCCCTACGATGAAATGTTCTTAATATGCCTTCGACATGCACCAAAATGGGCTCAAATGTACATAAACATAAATGCTATCTGCTGGTGCCAACCAATCTTCTCACAGACATTTTGTTTTTGTATAATTGGCTTTAGATGCGACCATATTGTACATTTGAGCAGATATTGTCATTATTTCCCCTACGATGAAATGTTCTAAATATGGCTTGGATATGCACCAAAATGGGCTCAAATGTACACAAAAATAAATGCTATCTGCTGGTGCCAACCAATCTTCTCACAGACATTTTGTTTTTGTATAATTGGCTTCAGATGCGACCTTATTGTACATTTGAGCAGATATTGTCATTATTTTCCCTACGATGAAATTTTCTTAATATGGCTTGGATATGCACCAAAATGGGCTCAAATGTACGCAAAAATAAATGCTATCTGATGGTGCCAACCAATCTTCTCACAGACATTTTGTTTTTGTATAATTGGCTTTAGATGCGACCTTATTGTACATTTGAGCAGATATTGTCATTATTTTCCCTACGATGAAATGTTCTTAATATGGCTTCAACATGCACCGAAATGGGCTCAAATGTACACAAACATAAATTCTATCTGCTGGTGCCAACCAATGTTCTCACAGATTTTTAGTTTTTGTACAATTGGCTTTAGATGCGACCTTATTGTACATTTGAGCAGATATTGTCATTATTGCCCCTAAGATGAAATTTTCTTAATATGGCTTGGATATGCACCAAAATGGGCTCAAATGTACACAAAAATAACTGCTATCTGTTGGTGCCAACCAATCTTCTCACAGATTTTTAGTTTTTGTATAATGGCTTGAGATGCGATCTTAATGTACAGTTGAGCAGATAGTGTCATTATTGTCCCTACGATGAAATGTTCTTAATATGGCTTGGATATGCACCAAAATGGGCTCAAATGTACACAAAAATAAATGCTATCTGCTGGTGCCAACCAATCTTCTGACAGACATTTTGTTTTTGTATAATTGGCTTTAGATGCGACCTTATTGTACATTTGAGCAGATATTGTCATTATTTCCCCTACGATGAAATGTTCTAAATATGGCTTCGACATGCACCAAAATGGGCTCAAATGTACACAAACATAAATTCTATCTGCTGGTGCCAACCAATGTTCTCTCAGATTTTTGAGTTTTTGTACAAATGGCTTTAGATGCGACCTTATTGTACATTTGAGCAGATATTGTCATTATTGTCCCTACGATGAAATTTTCTTAATATGGCTTGGATATGCACCAAAATGGGCTCAAATGTACACAAAATAAATGCTATCTGCTGGTGCCAACCAATCTTCTCACAGGTTTTTAGTTTTTGTATAATTGGCTTTAGATGCGACCTTAACGTACAGCTGAGCAGATATTGTCATTATTTTCCCTACGATGAAATTTTCTTAATATGGCTTGGTTATGCACCAAAATGGGCTCAAATGTACACAAAATAAATGCTATCTGCTGGTGCCAACCAATGTTCTCACAGATTTTTAGTTTTTGTACAATTGGCTTTAGATGCGACATTATTGTACATTTGAGCAGATAGTGTCATTATTGTCCCTACGATGAAATTTTCTTAATATGGCTTGGATATGCACCAAAATGGGCTCAAATGTACACAAAAATAAATGCTATCTGCTGATGCCAACCAATCTTCTCACAGACATTTTGTTTTTGTATAATTGGCTTTAGATGCGACCTTATTGTACATTTGAGCAGATATTGTCATTATTTTCCCTACGATGAAATGTTCTTAATATGGCTTCAACATGCACCGAAATGGGCTCAAATGTACACAAAAATAAATGCTATCTGCTGGTGCCACCCAATGTACTCACAAATTTTTAGTTTTTGTACAATTGGCTTTAGATGCGACCTTATTGTACATTTGAGCAGATATTGTCATTATTGTCCCTACGATGAAATGTTCTTAATATGGCTTGGATATGCACCAAAATGGGCTCAAATGTACACAAAAATAAATGCTATCTGCTGATGCCAACCAATCTTCTGACAGACATTTTGTTTTTGTATAATTGGCTTTAGATGCGACCTTATTGTACATTTGAGCAGATATTGTCATTATTTCCCCTACGATGAAATGTTCTAAATATGGCTTGGATATGCACCAAAATGGGCTCAAATGTACACAAAATAAATGCTATCTGCTGGTGCCACCCAATGTACTCACAAATTTTTAGTTTTTGTACAATTGGCTTTAGATGCGACCTTATTGTACATTTGAGCAGATATTGTCATTATTGTCCCTACGATGAAATGTTCTTAATATGGCTTGGATATGCACCAAAATGGGCTCAAATGTACACAAAAATAAATGCTATCTGCTGATGCCAACCAATCTTCTGACAGACATTTTGTTTTTGTATAATTGGCTTTAGATGCGACCTTATTGTACATTTGAGCAGATATTGTCATTATTTCCCCTACGATGAAATGTTCTAAATATGGCTTCGACATGCACCAAAATGGGCTCAAATGTACACAAACATAAATTCTATCTGCTGGTGCCAGCCAATCTTCTCACAGGTTTTTAGTTTTTGTATAATTGGCTTGAGATGCGACCTTAACGTACAGCTGAGCAGATATTGTCATTATTTTCCCTACGATGAAATTTTCTTAATATGGCTTGGATATGCACCAAAATGGGCTCAAATGTACACAAAATAAATGCTATCTGCTGGTGCCAACCAATGTTCTCAAAGATTTGTAGTTTTTGTACAATTGGCTTTAGATGCGACATTATTGTACATTTGAGCAGATAGTGTCATTATTGTCCCTACGATGAAATTTTCTTAATATGGCTTGGATATGCACCAAAATGGGCTCAAATGTACACAAAAATAAATGCTATCTGCTGATGCCAACCAATCTTCTCACAGACATTTTGTTTTCGTATAATTGGCTTTAGATGCGACCTTAATGTACAGTTGAGCAGATAGTGTCATTATTGTCCCTACGATGAAATGTTCTTAATATGGCTTGGATATGCACCAAAATGGGCTCAAATGTACACAAAAATAAATGCTATCTGCTGGTGCCAACCAATCTTCTGACAGACATTTTGTTTTTGTATAATTGGCTTTAGATGCGACCTTATTGTACATTTGAGCAGATATTGTCATTATTTCCCCTACGATGAAATGTTCTAAATATGGCTTCGACATGCACCAAAATGGGCTCAAATGTACACAAACATAAATTCTATCTGCTGGTGCCAACCAATGTTCTCTCAGATTTTTGAGTTTTTGTACAATTGGCTTTAGATGCGACCTTATTGTACATTTGAGCAGATATTGTCATTATTGTCCCTACGATGAAATTTTCTTAATATGGCTTGGATATGCACCAAAATGGGCTCAAATGTACACAAAATAAATGCTATCTGCTGGTGCCAACCAATCTTCTCACAGGTTTTTAGTTTTTGTATAATTGGCTTTAGATGCGACCTTAACGTACAGCTGAGCAGATATTGTCATTATTTTCCCTACGATGAAATTTTCTTAATATGGCTTGGATATGCACCAAAATGGGCTCAAATGTACACAAAATAAATGCTATCTGCTGGTGCCAACCAATGTTCTCAAAGATTTGTAGTTTTTGTACAATTGGCTTTAGATGCGACATTATTGTACATTTGAGCAGATAGTGTCATTATTGTCCCTACGATGAAATTTTCTTAATATGGCTTGGATATGCACCAAAATGGGCTCAAATGTACACAAAAATAAATGCTATCTGCTGATGCCAACCAATCTTCTCACAGACATTTTGTTTTTGTATAATTGGCTTTAGATGCGACCATATTGTACATTTGAGCAGATATTGTCATTATTTCCCCTACGATGAAATGTTCTAAATATGGCTTGGATATGCACCAAAATGGGCTCAAATGTACACAAAAATAAATGCTATCTGCTGGTGCCAACCAATCTTCTCACAGACATTTTGTTTTTGTATAATTGGCTTCAGATGCGACCTTATTGTACATTTGAGCAGATATTGTCATTATTTTCCCTACGATGAAATTTTCTTAATATGGCTTGGATATGCACCAAAATGGGCTCAAATGTACGCAAAAATAAATGCTATCTGATGGTGCCAACCAATCTTCTCACAGACATTTTGTTTTTGTATAATTGGCTTTAGATGCGACCTTATTGTACATTTGAGCAGATATTGTCATTATTTTCCCTACGATGAAATGTTCTTAATATGGCTTCAACATGCACCGAAATGGGCTCAAATGTACACAAACATAAATTCTATCTGCTGGTGCCAACCAATGTTCTCACAGATTTTTAGTTTTTGTACAATTGGCTTTAGATGCGACCTTATTGTACATTTGAGCAGATATTGTCATTATTGTCCCTAAGATGAAATTTTCTTAATATGGCTTGGATATGCACCAAAATGGGCTCAAATGTACTCAAAAATAACTGCTATCTGTTGGTGCCAACCAATCTTCTCACAGATTTTTAGTTTTTGTATAATGGCTTGAGATGCGATCTTAATGTACAGTTGAGCAGATATTATCATTATTTTCCCTGCGATGAAATTTTCTCAATATGGCTTGGATATGCAACAAAATGGGCTCAAATGTACACAAAAATAAATGCTATCTGCTGGTGCCGACCAATCTTCTCACAGATTTTTAGTTTTTGTATAATTGGCTTTAGTTGCGACCTTAATGTACAGTTGAGCAGATATTGTCATTATTTTCCCTACGATGAAATTTTCTTAATATGGCTTGGACATGCACCAAAATGTGCTCAAATGTATACAAAAATAAATGCTATCTGCTGGTGCCAACCAATCTTCTCACAGACATTTTGTTTTTGTATAATTGGCTTTAGATGCGACCTTATTGTACTTTTGAGCAGATATTGTCATTATTTTCCCTACGATGAAATGTTCTTAATATGCCTTCGACATGCACCAAAATGGGCTCAAATGTACACAAACATAAATTCTATCTGCTGGTGCCAACCAATGTTCTCTCAGATTTTTGAGTTTTTGTACAATTGGCTTTAGATGCGACCTTATTGTACATTTGAGCAGATATTGTCATTATTGTCCCTACGATGAAATTTTCTTAATATGGCTTGGATATGCACCAAAATGGGCTCAAATGTACACAAAATAAATGCTATCTGCTGGTGCCAACCAATCTTCTCACAGGTTTTTAGTTTTTGTATAATTGGCTTTAGATGCGACCTTAACGTACAGCTGAGCAGATATTGTCATTATTTTCCCTACGATGAAATTTTCTTAATATGGCTTGGATATGCACCAAAATGGGCTCAAATGTACACAAAATAAATGCTATCTGCTGGTGCCAACCAATGTTCTCAAAGATTTGTAGTTTTTGTACAATTGGCTTTAGATGCGACATTATTGTACATTTGAGCAGATAGTGTCATTATTGTCCCTACGATGAAATTTTCTTAATATGGCTTGGATATGCACCAAAATGGGCTCAAATGTACACAAAAATAAATGCTATCTGCTGGTGCCAACCAATCTTCTCACAGACATTTTGTTTTTGTATAATTGGCTTTAGATGCGACCATATTGTACATTTGAGCAGATATTGTCATTATTTCCCCTACGATGAAATGTTCTAAATATGGCTTGGATATGCACCAAAATGGGCTCAAATGTACACAAAAATAAATGCTATCTGCTGGTGCCAACCAATCTTCTCACAGACATTTTGTTTTTGTATAATTGGCTTCAGATGCGACCTTATTGTACATTTGAGCAGATATTGTCATTATTTTCCCTACGATGAAATTTTCTTAATATGGCTTGGATATGCACCAAAATGGGCTCAAATGTACGCAAAAATAAATGCTATCTGATGGTGCCAACCAATCTTCTCACAGACATTTTGTTTTTGTATAATTGGCTTTAGATGCGACCTTATTGTACATTTGAGCAGATATTGTCATTATTTTCCCTACGATGAAATGTTCTTAATATGGCTTCAACATGCACCGAAATGGGCTCAAATGTACACAAACATAAATTCTATCTGCTGGTGCCAACCAATGTTCTCACAGATTTTTAGTTTTTGTACAATTGGCTTTAGATGCGACCTTATTGTACATTTGAGCAGATATTGTCATTATTGTCCCTAAGATGAAATTTTCTTAATATGGCTTGGATATGCACCAAAATGGGCTCAAATGTACACAAAAATAACTGCTATCTGTTGGTGCCAACCAATCTTCTCACAGATTTTTAGTTTTTGTATAATGGCTTGAGATGCGATCTTAATGTACAGTTGAGCAGATATTGTCATTATTTTCCCTGCGATGAAATTTTCTCAATATGGCTTGGATATGCAACAAAATGGGCTCAAATGTACACAAAAATAAATGCTATCTGCTGGTGCCGACCAATCTTCTCACAGATTTTTAGTTTTTGTATAATTGGCTTTAGTTGCGACCTTAATGTACAGTTGAGCAGATATTGTCATTATTTTCCCTACGATGAAATTTTCTTAATATGGCTTGGACATGCACCAAAATGTGCTCAAATGTATACAAAAATAAATGCTATCTGCTGGTGCCAACCAATCTTCTCACAGACATTTTGTTTTTGTATAATTGGCTTTAGATGCGACCTTATTGTACTTTTGAGCAGATATTGTCATTATTTTCCCTACGATGAAATGTTCTTAATATGCCTTCGACATGCACCAAAATGGGCTCAAATGTACATAAACATAAATGCTATCTGCTGGTGCCAACCAATCTTCTCACAGATTTTTAGTTTTTGTATAATTGGCTTTAGATGCGACCTTATTGTACAGTTGAGCAGATATTGTCATTATTTTCCCTACGATGAAATTTTCTTAATATGGCTTGGATATGCACCAAAATGGGCTCAAATGTACACAAAAATAAATGCTATCTGTTGGTGCTAACCAATCTTCTCACAGATTTTTAGTTTTTGTATAATGGCTTGAGATGCGATCTTAATGTACAGTTGAGCAGATATTGTCATTATTTTCCCTACGATGAAATTTTCTTAATATGGCTTGGATATGCAACAAAATGGGCTCAAATGTACACAAAAATAAATGCTATCTGCTGGTGCCAACCAATCTTCTCACAGACATTTTGTTTTTGTACAATTGGCTTTAGATGCGACCTTATTGTACATTTGAGCAGATATTGTCATTATTTTCCCTACGATGAAATGTTCTTAATATGGCTTCAACATGCACCGAAATGGGGTCAAATGTACACAAACATAAATTCTATCTGCTGGTGCCAACCAATGTTCTCACAGATTTTTAGTTTTTGTACAATTGGCTTTAGATGCGACCTTATTGTACATTTGAGCAGATATTGTCATTATTGTCCCTAAGATGAAATTTTCTTAATATGGCTTGGATATCCACCAAAATGGGCTCAAATGTACACAAAAATAAATGCTATCTGTTGGTGCCAACCAATCTTCTCACAGATTTTTAGTTTTTGTATAATGGCTTGAGATGAGATCTTAATGTACAGTTGAGCAGATATTATCATTATTTTCCCTGCGATGAAATTTTCTCAATATGGCTTGGATATGCAACAAAATGGGCTCAAATGTACACAAAAATAAATGCTATCTGCTGGTGCCGACCAATCTTCTCACAGATTTTTAGTTTTTGTATAATTGGCTTTAGATGCGACCTTAATGTACAGTTGAGCAGATATTGTCATTATTTTCCCTACGATGAAATTTCTTAATATGGCTTGGACATTCACCAAAATGTGCTCAAATGTATACAAAAATAAATGCTATCTGCTGGTGCCAACCAATCTTCTGACAGACATTTTGTTTTTGTATAATTGGCTTTAGATGCGACCTTATTGTACATTTGAGCAGATATTGTCATTATTTTCCCTACGATGAAATGTTCTAAATATGCCTTCGACATGCACCAAAATGGGCTCAAATGTACATAAACATAAATGCTATCTGCTGGTGCCAACCAATCTTCTCACAGATTTTTAGTTTTTGTATAATTGGCTTTAGATGCGACCTTATTGTACAGTTGAGCAGATATTGTCATTATTTTCCCTACGATGAAATTTTCTTAATATGGCTTGGATATGCACCAAAATGGGCTCAAATGTACACAAAAATAAATGCTATCTGTTGGTGCCAACCAATCTTCTCACAGATTTTTAGTTTTTGTATAATGGCTTGAGATGCGATCTTAATGTACAGTTGATCAGATATTGTCATTAGTTTCCCTACGATGAAATTTTCTTAATATGGCTTGGATATGCAACAAAATGGGCTCAAATGTACGCAAAAATAAATGCTATCTGCTGGTGCCAACCAATCTTCTCACAGACATTTTGTTTTTGTATAATTGGCTTTAGATGCGACCTTATTGTACATTTGAGCAGATATTGTCATTATTGTCCCTAAGATGAAATTTTCTTAATATGGCTTGGATATGCACCAAAATGGGCTCAAATGTACACAAAAATAAATGCTATCTGTTGGTGCCAACCAATCTTCTCACAGATTTTTAGTTTTTGTATAATGGCTTGAGATGCGATCTTAATGTACAGTTGAGCAGATATTATCATTATTTTCCCTGCGATGAAATTTTCTTAATATGGCTTGGATATGCAACAAAATGGGCTCAAATGTACACAAAAATAAATGCTATCTGCTGGTGCCGACCAATCTTCTCACAGATTTTTAGTTTTTGTATAATTGGCTTTAGATGCGACCTTAATGTACAGTTGAGCAGATATTGTCATTATTTTCCCTACGATGAAATTTTCTTAATATGGCTTGGACATGCACCAAAATGTGCTCAAATGTATACAAAAATAAATGCTATCTGCTGGTGCTAACCAATCTTCTCACAGACATTTTGTTTTTGTATAATTGGCTTTAGATGCGACCTTATTGTACATTTGAGCAGATATTGTCATTATTTTCCCTACGATGAAATGTTCTTAATATGCCTTCGACATGCACCAAAATAGGCTCAAATGTACATAAACATAAATGCTATCTGCTGGTGTCAACCAATCTTCTCACAGATTTTTAGTTTTTGTATAATTGGCTTTAGATGCGACCTTATTGTACAGTTGAGCAGATATTGTCATTATTTTCCCTACGATGAAATTTCCTTAATATGGCTTGGATATGCACCAAAATGGGCTCAAATGTACACAAAAATAAATGCTATCTGTTGGTGCCAACAAATCTTCTCACAGATTTTTAGTTTTTGTAAAATGGCTTGAGATGCGATCTTAATGTACAGTTGAGCAGATATTGTCATTATTTTCCCTACGATGAAATTTTCTTAATATGGCTTGGATATGCAACAAAATGGGCTCAAATGTACGCAAAAATAAATGCTATCTGCTGGTGCCAACCAATCTTCTCACAGACATTTTGTTTTTGTATAATTGGCTTTAGATGCGACCTTATTGTACATTTGAGCAGATATTGTCATTATTTTCCCTACGATGAAATGTTCTTAATATGGCTTCAACATGCACCGAAATGGGCTCAAATGTACACAAACATAAATTCTAACTGCTGGTGCCAACCAATCTTCTCACAGATTTTTAGTTTTTGTACAATTGGCTTTAGATGCGACCTTATTGTACATTTGAGCAGATATTGTCATTATTGTCCCTACGATGACATGTTCTTAATATGGCTTGGATATGCACCAAAATGAGCTCAAATGTACACAAAAATAAATGCTATCTGTTGGTGCCAACAAATCTTCTCACAGATTTTTAGTTTTTGTATAATGGCTTGAGATGCGATCTTAATGTACAGTTGAGCAGATATTATCATTATTTTCCCTGCGATGAAATTTTCTTAATATGGCTTGGATATGCACCAAAATGGGCTCAAATGTACACACAAATAAATGCTATCTGCTGGTGTCGACCAATCTTCTCACAGATTTTTAGTTTTCGTATAATTGCCTTTAGATGCGACCTTAATGTACAGTTGAGCAGATATTGTCATTATTTTCCCTACGATGAAATTTTCTTATTTGGCTTGGACATGCACCAAAATGTGCTCAAATGTATACAAAAATAAATGCTATCTGCTGGTGCCAACCAATCTTCTCACAGACATTTTGTTTTTGTATAATTGGCTTCAGATGCGACCTTATTGTACATTTGAGCAGATATTGTCATTATTTTCCCTACGATGAAATTTTCTTAATATGGCTTGGATATGCACCAAAATGGGCTCAAATGTACAAAAAAATAAATGCTATCTGTTGGTGCCAACCAATCTTCTCACAGATTTTTAGTTTTTGTATAATGGCTTTAGATGCGATCTTAATGTACAGTTGAGCAGATATTGTCATTATTTTCCCTACGATGAAATTTTCTTAATATGGCTTGGATATGCAACAAAATGGGCTCAAATGTACGCAAAAATAAATGCTATCTGCTGGTGCCAACCAATCTTCTCACAGACATTTTGTTTTTGTATAATTGGCTTTAGATGCGACCTTATTGTACAGTTGAGCAGATATTGTCATTATTTTCCCTACGATGAAATGTTCTTAATATGGCTTCAACATGCACCGAAATGGGCTCAAATGTACACAAACATAAATTCTATCTGCTGGTGCCAACCAATGTTCTCACAGATTTTTAGTTTTTGTACAATTGGCTTTAGATGCGACCTTATTGTACATTTGAGCAGATATTGTCATTATTGTCCCTACGATGAAATTTTCTTAATATGGCTTGGATATGCACCAAAATGGGCTCAAATGTACACAAAATAAATGCTATCTGCTGGTGCCAACCAATCTTCTCACAGATTTTTAGTTTTTGTATAATGGCTTGAGATGCGATCTTAATGTACAGTTGAGCAGATATTATCATTATTTTCCCTGCGATGAAATTTTCTTAATATGGCTTGGATATGCACCAAAATGGGCTCAAATGTACACACAAATAAATGCTATCTGCTGGTGCCAACCAATCTTCTCACAGATTTTTAGTTTTTGTATAATTGCCTTTAGATGCGACCTTAATGTACAGTTGAGCAGATATTGTCATTATTGTCCCTACGATGAAATTTTCTTAATATGGCTTGGACATGCACCAAAATGTGCTCAAATGTATACAAAAATAAATGCTATCTGCTGGTGCCAACCAATCTTCTCACAGACATTTTGTTTTTGTATAATTGGCTTCAGATGCGACCTTGTTGTACATTTGAGCAGATATTGTCATTATTTTCCCTACGATGAAATTTTCTTAATATGGCTTGGATATGCACCAAAATGGGCTCAAATGTACGCAAAAAAAAAATGCTATCTGCTGGTGCCAACCAATCTTCTCACAGACATTTTGTTTTTGTATAATTGGCTTTAGATGCGACCTTATTGTACATTTGAGCAGATATTGTCATTATTTTCCCTACGATGAAATGTTCTAAATATGGCTTCAACATGCACCGAAATGGGCTCAAATGTACACAAACATAAATTTTATCTGCTGGTGCCAACCAATGTTCTCACAGATTTTTAGATTTTGTACAATTGGCTTTAGATGCGACCTTATTGTACATTTGAGCAGATATTGTCATTATTGTCCCTAAGATGAAATTTTCTTAATATTGCTTGGATATGCACCAAACTGTGCTCAAATGTACACAAAAATAAATGTTATCTGCTGGTGCCGACCAATCTTCTCACAGATTTTTAGTTTTTGTATAATTGACTTTAGATGCGACCTTAATGTACAGTTGAGCAGATATTGTCATTATTTTCCCTACGATGAAATTTTCTTAATATGGCTTGGACATGCACCAAAATGTGCTCAAATGTACACAAAAATAAATGCTATCTGCTGGTGCCAACCAATCTTCTCACAGACATTTTGTTTTTGTATAATTGGCTTTAGATGCGACCTTATTGTACATTTGAGCAGATATTGTCATTATTTTCCCTACTATGAAATTTTCTTAATATGGCTTGGACATGCACCAAAATGTGCTCAAATGTACGCAAAAATAAATGCTATCTGCTGGTGCCAACCAATTTTCTCACAGACATTTTGTTTTTGTATAATTGGCTTTAGATGCGACCTTATTGCACATTTGAGCAGATATTGTCATTATTTTCCCTACGATGAAATGTTCTTAATATGGCTTCGACATGCACCAAAATGGGCTCAAATGTACATAAACATAAATTCTATCTGCTGGTGCCAACCAATGTTCTCACAGATTTTTAGTTTTTGTACAATTGGCTTTAGATGCGACCTATTGTACATTTGAGCAGATATTGTCATTATTGTCCCTAAGATGAAATTTTCTTAATATGGCTTGCATATGCACCAAAATGAGCTCAAATGTACACCAAAATAAATGCTATCTGCTGGTGCCAACCAATCTTCTCACAGATTTTTAGTTTTTGTATTATTGGCTTTAGATGCGACTTTAGTGAACAGTTGAGCATATATTGTCAAAATTGTTCCCACGATGGAATTTTCTTAATATGGCTTGGATATGCACCAAAATGAGCTCAAATGTACACAAAAATAATTGCTATCTGCTGGTACCAAAAAAATTTCTCACATATTTTTAGCTTTTGTATAATTGGCTTTAGATGCGACCTTAATGAACAGTTGAGCAGATATTGTCAAAATTATTCAAACGATGGAATTTTCTTAATATGTTTTGGATATGCACCAAAATGAGCTCAAATGTACACAAAAATAAATGCTATCTGCTGGTGGCAACCAATCTTCTCACAGATTTTGAGTGTTTGTATAATTGGCTTTAGATGCGACCTTAATGTGCAGTTGAGCAGATATTGTCACATAGTTCCCACGATGGAACTTTCTTAATATGGCTTGGATATGCACCAAATTGAGCTCAAATGTACACAAAAATAAATGCTATCTGCTGGTGCCAACCAATCTTCTCACAGATTTTTAGTTTTTGTATCATTGGCTTTAGATGCGACCTTAATGTACAGTTGAGCAGATATTGTCAAATAGTTCCCACGATGGAACTTTCTTAATATGGCTTGGATATGCATCAAAATGAGCTCAAATGTACACAAAAATAAATGCTATCTGCTGGTGCCAACCAATCTTCTCACAGATTTTGAGTTTTTGTATAATTGGCTTTAGATGCGACCTTAATGTACAGTTGAGCAGATATTGTCAAATTGTTCCCACGATGGAACTTTCTTAATATGGCTTGGATATGCACCAAAATGAGCTCAAATGTACACAAAAATAAATGCTATCTGCTGGTGCCAACCAATCTTCTCACAGATTTTCAGTTTTTGTATAATTGGCTTTAGATCCGACCTTAATGTACAGTTGAGCAGATATTGTCAAAATTGTTCCAACGATGGAACTTTCTTAATATGGCTTGGATATGCACCAAAATGAGCTCAAATGTACACAAAAATAAATGCTATCTGCTTGTGGCAACCAATCTTCTCACAGATTTTGAGTTTTTGTATAATTGGCTTTAGATGCGACCTTAATGTACAGTTGAGCAGATATTGTCAAATTGTTCCCACGATGGAACTTTCTTAATATGGCTTGGATATGCACCAAAATGAGCTCAAATGTACACAAAAATAAATGCTATCTGCTGGTGCCAACCAATCTTCTCACAGATTTTTAGTTTTTGTATAATTGGCTTTAGATGCGACCTTTATGTACAGTTGAGCAGATATTGTCCAAATTATTCAAACGATGGAATTTTCTTAATATGGCTTGGATATGCACCAAAATGAGCTCAAATGTACACAAAAATAAATGCTATCTGCTGGTGGCAACCAATCTTCTCACAGATTTTGAGTTTTTGTATAATTGGCTTTAGATGCGACCTTAATGTACAGTTGAGCAGATATTGTCAAATAGTTCCCACGATGGAACTTTCTTAATATGGCTTGGATATGCACCAAAATGAGCTCAAATGTACACAAAAATAAATGCTATCTGCTGGTGCCAACCAATCTTCTCACAGATTTTGAGTTTTTGTATAATTGGCTTTAGATGCGACCTTAATGTACAGTTGAGCAGATATTGTCAAATTGTTCCCACGATGGAACTTTCTTAATATGGCTTGGATATGCACCAAAAAATGAGCTCAAATGTACACAAAAATAAATGCTATCTGCTGGTGCCAACCAATCTTCTCACAGATTTTAAGCTTTTGTATAATTGGCTTTAGATGCGACCTTAATGTACAGTTGAGCAGATATTGTCAAAATTGTTCCCACGATGGAATTTTCTTAATATGGCTTGCATATGCACCAAAATGAGCTCACATGTACACAAAAATAAATGCTATCTGCTGGTGCCGACCAATCTTCTCACAGATTTTTAGTTTTTGTATAATTGACTTTAGATGCGACCTTAATGTACAGTTGAGCAGATATTGTCATTATTTTCCCTACGATGAAATGTTCTAAATATGGCTTCAACATGCACCGAAATGGGCTCAAATGTACACAAACATAAAATTTATCTGCTGGTGCCAACCAATGTTCTCACAGATTTTTAGTTTTTGTATAATTGGCTTTAGATGCGACCTTAATGTACAGTTGAGCAGATATTGTCATTATTTTCCCTACGATGAAATTTTCTTATTTGGCTTGGACATGCACCAAAATGTGCTCAAATGTATACAAAAATAAATGCTATCTGCTGGTGCCAACCAATCTTCTCACAGACATTTTGTTTTTGTATAATTGGCTTCAGATGCGACCTTATTGTACATTTGAGCAGATATTGTCATTATTTTCCCTCAATGAAATTTTCTTAATATGGCTTGGATATGCACCAAAATGGGCTCAAATGTACACAAAAATAAATGCTATCTGTTGGTGCCAACCAATCTTCTCACAGATTTTTAGTTATTGTATAATGGCTTGAGATGCGATCTTAATGTACAGTTGAGCAGATATTATCATTATTTTCCCTGCGATGAAATTTTCTTAATATGGCTTGGATATGCACCAAAATGGGCTCAAATGTACACAAAAATAAATGCTATCTGCTGGTGCCGACCAATCTTCTCACAGATTTTTAGTTTTTGTATAATTGGCTTTAGATGCGACCTTAATGTACAGTTGAGCAGATATTGTCATTATTTTCCCTACGATGAAGTTTTCTTAATATGGCTTGGACATGCACCAACATGTGCTCAAATGTACGCAAAAATAAATGCTATCTGCTGGTGCCAACCAATCTTCTCACAGACATTTTGTTTTTGTATAATTGGCTTTAGATGCGACCTTATTGTACATTTGAGCAGATATTGTCATTATTTTCCCTACGATGAAATGTTCTTAATATGGCTTCGACATGCACCAAAATGGGCTCAAATGTACATAAACATAAATTCTATCTGCTGGTGCCAACCAATGTTCTCACAGATTTTTAGTTTTTGTACAATTGGCTTTAGATGCGACCTTATTGTACATTTGAGCAGATATTGTCATTATTGTCCCTAAGATGAAATTTTCTTAATATGGCTTGCATATGCAACAAAATGAGCTCAAATGTACACAAAAATAAATGCTATCTGCTGGTGCCAACCAATCTTCTCACAGATTTTTTGTTTTTGTATTATTGGCTTAAGATGCGTCTTTAGTGAACAGTTGAGCATATATTGTCAAAATTGTTCCCACGATGGAATTTTCTTAATACGGCTTGGATATGCACCAAAATGAGCTCAAATGTACACAAAAACAAATGTTATCAGCTGGTGCCAACCAATCTTCTCACAGATTTTTAGTTTTTGTATAATTGGCTTTAGATGCGACCTTAATGTACAGTTGAGCAGATATTGTCAAAATTGATCCCACGATGGAACTTTCTTAATATGGCTTGGATATGCACTAAAATGAGCTCAAATGTACACAAAAATAAATGCTATCTGCTGGTACCAAAACATTTTCTCACATATTTTTAGCTTTTGTATAATTGGCTTTAGATGCGACCTTAATGTACAGTTGAGCAGATATTGTCAAAATTATTCAAACGATGGAATTTTCTTAATATGGCTTGGATATGCACCAAAATGAGCTCAAATGTACACAAAAAGAAATGCTATCTGCTGGTACCAAACAATCTTCTCACAGATTTTTAGTTTTTGTATAATTGGCTTTAGATGCGACCTTAATGTACAGTTGAGCAGATATTGTCAAATTGTTCCCACGATGGAACTTTCATAATATGGCTTGGATATGCACCAAAATGAGCTCAAATGTACACAAAAATAAATGCTATCTGCTGGTGCCAACCAATCTTCTCACAGATTTTTAGTTTTTGTATAATTGGCTTTAGATGCGACCTTAATGTACATTTGAGCAGATATTGTCAAATTGTTCCCACGATGGAACTTTCTTAATATGGCTTGGATATGCACCAAAATGAGCTCAAATGTACACAAAAATAAATGCTACATGTATCTGCTGGTGGCAACCAATCTTCTCACAGATTTTTAGTTTTTGTATAATTGGCTTTAGATGCGACCTTAATGTACAGTTGAGCAGATATTGTCAAATTGTTCCCACGATGGAACTTTCTTAATATGGCTTGGATATGCACCAAAATGAGCTCAAATGTACACAAAAATAAATGCTATCTGCTGGTGCCAACCAATCTTCTCACAGATTTTTAGCTTTTGTATAATTGGCTTTAGATGCGACCTTAATGTACAGTTGAGCAGATATTGTCAAAATTGTTCCCACGATGGACTTTTCTTAATATGGCTTGCATATGCACCAAAATGGGCTCAAATGTACACAAAAATAAATGCTATCTGCTGGTGCCAACCAATCTTCTCACAGATTTTTAGTTTTTGTATAATGGCTTGAGATGCGATCTTAATGTACAGTTGAGCAGATATTATCATTATTTTCCCTGCGATGAAATTTTCTTAATATGGCTTGGATATGTACCAAAATGGGCTCAAATGTACACAAAAATAAATGCTATCTGCTGGTGCCGACCAATCTTCTCACAGATTTTTAGTTTTTGTATAATTGGCTTTAGATGCGACCTTAATGTACAGTTGAGGCGATATTGTCATTATTTTCCCTACGATGAAATTTTCTTAATATGGCTTGGACATGCACCACAATGTGCTCAAATGTACGCAAAAATAAATGCTATCTGCTGGTGCCAACCAATCTTCTCACAGACATTTTGTTTTTGTATAATTGGCTTTAGATGCGACCTTATTGTACATTTGAGCAGATATTGTCATTATTTTCCCTACGATGAAATGTGCTTAATATGGCTTCGACATGCACCAAAATTGGCTCAAATGTACATAAACATAAAATCTATCTGCTGGTGCCAACCAATGTTCTCACAGATTTTTAGTTTTTGTACAATTGGCTTTAGATGCGACCTTATTGTACATTTGAGCAGATATTGTCATTATTGTCCCTAAGATGAAATGTTTCTTAATAGGGCTTGCATATGCACCAAAATGAGCTCAAATGTACACAAAAATAAATGCTATCTGCTGGTGCCGACCAATCTTCTCACAGATTTTTAGTTTTTGTATAATTGGCTTTAGATGCGACCTTAATGTACAGTTGAGGCGATATTGTCATTATTTTCCCTACGATGAAATTTTCTTAATATGGCTTGGACATGCACCACAATGTGCTCAAATGTACGCAAAAATAAATGCTATCTGCTGGTGCCAACCAATCTTCTCACAGACATTTTGTTTTTGTATAATTGGCTTTAGATGCGACCTTATTGTACATTTGAGCAGATATTGTCATTATTTTCCCTACGATGAAATGTGCTTAATATGGCTTCGACATGCACCAAAATGGGCTCAAATGTACATAAACATAAAATCTATTTGCTGGTGGCAACCAATCTTCTCACAGATTTTTAGTTTTTGTATAATTGGCTTTAGATGCGACCTTAATGTACAGTTGAGCAGATATTGTCAAAATTGTTCCCACGATGGAACTTTCTTAATATGGCTTGGATATGCACCAAAATGAGCTCAAATGTACACAAAAATAAATGCTATCTGCTAGTGGCAACCAATCTTCTCACAGGTTTTTAGTTTTTGTATAATTGGCTTTAGATGCGACCTTTATGTACAGTTGAGCAGATATTGTCAAATTGTTCCCACGATGGAACTTTCTTAATATGGCTTGGATATGCACCAAAATGAGCTCAAATGTACACACAAATAAATGCTATCTCCTAGTGGCAACCAATCTTCTCACATATTTTTAGCTTTTGTATAGTTGGCTTTAGATGCGACCTTAATTTACAGTTGAGCAGATATTGTCCAAATTATTCAAACGATGGAATTTTCTTAATATGGCTTGGATATGCACCAAAATGAGCTCAAATGTACACAAAAATAAATGCTATCTGCTGGTGGCAACCAATCTTCTCACAGATTTTGAGTTTTTGTATAATTGGCTTTAGATGCGACCTTAATGTACAGTTGAGCAGATATTGTCAAATTGTTCCCACGATGGAACTTTCTTAATATGGCTTGGATATGCACCAAAATGAACTCAAATGTACACAAAAATAAATGCTATCTGCTGGTGCCAACCAATCTTCTCACAGATTTTGAGTTTTTGTATAATTGGCTTTAGATGCGACCTTAATGTACAGTTGAGCAGATATTGTCAAATTGTTCCCACGATGGAACTTTCTTAATATGGCTTGGACATGCACCAAAATGAGCTCAAATGTACACAAAAATAAATGCTATCTGCTGGTGCCAACCAATCTTCTCACAGATTTTGAGTTTTTGTATAATTGGCTTTAGATGCGACCTTAATGTACAGTTGAGCAGATATTGTCAAATTGTTCCCACGATGGAACTTTTTTAATATGGCTTGGATATGCACCAAAAATGAGCTCAAATGTACACAAAAATAAATGCTATCTGCTGGTGCCAACCAATCTTCTCACAGATTTTAAGCTTTTGTATAATTGGCTTTAGATGCGACCTTAATGTACAGTTGAGCAGATATTGTCAAAATTGTTCCCTACGATGAAATTTTCTTAATATGGCTTGGACATGCACCAAAATGTGCTCAAATGTATACACAAATAAATGCTATCTGCTGGTGCCAACCAATGTTCTCACAGATTTTTAGTTTTTGTATAATTGACTTTAGATGCGACCTTAATGTACAGTTGAGCAGATATTTTCATTATTTTCCCTACGATGACATTTTCTTATTTGGCTTGGACATGCACCAAAATGTGCTCAAATGTATACAAAAATAAATGCTATCTGCTGGTGCCAACCAATCTTCTCACAGACATTTTGTTTTTGTATAATTGGCTTCAGATGCGACCTTATTGTACATTTGAGCAGATATTGTCATTATTTTCCCTACGATGAAATTTTCTTAATATGGCTTGGATATGCACCAAAATGGGCTCAAATGTACACAAAAATAAATGCTATCTGTTGGTGCCAACCAATCTTCTCACAGATTTTTAGTTATTGTATAATGGCTTGAGATGCGATCTTAATGTACAGTTGAGTAGATATTATCATTATTTTCCCTGCGATGAAATTTTCTTAATATGGCTTGGATATGCACCAAAATGGGCTCAAATGTACACAAAAATAAATGCTATCTGCTGGTGCCGACCAATCTTCTCACAGATTTTTAGTTTTTGTATAATTGGCTTTAGATGCGACCTTAATGTACAGTTGAGCAGATATTGTCAAATAGTTCCCACGATGGAACTTTCTTAATATGGCTTGGATATGCACCAAAATGAGCTCAAATGTACACAAAAATAAATGCTATCTGCTGGTGCCAACCAATCTTCTCACAGATTTTGAGTTTTTGTATAATTGGCTTTAGATGCGACCTTAATGTACAGTTGAGCAGATATTGTCATTATTTTCCCTACGATGAAATTTTCTTAATATGGCTTGGACATGCACCAAAATGTGCTCAAATGTATACAAAAATAAATGCTATCTGCTGGTGCCAACCAATCTTCTCATAGACATTTTGTTTTTGTATAATTGGCTTTAGATGCGACCTTATTGTACATTTGAGCAGATATTGTCATTATTTTCCCTACGATGAAATGTTCTAAATATGGCTTCAACATGCACCGAAATGGGCTCAAATGTACACAAACATAAATTTTATCTGCTGGTGCCAACTAATGTTCTCACAGATTTTTAGTTTTTGTATAATTGGCTTTAGATGCGACCTTAATGTACAGTTGAGCAGATATTGTCATTATTTTCCCTACGATGAAATTTTCTTATTTGGCTTGGACATGCATCAAAATGTGCTCAAATGTATACAAAAATAAATGCTATCTGCTGGTGCCAACCAATCTTCTCACAGACATTTTGTTTTTGTATAATTGGCTTCAGATGCGACCTTATTGTACATTTGAGCAGATATTGTCATTATTTTCCCTACGATGAAATTTTCTTAATATGGCTTGGATATGCACCAAAATGGGCTCAAATGTACACAAAAATAAATGCTATCTGTTGGTGCCAACCAATCTTCTCACAGATTTTTAGTTATTGTATAATGGCTTGAGATGCGACCTTAATGTACAGTTGAGCAGATATTGTCATTATTTTCCCTACGATGAAGTTTTCTTAATATGGCTTGGACATGCACCAACATGTGCTCAAATGTACGCAAAAATAAATTCTATCTGCTGGTGCCAACCAATCTTCTCACAGACATTTTGTTTTTGTATAATTGGCTTTAGATGCGACCTTATTGTACATTTGAGCAGATATTGTCATTATTTTCCCTACGATGAAATGTTCTTAATATGGCTTCGACATGCACCAAAATGGGCTCAAATGTACATAAACATAAATTCTATCTGCTGGTGCCAACCAATCTTCTCACAGATTTTTTGTTTTTGTATTATTGGCTTAAGATGCGTCTTTAGTGAACAGTTGAGCATATATTGTCAAAATTGTTCCCACGATGGAATTTTCTTAAAACGGCTTGGATATGCACCAAAATGAGCTCAAATGTACACAAAAACAAATGTTATCAGCCGGTGCCAACCAATCTTCTCACAGATTTTTAGTTTTTGTATAATTGGCTTTAGATGCGACCTTAATGTACAGTTGAGCAGATATTGTCAAAATTGATCCCACGATGGAACTTTCTTAATATGACTTGGATATGCACTAAAATGAGCTCAAATGTACACAAAAATAAATGCTATCTGCTGGTACCAAAAAATTTTCTCACATATTTTTAGCTTTTGTATAATTGGCTTTAGATGCGACCTTAATGTACAGTTGAGCAGATATTGTCAAAATTATTCAAACGATGGAATTTTCTTAATATGGCTTGGATATGCACCAAAATGAGCTCAAATGTACACAAAAATAAATGCTATCTGCTGGTACCAACCAATCTTCTCACAGATTTTTAGTTTTTGTATAATTGGCTTTAGATGCGACCTTAATGTACAGTTGAGCAGATATTGTCAAATTGTTCCCACGATGGAACTTTCATAATATGGCTTGGATATGCACCAAAATGAGCTCAAATGTACACAAAAATAAATGCTATCTGCTGGTGCCAACCAATCTTCTCACAGATTTTTAGTTTTTGTATAATTGGCTTTAGATGCGACCTTAATGTACAGTTGAGCAGATATTGTCATTATTTTCCCTACGATGAAATGTTCTTAATATGGCTTCGACATGCACCAAAATGGGCTCAAATGTACATAAACATAAATTCTATCTGCTGGTACCAACCAATCTTCTCACAGATTTTTTGTTTTTGTATTATTGGCTTAAGATGCGTCTTTAGTGAACAGTTGAGCATATATTGTCAAAATTGTTCCCACGATGGAATTTTCTTAAAACGGCTTGGATATGCACCAAAATGAGCTCAAATGTACACAAAAACAAATGTTATCAGCCGGTGCCAACCAATCTTCTCACAGATTTTTAGTTTTTGTATAATTGGCTTTAGATGCGACCTTAATGTACAGTTGAGCAGATATTGTCAAAATTGATCCCACGATGGAACTTTCTTAATATGACTTGGATATGCACTAAAATGAGCTCAAATGTACACAAAAATAAATGCTATCTGCTGGTACCAAAAAATTTTCTCACATATTTTTAGCTTTTGTATAATTGGCTTTAGATGCGACCTTAATGTACAGTTGAGCAGATATTGTCAAAATTATTCAAACGATGGAATTTTCTTAATATGGCTTGGATATGCACCAAAATGAGCTCAAATGTACACAAAAATAAATGCTATCTGCTGGTACCAACCAATCTTCTCACAGATTTTTAGTTTTTGTATAATTGGCTTTAGATGCGACCTTAATGTACAGTTGAGCAGATATTGTCAAATTGTTCCCACGATGGAACTTTCATAATATGGCTTGGATATGCACCAAAATGAGCTCAAATGTACACAAAAATAAATGCTATCTGCTGGTGCCAACCAATCTTCTCACAGATTTTTAGTTTTTGTATAATTGGCTTTAGATGCGACCTTAATGTACAGTTGAGCAGATATTGTCAAATTGTTCCCACGATGGAACTTTCTTAATATGGCTTGGATATGCACCAAAATGAGCTCAAATGTACACAAAAATAAATGCTACATGTATCTGCTGGTGGCAACCAATCTTCTCACAGATTTTTAGTTTTTGTATAATTGGCTTTAGATGCGACCTTAATGTACAGTTGAGCAGATATTGTCAAATTGTTCCCACGATGGAACTTTCTTAATATGGCTTGGATATGCACCAAAATGAGCTCAAATGTACACAAAAATAAATGCTATCTGCTGGTGCCAACCAATCTTCTCACAGATTTTTAGCTTTTGTATAATTGGCTTTAGATGCGACCTTAATGTACAGTTGAGCAGATATTGTCAAAATTGTTCCCACGATGGAATTTTCTTAATATGGCTTGCATATGCACCAAAATGAGCTCAAATGTACACAAAAATAAATGCTATCTGCTGGTGCCAACCAATCTTCTCACAGATTTTTAGTTTTTGTATAATGGCTTGAGATGCGATCTTAATGTACAGTTGAGCAGATATTATCATTATTTTCCCTGCGATGAAATTTTCTTAATATGGCTTGGATATGTACCAAAATGGGCTCAAATGTACACAAAAATAAATGCTATCTGCTGGTGCCGACCAATCTTCTCACAGATTTTTAGTTTTTGTATAATTGGCTTTAGATGCGACCTTAATGTACAGTTGAGGCGATATTGTCATTATTTTCCCTACGATGAAATTTTCTTAATATGGCTTGGACATGCACCACAATGTGCTCAAATGTACGCAAAAATAAATGCTATCTGCTGGTGCCAACCAATCTTCTCACAGACATTTTGTTTTTGTATAATTGGCTTTAGATGCGACCTTATTGTACATTTGAGCAGATATTGTCATTATTTTCCCTACGATGAAATGTGCTTAATATGGCTTCGACATGCACCAAAATAAGCTCAAATGTACACAAAGAAAAATGCTATCTGCTGGTGCCAACCAATCTTCTCACAGATTTTTAGTTTTTGTATTATTGGCTTTAGATGCGACTTTAGTGAACAGTTGAGCATATATTGTCAAAATTGTTCCCACGATGGAATTTTCTTAATATGCCTTGGATATGCACCAAAATGAGCTCAAATGTACACAAAAACAAATGTTATCAGCGGGTGCCAACCAATCTTCTCACAGATTTTTAGTTTTTGTATAATTGGCTTTAGATGCGACCTTAATGTACAGTTGAGAGATATTGTCAAAATTGATCCCACGATGGAACTTTCTTAATATGGCTTGGATATGCACTAAAATGAGCTCAAATGTACACAAAAATAATTGCTATCTGCTGGTACCAAAAAACTTTCTCACATATTTTTAGCTTTTGTATAATTGGCTTTAGATGCGACCTTAATGTACAGTTGAGCAGATATTGTCAAAATTTTTCAAACGATGGAATTTTCTTAATATGGCTTGGATATGCACCAAAATGAGCTCAAATGTACACAAAAATAAATGCTATCTGCTGGTGCCAACCAATCTTCTCACAGATTTTTAGTTTTTGTATATTTGGCTTTAGATGCGACCTTAATGTACAGTTGAGCAGATATTGTCAAATTGTTTCCACGATGGAACTTTCTTAATATGGCTTGGATATGCACCAAAATGAGCTCAAATGTACACAAAAATAAATGCTATCTGCTGGTGCCAACCAATCTTCTCACAGATTTTGAGTTTTTGTATAATAGGCTTTAGATGCGACCTTAATGTACAGTTGAGCAGATATTGTCAAATTGTTCCCACGATGGAACTTTCTTAATATGGCTTGGATATGCACCTAAATGAGCTCAAATGTACACAAAAATAAATGCTATCTGCTGGTGCCAACCAATCTTCTCACAGATTTTGAGTTTTTGTATAATTGGCTTTAGATGCGACCTAAATGTACAGTTGAGCAGATATTGTCAAATTGTTCCCACGATGGAATTTTCTTAATATGGCTTGGATATGCACCAAAATGAGCTCAAATGTACACAAAAATAAATGCTATCTGCTGGTGCCAACCAATCTTCTCACAGATTTTTAGCTTTTGTATAATTGGCTTTAGATGCGACCTTAATGTACAGTTGAGCAGATATTGTCATTATTTTCCCTACGATGAAATTTTCTTAATATGGCTTGGACATGCACCAAAATGTGCTCAAATGTATACAAAAATAAATGCTATCTGTTGGTGCCAACCAATCTTCTCACAGACATTTAGTTTTTGTATAATTGGCTTTAGATGCGACCTTATTGTACATTTGAGCAGATATTGTCATTATTTTCCCTACTATGAAATTTTCTTAATATGGCTTGGACATGCACCAAAATGTGCTCAAATGTACGCAAAAATAAATGCTATCTGCTGGTGCCAACCAATCTTCTCACAGACATTTTGTTTTTGTATAATTGGCTTGAGATGCGACCTTATTGCACATTTGAGCAGATATTATCATTATTTTCCCTACGATGAAATGTTCTTAATATGGCTTCGACATGCACCAAAATGGGCTCAAATGTACACATAAATAAATGCTATCTGCTGGTGCCAACCAATCTTCTCACAGATTTTTAGTTTTTGTATAATTGGCTTTAGATGCGACCTTAATGTACAGTTGAGCAGATATTGTCAAATAGTTCCCACGATGGAACTTTCTTAATATGGCTTGGATATGCACCAAAATGAGCTCAAATTTTTACACAAAAATAAATGCTATCTGCTGGTGCCAACCAATCTTCTCACAGATTTTTAGCTTTTGTATAATTGGCTTTAGATGCGACCTTAATGTACAGTTGAGCAGATATTGTCATTATTTTCCCTACGATGAAATTTTCTTAATATGGCTTGGACATGCACCAAAATGTGCTCAAATGTATACAAAAATAAATGCTATCTGTTGGTGCCAACCAATCTTCTCACAGACATTTTGTTTTTGTATAATTGGCTTTAGATGCGTCCTTATTGTACATTTGAGCAGATATTGTCATTATTTTCCCTACTATGAAATTTTCTTAATATGGCTTCGACATGCACCAAAATGTGCTCAAATGTACGCAAAAATAAATGCTATCTGCTGGTGCCAACCAATCTTCTCACAGACATTTTGTTTTTGTATAATTGGCTTGAGATGCGACCTTATTGCACATTTGAGCAGATATTATCATTATTTTCCCTACGATGAAATGTTCTTAATATGGCTTCGACATGCACCAAAATGAGCTCAAATGTACACAAAAATAAATGCTATCTGCTGGTGCCAACCAATCTTCTCACAGATTTTGAGTTTTTGTATAATAGGCTTGAGATGCGACCTTAATGTACATTTGAGCAGATATTGTCAAATTGTTCCCACGATGGAACTTTCTTAATATGGCTTGGATATGCACCTAAATGAGCTCAAATGTACACAAAAATAAATGCTATCTGCTGGTGCCAACCAATCTTCTCACAGATTTTTAGCTTTTGTATAATTGGCTTTAGATGCGACCTTAATGTACAGTTGAGCAGATATTGTCATTATTTTCCCTACGATGAAATTTTCTTAATATGGCTTGGACATGCACCAAAATGTGCTCAAATGTATACAAAAATAAATGCTATCTGTTGGTGCCAACCAATCTTCTCACAGACATTTTGTTTTTGTATAATTGGCTTTAGATGCGACCTTATTGTACATTTGAGCAGATATTGTCATTATTTTCCCTACTATGAAATTTTCTTAATATGGCTTCGACATGCACCAAAATGTGCTCAAATGTACGCAAAAATAAATGCTATCTGCTGGTGCCAACCAATCTTCTCACAGACATTTTGTTTTTGTATAATTGGCTTGAGATGCGACCTTATTGCACATTTGAGCAGATATTATCATTATTTTCCCTACGATGAAATGTTCTTAATATGGCTTCGACATGCACCAAAATGGGCTCAAATGTACACATAAATAAATGCTATCTGCTGGTGCCAACCAATCTTCTCACAGATTTTTAGTTTTTGTATAATTGGCTTTAGATGCGACCTTAATGTACAGTTGAGCAGATATTGTCAAATAGTTCCCACAATGGAACTTTCTTAATATGGCTTGGATATGCACCAAAATGAGCTCAAATGTACACAAAAATAAATGCTATCTGCTGGTGCCAACCAATCTTCTCACAGATTTTTAGTTTTTGTATTATTGGCTTTAGATGCGACCTTAATGTACAGTTGAGCAGATATTGTCAAAATTGTTCCAACGATGGAATTTTCTTAATATGGCTTGGATATACACCAAAATGAGCTCAAATTTTTACACAAAAATAAATGCTATCTGCTGGTGCCAACCAATCTTCTCACAGATTTTTAGCTTTTGTATAATTGGCTTTAGATGCGACCTTAATGTACAGTTGAGCAGATATTGTCATTATTTTCCCTACGATGAAATTTTCTTAATATGGCTTGGACATGCACCAAAATGTGCTCAAATGTATACAAAAATAAATGCTATCTGTTGGTGCCAACCAATCTTCTCACAGACATTTTGTTTTTGTATAATTGGCTTTAGATGCGACCTTATTGTACATTTGAGCAGATATTGTCATTATTTTCCCTACTATGAAATTTTCTTAATATGGCTTCGACATGCACCAAAATGTGCTCAAATGTACGCAAAAATAAATGCTATCTGCTGGTGCCAACCAATCTTCTCACAGACATTTTGTTTTTGTATAATTGGCTTGAGATGCGACCTTATTGCACATTTGAGCAGATATTATCATTATTTTCCCTACGATGAAATGTTCTTAATATGGCTTGGATATGCACCAAAATGAGCTCAAATGTACACAAAAATAAATGCTATCTGCTGGTGCCAACCAATCTTCTCACAGATTTTTAGCTTTTGTATAATTGGCTTTAGATGCGACCTTAATGTACAGTTGAGCAGATATTGTCATTATTTTCCCTACGATGAAATTTTCTTAATATGGCTTGGACATGCACCAAAATGTGCTCAAATGTATACAAAAATAAATGCTATCTGTTGGTGCCAACCAATCTTCTCATAGATTTTTAGTTTTTGTATAATTGGCTTTAGATGCGACCTTAATGTACAGTTGAGCAGATATTGTCAAAATTGTTCCCACGATTGAACTTTCTTAATATGGCTTGGATATGCACCAAAATGAGCTCAGATTGACAGATTACACAAAAATAAATTCTATCTGCTGGTGGCAACCAATCTTCTCACAGATTTTTAGTTTTTGTATAATTGGCTTTAAATGCGACCTTAATGTACAGTTGAGCAGATATTGTCAAATTGTTCCCACGATGGAACTTTCTTAATATGGCTTGGATATGCACCAAAACGAGCTCAAATGTACACAAAAATAAATGCTATCTGCTGGTGCCAACCAATCTTCTCACAGATTTTTAGTTTTTGTATTATTGGCTTTAGATGCGACCTTAATGTACAGTTGAGCAGATATTGTCAAAATTGTTCCAACGATAGAATTTTCTTAATATGGCTTGCATATGCACCAAAACGAGCTCAAATGTACACAAAAATAAATGCTATCTGCTGGTGCCAACCAATGTTCTCACAGATTTTTAGCTTTTGTATAATTGGCTTTAGATGCGACCTTAATGTACAGTTGAGCAGATATTGTCAAAATTGTTCCCACGATGGAATTTTCTTTATATGGCTTGCATATGCACCAAAATGAGCTCAAATGTACACAAAAATAAATGCTATCTGCTGGTGCCAACCAATCTTCTCACAGATTTTTAGTTTTTGTATAATTGGCTTTAAATGCGACCTTAATGTACAGTTGAGCAGATATTGTCAAATTGTTCCCACGATGGAACTTTCTTAATATGGCTTGGATATGCACCAAAACGAGCTCAAATGTACACAAAAATAAATGCTATCTGCTGGTGCCAACCAATCTTCTCACAGAATTTTAGTTTTTGTATTATTGGCTTTAGATGCGACCTTAATGTACAGTTGAGCAGATATTGTCAAAATTGTTCCAACGATGGAATTTTCTTAATATGGCTTGGATATGCACCAAAATGAGCTCAAATGTACACAAAAATAAATGCTATCTGCTGGTGCCAACCAATCTTCTCACAGATTTTTAGCTTTTGTATAATTGGCTTTAGATGCGACCTTAATGTACAGTTGAGCAGATATTGTCAAAATTGTTCCCACGATGGAATTTTCTTTATATGGCTTGCATATGCACCAAAATGAGCTCAAATGTACACAAAAATAATTGCTATCTGCTGGTGCCAACCAATCTTCTCAAAGATTTTTAGTTTTTGTATAATTGGCTTTAGATGCGACCTTAATGTACAGTTGAGCAGATATTGTCAAAATTGTTCCCACGATTGAACTTTCTTAATATGGCTTGGATATGCACCAAAATGAGCTCAAATGTACACAAAAATAAATTCTATCTGCTGGTGCCAACCAATCTTCTCACAGATTTTTAGTTTTTGTATAATTGGCTTTAAATGCGACCTTAATGTACAGTTGAGCAGATATTGTCAAATTGTTCCCACGATGGAACTTTCTTAATATGGCTTGGATATGCACCAAAACGAGCTCAAATGTACACAAAAATAAATGCTATCTGCTGGTGCCAACCAATCTTCTCACAGATTTTTAGTTTTTGTATAATTGGCTTTAGATGCGACCTTAATGTACAGTTGAGCAGATATTGTCAAAATTGTTCCCACGATGGAACTTTCTTAATATGGCTTGGATATGCACCAAAATGAGCTCAAATGTACACAAAAATAAATGCTATCTCGTGGTGGCAACCAATCTTCTCACAGATTTTTAGTTTTTGTATAATTGGCTTTAGATGCGACCTTAATGTACAGTTGAGCAGATATTGTCATTATTTTCCCTACGATGAAATTTTCTTAATATGGCTTGGACATGCACCAAAATGTGCTCAAATGTATACAAAAATAAATGCTATCTGCTGGTGCCAACCAATCTTCTCACAGACATTTTGTTTTTGTATAATTGGCTTTAGATGCGACCTTATTGTACATTTGAGCAGATACTGTCATTATTTTCCCTACTATGAAATTTTCTTAATATGGCTTGGACATGCACCAAAATGTGCTCAAATGTACGCAAAAATAAATGCTATCTGCTGGTGCCAACCAATCTTCTCACAGACATTTTGTTTTTGTATAATTGGCTTGAGATGCGACCTTATTGCACATTTGAGCAGATATTATCATTATTTTACCTACGATGAAATGTTCTTAATATGGCTTCGACATGAACCAAAATGGGCTCAAATGTACATAAACATAAATTCTATCTGCTGGTGCCAACCAATGTTCTCACAGATTTTTAGTTTTTGTACAATTGGCTTTAGATGCGACCTTATTGTACATTTGAGCAGATATTGTCATTATTGTCTCTAAGATGAAATTTTCTTAATATGGCTTGCATATGCACCAAAATGAGCTCAAATGTACACCAAAATAAATGCTATCTGCTGGTGCCAACCAATCTTCTCACAAATTTTTAGTTTTTGTATTATTGGCTTTAGATGCGACTTTAGTGAACAGTTGAGCATATATTGTCAAAATTGTTCCCACGATGGAATTTTCTTAATATGGCTTGGATATGCACCAAAATGAGCTCAAATGTACACAAATACAAATGTTATCAGCCGGTGGCAACCAATCTTCTCACAGATTTTTAGTTTTTGTATAATTGGCTTTAGATGCGACCTTAATGTACAGTTGAGCAGATATTGTCAAATAGTTCCCACGATGGAACTTTCTTAATACGGCTTGGATATGCACCAAAATGAGCTCAAATGTACACAAAAATAAATGCTATCTGCTGGTGCCAACCAATCTTCTCACAGATTTTTAGTTTTTGTATTATTGGCTTTAGATGCGACCTTAATGTACAGTTGAGCAGATATTGTCAAAATTGTTCCAACGATGGAATTTTCTTAATATGGCTTGGATATGCACCAAAATGAGCTCAAATGTACACAAAAATAAATGCTATCTGCTGGTGGCAACCAATCTTCTCACAGATTTTTAGCTTTTGTATAATTGGCTTTAGATGCGACCTTAATGTACAGTTGAGCAGATATTGTCAAAATTGTTCCCACGATGGAATTTTCTTTATATGGCTTGCATATGCACCAAAATGAGCTCAAATGTACACAAAAATAAATGCTATCTGCTGGTGCCAACCAATCTTCTCACAGATTTTTAGTTTTTGTATAATTGGCTTTAGATGCGACCTTAATGTACAGTTGAGCAGATATTGTCAAAATTGTTCCCACGATTGAACTTTCTTAATATGGCTTGGATATGCACCAAAATGAGCTCAAATGTACACAAAAATAAATTCTATCTGCTGGTGGCAACCAATCTTCTCACAGATTTTTAGTTTTTGTATAATTGGCTTTAAATGCGACCTTAATGTACAGTTGAGCAGATATTGTCAAATTGTTCCCACGATGGAACTTTCTTAATATGGCTTGGATATGCACCAAAATGAGCTCAAATGTACACAAAAATAAATGCTATCTGCTGGTGGCAACCAATCTTCTCACAGATTTTTAGTTTTTGTATAATTGGCTTTAGATGCGACCTTAATGTACAGTTGAGCAGATATTGTCAAATTGTTCCCACGATGGAATTTTCTTAATATGGCTTGGATATGCACCAAAATGAGCTCAAATGTACACAAAAATAAATGCTATCTGCTGGTGCCAACCAATGTTCTCACAGATTTTTAGCTTTTGTATAATTGGCTTTAGATGCGACCTTAATGTACAGTTGAGCAGATATTGTCAAAATTGTTCCCACGATGGAATTTTCTTAATATGGCTTGCATATGCACCAAAATGAGCTCAAATGTACACAAAAATAAATGCTATCTGCTGGTGCCAACCAATCTTCTCACAGATTTTTAGTTTTTGTATAATTGGCTTAAGATGCGACCTTAATGTACAGTTGAGCAGATATTGTCAAAATTGTTCCCACGATTGAACTTTCTTAATATGGCTTGGATATGCACCAAAACGAGCTCAAATGTACACAAAAATAAATGCTATCTGCTGGTGCCAACCAATCTTCTCACAGATTTTTAGTTTTTGTATTATTGGCTTTAGATGCGACCTTAATGTACAGTTGAGCAGATATTGTCAAAATTGTTCCAACGATGGAATTTTCTTAATATGGCTTGCATATGCACCAAAACGAGCTCAAATGTACACAAAAATAAATGCTATCTGCTGGTGTCAACCAATCTTCTCACAGATTTTTAGCTTTTGTATAATTGGCTTTAGATGCGACCTTAATGTACAGTTGAGCAGATATTGTCAAAATTGTTCCCACGATGGAATTTTCTTTATATGGCTTGCATATGCACCAAAATGAGCTCAAATGTACACAAAAATAAATGCTATCTGCTGGTGCCAACCAATCTTCTCACAGATTTTTAGTTTTTGTATAATTGGCTTTAAATGCGACCTTAATGTACAGTTGAGCAGATATTGTCAAATTGTTCCCACGATGGAACTTTCTTAATATGGCTTGGATATGCACCAAAACGAGCTCAAATGTACACAAAAATAAATGCTATCTGCTGGTGCCAACCAATCTTCTCACAGAATTTTAGTTTTTGTATTATTGGCTTTAGATGCGACCTTAATGTACAGTTGAGCAGATATTGTCAAAATTGTTCCAACGATGGAATTTTCTTAATATGGCTTGGATATGCACCAAAATGAGCTCAAATGTACACAAAAATAAATGCTATCTGCTGGTGCCAACCAATCTTCTCACAGATTTTTAGCTTTTGTATAATTGGCTTTAGATGCGACCTTAATGTACAGTTGAGCAGATATTGTCAAAATTGTTCCCACGATGGAATTTTCTTTATATGGCTTGCATATGCACCAAAATGAGCTCAAATGTACACAAAAATAAATGCTATCTGCTGGTGCCAACCAATCTTCTCAAAGATTTTTAGTTTTTGTATAATTGGCTTTAGATGCGACCTTAATGTACAGTTGAGCAGATATTGTCAAAATTGTTCCCACGATTGAACTTTCTTAATATGGCTTGGATATGCACCAAAATGAGCTCAAATGTACACAAAAATAAATTCTATCTGCTGGTGGCAACCAATCTTCTCACAGATTTTTAGTTTTTGTATAATTGGCTTTAAATGCGACCTTAATGTACAGTTGAGCAGATATTGTCAAATTGTTCCCACGATGGAACTTTCTTAATATGGCTTGGATATGCACCAAAACGAGCTCAAATGTACACAAAAATAAATGCTATCTGCTGGTGCCAACCAATCTTCTCACAGATTTTTAGTTTTTGTATAATTGGCTTTAGATGCGACCTTAATGTACAGTTGAGCAGATATTGTCAAAATTGTTCCCACGATGGAACTTTCTTAATATGGCTTGGATATGCACCAAAATGAGCTCAAATGTACACAAAAATAAATGCTATCTGCTGGTGCCAACCAATCTTCTCACAGATTTTTAGTTTTTGTATAATTGGCTTTAGATGCGACCTTAATGTACAGTTGAGCAGATATTGTCAAATTGTTCCCACGATGGAATTTTCTTAATATGGCTTGGATATGCACCAAAATGAGCTCAAATGTACACAAAAATAAATGCTATCTGCTGGTGCCAACCAATCTTCTCACAGATTTTTAGCTTTTGTATAATTGGCTTTAGATGCGACCTTAATGTACAGTTGAGCAGATATTGTCAAAATTGTTCCCACGATGGAACTTTCTTAATATGGCTTGGATATGCACCAAAATGAGCTCAAATGTACACAAAAATAAATGCTATCTCCTGGTGGCAACCAATCTTCTCACAGATTTTTAGTTTTTGTATAATTGGCTTTAGATGCGACCTTAATGTACAGTTGAGCAGATATTGTCATTATTTTCCCTACGATGAAATTTTCTTAATATGGCTTGGACATGCACCAAAATGTGCTCAAATGTATACAAAAATAAATGCTATCTGCTGGTGCCAACCAATCTTCTCACAGACATTTTGTTTTTGTATAATTGGCTTTAGATGCGACCTTATTGTACATTTGAGCAGATATTGTCATTATTTTCCCTACTATGAAATTTTCTTAATATGGCTTGGACATGCACCAAAATGTGCTCAAATGTACGCAAAAATAAATGCTATCTGCTGGTGCCAACCAATCTTCTCACAGACATTTTGTTTTTGTATAATTGGCTTGAGATGCGACCTTATTGCACATTTGAGCAGATATTATCATTATTTTACCTACGATGAAATGTTCTTAATATGGCTTCGACATGAACCAAAATGGGCTCAAATGTACATAAACATAAATTCTATCTGCTGGTGCCAACCAATGTTCTCACAGATTTTTAGTTTTTGTACAATTGGCTTTAGATGCGACCTTATTGTACATTTGAGCAGATATTGTCATTATTGTCTCTAAGATGAAATTTTCTTAATATGGCTTGCATATGCACCAAAATGAGCTCAAATGTACACCAAAATAAATGCTATCTGCTGGTGCCAACCAATCTTCTCACAAATTTTTAGTTTTTGTATTGTTGGCTTTAGATGCGACTTTAGTGAACAGTTGAGCATATATTGTCAAAATTGTTCCCACGATGGAATTTTCTTAATATGGCTTGGATATGCACCAAAATGAGCTCAAATGTACACAAATACAAATGTTATCAGCCGGTGGCAACCAATCTTCTCACAGATTTTTAGTTTTTGTATAATTGGCTTTAGATGCGACCTTAATGTACAGTTGAGCAGATATTGTCAAATAGTTCCCACGATGGAACTTTCTTAATACGGCTTGGATATGCACCAAAATGAGCTCAAATGTACACATAAATAAATGCTATCTGCTGGTGCCAACCAATCTTCTCACAGATTTTTAGTTTTTGTATTATTGGCTTTAGATGCGACCTTAATGTACAGTTGAGCAGATATTGTCAAAATTGTTCCAACGATGGAATTTTCTTAATATGGCTTGGATATGCACCAAAATGAGCTCAAATATACACAAAAATAAATGCTATCTGCTGGTGCCAACCAATCTTCTCACAGATTTTTAGCTTTTGTATAATTGGCTTTAGATGCGACCTTAATGTACAGTTGAGCAGATATTGTCAAAATTGTTCCCACGATGGAATTTTCTTTATATGGCTTGCATATGCACCAAAATGAGCTCAAATGTACACAAAAATAAATGCTATCTGCTGGTGCCAACCAATCTTCTCACAGATTTTTAGTTTTTGTATAATTGGCTTTAGATGCGACCTTAATGTACAGTTGAGCAGATATTGTCAAAATTGTTCCCACGATTGAACTTTCTTAATATGGCTTGGATATGCACCAAAATGAGCTCAAATGTACACAAAAATAAATTCTATCTGCTGGTGGCAACCAATCTTCTCACAGATTTTTAGTTTTTGTATAATTGGCTTTAAATGCGACCTTAATGTACAGTTGAGCAGATATTGTCAAATTGTTCCCACGATGGAACTTTCTTAATATGGCTTGGATATGCACCAAAATGAGCTCAAATGTACACAAAAATAAATGCTGTCTGCTGGTGGCAACCAATCTTCTCACAGATTTTTAGTTTTTGTATAATTGGCTTTAGATGCGACCTTAATGTACAGTTGAGCAGATATTGTCAAATTGTTCCCACGATGGAATTTTCTTAATATGGCTTGGATATGCACCAAAATGAGCTCAAATGTACACAAAAATAAATGCTATCTGCTGGTGCCAACCAATGTTCTCACAGATTTTTAGCTTTTGTATAATTGGCTTTAGATGCGACCTTAATGTACAGTTGAGCAGATATTGTCAAAATTGTTCCCACGATGGAACTTTCTTAATATGGCTTGCATATGCACCAAAATGAGCTCAAATGTACACAAAAATAAATGCTATCTGCTGGTGCCAACCAATCTTCTCACAGATTTTTAGTTTTTGTATAATTGACTTTAGATACGACCTTAATGTACAGTTGAGCAGATATTGTCATTATTTTCCCTACGATGAAATTTTCTTAATATGGCTTGGACATGCACCAAAATGTGCTCAAATGTATACAAAAATAAATGCTATCTGCTGGTGCCAACCAATCTTCTCACAGACATTTTGTTTTTGTATAATTGGCTTTAGATGCGACCTTATTGTACATTTGAGCAGTATTGTCATTATTTTCCCTACTATGAAATTTTCTTAATATGGCTTGGACATGCACCAAAATGTGCTCAAATGTACGCAAAAATAAATGCTATCTGCTGGTGCCAACCAATCTTCTCACAGACATTTTGTTTTTGTATAATTGGCTTGAGATGCGACCTTATTGCACATTTGAGCAGATATTATCATTATTTTACCTACGATGAAATGTTCTTAATATGGCTTCGACATGCACCAAAATGGGCTCAAATGTACATAAACATAAATTCTATCTGCTGGTGCCAACCAATGTTCTCACAGATTTTTAGTTTTTGTACAATTGGCTTTAGATGCGACCTTATTGTACATTTGAGCAGATATTGTCATTATTGTCTCTAAGATGAAATTTTCTTAATATGGCTTGAATATGCACCAAAATGAGCTCAAATGTACACAAAAATAAATGCTATCTGCTGGTGCCAACCAATCTTCTCACAAATTTTTAGTTTTTGTATTATTGGCTTTAGATGCGACTTTAGTGAACAGTTGAGCATATATTGTCAAAATTGTTCCCACGATGGAATTTTCTTAATATGGCTTGGATATGCACCAAAATGAGCTCAAATGTACACAAAAACAAATGTTATCAGCCGGTGCCAACCAATCTTCTCACAGATTTTTTGTTTTTGTATAATTGGCTTTAGATGCGACCTTAATGTACAGTTGAGCAGATATTGTCAAAATTGTTACCACGATGGAACTTTCTTAATATGGCTTGGATATGCACCAAAATGAGCTCAAATGTACACAAAAATTATTGCTATCTGCTGGTACCAAAACATTTTCTCACATATTTTTAGCTTTTGTATAATTGGTTTTAGATGCGACCTTAATGTACTGTTGAGCAGATATTGTCAAAATTATTCAAACGATGGAATTTTCTTAATATGGCTTGGATATGCACCAAAATGAGCTCAAATGTACACATAAATAAATGCTATCTGCTGGTGGCAACCAATCTTCTCACAGATTTTTAGTTTTTGTATAATTGGCTTTAGATGCGACCTTAATGTACAGTTGAGCAGATATTGTCAAATAGTTCCCACGATGGAACTTTCTTAATATGGCTTGGATATGCACCAAAATGAGCTCAAATGTACACAAAAATAAATGCTATCTGCTGGTGCCAACCAATCTTCTCACAGATTTTTAGTTTTTGTATTATTTGCTTTAGATGCGACCTTAATGTACAGTTGAGCAGATATTGTCAAAATTGTTCCAACGATGGAATTTTCTTAATATGGCTCGGATATGCACCAAAATGAGCTCAAATGTACACAAAAATAAATGCTATCTGCTGGTGCCAACCAATCTTCTCACAGATTTTTAGCTTTTGTATAATTGGCTTTAGATGCGACCTTAATGTACAGTTGAGCAGATATTGTCAAAATTGTTCCCACGATGGAATTTTCTTTATATGGCTTGCATATGCACCAAAATGAGCTCAAATGTACACAAAAATAAATGCTATCTGCTGGTGCCGACCAATCTTCTCACAGATTTTTAGTTTTTGTATAATTGACTTTAGATGCGACCTTAACGTACAGTTGAGCAGATATTGTCGTTATTTTCCCTACGATGAAATGTTCTTAATATGGCTTGGACATGCACCAAAATGTGCTCAAATGTATACACAAATAAATGCTATCTGCTGGTGCCAACCAATCTTCTCACAGACATTTTGTTTTTGTATAATTGGCTTTAGATGCGACCTTATTGTACATTTGAGCAGATATTGTCATTATTTTCCCTACTATGAAATTTTCTTAATATGGCTTGGACATGCACCAAAATGTGCTCAAATGTACACAAAAATAAATGCTATCTGCTGGTGCCAACCAATCTTCTCACAGACATTTTGTTTTTGTATAATTGGCTTGAGATGCGACCTTATTGCACATTTGAGCAGATATTGTCATTATTTTCCCTACGATGAAATGTTCTTAATATGGCTTCGACATGCACCAAAATGGGCTCTAATGTACATAAACATAAATTCTATCTGCTGGTGCCAACCAATGTTCTCACAGATTTTTAGTTTTTGTACAATTGGCTTTAGATGCGACCTTATTGTACATTTGAGCAGATATTGTCATTATTGTCCCTAAGATGGAACTTTCTTAATATGGCTGGCATATGCACCAAAATGAGCTCAAATGTACACCTAAATAAATGCTATCTGCTGGTGCCAACCAATGTTCTCACAGATTTTTAGTTTTTGTATAATTGGCTTTAGATGCGACCTTAATGTACAGTTGAGCAGATATTGTCAAAATTGTTCCCACGATGGAACTTTCTTAATATGGCTTGGATATGCACCAAAATGAGCTCAAATGTACACAAAAATAAATGCTATCTGCTGGTGCCAACCAATCTTCTCACAGATTTTTAGTTTTTGTATAATTGGCTTTAGATGCGACCTTAATGTACAGTTGAGCAGATATTGTCAAATTGTTCCCACGATGGAATTTTCTTAATATGGCTTGGATATGCACCAAAATGAGCTCAAATGTACACAAAAATAAATGCTATCTGCTGGTGCCAACCAATCTTCTCACAGATTTTTAGCTTTTGTATAATTGGCTTTAGATGCGACCTTAATGTACAGTTGAGCAGATATTGTCAAAATTGTTCCCACGATGGAACTTTCTTAATATGGCTTGGATATGCACCAAAATGAGCTCAAATGTACACAAAAATAAATGCTATCTGCTGGTGCCAACCAATCTTCTCAAAGATTTTTAGTTTTTGTATAATTGGCTTTAGATGCGACCTTAATGTACAGTTGAGCAGATATTGTCCAAATTGTTCCCACGATTGAACTTTCTTAATATGGCTTGGATATGCACCAAAATGAGCTCAAATGTACACAAAAATAAATTCTATCTGCTGGTGGCAACCAATCTTCTCACAGATTTTTAGTTTTTGTATAATTGGCTTTAAATGCGACCTTAATGTACAGTTGAGCAGATATTGTCAAATTGTTCCCACGATGGAACTTTCTTAATATGGCTTGGATATGCACCAAAACGAGCTCAAATGTACACAAAAATAAATGCTATCTGCTGGTGCCAACCAATCTTCTCACAGATTTTTAGTTTTTGTATAATTGGCTTTAGATGCGACCTTAATGTACAGTTGAGCAGATATTGTCAAAATTGTTCCCACGATGGAACTTTCTTTATATGGCTTGGATATGCACCAAAATGAGCTCAAATGTACACAAAAATAAATGCTATCTGCTGGTGCCAACCAATCTTCTCACAGATTTTTAGTTTTTGTATAATTGGCTTTAGATGCGACCTTAATGTACAGTTGAGCAGATATTGTCAAATTGTTCCCACGATGGAATTTTCTTAATATGGCTTGGATATGCACCAAAATGAGCTCAAATGTACACAAAAATAAATGCTATCTGCTGGTGCCAACCAATCTTCTCACAGATTTTTAGCTTTTGTATAATTGGCTTTAGATGCGACCTTAATGTACAGTTGAGCAGATATTGTCAAAATTGTTCCCACGATGGAACTTTCTTAATATGGCTTGGATATGCACCAAAATGAGCTCAAATGTACACAAAAATAAATGCTATCTCCTGGTGGCAACCAATCTTCTCACAGATTTTTAGTTTTTGTATAATTGGCTTTAGATGCGACCTTAATGTACAGTTGAGCAGATATTGTCATTATTTTCCCTACAATGAAATTTTCTTAATATGGCTTGGACATGCACCAAAATGTGCTCAAATGTATACAAAAATAAATGCTATCTGCTGGTGCCAACCAATCTTCTCACAGACATTTTGTTTTTGTATAATTGGCTTTAGATGCGACCTTATTGTACATTTGAGCAGATATTGTCATTATTTTCCCTACTATGAAATTTTCTTAATATGGCTTGGACATGCACCAAAATGTGCTCAAATGTACGCAAAAATAAATGCTATCTGCTGGTGCCAACCAATCTTCTCACAGACATTTTGTTTTTGTATAATTGGCTTGAGATGCGACCTTATTGCACATTTGAGCAGATATTATCATTATTTTACCTACGATGAAATGTTCTTAATATGGCTTCGACATGAACCAAAATGGGCTCAAATGTACATAAACATAAATTCTATCTGCTGGTGCCAACCAATGTTCTCACAGATTTTTAGTTTTTGTACAATTGGCTTTAGATGCGACCTTATTGTACATTTGAGCAGATATTGTCATTATTGTCCCTACGATGAAATTTTCTTAATATGGCTTGGACATGCACCAAAATGTGCTCAAATGTACACAAAAATAAATGCTATCTGCTGGTGCCAACCAATCTTCTCACAGACATTTTGTTTTTGTATAATTGGCTTGAGATGCGACCTTATTGCACATTTGAGCAGATATTGTCATTATTTTCCCTACGATGAAATGTTCTTAATATGGCTTCGACATGCACCAAAATGGGCTCTAATGTACATAAACATAAATTCTATCTGCTGGTGCCAACCAATGTTCTCACAGATTTTTAGTTTTTGTACAATTGGCTTTAGATGCGACCTTATTGTACATTTGAGCAGATATTGTCATTATTGTCCCTAAGATGGAACTTTCTTAATATGGCTGGCATATGCACCAAAATGAGCTCAAATGTACACCTAAATAAATGCTATCTGCTGGTGCCAACCAATGTTCTCACAGATTTTTAGTTTTTGTATAATTGGCTTTAGATGCGACCTTAATGTACAGTTGAGCAGATATTGTCAAAATTGTTCCCACGATGGAACTTTCTTAATATGGCTTGGATATGCACCAAAATGAGCTCAAATGTACACAAAAATAAATGCTATCTGCTGGTGCCAACCAATCTTCTCACAGATTTTTAGTTTTTGTATAATTGGCTTTAGATGCGACCTTAATGTACAGTTGAGCAGATATTGTCAAATTGTTCCCACGATGGAATTTTCTTAATATGGCTTGGATATGCACCAAAATGAGCTCAAATGTACACAAAAATAAATGCTATCTGCTGGTGCCAACCAATCTTCTCACAGATTTTTAGCTTTTGTATAATTGGCTTTAGATGCGACCTTAATGTACAGTTGAGCAGATATTGTCAAAATTGTTCCCACGATGGAACTTTCTTAATATGGCTTGGATATGCACCAAAATGAGCTCAAATGTACACAAAAATAAATGCTATCTGCTGGTGCCAACCAATCTTCTCAAAGATTTTTAGTTTTTGTATAATTGGCTTTAGATGCGACCTTAATGTACAGTTGAGCAGATATTGTCAAAATTGTTCCCACGATTGAACTTTCTTAATATGGCTTGGATATGCACCAAAATGAGCTCAAATGTACACAAAAATAAATTCTATCTGCTGGTGGCAACCAATCTTCTCACAGATTTTTAGTTTTTGTATAATTGGCTTTAAATGCGACCTTAATGTACAGTTGAGCAGATATTGTCAAATTGTTCCCACGATGGAACTTTCTTAATATGGCTTGGATATGCACCAAAACGAGCTCAAATGTACACAAAAATAAATGCTATCTGCTGGTGCCAACCAATCTTCTCACAGATTTTTAGTTTTTGTATAATTGGCTTTAGATGCGACCTTAATGTACAGTTGAGCAGATATTGTCAAAATTGTTCCCACGATGGAACTTTCTTAATATGGCTTGGATATGCACCAAAATGAGCTCAAATGTACACAAAAATAAATGCTATCTGCTGGTGCCAACCAATCTTCTCACAGATTTTTAGTTTTTGTACAATTGGCTTTAGATGCGACCTTAATGTACAGTTGAGCAGATATTGTCAAATTGTTCCCACGATGGAATTTTCTTAATATGGCTTGGATATGCACCAAAATGAGCTCAAATGTACACAAAAATAAATGCTATCTGCTGGTGCCAACCAATCTTCTCACAGATTTTTAGCTTTTGTATAATTGGCTTTAGATGCGACCTTAATGTACAGTTGAGCAGATATTGTCAAAATTGTTCCCACGATGGAACTTTCTTAATATGGCTTGGATATGCACCAAAATGAGCTCAAATGTACACAAAAATAAATGCTATCTCCTGGTGGCAACCAATCTTCTCACAGATTTTTAGTTTTTGTATAATTGGCTTTAGATGCGACCTTAATGTACAGTTGAGCAGATATTGTCATTATTTTCCCTACGATGAAATTTTCTTAATATGGCTTGGACATGCACCAAAATGTGCTCAAATGTATACAAAAATAAATGCTATCTGCTGGTGCCAACCAATCTTCTCACAGACATTTTGTTTTTGTATAATTGGCTTTAGATGCGACCTTATTGTACATTTGAGCAGATATTGTCATTATTTTCCCTACTATGAAATTTTCTTAATATGGCTTGGACATGCACCAAAATGTGCTCAAATGTACGCAAAAATAAATGCTATCTGCTGGTGCCAACCAATCTTCTCACAGACATTTTGTTTTTGTATAATTGGCTTGAGATGCGACCTTATTGCACATTTGAGCAGATATTATCATTATTTTACCTACGATGAAATGTTCTTAATATGGCTTCGACATGAACCAAAATGGGCTCAAATGTACATAAACATAAATTCTATCTGCTGGTGCCAACCAATGTTCTCACAGATTTTTAGTTTTTGTACAATTGGCTTTAGATGCGACCTTATTGTACATTTGAGCAGATATTGTCATTATTGTCTCTAAGATGAAATTTTCTTAATATGGCTTGCATATGCACCAAAATGAGCTCAAATGTACACCAAAATGAATGCTATCTGCTGGTGCCAACCAATCTTCTCACAAATTTTTAGTTTTTGTATTATTGGCTTTAGATGCGACTTTAGTGAACAGTTGAGCATATATTGTCAAAATTGTTCCCACGATGGAATTTTCTTAATATGGCTTGGATATGCACCAAAATGAGCTCAAATGTACACAAATACAAATGTTATCAGCCGGTGGCAACCAATCTTCTCACAGATTTTTAGTTTTTGTATAATTGGCTTTAGATGCGACCTTAATGTACAGTTGAGCAGATATTGTCAAATAGTTCCCACGATGGAACTTTCTTAATACGGCTTGGATATGCACCAAAATGAGCTCAAATGTACACAAAAATAAATGCTATCTGCTGGTGCCAACCAATCTTCTCACAGATTTTTAGTTTTTGTATTATTGGCTTTAGATGCGACCTTAATGTACAGTTGAGCAGATATTGTCAAAATTGTTCCAACGATGGAATTTTCTTAATATGGCTTGGATATGCACCAAAATGAGCTCAAATGTACACAAAATTAAATGCTATCTGCTGGTGCCAACCAATCTTCTCACAGATTTTTAGCTTTTGTATAATTGGCTTTAGATGCGACCTTAATGTACAGTTGAGCAGATATTGTCAAAATTGTTCCCACGATGGAATTTTCTTTATCTGGCTTGCATATGCACCAAAATGAGCTCAAATGTACACAAAAATAAATGCTATCTGCTGGTGCCAACCAATCTTCTCACAGATTTTTAGTTTTTGTATAATTGGCTTTAGATGCGACCTTAATGTACAGTTGAGCAGATATTGTCAAAATTGTTCCCACGATTGAACTTTCTTAATATGGCTTGGATATGCACCAAAATGAGCTCAAATGTACACAAAAATAAATTCTATCTGCTGGTGGCAACCAATCTTCTCACAGATTTTTAGTTTTTGTATAATTGGCTTTAAATGCGACCTTAATGTACAGTTGAGCAGATATTGTCAAATTGTTCCCACGATGGAACTTTCTTAATATGGCTTGGATATGCACCAAAATGAGCTCAAATGTACACAAAAATAAATGCTATCTGCTGGTGGCAACCAATCTTCTCACAGATTTTTAGTTTTTGTATAATTGGCTTTAGATGCGACCTTAATGTACAGTTGAGCAGATATTGTCAAATTGTTCCCACGATGGAATTTTCTTAATATGGCTTGGATATGCACCAAAATGAGCTCAAATGTACACAAAAATAAATGCTATCTGCTGGTGCCAACCAATGTTCTCACAGATTTTTAGCTTTTGTATAATTGGCTTTAGATGCGACCTTAATGTACAGTTGAGCAGATATTGTCAAAATTGTTCCCACGATGGAATTTTCTTAATATGGCTTGCATATGCACCAAAATGAGCTCAAATGTACACAAAAATAAATGCTATCTGCTGGTGCCAACCAATCTTCTCACAGATTTTTAGTTTTTGTATAATTGACTTTAGATACGACCTTAATGTACAGTTGAGCAGATATTGTCATTATTTTCCCTACGATGAAATTTTCTTAATATGGCTTGGACATGCACCAAAATGTGCTCAAATGTATACAAAAATAAATGCTATCTGCTGGTGCCAACCAATCTTCTCACAGACATTTTGTTTTTGTATAATTGGCTTTAGATGCGACCTTATTGTACATTTGAGCAGTATTGTCATTATTTTCCCTACTATGAAATTTTCTTAATATGGCTTGGACATGCACCAAAATGTGCTCAAATGTACGCAAAAATAAATGCTATCTGCTGGTGCCAACCAATCTTCTCACAGACATTTTGTTTTTGTATAATTGGCTTGAGATGCGACCTTATTGCACATTTGAGCAGATATTATCATTATTTTCCCTACGATGAAATGTTCTTAATATGGCTTCGACATGCACCAAAATGGGCTCAAATGTACATAAACATAAATTCTATCTGCTGGTGCCAACCAATGTTCTCACAGATTTTTAGTTTTTGTACAATTGGCTTTAGATGCGACCTTATTGTACATTTGAGCAGATATTGTCATTATTGTCTCTAAGATGAAATTTTCTTAATATGGCTTGAATATGCACCAAAATGAGCTCAAATGTACACAAAAATAAATGCTATCTGCTGGTGCCAACCAATCTTCTCACAAATTTTTAGTTTTTGTATTATTGGCTTTAGATGCGACTTTAGTGAACAGTTGAGCATATATTGTCAAAATTGTTCCCACGATGGAATTTTCTTAATATGGCTTGGATATGCACCAAAATGAGCTCAAATGTACACAAATACAAATGTTATCAGCCGGTGCCAACCAATCTTCTCACAGATTTTTTGTTTTTGTATAATTGGCTTTAGATGCGACCTTAATGTACAGTTGAGCAGATATTGTCAAAATTGATCCCACGATGGAACTTTCTTAATATGGCTTGGATATGCACCAAAATGAGCTCAAATGTACACAAAAATTATTGCTATCTGCTGGTACCAAAACATTTTCTCACATATTTTTAGCTTTTGTATAATTGGTTTTAGATGCGACCTTAATGTACTGTTGAGCAGATATTGTCAAAATTATTCAAACGATGGAATTTTCTTAATATGGCTTGGATATGCACCAAAATGAGCTCAAATGTACACATAAATAAATGCTATCTGCTGGTGGCAACCAATCTTCTCACAGATTTTAAGTTTTTGTATAATTGGCTTTAGATGCGACCTTAATGTACAGTTGAGCAGATATTGTCAAATAGTTCCCACGATGGAACTTTCTTAATATGGCTTGGATATGCACCAAAATGAGCTCAAATGTACACAAAAATAAATGCTATCTGCTGGTGCCAACCAATCTTCTCACAGATTTTTAGTTTTTGTATTATTGGCTTTAGATGCGACCTTAATGTACAGTTGAGCAGATATTGTCAAAATTGTTCCAACGATGGAATTTTCTTAATATGGCTCGGATATGCACCAAAATGAGCTCAAATGTACACAAAAATAAATGCTATCTGCTGGTGCCAACCAATCTTCTCACAGATTTTTAGCTTTTGTATAATTGGCTTTAGATGCGACCTTAATGTACAGTTGAGCAGATATTGTCGTTATTTTCCCTACGATGAAATGTTCTTAATATGGCTTGGACATGCACCAAAATGTGCTCAAATGTATACACAAATAAATGCTATCTGCTGGTGCCAACCAATCTTCTCACAGACATTTTGTTTTTGTATAATTGGCTTTAGATGCGACCTTATTGTACATTTGAGCAGATATTGTCATTATTTTCCCTACTATGAAATTTTCTTAATATGGCTTGGACATGCACCAAAATGTGCTCAAATGTACACAAAAATAAATGCTATCTGCTGGTGCCAACCAATCTTCTCACAGACATTTTGTTTTTGTATAATTGGCTTGAGATGCGACCTTATTGCACATTTGAGCAGATATTGTCATTATTTTCCCTACGATGAAATGTTCTTAATATGGCTTCGACATGCACCAAAATGGGCTCTAATGTACATAAACATAAATTCTATCTGCTGGTGCCAACCAATGTTCTCACAGATTTTTAGTTTTTGTACAATTGGCTTTAGATGCGACCTTATTGTACATTTGAGCAGATATTGTCATTATTGTCCCTAAGATGAAATTTTCTTAATATGGCTGGCATATGCACCAAAATGAGCTCAAATGTACACCTAAATAAATGCTATCTGCTGGTGCCAACCAATCTTCTCACAGATTTTTAGTTTTTGTATTATTGGCTTTAGATGCGACTTTAGTGAACAGTTGAGCATATATTGTCAAATTGTTCCCACGATGGAACTTTCTTAATATGGCTTGGATATGCACCAAAATGAGCTCAAATGTACACAAATACAAATGTTATCAGCCGGTGCCAACCAATCTTCTCACAGATTTTGAGTTTTTGTATAATTGGCTTTAAATGCGACCTTAATGTACAGTTGAGCAGATATTGTCAAATTGTTCCCACGATGGAACTTTCTTAATATGGCTTGGATATGCACCAAAATGAGCTCAAATGTACACAAAAATAAATGCTATCTGCTGGTGGCAACCAAACTTCTCACAGAGTTTTAGTTTTTGTATAATTGGCTTTAGATGCGACCTTAATGTACAGTTGAGCAGATATTGTCAAAATTGTTCCCACGATGGAACTTTCTTAATATGGCTTGGATATGCACCAAAATGAGCTCAAATGTACACAAAAATAAATGCTATCTGCTGGTGGCAACCAATCTTCTCACAGATTTTTAGTTTTTGTATAATTGGCTTTAGATGCGACCTTAATGTACATTTGAGCAGATATTGTCAAATTGTTCCCACGATGGAACTTTCTTAATATGGCTTGGATATGCACCAAAATGAGCTCAAATGTACACAAAAATAAATGCTATCTGCTGGTGGCAACCAATCTTCTCACAGATTTTTAGTTTTTGTATAATTTGCTTTAGATGCGACCTTAATGTACAGTTAAGCAGATATTGTCAAATTGTTCCCACGATGGAACTTTCTTAATATGGCTTGGATATGCACCAAAATGAGCTCAAATGTACACAAAAATAAATGCTATCTGCTGGTGCCAACCAATCTTCTCACAGATTTTTAGTTTTTGTATAATTGGCTTTAAATGCGATCTTAATGTACAGTTGAGCAGATATTGTCAAATTGTTCCCACGATGGAACTTTCTTAATATGGCTTGGATATGCACCAAAACGAGCTCAAATGTACACAAAAATAAATGCTATCTGCTGGTGCCAACCAATCTTCTCACAGATTTTTAGTTTTTGTATAATTGGCTTTAGATGCGACCTTAATGTACAGTTGAGCAGATATTGTCAAAATTGTTCCCACGATGGAACTTTCTTAATATGGCTTGGATATGCACCAAAATGAGCTCAAATGTACACAAAAATAAATGCTATCTGCTGGTGGCAACCAAACTTCTCACAGAGTTTTAGTTTTTGTATAATTGGCTTTAGATGCGACCTTAATGTACAGTTGAGCAGATATTGTCAAATAGTTCCCACGATGGAACTTTCTTAATATGGCTTGGATATGCACCAAAATGAGCTCAAATGTACACAAAAATAAATGCTATCTGCTGGTGCCAACCAATCTTCTCACAGATTTTTAGTTTTTGTATTATTGGCTTTAGATGCGACCTTAATGTACATTTGAGCAGATATTGTCAAATTGTTCCCACGATGGAACTTTCTTAATATGGCTTGGATATGCACCAAAATGAGCTCAAATGTACACAAAAATTATTGCTATCTGCTGGTGCCAACCAATCTTCTCACAGATTTTTAGCTTTTGTATAATTGGCTTTAGATGCGACCTTAATGTACAGTTGAGCAGATATTGTCAAAATTGTTCCCACGATGGAATTTTCTTTATATGGCTTGCATATGCACCAAAATGAGCTCAAATGTACACAAAAATAAATGCTATCTGCTGGTGCCGACCAATCTTCTCACAGATTTTTAGTTTTTGTATAATTGACTTTAGATGCGACCTTAATGTACAGTTGAGCAGATATTGTCGTTATTTTCCCTACGATGAAATGTTCTTAATATGGCTTGGACATGCACCAAAATGTGCTCAAATGTATACAAAAATAAATGCTATCTGCTGGTGCCAACCAATCTTCTCACAGACATTTTGTTTTTGTATAATTGGCTTTAGATGCGACCTTATTGTACATTTGAGCAGATATTGTCATTATTTTCCCTACTATGAAATTTTCTTAATATGGCTTGGACATGCACCAAAATGTGCTCAAATGTACACAAAAATAAATGCTATCTGCTGGTGCCAACCAATCTTCTCACAGACATTTTGTTTTTGTATAATTGGCTTGAGATGCGACCTTATTGCACATTTGAGCAGATATTGTCATTATTTTCCCTACGATGAAATGTTCTTAATATGGCTTCGACATGCACCAAAATGGGCTCTAATGTACATAAACATAAATTCTATCTGCTGGTGCCAACCAATGTTCTCACAGATTTTTAGTTTTTGTACAATTGGCTTTAGATGCGACCTTATTGTACATTTGAGCAGATATTGTCATTATTGTCCCTAAGATGAAATTTTCTTAATATGGCTGGCATATGCACCAAAATGAGCTCAAATGTACACCAAAATAAATGCTATCTGCTGGTGCCAACCAATCTTCTCACAGATTTTTAGTTTTTGTATTATTGGCTTTAGATGCGACTTTAGTGAACAGTTGAGCATATATTGTCAAAATTGTTCCCACGATGGAATTTTCTTAATATGGCTTGGATATGCACCAAAATGAGCTCAAATGTACACAAATACAAATGTTATCAGCCGGTGCCAACCAATCTTCTCACAGATTTTGAGTTTTTGTATAATTGGCTTTAAATGCGACCTTAATGTACAGTTGAGCAGATATTGTCAAATTGTTCCCACGATGGAACTTTCTTAATATGGCTTGGATATGCACCAAAATGAGCTCAAATGTACACAAAAATAAATGCTATCTGCTGGTGGCAACCAAACTTCTCACAGAGTTTTAGTTTTTGTATAATTGGCTTTAGATGCGACCTTAATGTACAGTTGAGCAGATATTGTCAAAATTGTTCCCACGATGGAACTTTCTTAATATGGCTTGGATATGCACCAAAATGAGCTCAAATGTACACAAAAATAAATGCTATCTGCTGGTGGCAACCAATCTTCTCACAGATTTTTAGTTTTTGTATAATTGGCTTTAGATGCGACCTTAATGTACATTTGAGCAGATATTGTCAAATTGTTCCCACGATGGAACTTTCTTAATATGGCTTGGATATGCACCAAAATGAGCTCAAATGTACACAAAAATAAATGCTATCTGCTGGTGGCAACCAATCTTCTCACAGATTTTTAGTTTTTGTATAATTTGCTTTAGATGCGACCTTAATGTACAGTTAAGCAGATATTGTCAAATTGTTCCCACGATGGAACTTTCTTAATATGGCTTGGATATGCACCAAAATGAGCTCAAATGTACACAAAAATAAATGCTATCTGCTGGTGCCAACCAATCTTCTCACAGATTTTTAGTTTTTGTATAATTGGCTTTAAATGCGACCTTAATGTACAGTTGAGCAGATATTGTCAAATTGTTCCCACGATGGAACTTTCTTAATATGGCTTGGATATGCACCAAAACGAGCTCAAATGTACACAAAAATAAATGCTATCTGCTGGTGCCAACCAATCTTCTCACAGATTTTTAGTTTTTGTATAATTGGCTTTAGATGCGACCTTAATGTACAGTTGAGCAGATATTGTCAAAATTGTTCCCACGATGGAACTTTCTTAATATGGCTTGGATATGCACCAAAATGAGCTCAAATGTACACAAAAATAAATGCTATCTGCTGGTGGCAACCAATCTTCTCACAGAGTTTTAGTTTTTGTATAATTGGCTTTAGATGCGACCTTAATGTACAGTTGAGCAGATATTGTCAAAATTGTTCCCACGATGGAACTTTCTTAATATGGCTTGGATATGCACCAAAATGAGCTCAAATGTACACAAAAATAAATGCTATCTGCTGGTGGCAACCAATCTTCTCACAGATTTTTAGTTTTTGTATAATTTGCTTTAGATGCGACCTTAATGTACAGTTAAGCAGATATTGTCAAATTGTTCCCACGATGGAACTTTCTTAATATGGCTTGGATATGCACCAAAATGAGCTCAAATGTACACAAAAATAAATGCTATCTGCTGGTGCCAACCAATCTTCTCACAGATTTTTAGTTTTTGTATAATTGGCTTTAAATGCGACCTTAATGTACAGTTGAGCAGATATTGTCAAATTGTTCCCACGATGGAACTTTCTTAATATGGCTTGGATATGCACCAAAACGAGCTTAAATGTACACAAAAATAAATGCTATCTGCTGGTGCCAACCAATCTTCTCACAGATTTTTAGCTTTTGTATTATTGGCTTTAGATGCGACCTTAATGTACAGTTGAGCAGATATTGTCAAATTGTTCCCACGATGGAACTTTCTCAATATGGCTTGGATATGCACCAAAATGAGCTCAAATGTACACAAAAATAAATGCTATCTGCTGGTGGCAACCAATCTTCTCACAGATTTTTAGTTTTTGTATAATTGGCTTTAGATGCGACCTTAATGTACATTTGAGCAGATATTGTCAAATTGTTCCCACGATGGAATTTTCTTAATATGGCTTGGATATGCACCAAAATGAGCTCAAATGTACACAAAAATAAATGCTATCTGCTGGTGGCAACCAATCTTCTCACAGATTTTTAGTTTTTGTATAATTGGCTTTAGATGCGACCTTAATGTACAGTTGAGCAGATATTGTCAAATTGTTCCCACGATGGAACTTTCTTAATATGGCTTGGATATGCAACAAAATGAGCTCAAATGTTCACAAAAATAAATGCTATCTGCTGGTGCCAACCAATCTTCTCACAGATTTTTAGTTTTTGTATAATTGGCATTAGATGCGACCTTAATGTACAGTTGAGCAGATATTGTCAAAATTGTTCCCACGATGGAACTTTCTTAATATGGCTTGGATATGCACCAAAATGAGCTCAAATGTACACAAAAATAAATGCTATCTGCTGGTGCCAACCAATCTTCTCACAGATTTTTAGTTTTTGTATAATTGGCTTTAAATGCGACCTTAATGTACAGTTGAGCAGATATTGTCAAATTGTTCCCACGATGGAACTTTCTTAATATGGCTTGGATATGCACCAAAACGAGCTCAAATGTACACAAAAATAAATGCTATCTGCTGGTGCCAACCAATCTTCTCACAGATTTTTAGTTTTTGTATAATTGGCTTTAGATGCGACCTTAATGTACAGTTGAGCAGATATTGTCAAAATTGTTCCCACGATGGAACTTTCTTAATATGGCTTGGATATGCACCAACATGAGCTCAAATGTACACAAAAATAAATGCTATCTGCTGGTGCCAACCAATCTTCTCACAGATTTTGAGTTTTTGTATAATTGGCTTTAGATGCGACCTTAATGTACAGTTGAGCAGATATTGTCAAATTGTTCCCACGATGGAACTTTCTCAATATGGCTTGGATATGCACCAAAATGAGCTCAAATGTACACAAAAATAAATGCTATCTGCTGGTGGCAACCAATCTTCTCACAGATTTTTAGTTTTTGTATAATTGGCTTTAGATGCGACCTTAATGTACAGTTGAGCAGATATTGTCAAATTGTTCCCACGATGGAACTTTCTTAATATGGCTTGGATATGCACCAAAATGAGCTCAAATGTTCACAAAAATAAATGCTATCTGCTGGTGGCAACTAATCTTCTCACAGATTTTTAGTTTTTGTATAATTGGCTTTAGATGCGACCTTAATGTACAGTTGAGCAGATATTGTCAAATTGTTCCCACGATGGAACTTTCTCAATATGGCTTGGATATGCACCAAAATGAGCTCAAATGTACACAAAAATAAATGCTATCTGCTGGTGGCAACCAATCTTCTCACAGATTTTTAGTTTTTGTATAATTGGCTTTAGATGCGACCTTAATGTACAGCTGAGCAGATATTGTCAAATTGTTCCCACGATGGAACTTTCTTAATATGGCTTGGATATGCACCAAAACGAGCTCAAATGTACACAAAAATAAATGCTATCTGCTGGTGCCAACCAATCTTCTCACAGATTTTTAGTTTTTGTATAATTGGCTTTAAATGCGACCTTAATGTACAGTTGAGCAGATATTGTCAAATTGTTCCCACGATGGAACTTTCTTAATATGGCTTGGATATGCACCAAAACGAGCTCAAATGTACACAAAAATAAATGCTATCTGCTGGTGCCAACCAATCTTCTCACAGATTTTTAGTTTTTGTATAATTGGCTTTAGATGCGACCTTAATGTACAGTTGAGCAGATATTGTCAAATTGTTCCCACGATGGAACTTTCTCAATATGGCTTGGATATGCACCAAAATGAGCTCAAATGTACACAAAAATAAATGCTATCTGCTGGTGGCAACCAATCTTCTCACAGATTTTTAGTTTTTGTATAATTGGCTTTAGATGCGACCTTAATGTACATTTGAGCAGATATTGTCAAATTGTTCCCACGATGGAATTTTCTTAATATGGCTTGGATATGCACCAAAATGAGCTCAAATGTACACAAAAATAAATGCTATCTGCTGGTGGCAACCAATCTTCTCACAGATTTTTAGTTTTTGTATAATTGGCTTTAGATGCGACCTTAATGTACAGTTGAGCAGATATTGTCAAATTGTTCCCACGATGGAACTTTCTTAATATGGCTTGGATATGCAACAAAATGAGCTCAAATGTTCACAAAAATAAATGCTATCTGCTGGTGCCAACCAATCTTCTCACAGATTTTTAGTTTTTGTATAATTGGCATTAGATGCGACCTTAATGTACAGTTGAGCAGATATTGTCAAAATTGTTCCCACGATTGAACTTTCTTAATATGGCTTGGATATGCACCAAAATGAGCTCAAATGTACACAAAAATAAATGCTATCTGCTGGTGCCAACCAATCTTCTCACAGATTTTTAGTTTTTGTATAATTGGCTTTAAATGCGACCTTAATGTACAGTTGAGCAGATATTGTCAAATTGTTCCCACGATGGAACTTTCTTAATATGGCTTGGATATGCACCAAAACGAGCTCAAATGTACACAAAAATAAATGCTATCTGCTGGTGCCAACCAATCTTCTCACAGATTTTTAGTTTTTGTATAATTGGCTTTAGATGCGACCTTAATGTACAGTTGAGCAGATATTGTCAAAATTGTTCCCACGATGGAACTTTCTTAATATGGCTTGGATATGCACCAACATGAGCTCAAATGTACACAAAAATAAATGCTATCTGCTGGTGCCAACCAATCTTCTCACAGATTTTGAGTTTTTGTATAATTGGCTTTAGATGCGACCTTAATGTACAGTTGAGCAGATATTGTCAAATTGTTCCCACGATGGAACTTTCTCAATATGGCTTGGATATGCACCAAAATGAGCTCAAATGTACACAAAAATAAATGCTATCTGCTGGTGGCAACCAATCTTCTCACAGATTTTTAGTTTTTGTATAATTGGCTTTAGATGCGACCTTAATGTACAGTTGAGCAGATATTGTCAAATTGTTCCCACGATGGAACTTTCTTAATATGGCTTGGATATGCACCAAAATGAGCTCAAATGTTCACAAAAATAAATGCTATCTGCTGGTGGCAACTAATCTTCTCACAGATTTTTAGTTTTTGTATAATTGGCTTTAGATGCGACCTTAATGTACAGTTGAGCAGATATTGTCAAATTGTTCCCACGATGGAACTTTCTCAATATGGCTTGGATATGCACCAAAATGAGCTCAAATGTACACAAAAATAAATGCTATCTGCTGGTGGCAACCAATCTTCTCACAGATTTTTAGTTTTTGTATAATTGGCTTTAGATGCGACCTTAATGTACAGCTGAGCAGATATTGTCAAATTGTTCCCACGATGGAACTTTCTTAATATGGCTTGGATATGCACCAAAACGAGCTCAAATGTACACAAAAATAAATGCTATCTGCTGGTGCCAACCAATCTTCTCACAGATTTTTAGTTTTTGTATAATTGGCTTTAGATGCGACCTTAATGTACAGTTGAGCAGATATTGTCAATATTGTTCCCACGATGGAACTTTCTTAATATGGCTTGGATATGCACCAAAATGAGCTCAAATGTACACAAAAATAAATGCTATCTGCTGGTGGCAACCAATCTTCTCACAGATTTTTAGTTTTTGTATAATTGGCTTTAGATGCGACCTTAATGTACAGCTGAGCAGATATTGTCAAATTGTTCCCACGATGGAACTTTCTTAATATGGCTTGGATATGCACCAAAACGAGCTCAAATGTACACAAAAATAAATGCTATCTGCTGGTGCCAACCAATCTTCTCACAGATTTTTAGTTTTTGTATAATTGGCTTTAGATGCGACCTTAATGTACAGTTGAGCATATATTGTCCAAATTGTTCCCACGATGGAACTTTCTTAATATGGCTTGGATATGCACCAAAATGAGCTCAAATGTACACAAAAATAAATGCTATCTGCTGGTGGCAACCAATCTTCTCACAGATTTTTAGTTTTTGTATAATTGGCTTTAGATGCGACCTTAATGTACAGTTGAGCAGATATTGTCAAATTGTTCCCACGATGGAACTGTCTCAATATGGCTTGGATATGCACCAAAATGAGCTCAAATGTACACAAAAATAAATGCTATCTGCTGGTGGCAACCAATCTTCTCACAGATTTTTAGTTTTTGTATAATTGGCTTTAGATGCGACCTTAATGTACAGTTGAGCAGATATTGTCAAATTGTTCCCACGATGGAACTTTCTTAATATGGCTTGGATATGCACCAAAACGAGCTCAAATGTACACAAAAATAAATGCTATCTGCTGGTGCCAACCAATCTTCTCACAGATTTTTAGCTTTTGTATAATTGGCTTTAGATGCGACCTTAATGTACAGTTGAGCAGATATTGTCAAAATTGTTCCCACGATGGAATTTTCTTAATATGGCTTGGATATGCACCAAAATGAGCTCAAATGTACACAAAAATAAATGCTATCTGCTGGTGGCAACCAATCTTCTCACAGATTTTTAGTTTTTGTATAATTGGCTTTAGATGCGACCTTAATGTACAGTTGAGCAGATATTGTCAAATTGTTCCCACGATGGAACTTTCTCAATATGGCTTGGATATGCACCAAAATGAGCTCAAATGTACACAAAAATAAATGCTATCTGCTGGTGGCAACCAATCTTCTCACAGATTTTGAGTTTTTGTATAATTGGCTTTAGATGCGACCTTAATGTACAGTTGAGCAGATATTGTCAAATTGTTCCCACGATGGAACTTTCTTAATATGGCTTGGATATGCACCAAAATGAGCTCAAATGTACACAAAAATAAATGCTATCTGCTGGTGGCAACCAATCTTCTCACAGATTTTTAGTTTTTGTATAATTGGCTTTAGATGCGACCTTAATGTACAGTTGAGCAGATATTGTCAAATTGTTCCCACGATGGAACTTTCTTAATATGACTTGGATATGCACCAAAATGAGCTCAAATGTACACAAAATTTATTGCTATCTGCTGGTTCCAAAACATTTTCTCACATATTTTTAGCTTTTGTATAATTGGTTTTAGATGCGACCTTAATGTACTGTTGAGCAGATATTGTCAAAATTATTCAAACGATGGAATTTTCTTAATATGGCTTGGATATGCACCAAAATGAGCTCAAATGTACACATAAATAAATGCTATCTGCTGGTGGCAACCAATCTTCTCACAGATTTTAAGTTTTTGTATAATTGGCTTTAAATGCGACCTTAATGTACAGTTGAGCAGATATTGTCAAATTGTTCCCACGATGGAACTTTCTTAATATGGCTTGGATATGCACCAAAACGAGCTCAAATGTACACAAAAATAAATGCTATCTGCTGGTGCCAACCAATCTTCTCACAGATTTTTAGTTTTTGTATAATTGGCTTTAGATGCGACCTTAATGTACAGTTGAGCAGATATTGTCAAAATTGTTCCCACGATGGAACTTTCTTAATATGGCTTGGATATGCACCAAAATGAGCTCAAATGTACACAAAAATAAATGCTATCTGCTGGTGGCAACCAAACTTCTCACAGAGTTTTAGTTTTTGTATAATTGGCTTTAGATGCGACCTTAATGTACAGTTGAGCAGATATTGTCAAATTGTTCCCACGATGGAACTTTCTCAATATGGCTTGGATATGCACCAAAATGAGCTCAAATGTACACAAAAATAAATGCTATCTGCTGGTGGCAACCAATCTTCTCACAGATTTTTAGTTTTTGTATAATTGGCTTTAGATGCGACCTTAATGTACAGTTGAGCAGATATTGTCAAATTGTTCCCACGATGGAACTTTCTTAATATGGCTTGGATATGCACCAAAATGAGCTCAAATGTACACAAAAATAAATGCTATCTGCTGGTGCCAACCAATCTTCTCACAGATTTTTAGTTTTTGTATAATTGGCTTTAAATGCGACCTTAATGTACAGTTGAGCAGATATTGTCAAATTGTTCCCACGATGGAACTTTCTTAATATGGCTTGGATATGCACCAAAATGAGCTCAAATGTACACAAAAATAAATGCTATCTGCTGGTGCCAACCAATCTTCTCACAGATTTTTAGTTTTTGTATAATTGGCTTTAGATGCGACCTTAATGTACAGTTGAGCAGATATTGTCAAAATTGTTCCCACGATGGAACTTTCTTAATATGGCTTGGATATGCACCAAAATGAGCTCAAATGTACACAAAAATAAATGCTATCTGCTGGTGGCAACCAATCTTCTCACAGATTTTTAGTTTTTGTATAATTGGCTTTAGATGCGACCTTAATGTACAGTTGAGCAGATATTGTCAAATTGTTCCCACGATGGAACTGTCTCAATATGGCTTGGATATGCACCAAAATGAGCTCAAATGTACACAAAAATAAATGCTATCTGCTGGTGGCAACCAATCTTCTCACAGATTTTTAGTTTTTGTATAATTGGCTTTAGATGCGACCTTAATGTACAGCTGAGCAGATATTGTCAAATTGTTCCCACGATGGAACTTTCTTAATATGGCTTGGATATGCACCAAAACGAGCTCAAATGTACACAAAAATAAATGCTATCTGCTGGTGCCAACCAATCTTCTCACAGATTTTTAGTTTTTGTATAATTGGCTTTAGATGCGACCTTAATGTACAGTTGAGCAGATATTGTCAAAATTGTTCCCACGATGGAACTTTCTTAATATGGCTTGGATATGCACCAAAATGAGCTCAAATGTACACAAAAATAAATGCTATCTGCTGGTGGCAACCAATCTTCTCACAGATTTTTAGTTTTTGTATAATTGGCTTTAGATGCGACCTTAATGTACAGTTGAGCAGATATTGTCAAATTGTTCCCACGATGGAACTTTCTCAATATGGCTTGGATATGCACCAAAATGAGCTCAAATGTACACAAAAATAAATGCTATCTGCTGGTGGCAACCAATCTTCTCACAGATTTTTAGTTTTTGTATAATTGGCTTTAGATGCGACCTTAATGTACAGTTGAGCAGATATTGTCAAATTGTTCCCACGATGGAACTTTCTTAATATGGCTTGGATATGCACCAAAATGAGCTCAAATGTACACAAAAATAAATGCTATCTGCTGGTGCCAACCAATCTTCTCACAGATTTTTAGTTTTTGTATAATTGGCTTTAAATGCGACCTTAATGTACAGTTGAGCAGATATTGTCAAATTGTTCCCACGATGGAACTTTCTTAATATGACTTGGATATGCACCAAAATGAGCTCAAATGTACACAAAAATAAATGCTATCTGCTGGTGCCAACCAATCTTCTCACAGATTTTTAGTTTTTGTATAATTGGCTTTAGATGCGACCTTAATGTACAGTTGAGCAGATATTGTCAAAATTGTTCCCACGATGGAATTTTCTTAATATGGCTTGGATATGCACCAAAATGAGCTCAAATGTACACAAAAATAAATGCTATCTGCTGGTGGCAACCAATCTTCTCACAGATTTTTAGTTTTTGTATAATTGGCTTTAGATGCGACCTTAATGTACAGTTGAGCAGATATTGTCAAATTGTTCCCACGATGGAACTTTCTCAATATGGCTTGGATATGCACCAAAATGAGCTCAAATGTACACAAAAATAAATGCTATCTGCTGGTGGCAACCAATCTTCTCACAGATTTTTAGTTTTTGTATAATTGGCTTTAGATGCGACCTTAATGTACAGCTGAGCAGATATTGTCAAATTGTTCCCACAATGGAACTTTCTTAATATGGCTTGGATATGCACCAAAATGAGCTCAAATGTACACAAAAATAAATGCTATCTGCTGGTGCCATCCAATCTTCTCACAGATTTTTAGTTTTTGTATAATTGGCTTTAGATGCGACCTTAATGTACAGTTGAGCAGATATTGTCAAATTGTTCCCACGATGGAACTTTCTCAATATGGCTTGGATATGCACCAAAATGAGCTCAAATGTACACAAAAATAAATGCTATCTGCTGGTGGCAACCAATCTTCTCACAGATTTTTAGTTTTTGTATAATTGGCTTTAGATGCGACCTTAATGTACAGTTGAGCAGATATTGTCAAATTGTTCCCACGATGGAACTTTCTTAATATGGCTTGGATATGCACCAAAATGAGCTCAAATGTTCACAAAAATAAATGCTTTCTGCTGGTGGCAACTAATCTTCTCACAGATTTTTAGTTTTTGTATAATTGGCTTTAGATGCGACCTTAATGTACAGTTGAGCAGATATTGTCAAATTGTTCCCACGATGGAACTTTCTCAATATGGCTTGGATATGCACCAAAATGAGCTCAAATGTACACAAAAATAAATGCTATCTGCTGGTGGCAACCAATCTTCTCATAGATTTTTAGTTTTTGTATAATTGGCTTTAGATGCGACCTTAATGTACAGTTGAGCAGATATTGTCAAATTGTTCCCACGATGGAACTTTCTTAATATGGCTTGGATATGCACCAAAATGAGCTCAAATGTACACAAAAATAAATGCTATCTGCTGGTGCCAACCAATCTTCTCACAGATTTTTAGTTTTTGTATAATTGGCTTTAAATGCGACCTTAATGTACAGTTGAGCAGATATTGTCAAATTGTTCCCACGATGGAACTTCTTAATATGGCTTGGATATGCACCAAAATGAGCTCAAATGTACACAAAAATAAATGCTATCTGCTGGTGCCAACCAATCTTCTCACAAGATTTTTAGTTTTTGTATAATTGGCTTTAAATGCGACCTTAATGTACAGTTGAGCAGATATTGTCAAATTGTTCCCACGATGGAACTTTCTTAATATGGCTTGGATATGCACCAAAATGAGCTCAAATGTACACAAAAATAAATGCTATCTGCTGGTGGCAACCAATCTTCTCACAGATTTTTAGTTTTTGTATAATTGGCTTTAGATGCGACCTTAATGTACAGTTGAGCAGATATTGTCAAAATTGTTCCCACGATGGAACTTTCTTAATATGGCTTGGATATGCACCAAAATGAGCTCAAATGTACACAAAAATAAATGCTATCTGCTGGTGGCAACCAATCTTCTCACAGATTTTTAGTTTTTGTATAATTGGCTTTAGATGCGACCTTAATGTACAGTTGAGCAGATATTGTCAAATTGTTCCCACGATGGAACTGTCTCAATATGGCTTGGATATGCACCAAAATGAGCTCAAATGTACACAAAAATAAATGCTATCTGCTGGTGGCAACCAATCTTCTCACAGATTTTTAGTTTTTGTATAATTGGCTTTAGATGCGACCTTAATGTACAGCTGAGCAGATATTGTCAAATTGTTCCCACGATGGAACTTTCTTAATATGGCTTGGATATGCACCAAAACGAGCTCAAATGTACACAAAAATAAATGCTATCTGCTGGTGCCAACCAATCTTCTCACAGATTTTTAGTTTTTGTATAATTGGCTTTAGATGCGACCTTAATGTACAGTTGAGCAGATATTGTCAAAATTGTTCCCACGATGGAACTTTCTTAATATGGCTTGGATATGCACCAAAATGAGCTCAAATGTACACAAAAATAAATGCTATCTGCTGGTGGCAACCAATCTTCTCACAGATTTTTAGTTTTTGTATAATTGGCTTTAGATGCGACCTTAATGTACAGTTGAGCAGATATTGTCAAATTGTTCCCACGATGGAACTTTCTCAATATGGCTTGGATATGCACCAAAATGAGCTCAAATGTACACAAAAATAAATGCTATCTGCTGGTGGCAACCAATCTTCTCACAGATTTTTAGTTTTTGTATAATTGGCTTTAGATGCGACCTTAATGTACAGTTGAGCAGATATTGTCAAATTGTTCCCACGATGGAACTTTCTTAATATGGCTTGGATATGCACCAAAATGAGCTCAAATGTACACAAAAATAAATGCTATCTGCTGGTGGCAACCAATCTTCTCACAGATTTTTAGTTTTTGTATAATTGGCTTTAGATGCGACCTTAATGTACAGTTGAGCAGATATTGTCAAATTGTTCCCACGATGGAACTTTCTCAATATGGCTTGGATATGCACCAAAATGAGCTCAAATGTACACAAAAATAAATGCTATCTGCTGGTGGCAACCAATCTTCTCACAGATTTTTAGTTTTTGTATAATTGGCTTTAGATGCGACCTTAATGTACAGTTGAGCAGATATTGTCAAATTGTTCCCACGATGGAACTTTCTTAATATGGCTTGGATATGCACCAAAATGAGCTCAAATGTACACAAAAATAAATGCTATCTGCTGGTGCCAACCAATCTTCTCACAGATTTTTAGTTTTTGTATAATTGGCTTTAAATGCGACCTTAATGTACAGTTGAGCAGATATTGTCAAATTGTTCCCACGATGGAACTTTCTTAATATGACTTGGATATGCACCAAAATGAGCTCAAATGTACACAAAAATAAATGCTATCTGCTGGTGCCAACCAATCTTCTCACAGATTTTTAGTTTTTGTATAATTGGCTTTAGATGCGACCTTAATGTACAGTTGAGCAGATATTGTCAAAATTGTTCCCACGATGGAACTTTCTTAATATGGCTTGGATATGCACCAAAATGAGCTCAAATGTACACAAAAATAAATGCTATCTGCTGGTGGCAACCAATCTTCTCACAGATTTTTAGTTTTTGTATAATTGGCTTTAGATGCGACCTTAATGTACAGTTGAGCAGATATTGTCAAATTGTTCCCACGATGGAACTTTCTCAATATGGCTTGGATATGCACCAAAATGAGCTCAAATGTACACAAAAATAAATGCTATCTGCTGGTGGCAACCAATCTTCTCACAGATTTTTAGTTTTTGTATAATTGGCTTTAGATGCGACCTTAATGTACAGCTGAGCAGATATTGTCAAATTGTTCCCACGATGGAACTTTCTTAATATGGCTTGGATATGCACCAAAATGAGCTCAAATGTACACAAAAATAAATGCTATCTGCTGGTGCCATCCAATCTTCTCACAGATTTTTAGTTTTTGTATAATTGGCTTTAGATGCGACCTTAATGTACAGTTGAGCAGATATTGTCAAATTGTTCCCACGATGGAACTTTCTCAATATGGCTTGGATATGCACCAAAATGAGCTCAAATGTACACAAAAATAAATGCTATCTGCTGGTGGCAACCAATCTTCTCACAGATTTTTAGTTTTTGTATAATTGGCTTTAGATGCGACCTTAATGTACAGTTGAGCAGATATTGTCAAATTGTTCCCACGATGGAACTTTCTTAATATGGCTTGGATATGCACCAAAATGAGCTCAAATGTTCACAAAAATAAATGCTTTCTGCTGGTGGCAACTAATCTTCTCACAGATTTTTAGTTTTTGTATAATTGGCTTTAGATGCGACCTTAATGTACAGTTGAGCAGATATTGTCAAATTGTTCCCACGATGGAACTTTCTCAATATGGCTTGGATATGCACCAAAATGAGCTCAAATGTACACAAAAATAAATGCTATCTGCTGGTGGCAACCAATCTTCTCATAGATTTTTAGTTTTTGTATAATTGGCTTTAGATGCGACCTTAATGTACAGTTGAGCAGATATTGTCAAATTGTTCCCACGATGGAACTTTCTTAATATGGCTTGGATATGCACCAAAATGAGCTCAAATGTACACAAAAATAAATGCTATCTGCTGGTGCCAACCAATCTTCTCACAGATTTTTAGTTTTTGTATAATTGGCTTTAAATGCGACCTTAATGTACAGTTGAGCAGATATTGTCAAATTGTTCCCACGATGGAACTTCTTAATATGGCTTGGATATGCACCAAAATGAGCTCAAATGTACACAAAAATAAATGCTATCTGCTGGTGCCAACCAATCTTCTCACAAGATTTTTAGTTTTTGTATAATTGGCTTTAGATGCGACCTTAATGTACAGTTGAGCAGATATTGTCAAAATTGTTCCCACGATGGAACTTTCTTAATATGGCTTGGATATGCACCAAAATGAGCTCAAATGTACACAAAAATAAATGCTATCTGCTGGTGGCAACCAATCTTCTCACAGATATTTAGTTTTTGTATAATTGGCTTTAGATGCGACCTTAATGTACAGTTGAGCAGATATTGTCAAATTGTTCCCACGATGGAACTGTCTCAATATGGCTTGGATATGCACCAAAATGAGCTCAAATGTACACAAAAATAAATGCTATCTGCTGGTGGCAACCAATCTTCTCACAGATTTTTAGTTTTTGTATAATTGGCTTTAGATGCGACCTTAATGTACAGCTGAGCAGATATTGTCAAATTGTTCCCACGATGGAACTTTCTTAATATGGCTTGGATATGCACCAAAACGAGCTCAAATGTACACAAAAATAAATGCTATCTGCTGGTGCCAACCAATCTTCTCACAGATTTTTAGTTTTTGTATAATTGGCTTTAGATGCGACCTTAATGTACAGTTGAGCAGATATTGTCAAAATTGTTCCCACGATGGAACTTTCTTAATATGGCTTGGATATGCACCAAAATGAGCTCAAATGTACACAAAAAGAAATGCTATCTGCTGGTGGCAACCAATCTTCTCACAGATTTTTAGTTTTTGTATAATTGGCTTTAGATGCGACCTTAATGTACAGTTGAGCAGATATTGTCAAATTGTTCCCACGATGGAACTTTCTCAATATGGCTTGGATATGCACCAAAATGAGCTCAAATGTACACAAAAATAAATGCTATCTGCTGGTGGCAACCAATCTTCTCACAGATTTTTAGTTTTTGTATAATTGGCTTTAGATGCGACCTTAATGTACAGTTGAGCAGATATTGTCAAATTGTTCCCACGATGGAACTTTCTTAATATGGCTTGGATATGCACCAAAATGAGCTCAAATGTACACAAAAATAAATGCTATCTGCTGGTGGCAACTAATCTTCTCACAGATTTTTAGTTTTTGTATAATTGGCTTTAGATGCGACCTTAATGTACAGTTGAGCAGATATTGTCAAATTGTTCCCACGATGGAACTTTCTCAATATGGCTTGGATATGCACCAAAATGAGCTCAAATGTACACAAAAATAAATGCTATCTGCTGGTGGCAACCAATCTTCTCACAGATTTTTAGTTTTTGTATAATTGGCTTTAGATGCGACCTTAATGTACAGTTGAGCAGATATTGTCAAATTGTTCCCACGATGGAACTTTCTTAATATGGCTTGGATATGCACCAAAATGAGCTCAAATGTACACAAAAATAAATGCTATCTGCTGGTGCCAACCAATCTTCTCACAGATTTTTAGTTTTTGTATAATTGGCTTTAGATGCGACCTTAATGTACAGTTGAGCAGATATTGTCAAAATTGTTCCCACGATGGAACTTTCTTAATATGGCTTGGATATGCACCAAAATGAGCTCAAATGTACACAAAAATAAATGCTATCTGCTGGTGGCAACCAATCTTCTCACAGATTTTTAGTTTTTGTATAATTGGCTTTAGATGCGACCTTAATGTACAGTTGAGCAGATATTGTCAAATTGTTCCCACGATGGAACTTTCTCAATATGGCTTGGATATGCACCAAAATGAGCTCAAATGTACACAAAAATAAATGCTATCTTCTGGTGGCAACCAATCTTCTCACAGATTTTTAGTTTTTGTATAATTGGCTTTAGATGCGACCTTAATGTACAGCTGAGCAGATATTGTCAAATTGTTCCCACGATGGAACTTTCTTAATATGGCTTGGATATGCACCAAAATGAGCTCAAATGTACACAAAAATAAATGCTATCTGCTGGTGCCATCCAATCTTCTCACAGATGTTTAGTTTTTGTATAATTGGCTTTAGATGCGACCTTAATGTACAGTTGAGCAGATATTGTCAAAATTGTTCCCACGATGGAACTTTCTTAATATGGCTTGGATATGCACCAAAATGAGCTCAAATGTACACAAAAATAAATGCTATCTGCTGGTGGAAACCAATCTTCTCACAGATTTTTAGTTTTTGTATAATTGGCTTTAGATGCGACCTTAATGTACAGTTGAGCAGATATTGTCAAATTGTTCCCACGATGGAACTTTCTTAATATGGCTTGGATATGCACCAAAATGAGCTCAAATGTACACAAAAATAAATGCTATCTGCTGGTGCCAACCAATCTTCTCACAGATTTTTAGTTTTTGTATAATTGGCTTTAGATGCGACCTTAATGTACAGTTGAGCAGATATTGTCAAAATTGTTCCCACGATGGAACTTTCTTAATATGGCTTGGATATGCACCAAAATGAGCTCAAATGTACACAAAAATAAATGCTATCTGCTGGTGGCAACCAATCTTCTCACAGATTTTTAGTTTTTGTATAATTGGCTTTAGATGCGACCTTAATGTACAGTTGAGCAGATATTGTCAAATTGTTCCCACGATGGAACTTTCTTAATATGGCTTGGATATGCACCAAAATGAGCTCAAATGTACACAAAAATAAATGCTATCTGCTGGTGGCAACCAATCTTCTCACAGATTTTGAGTTTTTGTATAATTGGCTTTAGTTGCGACCTTAATGTACAGTTGAGCAGATATTGTCAAATTGTTCCCACGATTGAACTTTCTTAATATGGCTTGGATATGCACCAAAATGAGCTCAAATGTACACAAAAATAAATGCTATCTGCTGGTGCCAACCAATCTTCTCACAGATTTTTAGTTTTTGTATAATTGGCTTTAAATGCGACCTTAATGTACAGTTGAGCAGATATTGTCAAATTGTTCCCACGATGGAACTTTCTTAATATGGCTTGGATATGCACCAAAATGAGCTCAAATGTACACATAAATAAATGCTATCTGCTGGTGGCAACCAATCTTCTCACAGATGTTTAGTTTTTGTATAATTGGCTTTAGATGCGACCTTAATGTACAGTTGTCAGATATTGTCAAAATTTTTCCCACGATGGAACTTTCTTAATATGGCTTGGATATGCACCAAAATGAGCTCAAATGTACACAAAAATAAATGCTATCTGCTGTTGCAAACCAATCTTCTCACAGATTTTTAGTTTTTGTATAATTGGCTTTAGATGCGACCTTAATGTACAGTTGAGCAGATATTGTCAAATTGTTCCCACGATGGAACTTTCTTAATATGGCTTGGATATGCACCAAAATGAGCTCAAATGTACACAAAAATAAATGCTATCTGCTGGTGCCAACCAATCTTCTCACAGATTTTGAGTTTTTGTATAATTGGCTTTAGATGCGACCTTGATGTACAGTTGAGCAGATATTGTCAAATTGTTCCCACGATGGAACTTTCTTAATATGGCTTGGATATGCACCAAAATGAGCTCAAATGTACACAAAAATAAATGCTATCTGCTGGTGCCAACCAATCTTCTCACAGATTTTTAGTTTTGTATAATTGGCTTTAGATGCGACCTTAATGTACAGTTGAGCAGATATTGTCAAAATTGTTCCCACGATGGAACTTTCTTAATATGGCTTGGATATGCACCAAAATGAGCTCAAATGTACACAAAAATAAATGCTATCTGCTGGTGCCAACCAATCTTCTCACAGATTTTTAGTTTTTGTATAATTGGCTTTAGATGCGACCTTAATGTACAGTTGAGCAGATATTGTCAAATTGTTCCCACGATTGAACTTTCTTAACATGGCTTGGATATGCACCAAACTGAGCTCAAATGTACACAAAAATAAATGCTATCTGCTGGTGGCAACCAATCTTCTCATAGATTTTTAGTTTTTGTATAATTGGCTTTAGATGCGACCTTGATGTACAGTTGAGCAGATATTGTCAAAATTGTTCCCACGATGGAACTTTCTCAATATGGCTTGGATATGCACCACAATGAGCTCAAATGTACACACAAATAAATGCTATCTGCTGGTGGCAACCAATCTTCTCACAGATTTTTAGTTTTTGTATAATTGGCTTTAGATGCGACCTTAATGTACAGTTGAGCAGATATTGTCAAATTGTTCCCACGATTGAACTTTCTTAATATGGCTTGGATATGCACCAAAATGAGCTCAAATGTACACAAAAATAAATGCTATCTGCTGGTGCCAACCAATCTTCTCACAGATTTTTAGTTTTTGTATAATTGGCTTTAAATGCGACCTTAATGTACAGTTGAGCAGATATTGTCAAAATTGTTCCCACGATGGAACTTTCTTAATACGGCTTGGATATGCACCAAAATTAGCTCAAATGTACACAAAAATAAATGCTATCTGCTGGTGGCAACCAATCTTCTCACAGATTTTTAGTTTTTGTATAATTGGCTTTAGATGCGACCTTAATGTACAGTTGAGCAGATATTGTCAAAATTGTTCCCACGATGGAACTTTCTTAATATGGCTTGGATATGCACCAAAATGAGCTCAAATGTACACAAGAATAAATGCTATCTGCTGGTGGCAACCAATCTTCTCACAGATTTTTAGTTTTTGTATAATTGGCTTTAGATGCGACCTTAATGTACAGTTGAGCAGATATTGTCAAATTGTTCCCACGATTGAACGTTCTCAATATGGCTTGGATATGCACCAAAATGAGCTCAAATGTACACAAAAATAAATGCTATCTGCTGGTGCAAACCAATCTTCTCACAGATTTTTATTTTTTGTATAATTGGCTTTAGATGCGACCTTAATGTACAGTTGAGCAGATATTGTCAAAATTGTTCCCACGATGGAACTTTCTTAATATGGCTTGGATATGCACCACAATGAGCTCAAATGTACACAAAAATAAATGCTATCTGCTGGTGGCAACCAATCTTCTCACAGATTTTTAGTTTTTGTATAATTGGCTTTAGATGCGACCTTAATGTACAGTTGAGCAGATATTGTCAAATTGTTCCCACGATGGAACTTTCTTAATATGGCTTGGATATGCACCAAAATGAGCTCAAATGTACACAAAAATAAATGCTATCTGCTGGTGGCAACCAATCTTCTCACAGATTTTTAGTTTTTGTATAATTGGCTTTAGATGCGACCTTAATGTACAGTTGAGCAGATATTGTCAAATTGTTCCCACGATGGAACTTTCTTAATATGGCTTGGATATGCACCAAAATGAGCTCAAATGTACACAAAAATAAATGCTATCTGCTGGTGCCAACCAATCTTCTCACAGATTTTGAGTTTTTGTATAATTGGCTTTAGATGCGACCTTAATGTACAGTTGAGCAGATATTGTCAAAATTGTTCCCACGATGGAACTTTCTTAATATGGCTTGGATATGCACCAAAATGAGCTCAAATGTACACAAGAATAAATGCTATCTGCTGGTGGCAACCAATCTTCTCACAGATTTTTAGTTTTTGTATAATTGGCTTTAGATGCGACCTTAATGTACAGTTGAGCAGATATTGTCAAATTGTTCCCACGATTGAACGTTCTCAATATGGCTTGGATATGCACCAAAATGAGCTCAAATGTACACAAAAATAAATGCTATCTGCTGGTGCAAACCAATCTTCTCACAGATTTTTAGTTTTTGTATAATTGGCTTTAGATGCGACCTTAATGTACAGTTGAGCAGATATTGTCAAAATTGTTCCCACGATGGAATTTTCTTAATATGGCTTGGATATGCACCAAAATGAGCTCAAATGTACACAAAAATAAATGCTATCTGCTGGTGGCAACCAATCTTCTCACAGATTTTTAGTTTTTGTATAATTGGCTTTAGATGCGACCTTAATGTACAGTTGAGCAGATATTGTCAAATTGTTCCCACGATGGAACTTTCTTAATATGGCTTGGATATGCACCAAAATGAGCTCAAATGTACACAAAAATAAATGCTATCTGCTGGTGGCAACCAATCTTCTCACAGATTTTTAGTTTTTGTATAATTGGCTTTAGATGCGACCTTAATGTACAGTTGAGCAGATATTGTCAAATTGTTCCCACGATGGAACTTTCTTAATATGGCTTGGATATGCACCAAAATGAGCTCAAATGTACACAAAAATAAATGCTATCTGCTGGTGCCAACCAATCTTCTCACAGATTTTGAGTTTTTGTATAATTGGCTTTAGATGCGACCTTAATGTACAGTTGAGCAGATATTGTCAAAATTGTTCCCACGATGGAACTTTCTTAATATGGCTTGGATATGCACCAAAATGAGCTCAAATGTACACAAAAATAAATGCTATTTGCTGGTGGCAACCAATCTTCTCACAGATTTTTAGTTTTTGTATAATTGGCTTTAGTGCGACCTTAATGTACAGTTGAGCAGATATTGTCAAATTGTTCCCACGATGGAACTTTCTTAATATGGCTTGGATATGCACCAAAATGAGCTCAAATGTACACAAAAATAAATGCTATCTGCTGGTGGCAACCAATCTTCTCACAGATGTTTAGTTTTTGTATAATTGGCTTTAGATGCGACCTTAATGTACAGTTGAGCAGATATTGTCAAAATTGTTCCCACGATGGAACTTTCTTAATATGGCTTGGATATGCACCAAAATGAGTTCAAATGTACACAAAAATAAATGCTATCTGCTGGTGGCAACCAATTTTCTCACAGATTTTTAGTTTTTGTATAATTGGCTTTAAATGCGACCTTAATGTACAGTTGAGCAGATATTGTCAAATTGTTCCCACGATGGAACTTTCTTAATATGGCTTGGATATGCACCAAAATGAGCGCAAATGTACACAAAAATAAATGCTATCCGCTGGTGGCAACCAATCTTCTCACAGATTTTTAGTTTTTGTATAATTGGCTTTAGATGCGACCTTAATGTACAGTTGAGCAGATATTGTCAAAATTGTTCCCACGATGGAACTTTCTAAATATGGCTTGGATATGCACCAAAATGAGCTCAAATGTACACAAAAATAAATGCTATCTGCTGGTGGCAACCAATCTTCTCACAGATTTTTAGTTTTTGTATAATTGGCTTTAGATGCGACCTTAATGTACAGTTGAGCAGATATTGTCAAAATTGTTCCCACGATGGAACTTTCTTAATATGGCTTGGATATGCATCACCAAAATGAGCTCAAATGTACACAAAAAATAAATGCTATCTCCTGGTGGCAACCAATCTTCTCACAGGTTTTTAGTTTTTGTATAATTGGCTTTAGATGCGACCTTAATGTACAGTTGAGCAGATATTGTCAAATTGTTCCCACGATGGAACTTTCTTAATATGGCTTGGATATGCACCAAAATGAGCTCAAATGTAAACAAAAATAAATGCTATCTGCTGGTGCTAACCAATCTTCTCACAGATTTTTAGTTTTTGTATAATTGGCTTTAGATGCGACCTTAATGTACAGTTGAGCAGATATTGTCAAAATTGTTCCCACGATGGAACTTTCTTAATATGGCTTGGATATGCACCAAAATGAGCTCAAATGTACACAAAAATAAATGCTATCTGCTGGTGGCAACCAATCTTCTCACAAATTTTTAGTTTTTGTATAATTGGCTTTAAATGCGACCTTAATGTACAGTTGAGCAGATATTGTCAAATTGTTCCCAAGATTGAACTTTCTTAATATGGCTTGGATATGCACCAAAATGAGCTCAAATGTAAACAAAAATAAATGCTATCTGCTGGTGCCAACCAATCTTCTCACAGATTTTTAGTTTTTGTATAATTGGCTTTAGATGCGACCTTAATGTACAGTTGAGCAGATATTGTCAAAATTGTTCCCACGATGGAACTTTCTTAATATGGCTTGGATATGCACCAAAATGAGCTCAAATGTACACAAAAATAAATGCTATCTGCTGGTGGCAACCAATCTTCTCACAAATTTTTAGTTTTTGTATAATTGGCTTTAAATGCGACCTTAATGTACAGTTGAGCAGATATTGTCAAATTGTTCCCAAGATTGAACTTTCTTAATATGGCTTGGATATGCACCAAAATGAGCTCAAATGTACACAAAAATAAATGCTATCTGCTGGTGCCAACCAATCTTCTCACAGATTTTTAGTTTTTGTATAATTGGCTTTAGATGCGACCTTAATGTACAGTTGAGCAGATATTGTCAAAATTGTTCCCACGATGGAACTTTCTAAATATGGCTTGGATATGCACCAAAATGAGCTCAAATGTACACAAAAATAAATGCTATCTGCTGGTGGCAACCAATCTTCTCACAGATTTTTAGTTTTTGTATAATTGGCTTTAGATGCGACCTTAATGTACAGTTGAGCAGATATTGTCAAAATTGTTCCCACGATGGAACTTTCTTAATATGGCTTGGATATGCATCACCAAAATGAGCTCAAATGTACACAAAAAATAAATGCTATCTCCTGGTGGCAACCAATCTTCTCACAGGTTTTTAGTTTTTGTATAATTGGCTTTAGATGCGACCTTAATGTACAGTTGAGCAGATATTGTCAAATTGTTCCCACGATGGAACTTTCTTAATATGGCTTGGATATGCACCAAAATGAGCTCAAATGTAAACAAAAATAAATGCTATCTGCTGGTGCCAACCAATCTTCTCACAGATTTTTAGTTTTTGTATAATTGGCTTTAGATGCGACCTTAATGTACAGTTGAGCAGATATTGTCAAAATTGTTCCCACGATGGAACTTTCTTAATATGGCTTGGATATGCACCAAAATGAGCTCAAATGTACACAAAAATAAATGCTATCTGCTGGTGGCAACCAATCTTCTCACAAATTTTTAGTTTTTGTATAATTGGCTTTAAATGCGACCTTAATGTACAGTTGAGCAGATATTGTCAAATTGTTCCCAAGATTGAACTTTCTTAATATGGCTTGGATATGCACCAAAATGAGCTCAAATGTAAACAAAAATAAATGCTATCTGCTGGTGCCAACCAATCTTCTCACAGATTTTTAGTTTTTGTATAATTGGCTTTAGATGCGACCTTAATGTACAGTTGAGCAGATATTGTCAAAATTGTTCCCACGATGGAACTTTCTTAATATGGCTTGGATATGCACCAAAATGAGCTCAAATGTACACAAAAATAAATGCTATCTGCTGGTGGCAACCAATCTTCTCACAAATTTTTAGTTTTTGTATAATTGGCTTTAAATGCGACCTTAATGTACAGTTGAGCAGATATTGTCAAATTGTTCCCAAGATTGAACTTTCTTAATATGGCTTGGATATGCACCAAAATGAGCTCAAATGTACACAAAAATAAATGCTATCTGCTGGTGCCAACCAATCTTCTCACAGATTTTTAGTTTTTGTTGTATAATTGGCTTTAGATGCGACCTTCATGTACAGTTGAGCAGATATTGTCAAAATTGTTCCCACAATGGAACTTTCTTAATATGGCTTGGATATGCACCAAAATGAGCTCAAATGTACACAAAAATAAATGCTATCTGCTGGTGGCAACCAATCTTCTCACAGATTTTTAGTTTTTGTATAATTGTATAATTGGCTTTAGATGCGACCTTAATGTACAGTTGAGCAGATATTGTCAAAATTGTTCCCACGATGGAACTTTCTCAATATGGCTTGGATATGCACCAAAATGAGCTCAAATGTACACAAAAATAAATGCTATCTGCTGGTTGCAACCAATCTTCTCACAGATTTTTAGTTTTTGTATAATTGGCTTTAGATGCGACCTTAATGTACAGTTGAGCAGATATTGTCAAATTGTTCCCACGATTGAACTTTCTCAATATGGCTTGGATATGCACCAAAATGAGCTCAAATGTACACAAAAATAAATGCTATCTGCTGGTGGCAACCAATCTTCTCACAAATTTATAGTTTTTGTATAATTGGCTTTAGATGCGACCTTAATGTACAGTTGAGCAGATATTGTCAAATTGTTCCCACGATGGAATTTTCTTAATATGGCTTGGATATGCACCAAAATGAGCTCAAATGTACACAAAAATAAATGCTATCTGCTGGTGCCAACCAATCTTCTCACAGATTTTTAGTTTTTGTATAATTGGCTTTAGATGCGACCTTAATGTACAGTTGAGCAGATATTGTCAAAATTGTTCCCACGATGGAACTTTCTTAATATGGCTTGGATATGCACCAAAATGAGCTCAAATGTACACAAAAATAAATGCTATCTCCTGGTGGCAACCAATCTTCTCACAGATTTTTAGTTTTTGTATAATTGGCTTTAGATGCGACCTTAATGTACAGTTGTCAGATATTGTCAAAATTGTTCCCACGATGGAACTTTCTTAATATGGCTTGGATATGCACCAAAATGAGCTCAAATGTACACAAAAATAAATGCTATTTGCTGTTGGCAACCAATCTTCTCACAGATTTTTAGTTTTTGTATAATTGGCTTTAGATGCGACCTTAATGTACAGTTGAGCAGATATTGTCAAATTGTTCCCACGATGGAACTTTCTTAATATGGCTTGGATATGCACCAAAATGAGCTCAAATGTACACAAAAATAAATGCTATCTGCTGGTGCCAACCAATCTTCTCACAGATTTTTAGTTTTTGTATAATTGGCTTTAGATGCGACCTTAATGTACAGTTGAGCAGATATTGTCAAATTGTTCCCACGATTGAACTTTCTTAATATAGCTTGGATATGCACCAAAATGAGCTCAAATGTACACAAAAATAAATGCTATCTGCTGGTGCCAACCAATCTTCTCACAGATTTTTAGTTTTTGTATAATTGGCTTTAAATGCGACCTTAATGTACAGTTGAGCAGATATTGTCAAATTGTTCCCACGATGGAACTTTCTTAATACGGCTTGGATATGCACCAAAATGAGCTCAAATGTACACAAAAATAAATGCTATCTGCTGGTGGCAACCAATCTTCTCACAGATTTTTAGTTTTTGTATACTTGGCTTTAGATGCGACCTTAATGTACAGTTGAGCAGATATTGTCAAATTGTTCCCACGATTGAACTTTCTTAATATAGCTTGGATATGCACCAAAATGAGCTCAAATGTACACAAAAATAAATGCTATCTGCTGGTGCCAACCAATCTTCTCACAGATTTTTAGTTTTTGTATAATTGGCTTTAAATGCGACCTTAATGTACAGTTGAGCAGATATTGTCAAATTGTTCCCACGATGGAACTTTCTTAATACGGCTTGGATATGCACCAAAATGAGCTCAAATGTACACAAAAATAAATGCTATCTGCTGGTGGCAACCAATCTTCTCACAGATTTTTAGTTTTTGTATAATTGGCTTTAGATGCGACCTTAATGTACAGTTGAGCAGATATTGTCAAAATTGTTCCCACGATGGAACTTTCTTAATATGGCTTGGATATGCACCAAAATGAGCTCAAATGTACACAAGAATAAATGCTATCTGCTGGTGGCAACCAATCTTCTCACAGATTTTTAGTTTTTGTATAATTGGCTTTAGATGCGACCTTAATGTACAGTTGAGCAGATATTGTCAAATTGTTCCCACGATTGAACGTTCTCAATATGGCTTGGATATGCACCAAAATGAGCTCAAATGTACACAAAAATAAATGCTATCTGCTGGTGGCAACCAATCTTCTCACAGATTTTTAGTTTTTGTATAATTGGCTTTAGATGCGACCTTAATGTACAGTTGAGCAGATATTGTCAAAATTGTTCCCACGATGGAACTTTCTTAATATGGCTTGGATATGCACCAAAATGAGCTCAAATGTACACAAAAAATAAATGCTATCTGCTGGTGGCAACCAATCTTCTCACAGATTTTTAGTTTTTGTATAATTGGCTTTAGATGCGACCTTAATGTACAGTTGAGCAGATATTGTCAAATTGTTCCCACGATGGAACTTTCTTAATATGGCTTGGATATGCACCAAAATGAGCTCAAATGTACACAAAAATAAATGCTATCTGCTGGTGGCAACCAATCTTCTCACAGATTTTTAGTTTTTGTATAATTGGCTTTAGATGCGACCTTAATGTACAGTTGAGCAGATATTGTCAAATTGTTCCCACGATGGAACTTTCTTAATATGGCTTGGATATGAACCAAAATGAGCTCAAATGTACACAAAAATAAATGCTATCTGCTGGTGCCAACCAATCTTCTCACAGATTTTGAGTTTTTGTATAATTGGCTTTAGATGCGACCTTAATGTACAGTTGAGCAGATATTGTCAAAATTGTTCCCACGATGGAACTTTCTTAATATGGCTTGGATATGCACCAAAATGAGCTCAAATGTACACAAAAATAAATGCTATTTGCTGGTGGCAACCAATCTTCTCACAGATTTTTAGTTTTTGTATAATTGGCTTTAAATGCGACCTTAATGTACAGTTGAGCAGATATTGTCAAATTGTTCCCACGATGGAACTTTCTTAATACGGCTTGGATATGCACCAAAATGAGCTCAAATGTACACAAAAATAAATGCTATCTGCTGGTGGCAACCAATCTTCTCACAGATGTTTAGTTTTTGTATAATTGGCTTTAGATGCGACCTTAATGTACAGTTGAGCAGATATCGTCAAAATTGTTCCCACGATGGAACTTTCTTAATATGGCTTGGATATGCACCAACATGAGCTCAAATGTACAAAAAAATAAATGCTATCTGCTGGTGGCAACCAATTTTCTCACAGATTTTTAGTTTTTGTATAATTGGCTTTAAATGCGACCTTAATGTACAGTTGAGCAGATATTGTCAAATTGTTCCCACGATGGAACTTTCTTAATATGGCTTGGACATGCACCAAAATGAGCTCAAATGTACACAAAAATAAATGCTATCTGCTGGTGGCAACCAATCTTCTCACAGATTTTAAGTTTTTGTATAATTGGCTTTAGATGCGACCTTAATGTACAGTTGAGCAGATATTGTCAAAATTGTTCCCACGATGGAACTTTCTCAATATGGCTTGGATATGCACCACAATGAGCTCAAATGTACACAAAAATAAATGCTATCTGCTGGTGGCAACCAATCTTCTCACAGATTTTTAGTTTTTGTATAATTGGCTTTAGATGCGACCTTAATGTACAGTTGAGCAGATATTGTCAAATTGTTCCCACGATGGAACTTTCTTAATATGGCTTGGATATGCACCAAAATGAGCTCAAATGTACACAAAAATAAATGCTATCTGCTGGTGCCAACCAATCTTCTCACAGATTTTTAGTTTTTGTATAATTGGCTTTAGATGCGACCTTAATGTACAGTTGAGCAGATATTGTCAAATTGTTCCCACGATTGAACTTTCTTAATATAGCTTGGATATGCACCAAAATGAGCTCAAATGTACACAAAAATAAATGCTATCTGCTGGTGCCAACCAATCTTCTCACAGATTTTTAGTTTTTGTATAATTGGCTTTAAATGCGACCTTAATGTACAGTTGAGCAGATATTGTCAAATTGTTCCCACGATGGAACTTTCTTAATACGGCTTGGATATGCACCAAAATGAGCTCAAATGTACACAAAAATAAATGCTATCTGCTGGTGGCAACCAATCTTCTCACAGATTTTTAGTTTTTGTATAATTGGCTTTAGATGCGACCTTAATGTACAGTTGAGCAGATATTGTCAAAATTGTTCCCACGATGGAACTTTCTTAATATGGCTTGGATATGCACCAAAATGAGCTCAAATGTACACAAGAAGAAATGCTATCTGCTGGTGCCAACCAATCTTCTCACAGATTTTTAGTTTTTGTATAATTGGATTTAGATGCGACAGTAATGTACAGTTGAGCAGATATTGTCAAATTGTTCCCACGATTGAACGTTCTCAATATGGCTTGGATATGCACCAAAATGAGCTCAAATGTACACAAAAATAAATGCTATCTGCTGGTGGCAACCAATCTTCTCACAGATTTTAAGTTTTTGTATAATTGGCTTTAGATGCGACCTTAATGTACAGTTGAGCAGATATTGTCAAAATTGTTCCCACGATGGAACTTTCTCAATATGGCTTGGATATGCACCACAATGAGCTCAAATGTACACAAAAATAAATGCTATCTGCTGGTGGCAACCAATCTTCTCACAGATTTTAAGTTTTTGTATAATTGGCTTTAGATGCGACCTTAATGTACAGTTGAGCAGATATTGTCAAAATTGTTCCCACGATGGAACTTTCTCAATATGGCTTGGATATGCACCACAATGAGCTCAAATGTACACAAAAATAAATGCTATCTGCTGGTGGCAACCAATCTTCTCACAGATTTTTAGTTTTTGTATAATTGGCTTTAGATGCGACCTTAATGTACAGTTGAGCAGATATTGTCAAATTGTTCCCACGATGGAACTTTCTTAATATGGCTTGGATATGCACCAAAATGAGCTCAAATGTACACAAAAATAAATGCTATCTGCTGGTGCCAACCAATCTTCTCACAGATTTTTAGTTTTTGTATAATTGGCTTTAGATGCGACCTTAATGTACAGTTGAGCAGATATTGTCAAATTGTTCCCACGATTGAACTTTCTTAATATAGCTTGGATATGCACCAAAATGAGCTCAAATGTACACAAAAATAAATGCTATCTGCTGGTGCCAACCAATCTTCTCACAGATTTTTAGTTTTTGTATAATTGGCTTTAGATGCGACCTTAATGTACAGTTGAGCAGATATTGTCAAATTGTTCCCACGATTGAACTTTCTTAATATAGCTTGGATATGCACCAAAATGAGCTCAAATGTACACAAAAATAAATGCTATCTGCTGGTGCCAACCAATCTTCTCACAGATTTTTAGTTTTTGTATAATTGGCTTTAAATGCGACCTTAATGTACAGTTGAGCAGATATTGTCAAATTGTTCCCACGATGGAACTTTCTTAATACGGCTTGGATATGCACCAAAATGAGCTCAAATGTACACAAAAATAAATGCTATCTGCTGGTGGCAACCAATCTTCTCACAGATTTTTAGTTTTTGTATAATTGGCTTTAGATGCGACCTTAATGTACAGTTGAGCAGATATTGTCAAAATTGTTCCCACGATGGAACTTTCTTAATATGGCTTGGATATGCACCAAAATGAGCTCAAATGTACACAAGAATAAATGCTATCTGCTGGTGCCAACCAATCTTCTCACAGATTTTTAGTTTTTGTATAATTGGCTTTAGATGCGACCTTAATGTACAGTTGAGCAGATATTGTCAAATTGTTCCCACGATTGAACGTTCTCAATATGGCTTGGATATGCACCAAAATGAGCTCAAATGTACACAAAAATAAATGCTATCTGCTGGTGGCAACCAATCTTCTCACAGATTTTAAGTTTTTGTATAATTGGCTTTAGATGCGACCTTAATGTACAGTTGAGCAGATATTGTCAAAATTGTTCCCACGATGGAACTTTCTCAATATGGCTTGGATATGCACCACAATGAGCTCAAATGTACACAAAAATAAATGCTATCTGCTGGTGGCAACCAATCTTCTCACAGATTTTAAGTTTTTGTATAATTGGCTTTAGATGCGACCTTAATGTACAGTTGAGCAGATATTGTCAAAATTGTTCCCACGATGGAACTTTCTCAATATGGCTTGGATATGCACCACAATGAGCTCAAATGTACACAAAAATAAATGCTATCTGCTGGTGGCAACCAATCTTCTCACAGATTTTTAGTTTTTGTATAATTGGCTTTAGATGCGACCTTAATGTACAGTTGAGCAGATATTGTCAAATTGTTCCCACGATGGAACTTTCTTAATATGGCTTGGATATGCACCAAAATGAGCTCAAATGTACACAAAAATAAATGCTATCTGCTGGTGCCAACCAATCTTCTCACAGATTTTTAGTTTTTGTATAATTGGCTTTAGATGCGACCTTAATGTACAGTTGAGCAGATATTGTCAAATTGTTCCCACGATTGAACTTTCTTAATATAGCTTGGATATGCACCAAAATGAGCTCAAATGTACACAAAAATAAATGCTATCTGCTGGTGCCAACCAATCTTCTCACAGATTTTTAGTTTTTGTATAATTGGCTTTAAATGCGACCTTAATGTACAGTTGAGCAGATATTGTCAAATTGTTCCCACGATGGAACTTTCTTAATACGGCTTGGATATGCACCAAAATGAGCTCAAATGTACACAAAAATAAATGCTATCTGCTGGTGGCAACCAATCTTCTCACAGATTTTTAGTTTTTGTATAATTGGCTTTAGATGCGACCTTAATGTACAGTTGAGCAGATATTGTCAAAATTGTTCCCACGATGGAACTTTCTTAATATGGCTTGGATATGCACCAAAATGAGCTCAAATGTACACAAGAATAAATGCTATCTGCTGGTGCCAACCAATCTTCTCACAGATTTTTAGTTTTTGTATAATTGGCTTTAGATGCGACCTTAATGTACAGTTGAGCAGATATTGTCAAATTGTTCCCACGATTGAACGTTCTCAATATGGCTTGGATATGCACCAAAATGAGCTCAAATGTACACAAAAATAAATGCTATCTGCTGGTGGCAACCAATCTTCTCACAGATTTTAAGTTTTTGTATAATTGGCTTTAGATGCGACCTTAATGTACAGTTGAGCAGATATTGTCAAAATTGTTCCCACGATGGAACTTTCTCAATATGGCTTGGATATGCACCACAATGAGCTCAAATGTACACAAAAATAAATGCTATCTGCTGGTGGCAACCAATCTTCTCACAGATTTTTAGTTTTTGTATAATTGGCTTTAGATGCGACCTTAATGTACAGTTGAGCAGATATTGTCAAATTGTTCCCACGATGGAACTTTCTTAATATGGCTTGGATATGCACCAAAATGAGCTCAAATGTACACAAAAATAAATGCTATCTGCTGGTGCCAACCAATCTTCTCACAGATTTTTAGTTTTTGTATAATTGGCTTTAGATGCGACCTTAATGTACAGTTGAGCAGATATTGTCAAATTGTTCCCACGATGGAACTTTCTTAATATGGCTTGGATATGCACCAAAATGAGCTCAAATGTACACAAAAATAAATGCTATCTGCTGGTGGCAACCAATCTTCTCACAGATTTTTAGTTTTTGTATAATTGGCTTTAGATGCGACCTTAATGTACAGTTGAGCAGATATTGTCAAAATTGTTCCTACGATGGAACTTTCTTAATATGGCTTGGATATGCACCAAAATGAGCTCAAATGTACACAAGAATAAATGCTATCTGCTGGTGGCAACCAATCTTCTCACAGATTTTTAGTTTTTGTATAATTGGCTTTAGATGCGACCTTAATGTACAGTTGAGCAGATATTGTCAAATTGTTCCCACGATTGAACGTTCTCAATATGGCTTGGATATGCACCAAAATGAGCTCAAATGTACACAAAAATAAATGCTATCTGCTGGTGGCAACCAATCTTCTCACAGATTTTAAGTTTTTGTATAATTGGCTTTAGATGCGACCTTAATGTACAGTTGAGCAGATATTGTCAAAATTGTTCCCACGATGGAACTTTCTCAATATGGCTTGGATATGCACCACAATGAGCTCAAATGTACACAAAAATAAATGCTATCTGCTGGTGGCAACCAATCTTCTTACAGATTTTTAGTTTTTGTATAATTGGCTTTAGATGCGACCTTAATGTACAGTTGAGCAGATATTGTCAAATTGTTCCCACGATGGAACTTTCTTAATATGGCTTGGATATGCACCAAAATGAGCTCAAATGTACACAAAAATAAATGCTATCTGCTGGTGCCAACCAATCTTCTCACAGATTTTTAGTTTTTGTATAATTGGCTTTAGATGCGACCTTAATGTACAGTTGAGCAGATATTGTCAAATTGTTCCCACGATTGAACTTTCTTAATATAGCTTGGATATGCACCAAAATGAGCTCAAATGTACACAAAAATAAATGCTATCTGCTGGTGCCAACCAATCTTCTCACAGATTTTTAGTTTTTGTATAATTGGCTTTAGATGCGACCTTAATGTACAGTTGAGCAGATATTGTCAAATTGTTCCCACGATTGAACGTTCTCAATATGGCTTGGATATGCACCAAAATGAGCTCAAATGTACACAAAAATAAATGCTATCTGCTGGTGGCAACCAATCTTCTCACAGATTTTAAGTTTTTGTATAATTGGCTTTAGATGCGACCTTAATGTACAGTTGAGCAGATATTGTCAAATTGTTCCCACGATTGAACGTTCTCAATATGGCTTGGATATGCACCAAAATGAGCTCAAATGTACACAAAAATAAATGCTATCTGCTGGTGCAAACCAATCTTCTCACAGATTTTTAGTTTTTGTATAATTGGCTTTAGATGCGACCTTAATGTACAGTTGAGCAGATATTGTCAAAATTGTTCCCACGATGGAACTTTCTTAATATGGCTTGGATATGCACCAAAATGAGCTCAAATGTACACAAAAATAAATGCTATCTGCTGGTGCCAACCAATCTTCTCACAGATTTTTAGCTTTTGTATAATTGGCTTTAGATGCGACCTTAATGTACAGTTGAGCAGATATTGTCAAATTGTTCCCACGATTGAACTTTCTTAATATAGCTTGGATATGCACCAAAATGAGCTCAAATGTACACAAAAATAAATGCTATCTGCTGGTGCCAACCAATCTTCTCACAGATTTTTAGTTTTTGTATAATTGGCTTTAAATGCGACCTTCATGTACAGTTGAGCAGATATTGTCAAATTGTTCCCACGATGGAACTTTCTTAATACGGCTTGGATATGCACCAAAATGAGCTCAAAGGTACACAAAAATAAATGCTATCTGCTGGTGGCAACCAATCTTCTCACAGATTTTTAGTTTTTGTATAATTGGCTTTAGATGCGACCTTAATGTACAGTTGAGCAGATATTGTCAAAATTGTTCCCACGATGGAACTTTCTTAATATGGCTTGGATATGCACCAAAATGAGCTCAAATGTACACAAGAATAAATGCTATCTGCTGGTGGCAACCAATCTTCTCACAGATTTTTAGTTTTTGTATAATTGGCTTTAGATGCGACCTTAATGTACAGTTGAGCAGATATTGTCAAATTGTTCCCACGATTGAACTTTCTTAATATAGCTTGGATATGCACCAAAATGAGCTCAAATGTACACAAAAATAAATGCTATCTGCTGGTGCCAACCAATCTTCTCACAGATTTTTAGTTTTTGTATAATTGGCTTTAGATGCGACCTTAATGTACAGTTGAGCAGATATTGTCAAATTGTTCCCACGATTGAACGTTCTCAATATGGCTTGGATATGCACCAAAATGAGCTCAAATGTACACAAAAATAAATGCTATCTGCTGGTGGCAACCAATCTTCTCACAGATTTTAAGTTTTTGTATAATTGGCTTTAGATGCGACCTTAATGTACAGTTGAGCAGATATTGTCAAATTGTTCCCACGATTGAACGTTCTCAATATGGCTTGGATATGCACCAAAATGAGCTCAAATGTACACAAAAATAAATGCTATCTGCTGGTGCAAACCAATCTTCTCACAGATTTTTAGTTTTTGTATAATTGGCTTTAGATGCGACCTTAATGTACAGTTGAGCAGATATTGTCAAAATTGTTCCCACGATGGAACTTTCTTAATATGGCTTGGATATGCACCAAAATGAGCTCAAATGTACACAAAAATAAATGCTATCTGCTGGTGCCAACCAATCTTCTCACAGATTTTTAGTTTTTGTATAATTGGCTTTAGATGCGACCTTAATGTACAGTTGAGCAGATATTGTCAAATTGTTCCCACGATTGAACTTTCTTAATATAGCTTGGATATGCACCAAAATGAGCTCAAATGTACACAAAAATAAATGCTATCTGCTGGTGCCAACCAATCTTCTCACAGATTTTTAGTTTTTGTATAATTGGCTTTAAATGCGACCTTCATGTACAGTTGAGCAGATATTGTCAAATTGTTCCCACGATGGAACTTTCTTAATACGGCTTGGATATGCACCAAAATGAGCTCAAATGTACACAAAAATAAATGCTATCTGCTGGTGCCAACCAATCTTCTCACAGATTTTTAGTTTTTGTATAATTGGCTTTAAATGCGACCTTCATGTACAGTTGAGCAGATATTGTCAAATTGTTCCCACGATGGAACTTTCTTAATACGGCTTGGATATGCACCAAAATGAGCTCAAATGTACACAAAAATAAATGCTATCTGCTGGTGGCAACCAATCTTCTCACAGATTTTTAGTTTTTGTATAATTGGCTTTAGATGCGACCTTAATGTACAGTTGAGCAGATATTGTCAAAATTGTTCCCACGATGGAACTTTCTTAATATGGCTTGGATATGCACCAAAATGAGCTCAAATGTACACAAGAATAAATGCTATCTGCTGGTGGCAACCAATCTTCTCACAGATTTTTAGTTTTTGTATAATTGGCTTTAGATGCGACCTTAATGTACAGTTGAGCAGATATTGTCAAATTGTTCCCACGATTGAACTTTCTTAATATAGCTTGGATATGCACCAAAATGAGCTCAAATGTACACAAAAATAAATGCTATCTGCTGGTGCCAACCAATCTTCTCACAGATTTTTAGTTTTTGTATAATTGGCTTTAGATGCGACCTTAATGTACAGTTGAGCAGATATTGTCAAATTGTTCCCACGATTGAACGTTCTCAATATGGCTTGGATATGCACCAAAATGAGCTCAAATGTACACAAAAATAAATGCTATCTGCTGGTGGCAACCAATCTTCTCACAGATTTTAAGTTTTTGTATAATTGGCTTTAGATGCGACCTTAATGTACAGTTGAGCAGATATTGTCAAATTGTTCCCACGATTGAACGTTCTCAATATGGCTTGGATATGCACCAAAATGAGCTCAAATGTACACAAAAATAAATGCTATCTGCTGGTGCAAACCAATCTTCTCACAGATTTTTAGTTTTTGTATAATTGGCTTTAGATGCGACCTTAATGTACAGTTGAGCAGATATTGTCAAAATTGTTCCCACGATGGAACTTTCTTAATATGGCTTGGATATGCACCAAAATGAGCTCAAATGTACACAAAAATAAATGCTATCTGCTGGTGCCAACCAATCTTCTCACAGATTTTTAGTTTTTGTATAATTGGCTTTAGATGCGACCTTAATGTACAGTTGAGCAGATATTGTCAAATTGTTCCCACGATTGAACTTTCTTAATATAGCTTGGATATGCACCAAAATGAGCTCAAATGTACACAAAAATAAATGCTATCTGCTGGTGCCAACCAATCTTCTCACAGATTTTTAGTTTTTGTATAATTGGCTTTAAATGCGACCTTCATGTACAGTTGAGCAGATATTGTCAAATTGTTCCCACGATGGAACTTTCTTAATACGGCTTGGATATGCACCAAAATGAGCTCAAATGTACACAAAAATAAATGCTATCTGCTGGTGGCAACCAATCTTCTCACAGATTTTTAGTTTTTGTATAATTGGCTTTAGATGCGACCTTAATGTACAGTTGAGCAGATATTGTCAAAATTGTTCCCACGATGGAACTTTCTTAATATGGCTTGGATATGCACCAAAATGAGCTCAAATGTACACAAGAATAAATGCTATCTGCTGGTGGCAACCAATCTTCTCACAGATTTTTAGTTTTTGTATAATTGGCTTTAGATGCGACCTTAATGTACAGTTGAGCAGATATTGACAAATTGTTCCCACGATTGAACGTTCTCAATATGGCTTGGATATGCACCAAAATGAGCTCAAATGTACACAAAAATAAATGCTATCTGCTGGTGCAAACCAATCTTCTCACAGATTTTGAGTTTTTGTATAATTGGCTTTAGATGCGACCTTAATGTACAGTTGAGCAGATATTGTCAAAATTGTTCCCACGATGGAACTTTCTTAATATGGCTTGGATATGCACCAAAATGAGCTCAAATGTACACAAAAATAAATGCTATCTGCTGGTGGCAACCAATCTTCTCACAGATTTTTAGTTTTTGTATAATTGGCTTTAGATGCGACCTTAATGTACAGTTGAGCAGATATTGTCAAATTGTTCCAACGATGGAACTTTCTTAATATGGCTTGGATATGCACCAAAATGAGCTCAAATGTACACAAAAATAAATGCTATCTGCTGGTGCCAACCAATCTTCTCACAGATTTTGAGTTTTTGTATAATTGGCTTTAGATGCGACCTTAATGTACAGTTGAGCAGATATTGTCAAAATTGTTCCCACGATGGAACTTTCTTAATATGGCTTGGATATGCACCAAAATGAGCTCAAATGTACACAAAAATAAATGCTATTTGCTGGTGGCAACCAATCTTCTCACAGATTTTTAGTTTTTGTATAATTGGCTTTAGTGCGACCTTAATGTACAGTTGAGCAGATATTGTCAAATTGTTCCCACGATTGAACGTTCTCAATATGGCTTGGATATGCACCAAAATGAGCTCAAATGTACACAAAAATAAATGCTATCTGCTGGTGCAAACCAATCTTCTCACAGATTTTTAGTTTTTGTATAATTGGCTTTAGATGCGACCTTAATGTACAGTTGAGCAGATATTGTCAAAATTGTTCCCACGATGGAACTTTCTTAATATGGCTTGGATATGCACCAAAATGAGCTCAAATGTACACAAGAATAAATGCTATCTGCTGGTGGCAACCAATCTTCTCACAGATTTTTAGTTTTTGTATAATTGGCTTTAGATGCGACCTTAATGTACAGTTGAGCAGATATTGTCAAATTGTTCCCACGATTGAACGTTCTCAATATGGCTTGGATATGCACCAAAATGAGCTCAAATGTACACAAAAATAAATGCTATCTGCTGGTGCAAACCAATCTTCTCACAGATTTTTAGTTTTTGTATAATTGGCTTTAGATGCGACCTTAATGTACAGTTGAGCAGATATTGTCAAAATTGTTCCCACGATGGAACTTTCTTAATATGGCTTGGATATGCACCAAAATGAGCTCAAATGTACACAAAAATAAATGCTATCTGCTGGTGGCAACCAATCTTCTCACAGATTTTTAGTTTTTGTATAATTGGCTTTAGATGCGACCTTAATGTACAGTTGAGCAGATATTGTCAAATTGTTCCCACGATGGAACTTTCTTAATATGGCTTGGATATGCACCAAAATGAGCTCAAATGTACACAAAAATAAATGCTATCTGCTGGTGGCAACCAATCTTCTCACAGATTTTTAGTTTTTGTATAATTGGCTTTAGATGCGACCTTAATGTACAGTTGAGCAGATATTGTCAAAATTGTTCCCACGATGGAACTTTCTTAATATGGCTTGGATATGCACCAAAATGAGCTCAAATGTACACAAAAATAAATGCTATTTGCTGGTGGCAACCAATCTTCTCACAGATTTTTAGTTTTTGTATAATTGGCTTTAGTGCGACCTTAATGTACAGTTGAGCAGATATTGTCAAATTGTTCCCACGATGGAACTTTCTTAATATGGCTTGGATATGCACCAAAATGAGCGCAAATGTACACAAAAATAAATGCTATCTGCTGGTGCCAACCAATCTTCTCACAGATTTTTAGTTTTTGTATAATTGGCTTTAGATGCGACCTTAATGTACAGTTGAGCAGATATTGTCAAAATTGTTCCCACGATGGAACTTTCTTAATATGGCTTGGATATGCACCAAAATGAGCTCAAATGTACACAAAAATAAATGCTATCTGCTGGTGGCAACCAATCTTCTCACAGATTTTTAGTTTTTGTATAATTGGCTTTAGATGCGACCTTAATGTACAGTTGAGCAGATATTGTCAAAATTGTTCCCACGATGGAACTTTCTTAATATGGCTTGGATATGCACCAAAATGAGCTCAAATCTACACAAAAATAAATGCTATCTGCTGGTGGCAACCAATCTTATCACAGGTTTTTAGTTTTTGTATAATTGGCTTTAGATGCGACCTTAATGTACAGTTGAGCAGATATTGTCAAATTGTTCCCACGATGGAACTTTCTTAATATGGCTTGGATATGCACCAAAATGAGCTCAAATGTACACAAAAATAAATGCTATCTGCTGGTGGCAACCAATCTTCTCACAGATTTTTAGTTTTTGTATAATTGGCTTTAGATGCGACCTTAATGTACAGTTGAGCAGATATTGTCAAAATTGTTCCCACCATGGAATTTTCTTAATATGGCTTGGATATGCACCAAAATGAGCTCAAATGTACACAAAAATAAATGCTATCTGCTGGTGCCAACCAATCTTCTCACAGATTTTGAGTTTTTGTATAATTGGCTTTAGATGCGACCTTAATGTACAGTTGAGCAGATATTGTCAAATTGTTCCCACGATGGAACTTTCTTAATATGGCTTGGATATGCACCAAAATGAGCTCAAATGTACACAAAAATAAATGCTATCTGCTGGTGCCAACCAATCTTCTCACAGATTTTGAGTTTTTGTATAATTGGCTTTAGATGCGACCTTAATGTACAGTTGAGCAGATATTGTCAAAATTGTTCCCACGATGGAACTTTCTTAATATGGCTTGGATATGCACCAAAATGAGCTCAAATGTACACAAAAATAAATGCTATCTGCTGGTGGCAACCAATCTTCTCACAGATTTTTAGTTTTTGTATAATTGGCTTTAGATGCGACCTTAATGTACAGTTGAGCAGATATTGTCAAATTGTTCCCACGATGGAACTTTCTTAATATGGCTTGGATATGCACCAAAATGAGCTCAAATGTACACAAAAATAAATGCTATCTGCTGGTGCCAACCAATCTTCTCACAGATTTTGAGTTTTTGTATAATTGGCTTTAGATGCGACCTTAATGTACAGTTGAGCAGATATTGTCAAAATTGTTCCCACGATGGAACTTTCTTAATATGGCTTGGATATGCACCAAAATGAGCTCAAATGTACACAAAAATAAATGCTATTTGCTGGTGGCAACCAATCTTCTCACAGATTTTTAGTTTTTGTATAATTGGCTTTAGTGCGACCTTAATGTACAGTTGAGCAGATATTGTCAAATTGTTCCCACGATGGAACTTTCTTAATATGGCTTGGATATGCACCAAAATGAGCGCAAATGTACACAAAAATAAATGCTATCTGCTGGTGGCAACCAATCTTCTCACAGATTTTTAGTTTTTGTATAATTGGCTTTAGATGCGACCTTAATGTACAGTTGAGCAGATATTGTCAAAATTGTTCCCACGATGGAACTTTCTTAATATGGCTTGGATATGCACCAAAATGAGCTCAACTGTACACAAAAATAAATGCTATCTGCTGGTGGCAACCAATCTTCTCACAGATTTTAAGTTTTTGTATAATTGGCTTTAGATGCGACCTTAATGTACAGTTGAGCAGATATTGTCAAAATTGTTCCCACGATGGAACTTTCTCAATATGGCTTGGATATGCACCACAATGAGCTCAAATGTACACAAAAATAAATGCTATCTGCTGGTGGCAACCAATCTTCTCACAGATTTTTAGTTTTTGTATAATTGGCTTTAGATGCGACCTTAATGTACAGTTGAGCAGATATTGTCAAAATTGTTCCCACGATGGAACTTTCTTAATATGGCTTGCACATGCACCAAAATGAGCTCAAATGTACACAAAAATAAATGCTATCTGCTGGTGGCAACCAATCTTCTCACAGATTTTTAGTTTTTGTATAATTGGCTTTAGATGCGACCTTAATGTACAGTTGAGCAGATATTGTCAAAATTGTTCCCACGATGGAACTTTCTCAATATGGCTTGGATATGCACCACAATGAGCTCAAATGTACACAAAAATAAATGCTATCTGCTGGTGGCAACCAATCTTCTCACAGATTTTTAGTTTTTGTATAATTGGCTTTAGATGCGACCTTAATGTACAGTTGAGCAGATATTGTCAAATTGTTCCCACGATGGAACTTTCTTAATATGGCTTGGATATGCACCAAAATGAGCTCAAATGTACACAAAAATAAATGCTATCTGCTGGTGCCAACCAATCTTCTCACAGATTTTTAGTTTTTGTATAATTGGCTTTAGATGCGACCTTAATGTACAGTTGAGCAGATATTGTCAAATTGTTCCCACGATTGAACTTTCTTAATATAGCTTGGATATGCACCAAAATGAGCTCAAATGTACACAAAAATAAATGTTATCTGCTGGTGCCAACCAATCTTCTCACAGATTTTTAGTTTTTGTATAATTGGCTTTAAATGCGACCTTAATGTACAGTTGAGCAGATATTGTCAAATTGTTCCCACGATGGAACTTTCTTAATAAGGCTTGGATATGCACCAAAATGAGCTCAAATGTACACAAAAATAAATGCTATCTGCTGGTGGCAACCAATCTTCTCACAGATTTTTAGTTTTTGTATAATTGGCTTTAGATGCGACCTTAATGTACAGTTGAGCAGATATTGTCAAAATTGTTCCCACGATGGAACTTTCTTAATATGGCTTGGATATGCACCAAAATGAGCTCAAATGTACACAAGAATAAATGCTATCTGCTGGTGGCAACCAATCTTCTCACAGATTTTTAGTTTTTGTATAATTGGCTTTAGATGCGACCTTAATGTACAGTTGAGCAGATATTGTCAAATTGTTCCCACGATGGAACTTTCTTAATATGGCTTGGATATGCACCAAAATGAGCTCAAATGTACACAAAAATAAATGCTATCTGCTGGTGCCAACCAATCTTCTCACAGATTTTGAGTTTTTGTATAATTGGCTTTAGATGCGACCTTAATGTACAGTTGAGCAGATATTGTCAAAATTGTTCCCACGATGGAACTTTCTTAATATGGCTTGGATATGCACCAAAATGAGCTCAAATGTACACAAAAATAAATGCTATTTGCTGGTGGCAACCAATCTTCTCACAGATTTTTAGTTTTTGTATAATTGGCTTTAGTGCGACCTTAATGTACAGTTGAGCAGATATTGTCAAATTGTTCCCACGATGGAACTTTCTTAATATGGCTTGGATATGCACCAAAATGAGCGCAAATGTACACAAAAATAAATGCTATCTGCTGGTGCCAACCAATCTTCTCACAGATTTTTAGTTTTTGTATAATTGGCTTTAGATGCGACCTTAATGTACAGTTGAGCAGATATTGTCAAAATTGTTCCCACGATGGAACTTTCTTAATATGGCTTGGATATGCACCAAAATGAGCTCAAATGTACACAAAAATAAATGCTATCTGCTGGTGGCAACCAATCTTCTCACAGATTTTTAGTTTTTGTATAATTGGCTTTAGATGCGACCTTAATGTACAGTTGAGCAGATATTGTCAAAATTGTTCCCACGATGGAACTTTCTTAATATGGCTTGGATATGCACCAAAATGAGCTCAAATGTACACAAAAATAAATGCTATCTCCTGGTGGCAACCAATCTTATCACAGGTTTTTAGTTTTTGTATAATTGGCTTTAGATGCGACCTTAATGTACAGTTGAGCAGATATTGTCAAATTGTTCCCACGATGGAACTTTCTTAATATGGCTTGGATATGCACCAAAATGAGCTCAAATGTACACAAAAATAAATGCTATCTGCTGGTGGCAACCAATCTTCTCACAGATTTTTAGTTTTTGTATAATTGGCTTTAGATGCGACCTTAATGTACAGTTGAGCAGATATTGTCAAAATTGTTCCCACGATGGAACTTTCTTAATATGGCTTGGATATGCACCAAAATGAGCTCAAATGTACACAAAAATAAATGCTATCTGCTGGTGGCAACCAATCTTCACACAGATTTTTAGTTTTTGTATAATTGGCTTTAGATGCGACCTTAATGTACAGTTGAGCAGATATTGTCAAATTGTTCCCACGATGGAACTTTCTTAATATGGCTTGGATATGCACCAAAATGAGCTCAAATGTACACAAAAATAAATGCTATCTGCTGGTGCCAACCAATCTTCTCACAGATTTTGAGTTTTTGTATAATTGGCTTTAGATGCGACCTTAATGTACAGTTGAGCAGATATTGTCAAAATTGTTCCCACGATGGAACTTTCTTAATATGGCTTGGATATGCACCAAAATGAGCTCAAATGTACACAAAAATAAATGCTATTTGCTGGTGGCAACCAATCTTCTCACAGATTTTTAGTTTTTGTATAATTGGCTTTAGTGCGACCTTAATGTACAGTTGAGCAGATATTGTCAAATTGTTCCCACGATGGAACTTTCTTAATATGGCTTGGATATGCACCAAAATGAGCGCAAATGTACACAAAAATAAATGCTATCTGCTGGTGCCAACCAATCTTCTCACAGATTTTTAGTTTTTGTATAATTGGCTTTAGATGCGACCTTAATGTACAGTTGAGCAGATATTGTCAAAATTGTTCCCACGATGGAACTTTCTTAATATGGCTTGGATATGCACCAAAATGAGCTCAAATGTACACAAAAATAAATGCTATCTGCTGGTGGCAACCAATCTTCTCACAGATTTTTAGTTTTTGTATAATTGGCTTTAGATGCGACCTTAATGTACAGTTGAGCAGATATTGTCAAAATTGTTCCCACGATGGAACTTTCTTAATATGGCTTGGATATGCACCAAAATGAGCTCAAATGTACACAAAAATAAATGCTATCTCCTGGTGGCAACCAATCTTATCACAGGTTTTTAGTTTTTGTATAATTGGCTTTAGATGCGACCTTAATGTACAGTTGAGCAGATATTGTCAAATTGTTCCCACGATGGAACTTTCTTAATATGGCTTGGATATGCACCAAAATGAGCTCAAATGTACACAAAAATAAATGCTATCTGCTGGTGCCAACCAATCTTCTCGCAGATATTTAGTTTTTGTATAATTGGCTTTAGATGCGACCTTAATGTACAGTTGAGCAGATATTGTCAAAATTGTTCCCACGATGGAACTTTCTTAATATGGCTTGGATATGCACCAAAATGAGCTCAAATGTACACAAAAATAAATGCTATCTGCTGGTGGCAACCAATCTTCTCACAAATTTTTAGTTTTTGTATAATTGGCTTTAAATGCGACCTTAATGTACAGTTGAGCAGATATTGTCAAATTGTTCCCACGATTGAACTTTCTTAATATGGCTTGGATATGCACCAAAATGAGCTCAAATGTACACAAAAATAAATGCTATCTGCTGGTGCCAACCAATCTTCTCACAGATTTTTAGTTTTTGTATAATTGGCTTTAAACGCGACCTTAATGTACAGTTGAGCAGATATTGTCAAAATTGTTCCCACGATGGAACTTTCTTAATATGGCTTGGATATGCACCAACATGAGTTCAAATGTACACAAAAATAAATGCTATCTGCTGGTGCCAACCAATTTTCTCAAAGATTTTTAGTTTTTGTATAATTGGCTTGAAATGCGACCTTAATGTACAGTTGAGCAGATATTGTCAAATTGTTCCCACGATGGAACTTTCTTAATATGGCTTGGATATGCACCAAAATGAGCTCAAATGTACACAAAAATAAATGCTATCTGCTGGTGGCAACCAATCTTCTCACAGATTTTAAGTTTTTGTATAATTGGCTTTAGATGCGACCTTAATGTACAGTTGAGCAGATATTGTCAAAATTGTTCCCACGATGGAACTTTCTTAATATGGCTTGCACATGCACCAAAATGAGCTCAAATGTACACAAAAATAAATGCTATCTGCTGGTGGCAACCAATCTTCTCACAGATTTTTAGTTTTTGTATAATTGGCTTTAGATGCGACCTTAATGTACAGTTGAGCAGATATTGTCAAAATTGTTCCCACGATGGAACTTTCTCAATATGGCTTGGATATGCACCACAATGAGCTCAAATGTACACAAAAATAAATGCTATCTGCTGGTGGCAACCAATCTTCTCACAGATTTTTAGTTTTTGTATAATTGGCTTTAGATGCGACCTTAATGTACAGTTGAGCAGATATTGTCAAATTGTTCCCACGATGGAACTTTCTTAATATGGCTTGGATATGCACCAAAATGAGCTCAAATGTACACAAAAATAAATGCTATCTGCTGGTGCCAACCAATCTTCTCACAGATTTTTAGTTTTTGTATAATTGGCTTTAGATGCGACCTTAATGTACAGTTGAGCAGATATTGTCAAATTGTTCCCACGATGGAACTTTCTTAATACGGCTTGGATATGCACCAAAATGAGCTCAAATGTACACAAAAATAAATGCTATCTGCTGGTGGCAACCAATCTTCTCACAGATTTTTAGTTTTTGTATAATTGGCTTTAAATGCGACCTTAATGTACAGTTGAGCAGATATTGTCAAATTGTTCCCACGATGGAACTTTCTTAATACGGCTTGGATATGCACCAAAATGAGCTCAAATGTACACAAAAATAAATGCTATCTGCTGGTGGCAACCAATCTTCTCACAGATTTTTAGTTTTTGTATAATTGGCTTTAGATGCGACCTTAATGTACAGTTGAGCAGATATTGTCAAAATTGTTCCCACGATGGAACTTTCTTAATATGGCTTGGATATGCACCAAAATGAGCTCAAATGTACACAAGAATAAATGCTATCTGCTGGTGGCAACCAATCTTCTCACAGATTTTTAGTTTTTGTATAATTGGCTTTAGATGCGACCTTAATGTACAGTTGAGCAGATATTGTCAAATTGTTCCCACGATTGAACGTTCTCAATATGGCTTGGATATGCACCAAAATGAGCTCAAATGTACACAAAAATAAATGCTATCTGCTGGTGGCAACCAATCTTCTCACAGATTTTAAGTTTTTGTATAATTGGCTTTAGATGCGACCTTAATGTACAGTTGAGCAGATATTGTCAAATTGTTCCCACGATGGAACTTTCTTAATATGGCTTGGATATGCACCAAAATGAGCTCAAATGTACACAAAAATAAATGCTATCTGCTGGTGCCAACCAATCTTCTCACAGATTTTTAGTTTTTGTATAATTGGCTTTAGATGCGACCTTAATGTACAGTTGAGCAGATATTGTCAAATTGTTCCCACGATTGAACTTTCTTAATATAGCTTGGATATGCACCAAAATGAGCTCAAATGTACACAAAAATAAATGTTATCTGCTGGTGCCAACCAATCTTCTCACAGATTTTTAGTTTTTGTATAATTGGCTTTAAATGCGACCTTAATGTACAGTTGAGCAGATATTGTCAAATTGTTCCCACGATGGAACTTTCTTAATACGGCTTGGATATGCACCAAAATGAGCTCAAATGTACACAAAAATAAATGCTATCTGCTGGTGGCAACCAATCTTCTCACAGATTTTTAGTTTTTGTATAATTGGCTTTAGATGCGACCTTAATGTACAGTTGAGCAGATATTGTCAAAATTGTTCCCACGATGGAACTTTCTTAATATGGCTTGGATATGCACCAAAATGAGCTCAAATGTACACAAGAATAAATGCTATCTGCTGGTGGCAACCAATCTTCTCACAGATTTTTAGTTTTTGTATAATTGGCTTTAGATGCGACCTTAATGTACAGTTGAGCAGATATTGTCAAATTGTTCCCACGATTGAACGTTCTCAATATGGCTTGGATATGCACCAAAATGAGCTCAAATGTACACAAAAATAAATGCTATCTGCTGGTGGCAACCAATCTTCTCACAGATTTTAAGTTTTTGTATAATTGGCTTTAGATGCGACCTTAATGTACAGTTGAGCAGATATTGTCAAAATTGTTCCCACGATGGAACTTTCTCAATATGGCTTGGATATGCACCACAATGAGCTCAAATGTACACAAAAATAAATGCTATCTGCTGGTGCCAACCAATCTTCTCACAGATTTTTAGTTTTTGTATAATTGGCTTTAGATGCGACCTTAATGTACAGTTGAGCAGATATTGTCAAATTGTTCCCACGATGGAACTTTCTTAATATGGCTTGGATATGCACCAAAATGAGCTCAAATGTACACAAAAATAAATGCTATCTGCTGGTGCCAACCAATCTTCTCACAGATTTTTAGTTTTTGTATAATTGGCTTTAGATGCGACCTTAATGTACAGTTGAGCAGATATTGTCAAATTGTTCCCACGATGGAACTTTCTTAATATGGCTTGGATATGCACCAAAATGAGCTCAAATGTACACAAAAATAAATGCTATCTGCTGGTGCCAACCAATCTTCTCACAGATTTTTAGTTTTTGTATAATTGGCTTTAGATGCGACCTTAATGTACAGTTGAGCAGATATTGTCAAATTGTTCCCACGATTGAACTTTCTTAATATAGCTTGGATATGCACCAAAATGAGCTCAAATGTACACAAAAATAAATGCTATCTGCTGGTGCCAACCAATCTTCTCACAGATTTTTAGTTTTTGTATAATTGGCTTTAGATGCGACCTTAATGTACAGTTGAGCAGATATTGTCAAATTGTTCCCACGATTGAACGTTCTCAATATGGCTTGGATATGCACCAAAATGAGCTCAAGTGTACACAAAAATAAATGCTATCTGCTGGTGGCAACCAATCTTCTCACAGATTTTAAGTTTTTGTATAATTGGCTTTAGATGCGACCTTAATGTACAGTTGAGCAGATATTGTCAAAATTGTTCCCACGATGGAACTTTCTCAATATGGCTTGGATATGCACCACAATGAGCTCAAATGTACACAAAAATAAATGCTATCTGCTGGTGGCAACCAATCTTCTCACAGATTTTTAGTTTTTGTATAATTGGCTTTAGATGCGACCTTAATGTACAGTTGAGCAGATATTGTCAAATTGTTCCCACGATGGAACTTTCTTAATATGGCTTGGATATGCACCAAAATGAGCTCAAATGTACACAAAAATAAATGCTATCTGCTGGTGCCAACCAATCTTCTCACAGATTTTTAGTTTTTGTATAATTGGCTTTAGATGCGACCTTAATGTACAGTTGAGCAGATATTGTCAAATTGTTCCCACGATTGAACTTTCTTAATATAGCTTGGATATGCACCAAAATGAGCTCAAATGTACACAAAAATAAATGCTATCTGCTGGTGCCAACCAATCTTCTCACAGATTTTTAGTTTTTGTATAATTGGCTTTAAATGCGACCTTAATGTACAGTTGAGCAGATATTGTCAAATTGTTCCCACGATGGAACTTTCTTAATACGGCTTGGATATGCACCAAAATGAGCTCAAATGTACACAAAAATAAATGCTATCTGCTGGTGGCAACCAATCTTCTCACAGATTTTTAGTTTTTGTATAATTGGCTTTAGATGCGACCTTAATGTACAGTTGAGCAGATATTGTCAAAATTGTTCCCACGATGGAACTTTCTTAATATGGCTTGGATATGCACCAAAATGAGCTCAAATGTACACAAGAATAAATGCTATCTGCTGGTGGCAACCAATCTTCTCACAGATTTTTAGTTTTTGTATAATTGGCTTTAGATGCGACCTTAATGTACAGTTGAGCAGATATTGTCAAATTGTTCCCACGATTGAACGTTCTCAATATGGCTTGGATATGCACCAAAATGAGCTCAAATGTACACAAAAATAAATGCTATCTGCTGGTGCAAACCAATCTTCTCACAGATTTTTAGTTTTTGTATAATTGGCTTTAGATGCGACCTTAATGTACAGTTGAGCAGATATTGTCAAAATTGTTCCCACGATGGAACTTTCTTAATATGGCTTGGATATGCACCAAAATGAGCTCAAATGTACACAAAAATAAATGCTATCTGCTGGTGGCAACCAATCTTCTCACAGATTTTTAGTTTTTGTATAATTGGCTTTAGATGCGACCTTAATGTACAGTTGAGCAGATATTGTCAAATTGTTCCCACGATGGAACTTTCTTAATATGGCTTGGATATGCACCAAAATGAGCTCAAATGTACACAAAAATAAATGCTATCTGCTGGTGCCAACCAATCTTCTCACAGATTTTGAGTTTTTGTATAATTGGCTTTAGATGCGACCTTAATGTACAGTTGAGCAGATATTGTCAAAATTGTTCCCACGAAGGAACTTTCTTAATATGGCTTGGATATGCACCAAAATGAGCTCAAATGTACACAAAAATAAATGCTATCTGCTGGTGGCAACCAATCTTCTCACAGATTTTTAGTTTTTGTATAATTGGCTTTAGTGCGACCTTAATGTACAGTTGAGCAGATATTGTCAAATTGTTCCCACGATGGAACTTTCTTAATATGGCTTGGATATGCACCAAAATGAGCTCAAATGTACACAAAAATAAATGCTATCTGCTGGTGGCAACCAATCTTCTCACAGATGTTTAGTTTTTGTATAATTGGCTTTAGATGCGACCTTAATGTACAGTTGAGCAGATATTGTCAAAATTGTTCCCACGATGGAACTTTCTTAATATGGCTTGGATATGCACCAAAATGAGTTCAAATGTACACAAAAATAAATGCTATCTGCTGGTGGCAACCAATTTTCTCACAGATTTTTAGTTTTTGTATAATTGGCTTTAAATGCGACCTTAATGTACAGTTGAGCAGATATTGTCAAATTGTTCCCACGATGGAACTTTCTTAATATGGCTTGGATATGCACCAAAATGAGCGCAAATGTACACAAAAATAAATGCTATCTGCTGGTGCCAACCAATCTTCTCACAGATTTTTAGTTTTTGTATAATTGGCTTTAGATGCGACCTTAATGTACAGTTGAGCAGATATTGTCAAAATTGTTCCCACGATGGAACTTTCTTAATATGGCTTGGATATGCACCAAAATGAGCTCAAATGTACACAAAAATAAATGCTATCTGCTGGTGGCAACCAATCTTCTCACAGATTTTAAGTTTTTGTATAATTGGCTTTAGATGCGACCTTAATGTACAGTTGAGCAGATATTGTCAAAATTGTTCCCACGATGGAACTTTCTTAATATGGCTTGGATATGCACCAAAATGAGCTCAAATGTACACAAAAATAAATGCTATCTCCTGGTGGCAACCAATCTTCTCACAGGTTTTTAGTTTTTGTATAATTGGCTTTAGATGCGACCTTAATGTACAGTTGAGCAGATATTGTCAAATTGTTCCCACGATGGAACTTTCTTAATATGGCTTGGATATGCACCAAAATGAGCTCAAATGTACACAAAAATAAATGCTATCTGCTGGTGCCAACCAATCTTCTCACAGATTTTTAGTTTTTGTATAATTGGCTTTAGATGCGACCTTAATGTACAGTTGAGCAGATATTGTCAAAATTGTTCCCACGATGGAACTTTCTTAATATGGCTTGGATATGCACCAAAATGAGGTCAAATGTACACAAAAATAAATGCTATCTGCTGGTGCCAACCAATCTTCTCACAGATTTTTAGTTTTTGTATAATTGGCTTTAGATGCGACCTTAATGTACAGTTGAGCAGATATTGTCAAATTGTTCCCACGATGGAACTTTCTTAATATGGCTTGGATATGCACCAAAATGAGCTCAAATGTACACAAAAATAAATGCTATCTGCTGGTGCCAACCAATCTTCTCACAGATTTTTAGTTTTTGTATAATTGGCTTTAAACGCGACCTTAATGTACAGTTGAGCAGATATTGTCAAAATTGTTCCCACGATGGAACTTTCTTAATATGGCTTGAATATGCACCAAAATGAGCTCAAATGTACACAAAAATAAATGTTATCTGCTGGTGCCAACCAATCTTCTCACAGATTTTTAGTTTTTGTATAATTGGCTTTAAATGCGACCTTAATGTACAGTTGAGCAGATATTGTCAAATTGTTCCCACGATGGAACTTTCTTAAAACGGCTTGGATATGCACCAAAATTAGCTCAAATGTACACAAAAATAAATGCTATCTGCTGGTGGCAACCAATCTTCTCACAGATTTTTAGTTTTTGTATAATTGGCTTTAGATGCGACCTTAATGTACAGTTGAGCAGATATTGTCAAAATTGTTCCCACGATGGAACTTTCTTAATATGGCTTGGATATGCACCAAAATGAGCTCAAATGTACACAAGAATAAATGCTATCTGCTGGTGGCAACCAATCTTCTCACAGATTTTTAGTTTTTGTATAATTGGCTTTAGATGCGACCTTAATGTACAGTTGAGCAGATATTGTCAAATTGTTCCCACGATGGAACTTTCTTAATATGGCTTGGATATGCACCAAAATGAGCTCAAATGTACACAAAAATAAATGCTATCTGCTGGTGCCAACCAATCTTCTCACAGATTTTGAGTTTTTGTATAATTGGCTTTAGATGCGACCTTAATGTACAGTTGAGCAGATATTGTCAAAATTGTTCCCACGATGGAACTTTCTTAATATGGCTTGGATATGCACCAAAATGAGCTCAAATGTACACAAAAATAAATGCTATTTGCTGGTGGCAACCAATCTTCTCACAGATTTTTAGTTTTTGTATAATTGGCTTTAGTGCGACCTTAATGTACAGTTGAGCAGATATTGTCAAATTGTTCCCACGATGGAACTTTCTTAATATGGCTTGGATATGCACCAAAATGAGCGCAAATGTACACAAAAATAAATGCTATCTGCTGGTGCCAACCAATCTTCTCACAGATTTTTAGTTTTTGTATAATTGGCTTTAGATGCGACCTTAATGTACAGTTGAGCAGATATTGTCAAAATTGTTCCCACGATGGAACTTTCTTAATATGGCTTGGATATGCACCAAAATGAGCTCAAATGTACACAAAAATAAATGCTATCTGCTGGTGGCAACCAATCTTCTCACAGATTTTTAGTTTTTGTATAATTGGCTTTAGATGCGACCTTAATGTACAGTTGAGCAGATATTGTCAAAATTGTTCCCACGATGGAACTTTCTTAATATGGCTTGGATATGCACCAAAATGAGCTCAAATGTACACAAAAATAAATGCTATCTCCTGGTGGCAACCAATCTTATCACAGGTTTTTAGTTTTTGTATAATTGGCTTTAGATGCGACCTTAATGTACAGTTGAGCAGATATTGTCAAATTGTTCCCACGATGGAACTTTCTTAATATGGCTTGGATATGCACCAAAATGAGCTCAAATGTACACAAAAATAAATGCTATCTGCTGGTGGCAACCAATCTTCTCACAGATTTTTAGTTTTTGTATAATTGGCTTTAGATGCGACCTTAATGTACAGTTGAGCAGATATTGTCAAAATTGTTCCCACGATGGAACTTTCTTAATATGGCTTGGATATGCACCAAAATGAGCTCAAATGTACACAAAAATAAATGCTATCTGCTGGTGGCAACCAATCTTCTCACAGATTTTTAGTTTTTGTATAATTGGCTTTAGATGCGACCTTAATGTACAGTTGAGCAGATATTGTCAAATTGTTCCCACGATGGAACTTTCTTAATATGGCTTGGATATGCACCAAAATGAGCTCAAATGTACACAAAAATAAATGCTATCTGCTGGTGCCAACCAATCTTCTCACAGATTTTGAGTTTTTGTATAATTGGCTTTAGATGCGACCTTAATGTACAGTTGAGCAGATATTGTCAAAATTGTTCCCACGATGGAACTTTCTTAATATGGCTTGGATATGCACCAAAATGAGCTCAAATGTACACAAAAATAAATGCTATTTGCTGGTGGCAACCAATCTTCTCACAGATTTTTAGTTTTTGTATAATTGGCTTTAGTGCGACCTTAATGTACAGTTGAGCAGATATTGTCAAATTGTTCCCACGATGGAACTTTCTTAATATGGCTTGGATATGCACCAAAATGAGCGCAAATGTACACAAAAATAAATGCTATCTGCTGGTGCCAACCAATCTTCTCACAGATTTTTAGTTTTTGTATAATTGGCTTTAGATGCGACCTCAATGTACAGTTGAGCAGATATTGTCAAAATTGTTCCCACGATGGAACTTTCTTAATATGGCTTGGATATGCACCAAAATGAGCTCAAATGTACACAAAAATAAATGCTATCTGCTGGTGGCAACCAATCTTCTCACAGATTTTTAGTTTTTGTATAATTGGCTTTAGATGCGACCTTAATGTACAGTTGAGCAGATATTGTCAAAATTGTTCCCACGATGGAACTTTCTTAATATGGCTTGGATATGCACCAAAATGAGCTCAAATGTACACAAAAATAAATGCTATCTCCTGGTGGCAACCAATCTTATCACAGGTTTTTAGTTTTTGTATAATTGGCTTTAGATGCGACCTTAATGTACAGTTGAGCAGATATTGTCAAATTGTTCCCACGATGGAACTTTCTTAATATGGCTTGGATATGCACCAAAATGAGCTCAAATGTACACAAAAATAAATGCTATCTGCTGGTGCCAACCAATCTTCTCACAGATTTTTAGTTTTTGTATAATTGGCTTTAGATGCGACCTTAATGTACAGTTGAGCAGATATTGTCAAAATTGTTCCCACGATGGAACTTTCTTAATATGGCTTGGATATGCACCAAAATGAGCTCAAATGTACACAAAAATAAATGCTATCTGCTGGTGGCAACCAATCTTCTCACAAATTTTTAGTTTTTGTATAATTGGCTTTAAATGCGACCTTAATGTACAGTTGAGCAGATATTGTCAAATTGTTCCCACGATTGAACTTTCTTAATATGGCTTGGATATGCACCAAAATGAGCTCAAATGTACACAAAAATAAATGCTATCTGCTGGTGCCAACCAATCTTCTCACAGATTTTTAGTTTTTGTATAATTGGCTTTAAACGCGACCTTAATGTACAGTTGAGCAGATATTGTCAAAATTGTTCCCACGATGGAACTTTCTTAATATGGCTTGGATATGCACCAACATGAGTTCAAATGTACACAAAAATAAATGCTATCTGCTGGTGCCAACCAATTTTCTCACAGATTTTTAGTTTTTGTATAATTGGCTTGAAATGCGACCTTAATGTACAGTTGAGCAGATATTGTCAAATTGTTCCCACGATGGAACTTTCTTAATATGGCTTGGATATGCACCAAAATGAGCTCAAATGTACACAAAAATAAATGCTATCTGCTGGTGGCAACCAATCTTCTCACAGATTTTAAGTTTTTGTATAATTGGCTTTAGATGCGACCTTAATGTACAGTTGAGCAGATATTGTCAAAATTGTTCCCACGATGGAACTTTCTTAATATGGCTTGCACATGCACCAAAATGAGCTCAAATGTACACAAAAATAAATGCTATCTGCTGGTGGCAACCAATCTTCTCACAGATTTTTAGTTTTTGTATAATTGGCTTTAGATGCGACCTTAATGTACAGTTGAGCAGATATTGTCAAAATTGTTCCCACGATGGAACTTTCTCAATATGGCTTGGATATGCACCACAATGAGCTCAAATGTACACAAAAATAAATGCTATCTGCTGGTGGCAACCAATCTTCTCACAGATTTTTAGTTTTTGTATAATTGGCTTTAGATGCGACCTTAATGTACAGTTGAGCAGATATTGTCAAATTGTTCCCACGATGGAACTTTCTTAATATGGCTTGGATATGCACCAAAATGAGCTCAAATGTACACAAAAATAAATGCTATCTGCTGGTGCCAACCAATCTTCTCACAGATTTTTAGTTTTTGTATAATTGGCTTTAGATGCGACCTTAATGTACAGTTGAGCAGATATTGTCAAATTGTTCCCACGATTGAACTTTCTTAATATAGCTTGGATATGCACCAAAATGAGCTCAAATGTACACAAAAATAAATGTTATCTGCTGGTGCCAACCAATCTTCTCACAGATTTTTAGTTTTTGTATAATTGGCTTTAAATGCGACCTTAATGTACAGTTGAGCAGATATTGTCAAATTGTTCCCACGATGGAACTTTCTTAATACGGCTTGGATATGCACCAAAATGAGCTCAAATGTACACAAAAATAAATGCTATCTGCTGGTGGCAACCAATCTTCTCACAGAGTTTTAGTTTTTGTATAATTGGCTTTAGATGCGACCTTAATGTACAGTTGAGCAGATATTGTCAAACTTGTTCCCACGATGGAACTTTCTTAATATGGCTTGGATATGCACCAAAATGAGCTCAAATGTACACAAGAATAAATGCTATCTGCTGGTGGCAACCAATCTTCTCACAGATTTTTAGTTTTTGTATAATTGGCTTTAGATGCGACCTTAATGTACAGTTGAGCAGATATTGTCAAATTGTTCCCACGATTGAACGTTCTCAATATGGCTTGGATATGCACCAAAATGAGCTCAAATGTACACAAAAATAAATGCTATCTGCTGGTGGCAACCAATCTTCTCACAGATTTTAAGTTTTTGTATAATTGGCTTTAGATGCGACCTTAATGTACAGTTGAGCAGACATTGTCAAATTGTTCCCACGATGGAACTTTCTTAATATAGCTTGGATATGCACCAAAATGAGCTCAAATGTACACAAAAATAAATGTTATCTGCTGGTGCCAACCAATCTTCTCACAGATTTTTAGTTTTTGTATAATTGGCTTTAAATGCGACCTTAATGTACAGTTGAGCAGATATTGTCAAATTGTTCCCACGATGGAACTTTCTTAATACGGCTTGGATATGCACCAAAATGAGCTCAAATGTACACAAAAATAAATGCTATCTGCTGGTGGCAACCAATCTTCTCACAGATTTTTAGTTTTTGTATAATTGGCTTTAGATGCGACCTTAATGTACAGTTGAGCAGATATTGTCAAAATTGTTCCCACGATGGAACTTTCTTAATATGGCTTGGATATGCACCAAAATGAGCTCAAATGTACACAAGAATAAATGCTATCTGCTGGTGGCAACCAATCTTCTCACAGATTTTTAGTTTTTGTATAATTGGCTTTAGATGCGACCTTAATGTACAGTTGAGCAGATATTGTCAAATTGTTCCCACGATTGAACGTTCTCAATATGGCTTGGATATGCACCAAAATGAGCTCAAATGTACACAAAAATAAATGCTATCTGCTGGTGGCAACCAATCTTCTCACAGATTTTAAGTTTTTGTATAATTGGCTTTAGATGCGACCTTAATGTACAGTTGAGCAGATATTGTCAAAATTGTTCCCACGATGGAACTTTCTCAATATGGCTTGGATATGCACCACAATGAGCTCAAATGTACACAAAAATAAATGCTATCTGCTGGTGGCAACCAATCTTCTCACAGATTTTTAGTTTTTGTATAATTGGCTTTAGATGCGACATTAATGTACAGTTGAGCAGATATTGTCAAATTGTTCCCACGATGGAACTTTCTTAATATAGCTTGGATATGCACCAAAATGAGCTCAAATGTACACAAAAATAAATGCTATCTGCTGGTGCCAACCAATCTTCTCACAGATTTTTAGTTTTTGTATAATTGGCTTTAGATGCGACCTTAATGTACAGTTGAGCAGATATTGTCAAATTGTTCCCACGATTGAACGTTCTCAATATGGCTTGGATATGCACCAAAATGAGCTCAAATGTTCACAAAAATAAATGCTATCTGCTGGTGGCAACCAATCTTCTCACAGATTTTATGTTTTTGTATAATTGGCTTTAGATTCGACCTTCATGTACAGTTGAGCAGATATTGTCAAAATTGTTCCCACGATGGAACTTTCTCAATATGGCTTGGATATGCACCACAATGAGCTCAAATGTACACAAAAATAAATGCTATCTGCTGGTGGCAACCAATCTTCTCACAGATTTTTAGTTTTTGTATAATTGGCTTTAGATGCGACCTTAATGTACAGTTGAGCAGATATTGTCAAATTGTTCCCACGATGGAACTTTCTTAATATGGCTTGGATATGCACCAAAATGAGCTCAAATGTACACAAAAATAAATGCTATCTGCTGGTGCCAACCAATCTTCTCACAGATTTTTAGTTTTTGTATAATTGGCTTTAGATGCGACCTTAATGTACAGTTGAGCAGATATTGTCAAATTGTTCCCACGATTGAACTTTCTTAATATAGCTTGGATATGCACCAAAATGAGCTCAAATGTACACAAAAATAAATGCTATCTGCTGGTGCCAACCAATCTTCTCACAGATTTTTAGTTTTTGTATAATTGGCTTTAAATGCGACCTTAATGTACAGTTGAGCAGATATTGTCAAATTGTTCCCACGATGGAACTTTCTTAATACGGCTTGGATATGCACCAAAATGAGCTCAAATGTACACAAAAATAAATGCTATCTGCTGGTGCCAACCAATCTTCTCACAGATTTTTAGTTTTTGTATAATTGGCTTTAGATGCGACCTTAATGTACAGTTGAGCAGATATTGTCAAAATTGTTCCCACGATGGAACTTTCTTAATATGGCTTGGATATGCACCAAAATGAGCTCAAATGTACACAAGAATAAATGCTATCTGCTGGTGGCAACCAATCTTCTCACAGATTTTTAGTTTTTGTATAATTGGCTTTAGATGCGACCTTAATGTACAGTTGAGCAGATATTGTCAAATTGTTCCCACGATTGAACGTTCTCAATATGGCTTGGATATGCACCAAAATGAGCTCAAATGTACACAAAAATAAATGCTATCTGCTGGTGCAAACCAATCTTCTCACAGATTTTTAGTTTTTGTATAATTGGCTTTAGATGCGACCTTAATGTACAGTTGAGCAGATATTGTCAAAATTGTTCCCACGATGGAACTTTCTTAATATGGCTTGGATATGCACCAAAATGAGCTCAAATGTACACAAAAATAAATGCTATCTGCTGGTGGCAACCAATCTTCTCACAGATTTTTAGTTTTTGTATAATTGGCTTTAGATGCGACCTTAATGTACAGTTGAGCAGATATTGTCAAATTGTTCCCACGATGGAACTTTCTTAATATGGCTTGGATATGCACCAAAATGAGCTCAAATGTACACAAAAATAAATGCTATCTGCTGGTGCCAACCAATCTTCTCACAGATTTTTAGTTTTTGTATAATTGGCTTTAGATGCGACCTTAATGTACAGTTGAGCAGATATTGTCAAAATTGTTCCCACGAAGGAACTTTCTTAATATGGCTTGGATATGCACCAAAATGAGCTCAAATGTACACAAAAATAAATGCTATCTGCTGGTGGCAACCAATCTTCTCACAGATTTTTAGTTTTTGTATAATTGGCTTTAGTGCGACCTTAATGTACAGTTGAGCAGATATTGTCAAATTGTTCCCACGATGGAACTTTCTTAATATGGCTTGGATATGCACCAAAATGAGCTCAAATGTACACAAAAATAAATGCTATCTGCTGGTGGCAACCAATCTTCTCACAGATGTTTAGTTTTTGTATAATTGGCTTTAGATGCGACCTTAATGTACAGTTGAGCAGATATTGTCAAAATTGTTCCCACGATGGAACTTTCTTAATATGGCTTGGATATGCACCAAAATGAGTTCAAATATACACAAAAATAAATGCTATCTGCTGGTGGCAACCAATTTTCTCACAGATTTTTAGTTTTTGTATAATTGGCTTTAAATGCGACCTTAATGTACAGTTGAGCAGATATTGTCAAATTGTTCCCACGATGGAACTTTCTTAATATGGCTTGGATATGCACCAAAATGAGCGCAAATGTACACAAAAATAAATGCTATCTGCTGGTGCCAACCAATCTTCTCACAGATTTTTAGTTTTTGTATAATTGGCTTTAGATGCGACCTTAATGTACAGTTGAGCAGATATTGTCAAAATTGTTCCCACGATGGAACTTTCTTAATATGGCTTGGATATGCACCAAAATGAGCTCAAATGTACACAAAAATAAATGCTATCTGCTGGTGGCAACCAATCTTCTCACAGATTTTAAGTTTTTGTATAATTGGCTTTAGATGCGACCTTAATGTACAGTTGAGCAGATATTGTCAAAATTGTTCCCACGATGGAACTTTCTTAATATGGCTTGGATATGCACCAAAATGAGCTCAAATGTACACAAAAATAAATGCTATCTCCTGGTGGCAACCAATCTTCTCACAGGTTTTTAGTTTTTGTATAATTGGCTTTAGATGCGACCTTAATGTACAGTTGAGCAGATATTGTCAAATTGTTCCCACGATGGAACTTTCTTAATATGGCTTGGATATGCACCAAAATGAGCTCAAATGTACACAAAAATAAATGCTATCTGCTGGTGCCAACCAATCTTCTCACAGATTTTTAGTTTTTGTATAATTGGCTTTAGATGCGACCTTAATGTACAGTTGAGCAGATATTGTCAAAATTGTTCCCACGATGGAACTTTCTTAATATGGCTTGGATATGCACCAAAATGAGCTCAAATGTACACAAAAATAAATGCTATCTGCTGGTGCCAACCAATCTTCTCACAGATTTTTAGTTTTTGTATAATTGGCTTTAGATGCGACCTTAATGTACAGTTGAGCAGATATTGTCAAATTGTTCCCACGATGGAACTTTCTTAATATGGCTTGGATATGCACCAAAATGAGCTCAAATGTACACAAAAATAAATGCTATCTGCTGGTGCCAACCAATCTTCTCACAGATTTTTAGTTTTTGTATAATTGGCTTTAAACGCGACCTTAATGTACAGTTGAGCAGATATTGTCAAAATTGTTCCCACGATGGAACTTTCTTAATATGGCTTGAATATGCACCAAAATGAGCTCAAATGTACACAAAAATAAATGCTATCTGCTGGTGCCAACCAATCTTCTCACAGATTTTTAGTTTTTGATGTATAATTGGCTTTAGATGCGACCTTCATGTACAGTTGAGCAGATATTGTCAAAATTGTTCCCACGATGGAACTTTCTTAATATGGCTTGGATATGCACCAAAATGAGCTCAAATGTACACAAAAATAAATGCTATCTGCTGGTGGCAACCAATCTTCTCACAGATTTTTAGTTTTTGTATAATTGTATAATTGGCTTTAGATGCGACCTTAATGTACAGTTGAGCAGATATTGTCAAAATTGTTCCCACGATGGAACTTTCTTAATATGGCTTGGATATGCACCAAAATGAGCTCAAATGTACACAAAAATAAATGCTATCTGCTGGTTGCAACCAATCTTCTCACAGATTTTTAGTTTTTGTATAATTGGCTTTAGATTCGACCTTAATGTACAGTTGAGCAGATATTGTCAAATTGTTCCCACGATTGAACTTTCTCAATATGGCTTGGATATGCACCAAAATGAGCTCAAATGTACACAAAAATAAATGCTATCTGCTGGTGGCAACCAATCTTCTCACAAATTTTTAGTTTTTGTATAATTGGCTTTAGATGCGACCTTAATGTACAGTTGAGCAGATATTGTCAAATTGTTCCCACGATGGAACTTTCTTAATATGGCTTGGATATGCACCAAAATGAGCTCAAATGTACACAAAAATAAATGCTATCTGCTGGTGCCAACCAATCTTCTCACAGATTTTTAGTTTTTGTATAATTGGCTTTAGATGCGACCTTAATGTACAGTTGAGCAGATATTGTCCAAATTGTTCCCACGATGGAACTTTCTTAATATGTCTTGGATATGCACCAAAATGAGCTCAAATGTACACAAAAATAAATGCTATCTCGTGGTGGCAACCAATCTTCTCACAGATTTTTAGTTTTTGTATAATTGGCTTTAGATGCGACCTTAATGTACAGTTGAGCAGATATTGTCAAATTGTTCCCACGATGGAACTTTCTTAATATGGCTTGGATATGCACCAAAATGAGCTCAAATGTACACAAAAATAAATGCTATCTGCTGGTGCCAACCAATCTTCTCACAGATTTTTAGTTTTTGTATAATTGGCTTTAAATGCGACCTTAATGTACAGTTGAGCAGATATTGTCAAATTGTTCCCACGATGGAACTTTCTTAATATGGCTTGGATATGCACCAAAATGAGCGCAAATGTACACAAAAATAAATGCTATCTGCTGGTGCCAACCAATCTTCTCACAGATTTTTAGTTTTTGTATAATTGGCTTTAGTTGGACCTTAATGTACAGTTGAGCAGATATTGTCAAAATTGTTCCCACGATGGAACTTTCTTAATATGGCTTGGATATGCACCAAAATGAGCTCAAATGTACACAAAAATAAATGCTATCTGCTGGTGGCAACCAATCTTCTCACAGATTTTTAGTTTTTGTATAATTGGCTTTAGATGCGACCTTAATGTACAGTTGAGCAGATATTGTCAAAATTGTTCCCACGATGGAACTTTCTTAATATGGCTTGGATATGCACCAAAATGAGCTCAAATGTACACAAAAATAAATGCTATCTCCTGGTGGCAACCAATCTTCTCACAGGTTTTTAGTTTTTGTATAATTGGCTTTAGATGCGACCTTAATGTACAGTTGAGCAGATATTGTCAAATTGTTCCCACGATGGAACTTTCTTAATATGGCTTGGATATGCACCAAAATGAGCTCAAATGTACACAAAAATAAATGCTATCTGCTGGTGCCAACCAATCTTCTCACAGATTTTTAGTTTTTGTATAATTGGCTTTAGATGCGACCTTAATGTACAGTTGAGCAGATATTGTCAAAATTGTTCCCACGATGGAACTTTCTTAACATGGCTTGGATATGCACCAAAATGAGCTCAAATGTACACAAAAATAAATGCTATCTGCTGGTGGCAACCAATCTTCTCACAAATTTTTAGTTTTTGTATAATTGGCTTTAAATGCGACCTTAATGTACAGTTGAGCAGATATTGTCAAATTGTTCCCACGATTGAACTTTCTTAATATGGCTTGGATATGCACCAAAATGAGCTCAAATGTACACAAAAATAAATGCTATCTGCTGGTGGCAACCAATCTTCTCACAGATTTTTAGTTTTTGTATAATTGGCTTTAAACGCGACCTTAATGTACAGTTGAGCAGATATTGTCAAAATTGTTCCCACGATGGAACTTTCTTAATATGGCTTGAATATGCACCAAAATGAGCTCAAATGTACACAAAAATAAATGCTATCTGCTGGTGCCAACCAATCTTCTCACAGATTTTTAGTTTTTGTTGTATAATTGGCTTTAGATGCGACCTTCATGTACAGTTGAGCAGATATTGTCAAAATTGTTCCCACGATGGAACTTTCTTAATATGGCTTGGATATGCACCAAAATGAGCTCAAATGTACACAAAAATAAATGCTATCTGCTGGTGGCAACCAATCTTCTCACAGATTTTTAGTTTTTGTATAATTGTATAATTGGCTTTAGATGCGACCTTAATGTACAGTTGAGCAGATATTGTCAAAATTGTTCCCACGATGGAACTTTCTTAATATGGCTTGGATATGCACCAAAATGAGCTCAAATGTACACAAAAATAAATGTTTTCTGCTGGTGGCAACCAATCTTCTCACAGATTTTTAGTTTTTGTATAATTGGCTTTAGATGCGACCTTAATGTACAGTTGAGCAGATATTGTCAAATTGTTCCCACGATTGAACTTTCTCAATATGGCTTGGATATGCACCAAAATGAGCTCAAATGTACACAAAAATAAATGCTATCTGCTGGTGGCAACCAATCTTCTCACAAATTTTTAGTTTTTGTATAATTGGCTTTAGATGCGACCTTAATGTACAGTTGAGCAGATATTGTCAAATTGTTCCCACGATGGAACTTTCTTAATATGGCTTGGATATGCACCAAAATGAGCTCAAATGTACACAAAAATAAATGCTATCTGCTGGCGCCAACCAATCTTCTCACAGATTTTTAGTTTTTGTATAATTGGCTTTAGATGCGACCTTAATGTACAGTTGAGCAGATATTGTCAAAATTGTTCCCACGATGGAACTTTCTTAATATGGCTTGGATATGCACCAAAATGAGCTCAAATGTACACAAAAATAAATGCTATCTCCTGGTGGCAACCAATCTTCTCACAGATTTTTAGTTTTTGTATAATGGCTTTAGATGCGACCTTAATGTACAGTTGAGCAGATATTGTCAAATTGTTCCCACGATGGAACTTTCTTAATATGGCTTGGATATGCACCAAAATGAGCTCAAATGTACACAAAAATAAATGCTATCTGCTGGTGCCAACCAATCTTCTCACAGATTTTTAGTTTTTGTATAATTGGCTTTAGATGCGACCTTAATGTACAGTTGAGCAGATATTGTCAAATTGTTCCCACGATTGAACGTTCTCAATATGGCTTGGATATGCACCAAAATGAGCTCAAATGTACACAAAAATAAATGCTATCTGCTGGTGCAAACCAATCTTCTCACAGATTTTTAGTTTTTGTATAATTGGCTTTAGATGCGACCTTAATGTACAGTTGAGCAGATATTGTCAAAATTGTTCCCACGATGGAACTTTCTTAATATGGCTTGGATATGCACCAAAATGAGCTCAAATGTACACAAAAATAAATGCTATCTGCTGGTGCCAACCAATCTTCTCACAGATTTTTAGTTTTTGTATAATTGGCTTTAGATGCGACCTTAATGTACAGTTGAGCAGATATTGTCAAAATTGTTCCCACGATGGAACTTTCTTAATATGGCTTGGATATGCACCAAAATGAGCTCAAATGTACACAAAAATAAATGCTATCTGCTGGTGGCAACCAATCTTCTCACAAATTTTTAGTTTTTGTATAATTGGCTTTAAATGCGACCTTAATGTACAGTTGAGCAGATATTGTCAAATTGTTCCCACGATTGAACTTTCTTAATATGGCTTGGATATGCACCAAAATGAGCTCAAATGTACACAAAAATAAATGCTATCTGCTGGTGGCAACCAATCTTCTCACAGATTTTTAGTTTTTGTATAATTGGCTTTAGATGCGACCTTAATGTACAGTTGAGCAGATATTGTCAAAATTGTTCCCACGATGGAACTTTCTTAATATGGCTTGGATATGCACCAAAATGAGCTCAAATGTAGACAAAAATAAATGCTATCTGCTGGTGGCAACCAATCTTCTCAAAAAATTTTAGTTTTTGTATAATTGGCTTTAAATGCGACCTTAATGTACAGTTGAGCAGATATTGTCAAATTGTTCCCACGATTGAACTTTCTTAATATGGCTTGGATATGCACCAAAATGAGCTCAAATGTACACAAAAATAAATGCTATCTGCTGGTGCCAACCAATCTTCTCACAGATTTTTAGTTTTTGTATAATTGGCTTTAAACGCGACCTTAATGTACAGTTGAGCAGATATTGTCAAATTGTTCCCACGATGGAACTTTCTTAATATGGCTTGAATATGCACCAAAATGAGCTCAAATGTACACAAAAATAAATGCTATCTGCTGGTGCCAACCAATCTTCTCACAGATTTTTAGTTTTTGTTGTATAATTGGCTTTAGATGCGACCTTCATGTACAGTTGAGCAGATATTGTCAAAATTGTTCCCACGATGGAACTTTCTTAATATGGCTTGGATATGCACCAAAATGAGCTCAAATGTACACAAAAATAAATGCTATCTGCTGGTGGCAACCAATCTTCTCACAGATTTTTAGTTTTTGTATAATTGTATAATTGGCTTTAGATGCGACCTTAATGTACAGTTGAGCAGATATTGTCAAAATTGTTCCCACGATGGAACTTTCTTAATATGGCTTGGATATGCACCAAAATGAGCTCAAATGTACACAAAAATAAATGCTATCTGCTGGTTGCAACCAATCTTCTCACAGATTTTTAGTTTTTGTATAATTGGCTTTAGATGCGACCTTAATGTACAGTTGAGCAGATATTGTCAAATTGTTCCCACGATTGAACTTTCTCAATATGGCTTGGATATGCACCAAAATGAGCTCAAATGTACACAAAAATAAATGCTATCTGCTGGTGGCAACCAATCTTCTCACAAATTTTTAGTTTTTGTATAATTGGCTTTAGATGCGACCTTAATGTACAGTTGAGCAGATATTGTCAAATTGTTCCCACGATGGAACTTTCTTAATATGGCTTGGATATGCACCAAAATGAGCTCAAATGTACACAAAAATAAATGCTATCTGCTGGTGCCAACCAATCTTCTCACAGATTTTTAGTTTTTGTATAATTGGCTTTAGATGCGACCTTAATGTACAGTTGAGCAGATATTGTCAAAATTGTTCCCACGATGGAACTTTCTTAATATGGCTTGGATATGCACCAAAATGAGCTCAAATGTACACAAAAATAAATGCTATCTCCTGGTGGCAACCAATCTTCTCACAGATTTTTAGTTTTTGTATAATTGGCTTTAGATGCGACCTTAATGTACAGTTGAGCAGATATTGTCAAATTGTTCCCACGATGGAACTTTCTTAATATGGCTTGGATATGCACCAAAATGAGCTCAAATGTACACACAAATAAATGCTATCTGCTGGTGCCAACCAATCTTCTCACAGATTTTTAGTTTTTGTATAATTGGCTTTAAATGCGACCTTAATGTACAGTTGAGCAGATATTGTCAAATTGTTCCCACGATGGAACTTTCTTAATATGGCTTGGATATGCACCAAAATTAGCTCAAATGTACACAAAAATAAATGCTATCTGCTGGTGCCAACCAATCTTCTCACAGATTTTTAGCTTTTGTATAATTGGCTTTAGATGCGACCTTAATGTACAGTTGAGCAGATATTGTCAAAATTGTTCCCACGATGAAAACTTTCTTAATATGGCTTGGATATGCACCAAAATGAGCTCAAATGTACACAAAAATAAATGTTATCTGCTGGCGGCAACCAATCTTCTCACAGATTTTTAGTTTTTGTATAATTGGCTTCAGATGCGACCTTAATGTACAGTTGAGCAGATATTGTCAAATTGTTCCCACGATTGAACGTTCTCAATATGGCTTGGATATGCACCAAAATGAGCTCAAATGTACACAAAAATAAATGCTATCTGCTGGTGCAAACCAATCTTCTCACAGATTTTGAGTTTTGGTATAATTGGCTTTAGATGCGACCTTAATGTACAGTTGAGCAGATATTGTCAAAATTGTTCCCACGATGGAACTTTCTTAATATGGCTTGGATATGCACCAAAATGAGCTCAAATGTACAAAAAAATAAATGCTATCTGCTGGTGGCAACCAATCTTCTCACAGATTTTTAGTTTTTGTATAATTGGCTTTAGATGCGACCTTAATGTACAGTTGTGCAGATATTGTCAAATTGTTCCCACGATTGAACTTTCTTAATATGGCTTGGATATGCACCAAAATGAGCTCAAATGTACACAACAATAAATGCTATCTGCTGGTGGCAACCAATCTTCTCACAGATTTTTAGTTTTTGTATAATTGGCTTTAGATGCGACCTTAATGTACAGTTGAGCAGATATTGTCAAATGGTTCTCACGATGGAACTTTCTTAATATGGCTTGGATATGCACCAAAATGAGCTCAAATGTACACAACAATAAATGCTATCTGCTGGTGCCAACCAATCTTCTCACAGATTTTGAGTTTTTGTATAATTGGCTTTAGATGCGACCTTAATGTACAGTTGAGCAGATATTGTCAAAATTGTTCCCACGATGGAACTTTCTTAATATGGCTTGGATATGCACCAAAATGAGCTCAAATGTACACAAAAATAAATGCTATCTCCTGGTGGCAACCAATCTTCTCACAGATTTTTAGTTTTTGTATAATTGGCTTTAAATGCGACCTTAATGTACAGTTGAGCAGATATTGTCAAATTGTTCCCACGATGGAACTTTCTTAATATGGCTTGGATATGCACCAAAATGAGCTCAAATGTACACAACAATAAATGCTATCTGCTGGTGGCAACCAATCTTCTCACAGATTTTTAGTTTTTGTATAATTGGCTTTAGATGCGACCTTAATGTACAGTTGAGCAGATATTGTCAAATTGTTCTCACGATGGAACTTTCTTAATATGGCTTGGATATGCACCAAAATGAGCTCAAATGTACACAACAATAAATGCTATCTGCTGGTGCCAACCAATCTTCTCACAGATTTTGAGTTTTTGTATAATTGGCTTTAGATGCGACCTTAATGTACAGTTGAGCAGATATTGTCAAAATTGTTCCCACGATGGAACTTTCTTAATATGGCTTGGATATGCACCAAAATGAGCTCAAATGTACACAAAAATAAATGCTATCTCCTGGTGGCAACCAATCTTCTCACAGATTTTTAGTTTTTGTATAATTGGCTTTAGATGCGACCTTAATGTACAGTTGAGCAGATATTGTCAAATTGTTCCCACGATGGAACTTTCTTAATATGGCTTGGATATGCACCAAAATGAGCTCAAATGTACAAACAAATAAATGCTATCTGCTGGTGCCAACCAATCTTCTCACAGATTTTTAGTTTTTGTATAATTGGCTTTAGATGCGACCTTAATGTACAGTTGAGCAGATATTGTCAAATTGTTCTCACGATGGAACTTTCTTAATATGCCTTGGATATGCACCAAAATGAGCTCAAATGTACACAAAAATAAATGCTATCTGCTGGTGGCAACCAATCTTCTCACAGATTTTTAGTTTTTGTATAAATGGCTTTAGATGCGACCTTAATGTACAGTTGAGCAGATATTGTCAAATTGTTTCCACGATTGAACTTTCTTAATATGGCTTGGATATGCACCAAAATGAGCTCAAATGTTCACAAAAATAAATGCTATCTGCTGGTGCCAACCAATCTTCTCACAGATTTTTAGTTTTTGTATAATTGGCTTTAAATGCGACCTTAATGTACAGTTGAGCAGATATTGTCAACTTGTTCCCACGATGGAACTTTCTTAATATGGCTTGGATATGCACCAAAATGAGCTCAAATGTACACAAAAATAAATGCTATCTGCTGGTGCCAACCAATCTTCTCACAGATTTTTAGTTTTTGTATAATTGGCTTTAGATGCGACCTTAATGTACAGTTGAGCAGATATTGTCAAATTGTTCCCACGATTGAACTTTCTTAATATGGCTTGGATATGCACCAAAATGAGCTCAAATGTACACAAAAATAAATGCTATCTGCTGGTGCCAACCAATCTTCTCACAGATTTTTAGTTTTTGTATAATTGGCTTTAAATGCGACCTTAATGTACAGTTGAGCAGATATTGTCAAATTGTTCCCACGATGGAACTTTCTTAATATGGCTTGGATATGCACCAAAATGAGCTCAAATGTACACAAAAATTAATTCTATCTGCTGGTGCCAACCAATCTTCTCACAGATTTTTAGTTTTTGTATAATTGGCTTTAGATGCGACCTTAATGTACAGTTGAGCAGATATTGTCGAAATTGTTCCCACGATGAAACTTTCTTAATATGGCTTGGATATGCACCAAAATGAGCTCAAATGTACACAAAAATAAATGCTATCTGCTGGTGGCAACCAATCTTCTCACAGATTTTTAGTTTTTGTATAATTGGCTTTAGAAGCGACCTTAATGTACAGTTGAGCAGATATTGTCAAATTGTTCCCACGATTGAACGTTCTCAATATGGCTTGGATATGCACCAAAATGAGCTCAAATGTACACAAAAATAAATGCTATCTGCTGGTGCCAACCAATCTTCTCACAGATTTTTAGTTTTTGTATAATTGGCTTTAGATGCGACCTTAATGTACAGTTGAGCAGATATTGTCAAAATTGTTCCCACGATGTAACTTTCTTAATATGGCTTGGATATGCACCAAAATGAGCTCAAAAGTACACAAAAATAAATGCTATCTGCTGGTGGCAACCAATCTTCTCACAGATTTTTAGTTTTTGTATAATTGGCTTTAGATGCGACCTTAATGTACTTAATTGTTCCCACGATTGAACTTTCTTAATATGGCTTGGATATGCACCAAAATGAGCTCAAATGTACACAAAAATAAATGCTATCTGCTGGTGGCAACCAATCTTCTCACAGATTTTTAGTTTTTGTATAATTGGCTTTAGATGCGACCTTAATGTACAGTTGAGCAGATATTGTCAAAATTGTTCCCACGATGGAACTTTCTTAATATAGCTTGGATATGCACCAAAATGAGCTCAAATGTACACAAAAATAAATGCTATCTGCTGGTGCCAACCAATCTTCTCACAGATTTTTAGTTTTTGTATAATTGGCTTTAGATGCGACCTTAATGTACAGTTGAGCAGATATTGTCAAATTGTTCCCACGATTGAACGTTCTCAATATGGCTTGGATATGCACCAAAATGAGCTCAAATGTACACAAAAATAAATGCTATCTGCTGGTGCAAACCAATCTTCTCACAGATTTTGAGTTTTTGTATAATGGGCTTTAGATGCGACCTTAATGTACAGTTGAGCAGATATTGTCAAAATTGTTCCCACGATGGAACTTTCTTAATATGGCTTGGATATGCACCAAAATGAGCTCAAATGTACACAAAAATAAATGCTATCTGCTGGTGGCAACCAATCTTCTCACAGATTTTTAGTTTTTGTATAATTGGCTTTAGATTCGACCTTAATGTACTTAATTGTTCCCACGATTGAACTTTCTTAATATGGCTTGGATATGCACCAAAATGAGCTCAAATGTACACAAAAATAAATGCTATCTGCTGGTGCCAACCAATCTTCTCACAGATTTTTAGTTTTTGTATAATTGGCTTTAGATGCGACCTTAATGTACAGTTGAGCAGATATTGTCAAAATTGTTCCCACGATGGAACTTTCTTAATATGGCTTGGATATGCACCAAAATGAGCTCAAATGTACACAAAAATAAATGCTATCTCCTGGTGGCAACCAATCTTCTCACAGATTTTTAGTTTTTGTATAATTGGCTTTAGATGCGACCTTAATGTACAGTTGAGCAGATATTGTCAAATTGTTCCCACGATGGAACTTTCTTAATATGGCTTGGATATGCACCAAAATGAGCTCAAATGTACACACAAATAAATGCTATCTGCTGGTGCCAACCAATCTTCTCACAGATTTTTAGTTTTTGTATAATTGGCTTTAAATGCGACCTTAATGTACAGTTGAGCAGATATTGTCAAATTGTTCCCACGATGGAACTTTCTTAATATGGCTTGGATATGCACCAAAATTAGCTCAAATGTACACAAAAATAAATGCTATCTGCTGGTGCCAACCAATCTTCTCACAGATTTTTAGTTTTTGTATAATTGGCTTTAGATGCGACCTTAATGTACAGTTGAGCAGATATTGTCAAAATTGTTCCCACGATGAAAACTTTCTTAATATGGCTTGGATATGCACCAAAATGAGCTCAAATGTACACAAAAATAAATGTTATCTGCTGGCGGCAACCAATCTTCTCACAGATTTTTAGTTTTTGTATAATTGGCTTCAGATGCGACCTTAATGTACAGTTGAGCAGATATTGTCAAATTGTTCCCACGATTGAACGTTCTCAATATGGCTTGGATATGCACCAAAATGAGCTCAAATGTACACAAAAATAAATGCTATCTGCTGGTGCAAACCAATCTTCTCACAGATTTTGAGTTTTGGTATAATTGGCTTTAGATGCGACCTTAATGTACAGTTGAGCAGATATTGTCAAAATTGTTCCCACGATGGAACTTTCTTAATATGGCTTGGATATGCACCAAAATGAGCTCAAATGTACAAAAAAATAAATGCTATCTGCTGGTGGCAACCAATCTTCTCACAGATTTTTAGTTTTTGTATAATTGGCTTTAGATGCGACCTTAATGTACAGTTGTGCAGATATTGTCAAATTGTTCCCACGATTGAACTTTCTTAATATGGCTTGGATATGCACCAAAATGAGCTCAAATGTACACAACAATAAATGCTATCTGCTGGTGGCAACCAATCTTCTCACAGATTTTTAGTTTTTGTATAATTGGCTTTAGATGCGACCTTAATGTACAGTTGAGCAGATATTGTCAAATGGTTCTCACGATGGAACTTTCTTAATATGGCTTGGATATGCACCAAAATGAGCTCAAATGTACACAACAATAAATGCTATCTGCTGGTGCCAACCAATCTTCTCACAGATTTTGAGTTTTTGTATAATTGGCTTTAGATGCGACCTTAATGTACAGTTGAGCAGATATTGTCAAAATTGTTCCCACGATGGAACTTTCTTAATATGGCTTGGATATGCACCAAAATGAGCTCAAATGTACACAAAAATAAATGCTATCTCCTGGTGGCAACCAATCTTCTCACAGATTTTTAGTTTTTGTATAATTGGCTTTAAATGCGACCTTAATGTACAGTTGAGCAGATATTGTCAAATTGTTCCCACGATGGAACTTTCTTAATATGGCTTGGATATGCACCAAAATGAGCTCAAATGTACACAACAATAAATGCTATCTGCTGGTGGCAACCAATCTTCTCACAGATTTTTAGTTTTTGTATAATTGGCTTTAGATGCGACCTTAATGTACAGTTGAGCAGATATTGTCAAATTGTTCTCACGATGGAACTTTCTTAATATGGCTTGGATATGCACCAAAATGAGCTCAAATGTACACAACAATAAATGCTATCTGCTGGTGCCAACCAATCTTCTCACAGATTTTGAGTTTTTGTATAATTGGCTTTAGATGCGACCTTAATGTACAGTTGAGCAGATATTGTCAAAATTGTTCCCACGATGGAACTTTCTTAATATGGCTTGGATATGCACCAAAATGAGCTCAAATGTACACAAAAATAAATGCTATCTCCTGGTGGCAACCAATCTTCTCACAGATTTTTAGTTTTTGTATAATTGGCTTTAGATGCGACCTTAATGTACAGTTGAGCAGATATTGTCAAATTGTTCCCACGATGGAACTTTCTTAATATGGCTTGGATATGCACCAAAATGAGCTCAAATGTACAAACAAATAAATGCTATCTGCTGGTGCCAACCAATCTTCTCACAGATTTTTAGTTTTTGTATAATTGGCTTTAGATGCGACCTTAATGTACAGTTGAGCAGATATTGTCAAATTGTTCTCACGATGGAACTTTCTTAATATGCCTTGGATATGCACCAAAATGAGCTCAAATGTACACAAAAATAAATGCTATCTGCTGGTGGCAACCAATCTTCTCACAGATTTTTAGTTTTTGTATAAATGGCTTTAGATGCGACCTTAATGTACAGTTGAGCAGATATTGTCAAATTGTTTCCACGATTGAACTTTCTTAATATGGCTTGGATATGCACCAAAATGAGCTCAAATGTTCACAAAAATAAATGCTATCTGCTGGTGCCAACCAATCTTCTCACAGATTTTTAGTTTTTGTATAATTGGCTTTAAATGCGACCTTAATGTACAGTTGAGCAGATATTGTCAACTTGTTCCCACGATGGAACTTTCTTAATATGGCTTGGATATGCACCAAAATGAGCTCAAATGTACACAAAAATAAATGCTATCTGCTGGTGCCAACCAATCTTCTCACAGATTTTTAGTTTTTGTATAATTGGCTTTAGATGCGACCTTAATGTACAGTTGAGCAGATATTGTCAAATTGTTCCCACGATTGAACTTTCTTAATATGGCTTGGATATGCACCAAAATGAGCTCAAATGTACACAAAAATAAATGCTATCTGCTGGTGCCAACCAATCTTCTCACAGATTTTTAGTTTTTGTATAATTGGCTTTAAATGCGACCTTAATGTACAGTTGAGCAGATATTGTCAAATTGTTCCCACGATGGAACTTTCTTAATATGGCTTGGATATGCACCAAAATGAGCTCAAATGTACACAAAAATTAATTCTATCTGCTGGTGCCAACCAATCTTCTCACAGATTTTTAGTTTTTGTATAATTGGCTTTAGATGCGACCTTAATGTACAGTTGAGCAGATATTGTCAAAATTGTTCCCACGATGAAACTTTCTTAATATGGCTTGGATATGCACCAAAATGAGCTCAAATGTACACAAAAATAAATGCTATCTGCTGGTGGCAACCAATCTTCTCACAGATTTTTAGTTTTTGTATAATTGGCTTTAGAAGCGACCTTAATGTACAGTTGAGCAGATATTGTCAAATTGTTCCCACGATTGAACGTTCTCAATATGGCTTGGATATGCACCAAAATGAGCTCAAATGTACACAAAAATAAATGCTATCTGCTGGTGCCAACCAATCTTCTCACAGATTTTTAGTTTTTGTATAATTGGCTTTAGATGCGACCTTAATGTACAGTTGAGCAGATATTGTCAAAATTGTTCCCACGATATAACTTTCTTAATATGGCTTGGATATGCACCAAAATGAGCTCAAAAGTACACAAAAATAAATGCTATCTGCTGGTGGCAACCAATCTTCTCACAGATTTTTAGTTTTTGTATAATTGGCTTTAGATGCGACCTTAATGTACTTAATTGTTCCCACGATTGAACTTTCTTAATATGGCTTGGATATGCACCAAAATGAGCTCAAATGTACACAAAAATAAATGCTATCTGCTGGTGGCAACCAATCTTCTCACAGATTTTTAGTTTTTGTATAATTGGCTTTAGATGCGACCTTAATGTACAGTTGAGCAGATATTGTCAAAATTGTTCCCACGATGGAACTTTCTTAATATAGCTTGGATATGCACCAAAATGAGCTCAAATGTACACAAAAATAAATGCTATCTGCTGGTGCCAACCAATCTTCTCACAGATTTTTAGTTTTTGTATAATTGGCTTTAGATGCGACCTTAATGTACAGTTGAGCAGATATTGTCAAATTGTTCCCACGATTGAACGTTCTCAATATGGCTTGGATATGCACCAAAATGAGCTCAAATGTACACAAAAATAAATGCTATCTGCTGGTGCAAACCAATCTTCTCACAGATTTTGAGTTTTTGTATAATGGGCTTTAGATGCGACCTTAATGTACAGTTGAGCAGATATTGTCAAAATTGTTCCCACGATGGAACTTTCTTAATATGGCTTGGATATGCACCAAAATGAGCTCAAATGTACACAAAAATAAATGCTATCTGCTGGTGGCAACCAATCTTCTCACAGATTTTTAGTTTTTGTATAATTGGCTTTAGATTCGACCTTAATGTACTTAATTGTTCCCACGATTGAACTTTCTTAATATGGCTTGGATATGCACCAAAATGAGCTCAAATGTACACAAAAATAAATGCTATCTGCTGGTGGCAACCAATCTTCTCACAGATTTTTAGTTTTTGTATAATTGGCTTTAGATGCGACCTTAATGTACAGTTGAGCAGATATTGTCAAATTGTTCCCACGATTGAACGTTCTCAATATGGCTTGGATATGCACCAAAATGAGCTCAAATGTACACAAAAATAAATGCTATCTGCTGGTGGCAACCAATCTTCTCACAGATTTTTAGTTTTTGTATAATTGGCTTTAGATGCGACCTTAATGTACAGTTGAGCAGATATTGTCAAATTGTTCCCACGATGGAACTTTCTTAATATGGCTTGGATATGCACCAAAATGAGCTCAAATGTACACAAAAATAAATGCTATCTGCTGGTGCCAACCAATCTTCTCACAGATTTTTAGTTTTTGTATAATTGGCTTTAGATGCGACCTTAATGTACAGTTGAGAAGATATTGTCAAAATTGTTCCCACGATGGAACTTTCTTAATATGGCTTGGATATGCACCAAAATGAGCTCAAATGTACACAAAAATAAATGCTATCTGCTGGTGGCAACCAATCTTCTCACAGATTTTTAGTTTTTGTATAATTGGCTTTAGATGCGACCTTAATGTACAGTTGAGCAGATATTGTCAAATTGTTCCCACGATTGAACGTTCTTAATATGGCTTGGATATGCACCAAAATGAGCTCAAATGTACACAAAAATAAATGCTATCTGCTGGTGGCAACCAATCTTCTCACAGATTTTTAGTTTTTGTATAATTGGCTTTAGATGCGACCTTAATGTACAGTTGAGCAGATATTGTCAAATTGTTCCCACGATGGAACTTTCTTAATATGGCTTGGATATGCACCAAAATGAGCTCAAATGTACACAAAAATAAATGCTATCTGCTGGTGGCAACCAATCTTCTCACAGATTTTTAGTTTTTGTATAATTGGCTTTAGATGCGACCTTAATGTACAGTTGAGAAGATATTGTCAAAATTGTTCCCACGATGGAACTTTCTTAATATGGCTTGGATATGCACCAAAATGAGCTCAAAAGTACACAAAAATAAATGCTATCTGCTGGTGCCAACCAATCTTCTCACAGATTTTTAGTTTTTGTATAATTGGCTTTAAATGCGACCTTAATGTACAGTTGAGCAGATATTGTCAAATTGTTCCCACGATTGAACGTTCTCAATATGGCTTGGATATGCACCAAAATGAGCTCAAATGTACACAAAAATAAATGCTATCTGCTGGTGCAAACCAATCTTCTCACAGATTTTGAGTTTTTGTATAATGGGCTTTAGATGCGACCTTAATGTACAGTTGAGCAGATATTGTCAAAATTGTTCCCACGATGGAACTTTCTTAATATGGCTTGGATATGCATCAAAATGAGCTCAAATGTACACAAAAATAAATGCTATCTGCTGGTGCCAACCAATCTTCTCACAGATTTTTAGTTTTTGTATAATTGGCTTTAGATGCGACCTTAATGTACTTAATTGTTCCCACGATGGAACTTTCTTAATATGGCTTGGATATGCACCAAAATGAGCTCAAATGTACACAAAAATAAATGCTATCTGCTGGTGCCAACCAATCTTCTCACAGATTTTTAGTTTTTGTATAATTGGCTTTAGATGCGACCTTAATGTACAGTTGAGAAGATATTGTCAAAATTGTTCCCACGATGGAACTTTCTTAATATGGCTTGGATATGCACCAAAATGAGCTCAAATGTACACAAAAATAAATGCTATCTGCTGGTTGCAACCAATCTTCTCACAGATTTTTAGTTTTTGTATAATTGGCTTTAGATGCGACCTTAATGTACTTAATTGTTCCCACGATTGAACTTTCTTAATATGGCTTGGATATGCACCAAAATGAGCTCAAATGTACACAAAAATAAATGCTATCTGCTGGTGGCAACCAATCTTCTCACAGATTTTTAGTTTTTGTATAATTGGCTTTAGATGCGACCTTAATGTACAGTTGAGCAGATATTGTCAAATTGTTCCCACGATTGAACGTTCTCAATATGGCTTGGATATGCACCAAAATGAGCTCAAATGTACACAAAAATAAATGCTATCTGCTGGTGGCAACCAATCTTCTCACAGATTTTTAGTTTTTGTATAATTGGCTTTAGATGCGACCTTAATGTACAGTTGAGCAGATATTGTCAAATTGTTCCCACGATGGAACTTTCTTAATATGGCTTGGATATGCACCAAAATGAGCTCAAATGTACACAAAAATAAATGCTATCTGCTGGTGCCAACCAATCTTCTCACAGATTTTTAGTTTTTGTATAATTGGCTTTAGATGCGACCTTAATGTACAGTTGAGAAGATATTGTCAAAATTGTTCCCACGATGGAACTTTCTTAATATGGCTTGGATATGCACCAAAATGAGCTCAAAAGTACACAAAAATAAATGCTATCTGCTGGTGCCAACCAATCTTCTCACAGATTTTTAGTTTTTGTATAATTGGCTTTAAATGCGACCTTAATGTACAGTTGAGCAGATATTGTCAAATTGTTCCCACGATGGAACTTTCTTAATATGGCTTGGATATGCACCAAAATGAGCTCAAAAGTACACAAAAATAAATGCTATCTGCTGGTGCCAACCAATCTTCTCACAGATTTTTAGTTTTTGTATAATTGGCTTTAAATGCGACCTTAATGTACAGTTGAGCAGATATTGTCAAATTGTTCCCACGATTGAACGTTCTCAATATGGCTTGGATATGCACCAAAATGAGCTCAAATGTACACAAAAATAAATGCTATCTGCTGGTGCAAACCAATCTTCTCACAGATTTTGAGTTTTTGTATAATGGGCTTTAGATGCGACCTTAATGTACAGTTGAGCAGATATTGTCAAAATTGTTCCCACGATGGAACTTTCTTAATATGGCTTGGATATGCATCAAAATGAGCTCAAATGTACACAAAAATAAATGCTATCTGCTGGTGCCAACCAATCTTCTCACAGATTTTTAGTTTTTGTATAATTGGCTTTAGATGCGACCTTAATGTACTTAATTGTTCCCACGATTGAACTTTCTTAATATGGCTTGGATATGCACCAAAATGAGCTCAAATGTACACAAAAATAAATGCTATCTGCTGGTGCCAACCAATCTTCTCACAGATTTTTAGTTTTTGTATAATTGGCTTTAGATGCGACCTTAATGTACAGTTGTCAGATATTGTCAAAATTTTTCCCACGATGGAACTTTCTTAATATGGCTTGGATATGCACCAAAATGAACTCAAATGTACACAAAAATAAATGCTATCTGCTGTTGGCAACCAATCTTCTCACAGATTTTTAGTTTTTGTATAATTGGCTTTAGATGCGACCTTAATGTACAGTTGAGCAGATATTGTCAAATTGTTCCCACGATGGAACTTTCTTAATATGGCTTGGATATGCACCAAAATGAGCTCAAATGTACACAAAAATAAATGCTATCTGCTGGTGGCAACCAATCTTCTCACAGATTTTTAGTTTTTGTATAATTGGCTTTAGATGCGACCTTAATGTACAGTTGAGCAGATATTGTCAAATTGTTCCCACGATGGAACTTTCTTAATATGGCTTGGATATGCACCAAAATGAGCTCAAATGTACACAAAAATAAATGCTATCTGCTGGTGCCAACCAATCTTCTCACAGATTTTTAGTTTTTGTATAATTGGCTTTAGATGCGACCTTAATGTACAGTTGAGAAGATATTGTCAAAATTGTTCCCACGATGGAACTTTCTTAATATGGCTTGGATATGCACCAAAATGAGCTCAAATGTACACAAAAATAAATGCTATCTCCTGGTGGCAACCAATCTTCTCACAGATTTTTAGTTTTTGTATAATTGGCTTTAGATGCGACCTTAATGTACAGTTGAGCAGATATTGTCAAATTGTTCCCACGATGGAACTTTCTTAATATGGCTTGGATATGCACCAAAATGAGCTCAAATGTATAAAAAAATAAATGCTATCTGCTGGTGCCAACCAATCTTCTCACAGATTTTGAGTTTTTGTATAATTGGCTTTAGATGCGACCTTAATGTACAGTTGAGCAGATATTGTCAAAATTGTTCCCACGATGGAACTTTCTTAATATGGCTTGGATATGCACCAAAATGAGCTCAAATGTACACAAAAATAAATGCTATCTGCTGGTGGCAACCTATCTTCTCACAGATTTTTAGTTTTTGTATAATTGGCTTTAGATGCGACCTTAATGTACAGTTGGGCAGATATTGTCAAATTGTTCCCACGATTGAACTTTCTTAATATGGCTTGGATATGCACAAAAATGAGCTCAAATGTACACAAAAATAAATGCTATCTGCTGGTGCCAACCAATCTTCTCACAGATTTTTAGTTTTTGTTAGTTGGCTTTAAATGCGACCTTAATGTACAGTTGAGCAGATATTGTCAAATTGTTCCCACGATGGAACTTTCTTAATATGGCTTGGATATGCACCAAAATGAGCTCAAATGTACACAAAAATAAATGCTATCTGCTGGTGCCAACCAATCTTCTCACAGATTTTTAGTTTTTGTATAATTGGCTTTAGATGCGACCTTAATGTACAGTTGAACAGATATTGTCAAAATTGTTCCCACGATGGAACTTTCTTAATATGGCTTGGATATGCACCAAAATGAGCTCAAATGTACACAAAAATAAATGCTATCTGCTGGTGGCAACCAATCTTCTCACAGATTTTTAGTTTTTGTATAATTGGCTTTAGATGCGACCTTAATGTACAGTTGAGCAGATATTGTCAAATTGTTCCCACGATGGAACTTTCTCAATATGGCTTGGATATGCACCAAAATGAGCTCAAATGTACACAAAAATAAATGCTATCTGCTGGTGCAAACCAATCTTCTCACAGATTTTGAGTTTTTGTATAATTGGCTTTAGATGCGACCTTAATGTACAGTTGAGCAGATATTGTCAAAATTGTTCCCACGATGGAACTTTCTTAATATGGCTTGGATATGCACCAAAATGTGCTCAAATGTACACAAAAATAAATGCTATCTGCTGGTGCCAACCAATCTTCTCACAGATTTTTAGTTTTTGTATAATTGGCTTTAGATGCGACCTTAATGTACAGTTGAGCAGATATTGTCAAAATTGTTCCCACGATGGAACTTTCTTAATATGGCTTGGATATGCACCAAAATGAGCTCAAATGTACACAAAAATAAATGCTATCTGCTGGTGGCAACCAATCTTCTCACAGATTTTTAATTTTTGTATAATTGGCTTTAGATGCGACCTTAATGTACAGTTGAGCAGATATTGTCAAATTGTTCCCACTATTGAACTTTCTTAAAATGGCTTGGATATGCACAAAAATGAGCTCAAATGAACACAAAAATAAATGCTATCTGCTGGTGCCAACCAATCTTCTCACAGATTTTTAGTTTTTGTATAATTGGCTTTAAATGCGACCTTAATGTACAGTTGAGCAGATATTGTCAAATTGTTCCCACGATGGAACTTTCTTAATATGGCTTGGATATGCACCAAAATGAGCTCAAATGTACACAAAAATAAATGCTATCTGCTGGTGCCAACCAATCTTCTCACAGATTTTTAGTTTTTGTATAATTGGCTTTAGATGCGACCTTAATGTACAGTTGAGCAGATATTGTCAAAATTGTTCCCACGATGGAACTTTCTTAATAAGGCTTGGATATGCACCAACATGAGCTCAAATGTACACAAAAATAAATGCTATCTGCTGGTGGCAACCAATCTTCTCACAGATTTTTAGTTTTTGTATAATTGGCTTTAGATGCGACCTTAATGTACAGTTGAGCAGATATTGTCAAATTGTTCCCACGATGGAACTTTCTCAATATGGCTTGGATATGCACCAAAATGAGCTCAAATGTACACAAAAATAAATGCTATCTGCTGGTGCAAACCAATCTTCTCACAGATTTTGAGTTTTTGTATAATTGGCTTTAGATGCGACCTTAATGTACAGTTGAGCAGATATTGTCAAAATTGTTCCCACGATGGAACTTACTTAATATGGCTTGGATATGCACCAAAATGTGCTCAAATGTACACAAAAATAAATGCTATCTGCTGGTGCCAACCAATCTTCTCACAGATTTTTAGTTTTTGTATAATTGGCTTTAGATGCGACCTTAATGTACAGTTGAGCAGATATTGTCAAAATTGTTCCCACGATGGAACTTTCTTAATATGGCTTGGATATGCACCAAAATGAGCTCAAATGTACACAAAAATAAATGCTATCTGCTGGTGGCAACCAATCTTCTCACAGATTTTTAGTTTTTGTATAATTGGCTTTAGATGCGACCTTAATGTACAGTTGAGCAGATATTGTCAAATTGTTCCCACGATTGAACTTTCTTAAAATGGCTTGGATATGCACAAAAATGAGCTCAAATGTACACAAAAATAAATGCTATCTGCTGGTGCCAACCAATCTTCTCACAGATTTTAAGTTTTTGTATAATTGGCTTTAAATGCGACCTTAATGTACAGTTGAGCAGATATTGTCAAATTGTTCCCACGATGGAACTTTCTTAATATGGCTTGGATATGCACCAAAATGAGCTCAAATGTACACAAAAATAAATGCTATCTGCTGGTGCCAACCAATCTTCTCACAGATTTTTAGTTTTTGTATAATTGGCTTTAGATGCGACCTTAATGTACAGTTGAGCAGATATTGTCAAAATTTTTCCCACGATGGAACTTTCTTAATAAGGCTTGGATATGCACCAACATGAGCTCAAATGTACACAAAAATAAATGCTATCTGCTGGTGACAACCAATCTTCTCACAGATTTTGAGTTTTTGTATAATTGGCTTTAGATGCGACCTTAATGTACAGTTGAGCAGATATTGTCAAATTGTTCCCACGATTGAACGTTCTCAATATAGCTTGGATATGCACCAAAATGAGCTCAAATGTACACAAAAATAAATGCTATCTGCTGGTGCAAACCAATCTTCTCACAGATTTTGAGTTTTTATATAATTGGCTTTAGATGCGACCTTAATGTACAGTTGAGCAGATATTGTCAAAATTGTTCCCACGATGGAACTTTCTTAATATGGCTTGGATATGCACCAAAATGAGCTCAAATGTACACAGAAATAAATGCTATCTGCTGGTGCCAACCAATCTTCTCACAGATTTTTAGTTTTTGTATAATTGGCTTTAAATGCGACCTTAATGTACAGTTGAGCAGATATTGTCAAAATTGTTCCCACGATGGAACTTTCTTAATATGGCTTGGATATGCACCAAAATGAGCTCAAATGTACACAAAAATAAATGCTATCTCCTGGTGGCAACCAATCTTCTCACAGATTTTTAGTTTTTGTATAATTGGCTTTAGATGCGACCTTAATGTACAGTTGAGCAGATATTGTCAAATTGTTCCCACGATGGAACTTTCTTAATATGGCTTGGATATGCACCAAAATGAGCTCAAATGTACACAAAAATAAATGCTATCTGCTGGTGCAAACCAATCTTCTCACAGATTTTTAGTTTTTGTATAATTGGCTTTAGATGCGACCTTAATGTACAGTTGAGCAGATATTGTCAAAATTGTTCCCACGATGGAACTTTCTTAATATGGCTTGGATATGCACCAAAATGAGCTCAAATGTACACAAAAATAAATGCTATCTGCTGGTGGCAACCAATCTTCTCACAGATTTTTAGTTTTTGTATAATTGGCTTTAGATGCGACCTTAATGTACAGTTGAGCAGATATTGTCAAATTGTTCCCACGATGGAACTTTCTTAATATGGCTTGGATATGCACCAAAATGAGCTCAAATGTACACAAAAATAAATGCTATCTGCTGGTGCCAACCAATCTTCTCACAGATTTTTAGTTTTTGTATAATTGGCTTTAGATGCGACCTTAATGTACAGTTGAGCAGATATTGTCAAATTGTTCCCACGATTGAACGTTCTCAATATGGCTTGGATATGCACCAAAATGAGCTCAAATGTACACAAAAATAAATGCTATCTGCTGGTGGCAACCAATCTTCTTACAGATTTTTAGTTTTTGTATAATTGGCTTTAGATGCGACCTTAATGTACAGTTGAGCAGATATTGTCAAATTGTTCCCACGATGGAACTTTCTTATTATGGCTTGGATATGCACCAAAATGAGCTCAAATGTACACAAAAATAAATGCTATCTGCTGGTGCCAACCAATCTTCTCACAGATTTTTAGTTTTTGTAAATTTGGCTTTAGATGCGACCTTAATGTACAGTTGAGCAGATATTGTCAAAATTGTTCCCACGATGGAACTTTCTTAATATGGCTTGGATATGCACCAAAATGAGCTCAAATGTACACAAAAATAAATGCTATCTGCTGGTGGCAACCAATCTTCTCACAGATTTTGAGTTTTTGTATAATTGGCTTTAGATGCGACCTTAATGTACAGTTGAGCAGATATTGTCAAATTGTTCCCACGATGGAACTTTCTTAATATGGCTTGGATATGCACCAAAATGAGCTCAAATGTACACAAAAATAAATGCTATCTGCTGGTGCCAACCAATCTTCTCACAGATTTTTAGTTTTTGTATAATTGGCTTTAGATGCGACCTTAATGTACAGTTGAGCAGATATTGTCAAAATTGTTCCCTAGATGGAACTTTCTTAATATGGCTTGGATATGCACCAAAATGAGCTCAAATGTACACAAAAATAAATGCTATCTGCTGGTGGCAACCAATCTTCTCACAAATTTTTAGTTTTTGTATAATTGGCTTTAGATGCGACCTTAATGTACAGTTGAGCAGATATTGTCAAATTGTTCCCACGATTGAACTTTCTTAATATGGCTTGGATATGCACCAAAATGAGCTCAAATGTACACAAAAATAAATGCTATCTGCTGGTGCCCACCAATCTTCTCACAGATTTTTAGTTTTTGTATAATTGGCTTTAAATGCGACCTTAATGTACCGTTGAGCAGATATTGTCAAATTGTTCCCACGATGGAACTTTCTTAATATGGCTTGAATATGCACCAAAATGAGCTCAAATGTACACAAAAATAAATGCTATCTGCTGGTGCCAACCAATCTTCTCACAGATTTTGAGTTTTTGTATAATTGGCTTTAGATGCGACCTTAATGTACAGTTGAGCAGATATTGTCAAAATTGTTCCCACGATGGAACTTTCTTAATATGGCTTGGATATGCACCAAAATGAGCTCAAATGTACACAAAAATAAATGCTATCTGCTGGTGGCAACCAATCTTCTCACAGATTTTTAGTTTTTGTATAATTGGCTTTAGATGCGACCTTAATGTACAGTTGAGCAGATATTGTCAAAATTGTTCCCACGATGGAACTTTCTTAATATGGCTTGGATATGCACCAAAATGAGCTCAAATGTACACAAAAATAAATGCTATCTGCTGGTGACAACCAATCTTCTCACAGATTTTGAGTTTTTGTATAATTGGCTTTAGATGCGACCTTAATGTACAGTTGAGCAGATATTGTCAAATTGTTCCCACGATTGAACGTTCTCAATATGGCTTGGATATGCACCAAAATGCGCTCAAATGTACACAAAAATAAATGCTATCTGCTGGTGCAAACCAATCTTCTCACAGATTTTGAGTTTTTGTATAATTGGCTTTAGATGCGACCTTAATGTACAGTTGAGCAGATATTGTCAAAATTGTTCCCACGATGGAACTTTCTTAATATGGCTTGGATATGCACCAAAATGAGCTCAAATGTACACAAAAATAAATGCTATCTGCTGGTGCCAACCAATCTTCTCACAGATTTTTAGTTTTTGTATAATTGGCTTTAGATGCGACCTTAATGTACAGTTGAGCAGATATTGTCAAAATTGTTCCCACGATGGAACTTTCTTAATATGGCTTGGATATGCACCAAAATGAGCTCAAATGTACACAAAAATAAATGCTATCTCCTGGTGGCAACCAATCTTCTCACAGATTTTTAGTTTTTGTATAATTGGCTTTAGATGCGACCTTAATGTACAGTTGAGCAGATATTGTCAAATTGTTCCCACCATGGAACTTTCTTAATATGGCTTGGATATGCACCAAAATGAGCTCAAATGTACACAAAAATAAATGCTATCTGCTGGTGCAAACCAATCTTCTCACAGATTTTTAGTTTTTGTATAATTGGCTTTAGATGCGACCTTAATGTACAGTTGAGCAGATATTGTCAAAATTGTTCCCACGATGGAACTTTCTTAATATGGCTTGGATATGCACCAAAATGAGCTCAAATGTACACAAAAATTAATGCTATCTGCTGGTGGCAACCAATCTTCTCACAGATTTTTAGTTTTTGTATAATTGGCTTTAGATGCGACCTTAATGTACAGTTGAGCAGATATTGTCAAATTGTTCCCACGATTGAACTTTCTTAATATGGCTTGGATATGCACCAAAATGAGCTCAAATGTACACAAAAATAAATGCTATCTGCTGGTGCCAACCAATCTTCTCACAGATTTTTAGTTTTTGTATAATTGGCTTTAAATGCGACCTTAATGTACAGTTGAGCAGATATTGTCAAATTGTTCCCACGATGGAACTTTCTTAATATGGCTTGGATATGCACCAAAATGAGCTCAAATGTACACAAACATAAATGCTATCTGCTGGTGCCAACCAATCTTCTCACAGATTTTTAGTTTTTGTATAATTGGCTTTAAATGCGACCTTAATGTACAGTTGAGCAGATATTGTCAAATTGTTCCCACGATGGAACTTTCTTAATATGGCTTGGATATGCACCAAAATGAGCTCAAATGTACACAAAAATAAATGCTATCTGCTGGTGCCAACCAATCTTCTCACAGATTTTTAGTTTTTGTATAATTTGCTTTAGATGCGACCTTAATGTACAGTTGAGCAGATATTGTCAAATTGTTCCCACGATGGAACTTTCTTAATATGGCTTGGATATGCACCAAAATGAGCTCAAATGTACACATAAAAAAAAGCTATCTGCTGGTGCCAAACAATCTTCTCACAGATTTTGAGTTTTTGTATAATTGGCTTTAGATGCGACCTTAATGTACAGTTGAGCAGATATTGTCAAAATTTTTCCCACGATGGAACTTTCTTATTATGGCTTGGATATGCACCAAAATGAGCTCAAATGTACACAAAAATAAATGCTATCTGCTGGTGCCAACCAATCTTCTCACAGATTTTTAGTTTTTGTAAAATTGGCTTTAGACGCGACCTTAATGTACAGTTGAGCAGATATTGTCAAAATTGTTCCCACGATGGAACTTTCATAATATGGCTTGGATATGCACCAAAATGAGCTCAAATGTACACAAAAATAAATGCTATCTGCTGGTGGCAACCAATCTTCTCACAGATTTTGAGTTTTTGTATAATTGGCTTTAGATGCGACCTTAATGTACAGTTGAGCAGATATTGTCAAATTGTTCCCACGATGGAACTTTCTTAATATGGCTTGGATATGCACCAAAATGAGCTCAAATGTACACAAAAATAAATGCTATCTGCTTGTGCCAACCAATCTTCTCACAGATTTTTAGTTTTTGTATAATTGGCTTTAGATGCGACCTTAATGTACAGTTGAGCAGATATTGTCAAAATTGTTCCCTAGATGGAACTTTCTTAATATGGCTTGGATATGCACCAAAATGAGCTCAAATGTACACAAAAATAAATGCTATCTGCTGGTGGCAACCAATCTTCTCACAAATTTTTAGTTTTTGTATAATTGGCTTTAGATGCGACCTTAATGTACAGTTGAGCAGATATTGTCAAATTGTTCCCACGATTGAACTTTCTTAATATGGCTTGGATATGCACCAAAATGAGCTCAAATGTACACAAAAATAAATGCTATCTGCTGGTGGCAACCAATCTTCTCACAGAGGTTTAGTTTTTGTATAATTGGCTTTAGATGCGACCTTAATGTACAGTTGAGCAGATATTGTCAAATTGTTCCCACGATGGAACTTTCTTAATATGGCTTGGATATGCACCAAAATGAGCTCAAATGTACACAAAAATAAATGCTATCTGCTGGTGCCAACCAATCTTCTCACAGATTTTTAGTTTTTGTATAATTGGCTTTAGATGCGACCTTAATGTACAGTTGAGCAGATATTGTCAAAATTGTTCCCTAGATGGAACTTTCTTAATATGGCTTGGATATGCACCAAAATGAGCTCAAATGTACACAAAAATAAATGCTATCTCCTGGTGGCAACCAATCTTCTCACAGATTTTTAGTTTTTGTATAATTGGCTTTAGATGCGACCTTAATGTACAGTTGAGCAGATATTGTCAAATTGTTCCCACGATGGAACTTTCTTAATATGGCTTGGATATGCACCAAAATGAGCTCAAATGTACACAAAAATAAATGCTATCTGCTGGTGCCAACCAATCTTCTCACAGATTTTTAGTTTTTGTATAATTGGCTTTAGATGCGACCTTAATGTACAGTTGAGCAGATATTGTCAAAATTGTTCCCTAGATGGAACTTTCTTAATATGGCTTGGATATGCACCAAAATGAGCTCAAATGTACACAAAAATAAATGCTATCTCCTGGTGGCAACCAATCTTCTCACAGATTTTTAGTTTTTGTATAATTGGCTTTAGATGCGACCTTAATGTACAGTTGAGCAGATATTGTCAAATTGTTCCCACGATGGAACTTTCTTAATATGGCTTGGATATGCACCAAAATGAGCTCAAATGTACACAAAAATAAATGCTATCTGCTGGTGCCAACCAATCTTCTCACAGATTTTTAGTTTCTGTATAATTGGCTTTAGATGCGACCTTAATGTACAGTTGAGCAGATATTGTCAAAATTGTTCCCACGATGGAACTTTCTTAATATGGCTTGGATATGCACCAAAATGAGCTCAAATGTACACAAAAATTAATGCTATCTGCTGGTGGCAACCAATCTTCTCACAGATTTTTAGTTTTTGTATAATTGGCTTTAGATGCGACCTTAATGTACAGTTGAGCAGATATTGTCAAATTGTTCCCACGATTGAACTTTCTTAATATGGCTTGGATATGCACCAAAATGAGCTCAAATGTACACAAAAATAAATGCTATCTGCTGGTGCCAACCAATCTTCTCACAGATTTTTAGTTTTTGTATAATTGGCTTTAAATGCGACCTTAATGTAAAGTTGAGCAGATATTGTCAAATTGTTCCCACGATGGAACTTTCTTAATATGGCTTGGATATGCACCAAAATGAGCTCAAATGTACACAAAAATAAATGCTATCTGCTGGTGCCAACCAATCTTCTCACAGATTTTTAGTTTTTGTATAATTGGCTTTAGATGCGACCTTAATGTACAGTTGAGCAGATATTGTCAAAATTTTTCCCAAGATGGAACTTTCTTAATATGGCTTGGATATGCACCAAAATGAGCTCAAATGTACACAAAAATAAATGCTATCTGCTGGTGGCAACCAATCTTCTCACAGATTTTTAGTTTTTGTATAATTGGCTTTAGATGCGACCTTAATGTACAGTTGAGCAGATATTGTCAAATTGTTCCCTAGATGGAACTTTCTTAATAAGGCTTGGATATGCACCAAAATGAGCTCAAATGTACACAAAAATAAATGCTATCTGCTGGTGGCAACCAATCTTCTCACAGATTTTTAGTTTTTGTATAATTGGCTTTAGATGCGACCTTAATGTACAGTTGAGCAGATATTGTCAAATTGTTCCCACGATGGAACTTTCTCAATATGGCTTGGATATGCACCAAAATGAGCTCAAATGTACACAAAAATAAATGCTATCTGCTGGTGGCAACCAATCTTCTCACAGATTTTTAGTTTTTGTATTATTGGCTTTAGATGCGACCTTAATGTACAGTTGAGCAGATATTGTCAAATTGTTCCCACGATGGAACTTTCTTAATATGGCTTGGATATGCACCAAAATGAGCTCAAATGTACACAAAAATAAATGCTATCTGCTGGTGCCAACCAATCTTCTCACAGATTTTTAGTTTTTGTATAATTGGCTTTAGATGCGACCTTAATGTACAGTTGAGCAGATATTGTCAAAATTGTTCCCTAGATGGAACTTTCTTAATATGGCTTGGATATGCACCAAAATGAGCTCAAATGTACACAAAAATAAATGCTATCTCCTGGTGGCAACCAATCTTCTCACAGATTTTTAGTTTTTGTATAATTGGCTTTAGATGCGACCTTAATGTACAGTTGAGCAGATATTGTCAAATTGTTCCCACGATGGACCTTTCTTAATATGGCTTGGATATGCACCAAAATGAGCTCAAATGTACACAAAAATAAATGCTATCTGCTGGTGCCAACCAATCTTCTCACAGATTTTTAGTTTTTGTATAATTGGCTTTAGATGCGACCTTAATGTACAGTTGAGCAGATATTGTCAAATTGTTCCCACGATGGAACTTTCTTAATATGGCTTGGATATGCACCAAAATGAGCTCAAATGTACACAAAAATAAATGCTATCTGCTGGTGCCAACCAATCTTCTCACAGATTTTTAGTTTTTGTATAATTGGCTTTAGATGCGACCTTAATGTACAGTTGAGCAGATATTGTCAAAATTGTTCCCACGATGGAACTTTCTTAATATGGCTTGGATATGCACCAAAATGAGCTCAAATGTACACAAAAATAAATGCTATCTGCTGGTGGCAACCAATCTTCTCACATATTTTTAGTTTTTGTATAATTGGCTTTAGATGCGACCTTAATGTACAGTTGAGCAGATATTGTCAAATTGTTCCCACGATTGAACTTTCTTAATATGGCTTGGATATGCACCAAAATGAGCTCAAATGTACACAAAAATAAATGCTATCTGCTGGTGCCAACCAATCTTCTCACAGATTTTTAGTTTTTGTATAATTGGCTTTAAATGCGACCTTAATGTACAGTTGAGCAGATATTGTCAAATCTGTTCCCACGATGGAACTTTCTTAATATGGCTTGGATATGCACCAAAATGAGCTCAAATGTACACAAAAATAAATGCTATCTGCTGGTGCCAACCAATCTTCTCACAGATTTTTAGTTTTTGTATAATTGGCTTTAGATGCGACCTTAATGTACAGTTGAGCAGATATTGTCAAAATTGTTCCCACGATGGAACTTTCTTAATATGGCTTGGATATGCACCAAAATGAGCTCAAATGTACACAAAAATAAATGCTATCTGCTGTTGGCAACCAATCTTCTCACAGATTTTTAGTTTTTGTATAATTGGCTTTAGATGCGACCTTAATGTACAGTTGAGCAGATATTGTCAAATTGTTCCCACGATTGAACGTTCTCAATATGGCTTGGATATGCACCAAAATGAGCTCAAATGTACACAAAAATAAATGCTATCTGCTGGTGGCAACCAATCTTCTCACAGATTTTTAGTTTTTGTATAATTGTCTTTAGATGCGACCTTAATGTACAGTTGAGCAGATATTGTCAAATTGTTCACACGATGGAACTTTCTTATTATGGCTTGGATATGCACCAAAATGAGCTCAAATGTACACAAAAATAAATGCTATCTGCTGGTGCCAACCAATCTTCTCACAGATTTTTAGTTTTTGTATAATTGGCTTTAGATGCGACCTTAATGTACAGTTGAGCAGATATTGTCAAAATTGTTCCCACGATGGAACTTTCTTAATATGGCTTGGATATGCACCAAAATGAGCTCAAATGTACACAAAAATAAATGCTATCTGCTGGTGCCAACCAATCTTCTCACAGATTTTTAGTTTTTGTATAATTGGCTTTAGATGCGACCTTAATGTACAGTTGAGCAGATATTGTCAAAATTCTTCCCACGATGGAACTTTCTTAATATGGCTTGGATATGCACCAAAATGAGCTCAAATGTACACAAAAATAAATGCTATCTGCTGGTGCCAACCAATCTTCTCACAGATTTTGAGTTTTTGTATAATTGGCTTTAGATGCGACCTTAATGTACAGTTGAGCAGATATTGTCAAAATTGTTCCCACGATGGAACTTTCTTAATATGGCTTGGATATGCACCACAATGAGCTCAAATGTACACAAAAATAAATGCTATCTGCTGGTGGCAACCGATCTTCTCACAGATTTTAAGTTTTTGTATAATTGGCTTTAGATGCGACCTTAATGTACAGTTGAGCAGATATTGTCAAATTGTTCCCACGATGGAACTTTCTTAATATTGCTTGGATATGCACCAAAATGAGCTCAAATGTACACAAAAATAAATGCTATCTGCTGGTGGCAACCAATCTTCTCACAGATTTTTAGTTTTTGTATAATTGGCTTTAGATGCGACCTTAATGTACAGTTGAGCAGATATTGTCAAAATTGTTCCAACGATTGAATTTTCTTAATATGGCTTGGATATGCACCAAAATAAGCTCATATGTACACAAAAATAAATGCTATCTGCTGGTGCCAACCAATCTTCTCACAGATTTTTAGTTTTTGTATAATTGGCTTTAGATGCGACCTTAATGTACAGTTGAGCAGATATTGTCAAATTGTTCCCACGATGGAACTTTCTTAATATGGCTTGGATATGCACCAAAATGAGCTGAAATGTACACAAAAATAAATGCTATCTGCTGGTGCCAACCAATCTTCTCACAGATTTTGAGTTTTTGTATAATTGGCTTTAGATGCGACCTTAATGTGCAGTTGAGCAGATATTGTAAAAATTGTTCCCTAGATGGAACTTTCTTAATATGGCTTGGATATGCACCAAAATTAGCTCAAATGTACACAAAAATAAATGCTATCTGCTGGTGGCAACCAATCTTCTCACAGATATTTAGTTTTTGTATAATTGGCTTTAGATGCGACCTTAATGTACAGGTGAGCAGATATTGTCAAATTGTTCCCACGATGGAACTTTCTTAATATGGCTTGGATATGCGCCAAAATGAGCTCAAATGTACACAAAAATAAATGCTATCTGCTGGTGGCAACCAATCTTCTCACAGATTTTTAGTTTTTGTATAATTGGCTTTAGATGCGACCTTAATGTACAGTTGAGCAGATATTGTCAAATTGTTCCCACGATGGAACTTTCTCAATATGGCTTGGATATGCACCAAAATGAGCTCAAATGTACACAAAAATAAATGCTATCTGCTGGTGGCAACCAATCTTCTCACAGATTTTTAGTTTTTGTATAATTGGCTTTAGATGCGACCTTAATGTACAGTTGAGCAGATATTGTCAAATTGTTCCCTAGATGGAACTTTCTTAATAAGGCTTGGATATGCACCAAAATGAGCTCAAATGTACACAAAAATAAATGCTATCTGCTGGTGGCAACCAATCTTCTCACAGATTTTTAGTTTTTGTATAATTGGCTTTAGATGCGACCTTAATGTACAGTTGAGCAGATATTGTCAAATTGTTCCCACGATGGAACTTTCTCAATATGGCTTGGATATGCACCAAAATGAGCTCAAATGTACACAAAAATAAATGCTATCTGCTGGTGGCAACCAATCTTCTCACAGATTTTTAGTTTTTGTATAATTGGCTTTAGATGCGACCTTAATGTACAGTTGAGCAGATATTGTCAAATTGTTCCCACGATGGAACTTTCTTAATATGGCTTGGATATGCACCAAAATGAGCTCAAATGTACACAAAAATAAATGCTATCTGCTGGTGCCAACCAATCTTCTCACAGATTTTTAGTTTTTGTATAATTGGCTTTAGATGCGACCTTAATGTACAGTTGAGCAGATATTGTCAAAATTGTTCCCTAGATGGAACTTTCTTAATATGGCTTGGATATGCACCAAAATGAGCTCAAATGTACACAAAAATAAATGCTATCTCCTGGTGGCAACCAATCTTCTCACAGATTTTTAGTTTTTGTATAATTGGCTTTAGATGCGACCTTAATGTACAGTTGAGCAGATATTGTCAAATTGTTCCCACGATGGAACTTTCTTAATATGGCTTGGATATGCACCAAAATGAGCTCAAATGTACACAAAAATAAATGCTATCTGCTGGTGCCAACCAATCTTCTCACAGATTTTTAGTTTTTGTATAATTGGCTTTAGATGCGACCTTAATGTACAGTTGAGCAGATATTGTCAAATTGTTCCCACGATGGAACTTTCTTAATATGGCTTGGATATGCACCAAAATGAGCTCAAATGTACACAAAAATAAATGCTATCTGCTGGTGCCAACCAATCTTCTCACAGATTTTGAGTTTTTGTATAATTGGCTTTAGATGCGACCTTAATGTACAGTTGAGCAGATATTGTCAAAATTGTTCCCACGATGGAACTTTCTTAATATGGCTTGGACATGCATCAAAATGAGCTCAAATGTACACAAAAATAAATGCTATCTGCTGGTGGCAACCAATCTTCTCACATATTTTTAGTTTTTGTATAATTGGCTTTAGATGCGACCTTAATGTACAGTTAAACAGATATTGTCAAATTGTTCCCACGATTGAACTTTCTTAATATGGCTTGGATATGCACCAAAATGAGCTCAAATGTACACAAAAATAAATGCTATCTGCTGGTGCCAACCAATCTTCTCACAGATTTTTAGTTTTTGTATAATTGGCTTTAAATGCGACCTTAATGTACAGTTGAGCAGATATTGTCAAATCTGTTCCCACGATGGAACTTTCTTAATATGGCTTGGATATGCACCAAAATGAGCTCAAATGTACACAAAAATAAATGCTATCTGCTGGTGCCAACCAATCTTCTCACAGATTTTTAGTTTTTGTATAATTGGCTTTAGATGCGACCTTAATGTACAGTTGAGCAGATATTGTCAAAATTGTTCCCACGATGGAACTTTCTTAATATGGCTTGGATATGCACCAAAATGAGCTCAAATGTACACAAAAATAAATGCTATCTGCTGTTGGCAACCAATCTTCTCACAGATTTTTAGTTTTTGTATAATTGGCTTTAGATGCGACCTTAATGTACAGTTGAGCAGATATTGTCAAATTGTTCCCACGATTGAACGTTCTCAATATGGCTTGGATATGCACCAAAATGAGCTCAAATGTACACAAAAATAATTTCTATCTGCTGGTGGCAACCAATCTTCTCACAGATTTTTAGTTTTTGTATAATTGGCTTTAGATGCGACCTTAATGTACAGTTGAGCAGATATTGTCAAATTGTTCACACGATGGAACTTTCTTATTATGGCTTGGATATGCACCAAAATGAGCTCAAATGTACACAAAAATAAATGCTATCTGCTGGTGCCAACCAATCTTCTCACAGATTTTGAGTTTTTGTATAATTGGCTTTAGATGCGACCTTAATGTACAGTTGAGCAGATATTGTCAAATTGTTCCCACGATGGAACTTTCTTAATATGGCTTGGATATGCACCAAAATGAGCTCAAATGTAAACAAAAATAAATGCTATCTGCTGGTGGCAACCAATCTTCTCACAGATTTTTAGTTTTTGTATAATTGGCTTTAGATGCGACCTTAATGTACAGTTGAGCAGATATTGTCAAATTGTTCCCACGATGGAACTTTCTTATTATGGCTTGGATATGCACCAAAATGAGCTCAAATGTACACAAAAATAAATGCTATCTGCTGGTGCCAACCAATCTTCTCACAGATTTTTAGTTTTTGTATAATTGGCTTTAGATGCGACCTTAATGTACAGTTGAGCAGATATTGTCAAAATTCTTCCCACGATGGAACTTTCTTAATATGGCTTGGATATGCACCAAAATGAGCTCAAATGTACACAAAAATAAATGCTATCTGCTGGTGCCAACCAATCTTCTCACAGATTTTGAGTTTTTGTATAATTGGCTTTAGATGCGACCTTAATGTACAGTTGAGCAGATATTGTCAAAATTGTTCCCACGATGGAACTTTCTTAATATGGCTTGGATATGCACCACAATGAGCTCAAATGTACACAAAAATAAATGCTATCTGCTGGTGGCAACCGATCTTCTCACAGATTTTAAGTTTTTGTATAATTGGCTTTAGATGCGACCTTAATGTACAGTTGAGCAGATATTGTCAAATTGTTCCCACGATGGAACGTTCTTAATATGGCTTGGATATGCACCAAAATGAGCTCAAATGTACACAAAAATAAATGCTATCTGCTGGTGGCAACCAATCTTCTCACAGATTTTTAGTTTTTGTATAATTGGCTTTAGATGCGACCTTAATGTACAGTTGAGCAGATATTGTCAAAATTGTTCCAACGATTGAATTTTCTTAATATGGCTTGGATATGCACCAAAATAAGCTCAAATGTACACAAAAATAAATGCTATCTGCTGGTGCCAACCAATCGTCTCACAGATTTTTAGTTTTTGTATAATTGGCTTTAGATGCGACCTTAATGTACAGTTGAGCAGATATTGTCAAATTGTTCCCACGATGGAACTTTCTTAATATGGCTTGGATATGCACCAAAATGAGCTGAAATGTACACAAAAATAAATGCTATCTGCTGGTGCCAACCAATCTTCTCACAGATTTTTAGTTTTTGTATAATTGGCTTTAGATGCGACCTTAATGTGCAGTTGAGCAGATATTGTCAAAATTGTTCCCTAGATGGAACTTTCTTAATATGGCTTGGATATGCACCAAAATTAGCTCAAATGTACACAAAAATAAATGCTATCTGCTGGTGGCAACCAATCTTCTCACAGATTTTTAGTTTTTGTATAATTGGCTTTAGATGCGACCTTAATGTACAGTTGAGCAGATATTGTCAAAATTCTTCCCACGATGGAACTTTCTTAATATGGCTTGGATATGCACCAAAATGAGCTCAAATGTACACAAAAATAAATGCTATCTGCTGGTGCCAACCAATCTTCTCACAGATTTTGAGTTTTTGTATAATTGGCTTTAGATGCGACCTTAATGTACAGTTGAGCAGATATTGTCAAAATTGTTCCCACGATGGAACTTTCTTAATATGGCTTGGATATGCACCACAATGAGCTCAAATGTACACAAAAATAAATGCTATCTGCTGGTGGCAACCGATCTTCTCACAGATTTTCAGTTTTTGTATAATTGGCTTTAGATGCGACCTTAATGTACAGTTGAGCAGATATTGTTAAATTGTTCCCACGATGGAACGTTCTTAATATGGCTTGGATATGCACCAAAATGCGCTCAAATGTACACAAAAATAAATGCTATCTGCTGGTGGCAACCAATCTTCTCACAGATTTTTAGTTTTTGTATAATTGGCTTTAGATGCGACCTTAATGTACAGTTAAGCAGATATTGTCAAAATTGTTCCAACGATTGAATTTTCTTAATATGGCTTGGATATGCACCAAAATAAGCTCAAATGTACACAAAAATAAATGCTATCTGCTGGTGCCAACCAATCGTCTCACAGATTTTTAGTTTTTGTATAATTGGCTTTAGATGCGACCTTAATGTACAGTTGAGCAGATATTGTCAAATTGTTCCCACGATGGAACTTTCTTAATATGGCTTGGATATGCACCAAAATGAGCTGAAATGTACACAAAAATAAATGCTATCTGCTGGTACCAACCAATCTTCTCACAGATTTTTTGTTTTTGTATAATTGGCTTTAGATGCGACCTTAATGTGCAGTTGAGCAGATATTGTCAAAATTGTTCCCACGATGGAACTTTCTTAATATGGCTTGGATATGCACCAAAATTAGCTCAAATGTACACAAAAATAAATGCTATCTGCTGGTGGCAACCAATCTTCTCACAGATATTTAGTTTTTGTATAATTGGCTTTAGATGCGACCTTAATGTACAGGTGAGCAGATATTGTCAAATTGTTCCCACGATGGAACTTTCTTAATATGGCTTGGATATGCGCCAAAATGAGCTCAAATGTACACAAAAATAAATGCTATCTGCTGGTGGCAACCAATCTTCTCACAGATTTTTAGTTTTTGTATAATTGGCTTTAGATGCGACCTTAATGTACAGTTGAGCAGATATTGTCAAATTGTTCCCACGATTGAACTTTCTTAATATGGCTTGGATATGCACCAAAATGAGCTCAAATGTACACAAAAATAAATGCTATCTGCTGGTGGCAACCAATCTTCTCACAGATTTTTAGTTTTTGTATAATTGGCTTTAAATGCGACCTTAATGTACAGTTGAGCAGATATTGTCAAATTGTTCCCACGATGGAACTTTCTTAATATGGCTTGGATATGCACCAAAATGAGCTCAAATGTACACAAAAATAAATGCTATCTGCTGGTGGCAACCAATCTTCTCACAGATTTTTAGTTTTTGTATAATTGGCTTTAGATGCGACCTTAATGTACAGTTGAGCAGATATTGTCAAAATTTTTCCCACGATGGAACTTTCTTAATATGGCTTGGATATGCACCAAAATGAGCTCAAATGTACACAAAAATAAATGCTATCTGCTGGTGGCAACCAATCTTCTCACAGATTTTTAGTTTTTGTATAATTGGCTTTAGATGCGACCTTAATGTACAGTTGAGCAGATATTGTCAAATTGTTCCCACGATTGAACTTTCTCAATATGGCTTGGATATGCACCAAAATGAGCTCAAATGTACACAAAAATAAATGCTATCTGCTGGTGGCAACCAATCTTCTCACAGATTTTTAGTTTTTGTATAATTGGCTTTAGATGCGACCTTAATGTACAGTTGAGCAGATATTGTCAAATTGTTCCCACGATGGAACGTTCTTAATATGGCTTGGATATGCACCAAAATGAGCTCAAATGTACACAAAAATAAATGCTATCTGCTGGTGGCAACCAATCTTCTCACAGATTTTTAGTTTTTGTATAATTGGCTTTAGATGCGACCTTAATGTACAGTTGAGCAGATATTGTCAAAATTGTTCCAACGATTGAATTTTCTTAATATGGCTTGGATATGCACCAAAATAAGCTCAAATGTACACAAAAATAAATGCTATCTGCTGGTGCCAACCAATCGTCTCACAGATTTTTAGTTTTTGTATAATTGGCTTTAGATGCGACCTTAATGTACAGTTGAGCAGATATTGTCAAATTGTTCCCACGATGGAACTTTCTTAATATGGCTTGGATATGCACCAAAATGAGCTGAAATGTACACAAAAATAAATGCTATCTGCTGGTGGCAACCAATCTTCTCACAGATTTTTAGTTTTTGTATAATTGGCTTTAGATGCGACCTTAATGTGCAGTTGAGCAGATATTGTCAAAATTGTTCCCTAGATGGAACTTTCTTAATATGGCTTGGATATGCACCAAAATTAGCTCAAATGTACACAAAAATAAATGCTATCTGCTGGTGGCAACCAATCTTCTCACAGATATTTAGTTTTTGTATAATTGGCTTTAGATGCGACCTTAATGTACAGGTGAGCAGATATTGTCAAATTGTTCCCACGATGGAACTTTCTTAATATGGCTTGGATATGCGCCAAAATGAGCTCAAATGTACACAAAAATAAATGCTATCTGCTGGTGGCAACCAATCTTCTCACAGATTTTTAGTTTTTGTATAATTGGCTTTAGATGCGACCTTAATGTACAGTTGAGCAGATATTGTCAAATTGTTCCCACGATTGAACTTTCTTAATATGGCTTGGATATGCACCAAAATGAGCTCAAATGTACACAAAAATAAATGCTATCTGCTGGTGGCAACCAATCTTCTCACAGATTTTTAGTTTTTGTATAATGGGCTTTAGATGCGACCTTAATGTACAGTTGAGCAGATATTGTCAAAATTGTTCCCACGATGGAACTTTCTTAATATGGCTTGGATATGCATCAAAATGAGCTCAAATGTACACAAAAATAAATGCTATCTGCTGGTGGCAACCAATCTTCTCACAGATTTTTAGTTTTTGTATAATTGGCTTTAGATGCGACCTTAATGTACAGTTGAGCAGATATTGTCAAAATTGTTCCCACGATGGAACTTTCTTAATATGGCTTGGATATGCACCAAAATGAGCTCAAATGTACACAAAAGTAAATGCTATCTGCTGGTGCCAACCAATCTTCTCACAGATTTTTAGTTTTTGTATAATTGGCTTTAAATGCGACCTTAATGTACAGTTGAGCAGATATTGTCAAATTGTTCCCACGATGGAACTTTCTTAATATGGCTTGGATATGCACCAAAATGAGCTCAAATGTACACAAAAATAAATGCTATCTGCTGGTGGCAACCAATCTTCTCACAGATTTTTAGTTTTTGTATAATTGGCTTTAGATGCGACCTTAATGTACAGTTGAGCAGATATTGTCAAATTGTTCCCACGATTGAACTTTCTCAATATGGCTTGGATATGCACCAAAATGAGCTCAAATGTACACAAAAATAAATGCTATCTGCTGGTGGCAACCAATCTTCTCACAGATTTTTAGTTTTTGTATAATTGGCTTTAGATGCGACCTTAATGTACAGTTGAGCAGATATTGTCAAATTGTTCCCACGATTGAACTTTCTTAATATGGCTTGGATATGCACCAAAATGAGCTCAAATGTACACAAAAATAAATGCTATCTGCTGGTGGCAACCAATCTTCTCACAGATTTTTAGTTTTTGTATAATTGGCTTTAAATGCGACCTTAATGTACAGTTGAGCAGATATTGTCAAATTGTTCCCACGATGGAACTTTCTTAATATGGCTTGGATATGCACCAAAATGAGCTCAAATGTACACAAAAATAAATGCTATCTGCTGGTGGCAACCAATCTTCTCACAGATTTTTAGTTTTTGTATAATTGGCTTTAGATGCGACCTTAATGTACAGGTGAGCAGATATTGTCAAAATTTTTCCCACGATGGAACTTTCTTAATATGGCTTGGATATGCACCAAAATGAGCTCAAATGTACACAAAAGTAAATGCTATCTGCTGGTCCCAACCAATCTTCTCACAGATTTTTAGTTTTTGTATAATTGGCTTTAAATGCGACCTTAATGTACAGTTGAGCAGATATTGTCAAATTGTTCCCACGATGGAACTTTCTTAATATGGCTTGGATATGCACCAAAATGAGCTCAAATGTACACAAAAATAAATGCTATCTGCTGGTGGCAACCAATCTTCTCACAGATTTTTAGTTTTTGTATAATTGGCTTTAGATGCGACCTTAATGTACAGTTGAGCAGATATTGTCAAATTGTTCCCACGATTGAACTTTCTCAATATGGCTTGGATATGCACCAAAATGAGCTCAAATGTACACAAAAATAAATGCTATCTGCTGGTGGCAACCAATCTTCTCACAGATTTTTAGTTTTTGTATAATTGGCTTTAGATGCGACCTTAATGTACAGTTGAGCAGATATTGTCAAATTGTTCCCACGATGGAACTTTCTTAATAAGGCTTGGATATGCACCAAAATGAGCTCAAATGTACACAAAAATAAATGCTATCTGCTGGTGGCAACCAATCTTCTCACAGATTTTTAGTTTTTGTATAATTGGCTTTAGATGCGACCTTAATGTACAGTTGAGCAGATATTGTCAAATTGTTCCCACGATGGAACTTTCTTAATAAGGCTTGGATATGCACCACAATGAGCTCAAATGTACACAAAAATAAATGCTATCTGCTGGTGGCAACCGATCTTCTCACAGATTTTTAGTTTTTGTATAATTGGCTTTAGATGCGACCTTAATGTACAGTTGAGCAGATATTGTCAAATTGTTCCCACGATGGAACTTTCTTAATAAGGCTTGGATATGCACCAAAATGAGCTCAAATGTACACAAAAATAAATGCTATCTGCTGGTGGCAACCAATCTTCTCACAGATTTTTAGTTTTTGTATAATTGGCTTTAGATGCGACCTTAATGTACAGTTGAGCAGATATTGTCAAATTGTTCCCACGATGGAACTTTCTTAATATGGCTTGGATATGCACCAAAATGAGCTCAAATGTACACAAAAATAAATGCTATCTGCTGGTGGCAACCAATCTTCTCACAGATTTTTAGTTTTTGTATAATTGGCTTTAGATGCGACCTTAATGTACAGTTGAGCAGATATTGTCAAAATTGTTCCAACGATTGAATTTTCTTAATATGGCTTGGATATGCACCAAAATAAGCTCAAATGTACACAAAAATAAATGCTATCTGCTGGTGCCAACCAATCTTCTCACAGATTTTTAGTTTTTGTATAATTGGCTTTAGATGCGACCTTAATGTACAGTTGAGCAGATATTGTCAAATTGTTCCCACGATGGAACTTTCTTAATATGGCTTGGATATGCACCAAAATGAGCTGAAATGTACACAGAAATAAATGCTATCTGCTGGTGCCAACCAATCTTCTCACAGATTTTTAGTTTTTGTATAATTGGCTTTAGATGCGACCTTAATGTGCAGTTGAGCAGATATTGTAAAAATTGTTCCCTAGATGGAACTTTCTTAATATGGCTTGGATATGCACCAAAATTAGCTCAAATGTACACAAAAATAAATGCTATCTGCTGGTGGCAACCAATCTTCTCACAGATATTTAGTTTTTGTATAATTGGCTTTAGATGCGACCTTAATGTACAGGTGAGCAGATATTGTCAAATTGTTCCCACGATGGAACTTTCTTAATATGGCTTGGATATGCGCCAAAATGAGCTCAAATGTACACAAAAATAAATGCTATCTGCTGGTGGCAACCAATCTTCTCACAGATTTTTAGTTTTTGTATAATTGGCTTTAGATGCGACCTTAATGTACAGTTGAGCAGATATTGTCAAATTGTTCCCACGATGGAACTTTCTCAATATGGCTTGGATATGCACCAAAATGAGCTCAAATGTACACAAAAATAAATGCTATCTGCTGGTGGCAACCAATCTTCTCACAGATTTTTAGTTTTTGTATAATTGGCTTTAGATGCGACCTTAATGTACAGTTGAGCAGATATTGTCAAATTGTTCCCTAGATGGAACTTTCTTAATATGGCTTGGATATGCACCAAAATGAGCTCAAATGTACACAAAAATAAATGCTATCTGCTGGTGGCAACCAATCTTCTCACAGATTTTTAGTTTTTGTATAATTGGCTTTAGATGCGACCTTAATGTACAGTTGAGCAGATATTGTCAAATTGTTCCCACGATGGAACTTTCTCAATATGGCTTGGATATGCACCAAAATGAGCTCAAATGTACACAAAAATAAATGCTATCTGCTGGTGGCAACCAATCTTCTCACAGATTTTTAGTTTTTGTATAATTGGCTTTAGATGCGACCTTAATGTACAGTTGAGCAGATATTGTCAAATTGTTCCCACGATGGAACTTTCTTAATATGGCTTGGATATGCACCAAAATGAGCTCAAATGTACACAAAAATAAATGCTATCTGCTGGTGCCAACCAATCTTCTCACAGATTTTTAGTTTTTGTATAATTGGCTTTAGATGCGACCTTAATGTACAGTTGAGCAGATATTGTCAAAATTGTTCCCTAGATGGAACTTTCTTAATATGGCTTGGATATGCACCAAAATGAGCTCAAATGTACACAAAAATAAATGCTATCTCCTGGTGGCAACCAATCTTCTCACAGATTTTTAGTTTTTGTATAATTGGCTTTAGATGCGACCTTAATGTACAGTTGAGCAGATATTGTCAAATTGTTCCCACGATGGAACTTTCTTAATATGGCTTGGATATGCACCAAAATGAGCTCAAATGTACACAAAAATAAATGCTATCTGCTGGTGGCAACCAATCTTCTCACATATTTTTAGTTTTTGTATAATTGGCTTTAGATGCGACCTTAATGTACAGTTGAGCAGATATTGTCAAATTGTTCCCACGATGGAACTTTCTTAATATGGCTTGGATATGCACCAAAATGAGCTCAAATGTACACAAAAATAAATGCTATCTGCTGGTGCCAACCAATCTTCTCACAGATTTTTAGTTTTTGTATAATTGGCTTTAGATGCGACCTTAATGTACAGTTGAGCAGATATTGTCAAAATTGTTCCCACGATGGAACTTTCTTAATATGGCTTGGATATGCACCAAAATGAGCTCAAATGTACACAAAAATAAATGCTATCTGCTGGTGGCAACCAATCTTCTCACATATTTTTAGTTTTTGTATAATTGGCTTTAGATGCGACCTTAATGTACAGTTGAGCAGATATTGTCAAATTGTTCCCACGATTGAACTTTCTTAATATGGCTTGGATATGCACCAAAATGAGCTCAAATGTACACAAAAATAAATGCTATCTGCTGGTGCCAACCAATCTTCTCACAGATTTTTAGTTTTTGTATAATTGGCTTTAAATGCGACCTTAATGTACAGTTGAGCAGATATTGTCAAATCTGTTCCCACGATGGAACTTTCTTAATATGGCTTGGATATGCACCAAAATGAGCTCAAATGTACACAAAAATAAATGCTATCTGCTGGTGCCAACCAATCTTCTCACAGATTTTTAGTTTTTGTATAATTGGCTTTAGATGCGACCTTAATGTACAGTTGAGCAGATATTGTCAAAATTGTTCCCACGATGGAACTTTCTTAATATGGCTTGGATATGCACCAAAATGAGCTCAAATGTACACAAAAATAAATGCTATCTGCTGTTGGCAACCAATCTTCTCACAGATTTTGAGTTTTTGTATAATTGGCTTTAGATGCGACCTTAATGTACAGTTGAGCAGATATTGTCAAATTGTTCCCACGATTGAACGTTCTCAATATGGCTTGGATATGCACCAAAATGAGCTCAAATGTACACAAAAATAAATGCTATCTGCTGGTGGCAACCAATCTTCTCACAGATTTTTAGTTTTTGTATAATTGTCTTTAGATGCGACCTTAATGTACAGTTGAGCAGATATTGTCAAATTGTTCACACGATGGAACTTTCTTATTATGGCTTGGATATGCACCAAAATGAGCTCAAATGTACACAAAAATAAATGCTATCTGCTGGTGCCAACCAATCTTCTCACAGATTTTTAGTTTTTGTATAATTGGCTTTAGATGCGACCTTAATGTACAGTTGAGCAGATATTGTCAAAATTGTTCCCTAGATGGAACTTTCTTAATATGGCTTGGATATGCACCAAAATGAGCTCAAATGTACACAAAAATAAATGCTATCTCCTGGTGGCAACCAATCTTCTCACAGATTTTTAGTTTTTGTATAATTGGCTTTAGATGCGACCTTAATGTACAGTTGAGCAGATATTGTCAAATTGTTCCCACGATGGAACTTTCTTAATATGGCTTGGATATGCACCAAAATGAGCTCAAATGTACACAAAAATAAATGCTATCTGCTGGTGGCAACCAATCTTCTCACATATTTTTAGTTTTTGTATAATTGGCTTTAGATGCGACCTTAATGTACAGTTGAGCAGATATTGTCAAATTGTTCCCACGATGGAACTTTCTTAATATGGCTTGGATATGCACCAAAATGAGCTCAAATGTACACAAAAATAAATGCTATCTGCTGGTGCCAACCAATCTTCTCACAGATTTTTAGTTTTTGTATAATTGGCTTTAGATGCGACCTTAATGTACAGTTGAGCAGATATTGTCAAAATTGTTCCCACGATGGAACTTTCTTAATATGGCTTGGATATGCACCAAAATGAGCTCAAATGTACACAAAAATAAATGCTATCTGCTGTTGGCAACCAATCTTCTCACAGATTTTGAGTTTTTGTATAATTGGCTTTAGATGCGACCTTAATGTACAGTTGAGCAGATATTGTCAAATTGTTCCCACGATTGAACGTTCTCAATATGGCTTGGATATGCACCAAAATGAGCTCAAATGTACACAAAAATAAATGCTATCTGCTGGTGGCAACCAATCTTCTCACAGATTTTTAGTTTTTGTATAATTGTCTTTAGATGCGACCTTAATGTACAGTTGAGCAGATATTGTCAAATTGTTCACACGATGGAACTTTCTTATTATGGCTTGGATATGCACCAAAATGAGCTCAAATGTACACAAAAATAAATGCTATCTGCTGGTGCCAACCAATCTTCTCACAGATTTTTAGTTTTTGTATAATTGGCTTTAGATGCGACCTTAATGTACAGTTGAGCAGATATTGTCAAAATTGTTCCCTAGATGGAACTTTCTTAATATGGCTTGGATATGCACCAAAATGAGCTCAAATGTACACAAAAATAAATGCTATCTCCTGGTGGCAACCAATCTTCTCACAGATTTTTAGTTTTTGTATAATTGGCTTTAGATGCGACCTTAATGTACAGTTGAGCAGATATTGTCAAATTGTTCCCACGATGGAACTTTCTTAATATGGCTTGGATATGCACCAAAATGAGCTCAAATGTACACAAAAATAAATGCTATCTGCTGGTGGCAACCAATCTTCTCACATATTTTTAGTTTTTGTATAATTGGCTTTAGATGCGACCTTAATGTACAGTTGAGCAGATATTGTCAAATTGTTCCCACGATGGAACTTTCTTAATATGGCTTGGATATGCACCAAAATGAGCTCAAATGTACACAAAAATAAATGCTATCTGCTGGTGCCAACCAATCTTCTCACAGATTTTTAGTTTTTGTATAATTGGCTTTAGATGCGACCTTAATGTACAGTTGAGCAGATATTGTCAAAATTGTTCCCACGATGGAACTTTCTTAATATGGCTTGGATATGCACCAAAATGAGCTCAAATGTACACAAAAATAAATGCTATCTGCTGGTGGCAACCAATCTTCTCACATATTTTTAGTTTTTGTATAATTGGCTTTAGATGCGACCTTAATGTACAGTTGAGCAGATATTGTCAAATTGTTCCCACGATTGAACTTTCTTAATATGGCTTGGATATGCACCAAAATGAGCTCAAATGTACACAAAAATAAATGCTATCTGCTGGTGCCAACCAATCTTCTCACAGATTTTTAGTTTTTGTATAATTGGCTTTAAATGCGACCTTAATGTACAGTTGAGCAGATATTGTCAAATCTGTTCCCACGATGGAACTTTCTTAATATGGCTTGGATATGCACCAAAATGAGCTCAAATGTACACAAAAATAAATGCTATCTGCTGGTGCCAACCAATCTTCTCACAGATTTTTAGTTTTTGTATAATTGGCTTTAGATGCGACCTTAATGTACAGTTGAGCAGATATTGTCAAAATTGTTCCCACGATGGAACTTTCTTAATATGGCTTGGATATGCACCAAAATGAGCTCAAATGTACACAAAAATAAATGCTATCTGCTGTTGGCAACCAATCTTCTCACAGATTTTGAGTTTTTGTATAATTGGCTTTAGATGCGACCTTAATGTACAGTTGAGCAGATATTGTCAAATTGTTCCCACGATTGAACGTTCTCAATATGGCTTGGATATGCACCAAAATGAGCTCAAATGTACACAAAAATAAATGCTATCTGCTGGTGGCAACCAATCTTCTCACAGATTTTTAGTTTTTGTATAATTGTCTTTAGATGCGACCTTAATGTACAGTTGAGCAGATATTGTCAAATTGTTCACACGATGGAACTTTCTTATTATGGCTTGGATATGCACCAAAATGAGCTCAAATGTACACAAAAATAAATGCTATCTGCTGGTGCCAACCAATCTTCTCACAGATTTTGAGTTTTTGTATAATTGGCTTTAGATGCGACCTTAATGTACAGTTGAGCAGATATTGTCAAAATTGTTCCCACGATGGAACTTTCTTAATATGGCTTGGATATGCACCAAAATGAGCTCAAATGTACACAAAAATAAATGCTATCTGCTGGTGGCAACCAATCTTCTCACAGATTTTTAGTTTTTGTATAATTGGCTTTAGATGCGACCTTAATGTACAGTTGAGCAGATATTGTCAAATTGTTCCCACGATGGAACTTTCTTATTATGGCTTGGATATGCACCAAAATGAGCTCAAATGTACACAAAAATAAATGCTATCTGCTGGTGCCAACCAATCTTCTCACAGCTTTTTAGTTTTTGTATAATTGGCTTTAGATGCGACCTTAATGTACAGTTGAGCAGATATTGTCAAAATTCTTCCCACGATGGAACTTTCTTAATATGGCTTGGATATGCACCAAAATGAGCTCAAATGTACACAAAAATAAATGCTATCTGCTGGTGCCAACCAATCTTCTCACAGATTTTGAGTTTTTGTATAATTGGCTTTAGATGCGACCTTAATGTACAGTTGAGCAGATATTGTCAAAATTGTTCCCACGATGGAACTTTCTTAATATGGCTTGGATATGCACCACAATGAGCTCAAATGTACACAAAAATAAATGCCATCTGCTGGTGGCAACCGATCTTCTGACAGATTTTAAGTTTTTGTATAATTGGCTTTAGATGCGACCTTAATGTACAGTTGAGCAGATATTGTCAAATTGTTCCCACGATGGAACGTTCTTAATATGGCTTGGATATGCACCAAAATGAGCTCAAATGTACACAAAAATAAATGCTATCTGCTGGTGGCAACCAATCTTCTCACAGATTTTTAGTTTTTGTATAATTGGCTTTAGATGCGACCTTAATGTACAGTTGAGCAGATATTGTCAAAATTGTTCCAACGATTGAATTTTCTTAATATGGCTTGGATATGCACCAAAATAAGCTCAAATGTACACAAAAATAAATGCTATCTGCTGGTGCCAACCAATCGTCTCACAGATTTTTAGTTTTTGTATAATTGGCTTTAGATGCGACCTTAATGTACAGTTGAGCAGATATTGTCAAATTGTTCCCACGATGGAACTTTCTTAATATGGCTTGGATATGCACCAAAGTGAGCTGAAATGTACACACAAATAAATGCTATCTGCTGGTGCCAACCAATCTTCTCACAGATTTTTAGTTTTTGTATAATTGGCTTTAGATGCGACCTTAATGTGCAGTTGAGCAGATATTGTCAAAATTGTTCCCTAGATGGAACTTTCTTAATATGGCTTGGATATGCACCAAAATGAGCTCAAATGTACACAAAAATAAATGCTATCTGCTGGTGGCAACCAATCTTCTCACAGATATTTAGTTTTTGTATAATTGGCTTTAGATGCGACCTTAATGTACAGGTGAGCAGATATTGTCAAATTGTTCCCACGATGGAACTTTCTTAATATGGCTTGGATATGCGCCAAAATGAGCTCAAATGTACACAAAAATAAATGCTATCTGCTGGTGGCAACCAATCTTCTCACAGATTTTTAGTTTTTGTATAATTGGCTTTAGATGCGACCTTAATGTACAGTTGAGCAGATATTGTCAAATTGTTCCCACCATTGAACTTTCTTAATATGGCTTGGATATGCACCAAAATGAGCTCAAATGTACACAAAAAATAAATGCTATCTGCTGGTGGCAACCAATCTTCTCACAGATTTTTAGTTTTTGTATAATTGGCTTTAAATGCGACCTTAATGTACAGTTGAGCAGATATTGTCAAATTGTTCCCACGATGGAACTTTCTTAATATGGCTTGGATATGCACCAAAATGAGCTCAAATGTACACAAAAATAAATGCTATCTGCTGGTGGCAACCAATCTTCTCACAGATTTTTAGTTTTTGTATAATTGGCTTTAGATGCGACCTTAATGTACAGTTGAGCAGATATTGTCAAAATTTTTCCCACGATGGAACTTTCTTAATATGGCTTGGATATGCACCAAAATGAGCTCAAATGTACACAAAAATAAATGCTATCTGCTGGTGGCAACCAATCTTCTCACAGATTTTTAGTTTTTGTATAATTGGCTTTAGATGCGACCTTAATGTACAGTTGAGCAGATATTGTCAAATTGTTCCCACGATTGAACTTTCTCAATATGGCTTGGATATGCACCAAAATGAGCTCAAATGTACACAAAAATAAATGCTATCTGCTGGTGGCAACCAATCTTCTCACAGATTTTTAGTTTTTGTATAATTGGCTTTAGATGCGACCTTAATGTACAGTTGAGCAGATATTGTCAAATTGTTCCCACGATGGAACTTTCTTAATAAGGCTTGGATATGCACCAAAATGAGCTCAAATGTACACAAAAATAAATGCTATCTGCTGGTGGCAACCAATCTTCTCACAGATTTTTAGTTTTTGTATAATTGGCTTTAGATGCGACCTTAATGTACAGTTGAGCAGATATTGTCAAATTGTTCCCACGATGGAACTTTCTTAATAAGGCTTGGATATGCACCAAAATGAGCTCAAATGTACACAAAAATAAATGCTATCTGCTGGTGCCAACCAATCTTCTCACAGATTTTTAGTTTTTGTATAATTGGCTTTAGATGCGACCTTAATGTACAGTTGAGCAGATATTGTCAAAATTGTTCCCTAGATGGAACTTTCTTAATATGGCTTGGATATGCACCAAAATGAGCTCAAATGTACACAAAAATAAATGCTATCTCCTGGTGGCAACCAATCTTCTCACAGATTTTTAGTTTTTGTATAATTGGCTTTAGATGCGACCTTAATGTACAGTTGAGCAGATATTGTCAAATTGTTCCCACGATGGAACTTTCTTAATATGGCTTGGATATGCACCAAAATGAGCTCAAATGTACACAAAAATAAATGCTATCTGCTGGTGCCAACCAATCTTCTCACAGATTTTTAGTTTTTGTATAATTGGCTTTAGATGCGACCTTAATGTACAGTTGAGCAGATATTGTCAAATTGTTCCCACGATGGAACTTTCTTAATATGGCTTGGATATGCACCAAAATGAGCTCAAATGTACACAAAAATAAATGCTATCTGCTGGTGCCAACCAATATTCTCACAGATTTTTAGTTTTTGTATAACTGGCTTTAGATGCGACCTTAATGTACAGTTGAGCAGATATTGTCAAAATTGTTCCCACGATGGAACTTTCTTAATATGGCTTGGATATGCACCAAAATGAGCTCAAATGTACACAAAAATAAATGCTATCTGCTGGTGGCAACCAATCTTCTCACAGATATTTAGTTTTTGTATAATTGGCTTTAGATGCGACCATAATGTACAGGTGAGCAGATATTGTCAAATTGTTCCCACGATGGAACTTTCATAATATGGCTTGGATATGCACCAAAATGAGCTCAAATGTACACAAAAATAAATGCTATCTGCTGGTGCCAACCAATCTTCTCACAGATTTTTAGTTTTTGTATAATTGGCTTTAGATGCGACCTTAATGTACAGTTGAGCAGATATTGTCAAAATTTTTCCCACGATGGAACTTTCTTAATATGGCTTGGATATGCACCAAAATGAGCTCAAATGTACACAAAAATAAATGCTATCTGCTGGTGGCAACCAATCTTCTCACAGATTTTTAGTTTTTGTATAATTGGCTTTAGATGCGACCTTAATGTACAGTTGAGCAGATATTGTCAAATTGTTCCCACGATTGAACTTTCTCAATATGGCTTGGATATGCACCAAAATGAGCTCAAATGTACACAAAAATAAATGCTATCTGCTGGTGCCAACCAATCTTCTCACAGATTTTTAGTTTTTGTATAATTGGCTTTAGATGCGACCTTAATGTACAGTTGAGCAGATATTGTCAAAATTGTTCCCTAGATGGAACTTTCTTAATATGGCTTGGATATGCACCAAAATGAGCTCAAACGTACACAAAAATAAATGCTATCTGCTGGTGGCAACCAATCTTCTCACAGATATTTAGTTTTTGTATAATTGGCTTTAGATGCGACCTTAATGTACAGGTGAGCAGATATTGTCAAATTGTTCCCACGATGGAACTTTCTTAATATGGCTTGGATATGCACCAAAATGAGCTCAAATGTACACAAAAATAAATGCTATCTGCTGGTGCCAACCAATCTTCTCACAGATTTTTAGTTTTTGTATAATTGGCTTTAGATGCGACCTTAATGTACAGTTGAGCAGATATTGTCAAAATTTTTCCCACGATGGAACTTTCTTAATATGGCTTGGATATGCACCAAAATGAGCTCAAATGTACACAAAAATAAATGCTATCTGCTGGTGGCAACCAATCTTCTCACAGATTTTTAGTTTTTGTATAATTGGCTTTAGATGCGACCTTAATGTACAGTTGAGCAGATATTGTCAAATTGTTCCCACGATTGAACTTTCTCAATATGGCTTGGATATGCACCAAAATGAGCACAAATGTACACAAAAATAAATGCTATCTGCTGGTGGCAACCAATCTTCTCACAGATTTTTAGTTTTTGTATAATTGGCTTTAGATGCGACCTTAATGTACAGTTGAGCAGATATTGTCAAATTGTTCCCACGATGGAACTTTCTTAATAAGGCTTGGATATGCACCAAAATGAGCTCAAATGTACACAAAAATAAATGCTATCTGCTGGTGCCAACCAATCTTCTCACAGATTTTTAGTTTTTGTATAATTGGCTTTAGATGCGACCTTAATGTACAGTTGAGCAGATATTGTCAAAATTGTTCCCTAGATGGAACTTTCTTAATATGGCTTGGATATGCACCAAAATGAGCTCAAATGTACACAAAAATAAATGCTATCTGCTGGTGCCAACCAATCTTCTCACAGATTTTTAGTTTTTGTATAATTGGCTTTAGATGCGACCTTAATGTACAGTTGAGCAGATATTGTCAAAATTGTTCCCTAGATGGAACTTTCTTAATATGGCTTGGATATGCACCAAAATGAGCTCAAATGTACACAAAAATAAATGCTATCTCCTGGTGGCAACCAATCTTCTCACAGATTTTTAGTTTTTGTATAATTGGCTTTAGATGCGACCTTAATGTACAGTTGAGCAGATATTGTCAAATTGTTCCCACGATGGAACTTTCTTAATATGGCTTGGATATGCACCAAAATGAGCTCAAATGTACACAAAAATAAATGCTATCTGCTGGTGCCAACCAATCTTCTCACAGATTTTTAGTTTTTGTATAATTGGCTTTAGATGCGACCTTAATGTACAGTTGAGCAGATATTGTCAAATTGTTCCCACGATTGAACTTTCTCAATATGGCTTGGATATGCACCAAAATGAGCTCAAATGTACACAAAAATAAATGCTATCTGCTGGTGGCAACCAATCTTCTCACAGATTTTTAGTGTTTGTATAATTGGCTTTAGATGCGACCTTAATGTACAGTTGAGCAGATATTGTCAAATTGTTCCCACGATGGAACTTTCTTAATAAGGCTTGGATATGCACCAAAATGAGCTCAAATGTACACAAAAATAAATGCTATCTGCTGGTGCCAACCAATCTTCTCACAGATTTTTAGTTTTTGTATAATTGGCTTTAGATGCGACCTTAATGTACAGTTGAGCAGATATTGTCAAAATTGTTCCCTAGATGGAACTTTCTTAATATGGCTTGGATATGCACCAAAATGAGCTCAAATGTACACAAAAATAAATGCTATCTGCTGGTGGCAACCAATCTTCTCACAGATTTTTAGTTTTTGTATAATTTGCTTTAGATGCGACCTTAATGTACAGTTGAGCAGATATTGTCAAAATAGTTCCCTAGATGGAACTTTCTTAATATGGCTTGGATATGCACCAAAATGAGCTCAAATGTACACAAAAATAAATGCTATCTCCTGGTGGCAACCAATCTTCTCACAGATTTTTAGTTTTTGTATAATTGGCTTTAGATGCGACCTTAATGTACAGTTGAGCAGATATTGTCAAATTGTTCCCACGATGGAACTTTCTTAATATGGCTTGGATATGCACCAAAATGAGCTCAAATGTACACAAAAATAAATGCTATCTGCTGGTGGCAACCAATCTTCTCACAGATTTTTAGTTTTTGTATAATTGGCTTTAGATGCGACCTTAATGTACAGTTGAGCAGATATTGTCAAATTGTTCCCACGATTGAACTTTCTCAATATGGCTTGGATATGCACCAAAATGAGCTCAAATGTACACAAAAATAAATGCTATCTGCTGGTGGCAACCAATCTTCTCACAGATTTTTAGTTTTTGTATAATTGGCTTTAGATGCGACCTTAATGTACAGTTGAGCAGATATTGTCAAATTGTTCCCACGATGGAACTTTCTTAATAAGGCTTGGATATGCACCAAAATGAGCTCAAATGTACACAAAAATAAATGATATCTGCTGGTGCCAACCAATCTTCTCACAGATTTTTAGTTTTTGTATAATTGGCTTTAGATGCGACCTTAATGTACAGTTGAGCAGATATTGTCAAAATTGTTCCCTAGATGGAACTTTCTTAATATGGCTTGGATATGCACCAAAATGAGCTCAAATGTACACAAAAATAAATGCTATCTGCTGGTGCCAACCAATCTTCTCACAGATTTTTAGTTTTTGTATAATTGGCTTTAGATGCGACCTTAATGTACAGTTGAGCAGATATTGTCAAAATTGTTCCCTAGATGGAACTTTCTTAATATGGCTTGGATATGCACCAAAATGAGCTCAAATGTACACAAAAATAAATGCTATCTCCTGGTTGCAACCAATCTTCTCACAGATTCTTAGTTTTTGTATAATTGGCTTTAGATGCGACCTTAATGTACAGTTGAGCAGATATTGTCAAATTGTTCCCACGATGGAACTTTCTTAATATGGCTTGGATATGCACCAAAATGAGCTCAAATGTACACAAAAATAAATGCTATCTGCTGGTGCCAACCAATCTTCTCACAGATTTTTAGTTTTTGTATAATTGGCTTTAGATGCGACCTTAATGTACAGTTGAGCAGATATTGTCAAAATTGTTCCCTAGATGGAACTTTCTTAATATGGCTTGGATATGCACCAAAATGAGCTCAAATGTACACAAAAATAAATGCTATCTCCTGGTGGCAACCAATCTTCTCACAGATTTTTAGTTTTTGTATAATTGGCTTTAGATGCGACCTTAATGTACAGTTGAGCAGATATTGTCAAATTGTTCCCACGATGGAACTTTCTTAATATGGCTTGGATATGCACCAAAATGAGCTCAAATGTACACAAAAATAAATGCTATCTGCTGGTGGCAACCAATCTTCTCACAGATTTTTAGTTTTTGTATAATTGGCTTTAGATGCGACCTTAATGTACAGTTGAGCAGATATTGTCAAATTGTTCCCACGATTGAACTTTCTCAATATGGCTTGGATATGCACCAAAATGAGCTCAAATGTACACAAAAATAAATGCTATCTGCTGGTGGCAACCAATCTTCTCACAGATTTTTAGTTTTTGTATAATTGGCTTTAGATGCGACCTTAATGTACAGTTGAGCAGATATTGTCAAATTGTTCCCACGATGGAACTTTCTTAATAAGGCTTGGATATGCACCAAAATGAGCTCAAATGTACACAAAAATAAATGATATCTGCTGGTGCCAACCAATCTTCTCACAGATTTTTAGTTTTTGTATAATTGGCTTTAGATGCGACCTTAATGTACAGTTGAGCAGATATTGTCAAAATTGTTCCCTAGATGGAACTTTCTTAATATGGCTTGGATATGCACCAAAATGAGCTCAAATGTACACAAAAATAAATGCTATCTGCTGGTGCCAACCAATCTTCTCACAGATTTTTAGTTTTTGTATAATTGGCTTTAGATGCGACCTTAATGTACAGTTGAGCAGATATTGTCAAAATTGTTCCCTAGATGGAACTTTCTTAATATGGCTTGGATATGCACCAAAATGAGCTCAAATGTACACAAAAATAAATGCTATCTCCTGGTGGCAACCAATCTTCTCACAGATTTTTAGTTTTTGTATAATTGGCTTTAGATGCGACCTTAATGTACAGTTGAGCAGATATTGTCAAATTGTTCCCACGATGGAACTTTCTTAATATGGCTTGGATATGCACCAAAATGAGCTCAAATGTACACAAAAATAAATGCTATCTGCTGGTGCCAACCAATCTTCTCACAGATTTTTAGTTTTTGTATAATTGGCTTTAGATGCGACCTTAATGTACAGTTGAGCAGATATTGTCAAAATTGTTCCCTAGATGGAACTTTCTTAATATGGCTTGGATATGCACCAAAATTAGCTCAAATGTACACAAAAATAAATGCTATCTGCTGGTGGCAACCAATCTTCTCACAGATATTTAGTTTTTGTATAATTGGCTTTAGATGCGACCTTAATGTACAGGTGAGCAGATATTGTCAAATTGTTCCCACGATGGAACTTTCTTAATATGGCTTGGATATGCACCAAAATGAGCTCAAATGTACACAAAAATAAATGCTATCTGCTGGTGCCAACCAATCTTCTCACAGATTTTTAGTTTTTGTATAATTGGCTTTAGATGCGACCTTAATGTACAGTTGAGCAGATATTGTCAAAATTTTTCCCACGATGGAACTTTCTTAATATGGCTTGGATATGCACCAAAATGAGCTCAAATGTACACAAAAATAAATGCTATCTGCTGGTGGCAACCAATCTTCTCACAGATTTTTAGTTTTTGTATAATTGGCTTTAGATGCGACCTTAATGTACAGTTGAGCAGATATTGTCAAATTGTTCCCACGATGGAACTTTCTTAATAAGGCTTGGATATGCACCAAAATGAGCTCAAATGTACACAAAAATAAATGCTATCTGCTGGTGCCAACCAATCTTCTCACAGATTTTTAGTTTTTGTATAATTGGCTTTAGATGCGACCTTAATGTACAGTTGAGCAGATATTGTCAAAATTGTTCCCTAGATGGAACTTTCTTAATATGGCTTGGATATGCACCAAAATGAGCTCAAATGTACACAAAAAAAAATGCTATCTGCTGGTGCCAACCAATCTTCTCACAGATTTTTAGTTTTTGTATAATTGGCTTTAGATGCGACCTTAATGTACAGTTGAGCAGATATTGTCAAAATTGTTCCCTAGATGGAACTTTCTTAAAATGGCTTGGATATGCACCAAAATGAGCTCAAATGTACACAAAAATAAATGCTATCTCCTGGTGGCAACCATTCTTCTCACAGATTTTTAGTTTTTGTATAATTGACTTTAGATGCGACCTTAATGTACAGTTGAGCAGATATTGTCAAATTGTTCCCACGATGGAACTTTCTTAATATGGCTTGGATATGCACCAAAATGAGCTCAAATGTACACAAAAATAAATGCTATCTGCTGGTGCCAACCAATCTTCTCACAGATTTTTAGTTTTTGTATAATTGGCTTTAGATGCGACCTTAATGTACAGTTGAGCAGATATTGTCAAATTGTTCCCACGATTGAACTTTCTCAATATGGCTTGGATATGCACCAAAATGAGCTCAAATGTACACAAAAATAAATGCTATCTGCTGGTGGCAACCAATCTTCTCACAGATTTTTAGTTTTTGTATAATTGGCTTTAGATGCGACCTTAATGTACAGTTGAGCAGATATTGTCAAATTGTTCCCACGATGGAACTTTCTTAATAAGGCTTGGATATGCACCAAAATGAGCTCAAATGTACACAAAAATAAATGCTATCTGCTGGTGCCAACCAATCTTCTCACAGATTTTTAGTTTTTGTATAATTGGCTTTAGATGCGACCTTAATGTACAGTTGAGCAGATATTGTCAAAATTGTTCCCTAGATGGAACTTTCTTAATATGGCTTGGATATGCACCAAAATGAGCTCAAATGTACACAAAAATAAATGCTATCTGCTGGTGCCAACCAATCTTCTCACAGATTTTAAGTTTTTGTATAATTGGCTTTAGATGCGACCTTAATGTACAGTTGAGCAGATATTGTCAAAATTGTTCCCTAGATGGAACTTTCTTAATATGGCTTGGATATGCACCAAAATGAGCTCAAATGTACACAAAAATAAATGCTATCTCCTGGTGGCAACCAATCTTCTCACAGATTTTTAGTTTTTGTATAATTGGCTTTAGATGCGACCTTAATGTACAGTTGAGCAGATATTGTCAAATTGTTCCCACGATGGAACTTTCTTAATATGGCTTGGATATGCACCAAAATGAGCTCAAATGTACACAAAAATAAATGCTATCTGCTGGTGCCAACCAATCTTCTCACAGATTTTTAGTTTTTGTATAATTGGCTTTAGATGCGACCTTAATGTACAGTTGAGCAGATATTGTCAAATTGTTCCCACGATGGAACTTTCTTAATATGGCTTGGATATGCACCAAAATGAGCTCAAATGTACACAAAAATAAATGCTATCTGCTGGTGCCAACCAATCTTCTCACAGATATTTAGTTTTTGTATAATTGGCTTTAGATGCGACCTTAATGTACAGGTGAGCAGATATTGTCAAATTGTTCCCACGATGGAACTTTCTTAATATGGCTTGGATATGCACCAAAATGAGCTCAAATGTACACAAAAATAAATGCTATCTGCTGGTGCCAACCAATCTTCTCACAGATTTTTAGTTTTTGTATAATTGGCTTTAGATGCGACCTTAATGTACAGTTGAGCAGATATTGTCAAAATTTTTCCCACGATGGAATTTTCTTAATATGGCTTGGATATGCACCAAAATGAGCTCAAATGTACACAAAAATAAATGCTATCTGCTGGTGGCAACCAATCTTCTCACAGATTTTTAGTTTTTGTATAATTGGCTTTAGATGCGACCTTAATGTACAGTTGAGCAGATATTGTCAAAATTGTTCCCTAGATGGAACTTTCTTAATATGGCTTGGATATGCACCAAAATTAGCTCAAATGTACACAAAAATAAATGCTATCTGCTGGTGGCAACCAATCTTCTCACAGATATTTAGTTTTTGTATAATTGGCTTTAGATGCGACCTTAATGTACAGGTGAGCAGATATTGTCAAATTGTTCCCACGATGGAACTTTCTTAATATGGCTTGGATATGCACCAAAATGAGCTCAAATGTACACAAAAATAAATGCTATCTGCTGGTGCCAACCAATCTTCTCACAGATTTTTAGTTTTTGTATAATTGGCTTTAGATGCGACCTTAATGTACAGTTGAGCAGATATTGTCAAAATTTTTCCCACGATGGAACTTTCTTAATATGGCTTGGATATGCACCAAAATGAGCTCAAATGTACACAAAAATAAATGCTATCTGCTGGTGGCAACCAATCTTCTCACAGATTTTTAGTTTTTGTATAATTGGCTTTAGATGCGACCTTAATGTACAGTTGAGCAGATATTGTCAAATTGTTCCCACGATGGAACTTTCTTAATAAGGCTTGGATATGCACCAAAATGAGCTCAAATGTACACAAAAATAAATGCTATCTGCTGGTGCCAACCAATCTTCTCACAGATTTTTAGTTTTTGTATAATTGGCTTTAGATGCGACCTTAATGTACAGTTGAGCAGATATTGTCAAAATTGTTCCCTAGATGGAACTTTCTTAATATGGCTTGGATATGCACCAAAATGAGCTCAAATGTACACAAAAAAAAATGCTATCTGCTGGTGCCAACCAATCTTCTCACAGATTTTTAGTTTTTGTATAATTGGCTTTAGATGCGACCTTAATGTACAGTTGAGCAGATATTGTCAAAATTGTTCCCTAGATGGAACTTTCTTAAAATGGCTTGGATATGCACCAAAATGAGCTCAAATGTACACAAAAATAAATGCTATCTCCTGGTGGCAACCAATCTTCTCACAGATTTTTAGTTTTTGTATAATTGACTTTAGATGCGACCTTAATGTACAGTTGAGCAGATATTGTCAAATTGTTCCCACGATGGAACTTTCTTAATATGGCTTGGATATGCACCAAAATGAGCTCAAATGTACACAAAAATAAATGCTATCTGCTGGTGCCAACCAATCTTCTCACAGATTTTTAGTTTTTGTATAATTGGCTTTAGATGCGACCTTAATGTACAGTTGAGCAGATATTGTCAAATTGTTCCCACGATTGAACTTTCTCAATATGGCTTGGATATGCACCAAAATGAGCTCAAATGTACACAAAAATAAATGCTATCTGCTGGTGGCAACCAATCTTCTCACAGATTTTTAGTTTTTGTATAATTGGCTTTAGATGCGACCTTAATGTACAGTTGAGCAGATATTGTCAAATTGTTCCCACGATGGAACTTTCTTAATAAGGCTTGGATATGCACCAAAATGAGCTCAAATGTACACAAAAATAAATGCTATCTGCTGGTGCCAACCAATCTTCTCACAGATTTTTAGTTTTTGTATAATTGGCTTTAGATGCGACCTTAATGTACAGTTGAGCAGATATTGTCAAAATTGTTCCCTAGATGGAACTTTCTTAATATGGCTTGGATATGCACCAAAATGAGCTCAAATGTACACAAAAATAAATGCTATCTGCTGGTGCCAACCAATCTTCTCACAGATTTTTAGTTTTTGTATAATTGGCTTTAGATGCGACCTTAATGTACAGTTGAGCAGATATTGTCAAATTGTTCCCACGATGGAACTTTCTTAATATGGCTTGGATATGCACCAAAATGAGCTCAAATGTACACAAAAATAAATGCTATCTGCTGGTGCCAACCAATCTTCTCACATATTTTTAGTTTTTGTATAATTGGCTTTAGATGCGACCTTAATGTACAGTTGAGCAGATATTGTCAAATTGTTCCCACGATGGAACTTTCTTAATATGGCTTGGATATGCACCAAAATGAGCTCAAATGTACACAAAAATAAATGCTATCTGCTGGTGCCAACCAATCTTCTCACAGATATTTAGTTTTTGTATAATTGGCTTTAGATGCGACCTTAATGTACAGGTGAGCAGATATTGTCAAATTGTTCCCACGAGAGAAACTTTCTTAATATGGCTTGGATATGCACCAAAATGAGCTCAAATGTACACAAAAATAAATGCTATCTGCTGGTGCCAACCAATCTTCTCACAGATTTTTAGTTTTTGTATAATTGGCTTTAGATGCGACCTTAATGTACAGTTGAGCAGATATTGTCAAAATTTTTCCCACGATGGAATTTTCTTAATATGGCTTGGATATGCACCAAAATGAGCTCAAATGTACACAAAAATAAATGCTATCTGCTGGTGGCAACCAATCTTCTCACAGATTTTTAGTTTTTGTATAATTGGCTTTAGATGCGACCTTAATGTACAGTTGAGCAGATATTGTCAAATTGTTCCCACGATGGAACTTTCTTAATAAGGCTTGGATATGCACCAAAATGAGCTCAAATGTACACAAAAATAAATGCTATCTGCTGGTGCCAACCAATCTTCTCACAGATTTTTAGTTTTTGTATAATTGGCTTTAGATGCGACCTTAATGTACAGTTGAGCAGATATTGTCAAAATTGTTCCCTAGATGGAACTTTCTTAATATGGCTTGGATATGCACCAAAATGAGCTCAAATGTACACAAAAATAAATGCTATCTGCTGGTGCCAACCAATCTTCTCACAGATTTTTAGTTTTTGTATAATTGGCTTTAGATGCGACCTTAATGTACAGTTGAGCAGATATTGTCAAATTGTTCCCACGATTGAACTTTCTCAATATGGCTTGGATATGCACCAAAATGAGCTCAAATGTACACAAAAATAAATGCTATCTGCTGGTGCCAACCATCTTCTCACAGATTTTTAGTTTTTGTATGATTGGCTTTAGATGCGACCTTAATGTACAGTTGAGCAGATATTGTCAACATTTTTCCCACGATTGAACTTTCTTAATATGGCTTGGATATGCACCAAAATGAGCTCAAATGTACACAAAAATAAATGCTATCTGCTGGTGGCAACCAATCTTCTCACAGATTTTTAGTTTTTGTATAATTGGCTTTAGATGCGACCTTAATGTACAGTTGAGCAGATATTGTCAAATTGTTCCCACGATTGAACTTTCTCAATATGGCTTGGATATGCACCAAAATGAGCTCAAATGTACACAAAAATAAATGCTATCTGCTGGTGGCAACCAATCTTCTCACAGATTTTTAGTTTTTGTATAATTGGCTTTAGATGCGACCTTAATGTACAGTTGAGCAGATATTGTCAAATTGTTCCCACGATGGAACTTTCTTAATAAGGCTTGGATATGCACCAAAATGAGCTCAAATGTACACAAAAATAAATGCTATCTGCTGGTGCCAACCAATCTTCTCACAGATTTTTAGTTTTTGTATAATTGGCTTTAGATGCGACCTTAATGTACAGTTGAGCAGATATTGTCAAATTGTTCCCACGATGGAACTTTCTTAATAAGGCTTGGATATGCACCAAAATGAGCTCAAATGTACACAAAAATAAATGCTATCTGCTGGTGCCAACCAATCTTCTCACAGATTTTTAGTTTTTGTATAATTGGCTTTAGATGCGACCTTAATGTACAGTTGAGCAGATATTGTCAAATTGTTCCCACGATGGAACTTTCTTAATAAGGCTTGGATATGCACCAAAATGAGCTCAAATGTACACAAAAATGAATGCTATCTCCTGGTGGCAACCAATCTTCTCACAGATTTTTAGTTTTTGTATAATTGGCTTTAGATGCGACCTTAATGTACAGTTGAGCAGATATTGTCAAATTGTTCCAACGATGGAACTTTCTTAATATGGCTTGGATATGCACCAAAATGAGCTCAAATGTACACAAAAATAAATGCTATCTGCTGGTGCCAACCAATCTTCTCACAGATTTTTAGTTTTTGTATAATTGGCTTTAGATGCGACCTTAATGTACAGTTGAGCAGATATTGTCAAAATTGTTCCCTAGATGGAACTTTCTTAATATGGCTTGGATATGCACCAAAATGAGCTCAAATGTACACAAAAATGAATGCTATCTCCTGGTGGCAACCAATCTTCTCACAGATTTTTAGTTTTTGTATAATTGGCTTTAGATGCGACCTTAATGTACAGTTGAGCAGATATTGTCAAATTGTTCCAACGATGGAACTTTGTTAATAAGGCTTGGATATGCACCAAAATGAGCTCAAATGTACACAAAAATAAATGCTATCTGCTGGTGCCAACCAATCTTCTCACAGATTTTTAGTTTTTGTATAATTGGCTTTAGATGCGACCTTAATGTACAGTTGAGCAGATATTGTCAAAATTGTTCCCTAGATGGAACTTTCTTAATATGGCTTGGATATGCACCAAAATGAGCTCAAATGTACACAAAAATAAATGCTATCTGCTGGTGCCAACCAATCTTCTCACAGATTTTTAGTTTTTGTATAATTGGCTTTAGATGCGACCTTAATGTACAGTTGAGCAGATATTGTCAAAATTGTTCCCTAGATGGAACTTTCTTAATATGGCTTGGATATGCACCAAAATGAGCTCAAATGTACACAAAAATAAATGCTATCTCCTGGGGGCAACCAATCTTCTCACAGATTTTTAGTTTTTGTATAATTGGCTTTAGATGCGACCTTAATGTACAGTTGAGCAGATATTGTCAAAATTGTTCCCTAGATGGAACTTTCTTAATAAGGCTTGGATATGCACCAAAATGAGCTCAAATGTACACAAAAATAAATGCTATCTGCTGGTGCCAACCAATCTTCTCACAGATTTTTAGTTTTTGTATAATTGGCTTTAGATGCGACCTTAATGTACAGTTGAGCAGATATTGTCAAAATTGTTCCCTAGATGGAACTTTCTTAATATGGCTTGGATATGCACCAAAATGAGCTCAAATGTACACAAAAATAAATGCTATCTGCTGGTGCCAACCAATCTTCTCACAGATTTTTAGTTTTTGTATAATTGGCTTTAGATGCGACCTTAATGTACAGTTGAGCAGATATTGTCAAAATTGTTCCCTAGATGGAACTTTCTTAATATGGCTTGGATATGCACCAAAATGAGCTCAAATGTACACAAAAATAAATGCTATCTCCTGGTGGCAACCAATCTTCTCACAGATTTTGAGTTTTTGTATAATTGGCTTTAGATGCGACCTTAATGTACAGTTGAGCAGATATTGTCAAATTGTTCCAACGATGGAACTTTCTTAATAAGGCTTGGATATGCACCAAAATGAGCTCAAATGTACACAAAAATAAATGCTATCTGCTGGTGCCAACCAATCTTCTCACAGATTTTTAGTTTTTGTATAATTGGCTTTAGATGCGACCTTAATGTACAGTTGAGCAGATATTGTCAAAATTGTTCCCTAGATGGATAATATGGCTTGGATATGCACCAAAAATGAGCTCAAATGTACACAAAAATAAATGCTATCTGCTGGTGCCAACCAATCTTCTCACAGATTTTTAGTTTTTTGTATAATTAGCTTTAGATGCGACCTTAATGTACATTTGAGCAGATATTGTCAAAATTGTTCCCTAGATGGAACTTTCTTAATATTGGCTTGGGATATGCACCAAAATGAGCTCAAATGTACACAAAAATAAATGCTCATCTCCTGGTGGCAACCAATCTTCTCCACAGATTTTTAGTTTTTGTATAATTGGCTTTAGATGCGACCTTAATGTACAGTTGAGCAGATATTGTCAAATTGTTCCCACGATGGAACTTTCTTAATATGGCTTGGATATGCACCAAAATGAGCTCAAATGTACACAAAAAATAAATGCTATCTGCTGGTGCCAACCAATCTTCTCACAGATTTTTAGTTTTTGTATAATTGGCTTTAGATGCGACCTTAATGTACAGTTGAGCAGATATTGTCAAATTGTTCCCACGATTGAACTTTCTCAATATGGCTTGGATATGCACCAAAATGAGCTCAAATGTACACAAAAATAAATGCTATCTGCTGGTGCCAACCAATCTTCTCACAGATTTTTAGTTTTTGTATAATTGGCTTTAGATGCGACCTTAATGTACAGTTGAGCTGATATTGTCACAATTTTTCCCACGATGGAACTTTCTTAATATGGCTTGGATATGCACCAAAATGAGCTCAAATGTACACAAAAATAAATGCTATCTGCTGGTGGCAACCAATCTTCTCACAGATTTTTAGTTTTTGTATAATTGGCTTTAGATGCGACCTTAATGTACAGTTGTGCAGATATTGTCAAATTGTTCCCACGATTGAACTTTCTCAATATGGCTTGGATATGCACCAAAATGAGCTCAAATGTACACAAAAATAAATGCTATCTGCTGGTGGCAACCAATCTTCTCACAGATTTTTAGTTTTTGTATAATTGGCTTTAGATGCGACCTTAATGTACAGTTGAGCAGATATTGTCAAATTGTTCCCACGATTGAACTTTCTCAATATGGCTTGGATATGCACCAAAATGAGCTCAAATGTACACAAAAATAAATGCTATCTGCTGGTGCCAACCAATCTTCTCACAGATTTTTAGTTTTTGTATAATTGGCTTTAGATGCGACCTTAATGTACAGTTGAGCAGATATTGTCACAATTTTTCCCACGATGGAACTTTCTTAATATGGCTTGGATATGCACCAAAATGAGCTCAAATGTACACAAAAATAAATGCTATCTGCTGGTGGCAACCAATCTTCTCACAGATTTTTAGTTTTTGTATAATTGGCTTTAGATGCGACCTTAATGTACAGTTGAGCAGATATTGTCAAATTGTTCCCACGATTGAACTTTCTCAATATGGCTTGGATATGCACCAAAATGAGCTCAAATGTACACAAAAATAAATGCTATCTGCTGGTGGCAACCAATCTTCGCACAGATTTTTAGTTTTTGTATAATTGGCTTTAGATGCGACCTTAATGTACAGTTGAGCAGATATTGTCAAATTGTTCCCACGATGGAACTTTCTTAATAAGGCTTGGATATGCACCAAAATGAGCTCAAATGTACACAAAAATAAATGCTATCTGCTGGTGCCAACCAATCTTCTCACAGATTTTTAGTTTTTGTATAATTGGCTTTAGATGCGACCTTAATATACAGTTGAGCAAATATTGTCAAAATTGTTCCCTAGATGGAACTTTCTTAATATGGCTTGGATATGCACCAAAATGAGCTCAAATGTACACAAAAAATAAATGCTATCTGCTGGTGCCAACCAATCTTCTCACAGATTTTTAGTTTTTGTATAATTGGCTTTAGATGCGACCTTAATGTACAGTTGAGCAGATATTGTCAAAATTGTTCCCTAGATGGAACTTTCTTAATATGGCTTGGATATGCACCAAAATGAGCTCAAATGTACACAAAAATAAATGCTATCTCCTGGTGGCAACCAATCTTCTCACAGATTTTTGGTTTTTGTATAATTGGCTTTAGATGCGACCTTAATGTACAGTTGAGCAGATATTGTCAAATTGTTCCCACGATGGAATTTTCTTAATATGGCTTGGATATGCACCAAAATGAGCTCAAATGTACACAAAAATAAATGCTATCTGCTGGTGCCAACCAATCTTCTCACAGATTTTTAGTTTTTGTATAATTGGCTTTAGATGCGACCTTAATGTACAGTTGAGCAGATATTGTCAAATTGTTCCCACGATGGAACTTTCTTAATATGGCTTGGATATGCACCAAAATTAGCTCAAATGTACACAAAAATAAATGCTATCTGCTGGTGCCAACCAATCTTCTCACAGATTTTTAGTTTTTGTATAATTGGCTTTAGATGCGACCTTAATGTACAGTTGAGCAGATATTGTCAAATTGTTCCCACGATTGAACTTTCTCAATATGGCTTGGATATGCACCAAAATGAGCTCAAATGTACACAAAAATAAATGCTATCTGCTGGTGCCAACCAATCTTCTCACAAATTTTTAGTTTTTGTATAATTGGCTTTAGATGCGATCTTAATGTACAGTTGAGCAGATATTGTCAAATTGTTCCCACGATGGAACTTTCTTAATATGGCTTGGATATGCACCAAAATGAGCTCAAATGTACACAAAAATAAATGCTATCTGCTGGTGCCAACCAATCTTCTCACAGATATTTAGTTTTTGTATAATTGGCTTTAGATGCGACCTTAATGTACAGGTGAGCAGATATTGTCAAATTGTTCCCACGATGGAACTTTCTTAATATGGCTTGGATATGCACCAAAATGAGCTCAAATGTACACAAAAATAAATGCTATCTGCTGGTGCCAACCAATCTTCTCACAGATTTTTAGTTATTGTATAATTGGCTTTAGATGCGACCTTAATGTACAGTTGAGCAGATATTGTCAAATTTTTTCCCACGATGGAACTTTCTTAATATGGCTTGGATATGCACCAAAATGAGCTCAAATGTACACAAAAATAAATGCTATCTGCTGGTGGCAACCAATCTGCTCACAGATTTTTAGTTTTTGTATAATTGGCTTTAGATGCGACCTTAATGTACAGTTGAGCAGATATTGTCAAAATTGTTCCCTAGATGGAACTTTCTTAATATGGCTTGGATATGCACCAAAATGAGCTCAAATGTACACAAAAATAAATGCTATCTCCTGGTGGCAACCAATCTTCTCACAGATTTTTAGTTTTTGTATAATTGGCTTTAGATGCGACCTTAATGTACAGTTGAGCAGATATTGTCAAATTGTTCCCACGATGGAACTTTCTTAATATGGCTTGGATATGCACCAAAATGAGCTCAAATGTACACAAAAATAAATGCTATCTGCTGGTGCCAACCAATCTTCTCACAGATTTTTAGTTTTTGTATAATTGGCTTTAGATGCGACCTTAATGTACAGTTGAGCAGATATTGTCAAATTGTTCCCACGATTGAACTTTCTCAATATGGCTTGGATATGCACCAAAATGAGCTCAAATGTACACAAAAATAAATGCTATCTGCTGATGGCAACCAATCTTCTCACAGATTTTTAGTTTTTGTATAATTGGCTTTAGATGCGACCTTAATGTACAGTTGAGCAGATATTGTCAAATTGTTCCCACGATGGAACTTTCTTAATATGGCTTGGATATGCACCAAAATGAGCTCAAATGTACACAAAAATAAATGCTATCTGCTGGTGCCAACCAATCTTCTCACAGATATTTAGTTTTTGTATAATTTGCTTTAGATGCGACCTTAATGTACAGGTGAGCAGATATTGTCAAATTGTTCCCACGATGGAACTTTCTTAATATGGCTTGGATATGCACCAAAATGAGCTCAAATGTACACAAAAATAAATGCTATCTGCTGGTGCCAACCAATCTTCTCACAGATTTTTAGTTTTTGTATAATTGGCTTTAGATGCGACCTTAATGTACAGTTGAGCAGATATTGTCAAATTTTTTCCCACGATGGAACTTTCTTAATATGGCTTGGATATGCACCAAAATGAGCTCAAATGTACACAAAAATAAATGCTATCTGCTGGTGGCAACCAATCTTCTCACAGATTTTTAGTTTTTGTATAATTGGCTTTAGATGCGACCTTAATGTACAGTTGAGCAGATATTGTCAAATTGTTCCCACGATTGAACTTTCTCAATATGGCTTGGATATGCACCAAAATGAGCTCAAATGTACACAAAAATAAATGCTATCTGCTGGTGGCAACCAATCTTCTCACAGATTTTTAGTTTTTGTATAATTGGCTTTAGATGCGACCTTAATGTACAGTTGAGCAGATATTGTCAAATTGTTCCCACGATGGAACTTTCTTAATATGGCTTGGATATGCACCAAAATGAGCTCAAATGTACACAAAAGTAAATGCTATCTGCTGGTGCCAACCAATCTTCTCACAGATTTTTAGTTTTTGTATAATTGGCTTTAGATGCGACCTTAATGTACAGTTGAGCAGATATTGTCAAAATTGTTCCCTAGATGGAACTTTCTTAATATGGCTTGGATATGCACCAAAATGAGCTCAAATGTACACAAAAATAAATGCTATCTCCTGGTGGCAACCAATCTTCTCACAGATTTTTAGTTTTTGTATAATTGGCTTTAGATGCGACCTTAATGTACAGTTGAGCAGATATTGTCAAATTGTTCCCACGATGGAACTTTCTTAATATGGCTTGGATATGCACCAAAATGAGCTCAAATGTACACAAAAATAAATGCTATCTGCTGGTGCCAACCAATCTTCTCACAGATTTTTAGTTTTTGTATAATTGGCTTTAGATGCGACCTTAATGTACAGTTGAGCAGATATTGTCAAATTGTTCCCACGATTGAACTTTCTCAATATGGCTTGGATATGCACCAAAATTATCTTAAATGTACACAAAAATAAATGCTATCTGCTGGTGGCAACCAATCTTCTCACAGATTTTTAGTTTTTGTATAATTGGCTTTAGATGCGACCTTAATGTACAGTTGAGCAGATATTGTCAAAATTTTTCCCACGATGGAACTTTCTTAATATGGCTTGGATATGCACCAAAATGAGCTCAAATGTACACAAAAATAAATGCTATCTGCTGGTGGCAACCAATCTTCTCACAGATTTTTAGTTTTTGTATAATTGGCTTTAGATGCGACCTTAATGTACAGTTGAGCAGATATTGTCAAATTGTTCCCACGATTGAACTTTCTCAATATGGCTTGGATATGCACCAAAATGAGCTCAAATGTACACAAAAATAAATGCTATCTGCTGGTGCCAACCAATCTTCTCACAGATTTTTAGTTTTTGTATAATTGGCTTTAGATGCGACCTTAATGTACAGTTGAGCAGATATTGTCAAAATTGTTCCCTAGATGGAACTTTCTTAATATGGCTTGGATATGCACCAAAATGAGCTCAAATGTACACAAAAATAAATGCTATCTGCTGGTGGCAACCAATCTTCTCACAGATATTTAGTTTTTGTATAATTGGCTTTAGATGCGACCTTAATGTACAGGTGAGCAGATATTGTCAAATTGTTCCCACGATGGAACTTTCTTAATATGGCTTGGATATGCGCCAAAATGAGCTCAAATGTACACAAAAATAAATGCTATCTGCTGGTGGCAACCAATCTTCTCACAGATTTTTAGTTTTTGTATAATTGGCTTTAGATGCGACCTTAATGTACAGTTGAGCAGGTATTGTCAAAATTGTTCCCACGATGGAACTTTCTTAATATGGCTTGGATATGCACCAAAATGAGCTCAAATGTACACAAAAATAAATGCTATCTGCTGGTGGCAACCAATCTTCTCACAGATTTTTAGTTTTTGTATAATTGGCTTTAGATGCGACCTTAATGTACAGTTGAGCAGATATTGTCAAATTGTTCCCACGATTGAACTTTCTTAATATGGCTTGGATATGCACCAAAATGAGCTCAAATGTACACAAAAATAAATGCTATCTGCTGGTGGCAACCAATCTTCTCACAGATTTTTAGTTTTTGTATAATTGGCTTTAAATGCGACCTTAATGTACAGTTGAGCAGATATTGTCAAATTGTTCCCACGATGGAACTTTCTTAATATGGCTTGGATATGCACCAAAATGAGCTCAAATGTACACAAAAATAAATGCTATCTGCTGGTGCCAACCAATCTTCTCACAGATTTTTAGTTTTTGTATAATTGGCTTTAGATGCGACCTTTATGTACAGTTGAGCAGATATTGTCAAAAAATTTCCCACGATGGAACTTTCTTAATATGGCTTGGATATGCACCAAAATGAGCTCAAATGTACACAAAAATAAATGCTATCTGCTGGTGGCAACCAATCTTCTCACAGATTTTTAGTTTTTGTATAATTGGCTTTAGATGCGACCTTAATGTACAGTTGAGCAGATATTGTCAAATTGTTCCCACGATTGAACGTTCTCAATATGGCTTGGATATGCACCAAAATGAGCTCAAATGTACACAAAAATAAATGCTATCTGCTGGTGGCAACCAATCTTCTCACAGATTTTTAGTTTTTGTATAATTGGCTATTAGATGCGACCTTAATGTACAGTTGAGCAGATATTGTCAAATTGTTCCCACGATGGAACTTTCTTAATATGGCTTGGATATGCACCAAAATGAGCTCAAATGTACACAAAAATAAATGCTATCTGCTGGTGGCAACCAATCTTCTCACAGATTTTTAGTTTTTGTATAATTGGCTATTAGATGCGACCTTAATGTACAGTTGAGCAGATATTGTCAAATTGTTCCCACGATGGAACTTTCTTAATATGGCTTGGATATGCACCAAAATGAGCTCAAATGTACACAAAAATAAATGCTATCTGCTGGTGCCAACCAATCTTCTCACAGATTTTTAGTTTTTGTATAATTGGCTTTAGATGCGACCTTAATGTACAGTTGAGCAGATATTGTCAAAATTGTTCCCACGATGGAACTTTCTTAATATGGCTTGGATATGCACCAAAATGAGCTCAAATGTACACAAAAATAAATGCTATCTCCTGGTGGCAACCAATCTTCTCACAGATTTTTAGTTTTTGTATAATTGGCTTTAGATGCGACCTTAATGTACAGTTGAGCAGATATTGTCAAATTGTTCCCACGATGGAACTTTCTTAATAAGGCTTGGATATGCACCAAAATGAGCTCAAATGTACACAAAAATAAATGCTATCTGCTGGTGGCAACCAATCTTCTCACAGATTTTTAGTTTTTGTATAATTGGCTTTAGATGCGACCTTAATGTACAGTTGAGCAGGTATTGTCAAAATTGTTCCCACGATGGAACTTTCTTAATATGGCTTGGATATGCACCAAAATGAGCTCAAATGTACACAAAAATAAATGCTATCTGCTGGTGGCAACCAATCTTCTCACAGATTTTTAGTTTTTGTATAATTGGCTTTAGATGCGACCTTAATGTACAGTTGAGCAGATATTGTCAAATTGTTCCCACGATTGAACTTTCTTAATATGGCTTGGATATGCACCAAAATGAGCTCAAATGTACACAAAAATAAATGCTATCTGCTGGTGGCAACCAATCTTCTCACAGATTTTTAGTTTTTGTATAATTGGCTTTAAATGCGACCTTAATGTACAGTTGAGCAGATATTGTCAAATTGTTCCCACGATGGAACTTTCTTAATATGGCTTGGATATGCACCAAAATGAGCTCAAATGTACACAAAAATAAATGCTATCTGCTGGTGCCAACCAATCTTCTCACAGATTTTTAGTTTTTGTATAATTGGCTTTAGATGCGACCTTTATGTACAGTTGAGCAGATATTGTCAAAAAATTTCCCACGATGGAACTTTCTTAATATGGCTTGGATATGCACCAAAATGAGCTCAAATGTACACAAAAATAAATGCTATCTGCTGGTGGCAACCAATCTTCTCACAGATTTTTAGTTTTTGTATAATTGGCTTTAGATGCGACCTTAATGTACAGTTGAGCAGATATTGTCAAATTGTTCCCACGATTGAACGTTCTCAATATGGCTTGGATATGCACCAAAATGAGCTCAAATGTACACAAAAATAAATGCTATCTGCTGGTGGCAACCAATCTTCTCACAGATTTTTAGTTTTTGTATAATTGGCTATTAGATGCGACCTTAATGTACAGTTGAGCAGATATTGTCAAATTGTTCCCACGATGGAACTTTCTTAATATGGCTTGGATATGCACCAAAATGAGCTCAAATGTACACAAAAATAAATGCTATCTGCTGGTGGCAACCAATCTTCTCACAGATTTTTAGTTTTTGTATAATTGGCTATTAGATGCGACCTTAATGTACAGTTGAGCAGATATTGTCAAATTGTTCCCACGATGGAACTTTCTTAATATGGCTTGGATATGCACCAAAATGAGCTCAAATGTACACAAAAATAAATGCTATCTGCTGGTGGCAACCAATCTTCTCACAGATTTTTAGTTTTTGTATAATTGGCTTTAGATGCGACCTTAATGTACAGTTGAGCAGATATTGTCAAAATTGTTCCCACGATGGAACTTTCTTAATATGGCTTGGATATGCACCAAAATGAGCTCAAATGTACACAAAAATAAATGCTATCTCCTGGTGGCAACCAATCTTCTCACAGATTTTTAGTTTTTGTATAATTGGCTTTAGATGCGACCTTAATGTACAGTTGAGCAGATATTGTCAAATTGTTCCCACGATGGAACTTTCTTAATAAGGCTTGGATATGCACCAAAATGAGCTCAAATGTACACAAAAATAAATGCTATCTGCTGGTAGCAACCAATCTTCTCACAGATTTTTAGTTTTTGTATAATTGGCTTTAGATGCGACCTTAATGTACAGTTGAGCAGATATTGTCAAATTGTTCCCACGATGGAACTTTCTTAATAAGGCTTGGATATGCACCAAAATGAGCTCAAATGTACACAAAAATAAATGCTATCTCCTGGTGCCAACCAATCTTCTCACAGATTTTTAGTTTTTGTATAATTGGCTTTAGATGCGACCTTAATGTACAGTTGAGCAGATATTGTCAAATTGTTCCCACGATGGAACTTTCTTAATATGGCTTGGATATGCACCAAAATGAGCTCAAATGTACACAAAAATAAATGCTATCTGCTGGTGCCAACCAATCTTCTCACATATTTTTAGTTTTTGTAAAATTGGCTTTAGATGCGACCTTAATGTACAGTTGAGCAGATATTGTCAAATTGTTCCCACGATTGAACTTTCTCAATATGGCTTGGATATGCACCAAAATGAGCTCAAATGTACACAAAAATAAATGCTATCTGCTGGTGCCAACCAATCTTCTCACAGATTTTTAGTTTTTGTATAATTGGCTTTAGATGCGACCTTAATGTACAGTTGAGCAGATATTGTCAAAATTTTTCCCACGATGGAACTTTCTTAATATGGCTTGGATATGCACCAAAATGAGCTCAAATGTACACAAAAATAAATGCTATCTGCTGGTGGCAACCAATCTTCTCACATATTTTTAGTTTTTGTATAATTGGCTTTAGATGCGACCTTAATGTACAGTTGAGCAGATATTGTCAAATTGTTCCCACGATTGAACTTTCTCAATATGGCTTGGATATGCACCAAAATGAGCTCAAATGTACACAAAAATAAATGCTATCTGCTGGTGCCAACCAATCTTCTCACAGATTTTTAGTTTTTGTATAATTGGCTTTAGATGCGACCTTAATGTACAGTTGAGCAGATATTGTCAAAATTGTTCCCTAGATGGAACTTTCTTAATATGGCTTGGATATGCACCAAAATGAGCTCAAATGTACACAAAAATAAATGCTATCTGCTGGTGGCAACCAATCTTCTCACAGATATTTAGTTTTTGTATAATTGGCTTTAGATGCGACCTTAATGTACAGGTGAGCAGATATTGTCAAATTGTTCCCTAGATGGAACTTTCTTAATATGGCTTGGATATGCGCCAAAATGAGCTCAAATGTACACAAAAATAAATGCTATCTGCTGGTGGCAACCAATCTTCTCACAGATTTTTAGTTTTTGTATAATTGGCTTTAGATGCGACCTTAATGTACAGTTGAGCAGATATTGTCAAATTGTTCCCACGATGGAACTTTCTTAATATGGCTTGGATATGCACCAAAATGAGCTCAAATGTACACAAAAATAAGTGCTATCTGCTGGTGGCAACCAATCTTCTCTAAGATTTTTAGTTTTTGTATAATTGGCTTTAGATGCGACCTTAATGTACAGTTGAGCAGATATTGTCAAATTGTTCCCACGATGGAACTTTCTTAATATGGCTTGGATATGCACCAAAATGAGCTCAAATGTACACAAAAATAAATGCTATCTGCTGGTGGCAACCAATCTTCTCACAGATTTTTAGTTTTTGTATAATTGGCTTTAAATGCGACCTTAATGTACAGTTGAGCAGATATTGTCAAATTGTTCCCACGATGGAACTTTCTTAATATGGCTTGGATATGCACCAAAATGAGCTCAAATGTACACAAAAATAAATGCTATCTGCTGGTGCCAACCAATCTTCTCACAGATTTTTAGTTTTTGTATAATTGGCTTTAGATGCGACCTTTATGTACAGTTGAGCAGATATTGTCAAACATTTTCCCACGATGGAACTTTCTTAATATGGCTTGGATATGCACCAAAATGAGCTCAAATGTACACAAAAATAAATGCTATCTGCTGATGGCAACCAATCTTCTCACAGATTTTTAGTTTTTGTATAATTGGCTTTAGATGCGACCTTAATGTACAGTTGAGCAGATATTGTCAAATTGTTCCCACGATTGAACGTTCTCAATATGGCTTGGATATGCACCAAAATGAGCTCAAATGTACACAAAAATAAATGCTATCTGCTGGTGCCAACCAATCTTCTCACAGATTTTTAGTTTTTGTATAATTGGCTTTAGATGCGACCTTAATGTACAGTTGAGCAGATATTGTCAAATTGTTCCCACGATGGAACTTTCTTAATATGGCTTGGATATGCACCAAAATGAGCTCAAATGTACACAAAAATAAATGCTATCTGCTGGTGCCAACCAATCTTCTCACATATTTTTAGTTTTTGTAAAATTGGCTTTAGATGCGACCTTAATGTACAGTTGAGCAGATATTGTCAAATTGTTCCCACGATTGAACTTTCTCAATATGGCTTGGATATGCACCAAAATGAGCTCAAATGTACACAAAAATAAATGCTATCTGCTGGTGGCAACCAATCTTCTCACAGATTTTTAGTTTTTGTATAATTGGCTTTAGATGCGACCTTAATGTACAGTTGAGCAGATATTGTCAAAATTTTTCCCACGATGGAACTTTCTTAATATGGCTTGGATATGCACCAAAATGAGCTCAAATGTACACAAAAATAAATGCTATCTGCTGGTGGCAACCAATCTTCTCACAGATTTTTAGTTTTTGTATAATTGGCTTTAGATGCGACCTTAATGTACAGTTGAGCAGATATTGTCAAATTGTTCCCACGATTGAACTTTCTCAATATGGCTTGGATATGCACCAAAATGAGCTCAAATGTACACAAAAATAAATGCTATCTGCTGGTGCCAACCAATCTTCTCACAGATTTTTAGTTTTTGTATAATTGGCTTTAGATGCGACCTTAATGTACAGTTGAGCAGATATTGTCAAAATTGTTCCCTAGATGGAACTTTCTTAATATGGCTTGGATATGCACCAAAATGAGCTCAAATGTACACAAAAATAAATGCTATCTGCTGGTGGCAACCAATCTTCTCACAGATATTTAGTTTTTGTATAATTGGCTTTAGATGCGACCTTAATGTACAGGTGAGCAGATATTGTCAAATTGTTCCCTAGATGGAACTTTCTTAATATGGCTTGGATATGCGCCAAAATGAGCTCAAATGTACACAAAAATAAATGCTATCTGCTGGTGGCAACCAATCTTCTCACAGATTTTTAGTTTTTGTATAATTGGCTTTAGATGCGACCTTAATGTACAGTTGAGCAGATATTGTCAAATTGTTCCCACGATGGAACTTTCTTAATATGGCTTGGATATGCACCAAAATGAGCTCAAATGTACACAAAAATAAGTGCTATCTGCTGGTGGCAACCAATCTTCTCACAGATTTTTAGTTTTTGTATAATTGGCTTTAGATGCGACCTTAATGTACAGTTGAGCAGATATTGTCAAATTGTTCCCACGATGGAACTTTCTTAATATGGCTTGGATATGCACCAAAATGAGCTCAAATGTACACAAAAATAAATGCTATCTGCTGGTGGCAACCAATCTTCTCACAGATTTTTAGTTTTTGTATAATTGGCTTTAAATGCGACCTTAATGTACAGTTGAGCAGATATTGTCAAATTGTTCCCACGATGGAACTTTCTTAATATGGCTTGGATATGCACCAAAATGAGCTCAAATGTACACAAAAATAAATGTTATCAGCCGGTGCCAACCAATCTTCTCACAGATTTTTAGTTTTTGCATAATTGGCTTTAGATGCGACCTTTATGTACTCTTGAGCAGATATTGTCAAAAATTTTCCCACGATGGAACTTTCTTAATATGGCTTGGATATGCACCAAAATGAGCTCAAATGTACACAAAAATAAATGCTATCTGCTGATGGCAACCAATCTTCTCACAGATTTTTAGTTTTTGTATAATTGGCTTTAGATGCGACCTTAATGTACAGTTGAGCAGATATTGTCAAATTGTTCCCACGATTGAACGTTCTCAATATGGCTTGGATATGCACCAAAATGAGCTCAAATGTACACAAAAATAAATGCTATCTGCTGGCGGCTACCAATCTTCTCACAGATTTTGAGTTTTTGTATAATTGGCTTTAGATGCGACCTTAATGTACAGTTGAGCAGATATTGTCAAATTGTTCCCACGATGGAACTTTCTTATTATGGCTTGGATATGCACCAAAATGAGCTCAAATGTACACAAAAATAAATGCTATCTGCTGGTGCCAACCAATCTTCTCACAGATTTTTAGTTTTTGTATAATTGGCTTTAGATGCGACCTTAATGTACAGTTGAGCAGATATTGTCAAAATTGTTGCCACGATGGAACTTTCTTAATATGGCTTGGATATGCACCACAATGAGCTCAAATGTACACAAAAATAAATGCTATCTCCTGGTGGCAACCAATCTTCTCACAGATTTTTAGTTTTTGTATAATTGGCTTTAGATGCGACCTTAATGTACAGTTGAGCAGATATTGTCAAATTGTTCCCACGATGGAACTTTCTTAATAAGGCTTGGATATGCACCAAAATGAGCTCAAATGTACACAAAAATAAATGGTATCTCCTGGTGGCAACCAATCTTCTCACAGATTTTTAGTTTTTGTATAATTGGCTTTAGATGCGACCTTAATGTACAGTTGAGCAGATATTGTCAAATTGTTCCCACGATGGAACTTTCTTAATATGGCTTGGATATGCACCAAAATGAGCTCAAATGTACACAAAAATAAATGCTATCTGCTGGTGCCAACCAATCTTCTCACAGATTTTTAGTTTTTGTATAATTGGCTTTAGATGCGACCTTAATGTACAGTTGAGCAGATATTGTCAAATTTTTTCCCACGATGGAACTTTCTTAATATGGCTTGGATATGCACCAAAATGAGCTCAAATGTACACAAAAATAAATGCTATCTGCTGGTGGCAACCAATCTTCTCACAGATTTTTAGTTTTTGTATAATTGGCTTTAGATGCGACCTTAATGTACAGTTGAGCAGATATTGTCAAATTGTTCCCACGATGGAACTTTCTTAATAAGGCTTGGATATGCACCAAAATGAGCTCAAATGTACACAAAAATAAATGCTATCTGCTGGTGCCAACCAATCTTCTCACAGATTTTTAGTTTTTGTATAATTGGCTTTAGATGCGACCTTAATGTACAGTTGAGCAGATATTGTCAAATTGTTCCCACGATTGAACTTTCTTAATATGGCTTGGATATGCACCAAAATGAGCTCAAATGTACACAAAAATAAATGCTATCTGCTGGTGCCAACCAATCTTCTCACAGATTTTTAGTTTTTGTATAATTGGCTTTAAATGCGACCTTAATGTACAGTTGAGCAGATATTGTCAAATCTGTTCCCACGATGGAACTTTCTTAATATGGCTTGGATATGCACCAAAATGAGCTCAAATGTACACAAAAATAAATGCTATCTGCTGGTGCCAACCAATCTTCTCACAGATTTTTAGTTTTTGTATAATTGGCTTTAGATGCGACCTTAATGTACAGTTGAGCAGATATTGTCAAAATTGTTCCCACGATGGAACTTTCTTAATATGGCTTGGATATGCACCAAAATGAGCTCAAATGTACACAAAAATAAATGCTATCTGCTGGTGGCAACCAATCTTCTCACAGATTTTTAGTTTTTGTATAATTGGCTTTAGATGCGACCTTAATGTACAGTTGAGCAGATATTGTCAAAATTGTTCCCACGATGGAACTTTCTTAATATGGCTTGGATATGCACCACAATGAGCTCAAATGTACACAAAAATAAATGCTATCTGCTGGTGGCAACCGATCTTCTCACAGATTTTAAGTTTTTGTATAATTGGCTTTAGATGCGACCTTAATGTACAGTTGAGCAGATATTGTCAAATTGTTCCCACGATGGAACTTTCTTAATATGGCTTGGATATGCACCAAAATGAGCTCAAATGTACACAAAAATAAATGCTATCTGCTGGTGCCAACCAATCTTCTCACAGATTTTTAGTTTTTGTATAATTGGCTTTAGATGCGACCTTAATGTACAGTTGAGCAGATATTGTCAAAATTGTTGCCACGATGGAACTTTCTTAATATGGCTTGGATATGCACCACAATGAGCTCAAATGTACACAAAAATAAATGCTATCTCCTGGTGGCAACCAATCTTCTCACAGATTTTTAGTTTTTGTATAATTGGCTTTAGATGCGACCTTTATGTACAGTTGAGCAGATATTGTCAAACATTTTCCCACGATGGAACTTTCTTAATATGGCTTGGATATGCACCAAAATGAGCTCAAATGTACACAAAAATAAATGCTATCTGCTGATGGCAACCAATCTTCTCACAGATTTTTAGTTTTTGTATAATTGGCTTTAGATGCGACCTTAATGTACAGTTGAGCAGATATTGTCAAATTGTTCCCACGATTGAACGTTCTCAATATGGCTTGGATATGCACCAAAATGAGCTCAAATGTACACAAAAATAAATGCTATCTGCTGGTGCCAACCAATCTTCTCACAGATTTTTAGTTTTTGTATAATTGGCTTTAGATGCGACCTTAATGTACAGTTGAGCAGATATTGTCAAATTGTTCCCACGATGGAACTTTCTTAATATGGCTTGGATATGCACCAAAATGAGCTCAAATGTACACAAAAATAAATGCTATCTGCTGGTGCCAACCAATCTTCTCACATATTTTTAGTTTTTGTAAAATTGGCTTTAGATGCGACCTTAATGTACAGTTGAGCAGATATTGTCAAATTGTTCCCACGATTGAACTTTCTCAATATGGCTTGGATATGCACCAAAATGAGCTCAAATGTACACAAAAATAAATGCTATCTGCTGGTGCCAACCAATCTTCTCACAGATTTTTAGTTTTTGTATAATTGGCTTTAGATGCGACCTTAATGTACAGTTGAGCAGATATTGTCAAAATTTTTCCCACGATGGAACTTTCTTAATATGGCTTGGATATGCACCAAAATGAGCTCAAATGTACACAAAAATAAATGCTATCTGCTGGTGGCAACCAATCTTCTCACAGATTTTTAGTTTTTGTATAATTGGCTTTAGATGCGACCTTAATGTACAGTTGAGCAGATATTGTCAAATTGTTCCCACGATTGAACTTTCTCAATATGGCTTGGATATGCACCAAAATGAGCTCAAATGTACACAAAAATAAATGCTATCTGCTGGTGCCAACCAATCTTCTCACAGATTTTTAGTTTTTGTATAATTGGCTTTAGATGCGACCTTAATGTACAGTTGAGCAGATATTGTCAAAATTGTTCCCTAGATGGAACTTTCTTAATATGGCTTGGATATGCACCAAAATGAGCTCAAATGTACACAAAAATAAATGCTATCTGCTGGTGGCAACCAATCTTCTCACAGATATTTAGTTTTTGTATAATTGGCTTTAGATGCGACCTTAATGTACAGGTGAGCAGATATTGTCAAATTGTTCCCTAGATGGAACTTTCTTAATATGGCTTGGATATGCGCCAAAATGAGCTCAAATGTACACAAAAATAAATGCTATCTGCTGGTGGCAACCAATCTTCTCACAGATTTTTAGTTTTTGTATAATTGGCTTTAGATGCGACCTTAATGTACAGTTGAGCAGATATTGTCAAATTGTTCCCACGATGGAACTTTCTTAATATGGCTTGGATATGCACCAAAATGAGCTCAAATGTACACAAAAATAAGTGCTATCTGCTGGTGGCAACCAATCTTCTCTAAGATTTTTAGTTTTTGTATAATTGGCTTTAGATGCGACCTTAATGTACAGTTGAGCAGATATTGTCAAATTGTTCCCACGATGGAACTTTCTTAATATGGCTTGGATATGCACCAAAATGAGCTCAAATGTACACAAAAATAAATGCTATCTGCTGGTGGCAACCAATCTTCTCACAGATTTTTAGTTTTTGTATAATTGGCTTTAAATGCGACCTTAATGTACAGTTGAGCAGATATTGTCAAATTGTTCCCACGATGGAACTTTCTTAATATGGCTTGGATATGCACCAAAATGAGCTCAAATGTACACAAAAATAAATGCTATCTGCTGGTGCCAACCAATCTTCTCACAGATTTTTAGTTTTTGTATAATTGGCTTTAGATGCGACCTTTATGTACAGTTGAGCAGATATTGTCAAAAATTTTCCCACGATGGAACTTTCTTAATATGGCTTGGATATGCACCAAAATGAGCTCAAATGTACACAAAAATAAATGCTATCTGCTGATGGCAACCAATCTTCTCACAGATTTTTAGTTTTTGTATAATTGGCTTTAGATGCGACCTTAATGTACAGTTGAGCAGATATTGTCAAATTGTTCCCACGATTGAACGTTCTCAATATGGCTTGGATATGCACCAAAATGAGCTCAAATGTACACAAAAATAAATGCTATCTGCTGGCGGCTACCAATCTTCTCACAGATTTTGAGTTTTTGTATAATTGGCTTTAGATGCGACCTTAATGTACAGTTGAGCAGATATTGTCAAATTGTTCCCACGATGGAACTTTCTTATTATGGCTTGGATATGCACCAAAATGAGCTCAAATGTACACAAAAATAAATGCTATCTGCTGGTGCCAACCAATCTTCTCACAGATTTTTAGTTTTTGTATAATTGGCTTTAGATGCGACCTTAATGTACAGTTGAGCAGATATTGTCAAAATTGTTGCCACGATGGAACTTTCTTAATATGGCTTGGATATGCACCACAATGAGCTCAAATGTACACAAAAATAAATGCTATCTCCTGGTGGCAACCAATCTTCTCACAGATTTTTAGTTTTTGTATAATTGGCTTTAGATGCGACCTTAATGTACAGTTGAGCAGATATTGTCAAATTGTTCCCACGATGGAACTTTCTTAATAAGGCTTGGATATGCACCAAAATGAGCTCAAATGTACACAAAAATAAATGGTATCTCCTGGTGGCAACCAATCTTCTCACAGATTTTTAGTTTTTGTATAATTGGCTTTAGATGCGACCTTAATGTACAGTTGAGCAGATATTGTCAAATTGTTCCCACGATGGAACTTTCTTAATATGGCTTGGATATGCACCAAAATGAGCTCAAATGTACACAAAAATAAATGCTATCTGCTGGTGCCAACCAATCTTCTCACAGATTTTTAGTTTTTGTATAATTGGCTTTAGATGCGACCTTAATGTACAGTTGAGCAGATATTGTCAATTTTTTTCCCACGATGGAACTTTCTTAATATGGCTTGGATATGCACCAAAATGAGCTCAAATGTACACAAAAATAAATGCTATCTGCTGGTGGCAACCAATCTTCTCACAGATTTTTAGTTTTTGTATAATTGGCTTTAGATGCGACCTTAATGTACAGTTGAGCAGATATTGTCAAATTGTTCCCACGATGGAACTTTCTTAATAAGGCTTGGATATGCACCAAAATGAGCTCAAATGTACACAAAAATAAATGCTATCTGCTGGTGCCAACCAATCTTCTCACAGATTTTTAGTTTTTGTATAATTGGCTTTAGATGCGACCTTAATGTACAGTTGAGCAGATATTGTCAAATTGTTCCCACGATTGAACTTTCTTAATATGGCTTGGATATGCACCAAAATGAGCTCAAATGTACACAAAAATAAATGCTATCTGCTGGTGCCAACCAATCTTCTCACAGATTTTTAGTTTTTGTATAATTGGCTTTAAATGCGACCTTAATGTACAGTTGAGCAGATATTGTCAAATCTGTTCCCACGATGGAACTTTCTTAATATGGCTTGGATATGCACCAAAATGAGCTCAAATGTACACAAAAATAAATGCTATCTGCTGGTGCCAACCAATCTTCTCACAGATTTTTAGTTTTTGTATAATTGGCTTTAGATGCGACCTTAATGTACAGTTGAGCAGATATTGTCAAAATTGTTCCCACGATGGAACTTTCTTAATATGGCTTGGATATGCACCAAAATGAGCTCAAATGTACACAAAAATAAATGCTATCTGCTGGTGGCAACCAATCTTCTCACAGATTTTTAGTTTTTGTATAATTGGCTTTAGATGCGACCTTAATGTACAGTTGAGCAGATATTGTCAAAATTGTTCCCACGATGGAACTTTCTTAATATGGCTTGGATATGCACCACAATGAGCTCAAATGTACACAAAAATAAATGCTATCTGCTGGTGGCAACCGATCTTCTCACAGATTTTAAGTTTTTGTATAATTGGCTTTAGATGCGACCTTAATGTACAGTTGAGCAGATATTGTCAAATTGTTCCCACGATGGAACTTTCTTAATATGGCTTGGATATGCACCAAAATGAGCTCAAATGTACACAAAAATAAATGCTATCTGCTGGTGGCAACCAATCTTCTCACAGATTTTTAGTTTTTGTATAATTGGCTTTAGATGCGACCTTAATGTACAGTTGAGCAGATATTGTCAAAATTGTTGCCACGATGGAACTTTCTTAATATGGCTTGGATATGCACCACAATGAGCTCAAATGTACACAAAAATAAATGCTATCTCCTGGTGGCAACCAATCTTCTCACAGATTTTTAGTTTTTGTATAATTGGCTTTAGATGCGACCTTAATGTACAGTTGAGCAGATATTGTCAAATTGTTCCCACGATGGAACTTTCTTAATAAGGCTTGGATATGCACCAAAATGAGCTCAAATGTACACAAAAATAAATGGTATCTCCTGGTGGCAACCAATCTTCTCACAGATTTTTAGTTTTTGTATAATTGGCTTTAGATGCGACCTTAATGTACAGTTGAGCAGATATTGTCAAATTGTTCCCACGATGGAACTTTCTTAATATGGCTTGGATATGCACCAAAATGAGCTCAAATGTACACAAAAATAAATGCTATCTGCTGGTGCCAACCAATCTTCTCACAGATTTTTAGTTTTTGTATAATTGGCTTTAGATGCGACCTTAATGTACAGTTGAGCAGATATTGTCAAATTTTTTCCCACGATGGAACTTTCTTAATATGGCTTGGATATGCACCAAAATGAGCTCAAATGTACACAAAAATAAATGCTATCTGCTGGTGGCAACCAATCTTCTCACAGATTTTTAGTTTTTGTATAATTGGCTTTAGATGCGACCTTAATGTACAGTTGAGCAGATATTGTCAAATTGTTCCCACGATGGAACTTTCTTAATAAGGCTTGGATATGCACCAAAATGAGCTCAAATGTACACAAAAATAAATGCTATCTGCTGGTGCCAACCAATCTTCTCACAGATTTTTAGTTTTTGTATAATTGGCTTTAGATGCGACCTTAATGTACAGTTGAGCAGATATTGTCAAATTGTTCCCACGATTGAACTTTCTTAATATGGCTTGGATATGCACCAAAATGAGCTCAAATGTACACAAAAATAAATGCTATCTGCTGGTGCCAACCAATCTTCTCACAGATTTTTAGTTTTTGTATAATTGGCTTTAGATGCGACCTTAATGTACAGTTGAGCAGATATTGTCAAATCTGTTCCCACGATGGAACTTTCTTAATATGGCTTGGATATGCACCAAAATGAGCTCAAATGTACACAAAAATAAATGCTATCTGCTGGTGCCAACCAATCTTCTCACAGATTTTTAGTTTTTGTATAATTGGCTTTAGATGCGACCTTAATGTACAGTTGAGCAGATATTGTCAAAATTGTTCCCACGATGGAACTTTCTTAATATGGCTTGGATATGCACCAAAATGAGCTCAAATGTACACAAAAATAAATGTTATCTGCTGGTGGCAACCAATCTTCTCACAGATTTTTAGTTTTTGTATAATTGGCTTTAGATGCGACCTTAATGTACAGTTGAGCAGATATTGTCAAAATTGTTCCCACGATGGAACTTTCTTAATATGGCTTGGATATGCACCACAATGAGCTCAAATGTACACAAAAATAAATGCTATCTGCTGGTGGCAACCGATCTTCTCACAGATTTTAAGTTTTTGTATAATTGGCTTTAGATGCGACCTTAATGTACAGTTGAGCAGATATTGTCAAATTGTTCCCACGATGGAACTTTCTTAATATGGCTTGGATATGCACCAAAATGAGCTCAAATGTACACAAAAATAAATGCTATCTGCTGGTGGCAACCAATCTTCTCACAGATTTTTAGTTTTTGTATAATTGGCTTTAGATGCGACCTTAATGTACAGTTGAGCAGATATTGTCAAAATTGTTCCAACGATTGAATTTTCTTAATATGCCTTGGATATGCACCAAAATGAGCTCAAATGTACACAAAAATAAATGCTATCTGCTGGTGCCAACCAATCTTCTCACAGATTTTTAGTTTTTGTATAATTGGCTTTAGATGCGACCTTAATGTACAGTTGAGCAGATATTGTCAAATTGTTCCCACGATTGAACTTTCTTAATATGGCTTGGATATGCACCAAAATGAGCTCAAATGTACACAAAAATAAATGCTATCTGCTGGTGCTAACCAATCTTCTCACAGATTTTTAGTTTTTGTATAATTGGCTTTAAATGCGACCTTAATGTACAGTTGAGCAGATATTGTCAAATCTGTTCCCACGATGGAACTTTCTTAATATGGCTTGGATATGCACCAAAATGAGCTCAAATGTACACAAAAATAAATGCTATCTGCTGGTGCCAACCAATCTTCTCACAGATTTTTAGTTTTTGTATAATTGGCTTTAGATGCGACCTTAATGTACAGTTGAGCAGATATTGTCAAAATTGTTCCCACGATGGAACTTTCTTAATATGGCTTGGATATGCACCAAAATGAGCTCAAATGTACACAAAAATAAATGCTATCTGCTGGTGGCAACCAATCTTCTCACAGATTTTTAGTTTTTGTATAATTGGCTTTAGATGCGACCTTAATGTACAGTTGAGCAGATATTGTCAAAATTGTTCCCACGATGGAACTTTCTTAATATGGCTTGGATATGCACCAGAATTAGCTCAAATGTACACAAAAATAAATGCTATCTGCTGGTGCCAACCAATCTTCTCACAGATTTTTAGTTTTTGTATAATTGGCTTTAGATGCGACCTTAATGTACAGTTGAGCAGATATTGTCAAAATTGTTCCCTAGATGGAACTTTCTTAATATGGCTTGGATATGCACCAAATTAGCTCAAATGTACACAAAAATAAATGCTATCTGCTGGTGGCAACCAATCTTCTCACAGATATTTAGTTTTTGTATAATTGGCTTTAGATGCGACCTTAATGTACAGGTGAGCAGATATTGTCAAATTGTTCCCACGATGGAACTTTCTTAATATGGCTTGGATATGCACCAAAATGAGCTCAAATGTACACAAAAATAAATGCTATCTGCTGGTGCCAACCAATCTTCTCACAGATTTTGAGTTTTTGTATAATTGGCTTTAGATGCGACCTTAATGTACAGTTGAGCAGATATTGTCAAATTGTTCCCACGATGGAACTTTCTTAATATGGCTTGGATATGCACCAAAATGAGCTCAAATGTACACAAAAATAAATGCTATCTGCTGGTGGCAACCAATCTTCTCACAGATTTTTAGTTTTTGTATAATTGGCTTTAGATGCGACCTTAATGTACAGTTGAGCAGATATTGTCAAATTGTTCCCACGATTGAACGTTCTCAATATGGCTTGGATATGCACCAAAATGAGCTCAAATGTACACAAAAATAAATGCTATCTGCTGGTGGCAACCAATCTTCTCACAGATTTTTAGTTTTTGTATAATTGGCTTTAGATGCGACCTAAATGTACAGTTGAGCAGATATTGTCAAATTGTTCCCACGATGGAACTTTCTTAATATGGCTTGCATATGCACCAAAATGAGCTCAAATGTACACAAAAATAAATGCTATCTGCTGGTGCCAACCAATCTTCTCACAGATTTTTAGTTTTTGTATAATTAGCTTTAGATGCGACCTTAATGTACAGTTGAGCAGATATTGTCAAAATTGTTCCCACGATGGAACTTTCTTAATATGGCTTGGATATGCACCAAAATGAGCTCAAATGTACACAAAAATAAATGCTATCTGCTGGTGGCAACCAATCTTCTCACAGATTTTTAGTTTTTGTATAATTGGCTTTAGATGCGACCTTCATGTACAGTTGAGCAGATATTGTCAAATTGTTCCCACGATGGAACTTTCTTAATATGGCTTGGATATACACCAAAATGAGCTCAAATGTACACAAAAATAAATGCTATCTGCTGGTGGCTACCAATCTTCTCACAGATTTTTAGTTTTTGTATAATTGGCTTTAGATGCGACCTTAATGTACAGTTGAGCAGATATTGTCAAAATTGTTCCCACGATGGAACTTTCTTAATATGGCTTGGATATGCACCAAAATGAGCTCAAATGTACACAAAAATAAATGCTTTCTCCTGGTGGCAACCAATCTTCTCACAGATTTTTAGTTTTTGTATAATTGGCTTTAGATGCGACCTTAATGTACAGTTGAGCAGATATTGTCAAATTGTTCCCACGATTGAACGTTCTCAATATGGCTTGGATATGCACCAAAATGAGCTCAAATGTACACAAAAATAAATGCTATCTGCTGGTGCAAACCAATCTTCTCACAGATTTTGAGTTTTTGTATAATTGGCTTTAGATGCGACCTTAATGTACAGTTGAGCAGATATTGTCAAAATTGTTCCCACGATGGAACTTTCTTAATATGGCTTGGATATGCACCAAAATGAGCTCAAATGTACACAAAAATAAATGCTATCTGCTGGTGGCAACCAATCTTCTCACATATTTTCAGTTTTTGTATAATTGGCTTTAGATGCGACCTTAATGTACAGTTGAGCAGATATTGTCAAAATTGTTCCCACGATGGAACTTTCTTAATATGGCTTGGATATGCACCAAAATGAGCTCAAATGTACACAAAAATAAATGCTATCTCCTGGTGGCAACCAATCTTCTCACAGATTTTTAGTTTTTGTATAATTGGCTTTAGATGCGACCTTAATGTACAGTTGAGCAGATATTGTCAAATCTGTTCCCACGATGGAACTTTCTTAATATGGCTTGGATATGCACCAAAATGAGCTCAAATGTACACAAAAAATAAATGCTATCTGCTGGTGGCAACCAATCTTCTCACAGATTTTTAGTTTTTGTATAATTGGGCTTTAGATGCGACCTTAATGTACAGTTGAGCAGATATTGTCAAAATTGTTCCCACGATGGAACTTTCTTAATATGGCTTGGGATATGCACCAAAATGAGCTCAAATGTACACAAAAATAAATGCTATCTGCTGGTGGCAAACAATCTTCTCACAGATTTTTAGTTTTTGTATAATTGGCTTTAGATGCGACCTTAATGTACAGTTGAGCAGATATTGTCAAATTGTTCCCACGATTGAACTTTCTTAATATGGCTTGGATATGCACCAAAATGAGCTCAAATGTACACAAAAATAAATGCTATCTGCTGGTGGCAACCAATCTTCTCACAGATTTTTAGTTTTTGTATAATTGGCTTTAGATGCGACCTTAATGTACAGTTGAGCAGATATTGTCAAATTGTTCCCACGATTGAACGTTCTCAATATGGCTTGGATATGCACCACCAAAATGAGCTCAAATGTACACAAAAATAAATGCTATCTGCTGGTGCAAACCAATCTTCTCACAGATTTTGAGTTTTTGTATAATTGGCTTTAGATGCGACCTTAATGTACAGTTGAGCAGATATTGTCAAAATTGTTCCCACGATGGAACTTTCTTAATATGGCTTGGATATGCACCAAAATGAGCTCAAATGTACACAAAAATAAATGCTATCTGCTGGTGCCAACCAATCTTCTCACAGATTTTGAGTTTTTGTATAATTGGCTTTAGATGCGACTTTAATGTACAGTTGAGCAGATATTGTCAAATTGTTCCCACGATTGAACTTTCTTAATATGGCTTGGATATGCACCAAAATGAGCTCAAATGTACACAAAAATAAATGCTATCTGCTGGTGGCAACCAATCTTCTCACAGATTTTTAGTTTTTGTATAATTGGCTTTAGATGCGACCTTAATGTACAGTTGAGCAGATATTGTCAAATTGTTCCCACGATTGAACGTTCTCAATATGGCTTGGATATGCACCAAAATGAGCTCAAATGTACACAAAAATAAATGCTATCTGCTGGTGGCAACAAATCTTCTCACAGATTTTTAGTTTTTGTATAATTGGCTTTAGATGCGACCTTAATGTACAGTTGAGCAGGTATTGTCAAATTGTTCCCACGATGGAACTTTCTTAATATGGCTTGGATATGCACCAAAATGAGCTCAAATGTACACAAAAATAAATGCTATCTGCTGGTGGCAACCAATCTTCTCACAGATTTTTAGTTTTTGTATAATTGGCTTTAGATGCGACCTTAATGTACAGTTGAGCAGATATTGTCAAAATTGTTCCCACGATGGAACTTTCTTAATATGGCTTGGATATGCACCAAAATGAGCTCAAATGTACACAAAAATAAATGCTATCTGCTGGTGGCAACCAATCTTCTCACAGATTTTGAGTTTTTGTATAATTGGCTTTAGATGCGACCTTAATGTACAGTTGAGCAGATATTGTCAAATTGTTCCCACGATGGAACTTTCTTAATATGGCTTGGATATGCACCAAAATGAGCTCAAATGTACACAAAAATAAATGCTATCTGCTGGTGCCAACCAATCTTCTCACAGATTTTTAGTTTTTGTATAATTGGCTTTAGATGCGACCTTAATGTACAGTTGAGCAGATATTGTCAAAATTTTTCCCTAGATGGAACTTTCTTAATATGGCTTGGATATGCACCAAAATTAGCTCAAATGTACACAAAAATAAATGCTATCTGCTGGTGCCAACCAATCTTCTCACAGATTTTTAGTTTTTGTATAATTGGCTTTAGATGCGACCTTAATGTACAGTTGAGCAGATATTGTCAAATTGTTCCCACGATGGAACTTTCTTAATATGGCTTGGATATGCACCAAAATGAGCTCAAATGTACACAAAAATAAATGCTATCTGCTGGTGGCAACCAATCTTCTCACAGATTTTTAGTTTTTGTATAATTGGCTTTAGATGCGACCTTAATGTACAGTTGAGCAGATATTGTCAAATTGTTCCCACGATTGAACGTTCTCAATATGGCTTGGATATGCACCAAAATGAGCTCAAATGTACACAAAAATAAATGCTATCTGCTGGTGGCAACCAATCTTCTCACAGATTTTTAGTTTTTGTATAATTGGCTTTAGATGCGACCTTAATGTACAGTTGAGCAGATATTGTCAAATTGTTCCCACGATGGAACTTTCTTAATATGGCTTGCATATGCACCAAAATGAGCTCAAATGTACACAAAAATAAATGCTATCTGCTGGTGCAACCAATCTTCTCACAGATTTTTAGTTTTTGTATAATTAGCTTTAGATGCGACCTTAATGTACAGTTGAGCAGATATTGTCAAAATTGTTCCCACGATGGAACTTTCTTAATATGGCTTGGATATGCACCAAAATGAGCTCAAATGTACACAAAAATAAATGCTATCTGCTGGTGGCAACCAACCTTCTCACAGATTTTTAGTTTTTGTATAATTGGCTTTAGATGCGACCTTCATGTACAGTTGAGCAGATATTGTCAAATTGTTCCCACGATGGAACTTTCTTAATATGGCTTGGATATACACCAAAATGAGCTCAAATGTACAAAAAAATAAATGCTATCTGCTGGTGGCTACCAATCTTCTCACAGATTTTTAGTTTTTGTATAATTGGCTTTAGATGCGACCTTAATGTACAGTTGAGCAGATATTGTCAAAATTGTTCCCACGATGGAACTTTCTTAATATGGCTTGGATATGCACCAAAATGAGCTCAAATGTACACAAAAATAAATGCTTTCTCCTGGTGGCAACCAATCTTCTCACAGATTTTTAGTTTTTGTATAAATGGCTTTAGATGCGACCTTAATGTACAGTTGAGCAGATATTGTCAAATTGTTCCCACGATTGAACGTTCTCAATATGGCTTGGATATGCACCAAAATGAGCTCAAATGTACACAAAAATAAATGCTATCTGCTGGTGCAAACCAATCTTCTCACAGATTTTGAGTTTTTGTATAATTGGCTTTAGATGCGACCTTAATGTACAGTTGAGCAGATATTGTCAAAATTGTTCCCACGATGGAACTTTCTTAATATGGCTTGGATATGCACCAAAATGAGCTCAAATGTACACAAAAATAAATGCTATCTGCTGGTGGCAACCAATCTTCTCACATATTTTTAGTTTTTGTATAATTGGCTTTAGATGCGACCTTAATGTACAGTTGAGCAGATATTGTCAAAATTGTTCCCACGATGGAACTTTCTTAATATGGCTTGGATATGCACCAAAATGAGCTCAAATGTACACAAAAATAAATGCTATCTCCTGGTGGCAACCAATCTTCTCACAGATTTTTAGTTTTTGTATAATTGGCTTTAGATGCGACCTTAATGTACAGTTGAGCAGATATTGTCAAATTGTTCCCACGATGGAACTTTCTTAATATGGCTTGGATATGCACCAAAATGAGCTCAAATGTACACAAAAATAAATGCTATCTGCTGGTGGCAACCAATCTTCTCACAGATTTTTAGTTTTTGTATAATTGGCTTTAGATGCGACCTTAATGTACAGTTGAGCAGATATTGTCAAATTGTTCCCACGATTGAACGTTCTCAATATGGCTTGGATATGCACCAAAATGAGCTCAAATGTACACAAAAATAAATGCTATCTGCTGGTGCAAACCAATCTTCTCACAGATTTTGAGTTTTTGTATAATTGGCTTTAGATGCGACCTTAATGTACAGTTGAGCAGATATTGTCAAAATTGTTCCCACGATGGAACTTTCTTAATATGGCTTGGATATGCACCAAAATGAGCTCAAATGTACACAAAAATAAATGCTATCTGCTGGTGGCAACCAATCTTCTCACAGATTTTTAGTTTTTGTATAATTGGCTTTAGATGCGACCTTAATGTACAGTTGAGCAGATATTGTCAAAATTGTTCCCACGATGGAACTTTCTTAATAAGGCTTGGATATGCACCAAAATGAGCTCAAATGTACACAAAAATAAATGCTATCTCCTGGTGGCAACCAATCTTCTCACAGATTTTTAGTTTTTGTATAATTGGCTTTAGATGCGACCTTAATGTACAGTTGAGCAGATATTGTCAAATTGTTCCCACGATGGAACTTTCTCAATATGGCTTGGATATGCACCAAAATGAGCTCAAATGTACACAAAAATAAATGCTTTCTCCTGGTGGCAACCAATCTTCTCACAGATTTTTAGTTTTTGTATAATTGGCTTTAGATGCGACCTTAATGTACAGTTGAGCAGATATTGTCAAAATTGTTCCCACGATGGAACTTTCTTAATATGGCTTGGATATGCACCAAAATGAGCTCAAATGTACACAAAAATAAATGCTATCTCCTGGTGGCAACCAATCTTCTCACAGATTTTTAGTTTTTGTATAATTGGCTTTAGATGCGACCTTAATGTACAGTTGAGCAGATATTGTCAAATTGTTCCCACGATGGAACTTTCTTAATATGGCTTGGATATGCACCAAAATGAGCTCAAATGTACACAAAAATAAATGCTTTCTCCTGGTGGCAACCAATCTTCTCACAGATTTTTAGTTTTTGTATAAATGGCTTTAGATGCGACCTTAATGTACAGTTGAGCAGATATTGTCAAATTGTTCCCACGATTGAACGTTCTCAATATGGCTTGGATATGCACCAAAATGAGCTCAAATGTACACAAAAATAAATGCTATCTGCTGGTGCAAACCAATCTTCTCACAGGTTTTTAGTTTTTGTATAATTGGCTTTAGATGCGACCTTAATGTACAGTTGAGCAGATATTGTCAAAATTGTTCCCACGATGGAACTTTCTTAATATGGCTTGGATATGCACCAAAATGAGCTCAAATGTACACAAAAATAAATGCTATCTGCTGGTGGCAACCAATCTTCTCACAGATTTTTAGTTTTTGTATAATTGGCTTTAGATGCGACCTTAATGTACAGTTGAGCAGATATTGTCAAATTGTTCCCACGATTGAACGTTCTCAATATGGCTTGGATATGCACCAAAATGAGCTCAAATGTACACAAAAATAAATGCTATCTGCTGGTGCAAACCAATCTTCTCACATATTTTTAGTTTTTGTATAATTGGCTTTAGATGCGACCTTAATGTACAGTTGAGCAGATATTGTCAAAATTGTTCCCACGATGGAACTTTCTTAATATGGCTTGGATATGCACCAAAATGAGCTCAAATGTACACAAAAATAAATGCTATCTCCTGGTGGCAACCAATCTTCTCACAGATTTTTAGTTTTTGTATAATTGGCTTCAGATGCGACCTTAATGTACAGTTGAGCAGATATTGTCAAATTGTTCCCACGATGGAACTTTCTTAATATGGCTTGGATATGCACCAAAATGAGCTCAAATGTACACAAAAATAAATGCTATCTGCTGGTGGCAACCAATCTTCTCACAGATTTTTAGTTTTTGTATAATTGGCTTTAGATGCGACCTTAATGTACAGTTGAGCAGATATTGTCAAATTGTTCCCACGATTGAACGTTCTCAATATGGCTTGGATATGCACCAAAATGAGCTCAAATGTACACAAAAATAAATGCTATCTGCTGGTGCAAACCAATCTTCTCACAGATTTTGAGTTTTTGTATAATTGGCTTTAGATGCGACCTTAATGTACAGTTGAGCAGATATTGTCAAAATTGTTCCCACGATGGAACTTTCTTAATATGGCTTGGATATGCACCAAAATGAGCTCAAATGTACACAAAAATAAATGCTATCTGCTGGTGGCAACCAATCTTCTCACAGATTTTTAGTTTTTGTATAATTGGCTTTAGATGCGACCTTAATGTACAGTTGAGCAGATATTGTCAAAATTGTTCCCACGATGGAACTTTCTTAATAAGGCTTGGATATGCACCAAAATGAGCTCAAATGTACACAAAAATAAATGCTATCTCCTGGTGGCAACCAATCTTCTCACAGATTTTTAGTTTTTGTATAATTGGCTTTAGATGCGACCTTAATGTACAGTTGAGCAGATATTGTCAAATTGTTCCCACGATGGAACTTTCTTAATATGGCTTGGATATGCACCAAAATGAGCTCAAATGTACACAAAAATAAATGCTATCTGCTGGTGGCAACCAATCTTCTCACAGATTTTTAGTTTTTGTATAATTGGCTTTAGATGCGACCTTAATGTACAGTTGAGCAGATATTGTCAAAATTGTTCCCACGATGGAACTTTCTTAATATGGCTTGGATATGCACCAAAATGAGCTCAAATGTACACAAAAATAAATGCTATCTGCTGGTGGCAACCAATCTTCTCACAGATTTTTAGTTTTTGTATAATTTGCTTTAGATGCGACCTTAATGTACAGTTGAGCAGATATTGTCAAATTGTTCCCACGATTGAACTTTCTTAATATGGCTTGGATATGCACCAAAATGAGCTCAAATGTACACAAAAATAAATGCTATCTGCTGGTGGCAACCAATCTTCTCACAGATTTTTAGTTTTTGTATAATTGGCTTTAGATGCGACCTTAATGTACAGTTGAGCAGATATTGTCAAATTGTTCCCACGATTGAACGTTCTCAATATGGCTTGGATATGCACCAAAATGAGCTCAAATGTACACAAAAATAAATGCTATCTGCTGGTGCAAACCAATCTTCTCACAGATTTTGAGTTTTTGTATAATTGGCTTTAGATGCGACCTTAATGTACAGTTGAGCAGATATTGTCAAAATTGTTCCCACGATGGAACTTTCTTAATATGGCTTGGATATGCACCAAAATGAGCTCAAATGTACACAAAAATAAATGCTATCTGCTGGTGCCAACCAATCTTCTCACAGATTTTGAGTTTTTGTATAATTGGCTTTAGATGCGACTTTAATGTACAGTTGAGCAGATATTGTCAAATTGTTCCCACGATGGAACTTTCTTAATATGGCTTGGATATGCACCAAAATGAGCTCAAATGTACACAAAAATAAATGCTATCTGCTGGTGGCAACCAATCTTCTCACAGATTTTTAGTTTTTGTATAATTGGCTTTAGATGCGACCTTAATGTACAGTTGAGCAGATATTGTCAAATTGTTCCCACGATTGAACGTTCTCAATATGGCTTGGATATGCACCAAAATGAGCTCAAATGTACACAAAAATAAATGCTATCTTCTGGTGGCAACAAATCTTCTCACAGATTTTTAGTTTTTGTATAATTGGCTTTAGATGCGACCTTAATGTACAGTTGAGCAGGTATTGTCAAATTGTTCCCACGATGGAACTTTCTTAATATGGCTTGGATATGCACCAAAATGAGCTCAAATGTACACAAAAATAAATGCTATCTGCTGGTGGCAACCAATCTTCTCACAGATTTTTAGTTTTTGTATAATTGGCTTTAGATGCGACCTTAATGTACAGTTGAGCAGATATTGTCAAATTGTTCCCACTATGGAACTTTCTTAATATGGCTTGGATATGCACCAAAATGAGCTCAAATGCACACAAAAATAAATGCTATCTGCTGGTGCCAACCAATCTTCTCACAGATTTTTTGTTTTTGTATAATTGGCTTTAGATGCGACCTTAATGTACAGTTGAGCAGATATTGTCAAAATTGTTCCCACGATGGAACTTTCTTAATATGGCTTGGATATGCACCAAAATTAGCTCAAATGTACACAAAAATAAATGCTATCTGCTGGTGGCAACCAATCTTCTCACAGATTTTTAGTTTTTGTATAATTGGCTTTAGATGCGACCTTAATGTACAGTTGAGCAGTTATTGTCAAATTGTTCCCACGATTGAACGTTCTCAATATGTCTTGGATATGCACCAAAATGAGCTCAAATGTACACAAAAATAAATGCTATCTGCTGGTGGCAACCAATCTTCTCACAGATTTTTAGTTTTTGTATAATTGGCTTTAGATGCGACCTTAATGTACAGTTGAGCAGATATTGTCAAATTGTTCCCACGATGGAACTTTCTTAATATGGCTTGGATATGCACCAAAATGAGCTCAAATGTACACAAAAATAAATGCTATCTGCTGGTGGCAACCAATCTTCTCACAGATTTTTAGTTTTTGTATAATTGGCTTTAGATGCGACCTTAATGTACAGTTGAGCAGATATTGTCAAAATTGTTCCCACGATGGAACTTTCTTAATATGGCTTGGATATGCACCAAAATGAGCTCAAATGTACACAAAAATAAATGCTATCTGCTGGTGCCAACCAATCTTCTCACAGATTTTGAGTTTTTGTATAATTGGCTTTAGATGCGACCTTAATGTACAGTTGAGCAGATATTGTCAAATTGTTCCCACGATGGAACTTTCTTAATATGGCTTGGATATGCACCAAAATGAGCTCAAATGTACACAAAAATAAATGCTATCTGCTGGTGCCAACCAATCTTCTCACAGATTTTTAGTTTTTGTATAATTGGCTTTAGATGCGACCTTAATGTACAGTTGAGCAGATATTGTCAAAATTTTTCCCTATATGGAACTTTCTTAATATGGCTTGGATATGCACCAAAATTAGCTCAAATGTACACAAAAATAAATGCTATCTGCTGGTGGCAACCAATCTTCTCACAGATATTTAGTTTTTGTATAATTGGCTTTAGATGCGACCTTAATGTACAGTTGAGCAGATATTGTCAAATTGTTCCCACGATGGAACTTTCTTAATATGGCTTGGATATGCGCCAAAATGAGCTCAAATGTACACAAAAATAAATGCTATCTGCTGGTGGCAACCAATCTTCTCACAGATTTTTAGTTTTTGTATAATTGGCTTTAGATGCGACCTTAATGTACAGTTGAGCAGATATTGTCAAATTGTTCCCACGATGGAACTTTCTTAATATGGCTTGGATATGCACCAAAATGAGCTCAAATGTACACAAAAATAAATGCTATCTGCTGGTGGCAACCAATCTTCTCACAGATTTTTAGTTTTTGTATAATTGGCTTTAGATGCGACCTTAATGTACAGTTGAGCAGATATTGTCAAATTGTTCCCACGATTGAACGTTCTCAATATGTCTTGGATATGCACCAAAATGAGCTCAAATGTACACAAAAATAAATGCTATCTGCTGGTGCCAACCAATCTTCTCACAGATTTTGAGTTTTTGTATAATTGGCTTTAGATGCGACCTTAATGTACAGTTGAGCAGATATTGTCAAATTGTTCCCACGATGGAACTTTCTTATTATGGCTTGCATATGCACCAAAATGAGCTCAAATGTACACAAAAATAAATGCTATCTGCTGGTGCCAACCAATCTTCTCACAGATTTTTAGTTTTTGTATAATTGGCTTTAGATGCGACCTTAATGTACAGTTGAGCAGATATTGTCAAATTGTTCCCACGATGGAAATTTCTTAATATGGCTTGGATAAGCACCAAAATGAGCTCAGATGTACACAAAAATAAATGCTATCTGCTGGTGCCAACAAATCTTCTCACAGATTTTTAGTTTTTGTATAATTGGCTTTAGATGCGACCTTAATGTACAGTTGAGCAGATATTGTCAAAATTGTTCCCACGATGGAACTTTCTTAATATGGCTTGGATATGCACCGAAATGAGCTCAAATGTACACAAAAATAAATGCTATCTGCTGGTGGCAACCAATCTTCTCACAGATTTTTAGTGTTTCTATAATTGGCTTTAAATGCGACCTTAATGTACAGTTGAGCAGATATTGTCAAATTGTTCCCACGATGGAACTTTCTTAATATGGCTTGGATATGCACCAACATGAGCTCAAATGTACACAAAAATAAATGCTATCTGCTGGTGCCAACCAATCTTCTCACAGATTTTTAGTTTTTGTATAATTGGCTTTAGATGCGACCTTAATGTACAGTTGAGCAGATATTGTCAAAATTGTTCCCACGATGGAACTTTCTTAATATGGCTTGGATATGTACCAAAATGAGCTCAAATGTACACAAAAATAAATGCTATCTGCTGGTGCCAAAAAAATTTCTCACATATTTTTAGCTTTTGTATAATTGGCTTTAGATGCGACCTTAATGTACAGTTGAGCAGATATTGTCAAATTGTTCCCACGATGGAACTTTCTTAATATGGCTTGGATATGCACCAACATGAGCTCAAATGTACACAAAAATAAATGCTATCTGCTGGTGCCAACCAATCTTCTCACAGATTTTTTGTTTTTGTATAATTGGCTTTAGATGCGACCTTAATGTACAGTTGAGCAGATATTGTCAAATTGTTCCCACTATGGAACTTTCTTAATATGGCTTGGATATGCACCAAAATGAGCTCAAATGCACACAAAAATAAATGCTATCTGCTGGTGCCAACCAATCTTCTCACAGATTTTTTGTTTTTGTATAATTGGCTTTAGATGCGACCTTAATGTACAGTTGAGCAGATATTGTCAAAATTGTTCCCACGATGGAACTTTCTTAATATGGCTTGGATATGCACCAAAATTAGCTCAAATGTACACAAAAATAAATGCTATCTGCTGGTGGCAACCAATCTTCTCACAGATTTTTAGTTTTTGTATAATTGGCTTTAGATGCGACCTTAATGTACAGTTGAGCAGATATTGTCAAATTGTTCCCACGATTGAACGTTCTCAATATGTCTTGGATATGCACCAAAATGAGCTCAAATGTACACAAAAATAAATGCTATCTGCTGGTGGCAACCAATCTTCTCACAGATTTTTAGTTTTTGTATAATTGGCTTTAGATGCGACCTTAATGTACAGTTGAGCAGATATTGTCAAATTGTTCCCACGATGGAACTTTCTTAATATGGCTTGGATATGCACCAAAATGAGCTCAAATGTACACAAAAATAAATGCTATCTGCTGGTGCCAACCAATCTTCTCACAGATTTTTAGATTTTGTATAATTGGCTTTAGATGCGACCTTAATGTACAGTTGAGCAGATATTGTCAAAATTGTTCCCTAGATGGAACTTTCTTAATATGGCTTGGATATGCACCAAAATTAGCTCAAATGTACACAAAAATAAATGCTATCTGCTGGTGGCAACCAATCTTCTCACAGATTTTTAGTTTTTGTATAATTGGCTTTAGATGCGACCTTAATGTACAGTTGAGCAGATATTGTCAAATTATTCCCACGATGGAACTTTCTTAATATGGCTTGGATATGCACCAAAATGAGCTCAAATGTACACAAAAATAAATGCTATCTGCTGGTGCCAACCAATCTTCTCACAGATTTTTAGTTTTTGTATAATTGGCTTTAGATGCGACCTTAATGTACAGTTGAGCAGATATTGTCAAAATTGTTCCCTAGATGGAACTTTCTTAATATGGCTTGGATATGCACCAAAATTAGCTCAAATGTACACTAAAATAAATGCTATCTGCTGGTGGCAACCAATCTTCTCACAGATATTTAGTTTTTGTATAATTGGCTTTAGATGCGACCTTAATGTACAGTTGAGCAGATATTGTCAAATTGTTCCCACGATGGAACTTTCTTAATAGGGCTTGGATATGCGCCAAAATGAGCTCAAATGTACACAAAAATAAATGCTATCTGCTGGTGGCAACCAATCTTCTCACAGATTTTTAGTTTTTGTATAATTGGCTTTAGATGCGACCTTAATGTACAGTTGAGCAGATATTGTCAAATTATTCCCACGATGGAACTTTCTTAATATGGCTTGGATATGCACCAAAATGAGCTCAAATGTACACAAAAATAAATGCTATCTGCTGTTGGCAACCAATCTTCTCACAGATTTTTAGTTTTTGTATAATTGGCTTTAGATGCGACCTTAATGTACAGTTGAGCAGATATTGTCAAATTGTTCCCACGATTGAACGTTCTCAATATGGCTTGGATATGCACCAAAATGAGCTCAAATGTACACAAAAATAAATGCTATCTGCTGGTGGCAACCAATCTTCTCACAGCTTTTTAGTTTTTGTATAATTGGCTTTAGATGCGACCTTAATGTACAGTTGAGCAGATATTGTCAAATTGTTCCCACGATGGAACTTTCTTAATATGGCTTGGATATGCACCAAAATGAGCTCAAATGTACACAAAAATAAATGCTATCTGCTGGTGCCAACCAATCTTCTCACAGATTTTTAGTTTTTGTATAATTAGCTTTAGATGCGACCTTAATGTACAGTTGAGCAGATATTGTCAAAATTGTTCCCACGATGGAACTTTCTTAATATGGCTTGGATATGCACCAAAATGAGCTCAAATGTACACAAAAATAAATGCTATCTGCTGGTGCCAACCAATCTTCTCACAGATTTTTAGTTTTTGTATAATTGGCTTTAGATGCGACCTTAATGTACAGTTGAGCAGATATTGTCAAATTGTTCCCACGATGGAACTTTCTTAATATGGCTTGGATATGCACCAAAATGAGCTCAAATGTACACAAAAATAAATGCTATCTGCTGGTGCCAACCAATCTTCTCACAGATTTTTAGTTTTTGTATAATTGGCTTTAGATGCGACCTTAATGTACAGTTGAGCAGATATTGTCAAAATTGTTCCCTAGATGGAACTTTCTTAATATGGCTTGGACATGCACCAAAACTAGCTCAAATGTACACTAAAATAAATGCTATCTGCTGGTGGCAACCAATCTTCTCACAGATATTTAGTTTTTGTATAATTGGCTTTAGATGCGACCTTAATGTACAGTTGAGCAGATATTGTCAAATTGTTCCCACGATGGAACTTTCTTAATATGGCTTGGATATGCACCAAAATGAGCTCAAATGTACACAAAAATAAATGCTATCTGCTGGTGCCAACCAATCTTCTCACAGATTTTTAGTTTTTGTATAATTGGCTTTAGATGCGACCTTAATGTACAGTTGAGCAGATATTGTCAAATTATTCCCACGATGGAACTTTCTTAATATGGCTTGGATATGCACCAAAATGAGCTCAAATGTACACAAAAATAAATGCTATCTGCTGTTGCCAACCAATCTTCTCACAGATTTTTAGTTTTTGTATAATTGGCTTTAGATGCGACCTTAATGTACAGTTGAGCAGATATTGTCAAAATTGTTCCCTAGATGGAACTTTCTTAATATGGCTTGGATATGCACCAAAACTAGCTCAAATGTACACAAAAATAAATGCTATCTGCTGGTGCCAACCAATCTTCTCACAGATTTTTAGTTTTTGTATAATTGGCTTTAGATGCGACCTTAATGTACAGTTGAGCAGATATTGTCAAAATTGTTCCCTAGATGGAACTTTCTTAATATGGCTTGGATATGCACCAAAACTAGCTCAAATGTACACTAAAATAAATGCTATCTGCTGGTGGCAACCAATCTTCTCACAGATATTTAGTTTTTGTATAATTGGCTTTAGATGCGACCTTAATGTACAGTTGAGCAGATATTGTCAAATTGTTCCCACGATGGAACTTTCTTAATATGGCTTGGATATGCACCAAAATGAGCTCAAATGTACACAAAAATAAATGCTATCTGCTGGTGCCAACCAATCTTCTCACAGATTTTTAGTTTTTGTATAATTGGCTTTAGATGCGACCTTAATGTACAGTTGAGCAGATATTGTCAAATTATTCCCACGATGGAACTTTCTTAATATGGCTTGGATATGCACCAAAATGAGCTCAAATGTACACAAAAATAAATGCTATCTGCTGTTGGCAACCAATCTTCTCACAGATTTTTAGTTTTTGTATAATTGGCTTTAGATGCGACCTTAATGTACAGTTGAGCAGATATTGTCAAATTGTTCCCACGATTGAACGTTCTCAATATGGCTTGGATATGCACCAAAATGAGCTCAAATGTACACAAAAATAAATGCTATCTGCTGGTGCCAACCAATCTTCTCACAGATTTTTAGTTTTTGTATAATTGGCTTTAGATGCGACCTTAATGTACAGTTGAGCAGATATTGTCAAATTGTTCCCACGATGGAACTTTCTTAATATGGCTTGGATATGCACCAAAATGAGCTCAAATGTACACAAAAATAAATGCTATCTGCTGGTGCCAACCAATCTTCTCACAGATTTTTAGTTTTTGTATAATTAGCTTTAGATGCGACCTTAATGTACAGTTGAGCAGATATTGTCAAAATTGTTCCCACGATGGAACTTTCTTAATATGGCTTGGATATGCACCAAAATGAGCTCAAATGTACACAAAAATAAATGCTATCTGCTGGTGGCAACCAATCTTCTCACAGGTTTTTTAGTTTTTGCATAATTGGCTTTAGATGCGACCTTAATGTACAGTTGAGCAGATATTGTCAAATTGTTCCCACGATTGAACTTTCTTAATATGGCTTGGATATGCGCCAAAATGAGCTCAAATGTACACAAAAATAAATGCTATCTGCTGGTGCCAACCAATCTTCTCACAGATTTTTAGTTTTTGTATAATTGGCTTTAGATGCGACCTTAATAAACAGTTGAGCAGATATTGTCAAAATTGTTCCCACGATGGAACTTTCTTAATATGGCTTGGATATGCACCAAAATGAGCTCAAATGTACACAAAAATAAATGCTATCTGCAGTCGGCAACCAATCTTCTCACAGATTTTTAGTTTTTGTATAATTGGCTTTAGATGCGACCTTAATGTACATTTGAACAGATATTGTCAAATTGTTCCCACGATTGAACGTTCTCAATATGGCTTGGATATGCACCAAAATGAGCTCAAATGTACACAAAAATAAATGCTATCTGCTGGTGCAAACCAATCTTCTCACAGATTTTGAGTTTTTGTATAATTGGCTTTAGATGCGACCTTAATGTACAGTTGAGCAGATATTGTCAAAATTGTTCCCACGATGGAACTTTCTTAATATGGCTTGGATATGCACCAAAATGAGCTCAAATGTACACAAAAATAAATGCTATCTGCTGGTGCCAACCAATCTTCTCACAGATTTTTAGTTTTTGTATAATTGACTTTAGATGCGACCTTAATGTACAGTTGAGCAGATATTGTCAAATTGTTCCCACGATTGAACTTTCTTAATATGGCTTGGATATGCACCAAAATGAGCTCCAATGTACACAAAAATAAATGCTATCTGCTGGTGGCAACCAATCTTCTCACAGATTTTTAGTTTTTGTATAATTGGCTTTAGATGCGACCTTAATGTACAGTTGAGCAGATATTGTCAAATTGTTCCCATGATTGAACGTTCTCAATATGGCTTGGATATGCACCAAAATGAGCTCAAATGTACACAAAAATAAATGCTATCTGCTGGTGGCAACCAATCTTCTCACAGATTTTTAGTTTTTGTATAATTGGCTTTAGATGCGACCTTAATGTACAGTTGAGCAGGTATTGTCAAATTGTTCCCACGATGGAACTTTCTTAATATGGCTTAGATATGCACCAAAATGAGCTCAAATGTACACAAAAATAAATGCTATCTGCTGGTGGCAACCAATCTTCTCACAGATTTTTAGTTTTTGTATAATTGGCTTTAGATGCGACCTTAATGTACAGTTGAGCAGATATTGTCAAAATTGTTCCCACGATGGAACTTTCTTAATATGGCTTGGATATGCACCAAAATGAGCTCAAATGTACACAAAAATAAATGCTATCTGCTGGTGGCAACCAATCTTCTCACAGATTTTGAGTTTTTGTATAATTGGCTTTAGATGCGACCTTAATGTACAGTTGAGCAGATATTGTCAAATTGTTCCCACGATTGAACTTTCTTAATATGGCTTGGATATGCACCAAAATGAGCTCAAATGTACACAAAAATAAATGCTATCTGCTGGTGGCAACCGATCTTCTCACAGATTTTTAGTTTTTGTATAATTGGCTTTAGATGCGACCTTAATGTACAGTTGAGCAGATATTGTCAAATTGTTCCCACGATTGAACGTTCTCAATATGGCTTGGATATGCACCAAAATGAGCTCAAATGTACACAAAAATAAATGCTATCTGCTGGTGGCAACCAATCTTCTCACAGATTTTTAGTTTTTGTATAATTGGCTTTAGATGCGACCTTAATGTACAGTTGAGCAGGTATTGTCAAATTGTTCCCACGATGGAACTTTCTTAATATGGCTTGGATATGCACCAAAATGAGCTCAAATGTACACAAAAATAAATGCTATCTGCTGGTGGCAACCAATCTTCTCACAGATTTTTAGTTTTAGTATAATTGGCTTTAGATGCGACCTTAATGTACAGTTGAGCAGATATTGTCAAAATTGTTCCCACGATGGAACTTTCTTAATATGGCTTGGATATGCACCAAAATGAGCTCAAATGTACACAAAAATAAATGCTATCTGCTGGTGGCAACCAATCTTCTCACAGATTTTGAGTTTTTGTATAATTGGCTTTAGATGCGACCTTAATGTACAGTTGAGCAGATATTGTCAAATTGTTCCCACGATGGAACTTTCTTAATATGGCTTGGATATGCACCAAAATGAGCTCAAATGTACACAAAAATAAATGCTATCTGCTGGTGCCAACCAATCTTCTCACAGATTTTTAGTTTTTGTATAATTGGCTTTAGATGCGACCTTAATGTACAGTTGAGCAGATATTGTCAAAATTGTTCCCTAGATGGAACTTTCTTAATATGGCTTGGATATGCACCAAAATTAGCTCAAATGTACACAAAAATAAATGCTATCTGCTGGTGGCAACCAATCTTCTCACAGATATTTAGTTATTGTATAATTGGCTTTAGATGCGACCTTAATGTACAGTTGAGCAGATATTGTCAAATTGTTCCCACGATGGAACTTTCTTAATATGGCTTGGATATGCACCAAAATGAGCTCAAATGTACACAAAAATAAATGCTATCTGCTGGTGCCAACCAATCTTCTCACAGATTTTTAGTTTTTGTATAATTGGCTTTAGATGCGACCTTAATGTACAGTTGAGCAGATATTGTCAAATTGTTCCCACGATGGAACTTTCTTAATATGGCTTGGATATGCGCCAAAATGAGCTCAAATGTACACAAAAATAAATGCTATCTGCTGGTGGCAACCAATCTTCTCACAGATTTTTAGTTTTTGTATAATTGGCTTTAGATGCGACCTTAATGTACAGTTGAGCAGATATTGTCAAATTGTTCCCACGATGGAACTTTCTTAATATGGCTTGGATATGCACCAAAATGAGCTCAAATGTACACAAAAATAAATGCTATCTGCTGGTGCCAACCAATCTTCTCACAGATTTTGAGTTTTTGTATAATTGGCTTTAGATGCGACCTTAATGTACAGTTGAGCAGATATTGTCAAAATTGTTCCCACGATGGAACTTTCTTAATATGGCTTGGATATGCACCAAAATGAGCTCAAATGTACACAAAAATAAATGCTATCTGCTGGTGCCAACCAATCTTCTCACAGATTTTGAGTTTTTGTATAATTGGCTTTAGATGCGACCTTAATGTACAGTTGAGCAGATATTGTCAAATTGTTCCCACGATGGAACTTTCTTATTATGGCTTGCATATGCACCAAAATGAGCTCAAATGTACACAAAAATAAATGCTATCTGCTGGTGCCAACCAATCTTCTCACAGATTTTTAGTTTTTGTATAATTGGCTTTAGATGCGACCTTAATGTACAGTTGAGCAGATATTGTCAAATTGTTCCCACGATGGAACTTTCTTAATATGGCTTGGATAAGCACCAAAATGAGCTCAGATGTACACAAAAATAAATGCTATCTGCTGGTGCCAACAAATCTTCTCACACATTTTTAGTTTTTGTATAATTGGCTTTAGATGCGACCTTAATGTACAGTTGAGCAGATATTGTCAAAATTGTTCCCACGATGGAACTTTCTTAATATGGCTTGGATATGCACCGAAATGAGCTCAAATGTACACAAAAATAAATGCTATCTGCTGGTGGCAACCAATCTTCTCACAGATTTTTAGTGTTTGTATAATTGGCTTTAAATGCGACCTTAATGTACAGTTGAGCAGGTATTGTCAAATTGTTCCCACGATGGAACTTTCTTAATATGGCTTGGATATGCACCAACATGAGCTCAAATGTACACAAAAATAAATGCTATCTGCTGGTGCCAACCAATCTTCTCACAGATTTTTAATTTTTGTATAATTGGCTTTAGATGCGACCTTAATGTACAGTTGAGCAGATATTGTCAAAATTGTTCCCTAGATGGAACTTTCTTAATATGGCTTGGATATGCACCAAAATTAGCTCAAATGTACACAAAAATAAATGCTATCTGCTGGTGGCAACCAATCTTCTCACAGATATTTAGTTTTTGTATAATTGGCTTTAGATGCGACCTTAATGTACAGTTGAGCAGATATTGTCAAATTGTTCCCACGATGGAACTTTCTTAATATGGCTTGGATATGCGCCAAAATGAGCTCAAATGTACACAAAAATAAATGATATCTGCTGGTGCCAACCAATCTTCTCACAGATTTTTAGTTTTTGTATAATTGGCTTTAGATGCGACCTTAATGTACAGTTGAGCAGATATTGTCAAATTGTTCCCACGATGGAACTTTCTTAATATGGCTTGGATATGCACCAAAATGAGCTCAAATGTACACAAAAATAAATGCTATCTGCTGGTGCCAACCAATCTTCTCACAGATTTTGAGTTTTTGTATAATTGGCTTTAGATGCGACCTTAATGTACAGTTGAGCAGATATTGTCAAAATTGTTCCCACGATGGAACTTTCTTAATATGGCTTGGATATGCACCAACATGAGCTCAAATGTACACAAAAATAAATGCTATCTGCTGGTGCCAACCAATCTTCTCACAGATTTTGAGTTTTTGTATAATTGGCTTTAGATGCGACCTTAATGTACAGTTGAGCAGATATTGTCAAATTGTTCCCACGATGGAACTTTCTTATTATGGCTTGCATATGCACCAAAATGAGCTCAAATGTACACAAAAATAAATGCTATCTGCTGGTGCCAACCAATCTTCTCACAGATTTTTAGTTTTTGTATAATTGGCTTTAGATGCGACCTTAATGTACAGTTGAGCAGATATTGTCAAATTGTTCCCACGATGGAACTTTCTTAATATGGCTTGGATATGCACCAAAATGAGCTCAGATGCACACAAAAATAAATGCTATCTGCTGGTGCCAACCAATCTTCTCACAGATTTTTAGTTTTTGTATAATTGGCTTTAGATGCGACCTTAATGTACAGTTGAGCAGATATTGTCAAAATTGTTCCCACGATGGAACTTTCTTAATATGGCTTGGATATGCACCGAAATGAGCTCAAATGTACACAAAAATAAATGCTATCTGCTGGTGGCAACCAATCTTCTCACAGATTTTTAGTGTTTGTATAATTGGCTTTAAATGCGACCTTAATGTACAGTTGAGCAGATATTGTCAAATTGTTCCCACGATGGAACTTTCTTAATATGGCTTGGATATGCACCAACATGAGCTCAAATGTACACAAAAATAAATGCTATCTGCTGGTGCCAACCAATCTTCTCACAGATTTTTAGTTTTTGTATAATTGGCTTTAGATGCGACCTTAATGTACAGTTGAGCAGATATTGTCAAAATTGTTCCCACAATGGAACTTTCTTAATATGGCTTGGATATGTACCAAAATGAGCTCAAATGTACACAAAAATAAATGCTATCTGCTGGTGCCAAAAAAAATTCTCACATATTTTTAGCTTTTGTATAATTGGCTTTAGATGCGACCTTAATGTACAGTTGAGCAGATATTGTCAAATTGTTCCCACGATGGAACTTTCTTAATATGGCTTGGATATGCACCAACATGAGCTCAAATGTACACAAAAATAAATGCTATCTGCTGGTGCCAACCAATCTTCTCACAGATTTTTATTTTTTGTATAATTGGCTTTAGATGCGACCTTAATGTACAGTTGAGCAGATATTGTCAAAATTGTTCCCACGATGGAACTTTCTTAATATGGCTTGGATATGCACCAAAATGAGCTCAAATGTACACAAAAATAAATGCTATCTGCTGGTGGCAACCAATCTTCTCACAGATTTTGAGTTTTTGTAAAATTGGCTTTAGATGCGACCTTAATGTACAGTTGAGCAGATATTGTCAAATTGTTCCCACTATGGAACTTTCTTAATATGGCTTGGATATGCACCAAAATGAGCTCAAATGTACACAAAAATAAATGCTATCTGCTGGTGCCAACCAATCTTCTCACAGATTTTTTGTTTTTGTATAATTGGCTTTAGATGCGACCTTAATGTACAGTTGAGCAGATATTGTCAAAATTGTTCCCACGATGGAACTTTCTTAATATGGCTTGGATATGCACCAAAATTAGCTCAAATGTACACAAAAATAAATGCTATCTGCTGGTGGCAACCAGTCTTCTCACAGATTTTTAGTTTTTGTATAATTGGCTTTAGATGCGACCTTAATGTACAGTTGAGCAGATATTGTCAAATTGTTCCCACGATTGAACGTTCTCAATATGTCTTGGATATGCACCAAAATGAGCTCAAATGTACACAAAAATAAATGCTATCTGCTGGTGCCAACCAATCTTCTCACAGATTTGTAGTTTTTGTATAATTGGCTTTAGATGCGACCTTAATGTACAGTTGAGCAGATATTGTCAAATTGTTCCCACGATGGAACTTTCTTAATATGGCTTGGATATGCACCAAAATGAGCTCAAATGTACACAAAAATAAATGCTATCTGCTGGTGCCAACCAATCTTCTCACAGATTTTTAGTTTTTGTATAATTGGCTTTAGATGCGACCTTAATGTACAGTTGAGCAGATATTGTCAAAATTTATCCCACGATGGAACTTTCTTAATATGGCTTGGATATGTACCAAAATGAGCTCAAATATACACAAAAATAAATGCTATCTGCTGGTGCCAAAAAAATTTCTCACATATTTTTAGCTTTTGTATAATTGGCTTTAGATGCGACCTTAATGTACAGTTGAGCAGATATTGTCAAATTGTTCCCACGATGGAACTTTCTTAATATGGCTTGGATATGCACCAACATGAGCTCAAATGTACACAAAAATAAATGCTATCTGCTGGTGCCAACCAATCTTCTCACAGATTTTTAGTTTTTGTATAATTGGCTTTAGATGCGACCTTAATGTACAGTTGAGCAGATATTGTCAAAATTGTTCCCACGATGGAACTTTCTTAATATGGCTTGGATATGCACCAAAATGAGCTCAAATGTACACAAAAATAAATGCTATCTGCTGGTGGCAACCAATCTTCTCACAGATTTTTAGTTTTTGTATAATTGGCTTTAGATGCGACCTTAATGTACAGTTGAGCAGATATTGTCAAATTGTTCCCACTATGGAACTTTCTTAATATGGCTTGGATATGCACCAAAATGAGCCCAAATGTACACAAAAATAAATGCTATCTGCTGGTGCCAACCAATCTTCTCACAGATTTTTTGTTTTTGTATAATTGGCTTTAGATGCGACCTTAATGTACAGTTGAGCAGATATTGTCAAAATTGTTCCCACGATGGAACTTTCTTAATATGGCTTGGATATGCACCAAAATGAGCTCAAATGTACACAAAAATAAATGCTATCTGCTGGTGGCAACCAATCTTCTCACAGATTTTTAATTTTTGTATAATTGGCTTTAGATGCGACCTTAATGTACAGTTGAGCAGATATTGTCAAATTGTTCCCACGATTGAACGTTCTCAATATGTCTTGGATATGCACCAAAATGAGCTCAAATGTACACAAAAATAAATGCTATCTGCTGGTGGCAACCAATCTTCTCACAGATTTTTAGTTTTTGTATAATTGGCTTTAGATGCGACCTTAATGTACAGTTGAGCAGATATTGTCAAATTGTTCCCACGATGGAACTTTCTTAATATGGCTTGGATATGCACCAAAATGAGCTCAAATGTACACAAAAATAAATGCTATCTACTGGTGCCAACCAATCTTCTCACAGATTTTTAGTTTTTGTATAATTGGCTTTAGATGCGACCTTAATGTACAGTTGAGCAGATATTGTCAAAATTGTTCCCTAGATGGAACTTTCTTAATATGGCTTGGATATGCACCAAAATTAGCTCAAATGTACACTAAAATAAATGCTATCTGCTGGTGGCAACCAATCTTCTCACAGATATTTAGTTTTTGTATAATTGGCTTTAGATGCGACCTTAATGTACAGTTGAGCAGATATTGTCAAATTGTTCCCACGATGGAACTTTCTTAATATGGCTTGGATATGCGCCAAAATGAGCTCAAATGTACACAAAAATAAATGCTATCTGCTGGTGGCAACCAATCTTCTCACAGATTTTTAGTTTTTGTATAATTGGCTTTAGATGCGACCTTAATGTACAGTTGAGCAGATATTGTCAAATTATTCCCACGATGGAACTTTCTTAATATGGCTTGGATATGCACCAAAATGAGCTCAAATGTACACAAAAATAAATGCTATCTGCTGTTGGCAACCAATCTTCTCACAGATTTTTAGTTTTTGTATAATTGGCTTTAGATGCGACCTTAATGTACAGTTGAGCAGATAATGTCAAATTGTTCCCACGAATGAACGTTCTCAATATGGCTTGGATATGCACCAAAATGAGCTCAAATGTACACAAAAGTAAATGCTATCTGCTGGTGGCAACCAATCTTCTCACAGATTTTTAGTTTTTGTATAATTGGCTTTAGATGCGACCTTAATGTACAGTTGAGCAGATATTGTCAAATTGTTCCCACGATGGAACTTTCTTAATATGGCTTGGATATGCACCAAAATAAGCTCAAATGTACACAAAAATAAATGCTATCTGCTGGTGGCAACCAATCTTCTCACAGATATTTAGTTTTTGTATAATTGGCTTTAGATGCGACCTTAATGTACAGTTGAGCAGATATTGTCAAATTGTTCCCACGATGGAACTTTCTTAATATGGCTTGGATATGCGCCAAAATGAGCTCAAATGTACACAAAAATAAATGCTATCTGCTGGTGGCAACCAATCTTCTCACAGATTTTTAGTTTTTGTATAATTGGCTTTAGATGCGACCTTAATGTACAGTTGAGCAGATATTGTCAAATTGTTCCCACGATGGAACTTTCTTAATATGGCTTGGATATGCACCAAAATGAGCTCAAATGTACACAAAAATAAATGCTATCTGCTGGTGCCAACCAATCTTCTCACAGATTTTGAGTTTTTGTATAATTGGCTTTAGATGCGACCTTAATGTACAGTTGAGCAGATATTGTCAAAATTGTTCCCACGATGGAACTTTCTTAATATGGCTTGGATATGCACCAAAATGAGCTCAAATGTACACAAAAATAAATGCTATCTGCTGGTGCCAACCAATCTTCTCACAGATTTTGAGTTTTTGTATAATTGGCTTTAGATGCGACCTTAATGTACAGTTGAGCAGATATTGTCAAATTGTTCCCACGATGGAACTTTCTTATTATGGCTTGCATATGCACCAAAATGAGCTCAAATGTACACAAAAATAAATGCTATCTGCTGGTGCCAACCAATCTTCTCACAGATTTTTAGTTTTTGTATAATTGGCTTTAGATGCGACCTTAATGTACAGTTGAGCAGATATTGTCAAATTGTTCCCACGATGGAACTTTCTTAATATGGCTTGGATATGCACCAAAATGAGCTCAGATGTACACAAAAATAAATGCTATCTGCTGGTGGCAACCAATCTTCTCACAGATTTTTAGTTTTTGTATAATTGGCTTTAGATGCGACCTTAATGTACAGTTGAGCAGGTATTGTCAAATTGTTCCCACGATGGAACTTTCTTAATATGGCTTGGATATGCACCAAAATGAGCTCAAATGTACACAAAAATAAATGCTATCTGCTGGTGGCAACCAATCTTCTCACAGATTTTTAGTTTTAGTATAATTGGCTTTAGATGCGACCTTAATGTACAGTTGAGCAGATATTGTCAAAATTGTTCCCACGATGGAACTTTCTTAATATGGCTTGGATATGCACCAAAATGAGCTCAAATGTACACAAAAATAAATGCTATCTGCTGGTGGCAACCAATCTTCTCACAGATTTTGAGTTTTTGTATAATTGGCTTTAGATGCGACCTTAATGTACAGTTGAGCAGATATTGTCAAATTGTTCCCACGATGGAACTTTCTTAATATGGCTTGGATATGCACCAAAATGAGCTCAAATGTACACAAAAATAAATGCTATCTGCTGGTGCCAACCAATCTTCTCACAGATTTTTAGTTTTTGTATAATTGGCTTTAGATGCGACCTTAATGTACAGTTGAGCAGATATTGTCAAAATTGTTCCCACTATGGAACTTTCTTAATATGGCTTGGATATGCACCAAAATTAGCTCAAATGTACACAAAAATAAATGCTATCTGCTGGTGGCAACCAATCTTCTCACAGATATTTAGTTTTTGTATAATTGGCTTTAGATGCGACCTTAATGTACAGTTGAGCAGATATTGTCAAATTGTTCCCACGATGGAACTTTCTTAATATGGCTTGGATATGCACCAAAATGAGCTCAAATGTACACAAAAATAAATGCTATCTGCTGGTGCCAACCAATCTTCTCACAGATTTTTAGTTTTTGTATAATTGGCTTTAGATGCGACCTTAATGTACAGTTGAGCAGATATTGTCAAATTGTTCCCACGATGGAACTTTCTTAATATGGCTTGGATATGCGCCAAAATGAGCTCAAATGTACACAAAAATAAATGCTATCTGCTGGTGGCAACCAATCTTCTCACAGATTTTTAGTTTTTGTATAATTGGCTTTAGATGCGACCTTAATGTACAGTTGAGCAGATATTGTCAAATTGTTCCCACGATGGAACTTTCTTAATATGGCTTGGATATGCACCAAAATGAGCTCAAATGTACACAAAAATAAATGCTATCTGCTGGTGCCAACCAATCTTCTCACAGATTTTGAGTTTTTGTATAATTGGCTTTAGATGCGACCTTAATGTACAGTTGAGCAGATATTGTCAAAATTGTTCCCACGATGGAACTTTCTTAATATGGCTTGGATATGCACCAAAATGAGCTCAAATGTACACAAAAATAAATGCTATCTGCTGGTGCCAACCAATCTTCTCACAGATTTTGAGTTTTTGTATAATTGGCTTTAGATGCGACCTTAATGTACAGTTGAGCAGATATTGTCAAATTGTTCCCACGATGGAACTTTCTTATTATGGCTTGCATATGCACCAAAATGAGCTCAAATGTACACAAAAATAAATGCTATCTGCTGGTGCCAACCAATCTTCTCACAGATTTTTAGTTTTTGTATAATTGGCTTTAGATGCGACCTTAATGTACAGTTGAGCAGATATTGTCAAATTGTTCCCACGATGGAACTTTCTTAATATGGCTTGGATATGCACCAAAATGAGCTCAGATGTACACAAAAATAAATGCTATCTGCTGGTGCCAACCAATCTTCTCACAGATTTTTAGTTTTTGTATAATTGGCTTTAGATGCGACCTTAATGTACAGTTGAGCAGATATTGTCAAAATTGTTCCCACGATGGAACTTTCTTAATATGGCTTGGATATGCACCGAAATGAGCTCAAATGTACACAAAAATAAATGCTATCTGCTGGTGGCAACCAATCTTCTCACAGATTTTTAGTGTTTGTATAATTGGCTTTAAATGCGACCTTAATGTACAGTTGAGCAGGTATTGTCAAATTGTTCCCACGATGGAACTTTCTTAATATGGCTTGGATATGCACCAACATGAGCTCAAATGTACACAAAAATAAATGCTATCTGCTGGTGCCAACCAATCTTCTCACAGATTTTTAATTTTTGTATAATTGGCTTTAGATGCGACCTTAATGTACAGTTGAGCAGATATTGTCAAAATTGTTCCCTAGATGGAACTTTCTTAATATGGCTTGGATATGCACCAAAATTAGCTCAAATGTACACAAAAATAAATGCTATCTGCTGGTGGCAACCAATCTTCTCACAGATATTTAGTTTTTGTATAATTGGCTTTAGATGCGACCTTAATGTACAGTTGAGCAGATATTGTCAAATTGTTCCCACGATGGAACTTTCTTAATATGGCTTGGATATGCGCCAAAATGAGCTCAAATGTACACAAAAATAAATGATATCTGCTGGTGGCAACCAATCTTCTCACAGATTTTTAGTTTTTGTATAATTGGCTTTAGATGCGACCTTAATGTACAGTTGAGCAGATATTGTCAAATTGTTCCCACGATGGAACTTTCTTAATATGGCTTGGATATGCACCAAAATGAGCTCAGATGTACACAAAAATAAATGCTATCTGCTGGTGCCAACCAATCTTCTCACAGATTTTTAGTTTTTGTATAATTGGCTTTAGATGCGACCTTAATGTACAGTTGAGCAGATATTGTCAAAATTGTTCCCACGATGGAACTTTCTTAATATGGCTTGGATATGCACCGAAATGAGCTCAAATGTACACAAAAATAAATGCTATCTGCTGGTGGCAACCAATCTTCTCACAGATTTTTAGTGTTTGTATAATTGGCTTTAAATGCGACCTTAATGTACAGTTGAGCAGGTATTGTCAAATTGTTCCCACGATGGAACTTTCTTAATATGGCTTGGATATGCACCAACATGAGCTCAAATGTACACAAAAATAAATGCTATCTGCTGGTGCCAACCAATCTTCTCACAGATTTTTAATTTTTGTATAATTGGCTTTAGATGCGACCTTAATGTACAGTTGAGCAGATATTGTCAAAATTGTTCCCTAGATGGAACTTTCTTAATATGGCTTGGATATGCACCAAAATTAGCTCAAATGTACACAAAAATAAATGCTATCTGCTGGTGGCAACCAATCTTCTCACAGATATTTAGTTTTTGTATAATTGGCTTTAGATGCGACCTTAATGTACAGTTGAGCAGATATTGTCAAATTGTTCCCACGATGGAACTTTCTTAATATGGCTTGGATATGCGCCAAAATGAGCTCAAATGTACACAAAAATAAATGATATCTGCTGGTGGCAACCAATCTTCTCACAGATTTTTAGTTTTTGTATAATTGGCTTTAGATGCGACCTTAATGTACAGTTGAGCAGATATTGTCAAATTGTTCCCACGATGGAACTTTCTTAATATGGCTTGGATATGCACCAAAATGAGCTCAAATGTACACAAAAATAAATGCTATCTGCTGGTGCCAACCAATCTTCTCACAGATTTTGAGTTTTTGTATAATTGGCTTTAGATGCGACCTTAATGTACAGTTGAGCAGATATTGTCAAAATTGTTCCCACGATGGAACTTTCTTAATATGGCTTGGATATGCACCAACATGAGCTCAAATGTACACAAAAATAAATGCTATCTGCTGGTGCCAACCAATCTTCTCACAGATTTTGAGTTTTTGTATAATTGGCTTTAGATGCGACCTTAATGTACAGTTGAGCAGATATTGTCAAATTGTTCCCACGATGGAACTTTCTTATTATGGCTTGCATATGCACCAAAATGAGCTCAAATGTACACAAAAATAAATGCTATCTGCTGGTGCCAACCAATCTTCTCACAGATTTTTAGTTTTTGTATAATTGGCTTTAGATGCGACCTTAATGTACAGTTGAGCAGATATTGTCAAATTGTTCCCACGATGGAACTTTCTTAATATGGCTTGGATATGCACCAAAATGAGCTCAGATGCACACAAAAATAAATGCTATCTGCTGGTGCCAACCAATCTTCTCACAGATTTTTAGTTTTTGTATAATTGGCTTTAGATGCGACCTTAATGTACAGTTGAGCAGATATTGTCAAAATTGTTCCCACGATGGAACTTTCTTAATATGGCTTGGATATGCACCAAAATGAGCTCAGATGCACACAAAAATAAATGCTATCTGCTGGTGCCAACCAATCTTCTCACAGATTTTTAGTTTTTGTATAATTGGCTTTAGATGCGACCTTAATGTACAGTTGAGCAGATATTGTCAAAATTGTTCCCACGATGGAACTTTCTTAATATGGCTTGGATATGCACCGAAATGAGCTCAAATGTACACAAAAATAAATGCTATCTGCTGGTGGCAACCAATCTTCTCACAGATTTTTAGTGTTTGTATAATTGGCTTTAAATGCGACCTTAATGTACAGTTGAGCAGATATTGTCAAATTGTTCCCACGATGGAACTTTCTTAATATGGCTTGGATATGCACCAACATGAGCTCAAATGTACACAAAAATAAATGCTATCTGCTGGTGCCAACCAATCTTCTCACAGATTTTTAGTTTTTGTATAATTGGCTTTAGATGCGACCTTAATGTACAGTTGAGCAGATATTGTCAAAATTGTTCCCACAATGGAACTTTCTTAATATGGCTTGGATATGTACCAAAATGAGCTCAAATGTACACAAAAATAAATGCTATCTGCTGGTGCCAAAAAAAATTCTCACATATTTTTAGCTTTTGTATAATTGGCTTTAGATGCGACCTTAATGTACAGTTGAGCAGATATTGTCAAATTGTTCCCACGATGGAACTTTCTTAATATGGCTTGGATATGCACCAACATGAGCTCAAATGTACACAAAAATAAATGCTATCTGCTGGTGCCAACCAATCTTCTCACAGATTTTTAGTTTTTGTATAATTGGCTTTAGATGCGACCTTAATGTACAGTTGAGCAGATATTGTCAAAATTGTTCCCACGATGGAACTTTCTTAATATGGCTTGGATATGCACCAAAATGAGCTCAAATGTACACAAAAATAAATGCTATCTGCTGGTGGCAACCAATCTTCTCACAGATTTTGAGTTTTTGTAAAATTGGCTTTAGATGCGACCTTAATGTACAGTTGAGCAGATATTGTCAAATTGTTCCCACTATGGAACTTTCTTAATATGGCTTGGATATGCACCAAAATGAGCTCAAATGTACACAAAAATAAATGCTATCTGCTGGTGCCAACCAATCTTCTCACAGATTTTTTGTTTTTGTATAATTGGCTTTAGATGCGACCTTAATGTACAGTTGAGCAGATATTGTCAAAATTGTTCCCACGATGGAACTTTCTTAATATGGCTTGGATATGCACCAAAATTAGCTCAAATGTACACAAAAATAAATGCTATCTGCTGGTGGCAACCAGTCTTCTCACAGATTTTTAGTTTTTGTATAATTGGCTTTAGATGCGACCTTAATGTACAGTTGAGCAGATATTGTCAAATTGTTCCCACGATTGAACGTTCTCAATATGTCTTGGATATGCACCAAAATGAGCTCAAATGTACACAAAAATAAATGCTATCTGCTGGTGCCAACCAATCTTCTCACAGATTTTTAGTTTTTGTATAATTGGCTTTAGATGCGACCTTAATGTACAGTTGAGCAGATATTGTCAAATTGTTCCCACGATGGAACTTTCTTAATATGGCTTGGATATGCACCAAAATGAGCTCAAATGTACACAAAAATAAATGCTATCTGCTGGTGCCAACCAATCTTCTCACAGATTTTTAGTTTTTGTATAATTGGCTTTAGATGCGACCTTAATGTACAGTTGAGCAGATATTGTCAAAATTTATCCCACGATGGAACTTTCTTAATATGGCTTGGATATGTACCAAAATGAGCTCAAATGTACACAAAAATAAATGCTATCTGCTGGTGCCAAAAAAATTTCTCACATATTTTTAGCTTTTGTATAATTGGCTTTAGATGCGACCTTAATGTACAGTTGAGCAGATATTGTCAAATTGTTCCCACGATGGAACTTTCTTAATATGGCTTGGATATGCACCAACATGAGCTCAAATGTACACAAAAATAAATGCTATCTGCTGGTGCCAACCAATCTTCTCACAGATTTTTAGTTTTTGTATAATTGGCTTTAGATGCGACCTTAATGTACAGTTGAGCAGATATTGTCAAAATTGTTCCCACGATGGAATTTTCTTAATATGGCTTGGATATGCACCAAAATGAGCTCAAATGTACACAAAAATAAATGCTATCTGCTGGTGGCAACCAATCTTCTCACAGATTTTTAGTTTTTGTATAATTGGCTTTAGATGCGACCTTAATGTACAGTTGAGCAGATATTGTCAAATTGTTCCCACTATGGAACTTTCTTAATATGGCTTGGATATGCACCAAAATGAGCTCAAATGTACACAAAAATAAATGCTATCTGCTGGTGCCAACCAATCTTCTCACAGATTTTTTGTTTTTGTATAATTGGCTTTAGATGCGACCTTAATGTACAGTTGAGCAGATATTGTCAAAATTGTTCCCACGATGGAACTTTCTTAATATGGCTTGGATATGCACCAAAATTAGCTCAAATGTACACAAAAATAAATGCTATCTGCTGGTGGCAACCAATCTTCTCACAGATTTTTAGTTTTTGTATAATTGGCTTTAGATGCGACCTTAATGTACAGTTGAGCAGATATTGTCAAATTGTTCCCACGATTGAACGTTCTCAATATGTCTTGGATATGCACCAAAATGAGCTCAAATGTACACAAAAATAAATGCTATCTGCTGGTGGCAACCAATCTTCTCACAGATTTTTAGTTTTTGTATAATTGGCTTTAGATGCGACCTTAATGTACAGTTGAGCAGATATTGTCAAATTGTTCCCACGATGGAACTTTCTTAATATGGCTTGGATATGCACCAAAATGAGCTCAAATGTACACAAAAATAAATGCTATCTACTGGTGCCAACCAATCTTCTCACAGATTTTTAGTTTTTGTATAATTGGCTTTAGATGCGACCTTAATGTACAGTTGAGCAGATATTGTCAAAATTGTTCCCTAGATGGAACTTTCTTAATATGGCTTGGATATGCACCAAAATTAGCTCAAATGTACACTAAAATAAATGCTATCTGCTGGTGGCAACCAATCTTCTCACAGATATTTAGTTTTTGTATAATTGGCTTTAGATGCGACCTTAATGTACAGTTGAGCAGATATTGTCAAATTGTTCCCACGATGGAACTTTCTTAATATGGCTTGGATATGCGCCAAAATGAGCTCAAATGTACACAAAAATAAATGCTATCTGCTGGTGGCAACCAATCTTCTCACAGATTTTTAGTTTTTGTATAATTGGCTTTAGATGCGACCTTAATGTACAGTTGAGCAGATATTGTCAAATTATTCCCACGATGGAACTTTCTTAATATGGCTTGGATATGCACCAAAATGAGCTCAAATGTACACAAAAATAAATGCTATCTGCTGGTGGCAACCAATCTTCTCACAGATTTTTAGTTTTTGTATAATTGGCTTTAGATGCGACCTTAATGTACAGTTGAGCAGATAATGTCAAATTGTTCCCACGAATGAACGTTCTCAATATGGCTTGGATATGCACCAAAATGAGCTCAAATGTACACAAAAGTAAATGCTATCTGCTGGTGGCAACCAATCTTCTCACAGATTTTTAGTTTTTGTATAATTGGCTTTAGATGCGACCTTAATGTACAGTTGAGCAGATATTGTCAAATTGTTCCCACGATGGAACTTTCTTAATATGGCTTGGATATGCACCAAAATGAGCTCAAATGTACACAAAAATAAATGCTATCTGCTGGTGGCAACCAATCTTCTCACAGATATTTAGTTTTTGTATAATTGGCTTTAGATGCGACCTTAATGTACAGTTGAGCAGATATTGTCAAATTGTTCCCACGATGGAACTTTCTTAATATGGCTTGGATATGCGCCAAAATGAGCTCAAATGTACACAAAAATAAATGCTATCTGCTGGTGGCAACCAATCTTCTCACAGATTTTTAGTTTTTGTATAATTGGCTTTAGATGCGACCTTAATGTACAGTTGAGCAGATATTGTCAAATTGTTCCCACGATGGAACTTTCTTAATATGGCTTGGATATGCACCAAAATGAGCTCAAATGTACACAAAAATAAATGCTATCTGCTGGTGCCAACCAATCTTCTCACAGATTTTGAGTTTTTGTATAATTGGCTTTAGATGCGACCTTAATGTACAGTTGAGCAGATATTGTCAAAATTGTTCCCACGATGGAACTTTCTTAATATGGCTTGGATATGCACCAAAATGAGCTCAAATGTACACAAAAATAAATGCTATCTGCTGGTGCCAACCAATCTTCTCACAGATTTTGAGTTTTTGTATAATTGGCTTTAGATGCGACCTTAATGTACAGTTGAGCAGATATTGTCAAATTGTTCCCACGATGGAACTTTCTTATTATGGCTTGCATATGCACCAAAATGAGCTCAAATGTACACAAAAATAAATGCTATCTGCTGGTGCCAACCAATCTTCTCACAGATTTTTAGTTTTTGTATAATTGGCTTTAGATGCGACCTTAATGTACAGTTGAGCAGATATTGTCAAATTGTTCCCACGATGGAACTTTCTTAATATGGCTTGGATATGCACCAAAATGAGCTCAGATGTACACAAAAATAAATGCTATCTGCTGGTGCCAACCAATCTTCTCACAGATTTTTAGTTTTTGTATAATTGGCTTTAGATGCGACCTTAATGTACAGTTGAGCAGATATTGTCAAAATTGTTCCCACGATGGAACTTTCTTAATATGGCTTGGATATGCACCGAAATGAGCTCAAATGTACACAAAAATAAATGCTATCTGCTGGTGGCAACCAATCTTCTCACAGATTTTTAGTGTTTGTATAATTGGCTTTAAATGCGACCTTAATGTACAGTTGAGCAGGTATTGTCAAATTGTTCCCACGATGGAACTTTCTTAATATGGCTTGGATATGCACCAACATGAGCTCAAATGTACACAAAAATAAATGCTATCTGCTGGTGCCAACCAATCTTCTCACAGATTTTTAATTTTTGTATAATTGGCTTTAGATGCGACCTTAATGTACAGTTGAGCAGATATTGTCAAAATTGTTCCCTAGATGGAACTTTCTTAATATGGCTTGGATATGCACCAAAATTAGCTCAAATGTACACAAAAATAAATGCTATCTGCTGGTGGCAACCAATCTTCTCACAGGTATTTAGTTTTTGTATAATTGGCTTTAGATGCGACCTTAATGTACAGTTGAGCAGATATTGTCAAATTGTTCCCACGATGGAACTTTCTTAATATGGCTTGGATATGCGCCAAAATGAGCTCAAATGTACACAAAAATAAATGCTATCTGCTGGTGGCAACCAATCTTCTCACAGATTTTTAGTTTTTGTATAATTGGCTTTAGATGCGACCTTAATGTACAGTTGAGCAGATATTGTCAAATTGTTCCCACGATGGAACTTTCTTAATATGGCTTGGATATGCACCAACATGAGCTCAAATGTACACAAAAATAAATGCTATCTGCTGGTGCCAACCAATCTTCTCACAGATTTTTAGTTTTTGTATAATTGGCTTTAGATGCGACCTTAATGTACAGTTGAGCAGATATTGTCAAATTATTCCCACGATGGAACTTTCTTAATATGGCTTGGATATGCACCAAAATTAGCTCAAATGTACACAAAAATAAATGCTATCTGCTGGTGGCAACCAATCTTCTCACAGATTTTTAGTTTTTGTATAATTGGCTTTAGATGCGACCTTAATGTACAGTTGAGCAGATATTGTCAAATTATTCCCACGATGGAACTTTCTTAATATGGCTTGGATATGCACCAAAATGAGCTCAAATGTACACAAAAATAAATGCTATCTGCTGTTGGCAACCAATCTTCTCACAGATTTTTAGTTTTTGTATAATTGGCTTTAGATGCGACCTTAATGTACAGTTGAGCAGATAATGTCAAATTGTTCCCACGATTGGACGTTCTCAATATGGCTTGGATATGCACCAAAATGAGCTCAAATGTACACAAAAATAAATGCTATCTGCTGGTGCCAACCAATCTTCTCACAGATTTTTAGTTTCTTGTATAATTGGCTTTAGATGCGACCTTAATGTACAGTTGAGCAGATATTGTCAAATTGTTCCCACGATGGAACTTTCTTAATATGGCTTGGATATGCACCAAAATGAGCTCAAATGTACACAAAAATAAATGCTATCTGCTGGTGGCAACCAATCTTCTCACAGATATTTAGTTTTTGTATAATTGGCTTTAGATGCGACCTTAATGTACAGTTGAGCAGATATTGTCAAAATTGTTCCCTAGATGGAACTTTCTTAATATGGCTTGGATATGCACCAAAATTAGCTCAAATGTACACTAAAATAAATGCTATCTGCTGGTGGCAACCAATCTTCTCACAGATATTTAGTTTTTGTATAATTGGCTTTAGATGCGACCTTAATGTACAGTTGAGCAGATATTGTCAAATTGTTCCCACGATGGAACTTTCTTAATATGGCTTGGATATGCGCCAAAATGAGCTCAAATGTACACAAAAATAAATGCTATCTGCTGGTGGCAACCAATCTTCTCACAGATTTTTAGTTTTTGTATAATTGGCTTTAGATGCGACCTTAATGTACAGTTGAGCAGATATTGTCAAATTATTCCCACGATGGAACTTTCTTAATATGGCTTGGATATGCACCAAAATGAGCTCAAATGTACACAAAAATAAATGCTATCTGCTGTTGGCAACCAATCTTCTCACAGATTTTTAGTTTTTGTATAATTGGCTTTAGATGCGACCTTAATGTACAGTTGAGCAGATAATGTCAAATTGTTCCCACGAATGAACGTTCTCAATATGGCTTGGATATGCACCAAAATGAGCTCAAATGTACACAAAAGTAAATGCTATCTGCTGGTGGCAACCAATCTTCTCACAGATTTTTAGTTTTTGTATAATTGGCTTTAGATGCGACCTTAATGTACAGTTGAGCAGATATTGTCAAATTGTTCCCACGATGGAACTTTCTTAATATGGCTTGGATATGCACCAAAATGAGCTCAAATGTACACAAAAATAAATGCTATCTGCTGGTGGCAACCAATCTTCTCACAGATATTTAGTTTTTGTATAATTGGCTTTAGATGCGACCTTAATGTACAGTTGAGCAGATATTGTCAAATTGTTCCCACGATGGAACTTTCTTAATATGGCTTGGATATGCGCCAAAATGAGCTCAAATGTACACAAAAATAAATGCTATCTGCTGGTGGCAACCAATCTTCTCACAGATTTTTAGTTTTTGTATAATTGGCTTTAGATGCGACCTTAATGTACAGTTGAGCAGATATTGTCAAATTGTTCCCACGATGGAACTTTCTTAATATGGCTTGGATATGCACCAAAATGAGCTCAAATGTACACAAAAATAAATGCTATCTGCTGGTGCCAACCAATCTTCTCACAGATTTTGAGTTTTTGTATAATTGGCTTTAGATGCGACCTTAATGTACAGTTGAGCAGATATTGTCAAAATTGTTCCCACGATGGAACTTTCTTAATATGGCTTGGATATGCACCAAAATGAGCTCAAATGTACACAAAAATAAATGCTATCTGCTGGTGCCAACCAATCTTCTCACAGATTTTGAGTTTTTGTATAATTGGCTTTAGATGCGACCTTAATGTACAGTTGAGCAGATATTGTCAAATTGTTCCCACGATGGAACTTTCTTATTATGGCTTGCATATGCACCAAAATGAGCTCAAATGTACACAAAAATAAATGCTATCTGCTGGTGCCAACCAATCTTCTCACAGATTTTTAGTTTTTGTATAATTGGCTTTAGATGCGACCTTAATGTACAGTTGAGCAGATATTGTCAAATTGTTCCCACGATGGAACTTTCTTAATATGGCTTGGATATGCACCAAAATGAGCTCAGATGTACACAAAAATAAATGCTATCTGCTGGTGCCAACCAATCTTCTCACAGATTTTTAGTTTTTGTATAATTGGCTTTAGATGCGACCTTAATGTACAGTTGAGCAGATATTGTCAAAATTGTTCCCACGATGGAACTTTCTTAATATGGCTTGGATATGCACCGAAATGAGCTCAAATGTACACAAAAATAAATGCTATCTGCTGGTGGCAACCAATCTTCTCACAGATTTTTAGTGTTTGTATAATTGGCTTTAAATGCGACCTTAATGTACAGTTGAGCAGGTATTGTCAAATTGTTCCCACGATGGAACTTTCTTAATATGGCTTGGATATGCACCAACATGAGCTCAAATGTACACAAAAATAAATGCTATCTGCTGGTGCCAACCAATCTTCTCACAGATTTTTAATTTTTGTATAATTGGCTTTAGATGCGACCTTAATGTACAGTTGAGCAGATATTGTCAAAATTGTTCCCTAGATGGAACTTTCTTAATATGGCTTGGATATGCACCAAAATTAGCTCAAATGTACACAAAAATAAATGCTATCTGCTGGTGGCAACCAATCTTCTCACAGGTATTTAGTTTTTGTATAATTGGCTTTAGATGCGACCTTAATGTACAGTTGAGCAGATATTGTCAAATTGTTCCCACGATGGAACTTTCTTAATATGGCTTGGATATGCGCCAAAATGAGCTCAAATGTACACAAAAATAAATGCTATCTGCTGGTGGCAACCAATCTTCTCACAGATTTTTAGTTTTTGTATAATTGGCTTTAGATGCGACCTTAATGTACAGTTGAGCAGATATTGTCAAATTGTTCCCACGATGGAACTTTCTTAATATGGCTTGGATATGCACCAACATGAGCTCAAATGTACACAAAAATAAATGCTATCTGCTGGTGCCAACCAATCTTCTCACAGATTTTTAGTTTTTGTATAATTGGCTTTAGATGCGACCTTAATGTACAGTTGAGCAGATATTGTCAAATTATTCCCACGATGGAACTTTCTTAATATGGCTTGGATATGCACCAAAATGAGCTCAAATGTACACAAAAATAAATGCTATCTGCTGGTGGCAACCAATCTTCTCACAGATTTTTAGTTTTTGTATAATTGGCTTTAGATGCGACCTTAATGTACAGTTGAGCAGATATTGTCAAATTGTTCCCACGATGGAACTTTCTTAATATGGCTTGGATATGCACCAAAATGAGCTCAAATGTACACAAAAATAAATGCTATCTGCTGTTGGCAACCAATCTTCTCACAGATTTTTAGTTTTTGTATAATTGGCTTTAGATGCGACCTTAATGTACAGTTGAGCAGATAATGTCAAATTGTTCCCACGATTGGACGTTCTCAATATGGCTTGGATATGCACCAAAATGAGCTCAAATGTACACAAAAATAAATGCTATCTGCTGGTGGCAACCAATCTTCTCACAGATTTTTAGTTTTTGTATAATTGGCTTTAGATGCGACCTTAATGTACAGTTGAGCAGATATTGTCAAATTGTTCCCACGATGGAACTTTCTTAATATGGCTTGGATATGCACCAAAATGAGCTCAAATGTACACAAAAATAAATGCTATCTGCTGGTGGCAACCAATCTTCTCACAGATATTTAGTTTTTGTATAATTGGCTTTAGATGCGACCTTAATGTACAGTTGAGCAGATATTGTCAAATTGTTCCCACGATGGAACTTTCTTAATATGGCTTGGATATGCGCCAAAATGAGCTCAAATGTACACAAAAATAAATGCTATCTGCTGGTGGCAACCAATCTTCTCACAGATTTTTAGTTTTTGTATAATTGGCTTTAGATGCGACCTTAATGTACAGTTGAGCAGATATTGTCAAATTATTCCCACGATGGAACTTTCTTAATATGGCTTGGATATGCACCAAAATGAGCTCAAATGTACACAAAAATAAATGCTATCTGCTGGTGGCAACCAATCTTCTCACAGATTTTTAGTTTTTGTATAATTGGCTTTAGATGCGACCTTAATGTACAGTTGAGCAGATATTGTCAAATTGTTCCCACGATGGAACTTTCTTAATATGGCTTGGATATGCACCAAAATGAGCTCAAATGTACACAAAAATAAATGCTATCTGCTGGTGCCAACCAATCTTCTCACAGATTTTGAGTTTTTGTATAATTGGCTTTAGATGCGACCTTAATGTACAGTTGAGCAGATATTGTCAAAATTGTTCCCACGATGGAACTTTCTTAATATGGCTTGGATATGCACCAAAATGAGCTCAAATGTACACAAAAATAAATGCTATCTGCTGGTGCCAACCAATCTTCTCACAGATTTTGAGTTTTTGTATAATTGGCTTTAGATGCGACCTTAATGTACAGTTGAGCAGATATTGTCAAATTGTTCCCACGATGGAACTTTCTTATTATGGCTTGCATATGCACCAAAATGAGCTCAAATGTACACAAAAATAAATGCTATCTGCTGGTGCAAACCAATCTTCTCACAGATTTTTAGTTTTTGTATAATTGGCTTTAGATGCGACCTTAATGTACAGTTGAGCAGATATTGTCAAATTGTTCCCACGATGGAACTTTCTTAATATGGCTTGGATATGCACCAAAATGAGCTCAAATGTACACAAAAATAAATGCTATCTGCTGGTGCCAACCAATCTTCTCACAGATTTTTAGTTTTTGTATAATTGGCTTTAGATGCGACCTTAATGTACAGTTGAGCAGATATTGTCAAAATTGTTCCCACGATGGAACTTTCTTAATATGGCTTGGATATGCACCGAAATGAGCTCAAATGTACACAAAAATAAATGCTATCTGCTGGTGGCAACCAATCTTCTCACAGATTTTTAGTTTTTGTATAATTGGCTTTAGATGCGACCTTAATGTACAGTTGAGCAGATATTGTCAAATTATTCCCACGATGGAACTTTCTTAATATGGCTTGGATATGCACCAAAATGAGCTCAAATGTACACAAAAATAAATGCTATCTGCTGGTGGCAACCAATCTTCTCACAGATTTTTAGTTTTTGTATAATTGGCTTTAGATGCGACCTTAATGTACAGTTGAGCAGATATTGTCAAATTGTTCCCACGATGGAACTTTCTTAATATGGCTTGGATATGCACCAAAATGAGCTCAAATGTACACAAAAATAAATGCTATCTGCTGGTGCCAACCAATCTTCTCACAGATTTTGAGTTTTTGTATAATTGGCTTTAGATGCGACCTTAATGTACAGTTGAGCAGATATTGTCAAAATTGTTCCCACGATGGAACTTTCTTAATATGGCTTGGATATGCACCAAAATGAGCTCAAATGTACACAAAAATAAATGCTATCTGCTGGTGCCAACCAATCTTCTCACAGATTTTGAGTTTTTGTATAATTGGCTTTAGATGCGACCTTAATGTACAGTTGAGCAGATATTGTCAAATTGTTCCCACGATGGAACTTTCTTATTATGGCTTGCATATGCACCAAAATGAGCTCAAATGTACACAAAAATAAATGCTATCTGCTGGTGCCAACCAATCTTCTCACAGATTTTTAGTTTTTGTATAATTGGCTTTAGATGCGACCTTAATGTACAGTTGAGCAGATATTGTCAAATTGTTCCCACGATGGAACTTTCTTAATATGGCTTGGATATGCACCAAAATGAGCTCAGATGTACACAAAAATAAATGCTATCTGCTGGTGCCAACCAATCTTCTCACAGATTTTTAGTTTTTGTATAATTGGCTTTAGATGCGACCTTAATGTACAGTTGAGCAGATATTGTCAAAATTGTTCCCACGATGGAACTTTCTTAATATGGCTTGGATATGCACCGAAATGAGCTCAAATGTACACAAAAATAAATGCTATCTGCTGGTGGCAACCAATCTTCTCACAGATTTTTAGTGTTTGTATAATTGGCTTTAAATGCGACCTTAATGTACAGTTGAGCAGGTATTGTCAAATTGTTCCCACGATGGAACTTTCTTAATATGGCTTGGATATGCACCAACATGAGCTCAAATGTACACAAAAATAAATGCTATCTGCTGGTGCCAACCAATCTTCTCACAGATTTTTAATTTTTGTATAATTGGCTTTAGATGCGACCTTAATGTACAGTTGAGCAGATATTGTCAAAATTGTTCCCTAGATGGAACTTTCTTAATATGGCTTGGATATGCACCAAAATTAGCTCAAATGTACACAAAAATAAATGCTATCTGCTGGTGGCAACCAATCTTCTCACAGATATTTAGTTTTTGTATAATTGGCTTTAGATGCGACCTTAATGTACAGTTGAGCAGATATTGTCAAATTGTTCCCACGATGGAACTTTCTTAATATGGCTTGGATATGCGCCAAAATGAGCTCAAATTTACACCAAAATAAATGCTATCTGCTGGTGGCAACCAATCTTCTCACAGATTTTTAGTTTTTGTATAATTGGCTTTAGATGCGACCTTAATGTACAGTTGAGCAGATATTGTCAAATTGTTCCCACGATGGAACTTTCTTAATATGGCTTGGATATGCACCAAAATGAGCTCAAATGTACACAAAAATAAATGCTATCTGCTGGTGCCAACCAATCTTCTCACAGATTTTGAGTTTTTGTATAATTGGCTTTAGATGCGACCTTAATGTACAGTTGAGCAGATATTGTCAAAATTGTTCCCACGATGGAACTTTCTTAATATGGCTTGGATATGCACCAAAATGAGCTCAAATGTACACAAAAATAAATGCTATCTGCTGGTGCCAACCAATCTTCTCACAGATTTTTAGTTTTTGTATAATTGGCTTTAGATGCGACCTTAATGTACAGTTGAGCAGATATTGTCAAATTGTTCCCACGATGGAACTTTCTTAATATGGCTTGGATATGCACCAAAATGAGCTCAGATGTACACAAAAATAAATGCTATCTGCTGGTGCCAACCAATCTTCTCACAGATTTTTAGTTTTTGTATAATTGGCTTTAGATGCGACCTTAATGTACAGTTGAGCAGATATTGTCAAAATTGTTCCCACGATGGAACTTTCTTAATATGGCTTGGATATGCACCGAAATGAGCTCAAATGTACACAAAAATAAATGCTATCTGCTGGTGGCAACCAATCTTCTCACAGATTTTTAGTGTTTGTATAATTGGCTTTAAATGCGACCTTAATGTACAGTTGAGCAGATATTGTCAAATTGTTCCCACGATGGAACTTTCTTAATATGGCTTGGATATGCACCAACATGAGCTCAAATGTACACAAAAATAAATGCTATCTGCTGGTGCCAACCAATCTTCTCACAGATTTTTAGTTTTTGTATAATTGGCTTTAGATGCGACCTTAATGTACAGTTGAGCAGATATTGTCAAAATTGTTCCCACAATGGAACTTTCTTAATATGGCTTGGATATGTACCAAAATGAGCTCAAATGTACACAAAAATAAATGCTATCTGCTGGTGCCAAACAAATTTCTCACATATTTTTAGCTTTTGTATAATTGGCTTTAGATGCGACCTTAATGTACAGTTGAGCAGATATTGTCAAATTGTTCCCACGATGGAACTTTCTTAATATGGCTTGGATATTCACCAACATGAGCTCAAATGTACACAAAAATAAATGCTATCTGCTGGTGCCAACCAATCTTCTCACAGATTTTTAGTTTTTGTATAATTGGCTTTAGATGCGACCTTAATGTACAGTTGAGCAGATATTGTCAAAATTGTTCCCACGATGGAACTTTCTTAATATGGCTTGGATATGCACCAAAATGAGCTCAAATGTACACAAAAATAAATGCTATCTGCTGGTGGCAACCAATCTTCTCACAGATTTTTAGTTTTTGTAAAATTGGCTTTAGATGCGACCTTAATGTACAGTTGAGCAGATATTGTCAAATTGTTCCCACTATGGAACTTTCTTAATATGGCTTGGATATGCACCAAAATGAGCTCAAATGTACACAAAAATAAATGCTATCTGCTGGTGCCAACCAATCTTCTCACAGATTTTTTGTTTTTGTATAATTGGCTTTAGATGCGACCTTAATGTACAGTTGAGCAGATATTGTCAAAATTGTTCCCTAGATGGAACTTTCTTAATATGGCTTGGATATGCACCAAAATTAGCTCAAATGTACACAAAAATAAATGCTATCTGCTGGTGGCAACCAATCTTCTCACAGATTTTTAGTTTTTGTATAATTGGCTTTAGATGCGACCTTAATGTACAGTTGAGCAGATATTGTCAAATTGTTCCCACGATTGAACGTTCTCAATATGTCTTGGATATGCACCAAAATGAGCTCAAATGTACACAAAAATAAATGCTATCTGCTTGTGGCAACCAATCTTCTCACAGATTTTTAGTTTTTGTATAATTGGCTTTAGATGCGACCTTAATGTACAGTTGAGCAGATATTGTCAAAATTGTTCCCACGATGGAACTTTCTTAATATGGCTTGGATATGTACCAAAATGAGCTCAAATGTACACAAAAATAAATGCTATCTGCTGGTGCCAAAAAAATTTCTCACATATTTTTAGCTTTTGTATAATTGGCTTTAGATGCGACCTTAATGTACAGTTGAGCAGATATTGTCAAATTGTTCCCACGATGGAACTTTCTTAATATGGCTTGGATATGCACCAACATGAGCTCAAATGTACACAAAAATAAATGCTATCTGCTGGTGCCAACCAATCTTCTCACAGATTTTTAGTTTTTGTATAATTGGCTTTAGATGCGACCTTAATGTACAGTTGAGCAGATATTGTCAAAATTGTTCCCACGATGGAACTTTCTTAATATGGCTTGGATATGCACCAAAATGAGCTCAAATGTACACAAAAATAAATGCTATCTGCTGGTGGCAACCAATCTTCTCACAGATTTTTAGTTTTTGTATAATTGGCTTTAGATGCGACCTTAATGTACAGTTGAGCAGATATTGTCAAATTGTTCCCACTATGGAACTTTCTTAATATGGCTTGGATATGCACCAAAATGAGCTCAAATGTACACAAAAATAAATGCTATCTGCTGGTGCCAACCAATCTTCTCACAGATTTTTTGTTTTTGTATAATTGGCTTTAGATGCGACCTTAATGTACAGTTGAGCAGATATTGTCAAAATTGTTCCCACGATGGAACTTTCTTAATATGGCTTGGATATGCACCAAAATTAGCTCAAATGTACACAAAAATAAATGCTATCTGCTGGTGGCAACCAATCTTCTCACAGATTTTTAGTTTTTGTATAATTGGCTTTAGATGCGACCTTAATGTACAGTTGAGCAGATATTGTCAAATTGTTCCCACGATTGAACGTTCTCAATATGTCTTGGATATGCACCAAAATGAGCTCAAATGTACACAAAAATAAATGCTATCTGCTGGTGGCAACCAATCTTCTCACAGATTTTTAGTTTTTGTATAATTGGCTTTAGATGCGACCTTAATGTACAGTTGAGCAGATATTGTCAAATTGTTCCCACGATGGAACTTTCTTAATATGGCTTGGATATGCGCCAAAATGAGCTCAAATGTACACAAAAATAAATGCTATCTGCTGGTGGCAACCAATCTTCTCACAGATTTTTAGTTTTTGTATAATTGGCTTTAGATGCGACCTTAATGTACAGTTGAGCAGATATTGTCAAATTATTCCCACGATGGAACTTTCTTAATATGGCTTGGATATGCACCAAAATGAGCTCAAATGTACACAAAAATAAATGCTATCTGCTGTTGGCAACCAATCTTCTCACAGATTTTTAGTTTTTGTATAATTGGCTTTAGATGCGACCTTAATGTACAGTTGAGCAGATAATGTCAAATTGTTCCCACGATTGAACGTTCTCAATATGGCTTGGATATGCACCAAAATGAGCTCAAATGTACACAAAAATAAATGCTATCTGCTGGTGGCAACCAATCTTCTCACAGATTTTTAGTTTTTGTATAATTGGCTTTAGATGCGACCTTAATGTACAGTTGAGCAGATATTGTCAAATTGTTCCCACGATGGAACTTTCTTAATATGGCTTGGATATGCGCCAAAATGAGCTCAAATGTACACAAAAATAAATGCTATCTGCTGGTGGCAACCAATCTTCTCACAGATTTTTAGTTTTTGTATAATTGGCTTTAAATGCGACCTTAATGTACAGTTGAGCAGATATTGTCAAATTGTTCCCACGATGGAACTTTCTTAATATGGCTTGGATATGCACCAACATGAGCTCAAATGTACACAAAAATAAATGCTATCTGCTGGTGCCAACCAATCTTCTCACAGATTTTTAGTTTTTGTATAATTGGCTTTAGATGCGACCTTAATGTACAGTTGAGCAGATATTGTCAAAATTGTTCCCACAATGGAACTTTCTTAATATGGCTTGGATATGTACCAAAATGAGCTCAAATGTACACAAAAATAAATGTTATCTGCTGGTGCCAAACAAATTTCTCACATATTTTTAGCTTTTGTATAATTGGCTTTAGATGCGACCTTAATGTACAGTTGAGCAGATATTGTCAAATTGTTCCCACGATGGAACTTTCTTAATATGGCTTGGATATTCACCAACATGAGCTCAAATGTACACAAAAATAAATGCTATCTGCTGGTGCCAACCAATCTTCTCACAGATTTTTAGTTTTTGTATAATTGGCTTTAGATGCGACCTTAATGTACAGTTGAGCAGATATTGTCAAAATTGTTCCCACGATGGAACTTTCTTAATATGGCTTGGATATGCACCAAAATGAGCTCAAATGTACACAAAAATAAATGCTATCTGCTGGTGGCAACCAATCTTCTCACAGATTTTTAGTTTTTGTAAAATTGGCTTTAGATGCGACCTTAATGTACAGTTGAGCAGATATTGTCAAATTGTTCCCACTATGGAACTTTCTTAATATGGCTTGGATATGCACCAAAATGAGCTCAAATGTACACAAAAATAAATGCTATCTGCTGGTGCCAACCAATCTTCTCACAGATTTTTTGTTTTTGTATAATTGGCTTTAGATGCGACCTTAATGTACAGTTGAGCAGATATTGTCAAAATTGTTCCCTAGATGGAACTTTCTTAATATGGCTTGGATATGCACCAAAATTAGCTCAAATGTACACAAAAATAAATGCTATCTGCTGGTGGCAACCAATCTTCTCACAGATTTTTAGTTTTTGTATAATTGGCTTTAGATGCGACCTTAATGTACAGTTGAGCAGATATTGTCAAATTGTTCCCACGATTGAACGTTCTCAATATGTCTTGGATATGCACCAAAATGAGCTCAAATGTACACAAAAATAAATGCTATCTGCTGGTGGCAACCAATCTTCTCACAGATTTTTAGTTTTTGTATAATTGGCTTTAGATGCGACCTTAATGTACAGTTGATCAGATATTGTCAAAATTGTTCCCACGATGGAACTTTCTTAATATGGCTTGGATATGTACCAAAATGAGCTCAAATGTACACAAAAATAAATGCTATCTGCTGGTGCCAAAAAAATTTCTCACATATTTTTAGCTTTTGTATAATTGGCTTTAGATGCGACCTTAATGTACAGTTGAGCAGATATTGTCAAATTGTTCCCACGATGGAACTTTCTTAATATGGCTTGGATATGCACCAACATGAGCTCAAATGTACACAAAAATAAATGCTATCTGCTGGTGCCAACCAATCTTCTCACAGATTTTTAGTTTTTGTATAATTGGCTTTAGATGCGACCTTAATGTACAGTTGAGCAGATATTGTCAAATTGTTCCCACTATGGAACTTTCTTAATATGGCTTGGATATGCACCAAAATGAGCTCAAATGTACACAAAAATAACTGCTATCTGCTGGTGCCAACCAATCTTCTCACAGATTTTTTGTTTTTGTATAATTGGCTTTAGATGCGACCTTAATGTACAGTTGAGCAGATATTGTCAAAATTGTTCCCACGATGGAACTTTCTTAATATGGCTTGGATATGCACCAAAATTAGCTCAAATGTACACAAAAATAAATGCTATCTGCTGGTGGCAACCAATCTTCTCACAGATTTTTAGTTTTTGTATAATTGGCTTTAGATGCGACCTTAATGTACAGTTGAGCAGATATTGTCAAATTGTTCCCACGATTGAACGTTCTCAATATGTCTTGGATATGCACCAAAATGAGCTCAAATGTACACAAAAATAAATGCTATCTGCTGGTGGCAACCAATCTTCTCACAGATTTTTAGTTTTTGTATAATTGGCTTTAGATGCGACCTTAATGTACAGTTGAGCAGATATTGTCAAATTGTTCCCACGATGGAACTTTCTTAATATGGCTTGGATATGCGCCAAAATGAGCTCAAATGTACACAAAAATAAATGCTATCTGCTGGTGGCAACCAATCTTCTCACAGATTTTTAGTTTTTGTATAATTGGCTTTAGATGCGACCTTAATGTACAGTTGAGCAGATATTGTCAAATTATTCCCACGATGGAACTTTCTTAATATGGCTTGGATATGCACCAAAATGAGCTCAAATGTACACAAAAATAAATGCTATCTGCTGTTGGCAACCAATCTTCTCACAGATTTTTAGTTTTTGTATAATTGGCTTTAGATGCGACCTTAATGTACAGTTGAGCAGATAATGTCAAATTGTTCCCACGATTGAACGTTCTCAATATGGCTTGGATATGCACCAAAATGAGCTCAAATGTACACAAAAATAAATGCTATCTGCTGGTGGCAACCAATCTTCTCACAGATTTTTAGTTTTTGTATAATTGGCTTTAGATGCGACCTTAATGTACAGTTGAGCAGATATTGTCAAATTGTTCCCACGATGGAACTTTCTTAATATGGCTTGGATATGCACCAAAATGAGCTCAAATGTACACAAAAATAAATGCTATCTGCTGGTGGCAACCAATCTTCTCACAGATATTTAGTTTTTGTATAATTGGCTTTAGATGCGACCTTAATGTACAGTTGAGCAGATATTGTCAAATTGTTCCCACGATGGAACTTTCTTAATATGGCTTGGATATGCGCCAAAATGAGCTCAAATGTACACAAAAATAAATGCTATCTGCTGGTGGCAACCAATCTTCTCACAGATTTTTAGTTTTTGTATAATTGGCTTTAGATGCGACCTTAATGTACAGTTGAGCAGATATTGTCAAATTATTCCCACGATGGAACTTTCTTAATATGGCTTGGATATGCACCAAAATGAGCTCAAATGTACACAAAAATAAATGCTATCTGCTGTTGGCAACCAATCTTCTCACAGATTTTTAGTTTTTGTATAATTGGCTTTAGATGCGACCTTAATGTACAGTTGAGCAGATAATGTCAAATTGTTCCCACGATTGAACGTTCTCAATATGGCTTGGATATGCACCAAAATGAGCTCAAATGTACACAAAAGTAAATGCTATCTGCTGGTGGCAACCAATCTTCTCACAGATTTTTAGTTTTTGTATAATTGGCTTTAGATGCGACCTTAATGTACAGTTGAGCAGATATTGTCAAATTGTTCCCACGATGGAACTTTCTTAATATGGCTTGGATATGCACCAAAATGAGCTCAAATGTACACAAAAATAAATGCTATCTGCTGGTGCCAACCAATCTTCTTACAGATTTTTAGTTTTTGTATAATTAGCTTTAGATGCGACCTTAATGTACAGTTGAGCAGATATTGTCAAATTTGTTCCCACGATGGAACTTTCTTAATATGGCTTGGATATGCACCAAAACTAGCTCAAATGTACACTAAAATAAATGCTATCTGCTGGTGGCAACCAATCTTCTCACAGATATTTAGTTTTTGTATAATTGGCTTTAGATGCAACCTTAATGTACAGTTGAGCAGATATTGTCAAATTGTTCCCACGATGGAACTTTCTTAATATGGCTTGGATATGCACCAAAATGAGCTCAAATGTACACAAAAATAAATGCTATCTGCTGGTGGCAACCAATCTTCTCACAGATTTTTAGTTTTTGTATAATTGGCTTTAGATGCGACCTTAATGTACAGTTGAGCAGATATTGTCAAATTATTCCCACGATGGAACTTTCTTAATATGGCTTGGATATGCACCAAAATGAGATCAAATGTACACAAAAATAAATGCTATCTGCTGTTGGCAACCAATCTTCTCACAGATTTTTAGTTTTTGTATAATTGGCTTTAGATGCGACCTTAATGTACAGTTGAGCAGATATTGTCAAATTGTTCCCACGATTGAACGTTCTCAATATGGCTTGGATATGCACCAAAATGAGCTCAAATGTACACAAAAATAAATGCTATCTGCTGGTGGCAACCAATCTTCTCACAGATTTTTTGTTTTTGTATAATTGGCTTTAGATGCGACCTTAATGTACAGTTGAGCAGATATTGTCAAATTGTTCCCACGATGGAACTTTCTTAATATGGCTTGGATATGCACCAAAATGAGCTCAAATGTACACAAAAATAAATGCTATCTGCTGGTGCCAACCAATCTTCTCACAGATTTTTAGTTTTTGTATAATTAGCTTTAGATGCGACCTTAATGTACAGTTGAGCAGATATTGTCAAAATTGTTCCCACGATGGAACTTTCTTAATATGGCTTGGATATGCACCAAAATGAGCTCAAATGTACACAAAAATAAATGCTATCTGCTGGTGGCAACCAATCTTCTCACAGATTTTTAGTTTTTGTATAATTGGCTTTAGATGCGACCTTAATGTACAGTTGAGCAGATATTGTCAAATTGTTCCCACGATGGAACTTTCTTAATATGGCTTGGATATGCACCAACATGAGCTCAAATGTACACAAAAATAAATGCTATCTGCTGGTGCCAACCAATCTTCTCACAGATTTTTAGTTTTTGTATAATTGGCTTTAGATGCGACCTTAATGTACAGTTGAGCAGATATTGTCAAAATTGTTCCCACGATGGAACTTTCTTAATATGGCTTGGATATGCACCAAAATGAGCTCAAATGTACACAAAAATAAATGCTATCTGCTGGTGGCAACCAATCTTCTCACAGATTTTTAGTTTTTGTATAATTGGCTTTAAATGCGACCTTAATGTACAGTTGAGCAGATATTGTCAAATTGTTCCCACGATGGAACTTTCTTAATATGGCTTGGATATGCACCAACATGAGCTCAAATGTACACAAAAATAAATGCTATCTGCTGGTGGCAACCAATCTTCTCACAGATTTTTAGTTTTTGTATAATTGGCTTTAGATGCGACCTTAATGTACAGTTGAGCAGATATTGTCAAAATTGTTCCCACGATGGAACTTTCTTAATATGGCTTGGATATGCACCAAAATGAGCTCAAATGTACACAAAAATAAATGCTATCTGCTGGTGGCAACCAATCTTCTCACAGATTTTTAGTTTTTGTATAATTGGCTTTAGATGCGACCTTAATGTACAGTTGAGCAGATATTGTCAAATTGTTCCCACTATGGAACTTTCTTAATATGGCTTGGATATGCACCAAAATGAGCTCAAATGTACACAAAAATAAATGCTATCTGCTGGTGGCAACCAATCTTCTCACAGATTTTTAGTTTTTGTATAATTGGCTTTAGATGCGACCTTAATGTACAGTTGAGCAGATATTGTCAAAATTGTTCCCACGATGGAACTTTCTTAATATGGCTTGGATATGCACCAATATTAGCTCAAATGTACACAAAAATAAATGCTATCTGCTGGTGGCAACCAATCTTCTCACAGATTTTTAGTTTTTGTATAATTGGCTTTAGATGCGACCTTAATGTACAGTTGAGCAGATATTGTCAAATTGTTCCCACGATTGAACGTTCTCAATATGTCTTGGATATGCACCAAAATGAGCTCAAATGTACACAAAAATAAATGCTATCTGCTGGTGACAACCAATCTTCTCACAGATTTTTAGTTTTTGTATAATTGGCTTTAGATGCGACCTTAATGTACAGTTGAGCAGATATTGTCAAATTGTTCCCACGATGGAACTTTCTTAATATGGCTTGGATATGCACCAAAATGAGCTCAAATGTACACAAAAATAAATGCTATCTGCTGGTGCCAACCAATCTTCTCACAGATTTTTAGTTTTTGTATAATTGGCTTTAGATGCGACCTTAATGTACAGTTGAGCAGATATTGTCAAAATTGTTCCCTAGATGGAACTTTCTTAATATGGCTTGGATATGCACCAAAATTAGCTCAAATGTACACTAAAATAAATGCTATCTGCTGGTGGCAACCAATCTTCTCACAGATATTTAGTTTTTGTATAATTGGCTTTAGATGCGACCTTAATGTACAGTTGAGCAGATATTGTCAAATTGTTCCCACGATGGAACTTTCTTAATATGGCTTGGATATGCGCCAAAATGAGCTCAAATGTACACAAAAATAAATGCTATCTGCTGGTGGCAACCAATCTTCTCACAGATTTTTAGTTTTTGTATAATTGGCTTTAGATGCGACCTTAATGTACAGTTGAGCAGATATTGTCAAATTATTCCCACGATGGAACTTTCTTAATATGGCTTGGATATGCACCAAAATGAGCTCAAATGTACACAAAAATAAATGCTATCTGCTGTTGGCAACCAATCTTCTCACAGATTTTTAGTTTTTGTATAATTGGCTTTAGATGCGACCTTAATGTACAGTTGAGCAGATATTGTCAAATTGTTCCCACGATTGAACGTTCTCAATATGGCTTGGATATGCACCAAAATGAGCTCAAATGTACACAAAAATAAATGCTATCTGCTGGTGGCAACCAATCTTCTCACAGATTTTTAGTTTTTGTATAATTGGCTTTAGATGCGACCTTAATGTACAGTTGAGCAGATATTGTCAAATTGTTCCCACGATGGAACTTTCTTAATATGGCTTGGATATGCACCAAAATGAGCTCAAATGTACACAAAAATAAATGCTATCTGCTGGTGGCAACCAATCTTCTCACAGATTTTTAGTTTTTGTATAATTAGCTTTAGATGCGACCTTAATGTACAGTTGAGCAGATATTGTCAAAATTGTTCCCACGATGGAACTTTCTTAATATGGCTTGGATATGCACCAAAATGAGCTCAAATGTACACAAAAATAAATACTATCTGCTGGTGGCAACCAATCTTCTCACAGATTTTTAGTTTTTGTATAATTGGCTTTAGATGCGACCTTAATGTACAGTTGAGCAGATATTGTCAAATTGTTCCAACGATGGAACTTTCTTAATTTGGGTTGGATATGCACCAAAATGAGCTCAAATGTACACAAAAATAAATGCTATCTGCTGGTGCCAACCAATCTTCTCACAGATTTTTAGTTTTTGTATAATTGGCTTTAGATGCGACCTTAATGTACAGTTGAGCAGATATTGTCAAAATTGTTCCCACTATGGAACTTTCTTAATATGGCTTGGATATGCACCAAAATGAGCTCAAATGTACACAAAAAATAAATGCTATCTGCTGGTGGCAACCAATCTTCTCACAGATTTTTAGTTTTTGTATAATTGGCTTTAAATGCGACCTTAATGTACAGTTGAGCAGATATTGTCAAATTGTTCCCACGATGGAACTTTCTTAATATGGCTTGGATATGCACCAAAATGAGCTCAAATGTACACAAAAATAAATGCTATCTGCTGGTGCCAACCAATCTTCTCACAGATTTTTAGTTTTTGTATAATTGGCTTTAGATGCGACCTTAATGTACAGTTGAGCAGATATTGTCAAATTGTTCCCACGATGGAACTTTCTTAATATGGCTTGGATATGCACCAAAATGAGCTCAAATGTACACAAAAATAAATGCTATCTGCTGGTGCCAACCAATCTTCTCACAGATTTTTAGTTTTTGTATAATTGGCTTTAGATGCGACCTTAATGTACAGTTGAGCAGATATTGTCAAAATTGTTCCCACTATGGAACTTTCTTAATATGGCTTGGATATGCACCAAAATGAGCTCAAATGTACACAAAAAATAAATGCTATCTGCTGGTGGCAACCAATCTTCTCACAGATTTTTAGTTTTTGTATAATTGGCTTTAAATGCGACCTTAATGTACAGTTGAGCAGATATTGTCAAATTGTTCCCACGATGGAACTTTCTTAATATGGCTTGGATATGCACCAAAATGAGCTCAAATGTACACAAAAATAAATGCTATCTGCTGGTGCCAACCAATCTTCTCACAGATTTTTAGTTTTTGTATAATTGGCTTTAGATGCGACCTTAATGTACAGTTGAGCAGATATTGTCAAATTGTTCCCACGATGGAACTTTCTTAATATGGCTTGGATATGCACCAAAATGAGCTCAAATGTACACAAAAATAAATGCTATCTGCTGGTGCCAACCAATCTTCTCACAGATTTTTAGTTTTTGTATAATTAGCTTTAGATGCGACCTTAATGTACAGTTGAGCAGATATTGTCAAAATTGTTCCCACGATGGAACTTTCTTAATATGGCTTGGATATGCACCAAAATGAGCTCAAATGTACACAAAAATAAATGCTATCTGCTGGTGGCAACCAATCTTCTCACAGATTTTTAGTTTTTGTATAATTGGCTTTAGATGCGACCTTAATGTACAGTTGAGCAGATATTGTCAAATTGTTCCCACGATGGAACTTTCTTAATATGGCTTGGATATGCACCAAAATGAGCTCAAATGTACACAAAAATAAATGCTATCTGCTGGTGCCAACCAATCTTCTCACAGATTTTTAGTTTTTGTATAATTGGCTTTAGATGCGACCTTAATGTACAGTTGAGCAGATATTGTCAAAATTGTTCCCACTATGGAACTTTCTTAATATGGCTTGGATATGCACTAAAATGAGCTCAAATGTACACAAAAAATAAATGCTATCTGCTGGTGGCAACCAATCTTCTCACAGATTTTTAGTTTTTGTATAATTGGCTTTAAATGCGACCTTAATGTACAGTTGAGCAGATATTGTCAAATTGTTCCCACGATGGAACTTTCTTAATATGGCTTGGATATGCACCAAAATGAGCTCAAATGTACACAAAAATAAATGCTATCTGCTGGTGCCAACCAATCTTCTCACAGATTTTTAGTTTTTGTATAATTGGCTTTAGATGCGACCTTAATGTACAGTTGAGCAGATATTGTCAAATTGTTCCCACGATGGAACTTTCTTAATATGGCTTGGATATGCACCAAAATGAGCTCAAATGTACACAAAAATAAATGCTATCTGCTGGTGCCAACCAATCTTCTCACAGATTTTTAGTTTTTGTATAATTAGCTTTAGATGCGACCTTAATGTACAGTTGAGCAGATATTGTCAAAATTGTTCCCACGATGGAACTTTCTTAATATGGCTTGGATATGCACCAAAATGAGCTCAAATGTACACAAAAATAAATGCTATCTGCTGGTGGCAACCAATCTTCTCACAGATTTTTAGTTTTTGTATAATTGGCTTTAGATGCGACCTTAATGTACAGTTGAGCAGATATTGTCAAATTGTTCCCACGATGGAACTTTCTTAATATGGCTTGGATATGCACCAAAATGAGCTCAAATGTACACAAAAATAAATGCTATCTGCTGGTGGCAACCAATCTTCTCACAGATTTTGAGTTTTTGTATAATTGGCTTTAAATGCGACCTTAATGTACAGTTGAGCAGATATTGTCAAATTGTTCCCACGATGGAACTTTCTTATTATGGCTTGGATATGCACCAACATGAGCTCAAATGTACACAAAAATAAATGCTATCTGCTGGTGCCAACCAATCTTCTCACAGATTTTTAGTTTTTGTATAATTGGCTTTAGATGCGACCTTAATGTACAGTTGAGCAGATATTGTCAAAATTGTTCCCACGATGGAACTTTCTTAATATGGCTTGGATATGCACCAAAATGAGCTCAAATGTACACAAAAATAAATGCTATCTGCTGGTGGCAACCAATCTTCTCACAGATTTTTAGTTTTTGTATAATTGGCTTTAGATGCGACCTTAATGTACAGTTGAGCAGATATTGTCAAATTGTTCCCACGATGGAACTTTCTTAATATGGCTTGGATATGCGCGAAAATGAGCTCAAATGTACACAAACATAAATGCTATCTGCTGGTGGCAACCAATCTTCTCACAGATTTTGAGTTTTTGTATAATTGGCTTTAAATGCGACCTTAATGTACAGTTGAGCAGATATTGTCAAATTGTTCCCACGATGGAACTTTCTTATTATGGCTTGGATATGCACCAACATGAGCTCAAATGTACACAAAAATAAATGCTATCTGCTGGTGCCAACCAATCTTCTCACAGATTTTTAGTTTTTGTATAATTGGCTTTAGATGCGACCTTAATGTACAGTTGAGCAGATATTGTCAAAATTGTTCCCACGATGGAACTTTCTTAATATGGCTTGGATATGCACCAAAATGAGCTCAAATGTACACAAAAATAAATGCTATCTGCTGGTGGCAACCAATCTTCTCACAGATTTTTAGTTTTTGTATAATTGGCTTTAGATGCGACCTTAATGTACAGTTGAGCAGATATTGTCAAATTGTTCCCACTATGGAACTTTCTTAATATGGCTTGGATATGCACCAAAATGAGCTCAAATGTACACAAAAATAAATGCTATCTGCTGGTGGCAACCAATCTTCTCACAGATTTTTAGTTTTTGTATAATTGGCTTTAGATGCGACCTTAATGTACAGTTGAGCAGATATTGTCAAATTGTTCCCACGATGGAACTTTCTTAATATGGCTTGGATATGCGCCAAAATGAGCTCAAATGTACACAAAAATAAATGCTATCTGCTGTTGGCAACCAATCTTCTCACAGATTTTTAGTTTTTGTATAATTGGCTTTAGATGCGACCTTAATGTACAGTTGAGCAGATATTGTCAAATTATTCCCACGATGGAACTTTCTTAATATGGCTTGGATATGCACCAAAATGAGCTCAAATGTACACAAAAATAAATGCTATCTGCTGTTGGCAACCAATCTTCTCACAGATTTTTAGTTTTTGTATAATTGGCTTTAGATGCGACCTTAATGTACAGTTGAGCAGATATTGTCAAATTGTTCCCACGATTGAACGTTCTCAATATGGCTTGGATATGCACCAAAATGAGCTCAAATGTACACAAAAATAAATGCTATCTGCTGGTGGCAACCAATCTTCTCACAGATTTTTAGTTTTTGTATAATTGGCTTTAGATGCGACCTTAATGTACAGTTGAGCAGATATTGTCAAATTGTTCCCACGATGGAACTTTCTTAATATGGCTTGGATATGCACCAAAATGAGCTCAAATGTACACAAAAATAAATGCTATCTGCTGGTGGCAACCAATCTTCTCACAGATTTTTAGTTTTTGTATAATTAGCTTTAGATGCGACCTTAATGTACAGTTGAGCAGATATTGTCAAATTGTTCCCACGATGGAACTTTCTTAATATGGCTTGGATATGCGCGAAAATGAGCTCAAATGTACACAAAAATAAATACTATCTGCTGGTGGCAACCAATCTTCTCACAGATTTTTAGTTTTTGTATAATTGGCTTTAGATGCGACCTTAATGTACAGTTGAGCAGATATTGTCAAATTGTTCCCACGATGGAACTTTCTTAATATGGCTTGGATATGCACCAAAATGAGCTCAAATGTACACAAAAATAAATGCTATCTGTTGGTGCCAACCAATCTTCTCACAGATTTTTAGTTTTTGTATAATTGGCTTTAGATGCGACCTTAATGTACAGTTGAGCAGATATTGTCAAAATTGTTCCCACTATGGAACTTTCTTAATATGGCTTGGATATGCACCAAAATGAGCTCAAATGTACACAAAAATAAATGCTATCTGCTGGTGGCAACCAATCTTCTCACAGATTTTTAGTTTTTGTATAATTGGCTTTAAATGCGACCTTAATGTACAGTTGAGCAGATATTGTCAAATTGTTCCCACGATGGAACTTTCTTAATATGGCTTGGATATGCGCGAAAATGAGCTCAAATGTACACAAAAATAAATGCTATCTGCTGGTGCCAACAAATCTTCTCACAGATTTTGAGTTTTTGTATAATTGGCTTTAGATGCGACCTTAATGTACAGTTGAGCAGATATTGTCAAATTGTTCCCACGATGGAACTTTCTTAATATGGCTTGGATATGCACCAAAATGAGCTCAAATGTACAAAAAAATAATTGCTATCTGCTGGTGCCAAAAAAATTTCTCACAGATTTTTAGCTTTTGTATAATTGGCTTTAGATGCGACCTTAATGTACAGTTGAGCAGATATTGTCAAATTGTTCCCACGATGGAACTTTCTTAATATGGCTTGGATATGCACCAAAATGAGCTCAAATGTACACAAAAATAAATGCTATCTGCTGGTGCCAACCAATCTTCTCACAGATTTTTAGTTTTTGTATAATTGGCTTTAGATGCGACCTTAATGTACAGTTGAGCAGGTATTGTCAAAATTGTTCCCACGATGGAACTTTCTTAATATGGCTTGGATATGCACCAAAATGAGCTCAAATGTACACAAAAATAAATGCTATCTGCTGGTGGCAACCAATCTTCTCACAGATTTTTAGTTTTTGCATAATTGGCTTTAGATGCGACCTTAATGTACAGTTGAGCAGATATTGTCAAATAGTTCCCACTATGGAACTTTCTTAATATGGCTTTGATATGCACCAAAATGAGCTCAAATGTACACAAAAATAAATGCTATCTGCTGGTGCCAACCAATCTTCTCACAGATTTTTAGTTTTTGTATAATTGGCTTTAGATGCGACCTTAATGTACAGTTGAGCAGATATTGTCAAAATTGTTCCCACGATGGAACTTTCTTAATATGGCTTGGATATGCACCAAAATTAGCTCAAATGTACACAAAAATAAATGCTATCTGCTGGTGGCAACCAATCTTCTCACAGATTTTTAGTTTTTGTATAATTGGCTTTAGATGCGACCTTAATGTACAGTTGAGCAGATATTGTCAAATTGTTCCCACGATTGAACGTTCTCAATATGGCATGGATATGCACCAAAATGAGCTCAAATGTACACAAAAATAAATGCTATCTGCTGGTGGCAACCAATCTTCTCACAGATTTTTAGTTTTTGTATAATTGGCTTTAAATGCGACCTTAATGTACAGTTGAGCAGATATTGTCAAATTGTTCCCACGATGGAACTTTCTTAATATGGCTTGGATATGCGCGAAAATGAGCTCAAATGTACACAAAAATAAATGCTATCTGCTGGTGCCAACCAATCTTCTCACAGATTTTGAGTTTTTGTATAATTGGCTTTAGATGCGACCTTAATGTACAGTTGAGCAGATATTGTCAAATTGTTCCCACGATGGAACTTTCTTAATATGGCTTGGATATGCACCAAAATGAGCTCAAATGTACAAAAAAATAATTGCTATCTGCTGGTGCCAAAAAAATTTCTCACATATTTTTAGCTTTTGTATAATTGGCTTTAGATGCGACCTTAATGTACAGTTGAGCAGATATTGACAAATTGTTCCCACGATGGAACTTTCTTAATATGGCTTGGATATGCACCAAAATGAGCTCAAATGTACACAAAAATAAATGCTATCTGCTGGTGGCAACCAATCTTCTCACAGATTTTTAGTTTTTGTATAATTGGCTTTAGATGCGACCTTAATGTACAGTTGAGCAGATATTGTCAAATTGTTCCCACGATGGAACTTTCTTAATATGGCTTGGATATGCGCGAAAATGAGCTCAAATGTACACAAACATAAATGCTATCTGCTGGTGGCAACCAATCTTCTCACAGATTTTGAGTTTTTGTATAATTGGCTTTAAATGCGACCTTAATGTACAGTTGAGCAGATATTGTCAAATTGTTCCCACGATGGAACTTTCTTATTATGGCTTGGATATGCACCAACATGAGCTCAAATGTACACAAAAATAAATGCTATCTGCTGGTGCCAACCAATCTTCTCACAGATTTTTAGTTTTTGTATAATTGGCTTTAGATGCGACCTTAATGTACAGTTGAGCAGATATTGTCAAAATTGTTCCCACGATGGAACTTTCTTAATATGGCTTGGATATGCACCAAAATGAGCTCAAATGTACACAAAAATAAATGCTATCTGCTGGTGGCAACCAATCTTCTCACAGATTTTTAGTTTTTGTATAATTGGCTTTAGATGCGACCTTAATGTACAGTTGAGCAGATATTGTCAAATTGTTCCCACTATGGAACTTTCTTAATATGGCTTGGATATGCACCAAAATGAGCTCAAATGTACACAAAAATAAATGCTATCTGCTGGTGGCAACCAATCTTCTCACAGATTTTTAGTTTTTGTATAATTGGCTTTAGATGCGACCTTAATGTACAGTTGAGCAGATATTGTCAAATTGTTCCCACGATGGAACTTTCTTAATATGGCTTGGATATGCGCCAAAATGAGCTCAAATGTACACAAAAATAAATGCTATCTGCTGTTGGCAACCAATCTTCTCACAGATTTTTAGTTTTTGTATAATTGGCTTTAGATGCGACCTTAATGTACAGTTGAGCAGATATTGTCAAATTATTCCCACGATGGAACTTTCTTAATATGGCTTGGATATGCACCAAAATGAGCTCAAATGTACACAAAAATAAATGCTATCTGCTGTTGGCAACCAATCTTCTCACAGATTTTTAGTTTTTGTATAATTGGCTTTAGATGCGACCTTAATGTACAGTTGAGCAGATATTGTCAAATTGTTCCCACGATTGAACGTTCTCAATATGGCTTGGATATGCACCAAAATGAGCTCAAATGTACACAAAAATAAATGCTATCTGCTGGTGGCAACCAATCTTCTCACAGATTTTTAGTTTTTGTATAATTGGCTTTAGATGCGACCTTAATGTACAGTTGAGCAGATATTGTCAAATTGTTCCCACGATGGAACTTTCTTAATATGGCTTGGATATGCACCAAAATGAGCTCAAATGTACACAAAAATAAATGCTATCTGCTGGTGGCAACCAATCTTCTCACAGATTTTTAGTTTTTGTATAATTAGCTTTAGATGCGACCTTAATGTACAGTTGAGCAGATATTGTCAAATTGTTCCCACGATGGAACTTTCTTAATATGGCTTGGATATGCGCGAAAATGAGCTCAAATGTACACAAAAATAAATACTATCTGCTGGTGGCAACCAATCTTCTCACAGATTTTTAGTTTTTGTATAATTGGCTTTAGATGCGACCTTAATGTACAGTTGAGCAGATATTGTCAAATTGTTTCCACGATGGAACTTTCTTAATATGGCTTGGATATGCACCAAAATGAGCTCAAATGTACACAAAAATAAATGCTATCTGTTGGTGCCAACCAATCTTCTCACAGATTTTTAGTTTTTGTATAATTGGCTTTAGATGCGACCTTAATGTACAGTTGAGCAGATATTGTCAAAATTGTTCCCACTATGGAACTTTCTTAATATGGCTTGGATATGCACCAAAATGAGCTCAAATGTACACAAAAATAAATGCTATCTGCTGGTGGCAACCAATCTTCTCACAGATTTTTAGTTTTTGTATAATTGGCTTTAAATGCGACCTTAATGTACAGTTGAGCAGATATTGTCAAATTGTTCCCACGATGGAACTTTCTTAATATGGCTTGGATATGCGCGAAAATGAGCTCAAATGTACACAAAAATAAATGCTATCTGCTGGTGCCAACAAATCTTCTCACAGATTTTGAGTTTTTGTATAATTGGCTTTAGATGCGACCTTAATGTACAGTTGAGCAGATATTGTCAAATTGTTCCCACGATGGAACTTTCTTAATATGGCTTGGATATGCACCAAAATGAGCTCAAATGTACAAAAAAATAATTGCTATCTGCTGGTGCCAAAAAAATTTCTCACATATTTTTAGCTTTTGTATAATTGGCTTTAGATGCGACCTTAATGTACAGTTGAGCAGATATTGTCAAATTGTTCCCACGATGGAACTTTCTTAATATGGCTTGGATATGCACCAACATGAGCTCAAATGTACACAAAAATAAATGCTATCTGCTGGTGCCAACCAATCTTCTCACAGATTTTTAGTTTTTGTATAATTGGCTTTAGATGCGACCTTAATGTACAGTTGAGCAGGTATTGTCAAAATTGTTCCCACGATGGAACTTTCTTAATATGGCTTGGATATGCACCAAAATGAGCTCAAATGTACACAAAAATAAATGCTATCTGCTGGTGGCAACCAATCTTCTCACAGATTTTTAGTTTTTGCATAATTGGCTTTAGATGCGACCTTAATGTACAGTTGAGCAGATATTGTCAAATAGTTCCCACTATGGAACTTTCTTAATATGGCTTTGATATGCACCAAAATGAGCTCAAATGTACACAAAAATAAATGCTATCTGCTGGTGCCAACCAATCTTCTCACAGATTTTTAGTTTTTGTATAATTGGCTTTAGATGCGACCTTAATGTACAGTTGAGCAGATATTGTCAAAATTGTTCCCACGATGGAACTTTCTTAATATGGCTTGGATATGCACCAAAATTAGCTCAAATGTACACAAAAATAAATGCTATCTGCTGGTGGCAACCAATCTTCTCACAGATTTTTAGTTTTTGTATAATTGGCTTTAGATGCGACCTTAATGTACAGTTGAGCAGATATTGTCAAATTGTTCCCACGATTGAACGTTCTCAATATGGCATGGATATGCACCAAAATGAGCTCAAATGTACACAAAAATAAATGCTATCTGCTGGTGGCAACCAATCTTCTCACAGATTTTTAGTTTTTGTATAATTGGCTTTAAATGCGACCTTAATGTACAGTTGAGCAGATATTGTCAAATTGTTCCCACGATGGAACTTTCTTAATATGGCTTGGATATGCGCGAAAATGAGCTCAAATGTACACAAAAATAAATGCTATCTGCTGGTGCCAACCAATCTTCTCACAGATTTTGAGTTTTTGTATAATTGGCTTTAGATGCGACCTTAATGTACAGTTGAGCAGATATTGTCAAATTGTTCCCACGATGGAACTTTCTTAATATGGCTTGGATATGCACCAAAATGAGCTCAAATGTACAAAAAAATAATTGCTATCTGCTGGTGCCAAAAAAATTTCTCACATATTTTTAGCTTTTGTATAATTGGCTTTAGATGCGACCTTAATGTACAGTTGAGCAGATATTGTCAAATTGTTCCCACGATGGAACTTTCTTAATATGGCTTGGATATGCACCAACATGAGCTCAAATGTACACAAAAATAAATGCTATCTGCTGGTGCCAACCAATCTTCTCACAGATTTTTAGTTTTTGTATAATTGGCTTTAGATGCGACCTTAATGTACAGTTGAGCAGGTATTGTCAAAATTGTTCCCACGATGGAACTTTCTTAATATGGCTTGGATATGCACCAAAATGAGCTCAAATGTACACAAAAATAAATGCTATCTGCTGGTGGCAACCAATCTTCTCACAGATTTTTAGTTTTTGCATAATTGGCTTTAGATGCGACCTTAATGTACAGTTGAGCAGATATTGTCAAATTGTTCCCACTATGGAACTTTCTTAATATGGCTTTGATATGCACCAAAATGAGCTCAAATGTACACAAAAATAAATGCTATCTGCTGGTGCCAACCAATCTTCTCACAGATTTTTAGTTTTTGTATAATTGGCTTTAGATGCGACCTTAATGTACAGTTGAGCAGATATTGTCAAAATTGTTCCCACGATGGAACTTTCTTAATATGGCTTGGATATGCACCAAAATTAGCTCAAATGTACACAAAAATAAATGCTATCTGCTGGTGGCAACCAATCTTCTCACAGATTTTTAGTTTTTGTATAATTGGCTTTAGATGCGACCTTAATGTACAGTTGAGCAGATATTGTCAAATTGTTCCCACGATTGAACGTTCTCAATATGGCATGGATATGCACCAAAATGAGCTCAAATGTACACAAAAATAAATGCTATCTGCTGGTGGCAACCAATCTTCTCACAGATTTTTAGTTTATGTATAATTGGCTTTAGATGCGACCTTAATGTACAGTTGAGCAGATATTGTCAAATTGTTCCCACTATGGAACTTTCTTAATATGGCTTGGATATGCACCAAAATGAGCTCAAATGTACACAAAAATAAATGCTATCTGCTGTTGGCAACCAATCTTCTCACAGATTTTGAGTTTTTGTATAATTGGCTTTAGATGCGACCTTAATGTACAGTTGAGCAGATATTGTCAAATTGTTCCCACGATTGAACGTTCTCAATATGGCTTGGATATGCACCAAAATGAGCTCAAATGTACACAAAAATAAATGCTATCTGCTGGTGGCAACCAATCTTCTCACAGATTTTTAGTTTTTGTATAATTGGCTTTAGATGCGACCTTAATGTACAGTTGAGCAGATATTGTCAAATTGTTCCCACGATGGAACTTTCTTAATATGGCTTGGATATGCACCAAAATGAGCTCAAATGTACACAAAAATAAATGCTATCTGCTGGTGGCAACCAATCTTCTCACAGATTTTTAGTTTTTGTATAATTGGCTTTAAATGCGACCTTAATGTACAGTTGAGCAGATATTGTCAAATTGTTCCCACGATTGAACGTTCTCAATATGGCATGGATATGCACCAAAATGAGCTCAAATGTACACAAAAATAAATGCTATCTGCTGGTGGCAACCAATCTTCTCACAGATTTTTAGTTTTTGTATAATTGGCTTTAAATGCGACCTTAATGTACAGTTGAGCAGATATTGTCAAATTGTTCCCACGATGGAACTTTCTTAATATGGCTTGGATATGCGCGAAAATGAGCTCAAATGTACACAAAAATAAATGCTATCTGCTGGTGCCAACCAATCTTCTCACAGATTTTGAGTTTTTGTATAATTGGCTTTAGATGCGACCTTAATGTACAGTTGAGCAGATATTGTCAAATTGTTCCCACGATGGAACTTTCTTAATATGGCTTGGATATGCACCAAAATGAGCTCAAATGTACAAAAAAATAATTGCTATCTGCTGGTGCCAAAAAAATTTCTCACATATTTTTAGCTTTTGTATAATTGGCTTTAGATGCGACCTTAATGTACAGTTGAGCAGATATTGTCAAATTGTTCCCACGATGGAACTTTCTCAATATGGCTTGGATATGCACCAACATGAGCTCAAATGTACACAAAAATAAATGCTATCTGCTGGTGCCAACCAATCTTCTCACAGATTTTTAGTTTTTGTATAATTGGCTTTAGATGCGACCTTAATGTACAGTTGAGCAGGTATTGTCAAAATTGTTCCCACGATGGAACTTTCTTAATATGGCTTGGATATGCACCAAAATGAGCTCAAATGTACACAAAAATAAATGCTATCTGCTGGTGGCAACCAATCTTCTCACAGATTTTTAGTTTTTGTATAATTGGCTTTAGATGCGACCTTAATGTACAGTTGAGCAGATATTGTCAAATTGTTCCCACTATGGAACTTTCTTAATATGGCTTTGATATGCACCAAAATGAGCTCAAATGTACACAAAAATAAATGCTATCTGCTGGTGCCAACCAATCTTCTCACAGATTTTTAGTTTTTGTATAATTGGCTTTAGATGCGACCTTAATGTACAGTTGAGCAGATATTGTCAAAATTGTTCCCACGATGGAACTTTCTTAATATGGCTTGGATATGCACCACAATTAGCTCAAATGTACACAAAAATAAATGCTATCTGCTGGTGGCAACCAATCTTCTCACAGATTTTTAGTTTTTGTATAATTGGCTTTAGATGCGACCTTAATGTACAGTTGAGCAGATATTGTCAAATTGTTCCCACGATTGAACGTTCTCAATATGGCATGGATATGCACCAAAATGAGCTCAAATGTACACAAAAATAAATGCTATCTGCTGGTGGCAACCAATCTTCTCACAGATTTTTAGTTTATGTATAATTGGCTTTAGATGCGACCTTAATGTACAGTTGAGCAGATATTGTCAAATTGTTCCCACTATGGAACTTTCTTAATATGGCTTGGATATGCACCAAAATGAGCTCAAATGTACACAAAAATAAATGCTATCTGCTGTTGGCAACCAATCTTCTCACAGATTTTGAGTTTTTGTATAATTGGCTTTAGATGCGACCTTAATGTACAGTTGAGCAGATATTGTCAAATTGTTCCCACGATTGAACGTTCTCAATATGGCTTGGATATGCACCAAAATGAGCTCAAATGTACACAAAAATAAATGCTATCTGCTGGTGGCAACCAATCTTCTCACAGATTTTTAGTTTTTGTATAATTGGCTTTAGATGCGACCTTAATGTACAGTTGAGCAGATATTGTCAAATTGTTCCCACGATGGAACTTTCTTAATATGGCTTGGATATGCACCAAAATGAGCTCAAATGTACACAAAAATAAATGCTATCTGCTGGTGGCAACCAATCTTCTCACAGATTTTTAGTTTTTGTATAATTGGCTTTAAATGCGACCTTAATGTACAGTTGAGCAGATATTGTCAAATTGTTCCCACGATGGAACTTTCTTAATATGGCTTGGATATGAGCGAAAATGAGCTCAAATGTACACAAAAATAAATGCTATCTGCTGGTGCCAACCAATCTTCTCACAGATTTTGAGTTTTTGTATAATTGGCTTTAGATGCGACCTTAATGTACAGTTGAGCAGATATTGTCAAATTGTTCCCACGATGGAACTTTCTTAATATGGCTTTGATATGCACCAAAATGAGCTCAAATGTACACAAAAATAAATGCTATCTGCTGGTGGCAACCAATCTTCTCACAGATTTTTAGTTTTTGTATAATTGGCTTTAGATGCGACCTTAATGTACAGTTGAGCAGATATTGTCAAAATTGTTCCCACGATGGAACTTTCTTAATATGGCTTGGATATGCACCAAAATAAGCTCAAATGTACACAAAAATAAATGCTATCTGCTGGTGGCAACCAATCTTCTCACAGATTTTTAGTTTTTGTATAATTGGCTTTAGATGCGACCTTAATGTACAGTTGAGCAGATATTGTCAAATTGTTCCCACGATTGAACGTTCTCAATATGGCATGGATATGCACCAAAATGAGCTCAAATGTACACAAAAATAAATGCTATCTGCTGGTGGCAACCAATCTTCTCACAGATTTTTAGTTTTTGTATAATTGGCTTTAAATGCGACCTTAATGTACAGTTGAGCAGATATTGTCAAATTGTTCCCACGATGGAACTTTCTTAATATGGCTTGGATATGCGCGAAAATGAGCTCAAATGTACACAAAAATAAATGCTATCTGCTGGTGCCAACCAATCTTCTCACAGATTTTGAGTTTTTGTATAATTGGCTTTAGATGCGACCTTAATGTACAGTTGAGCAGATATTGTCAAATTGTTCCCACGATGGAACTTTCTTAATATGGCTTGGATATGCACCAAAATGGGCTCAAATGTACAAAAAAATAATTGCTATCTGCTGGTGCCAAAAAAATTTCTCACATATTTTTAGCTTTTGTATAATTGGCTTTAGATGCGACCTTAATGTACAGTTGAGCAGATATTGTCAAATTGTTCCCACGATGGAACTTTCTTAATATGGCTTGGATATGCACCAACATGAGCTCAAATGTACACAAAAATAAATGCTATCTGCTGGTGCCAACCAATCTTCTCACAGATTTTTAGTTTTTGTATAATTGGCTTTAGATGCGACCTTAATGTACAGTTGAGCAGGTATTGTCAAAATTGTTCCCACGATGGAACTTTCTTAATATGGCTTGGATATGCACCAAAATGAGCTCAAATGTACACAAAAATAAATGCTATCTGCTGGTGGCAACCAATCTTCTCACAGATTTTTAGTTTTTGCATAATTGGCTTTAGATGCGACCTTAATGTACAGTTGAGCAGATATTGTCAAATTGTTCCCACTATGGAACTTTCTTAATATGGCTTTGATATGCACCAAAATGGGCTCAAATGTACACAAAAATAAATGCTATCTGCTGGTGCCAACCAATCTTCTCACAGATTTTTAGTTTTTGTATAATTGGCTTTAGATGCGACCTTAATGTACAGTTGAGCAGATATTGTCAAAATTGTTCCCACGATGGAACTTTCTTAATATGGCTTGGATATGCACCAAAATTAGCTCAAATGTACACAAAAATAAATGCTATCTGCTGGTGGCAACCAATCTTCTCACAGATTTTTAGTTTTTGTATAATTGGCTTTAGATGCGACCTTAATGTACAGTTGAGCAGATATTGTCAAATTGTTCCCACGATTGAACGTTCTCAATATGGCATGGATATGCACCAAAATGAGCTCAAATGTACACAAAAATAAATGCTATCTGCTGGTGGCAACCAATCTTCTCACAGATTTTTAGTTTATGTATAATTGGCTTTAGATGCGACCTTAATGTACAGTTGAGCAGATATTGTCAAATTGTTCCCACTATGGAACTTTCTTAATATGGCTTGGATATGCACCAAAAAGAGCTCAAATGTACACAAAAATAAAAGCTATCTGCTGTTGGCAACCAATCTTCTCACAGATTTTTAGTTTTTGTATAATTGGCTTTAGATGCGACCTTAATGTACAGTTGAGCAGATATTGTCAAATTGTTCCCACGATTGAACGTTCTCAATATGGCTTGGATATGCACCAAAATGAGCTCAAATGTACACAAAAATAAATGCTATCTGCTGGTGGCAACCAATCTTCTCACAGATTTTTAGTTTTTGTATAATTGGCTTTAGATGCGATCTTAATGTACAGTTGAGCAGATATTGTCAAATTGTTCCCACGATGGAACTTTCTTAATATGGCTTGGATATGCACCAAAATGAGCTCAAATGTACACAAAAATAAATGCTATCTGCTGGTGGCAACCAATCTTCTCACAGATTTTTAGTTTTTGTATAATTAGCTTTAGATGCGACCTTAATGTACAGTTGAGCAGATATTGTCAAAATTGTTCCCACGATGGAACTTTCTTAATATGGCTTGGATATGCACCAAAATGAGCTCAAATGTACACAAAATTAAATACTATCTGCTGGTGGCAACCAATCTTCTCACAGATTTTTAGTTTTTGTATAATTGGCTTTAGATGCGACCTTAATGTACAGTTGAGCAGATATTGTCAAATTGTTCCCACGATGGAACTTTCTTAATATGGCTTGGATATGCACCAAAATGAGCTCAAATGTACACAAAAATAAATGCTATCTGCTGGTGCCAACCAATCTTCTCACAGATTTTTAGTTTTTGTATAATTGGCTTTAGATGCGACCTTAATGTACAGTTGAGCAGATATTGTCAAAATTGTTCCCACTATGGAACTTTCTTAATATGGCTTGGATATGCACCAAAATGAGCTCAAATGTACACAAAAATAAATGCTATCTGCTGTTGGCAACCAATCTTCTCACAGATTTTTAGTTTTTGTATAATTGGCTTTAGATGCGACCTTAATGTACAGTTGAGCAGATATTGTCAAATTGTTCCCACGATTGAACGTTCTCAATATGGCTTGGATATGCACCAAAATGAGCTCAAATGTACACAAAAATAAATGCTATCTGCTGGTGGCAACCAATCTTCTCACAGATTTTTAGTTTTTGTATAATTGGCTTTAGATGCGACCTTAATGTACAGTTGAGCAGATATTGTCAAATTGTTCCCACGATGGAACTTTCTTAATATGGCTTGGATATGCACCAAAATGAGCTCAAATGTACACAAAAATAAATGCTATCTGCTGGTGCCAACCAATCTTCTCACAGATTTTTAGTTTTTGTATAATTGGCTTTAGATGCGACCTTAATGTACAGTTGAGCAGATATTGTCAAAATTGTTCCCACTATGGAACTTTCTTAATATGGCTTGGATATGCACCAAAATGAGCTCAAATGTACACAAAAATAAATGCTATCTGCTGGTGGCAACCAATCTTCTCACAGATTTTTAGTTTTTGTATAATTGGCTTTAAATGCGACCTTAATGTACAGTTGAGCAGATATTGTCAAATTGTTCCCACGATGGATCTTTCTTAATATGGCTTGGATATGCGCGAAAATGAGCTCAAATGTACACAAAAATAAATGCTATCTGCTGGTGCCAACCAATCTTCTCACAGATTTTGAGTTTTTGTATAATTGGCTTTAGATGCGACCTTAATGTACAGTTGAGCAGATATTGTCAAATTGTTCCCATGATGGAACTTTCTTAATATGGCTTGGATATGCACCAAAATTAGCTCAAATGTACACAAAAATAAATGCTATCTGCTGGTGCCAACCAATCTTCTCACAGATTTTTAGTTTTTGTATAATTGGCTTTAGATGCGACCTTAATGTACAGTTGAGCAGATATTGTCAAATTGTTCCCACGATGGAACTTTCTTAATATGGCTTGGATATGCACCAAAATGAGCTCAAATGTACACAAAAATAAATGCTATCTGCTGGTGGCAACCAATCTTCTCACAGATTTTTAGTTTTTGTATAATTAGCTTTAGATGCGACCTTAATGTACAGTTGAGCAGATATTGTCAAAATTGTTCCCACGATGGAACTTTCTTAATATGGCTTGGATATGCACCAAAATGAGCTCAAATGTACACAAAAATAAATACTATCTGCTGGTGGCAACCAATCTTCTCACAGATTTTTAGTTTTTGTATAATTGGCTTTAGATGCGACCTTAATGTACAGTTGAGCAGATATTGTCAAAATTGTTCCCACTATGGAACTCTCTTAATATGGCTTGGATATGCACCAAAATGAGCTCAAATGTACACAAAAATAAATGCTATCTGCTGGTGCCAACCAATCTTCTCACAGATTTTTAGTTTTTGTATAATTGGCTTTAAATGCGACCTTAATGTACAGTTGAGCAGATATTGTCAAAATTGTTCCCACTATGGAACTTTCTTAATATGGCTTGGATATGCACCAAAATGAGCTCAAATGTACACAAAAATAAATGCTATCTGCTGGTGGCAACCAATCTTCTCACAGATTTTTAGTTTTTGTATAATTGGCTTTAAATGCGACCTTAATGTACAGTTGAGCAGATATTGTCAAATTGTTCCCACGATGGATCTTTCTTAATATGGCTTGGATATGCGCGAAAATGAGCTCAAATGTACACAAAAATAAATGCTATCTGCTGGTGCCAACCAATCTTCTCACAGATTTTGAGTTTTTGTATAATTGGCTTTAGATGCGACCTTAATGTACAGTTGAGCAGATATTGTCAAATTGTTCCCACGATGGAACTTTCTTAATATGGCTTGGATATGCACCAAAATTAGCTCAAATGTACACAAAAATAAATGCTATCTGCTGGTGCCAACCAATCTTCTCACAGATTTTTAGTTTTTGTATAATTGGCTTTAGATGCGACCTTAATGTACAGTTGAGCAGATATTGTCAAATTGTTCCCACGATGGAACTTTCTTAATATGGCTTGGATATGCACCAAAATGAGCTCAAATGTACACAAAAATAAATGCTATCTGCTGGTGGCAACCAATCTTCTCACAGATTTTTAGTTTTTGTATAATTAGCTTTAGATGCGACCTTAATGTACAGTTGAGCAGATATTGTCAAAATTGTTCCCACGATGGAACTTTCTTAATATGGCTTGGATATGCACCAAAATGAGCTCAAATGTACACAAAAATAAATACTATCTGCTGGTGGCAACCAATCTTCTCACAGATTTTTAGTTTTTGTATAATTGGCTTTAGATGCGACCTTAATGTACAGTTGAGCAGATATTGTCAAAATTGTTCCCACTATGGAACTCTCTTAATATGGCTTGGATATGCACCAAAATGAGCTCAAATGTACACAAAAATAAATGCTATCTGCTGGTGCCAACCAATCTTCTCACAGATTTTTAGTTTTTGTATAATTGGCTTTAAATGCGACCTTAATGTACAGTTGAGCAGATATTGTCAAAATTGTTCCCACTATGGAACTTTCTTAATATGGCTTGGATATGCACCAAAATGAGCTCAAATGTACACAAAAATAAATGCTATCTGCTGGTGGCAACCAATCTTCTCACAGATTTTTAGTTTTTGTATAATTGGCTTTAGATGCGACCTTAATGTACAGTTGAGCAGATATTGTCAAATTGTTCCCACGATGGAACTTTCTTAATATGGCTTGGATATGCACCAAAATGAGCTCAAATGTACACAAAAATAAATGCTATCTGCTGGTGGCAACCAATCTTCTCACAGATTTTTAGTTTTTGTATAATTAGCTTTAGATGCGACCTTAATGTACAGTTGAGCAGATATTGTCAAAATTGTTCCCACGATGGAACTTTCTTAATATGGCTTGGATATGCACCAAAATGAGCTCAAATGTACACAAAAATAAATACTATCTGCTGGTGGCAACCAATCTTCTCACAGATTTTTAGTTTTTGTATAATTGGCTTTAGATGCGACCTTAATGTACAGTTGAGCAGATATTGTCAAAATTGTTCCCACTATGGAACTTTCTTAATATGGCTTGGATATGCACCAAAATGAGCTCAAATGTACACAAAAATAAATGCTATCTGCTGGTGCCAACCAATCTTCTCACAGATTTTTAGTTTTTGTATAATTGGCTTTAAATGCGACCTTAATGTACAGTTGAGCAGATATTGTCAAATTGTTCCCACGATGGAACTTTCTTAATATGGCTTGGATATGCGCGAAAATGAGCTCAAATGTACACAAAAATAAATGCTATCTGCTGGTGCCAACCAATCTTCTCACAGATTTTGAGTTTTTGTATAATTGGCTTTAGATGCGACCTTAATGTACAGTTGAGCAGATATTGTCAAATTGTTCCCACGATGGAACTTTCTTAATATGGCTTGGATATGCACCAACATGAGCTCAAATGTACACAAAAATAAATGCTATCTGCTGGTGCCAACCAATCTTCTCACAGATTTTTAGTTTTTGTATAATTGGCTTTAGATGCGACCTTAATGTACAGTTGAGCAGGTATTGTCAAAATTGTTCCCACGATGGAACTTTCTTAATATGGCTTGGATATGCACCAAAATTAGCTCAAATGTACACAAAAATAAATGCTATCTGCTGGTGCCAACCAATCTTCTCACAGATTTTTAGTTTTTGCATAATTGGCTTTAGATGCGACCTTAATGTACAGTTGAGCAGATATTGTCAAATTGTTCCCACTATGGAACTTTCTTAATATGGCTTTGATATGCACCAAAATGAGCTCAAATGTACACAAAAATAAATGCTATCTGCTGGTGCCAACCAATCTTCTCACAGATTTTTAGTTTTTGTATAATTGGCTTTAGATGCGACCTTAATGTACAGTTGAGCAGATATTGTCAAAATTGTTCCCACGATGGAACTTTCTTAATATGGCTTGGATATGCACCAAAATTAGCTCAAATGTACAAAAAAATAAATGCTATCTGCTGGTGGCAACCAATCTTCTCACAGATTTTTAGTTTTTGTATAATTGGCTTTAGATGCGACCTTAATGTACAGTTGAGCAGATATTGTCAAATTGTTCCCACGATGGAACTTTCTTAATATGGCTTGGATATGCACCAAAATGAGCTCAAATGTACACACAAATAATTGCTATTTGCTGGTGCCAAAAAAATTTCTCACATATTTTTAGCTTTTGTATAATTGGCTTTAGATGCGACCTTAATGTACAGTTGAGCAGATATTGTCAAATTGTTCCCACGATGGAACTTTCTTAATATGGCTTGGATATGCACCAACATGAGCTCAAATGTACACAAAAATAAATGCTATCTGCTGGTGCCAACCAATCTTCTCACAGATTTTTAGTTTTTGTATAATTGGCTTTAGATGCGACCTTAATGTACAGTTGAGCAGATATTGTCAAATTGTTCCCACGATTGAACGTTCTCAATATTGCTTGGATATGCACCAATATGAGCTCATATGTACACAAAAATAAATGCTATCTGCTGGTGGCAACCAATCTTCTCACAGATTTTTAGTTTTTGTATAATTGGCTTTAGATGCGACCTTAATGTACAGTTGAGCAGATATTGTCAAATTGTTCCCACGATGGAACTTTCTTAATATGGCTTGGATATGCACCAAAATGAGCTCAAATGTACACAAAAATAAATGCTATCTGCTTGTGCCAACCAATCTTCTCACAGATTTTTAGTTTTTGTATAATTGGCTTTAGATGCGACCTTAATGTACAGTTGAGCAGATATTGTCAAATTGTTCCCACGATGGAACTTTCTTAATATGGCTTGGATATGCACCAAAATGAGCTCAAATGTACACAAAAATAATTGCTATCTGCTGGTGCCAAAAAAAATTCTCATATATTTTTAGCTTTTGTATAATTGGCTTTAGATGCGACCTTAATGTACAGTTGAGCAGATATTGTCAAATTGTTCCCACGATGGAACTTTCTTAATATGGCTTGGATATGCACCAACATGAGCTCAAATGTACACAAAAATAAATGCTATCTGCTGGTGCCAACCAATCTTCTCACAGATTTTTAGTTTTTGTATAATTGGCTTTAGATGCGACCTTAATGTACAGTTGAGCAGGTATTGTCAAAATTGTTCCCACGATGGAACTTTCTTAATATGGCTTGGATATGCACCAAAATGAGCTCAAATGTACACAAAAATAAATGCTATCTGCTGGTGGCAACCAATCTTCTCACAGATTTTTAGTTTTTGCATAATTGGCTTTAGATGCGACCTTAATGTACAGTTGAGCAGATATTGTCAAATTGTTCCCACGATGGAACTTTCTTAATATGGCTTTGATATGCACCAAAATGAGCTCAAATGTACACAAAAATAAATGCTATCTGCTGGTGCCAACCAATCTTCTCACAGATTTTTAGTTTTTGTATAATTGGCTTTAGATGCGACCTTAATGTACAGTTGAGCAGATATTGTCAAAATTGTTCCCACGATGGAACTTTCTTAATATGGCTTGGATATGCACCAAAATTAGCTCAAATGTACACAAAAATAAATGCTATCTGCTAGTGGCAACCAATCTTCTCACAGATTTTTAGTTTTTGTATAATTGGCTTTAGATGCGACCTTAATGTACAGTTGAGCAGATATTGTCAAATTGTTCCCACGATTGAACGTTCTCAATATGGCATGGATATGCACCAAAATGAGCTCAAATGTACACAAAAATAAATGCTATCTGCTGGTGGCAACCAATCTTCTCACAGATTTTTAGTTTTTGTATAATTGGCTTTAGATGCGACCTTAATGTACAGTTGAGCAGATATTGTCAAATTGTTCCCACGATGGAACTTTCTTAATATGGCTTGGATATGCACCAAAATGAGCTCAAATGTACATAAAAATAATTGCTATCTGCTGGTGCCAAAAAAATTTCTCACATCTTTTTAGCTTTTGCATAATTGGCTTTAGATGCGACCTTAATGTACAGTTGAGCAGATATTGTCAAATTGTTCCCACGATGGAACTTTCTTAATATGGCTTGGATATGCACCAACATGAGCTCAAATGTACACAAAAATAAATGCTATCTGCTGGTGCCAACCAATCTTCTCACAGATTTTTAGTTTTTGTATAATTGGCTTTAGATGCGACCTTAATGTACAGTTGAGCAGATATTATCAAATTGTTCCCACGATTGAACGTTCTCAATATGTCTTGGATATGCACCAAAATGAGCTCAAATGTACACAAAAATAAATGCTATCTGCTGGTGGCAACCAATCTTCTCACAGATTTTTAGTTTTTGTATAATTGGCTTTAGATGCGACCTTAATGTACAGTTGAGCAGATATTGTCAAAATTGTTCCCTAGATGGAACTTTCTTAATATGGCTTGGATATGCACCAAAATTAGCTCAAATGTACACTAAAATAAATGCTATCTGCTGGTGGCAACCAATCTTCTCACAGATATTTAGTTTTTGTATAATTGGCTTTAGATGCGACCTTAATGTACAGTTGAGCAGATATTGTCAAATTGTTCCCACGATGGAACTTTCTTAATATGGCTTGGATATGCGCCAAAATGAGCTCAAATGTACACAAAAATAAATGCTATCTGCTGGTGGCAACCAATCTTCTCACAAATTTTTAGTTTTTGTATAATTGGCTTTAGATGCGACCTTAATGTACAGTTGAGCAGATATTGTCAAATTATTCCCACGATGGAACTTTCTTAATATGGCTTGGATATGCACCAAAATGAGCTCAAATGTACACAAAAATAAATGCTATCTGCTGGTGGCAACCAATCTTCTCACATATTTTTAGTTTTTGTATAATTGGCTTTAGATGCGACCTTAATGTACAGTTGAGCAGATATTGTCAAATTGTTCCCACGATTGAACGTTCTCAATATGGCTTGGATATGCACCAAAATGAGCTCAAATGTACACAAAAATAAATGCTATCTGCTGGTGGCAACCAATCTTCTCACAGATTTTTAGTTTTTGTATAATTGGCTTTAGATGCGACCTTAATGTACAGTTGAGCAGATATTGTCAAATTGTTCCCACGATGGAACTTTCTTAATATGGCTTGGATATGCACCAAAATGAGCTCAAATGTACACAAAAATAAATGCTATCTGCTGGTGCCAACCAATCTTCTCACAGATTTTTAGTTTTTGTATAATTGGCTTTAGATGCGACCTTAATGTACAGTTGAGCAGATATTGTCAAAATTGTTCCCACGATGGAACTTTCTTAATATGGCTTGGATATGCACCAAAATGGGCTCAAATGTACACAAAAATAAATGCTATCTGCTGGTGGCAACCAATCTTCTCACAGATTTTTAGTTTTTGTATAATTGGCTTTAGATGCGACCTTAATGTACAGTTGAGCAGATATTGTCAAATTGTTCCCACGATTGAACATTCTCAATATGGCATGGATATGCACCAAAATGAGCTCAAATGTACACAAAAATAAATGCTATCTGCTGGTGGCAACCAATCTTCTCACAGATTTTTAGTTTTTGTATAATTGGCTTTAGATGCGACCTTAATGTACAGTTGAGCAGATATTGTCAAATTGTTCCCACTATGGAACTTTCTTAATATGGCTTGGATATGCACCAAAATGAGCTCAAATGTACACAAAAATAAATGCTATCTGCTGGTGCCAACCAATCTTCTCACAGATTTTTAGTTTTTGTATAATTGGCTTTAGATGCGACCTTAATGTACAGTTGAGCAGATATTGTCAAAATTGTTCCCACGATGGAACTTTCTTAATATGGCTTGGATATGCACCAAAATTAGCTCAAATGTACACAAAAATAAATGCTATCTGCTGGTGGCAACCAATCTTCTCACAGATTTTTAGTTTTTGTATAATTAGCTTTAGATGCGACCTTAATGTACAGTTGAGCAGATATTGTCAAAATTGTTCCCACGATGGAACTTTCTTAATATGGCTTGGAAATGCACCAAAATGAGCTCAAATGTACACAAAAATAAATACTATCTGCTGGTGGCAACCAATCTTCTCACAGATTTTTAGTTTTTGTATAATTGGCTTTAGATGCGACCTTAATGTACAGTTGAGCAGATATTGTCAAATTGTTCCCACGATGGAACTTTCTTAATATGGCTTGGATATGCACCAAAATGAGCTCAAATGTACACAAAAATAAATGCTATCTGCTGGTGCCAACCAATCTTCTCACAGATTTTTAGTTTTTGTATAATTGGCTTTAGATGCGACCTTAATGTACAGTTGAGCAGATATTGTCAAAATTGTTCCCACTATGGAACTTTCTTAATATGGCTTGGATATGCACCAAAATGAGCTCAAATGTACACAAAAATAAATGCTATCTGCTGGTGGCAACCAATCTTCTCACAGATTTTTAGTTTTTGTATAATTGGCTTTAAATGCGACCTTAATGTACAGTTGAGCAGATATTGTCAAATTGTTCCCACGATGGAACTTTCTTAATATGGCTTGGATATGCGCGAAAATGAGCACAAATGTACACAAAAATAAATGCTATCTGCTGGTGCCAACCAATCTTCTCACAGATTTTGAGTTTTTGTATAATTGGCTTTAGATGCGACCTTAATGTACAGTTGAGCAGATATTGTCAAATTGTTCCCACGATGGAACTTTCTTAATATGGCTTGGATATGCACCAAAATGAGCTCAAATGTACACAAAAATAATTGCTATCTGCTGGTGCCAAAAAAATTTCTCACATATTTTTAGCTTTTGTATAATTGGCTTTAGATGCGACCTTAATGTACAGTTGAGCAGATATTGTCAAATTGTTCCCACGATGGAACTTTCTTAATATGGCTTGGATATGCACCAACATGAGCTCAAATGTACACAAAAATAAATGCTATCTGCTGGTGCCAACCAATCTTCTCACAGATTTTTAGTTTTTGTATAATTGGCTTTAGATGCGACCTTAATGTACAGTTGAGCAGGTATTGTCAAAATTGTTCCCACGATGGAACTTTCTTAATATGGCTTGGATATGCACCAACATGAGCTCAAATGTACACAAAAATAAATGCTATCTGCTGGTGGCAACCAATCTTCTCACAGATTTTTAGTTTTTGCATAATTGGCTTTAGATGCGACCTTAATGTACAGTTGAGCAGATATTGTCAAATTGTTCCCACGATGGAACTTTCTTAATATGGCTTTGATATGCACCAAAATGAGCTCAAATGTACACAAAAATAAATGCTATCTGCTGGTGCCAACCAATCTTCTCACAGATTTTTAGTTTTTGTATAATTGGCTTTAGATGCGACCTTAATGTACAGTTGAGCAGATATTGTCAAAATTGTTCCCACGATGGAACTTTCTTAATATGGCTTGGATATGCACCAAAATTAGCTCAAATGTACACAAAAATAAATGCTATCTGCTGGTGGCAACCAATCTCCTCACAGATTTTTAGTTTTTGTATAATTGGCTTTAGATGCGACCTTAATGTACAGTTGAGCAGATATTGTCAAATTGTTCCCACGATTGAACGTTCTCAACATGGCATGGATATGCACCAAAATGAGCTCAAATGTACACAAAAATAAATGCTATCTGCTGGTGGCAACCAATCTTCTCACAGATTTTTAGTTTTTGTATAATTGGCTTTAGATGCGACCTTAATGTACAGTTGAGCAGATATTGTCAAATTGTTCCCACGATTGAACGTTCTCAATATGGCTTGGATATGCACCAAAATGAGCTCAAATGTACACAAAAATAAATGCTATCTGCTGGTGGCAACCAATCTTCTCACAGATTTTTAGTTTTTGTATAATTGGCTTTAGATGCGACCTTAATGTACAGTTGAGCAGATATTGTCAAATTGTTCCCACGATGGAACGTTCTCAATATGGCTTGGATATGCACCAAAATGAGCTCAAATGTACACAAAAATAAATGCTATCTGCTGGTGGCAACCAATCTTCTCACAGATTTTTAGTTTTTGTATAATTGGCTTTAAATGCGACCTTAATGTACAGTTGAGCAGATATTGTCAAATTGTTCCCACGATGGAACTTTCTTAATATGGCTTGGATATGCGCGAAAATGAGCTCAAATGTACACAAAAATACATGCTATCTGCTGGTGCCAACCAATCTTCTCACAAATTTTGAGTTTTTGTATAATTGGCTTTAGATGCGACCTTAATGTACAGTTGAGCAGATATTGTCAAATTGTTCCCACGATGGAACTTTCTTAATATGGCTTGGATATGCACCAAAATGAGCTCAAATGTACACAAAAATAATTGCTATCTGCTGGTGCCAAAAAAATTTCTCACATATTTTTAGCTTTTGTATAATTGGCTTTAGATGCGACCTTAATGTACAGTTGAGCAGATATTGTTAAATTGTTCCCACGATGGAACTTTCTTAATATGGCTTGGATATGCACCAACATGAGCTCAAATGTACACAAAAATAAATGCTATCTGCTGGTGCCAACCAATCTTCTCACAGATTTTTAGTTTTTGTATAATTGGCTTTAGATGCGACCTTTATGTACAGTTGAGCAGATATTGTCAAAATTGTTCCCACGATGGAACTTTCTTAATATGGCTTGGATATGCACCAAAATGAGCTCAAATGTACACAAAAATAAATGCTATCTGCTGGTGCCAACCAATCTTCTCACAGATTTTTAGTTTTTGTATAATTGGCTTTAGATGCGACCTTAATGTACAGTTGAGCAGATATTGTCAAATTGTTCCCACGATGGAACGTTCTCAATATGGCTTGGATATGCACCAAAATGAGCTCAAATGTACACAAAAATAAATGCTATCTGCTGGTGGCAACCAATCTTCTCACAGATTTTTAGTTTTTGTATAATTGGCTTTAAATGCGACCTTAATGTACAGTTGAGCAGATATTGTCAAATTGTTCCCACGATGGAACTTTCTTAATATGGCTTGGATATGCGCGAAAATGAGCTCAAATGTACACAAAAATAAATGCTATCTGCTGGTGCCAACCAATCTTCTCACAAATTTTGAGTTTTTGTATAATTGGCTTTAGATGCGACCTTAATGTACAGTTGAGCAGATATTGTCAAATTGTTCCCACGATGGAACTTTCTTAATATGGCTTGGATATGCACCAAAATGAGCTCAAATGTACACAAAAATAATTGCTATCTGCTGGTGCCAAAAATATTTCTCACATATTTTTAGCTTTTGTATAATTGGCTTTAGATGCGACCTTAATGTACAGTTGAGCAGATATTGTCAAATTGTTCCCACGATGGAACTTTCTTAATATGGCTTGGATATGCACCAACATGAGCTCAAATGTACACAAAAATAAATGCTATCTGCTGGTGCCAACCAATCTTCTCACAGATTTTTAATTTTTGTATAATTGGCTTTAGATGCGACCTTAATGTACAGTTGAGCAGATATTGTCAAAATTGTTCCCACGATGGAACTTTCTTAATATGGCTTGGATATGCACCAAAATGAGCTCAAATGTACACAAAAATAAATGCTATCTGCTGGTGCCAACCAATCTTCTTACAGATTTTTAGTTTTTGTATAATTGGCTTTAGATGCGACCTTAATGTACAGTTGAGCAGATATTGTCAAATTGTTCCCACTATGGAACTTTCTTAATATGGCTTTGATATGCACCAAAATGAGCTCAAATGTACACAAAAATAAATGCTATCTGCTGGTGCCAACCAATCTTCTCACAGATTTTTAGTTTTTGTATAATTAGCTTTAGATGCGACCTTAATGTACAGTTGAGCAGATATTGTCAAAATTGTTCCCACGATGGAACTTTCTTAATGTGGCTTGGATATGCACCAAAATTAGCTCAAATGTACACAAAAATAAATGCTATCTGCGGGTGCCAACCAATCTTCTCACAGATTTTTAGTTTTTGTATAATTGGCTTTAGATGCGACCTTAATGTACAGTTGAGCAGATATTGTCAAATTGTTCCCACGATGGAACGTTCTCAATATGGCTTGGATATGCACCAACATGAGCTCAAATGTACACAAAAATAAATGCTATCTGCTGGTGCCAACAAATCTTCTCACAGATGTTTAGTTTTTGTATAATTGGCTTTGGATGCGACCTTAATGTACAGTTGAGCAGATATTGTCAAAATTGTTCCCACGATGGAACTTTCTTAATATGGCTTGGATATGCACCAAAATGAGCTCAAATGTACACAAAAATAAATGCTATCTGCTGGTGCCAACCAATCTTCTCACAGATTTTTAGTTTTTGTATAATTGGCTTTAGATGCGACCTTAATGTACAGTTGAGCAGATATTGTCAAATTGTTCCCACGATGGAACTTTCTTAATATGGCTTGGATATGCACCAAAATGAGCTCAAATGTACACAAAAATAATTGCTATCTGCTGGTGCCAAAAAAATTTCTCACATATTTTTAGCTTTTGTATAATTGGCTTTAGATGCGACCTTAATGTACAGTTGAGCAGATATTGTCAAATTGTTCCCACGATGGAACTTTCTTAATATGGCTTGGATATGCACCAACATGAGCTCAAATGTACACAAAAATAAATGCTATCTGCTGGTGCCAACCAATCTTCTCACAGATTTTTAGTTTTTGTATAATTGGCTTTAGATGCGACCTTAATGTACAGTTGAGCAGATATTGTCAAAATTGTTCCCACGATGGAACTTTCTTAATATGGCTTGGATATGCACCAAAATGAGCTCAAATGTACACAAAAATAAATGCTATCTGCTGGTGCCAACCAATCTTCTCACAGATTTTTAGTTTTTGTATAATTGGCTTTAGATGCGACCTTAATGTACAGTTGAGCAGATATTATCAAATTGTTCCCACTATGGAACTTTCTTAATATGGCTTTGATATGCACCAAAATGAGCTCAAATGTACACAAAAATAAATGCTATCTGCTGGTGCCAACCAATCTTCTCACAGATTTTTAGTTTTTGTATAATTAGCTTTAGATGCGACCTTAATGTACAGTTGAGCAGATATTGTCAAAATTGTTTCCACGATGGAACTTTCTTAATATGGCTTGGATATGCACCAAAATTAGCTCAAATGTACACAAAAATAAATGCTATCTGCGGGTGCCAACCAATCTTCTCACAGATTTTTAGTTTTTGTATAATTGGCTTTAGATGCGACCTTAATGTACAGTTGAGCAGATATTGTCAAATTGTTCCCACGATGGAACGTTCTCAATATGGCTTGGATATGCACCAACATGAGCTCAAATGTACACAAAAATAAATGCTATCTGCTGGTGCCAACAAATCTTCTCACAGATGTTTAGTTTTTGTATAATTGGCTTTGGATGCGACCTTAATGTACAGTTGAGCAGATATTGTCAAAATTGTTCCCACGATGGAACTTTCTTAATATGGCTTGGATATGCACCAAAATGAGCTCAAATGTACACAAAAATAAATGATATCTGCTGGTGCCAACCAATATTCTCACAGATTTTTAGTTTTTGTATAATTGGCTTTAGATGCGACCTTAATGTACAGTTGAGCAGATATTGTCAAATTGTTCCCACTATGGAACTTTCTTAATATGGCTTTGATATGCACCAAAATGAGCTCAAATGTACACAAAAATAAATGCTATCTGCTGGTGCCAACCAATCTTCTCACAGATTTTTAGTTTTTGTATAATTGGCTTTAGATGCGACCTTAATGTACAGTTGAGCAGATATTGTCAAAATTGTTCCCACGATGGAACTTTCTTAATATGGCTTGGATATGCACCAAAATGAGCTCAAATGTACACAAAAATAAATGCTATCTGCTGGTGGCAACCAATCTTCTCACAGATTTTTAGTTTTTGTATAATTGGCTTTAGATGCGACCTTAATGTACAGTTGAGCAGATATTGTCAAATTGTTCCCACGATGGAACTTTCTTAACATGGCTTGCATATGCACCAAAATGAGCTCAAATGTACACAAAAATAAATGCTATCTGCTGGTGCCAACCAATCTTCTCACAGATTTTTAGTTTTTGTATAATTAGCTTTAGATGCGACCTTAATGTACAGTTGAGCAGATATTGTCAAAATTGTTCCCACGATGGAACTTTCTTAATATGGCTTGGATATGCACCAAAATTAGCTCAAATGTACACAAAAATAAATGCTATCTGCTGGTGGCAACCAATCTTCTCACAGATTTTTAGTTTTTGTATAATTGGCTTTAGATGCGACCTTAATGTACAGTTGAGCAGATATTGTCAAATTGTTCCCACGATGGAACTTTCTTAATATGGCTTGGATATGCACCAAAATGAGCTCAAATGTACACAAAAATAAATGCTATCTGCTGGTGCCAACCAATCTTCTCACAGATTTTTAGTTTTTGTATAATTGGCTTTAGATGCGACCTTAATGTACAGTTGAGCAGATATTGTCAAAATTGTTCCCACGATGGAACTTTCTTAATATGGCTTGGATATGCACCAAAATGAGCTCAAATGTACACAAAAATAAATGCTATCTGCTGGTGCCAAAAAAATTTCTCACATATTTTTAGCTTTTGTATAATTGGCTTTAGATGCGACCTTAATGTACAGTTGAGCAGATATTGTTAAATTGTTCCCACGATGGAACTTTCTTAATATGGCTTGGATATGCACCAAAATGAGCTCAAATGTACACAAAAATAAATGCTATCTGCTGGTGGCAACCAATCTTCTCACAGATTTTTAGTTTTTGTATAATTGGCTTTAGATGCGACCTTAATGTACAGTTGAGCAGATATTGTCAAATTGTTCCCACGATGGAACTTTCTTAATATGGCTTGGATATGCACCAAAATGAGCTCAAATGTACAAAAAAATAAATGCTATCTGCTGGTGGCAACCAATCTTCTCACAGATTTTTAGTTTTTGTATAATTGGCTTTAGATGCGACCTTAATGTACAGTTGAGCAGATATTGTCAAATTGTTCCCACGATTGAACGTTCTCAATATGGCTTGGATATGCACCAAAATGAGCTCAAATGTACACAAAAATAAATGCTATCTGCTGGTGGCAACCAATCTTCTCACAGATTTTTAGTTTTTGTATAATTGGCTTTAGATGCGACCTTAATGTACAGTTGAGCAGATATTGTCAAATTGTTCCCACGATGGAACGTTCTCAATATGGCTTGGATATGCACCAAAATGAGCTCAAATGTACACAAAAATAAATGCTATCTGCTGGTGGCAACCAATCTTCTCACAGATTTTTAGTTTTTGTTTAATTGGCTTTAAATGCGACCTTAATGACAGTTGAGCAGATATTGTCAAATTGTTCCCACGATGGAACTTTCTTAATATGGCTTGGATATGCGCGAAAATGAGCTCAAATGTACACAAAAATAAATGCTATCTGCTGGTGCCAACCAATCTTCTCACAAATTTTGAGTTTTTGTATAATTGGCTTTAGATGCGACCTTAATGTACAGTTGAGCAGATATTGTCAAATTGTTCCCACGATGGAACTTTCTTAATATGGCTTGGATATGCACCAAAATGAGCTCAAATGTACACAAAAATAATTGCTATCTGCTGGTGCCAAAAAAATTTCTCACATATTTTTAGCTTTTGTATAATTGGCTTTAGATGCGACCTTAATGTACAGTTGAGCAGATATTGTTAAATTGTTCCCACGATGGAACTTTCTTAATATGGCTTGGATATGCACCAACATGAGCTCAAATGTACACAAAAATAAATGCTATCTGCTGGTGCCAACCAATCTTCTCACAGATTTTTAGTTTTTGTATAATTAGCTTTAGATGCGACCTTAATGTACAGTTGAGCAGATATTGTCAAAATTGTTCCCACGATGGAACTTTCTTAATATGGCTTGGATATGCACCAAAATGAGCTCAAATGTACACAAAAATAAATGCTATCTGCTGGTGCCAACCAATCTTCTCACAGATTTTTAGTTTTTGTATAATTGGCTTTAGATGCGACCTTAATGTACAGTTGAGCAGATATTGTCAAAATTGTTCCCACGATGGAACTTTCTTAATATGGCTTGGATATGCACCAAAATGAGCTCAAATGTACACAACAATAATTGCTATCTGCTGGTGCCAAAAAAATTTCTCACATATTTTTAGCTTTTGTATAATTGGCTTTAGATGCGACCTTAATGTACAGTTGAGCAGATATTGTCAAATTGTTCCCACGATGGAACTTTCTTAATATGGCTTGGATATGCACCAACATGAGCTCAAATGTACACAAAAAATAAATGCTATCTGCTGGTGCCAACCAATCTTCTCACAGATTTTTAGTTTTTGTATAATTGGCTTTAGATGCGACCTTAATGTACAGTTGAGCAGATATTGTCAAATTGTTCCCACGATGGAACTTTCTTAATATGGCTTGGATATGCACCAAAATGAGCTCAAATGTACACAAAAATAAATGCTATCTGCTGGTGGCAACCAATCTTCTCACAGATTTTTAGTTTTTGTATAATTGGCTTTAGATGCGACCTTAATGTACAGTTGAGCAGATATTGTCAAATTGTTCCCACGATTGAACGTTCTCAATATGGCTTGGATATGCACCAAAATGAGCTCAAATGTACACAAAAATAAATGCTATCTGCTGGTGGCAACCAATCTTCTCACAGATTTTTAGTTTTTGTATAATTGGCTTTAGATGCGACCTTAATGTACAGTTGAGCAGATATTGTCAAATTGTTCCCACGATGGAACGTTCTCAATATGGCTTGGATATGCACCAAAATGAGCTCAAATGTACACAAAAATAAATGCTATCTGCTGGTGGCAACCAATCTTCTCACAGATTTTTAGTTTTTGTATAATTGGCTTTAAATGCGACCTTAATGTACAGTTGAGCAGATATTGTCAAATTGTTCCCACGATGGAACTTTCTTAATATGAGCTGTTTGAGTGGCATTCTAGAAGTTGATGGTATAAGGAAGACAAGAGTGATTCTATGGATGAACAACTTCTTTATTGGATGGTGGCGACGTTTCGGTATAGATTCTTATACCGTTATCAAGCATGAATGATAACGGTATAAGAATCTATACCGAAACGTCGCCACCATCCAATAAAGAAGTTGTTCATCCATAGAATCACTCTTGTCTTCCTTTCTTAATATGGCTTGGATATGCGCGAAAATGAGCTCAAATGTACACAAAAATAAATGCTATCTGCTGGTGCCAACCAATCTTCTCACAAATTTTGAGTTTTTGTATAATTGGCTTTAGATGCGACCTTAATGTACAGTTGAGCAGATATTGTCAAATTGTTCCCACGATGGAACTTTCTTAATATGGCTTGGATATGCACCAAAATGAGCTCAAATGTACACAAAAATAATTGCTATCTGCTGGTGGCAACCAATCTTCTCACAGATTTTTAGTTTTTGTATAATTGGCTTTAGATGCGACCTTAATGTACAGTTGAGCAGATATTGTTAAATTGTTCCCACGATGGAACTTTCTTAATATGGCTTGGATATGCACCAACATGAGCTCAAATGTACACAAAAATAAATGCTATCTGCTGGTGCCAACCAATCTTCTCACAGATTTTTAGTTTTTGTATAATTGGCTTTAGATGCGACCTTAATGTACAGTTGAGCAGATATTGTCAAAATTGTTCCCACGATGGAACTTTCTTAATAAAGCTTGGATATGCACCAAAATGAGCTCAAATGTACACAAAAATAAATGCTATCTGCTGGTGGCAACCAATCTTCTCACAGATTTTTAGTTTTTGTATAATTGGCTTTAGATGCGACCTTAATGTACAGTTGAGCAGATATTGTCAAATTGTTCCCACGATGGAACTTTCTCAATATGGCTTGGATATGCACCAAAATGAGCTCAAATGTACACAAAAATAAATGCTATCTGCTGGTGGCAACCAATCTTCTCACAGATTTTTAGTTTTTGTATAATTGGCTTTAAATGCGACCTTAATGTACAGTTGAGCAGATATTGTCAAATTGTTCCCACGATGGAACTTTCTTAATATGGCTTGGATATGCGCGAAAATGAGCTCAAATGTACACAAAAATAAATGCTATCTGCTGGTGCCAACCAATCTTCTCACAAATTTTGAGTTTTTGTATAATTGGCTTTAGATGCGACCTTAATGTACAGTTGAGCAGATATTGTCAAATTGTTCCCACGATGGAACTTTCTTAATATTGCTTGGATATGCACCAAAATGAGCTCAAATGTACACAAAAATAATTGCTATCTGCTGGTGCCAAAAAAATTTCTCACATATTTTTAGCTTTTGTATAATTGGCTTTAGATGCGACCTTAATGTACAGTTGAGCAGATATTGTCAAATTGTTCCCACGATGGAACTTTCTTAATATGGCTTGGATATGCACCAACATGAGCTCAAATGTACACAAAAATAAATGCTATCTGCTGGTGCCAACCAATCTTCTCACAGATTTTTAGTTTTTGTATAATTGGCTTTAGATGCGACCTTAATGTACAGTTGAGCAGATATTGTCAAAAATGTTCCCACGATGGAACTTTCTTAATATGGCTTGGATATGCACCAAAATGAGCTCAAATGTACACAAAAATAAATGCTATCTGCTGGTGCCAACCAATCTTCTCACAGATTTTTAGTTTTTGTATAATTGGCTTTAGATGCGACCTTAATGTACAGTTGAGCAGATATTGTCAAATTGTTCCCACTATGGAACTTTCTTAATATGGCTTTGATATGCACCAAAATGAGCTCAAATGTACACAAAAATAAATGCTATCTGCGGGTGCCAACCAATCTTCTCACAGATTTTTAGTTTTTGTATAATTAGCTTTAGATGCGACCTTAATGTACAGTTGAGCAGATATTGTCAAAATTGTTCCCACGATGGAACTTTCTTAATATGGCTTGGATATGCACCAAAATTAGCTCAAATGTACACAAAAATAAATGCTATCTGCTGGTGCCAACCAATCTTCTCACAGATTTTTAGTTTTTGTATAATTGGCTTTAGATGCGACCTTAATGTACAGTTGAGCAGATATTGTCAAATTGTTCCCACTATGGAACTTTCTTAATATGGCTTTGATATGCACCAAAATGAGCTCAAATGTACACAAAAATAAATGTTATCTGCTGGTGCCAACCAATCTTCTCACAGATTTTTAGTTTTTGTATAATTAGCTTTAGATGCGACCTTAATGTACAGTTGAGCAGATATTGTCAAAATTGTTCCCACGATGGAACTTTCTTAATATGGCTTGGATATGCACCAAAATTAGCTCAAATGTACACAAAAATAAATGCTATCTGCGGGTGCCAACCAATCTTCTCACAGATTTTTAGTTTTTGTATAATTGGCTTTAGATGCGACCTTAATGTACAGTTGAGCAGATATTGTCAAATTGTTCCCACGATGGAACGTTCTCAATATGGCTTGGATATGCACCAACATGAGCTCAAATGTACACAAAAATAAATGCTATCTGCTGGTGCCAACAAATCTTCTCACAGATTTTTAGTTTTTGTATAATTGGCTTTGGATGCGACCTTAATGTACAGTTGAGCAGATATTGTCAAAATTGTTCCCACGATGGAACTTTCTTAATATGGCTTGGATATGCACCAAAATGAGCTCAAATGTACACAAAAATAAATGATATCTGCTGGTGCCAACCAATATTCTCACAGATTTTTAGTTTTTGTATAATTGGCTTTAGATGCGACCTTAATGTACAGTTGAGCAGATATTGTCAAATTGTTCCCACGATGGAACTTTCTTAATATGGCTTGGATATGCACCAACATGAGCTCAAATGTACACAAAAATAAATGCTATCTGCTGGTGCCAACCAATCTTCTCACAGATTTTTAGTTTTTGTATAATTGGCTTTAGATGCGACCTTAATGTACAGTTGAGCAGATATTGTCAAATTGTTCCCACGATGGAACTTTCTTAATATGGCTTGGATATGCACCAAAATGAGCTCAAATGTACACAAAAATAAATGCTATCTGCTGGTGGCAACCAATCTTCTCACAGATTTTGAGTTTTTGTATAATTGGCTTTAGATGCGACCTTAATGTACAGTTGAGCAGATATTGTCAAATTGTTCCCACGATGGAACTTTCTTAATATGGCTTGGATGTGCACCAAAATGAGCTCAAATGTACACAAAAATAAATGCTATCTGCTGGTGGCAACCAATCTTCTCACAGATTTTTAGTTTTTGTATAATTGGCTTTAGATGCGACCTTAATGTACAGTTGAGCAGATATTGTCAAATTGTTCCCACGATTGAACGTTCTCAATATGGCTTGGATATGCACCAAAATGAGCTCAAATGTACACAAAAATAAATGCTATCTGCTGGTGGCAACCAATCTTCTCACAGATTTTTAGTTTTTGTATAATTGGCTTTAGATGCGACCTTAATGTACAGTTGAGCAGATATTGTCAAATTGTTCCCACGATGGAACGTTCTCAATATGGCTTGGATATGCACCAAAATGAGCTCAAATGTACACAAAAATAAATGCTATCTGCTGGTGGCAACCAATCTTCTCACAGATTTTTAGTTTTTGTATAATTGGCTTTAAATGCGACCTTAATGTACAGTTGAGCAGATATTGTCAAATTGTTCCCACGATGGAACTTTCTTAATATGGCTTGGATATGCGCGAAAATGAGCTCAAATGTACACAAAAATAAATGCTATCTGCTGGTGCCAACCAATCTTCTCACAAATTTTGAGTTTTTGTATAATTGGCTTTAGATGCGACCTTAATGTACAGTTGAGCAGATATTGTCAAATTGTTCCCACGATGGAACTTTCTTAATATGGCTTGGATATGCACCAAAATGAGCTCAAATGTACACAAAAATAATTGCTATCTGCTGGTGTCAAAAAAATTTCTCACATATTTTTAGCTTTTGTATAATTGGCTTTAGATGCGACCTTAATGTACAGTTGAGCAGATATTGTTAAATTGTTCCCACGATGGAACTTTCTTAATATGGCTTGGATATGCACCAACATGAGCTCAAATGTACACAAAAATAAATGCTATCTGCTGGTGCCAACCAATCTTCTCACAGATTTTTAGTTTTTGTATAATTGGCTTTAGATGCGACCTTAATGTACAGTTGAGCAGATATTGTCAAAATTGTTCCCACGATGGAACTTTCTTAATATGGCTTGGATATGCACCAAAATGAGCTCAAATGTACACAAAAATAAATGCTATCTGCTGGTGCCAACCAATCTTCTCACAGATTTTTAGTTTTTGTATAATTGGCTTTAGATGCGACCTTAATGTACAGTTGAGCAGATATTGTCAAAATTGTTCCCACGATGGAACTTTCTTAATATGGCTTGGATATGCACCAAAATGAGCTCAAATGTACACAAAAATAAATGCTATCTGCTGGTGCCAACCAATCTTCTCACAGATTTTTAGTTTTTGTATAATTGGCTTTAGATGCGACCTTAATGTACAGTTGAGCAGATATTGTCAAATTGTTCCCACGATGGAACTTTCTCAATATGGCTTGGATATGCACCAAAATGAGCTCAAATGTACACAAAAATAAATGCTATCTGCTGGTGGCAACCAATCTTCTCACAGATTTTTAGTTTTTGTATAATTGGCTTTAAATGCGACCTTAATGTACAGTTGAGCAGATATTGTCAAATTGTTCCCACGATGGAACTTTCTTAATATGGCTTGGATATGCGCGAAAATGAGCTCAAATGTACACAAAAATAAATGCTATCTGCTGGTGCCAACCAATCTTCTCACAAATTTTGAGTTTTTGTATAATTGGCTTTAGATGCGACCTTAATGTACAGTTGAGCAGATATTGTCAAATTGTTCCCACGATGGAACTTTCTTAATATGGCTTGGATATGCACCAAAATGAGCTCAAATGTACACAAAAATAATTGCTATCTGCTGGTGCCAAAAAAATTTCTCACATATTTTTAGCTTTTGTATAATTGGCTTTAGATGCGTCCTTAATGTACAGTTGAGCAGATATTGTCAAATTGTTCCCACGATGGAACTTTCTTAATATGGCTTGGATATGCACCAACATGAGCTCAAATGTACACAAAAATAAATGCTATCTGCTGGTGCCAACCAATCTTCTCACAGATTTTTAGTTTTTGTATAATTGGCTTTAGATGCGACCTTAATGTACAGTTGAGCAGATATTGTCAAAATTGTTCCCACGATGGAACTTTCTTAATATGGCTTGGATATGCACCAAAATGAGCGTAAATGTACACAAAAATAAATGCTATCTGCTGGTGCCAACCAATCTTCTCACAGATTTTTAGTTTTTGTATAATTGGCTTTAGATGCGACCTTAATGTACAGTTGAGCAGATATTGTCAAATTGTTCGCACTATGGAACTTTCTTAATATGGCTTTGATATGCACCAAAATGAGCTCAAATGTACACAAAAATAAATGCTATCTGCTGGTGCCAACCAATCTTCTCACAGATTTTTAGTTTTTGTATAATTAGCTTTAGATGCGACCTTAATGTACAGTTGAGCAGATATTGTCAAAATTGTTCCCACGATGGAACTTTCTTAATATGGCTTGGATATGCACCAAAATTAGCTCAAATGTACACAAAAATAAATGCTATCTGCGGGTGCCAACCAATCTTCTCACAGATTTTTAGTTTTTGTATAATTGGCTTTAGATGCGACCTTAATGTACAGTTGAGCAGATATTGTCAAATTGTTCCCACGATGGAACGTTCTCAATATGGCTTGGATATGCACCAACATGAGCTCAAATGTACACAAAAATAAATGCTATCTGCTGGTGCCAACAAATCTTCTCACAGATTTTTAGTTTTTGTATAATTGGCTTTGGATGCGACCTTAATGTACAGTTGAGCAGATATTGTCAAAATTGTTCCCACGATGGAACTTTCTTAATATGGCTTGGATATGCACCAAAATGAGCTCAAATGTACACAAAAATAAATGATATCTGCTGGTGCCAACCAATATTCTCACAGATTTTTAGTTTTTGTATAATTGGCTTTAGATGCGACCTTAATGTACAGTTGAGCAGATATTGTCAAATTGTTCCCACGATGGAACTTTCTTAATATGGCTTGGATATGCACCAAAATGAGCTCAAATGTACACAAAAATAAATGCTATCTGCTGGTGCCAACCAATCTTCTCACAGATTTTTAGTTTTTGTATAATTGGCTTAGATGCGACCTTAATGTACAGTTGAGCAGATATTGTCAAAATTGTTCCCACGATGGAACTTTCTTAATATGGCTTGGATATGCACCAAAATGAGCTCAAATGTACACAAAAATAAATGCTATCTGCTGGTGGCAACCAATCTTCTCACAGATTTTTAGTTTTTGTATAATTGGCTTTAGATGCGACCTTAATGTACAGTTGAGCAGATATTGTCAAATTGTTCCCACGATGGAACTTTCTTAACATGGCTTGCATATGCACCAAAATGAGCTCAAATGTACACAAAAATAAATGCTATCTGCTGGTGCCAACCAATCTTCTCACAGATTTTTAGTTTTTGTATAATTAGCTTTAGATGCGACCTTAATGTACAGTTGAGCAGATATTGTCAAAATTGTTCCCACGATGGAACTTTCTTAATATGGCTTGGATATGCACCAAAACTAGCTCAAATGTACACAAAAATAAATGCTATCTGCTGGTGGCAACCAATCTTCTCACAGATTTTTAGTTTTTGTATAATTGGCTTTAGATGCGACCTTAATGTACAGTTGAGCAGATATTGTCAAATTGTTCCCACGATGGAACTTTCTTAATATGGCTTGGATATGCACCAAAATGAGCTCAAATGTACACAAAAATAAATGCTATCTGCTGGTGCCAACCAATCTTCTCACAGATTTTTAGTTTTTGTATAATTGGCTTTAGATGCGACCTTAATGTACAGTTGAGCAGATATTGTCAAAATTGTTCCCACGATGGAACTTTCTTAATATGGCTTGGATATGCACCAAAATGAGCTCAAATGTACACAAAAATAAATGCTATCTGCTGGTGCCAACCAATCTTCTCACAGATTTTTAGTTTTTGTATAATTGGCTTTAGATGCGACCTTAATGTACAGTTGAGCAGATATTGTCAAAATTGTTCCCACGATGGAACTTTCTTAATATGGCTTGGATATGCACCAAAATTAGCTCAAATGTACACAAAAATAATTGCTATCTGCTGGTGCCAAAAATATTTCTCACATATTTTTAGCTTTTGTATAATTGGCTTTAGATGCGACCTTAATGTACAGTTGAGCAGATATTGTCAAATTGTTCCCACGATGGAACTTTCTTAATATGGCTTGGATATGCACCAACATGAGCTCAAATGTACACAAAAATAAATGCTATCTGCTGGTGGCAACCAATCTTCTCACAGATTTTTAGTTTTTGTATAATTGGCTTTAGATGCGACCTTAATGTACAGTTGAGCAGATATTGTCAAATTGTTCCCACGATGGAACTTTCTTAATATGGCTTGGATATGCACCAAAATTAGCTCAAATGTACACAAAAATAAATGCTATCTGCTGGTGCCAACCAATCTTCTCACAGATTTTTAGTTTTTGTATAATTGGCTTTAGATGCGACCTTAATGTACAGTTGAGCAGATATTGTCAAAATTGTTCCCACGATGGAACGTTCTTAATATGGCTTGGATATGCACCAAAATTAGCTCAAATGTACACAAAAATAAATGCTATCTGCTGGTGCCAACCAATCTTCTCACAGATTTTTAGTTTTTGTATAATTGGCTTTAGATGCGACCTTAATGTACAGTTGAGCAAATATTGTCAAAATTGTTCCCACGATGGAACTTTCTTAATATGGCTTGGATATGCACCAAAATGAGCTCAAATGTACACAAAAATAAATGCTATCTGCTGGTGGCAACCAATCTTCTCACAGATTTTTAGCTTTTGTATAATTGGCTTTAAATGCGACCTTAATGTACAGTTGAGCAGATATTGTCAAATTGTTCCCACGATGGAACTTTCTTAATATGGCTTGGATATGCGCGAAAATGAGCTCAAATGTACACAAAAATAAATGCTATCTGCTGGTGCCAACCAATCTTCTCACAGATTTTGAGTTTTTGTATAATTGGCTTTAAATGCGACCTTAATGTACAGTTGAGCAGATATTGTCAAATTGTTCCCACGATGGAACGTTCTCAATATGGCTTGGATATGCACCAAAATGAGCTCAAATGTACACAAAAATAAATGCTATCTGCTGGTGGCAACCAATCTTCTCACAGATTTTTAGTTTTTGTATAATTGGCTTTAGATGCGACCTTAATGTACAGTTGAGCAGATATTGTCAAATTGTTCCCACGATGGAACTTTCTTAATATGGCTTGGATATGCACCAAAATGAGCTCAAATGTACACAAAAATAAATGCTATCTGCTGGTGCCAACCAATCTTCTCACAGATTTTTAGTTTTTGTATAATTGGCTTTAGATGCGACCTTAATGTACAGTTGAGCAGATATTGTCAAAATTGTTCCCACGATGGAACTTTCTTAATATGGCTTGGATATGCACCAAAATGAGCTCAAATGTACACAAAAATAAATGCTATCTGCTGGTGCCAACCAATCTTCTCACAGATTTTTAGTTTTTGTATAATTGGCTTTAGATGCGACCTTAATGTACAGTTGAGCAGATATTGTCAAAATTGTTCCCACGATGGAACTTTCTTAATATGGCTTGGATATGCACCAAAATGAGCTCAAATGTACACAAAAATAATTGCTATCTGCTGGTGCCAAAAAAATTTCTCACATATTTTTAGCTTTTGTATAATTGGCTTTAGATGCGACCTTAATGTACAGTTGAGCAGATATTGTCAAATTGTTCCCACGATGGAACTTTCTTAATATGGCTTGGATATGCACCAACATGAGCTCAAATGTACACAAAAATAAATGCTATCTGCTGGTGGCAACCAATCTTCTCACAGATTTTTAGTTTTTGTATAATTGGCTTTAGATGCGACCTTAATGTACAGTTGAGCAGATATTGTCAAATTGTTCCCACGATGGAACTTTCTTAATATGGCTTGGATATGCACCAAAATTAGCTCAAATGTACACAAAAATAAATGCTATCTGCTGGTGCCAACCAATCTTCTCACAGATTTTTAGTTTTTGTATAATTGGCTTTAGATGCGACCTTAATGTACAGTTGAGCAGATATTGTCAAAATTGTTCCCACGATGGAACGTTCTTAATATGGCTTGGATATGCACCAAAATGAGCTCAAATGTACACAAAAATAAATGCTATCTGCTGGTGCCAACCAATCTTCTCACAGATTTTTAGTTTTTGTATAATTGGCTTTAGATGCGACCTTAATGTACAGTTGAGCAAATATTGTCAAAATTGTTCCCACGATGGAACTTTCTTAATATGGCTTGGATATGCACCAAAATGAGCTCAAATGTACACAAAAATAAATGCTATCTGCTGGTGGCAACCAATCTTCTCACAGATTTTTAGCTTTTGTATAATTGGCTTTAAATGCGACCTTAATGTACAGTTGAGCAGATATTGTCAAATTGTTCCCACGATGGAACTTTCTTAATATGGCTTGGATATGCGCGAAAATGAGCTCAAATGTACACAAAAATAAATGCTATCTGCTGGTGCCAACCAATCTTCTCACAGATTTTGAGTTTTTGTATAATTGGCTTTAAATGCGACCTTAATGTACAGTTGAGCAGATATTGTCAAATTGTTCCCACGATGGAACGTTCTCAATATGGCTTGGATATGCACCAAAATGAGCTCAAATGTACACAAAAATAAATGCTATCTGCTGGTGGCAACCAATCTTCTCATAGATTTTTAGTTTTTGTATAATTGGCTTTAAATGCGACCTTAATGTACAGTTGAGCAGATATTGTCAAATTGTTCCCACGATGGAACTTTCTTAATATGGCTTGGATATGCGCGAAAATGAGCTCAAATGTACACAAAAATAAATGCTATCTGCTGGTGCCAACCAATCTTCTCACAAATTTTGAGTTTTTGTATAATTGGCTTTAGATGCGACCTTAATGTACAGTTGAGCAGATATTGTCAAATTGTTCCCACGATGGAACTTTCTTAATATGGCTTGGATATGCACCAAAATGAGCTCAAATGTACACAAAAATAATTGCTATCTGCTGGTGCCAACCAATCTTCTCACAGATTTTTAGTTTTTGTATAATTGGCTTTAGATGCGACCTTAATGTACAGTTGAGCAGATATTGTCAAAATTGTTCCCACGATGGAACTTTCTTAATATGGCTTGGATATGCACCAAAATGAGCTCAAATGTACACAAAAATAAATGCTATCTGCTGGTGCCAACCAATCTTCTCACAGATTTTTAGTTTTTGTATAATTGGCTTTAAATGCGACCTTAATGTACAGTTGAGCAGATATTGTCAAATTGTTCCCACGATGGAACTTTCTTAATATGGCTTGGATATGCGCGAAAATGAGCTCAAATGTACACAAAAATAAATGCTATCTGCTGGTGCCAACCAATCTTCTCACAGATTTTTAGTTTTTGTATAATTGGCTTTAGATGCGACCTTAATGTACAGTTGAGCAGATATTGTCAAATTGTTCCCACGATGGAACGTTCTCAATATGGCTTGGATATGCACCAAAATGAGCTCAAATGTACACAAAAATAAATGCTATCTGCTGGTGGCAACCAATCTTCTCACAGATTTTTAGTTTTTGTATAATTGGCTTTAAATGCGACCTTAATGTACAGTTGAGCAGATATTGTCAAATTGTTCCCACGATGGAACTTTCTTTATATGGCTTGGATATGCGCGAAAATGAGCTCAAATGTACACAAAAATAAATGCTATCTGCTGGTGCCAACCAATCTTCTCACAAATTTTGAGTTTTTGTATAATTGGCTTTAGATGCGACCTTAATGTACAGTTGAGCAGATATTGTCAAATTGTTCCCACGATGGAACTTTCTTAATATGGCTTGGATATGCACCAAAATTAGCTCAAATGTACACAAAAATAATTGCTATCTGCTGGTGCCAAAAAAATTTCTCACAGATTTTTAGTTTTTGTATAATTGGCTTTAGATGCGACCTTAATGTACAGTTGAGCAGATATTGTCAAAATTGTTCCCACGATGGAACTTTCTTAATATGGCTTGGATATGCACCAACATGAGCTAAAATGTACACAAAAATAAATGCTATCTGCTGGTGCCAACCAATCTTCTCACAGATTTTTAGTTTTTGTATAATTGGCTTTAGATGCGACCTTAATGTACAGTTGAGCAGATATTGTCAAAATTGTTCCCACGATGGAACTTTCTTAATATGGCTTGGATATGCACCAAAATGAGCTCAAATGTACACAAAAATAAATGCTATCTGCTGGTGCCAACCAATCTTCTCACAGATTTTTAGTTTTTGTATAATTGGCTTTAGATGCGACCTTAATGTACAGTTGAGCAGATATTGTCAAATTGTTCCCACGATGGAACTTTCTTAATATGGCTTGGATATGCGCGAAAATGAGCTCAAATGTACACAAAAATAAATGCTATCTGCTGATGCCAACCAATCTTCTCACAAATTTTGAGTTTTTGTATAATTGGCTTTAGATGCGACCTTAATGTACAGTTGAGCAGATATTGTCAAATTGTTCCCACGATGGAACTTTCTTAATATGGCTTGGATATGCACCAAAATGAGCTCAAATGTACACAAAAATAATTGCTATCTGCTGGTGCCAAAAAAATTTCTCACATATTTTTAGCTTTTGTATAATTGGCTTTAGATGCGACCTTAATGTACAGTTGAGCAGATATTGTCAAATTGTTCCCACGATGGAACTTTCTTAATATGGCTTGGATAAATACCAAAATTAGCTCAAATGTACACAAAAATAAATGCTATCTGCTGGTGCCAACCAATCTTCTCACAATTTTTTAGTTTTTGTATAATTGGCTTTAGATGCGACCTTAATGTACAGTTGAGCAGATATTGTCAAATTGTTCCCACGATGGAACGTTCTCAATATGGCTTGGATATGCACCAAAATGAGCTCAAATGTACACAAAAATAAATGCTATCTGCTGGTGGCAACCAATCTTCTCACAGATTTTTAGTTTTTGTATAATTGGCTTTAGATGCGACCTTAATGTACAGTTGAGCAGATATTGTCAAATTGTTCCCACGATGGAACTTTCTTAATATGGCTTGGATATGCGCGAAAATGAGCTCAAATGTACACAAAAATAAATGCTATCTGCTGGTGCCAACCAATCTTCTCACAGATTTTGAGTTTTTGTATAATTGGCTTTAGATGCGACCTTAATGTACAGTTGAGCAGATATTGTCAAATTGTTCCCACGATGGAACTTTCTTAATATGGCTTGGATATGCACCAAAATGAGCTCAAATGTACACAAAAATAAATGCTATCTGCTGGTGCCAACCAATCTTCTCACAGATTTTTAGTTTTTGTATAATTGGCTTTAAATGCGACCTTAATGTACAGTTGAGCAGATATTGTCAAATTGTTCCCACGATGGAACTTTCTTAATATGGCTTGGATATGCGCGAAAATGAGCTCAAATGTACACAAAAATAAATTCTATCTGCTGGTGCCAACCAATCTTCTCACAGATTTTTAGTTTTTGTATAATTGGCTTTAGATGCGACCTTAATGTACAGTTGAGCAGATATTGTCAAATTGTTCCCACGATGGAACTTTCTTAATATGGCTTGGATATGCGCGAAAATGAGCTCAAATGTACACAAAAATAAATGCTATCTGCTGATGCCAACCAATCTTCTCACAGATTTTTAGTTTTTGTATAATTGGCTTTAAATGCGACCTTAATGTACAGTTGAGCAGATATTGTCAAATTGTTCCCACGATGGAACTTTCTTTATATGGCTTGGATATGCGCGAAAATGAGCTCAAATGTACACAAAAATAATTGCTATCTGCTGGTGCCAAAAAAATTTCTCACATATTTTTAGCTTTTGTATAATTGGCTTTAAATGCGACCTTAATGTACAGTTGAGCAGATATTGTCAAATTGTTCCCACGATGGAACTTTCTTAATATGGCTTGGATATGCGCGAAAATGAGCTCAAATGTACACAAAAATAAATTCTATCTGCTGGTGCCAACCAATCTTCTCACAGATTTTTAGTTTTTGTATAATTGGCTTTAGATGCGACCTTAATGTACAGTTGAGCAGATATTGTCAAATTGTTCCCACGATGGAACGTTCTCAATATGGCTTGGATATGCACCAAAATGAGCTCAAATGTACACAAAAATAAATGCTATCTGCTGGTGGCAACCAATCTTCTCACAGATTTTTAGTTTTTGTATAATTGGCTTTAAATGCGACCTTAATGTACAGTTGAGCAGATATTGTCAAATTGTTCCCACGATGGAACTTTCTTTATATGGCTTGGATATGCGCGAAAATGAGCTCAAATGTACACAAAAATAAATGCTATCTGCTGGTGCCAACCAATCTTCTCACAAATTTTGAGTTTTTGTATAATTGGCTTTAGATGCGACCTTAATGTACAGTTGAGCAGATATTGTCAAATTGTTCCCACAATGGAACTTTCTTAATATGGCTTGGATATGCACCAAAATTAGCTCAAATGTACACAAAAATAATTGCTATCTGCTGGTGCCAAAAAAAATTTCTCACAGATTTTTAGTTTTTGTATAATTGGCTTTAGATGCGACCTTAATGTACAGTTGAGCAGATATTGTCAAAATTGTTCCCACGATGGAACTTTCTTAATATGGCTTGGATATGCACCAAAATGAGCTCAAAGGTACACAAAAATAAAGGCTATCTGCTGGTGCCAACCAATCTTCTCACAGATTTTTAGTTTTTGTATAATTGGCTTTAGATGCGACCTTAATGTACAGTTGAGCAGATATTGTCAAATTGTTCCCACGATGGAACTTTCTTAATATGGCTTGGATATGCGCGAAAATGAGCTCAAATGTACACAAAAATAAATGCTATCTGCTGATGCCAACCAATCTTCTCACAAATTTTGAGTTTTTGTATAATTGGCTTTAGATGCGACCTTAATGTACAGTTGAGCAGATATTGTCAAATTGTTCCCACGATGGAACTTTCTTAATATGGCTTGGATATGCACCAAAATGAGCTCAAATGTACACAACAATAATTGCTATCTGCTGGTGCAAAAAAAATTTCTCACATATTTTTAGCTTTTGTATAATTGGCTTTAGATGCGACCTTAATGTACAGTTGAGCAGATATTGTCAAATTGTTCCCACGATGGAACTTTCTTAATATGGCTTGGATATGCACCAAAATTAGCTCAAATGTACACAAAAATAAATGCTATCTGCTGGTGCCAACCAATCTTCTCACAAATTTTTAGTTTTTGTATAATTGGCTTTAGATGCGACCTTAATGTACAGTTGAGCAGATATTGTCAAATTGTTCCCACGATGGAACGTTCTCAATATGGCTTGGATATGCACCAAAATGAGCTCAAATGTACACAAAAATAAATGCTATCTGCTGGTGGCAACCAATCTTCTCACAGATTTTTAGTTTTTGTATAATTGGCTTTAGATGCGACCTTAATGTACAGTTGAGCAGATATTGTCAAATTGTTCCCACGATGGAACTTTCTTAATATGGCTTGGATATGCGCGAAAATGAGCTCAAATGTACACAAAAATAAATGCTATCTGCTGGTGCCAACCAATCTTCTCACAAATTTTGAGTTTTTGTATAATTGGCTTTAGATGCGACCTTAATGTACAGTTGAGCAGATATTGTCAAATTGTTCCCACGATGGAACTTTCTTAATATGGCTTGGATATGCACCAAAATGAGCTCAAATGTACACAAAAATAAATGCTATCTGCTGGTGGCAACCAATCTTCTCACAAATTTTTAGTTTTTGTATAATTGGCTTTAGATGCGACCTTAATGTACAGTTGAGCAGATATTGTCAAATTGTTCCCACGATTGAACTTTCTTAATATGGCTTGGATATGCACCAAAATGAGCTCAAATGTACACAAAAATAAATGCTATCTGCTGGTGTCAACCAATCTTCTCACAGATTTTTAGTTTTTGTATAATTGGCTTTAAATGCGACCTTAATGTACAGTTGAGCACATATTGTCAAATTGTTCCCACGATGGAACTTTCTTAATATGGCTTGAATATGCACCAAAATGAGCTAAAATGTACACAAAAATAAATGCTATCTGCTGGTGCCAACCAATCTTCTCACAGATTTTTAGTTTTTGTATAATTGGCTTTAGATGCGACCTTAATGTACAGTTGAGCAGATATTGTCAAAATTGTTCCCACGATGGAACTTTCTTAATATGGCTTGGATATGCACCAAAATGAGCTCAAATGTACACAAAAATAAATGCTATCTGCTGGTGGCAACCAATCTTCTCACAGATTTTTAGTTTTTGTATAATTGGCTTTAGATGCGACCTTAATGTACAGTTGAGCAGATATTGTCAAATTGTTCCCACGATGGAACTTTCTTAATATGGCTTGGATATGCGCCAAAATGAGCTCAAATGTACACAAAAATAAATGCTATCTGCTGGTGGCAACCAATCTTCTCACAGATTTTTAGTTTTTGTATAATTGGCTTTAAATGCGACCTTAATGTACAGTTGAGCAGATATTGTCAAATTGTTCCCACGATGGAACTTTCTTAATATGGCTTGAATATGCACCAAAATGAGCTAAAATGTACACAAAAATAAATGCTATCTGCTGGTGCCAACCAATCTTCTCACAGATTTTTAGTTTTTGTATAATTGGCTTTAGATGCGACCTTAATGTACAGTTGAGCAGATATTGTCAAAATTGTTCCCACGATGGAACTTTCTTAATATGGCTTGGATATGCACCAAAATGAGCTCAAATGTACACAAAAATAAATGCTATCTGCTGGTGGCAACCAATCTTCTCACAGATTTTTAGTTTTTGTATAATTGGCTTTAGATGCGACCTTAATGTACAGTTGAGCAGATATTGTCAAATTGTTCCCACGATGGAACTTTCTTAATATGGCTTGGATATGCGCCAAAATGAGCTCAAATGTACACAAAAATAAATGCTATCTGCTGGTGTCAACCAATCTTCTCACAGATTTTTAGTTTTTGTATAATTGGCTTTAAATGCGACCTTAATGTACAGTTGAGCACATATTGTCAAATTGTTCCCACGATGGAACTTTCTTAATATGGCTTGAATATGCACCAAAATGAGCTAAAATGTACACAAAAATAAATGCTATCTGCTGGTGCCAACCAATCTTCTCACAGATTTTTAGTTTTTGTATAATTGGCTTTAGATGCGACCTTAATGTACAGTTGAGCAGATATTGTCAAAATTGTTCCCACGATGGAACTTTCTTAATATGGCTTGGATATGCACCAAAATGAGCTCAAATGTACACAAAAATAAATGCTATCTGCTGGTGGCAACCAATCTTCTCACAGATTTTTAGTTTTTGTATAATTGGCTTTAGATGCGACCTTAATGTACAGTTGAGCAGATATTGTCAAATTGTTCCCACGATGGAACTTTCTTAATATGGCTTGGATATGCGCCAAAATGAGCTCAAATGTACACAAAAATAAATGCTATCTGCTGGTGGCAACCAATCTTCTCACAGATTTTTAGTTTTTGTATAATTGGCTTTAAATGCGACCTTAATGTACAGTTGAGCAGATATTGTCAAATTGTTCCCACGATGGAACTTTCTTAATATGGCTTGAATATGCACCAAAATGAGCTAAAATGTACACAAAAATAAATGCTATCTGCTGGTGCCAACCAATCTTCTCACAGATTTTTAGTTTTTGTATAATTGGCTTTAGATGCGACCTTAATGTACAGTTGAGCAGATATTGTCAAATTGTTCCCACGATGGAACTTTCTTAATATGGCTTGGATATGCACCAAAATGAGCTCAAATGTACACAAAAATAAATGCTATCTGCTGGTGGCAACCAATCTTCTCACAGATTTTTAGTTTTTGTATAATTGGCTTTAGATGCGACCTTAATGTACAGTTGAGCAGATATTGTCAAATTGTTCCCACGATGGAACTTTCTTAATATGGCTTGGATATGCGCCAAAATGAGCTCAAATGTACACAAAAATAAATGCTATCTGCTGGTGGCAACCAATCTTCTCACAGATTTTTAGTTTTTGTATAATTGGCTTTAGATGCGACCTTAATGTACAGTTGAGCAGATATTGTCAAATTATTCCCACGATGGAACTTTCTTAATATGGCTTGGATATGCACCGAAATGAGCTCAAATGTACACAAAAATAAATGCTATCTGCTGTTGGCAACCAATCTTCTCACAGATTTTTAGTTTTTGTATAATTGGCTTTAGATGCGACCTTAATGTACAGTTGAGCAGATATTGTCAAATTGTTCCCACGATTGAACGTTCTCAATATGGCTTGGATATGCACCAAAATGAGCTCAAATGTACACAAAAATAAATGCTATCTGCTGGTGGCAACCAATCTTCTCACAGATTTTTAGTTTTTGTATAATTGGCTTTAGATGCGACCTTAATGTACAGTTGAGCAGATATTGTCAAAATTGTTCCCACGATGGAACTTTCTTAATATGGCTTGGATATGCACCGAAATGAGCTCAAATGTACACAAAAATAAATGCTATCTGCTGGTGGCAACCAATCTTCTCACAGATTTTTAGTGTTTGTATAATTGGCTTTAAATGCGACCTTAATGTACAGTTGAGCAGATATTGTTAAATTGTTCCCACGATGGAACTTTCTTAATATGGCTTGGATATGCACCAACATGAGCTCAAATGTACACAAAAATAAATGCTATCTGCTGGTGCCAACCAATCTTCTCACAGATTTTTAGTTTTTGTATAATTGGCTTTAGATGCGACCTTAATGTACAGTTGAGCAGATATTGTCAAAATTGTTCCCACGATGGAACTTTCTTAATATGGCTTGGATATGCACCAAAATGAGCTCAAATGTACACAAAAATAATTGCTATCTGCTGGTGCCAAAAAAATTTCTCACATATTTTTAGCTTTTGTATAATTGGCTTTAGATGCGACCTTAATGTACAGTTGAGCAGATATTGTCAAATTGTTCCCACGATGGAACTTTCTTAATATGGCTTGGATATGCACCAACATGAGCTCAAATGTACACAAAAATAAATGCTATCTGCTGGTGCCAACCAATCTTCTCACAGATTTTTAGTTTTTGTATAATTGGCTTTAGATGCGACCTTAATGTACAGTTGAGCAGATATTGTCAAAATTGTTCCCACGATGGAACTTTCTTAATATGGCTTGGATATGCACCAAAATGAGCTCAAATGTACACAAAAATAAATGCTATCTGCTGGTGGCAACCAATCTTCTCACAGATTTTTAGTTTTTGTATAATTGGCTTTAGATGCGACCTTAATGTACAGTTGAGCAGATATTGTCAAATTGTTCCCACTATGGAAATTTCTTAATATGGCTTGGATATGCACCAAAATGAGCTCAAATGTACACAAAAATAAATGCTATCTGCTGGTGGCAACCAATCTTCTCACAGATTTTTAGTTTTTGTATAATTGGCTTTAGATGCGACCTTAATGTACAGTTGAGCAGATATTGTCAAAATTGTTCCCACGATGGAACTTTCTTAATATGGCTTGGATATGCACCAAAATTAGCTCAAATGTACACAAAAATAAATGCTATCTGCTGGTGGCAGCCAATCTTCTCACAGATTTTTAGTTTTTGTATAATTGGCTTTAGATGCGACCTTAATGTACAGTTGAGCAGATATTGTCAAATTGTTCCCACGATTGAACGTTCTCAATATGTCTTGGATATGCACCAAAATGAGCTCAAATGTACACAAAAATAAATGCTATCTGCTGGTGGCAACCAATCTTCTCACAGATTTTTAGTGTTTGTATAATTGGCTTTAAATGCAACCTTAATGTACAGTTGAGCAGATATTGTCAAATTGTTCCCACGATGGAACTTTCTTAATAAGGCTTGGATATGCACCAACATGAGCTCAAATGTACACAAAAATAAATGCTATCTGCTGGTGCCAACCAATCTTCTCACAGATTTTTAGTTTTTGTATAATTGGCTTTAGATGCCACCTTAATGTACAGTTGAGCAGATATTGTCAAAATTGTTCCCACGATGGAACTTTCTTAATATGGCTTGGATATGCACCAAAATGAGCTCAAATGTACACAAAAATAATTGCTATCTGCTGGTGCCAAAAAAAATTCTCACATATTTTTAGTTTTTGTATAATTGGCTTTAGATGCGACCTTAATGTACAGTTGAGCAGATATTGTCAAATTGTTCCCACGATGGAACTTTCTTAATATGGCTTGGATATGCACCAACATGAGCTCAAATGTACACAAAAATAAATGCTATCTGCTGGTGCCAACCAATCTTCTCACAGATTTTTAGTTTTTGTATAATTGGCTTTAGATGCGACCTTAATGTACAGTTGAGCAGATATTGTCAAAATTTTTCCCACGATGGAACTTTCTTAATATGGCTTGGATATGCACCAAAATGAGCTCAAATGTACACCAAAATAAATGCTATCTGCTGGTGGCAACCAATCTTCTCACAGATTTTTAGTTTTTGTATAATTGGCTTTAGATGCGACCTTAATGTACAGTTGAGCAGATATTGTCAAATTGTTCCCACTATGGACATTTCTTAATATGGCTTGGATATGCACAAAAATGAGCTCAAATGTACACAAAAATAAATGCTATCTGCTGGTGCCAACCAATCTTCTCACAGATTTTTAGTTTTTGTATAATTGGCTTTAGATGCGACCTTAATGTACAGTTGAGCAGATATTGTCAAAATTTTTCCCACGATGGAACTTTCTTAATATGGCTTGGATATGCACCAAAATTAGCTCAAATGTACACAAAAATAAATGCTATCTGCTGGTGGCAACCAATCTTCTCACAGATTTTTAGTTTTTGTATAATTGGCTTTAGATGCGACCTTAATGTACAGTTGAGCAGATATTGTCAAATTGTTCCCACGATTGAACGTTCTCAATATGTCTTGGATATGCACCAAAATGAGCTCAAATGTACACAAAAATAAATGCTATCTGCTGGTGGCAACCAATCTTCTCACAGATTTTTAGTTTTTGTATAATTGGCTTTAGATGCGACCTTAATGTACAGTTGAGCAGATATTGTCAAATTGTTCCCACGATGGAACTTTCTTAATATGGCTTGGATATGCACCAAAATGAGCTCAAATGTACACACAAATAAATGCTATCTGCTGGTGCCAACCAATCTTCTCACAGATTTTTAGTTTTTGTATAATTGGCTTTAGATGCGACCTTAATGTACAGTTGAGCAGATATTGTCAAAATTGTTCCCTAGATGGAACTTTCTTAATATGGCTTGGATATGCACCAAAATTAGCTCAAATGTACACTAAAATAAATGCCATCTGCTGGTGGCAACCAATCTTCTCACAGATTTTTAGTGTTTGTATAATTGGCTTTAAATGCCACCTTAATGTACAGTTGAGCAGATATTGTCAAAATTGTTCCCACGATGGAACTTTCTTAATATGGCTTGGATATGCACCAAAATGAGCTCAAATGTACACAAAAATAATTGCTATCTGCTGGTGCCAAAAAAATTTCTCACATATTTTTAGCTTTTGTATAATTGGCTTTAGATGCGACCTTAATGTACAAGTGAGCAGATATTGTCAAATTGTTCCCACGATGGAACTTTCTTAATATGGCTTGGATATGCACCAACATGAGCTCAAATGTACACAAAAATAAATGCTATCTGCTGGTGCCAACCAATCTTCTCACAGATTTTTAGTTTTTGTATAATTGGCTTTAGATGCGACCTTAATGTACAGTTGAGCAGATATTGTCAAAATTGTTCCCACGATGGAACTTTCTTAATATGGCTTGGATATGCACCAAAATGAGCTCAAATGTACACAAAAATAAATGCTATCTGCTGGTGGCAACCAATCTTCTCACAGATTTTTAGTTTTTGTATAATTGGCTTTAGATGCGACCTTAATGTACAGTTGAGCAGATATTGTCAAATTGTTCCCACGATGGACATTTCTTAATATGGCTTGGATATGCACCAAAATGAGCTCAAATGTACACAAAAATAAATGCTATCTGCTGGTGCCAACCAATCTTCTCACAGATTTTTAGTTTTTGTATAATTGGCTTTAGATGCGACCTTAATGTACAGTTGAGCAGATATTGTCAAAATTTTTCCCACGATGGAACTTTCTTAATATGGCTTGGATATGCACCAAAATTAGCTCAAATGTACACAAAAATAAATGCTATCTGCTGGTGGCAACCAATCTTCTCACAGATTTTTAGTTTTTGTATAATTGCCTTTAGATGCGACCTTAATGTACAGTTGAGCAGATATTGTCAAATTGTTCCCACGATTGAACGTTCTCAATATGTCTTGGATATGCACCAAAATGAGCTCAAATGTACACAAAAATAAATGCTATCTGCTGGTGGCAACCAATCTTCTCACAGATTTTTAGTTTTTGTATAATTGGCTTTAGATGCGACCTTAATGTACAGTTGAGCAGATATTGTCAAATTGATCCCACGATGGAACTTTCTTAATATGGCTTGGATATGCACCAAAATGAGCTCAAATGTACACACAAATAAATGCTATCTGCTGGTGCCAACCAATCTTCTCACAGATTTTTAGTTTTTGTATAATTGGCTTTAGATGCGACCTTAATGTACAGTTGAGCAGATATTGTCAAAATTGTTCCCTAGATGGAACTTTCTTAATATGGCTTGGATATGCACCAAAATTAGCTCAAATGTACACTAAAATAAATGCCATCTGCTGGTGGCAACCAATCTTCTCACAGATATTTAGTTTTTGTATAATTGGCTTTAGATGCGACCTTAATGTACAGTTGAGCAGATATTGTCAAATTGTTCCCACGATGGAACTTTCTTAATATAGCTTGGATATGCGCCAAAATGAGCTCAAATGTACACAAAAATAAATGCTATCTGCTGGTGGCAACCAATCTTCTCACAGATTTTTAGTTTTTGTATAATTGGCTTTAGATGCGACCTTAATGTACAGTTGAGCAGATATTGTCAAATTATTCCCACGATGGAACTTTCTTAATATGGCTTGGATATGCACCAAAATGAGCTCAAATGTACACAAAAATAAATGCTATCTGCTGTTGGCAACCAATGTTCTCACAGATTTTTAGTTTTTGTATAATTGGCTTTAGATGCGACCTTAATGTACAGTTGAGCAGATATTGTCAAATTGTTCCCACGATTGAACGTTCTTAATATGGCTTGGATATGCACCAAAATGAGCTCAAATGTACACAAAAATAAATGCTATCTGCTGGTGGCAACCAATCTTCTCACAGATTTTTAGTTTTTGTATAATTGGCTTTAGATGCGACCTTAATGTACAGTTGAGCAGATATTGTCAAATTGTTCCCTAGATGGAACTTTCTTAATATGGCTTGGATATGCACCAAAATGAGCTCAGATGTACACAAAAATAAATGCTATCTGCTGGTGCCAACCAATCTTCTCACAGATTTTTAGTTTTTGTATAATTGGCTTTAGATGCGACCTTAATGTACAGTTGAGCAGATATTGTCAAAATTGTTCCCACGATGGAACTTTCTTAATATGGCTTAGATATGCACCGAAATGAGCTCAAATGTACATAAAAATAAATGCTATCTGCTGGTGGCAACCAATCTTCTCACAGATTTTTAGTGTTTGTATAATTGGCTTTAAATGCGACCTTAATGTACAGTTGAGCAGATATTGTCAAATTGTTCCCACGATGGAACTTTCTTAATATGGCTTGGATATGCACCAACATGAGCTCAAATGTACACAAAAATAAATGCTATCTGCTGGTGCCAACCAATCTTCTCACAGATTTTTAGTTTTTGTATAATTGGCTTTAGATGCGACCTTAATGTACAGTTGAGCAGATATTGTCAAAATTGTTCCCACGATGGAACTTTCTTAATATGGCTTGGATATGCACCAAAATGAGCTCAAATGTACACAAAAATAATTGCTATCTGCTGGTGCCAAAAAAATTTCTCACATATTTTTAGCTTTTGTATAATTGGCTTTAGATGCGACCTTAATGTACAGTTGAGCAGATATTGTCAAATTGTTCCCACGATGGAACTTTCTTAATATGGCTTGGATATGCACCAACATGAGCTCAAATGTACACAAAAATAAATGCTATCTGCTGGTGCCAACCAATCTTCTCACAGATTTTTAGTTTTTGTATAATTGGCTTTAGATGCGACCTTAATGTACAGTTGAGCAGATATTGTCAAAATTGTTCCCACGATGGAACTTTCTTAATATGGCTTGGATATGCACCAAAATGAGCTCAAATGTACACAAAAATAAATGCTATCTGCTGGTGGCAACCAATCTTCTCACAGATTTTTAGTTTTTGTATAATTGGCTTTAGATGCGACCTTAATGTACAGTTGAGCAGATATTGTCAAATTGTTCCCACGATGGAAATTTCTTAATATGGCTTGGATATGCACCAAAATGAGCTCAAATGTACACAAAAATAAATGCTATCTGCTGGTGCCAACCAATCTTCTCACAGATTTTTAGTTTTTGTATAATTGGCTTTAGATGCGACCTTAATGTACAGTTGAGCAGATATTGTCAAAATTGTTCCCACGATGGAACTTTCTTAATATGGCTTGGATATGCACCAAAATTAGCTCAAATGTACACAAAAATAAATGCTATCTGCTGGTAGCAACCAATCTTCTCACAGATTTTTAGTTTTTGTATAATTGGCTTTAGATGCGACCTTAATGTACAGTTGAGCAGATATTGTCAAATTGTTCCCACGATTGAACGTTCTCAATATGTCTTGGATATGCACCAAAATGAGCTCAAATGTACACAAAAATAAATGCTATCTGCTGGTGGCAACCAATCTTCTCACAGATTTTTAGTTTTTGTATAATTGGCTTTAGATGCGACCTTAATGTACAGTTGAGCAGATATTGTCAAAATTGTTCCCACGATGGAACTTTCTTAATATGGCTTGGATATGCACCGAAATGAGCTCAAATGTACACAAAAATAAATGCTATCTGCTGGTGGCAACCAATCTTCTCACAGATTTTTAGTGTTTGTATAATTGGCTTTAAATGCGACCTTAATGTACAGTTGAGCAGATATTGTCAAATTGTTCCCACGATGGAACTTTCTTAATATGGCTTGGATATGCACCAACATGAGCTCAAATGTACACAAAAATAAATGCTATCTGCTGGTGCCAACCAATCTTCTCACAGATTTTTAGTTTTTGTATAATTGGCTTTAGATGCGACCTTAATGTACAGTTGAGCAGATATTGTCAAAATTGTTCCCACGATGGAACTTTCTTAATATGGCTTGGATATGCACCAAAATGAGCTCAAATGTACACAAAAATAAATGCTATCTGCTGGTGGCAACCAATCTTCTCACAGATTTTTAGTTTTTGTATAATTGCCTTTAGATGCGACCTTAATGTACAGTTGAGCAGATATTGTCAAATTGTTCCCACGATTGAACGTTCTCAATATGTCTTGGATATGCACCAAAATGAGCTCAAATGTACACAAAAATAAATGCTATCTGCTGGTGGCAACCAATCTTCTCACAGATTTTTAGTTTTTGTATAATTGGCTTTAGATGCGACCTTAATGTACAGTTGAGCAGATATTGTCAAATTGATCCCACGATGGAACTTTCTTAATATGGCTTGGATATGCACCAAAATGAGCTCAAATGTACACACAAATAAATGCTATCTGCTGGTGCCAACCAATCTTCTCACAGATTTTTAGTTTTTGTATAATTGGCTTTAGATGCGACCTTAATGTACAGTTGAGCAGATATTGTCAAAATTGTTCCCTAGATGGAACTTTCTTAATATGGCTTGGATATGCACCAAAATTAGCTCAAATGTACACTAAAATAAATGCCATCTGCTGGTGGCAACCAAAAAATTTCTCACAGATATTTAGTTTTTGTATAATTGGCTTTAGATGCGACCTTAATGTACAGTTGAGCAGATATTGTCAAATTGTTCCCACGATGGAACTTTCTTAATATAGCTTGGATATGCGCCAAAATGAGCTCAAATGTACACAAAAATAAATGCTATCTGCTGGTGGCAACCAATCTTCTCACAGATTTTTAGTTTTTGTATAATTGGCTTTAGATGCGACCTTAATGTACAGTTGAGCAGATATTGTCAAATTATTCCCACGATGGAACTTTCTTAATATGGCTTGGATATGCACCAAAATGAGCTCAAATGTACACAAAAATAAATGCTATCTGCTGTTGGCAACCAATGTTCTCACAGATTTTTAGTTTTTGTATAATTGGCTTTAGATGCGACCTTAATGTACAGTTGAGCAGATATTGTCAAATTGTTCCCACGATTGAACGTTCTTAATATGGCTTGGATATGCACCAAAATGAGCTCAAATGTACACAAAAATAAATGCTATCTGCTGGTGGCAACCAATCTTCTCACAGATTTTTAGTTTTTGTATAATTGGCTTTAGATGCGACCTTAATGTACAGTTGAGCAGATATTGTCAAATTGTTCCCTAGATGGAACTTTCTTAATATGGCTTGGATATGCACCAAAATGAGCTCAGATGTACACAAAAATAAATGCTATCTGCTGGTGCCAACCAATCTTCACACAGATTTTTAGTTTTTGTATAATTGGCTTTAGATGCGACCTTAATGTACAGTTGAGCAGATATTGTCAAAATTGTTCCCACGATGGAACTTTCTTAATATGGCTTGGATATGCACCGAAATGAGCTCAAATGTACATAAAAATAAATGCTATCTGCTGGTGGCAACCAATCTTCTCACAGATTTTTAGTGTTTGTATAATTGGTTTAAAATGCGACCTTAATGTACAGTTGAGCAGATATTGTCAAATTGTTCCCACGATGGAACTTTCTTAATATGGCTTGGATATGCACCAACATGAGCTCAAATGTACACAAAAATAAATGCTATCTGCTGGTGCCAACCAATCTTCTCACAGATTTTTAGTTTTTGTATAATTGGCTTTAGATGCGACCTTAATGTACAGTTGAGCAGATATTGTCAAAATTGTTCCCACGATGGAACTTTCTTAATATGGCTTGGATATGCACCAAAATGAGCTCAAATGTACACAAAAATAATTGCTATCTGCTGGTGCCAAAAAAATTTCTCACATATTTTTAGCTTTTGTATAATTGGCTTTAGATGCGACCTTAATGTACAGTTGAGCAGATATTGTCAAATTGTTCCCACGATGGAACTTTCTTAATATGGCTTGGATATGCACCAACATGAGCTCAAATGTACACAAAAATAAATGCTATCTGCTGGTGCCAACCAATCTTCTCACAGATTTTTAGTTTTTGTATAATTGGCTTTAGATGCGACCTTAATGTACAGTTGAGCAGATATTGTCAAAATTGTTCCCACGATGGAACTTTCTTAATATGGCTTGGATATGCACCAAAATGAGCTCAAATGTACACAAAAATAAATGCTATCTGCTGGTGGCAACCAATCTTCTCACAGATTTTTAGTTTTTGTATAATTGGCTTTAGATGCGACCTTAATGTACAGTTGAGCAGATATTGTCAAATTGTTCCCACTATGGAAATTTCTTAATATGGCTTGGATATGCACCAAAATGAGCTCAAATGTACACAAAAATAAATGCTATCTGCTGGTGCCAACCAATCTTCTCACAGATTTTTAGTTTTTGTATAATTGGCTTTAGATGCGACCTTAATGTACAGTTGAGCAGATATTGTCAAAATTGTTCCCACGATGGAACTTTCTTAATATGGCTTGGATATGCACCAAAATGAGCTCAAATGTACACAAAAATAAATGCTATCTGCTGGTAGCAACCAATCTTCTCACAGATTTTTAGTTTTTGTATAATTGGCTTTAGATGCGACCTTAATGTACAGTTGAGCAGATATTGTCAAATTGTTCCCACGATTGAACGTTCTCAATATGTCTTGGATATGCACCAAAATGAGCTCAAATGTACACAAAAATAAATGCTATCTGCTGGTGGCAACCAATCTTCTCACAGATTTTTAGTTTTTGTATAATTGGCTTTAGATGCGACCTTAATGTACAGTTGAGCAGATATTGTCAAAATTGTTCCCACGATGGAACTTTCTTAATATGGCTTGGATATGCACCGAAATGAGCTCAAATGTACACAAAAATAAATGCTATCTGCTGGTGGCAACCAATCTTCTCACAGATTTTTAGTGTTTGTATAATTGGCTTTAAATGCGACCTTAATGTACAGTTGAGCAGATATTGTCAAATTGTTCCCACGATGGAACTTTCTTAATATGGCTTGGATATGCACCGAAATGAGCTCAAATGTACACAAAAATAAATGCTATCTGCTGGTGCCAACCAATCTTCTCACAGATTTTTAGTTTTTGTATAATTGGCTTTAGATGCGACCTTAATGTACAGTTGAGCAGATATTGTCAAAATTGTTCCCACGATGGAACTTTCTTAATATGGCTTGGATATGCACCAAAATGAGCTCAAATGTACACAAAAATAATTGCTATCTGCTGGTGCCAAAAAAATTTCTCACATATTTTTAGCTTTTGTATAATTGGCTTTAGATGCGACCTTAATGTACAGTTGAGCAGATATTGTCAAATTGTTCCCACGATGGAACTTTCTTAATATGGCTTGGATATGCACCAACATGAGCTCAAATGTACACAAAAATAAATGCTATCTGCTGGTGCCAACCAATCTTCTCACAGATTTTTAGTTTTTGTATAATTGGCTTTAGATGCGACCTTAATGTACAGTTGAGCAGATATTGTCAAAATTGTTCCCACGATGGAACTTTCTTAATATGGCTTGGATATGCACCAAAATGAGCTCAAATGTACACCAAAATAAATGCTATCTGCTGGTGGCAACCAATCTTCTCACAGATTTTTAGTTTTTGTATAATTGGCTTTAGATGCGACCTAAATGTACAGTTGAGCAGATATTGTCAAATTGTTCCCACTATGGAAATTTCTTAATATGGCTTGGATATGCACCAAAATGAGCTCAAATGTACACAAAAATAAATGCTATCTGCTGGTGCCAACCAATCTTCTCACAGATTTTTAGTTTTTGTATAATTGGCTTTAGATGCGACCTTAATGTACAGTTGAGCAGATATTGTCAAAATTGTTCCCACGATGGAACTTTCTTAATATGGCTTGGATATGCACCAAAATTAGCTCAAATGTACACAAACATAAATGCTATCTGCTGGTGGCAACCAATCTTCTCACAGATTTTTAGTTTTTGTATAATTGGCTTTAGATGCGACCTTAATGTACAGTTGAGCAGATATTGTCAAATTGTTCCCACGATTGAACGTTCTCAATATGTCTTGGATATGCACCAAAATGAGCTCAAATGTACACAAAAATAAATGCTATCTGCTGGTGGCAACCAATCTTCTCACAGATTTTTAGTTTTTGTATAATTGGCTTTAGATGCGACCTTAATGTACAGTTGAGCAGATATTGTCAAATTGTTCCCACGATGGAACTTTCTTAATATGGCTTGGATATGCACCAAAATGAGCTCAAATGTACACAAAAATAAATGCTATCTGCTGGTGCCAACCAATCTTCTCACAGATTTTTAGTTTTTGTATAATTGGCTTTAGATGCGACCTTAATGTACAGTTGAGCAGATATTGTCAAAATTGTTCCCTAGATGGAACTTTCTTAATATGGCTTGGATATGCACCAAAATTAGCTCAAATGTACACTAAAATAAATGCTATCTGCTGGTGGCAACCAATCTTCTCACAGATATTTAGTTTTTGTATAATTGGCTTTAGATGCGACCTTAATGTACAGTTGAGCAGATATTGTCAAATTGTTCCCACGATGGAACTTTCTTAATATGGCTTGGATATGCGCCAAAATGAGCTCAAATGTACACAAAAATAAATGCTATCTGCTGGTGGCAACCAATCTTCTCACAGATTTTTAGTTTTTGTATAATTGGCTTTAGATGCGACCTTAATGTACAGTTGAGCAGATATTGTCAAATTGTTCCCACGATGGAACTTTCTTAATATGGCTTGGATATGCACCAACATGAGCTCAAATGTACACAAAAATAAATGCTATCTGCTGGTGCCAACCAATCTTCTCACAGATTTTTAGTTTTTGTATAATTGGCTTTAGATGCGACCTTAATGTACAGTTGAGCAGATATTGTCAAAATTGTTCCCACGATGGAACTTTCTTAATATGGCTTGGATATGCACCAAAATGAGCTCAAATGTACACCAAAATAAATGCTATCTGCTGGTGGCAACCAATCTTCTCACAGATTTTTAGTTTTTGTATAATTGGCTTTAGATGCGACCTTAATGTACAGTTGAGCAGATATTGTCAAATTGTTCCCACTATGGAAATTTCTTAATATGGCTTGGATATGCACCAAAATGAGCTCAAATGTACACAAAAATAAATGCTATCTGCTGGTGCCAACCAATCTTCTCACAGATTTTTAGTTTTTGTATAATTGGCTTTAGATGCGACCTTAATGTACAGTTGAGCAGATATTGTCAAAATTTTTCCCACGATGGAACTTTCTTAATATGGCTTGGATATGCACCAAAATTAGCTCAAATGTACACAAAAATAAATGCTATCTGCTGGTGGCAACCAATCTTCTCACAGATTTTTTGTTTTTGTATAATTGGCTTTAGATGCGACCTTAATGTACAGTTGAGCAGATATTGTCAAATTGTTCCCACGATTGAACGTTCTCAATATGTCTTGGATATGCACCAAAATGAGCTCAAATGTACACAAAAATAAATGCTATCTGCTGGTGGCAACCAATCTTCTCACAGATTTTTAGTTTTTGTATAATTGGCTTTAGATGCGACCTTAATGTACAGTTGAGCAGATATTGTCAAATTGTTCCCACGATGGAACTTTCTTAATATGGCTTGGATATGCACCAAAATGAGCTCAAATGTACACAAAAATAAATGCTATCTGCTGGTGCCAACCAATCTTCTCACAGATTTTTAGTTTTTGTATAATTGGCTTTAGATGCGACCTTAATGTACAGTTGAGCAGATATTGTCAAAATTGTTCCCTAGATGGAACTTTCTTAATATGGCTTGGATATGCACCAAAATTAGCTCAAATGTACACTAAAATAAATGCTATCTGCTGGTGGCAACCAATCTTCTCACAGATATTTAGTTTTTGTATAATTGGCTTTAGATGCGACCTTAATGTACAGTTGAGCAGATATTGTCAAATTGTTCCCACGATGGAACTTTCTTAATATGGCTTGGATATGCGCCAAAATGAGCTCAAATGTACACAAAAATAAATGCTATCTGCTGGTGGCAACCAATCTTCTCACAGATTTTTAGTTTTTGTATAATTGGCTTTAGATGCGACCTTAATGTACAGTTGAGCAGATATTGTCAAATTGTTTCCACGATTGAACGTTCTCAATATGGCTTGGATATGCACCAAAATGAGCTCAAATGTACACAAAAATAAATGCTATCTGCTGGTGGCAACCAATCTTCTCACAGATTTTTAGTTTTTGTATAATTGGCTTTAGATGCGACCTTAATGTACAGTTGAGCAGATATTGTCAAATTGTTCCCACGATGGAACTTTCTTAATATGGCTTGGATATGCACCAAAATGAGCTCAGATGTACACAAAAATAAATGCTATCTGCTGTTGGCAACCAATCTTCTCACAGATTTTTAGTTTTTGTATAATTGGCTATAGATGCGACCTTAATGTACAGTTGAGCAGATATTGTCAAAATTGTTCCCACGATGGAACTTTCTTAATATGGCTTGGATATGCACCAAAATTAGCTCAAATGTACACTAAAATAAATGCTATCTGCTGGTGGCAACCAATCTTCTCACAGATATTTAGTTTTTGTATAATTGGCTTTAGATGCGACCTTAATGTACAGTTGAGCAGATATTGTCAAATTGTTCCCACGATGGAACTTTCTTAATATGGCTTGGATATGCGCCAAAATGAGCTCAAATGTACACAAAAATAAATGCTATCTGCTGGTGGCAACCAATCTTCTCACAGATTTTTAGTTTTTGTATAATTGGCTTTAGATGCGACCTTAATGTACAGTTGAGCAGATATTGTCAAATTATTCCCACGATGGAACTTTCTTAATATGGCTTGGATATGCACCAAAATGAGCTCAAATGTACACAAAAATAAATGCTATCTGCTGTTGGCAACCAATCTTCTCACAGATTTTTAGTTTTTGTATAATTGGCTTTAGATGCGACCTTAATGTACAGTTGAGCAGATATTGTCAAATTGTTCCCACGATTGAACGTTCTCAATATGTCTTGGATATGCACCAAAATGAGCTCAAATGTACACAAAAATAAATGCTATCTGCTGGTGCCAACCAATCTTCTCACAGATTTTTAGTTTTTGTATAATTGGCTTTAGATGCGACCTTAATGTACAGTTGAGCAGATATTGTCAAAATTGTTCCCACGATGGAACTTTCTTAATATGGCTTGGATATGCACCGAAATGAGCTCAAATGTACACAAAAATAAATGCTATCTGCTGGTGGCAACCAATCTTCTCACAGATTTTTAGTGTTTGTATAATTGGCTTTAAATGCGACCTTAATGTACAGTTGAGCAGATATTGTCAAATTGTTCCCACGATGGAACTTTCTTAATATGGCTTGGATATGCACCAACATGAGCTCAAATGTACACAAAAATAAATGCTATCTGCTGGTGCCAACCAATCTTCTCACAGATTTTTAGTTTTTGTATAATTGGCTTTAGATGCGACCTTAATGTACAGTTGAGCAGATATTGTCAAAATTGTTCCCACGATGGAACTTTCTTAATATGGCTTGGATATGCACCAAAATGAGCTCAATTGTACACAAAAATAATTGCTTTCTGCTGGTGCCAAAAAAATTTCTCACATATTTTTAGCTTTTGTATAATTGGCTTTAGATGCGACCTTAATGTACAGTTGAGCAGATATTGTCAAATTGTTCCCACGATGGAACTTTCTTAATATGGCTTGGATATGCACCAAAATGAGCTCAAATGTACACAAAAATAAATGCTATCTGCTGGTGCCAACCAATCTTCTCACAGATTTTTAGTTTTTGTATAATTGGCTTTAGATGCGACCTTAATGTACAGTTGAGCAGATATTGTCAAAATTGTTCCCACGATGGAACTTTCTTAATATGGCTTGGATATGCACCAAAATGAGCTCAAATGTACACCAAAATAAATGCTATCTGCTGGTGGCAACCAATCTTCTCACAGATTTTTAGTTTTTGTATAATTGGCTTTAGATGCGACCTTAATGTACAGTTGAGCAGATATTGTCAAATTGTTCCCACTATGGAAATTTCTTAATATGGCTTGGATATGCACCAAAATGAGCTCAAATGTACACAAAAATAAATGCTATCTGCTGGTGCCAACCAATCTTCTCACAGATTTTTAGTTTTTGTATAATTGGCTTTAGATGCGACCTTAATGTACAGTTGAGCAGATATTGTCAAAATTTTTCCCACGATGGAACTTTCTTAATATGGCTTGGATATGCACCAAAATTAGCTCAAATGTACACAAAAATAAATGCTATCTGCTGGTGGCAACCAATCTTCTCACCGATTTTTAGTGTTTGTATAATTGGCTTTAAATGCGACCTTAATGTACAGTTGAGCAGATATTGTCAAATTGTTCCCACGATGGAACTTTCTTAATATGGCTTGGATATGCACCAAAATGAGCTCAAATGTACACAAAAATAAATGCTATCTGCTGGTGCCAACCAATCTTCTCACAGATTTTTAGTTTTTTGTATAATTGGCTTTAGATGCGACCTTAATGTACAGTTGAGCAGATATTGTCAAAATTGTTCCCACGATGGAACTTTCTTAATATGGCTTGGATATGCACCAAAATGAGCTCAATTGTACACAAAAATAATTGCTATCTGCTGGTGCCAAAAAAATTTCTCACATATTTTTAGCTTTTGTATAATTGGCTTTAGATGCGACCTTAATGTACAGTTGAGCAGATATTGTCAAATTGTTCCCACGATGGAACTTTCTTAATATGGCTTGGATATGCACCAAAATGAGCTCAAATGTACACAAAAATAAATGCTATCTGCTGGTGCCAACCAATCTTCTCACAGATTTTTAGTTTTTGTATAATTGGCTTTAGATGCGACCTTAATGTACAGTTGAGCAGATATTGTCAAATTGTTCCCACTATGGACATTTCTTAATATGGCTTGGATATGCACCAAAATGAGCTCAAATGTACACAAAAATAAATGCTATCTGCTGGTGCCAACCAATCTTCTCACAGATTTTTAGTTTTTGTATAATTGGCTTTAGATGCGACCTTAATGTACAGTTGAGCAGATATTGTCAAAATTTTTCCCACGATGGAACTTTCTTAATATGGCTTGGATATGCACCAAAATTAGCTCAAATGTACACAAAAATAAATGCTATCTGCTGGTGGCAACCAATCTTCTCACAGATTTTTAGTTTTTGTATAATTGGCTTTAGATGCGACCTTAATGTACAGTTGAGCAGATATTGTCAAATTGTTCCCACGATTGAACGTTCTCAATATGTCTTGGATATGCACCAAAATGAGCTCAAATGTACACAAAAATAAATGCTATCTGCTGGTGCCAACCAATCTTCTCACAGATTTTTAGTTTTTGTATAATTGGCTTTAGATGCGACCTTAATGTACAGTTGAGCAGATATTGTCAAAATTGTTCCCTAGATGGAACTTTCTTAATATGGCTTGGATATGCACCAAAACTAGCTCAAATGTACACTAAAATAAATGCTATCTGCTGGTGGCAACCAATCTTCTCACAGATTTTTAGTTTTTGTATAATTGGCTTTAGATGCGACCTTAATGTACAGTTGAGCAGATATTGTCAAATTGTTCCCACGATTGAACGTTCTCAATATGTCTTGGATATGCACCAAAATGAGCTCAAATGTACACAAAAATAAATGCTATCTGCTGGTGGCAACCAATCTTCTCACAGATTTTTAGTTTTTGTATAATTGGCTTTAGATGCGACCTTAATGTACAGTTGAGCAGATATTGTCAAAATTTTTCCCACGATGGAACTTTCTTAATATGGCTTGGATATGCACCAAAATTAGCTCAAATGTACACAAAAATAAATGCTATCTGCTGGTGGCAACCAATCTTCTCACCGATTTTTAGTGTTTGTATAATTGGCTTTAAATGCGACCTTAATGTACAGTTGAGCAGATATTGTCAAATTGTTCCCACGATGGAACTTTCTTAATATGGCTTGGATATGCACCAACATGAGCTCAAATGTACACAAAAATAAATGCTATCTGCTGGTGCCAACCAATCTTCTCACAGATTTTTAGTTTTTTGTATAATTGGCTTTAGATGCGACCTTAATGTACAGTTGAGCAGATATTGTCAAAATTGTTCCCACGATGGAACTTTCTTAATATGGCTTGGATATGCACCAAAATGAGCTCAATTGTACACAAAAATAATTGCTATCTGCTGGTGCCAAAAAAATTTCTCACATATTTTTAGCTTTTGTATAATTGGCTTTAGATGCGACCTTAATGTACAGTTGAGCAGATATTGTCAAATTGTTCCCACGATGGAACTTTCTTAATATGGCTTGGATATGCACCAACATGAGCTCAAATGTACACAAAAATAAATGCTATCTGCTGGTGCCAACCAATCTTCTCACAGATTTTTAGTTTTTGTATAATTGGCTTTAGATGCGACCTTAATGTACAGTTGAGCAGATATTGTCAAATTGTTCCCACTATGGACATTTCTTAATATGGCTTGGATATGCACCAAAATGAGCTCAAATGTACACAAAAATAAATGCTATCTGCTGGTGCCAACCAATCTTCTCACAGATTTTTAGTTTTTGTATAATTGGCTTTAGATGCGACCTTAATGTACAGTTGAGCAGATATTGTCAAAATTTTTCCCACGATGGAACTTTCTTAATATGGCTTGGATATGCACCAAAATTAGCTCAAATGTACACAAAAATAAATGCTATCTGCTGGTGGCAACCAATCTTCTCACAGATTTTTAGTTTTTGTATAATTGGCTTTAGATGCGACCTTAATGTACAGTTGAGCAGATATTGTCAAATTGTTCCCACGATTGAACGTTCTCAATATGTCTTGGATATGCACCAAAATGAGCTCAAATGTACACAAAAATAAATGCTATCTGCTGGTGCCAACCAATCTTCTCACAGATTTTTAGTTTTTGTATAATTGGCTTTAGATGCGACCTTAATGTACAGTTGAGCAGATATTGTCAAAATTGTTCCCTAGATGGAACTTTCTTAATATGGCTTGGATATGCACCAAAACTAGCTCAAATGTACACTAAAATAAATGCTATCTGCTGGTGGCAACCAATCTTCTCACAGATTTTTAGTTTTTGTATAATTGGCTTTAGATGCGACCTTAATGTACAGTTGAGCAGATATTGTCAAATTGTTCCCACGATTGAACGTTCTCAATATGTCTTGGATATGCACCAAAATGAGCTCAAATGTACACAAAAATAAATGCTATCTGCTGGTGGCAACCAATCTTCTCACAGATTTTTAGTTTTTGTATAATTGGCTTTAGATGCGACCTTAATGTACAGTTGAGCAGATATTGTCAAATTGTTCCCACGATGGAACTTTCTTAATATGGCTTGGATATGCACCAAAATGAGCTCAAATGTACACAAAAATAAATGCTATCTGCTGGTGGCAACCAATCTTCTCACAGATTTTTAGTTTTTGTATAATTGGCTTTAGATGCGACCTTAATGTACAGTTGAGCAGATATTGTCAAATTGTTCCCACTATGGACATTTCTTAATATGGCTTGGATATGCACCAAAATGAGCTCAAATGTACACAAAAATAAATGCTATCTGCTGGTGCCAACCAATCTTCTCACAGATTTTTAGTTTTTGTATAATTGGCTTTAGATGCGACCTTAATGTACAGTTGAGCAGATATTGTCAAATTGTTCCCACGATGGAACTTTCTTAATATGGCTTGGATATGCACCAACATGAGCTCAAATGTACACAAAAATAAATGCTATCTGCTGGTGGCAACCAATCTTCTCACAGATTTTTAGTTTTTGTATAATTGGCTTTAGATGCGACCTTAATGTACAGTTGAGCAGATATTGTCAAATTGTTCCCACTATGGAAATTTCTTAATATGGCTTGGATATGCACCAACATGAGCTCAAATGTACACAAAAATAAATGCTATCTGCTGGTGGCAACCAATCTTCTCACAGATTTTTAGTTTTTGTATAATTGGCTTTAGATGCGACCTTAATGTACAGTTGAGCAGATATTGTCAAATTGTTCCCACGATTGAACGTTCTCAATATGTCTTGGATATGCACCAAAATGAGCTCAAATGTACACAAAAATAAATGCTATCTGCTGGTGGCAACCAATCTTCTCACAGATTTTTAGTTTTTGTATAATTGGCTTTAGATGCGACCTTAATGTACAGTTGAGCAGATATTGTCAAATTGTTCCCACGATGGAACTTTCTTAATATGGCTTGGATATGCACCAAAATGAGCTCAAATGTACACAAAAATAAATGCTATCTGCTGGTGCCAACCAATCTTCTCACAGATTTTTAGTTTTTGTATAATTGGCTTTAGATGCGACCTTAATGTACAGTTGAGCAGATATTGTCAAAATTGTTCCCTAGATGGAACTTTCTTAATATGGCTTGGATATGCACCAAAACTAGCTCAAATGTACACTAAAATAAATGCTATCTGCTGGTGGCAACCAATCTTCTCACAGATTTTTAGTTTTTGTATAATTGGCTTTAGATGCGACCTTAATGTACAGTTGAGCAGATATTGTCAAATTGTTCCCACGATTGAACGTTCTCAATATGTCTTGGATATGCACCAAAATGAGCTCAAATGTACACAAAAATAAATGCTATCTGCTGGTGGCAACCAATCTTCTCACAGATTTTTAGTTTTTGTATAATTGGCTTTAGATGCGACCTTAATGTACAGTTGAGCAGATATTGTCAAATTGTTCCCACGATGGAACTTTCTTAATATGGCTTGGATATGCACCAAAATGAGCTCAAATGTACACAAAAATAAATGCTATCTGCTGGTGCCAACCAATCTTCTCACAGATTTTTAGTTTTTGTATAATTGGCTTTAGATGCGACCTTAATGTACAGTTGAGCAGATATTGTCAAAATTGTTCCCTAGATGGAACTTTCTTAATATGGCTTGGATATGCACCAAAATTAGCTCAAATGTACACTAAAATAAATGCTATCTGCTGGTGGCAACCAATCTTCTCACAGATATTTAGTTTTTGTATAATTGGCTTTAGATGCGACCTTAATGTACAGTTGAGCAGATATTGTCAAATTGTTCCCACGATGGAACTTTCTTAATATGGCTTGGATATGCACAAAAATGAGCTCAAATGTACACAAAAATAAATGCTATCTGCTGGTGGCAACCAATCTTCTCACAGATTTTTAGTTTTTGTATAATTGGCTTTAGATGCGACCTTAATGTACAGTTGAGCAGATATTGTCAAATTATTCCCACGATGGAACTTTCTTAATATGGCTTGCATATGCACCAAAATGAGCTCAAATGTACACAAAAATAAATGCTATCTGCTGTTGGCAACCAATCTTCTCACAGATTTTTAGTTTTTGTATAATTGGCTTTAGATGCGACCTTAATGTACAGTTGAGCAGATATTGTCAAATTGTTCCCACGATTGAACGTTCTCAATATGGCTTGGATATGCACCAAAATGAGCTCAAATGTACACAAAAATAAATGCTATCTGCTGGTGGCAACCAATCTTCTCACAGATTTTTAGTTTTTGTATAATTGGCTATAGATGCGACCTTAATGTACAGTTGAGCAGATATTGTCAAAATTGTTCCCACGATGGAACTTTCTTAATATGGCTTGGATATGCACCAAAATTAGCTCAAATGTACACTAAAATAAATGCTATCTGCTGGTGGCAACCAATCTTCTCACAGATATTTAGTTTTTGTATAATTGGCTTTAGATGCGACCTTAATGTACAGTTGAGCAGATATTGTCAAATTGTTCCCACGATGGAACTTTCTTAATATGGCTTGGATATGCGCCAAAATGAGCTCAAATGTACACAAAAATAAATGCTATCTGCTGGTGGCAACCAATCTTCTCACAGATTTTTAGTTTTTGTATAATTGGCTTTGGATGCGACCTTAATGTACAGTTGAGCAGATATTGTCAAATTATTCCCACGATGGAACTTTCTTAATATGGCTTGGATATGCACCAAAATGAGCTCAAATGTACACAAAAATAAATGCTATCTGCTGTTGGCAACCAATCTTCTCACAGATTTTTAGTTTTTGTATAATTGGCTTTAGATGCGACCTTAATGTACAGTTGAGCAGATATTGTCAAATTGTTCCCACGATTGAACGTTCTCAATATGGCTTGGATATGCACCAAAATGAGCTCAAATGTACACTAAAATAAATGCTATCTGCTGGTGGCAACCAATCTTCTCACAGATTTTTAGTTTTTGTATAATTGGCTTTAGATGCGACCTTAATGTACAGTTGAGCAGATATTGTCAAAATTGTTCCCACGATGGAACTTTCTTAATATGGCTTGGATATGCACCGAAATGAGCTCAAATGTACACAAAAATAAATGCTATCTGCTGGTGGCAACCAATCTTCTCACAGATTTTTAGTGTTTGTATAATTGACTTTAAATGCGACCTTAATGTACAGTTGAGCAGATATTGTCAAATTGTTCCCACGATGGAACTTTCTTAATATGGCTTGGATATGCACCAACATGAGCTCAAATGTACACAAAAATAAATGCTATCTGCTGGTGGCAACCAATCTTCTCACAGATTTTTAGTTTTTGTATAATTGGCTTTAGATGCGACCTTAATGTACAGTTGAGCAGATATTGTCAAATTGTTCCCACGATGGAACTTTCTTAATATGGCTTGGATATGCACCAACATGAGCTCAAATGTACACAAAAATAAATGCTATCTGCTGGTGGCAACCAATCTTCTCACAGATTTTTAGTTTTTGTATAATTGGCTTTAGATGCGACCTTAATGTACAGTTGAGCAGATATTGTCAAATTGTTCCCACTATGGAAATTTCTTAATATGGCTTGGATATGCACCAAAATGAGCTCAAATGTACACAAAAATAAATGCTATCTGCTGGTGCCAACCAATCTTCTCACAGATTTTTAGTTTTTGTATAATTGGCTTTAGATGCGACCTTAATGTACAGTTGAGCAGATATTGTCAAAATTGTTCCCACGATGGAACTTTCTTAATATGGCTTGGATATGCACCAAAATTAGCTCAAATGTACACAAAAATAAATGCTATCTGCTGGTGGCAACCAATCTTCTCACAGATTTTTAGTTTTTGTATAATTGGCTTTAGATGCGACCTTAATGTACAGTTGAGCAGATATTGTCAAATTGTTCCCACGATTCAACGTTCTCAATATGTCTTGGATATGCACCAAAATGAGCTCAAATGTACACAAAAATAAATGCTATCTGCTGGTGCCAACCAATCTTCTCACAGATTTTTAGTTTTTGTATAATTGGCTTTAGATGCGACCTAAATGTACAGTTGAGCAGATATTGTCAAAATTGTTCCCACGATGGAACTTTCTTAATATGGCTTGGATATGCACCGAAATGAGCTCAAATGTACACAACAATAATTGCTATCTGCTGGTGCCAAAAAAATTTCTCACATATTTTTAGCTTTTGTATAATTGGCTTTAGATGCGACCTTAATGTACAGTTGAGCAGATATTGTCAAATTGTTCCCACGATGGAACTTTCTTAATATGGCTTGGATATGCACCAACATGAGCTCAAATGTACACAAAAATAAATGCTATCTGCTGGTGCCAACCAATCTTCTCACAGATTTTTAGTTTTTGTATAATTGGCTTTAGATGCGACCTTAATGTACAGTTGAGCAGATATTGTCAAAATTGTTCCCACGATGGAACTTTCTTAATATGGCTTGGATATGCACCAAAATGAGCTCAAATGTACACCAAAATAAATGCTATCTGCTGGTGGCAACCAATCTTCTCACAGATTTTTAGTTTTTGTATAATTGGCTTTAGATGCGACCTTAATGTACAGTTGAGCAGATATTGTCAAATTGTTCCCACTATGGAAATTTCTTAATATGGCTTGGATATGCACCAAAATGAGCTCAAATGTACACAAAAATAAATGCTATCTACTGGTGCCAACCAATCTTCTCACAGATTTTTAGTTTTTGTATAATTGGCTTTAGATGCGACCTTAATGTACAGTTGAGCAGATATTGTCAAAAATTTTCCCACGATGGAACTTTCTTAATATGGCTTGGATATGCACCAAAATTAGCTCAAATGTACACAAAAATAAATGCTATCTGCTGGTGGCAACCAATCTTCTCACAGATTTTTAGTTTTTGTATAATTGGCTTTAGATGCGACCTTAATGTACAGTTGAGCAGATATTGTCAAAATTGTTCCCACGATGGAACTTTCTTAATATGGCTTGGATATGCACCAAAATGAGCTCAAATGTACACCAAAATAAATGCTATCTGCTGGTGGCAACCAATCTTCTCACAGATTTTTAGTTTTTGTATAATTGGCTTTAGATGCGACCTTAATGTACAGTTGAGCAGATATTGTCAAATTGTTCCCACCATTGAACGTTCTCAATATGTCTTGGATATGCACCAAGATGAGCTCAAATGTACACAAAAATAAATGCTATCTGCTGGTGGCAACCAATCTTCTCACAGATTTTTAGTTTTTGTATAATTGGCTTTAGATGCGACCTTAATGTACAGTTGAGCAGATATTGTCAAATTGTTCCCACGATGGAACTTTCTTAATATGGCTTGGATATGCACCAAAATGAGCTCAAATGTACACAAAAATAAATGCTATCTGCTGGTGCCAACCAATCTTCTCACAGATTTTTAGTTTTTGTATAATTGGCTTTAGATGCGACCTTAATGTACAGTTGAGCAGATATTGTCAAATTGTTCCCACGATTGAACGTTCTCAATATGTCTTGGATATGCACCAAAATGAGCTCAAATGTACACAAAAATAAATGCTATCTGCTGGTGGCAACCAATCTTCTCACAGATTTTTAGTTTTTGTATAATTGGCTTTAGATGCGACCTTAATGTACAGTTGAGCAGATATTGTCAAATTGTTCCCACGATGGAACTTTCTTAATATGGCTTGGATATGCACCAACATGAGCTCAAATGTACACAAAAATAAATGCTATCTGCTGGTGCCAACCAATCTTCTCACAGATTTTTAGTTTTTGTATAATTGGCTTTAGATGCGACCTTAATGTACAGTTGAGCAGATATTGTCAAATTGTTCCCACGATGGAACTTTCTTAATATGGCTTGGATATGCGCCAAAATGAGCTCAAATGTACACAAAAATAAATGCTATCTGCTGGTGGCAACCAATCTTCTCACAGATTTTTAGTTTTTGTATAATTGGCTTTAGATGCGACCTTAATGTACAGTTGAGCAGATATTGTCAAATTATTCCCACGATGGAACTTTCTTAATATGGCTTGGATATGCACCAAAATGAGCTCAAATGTACACAAAAATAAATGCTATCTGCTGTTGGCAACCAATCTTCTCACAGATTTTTAGTTTTTGTATAATTGGCTTTAGATGCGACCTTAATGTACAGTTGAGCAGATATTGTCAAATTGTTCCCACGATTGAACGTTCTCAATATGGCTTGGATATGCACCAAAATGAGCTCAAATGTACACAAAAATAAATGCTATCTGCTGGTGGCAACCAATCTTCTCACAGATTTTTAGTTTTTGTATAATTGGCTTTAGATGCGACCTTAATGTACAGTTGAGCAGATATTGTCAAATTGTTCCCTAGATGGAACTTTCTTAATATGGCTTGGATATGCACCAAAATGAGCTCAGATGTACACAAAAATAAATGCTATCTGCTGGTGCCAACCAATCTTCTCACAGATTTTTAGTTTTTGTATAATTGGCTTTAGATGCGACCTTAATGTACAGTTGAGCAGATATTGTCAAAATTGTTCCCACGATGGAACTTTCTTAATATGGCTTGGATATGCACCGAAATGAGCTCAAATGTACACAAAAATAAATGCTATCTGCTGGTGGCAACCAATCTTCTCACAGATTTTTAGTGTTTGTATAATTGGCTTTAGATGCGACCTTAATGTACAGTTGAGCAGATATTGTCAAAATTGTTCCCACGATGGAACTTTCTTAATATGGCTTGGATATGCACCGAAATGAGCTCAAATGTACACAAAAATAAATGCTATCTGCTGGTGGCAACCAATCTTCTCACAGTTTTTTAGTGTTTGTATAATTGGCTTTAAATGCGACCTTAATGTACAGTTGAGCAGATATTGTCAAATTGTTCCCACGATGGAACTTTCTTAATATGGCTTGGATATGCACCAACATGAGCTCAAATGTACACAAAAATAAATGCTATCTGCTGGTGCCAACCAATCTTCTCACAGATTTTTAGTTTTTGTATAATTGGCTTTAGATGCGACCTTAATGTACAGTTGAGCAGATATTGTCAAAATTGTTCCCACGATGGAACTTTCTTAATATGGCTTGGATATGCACCAAAATGAGCTCAAATGTACACAAAAATAATTGCTATCTGCTGGTGCCAAAAAAACTTCTCACATATTTTTAGCTTTTGTATAATTGGCTTTAGATGCGACCTTAATGTACAGTTGAGCAGATATTGTCAAATTGTTCCCACGATGGAACTTTCTTAATATGGCTTGGATATGCACCAAAATGAGCTCAAATGTACACAAAAATAAATGCTATCTGCTGGTGGCAACCAATCTTCTCACAGATTTTTAGTTTTTGTATAATTGGCTTTAGATGCGACCTTAATGTACAGTTGAGCAGATATTGTCAAAATTGTTCCCACGATGGAACTTTCTTAATATGGCTTGGATATGCACCAACATGAGCTCAAATGTACACAAAAATAAATGCTATCTGCTGGTGCCAACCAATCTTCTCCCAGATTTTTAGTTTTTGTATAATTGGCTTTAGATGCGACCTTAATGTACAGTTGAGCAGATATTGTCAAAATTGTTCCCACGATGGAACTTTCTTAATATGGCTTGGATATGCACCAAAATGAGCTCAAATGTACACAAAAATAAATGCTATCTGCTGGTGGCAACCAATCTTCTCACAGATTTTTAGTTTTTGTATAATTGGCTTTAGATGCGACCTTAATGTACAGTTGAGCAGATATTGTCAAATTGTTCCCACGATGGAACTTTCTTAATATGGCTTGGATATGCACCAACATGAGCTCAAATGTACACAAAAATAAATGCTATCTGCTGGTGCCAACCAATCTTCTCACAGATTTTTAGTTTTTGTATAATTGGCTTTAGATGCGACCTTAATGTACAGTTGAGCAGATATTGTCAAATTGTTCCCACGATGGAACTTTCTTAATATGGCTTGGATATGCGCCAAAATGAGCTCAAATGTACACAAAAATAAATGCTATCTGCTGGTGGCAACCAATCTTCTCACAGATTTTTAGTTTTTGTATAATTGGCTTTAGATGCGACCTTAATGTACAGTTGAGCAGATATTGTCAAATTATTCCCACGATGGAACTTTCTTAATATGGCTTGGATATGCACCAAAATGAGCTCAAATGTACACAAAAATAAATGCTATCTGCTGTTGGCAACCAATCTTCTCACAGATTTTTAGTTTTTGTATAATTGGCTTTAGATGCGACCTTAATGTACAGTTGAGCAGATATTGTCAAATTGTTCCCACGATTGAACGTTCTCAATATGGCTTGGATATGCACCAAAATGAGCTCAAATGTACACAAAAATAAATGCTATCTGCTGGTGGCAACCAATCTTCTCACAGATTTTTAGTTTTTGTATAATTGGCTTTAGATGCGACCTTAATGTACAGTTGAGCAGATATTGTCAAATTGTTCCCTAGATGGAACTTTCTTAATATGGCTTGGATATGCACCAAAATGAGCTCAGATGTACACAAAAATAAATGCTATCTGCTGGTGCCAACCAATCTTCTCACAGATTTTTAGTTTTTGTATAATTGGCTTTAGATGCGACCTTAATGTACAGTTGAGCAGATATTGTCAAAATTGTTCCCACGATGGAACTTTCTTAATATGGCTTGGATATGCACCGAAATGAGCTCAAATGTACACAAAAATAAATGCTATCTGCTGGTGGCAACCAATCTTCTCACAGATTTTTAGTGTTTGTATAATTGGCTTTAGATGCGACCTTAATGTACAGTTGAGCAGATATTGTCAAAATTGTTCCCACGATGGAACTTTCTTAATATGGCTTGGATATGCACCGAAATGAGCTCAAATGTACACAAAAATAAATGCTATCTGCTGGTGGCAACCAATCTTCTCACAGTTTTTTAGTGTTTGTATAATTGGCTTTAAATGCGACCTTAATGTACAGTTGAGCAGATATTGTCAAATTGTTCCCACGATGGAACTTTCTTAATATGGCTTGGATATGCACCAACATGAGCTCAAATGTACACAAAAATAAATGCTATCTGCTGGTGCCAACCAATCTTCTCACAGATTTTTAGTTTTTGTATAATTGGCTTTAGATGCGACCTTAATGTACAGTTGAGCAGATATTGTCAAAATTGTTCCCACGATGGAACTTTCTTAATATGGCTTGGATATGCACCAAAATGAGCTCAAATGTACACAAAAATAATTGCTATCTGCTGGTGCCAAAAAAACTTCTCACATATTTTTAGCTTTTGTATAATTGGCTTTAGATGCGACCTTAATGTACAGTTGAGCAGATATTGTCAAATTGTTCCCACGATGGAACTTTCTTAATATGGCTTGGATATGCACCAAAATGAGCTCAAATGTACACAAAAATAAATGCTATCTGCTGGTGGCAACCAATCTTCTCACAGATTTTTAGTTTTTGTATAATTGGCTTTAGATGCGACCTTAATGTACAGTTGAGCAGATATTGTCAAAATTGTTCCCACGATGGAACTTTCTTAATATGGCTTGGATATGCACCAACATGAGCTCAAATGTACACAAAAATAAATGCTATCTGCTGGTGCCAACCAATCTTCTCCCAGATTTTTAGTTTTTGTATAATTGGCTTTAGATGCGACCTTAATGTACAGTTGAGCAGATATTGTCAAAATTGTTCCCACGATGGAACTTTCTTAATATGGCTTGGATATGCACCAAAATGAGCTCAAATGTACACAAAAATAAATGCTATCTGCTGGTGGCAACCAATCTTCTCACAGATTTTTAGTTTTTGTATAATTGGCTTTAGATGCGACCTTAATGTACAGTTGAGCAGATATTGTCAAATTGTTCCCACTATGAAAATTTCTTAATATGGCTTGGATATGCACCAAAATGAGCTCAAATGTACACAAAAATAAATGCTATCTGCTGGTGCCAACCAATCTTCTCACAGATTTTTAGTTTTTGTATAATTGGCTTTAGATGCGACCTTAATGTACAGTTGAGCAGATATTGTCAAAATTGTTCCCACGATGGAACTTTCTTAATATGGCTTGGATATGCACCAAAATTAGCTCAAATGTACACAAAAATAAATGCTATCTGCTGGTGCCAACCAATCTTCTCACAGATTTTTAGTTTTTGTATAATTGGCTTTAGATGCGACCTTAATGTACAGTTGAGCAGATATTGTCAAATTGTTCCCACGATTGAACGTTCTCAATATGTCTTGGATATGCACCAAAATGAGCTCAAATGTACACAAAAATAAATGCTATCTGCTGGTGCCAACCAATCTTCTCACAGATTTTTAGTTTTTGTATAATTGGCTTTAGATGCGACCTTAATGTACAGTTGAGCAGATATTGTCAAAATTGTTCCCACGATGGAACTTTCTTAATATGGCTTGGATATGCACCGAAATGAGCTCAAATGTACACAAAAATAAATGCTATCTGCTGGTGGCAACCAATCTTCTCACAGATTTTTAGTGTTTGTATAATTGGCTTTAGATGCGACCTTAATGTACAGTTGAGCAGATATTGTCAAAATGGTTCCCACGATGGAACTTTCTTAATATGGCTTGGATATGCACCAAAATGAGCTCAAATGTACACAAAAATAATTGCTATCTGCTGGTGCCAAAAAAATTTCTCACATATTTTTAGCTTTTGTATAATTGGCTTTAGATGCGACCTTAATGTACAGTTGAGCAGATATTGTCAAATTGTTCCCACGATGGAACTTTCTTAATATGGCTTGGATATGCACCAACATGAGCTCAAATGTACACAAAAATAAATGCTATCTGCTGGTGCCAACCAATCTTCTCACAGATTTTTAGTTTTTGTATAATTGGCTTTAGATGCGACCTTAATGTACAGTTGAGCAGATATTGTCAAAATTGTTCCCACGATGGAACTTTCTTAATATGGCTTGGATATGCACCAAAATGAGCTCAAATGTACACCAAAATAAATGCTATCTGCTGGTGGCAACCAATCTTCTCACAGATTTTTAGTTTTTGTATAATTGGCTTTAGATGCGACCTTAATGTACAGTTGAGCAGATATTGTCAAATTGTTCCCACTATGGAAATTTCTTAATATGGCTTGGATATGCACCAAAATGAGCTCAAATGTACACAAAAATAAATGCTATCTGCTGGTGCCAACCAATCTTCTCACAGATTTTTAGTTTTTGTATAATTGGCTTTAGATGCGACCTTAATGTACAGTTGAGCAGATATTGTCAAATTTTTTCCCACGATGGAACGTTTTTAATATGTCTTGGATATGCACCAAAATGAGCTCAAATGTACACAAAAATAAATGCTATCTGCTGGTGGCAACCAATCTTCTCACAGATTTTTAGTTTTTGTATAATTGGCTTTAGATGCGACCTTAATGTACAGTTGAGCAGATATTGTCAAATTGTTCCCACGATGGAACTTTTTTAATATGGCTTGGATATGCACCAAAATGAGCTCAAATGTACACTAAAATAAATGCTATCTGCTGGTGGCAACCAATCTTCTCACAGATATTTAGTTTTTGTATAATTGGCTTTAGATGCGACCTTAATGTACAGTTGAGCAGATATTGTCAAAATTGTTCCCACGATGGAACTTTCTTAATAAGGCTTGGATATGCACCAAAATGAGCTCAAATGTACACCAAAATAAATGCTATCTGCTGGTGGCAACCAATCTTCTCACAGATTTTTAGTTTTTGTATAATTGGCTTTAGATGCGACCTTAATGTACAGTTGAGCAGATATTGTCAAATTGTTCCCACTATGGAAATTTCTTAATATGGCTTGGATATGCACCGAAATGAGCTCAAATGTACACAAAAATAAATGCTATCTGCTGGTGGCAACCAATCTTCTCACAGATTTTTAGTGTTTGTATAATTGGCTTTAGATGCGACCTTAATGTACAGTTGAGCAGATATTGTCAAAATGGTTCCCACGATGGAACTTTCTTAATATGGCTTGGATATGCACCAAAATGAGCTCAAATGTACACAAAAATAATTGCTATCTGCTGGTGCCAAAAAAATTTCTCACATATTTTTAGCTTTTGTATAATTGGCTTTAGATGCGACCTTAATGTACAGTTGAGCAGATATTGTCAAATTGTTCCCACGATGGAACTTTCTTAATATGGCTTGGATATGCACCAACATGAGCTCAAATGTACACAAAAATAAATGCTATCTGCTGGTGCCAACCAATCTTCTCACAGATTTTTAGTTTTTGTATAATTGGCTTTAGATGCGACCTTAATGTACAGTTGAGCAGATATTGTCAAAATTGTTCCCACGATGGAACTTTCTTAATATGGCTTGGATATGCACCAAAATGAGCTCAAATGTACACCAAAATAAATGCTATCTGCTGGTGGCAACCAATCTTCTCACAGATTTTTAGTTTTTGTATAATTGGCTTTAGATGCGACCTTAATGTACAGTTGAGCAGATATTGTCAAATTGTTCCCACTATGGAAATTTCTTAATATGGCTTGGATATGCACCAAAATGAGCTCAAATGTACACAAAAATAAATGCTATCTGCTGGTGCCAACCAATCTTCTCACAGATTTTTAGTTTTTGTATAATTGGCTTTAGATGCGACCTTAATGTACAGTTGAGCAGATATTGTCAAATTTTTTCCCACGATGGAACGTTTTTAATATGTCTTGGATATGCACCAAAATGAGCTCAAATGTACACAAAAATAAATGCTATCTGCTGGTGGCAACCAATCTTCTCACAGATTTTTAGTTTTTGTATAATTGGCTTTAGATGCGACCTTAATGTACAGTTGAGCAGATATTGTCAAATTGTTCCCACGATGGAACTTTTTTAATATGGCTTGGATATGCACCAAAATGAGCTCAAATGTACACTAAAGTAAATGCTATCTGCTGGTGGCAACCAATCTTCTCACAGATATTTAGTTTTTGTATAATTGGCTTTAGATGCGACCTTAATGTACAGTTGAGCAGATATTGTCAAAATTGTTCCCACGATGGAACTTTCTTAATAAGGCTTGGATATGCACCAAAATGAGCTCAAATGTACACCAAAATAAATGCTATCTGCTGGTGGCAACCAATCTTCTCACAGATTTTTAGTTTTTGTATAATTGGCTTTAGATGCGACCTTAATGTACAGTTGAGCAGATATTGTCAAATTGTTCCCACTATGGAAATTTCTTAATATGGCTTGGATATGCACCAAAATGAGCTCAAATGTACACAAAAATAAATGCTATCTGCTGGTGCCAACCAATCTTCTCACAGATTTTTAGTTTTTGTATAATTGGCTTTAGATGCGACCTTAATGTACAGTTGAGCAGATATTGTCAAAATTTTTCCCACGATGGAACTTTCTTAATATGGCTTGGATATGCACCAAAATTAGCTCAAATGTACACAAAAATAAATGCTATCTGCTGGTGGCAACCAATCTTCTCACAGATTTTTAGATTTTGTATAATTGGCTTTAGATGCGACCTTAATGTACAGTTGAGCAGATATTGTCAAATTGTTCCCACGATTGAACGTTCTCAATATGTCTTGGATATGCACCAAAATGAGCTCAAATGTACACAAAAATAAATGCTATCTGCTGGTGGCAACCAATCTTCTCACAGATTTTTAGTTTTTGTATAATTGGCTTTAGATGCGACCTTAATGTACAGTTGAGCAGATATTGTCAAATTGTTCCCACGATGGAACTTTCTTAATATGGCTTGGATATGCACCAAAATGAGCTCAAATGTACACAAAAATAAATGCTATCTGCTGGTGCCAACCAATCTTCTCACAGATTTTTAGTTTTTGTATAATTGGCTTTAGATGCGACCTTAATGTACAGTTGAGCAGATATTGTCAAAATTGTTCCCTAGATGGAACTTTCTTAATATGGCTTGGATATGCACCAAAATTAGCTCAAATGTACACTAAAATAAATGCTATCTGCTGGTGGCAACCAATCTTCTCACAGATATTTAGTTTTTGTATAATTGGCTTTAGATGCGACCTTAATGTACAGTTGAGCAGATATTGTCAAATTGTTCCCACGATGGAACTTTCTTAATATGGCTTGGATATGCGCCAAAATGAGCTCAAATGTACACAAAAATAAATGCTATCTGCTGGTGGCAACCAATCTTCTCACAGATTTTTAGTTTTTGTATAATTGGCTTTAGATGCGACCTTAATGTACAGTTGAGCAGATATTGTCAAATTATTCCCACGATGGAACTTTCTTAATATGGCTTGGATATGCACCAAAATGAGCTCAAATGTACACAAAAATAAATGCTATCTGCTGTTGGCAACCAATCTTCTCACAGATTTTTAGTTTTTGTATAATTGGCTTTAGATGCGACCTTAATGTACAGTTGAGCATATATTGTCAAATTGTTCCCACGATTGAACGTTCTCAATATGGCTTGGATATGCACCAAAATGAGCTCAAATGTACACAAAAATAAATGCTATCTGCTGGTGCCAACCAATCTTCTCACAGATTTTTAGTTTTTGTATAATTGGCTTTAGATGCGACCTTAATGTACAGTTGAGCAGATATTGTCAAATTGTTCCCACGATGGAACTTTCTTAATATGGCTTGGATATGCACCAAAATGAGCTCAGATGTACACAAAAATAAATGCTATCTGCTGGTGCCAACCAATCTTCTCACAGATTTTTAGTTTTTGTATAATTGGCTTTAGATGCGACCTTAATGTACAGTTGAGCAGATATTGTCAAAATTGTTCCCACGATGGAACTTTCTTAATATGGCTTGGATATGCACCGAAATGAGCTCAAATGTACACAAAAATAAATGCTATCTGCTGGTGCCAACCAATCTTCTCACAGATTTTTAGTTTTTGTATAATTGGCTTAAGATGCGACCTTAATGTACAGTTGAGCAGATATTGTCAAATTGTTCCCACGATGGAACTTTCTTAATATGGCTTGGATATGCACCAACATGAGCTCAAATGTACACAAAAATAAATGCTATCTGCTGGTGCCAACCAATCTTCTCACATATTTTTAGTTTTTGTATAATTGGCTTTAGATGCGACCTTAATGTACAGTTGAGCAGATATTGTCAAATTATTCCCACAATGGAACTTTCTTAATATGGCTTGGATATGCACCAAAATGAGCTCAAATGTACACAAAAATAAATGCTATCTGCTGTTGGCAACCAATCTTCTCACAGATTTTTAGTTTTTGTATAATTGGCTTTAGATGCGACCTTAATGTACAGTTGAGCAGATATTGTCAAATTGTTCCCACGATTGAACGTTCTCAATATGGCTTGGATATGCACCAACATGAGCTCAAATGTACACAAAAATAAATGCTATCTGCTGGTGGCAACCAATCTTCTCACAGATTTTTAGTTTTTGTATGATTGGCTTTAGATGCGACCTTAATGTACAGTTGAGCAGATATTGTCAAATTGTTCCCACGATGGAACTTTCTTAATATGGCTTGGATATGCACCAAAATGAGCTCAGATGTACACAAAAGTAAATGCTATCTGCTGGTGCCAACCAATCTTCTCACAGATTTTTAGTTTTTGTATAATTGGCTTTAGATGCGACCTTAATGTACAGTTGAGCAGATATTGTCAAAATTGTTCCCACGATGGAACTTTCTTAATATGGCTTGGATATGCACCGAAATGAGCTCAAATGTACACAAAAATAAATGCTATCTGCTGGTGGCAACCAATCTTCTCACAGATTTTTAGTTTTTGTATAATTGGCTTTAAATGCGACCTTAATGTACAGTTGAGCAGATATTGTCAAATTGTTCCCACGATGGAACTTTCTTAATATGGCTTGGATATGCACCAACATGAGCTCAAATGTACACAAAAATAAATGCTATCTGCTGGTGCCAACCAATCTTCTCACAGATTTTTAGTTTTTGTATAATTGGCTTTAGATGCGACCTTAATGTACAGTTGAGCAGATATTGTCAAAATTGTTCCCACGATGGAACTTTCTTAATATGGCTTGGATATGCACCAAAATGAGCTCAAATGTACACAAAAATAATTGCTATCTGCTGGTGCCAAAAAAATTTCTCACATATTTTTAGCTTTTGTATAATTGGCTTTAGATGCGACCTTAATGTACAGTTGAGCAGATATTGTCAAATTGTTCCCACCATGGAACTTTCTTAATATGGCTTGGATATGCACCAACATGAGCTCAAATGTACACAAAAATAAATGCTATCTGCTGGTGCCAACCAATCTTCTCACAGATTTTTAGTTTTTGTATAATTGGCTTTAGATGCGACCTTAATGTACAGTTGAGCAGATATTGTCAAAATTGTTCCCACGATGGAACTTTCTTAATATGGCTTGGATATGCACCAAAATGAGCTCAAATGTACACAAAAATAAATGCTATCTGCTGGTGCCAACCAATCTTCTCACAGATTTTTAGTTTTTGTATAATTGGCTTTAGATGCGACCTTAATGTACAGTTGAGCAGATATTGTCAAATTGTTCCCACTATGGAAAATTCTTAATATGGCTGGGATATGCACCAAAATGAGCTCAAATGTACACAAAAATAAATGCTATCTGCTGGTGCCAACCAATCTTCTCACAGATTTTTAGTTTTTGTATAATTGGCTTTAGATGCGACCTTAATGTACAGTTGAGCAGATATTGTCAAAATTTTTCCCACGATGGAACTTTCTTAATATGGCTTGGATATGCACCAAAATGAGCTCAAATGTACACAAAAATAAATGCTATCTGCTGGTGGCAACCAATCTTCTCACAGATTTTTAGTTTTTGTATAATTGGCTTTAGATGCGACCTTAATGTACAGTTGAGCAGATATTGTCAAATTGTTCCCACGATGGAACTTTCTTAATATGGCTTGGATATGCACCAAAATGAGCTCAGATGTACACAAAAATAAATGCTATCTGCTGGTGGCAACCAATCTTCTCACAGATATTTAGTTTTTGTATAATTGGCTTTAGATGCGACCTTAATGTACAGTTGAGCAGATATTGTCAAATTGTTCCCACGATGGAACTTTCTTAATATGGCTTGGATATGCACCGAAATGAGCTCAAATGTACACAAAAATAAATGCTATCTGCTGGTGGCAACCAATCTTCTCACAGATTTTTAGTGTTTGTATAATTGGCTTTAGATGCGACCTTAATGTACAGTTGAGCAGATATTGTCAAATTATTCCCACGATGGAACTTTCTTAATATGGCTTGGATATGCACCAACATGAGCTCAAATGTACACAAAAATAAATGCTATCTGCTGTTGGCAACCAATCTTCTCACAGATTTTTAGTTTTTGTATAATTGGCTTTAGATGCGACCTTAATGTACAGTTGAGCAGATATTGTCAAATTGTTCCCACGATGGAACTTTCTTAATATGGCTTGGATATGCACCAAAATGAGCTCAGATGTACACAAAAATAAATGCTATCTGCTGGTGGCAACCAATCTTCTCACAGATTTTTAGTTTTTGTATAATTGGCTTTAAATGCGACCTTAATGTACAGTTGAGCAGATATTGTCAAATTGTTCCCACGATGGAACTTTCTTAATATGGCTTGGATATGCACCAACATGAGCTCAAATGTACACAAAAATAAATGCTATCTGCTGGTGCCAACCAATCTTCTCACAGATTTTTAGTTTTTGTATAATTGGCTTTAGATGCGACCTTAATGTACAGTTGAGCTGATATTGTCAAAATTGTTCCCACGATGGAACTTTCTTAATATGGCTTGGATATGCACCAAAATGAGCTCAAATGTACACAAAAATAATTGCTATCTGCTGGTCCAAAAAAATTTCTCACATATTTTTAGCTTTTGTATAATTGGCTTTAGATGCGACGTTAATGTACAGTTGAGCAGATATTGTCAAATTGTTCCCACGATGGAACTTTCTTAATATGGCTTGGATATGCACCAACATGAGCTCAAATGTACACAAAAATAAATGCTATCTGCTGGTGCCAACCAATCTTCTCACAGATTTTTAGTTTTTGTATAATTGGCTTTAGATGCGACCTTAATGTACAGTTGAGCAGATATTGTCAAAATTGTTCCCACGATGGAACTTTCTTAATATGGCTTGGATATGCACCAAAATGAGCTCAAATGTACACAAAAATAAATGCTATCTGCTGGTGGCAACCAATCTTCTCACAGATTTTTAGTTTTTGTATAATTGGCTTTAGATGCGACCTTAATGTACAGTTGAGCAGATATTGTCAAATTGTTCCCACTATGGAAATTTCTTAATATGGCTTGGATATGCACCAAAATGAGCTCAAATGTACACAAAAATAAATGCTATCTGCTGGTGCCAACCAATCTTCTCACAGATTTTTAGTTTTTGTATAATTGGCTTTAGATGCGACCTTAATGTACAGTTGAGCAGATATTGTCAAAATTGTTCCCACGATGGAACTTTCTTAATATGGCTTGGATATGCACCAAAATTAGCTCAAATGTACACAAAAATAAATGCTATCTGCTGGTGGCAACCAATCTTCTCACAGATTTTTAGTTTTTGTATAATTGGCTTTAGATGCGACCTTAATGTACAGTTGAGCAGATATTGTCAAATTGTTCCCACGATGGAACTTTCTTAATATGGCTTGGATATGCACCAAAATGAGCTCAAATGTACACAAAAATAAATGCTATCTGCTGGTGCCAACCAATCTTCTCACAGATTTTTAGTTTTTGTATAATTGGCTTTAGATGCGACCTTAATGTACAGTTGAGCAGATATTGTCAAAATTGTTCCCACGATGGAACTTTCTTAATATGGCTTGGATATGCACCAAAATTAGCTCAAATGTACACAAAAATAAATGCTATCTGCTGGTGGCAACCAATCTTCTCACAGATTTTTAGTTTTTGTATAATTGGCTTTAGATGCGACCTTAATGTACAGTTGAGCAGATATTGTCAAATTGTTCCCACGATTGAACGTTCTCAATATGTCTTGGATATGCACCAAAATGAGCTCAAATGTACACAAAAATAAATGCTATCTGCTGGTGCCAACCAATCTTCTCACAGATTTTTAGTTTTTGTATAATTGGCTTTAGATGCGACCTTAATGTACAGTTGAGCAGATATTGTCAAAATTGTTCCCACGATGGAACTTTCTTAATATGGCTTGGATATGCACCGAAATGAGCTCAAATGTACACAAAAATAAATGCTATCTGCTGGTGGCAACCAATCTTCTCACAGATTTTTAGTGTTTGTATAATTGGCTTTAAATGCGACCTTAATGTACAGTTGAGCAGATATTGTCAAATTGTTCCCACGATGGAACTTTCTTAATATGGCTTGGATATGCACCAACATGAGCTCAAATGTACACAAAAATAAATGCTATCTGCTGGTGCCAACCAATCTTCTCACAGATTTTTAGTTTTTGTATAATTGGCTTTAGATGCGACCTTAATGTACAGTTGAGCAGATATTGTCAAAATTGTTCCCACGATGGAACTTTCTTAATATGGCTTGGATATGCACCAAAATGAGCTCAAATGTACACAAAAATAATTGCTATCTGCTGGTGCAAAAAAAATTTCTCACATATTTTTAGCTTTTGTATAATTGGCTTTAGATGCGACCTTAATGTACAGTTGAGCAGATATTGTCAAATTGTTCCCACGATGGAACTTTCTTAATATGGCTTGGATATGCACCAACATGAGCTCAAATGTACACAAAAATAAATGCTATCTGCTGGTGCCAACCAATCTTCTCACAGATTTTTAGTTTTTGTATAATTGGCTTTAGATGCGACCTTAATGTACAGTTGAGCAGATATTGTCAAATTGTTCCCACTATGGAAATTTCTTAATATGGCTTGGATATGCACCAAAATGAGCTCAAATGTACACAAAAATAAATGCTATCTGCTGGTGCCAACCAATCTTCTCACAGATTTTTAGTTTTTGTATAATTGGCTTTAGATGCGACCTTAATGTACAGTTGAGCAGATATTGTCAAAATTTTTCCCACGATGGAACTTTCTTAATATGGCTTGGATATGCACCAAAATTAGCTCAAATGTACACAAAAATAAATGCTATCTGCTGGTGGCAACCAATCTTCTCACAGATTTTTAGTTTTTGTATAATTGGCTTTAGATGCGACCTTAATGTACAGTTGAGCAGATATTGTCAAATTGTTCCCACGATTGAACGTTCTCAATATGTCTTGGATATGCACCAAAATGAGCTCAAATGTACACAAAAATAAATGCTATCTGCTGGTGGCAACCAATCTTCTCACAGATTTTTAGTTTTTGTATAATTGGCTTTAGATGCGACCTTAATGTACAGTTGAGCAGATATTGTCAAATTGTTCCCACGATGGAACTTTCTTAATATGGCTTGGATATGCACCAAAATGAGCTCAAATGTACACAAAAATAAATGCTATCTGCTGGTGCCAACCAATCTTCTCACAGATTTTTAGTTTTTGTATAATTGGCTTTAGATGCGACCTTAATGTACAGTTGAGCAGATATTGTCAAAATTGTTCCCTAGATGGAACTTTCTTAATATGGCTTGGATATGCACCAAAATTAGCTCAAATGTACACTAAAATAAATGCTATCTGCTGGTGGCAACCAATCTTCTCACAGATATTTAGTTTTTGTATAATTGGCTTTAGATGCGACCTTAATGTACAGTTGAGCAGATATTGTCAAATTGTTCCCACGATGGAACTTTCTTAATATGGCTTGGATATGCGCCAAAATGAGCTCAAATGTACACAAAAATAATTGCTATCTGCTGGTGGCAACCAATCTTCTCACAGATTTTTAGTTTTTGTATAATTGGCTTTAGATGCGACCTTAATGTACAGTTGAGCAGATATTGTCAAATTATTCCCACGATGGAACTTTCTTAATATGGCTTGGATATGCACCAAAATGAGCTCAAATGTACACAAAAATAAATGCTATCTGCTGTTGGCAACCAATCTTCTCACAGATTTTTAGTTTTTGTATAATTGGCTTTAGATGCGACCTTAATGTACAGTTGAGCAGATATTGTCAAATTGTTCCCACGATTGAACGTTCTCAATATGGCTTGGATATGCACCAAAATGAGCTCAAATGTACACAAAAATAAATGCTATCTGCTGGTGGCAACCAATCTTCTCACAGATTTTTTGTTTTTGTATAATTGGCTTTAGATGCGACCTTAATGTACAGTTGAGCAGATATTGTCAAATTGTTCCCACGATGGAACTTTCTTAATATGGCTTGGATATGCACCAAAATGAGCTCAAATGTACACAAAAATAAATGCTATCTGCTGGTGCCAACCAATCTTCTCACAGATTTTTAGTTTTTGTATAATTGGCTTTAGATGCGACCTTAATGTACAGTTGAGCAGATATTGTCAAAATTGTTCCCTAGATGGAACTTTCTTAATATGGCTTGGATATGCACCAAAATTAGCTCAAATGTACACTAAATTAAATGCTATCTGCTGGTGGCAACCAATCTTCTCACAGATATTTAGTTTTTGTATAATTGGCTTTAGATGCGACCTTAATGTACAGTTGAGCAGATATTGTCAAATTGTTCCCACGATGGAACTTTCTTAATATGGCTTGGATATGCGCCAAAATGAGCTCAAATGTACACAAAAATAAATGCTATCTGCTGGTGGCAACCAATCTTCTCACAGATTTTTAGTTTTTGTATAATTGGCTTTAGATGCGACCTTAATGTACAGTTGAGCAGATATTGTCAAATTATTCCCACGATGGAACTTTCTTAATATGGCTTGGATATGCACCAAAATGAGCTCAAATGTACACAAAAATAAATGCTATCTGCTGTTGGCAACCAATCTTCTCACAGATTTTTAGTTTTTGTATAATTGGCTTTAGATGCGACCTTAATGTACAGTTGAGCAGATATTGTCAAATTGTTCCCACGATTGAACGTTCTCAATATGGCTTGGATATGCACCAAAATGAGCTCAAATGTACACAAAAATAAATGCTATCTGCTGGTGGCAACCAATCTTCTCACAGATTTTTTGTTTTTGTATAATTGGCTTTAGATGCGACCTTAATGTACAGTTGAGCAGATATTGTCAAATTGTTCCCACGATGGAACTTTCTTAATATGGCTTGGATATGCACCAAAATGAGCTCAGATGTACACAAAAATAAATGCTATCTGCTGGTGGCAACCAATCTTCTCACAGATTTTTAGTTTTTGTATAATTGGCTTTAGATGCGACCTTAATGTACAGTTGAGCAGATATTGTCAAAATTGTTCCCACGATGGAACTTTCTTAATATGGCTTGGATATGCACCGAAATGAGCTCAAATGTACACAAAAATAAATGCTATCTGCTGGTGGCAACCAATCTTCTCACAGATTTTTAGTGTTTGTATAATTGGCTTTAAATGCGACCTTAATGTACAGTTGAGCAGATATTGTCAAATTGTTCCCACGATGGAACTTTCTTAATATGGCTTGGATATGCACCAACATGAGCTCAAATGTACACAAAAATAAATGCTATCTGCTGGTGCCAACCAATCTTCTCACAGATTTTTAGTTTTTGTATAATTGGCTTTAGATGCGACCTTAATGTACAGTTGAGCAGATATTGTCAAAATTGTTCCCACGATGGAACTTTCTTAATATGGCTTTGATATGCACCAAAATGAGCTCAAATGTACACAAAAATAATTGCTATCTGCTGGTGCCAAAAAAATTTCTCACATATTTTTAGCTTTTGTATAATTGGCTTTAGATGCGACCTTAATGTACAGTTGAGCAGATATTGTCAAAATGTTCCCACGATGGAACTTTCTTAATATGGCTTGGATATGCACCAACATGAGCTCAAATGTACACAAAAATAAATGCTATCTGCTGGTGCCAACCAATCTTTTCACAGATTTTTAGTTTTTGTATAATTGGCTTTAGATGCGACCTTAATGTACAGTTGAGCAGATATTGTCAAAATTGTTCCCACGATGGAACTTTCTTAATATGGCTTGGATATGCACCAAAATGAGCTCAAATGTACACAAAAATAAATGCTATCTGCTGGTGGCAACCAATCTTCTCACAGATTTTTAGTGTTTGTATAATTGGCTTTAAATGCGACCTTAATGTACAGTTGAGCAGATATTGTCAAATTATTCCCACGATGGAACTTTCTTAATATGGCTTGGATATGCACCAAAATGAGCTCAAATGTACACAAAAATAAATGCTATCTGCTGTTGGCAACCAATCTTCTCACAGATTTTTAGTTTTTGTATAATTGGCTTTAGATGCGACCTTAATGTACAGTTGAGCAGATATTGTCAAATTGTTCCCACGATTGAACGTTCTCAATATGGCTTGGATATGCACCAAAATGAGCTCAAATGTACACAAAAATAAATGCTATCTGCTGGTGGCAACCAATCTTCTCACAGATTTTTTGTTTTTGTATAATTGGCTTTAGATGCGACCTTAATGTACAGTTGAGCAGATATTGTCAAATTGTTCCCACGATGGAACTTTCTTAATATGGCTTGGATATGCACCAAAATGAGCTCAGATGTACACAAAAATAAATGCTATCTGCTGGTGCCAACCAATCTTCTCACAGATTTTTAGTTTTTGTATAATTGGCTTTAGATGCGACCTTAATGTACAGTTGAGCAGATATTGTCAAAATTGTTCCCACGATGGAACTTTCTTAATATGGCTTGGATATGCACCGAAATGAGCTCAAATGTACACAAAAATAAATGCTATCTGCTGGTGGCAACCAATCTTCTCACAGATTTTTAGTGTTTGTATAATTGGCTTTAAATGCGACCTTAATGTACAGTTGAGCAGATATTGTCAAATTGTTCCCACGATGGAACTTTCTTAATATGGCTTGGATATGCACCAACATGAGCTCAAATGTACACAAAAATAAATGCTATCTGCTGGTGCCAACCAATCTTCTCACAGATTTTTAGTTTTTGTATAATTGGCTTTAGATGCGACCTTAATGTACAGTTGAGCAGATATTGTCAAAATTGTTCCCACGATGGAACTTTCTTAATATGGCTTTGATATGCACCAAAATGAGCTCAAATGTACACAAAAATAATTGCTATCTGCTGGTGCCAAAAAAATTTCTCACATATTTTTAGCTTTTGTATAATTGGCTTTAGATGCGACCTTAATGTACAGTTGAGCAGATATTGTCAAATTGTTCCCACGATGGAACTTTCTTAATATGGCTTGGATATGCACCAACATGAGCTCAAATGTACACAAAAATAAATGCTATCTGCTGGTGCCAACCAATCTTCTCACAGATTTTTAGTTTTTGTATAATTGGCTTTAGATGCGACCTTAATGTACAGTTGAGCAGATATTGTCAAAAGTGTTCCCACGATGGAACTTTCTTAATATGGCTTGGATATGCACCAAAATGAGCTCAAATGTACACAAAAATAAATGCTATCTGCTGGTGCCAACCAATCTTCTCACAGATTTTTAGTTTTTGTATAATTGGCTTTAGATGCGACCTTAATGTACAGTTGAGCAGATATTGTCAAATTGTTCCCACGATGGAACTTTCTTAATATGGCTTGGATATGCACCAACATGAGCTCAAATGTACACAAAAATAAATGCTATCTGCTGGTGGCAACCAATCTTCTCACAGATTTTTAGTTTTTGTATAATTGGCTTTAGATGCGACCTTAATGTACAGTTGAGCAGATATTGTCAAAATTGTTCCCACGATGGAACTTTCTTAATATGGCTTGGATATGCACCAAAATGAGCTCAAATGTACACAAAAATAAATGCTATCTGCTGGTGGCAACCAATCTTCTCACAGATTTTTAGTTTTTGTATAATTGGCTTTAGATGCGACCTTAATGTACAGTTGAGCAGATATTGTCAAATTGTTCCCACTATGGAAATTTCTTAATATGGCTTGGATATGCACCAAAATGAGCTCAAATGTACACAAAAATAAATGCTATCTGCTGGTGCCAACCAATCTTCTCACAGATTTTTAGTTTTTGTATAATTGGCTTTAGATGCGACCTTAATGTACAGTTGAGCAGATATTGTCAAAATTGTTCCCACGATGGAACTTTCTTAATATGGCTTGGATATGCACCAAAATTAGCTCAAATGTACACAAAAATAAATGCTATCTGCTGTTGGCAACCAATCTTCTCACAGATTTTTAGTTTTTGTATAATTGGCTTTAGATGCGACCTTAATGTACAGTTGAGCAGATATTGTCAAATTGTTCCCACGATTGAACGTTCTCAATATGGCTTGGATATGCACCAAAATGAGCTCAAATGTACACAAAAATAAATGCTATCTGCTGGTGGCAACCAATCTTCTCACAGATTTTTAGTTTTTGTATAATTGGCTTTAGATGCGACCTTAATGTACAGTTGAGCAGATATTGTCAAATTGTTCCCACGATGGAACTTTCTTAATATGGCTTGGATATGCACCAAAATGAGCTCAAATGTACACAAAAATAAATGCTATCTGCTGGTGCCAACCAATCTTCTCACAGATTTTTAGTTTTTGTATAATTAGCTTTAGATGCGACCTTAATGTACAGTTGAGCAGATATTGTCAAAATTGTTCCCACGATGGAACTTTCTTAATATGGCTTGGATATGCACCAAAATGAGCTCAAATGTACACAAAAATAAATGCTATCTGCTGGTGCCAACCAATCTTCTCACAGATTTTTAGTTTTTGTATAATTGGCTTTAAATGCGACCTTAATGTACAGTTGAGCAGATATTGTCAAATTGTTCCCACGATGGAACTTTCTTAATATGGCTTGGATATGCGCGAAAATGAGCTCAAATGTACACAAAAATAAATGCTATCTGCTGGTGCCAACCAATCTTCTCACAGATTTTTAGTTTTTGTATAATTGGCTTTAGATGCGACCTTAATGTACAGTTGAGCAGATATTGTCAAAATTGTTCCCACGATGGAACTTTCTTAATATGGCTTGGATATGCACCAAAATGAGCTCAAATGTACACAAAAATAATTGCTATCTGCTGGTGCCAAAAAAAATTCTCACATATTTTTAGCTTTTGTATAATTGGCTTTAGATGCGACCTTAATGTACAGTTGAGCAGATATTGTTAAATTGTTCCCACGATGGAACTTTCTTAATATGGCTTGGATATGCACCAACATGAGCTCAAATGTACACAAAAATAAATGCTATCTGCTGGTGCCAACCAATCTTCTCACAGATTTTTAGTTTTTGTATAATTGGCTTTAGATGCGACCTTAATGTACAGTTGAGCAGATATTGTCAAAATTGTTCCCACGATGGAACTTTCTTAATATGGCTTGGATATGCACCAAAATGAGCTCAAATGTACACAAAAATAAATGCTATCTGCTGGTGGCAACCAATCTTCTCACAGATTTTTAGTTTTTGTATAATTGGCTTTAGATGCGACCTTAATGTACAGTTGAGCAGATATTGTCAAATTGTTCCCACGATGGAACGTTCTCAATATGGCTTGGATATGCACCAAAATGAGCTCAAATATACACAAAAATAAATGCTATCTGCTGGTGGCAACCAATCTTCTCACAGATTTTTAGTTTTTGTATAATTGGCTTTAGATGCGACCTTAGTGTACAGTTGAGCAGATATTGTCAAATTGTTCCCACGATGGAACTTTCTTAATATGGCTTGGATATGCGCGAAAATGAGCTCAAATGTACACAAAAATAAATGCTATCTGCTGGTGCCAACCAATCTTCTCACAAATTTTGAGTTTTTGTATAATTGGCTTTAGATGCGACCTTAATGTACAGTTGAGCAGATATTGTCAAATTGTTCCCACGATGGAACTTTCTAAATATGGCTTGGATATGCACCAAAATGAGCTCAAATGTACACAAAAATAATTGCTATCTGCTGGTGCCAAAAAAATTTCTCACATATTTTTAGCTTTTGTATAATTGGCTTTAGATGCGACCTTAATGTACAGTTGAGCAGATATTGTCAAATTGTTCCCACGATGGAACTTTCTTAATATGGCTTGGATATGCACCAACATGAGCTCAAATGTACACAAAAATAAATGCTATCTGCTGGTGCCAACCAATCTTCTCACAGATTTTTAGTTTTTGTATAATTGGCTTTAGATGCGACCTTAATGTACAGTTGAGCAGATATTGTCAAAATTGTTCCCACGATGGAACTTTCTTAATATGGCTTGGATATGCACCAAAATGAGCTCAAATGTACACAAAAATAAATGCTATCTGCTGGTGCCAACCAATCTTCTCACAGATTTTTAGTTTTTGTATAATTGGCTTTAGATGCGACCTTAATGTACAGTTGAGCAGATATTGTCAAATTGTTCCCACGATGGAACGTTCTCAATATGGCTTGGATATGCACCAAAATGAGCTCAAATGTACACAAAAATAAATGCTATCTGCTGGTGGCAACCAATCTTCTCACAGATTTTTAGTTTTTGTATAATTGGCTTTAAATGCGACCTTAATGTACAGTTGAGCAGATATTGTCAAATTGTTCCCACGATGGAACTTTCTTAATATGGCTTGGATATGCGCGAAAATGAGCTCAAATGTACACAAAAATAAATGCTATCTGCTGGTGCCAACCAATCTTCTCACAGATTTTTAGTTTTTGTATAATTGGCTTTAGATGCGACCTTAATGTACAGTTGAGCAGATATTGTCAAAATTGTTCCCACGATGGAACTTTCTTAATATGGCTTGGATATGCACCGAAATGAGCTCAAATGTACACAAAAATAAATGCTATCTGCTGGTGGCAACCAATCTTCTCACAGATTTTTAGTGTTTGTATAATTGGCTTTAAATGCGACCTTAATGTACAGTTGAGCAGATATTGTCAAATTGTTCCCACGATGGAACTTTCTTAATATGGCTTGGATATGCACCAACATGAGCTCAAATGTACACAAAAATAAATGCTATCTGCTGGTGCCAACCAATCTTCTCACAGATTTTTAGTTTTTGTATAATTGGCTTTAGATGCGACCTTAATGTACAGTTGAGCAGATATTGTCAAAATTGTTCCCACGATGGAACTTTCTTAATATGGCTTTGATATGCACCAAAATGAGCTCAAATGTACACAAAAATAATTGCTATCTGCTGGTGCCAAAAAAATTTCTCACATATTTTTAGCTTTTGTATAATTGGCTTTAGATGCGACCTTAATGTACAGTTGAGCAGATATTGTCAAATTGTTCCCACGATGGAACTTTCTTAATATGGCTTGGATATGCACCAACATGAGCTCAAATGTACACAAAAATAAATGCTATCTGCTGGTGCCAACCAATCTTCTCACAGATTTTTAGTTTTTGTATAATTGGCTTTAGATGCGACCTTAATGTACAGTTGAGCAGATATTGTCAAAAGTGTTCCCACGATGGAACTTTCTTAATATGGCTTGGATATGCACCAAAATGAGCTGAAATGTACACAAAAATAAATGCTATCTGCTGGTGCCAACCAATCTTCTCACAGATTTTTAGTTTTTGTATAATTGGCTTTAGATGCGACCTTAATGTACAGTTGAGCAGATATTGTCAAATTGTTCCCACGATGGAACTTTCTTAATATGGCTTGGATATGCACCAACATGAGCTCAAATGTACACAAAAATAAATGCTATCTGCTGGTGCCAACCAATCTTCTCACAGATTTTTAGCTTTTGTATAATTGGCTTTAGATGCGACCTTAATGTACAGTTGAGCAGATATTGTCAAAATTGTTCCCACGATGGAACTTTCTTAATATGGCTTGGATATGCACCAAAATGAGCTCAAATGTACACAAAAATAAATGCTATCTGCTGGTGGCAACCAATCTTCTCACAGATTTTTAGTTTTTGTATAATTGGCTTTAGATGCGACCTTAATGTACAGTTGAGCAGATATTGTCAAATTGTTCCCACTATGGAAATTTCTTAATATGGCTTGGATATGCACCAAAATGAGCTCAAATGTACACAAAAATAAATGCTATCTGCTGGTGCCAACCAATCTTCTCACAGATTTTTAGTTTTTGTATAATTGGCTTTAGATGCGACCTTAATGTACAGTTGAGCAGATATTGTCAAAATTGTTCCCACGATGGAACTTTCTTAATATGGCTTGGATATGCACCAAAATTAGCTCAAATGTACACAAAAATAAATGCTATCTGCTGTTGGCAACCAATCTTCTCACAGATTTTTAGTTTTTGTATAATTGGCTTTAGATGCGACCTTAATGTACAGTTGAGCAGATATTGTCAAATTGTTCCCACGATTGAACGTTCTCAATATGGCTTGGATATGCACCAAAATGAGCTCAAATGTACACAAAAATAAATGCTATCTGCTGGTGGCAACCAATCTTCTCACAGATTTTTAGTTTTTGTATAATTGGCTTTAGATGCGACCTTAATGTACAGTTGAGCAGATATTGTCAAATTGTTCCCACGATGGAACTTTCTTAATATGGCTTGGATATGCACCAAAATGAGCTCAAATGTACACAAAAATAAATGCTATCTGCTGGTGCCAACCAATCTTCTCACAGATTTTTAGTTTTTGTATAATTAGCTTTAGATGCGACCTTAATGTACAGTTGAGCAGATATTGTCAAAATTGTTCCCACGATGGAACTTTCTTAATATGGCTTGGATATGCACCAAAATGAGCTCAAATGTACACAAAAATAAATGCTATCTGCTGGTGCCAACCAATCTTCTCACAGATTTTTAGTTTTTGTATAATTGGCTTTAAATGCGACCTTAATGTACAGTTGAGCAGATATTGTCAAATTGTTCCCACGATGGAACTTTCTTAATATGGCTTGGATATGCGCGAAAATGAGCTCAAATGTACACAAAAATAAATGCTATCTGCTGGTGCCAACCAATCTTCTCACAGATTTTTAGTTTTTGTATAATTGGCTTTAGATGCGACCTTAATGTACAGTTGAGCAGATATTGTCAAAATTGTTCCCACGATGGAACTTTCTTAATATGGCTTGGATATGCACCAAAATGAGCTCAAATGTACACAAAAATAATTGCTATCTGCTGGTGCCAAAAAAAATTCTCACATATTTTTAGCTTTTGTATAATTGGCTTTAGATGCGACCTTAATGTACAGTTGAGCAGATATTGTTAAATTGTTCCCACGATGGAACTTTCTTAATATGGCTTGGATATGCACCAACATGAGCTCAAATGTACACAAAAATAAATGCTATCTGCTGGTGCCAACCAATCTTCTCACAGATTTTTAGTTTTTGTATAATTGGCTTTAGATGCGACCTTAATGTACAGTTGAGCAGATATTGTCAAAATTGTTCCCACGATGGAACTTTCTTAATATGGCTTGGATATGCACCAAAATGAGCTCAAATGTACACAAAAATAAATGCTATCTGCTGGTGCCAACCAATCTTCTCACAGATTTTTAGTTTTTGTATAATTGGCTTTAGATGCGACCTTAATGTACAGTTGAGCAGATATTGTCAAATTGTTCCCACGATGGAACGTTCTCAATATGGCTTGGATATGCACCAAAATGAGCTCAAATGTACACAAAAATAAATGCTATCTGCTGGTGGCAACCAATCTTCTCACAGATTTTTAGTTTTTGTATAATTGGCTTTAGATGCGACCTTAATGTACAGTTGAGCAGATATTGTCAAATTGTTCCCACGATGGAACTTTCTTAATATGGCTTGGATATGCGCGAAAATGAGCTCAAATGTACACAAAAATAAATGCTATCTGCTGGTGCCAACCAATCTTCTCACAAATTTTGAGTTTTTGTATAATTGGCTTTAGATGCGACCTTAATGTACAGTTGAGCAGATATTGTCAAATTGTTCCCACGATGGAACTTTCTTAATATGGCTTGGATATGCACCAAAATGAGCTCAAATGTACACAAAAAAAATTGCTATCTGCTGGTGCCAAAAAAATTTCTCACATATTTTTAGCTTTTGTATAATTGGCTTTAGATGCGACCTTAATGTACAGTTGAGCAGATATTGTCAAATTGTTCCCACGATGGAACTTTCTTAATATGGCTTGGATATGCACCAACATGAGCTCAAATGTACACAAAAATAAATGCTATCTGCTGGTGCCAACCAATCTTCTCACAGATTTTTAGTTTTTGTATAATTGGCTTTAGATGCGACCTTAATGTACAGTTGAGCAGATATTGTCAAAATTGTTCCCACGATGGAACTTTCTTAATATGGCTTGGATATGCACCAAAATGAGCTCAAATGTACACAAAAATAAATGCTATCTGCTGGTGCCAACCAATCTTCTCACAGATTTTTAGTTTTTGTATAATTGGCTTTAGATGCGACCTTAATGTACAGTTGAGCAGATATTGTCAAATTGTTCCCACGATGGAACGTTCTCAATATGGCTTGGATATGCACCAAAATGAGCTCAAATGTACACAAAAATAAATGCTATCTGCTGGTGGCAACCAATCTTCTCACAGATTTTTAGTTTTTGTATAATTGGCTTTAAATGCGACCTTAATGTACAGTTGAGCAGATATTGTCAAATTGTTCCCACGATGGAACTTTCTTAATATGGCTTGGATATGCGCGAAAATGAGCTCAAATGTACACAAAAATAAATGCTATCTGCTGGTGCCAACCAATCTTCTCACAAATTTTGAGTTTTTGTATAATTGGCTTTAGATGCGACCTTAATGTACAGTTGAGCAGATATTGTCAAATTGTTCCCACGATGGAACTTTCTTAATATGGCTTGGATATGCACCAAAATGAGCTCAAATGTACACAAAAATAATTGCTATCTGCTGGTGCCAAAAAAATTTCTCACATATTTTTAGCTTTTGTATAATTGGCTTTAGATGCGACCTTAATGTACAGTTGAGCAGATATTGTCAAATTGTTCCCACGATGGAACTTTCTTAATATGGCTTGGATATGCACCAACATGAGCTCAAATGTACACAAAAATAAATGCTATCTGCTGGTGCCAACCAATCTTCTCACAGATTTTTAGTTTTTGTATAATTGGCTTTAGATGCGACCTTAATGTACAGTTGAGCAGATATTGTCAAAATTGTTCCCACGATGGAACTTTCTTAATATGGCTTGGATATGCACCAAAATGAGCTCAAATGTACACAAAAATAAATGCTATCTGCTGGTGCCAACCAATCTTCTCACAGATTTTTAGTTTTTGTATAATTGGCTGTAGATGCGACCTTAATGTACAGTTGAGCAGATATTGTCAAATTGTTCCCACGATGGAACGTTCTCAATATGGCTTGGATATGCACCAAAATGAGCTCAAATGTACACAAAAATAAATGCTATCTGCTGGTGGCAACCAATCTTCTCACAGATTTTTAGTTTTTGTATAATTGGCTTTAAATGCGACCTTAATGTACAGTTGAGCAGATATTGTCAAATTGTTCCCACGATGGAACTTTCTTAATATGGCTTGGATATGCGCGAAAATGAGCTCAAATGTACACAAAAATAAATGCTATCTGCTGGTGCCAACCAATCTTCTCACAGATTTTGAGTTTTTGTATAATTGGCTTTAGATGCGACCTTAATGTACAGTTGAGCAGATATTGTCAAATTGTTCCCACGATGGAACTTTCTTAATATGGCTTGGATATGCACCAAAATGAGCTCAAATGTACACAAAAATAATTGCTATCTGCTGGTGCCAAAAAAATTTCTCACATATTTTTAGCTTTTGTATAATTGGCTTTAGATGCGACCTTAATGTACAGTTGAGCAGATATTGTCAAATTGTTCCCACGATGGAACTTTCTTAATATGGCTTGGATATGCACCAACATGAGCTCAAATGTACACAAAAATAAATGCTATCTGCTGGTGCCCACCAATCTTCTCACAGATTTTTAGTTTTTGTATAATTGGCTTTAGATGCGACCTTAATGTACAGTTGAGCAGATATTGTCAAAATTGTTCCCACGATGGAACTTTCTTAATATGGCTTGGATATGCACCAAAATGAGCTCAAATGTACACAAAAATAAATGCTATCTGCTGGTGCCAACCAATCTTCTCACAGATTTTTAGTTTTTGTATAATTAGCTTTAGATGCGACCTTAATGTACAGTTGAGCAGATATTGTCAAATTGTTCCCACGATGGAACTTTCTTAATATGGCTTGGATATGCGCGGAAATGAGCTCAAATGTACACAAAAATAAATGCTATCTGCTGGTGCCAACCAATCTTCTCACAGATTTTGAGTTTTTGTATAATTGGCTTTAGATGCGACCTTAATGTACAGTTGAGCAGATATTGTCAAAATTGTTCCCACGATGGAACTTTCTTAATATGGCTTGGATATGCACCAAAATTAGCTCAAATGTACACAAAAATAAATGCTATCTGCGGGTGCCAACCAATCTTCTCACAGATTTTTAGTTTTTGTATAATTAGCTTTAGATGCGACCTTAATGTACAGTTGAGCAGATATTGTCAAATTGTTCCCACGATTGAACGTTCTCAATATGGCATGGATATGCACCAAAATGAGCTCAAATGTACACAAAAATAAATGCTATCTGCTGGTGCCAACCAATCTTCTCACAGATTTTTAGTTTTTGTATAATTGGCTTTAGATGCGACCTTAATGTAGAGTTGAGCAGATATTGTCAAAATTGTTCCCACGATGGAACTTTCTTAATATGGCTTGGATATGCGCCAAAATGAGCTCAAATGTACACAAAAATAAATGCTATCTGCTGGTGGCAACCAATCTTCTCACAGATTTTTAGTTTTTGTATAATTGGCTTTAAATGCGACCTTAATGTACAGTTGAGCAGATATTGTCAAATTGTTCCCACGATGGAACTTTCTTAATATGGCTTGGATATGCGCGAAAATGAGCTCAAATGTACACAAAAATAAATGCTATCTGCTGGTGCCAACCATCTTCTCACAGATTTTGAGTTTTTGTATAATTTGCTTTAGATGCGACCTTAATGTACAGTTGAGCAGATATTGTCAAATTGTTCCCACGATGGAACTTTCTTAATATGGCTTGGATATGCACCAAAATGAGCTCAAATGTACACAAAAATAATTGCTATCTGCTGGTGCCAAAACAATTTCTCACATATTTTTAGCTTTTGTATAATTGGCTTTAGATGCGACCTTAATGTACAGTTGAGCAGATATTGTCAAATTGTTCCCACGATGGAACTTTCTTAATATGGCTTGGATATGCACCAACATGAGCTCAAATGTACACAAAAATAAATGCTATCTGCTGGTGCCAACAAATCTTCTCACAGATTTTTAGTTTTTGTATAATTGGCTTTGGATGCGACCTTAATGTACAGTTGAGCAGATATTGTCAAAATTGTTCCCACGATGGAACTTTCTTAATATGGCTTGGATATGCACCAAAATGAGCTCAAATGTACACAAAAATAAATGCTATCTGCTGGTGCCAACCAATATTCTCACAGATTTTTAGTTTTTGTATAATTGGCTTTAGATGCGACCTTAATGTACAGTTGAGCAGATATTGTCAAATTGTTCCCACTATGGAACTTTCTTAATATGGCTTTGATATGCACCAAAATGAGCTCAAATGTACACAAAAATAAATGCTATCTGCTGGTGCCAACCAATCTTCTCACAGATTTTTAGTTTTTGTATAATTGGCTTTAGATGCGACCTTAATGTACAGTTGAGCAGATATTGTCAAATTGTTCCCACGATGGAACTTTCTTAACATGGCTTGCATATGCACCAAAATGAGCTCAAATGTACACAAAAATAAATGCTATCTGCTGGTGCCAACCAATCTTCTCACAGATTTTTAGTTTTTGTATAATTGGCTTTAGATGCGACCTTAATGTACAGTTGAGCAGATATTGTCAAAATTGTTCCCACGATGGAACTTTCTTAATATGGCTTGGATATGCACCAAAATGAGTTTAAATGTACACAAAAATAAATGCTATCTGCTGGTGCCAACCAATCTTCTCACAGATTTTTAGTTTTTGTATAATTGGCTTTAGATGCGACCTTAATGTACAGTTGAGCAGATATTGTCAAATTGTTCCCACGATGGAACGTTCTCAATATGGCTTGGATATGCACCAAAATGAGCTCAAATGTACACAAAAATAAATGCTATCTGCTGGTGGCAACCAATCTTCTCACAGATTTTTAGTTTTTGTATAATTGGCTTTAAATGCGACCTTAATGTACAGTTGAGCAGATATTGTCAAATTGTTCCCACGATGGAACTTTCTTAATATGGCTTGGATATGCGCGAAAATGAGCTCAAATGTACACAAAAATAAATGCTATCTGCTGGTGCCAACCAATCTTCTCACAAATTTTGAGTTTTTGTGTAATTGGCTTTAGATGCGACCTTAATGTACAGTTGAGCAGATATTGTAAAATTGTTCCCACGATGGAACTTTCTTAATATGGCTTGGATATGCACCAAAATGAGCTCAAATGTACACAAAAATAATTGCTATCTGCTGGTGCCAAAAAAAATTTCTCACATATTTTTAGCTTTTGTATAATTGGCTTTAGATGCGACCTTAATGTACAGTTGAGCAGATATTGTCAAATTGTTCCCACGATGGAACTTTCTTAATATGGCTTGGATATGCACCAACATGAGCTCAAATGTACACAAAAATAAATGCTATCTGCTGGTGCCAACCAATCTTCTCACAGATTTTTAGTTTTTGTATAATTGGCTTTAGATGCGACCTTAATGTACAGTTGAGCAGATATTGTCAAATTGTTCCCACGATGGAACTTTCTTAATATGGCTTGGATATGCACCAAAATGAGCTCAAATGTACACAAAAATAAATGCTATCTGCTGGTGCCAACCAATCTTCTCACAGATTTTTAGTTTTTGTATAATTGGCTTTAGATGCGACCTTAATGTACAGTTGAGCAGATATTGTCAAAATTGTTCCCACGATGGAACTTTCTTAATATGGCTTGGATATGCACCAAAATGAGCTCAAATGTACACAAAAATAAATGCTATCTGCTGGTGGCAACCAATCTTCTCACAGATTTTTAGTTTTTGTATAATTGGCTTTAAATGCGACCTTAATGTACAGTTGAGCAGATATTGTCAAATTGTTCCCACGATTGAACTTTCTTAATATGGCTTGGATATGCGCGAAAATGAGCTCAAATGTACACAAAAATAAATGCTATCTGCTGGTGCCAACCAATCTTCTCACAGATTTTGAGTTTTTGTATAATTGGCTTTAGATGCGACCTTAATGTACAGTTGAGCAGATATTGTCAAATTGTTCCCACGATGGAACTTTCTTAATATGGCTTGGATATGCACCAAAATGAGCTCAAATGTACACAAAAATAATTGCTATCTGCTGGTGCCAAAACAATTTCTCACATATTTTTAGCTTTTGTATAATTGGCTTTAGATGCGACCTTAATGTACAGTTGAGCAGATATTGTCAAATTGTTCCCACGATGGAACTTTCTTAATATGGCTTGGATATGCACCAACATGAGCTCAAATGTACACAAAAATAAATGCTATCTGCTGGTGCCAACCAATATTCTCACAGATTTTTAGTTTTTGTATAATTGGCTTCAGATGCGACCTTAATGTACAGTTGAGCAGATATTGTCAAATTGTTCCCACTATGGAACTTTCTTAATATGGCTTTGATATGCACCAAAATGAGCTCAAATGTACACAAAAATAAATGCTATCTGCTGGTGGCAACCAATCTTCTCACAGATTTTTAGTTTTTGTATAATTGGCTTTAGATGCGACCTTAATGTACAGTTGAGCAGATATTGTCAAAATTGTTCCCACGATGGAACTTTCTTAATATGGCTTGGATATGCACCAAAATGAGCTCAAATGTACACAAAAATAAATGCTATCTGCTGGTGCCAACCAATATTCTCACAGATTTTTAGTTTTTGTATAATTGGCTTTAGATGCGACCTTAATGTACAGTTGAGCAGATATTGTCAAATTGTTCCCACGATGGAACTTTCTTAATATGGCTTTGATATGCACCAAAATGAGCTCAAATGTACACAAAAATAAATGCTATCTGCTGGTGGCAACCAATCTTCTCACAGATTTTTAGTTTTTGTATAATTGGCTTTAAATGCGACCTTAATGTACAGTTGAGCAGATATTGTCAAATTGTTCCCACGATGGAACTTTCTTAATATGGCTTGGATATGCGCGAAAATGAGCTCAAATGTACACAAAAATAAATGCTATCTGCTGGTGCCAACCAATCTTCTCACAAATTTTGAGTTTTTGTGTAATTGGCTTTAGATGCGACCTTAATGTACAGTTGAGCAGATATTGTAAAATTGTTCCCACGATGGAACTTTCTTAATATGGCTTGGATATGCACCAAAATGAGCTCAAATGTACACAAAAATAATTGCTATCTGCTGGTGCCAAAAAAATTTCTCACATATTTTTAGCTTTTGTATAATTGGCTTTAGATGCGACCTTAATGTACAGTTGAGCAGATATTGTCAAATTGTTCCCACGATGGAACTTTCTTAATATGGCTTGGATATGCACCAACATGAGCTCAAATGTACACAAAAATAAATGCTATCTGCTGGTGCCAACCAATCTTCTCACAGATTTTTAGTTTTTGTATAATTGGCTTTAGATGCGACCTTAATGTACAGTTGAGCAGATATTGTCAAATTGTTCCCACGATGGAACTTTCTTAATATGGCTTGGATATGCACCAAAATTAGCTCAAATGTACACAAAAATAAATGCTATCTGCTGGTGCCAACCAATCTTCTCACAGATTTTTAGTTTTTGTATAATTGGCTTTAGATGCGACCTTAATGTACAGTTGAGCAGATATTGTCAAAATTGTTCCCACGATGGAACTTTCTTAATATGGCTTGGATATGCACCAAAATGAGCTCAAATGTACACAAAAATAAATGCTATCTGCTGGTGGCAACCAATCTTCTCACAGATTTTTAGTTTTTGTATAATTGGCTTTAAATGCGACCTTAATGTACAGTTGAGCAGATATTGTCAAATTGTTCCCACGATTGAACTTTCTTAATATGGCTTGGATATGCGCGAAAATGAGCTCAAATGTACACAAAAATAAATGCTATCTGCTGGTGCCAACCAATCTTCTCACAGATTTTGAGTTTTTGTATAATTGGCTTTAGATGCGACCTTAATGTACAGTTGAGCAGATATTGTCAAATTGTTCCCACGATGGAACTTTCTTAATATGGCTTGGATATGCACCAAAATGAGCTCAAATGTACACAAAAATAATTGCTATCTGCTGGTGCCAAAACAATTTCTCACATATTTTTAGCTTTTGTATAATTGGCTTTAGATGCGACCTTAATGTACAGTTGAGCAGATATTGTCAACTTGTTCCCACGATGGAACTTTCTTAATATGGCTTGGATATGCACCAACATGAGCTCAAATGTACACAAAAATAAATGCTATCTGCTGGTGCCAACCAATATTCTCACAGATTTTTAGTTTTTGTATAATTGGCTTTAGATGCGACCTTAATGTACAGTTGAGCAGATATTGTCAAATTGTTCCCACTATGGAACTTTCTTAATATGGCTTTGATATGCACCAAAATGAGCTCAAATGTACACAAAAATAAATGCTATCTGCTGGTGGCAACCAATCTTCTCACAGATTTTTAGTTTTTGTATAATTGGCTTTAGATGCGACCTTAATGTACAGTTGAGCAGATATTGTCAAAATTGTTCCCACGATGGAACTTTCTTAATATGGCTTGGATATGCACCAAAATGAGCTCAAATGTACACAAAAATAAATGCTATCTGCTGGTGCCAACCAATATTCTCACAGATTTTTAGTTTTTGTATAATTGGCTTTAGATGCGACCTTAATGTACAGTTGAGCAGATATTGTCAAATTGTTCCCACGATGGAACTTTCTTAATATGGCTTTGATATGCACCAAAATGAGCTCAAATGTACACAAAAATAAATGCTATCTGCTGGTGGCAACCAATCTTCTCACAGATTTTTAGTTTTTGTATAATTGGCTTTAGATGCGACCTTAATGTACAGTTGAGCAGATATTGTCAAATTGTTCCCACGATTGAACGTTCTCAATATGGCATGGATATGCACCAAAATGAGCTCAAATGTACACAAAAATAAATGCTATCTGCTGGTGCCAACCAATCTTCTCACAGATTTTTAGTTTTTGTATAATTGGCTTTAGATGCGACCTTAATGTACAGTTGAGCAGATATTGTCAAAATTGTTCCCACGATGGAACTTTCTTAATATGGCTTGGATATGCACCAAAATGAGCTCAAATGTACACAAAAATAAATGCTATCTGCTGGTGGCAACCAATCTTCTCACAGATTTTGAGTTTTTGTATAATTGGCTTTAAATGCGACCTTAATGTACAGTTGAGCAGATATTGTCAAATTGTTCCCACGATTGAACTTTCTTAATATGGCTTGGATATGCGCGAAAATGAGCTCAAATGTACACAAAAATAAATGCTATCTGCTGGTGCCAACCAATCTTCTCACAGATTTTGAGTTTTTGTATAATTGGCTTTAGATGCGACCTTAATGTACAGTTGAGCAGATATTGTCAAATTGTTCCCACGATGGAACTTTCTTAATATGGCTTGGATATGCACCAAAATGAGCTCAAATGTACACAAAAATAATTGCTATCTGCTGGTGCCAAAACAATTTCTCACATATTTTTAGCTTTTGTATAATTGGCTTTAGATGCGACCTTAATGTACAGTTGAGCAGATATTGTCAAATTGTTCCCACGATGGAACTTTCTTAATATGGCTTGGATATGCACCAACATGAGCTCAAATGTACACAAAAATAAATGCTATCTGCTGGTGCCAACCAATATTCTCACAGATTTTTGGTTTTTGTATAATTGGCTTTAGATGCGACCTTAATGTACAGTTGAGCAGATATTGTCAAATTGTTCCCACTATGGAACTTTCTTAATATGGCTTTGATATGCACCAAAATGAGCTCAAATGTACACAAAAATAAATGCTATCTGCTGGTGGCAACCAATCTTCTCACAGATTTTTAGTTTTTGTATAATTGGCTTTAGATGCGACCTTAATGTACAGTTGAGCAGATATTGTCAAAATTGTTCCCACGATGGAACTTTCTTAATATGGCTTGGATATGCACCAAAATGAGCTCAAATGTACACAAAAATAAATGCTATCTGCTGGTGCCAACCAATATTCTCACAGATTTTTAGTTTTTGTATAATTGGCTTTAGATGCGACCTTAATGTACAGTTGAGCAGATATTGTCAAATTGTTCCCACTATGGAACTTTCTTAATATGGCTTTGATATGCACCAAAATGAGCTCAAATGTACACACAAATAAATGCTTTCTGCTGGTGGCAACCAATCTTCTCACAGATTTTTAGTTTTTGTATAATTGGCTTTAGATGCGACCTTAATGTACAGTTGAGCAGATATTGTCAAAATTGTTCCCACGATGGAACTTTCTTAATATGGCTTGGATATGCACCAAAATGAGCTCAAATGTACACAAAAATAAATGCTATCTGCTGGTGCCAACCAATATTCTCACAGATTTTTAGTTTTTGTATAATTGGCTTTAGATGCGACCTTAATGTACAGTTGAGCAGATATTGTCAAATTGTTCCCACTATGGAACTTTCTTAATATGGCTTTGATATGCACCAAAATGAGCTCAAATGTACACAAAAATAAATGCTATCTGCTGGTGCCAACCAATCTTCTCACAGATTTTTAGTTTTTGTATAATTGGCTTTAGATGCGACCTTAATGTACAGTTGAGCAGATATTGTCAAATTGTTCCCACGATGGAACTTTCTTAACATGGCTTGCATATGCACCAAAATGAGCTCAAATGTACACAAAAATAAATGCTATCTGCTGGTGCCAACCAATCTTCTCACAGATTTTTAGTTTTTGTATAATTGGCTTTAGATGCGACCTTAATGTACAGTTGAGCAGATATTGTCAAAATTGTTCCCACGATGGAACTTTCTTAATATGGCTTGGATATGCACCAAAATGAGCTCAAATGTACACAAAAATAAATGCTATCTGCTGGTGCCAACCAATCTTCTCACAGATTTTTAGTTTTTGTATAATTGGCTTCAGATGCGACCTTAATGTACAGTTGAGCAGATATTGTCAAATTGTTCCCACTATGGAACTTTCTTAATATGGCTTTGATATGCACCAAAATGAGCTCAAATGTACACAAAAATAAATGCTATCTGCTGGTGGCAACCAATCTTCTCACAGATTTTTAGTTTTTGTATAATTGGCTTTAGATGCGACCTTAATGTACAGTTGAGCAGATATTGTCAAAATTGTTCCCACGATGGAACTTTCTTAATATGGCTTGGATATGCACCAAAATGAGCTCAAATGTACACAAAAATAAATGCTATCTGCTGGTGCCAACCAATATTCTCACAGATTTTTAGTTTTTGTATAATTGGCTTTAGATGCGACCTTAATGTACAGTTGAGCAGATATTGTCAAATTGTTCCCACGATGGAACTTTCTTAATATGGCTTTGATATGCACCAAAATGAGCTCAAATGTACACAAAAATAAATGCTATCTGCTGGTGCCAACCAATATTCTCACAGATTTTTAGTTTTTGTATAATTGGCTTTAAATGCGACCTTAATGTACAGTTGAGCAGATATTGTCAAATTGTTCCCACGATGGAACTTTCTTAATATGGCTTGGATATGCGCGAAAATGAGCTCAAATGTACACAAAAATAAATGCTATCTGCTGGTGCCAACCAATCTTCTCACAAATTTTGAGTTTTTGTGTAATTGGCTTTAGATGCGACCTTAATGTACAGTTGAGCAGATATTGTCAAAATTGTTCCCACGATGGAACTTTCTTAATATGGCTTGGATATGCACCAAAATGAGCTCAAATGTACACAAAAATAATTGCTATCTGCTGGTGCCAAAAAAATTTCTCACATATTTTTAGCTTTTGTATAATTGGCTTTAGATGCGACCTTAATGTACAGTTGAGCAGATATTGTCAAATTGTTCCCACGATGGAACTTTCTTAATATGGCTTGGATATGCACCAACATGAGCTCAAATGTACACAAAAATAAATGCTATCTGCTGGTGCCAACCAATCTTCTCACAGATTTTTAGTTTTTGTATAATTGGCTTTAGATGCGACCTTAATGTACAGTTGAGCAGATATTGTCAAATTGTTCCCACGATGGAACTTTCTTAATATGGCTTGGATATGCACCAAAATGAGCTCAAATGTACACAAAAATAAATGCTATCTGCTGGTGCCAACCAATCTTCTCACAGATTTTTAGTTTTTGTATAATTGGCTTTAGATGCGACCTTAATGTACAGTTGAGCAGATATTGTCAAAATTGTTCCCACGATGGAACTTTCTTAATATGGCTTGGATATGCACCAAAATGAGCTCAAATGTACACAAAAATAAATGCTATCTGCTGGTGGCAACCAATCTTCTCACAGATTTTTAGTTTTTGTATAATTGGCTTTAAATGCGACCTTAATGTACAGTTGAGCAGATATTGTCAAATTGTTCCCACGATTGAACTTTCTTAATATGGCTTGGATATGCGCGAAAATGAGCTCAAATGTACACAAAAATAAATGCTATCTGCTGGTGCCAACCAATCTTCTCACAGATTTTGAGTTTTTGTATAATTGGCTTTAGATGCGACCTTAATGTACAGTTGAGCAGATATTGTCAAATTGTTCCCACGATGGAACTTTCTTAATATGGCTTGGATATGCACCAAAATGAGCTCAAATGTACACAAAAATAATTGCTATCTGCTGGTGCCAAAACAATTTCTCACATATTTTTAGCTTTTGTATAATTGGCTTTAGATGCGACCTTAATGTACAGTTGAGCAGATATTGTCAAATTGTTCCCACGATGGAACTTTCTTAATATGGCTTGGATATGCACCAACATGAGCTCAAATGTACACAAAAATAAATGCTATCTGCTGGTGCCAACCAATATTCTCACAGATTTTTAGTTTTTGTATAATTGGCTTTAGATGCGACCTTAATGTACAGTTGAGCAGATATTGTCAAATTGTTCCCACTATGGAACTTTCTTAATATGGCTTTGATATGCACCAAAATGAGCTCAAATGTACACAAAAATAAATGCTATCTGCTGGTGGCAACCAATCTTCTCACAGATTTTTAGTTTTTGTATAATTGGCTTTAGATGCGACCTTAATGTACAGTTGAGCAGATATTGTCAAAATTGTTCCCACGATGGAACTTTCTTAATATGGCTTGGATATGCACCAAAATGAGCTCAAATGTACACAAAAATAAATGCTATCTGCTGGTGCCAACCAATATTCTCACAGATTTTTAGTTTTTGTATAATTGGCTTTAGATGCGACCTTAATGTACAGTTGAGCAGATATTGTCAAATTGTTCCCACGATGGAACTTTCTTAATATGGCTTTGATATGCACCAAAATGAGCTCAAATGTACACAAAAATAAATGCTATCTGCTGGTGGCAACCAATCTTCTCACAGATTTTTAGTTTTTGTATAATTGGCTTTAGATGCGACCTTAATGTACAGTTGAGCAGATATTGTCAAATTGTTCCCACGATTGAACGTTCTCAATATGGCATGGATATGCACCAAAATGAGCTCAAATGTACACAAAAATAAATGCTATCTGCTGGTGCCAACCAATCTTCTCACAGATTTTTAGTTTTTGTATAATTGGCTTTAGATGCGACCTTAATGTACAGTTGAGCAGATATTGTCAAAATTGTTCCCACGATGGAACTTTCTTAATATGGCTTGGATATGCACCAAAATGAGCTCAAATGTACACAAAAATAAATGCTATCTGCTGGTGGCAACCAATCTTCTCACAGATTTTGAGTTTTTGTATAATTGGCTTTAAATGCGACCTTAATGTACAGTTGAGCAGATATTGTCAAATTGTTCCCACGATTGAACTTTCTTAATATGGCTTGGATATGCGCGAAAATGAGCTCAAATGTACACAAAAATAAATGCTATCTGCTGGTGCCAACCAATCTTCTCACAGATTTTGAGTTTTTGTATAATTGGCTTTAGATGCGACCTTAATGTACAGTTGAGCAGATATTGTCAAATTGTTCCCACGATGGAACTTTCTTAATATGGCTTGGATATGCACCAAAATGAGCTCAAATGTACACAAAAATAATTGCTATCTGCTGGTGCCAAAACAATTTCTCACATATTTTTAGCTTTTGTATAATTGGCTTTAGATGCGACCTTAATGTACAGTTGAGCAGATATTGTCAAATTGTTCCCACGATGGAACTTTCTTAATATGGCTTGGATATGCACCAACATGAGCTCAAATGTACACAAAAATAAATGCTATCTGCTGGTGCCAACCAATATTCTCACAGATTTTTGGTTTTTGTATAATTGGCTTTAGATGCGACCTTAATGTACAGTTGAGCAGATATTGTCAAATTGTTCCCACTATGGAACTTTCTTAATATGGCTTTGATATGCACCAAAATGAGCTCAAATGTACACAAAAATAAATGCTATCTGCTGGTGGCAACCAATCTTCTCACAGATTTTTAGTTTTTGTATAATTGGCTTTAGATGCGACCTTAATGTACAGTTGAGCAGATATTGTCAAAATTGTTCCCACGATGGAACTTTCTTAATATGGCTTGGATATGCACCAAAATGAGCTCAAATGTACACAAAAATAAATGCTATCTGCTGGTGCCAACCAATATTCTCACAGATTTTTAGTTTTTGTATAATTGGCTTTAGATGCGACCTTAATGTACAGTTGAGCAGATATTGTCAAATTGTTCCCACGATGGAACTTTCTTAATATGGCTTTGATATGCACCAAAATGAGCTCAAATGTACACAAAAATAAATGCTATCTGCTGGTGGCAACCAATCTTCTCACAGATTTTTAGTTTTTGTATAATTGGCTTTAGATGCGACCTTAATGTACAGTTGAGCAGATATTGTCAAAATTGTTCCCACGATGGAACTTTCTTAATATGGCTTGGATATGCACCAAAATGAGCTCAAATGTACACAAAAATAAATGCTATCTGCTGGTGCCAACCAATATTCTCACAGATTTTTAGTTTTTGTATAATTGGCTTTAGATGCGACCTTAATGTACAGTTGAGCAGATATTGTCAAATTGTTCCCACTATGGAACTTTCTTAATATGGCTTTGATATGCACCAAACTGAGCTCAAATGTACACAAAAATTAATGCTATCTGCTGGTGCCAACCAATCTTCTCACAGATTTTTAGTTTTTGTATAATTGGCTTTAGATGCGACCTTAATGTACAGTTGAGCAGATATTGTCAAATTGTTCCCACGATGGAACTTTCTTAACATGGCTTGCATATGCACCAAAATGAGCTCAAATGTACACAAAAATAAATGCTATCTGCTGGTGCCAACCAATCTTCTCACAGATTTTTAGTTTTTGTATAATTGGCTTTAGATGCGACCTTAATGTACAGTTGAGCAGATATTGTCAAAATTGTTCCCACGATGGAACTTTCTTAATATGGCTTGGATATGCACCAAAATGAGCTCAAATGTACACAAAAATAAATGCTATCTGCTGGTGCCAACCAATCTTCTCACAGATTTTTAGTTTTTGTATAATTGGCTTTAGATGCGACCTTAATGTACAGTTGAGCAGATATTGTCAAATTGTTCCCACGATGGAACGTTCTCAATATGGCTTGGATATGCACCAAAATGAGCTCAAATGTACACAAAAATAAATGCTATCTGCTGGTGGCAACCAATCTTCTCACAGATTTTTAGTTTTTGTATAATTGGCTTTAAATGCGACCTTAATGTACAGTTGAGCAGATATTGTCAAATTGTTCCCACGATGGAACTTTCTTAATATGGCTTGGATATGCGCGAAAATGAGCTCAAATGTACACAAAAATAAATGCTATCTGCTGGTGCCAACCAATCTTCTCACAAATTTTGAGTTTTTGTGTAATTGGCTTTAGATGCGACCTTAATGTACAGTTGAGCAGATATTGTAAAATTGTTCCCACGATGGAACTTTCTTAATATGGCTTGGATATGCACCAAAATGAGCTCAAATGTACACAAAAATAATTGCTATCTGCTGGTGCCAAAAAAATTTCTCACATATTTTTAGCTTTTGTATAATTGGCTTTAGATGCGACCTTAATGTACAGTTGAGCAGATATTGTCAAATTGTTCCCACGATGGAACTTTCTTAATATGGCTTGGATATGCACCAACATGAGCTCAAATGTACACAAAAATAAATGCTATCTGCTGGTGCCAACCAATCTTCTCACAGATTTTTAGTTTTTGTATAATTGGCTTTAGATGCGACCTTAATGTACAGTTGAGCAGATATTGTCAAAATTGTTCCCACGATGGAATTTTCTTAATATGGCTTGGATATGCACCAAAAATGAGCTCAAATGTACACAAAAATAAATGCTATCTGCTGGTGCCAACCAATCTTCTCACAGATTTTTGGCTTTTGTATAATTGGCTTTAGATGCGACCTTAATGTACAGTTGAGCAGATATTGTCAAATTGTTCCCACTATGGAACTTTCTTAATATGGCTTTGATATGCACCAAAATGAGCTCAAATGTACACAAAAATAAATGCTATCTGCTGGTGCCAACCAATCTTCTCACAGATTTTTAGTTTTTGTATAATTAGCTTTAGATGCGACCTTAATGTACAGTTGAGCAGATATTGTCAAAATTGTTCCCACGATGGAACTTTCTTAATATGGCTTGGATATGCACCAAAATTAGCTCAAATGTACACAAAAATAAATGCTATCTGCGGGTGCCAACCAATCTTCTCACAGATTTTTAGTTTTTGTATAATTGGCTTTAGATGCGACCTTAATGTACAGTTGAGCAGATATTGTCAAATTGTTCCCACGATTGAACGTTCTCAATATGGCATGGATATGCACCAAAATGAGCTCAAATGTACACAAAAATAAATGCTATCTGCTGGTGCCAACCAATCTTCTCACAGATTTTTAGTTTTTGTATAATTGGCTTTAGATGCGACCTTAATGTACAGTTGAGCAGATATTGTCAAAATTGTTCCCACGATGGAACTTTCTTAATATGGCTTGGATATGCACCAAAATGAGCTCAAATGTACACAAAAATAAATGCTATCTGCTGGTGGCAACCAATCTTCTCACAGATTTTTAGTTTTTGTATAATTGGCTTTAAATGCGACCTTAATGTACAGTTGAGCAGATATTGTCAAATTGTTCCCACGATTGAACTTTCTTAATATGGCTTGGATATGCGCGAAAATGAGCTCAAATGTACACAAAAATAAATGCTATCTGCTGGTGCCAACCAATCTTCTCACAGATTTTGAGTTTTTGTATAATTGGCTTTAGATGCGACCTTAATGTACAGTTGAGCAGATATTGTCAAATTGTTCCCACGATGGAACTTTCTTAATATGGCTTGGATATGCACCAAAATGAGCTCAAATGTACACAAAAATAATTGCTATCTGCTGGTGCCAAAACAATTTCTCACATATTTTTAGCTTTTGTATAATTGGCTTTAGATGCGACCTTAATGTACAGTTGAGCAGATATTGTCAAATTGTTCCCACGATGGAACTTTCTTAATATGGCTTGGATATGCACCAACATGAGCTCAAATGTACACAAAAATAAATGCTATCTGCTGGTGCCAACCAATATTCTCACAGATTTTTAGTTTTTGTATAATTGGCTTTAGATGCGACCTTAATGTACAGTTGAGCAGATATTGTCAAATTGTTCCCACTATGGAACTTTCTTAATATGGCTTTGATATGCACCAAAATGAGCTCAAATGTACACAAAAATAAATGCTATCTGCTGGTGGCAACCAATCTTCTCACAGATTTTTAGTTTTTGTATAATTGGCTTTAGATGCGACCTTAATGTACAGTTGAGCAGATATTGTCAAAATTGTTCCCACGATGGAACTTTCTTAATATGGCTTGGATATGCACCAAAATGAGCTCAAATGTACACAAAAATAAATGCTATCTGCTGGTGCCAACCAATATTCTCACAGATTTTTAGTTTTTGTATAATTGGCTTTAGATGCGACCTTAATGTACAGTTGAGCAGATATTGTCAAATTGTTCCCACGATGGAACTTTCTTAATATGGCTTTGATATGCACCAAAATGAGCTCAAATGTACACAAAAATAAATGCTATCTGCTGGTGGCAACCAATCTTCTCACAGATTTTTAGTTTTTGTATAATTGGCTTTAGATGCGACCTTAATGTACAGTTGAGCAGATATTGTCAAATTGTTCCCACTATGGAACTTTCTTAATATGGCTTTGATATGCACCAAAATGAGCTCAAATGTACACAAAAATAAATGCTATCTGCTGGTGGCAACCAATCTTCTCACAGATTTTTAGTTTTTGTATAATTGGCTTTAGATGCGACCTTAATGTACAGTTGAGCAGATATTGTCAAAATTGTTCCCACGATGGAACTTTCTTAATATGGCTTGGATATGCACCAAAATGAGCTCAAATGTACACAAAAATAAATGCTATCTGCTGGTGCCAACCAATATTCTCACAGATTTTTAGTTTTTGTATAATTGGCTTTAGATGCGACCTTAATGTACATTTGAGCAGATATTGTCAAATTGTTCCCACTATGGAACTTTCTTAATATGGCTTTGATATGCACCAAAATGAGCTCAAATGTACACAAAAATAAATGCTATCTGCTGGTGCCAACCAATCTTCTCACAGATTTTTAGTTTTTGTATAATTGGCTTTAGATGCGACCTTAATGTACAGTTGAGCAGATATTGTCAAAATTGTTCCCACGATGGAACTTTCTTAATATGGCTTGGATATGCACCAAAATGAGCTCAAATGTACACAAAAATAAATGCTATCTGCTGGTGCCAACCAATATTCTCACAGATTTTTAGTTTTTGTATAATTGGCTTTAGATGCGACCTTAATGTACAGTTGAGCAGATATTGTCAAATTGTTCCCACTATGGAACTTTCTTAATATGGCTTTGATATGCACCAAAATGAGCTCAAATGTACACAAAAATAAATGCTATCTGCTGGTGGCAACCAATCTTCTCACAGATTTTGAGTTTTTGTATAATTGGCTTTAGATGCGACCTTAATGTACAGTTGAGCAGATATTGTCAAATTGTTCCCACGATGGAACTTTCTTAACATGGCTTGCATATGCACCAAAATGAGCTCAAATGTACACAAAAATAAATGCTATCTGCTGGTGCCAACCAATCTTCTCACAGATTTTTAGTTTTTGTATAATTGGCTTTAGATGCGACCTTAATGTACAGTTGAGCAGATATTGTCAAAATTGTTCCCACGATGGAACTTTCTTAATATGGCTTGGATATGCACCAAAATGAGCTCAAATGTACACAAAAATAAATGCTATCTGCTGGTGCCAACCAATCTTCTCACAGATTTTTAGTTTTTGTATAATTGGCTTTAGATGCGACCTTAATGTACAGTTGAGCAGATATTGTCAAATTGTTCCCACGATGGAACGTTCTCAATATGGCTTGGATATGCACCAAAATGAGCTCAAATGTACACAAAAATAAATGCTATCTGCTGGTGGCAACCAATCTTCTCACAGATTTTTAGTTTTTGTATAATTGGCTTTAAATGCGACCTTAATGTACAGTTGAGCAGATATTGTCAAATTGTTCCCACGATGGAACTTTCTTAATATGGCTTGGATATGCGCGAAAATGAGCTCAAATGTACACAAAAATAAATGCTATCTGCTGGTGCCAACCAATCTTCTCACAAATTTTGAGTTTTTGTGTAATTGGCTTTAGATGCGACCTTAATGTACAGTTGAGCAGATATTGTAAAATTGTTCCCACGATGGAACTTTCTTAATATGGCTTGGATATGCACCAAAATGAGCTCAAATGTACACAAAAATAATTGCTATCTGCTGGTGCCAAAAAAATTTCTCACATATTTTTAGCTTTTGTATAATTGGCTTTAGATGCGACCTTAATGTACAGTTGAGCAGATATTGTCAAATTGTTCCCACGATGGAACTTTCTTAATATGGCTTGGATATGCACCAACATGAGCTCAAATGTACACAAAAATAAATGCTATCTGCTGGTGCCAACCAATCTTCTCACAGATTTTTAGTTTTTGTATAATTGGCTTTAGATGCGACCTTAATGTACAGTTGAGCAGATATTGTCAAAATTGTTCCCACGATGGAACTTTCTTAATATGGCTTGGATATGCACCAAAAATGAGCTCAAATGTACACAAAAATAAATGCTATCTGCTGGTGCCAACCAATCTTCTCACAGATTTTTAGTTTTTGTATAATTGGCTTTAGATGCGACCTTAATGTACAGTTGAGCAGATATTGTCAAATTGTTCCCACTATGGAACTTTCTTAATATGGCTTTGATATGCACCAAAATGAGCTCAAATGTACACAAAAATAAATGCTATCTGCTGGTGCCAACCAATCTTCTCACAGATTTTTAGTTTTTGTATAATTAGCTTTAGATGCGACCTTAATGTACAGTTGAGCAGATATTGTCAAAATTGTTCCCACGATGGAACTTTCTTAATATGGCTTGGATATGCACCAAAATTAGCTCAAATGTACACAAAAATAAATGCTATCTGCGGGTGCCAACCAATCTTCTCACAGATTTTTAGTTTTTGTATAATTGGCTTTAGATGCGACCTTAATGTACAGTTGAGCAGATATTGTCAAATTGTTCCCACGATTGAACGTTCTCAATATGGCATGGATATGCACCAAAATGAGCTCAAATGTACACAAAAATAAATGCTATCTGCTGGTGCCAACCAATCTTCTCACAGATTTTTAGTTTTTGTATAATTGGCTTTAGATGCGACCTTAATGTACAGTTGAGCAGATATTGTCAAAATTGTTCCCACGATGGAACTTTCTTAATATGGCTTGGATATGCACCAAAATGAGCTCAAATGTACACAAAAATAAATGCTATCTGCTGGTGGCAACCAATCTTCTCACAGATTTTTAGTTTTTGTATAATTGGCTTTAAATGCGACCTTAATGTACAGTTGAGCAGATATTGTCAAATTGTTCCCACGATTGAACTTTCTTAATATGGCTTGGATATGCGCGAAAATGAGCTCAAATGTACACAAAAATAAATGCTATCTGCTGGTGCCAACCAATCTTCTCACAGATTTTGAGTTTTTGTATAATTGGCTTTAGATGCGACCTTAATGTACAGTTGAGCAGATATTGTCAAATTGTTCCCACGATGGAACTTTCTTAATATGGCTTGGATATGCACCAAAATGAGCTCAAATGTACACAAAAATAATTGCTATCTGCTGGTGCCAAAACAATTTCTCACATATTTTTAGCTTTTGTATAATTGGCTTTAGATGCGACCTTAATGTACAGTTGAGCAGATATTGTCAAATTGTTCCCACTATGGAACTTTCTTAATATGGCTTTGATATGCACCAAAATGAGCTCAAATGTACACAAAAATAAATGCTATCTGCTGGTGGCAACCAATCTTCTCACAGATTTTTAGTTTTTGTATAATTGGCTTTAGATGCGACCTTAATGTACAGTTGAGCAGATATTGTCAAAATTGTTCCCACGATGGAACTTTCTTAATATGGCTTGGATATGCACCAAAATGAGCTCAAATGTACACAAAAATAAATGCTATCTGCTGGTGCCAACCAATATTCTCACAGATTTTTAGTTTTTGTATAATTGGCTTTAGATGCGACCTTAATGTACAGTTGAGCAGATATTGTCAAATTGTTCCCACGATGGAACTTTCTTAATATGGCTTTGATATGCACCAAAATGAGCTCAAATGTACACAAAAATAAATGCTATCTGCTGGTGGCAACCAATCTTCTCACAGATTTTTAGTTTTTGTATAATTGGCTTTAGATGCGACCTTAATGTACAGTTGAGCAGATATTGTCAAATTGTTCCCACGATTGAACGTTCTCAATATGGCATGGATATGCACCAAAATGAGCTCAAATGTACACAAAAATAAATGCTATCTGCTGGTGCCAACCAATCTTCTCACAGATTTTTAGTTTTTGTATAATTGGCTTTAGATGCGACCTTAATGTACAGTTGAGCAGATATTGTCAAATTGTTCCCACGATGGAACTTTCTTAATATGGCTTGGATATGCACCAAAATGAGCTCAAATGTACACAAAAATAAATGCTAACTGCTGGTGGCAACCAATCTTCTCACAGATTTTGAGTTTTTGTATAATTGGCTTTAAATGCGACCTTAATGTACAGTTGAGCAGATATTGTCAAATTGTTCCCACGATTGAACTTTCTTAATATGGCTTGGATATGCGCGAAAATGAGCTCAAATGTACACAAAAATAAATGCTATCTGCTGGTGCCAACCAATCTTCTCACAGATTTTGAGTTTTTGTATAATTGGCTTTAGATGCGACCTTAATGTACAGTTGAGCAGATATTGTCAAATTGTTCCCACGATGGAACTTTCTTAATATGGCTTGGATATGCACCAAAATGAGCTCAAATGTACACAAAAATAATTGCTATCTGCTGGTGCCAAAACAATTTCTCACATATTTTTAGCTTTTGTATAATTGGCTTTAGATGCGACCTTAATGTACAGTTGAGCAGATATTGTCAAATTGTTCCCACGATGGAACTTTCTTAATATGGCTTGGATATGCACCAACATGAGCTCAAATGTACACAAAAATAAATGCTATCTGCTGGTGCCAACCAATATTCTCACAGATTTTTGGTTTTTGTATAATTGGCTTTAGATGCGACCTTAATGTACAGTTGAGCAGATATTGTCAAATTGTTCCCACTATGGAACTTTCTTAATATGGCTTTGATATGCACCAAAATGAGCTCAAATGTACACAAAAATAAATGCTATCTGCTGGTGGCAACCAATCTTCTCACAGATTTTTAGTTTTTGTATAATTGGCTTTAGATGCGACCTTAATGTACAGTTGAGCAGATATTGTCAAAATTGTTCCCACGATGGAACTTTCTTAATATGGCTTGGATATGCACCAAAATGAGCTCAAATGTACACAAAAATAAATGCTATCTGCTGGTGCCAACCAATATTCTCACAGATTTTTAGTTTTTGTATAATTGGCTTTAGATGCGACCTTAATGTACAGTTGAGCAGATATTGTCAAAATTGTTCCCACGATGGAACTTTCTTAATATGGCTTGGATATGCACCAAAATGAGCTCAAATGTACACAAAAATAAATGCTATCTGCTGGTGGCAACCAATCTTCTCACAGATTTTTAGTTTTTGTATAATTAGCTTTAGATGCGACCTTAATGTACAGTTGAGCAGATATTGTCAAATTGTTCCCACGATGGAACTTTCTTAACATGGCTTGCATATGCACCAAAATGAGCTCAAATGTACACAAAAATAAATGCTATCTGCTGGTGGCAACCAATCTTCTCACAGATTTTTAGTTTTTGTATAATTGGCTTTAGATGCGACCTTAATGTACAGTTGAGCAGATATTGTCAAATTGTTCCCACGATGGAACTTTCTTAATATGGCTTGGATATGCACCAAAATGAGCTCAAATGTACACAAAAATAAATGCTATCTGCTGGTGCCAACCAATCTTCTCACAGATTTTTAGTTTTTGTATAATTGGCTTTAGATGCGACCTTAATGTACAATTGAGCAGATATTGTCAAAATTGTTCCCACGATGGAACTTTCTTAATATGGCTTGGATATGCACCAAAATGAGCTCAAATGTACACAAAAATAAATGCTATCTGCTGGTGGCAACCAATCTTCTCACAGATTTTTAGTTTTTGTATAATTGGCTTTAGATGCGACCTTAATGTACAGTTGAGCAGATATTGTCAAAATTGTTCCCACGATGGAACTTTCTTAATATGGCTTGGATATGCACCAAAATGAGCTCAAATGTACACAAAAAGAATTGCTATCTGCTGGTGCCAAAAAAATTTCTCACATATTTTTAGCTTTTGTATAATTGGCTTTAGATGCGACCTTAATGTACAGTTGAGCAGATATTGTCAAATTGTTCCCACGATGGAACTTTCTTAATATGGCTTGGATATGCACCAACATGAGCTCAAATGTACACAAAAATAAATGCTATCTGCTGGTGCCAACCAATCTTCTCACATATTTTTAGTTTTTGTATAATTGGCTTTAGATGCGACCTTAATGTACAGTTGAGCAGATATTGTCAAATTGTTCCCACGATGGAACTTTCTTAATATGGCTTGCATATGCACCAAAATGAGCTCAAATGTACACAAAAATAAATGCTATCTGCTGGTGCCAACCAATCTTCTCACAGATTTTTAGTTTTTGTATAATTGGCTTTAGATGCGACCTTAATGTACAGTTGAGCAGATATTGTCAAAATTGTTCCCACGATGGAACTTTCTTAATATGGCTTGGATATGCACCAAAATGAGCTCAAATGTACACAAAAATAAATGCTATCTGCTGGTGCCAACCAATCTTCTCACAGATTTTTAGTTTTTGTATAATTGGCTTTAGATGCGACCTTAATGTACAGTTGAGCAGATATTGTCAAAATTGTTCCCACGATGGAACTTTCTTAATATGGCTTGGATATGCACCAAAATGAGCTCAAATGTACACAAAAATAAATGCTATCTGCTGGTGGCAACCAATCTTCTCACAGATTTTTAGTTTTTGTATAATTGGCTTTAAATGCGACCTTAATGTACAGTTGAGCAGATATTGTCAAATTGTTCCCACGATGGAACTTTCTTAATATGGCTTGGATATGCGCGAAAATGAGCTCAAATGTACACAAAAATAAATGCTATCTGCTGGTGCCAACCAATCTTCTCACAGATTTTGAGTTTTTGTATAATTGGCTTTAGATGCGACCTTAATGTACAGTTGAGCAGATATTGTCAAATTGTTCCCACGATGGAACTTTCTTAATATGGCTTGGATATGCACCAAAATGAGCTCAAATGTACACAAAAATAAATGCTATCTGCTGGTGGCAACCAAATATTCTCACAGATTTTTAGTTTTTGTATAATTGGCTTTAGATGCGACCTTAATGTACAGTTGAGCAGATATTGTCAAAATTGTTCCCACGATGGAACTTTCTTAATATGGCTTGGATATGCACCAAAATGAGCTCAAATGTACACAAAAATAAATGCTATCTGCTGGTGCCAACCAATCTTCTCACAGATTTTTAGTTTTTGTATAATTGGCTTTAGATGCGACCTTAATGTACAGTTGAGCAGATATTGTCAAAATTGTTCCCACTATGGAACTTTCTTAATATGGCTTTGATATGCACCAAAATGAGCTCAAATGTACACAAAAATAAATGCTATCTGCTGGTGGCAACCAATCTTCTCACAGATTTTTAGTTTTTGTATAATTGGCTTTAGATGCGACCTTAATGTACAGTTGAGCAGATATTGTCAAAATTGTTCCCACGATGGAACTTTCTTAATATGGCTTGGATATGCACCAAAATGAGCTCAAATGTACACAAAAATAAATGCTATCTGCTGGTGGCAACCAATCTTCTCACAGATTTTTAGTTTTTGTATAATTAGCTTTAGATGCGACCTTAATGTACAGTTGAGCAGATATTGTCAAATTGTTCCCACGATGGAACTTTCTTAACATGGCTTGCATATGCACCAAAATGAGCTCAAATGTACACAAAAATAAATGCTATCTGCTGGTGGCAACCAATCTTCTCACAGATTTTTAGTTTTTGTATAATTGGCTTTAGATGCGACCTTAATGTACAGTTGAGCAGATATTGTCAAATTGTTCCCACGATGGAACTTTCTTAATATGGCTTGGATATGCACCAAAATGAGCTCAAATGTACACAAAAATAAATGCTATCTGCTGGTGCCAACCAATCTTCTCACAGATTTTTAGTTTTTGTATAATTGGCTTTAGATGCGACCTTAATGTACAATTGAGCAGATATTGTCAAAATTGTTCCCACGATGGAACTTTCTTAATATGGCTTGGATATGCACCAAAATGAGCTCAAATGTACACAAAAATAAATGCTATCTGCTGGTGGCAACCAATCTTCTCACAGATTTTTAGTTTTTGTATAATTGGCTTTAGATGCGACCTTAATGTACAGTTGAGCAGATATTGTCAAAATTGTTCCCACGATGGAACTTTCTTAATATGGCTTGGATATGCACCAAAATGAGCTCAAATGTACACAAAAAGAATTGCTATCTGCTGGTGCCAAAAAAATTTCTCACATATTTTTAGCTTTTGTATAATTGGCTTTAGATGCGACCTTAATGTACAGTTGAGCAGATATTGTCAAATTGTTCCCACGATGGAACTTTCTTAATATGGCTTGGATATGCACCAACATGAGCTCAAATGTACACAAAAATAAATGCTATCTGCTGGTGCCAACCAATCTTCTCACATATTTTTAGTTTTTGTATAATTGGCTTTAGATGCGACCTTAATGTACAGTTGAGCAGATATTGTCAAATTGTTCCCACGATGGAACTTTCTTAATATGGCTTGCATATGCACCAAAATGAGCTCAAATGTACACAAAAATAAATGCTATCTGCTGGTGCCAACCAATCTTCTCACAGATTTTTAGTTTTTGTATAATTGGCTTTAGATGCGACCTTAATGTACAGTTGAGCAGATATTGTCAAAATTGTTCCCACGATGGAACTTTCTTAATATGGCTTGGATATGCACCAAAATGAGCTCAAATGTACACAAAAATAAATGCTATCTGCTGGTGCCAACCAATCTTCTCACAGATTTTTAGTTTTTGTATAATTGGCTTTAGATGCGACCTTAATGTACAGTTGAGCAGATATTGTCAAAATTGTTCCCACGATGGAACTTTCTTAATATGGCTTGGATATGCACCAAAATGAGCTCAAATGTACACAAAAATAAATGCTATCTGCTGGTGGCAACCAATCTTCTCACAGATTTTTAGTTTTTGTATAATTGGCTTTAAATGCGACCTTAATGTACAGTTGAGCAGATATTGTCAAATTGTTCCCACGATGGAACTTTCTTAATATGGCTTGGATATGCGCGAAAATGAGCTCAAATGTACACAAAAATAAATGCTATCTGCTGGTGCCAACCAATCTTCTCACAGATTTTGAGTTTTTGTATAATTGGCTTTAGATGCGACCTTAATGTACAGTTGAGCAGATATTGTCAAATTGTTCCCACGATGGAACTTTCTTAATATGGCTTGGATATGCACCAAAATGAGCTCAAATGTACACAAAAATAAATGCTATCTGCTGGTGGCAACCAAATATTCTCACAGATTTTTAGTTTTTGTATAATTGGCTTTAGATGCGACCTTAATGTACAGTTGAGCAGATATTGTCAAAATTGTTCCCACGATGGAACTTTCTTAATATGGCTTGGATATGCACCAAAATGAGCTCAAATGTACACAAAAATAAATGCTATCTGCTGGTGCCAACCAATCTTCTCACAGATTTTTAGTTTTTGTATAATTGGCTTTAGATGCGACCTTAATGTACAGTTGAGCAGATATTGTCAAAATTGTTCCCACGATGGAACTTTCTTAATATGGCTTGGATATGCACCAAATTGAGCTCAAATGTACACAAAAATAAATGCTATCTGCTGGTGGCAACCAATCTTCTCACAGATTTTTAGTTTTTGTATAATTGGCTTTAGATGCGACCTTAATGTACAGTTGAGCAGATATTGTCAAATTGTTCCCACTATGGAACTTTCTTAATATGGCTTTGATATGCACCAAAATGAGCTCAAATGTACACAAAAATAAATGCTATCTGCTGGTGGCAACCAATCTTCTCACAGATTTTTAGTTTTTGTATAATTGGCTTTAGATGCGACCTTAATGTACAGTTGAGCAGATATTGTCAAAATTGTTCCCACGATGGAACTTTCTTAATATGGCTTGGATATGCACCAAAATGAGCTCAAATGTACACAAAAATAAATGCTATCTGCTGGTGCCTACCAATCTTCTCACAGATTTTTAGTTTTTGTATAATTGGCTTTAAATGCGACCTTAATGTACAGTTGAGCAGATATTGTCAAATTGTTCCCACGATGGAACTTTCTTAATATGGCTTGGATATGCGCGAAAATGAGCTCAAATGTACACAAAAATAAATGCTATCTGCTGGTGCCAACCAATCTTCTCACAAATTTTGAGTTTTTGTATAATTGGCTTTAGATGCGACCTTAATGTACAGTTGAGCAGATATTGTCAAATTGTTCCCACGATGGAACTTTCTTAATACGGCTTGGATATGCACCAAAATGAGCTCAAATGTACACAAAAATAATTGCTATCTGCTGGTGCCAAAAAAATTTCTCACATATTTTTAGCTTTTGTATAATTGGCTTTAGATGCGACCTTAATGTACAGTTGAGCAGATATTGTCAAATTGTTCCCACGATGGAACTTTCTTAATATGGCTTGGATATGCACCAAAATGAGCTCAAATGTACACAAAAATAAATGCTATCTGCTGGTGCCAACCAATCTTCTCACAGATTTTTAGTTTTTGTATAATTGGCTTTAGATGCGACCTTAATGTACAGTTGAGCAGATATTGTCAAATTGTTCCCACGATGGAACGTTCTCAATATGGCTTGGATATGCACCAAAATGAGCTCAAATGTACACAAAAATAAATGCTATCTGCTGGTGCCAACCAATCTTCTCACAAATTTTGAGTTTTTGTATAATTGGCTTTAGATGCGACCTTAATGTACAGTTGAGCAGATATTGTCAAATTGTTCCCACGATGGAACTTTCTTAATATGGCTTGGATATGCACCAAAATGAGCTCAAATGTAAACAAAAATAATTGCTATCTGCTGGTGCCAAAAAAATTTCTCACATATTTTTAGCTTTTGTATAATTGGCTTTAGATGCGACCTTAATGTACAGTTGAGCAGATATTGTCAAATTGTTCCCACGATGGAACTTTCTTAATATGGCTTGGATATGCACCAACATGAGTTCAAATGTACACAAAAATAAATGCTATCTGCTGGTGGCAACCAATCTTCTCACAGATTTTTAGTTTTTGTATAATTGGCTTTAGATGCGACCTTAATGTACAGTTGAGCAGATATTGTCAAAATTGTTCCCACGATGGAACTTTCTTAATATGGCTTGGATATGCACCAAAATGAGCTCAAATGTACACAACAATAAATGCTATCTGCTGGTGCCAACCAATCTTCTCACAGATTTTTAGTTTTTGTATAATTGGCTTTAGATGCGACCTTAATGTACAGTTGAGCAGATATTGTCAAATTGTTCCCACTATGGAACTTTCTTAATATGGCTTTGATATGCACCAAAATGAGCTCAAATGTACACAAAAATAAATGCTATCTGCTGGTGGCAACCAATCTTCTCACAGATTTTTAGTTTTTGTATAATTGGCTTTAGATGCGACCTTAATGTACAATTGAGCAGATATTGTCAAAATTGTTCCCACGATGGAACTTTCTTAATATGGCTTGGATATGCACCAAAATGAGCTCAAATGTACACAAAAATAAATGCTATCTGCTGGTGGCAACCAATCTTCTCACAGATTTTTAGTTTTTGTATAATTGGCTTTAAATGCGACCTTAATGTACAGTTGAGCAGATATTGTCAAATTGTTCCCACGATGGAACTTTCTTAATATGGCTTGGATATGCGCGAAAATGAGCTCAAATGTACACAAAAATAAATGCTATCTGCTGGTGCCAACCAATCTTCTCACAAATTTTGAGTTTTTGTATAATTGGCTTTAGATGCGACCTTAATGTACAGTTGAGCAGATATTGTCAAATTGTTCCCACGATGGAACTTTCTTAATATGGCTTGGATATGCACCAAAATGAGCTCAAATGTACACAAAAATAGTTGCTATCTGCTGGTGCCAAAAAAAATTTCTCACATATTTTTAGCTTTTGTATAATTGGCTTTAGATGCGACCTTAATGTACAGTTGAGCAGATATTGTCAAATTGTTCCCACGATGGAACTTTCTTAATATGGCTTGGATATGCACCAAAATTAGCTCAAATGTACACAAAAATAAATGCTATCTGCTGGTGCCAACCAATCTTCTCACAGATTTTTAGTTTTTGTATAATTGGCTTTAGATGCGACCTTAATGTACAGTTGAGCAGATATTGTCAAATTGTTCCCACGATGGAACGTTCTCAATATGGCTTGGATATGCACCAAAATGAGCTCAAATGTACACAAAAATAAATGCTATCTGCTGGTGGCAACCAATCTTCTCACAGATTTTTAGTTTTTGTATAATTGGCTTTAGATGCGACCTTAATGTACAGTTGAGCAGATATTGTCAAATTGTTCCCACGATGGAACTTTCTTAATATGGCTTGGATATGCGCGAAAATGAGCTCAAATGTACACAAAAATAAATGCTATCTGCTGGTGCCAACCAATCTTCTCACAAATTTTGAGTTTTTGTATAATTGGCTTTAGATGCGACCTTAATGTACAGTTGAGCAGATATTGTCAAATTGTTCCCACGATGGAACTTTCTTAATATGGCTTGGATATGCACCAAAATGAGCTCAAATGTACACAAAAATAATTGCTATCTGCTGGTGCCAAAAAAAATTCTCACATATTTTTAGCTTTTGTATAATTGGCTTTAGATGCGACCTTAATGTACAGTTGAGCAGATATTGTCAAATTGTTCCCACGATGGAACTTTCTTAATATGGCTTGCATATGCACCAAAATGAGCTCAAATGTACACAAAAATAAATGCTATCTGCTGGTGCCAACCAATCTTCTCACAGATTTTTAGTTTTTGTATAATTAGCTTTAGATCCGACCTTAATGTACAGTTGAGCAGATATTGTCAAAATTGTTCCCACGATGGAACTTTCTTAATATGGCTTGGATATGCACCAAAATGAGCTCAAATGTACACAAAAATAAATGCTATCTGCTGGTGCCAACCAATCTTCTCACAGATTTTTAGTTTTTGTATAATTGGCTTTAGATGCGACCTTAATGTACAGTTGAGCAGATATTGTCAAAATTGTTCCCACGATGAAACTTTCTTAATATGGCTTGGATATGCACCAAAATGAGCTCAAATGTACACAAAAATAAATGCTATCTGCTGGTGCCAACCAATCTTCTCACAGATTTTTAGTTTTTGTATAATTGGCTTTAGATGCGACATTAATGTACAGTTGAGCAGATATTGTCAAATTGTTCCCACGATGGAACTTTCTTAATATGGCTTTGATATGCACCAAAATGAGCTCAAATGTACACACAAAAAAATGCTATCTGCTGGTGCAAACCAATCTTCTCACAGATTTTTAGCTTTTGTATAATTGGCTTTAGATGCGACCTTAATGTACAGTTGAGCAGATATTGTCCAAATTGTTCCCACGATGGAACTTTCTTAATATGGCTTGGATATACACCAAAATTAGCTCAAATGTACACAAAAATAAATGCTATCTGCTGGTGCCAACCAATCTTCTCACAGATTTTTAGTTTTTGTATAATTGGCTTTAGATGCGACCTTAATGTACAGTTGAGCAGATATTGTCAAATTGTTCCCACGATTGAACGTTCTCAATATGGCATGGATATGCACCAAAAGAGCTCAAATGTACACAAAAATAAATGCTATCTGCTGGTGCCAACCAATCTTCTCACAGATTTTTAGATTTTGTATAATTGGCTTTAGATGCGACCTTAATGTACAGTTGAGCAGATATTGTCAAAATTGTTCCCACGATGGAACTTTCTTAATATGGCTTGGATATGCACCAAAATGAGCTCAAATGTACACAAAAATAAATGCTATCTGCTGGTGCCAACCAATCTTCTCACAGATTTTGAGTTTTTGTATAATTAGCTTTAGATGCGACCTTAATGTACAGTTGAGCAGATATTGTCAAATTGTTCCCACGATGGAACTTTCTTAATATGGCTTGGATATGCACCAAAATGAGCTCAAATGTACACAAAAATAATTGCTATCTGCTGGTGCCAAAACAATTTCTCACATATTTTTAGGTTTTTTATAATTGGCTTTAGATGCGACCTTAATGTACAGTTGAGCAGATATTGTCAAATTGTTCCCACGATGGAACTTTCTTAATATGGCTTGGATATGCACCAACATGAGCTCAAATGTACACAAAAATAAATGCTATCTGCTGGTGCCAACCAATCTTCTCACAGATTTTTAGTTTTTGTATAATTGGCTTTAGATGCGACCTTAATGTACAGTTGAGCAGATATTGTCAAAATTGTTCCCACGATGGAACTTTCTTAATATGGCTTGGATATGCACCAAAATGAGCTCAAATGTACACAAAAATAAATGCTATCTGCTGGTGCCAACCAATATTCTCACAGATTTTTAGTTTTTGTATAATTGGCTTTAGATGCGACCTTAATGTACAGTTGAGCAGATATTGTCAAATTGTTCCCACGATGGAACTTTCTTAATACGGCTTGGATATGCACCAAAATGAGCTCAAATGTACACAAAAATAATTGCTATCTGCTGGTGCCAAAAAAATTTCTCACATATTTTTAGCTTTTGTATAATTGGCTTTAGATGCGACCTTAATGTACAGTTGAGCAGATATTGTCAAATTGTTCCCACGATGGAACTTTCTTAATATGGCTTGGATATGCACCAAAATGAGCTCAAATGTACACAAAAATAAATGCTATCTGCTGGTGCCAACCAATCTTCTCACAGATTTTTAGTTTTTGTATAATTGGCTTTAGATGCGACCTTAATGTACAGTTGAGCAGATATTGTCAAATTGTTCCCACGATGGAACGTTCTCAATATGGCTTGGATATGCACCAAAATGAGCTCAAATGTACACAAAAATAAATGCTATCTGCTGGTGCCAACCAATCTTCTCACAAATTTTGAGTTTTTGTATAATTGGCTTTAGATGCGACCTTAATGTACAGTTGAGCAGATATTGTCAAATTGTTCCCACGATGGAACTTTCTTAATATGGCTTGGATATGCACCAAAATGAGCTCAAATGTACACAAAAATAATTGCTATCTGCTGGTGCCAAAAAAATTTCTCACATATTTTTAGCTTTTGTATAATTGGCTTTAGATGCGACCTTAATGTACAGTTGAGCAGATATTGTCAAATTGTTCCCACGATGGAACTTTCTTAATATGGCTTGGATATGCACCAACATGAGTTCAAATGTACACAAAAATAAATGCTATCTGCTGGTGGCAACCAATCTTCTCACAGATTTTTAGTTTTTGTATAATTGGCTTTAGATGCGACCTTAATGTACAGTTGAGCAGATATTGTCAAAATTGTTCCCACGATGGAACTTTCTTAATATGGCTTGGATATGCACCAAAATGAGCTCAAATGTACACAACAATAAATGCTATCTGCTGGTGCCAACCAATCTTCTCACAGATTTTTAGTTTTTGTATAATTGGCTTTAGATGCGACCTTAATGTACAGTTGAGCAGATATTGTCAAATTGTTCCCACTATGGAACTTTCTTAATATGGCTTTGATATGCACCAAAATGAGCTCAAATGTACACAAAAATAAATGCTATCTGCTGGTGGCAACCAATCTTCTCACAGATTTTTAGTTTTTGTATAATTGGCTTTAGATGCGACCTTAATGTACAATTGAGCAGATATTGTCAAAATTGTTCCCACGATGGAACTTTCTTAATATGGCTTGGATATGCACCAAAATGAGCTCAAATGTACACAAAAATAAATGCTATCTGCTGGTGGCAACCAATCTTCTCACAGATTTTTAGTTTTTGTATAATTGGCTTTAAATGCGACCTTAATGTACAGTTGAGCAGATATTGTCAAATTGTTCCCACGATGGAACTTTCTTAATATGGCTTGGATATGCGCGAATATGAGCTCAAATGTACACAAAAATAAATGCTATCTGCTGATGCCAACCAATCTTCTCACAAATTTTGAGTTTTTGTATAATTGGCTTTAGATGCGACCTTAATGTACAGTTGAGCAGATATTGTCAAATTGTTCCCACGATGGAACTTTCTTAATATGGCTTGGATATGCACCAAAATGAGCTCAAATGTACACAAAAATAGTTGCTATCTGCTGGTGCCAAAAAAATTTCTCACATATTTTTAGCTTTTGTATAATTGGCTTTAGATGCGACCTTAATGTACAGTTGAGCAGATATTGTCAAATTGTTCCCACGATGGAACTTTCTTAATATGGCTTGGATATGCACCAAAATTAGCTCAAATGTACACAAAAATAAATGCTATCTGCTGGTGCCAACCAATCTTCTCACAGATTTTTAGTTTTTGTATAATTGGCTTTAGATGCGACCTTAATGTACAGTTGAGCAGATATTGTCAAATTGTTCCCACGATGGAACGTTCTCAATATGGCTTGGATATGCACCAAAATGAGCTCAAATGTACACAAAAATAAATGCTATCTGCTGGTGGCAACCAATCTTCTCACAGATTTTTAGTTTTTGTATAATTGGCTTTAAATGCGACCTTAATGTACAGTTGAGCAGATATTGTCAAATTGTTCCCACGATGGAACTTTCTTAATATGGCTTGGATATGCGCGAAAATGAGCTCAAATGTACACAAAAATAAATGCTATCTGCTGGTGCCAACCAATCTTCTCACAAATTTTGAGTTTTTGTATAATTGGCTTTAGATGCGACCTTAATGTACAGTTGAGCAGATATTGTCAAATTGTTCCCACGATGGAACTTTCTTAATATGGCTTGGATATGCACCAAAATGAGCTCAAATGTACACAAAAATAATTGCTATCTGCTGGTGCCAAAAAAAATTCTCACATATTTTTAGCTTTTGTATAATTGGCTTTAGATGCGACCTTAATGTACAGTTGAGCAGATATTGTCAAATTGTTCCCACGATGGAACTTTCTTAATATGGCTTGCATATGCACCAAAATGAGCTCAAATGTACACAAAAATAAATGCTATCTGCTGGTGCCAACCAATCTTCTCACAGATTTTTAGTTTTTGTATAATTAGCTTTAGATCCGACCTTAATGTACAGTTGAGCAGATATTGTCAAAATTGTTCCCACGATGGAACTTTCTTAATATGGCTTGGATATGCACCAAAATGAGCTCAAATGTACACAAAAATAAATGCTATCTGCTGGTGCCAACCAATCTTCTCACAGATTTTTAGTTTTTGTATAATTGGCTTTAGATGCGACCTTAATGTACAGTTGAGCAGATATTGTCAAAATTGTTCCCACGATGAAACTTTCTTAATATGGCTTGGATATGCACCAAAATGAGCTCAAATGTACACAAAAATAAATGCTATCTGCTGGTGCCAACCAATCTTCTCACAGATTTTTAGTTTTTGTATAATTGGCTTTAGATGCGACATTAATGTACAGTTGAGCAGATATTGTCAAATTGTTCCCACTATGGAACTTTCTTAATATGGCTTTGATATGCACCAAAATGAGCTCAAATGTACACACAAAAAAATGCTATCTGCTGGTGCCAACCAATCTTCTCACAGATTTTTAGTTTTTGTATAATTGGCTTTAGATGCGACCTTAATGTACAGTTGAGCAGATATTGTCAAAATTGTTCCCACGATGGAACTTTCTTAATATGGCTTGGATATACACCAAAATTAGCTCAAATGTACACAAAAATAAATGCTATCTGCTGGTGCCAACCAATCTTCTCACAGATTTTTAGTTTTTGTATAATTGGCTTTAGATGCGACCTTAATGTACAGTTGAGCAGATATTGTCAAATTGTTCCCACGATTGAACGTTCTCAATATGGCATGGATATGCACCAAAAGAGCTCAAATGTACACAAAAATAAATGCTATCTGCTGGTGCCAACCAATCTTCTCACAGATTTTTAGATTTTGTATAATTGGCTTTAGATGCGACCTTAATGTACAGTTGAGCAGATATTGTCAAAATTGTTCCCACGATGGAACTTTCTTAATATGGCTTGGATATGCACCAAAATGAGCTCAAATGTACACAAAAATAAATGCTATCTGCTGGTGCCAACCAATCTTCTCACAGATTTTGAGTTTTTGTATAATTAGCTTTAGATGCGACCTTAATGTACAGTTGAGCAGATATTGTCAAATTGTTCCCACGATGGAACTTTCTTAATATGGCTTGGATATGCACCAAAATGAGCTCAAATGTACACAAAAATAATTGCTATCTGCTGGTGCCAAAACAATTTCTCACATATTTTTAGGTTTTTTATAATTGGCTTTAGATGCGACCTTAATGTACAGTTGAGCAGATATTGTCAAATTGTTCCCACGATGGAACTTTCTTAATATGGCTTGGATATGCACCAACATGAGCTCAAATGTACACAAAAATAAATGCTATCTGCTGGTGCCAACCAATCTTCTCACAGATTTTTAGTTTTTGTATAATTGGCTTTAGATGCGACCTTAATGTACAGTTGAGCAGATATTGTCAAAATTGTTCCCACGATGGAACTTTCTTAATATGGCTTGGATATGCACCAAAATGAGCTCAAATGTACACAAAAATAAATGCTATCTGCTGGTGCCAACCAATATTCTCACAGATTTTTAGTTTTTGTATAATTGGCTTTAGATGCGACCTTAATGTACAGTTGAGCAGATATTGTCAAATTGTTCCCACTATGGAACTTTCTTAATATGGCTTTGATATGCACCAAAATGAGCTCAAATGTACACAAAAATAAATGCTATCTGCTGGTGCCAACCAATCTTCTCACAGATTTTTAGTTTTTGTATAATTGGCTTTAGATGCGACCTTAATGTACAGTTGAGCAGATATTGTCAAATTGTTCCCACGATGGAACTTTCTTAATATGGCTTGAATATGCACCAAAATGAGCTCAAATGTACACAAAAATAAATGCTATCTGCTGGTGCCAACCAATCTTCTCACAGATTTTTAGTTTTTGTATAATTAGCTTTAGATGCGACCTTAATGTACAGTTGAGCAGATATTGTCAAAATTGTTCCCACGATGGAACTTTCTTAATATGGCTTGGATATGCACCAAAATGAGCTCAAATGTACACAAAAATAAATGCTATCTGCTGGTGGCAACCAATCTTCTCACAGATTTTTAGTTTTTGTATAATTGGCTTTAGATGCGACCTTAATGTACAGTTGAGCAGATATTGTCAAAATTGTTCCCACGATGGAACTTTCTTAATATGGCTTGGATATGCACCAAAATGAGCTCAAATGTACACAAAAATAAATGCTATCTGCTGGTGCCAACCAATATTCTCACAGATTTTTAGTTTTTGTATAATTAGCTTTAGATGCGACCTTAATGTACAGTTGAGCAGATATTGTCAAATTGTTCCCACTATGGAACTTTCTTAATATGGCTTTGATATGCACCAAAATGAGCTCAAATGTACACAAAAATAAATGCTATCTGCTGGTGGCAACCACTCTTCTCACAGATTTTTAGTTTTTGTATAATTGGCTTTAGATGCGACCTTAATGTACAGTTGAGCAGATATTGTCAAATTGTTCCCACGATGGAACTTTCTTAATATGGCTTGCATATGCACCAACATGAGCTCAAATGTACACAAAAATAAATGCTATCTGCTGGTGCCAACCAATCTTCTCACAGATTTTTAGTTTTTGTATAATTAGCTTTAGATGCGACCTTAATGTACAGTTGAGCAGATATTGTCAAATTGTTCCGACGATGGAACTTTCTTAATATGGCTTGGATATGCACCAAAATGAGCTCAAATGTACACAAAAATAAATCCTATCTGCTGGTGGCAACCAATCTTCTCACAGATTTTTAGTTTTTGTATAATTGGCTTTAGATGCGACCTTAATGTACAGTTGAGCAGATATTGTCAAATTGTTCCCACGATGGAACTTTCTTAATATGGCTTGGATATGCAACAAAATGAGCTCAAATGTACACAAAAATAAATGCTATCTGCTGGTGCCAACACATCTTCTCACAGATTTTTAGTTTTTGTATAATTGGCTTTAGATGCGACCTTAATGTACAGTTGAGCAGATATTGTCAAAATTGTTCCCACGATGGAACTTTCTTAATATGGCTTGGATATACACCAAAATGAGCTCAAATGTACACAAAAATAAATGCTATCTGCTGGTGCCAACCAATCTTCTCACAGATTTTTAGTTTTTGTATAATTGGCTTTAGATGCGACCTTAATGTACAGTTGAGCAGATATTGTCAAAATTGTTCCCACGATGGAACTTTCTTAATATGGCTTGGATATGCACCAAAATGAGCTCAAATGTACACAAAAATAAATGCTATCTGCTGGTGCCAACCAATCTTCTCACATATTTTTAGTTTTTGTATCTTTAGATGCGACCTTAATGTACAGTTGAGCAGATATTGTCAAAATTGTTCCCACGATGGAACTTTCTTAATATGGCTTGGATATGCACCAAAATGAGCTCAAATGTACACAAAAATAAATGCTATCTGCTGGTGGCAACCAATCTTCTCACAGATTTTTAGTTTTTGTATAATTGGCTTTAAATGCGACCTTAATGTACAGTTGAGCAGATATTGTCAAATTGTTCCCACGATGGAACTTTCTTAATATGGCTTGGATATGCGCGAAAATGAGCTCAAATGTACACAAAAATAAATGCTATCTGCTGGTGCCAACCATCTTCTCACAGATTTTGAGTTTTTGTATAATTGGCTTTAGATGCGACCTTAATGTACAGTTGAGCAGATATTGTCAAAATTGTTCCCACGATGGAACTTTCTTAATATGGCTTGGATATGCACCAAAATGAGCTCAAATGTACACAAAAATAATGCTATCTGCTGGTGCCAACCAATATTCTCACAGATTTTGAGTTTTTGTATAATTGGCTTTAGATGCGACCTTAATGTACAGTTGAGCAGATATTGTCAAATTGTTCCCACTATGGAACTTTCTTAATATGGCTTTGATATGCACCAAAATGAGCTCAAATGTACACAAAAATAAATGCTATCTGCTGGTGCCAACCAATCTTCTCACAGATTTTTAGTTTTTGTATAATTGGCTTTAGATGCGACCTTAATGTACAGTTGAGCAGATATTGTCAAAATTGTTCCCACGATGGAACTTTCTTAATATGGCTTGGATATGCACCAAAATGAGCTCAAATGTACACAAAAATAAATGCTATCTGCTGGTGCCAACCAATCTTCTCACAGATTTTTAGTTTTTGTATAATTAGCTTTAGATGCGACCTTAATGTACAGTTGAGCAGATATTGTCAAATTGTTCCCACGATGGAACTTTCTTAATATGGCTTGGATATGCACCAAAATGAGCTCAAATGTACACAAAAATAAATCCTATCTGCTGGTGGCAACCAATCTTCTCACAGATTTTTAGTTTTTGTATAATTGGCTTTAGATGCGACCTTAATGTACAGTTGAGCAGATATTGTCAAAATTGTTCCCACGATGGAACTTTCTTAATATGGCTTGGATATGCACCAAAATGAGCTCAAATGTACACAAAAATAAATGCTATCTGCTGGTGCCAACCAATCTTCTCACAGATTTTTAGTTTTTGTATAATTGGCTTTAGATGCGACCTTAATGTACAGTTGAGCAGATATTGTCAAAATTGTTCCCACGATGGAACTTTCTTAATATGTCTTGGATATGCACCAAAATGAGCTCAAATGTACACAAAAATAATTGCTATCTGCTGGTGCCAACCAATCTTCTCACAGATTTTTAGTTTTTGTATAATTGGCTTTAGATGCGACCTTAATGTACAGTTGAGCAGATATTGTCAAATTGTTCCCACGATGGAACTTTCTCAATAGGGCTTGGATATGCACCAACATGAGCTCAAATGTACACAAAAATAAATGCTATCTGCTGGTGCCAACCAATCTTCTCACATATTTTTAGTTTTTGTATAATTGGCTTTAGATGCGACCTTAATGTACAGTTGAGCAGATATTGTCAAAATTGTTCCCACGATGGAACTTTCTTAATATGGCTTGGATATGCACCAAAATGAGCTCAAATGTACACAAAAATAATTGCTATCTGCTGGTGCCAAAAAAATTTCTCACATATTTTTAGCTTTTGTATAATTGGCTTTAGATGCGACCTTAATGTACAGTTGAGCAGATATTGTCAAATTGTTCCAACGATGGAACTTTCTTAATATGGCTTGGATATGCACCAACATGAGCTCAAATGTACACAAAAATAAATGCTATCTGCTGGTGCCAACACATCTTCTCACAGATTTTTAGTTTTTGTATAATTGGCTTTAGATGCGACCTTAATGTACAGTTGAGCAGATATTGTCAAAATTGTTCCCACGATGGAACTTTCTTAATATGGTTTGGATATGCGCGAAAATGAGCTCAAATGTACACAAAAATAAATGCTATCTGCTGGTGCCAACCATCTTCTCACAGATTTTGAGTTTTTGTATAATTGGCTTTAGATGCGACCTTAATGTACAGTTGAGCAGATATTGTCAAAATTGTTCCCACGATGGAACTTTCTTAATATGGCTTTGATATGCACCAAAATGAGCTCAAATGTACACAAAAATAAATGCTATCTGCTGGTGCCAACCAATCTTCTCACAGATTTTTATTTTTTGTATAATTGGCTTTAGATGCGACCTTAATGTACAGTTGAGCAGATATTGTCAAAATTGTTCCCACGATGGAACTTTCTTAATATGGCTTGGATATGCACCAAAATGAGCTCAAATGTACACAAAAATAAATGCTATCTGCTTGTGCCAACCAATATTCTCACAGATTTTGAGTTTTTGTATAATTGGCTTTAGATGCGACCTTAATGTACAGTTGAGCAGATATTGTCAAATTGTTCCCACTATGGAACTTTCTTAATATGGCTTTGATATGCACCAAAATGAGCTCAAATGTACACAAAAATAAATGCTATCTGCTGGTGCCAACCAATCTTCTCACAGATTTTTAGTTTTTGTATAATTGGCTTTAGATGCGACCTTAATGTACAGTTGAGCAGATATTGTCAAAATTGTTCCCACGATGGAACTTTCTTAATATGGCTTGGATATGCACCAAAATGAGCTCAAATGTACACAAAAATAAATGCTATCTGCTGGTGCCAACCAATCTTCTCACAGATTTTTAGTTTTTGTATAATTGGCTTTAGATGCGACCTTAATGTACAGTTGAGCAGATATTGTCAAATTGTTCCCACGATGGAACTTTCTTAATATGGCTTGGATATGCACCAAAATGAGCTCAAATGTACACAAAAATAAATGCTATCTGCTGGTGCCAACCAATCTTCTCACAGATTTTTAGTTTTTGTATAATTGGCTTTAGATGCGACCTTAATGTACAGTTGAGCAGATATTGTCAAAATTGTTCCCACGATGGAACTTTCTTAATATGGCTTGGATATGCACCAAAATGAGCTCAAATGTACACAAAAATAAATGCTATCTGCTGGTGCCAACCAATCTTCTCACAGATTTTTAGTTTTTGTATAATTGGCTTTAGATGCGACCTTAATGTACAGTTGAGCAGATATTGTCAAAATTGTTCCCACGATGGAACATTCTTAATATGGCTTGGATATGCACCAAAATGAGCTCAAATGTACACAAAAATAAATGCTATCTGCTGGTACCAACCAATATTCTCACAGATTTTTAGTTTTTGTATAATTGGCTTTAGATGCGACCTTAATGTACAGTTGAGCAGATATTGTCAAATTGTCCCACTATGGAACTTTCTTAATATGGCTTTGATATGCACCAAAATGAGCTCAAATGTACACAAAAATAAATGCTATCTGCTGGTGCCAACCAATCTTCTCACAGATTTTTAGTTTTTGTATAATTGGCTTTAGATGCGACCTTAATGTACAGTTGAGCAGATATTGTCAAATTGTTCCCACTATGGAACTTTCTTAATATGGCTTGCATATGCACCAAAATGAGCTCAAATGTACACAAAAATAAATGCTATCTGCTGGTGCCAACCAATCTTCTCACAGATTTTTAGTTTTTGTATAATTAGCTTTAGATGCGACCTTAATGTACAGTTGAGCAGATATTGTCAAAATTGTTCCCACGATGGAACTTTCTTAATATGGCTTGGATATGCACCAAAATGAGCTCAAATGTACACAAAAATAAATGCTATCTGCTGGTGCCAACCAATCTTCTCACAGATTTTTAGTTTTTGTATAATTGGCTTTAGATGCGACCTTAATGTACAGTTGAGCAGATATTGTCAAAATTGTTCCCACGATGGAACTTTCTTAATATGGCTTGGATATGCACCAAAATGAGCTCAAATGTACACAAAAATAAATGCTATCTGCTGGTGCCAACCAATCTTCTCACAGATTTTTAGTTTTTGTATAATTGGCTTTAGATGCGACCTTAATGTACAGTTGAGCAGATATTGTCAAATTGTTCCCACTATGGAACTTTCTTAATATGGCTTGCATATGCACCAAAATGAGCTCAAATGTACACAAAAATAAATGCTATCTGCTGGTGCCAACCAATCTTCTCACAGATTTTTAGTTTTTGTATAATTAGCTTTAGATGCGACCTTAATGTACAGTTGAGCAGATATTGTCAAAATTGTTCCCACGATGGAACTTTCTTAATATGGCTTGGATATGCACCAAAATGAGCTCAAATGTACACAAAAATAAATGCTATCTGCTGGTGCCAACCAATCTTCTCACAGATTTTTAGTTTTTGTATAATTGGCTTTAGATGCGACCTTAATGTACAGTTGAGCAGATATTGTCAAAATTGTTCCCACGATGGAACTTTCTTAATATGGCTTGGATATGCACCAAAATGAGCTCAAATGTACACAAAAATAAATGCTATCTGCTGGTGCCAACCAATCTTCTCACAGATTTTTAGTTTTTGTATAATTGGCTTTAGATGCGACCTTAATGTACAGTTGAGCAGATATTGTCAAAATTGTTCCCACGATGGAACTTTCTTAATATGGCTTGGATATGCACCAAAATGAGCTCAAATGTACACAAAAATAAATGCTATCTGCTGGTGCCAACCAATCTTCTCACAGATTTTTAGTTTTTGTATAATTGGCTTTAGATGCGACCTTAATGTACAGTTGAGCAGATATTGTCAAATTGTTCCCACGATGGAACTTTCTTAATATGGCTTGGATATGCACCAACATGAGCTCAAATGTACACAAAAATAAATGCTATCTGCTGGTGCCAACCAATCTTCTCACAGATTTTTAGTTTTTGTATAATTAGCTTTAGATGCGACCTTAATGTACAGTTGAGCAGATATTGTCAAAATTGTTCCCACGATGGAACTTTCTTAATATGGCTTGGATATGCACCAAAATGAGCTCAAATGTACACAAAAATAAATGCTATCTGCTGGTGCCAACCAATCTTCTCACAGATTTTTAGTTTTTGTATAATTGGCTTTAGATGCGACCTTAATGTACAGTTGAGCAGATATTGTCAAAATTGTTCCCACGATGGAACTTTCTTAATATGGCTTGGATATGCACCAAAATGAGCTCAAATGTACACAAAAATAAATGCTATCTGCTGGTGCCAACCAATCTTCTCACAGATTTTTAGTTTTTGTATAATTGGCTTTAGATGCGACCTTAATGTACAGTTGAGCAGATATTGTCAAAATTGTTCCCACGATGGAACTTTCTTAATATGGCTAGGATATGCACCAAAATGAGCTCAAATGTACACAAAAATAAATGCTATCTGCTGGTGCCAAAAAGAAATTCTCACATATTTTTAGCTTTTGTATAATTGGCTTTAGATGCGACCTTAATGTACAGTTGAGCAGATATTGTCAAATTGTTCCCACGATGGAACTTTCTTAATAGGGCTTGGATATGCACCAACATGAGCTCAAATGTACACAAAAATAAATGCTATCTGCTGGTGCCAACCAATCTTCTCACAGATTTTTAGTTTTTGTATAATTGGCTTTAGATGCGACCTTAATGTACAGTTGAGCAGATATTGTCAAATTGTTTCCACGATGGAACTTTCTTAATATGGCTTGGATATGCACCAACATGAGCTCAAATGTACACAAAAATAAATGCTATCTGCTGGTGCCAACCAATCTTCTCACAGATTTTTAGCTTTTGTATAATTGGCTTTAGATGCGACCTTAATGTACAGTTGAGCAGATATTGTCAAATTGTTCCCACGATGGAACTTTCTTAATAGGGCTTGGATATGCACCAACATGAGCTCAAATGTACACAAAAATAAATGCTATCTGCTGGTGCCAACCAATCTTCTCACAGATTTTGAGTTTTTGTATAATTGGCTTTAGATGCGACCTTAATGTACAGTTGAGCAGATATTGTCAAATTGTTCCCACGATGGAACTTTCTTAATAAGGCTTGGATATGCAACAAAATGAGCTCAAATGTACACAAAAATAAATGCTATCTGCTGGTGCCAACACATCTTCTCACAGATTTTTAGTTTTTGTATAATTGGCTTTAGATGCGACCTTAATGTACAGTTGAGCAGATATTGTCAAAATTGTTCCCACGATGGAACTTTCTTAATATGGTTTGGATATGCGCGAAAATGAGCTCAAATGTACACCAAAATAAATGCTATCAGCTGGTGCCAACCATCTTCTCACAGATTTTGAGTTTTTGTATAATTGGCTTTAGATGCGACCTTAATGTACAGTTGAGCAGATATTGTCAAAATTGTTCCCACGATGGAACTTTCTTAATATGGCTTTGATATGCACCAAAATGAGCTCAAATGTACACAAAAATAAATGCTATCTGCTGGTGGCAACCAATCTTCTCACAGATTTTTAGTTTTTGTATAATTGGCTTTAGATGCGACCTTAATGTACAGTTGAGCAGATATTGTCAAAATTGTTCCCACGATGGAACATTCTTAATATGGCTTGGATATGCACCAAAATGAGCTCAAATGTACACAAAAATAAATGCTATCTGCTGGTACCAACCAATATTCTCACAGATTTTTAGTTTTTGTATAATTGGCTTTAGATGCGACCTTAATGTACAGTTGAGCAGATATTGTCAAATTGTTCCCACTATGGAACTTTCTTAATATGGCTTTGATATGCACCAAAATGAGCTCAAATGTACACAAAAATAAATGCTATCTGCTGGTGCCAACCAATCTTCTCACAGATTTTTAGTTTTTGTATAATTGGCTTTAGATGCGACCTTAATGTACAGTTGAGCAGATATTGTCAAATTGTTCCCACTATGGAACTTTCTTAATATGGCTTGCATATGCACCAAAATGAGCTCAAATGTACACAAAAATAAATGCTATCTGCTGGTGCCAACCAATCTTCTCACAGATTTTTAGTTTTTGTATAATTAGCTTTAGATGCGACCTTAATGTACAGTTGAGCAGATATTGTCAAAATTGTTCCCACGATGGAACTTTCTTAATATGGCTTGGATATGCACCAAAATGAGCTCAAATGTACACAAAAATAAATGCTATCTGCTGGTGCCAACCAATCTTCTCACAGATTTTTAGTTTTTGTATAATTGGCTTTAGATGCGACCTTAATGTACAGTTGAGCAGATATTGTCAAAATTGTTCCCACGATGGAACTTTCTTAATATGGCTTGGATATGCACCAAAATGAGCTCAAATGTACACAAAAATAAATGCTATCTGCTGGTGCCAACCAATCTTCTCACAGATTTTTAGTTTTTGTATAATTAGCTTTAGATGCGACCTTAATGTACAGTTGAGCAGATATTGTCAAAATTGTTCCCTAGATGGAACTTTCTTAATATGGCTTGGATATGCACCAAAATGAGCTCAAATGTACACAAAAATAAATGCTATCTGCTGGTGCCAACCAATCTTCTCACAGATTTTTAGTTTTTGTATAATTGGCTTTAGATGCGACCTTAATGTACAGTTGAGCAGATATTGTCAAAATTGTTCCCACGATGGAACTTTCTTAATATGGCTTGGATATGCACCAAAATGAGCTCAAATGTACACAAAAATAAATGCTATCTGCTGGTGCCAACCAATCTTCTCACAGATTTTTAGTTTTTGTATAATTGGCTTTAGATGCGACCTTAATGTACAGTTGAGCAGATATTGTCAAATTGTTCCCACGATGGAACTTTCTTAATATGGCTTGCATATGCACCAAAATGAGCTCAAATGTACACAAAAATAAATGCTATCTGCTGGTGCCAACCAATCTTCTCACAGATTTTTAGTTTTTGTATAATTAGCTTTAGATGCGACCTTAATGTACAGTTGAGCAGATATTGTCAAAATTGTTCCCACGATGGAACTTTCTTAATATGGCTTGGATATGCACCAAAATGAGCTCAAATGTACACAAAAATAAATGCTATCTGCTGGTGCCAACCAATCTTCTCACAGATTTTTAGTTTTTGTATAATTGGCTTTAGATGCGACCTTAATGTACAGTTGAGCAGATATTGTCAAAATTGTTCCCACGATGGAACTTTCTTAATATGGCTTGGATATGCACCAAAATGAGCTCAAATGTACACAAAAATAAATGCTATCTGCTGGTGCCAACCAATATTCTCACAGATTTTTAGTTTTTGTATAATTGGCTTTAGATGCGACCTTAATGTACAGTTGAGCAGATATTGTCAAATTGTTCCCACTATGGAACTTTCTTAATATGGCTTTGATATGCACCAAAATGAGCTCAAATGTACACAAAAATAAATGCTATCTGCTGGTGCCAACCAATCTTCTCACAGATTTTTAGTTTTTGTAAAATTGGCTTTAGATGCGACCTTAATGTACAGTTGAGCAGATATTGTCAAATTGTTCCCACGATGGAACTTTCTTAATATGGCTTGCATATGCACCAAAATGAGCTCAAATGTACACAAAAATAAATGCTATCTGCTGGTGCCAACCAATCTTCTCACAGATTTTTAGTTTTTGTATAATTAGCTTTAGATGCGACCTTAATGTACAATTGAGCAGATATTGTCAAAATTGTTCCCACGATGGAACTTTCTTAATATGGCTTGGATATGCACCAAAATGAGCTCAAATGTACACAAAAATAAATGCTATCTGCTGGTGCCAACCAATCTTCTCACAGATTTTTAGTTTTTGTATAATTGGCTTTAGATGCGACCTTAATGTACAGTTGAGCAGATATTGTCAAAATTGTTCCCACGATGGAACTTTCTTAATATGGCTTGGATATGCACCAAAATGAGCTCAAATGTACACAAAAATAAATGCTATCTGCTGGTGCCAACCAATATTCTCACAGATTTTTAGTTTTTGTATAATTGGCTTTAGATGCGACCTTAATGTACAGTTGAGCAGATATTGTCAAATTGTTCCCACTATGGAACTTTCTTAATATGGCTTTGATATGCACCAAAATGAGCTCAAATGTACACAAAAATAAATGCTATCTGCTGGTGGCAACCAATCTTCTCACAGATTTTTAGTTTTTGTATAATTGGCTTTAGATGCGACCTTAATGTACAGTTGAGCAGATATTGTCAAATTGTTCCCACGATGGAACTTTCTTAATATGGCTTGCATATGCACCAAAATGAGCTCAAATGTACACAAAAATAAATGCTATCTGCTGGTGCCAACCAATCTTCTCACAGATTTTTAGTTTTTGTATAATTAGCTTTAGATGCGACCTTAATGTACAGTTGAGCAGATATTGTCAAAATTGTTCCCACGATGGAACTTTCTTAATATGGCTTGGATATGCACCAAAATGAGCTCAAATGTACACAAAAATAAATGCTATCTGCTGGTGCCAACCAATCTTCTCACAGATTTTTAGTTTTTGTATAATTGGCTTTAGATGCGACCTTAATGTACAGTTGAGCAGATATTGTCAAATTGTTCCCACGATGGAACTTTCTTAATATGGCTTGCATATGCACCAAAATGAGCTCAAATGTACACAAAAATAAATGCTATCTGCTGGTGCCAACCAATCTTCTCAAAGATTTTTAGTTTTTGTATAATTAGCTTTAGATGCGACCTTAATGTACAGTTGAGCAGATATTGTCAAAATTGTTCCCACGATGGAACTTTCTTAATATGGCTTGGATATGCACCAAAATGAGCTCAAATGTACACAAAAATAAATGCTATCTGCTGGTGCCAACCAATCTTCTCACAGATTTTTAGTTTTTGTATAATTGGCTTTAGATGCGACCTTAATGTACAGTTGAGCAGATATTGTCAAAATTGTTCCCACGATGGAACTTTCTTAATATGGCTTGGATATGCACCAAAATGAGCTCAAATGTACACAAAAATAAATGCTATCTGCTGGTGGCAACCAATCTTCTCACAGATTTTTAGTTTTTGTATAATTGGCTTTAGATGCGACCTTAATGTACAGTTGAGCAGATATTGTCAAATTGTTCCCACGATGGAACTTTCTTAATATGGCTTGCATATGCACCAAAATGAGCTCAAATGTACACAAAAATAAATGCTATCTGCTGGTGCCAACCAATCTTCTCACAGATTTTTAGTTTTTGTATAATTAGCTTTAGATGCGACCTTAATGTACAGTTGAGCAGATATTGTCAAAATTGTTCCCACGATGGAACTTTCTTAATATGGCTTGGATATGCACCAAAATGAGCTCAAATGTACACAAAAATAAATGCTATCTGCTGGTGGCAACCAATCTTCTCACAGATTTTAAGTTTTTGTATAATTGGCTTTAGATGCGACCTTAATGTACAGTTGAGCAGATATTGTCAAATTGTTCCCACGATGGAACTTTCTTAATATGGCTTGGATATGCACCAAAATGAGCTCAAATGTACACAAAAATAATTGCTATCTGCTGGTGCCAAAAACAGTTCTCACATATTTTTAGCTTTTGTATAATTGGCTTTAGATGCGACCTTAATGTACAGTTGAGCAGATATTGTCAAATTGTTCCCACGATGGAACTTTCTTAATATGGCTTGGATATGCACCAGAATGAGCTCAAATGTACACAAAAATAAATGCTATCTGCTGGTGCCAACCAATCTTCTCACAGATTTTTAGTTTTTGTATAATTGGCTTTAGATGCGACCTTAATGTACAGTTGAGCAGATATTGTCAAATTGTTCCCACGATGGAACGTTCTCAATATGGCTTGGATATGCACCAAAATGAGCTAAAATGTACACAAAAATAAATGCTATCTGCTGGTGGCAACCAATCTTCTCACAGATTTTTAGTTTTTGTATAATTGGCTTTAAATGCGACCTTAATGTACAGTTGAGCAGATATTGTCAAATTGTTCCCACGATGGAACTTTCTTAATATGGCTTGGATATGCACCAAAATGAGCTCAAATGTACACAAAAATAAATGCTATCTGCTGGTGCCAACCAATCTTCTCACAAATTTTGAGTTTTTGTATAATTGGCTTTAGATGCGACCTTAATGTACAGTTGAGCAGATATTGTCAAATTGTTCCCACGATGGAACTTTCTTAATATGGCTTGGATATGCACCAAAATGAGCTCAAATGTACACAAAAATAATTGCTATCTGCTGGTGCCAAAAAAAATTCTCACATATTTTTAGCTTTTGTATAATTGGCTTTAGATGCGACCTTAATGTACAGTTGAGCAGATATTGTCAAATTGTTCCCACGATGGAACTTTCTTAATATGGCTTGCATATGCACCAAAATGAGCTCAAATGTACACAAAAATAAATGCTATCTGCTGGTGCCAACCAATCTTCTCACAGATTTTTAGTTTTTGTAAAATTAGCTTTAGATGCGACCTTAATGTACAGTTGAGCAGATATTGTCAAAATTGTTCCCACGATGGAACTTTCTTAATATGGCTTGGATATGCACCAAAATGAGCTCAAATGTACACAAAAATAAATGCTATCTGCTGGTGGCAACCAATCTTCTCACAGATTTTTAGTTTTTGTATAATTGGCTTTAGATGCGACCTTAATGTACAGTTGAGCAGATATTGTCAAATTGTTCCCACGATGGAACTTTCTTAATATGGCTTGGATATGCACCAAAATGAGCTCAAATGTACACAAAAATAAATGCTATCTGCTGGTGCCAACCAATCTTCTCACAGATTTTTAGTTTTTGTATAATTGGCTTTAGATGCGACCTTAATGTACAGTTGAGCAGATATTGTCAAATTGTTCCCACTATGGAACTTTCTTAATATGGCTTTCATATGCACCAAAATGAGCTCAAATGTACACAAAAATAAATGCTATCTGCTGGTGCCAACCAATCTTCTCAGAGATTTTTAGTTTTTGTATAATTGGCTTTAGATGCGACCTTAATGTACAGTTGAGCAGATATTGTCAAAATTGTTCCCACGATGGAACTTTCTTAATATGGCTTGGATATACACCAAAATTAGCTCAAATGTACACAAAAATAAATGCTATCTGCTGGTGCCAACCAATCTTCTCACAGATTTTTAGTTTTTGTATAATTGGCTTTAGATGCGACCTTCATGTACAGTTGAGCAGATATTGTCAAATTGTTCCCACGATTGAACGTTCTCAATATGGCATGGATATGCACCAAAATGAGCTCAAATGTACACAAAAATAAATGCTATCTGCTGGTGCCAACCAATCTTCTCACAGATTTTGAGTTTTTGTATAATTGGCTTTAGATGCGACCTTAATGTACAGTTGAGCAGATATTGTCAAAATTGTTCCCACGATGGAACTTTCTTAATATGGCTTGGATATGCACCAAAATGAGCTCAAATGTACACAAAAATAAATGCTATCTGCTGGTGGCAACCAATCTTCTCACAGATTTTTAGTTTTTGTATAATTGGCTTTAAATGCGACCTTAATGTACAGTTGAGCAGATATTGTCAAATTGTTCCCACGATGGAACTTTCTTAATATGGCTTGGATATGCGCGAAAATGAGCTCAAATGTACACAAAAATAAATGCTATCTGCTGGTGCCAACCAATCTTCTCACAGATTTTGAGTTTTTGTATAATTGGCTTTAGATGCGACCTTAATGTACAGTTGAGCAGATATTGTCAAATTGTTCCCACGATGGAACTTTCTTAATATGGCTTGGATATGCACCAACATGAGCTCAAATGTACACAAAAATAAATGCTATCTGCTGGTGCCAACCAATCTTCTCACAGATTTTTAGTTTTTGTATAATTGGCTTTAGATGCGACCTTAATGTACAGTTGAGCAGATATTGTCAAAATTGTTCCCACGATGGAACTTTCTTAATATGGCTTGGATATGCACCAAAATGAGCTCAAATGTACACAAAAATAAATGCTATCTGCTGGTGCCAACCAATATTCTCACAGATTTTTAGTTTTTGTATAATTGGCTTTAGATGCGACCTTAATGTACAGTTGAGCAGATATTGTCAAATTGTTCCCACGATGGAACTTTCTTAATATGGCTTGCATATGCACCAAAATGAGCTCAAATGTACACAAAAATAAATGCTATCTGCTGGTGCCAACCAATCTTCTCACAGATTTTTAGTTTTTGTATAATTAGCTTTAGATGCGACCTTAATGTACAGTTGAGCAGATATTGTCAAAATTGTTCCCACGATGGAACTTTCTTAATATGGCTTGGATATGCACCAAAATGAGCTCAAATGTACACAAAAATAAATGCTATCTGCTGGTGCCAACCAATCTTCTCACAGATTTTTAGTTTTTGTATAATTGGCTTTAGATGCGACCTTAATGTACAGTTGAGCAGATATTGTCAAAATTGTTCCCACGATGGAACTTTCTTAATATGGCTTGGATATGCACCAAAATGAGCTCAAATGTACACAAAAATAAATGCTATCTGCTGGTGCCAACCAATATTCTCACAGATTTTTAGTTTTTGTATAATTGGCTTTAGATGCGACCTTAATGTACAGTTGAGCAGATATTGTCAAATTGTTCCCACAATGGAACTTTCTTAATATGGCTTTGATATGCACCAAAATGAGCTCAAATGTACACAAAAATAAATGCTATCTGCTGGTGGCAACCAATCTTCTCACAGATTTTTAGTTTTTGTATAATTGGCTTTAGATGCGACCTTAATGTACAGTTGAGCAGATATTGTCAAATTGTTCCCACGATGGAACTTTCTTAATATGGCTTGCATATGCACCAAAATGAGCTCAAATGTACACAAAAATAAATGCTATCTGCTGGTGCCAACCAATCTTCTCACAGATTTTTAGTTTTTGTATAATTAGCTTTAGATGCGACCTTAATGTACAGTTGAGCAGATATTGTCAAAATTGTTCCCACGATGGAACTTTCTTAATATGGCTTGGATATGCACCAAAATGAGCTCAAATGTACACAAAAATAAATGCTATCTGCTGGTGCCAACCAATCTTCTCACAGATTTTTAGTTTTTGTATAATTGGCTTTAGATGCGACCTTAATGTACAGTTGAGCAGATATTGTCAAAATTGTTCCCACGATGGAACTTTCTTAATATGGCTTGGATATGCACCAAAATGAGCTCAAATGTACACAAAAATAAATGCTATCTGCTGGTGCCAACCAATATTCTCACAGATTTTTAGTTTTTGTATAATTGGCTTTAGATGCGACCTTAATGTACAGTTGAGCAGATATTGTCAAATTGTTCCCACTATGGAACTTTCTTAATATGGCTTTGATATGCACCAAAATGAGCTCAAATGTACACAAAAATAAATGCTATCTGCTGGTGGCAACCAATCTTCTCACAGATTTTGAGTTTTTGTATAATTGGCTTTAGATGCGACCTTAATGTACAGTTGAGCAGATATTGTCAAATTGTTCCCACGATGGAACTTTCTTAATATGGCTTGCATATGCACCAACATGAGCTCAAATGTACACAAAAATAAATGCTATCTGCTGGTGCCAACCAATCTTCTCACAGATTTTTAGTTTTTGTATAATTAGCTTTAGATGCGACCTTAATGTACAGTTGAGCAGATATTGTCAAAATTGTTCCCACGATGGAACTTTCTTAATATGGCTTGGATATGCACCAAAATGAGCTCAAATGTACACAAAAATAAATGCTATCTGCTGGTGCCAACCAATCTTCTCACAGATTTTTAGTTTTTGTATAATTGGCTTTAGATGCGACCTTAATGTACAGTTGAGCAGATATTGTCAAAATTGTTCCCACGATGGAACTTTCTTAATATGGCTTGGATATGCACCAAAATGAGCTCAAATGTACACAAAAATAAATGCTATCTGCTGGTGCCAACCAATCTTCTCACAGATTTTTAGTTTTTGTATAATTGGCTTTAGATGCGACCTTAATGTACAGTTGAGCAGATATTGTCAAAATTGTTCCCACGATGGAACTTTCTTAATATGGCTTTGATATGCACCAAAATGAGCTCAAATGTACACAAAAATAAATGCTATCTGCTGGTGCCAACCAATCTTCTCACAGATTTTTAGTTTTTGTATAATTGGCTTTAGATGCGACCTTAATGTACAGTTGAGCAGATATTGTCAAATTGTTCCCACGATGGAACTTTCTTAATATGGCTTGCATATGCACCAAAATGAGCTCAAATGTACACAAAAATAAATGCTATCTGCTGGTGCCAACCAATCTTCTCACAGATTTTTAGTTTTTGTATAATTAGCTTTAGATGCGACCTTAATGTACAGTTGAGCAGATATTGTCAAAATTGTTCCCACGATGGAACTTTCTTAATATGGCTTGGATATGCACCAAAATGAGCTCAAATGTACACAAAAATAAATGCTATCTGCTGGTGCCAACCAATCTTCTCACAGATTTTTAGTTTTTGTATAATTGGCTTTAGATGCGACCTTAATGTACAGTTGAGCAGATATTGTCAAAATTGTTCCCACGATGGAACTTTCTTAATATGGCTTGGATATGCACCAAAATGAGCTCAAATGTACACAAAAATAAATGCTATCTGCTGGTGCCAACCAATATTCTCACAGATTTTTAGTTTTTGTATAATTGGCTTTAGATGCGACCTTAATGTACAGTTGAGCAGATATTGTCAAATTGTTCCCACTATGGAACTTTCTTAATATGGCTTTGATATGCACCAAAATGAGCTCAAATGTACACAAAAATAAATGCTATCTGCTGGTGCCAACCAATCTTCTCACAGATTTTGAGTTTTTGTATAATTGGCTTTAGATGCGACCTTAATGTACAGTTGAGCAGATATTGTCAAATTGTTCCCACGATGGAACTTTCTTAATATGGCTTGCATATGCACCAACATGAGCTCAAATGTACACAAAAATAAATGCTATCTGCTGGTGCCAACCAATCTTCTCACAGATTTTTAGTTTTTGTATAATTAGCTTTAGATGCGACCTTAATGTACAGTTGAGCAGATATTGTCAAAATTGTTCCCACGATGGAACTTTCTTAATATGGCTTGGATATGCACCAAAATGAGCTCAAATGTACACAAAAATAAATGCTATCTGCTGGTGCCAACCAATCTTCTCACAGATTTTTAGTTTTTGTATAATTAGCTTTAGATGCGACCTTAATGTACAGTTGAGCAGATATTGTCAAAATTGTTCCCACGATGGAACTTTCTTAATATGGCTTGGATATGCACCAAAATGAGCTCAAATGTACACAAAAATAAATGCTATCTGCTGGTGCCAACCAATCTTCTCACAGATTTTTAGTTTTTGTATAATTGGCTTTAGATGCGACCTTAATGTACAGTTGAGCAGATATTGTCAAAATTGTTCCCACGATGGAACTTTCTTAATATGGCTTGGATATGCACCAAAATGAGCTCAAATGTACACAAAAATAATTGCTATCTGCTGGTGCCAAAAAAAATTCTCACATATTTTTAGCTTTTGTATAATTGGCTTTAGATGCGACCTTAATGTACAGTTGAGCAGATATTGTCAAATTGTTCCCACGATGGAACTTTCTTAATAGGGCTTGGATATGCACCAACATGAGCTCAAATGTACACAAAAATAAATGCTATCTGCTGGTGCCAACCAATCTTCTCACAGATTTTTAGTTTTTGTATAATTGGCTTTAGATGCGACCTTAATGTACAGTTGAGCAGATATTGTCAAATTGTTCCCACGATGGAACTTTCTTAATATGGCTTGGATATGCAACAAAATGAGCTCAAATGTACACAAAAATAAATGCTATCTGCTGGTGCCAACCAATCTTCTCACAGATTTTTAGTTTTTGTATAATTGGCTTTAGATGCGACCTTAATGTACAGTTGAGCAGATATTGTCAAAATTGTTCCCACGATGGAACTTTCTAAATATGGCTTGGATATGCACCAAAATGAGCTCAAATGTACACAAAAATAAATGCTATCTGCTGGTGCCAACCAATCTTCTCACAGATTTTTAGTTTTTGTATAATTGGCTTTAGATGCGACCTTAATGTACAGTTGAGCAGATATTGTCAAAATTGTTCCCACGATGGAACTTTCTTAATATGGCTTGGATATGCACCAAAATGAGCTCAAATGTACACAAAAATAAATGCTATCTGCTGGTGGCAACCAATCTTCTCACAGATTTTTAGTTTTTGTATAATTGGCTTTAAATGCGACCTTAATGTACAGTTGAGCAGATATTGTCAAATTGTTCCCACGATGGAACTTTCTTAATATGGCTTGGAAATGCGCGAAAATGAGCTCAAATGTACACAAAAATAAATGCTATCTGCTGGTGCCAACCAATCTTCTCACAGATTTTGAATTTTTGTATAATTGGCTTTAGATGCGACCTTAATGTACAGTTGAGCAGATATTGTCAAAATTGTTCCCACGATGGAACTTTCTTAATATGGCTTGGATATGCACCAAAATGAACTCAAATGTACACAAAAATAAATGCTATCTGCTGGTGGCAACCAATATTCTCACAGATTTTTAGTTTTTGTATAATTGGCTTTAGATGCGACCTTAATGTACGGTTGAGCAGATATTGTCAAATTGTTCCCACTATGGAACTTTCTTAATATGGCTTTGATATGCACCAAAATGAGCTCAAATGTACACAAAAATAAATGCTATCTGCTGGTGCCAACCAATCTTCTCACAGATTTTTAGTTTTTGTATAATTGGTTTTAGATGCGACCTTAATGTACAGTTGAGCAGATATTGTCAAATTGTTCCCACGATGGAACTTTCTTAATATGGCTTGCATATGCACCAAAATGAGCTCAAATGTACACAAAAATAAATGCTATCTGCTGGTGCCAACCAATCTTCTCACAGATTTTTAGTTTTTGTATAATTAGCTTTAGATGCGACCTTAATGTACAGTTGAGCAGATATTGTCAAAATTGTTCCCACGATGGAACTTTCTTAATATGGCTTGGATATGCACCAAAATGAGCTCAAATGTACACAAAAATAAATGCTATCTGCTGGTGCCAACCAATCTTTTCACAGATTTTTAGTTTTTGTATAATTGGCTTTAGATGCGACCTTAATGTACAGTTGAGCAGATATTGTCAAAATTGTTCCCACGATGGAACTTTCTTAATATGGCTTGGATATGCACCAAAATGAGCTCAAATGTACACAAAAATAAATGCTATCTGCTGGTGCCAACCAATATTCTCACAGATTTTTAGTTTTTGTATAATTGGCTTTAGATGCGACCTTAATGTACAGTTGAGCAGATATTGTCAAATTGTTCCCACTATGGAACTTTCTTAATATGGCTTTGATATGCACCAAAATGAGCTCAAATGTACACAAAAATAAATGCTATCTGCTGGTGCCAACCAATCTTCTCACAGATTTTTAGTTTTTGTATAACTGGCTTTAGATGCGACCTTAATGTACAGTTGAGCAGATATTGTCAAAATTGTTCCCACGATGGAACTTTCTTAATATGGCTTGGATATGCACCAAAATGAGCTCAAATGTACACAAAAATAAATGCTATCTGCTGGTGCCAACCAATATTCTCACAGATTTTTAGTTTTTGTATAATTGGCTTTAGATGCGACCTTAATGTACAGTTGAGCAGATATTGTCAAATTGTTCCCACGATGGAACGTTCTCAATATGGCTTTGATATGCACCAAAATGAGCTCAAATGTACACAAAAATAAATGCTATCTGCTGGTGGCAACCAATCTTCTCACAGATTTTTAGTTTTTGTATAATTGGCTTTAAATTCGACCTTAATGTACAGTTGAGCAGATATTGTCAAATTGTTCCCACGATGGAACTTTCTTAATATGGCTTGGATATGCGCGAAAATGAGCTCAAATGTACACAAAAATAAATGCTATCTGCTGGTGCCAACCAATCTTCTCACAAATTTTGAGTTTTTGTATAATTGGCTTTAGATGCGACCTTAATGTACAGTTGAGCAGATATTGTCAAATTGTTCCCACGATGGAACTTTCTTAATATGGCTTGGATATGCACCAAAATGAGCTCAAATGTACACAAAAATAATTGCTATCTGCTGGTGCCAAAAAAAATTCTCACATATTTTTAGCTTTTGTATAATTGGCTTTAGATGCGACCTTAATGTACAGTTGAGCAGATATTGTCAAATTGTTCCCACGATGGAACTTTCTTAATATGGCTTGCATATGCACCAAAATGAGCTCAAATGTACACAAAAATAAATGCTATCTGCTGGTGCCAACCAATCTTCTCACAGATTTTTAGTTTTTGTATAATTGGCTTTAGATGCGACCTTAATGTACAGTTGAGCAGATATTGTCAAAATTGTTCCCACGATGGAACTTTCTTAATATGGCTTGGATATGCACCAACATGAGCTCAAATGTACACAAAAATAAATGCTATCTGCTGGTGCCAACCAATCTTCTCACAGATTTTTAGTTTTTGTATAATTGGCTTTAGATGCGACCTTAATGTACAGTTGAGCAGATATTGTCAAAATTGTTCCCACGATGGAACATTCTTAATATGGCTTGGATATGCACCAAAATGAGCTCAAATGTACACAAAAATAAATGCTATCTGCTGGTGCCAACCAATCTTCTCACAGATGTTTAGTTTTTGTATAATTGGCTTTAGATGCGACCTAAATGTACAGTTGAGCAGATATTGTCAAATTGTTCCCACTATGGAACTTTCTTAATATGGCTTTGATATGCACCAAAATGAGCTCAAATGTACACAAAAATAAATGCTATCTGCTGGTGCCAACCAATCTTCTCACAGATTTTTAGTTTTTGTATAATTGGCTTTAGATGCGACCTTAATGTACAGTTGAGCAGATATTGTCAAAATTGTTCCCACGATGGAACTTTCTTAATATGGCTTGGATATACACCAAAATTAGCTCAAATGTACACAAAAATAAATGCTATCTGCTGGTGCCAACCAATCTTCTCACAGATTTTTAGTTTTTGTATAATTGGCTTTAGATGCGACCTTAATGTACAGTTGAGCAGATATTGTCAAATTGTTCCCACGATTGAACGTTCTCAATATGGCATGGATATGCACCAAAATGAGCTCAAATGTACACAAAAATAAATGCTATCTGCTGGTGCCAACCAATCTTCTCACAGATTTTGAGTTTTTGTATAATTGGCTTTAGATGCGACCTTAATGTACAGTTGAGCAGATATTGTCAAAATTGTTCCCACGATGGAACTTTCTTAATATGGCTTGGATATGCACCAAAATGAGCTCAAATGTACACAAAAATAAATGCTATCTGCTGGTGGCAACCAATCTTCTCACAGATTTTTAGTTTTTGTATAATTGGCTTTAAATGCGACCTTAATGTACAGTTGAGCAGATATTGTCAAATTGTTCCCACGATGGAACTTTCTTAATATGGCTTGGATATGCGCGAAAATGAGCTCAAATGTACACAAAAATAAATGCTATCTGCTGGTGCCAACCAATCTTCTCACAGATTTTGAGTTTTTGTATAATTGGCTTTAGATGCGACCTTAATGTACAGTTGAGCAGATATTGTCAAATTGTTCCCACGATGGAACTTTCTTAATATGGCTTGGATATGCACCAAAATGAGCTCAAATGTACACAAAAATAATTGCTATCTGCTGGTGCCAAAACAATTTCTCACATATTTTTAGCTTTTTTATAATTGGCTTTAGATGCGACCTTAATGTACAGTTGAGCAGATATTGTCAAATTGTTCCCACGATGGAACTTTCTTAATATGGCTTGGATATGCACCAACATGAGCTCAAATGTACACAAAAATAAATGCTATCTGCTGGTGCCAACCAATCTTCTCACAGATTTTTAGTTTTTGTATAATTGGCTTTAGATGCGACCTTAATGTACAGTTGAGCAGATATTGTCAAAATTGTTCCCACGATGGAACTTTCTTAATATGGCTTGGATATGCACCAAAATGAGCTCAAATGTACACAAAAATAAATGCTATCTGCTGGTGCCAACCAATATTCTCACAGATTTTGAGTTTTTCTATAATTGGCTTTAGATGCGACCTTAATGTACAGTTGAGCAGATATTGTCAAATTGTTCCCACTATGGAACTTTCTTAATATGGCTTTGATATGCACCAAAATGAGCTCAAATGTACACAATAATAAATGCTATCTGCTGGTGCCAACCAATCTTCTCACAGATTTTTAGTTTTTGTATAATTGGCTTTAGATGCGACCTTAATGTACAGTTGAGCAGATATTGTCAAATTGTTCCCACGATGGAACTTTCTTAATATGGCTTGCATATGCACCAACATGAGCTCAAATGTACACAAAAATAAATGCTATCTGCTGGTGCCAACCAATCTTCTCACAGATTTTTAGTTTTTGTATAATTAGCTTTAGATGCGACCTTAATGTACAGTTGAGCAGATATTGTCAAAATTGTTCCCACGATGGAACTTTCTTAATATGGTTTGGATATGCACCAAAATGAGCTCAAATGTACACAAAAATAAATGCTATCTGCTGGTGCCAACCAATCTTCTCACAGATTTTTAGTTTTTGTATAATTGGCTTTAGATGCGACCTTAATGTACAGTTGAGCAGATATTGTCAAATTGTTCCCACGATGGAACTTTCTTAATATGGCTTGGATATGCACCAAAATGAGCTCAAATGTACACAAAAATAAATGCTATCTGCTGGTGGCAACCAATCTTCTCACAGATTTTTAGTTTTTGTATAATTGGCTTTAGATGCGACCTTAATGTACAGTTGAGCAGATATTGTCAAATTGTTCCCACGATGGAACTTTCTTAATATGGCTTGGATATGCACCAAAATGAGCTCAAATGTACACAAAAATAAATCCTATCTGCTGGTGCCAACCAATCTTCTCACAGATTTTTAGCTTTTGTATAATTGGCTTTAGATGCGACCTTAATGTACAGTTGAGCAGATATTGTCAAAATTGTTCCCACGATGGAACTTTCTTAATATGGCTTGGATATGCACCAAAATGAGCTCAAATGTACACAAAAATAAATGCTATCTGCTGGTGCCAACCAATCTTCTCACAGATTTTTAGTTTTTGTATAATTGGCTTTAGATGCGACCTAAATGTACAGTTGAGCAGATATTGTCAAAATTGTTCCCACGATGGAACTTTCTTAATATGGCTTGGATATGCACCAAAATGAGCTCAAATGTACACAAAAATAAATGCTATCTGCTGGTGCCAAAAAAAATTCTCACATATTTTTAGCTTTTGTATAATTGGCTTTAGATGCGACCTTAATGTACAGTTGAGCAGATATTGTCAAATTGTTCCCACGATGGAACTTTCTTAATAGGGCTTGGATATGCACCAACATGAGCTCAAATGTACACAAAAATAAATGCTATCTGCTGGTGCCAACCAATATTCTCACAGATTTTTAGTTTTTGTATAATTGGCTTTAGATGCGACCTTAATGTACAGTTGAGCAGATATTGTCAAATTGTTCCCACGATGGAACTTTCTTAATATGGCTTGGATATGCAACAAAATGAGCTCAAATGTACACAAAAATAAATGCTATCTGCTGGTGCCAACCAATCTTCTCACAGATTTTTAGTTTTTGTATAATTGGCTTTAGATGCGACCTTAATGTACAGTTGAGCAGATATTGTCAAAATTGTTCCCACGATGGAACTTTCTTAATATGGCTTGGATATGCACCAAAATGAGCTCAAATGTACACAAACATAAATGCTATCTGCTGGTGCCAACCAATCTTCTCACAGATTTTTAGTTTTTGTATAATTGGCTTTAGATGCGACCTTAATGTACAGTTGAGCAGATATTGTCAAATTGTTCCCACGATGGAACTTTCTTAATATGGCTTGGATATGCGCGAAAATGAGCTCAAATGTACACAAAAATAAATGCTATCTGCTGGTGCCAACCAATCTTCTCACAGATTTTGAGTTTTTGTATAATTGGCTTTAGATGCGACCTTAATGTACAGTTGAGCAGATATTGTCAAATTGTTCCCACGATGGAACTTTCTTAATATGGCTTGGATATGCACCAAAATGAGCTCAAATGTACACAAAAATAATTGCTATCTGCTGGTGCCAAAACAATTTCTCACATATTTTTAGCTTTTTTATAATTGGCTTTAGATGCGACCTTAATGTACAGTTGAGCAGATATTGTCAAATTGTTCCCACGATGGAACTTTCTTAATATGGCTTGGATATGCACCAACATGAGCTCAAATGTACACAAAAATAAATGCTATCTGCTGGTGCCAACCAATCTTCTCACAGATTTTTAGTTTTTGTATAATTGGCTTTAGATGCGACCTTAATGTACAGTTGAGCAGATATTGTCAAAATTGTTCCCACGATGGAACTTTCTTAATATGGCTTGGATATGCACCAAAATGAGCTCAAATGTACACAAAAATAAATGCTATCTGCTGGTGCCAACCAATATTCTCACAGATTTTGAGTTTTTCTATAATTGGCTTTAGATGCGACCTTAATGTACAGTTGAGCAGATATTGTCAAATTGTTCCCACTATGGAACTTTCTTAATATGGCTTTGATATGCACCAAAATGAGCTCAAATGTACACAATAATAAATGCTATCTGCTGGTGCCAACCAATCTTCTCACAGATTTTTAGTTTTTGTATAATTGGCTTTAGATGCGACCTTAATGTACAGTTGAGCAGATATTGTCAAATTGTTCCCACGATGGAACTTTCTTAATATGGCTTGCATATGCACCAACATGAGCTCAAATGTACACAAAAATAAATGCTATCTGCTGGTGCCAACCAATCTTCTCACAGATTTTTAGTTTTTGTATAATTAGCTTTAGATGCGACCTTAATGTACAGTTGAGCAGATATTGTCAAAATTGTTCCCACGATGGAACTTTCTTAATATGGTTTGGATATGCACCAAAATGAGCTCAAATGTACACAAAAATAAATGCTATCTGCTGGTGGCAACCAATCTTCTCACAGATTTTTAGTTTTTGTATAATTGGCTTTAGATGCGACCTTAATGTACAGTTGAGCAGATATTGTCAAATTGTTCCCACGATGGAACTTTCTTAATATGGCTTGGATATGCACCAAAATGAGCTCAAATGTACACAAAAATAAATGCTATCTGCTGGTGGCAACCAATCTTCTCACAGATTTTTAGTTTTTGTATAATTGGCTTTAGATGCGACCTTAATGTACAGTTGAGCAGATATTGTCAAATTGTTCCCACGATGGAACTTTCTTAATATGGCTTGGATATGCACCAAAATGAGCTCAAATGTACACAAAAATAAATCCTATCTGCTGGTGCCAACCAATCTTCTCACAGATTTTTAGTTTTTGTATAATTGGCTTTAGATGCGACCTTAATGTACAGTTGAGCAGATATTGTCAAAATTGTTCCCACGATGGAACTTTCTTAATATGGCTTGGATATGCACCAAAATGAGCTCAAATGTACACAAAAATAAATGCTATCTGCTGGTGCCAACCAATCTTCTCACAGATTTTTAGTTTTTGTATAATTGGCTTTAGATGCGACCTAAATGTACAGTTGAGCAGATATTGTCAAAATTGTTCCCACGATGGAACTTTCTTAATATGGCTTGGATATGCACCAAAATGAGCTCAAATGTACACAAAAATAATTGCTATCTGCTGGTGCCAAAAAAAATTCTCACATATTTTTAGCTTTTGTATAATTGGCTTTAGATGCGACCTTAATGTACAGTTGAGCAGATATTGTCAAATTGTTCCCACGATGGAACTTTCTTAATAGGGCTTGGATATGCACCAACATGAGCTCAAATGTACACAAAAATAAATGCTATCTGCTGGTGCCAACCAATATTCTCACAGATTTTTAGTTTTTGTATAATTGGCTTTAGATGCGACCTTAATGTACAGTTGAGCAGATATTGTCAAATTGTTCCCACGATGGAACTTTCTTAATATGGCTTGGATATGCAACAAAATGAGCTCAAATGTACACAAAAATAAATGCTATCTGCTGGTGCCAACCAATCTTCTCACAGATTTTTAGTTTTTGTATAATTGGCTTTAGATGCGACCTTAATGTACAGTTGAGCAGATATTGTCAAAATTGTTCCCACGATGGAACTTTCTTAATATGGCTTGGATATGCACCAAAATGAGCTCAAATGTACACAAACATAAATGCTATCTGCTGGTGCCAACCAATCTTCTCACAGATTTTTAGTTTTTGTATAATTGGCTTTAGATGCGACCTTAATGTACAGTTGAGCAGATATTGTCAAAATTGTTCCCACGATGGAACTTTCTTAATATGGCTTGGATATGCACCAAAATGAGCTCAAATGTACACAAAAATAAATGCTATCTGCTGGTGGCAACCAATCTTCTCACAGATTTTTAGTTTTTGTATAATTGGCTTTAAATGCGACCTTAATGTACAGTTGAGCAGATATTGTCAAATTGTTCCCACGATGGAACTTTCTTAATATGGCTTGGATATGCGCGAAAATGAGCTCAAATGTACACAAAAATAAATGCTATCTGCTGGTGCCAACCAATCTTCTCACAGATTTTGAGTTTTTGTATAATTGGCTTTAGATGCGACCTTAATGTACAGTTGAGCAGATATTGTCAAAATTGTTCCCACGATGGAACTTTCTTAATATGGCTTGGATATGCACCAAAATGAGCTCAAATGTACACAAAAATAAATGCTATCTGCTGGTGCCAACCAATCTTCTCACAGATTTTGAGTTTTTGTATAATTGGCTTTAGATGCGACCTTAATGTACAGTTGAGCAGATATTGTCAAATTGTTCCCACGATGGAACTTTCTTAATATGGCTTTGATATGCACCAAAATGAGCTCAAATGTACACAAAAATAAATGCTATCTGCTGGTGCCAAACAATCTTCTCACAGATTTTTAGTTTTTGTATAATTAGCTTTAGATGCGACCTTAATGTACAGTTGAGCAGATATTGTCAAAATTGTTCCCACGATGGAACTTTCTTAATATGGCTTGGATATGCACCAAAATGAGCTCAAATGTACACAAAAATAAATGCTATCTGCTGGTGCCAACCAATCTTCTCACAGATTTTTAGTGTTTGTATAATTGGCTTTAGATGCGACCTTAATGTACAGTTGAGCAGATATTGTCAAAATTGTTCCCACGATGGAACTTTCTTAATATGGCTTGGATATGCACCAAAATGAGCTCAAATGTACACAAAAATAAATGCTATCTGCTGGTGCCAACCAATCTTCTCACAGATTTTTAGTTTTTGTATAATTGGCTTTAGATGCGACCTTAATGTACAGTTGAGCAGATATTGTCAAATTGTTCCCACGATGGAACTTTCTTAATATGGCTTGGATATGCACCAAAATGAGCTCAAATGTACACAAAAATAAATGCTATCTGCTGGTGGCAACCAATCTTCTCACAGATTTTTAGTTTTTGTATAATTGGCTTTAGATGCGACATTAATGTACAGTTGAGCAGATATTGTCAAATTGTTCCCACGATGGAACTTTCGTAATATGGCTTGCATATGCACCAAAATGAGCTCAAATGTACACCAAAATAAATGCTATCTGCTGGTGCCAACCAATCTTCTCACAGATTTTTAGTTTTTGTATAATTAGCTTTAGATGCGACCTTAATGTACAGTTGAGCAGATATTGTCAAAATTGTTCCCACGATGGAACTTTCTTAATATGGCTTGGATATGCACCAAAATGAGCTCAAATGTACACAAAAATAAATGCTATCTGCTGGTGGCAACCAATCTTCTCACAGATTTTTAGTTTTTGTATAATTGGTTTTAGATGCGACCTTAATGTACAGTTGAGCAGATATTGTCAAAATTGTTCCCACGATGGAACTTTCTTAATATGGCTTGGATATGCACCAAAATAAGCTCAAATGTACACAAAAATAAATGCTATCTGCTGGTGCCAACCAATATTCTCACAGATGTTTAGTTTTTGTATAATTGGCTTTAGATGCGACCTTAATGTACAGTTGAGCAGATATTGTCAAATTGTTCCCACTATGGAACTTTCTTAATATGGCTTTGATATGCACCAAAATGAGATCAAATGTACACAAAAATAAATGCTATCTGCTGGTGCCAACCAATCTTCTCACAGATTTTTAGTTTTTGTATAATTGGCTTTAGATGCGACCTTAATGTACAGTTGAGCAGATATTGTCAAATTGTTCCCACGATGGAACTTTCTTAATATGGCTTGCATATGCACCAAAATGAGCTCAAATGTACACAAAAATAAATGCTATCTGCTGGTGCCAACCAATCTTCTCACAGATTTTTAGTTTTTGTATAATTAGCTTTAGATGCGACCTTAATGTACAGTTGAGCAGATATTGTCAAAATTGTTCCCACGATGGAACTTTCTTAATATGGCTTGGATATGCACCAAAATGAGCTCAAATGTACACAAAAATAAATGCTATCTGCTGGTGCCAACCAATCTTCTCACAGATTTTTTGTTTTTGTATAATTGGCTTTAGATGCGACCTTAATGTACAGTTGAGCAGATATTGTCAAAATTGTTCCCACGATGGAACTTTCTTAATATGGCTTGGATATGCACCAAAATGAGCTCAAATGTACACAAAAATAAATGCTATCTGCTGGTGCCAACCAATATTCTAACAGATTTTTAGTTTTTGTATAATTGGCTTTAGATGCGACCTTAATGTACAGTTGAGCAGATATTGTCAAATTGTTCCCACTATGGAACTTTCTTAATATGGCTTTGATATGCACCAAAATGAGCTCAAATGTACACAAAAATAAATGCTATCTGCTGGTGGCAACCAATCTTCTCACAGATTTTTAGTTTTTGTATAATTGGCTTTAGATGCGACCTTAATGTACAGTTGAGCAGATATTGTCAAATTGTTCCCACGATGGAACTTTCTTAATATGGCTTGCATATGCACCAAAATGAGCTCAAATGTACACAAAAATAAATGCTATCTGCTGGTGCCAACCAATCTTCTCACAGATTTTTAGTTTGTGTATAATTAGCTTTAGATGCTACCTTAATGTACAGTTGAGCAGATATTGTCAAAATTGTTCCCACGATGGAACTTTCTTAATTTGGCTTGGATATGCACCAAAATGAGCTCAAATGTACACAAAAATAAATGCTATCTGCTGGTGCCAACCAATCTTCTCACAGATTTTTAGTTTTTGTATAATTGGCTTTAGATGCGACCTTAATGTACAGTTGAGCAGATATTGTCAAATTGTTCCCACGATGGAACTTTCTTAATATGGCTTGGATATGCACCAAAATGAGCTCAAATGTACACAAAAATAAATGCTATCTGCTGGTGCCAACCAATCTTCTCACAGATTTTTAGTTTTTGTATAATTGGCTTTAGATGCGACCTTAATGTACAGTTGAGCAGATATTGTCAAAATTGTTCCCACGATGGAACTTTCTTAATATGGCTTGGATATGCACCAAAATGAGCTCAAATGTACACAAAAATAAATGCTATCTGCTGGTGCCAACCAATCTTCTCACAGATTTTTAGTTTTTGTATAATTGGCTTTAGATGCGACCTTAATGTACAGTTGAGCAGATATTGTCAAAATTGTTCCCACGATGGAACTTTCTTAATATGGCTTGGATATGCACCAAAATGAGCTCAAATGTACACAAAAATAATTGCTATCTGCTGGTGCCAAAACAAATTCTCACATATTTTTAGCTTTTGTATAATTGGCTTTAGATGCGACCTTTATGTACAGTTGAGCAGATATTGTCAAATTGTTCCCACGATGGAACTTTCTTAATAGGGCTTGGATATGCACCAACATGAGCTCAAATGTACACAAAAATAAATGCTATCTGCTGGTGCCAACCAATCTTCTCACAGATTTTTAGTTTTTGTATAATTGGCTTTAGATGCGACCTTAATGTACAGTTGAGCAGATATTGTCAAATTGTTCCCACGATGGAACTTTCTTAATATGGCTTGGATATGCAACAAAATGAGCTCAAATGTACACAAAAATAAATGCTATCTGCTGGTGGCAACCAATCTTCTCACAGATTTTTAGTTTTTGTATAATTGGCTTTAGATGCGACCTTAATGTACAGTTGAGCAGATATTGTCAAAATTGTTCCCACGATGGAACTTTCTTAATATGGCTTGGATATGCACCAAAATGAGCTCAAATGTACACAAAAATAAATGCTATCTGCTGGTGCCAACCAATCTTCTCACAGATTTTTAGTTTTTGTATAATTGGCTTTAGATGCGACCTTAATGTACAGTTGAGCAGATATTGTCAAAATTGTTCCCACGATGGAACTTTCTTAATATGGCTTGGATATGCACCAAAATGAGCTCAAATGTACACAAAAATAAATGCTATCTGCTGGTGGCAACCAATCTTCTCACAGATTTTTAGTTTTTGTATAATTGGCTTTAAATGCGACCTTAATGTACAGTTGAGCAGATATTGTCAAATTGTTCCCACGATGGAACTTTCTTAATATGGCTTGGATATGCGCGAAAATGAGCTCAAATGTACACAAAAATAAATGCTATCTGCTGGTGCCAACCAATCTTCTCACAGATTTTGAGTTTTTGTATAATTGGCTTTAGATGCGACCTTAATGTACAGTTGAGCAGATATTGTCAAATTGTTCCCACGATGGAACTTTCTTAATATGGCTTGGATATGCACCATAATGAGCTCAAATGTACACACAAATAAATGCTATCTGCTGGTGCCAAAACAATTTCTTACATATTTTTAGCTTTTGTATAATTGGATTTAGATGCGACCTTAATGTACAGTTGAGCAGATATTGTCAAATTGTTCCCACGATGGAACTTTCTTAATATGGCTTGGATATGCACCAACATGAGCTCAAATGTACACAAAAATAAATGCTATCTGCTGGTGCCAACCAATCTTCTCACAGATTTTTAGTTTTTGTATAATTGGCTTTAGATGCGACCTTAATGTACAGTTGAGCAGATATTGTCAAAATTGTTCCCACGATGGAACTTTCTTAATATGGCTTGGATATGCACCAAAATGAGCTCAAATGTACACAAAAATAAATGCTATCTGCTGGTGCCAACCAATCTTCTCACAGATTTTTAGTTTTTGTATAATTGGCTTTAGATGCGACCTTAATGTACAGTTGAGCAGATATTGTCAAATTGTTCCCACTATGGAACTTTCTTAATATGGCTTTGATATGCACCAAAATGAGCTCAAATGTACACAAAAATAAATGCTATCTGCTGGTGCCAACCAATCTTCTCACAGATTTTTAGTTTTTGTATAATTGGCTTTAGATGCGACCTTAATGTACAGTTGAGCAGATATTGTCAAAATTGTTCCCACGATGGAACTTTCTAAATATGGCTTGGATATGCACCAAAATGAGCTCAAATGTACACAAAAATAAATGCTATCTGCTGGTGGCAACCAATCTTCTCACAGATTTTTAGTTTTTGTATAATTGGCTTTAAATGCGACCTTAATGTACAGTTGAGCAGATATTGTCAAATTGTTCCCACGATGGAACTTTCTTAATATGGCTTGGATATGCGCGAAAATGAGCTCAAATGTACACAAAAATAAATGCTATCTGCTGGTGCCAACCAATCTTCTCACAAATTTTGAGTTTTTGTATAATTGGCTTTAGATGCGACCTTAATGTACAGTTGAGCAGATATTGTCAAATTGTTCCCACGATGGAACTTTCTTAATATGGCTTGGATATGCACCAAAATGAGCTCAAATGTACACAAAAATAATTGCTATCTGCTGGTGCCAAAAAAAATTCTCACATATTTTTAGCTTTTGTATAATTGGCTTTAGATGCGACCTTAATGTACAGTTGAGCAGATATTGTCAAATTGTTCCCACGATGGAACTTTCTTAATATGGCTTGGATATGCACCAAAATTAGCTCAAATGTACACAAAAATAAATGCTATCTGCTGGTGCCAACCAATCTTCTCACAAATTTTGAGTTTTTGTATAATTGGCTTTAGATGCGACCTTAATGTACAGTTGAGCAGATATTGTCAAATTGTTCCCACGATGGAACGTTCTCAATATGGCTTGGATATGCACCAAAATGAGCTCAAATGTACACAAAAATAAATGCTATCTGCTGGTGGCAACCAATCTTCTCACAGATTTTTAGTTTTTGTATAATTGGCTTTAAATGCGACCTTAATGTACAGTTGAGCAGATATTGTCAAATTGTTCCCACGATGGAACTTTCTTAATATGGCTTGGATATGCGCGAAAATGAGCTCAAATGTACACAAAAATAAATGCTATCTGCTGGTGCCAACCAATCTTCTCACAAATTTTGAGTTTTTGTATAATTGGCTTTAGATGCGACCTTAATGTACAGTTGAGCAGATATTGTCAAATTGTTCCCACGATGGAACTTTCTTAATATGGCTTGGATATGCGCGAAAATGAGCTCAAATGTACACAAAAATAAATGCTATCTGCTGGTGCCAACCAATCTTCTCACAAATTTTGAGTTTTTGTATAATTGGCTTTAGATGCGACCTTAATGTACAGTTGAGCAGATATTGTCAAATTGTTCCCACGATGGAACTTTCTTAATATGGCTTGGATATGCACCAAAATGAGCTCAAATGTACACAAAAATAAATGCTATCTGCTGGTGGCAACCAATCTTCTCACATATTTTTAGTTTTTGTATAATTGGCTTTAAATGCGACCTTAATGTACAGTTGAGCAGATATTGTCAAATTGTTCCCACGATGGAACTTTCTTAATATGGCTTGGATATGCACCAACATGAGCTCAAATGTACACAAAAATAAATGCTATCTGCTGGTGCCAACCAATCTTCTCACAGATTTTTAGTTTTTGTATAATTGGCTTTAGATGCGACCTTAATGTACAGTTGAGCAGATATTGTCAAAATTGTTCCCACGATGGAACTTTCTTAATATGGCTTGGATATGCACCAAAATGAGCTCAAATGTACACAAAAATAAATGCTATCTGCTGGTGCCAACCAATCTTCTCACAGATTTTTAGTTTTTGTATAATTGGCTTTAGATGCGACCTTAATGTACAGTTGAGCAGATATTGTCAAATTGTTCCCACTATGGAACTTTCTTAATATGGCTTTGATATGCACCAAAATGAGCTCAAATGTACACAAAAATAAATGCTATCTGCTGGTGGCAACCAATCTTCTCACAGATTTTTAGTTTTTGTATAATTGGCTTTAGGTGCGACCTTAATGTACAGTTGAGCAGATATTGTCAAAATTGTTCCCACGATGGAACTTTCTTAATATGGCTTGGATATGCACCAAAATGAGCTCAAATGTACACAAAAATAAATGCTATCTGCTGGTGCCAACCAATCTTCTCACAGATTTTTAGTTTTTGTATAATTGGCTTTAGATGCGACCTTAATGTACAGTTGAGCAGATATTGTCAAAATTGTTCCCACGATGGAACTTTCTTAATATGGCTTGGATATGCACCAAAATGAGCTCAAATGTACACAAAAATAAATGCTATCTGCTGGTGGCAACCAATCTTCTCACAGATTTTTAGTTTTTGTATAATTGGCTTTAAATGCGACCTTAATGTACAGTTGAGCAGATATTGTCAAATTGTTCCCACGATGGAACTTTCTTAATATGGCTTGGATATGCGCGAAAATGAGCTCAAGTGTACACAAAAATAAATGCTATCTGCTGGTGCCAACCAATCTTCTCACAAATTTTGAGTTTTTGTATTATTGGCTTTAGATGCGACCTTAATGTACAGTTGAGCAGATATTGTCAAATTGTTCCCACGATGGAACTTTCTTAATATGGCTTGGATATGCACCAAAATGAGCTCAAATGTACACAAAAATAATTGCTATCTGCTGGTGCCAAAACAATAAAATTTCTCACATATTTTTAGCTTTTGTATAATTGGCTTTAGATGCGACCTTAATGTACAGTTGAGCAGATATTGTCAAATTGTTCCCACGATGGAACTTTCTTAATATGGCTTGGATATGCACCAAAATGAGCTCAAATGTACACAAAAATAAATGCTATCTGCTGGTGCCAACCAATCTTCTCACAAATTTTTAGTTTTTGTATAATTGGCTTTAGATGCGACCTTAATGTACAGTTGAGCAGATATTGTCAAATTGTTCCCACGATGGAACGTTCTCAATATGGCTTGGATATGCACCAAAATGAGCTCAAATGTACACAAAAATAAATGCTATCTGCTGGTGGCAACCAATCTTCTCACAGATTTTTAGTTTTTGTATAATTGGCTTTAAATGCGACCTTAATGTACAGTTGAGCAGATATTGTCAAATTGTTCCCACGATGGAACTTTCTTAATATGGCTTGGATATGCGCGAAAATGAGCTCAAATGTACACAAAAATAAATGCTATCTGCTGGTGCCAACCAATCTTCTCACAAATTTTGAGTTTTTGTATAATTGGCTTTAGATGCGACCTTAATGTACAGTTGAGCAGATATTGTCAAATTGTTCCCACGATGGAACTTTCTTAATATGGCTTGGATATGCACCAAAATGAGCTCAAATGTACACAAAAATAATTGCTATCTGCTGGTGCCAAAAAAATTTCTCACATATTTTTAGCTTTTGTATAATTGGCTTTAGATGCGACCTTAATGTACAGTTGAGCAGATATTGTCAAATTGTTCCCACGATGGAACTTTCTTAATATGGCTTGCATATGCACCAAAATTAGCTCAAATGTACACAAAAATAAATGCTATCTGCTGGTGCCAACCAATCTTCTCACAGATTTTTAGATTTTGTATAATTGGCTTTAGATGCGACCTTAATGTACAGTTGAGCAGATATTGTCAAATTGTTCCCACGATTGAACTTTCTTAATATGGCTTGGATATGCACCAAAATGAGCTCAAATGTACACAAAAATAATTGCTATCTGCTGGTGCCAAAACAATTTCTCACATATTTTTAGCTTTTGTATAATTGGCTTTAGATGCGACCTTAATGTACAGTTGAGCAGATATTGTCAAATTGTTCCCACTATGGAACTTTCTTAATATGGCTTGCATATGCACCAAAATTAGCTCAAATGTACACAAAAATAAATGCTATCTGCTGGTGCCAACCAATCTTCTCACAGATTTTTAGCTTTTGAATAATTGGCTTTAGATGCGACCTTAATGTACAGTTGAGCAGATATTGTCAAATTGTTCCCACGATTGAACTTTCTTAATATGGCTTGGATATGCACCAAAATGAGCTCAAATGTACACAAAAATAATTGCTATCTGCTGGTGCCAAAACAATTTCTCACATATTTTTAGCTTTTGTATAATTGGCTTTAGATGCGACCTTAATGTACAGTTGAGCAGATATTGTCAAATTGTTCCCACTATGGAACTTTCTTAATATGGCTTTGATATGCACCAAAATGAGCTCAAATGTACACAAAAATAAATGCTATCTGCTGGTGGCAACCAATCTTCTCACAGATTTTTAGTTTTTGTATAATTGGCTTTAGATGCGACCTTAATGTACAGTTGAGCAGATATTGTCAAATTGTTCCCACGATGGAACTTTCTTAATATGGCTTGGATATGCGCGAAAATGAGCTCAAATGTACACAAAAATAAATGCTATCTGCTGGTGCCAACCAATCTTCTCACATATTTTTAGCTTTTGTATAATTGGCTTTAGATGCGACCTTAATGTACAGTTGAGCAGATATTGTCAAATTGTTCCCACGATGGAACTTTCTTAATATGGCTTGGATATGCACCAAAATTAGCTCAAATGTACACAAAAATAAATGCTATCTGCTGGTGCCAACCAATCTTCTCACAGATTTTTAGTTTTTGTATAATTGGCTTTAGATGCGACCTTAATGTACAGTTGAGCAGATATTGTCAAATTGTTCCCACGATGGAACGTTCTCAATATGGCTTGGATATGCACCAAAATGAGCTCAAATGTACACAAAAATAAATGCTATCTGCTGGTGGCAACCAAACTTCTCACAGATTTTTAGTTTTTGTATAATTGGCTTTAAATGCGACCTTAATGTACAGTTGAGCAGATATTGTCAAATTGTTCCCACGATGGAACTTTCTTAATATGGCTTGGATATGCGCGAAAATGAGCTCAAATGTACACAAAAATAAATGCTATCTGCTGGTGCCAACCAATCTTCTCACAAATTTTGAGTTTTTGTATAATTGGCTTTAGATGCGACCTTAATGTACAGTTGAGCAGATATTGTCAAATTGTTCCCACGATGGAACTTTCTTAATATGGCTTGGATATGCACCAAAATGAGCTCAAATGTACACAAAAATAATTGCTATCTGCTGGTGCCAAAAAAAATTCTCACATATTTTTAGCTTTTGTATAATTGGCTTTAGATGCGACCTTAATGTACAGTTGAGCAGATATTGTCAAATTGTTCCCACGATGGAACTTTCTTAATATGGCTTGCATATGCACCAAAATGAGCTCAAATGTACACAAAAATAGATGCTATCTGCTGGTGCCAACCAATCTTCTCACAGATTTTTAGTTTTTGTATAATTAGCTTTAGATGCGACCTTAATGTACAGTTGAGCAGATATTGTCAAAATTGTTCCCACGATGGAACTTTCTTAATATGGCTTGGATATGCACCAAAATGAGCTCAAATGTACACAAAAATAAATGCTATCTGCTGGTGGCAACCAATCTTCTCACAGATTTTTAGTGTTTGTATAATTGGCTTTAGATGCGACCTTAATGTACAGTTGAGCAGATATTGTCAAAATTGTTCCCACGATGGAACTTTCTTAATATGGCTTGGATATGCACCAAAATGAGCTCAAATGTACACAAAAATAAATGCTATCTGCTGGTGCCAACCAATCTTCTCACAGATTTTTAGTTTTTGTATAATTGGCTTTAGATGCGACCTTAATGTACAGTTGAGCAGATATTGTCAAATTGTTCCCACTATGGAACTTTCTTAATATGGCTTTGATATGCACCAAAATGAGCTCAAATGTACACAAAAATAAATGCTATCTGCTGGTGCCAACCAATCTTCTCACAGATTTTTAGTTTTTGTATAATTGGCTTTAGATGCGACCTTAATGTACAGTTGAGCAGATATTGTCAAATTGTTCCCACGATGGAACTTTCTTAATATGGCTTGGATATGCACCAAAATGAGCTCAAATGTACACAAAAATAAATGCTATCTGCTGGTGCCAACCAATCTTCTCACAGATTTTTAGTTTTTGTATAATTGGCTGTAGATGCGACCTTAATGTACAGTTGAGCAGATATTGTCAAAACTGTTCCCACGATGGAACTTTCTTAATATGGCTTGGATATGCACCAAAATGAGCTCAAATGTACACAAAAATAAATGCTATCTGCTGGTGGCAACCAATCTTCTCACAGATTTTTAGTTTTTGTATAATTGGCTTTAGATGCGACCTTAATGTACAGTTGAGCAGATATTGTCAAATTGTTCCCACGATGGAACTTTCTTAATATGGCTTGGATATGCGCGAAAATGAGCTCAAATGTACACAAAAATAAATGCTATCTGCTGGTGCCAACCAATCTTCTCACAAATTTTGAGTTTTTGTATAATTGGCTTTAGATGCGACCTTAATGTACAGTGGAGCAGATATTGTCAAACTGTTCCCACGATGGAACTTTCTTAATATGGCTTGGATATGCACCAAAATGAGCTCAAATGTACACAAAAATAATTGCTATCTGCTGGTGCCAAAAAAAATTCTCACATATTTTTAGCTTTTGTATAATTGGCTTTAGATGCGACCTTAATGTACAGTTGAGCAGATATTGTCAAATTGTTCCCACGATGGAACTTTCTTAATATGGCTTGCATATGCACCAAAATTAGCTCAAATGTACACAAAAATAAATGCTATCTGCTGGTGCCAACCAATCTTCTCACAGATTTTTAGCTTTTGAAAAATTGGCTTTAGATGCGACCTTAATGTACAGTTGAGCAGATATTGTCAAATTGTTCCCACGATTGAACTTTCTTAATATGGCTTGGATATGCACCAAAATGAGCTCAAATGTACACAAAAATAATTGCTATCTGCTGGTGCCAAAACAATTTCTCACATATTTTTAGCTTTTGTATAATTGGCTTTAGATGCGACCTTAATGTACAGTTGAGCAGATATTGTCAAATTGTTCCCACGATGGAACTTTCTTAATATGGCTTGGATATGCACCAACATGAGCTCAAATGTACACAAAAATAAATGCTATCTGCTGGTGCCAACCAATCTTCTCACAGATTTTTAGTTTTTGTATAATTGGCTTTAGATGCGACCTTAATGTACAGTTGAGCAGATATTGTCAAAATTGTTCCCACGATGGAACTTTCTTAATATGGCTTGGATATGCACCAAAATGAGCTCAAATGTACACAAAAATAAATGCTATCTGCTGGTGCCAACCAATCTTCTCACAGATTTTTAGTTTTTGTATAATTGGCTTTAGATGCGACCTTAATGTACAGTTGAGCAGATATTGTCAAATTGTTCCCACTATGGAACTTTCTTAATATGGCTTTGATATGCACCAAAATGAGCTCAAATGTACACAAAAATAAATGCTATCTGCTGGTGCCAACCAATCTTCTCACAAATTTTGAGTTTTTGTATAATTGGCTTTAGATGCGACCTTAATGTACAGTTGAGCAGATATTGTCAAATTGTTCCCACGATGGAACTTTCTTAATATGGCTTGGATATGCACCAAAATGAGCTCAAATGTACACAAAAATAATTGCTATCTGCTGGTGCCAAAACAAAAACATTTCTCACATATTTTTAGCTTTTGTATAATTGGCTTTAGATGCGACCTTAATGTACAGTTGAGCAGATATTGTCAAATTGTTCCCACGATGGAACTTTCTTAATATGGCTTGGATATGCACCAAAATTAGCTCAAATGTACACAAAAATAAATGCTATCTGCTGGTGCCAACCAATCTTCTCACAGATTTTTAGTTTTTGTATAATTGGCTTTAGATGCGACCTTAATGTACAGTTGAGCAGATATTATCAAATTGTTCCCACGATGGAACGTTCTCAATATGGCTTGGATATGCACCAAAATGAGCTCAAATGTACACAAAAATAAATGCTATCTGCTGGTGGCAACCAAACTTCTCACAGATTTTTAGTTTTTGTATAATTGGCTTTAAATGCGACCTTAATGTACAGTTGAGCAGATATTGTCAAATTGTTCCCACGATGGAACTTTCTTAATATGGCTTGGATATGCGCGAAAATGAGCTCAAATGTACACAAAAATAAATGCTATCTGCTGGTGCCAACCAATCTTCTCACAAATTTTGAGTTTTTGTATAATTGGCTTTAGATGCGACCTTAATGTACAGTTGAGCAGATATTGTCAAATTGTTCCCACTATGGAACTTTCTTAATATGGCTTTGATATGCACCAAAATGAGCTCAAATGTACACAAAAATAAATGCTATCTGCTGGTGCCAACCAATCTTCTCACAGATTTTTAGTTTTTGTATAATTGGCTTTAGATGCGACCTTAATGTACAGTTGAGCAGATATTGTCAAATTGTTCCCACGATGGAACTTTCTTAATATGGCTTTGATATGCACCAAAATGAGCTCAAATGTACACAAAAATAAATGCTATCTGCTGGTGCCAACCAATCTTCTCACAGATTTTTAGTTTTTGTATAATTGGCTTTAGATGCGACCTTAATGTACAGTTGAGCAGATATTGTCAAATTGTTCCCACGATTGAACGTTCTCAATATGGCATGGATATGCACCAAAATGAGCTCAAATGTACACAAAAATAAATGCTATCTGCTGGTGCCAACCAATCTTCTCACAGATTTTTAGTTTTTGTATAATTGGCTTTAGATGCGACCTTAATGTACAGTTGAGCAGATATTGTCAAAACTGTTCCCACGATGGAACTTTCTTAATATGGCTTGGATATGCACCAAAATGAGCTCAAATGTACACAAAAATAAATGCTATCTGCTGGTGGCAACCAATCTTCTCACAGATTTTTAGTTTTTTATAAATGGCTTTAAATGCGACCTTAATGTACAGTTGAGCAGATATTGTCAAATTGTTCCCACGATGGAACTTTCTTAATATGGCTTGGATATGCGCGAAAATGAGCTCAAATGTACACAAAAATAAATGCTATCTGCTGGTGCCAACCAATCTTCTCACAAATTTTGAGTTTTTGTATAATTGGCTTTAGATGCGACCTTAATGTACAGTTGAGCAGATATTGTCAAATTGTTCCCACGATGGAACTTTCTTAATATGGCATGGATATGCACCAAAATGAGCTCAAATGTACACAAAAATAATTGCTATCTGCTGGTGCCAAAACAAAAAAATTTCTCACATATTTTTAGCTTTTGTATAATTGGCTTTAGATGCGACCTTAATGTACAGTTGAGCAGATATTGTCAAATTGTTCCCACGATGGAACTTTCTTAATATGGCTTGGATATGCACCAAAATTAGCTCAAATGTACACAAAAATAAATGCTATCTGCTGGTGCCAACCAATCTTCTCACAGATTTTTAGTTTTTGTATAATTGGCTTTAGATGCGACCTTAATGTACAGTTGAGCAGATATTATCAAATTGTTCCCACGATGGAACGTTCTCAATATGGCTTGGATATGCACCAAAATGAGCTCAAATGTACACAAAAATAAATGCTATCTGCTGGTGGCAACCAAACTTCTCACAGATTTTTAGTTTTTGTATAATTGGCTTTAAATGCGACCTTAATGTACAGTTGAGCAGATATTGTCAAATTGTTCCCACGATGGAACTTTCTTAATATGGCTTGGATATGCGCGAAAATGAGCTCAAATGTACACAAAAATAAATGCTATCTGCTGGTGCCAACCAATCTTCTCACAAATTTTGAGTTTTTGTATAATTGGCTTTAGATGCGACCTTAATGTACAGTTGAGCAGATATTGTCAAATTGTTCCCACTATGGAACTTTCTTAATATGGCTTTGATATGCACCAAAATGAGCTCAAATGTACACAAAAATAAATGCTATCTGCTGGTGCCAACCAATCTTCTCACAGATTTTTAGTTTTTGTATAATTGGCTTTAGATGCGACCTTAATGTACAGTTGAGCAGATATTGTCAAATTGTTCCCACGATGGAACTTTCTTAATATGGCTTTGATATGCACCAAAATGAGCTCAAATGTACACAAAAATAAATGCTATCTGCTGGTGCCAACCAATCTTCTCACAGATTTTTAGTTTTTGTATAATTGGCTTTAGATGCGACCTTAATGTACAGTTGAGCAGATATTGTCAAATTGTTCCCACGATTGAACGTTCTCAATATGGCATGGATATGCACCAAAATGAGCTCAAATGTACACAAAAATAAATGCTATCTGCTGGTGCCAACCAATCTTCTCACAGATTTTTAGTTTTTGTATAATTGGCTTTAGATGCGACCTTAATGTACAGTTGAGCAGATATTGTCAAAACTGTTCCCACGATGGAACTTTCTTAATATGGCTTGGATATGCACCAAAATGAGCTCAAATGTACACAAAAATAAATGCTATCTGCTGGTGGCAACCAATCTTCTCACAGATTTTTAGTTTTTTATAAATGGCTTTAAATGCGACCTTAATGTACAGTTGAGCAGATATTGTCAAATTGTTCCCACGATGGAACTTTCTTAATATGGCTTGGATATGCGCGAAAATGAGCTCAAATGTACACAAAAATAAATGCTATCTGCTGGTGCCAACCAATCTTCTCACAAATTTTGAGTTTTTGTATAATTGGCTTTAGATGCGACCTTAATGTACAGTTGAGCAGATATTGTCAAATTGTTCCCACGATGGAACTTTCTTAATATGGCTTGGATATGCACCAAAATGAGCTCAAATGTACACAAAAATAATTGCTATCTGCTGGTGCCAAAACAAAAAAATTTCTCACATGTTTTTAGCTTTTGTATAATTGGCTTTAGATGCGACCTTAATGTACAGTTGAGCAGATATTGTCAAATTGATCCCACGATGGAACTTTCTTAATATGGCTTGGATATGCACCAAAATTAGCTCAAATGTACACAAAAATAAATGCTATCTGCTGGTGCCAACCAATCTTCTCACAGATTTTTAGTTTTTGTATAATTGGCTTTAGATGCGACCTTAATGTACAGTTGAGCAGATATTGTCAAATTGTTCCCACGATGGAACGTTCTCAATATGGCTTGGATATGCACCAAAATGAGCTCAAATGTACACAAAAATAAATGCTATCTGCTGGTGGCAACCAAACTTCTCACAGATTTTTAGTTTTTGTATAATTGGCTTTAAATGCGACCTTAATGTACAGTTGAGCAGATATTGTCAAATTGTTCCCACGATTGAACGTTCTCAATATGGCTTGGATATGCACCAAAATGAGCTCAAATGTACACAAAAATAAATGCTATCTGCTGGTGGCAACCAATCTTCTCACAGATTTTTAGTTTTTGTATAATTGGCTTTAGATGCGACCTTAATGTACAGTTGAGCAGATATTGTCAAATTGTTCCCACTATGGAACTTTCTTAATATGGCTTGGATATGCACCAAAATGAGCTCAAATGTACACAAAAATAAATGCTATCTGCTGGTGCCAAAAAAATTTCTCACATATTTTTAGCTTTTGTATAATTGGCTTTAGATGCGACCTTAATGTACAGTTGAGCAGATATTGTCAAATTGTTCCCACGATGGAACTTTCTTAATATGGCTTGGATATGCACCAAAATGAGCTCAAATGTACACAAAAATAAATGCTATCTGCTGGTGCCAACCAATCTTCTCACAGATTTTTAGTTTTTGTATATTTAGCTTTAGACGCGACCTTAATGTACAGTTGAGCAGATATTGTCAAAATTGTTCCCACGATGGAACTTTCTTAATATGGCTTGGAAATGCACCAAAATGAGCTCAAATGTACACAAAAATAAATGCTATCTGCTGGTGCCAACCAATCTTCTCACAGATTTTTAGTTTTTGTATAATTGGCTTTAGATGCGACCTTAATGTACAGTTGAACAGATATTGTCAAAATTGTTCCCACGATGGAACTTTCTTAATATGGCTTGGATATGCACCAAAATGAGCTCAAATGTACACAAAAATAAATGCTATCTGCTGGTGCCAACCAATCTTCTCACAGATTTTTAGTTTTTGTATAATTAGCTTTAGATGCGACCTTAATGTACAGTTGAGCAGATATTGTCAAATTGTTCCCACGATGGAACTTTCTTAATATGGCTTGGATATGCACCAAAATGAGCTCAAATGTACACAAAAATAATTGCTATCTGCTGGTGCCAAAACAATTTCTCACATATTTTTAGCTTTTGTATAATTGGCTTTAGATGCGACCTTAATGTACAGTTGAGCAGATATTGTCAAATTGTTCCCACGATGGAACTTTCTTAATATGGCTTGGATATGCACCAACATGAGCTCAAATGTACACAAAAATAAATGCTATCTGCTGGTGCCAACCAATCTTCTCACAGATTTTTAGTTTTTGTATAATTGGCTTTAGATGCGACCTTAATGTACAGTTGAGCAGATATTGTCAAAATTGTTCCCACGATGGAACTTTCTTAATATGGCTTGGATATGCACCAAAATGAGCTCAAATGTACACAAAAATAAATGCTATCTGCTGGTGTCAACCAATATTCTCACAGATTTTTAGTTTTTGTATAATTGGCTTTAGATGCGACCTTAATGTACAGTTGAGCAGATATTGTCAAATTGTTCCCACTATGGAACTTTCTTAATATGGCTTTGATATGCACCAAAATGAGCTCAAATGTACACAAAAATAAATGCTATCTGCTGGTGCCAACCAATCTTCTCACAGATTTTTAGTTTTTGTAAAATTGGCTTTAGATGCGACCTTAATGTACAGTTGAGCAGATATTGTCAAAATTGTTCCCACGATGGAACTTTCTTAATATGGCTTGGATATGCACCAAAATTAGCTCAAATGTACACAAATATAAATGCTATCTGCTGGTGCCAACCAATCTTCTCACAGATTTTTAGTTTTTGTATAATTGGCTTTAGATGCGACCTTAATGTACAGTTGAGCAGATATTGTCAAATTGTTCCCACGATGGAACTTTCTTAATATGGCTTGCATATGCACCAAAATGAGCTCAAATGTACACAAAAATAAATGCTATCTGCTGGTGCCAACCAATCTTCTCACAGATTTTTAGTTTTTGTATAATTAGCTTTAGATGCGACCTTAATGTACAGTTGAGCAGATATTGTCAAATTGTTCCCACGATGGAACTTTCTTAATATGGCTTGGATATGCACCAAAATGAGCTCAAATGTACACAAAAATAAATGCTATCTGCTGGTGGCAACCAATCTTCTCACAGATTTTTAGTTTTTGTATAATTGGCTTTAGATGCGACCTTAATGTACAGTTGAGCAGATATTGTCAAAATTGTTCCCACGATGGAACTTTCTTAATATGGCTTGGATATGCACCAAAATGAGCTCAAATGTACACAAAAATAAATGCTATCTGCTGGTGCCAACCAATCTTCTCACAGATTTTTAGTTTTTGTATAATTGGCTTTAGATGCGACCTTAATGTACAGTTGAGCAGATATTGTCAAATTGTTCCCACTATGGAACTTTCTTAATATTGCTTTGATATGCACCAAAATGAGCTCAAATGTACACAAAAATAAATGCTATCTGCTGGTGCCAACCAATCTTCTCACAGATTTTTAGTTTTTGTATAATTGGCTTTAGATGCGACCTTAATGTACAGTTGAGCAGATATTGTCAAATTGTTCCCACGATGGAACTTTCTTAATATGGCTTGGATATGCACCAAAATGAGCTCAAATGTACACAAAAATAAATGCTATCTGCTGGTGCAAAAACAATTTCTCACATATTTTTAGCTTTTGTATAATTGGCTTTAGATGCGACCTTAATGTACAGTTGAGCAGATATTGTCAAATTGTTCCCACGATGGAACTTTCTTAATATGGCTTGGATATGCACCAACATGAGCTGAAATGTACACAAAAATAAATGCTATCTGCTGGTGCCAACCAATCTTCTCACAGATTTTTAGTTTTTGTATAATTGGCTTTAGATGCGACCTTAATGTACAGTTGAGCAGATATTGTCAAAATTGTTCCCACGATGGAACTTTCTTAATATGGCTTGGATATGCACCAAAATGAGCTCAAATGTACACAAAAATAAATGCTATCTGCTGGTGCCAACCAATCTTCTCACAGATTTTTAGTTTTTGTATAATTGGCTTTAGATGCGACCTTAATGTACAGTTGAGCAGATATTGTCAAATTGTTCCCACTATGGAACTTTCTGAATATGGCTTTGATATGCACCAAAATGAGCTCAAATGTACACAAAAATAAATGCTATCTGCTGGTGCCAACCAATCTTCTCACAGATTTTTAGTTTTTGTAAAATTGGCTTTAGATGCGACCTTAATGTACAGTTGAGCAGATATTGTCAAAATTGTTCCCACGATGGAACTTTCTTAATATGGCTTGGATATGCACCAAAATAAGCTCAAATGTACACAAAAATAAATGCTATCTGCTGGTGGCAACCAATCTTCTCACAGATTTTTAGTTTTTGTATAATTGGCTTTAGATGCGACCTTAATGTACAGTTGAGCAGATATTGTGAAATTGTTCCCACGATGGAACTTTCTTAATATGGCTTGCATATGCACCAAAATGAGCTCAAATGTACACAAAAATAAATGCTATCTGCTGGTGCCAACCAATCTTCTCACAGATTTTTAGTTTTTGTATAATTAGCTTTAGATGCGACCTTAATGTACAGTTGAGCAGATATTGTCAAAATTGTTCCCACGATGGAACTTTCTTAATATGGCTTGGATATGCACCAAAATGAGCTCAAATGTACACAAAAATAAATGCTATCTGCTGGTGGCAACCAATCTTCTCACAGATTTTTAGTTTTTGTATAATTGGCTTTAGATGCGACCTTAATGTACAGTTGAGCAGATATTGTCAAATTGTTCCCACGATGGAACTTTCTAAATATGGCTTGGATATGCACCAAAATGAGCTCAAATGTACACAAAAATAAATGCTATCTGCTGGTGCCAACCAATCTTCTCACAGATTTTTAGTTTTTGTATAATTGGCTTTAGATGCGACCTTAATGTACAGTTGAGCAGATATTGTCAAAATTGTTCCCACGATGGAACTTTCTTAATATGGCTTGGATATGCACCAAAATGAGCTCAAATGTACACAAAAATAAATGCTATCTGCTGGTGCCAACCAATCTTCTCACAGATTTTTAGTTTTTGTATAATTGGCTTTAGATGCGACCTTAATGTACAGTTGAGCAGATATTGTCAAAATTGTTCCCACGATGGAACTTTCTTAATATGGCTTGGATATGCACCAAAATGAGCTCAAATGTACACAAAAATAAATGCTATCTGCTGGTGCCAAACAAAATTCTCACATATTTTTAGCTTTTGTATAATTGGCTTTAGATGCGACCTTAATGTACAGTTGAGCAGATATTGTCAAATTGTTCCCACGATGGAACTTTCTTAATAGGGCTTGGATATGCACCAACATGAGCTCAAATGTACACAAAAATAAATGCTATCTGCTGGTGCCAACCAATCTTCTCACAGATTTTTAGTTTTTGTATAATTGGCTTTAGATGCGACCTTAATGTACAGTTGAGCAGATATTGTCAAAATTGTTCCCACGATGGAACTTTCTTAATAGGGCTTGGATATGCACCAAAATGAGCTCAAATGTACACAAAAATAAATGCTATCTGCTGGTGCCAACCAATCTTCTCACAGATTTTTAGTTTTTGTATAATTGGCTTTAGATGCGACCTTAATGTACAGTTGAGCAGATGTTGTCAAAATTGTTCCCACGATGGAACTTTCTTAATATGGCTTGGATATGCACCAAAATGAGCTCAAATGTACACAAAAATAAATGCTATCTGCTGGTGGCAACCAATCTTCTCACAGATTTTTAGTTTTTGTATAATTGGCTTTAAATGCGACCTTAATGTACAGTTGAGCAGATATTGTCAAATTGTTCCAACGATGGAACTTTCTTAATATGGCTTGGATATGCGCGAAAATGAGCTCAAATGTACACAAAAATAAATGCTATCTGCTGGTGCCAACCAATCTTCTCACAGATTTTGAGTTTTTGTATAATTGGCTTTAGATGCGACCTTAATGTACAGTTGAGCAGATATTGTCAAATTGTTCCCACGATGGAACTTTCTTAATATGGCTTGGATATGCACCAACATGAGCTCAAATGTACACAAAAATAAATGCTATCTGCTGGTGCCAAAACAATTTCTCACATATTTTTAGCTTTTGTATAATTGGCTTTAGATGCGACCTTAATGTACAGTTGAGCAGATATTGTCAAATTGTTCCCACGATGGAACTTTCTTAATATGGCTTGGATATGCACCAACATGAGCTCAAATGTACACAAAAATAAATGCTATCTGCTGGTGCCAACCAATCTTCTCATAGATTTTTAGTTTTTGTATAATTGGCTTTAGATGCGACCTTAATGTACAGTTGAGCAGATATTGTCAAATTGTTCCCACTATGGAACTTTCTTAATATGGCTTTGATATGCACCAAAATGAGCTCAAATGTACACAAAAATAAATGCTATCTGCTGGTGCCAACCAATCTTCTCACAGATTTTTAGTTTTTGCAAAATTGGCTTTAGATGCGACCTTAATGTACAGTTGAGCAGATATTGTCAAAATTGTTCCCACGATGGAACTTTCTTAATATGGCTTGGATATGCACCAAAATAAGCTCAAATGTACACAAAAATAAATGCTATCTGCTGGTGGCAACCAATCTTCTCACAGATTTTTAGTTTTTGTATAATTGGCTTTAGATGCGACCTTAATGCACAGTTGAGCAGATATTGTGAAATTGTTCCCACGATGGAACTTTCTTAATATGGCTTGCATATGCACCAAAATGAGCTCAAATGTACACAAAAATAAATGCTATCTGCTGGTGCCAACCAATCTTCTCACAGATTTTTAGTTTTTGTATAATTAGCTTTAGATGCGACCTTAATGTACAGTTGAGCAGATATTGTCAAAATTGTTCCCACGATGGAACTTTCTTAATATGGCTTGGATATGCACCAAAATGAGCTCAAATGTACACAAAAATAAATGCTATCTGCTGGTGGCAACCAATCTTCTCACAGATTTTTAGTTTTTGTATAATTGGCTTTAGATGCGACCTTAATGTACAGTTGAGCAGATATTGTCAAATTGTTCCCACGATGGAACTTTCTTAATATGGCTTGGATATGCACCAAAATGAGCTCAAATGTACACAAAAATAAATGCTATCTGCTGGTGCCAACCAATCTTCTCACAGATTTTTAGTTTTTGTATAATTGGCTTTAGATGCGACCTTAATGTACAGTTGAGCAGATATTGTCAAAATTGTTCCCACGATGGAACTTTCTTAATATGGCTTGGATATGCACCAAAATGAGCTCAAATGTACACAAAAATAAATGCTATCTGCTGGTGCCAACCAATCTTCTCACAGATTTTTAGTTTTTGTATAATTGGCTTTAGATGCGACCTTAATGTACAGTTGAGCAGATATTGTCAAAATTGTTCCCACGATGGAACTTTCTTAATATGGCTTGGATATGCACCAAAATGAGCTCAAATGTACACAAAAATAATTGCTATCTGCTGGTGCCAAACAAAATTCTCACATATTTTTAGCTTTTGTATAATTGGCTTTAGATGCGACCTTAATGTACAGTTGAGCAGATATTGTCAAATTGTTCCCACGATGGAACTTTCTTAATAGGGCTTGGATATGCACCAACATGAGCTCAAATGAACACAAAAATAAATGCTATCTGCTGGTGCCAACCAATCTTCTCACAGATTTTTAGTTTTTGTATAATTGGCTTTAGATGCGACCTTAATGTACAGTTGAGCAGATATTGTCAAAATTGTTCCCACGATGGAACTTTCTTAATATGGCTTGGATATGCACCAAAATGAGCTCAAATGTACACAAAAATAAATGCTATCTGCTGGTGCCAACCAATCTTCTCACAGATTTTTAGTTTTTGTATAATTGGCTTTAGATGCGACCTTAATGTACAGTTGAGCAGATATTGTCAAAATTGTTCGCACGATGGAACTTTCTTAATATGGCTTGGATATGCACCAAAATGAGCTCAAATGTACACAAAAATAAATGCTATCTGCTGGTGGCAACCAATCTTCTCACAGATTTTTAGTTTTTGTATAATTGGCTTTAAATGCGACCTTAATGTACAGTTGAGCAGATATTGTCAAATTGTTCCCACGATGGAACTTTCTTAATATGGCTTGGATATGCGCGGAAATGAGCTCAAATGTACACAAAAATAAATGCTATCTGCTGGTGCCAACCAATCTTCTCACAGATTTTGAGTTTTTGTATAATTGGCTTTAGATGCGACCTTAATGTACAGTTGAGCAGATATTGTCAAATTGTTCCCACGATGGAACTTTCTTAATATGGCTTGGATATGCACCAACATGAGCTCAAATGTACACAAAAATAAATGCTATCTGCTGGTGGCAACCAATCTTCTCACAGATTTTTAGTTTGTGTATAATTGGCTTTAGATGCGACCTTAATGTACAGTTGAGCAGATATTGTCAAATTGTTCCCACGATGGAACTTTCTTAATATGGCTTGGATATGCACCAAAATGAGCTCAAATGTACACAAAAATAAATGCTATCTGCTGGTGCCAACCAATCTTCTCACAGATTTTTAGTTTTTGTATAATTGGCTTTAGATGCGACCTTAATGTACAGTTGAGCAGATATTGTCAAAATTGTTCCCACGATGGAACTTTCTTAATATGGCTTGGATATGCACCAAAATGAGCTCAAATGTACACAAAAATAAATGCTATCTGCTGGTGCCAACCAATCTTCTCACAGATTTTTAGTTTTTGTATAATTGGCTTTAGATGCGACCTTAATGTACAGTTGAGCAGATATTGTCAAAATTGTTCCCAAGATGGAACTTTCTTAATATGGCTTGGATATGCACCAAAATGAGCTCAAATGTACACAAAAATAATTGCTATCTGCTGGTGCCAAACAAAATTCTCACATATTTTTAGCTTTTGTATAATTGGCTTTAGATGCGACCTTAATGTACAGTTGAGCAGATATTGTCAAATTGTTCCCACGATGGAACGTTCTTAATAGGGCTTGGATATGCACCAAAATGAGCTCAAGTGTACACAAAAATAAATGCTATCTGCTGGTGCCAACCAATCTTCTCACAGATTTTTAGTTTTTGTATAATTGGCTTTAGATGCGACCTTAATGTACAGTTGAGCAGATATTGTCAAAATTGTTCCCACGATGGAACTTTCTTAATATGGCTTGGATATGCACCAAAATGAGCTCAAATGTACACAAAAATAAATGCTATCTGCTGGTGGCAACCAATCTTCTCACAGATTTTTAGTTTTTGTATAATTGGCTTTAAATGCGACCTTAATGTACAGTTGAGCAGATATTGTCAAATTGTTCCCACGATGGAACTTTCTTAATATGGCTTGGATATGCGCGAAAATGAGCTCAAATGTACACAAAAATAAATGCTATCTGCTGGTGCCAACCAATCTTCTCACAGATTTTGAGTTTTTGTATAATTGGCTTTAGATGCGACCTTAATGTACAGTTGAGCAGATATTGTCAAATTGTTCCCACGATGGAACTTTCTTAATATGGCTTGGATATGCACCAACATGAGCTCAAATGTACACAAAAATAAATGCTATCTGCTGGTGCCAACCAATCTTCTCACAGATTTTGAGTTTTTGTATAATTGGCTTTAGATGCGACCTTAATGTACAGTTGAGCAGATATTGTCAAAATTGTTCCCACGATGGAACTTTCTTAATATGGCTTGGATATGCACCAACATGAGCTCAAATGTACACAAAAATAAATGCTATCTGCTGGTGCCAACCAATCTTCTCATAGATTTTTAGTTTTTGTATAATTGGCTTTAGATGCGACCTTAATGTACACTTGAGCAGATATTGTAAAATTGTTCCCACTATGGAACTTTCTTAATATGGCTTTGATATGCACCAAAATGAGCTCAAATGTACACAAAAATAAATGCTATCTGCTGGTGCCAACCAATCTTCTCACAGATTTTTAGTTTTTGTATAATTGGCTTTAGATGCGACCTTAATGTACAGTTGAGCAGATATTGTCAAATTGTTCCCACGATGGAACTTTCTTAATATGGCTTGCATATGCACCAAAATGAGCTCAAATGTACACAAAAATAAATGCTATCTGCTGGTGCCAACCAATCTTCTCACAGATTTTTAGTTTTTGTATAATTGGCTTTAGATGCGACCTTAATGTACAGTTGAGCAGATATTGTCAATTTGTTCCCACGATGGAACTTTCTTAATATGGCTTGCATATGCACCAAAATGAGCTCAAATGTACACAAAAATAAATGCTATCTGCTGGTGCCAACCAATCTTCTCACAGATTTTTAGTTTTTGTATAATTAGCTTTAGATGCGACCTTAATGTACAGTTGAGCAGATATTGTCAAATTGTTCCCACGATGGAACTTTCTTAATATGGCTTGCATATGCACCAAAATTAGCTCAAATGTACACAAAAATAAATGCTATCTGCTGGTGCCAACCAATCTTCTCACAGATTTTTAGTTTTTGTATAATTGGCTTTAGATGCGACCTTAATGTACAGTTGAGCAGATATTGTCAAATTGTTCCCACGATGGAACTTTCTTAATATGGCTTGCATATGCACCAAAATGAGCTCAAATGTACACAAAAATAAATGCTATCTGCTGGTGCCAACCAATCTTCTCACAGATTTTTAGTTTTTGTATAATTAGCTTTAGATGCGACCTTAATGTACAGTTGAGCAGATATTGTCAAATTGTTCCCACGATGGAACTTTCTTAATATGGCTTGCATATGCACCAAAATTAGCTCAAATGTACACAAAAATAAATGCTATCTGCTGGTGCCAACCAATCTTCTCACAGATTTTTAGTTTTTGTATAATTGGCTTTAGATGCGACCTTAATGTACAGTTGAGCAGATATTGTCAAATTGTTCCCACGATGGAACTTTCTTAATATGGCTTGCATATGCACCAAAATGAGCTCAAATGTACACAAAAATAAATGCTATCTGCTGGTGCCAACCAATCTTCTCACAGATTTTTAGTTTTTGTATAATTAGCTTTAGATGCGACCTTAATGTACAGTTGAGCAGATATTGTCAAAATTTTTCCCACGATGGAACGTTCTTAATATGGCTTGGATATGCACCAAAATGAGCTCAAATGTACACAAAAATAAATGCTATCTGCTGGTGGCAACCAATCTTCTCACAGATTTTTAGTTTTTGTATAATTGGCTTTAGATGCGACCTTAATGTACAGTTGAGCAGATATTGTCAAATTGTTCCCACGATGGAACTTTCTTAATATGGCTTGGATATGCACCAAAATGAGCTCAAATGTACACAAAAATAAATGCTATCTGCTGGTGCCAACCAATCTTCTCACAGATTTTTAGTTTTTGTATAATTGGCTTTAGATGCGACCTTAATGTACAGTTGAGCAGATATTGTCAAAATTGTTCCCACGATGGAACTTTCTTAATATGGCTTGGATATGCACCAAAATGAGCTCAAATGTACACAAAAATAAATGCTATCTGCTGGTGCCAACCAATCTTCTCACAGATTTTTAGTTTTTGTATAATTGGCTTTAGATGCGACCTTAATGTACAGTTGAGCAGATATTGTCAAAATTGTTCCCACGATGGAACTTTCTTAATATGGCTTGGATATGCACCAAAATGAGCTCAAATGTACACAAAAATAATTGCTATCTGCTGGTGCCAAAAAAAAATCTCACATATTTTTAGCTTTTGTATAATTGGCTTTAGATGCGACCTTAATGTACAGTTGAGCAGATATTGTCAAATTGTTCCCACGATGGAACTTTCTTAATATGGCTTGGATATGCACCAACATGAGCTCAAATGTACACAAAAATAAATGCTATCTGCTGGTGACAACCAATCTTCTCACAGATTTTTAGTTTTTGTATAATTGGCTTTAGATGCGACCTTAATGTACAGTTGAGCAGATATTGTCAAATTGTTCCCACGATGGAACTTTCTTAATATGGCTTGGATATGCACCAAAATGAGCTCAAATGTACACAAAAATAAATGCTATCTGCTGGTGGCAACCAATCTTCTCACAGATTTTTAGTTTTTGTATAATTGGCTTTAGATGCGACCTTAATGTACAGTTGAGCAGATATTGTCAAATTGTTCCCACGATGGAACTTTCTTAATATGGCTTGGATATGCACCAAAATGAGCTCAAATGTACACAAAAATAAATGCTATCTGCTGGTGCCAACCAATCTTCTCACAGATTTTTAGTTTTTGTATAATTGGCTTTAGATGCGACCTTAATGTACAGTTGAGCAGATATTGTCAAAATTGTTCCCACGATGGAACTTTCTTAATAGGGCTTGGATATGCACCAAAATGAGCTCAAATGTACACAAAAATAAATGCTATCTCCTGGTGCCAACCAATCTTCTCACAGATTTTTAGTTTTTGTATAATTGGCTTTAGATGCGACCTTAATGATCAGTTGAGCAGATATTGTCAAAATTGTTCCCAAGATGGAACTTTCTTAATATGGCTTGGATATGCACCAAAATGAGCTCAAATGTACACAAAAATAATTGCTATCTGCTGGTGCCAAACAAAATTCTCACATATTTTTAGCTTTTGTATAATTGGCTTTAGATGCGACCTTAATGTACAGTTGAGCAGATATTGTCAAATTGTTCCCACGATGGAACGTTCTTAATAGGGCTTGGATATGCACCAAAATGAGCTCAAATGTACACAAAAATAAATGCTATCTGCTGGTGCCAACCAATCTTCTCACAGATTTTTAGTTTTTGTATAATTGGCTTTAGATGCGACCTTAATGTACAGTTGAGCAGGTATTGTCAAAATTGTTCCCACGATGGAACTTTCTTAATATGGCTTGGATATGCACCAAAATGAGCTCAAATGTACACAAAAATAAATGCTATCTGCTGGTGGCAACCAATCTTCTCACAGATTTTTAGTTTTTGTATAATTGGCTTTAAATGCGACCTTAATGTACAGTTGAGCAGATATTGTCAAATTGTTCCCACGATGGAACTTTCTTAATATGGCTTGGATATGCGCGAAAATGAGCTCAAATGTACACAAAAATAAATGCTATCTGCTGGTGCCAACCAATCTTCTCACAGATTTTGAGTTTTTGTATAATTGGCTTTAGATGCGACCTTAATGTACAGTTGAGCAGATATTGTCAAATTGTTCCCACGATGGAACTTTCTTAATATGGCTTGGATATGCACCAAAATGAGCTCAAATGTACACAAAAATAATTGCTATCTGCTGGTGCCAACCAATCTTCTCACAGATTTTTAGTTTTTGTATAATTGGCTTTAGATGCGACCTTAATGTACAGTTGAGCAGATATTGTCAAAATTGTTCCCACGATGGAACTTTCTTAATATGGCTTGGATATGCACTAACATGAGCTCAAATGTACACAAAAATAAATGCTATCTGCTGGTGCCAACCAATCTTCTCACAGATTTTTAGTTTTTGTATAATTGGCTTTAGATGCGACCTTAATGTACAGTTGAGCAGATATTGTCAATTTGTTCCCACGATGGAACTTTCTTAATATGGCTTGCATATGCACCAAAATGAGCTCAAATGTACACAAAAATAAATGCTATCTGCTGGTGCCAACCAATCTTCTCACAGATTTTTAGTTTTTGTATAATTGGCTTTAGATGCGACCTTAATGTACAGTTGAGCAGATATTGTCAAATTGTTCCCACGATGGAACTTTCTTAATATGGCTTGCATATGCACCAAAATTAGCTCAAATGTACACAAAAATAAATGCTATCTGCTGGTGCCAACCAATCTTCTCACAGATTTTTAGTTTTTGTATAATTGGCTTTAGATGCGACCTTAATGTACAGTTGAGCAGATATTGTCAAATTGTTCCCACGATGGAACTTTCTTAATATGGCTTGCATATGCACCAAAATGAGCTCAAATGTACACAAAAATAAATGCTATCTGCTGGTGCCAACCAATCTTCTCACAGATTTTTAGTTTTTGTATAATTAGCTTTAGATGCGACCTTAATGTACAGTTGAGCAGATATTGTCAAATTGTTCCCACGATGGAACTTTCTTAATATGGCTTGCATATGCACCAAAATTAGCTCAAATGTACACAAAAATAAATGCTATCTGCTGGTGCCAACCAATCTTCTCACAGATTTTTAGTTTTTGTATAATTGGCTTTAGATGCGACCTTAATGTACAGTTGAGCAGATATTGTCAAATTGTTCCCACGATGGAACTTTCTTAATATGGCTTGCATATGCACCAAAATGAGCTCAAATGTACACAAAAATAAATGCTATCTGCTGGTGCCAACCAATCTTCTCACAGATTTTTAGTTTTTGTATAATTAGCTTTAGATGCGACCTTAATGTACAGTTGAGCAGATATTGTCAAAATTTTTCCCACGATGGAACGTTCTTAATATGGCTTGGATATGCACCAAAATGAGCTCAAATGTACACAAAAATAAATGCTATCTGCTGGTGGCAACCAATCTTCTCACAGATTTTTAGTTTTTGTATAATTGGCTTTAGATGCGACCTTAATGTACAGTTGAGCAGATATTGTCAAATTGTTCCCACGATGGAACTTTCTTAATATGGCTTGGATATGCACCAAAATGAGCTCAAATGTACACAAAAATAAATGCTATCTGCTGGTGCCAACCAATCTTCTCACAGATTTTTAGTTTTTGTATAATTGGCTTTAGATGCGACCTTAATGTACAGTTGAGCAGATATTGTCAAAATTGTTCCCACGATGGAACTTTCTTAATATGGCTTGGATATGCACCAAAATGAGCTCAAATGTACACAAAAATAAATGCTATCTGCTGGTGCCAACCAATCTTCTCACAGATTTTTAGTTTTTGTATAATTGGCTTTAGATGCGACCTTAATGTACAGTTGAGCAGATATTGTCAAAATTGTTCCCACGATGGAACTTTCTTAATATGGCTTGGATATGCACCAAAATGAGCTCAAATGTACACAAAAATAATTGCTATCTGCTGGTGCCAAAAAAAAATCTCACATATTTTTAGCTTTTGTATAATTGGCTTTAGATGCGACCTTAATGTACAGTTGAGCAGATATTGTCAAATTGTTCCCACGATGGAACTTTCTTAATATGGCTTGGATATGCACCAACATGAGCTCAAATGTACACAAAAATAAATGCTATCTGCTGGTGACAACCAATCTTCTCACAGATTTTTAGTTTTTGTATAATTGGCTTTAGATGCGACCTTAATGTACAGTTGAGCAGATATTGTCAAATTGTTCCCACGATGGAACTTTCTTAATATGGCTTGGATATGCACCAAAATGAGCTGAAATGTACACAAAAATAAATGCTATCTGCTGGTGGCAACCAATCTTCTCACAGATTTTTAGTTTTTGTATAATTGGCTTTAGATGCGACCTTAATGTACAGTTGAGCAGATATTGTCAAATTGTTCCCACGATGGAACTTTCTTAATATGGCTTGGATATGCACCAAAATGAGCTCAAATGTACACAAAAATAAATGCTATCTGCTGGTGCCAACCAATCTTCTCACAGATTTTTAGTTTTTGTATAATTGGCTTTAGATGCGACCTTAATGTACAGTTGAGCAGATATTGTCAAAATTGTTCCCACGATGGAACTTTCTTAATAGGGCTTGGATATGCACCAAAATGAGCTCAAATGTACACAAAAATAAATGCTATCTCCTGGTGCCAACCAATCTTCTCACAGATTTTTAGTTTTTGTATAATTGGCTTTAGATGCGACCTTAATGATCAGTTGAGCAGATATTGTCAAAATTGTTCCCAAGATGGAACTTTCTTAATATGGCTTGGATATGCACCAAAATGAGCTCAAATGTACACAAAAATAATTGCTATCTGCTGGTGCCAAACAAAATTCTCACATATTTTTAGCTTTTGTATAATTGGCTTTAGATGCGACCTTAATGTACAGTTGAGCAGATATTGTCAAATTGTTCCCACGATGGAACGTTCTTAATAGGGCTTGGATATGCACCAAAATGAGCTCAAATGTACACAAAAATAAATGCTATCTGCTGGTGCCAACCAATCTTCTCACAGATTTTTAGTTTTTGTATAATTGGCTTTAGATGCGACCTTAATGTACAGTTGAGCAGATATTGTCAAAATTGTTCCCACGATGGAACTTTCTTAATATGGCTTGGATATGCACCAAAATGAGCTCAAATGTACACAAAAATAAATGCTATCTGCTGGTGGCAACCAATCTTCTCACAGATTTTTAGTTTTTGTATAATTGGCTTTAAATGCGACCTTAATGTACAGTTGAGCAGATATTGTCAAATTGTTCCCACGATGGAACTTTCTTAATATGGCTTGGATATGCGCGAAAATGAGCTCAAATGTACACAAAAATAAATGCTATCTGCTGGTGCCAACCAATCTTCTCACAGATTTTGAGTTTTTGTATAATTGGCTTTAGATGCGACCTTAATGTACAGTTGAGCAGATATTGTCAAATTGTTCCCACGATGGAACTTTCTTAATATGGCTTGGATATGCACCAACATGAGCTCAAATGTACACAAAAATAAATGCTATCTGCTGGTGCCAACCAATCTTCTCACAGATTTTTAGTTTTTGTATAATTGGCTTTAGATGCGACCTTAATGTACAGTTGAGCAGATATTGTCAAAATTGTTCCCACGATGGAACTTTCTTAATATGGCTTGGATATGCACTAACATGAGCTCAAATGTACACAAAAATAAATGCTATCTGCTGGTGCCAACCAATCTTCTCATAGATTTTTAGTTTTTGTATAATTGGCTTTAGATGCGACCTTAATGTACACTTGAGCAGATATTGTCAAATTGTTCCCACTATGGAACTTTCTTAATATGGCTTTGATATGCACCAAAATGAGCTCAAATGTACACAAAAATAAATGCTATCTGCTGGTGCCAACCAATCTTCTCACAGATTTTTAGTTTTTGTATAATTGGCTTTAGAAGCGACCTTAATGTACAGTTGAGCAGATATTGTCAAATTGTTCCCACGATGGAACTTTCTTAATATGGCATGCATATGCACCAAAATTAGCTCAAATGTACACAAAAATAAATGCTATCTGCTGGTGCCAACCAATCTTCTCACAGATTTTTAGTTTTTGTATAATTGGCTTTAGATGCGACCTTAATGTACAGTTGAGCAGATATTGTCAAATTGTTCCCACGATGGAACTTTCTTAATATGGCTTGCATATGCACCAAAATGAGCTCAAATGTACACAAAAATAAATGCTATCTGCTGGTGCCAACCAATCTTCTCACAGATTTTTAGTTTTTGTATAATTAGCTTTAGATGCGACCTTAATGTACAGTTGAGCAGATATTGTCAAATTGTTCCCACGATGGAACTTTCTTAATATGGCTTGCATATGCACCAAAATTAGCTCAAATGTACACAAAAATAAATGCTATCTGCTGGTGCCAACCAATCTTCTCACAGATTTTTAGTTTTTGTATAATTGGCTTTAGATGCGACCTTAATGTACAGTTGAGCAGATATTGTCAAATTGTTCCCACGATGGAACTTTCTTAATATGGCTTGCATATGCACCAAAATGAGCTCAAATGTACACAAAAATAAATGCTATCTGCTGGTGCCAACCAATCTTCTCACAGATTTTTAGTTTTTGTATAATTAGCTTTAGATGCGACCTTAATGTACAGTTGAGCAGATATTGTCAAAATTGTTCCCACGATGGAACGTTCTTAATATGGCTTGGATATGCACCAAAATGAGCTCAAATGTACACAAAAATAAATGCTATCTGCTGGTGGCAACCAATCTTCTCACAGATTTTTAGTTTTTGTATAATTGGCTTTAGATGCGACCTTAATGTACAGTTGAGCAGATATTGTCAAATTGTTCCCACGATGGAACTTTCTTAATATGGCTTGGATATGCACCAAAATGAGCTCAAATGTACACAAAAATAAATGCTATCTGCTGGTGCCAACCAATCTTCTCACAGATTTTTAGTTTTTGTATAATTGGCTTTAGATGCGACCTTAATGTACAGTTGAGCAGATATTGTCAAAATTGTTCCCACGATGGAACTTTCTTAATATGGCTTGGATATGCACCAAAATGAGCTCAAATGTACACAAAAATAAATGCTATCTGCTGGTGCCAACCAATCTTCTCACAGATTTTTAGTTTTTGTATAATTGGCTTTAGATGCGACCTTAATGTACAGTTGAGCAGATATTGTCAAAATTGTTCCCACGATGGAACTTTCTTAATATGGCTTGGATATGCACCAAAATGAGCTCAAATGTACACAAAAATAATTGCTATCTGCTGGTGCCAACCAATCTTCTCACATATTTTTAGCTTTTGTATAATTGGCTTTAGATGCGACCTTAATGTACAGTTGAGCAGATATTGTCAAATTGTTCCCACGATGGAACTTTCTTAATATGGCTTGGATATGCACCAACATGAGCTCAAATGTACACAAAAATAAATGCTATCTGCTGGTGCCAACCAATCTTCTCACAGATTTTTAGTTTTTGTATAATTGGCTTTAGATGCGACCTTAATGTACAGTTGAGCAGATATTGTCAAATTGTTCCCACGATGGAACTTTCTTAATATGGCTTGGATATGCACCAAAATGAGCTCAAATGTACACAAAAATAAATGCTATCTGCTGGTGGCAACCAATCTTCTCACAGATTTTTAGTTTTTGTATAATTGGCTTTAGATGCGACCTTAATGTACAGTTGAGCAGATATTGTCAAATTATTCCCACGATGGAACTTTCTTAATATGGCTTGGATATGCACCAAAATGAGCTCAAATGTACACAAAAATAAATGCTATCTGCTGGTGCCAACCAATCTTCTCACAAATTTTGAGTTTTTGTATAATTGGCTTTAAATGCGACCTTAATGTACAGTTGAGCAGATATTGTCAAATTGTTCCCACGATGGAACTTTCTTAATATGGCTTGGATATGCACCAACATGAGCTCAAATGTACACAAAAATAAATGCTATCTGCTGGTGCCAAAAAAATTTCTCACATATTTTTAGCTTTTGTATAATTGGCTTTAGATGCGACCTTAATGTACAGTTGAGCAGATATTGTCAAATTGTTCCCACGATGGAACTTTCTTAATATGGCTTGGATATGCACCAACATGAGCTCAAATGTACACAAAAATAAATGCTATCTGCTGGTGCCAACCAATCTTCTCACAGATTTTTAGTTTTTGTATAATTGGCTTTAGATGCGACCTTAATGTACAGTTGAGCAGATATTGTCAAAATTGTTCCCACGATGGAACTTTCTTAATATGGCTTGGATATGCACCAAAATGAGCTCAAATGTACACAAAAATAAATGCTATCTGCTGGTGCCAACCAATCTTCTCACAGATTTTTAGTTTGTGTATAATTAACCTATCGCCAGACGAGAGATAACCACGCCCCTTGAAATAAAGGGAGGTAACTCTTGTTTTGTCCGACAAACAAAGGCACGTTGTCACTGACGCGAGCGTAACAGACAATGATATTCCGTTTGCACTAACGGCCTAATCATAGAACGCTGAACAAAATAACCAATTGAAAATGTTTCTGTATGATTCATTGTCCTAATTTCAATAATTTTCAAACACATTTTACGAATATATATTTTGTGTGCAACAGAAAACTAACGCGGAAGTGCCGATTATGTGGTATGACGGACATAAGAAATCACAAAGATTTATAGGGAAAAATTACATTTCTGACCATATAAATAAAAAATCTCTTAAATTTTTTGATGAACCAATCCTTGACGCTTTTGTAAATTCATATAAAGTATATGTACCACACTCCTTCGACCCCTGACTCGATCCGGCCCCCCTCAAGAAAAAAAAAAAAAAAAGTACAGATGCTGCTTAATTTGTTACCGGGATGCGTACCATGTAAATTACGACAACACTGTCAACAGAAACAACTAAGTTTATTTCTTGTTATTATTTTATGTTTACGTTATATAATAATGATACGAATAATGATGAAGTTTCATTTCAAATGAATATCAACAGTTCATGTTGAGTTTTGAAAGAAAAAACCTATATATTGTAAGGAAATTGTCTAAATCCATACTGTCGAAATTTACAGTTATATTTAGTGACAAGCATCTACCTAAAAATATTTCATAAAGGCTCAACGGCAAAGTAAATTAAAAAGGACAGAGGGACCATCCATTATATTCATTTTAACAGGAAGACTAACAATATTTTTCATATTTTATAATTGTCATTGCTGTGGACTGCTGTAGATACTTTATATCCTTTTCTTTTCTCCTTAATTATTTTATAGAAATATTTTCTTTTCTACTTATTTTATAGAAATATAACTTAAAGGAAAATACCTTATACAATGTTCAGTTTTGAATCTTTTTGTAATCCGATTTACAATTATTTTTTTGTATTTTGAAAACTAAAATATTTCCTTCAATGATGATTTTTTTAAATCAATTATTTACTTTTATTCATGGATACATGACAAGTAGTTACGGTCAAATGTGTAGGCCTAAATAATGACTTGAAGTCGTATATTTAATGTATGTAACCAATTAATCACAAAAGGATAAATGCACTGAACGAAGTCAATAGAAATTAACAGATTTGAAATCATACTGCACTCATAACAGCGGACTTTTTCATGAATGCTTTGATCAGCAACATTAAAATCTAACATGACAAAGCATAAAAACATAGGGTGATCAGATATAAGGAAAGACAGCTTTGACAATGACCTATTACACATTACATATATTAAGCACAGTAATGGTTTTGTCAAATTATGCATACATAGTATAGATATAGATCTGTTAATTTAGTGTCCAAAATAGTAAGAAGCATATATACAACTATGATTCTTTTTAAAATTTGAGGATATCTTAAGAGTTAACATGATTTTGAAATACAACATATATTGAAACTATTTGCCTATTTGTTCCAAACAATATAAATGTATGATAATCAAATTATTGAAAATTACATGAAATTGATTACAATCATGTTTCTTTTTTTCTACTAATTTTATTATTGCATTTACAATTAATTTTCTATCAAATACAATCTTATGTAAATCCTTGATAAAAAGTGAAAAAAACTAAAAATATTCAAACGGCAAATAGCCAAATAAAGTTTTGCTTGAAATCTACTGTATGTTTTGACAATGGACTATTTTATGGTTGTTTATGCCTTCAATGAAACTCAAACAAGAACTTAGAGAGGGCTAAATATGTCTACAAAATGCCCAAAAATCAATTAAAAGCAACAGTCATAAATACTTACGATACCCTTTGTTCAAATTTTAATCATATGTATGTTGTGAAAAAATGGAAAATTAATTCATGCCCCGTCACCGCCTCGGGTTTTCCCGTTTCAACGTATATTTGCACTATCTGATACAAACTCTTCCGAAGATGACACATGTTATAATCTTTATCTGGGTATTAAGACGGAACTCCAGATACCAGCTGCACACGTCTTGTGTCCAAATAGCATTTTCTGACATCGGATGCAGAGGAAATCAAACAAGGAAGTAAAACACGTTTCATTGTTTGACGGACAAAATGGCGTCGGCAACGAGGCCAATGACGCAGTGAATATATGACGCGCTATGATTGGTCGGAAAATATATTTGATTGACAGGTGGCGATAGGTTAATTGGCTTTAGATGCGACCTTAATGTACAGTTGAGCAGATATTGTCAAATTGTTCCCACGATTGAACGTTCTCAATATGGCTTGGATATGCACCAAAATGAGCTCAAATGTACACAAAAATAAATGCTATCTGCTGGTGGCAACCAATCTTCTCACAGATTTTTAGTTTTTGTATAATTGGCTTTAGATGCGACCTTAATGTACAGTTGAGCAGATATTGTCAAATTGTTCCCACGATGGAACTTTCTTAATATGGCTTGGATATGCACCAACATGAGTTCAAATGTACACAAAAATAAATGCTATCTGCTGGTGCCAACCAATCTTCTCACAGATTTTTAGTTTTTGTATAATTGGCTTTAGATGCGACCTTAATGTACAGTTGAGCAGATATTGTCAAAATTGTTCCCACGATGGAACTTTCTTAATATGGCTTGGATATGCACCAAAATGAGCTCAAATGTACACAAAAATAAATGCTATCTGCTGGTGGCAACCAATCTTCTCACAGATTTTTAGTTTTTGTATAATTGGCTTTAGATGCGACCTTAATGTACAGTTGAGCAGATATTGTCAAATTGTTCCCACGATTGAACGTTCTCAATATGGCTTGGATATGCACCAAAATGAGCTCAAATGTACACAAAAATAAATGCTATCTGCTGGTGGCAACCAATCTTCTCACAGATTTTTAGTTTTTGTATAATTGGCTTTAGATGCGACCTTAATGTACAGTTGAGCAGATATTGTCAAATTGTTCCCACGATGGAACTTTCTTAATATGGCTTGGAAATGCACCAAAATGAGCTCAAATGTACACAAAAATAATTGCTATCTGCTGGTGCCAAAAAAATTTCTCACATATTTTTAGCTTTTGTATAATTGGCTTTAGATGCGACCTTAATGTACAGTTGAGCAGATATTGTCAAATTGTTCCCACGATGGAACTTTCTTAATATGGCTTGGATATGCACCAACATGAGCTCAAATGTACACAAAAATAAATGCTATCTGCTGGTGCCAACCAATCTTCTCATAGATTTTTAGTTTTTGTATAATTGGCTTTAGATGCGACCTTAATGTACAGTTGAGCAGATATTGTCAAAATTGTTCCCACGATGGAACTTTCTTAATATGGCTTGGATATGCACCAAAATGAGCTCAAATGTACACAAAAATAAATGCTATCTGCTGGTGCCAACCAATCTTCTCACAGATTTTTAGTTTGTGTATAATTGGCTTTAGATGCGACCTTAATGTACAGTTGAGCAGATATTGTCAAAATTGTTCCCACGATGGAACTTTCTTAATATGGCTTGGATATGCACCAAAATTAGCTCAATTGTACACAAAAATAAATGCTATCTGCTGGTGGCAACCAATCTTCTCACAGATTTTTAGTTTTTGTATAATTGGCTTTAGATGCGACCTTAATGTACAGTTGAGCAGATATTGTCAAATTTTTCCCTCGATTGAACGTTCTCAATATGGCTTGGATATGCACCAAAATGAGCTCAAATGTACACAAAAATAAATGCTATCTGCTGGTGGCAACCAATCTTCTCACAGATTTTTAGTTTTTGTATAATTGGCTTTAGATGCGACCTTAATGTACAGTTGAGCAGATATTGTCAAATTGTTCCCACGATGGAACTTTCTTAATATGGCTTGGATATGCACCAAAATGAGCTCAAATGTACACAAAAATAAATGCTATCTGCTGGTGCCAACCAATCTTCTCACAGATTTTTAGTTTTTGTATAATTGGCTTTAGATGCGACCTTAATGTACAGTTGAGCAGATATTGTCAAAATTGTTCCCACGATGGAACTTTCTTAATATGGCTTGGATATGCACCAAAATTAGCTCAAATGTACACTAAAATAAATGCTATCTGCTGGTGCCAACCAATCTTCTCACAGATTTTTAGTTTTTGTATAATTGGCTTTAGATGCGACCTTAATGTACAGTTGAGCAGATATTGTCAAATTATTCCCACGATGGAACTTTCTTAATATGGCTTGGATATGCACCAAAATGAGCTCAAATGTACACAAAAATAAATGCTATCTGCTGGTGGCAACCAATCTTCTCACAGATTTTTAGTTTTTGTATAATTGGCTTTAGATGCGACCTTAATGTACAGTTGAGCAGATATTGTCAAATTGTTCCCACGATTGAACGTTCTCAATATGGCTTGGATATGCACCAAAATGAGCTCAAATGTACACAAAAATAAATGCTATCTGCTGGTGGCAACCAATCTTCTCACAGATTTTTAGTTTTTGTATAATTGGCTTTAGATGCGACCTTAATGTACAGTTGAGCAGATATTGTCAAATTGTTCCCACGATGGAACTTTCTTAATATGGCTTGGATATGCACCAAAATGAGCTCAAATGTACACAAAAATAAATGCTATCTGCTGGTGGCAACCAATCTTCTCACAGATTTTTAGTTTTTGTATAATTGGCTTTAGATGCGACCTTAATGTACAGTTGAGCAGATATTGTCAAATTGTTCCCACGATGGAACTTTCTTAATATGGCTTGGATATGCACCAAAATGAGCTCAAATGTACTCAAAAATAAATGCTATCTGCTGGTGGCAACCAATCTTGTCACAGATTTTTAGTTTTTGTATAATTGGCTTTAGATGCGACCTTAATGTACAGTTGAGCAGATATTGTCAAATTGTTCCCACGATTGAACGTTCTCAATATGGCTTGGATAAGCACCAAAATGAGCTCAAATGTACACAAAAATAAATGCTATCTGCTGGTGGCAACCAATCTTCTCACAGATTTTTAGTTTTTGTATAATTGGCTTTAGATGCGACCTTCATGTACAGTTGAGCAGATATTGTCAAATTGTTCCCACGATGGAACTTTCTTAATATGGCTTGGATATGCACCAAAATGAGCTCAAATGTACACAAAAATAAATGCTATCTGCTGGTGCCAACCAATCTTCTCACAGATTTTTAGTTTTTGTATAATTGGCTTTAGATGCGACCTTAATGTACAGTTGAGCAGATATTGTCAAAATTGTTCCCACGATGGAACTTTCTTAATATGGCTTGGATATGCACCAACATGAGCTCAAATGTACACAAAAATAAATGCTATCTGCTGGTGGCAACCAATCTTCTCACAGATTTTTAGTTTTTGTATAATTGGCTTTAGATGCGACCTTAATGTACAGTTGAGCAGATATTGTCAAATTATTCCGACGATGGAACTTTCTTAATATGGCTTGGATATGCACCAAAATGAGCTCAAATGTACACAAAAATAAATGCTATCTGCTGGTGGCAACCAATCTTCTCACAGATTTTTAGTTTTTGTATAATTGGCTTTAGATGCGACCTTAATGTACAGTTGAGCAGATATTGTCAAATTGTTCCCACGATTGAACGTTCTCAATATGGCTTGGATATGCACCAAAATGAGCTCAAATGTACACAAAAATAAATGCTATCTGCTGGTGGCAACCAATCTTCTCACAGATTTTTAGTTTTTGTATAATTGGCTTTAAATGCGACCTTAATGTACAGTTGAGCAGATATTGTCAAATTGTTCCCACGATGGAACTTTCTTAATATGGCTTTGATATGCACCAAAATGAGCTCAAATGTACACAAAAATAATTGCTATCTGCTGGTGCCAAAAAAATTTCTCACATATTTTTAGCTTTTGTATAATTGGCTTTAGATGCGACCTTAATGTACAGTTGAGCAGATATTGTCAAATTGTTCCCACGATGGAACTTTCTTAATATGGCTTGGATATGCACCAAAATGAGCTCAAATGTACTCAAAAATAAATGCTATCTGCTGGTGGCAACCAATCTTGTCACAGATTTTTAGTTTTTGTATAATTGGCTTTAGATGCGACCTTAATGTACAGTTGAGCAGATATTGTCAAATTGTTCCCACGATTGAACGTTCTCAATATGGCTTGGATAAGCACCAAAATGAGCTCAAATGTACACAAAAATAAATGCTATCTGCTGGTGGCAACCAATCTTCTCACAGATTTTTAGTTTTTGTATAATTGGCTTTAGATGCGACCTTCATGTACAGTTGAGCAGATATTGTCAAATTGTTCCCACGATGGAACTTTCTTAATATGGCTTGGATATGCACCAAAATGAGCTCAAATGTACACAAAAATAAATGCTATCTGCTGGTGCCAACCAATCTTCTCACAGATTTTTAGTTTTTGTATAATTGGCTTTAGATGCGACCTTAATGTACAGTTGAGCAGATATTGTCAAAATTGTTCCCACGATGGAACTTTCTTAATATGGCTTGGATATGCACCAACATGAGCTCAAATGTACACAAAAATAAATGCTATCTGCTGGAGGCAACCAATCTTCTCACAGATTTTTAGTTTTTGTATAATTGGCTTTAGATGCGACCTTAATGTACAGTTGAGCAGATATTGTCAAATTATTCCCACGATGGAACTTTCTTAATATGGCTTGGATATGCACCAAAATGAGCTCAAATGTACACAAAAATAAATGCTATCTGCTGGTGGCAACCAATCTTCTCACAGATTTTTAGTTTTTGTATAATTGGCTTTAGATGCGACCTTAATGTACAGTTGAGCAGATATTGTCAAATTGTTCCCACGATTGAACGTTCTCAATATGGCTTGGATATGCACCAAAATGAGCTCAAATGTACACAAAAATAAATGCTATCTGCTGGTGGCAACCAATCTTCTCACAGATTTTTAGTTTTTGTATAATTGGCTTTAAATGCGACCTTAATGTACAGTTGAGCAGATATTGTCAAATTGTTCCCACGATGGAACTTTCTTAATATGGCTTGGATATGCACCAACATGAGCTCAAATGTACACAAAAATAAATGCTATCTGCTGGTGCCAAAAAAATTTCTCACATATTTTTAGCTTTTGTATAATTGGCTTTAGATGCGACCTTAATGTACAGTTGAGCAGATATTGTCAAATTGTTCCCACGATGGAACTTTCTTAATATGGCTTGGATATGCACCAACATGAGCTCAAATGTACACAAAAATAAATGCTATCTGCTGGTGCCAACCAATCTTCTCACAGATTTTTAGTTTTTGTATAATTGGCTTTAGATGCGACCTTAATGTACAGTTGAGCAGATATTGTCAAAATTGTTCCCACGATGGAACTTTCTTAATATGGCTTGGATATGCACCAAAATGAGCTCAAATGTACACAAAAATAAATGCTATCTGCTGGTGGCAACCAATCTTCTCACAGATTTTTAGTTTTTGTATAATTGGCTTTAGATGCGACCTTAATGTACAGTTGAGCAGATATTGTCAAATTGTTCCCACGATGGAACTTTCTTAATATGGCTTGGATATGCACCAAAATGAGCTCAAATGTACACAAAAATAAATGCTATCTGCTGGTGCCAAAAAAATTTCTCACATATTTTTAGCTTTTTTATAATTGGCTTTAGATGCGACCTTAATGTACAGTTGAGCAGATATTGTCAAATTGTTCCCACGATTGAACGTTCTCAATATGGCTTGGATATGCACCAAAATGAGCTCAAATGTACACAAAAATAAATGCTATCTGCTGGTGGCAACCAATCTTCTCACAGATTTTTAGTTTTTGTATAATTGGCTTTAGATGCGACCTTAATGTACAGTTGAGCAGATATTGTCAAATTGTTCCCACGATGGAACTTTCTTAATATGGCTTGGATATGCACCAAAATGAGCTCAAATGTACACAAAAATAAATGCTATCTGCTGGTGCAAAAAAAATTTCTCACATATTTTTAGCTTTTGTATAATTGGCTTTAGATGCGACCTTAATGTACAGTTGAGCAGATATTGTCAAATTGTTCCCACGATGGAACTTTCTTAATATGGCTTGGATATGCACCAAAATGAGCTCAAATGTACACAAAAATAAATGCTATCTGCTGGTGCAAAAAAAATTTCTCACATATTTTTAGCTTTTGTATAATTGGCTTTAGATGCGACCTTAATGTACAGTTGAGCAGATATTGTCAAATTGTTCCCACGATGGAACTTTCTTAATATGGCTTGGATATGCACCAAAATGAGCTCAAATGTACACAAAAATAAATGCTATCTGCTGGTGGCAACCAATCTTCTCACAGATTTTTAGTTTTTGTATAATTGGCTTTAGATGCGACCTTAATGTACAGTTGAGCAGATATTGTCAAATTATTCCCACGATGGAACTTTCTTAATATGGCTTGGATATGCACCAAAATGAGCTCAAATGTACACAAAAATAAATGCTATCTGCTGGTGGCAACCAATCTTGTCACAGATTTTTAGTTTTTGTATAATTGGCTTTAGATGCGACCTTAATGTACAGTTGAGCAGATATTGTCAAATTGTTCCCACGATGGAACTTTCTTAATATGGCTTGGATATGCACCAAAATGAGCTCAAATGTACACAAAAATAATTGCTATCTGCTGGTGCCAAAAAAATTTCTCACATATTTTTAGCTTTTGTATAATTGGCTTTAGATGCGACCTTAATGTACAGTTGAGCAGATATTGTCAAATTGTTCCCACGATGGAACTTTCTTAATATGGCTTGGATATGCACCAACATGAGCTCAATTGTACACAAAAATAAATGCTATCTGCTGGTGCCAACCAATCTTCTCACAGATTTTTAGTTTTTGTATAATTGGCTTTAGATGCGACCTTAATGTACAGTTGAGCAGATATTGTCAAATTGTTCCCACGATTGAACGTTCTCAATATGGCTTGGATATGCACCAAAATGAGCTCAAATGTACACAAAAATAAATGCTATCTGCTGGTGGCAACCAATCTTCTCACAGATTTTTAGTTTTTGTATAATTGGCTTTAGATGCGACCTTAATGTACAGTTGAGCAGATATTGTCAAATTGTTCCCACGATGGAACTTTCTTAATATGGCTTGGATATGCACCAAAATGAGCTCAAATGTACACAAAAATAAATGCTATCTGCTGGTGGCAACCAATCTTCTCACAGATTTTTAGTTTTTGTATAATTGGCTTTAGATGCGACCTTAATGTACAGTTGAGCAGATATTGTCAAAATTGTTCCCACGATGGAACTTTCTTAATATGGCTTGGATATGCACCAAAATTAGCTCAAATGTACACTAAAATAAATGCTATCTGCTGGTGCCAACCAATCTTCTCACAGATTTTTAGTTTTTGTATAATTGGCTTTAGATGCGACCTTAATGTACAGTTGAGCAGATATTGTCAAATTATTCCCACGATGGACCTTTTTAATATGGCTTGGATATGCACCAAAATGAGCTCAAATGTACACAAAAATAAATGCTATCTGCTGGTGGCAACCAATCTTCTCACAGATTTTTAGTTTTTGTATAATTGGCTTTAGATGCGACCTTAATGTACAGTTGAGCAGATATTGTCAAATTGTTCCCACGATTGAACGTTCTCAATATGGCTTGGATATGCACCAAAATAAGCTCAAATGTACACAAAAATAAATGCTATCTGCTGGTGGCAACCAATCTTCTCACAGATTTTTAGTTTTTGTATAATTGGCTTTAGATGCGACCTTAATGTACAGTTGAGCAGATATTGTCAAATTGTTCCCACGATGGAACTTTCTTAATATGGCTTGGATATGCACCAAAATGAGCTCAAATGTACACAAAAATAAATGCTATCTGCTGGTGGCAACCAATCTTGTCACAGATTTTTAGTTTTTGTATAATTGGCTTTAGATGCGACCTTAATGTACAGTTGAGCAGATATTGTCAAATTGTTCCCACGATTGAACGTTCTCAATATGGCTTGGATATGCACCAAAATGAGCTCAAATGTACACAAAAATAAATGCTATCTGCTGGTGGCAACCAATCTTCTCACAGATTTTTAGTTTTTGTATAATTGGCTTTAGATGCGACCTTAATGTACAGTTGAGCAGATATTGTCAAATTGTTCCCACGATGGAACTTTCTTAATATGGCTTGGATATGCACCAAAATGAGCTCAAATGTACACAAAAATAAATGCTATCTGCTGGTGCCAACCAATCTTCTCACAGATTTTTAGTTTTTGTATAATTGGCTTTAGATGCGACCTTAATGTACAGTTGAGCAGATATTGTCAAAATTGTTCCCACGATGGAACTTTCTTAATATGGCTTGGATATGCACCAAAATGAGCTCAAATGTACACAAAAATAAATGCTATCTGCTGGTGGCAACCAATCTTCTCACAGATTTTTAGTTTTTGTATAATTGGCTTTAGATGCGACCTTAATGTACAGTTGAGCAGATATTGTCAAATTATTCCCACGATGGAACTTTCTTAATATGGCTTGGATATGCACCAAAATGAGCTCAAATGTACACAAAAATAAATGCTATCTGCTGGTGGCAACCAATCTTCTCACAGATTTTTAGTTTTTGTATAACTGGCTTTAGATGCGACCTTAATGTACAGTTGAGCAGATATTGTCAAATTGTTCCCACGATTGAACGTTCTCAATATGGCTTGGATATGCACCAAAATGAGCTCAAATGTACACAAAAATAAATGCTATCTGCTGGTGGCAACCAATCTTCTCACAGATTTTTAGTTTTTGTATAATTGGCTTTAAATGCGACCTTAATGTACAGTTGAGCAGATATTGTCAAATTGTTCCCACGATGGAACTTTCTTAATATGGCTTGGATATGCACCAACATGAGCTCAAATGTACACAGAAATAAATGCTATCTGCTGGTGCCAAAAAAATTTCTCACATATTTTTAGCTTTTGTATAATTGGCTTTAGATGCGACCTTAATGTACAGTTGAGCAGATATTGTCAAATTGTTCCCACGATGGAACTTTCTTAATATGGCTTGGATATGCACCAACATGAGCTCAAATGTACACAAAAATAAATGCTATCTGCTGGTGCCAACCAATCTTCTCACAGATTTTTAGTTTTTGTATAATTGGCTTTAGATGCGACCTTAATGTACAGTTGAGCAGATATTGTCAAAATTGTTCCCACGATGGAACTTTCTTAATATGGCTTGGATATGCACCAAAATGAGCTCAAATGTACACAAAAATAAATGCTATCTGCTGGTGCCAACCAATCTTCTCACAGATTTTTAGTTTGTGTATAATTGGCTTTAGATGCGACCTTAATGTACAGTTGAGCAGATATTGTCAAATTGTTCCCACGATTGAACGTTCTCAATATGGCTTGGATATGCACCAAAATGAGCTCAAATGTACACAAAAATAAATGCTATCTGCTGGTGGCAACCAATCTTCTCACAGATTTTTAGTTTTTGTATAATTGGCTTTAGATGCGACCTTAATGTACAGTTGAGCAGATATTGTCAAATTGTTCCCACGATGGAACTTTCTTAATATGGCTTGGATATGCACCAACATGAGCTCAAATGTACACAAAAATAAATGCTATCTGCTGGTGCCAACCAATCTTCTCACAGATTTTTAGTTTTTGTATAATTGGCTTTAGATGCGACCTTAATGTACAGTTGAGCAGATATTGTCAAAATTGTTCCCACGATGGAACTTTCTTAATATGGCTTGGATATGCACCAAAATGAGCTCAAATGTACACAAAAATAAATGCTATCTGCTGGTGGCAACCAATCTTCTCACAGATTTTTTGTTTTTGTATAATTGGCTTTAGATGCGACCTTCATGTACAGTTGAGCAGATATTGTCAAATTGTTCCCACGATGGAACTTTCTTAATATGGCTTGGATATGCACCAAAATGAGCTCAAATGTACACAACAATAAATGCTATCTGCTGGTGGCAACCAATCTTCTCACAGATTTTTAGTTTTTGTATAATTGGCTTTAGATGCGACCTTAATGTACAGTTGAGCAGATATTGTCAAATTGTTCCCACGATGGAACTTTCTTAATATGGCTTGGATATGCACCAAAATGAGCTCAAATGTACACAAAAATAAATGCTATCTGCTGGTGCAAAAAAAATTTCTCACATATTTTTAGCTTTTGTATAATTGGCTTTAGATGCGACCTTAATGTACAGTTGAGCAGATATTGTCAAATTGTTCCCACGATGGAACTTTCTTAATATGGCTTGGATATGCACCAAAATGAGCTCAAATGTACACAAAAATAAATGCTATCTGCTGGTGGCAACCAATCTTCTCACAGATATTTAGTTTTTGTATAATTGGCTTTAGATGCGACCTTAATGTACAGTTGAGCAGATATTGTCAAATTATTCCCACGATGGAACTTTCTTAATATGGCTTGGATATGCACCAAAATGAGCTCAAATGTACACAAAAATAAATGCTATCTGCTGGTGGCAACCAATCTTGTCACAGATTTTTAGTTTTTGTATAATTGGCTTTAGATGCGACCTTAATGTACAGTTGAGCAGATATTGTCAAATTGTTCCCACGATTGAACGTTCTCAATAAGGCTTGGATATGCACCAAAATGAGCTCAAATGTACACAAAAATAATTGCTATCTGCTGGTGGCAACCAATCTTCTCACAGATTTTTAGTTTTTGTATAATTGGCTTTAGATGCGACCTTAATGTACAGTTGAGCAGATATTGTCAAATTGTTCCCACGATGGAACTTTCTTAATATGGCTTGGATATGCACCAAAATGAGCTCAAATGTACACAAAAATAAATGCTATCTGCTGGTGCCAACCAATCTTCTCACAGATTTTTAGTTTTTGTATAATTGGCTTTAGATGCGACCTTAATGGACAGTTGAGCAGATATTGTCAAAATTGTTCCCACGATGGAAGTTTCTTAATATGGCTTGGAAATGCACCAAAATGAGCTCAAATGTATACAAAAATAAATGCTATCTGCTGGTGGCAACCAATCTTCTCACAGATTTTTAGTTTTTGTATAATTGGCTTTAGATGCGACCTTAATGTACAGTTGAGCAGATATTGTCAAATTATTCCCACGATGGAACTTTCTTAATATGGCTTGGATATGCACCAAAATGAGCTCAAACGTACACAAAAATAAATGCTATCTGCTGGTGGCAACCAATCTTCTCACAGATTTTTAGTTTTTGTATAATTGGCTTTAGATGCGACCTTAATGTACAGTTGAGCAGATATTGTCAAATTGTTCCCACGATTGAACGTTCTCAATATGGCTTGGATATGCACCAAAATGAGCTCAAATGTACACAAAAATAAATGCTATCTGCTGGTGGCAACCAATCTTCTCACAGATTTTTAGTTTTTGTATAATTGGCTTTAAATGCGCCCTTAATGTACAGTTGAGCAGATATTGTCAAATTGTTCCCACGATGGAACTTTCTTAATATGGCTTGGATATGCACCAACATGAGCTCAAATGTACACAAAAATAAATGCTATCTGCTGGTGCCAAAAAAATTTCTCACATATTTTTAGCTTTTGTATAATTGGCTTTAGATGCGACCTAAATGTACAGTTGAGCAGATATTGTCAAATTGTTCCCACGATGGAACTTTCTTAATATGGCTTGGATATGCACCAACATGAGCTCAAATGTACACAAAAATAAATGCTATCTGCTGGTGCCAACCAATCTTCTCACAGATTTTTAGTTTTTGTATAATTGGCTTTAGATGCGACCTTAATGTACAGTTGAGCAGATATTGTCAAAATTGTTCCCACGATGGAACTTTCTTAATATGGCTTGGATATGCACCAAAATGAGCTCAAATGTACACAAAAATAAATGCTATCTGCTGGTGCCAACCAATCTTCTCACAGATTTTTAGTTTGTGTATAATTCGCTTTAGATGCGACCTTAATGTACAGTTGAGCAGATATTGTCAAATTGTTCCCACGATTGAACGTTCTCAATATGGCTTGGATATGCACCAAAATGAGCTCAAATGTACACAAAAATAAATGCTATCTGCTGGTGGCAACCAATCTTCTCACAGATTTTTAGTTTTTGTATAATTGGCTTTAGATGCGACCTTAATGTACAGTTGAGCAGATATTGTCAAATTGTTCCCACGATGGAACTTTCTTAATATGGCTTGGATATGCACCAACATGAGCTCAAATGTACACTAAAATAAATGCTATCTGCTGGTGCCAACCAATCTTCTCACAGATTTTTAGTTTTTGTATAATTGGCTTTAGATGCAACCTTAATGTACAGTTGAGCAGATATTGTCAAAATTGTTCCCACGATGGAACTTTCTTAATATGGCTTGGATATGCACCAAAATTAGCTCAAATGTACACAAAAATAAATGCTATCTGCTGGTGGCAACCAATCTTCTCACAGATTTTTAGTTTTTGTATAATTGGCTTTAGATGCGACCTTAATGTACAGTTGAGCAGATATTGTCAAATTGTTCCCACGATTGAACGTTCTCAATATGGCTTGGATATGCACCAAAATGAGCTCAAATGTACACAAAAATAAATGCTATCTGCTGGTGGCAACCAATCTTCTCACAGATTTTTAGTTTTTGTATAATTGGCTTTAGATGCGACCTTAATGTACAGTTGAGCAGATATTGTCAAATTGTTCCCACGATGGAACTTTCTTAATATGGCTTGGATATGCACCAAAATGAGCTCAAATGTACACAAAAATAATTGCTATCTGCTGGTGCCAAAAAAATTTCTCACATATTTTTAGCTTTTGTATAATTGGCTTTAGATGCGACCTTAATGTACAGTTGAGCAGATATTGTCAAATTGTTCCCACGATGGAACTTTCTTAATATGGCTTGGATATGCACCAACATGAGCTCAAATGTACACAAAAATAAATGCTATCTGCTGGTGCCAACTAATCTTCTCATAGATTTTTAGTTTTTGTATAATTGGCTTTAGATGCGACCTTAATGTACAGTTGAGCAGATATTGTCAAAATTGTTCCCACGATTGAACTTTCTTAATATGGCTTGGATATGCACCAAAATGAGCTCAAATGTACACAAAAATAAATGCTATCTGCTGGTGCCAACCAATCTTCTCACAGATTTTTAGTTTTTGTATAATTGGCTTTAGATGCGACCTTAATGTACAGTTGAGCAGATATTGTCAAAATTGTTCCCACGATGGAACTTTCTTAATATGGCTTGGATATGCACCAAAATTAGCTCAATTGTACACAAAAATAAATGCTATCTGCTGGTGGCAACCAATCTTCTCACAGATTTTTAGTTTTTGTATAATTGGCTTTAGATGCGACCTTAATGTACAGTTGAGCAGATATTGTCAAATTGTTCCCACGATTGAACGTTCTCAATATGGCTTGGATATGCACCAAAATGAGCTCAAATGTACACAAAAATAAATGCTATCTGCTGGTGGCAACCAATCTTCTCACAGATTTTTAGTTTTTGTATAATTGGCTTTAGATGCGACCTTAATGTACAGTTGAGCAGATATTGTCAAATTGTTCCCACGATGGAACTTTCTTAATATGGCTTGGATATGCACCAAAATGAGCTCAAATGTACACAAAAATAAATGCTATCTGCTGGTGCCAACCAATCTTCTCACAGATTTTTAGTTTTTGTATAATTGGCTTTAGATGCGACCTTAATGTACAGTTGAGCAGATATTGTCAAAATTGTTCCCTAGATGGAACTTTCTTAATATGGATTGGATATGCACCAAAATTAGCTCAAATGTACACTAAAATAAATGCTATCTGCTGGTGGCAACCAATCTTCTCACAGATATTTAGTTTTTGTATAATTGGCTTTAGATGCGACCTTAATGTACAGTTGAGCAGATATTGTCAAATTGTTCCCACGATGGAACTTTCTTAATATGGCTTGGATATGCGCCAAAATGAGCTCAAATGTACACAAAAATAAATGCTATCTGCTGGTGGCAACCAATCTTCTCACAGATTTTTAGTTTTTGTATAATTGGCTTTAGATGCGACCTTAATGTACAGTTGAGCAGATATTGTCAAATTATTCCCACGATGGAACTTTCTTAATATGGCTTGGATATGCACCAAAATGAGCTCAAATGTACACAAAAATAAATGCTATCTGCTGGTGGCAACCAATCTTCTCACAGATTTTTAGTTTTTGTATAATTGGCTTTAGATGCGACCTTAATGTACAGTTGAACAGATATTGTCAAATTGTTCCCACGATTGAACGTTCTCAATATGGCTTGGATATGCACCAAAATGAGCTCAAATGTACACAAAAATAAATGCTATCTGCTGGTGGCAACCAATCTTCTCACAGATTTTTAGTTTTTGTATAATTGGCTTTAGATGCGACCTTAATGTACAGTTGAGCAGATATTGTCAAATTGTTCCCACGATGGAACTTTCTTAATATGGCTTGGATATGCACCAAAATGAGCTCAAATGTACACAAAAATAAATGCTATCTGCTGGTGGCAACCAATCTTCTCACAGATTTTTAGTTTTTGTATAATTGGCTTTAGATGCGACCTTAATGTACAGTTGAGCAGATATTGTCAAATTGTTCCCACGATGGAACTTTCTTAATATGGCTTGGATATGCACCAAAAATGAGCTCAAATGTACACAAAAATAAATGCTATCTGCTGGTGGCAACCAATCTTCTCACAGATTTTTAGTTTTTGTATAATTGGCTTTAGATGCGACCTTAATGTACAGTTGAGCAGATATTGTCAAATTGTTCCCACGATTGAACGTTCTCAATATGGCTTGGATATGCACCAAAATGAGCTCAAATGTACACAAAAATAAATGCTATCTGCTGGTGGCAACCAATCTTCTCACAGATTTTTAGTTTTTGTATAATTGGCTTTAGATGCGACCTTAATGTACAGTTGAGCAGATATTGTCAAATTGTTCCCACGATTGAACGTTCTCAATATGGCTTGGATATGCACCAAAATGAGCTCAAATGTACACAAAAATAAATGCTATCTGCTGGTGGCAACCAATCTTCTCACAGATTTTTAGTTTTTGTATAATTGGCTTTAGATGCGACCTTAATGTACAGTTGAGCAGATATTGTCAAATTGTTCCCACGATTGAACGTTCTCAATATGGCTTGGATATGCACCAAAATGAGCTCAAATGTACACAAAAATAAATGCTATCTGCTGGTGGCAACCAATCTTCTCACAGATTTTTAGTTTTTGTATAATTGGCTTTAGATGCGACCTTAATGTACAGTTGAGCAGATATTGTCAAATTGTTCCCACGATGGAACTTTCTTAATATGGCTTGGATATGCACCAAAATGAGCTCAAATGTACACAAAAATAAATGCTATCTGCTGGTGGCAACCAATCTTCTCACAGATTTTTAGTTTTTGTATAATTGGCTTTAGATGCGACCTTAATGTACAGTTGAGCAGATATTGTCAAATTATTCCCACGATGGAACTTTCTCAATATGGCTTGGATATGCACCAAAATGAGCTCAAATGTACACAAAAATAAATGCTATCTGCTGGTGGCAACCAATCTTCTCACAGATTTTTAGTTTTTGTATAATTGGCTTTAGATGCGACCTTAATGTACAGTTGAGCAGATATTGTCAAATTGTTCCCACGATGGAACTTTCTTAATATGGCTTGGATATGCACCAAAATGAGCTCAAATGTACACAAAAATAAATGCTATCTGCTGGTGCCAACCAATCTTCTCACAGATTTTTAGTTTTTGTATAATTGGCTTTAGATGCGACCTTAATGTACAGTTGAGCAGATATTGTCAAAATTGTTCCCACGATGGAACTTTCTTAATATGGCTTGGATATGCACCAAAATGAGCTCAAATGTACAAAAATAAAAATGCTATCTGCTGGTGGCAACCAATCTTCTCACAGATTTTTAATTTTTGTATAATTGGCTTTAGATGCGACCTTAATGTACAGTTGAGCAGATATTGTCAAATTATTCCCACGATGGAACTTTCTTAATATGGCTTGGATATGCACCAAAATGAGCTCAAATGTACACAACAATAAATGCTATCTGCTGGTGGCAACCAATTTTCTCACATATTTTTAGGTTTTGTATAATTGGCTTGAGATGCGACCTTAATGTACAGTTGAGCAGATATTGTCAAATTGTTCCCACGATTGAACGTTCTCAATATGGCTTGGATATGCACCAAAATGAGCTCAAATGTACACAAAAATAAATGCTATCTGCTGGTGGCAACCAATCTTCTCACAGATTTTTAGTTTTTGTATAATTGGCTTTAGATGCGACCTTAATGTACAGTTGAGCAGATAGTGTCAAATTGTTCCCACGATGGAACTTTCTTAATATGGCTTGGATATGCACCAAAATGAGCTCAAATGTACACAAAAATAAATGCTATCTGCTGGTGGCAACCAATCTTCTCACAGATTTTTAGTTTTTGTATAATTGGCTTTAGATGCGACCTTAATGTACAGTTGAGCAGATATTGTCAAATTGTTCCCACGATTGAACGTTCTCAATATGGCTTGGATATGCACCAAAATGAGCTCAAATGTACACAAAAATAAATGCTATCTGCTGGTGGCAACCAATCTTCTCACAGATTTTTATTTTTTGTATAATTGGCTTTAGATGCGACTTAATGTACAGTTGAGCAGATATTGTCAAATTGTTCCCACGATGGAACTTTCTTAATATGGCTTGGATATGCACCAAAATGAGCTCAAATGTACACAAAAATAAATGCTATCTGCTGGTGCCAACCAATCTTCTCACAGATTTTTAGTTTTTGTATAGTTAGCTTTAGACGCGACCTTAATGTACAGTTGAGCAGATATTGTCAAAATTGTTCCCACGATGGAACTTTCTTAATATGGCTTGGATATGCACCAAAATGAGCTCAAATGTACACAAAAATAAATGCTATCTGCTGGTGGCAACCAATCTTCTCACAGATTTTTAGTTTTTGTATAATTGGCTTTAGATGCGACCTTAATGTACAGTTGAGCAGATATTGTCAAATTGTTCCCACGATGGAACTTTCTTAATATGGCTTGGATATGCACCAAAATGAGCTCAAATGTACACAAAAATAAATGCTATCTGCTGGTGGCAACCAATCTTCTCACAGATTTTTAGTTTTTGTATAATTGGCTTTAGATGCGACCTTAATGTACAGTTGAGCAGATATTGTCAAATTATTCCCACGATGGAACTTTCTTAATATGGCTTGGATATGCACCAAAATGAGCTCAAATGTACACAAAAATAAATGCTATCTGCTGGTGCCAACCAATCTTCTCACAGATTTTTAGTTTTTGTATAATTGGCTTTAGATGCGACCTTAATGTACAGTTGAGCAGATATTGTCAAATTGTTCCCACGATTGAACGTTCTCAATATGGCTTAAATATGCACCAAAATGAGCTCAAATTTACACAAAAATAAATGCTATCTGCTGGTGGCAACCAATCTTCTCACAGATTTTTAGTTTTTGTATAATTGGCTTTAGATGCGACCTTAATGTACAGTTGAGCAGATATTGTCAAATTGTTCCCACGATGGAACTTTCTTAATATGGCTTGGATATGCACCAAAATGAGCTCAAATGTACACAAAAATAAATGCTATCTGCTGGTGCCAACCAATCTTCTCACAGATTTTTAGTTTTTGTATATTTAGCTTTAGACGCGACCTTAATGTACAGTTGAGCAGATATTGTCAAAATTGTTCCCACGATGGAACTTTCTTAATATGGCTTGGAAATGCACCAAAATGAGCTCAAATGTACACAAAAATAAATGCTATCTGCTGGTGGCAACCAATCTTCTCACAGATTTTTAGTTTTTGTATAATTAGCTTTAGATGCGACCTTAATGTACAGTTGAGCAGATATTGTCAAATTGTTCCCACGATGGAACTTTCTTAATATGGCTTGGATATGCACCAAATTGAGCTCAAATGTACACAAAAATAAATGCTATCTGCTGGTGGCAACCAATCTTCTCACAGATTTTTAGTTTTTGTATAATTGGCTTTAAATGCGACCTTAATGTACAGTTGAGCAGATATTGTCAAATTGTTCCCACGATGGAACTTTCTTAATATGGCTTGGATATGCGCCAAAATGAGCTCAAATGTACACAAAAATAAATGCTATCTGCTGGTGCCAACCAATCTTCTCACAAATTTTGAGTTTTTGTATAATTGGCTTTAGATGCGACCTTAATGTACAGTTGAGCAGATATTGTCAAATTGTTCCCACGATGGAACTTTCTTAATATGGCTTGGATATGCACCAAAATGAGCTCAAATGTACACAAAAATAATTGCTATCTGCTGGTGCCAAAAAAATTTCTCACATATTTTTAGCTTTTGTATAATTGGCTTTAGATGCGACCTTAATGTACAGTTGAGCAGATATTGTCAAATTGTTCCCACGATGGAACTTTCTTAATATGGCTTGCATATGCACCAAAATGAGCTCAAATGTACACAAAAATAAATGCTATCTGCTGGTGCCAACCAATCTTCTCACAGATTTTTAGTTTTTGTTTAATTGGCTTTAGATGCGACCTTAATGTACAGTTGAGCAGATATTGTCAAAATTGTTCCCACGATGGAACTTTCTTAATATGGCTTGGATATGCACCAAAATGAGCTCAAATGTACACAAAAATAAATGCTATCTGCTGGTGCCAACCAATCTTCTCACAGATTTTTAGTTTTTGTATATTTAGCTTTAGACGCGACCTTAATGTACAGTTGAGCAGATATTGTCAAAATTGTTCCCACGATGGAACTTTCTTAATATGGCTTGGAAATGCACCAAAATGAGCTCAAATGTACACAAAAATAAATGCTATCTGCTGGTGGCAACCAATCTTCTCACAGATTTTTAGTTTTTGTATAATTGGCTTTAGATGCGACCTTAATGTACAGTTGAGCAGATATTGTCAAATTGTTCCCACGATGGAACTTTCTTAATATGGCTTGGATATGCACCAAAATGAGCTCAAATGTACACAAAAATATATGCTATCTGCTGGTGGCAACCAATCTTCTCACAGATTTTTAGTTTTTGTATAATTGGCTTTAGATGCGACCTTAATGTACAGTTGAGCAGATATTGTCAAATTGTTCCCACGATGGAACTTTCTTAATATGGCTTGGATATGCACCAAAATGAGCTCAAATGTACACAAAAATAAATGCTATCTGCTGGTGCCAACCATTCTCACAGATTTTTAGTTTTTGTATATTTAGCTTTAGACGCGACCTTAATGTACAGTTGAGCAGATATTGTCAAAATTGTTCCCACGATGGAACTTTCTTAATATGGCTTGGAAATGCACCAAAATGAGCTCAAATGTACACAAAAATAAATGCTATCTGCTGGTGGCAACCAATCTTCTCACAGATTTTTAGTTTTTGTATAATTGGCTTTAGATGCGACCTTAATGTACAGTTGAGCAGATATTGTCAAATTGTTCCCACGATGGAACTTTCTTAATATGGCTTGGATATGCACCAAATTGAGCTCAAATGTACACAAAAATAAATGCTATCTGCTGGTGGCAACCAATCTTCTCACAGATTTTTAGTTTTTGTATAATTGGCTTTAAATGCGACCTTAATGTACAGTTGAGCAGATATTGTCAAATTGTTCCCACGATGGAACTTTCTTAATATGGCTTGGATATGCGCCAAAATGAGCTCAAATGTACACAAAAATAAATGCTATCTGCTGGTGCCAACCAATCTTCTCACAGATTTTGAGTTTTTGTATAATTGGCTTTAGATGCGACCTTAATGTACAGTTGAGCAGATATTGTCAAATTGTTCCCACGATGGAACTTTCTTAATATGGCTTGGATATGCACCAAAATGAGCTCAAATGTACACAAAAATAATTGCTATCTGCTGGTGCTCAAAAAATTTCTCACATATTTTTAGCTTTTGTATAATTGGCTTTAGATGCGACCTTAATGTACAGTTGAGCAGATATTGTCAAATTGTTCCCACGATGGAACTTTCTTAATATGGCTTGCATATGCACCAAAATGAGCTCAAATGTACACAAAAATAAATGCTATCTGCTGGTGCCAACCAATCTTCTCACAGATTTTTAGTTTTTGTATAATTAACTTTAGATGCGACCTTAATGTACAGTTGAGCAGATATTGTCAAAATTGTTCCCACGATGGAACTTTCTTAATATGGCTTGGATATGCACCAAAATGAGCTCAAATGTACACAAAAATAAATGCTATCTGCTGGTGGCAACCAATCTTCTCACAGATTTTTAGTTTTTGTATAATTGGCTTTAGATGCGACCTTAATGTACAGTTGAGCAGATATTGTCAAATTGTTCCCACGATGGAACTTTCTTAATATGGCTTGGATATGCACCAAAATGAGCTCAAATGTACACAAAATTAAATGCTATCTGCTGGTGCCAACCAATCTTCTCACAGATTTTTAGTTTTTGTATAATTGGCTTTAGATGCGACCTTAATGTACAGTTGAGCAGATATTGTCAAAATTGTTCCCACGATGGAACTTTCTTAATATGGCTTGGATATGCACCAAAATGAGCTCAAATGTACACAAAAATAAATGCTATCTGCTGGTGCCAACCAATCTTCTCACAGAGTTTTAGTTTTTGTATAATTGGCTTTAGATGCGACCTTAATGTACAGTTGAGCAGATATTGTCAAAATTGTTCCCACGATGGAACTTTCTTAATATGGCTTGGATATGCACCAAAATGAGCTCAAATGTACACAAAAATAATTGCTATCTGCTGGTGCCAAAAAAATTTCTCACATATTTTCAGCTTTTGTATAATTGGCTTTAGATGCGACCTTAATGTACAGTTGAGCAGATATTGTCAAATTGTTCCCACGATGGAACTTTCTTAATATGGCTTGGATATGCACCAACATGAGCTCAAATGTACACAAAAATAAATGCTATCTGCTGGTGCCAACCAATCTTCTCACAGATTTTTAGTTTTTGTATAATTGGCTTTAGATGCGACCTTAATGTACAGTTGAGCAGATATTGTCAAAATTGTTCCCACGATGGAACTTTCTTAATATGGCTTGGATATGCACCAACATGAGCTCAAATGTACACAAAAATAAATGCTATCTGCTGGTGCAAACCAATCTTCTCACAGATTTTTAGTTTGTGTATAATTGGCTTTAGATGCGACCTTAATGTACAGTTGAGCAGATATTGTCAAAATTGTTCCCACGATGGAACTTTCTTAATATGGCTTGGATATGCACCAAAATTAGCTCAAATGTACACAAAAATAAATGCTATCTGCTGGTGGCAACCAATCTTCTCACAGATTTTTAGTTTTTGTATAATTGGCTTTAGATGCGACCTTAATGTACAGTTGAGCAGATATTGTCAAATTGTTCCCACGATTGAACGTTCTCAATATGGCTTGGATATGCACCAAAGTGAGCTCAAATGTACACAAAAATAAATGCTATCTGCTGGTGGCAACCAATCTTCTCACAGATTTTTAGTTTTTGTATAATTGGCTTTAGATGCGACCTTAATGTACAGTTGAGCAGATATTGTCAAATTGTTCCCACGATGGAACTTTCTTAATATGGCTTGGATATGCACCAAAATGAGCTCAAATGTACACAAAAATAAATGCTATCTGCTGGTGCCAACCAATCTTCTCACAGATTTTTAGTTTTTGTATAATTAGCTTTAGATGCGACCTTAATGTACAGTTGAGCAGATATTGTCAAAATTGTTCCCACGATGGAACTTTCTTAATATGGCTTGGATATTCACCAAAATGAGCTCAAATGTACACAAAAATAAATGCTATCTGCTGGTGGCAACCAATCTTCTCACAGATTTTTAGTTTTTGTATAATTGGCTTAAGATGCGACCTTAATGTACAGTTGAGCAGATATTGTCAAATTGTTCCCACGATTGAACGTTCTCAATATGGCTTGGATATGCACCAAAATGAGCTCAAATGTACACAAAAATAAATGCTATCTGCTGGTGGCAACCAATCTTCTCACAGATTTTTAGTTTTTGTATAATTGGCTTAAGATGCGACCTTAATGTACAGTTGAGCAGATATTGTCAAATTGTTCCCACGATTGAACTTTCTTAATATGGCTTGGATATTCACCAAAATGAGCTCAAATGTACACAAAAATAAATGCTATCTGCTGGTGGCAACCAATCTTCTCACAGATTTTTAGTTTTTGTATAATTGGCTTAAGATGCGACCTTAATGTACAGTTGAGCAGATATTGTCAAATTGTTCCCACGATTGAACGTTCTCAATATGGCTTGGATATGCACCAAAGTGAGCTCAAATGTACACAAAAATAAATGCTATCTGCTGGTGGCAACCAATCTTCTCACAGATTTTTAGTTTTTGTATAATTGGCTTTAGATGCGACCTTAATGTACAGTTGAGCAGATATTGTCAAATTGTTCCCACGATGGAACTTTCTTAATATGGCTTGGATATGCACCAAAATGAGCTCAAATGTACACAAAAATAAATGCTATCTGCTGGTGCCAACCAATCTTCTCACAGATTTTTAGTTTTTGTATAATTAGCTTTAGATGCGACCTTAATGTACAGTTGAGCAGATATTGTCAAAATTGTTCCCACGATGGAACTTTCTTAATATGGCTTGGATATTCACCAAAATGAGCTCAAATGTACACAAAAATAAATGCTATCTGCTGGTGGCAACCAATCTTCTCACAGATTTTTAGTTTTTGTATAATTGGCTTAAGATGCGACCTTAATGTACAGTTGAGCAGATATTGTCAAATTGTTCCCACGATTGAACGTTCTCAATATGGCTTGGATATGCACCAAAATGAGCTCAAATGTACACAAAAATAAATGCTATCTGCTGGTGGCAACCAATCTTCTCACAGATTTTTAGTTTTTGTATAATTGGCTTAAGATGCGACCTTAATGTACAGTTGAGCAGATATTGTCAAATTGTTCCCACGATTGAACTTTCTTAATATGGCTTGGATATTCACCAAAATGAGCTCAAATGTACACAAAAATAAATGCTATCTGCTGGTGGCAACCAATCTTCTCACAGATTTTTAGTTTTTGTATAATTGGCTTAAGATGCGACCTTAATGTACAGTTGAGCAGATATTGTCAAATTGTTCCCACGATTGAACGTTCTCAATATGGCTTGGATATGCACCAAAATGAGCTCAAATGTACACAAAAATAAATGCTATCTGCTGGTGCCAACCAATCTTCTCACAGATTTTTAGTTTGTGTATAATTGGCTTTAGATGCGACCTTAATGTACAGTTGAGCAGATATTGTCAAAATTGTTCCCACGATGGAACTTTCTTAATATGGCTTGGATATGCACCAAAATGAGCTCAAATGTACACAAAAATAAATGCTATCTGCTGGTGGCAACCAATCTTCTCACAGATTTTTAGTTTTTGTATAATTGGCTTTAGATGCGACCTTAATGTACAGTTGAGCAGATATTGTCAAATTGTTCCCACGATTGAACGTTCTCAATATGGCTTGGATATGCACCAAAATGAGCTCAAATGTACACAAAAATAAATGCTATCTGCTGGTGGCAACCAATCTTCTCACAGATTTTTAGTTTTTGTATAATTGGCTTAAGATGCGACCTTAATGTACAGTTGAGCAGATATTGTCAAATTGTTCCCACTATGGAACTTTCTTAATATGGCTTGGATATGCACCAAAATGAGCTCAAATGTACACAAAAATGAATGCCATCTGCTGGTGCCAACCAATCTTCTCACAGATTTTTAGTTTGTGTATAATTGGCTTTAGATGCGACCTTAATGTACAGTTGAGCAGATATTGTCAAATTGTTCCCACGATTGAACGTTCTCAATATGGCTTGGATATGCACCAAAATGAGCTCAAATGTACACAAAAATAAATGCTATCTGCTGGTGGCAACCAATCTTCTCACAGATTTTTAGTTTTTGTATAATTGGCTTAAGATGCGACCTTAATGTACAGTTGAGCAGATATTGTCAAATTGTTCCCACGATTGAACGTTCTCAATATGGCTTGGATATGCACCAAAATGAGCTCAAATGTACACAAAAATAAATGCTATCTGCTGGTGCCAACCAATCTTCTCACAAATTTTTAGTTTGTGTATAATTGGCTTTAGATGCGACCTTAATGTACAGTTGAGCAGATATTGTCAAAATTGTTCCCACGATGGAACTTTCTTAATATGGCTTGGATATGCACCAAAATTAGCTCAAATGTACACAAAAATAAATGCTATCTGCTGGTGGCAACCAATCTTCTCACAGATTTTTAGTTTTTGTATAATTGGCTTTAGATGCGACCTTAATGTACAGTTGAGCAGATATTGTCAAATTGTTCCCACGATTGAACGTTCTCAATATGGCTTGGATATGCACCAAAATGAGCTCAAATGTACACAAAAATAAATGCTATCTGCTGGTGGCAACCAATCTTCTCACAGATTTTTAGTTTTTGTATAATTGGCTTAAGATGCGACCTTAATGTACAGTTGAGCAGATATTGTCAAATTGTTCCCACTATGGAACTTTCTTAATATGGCTTGGATATGCACCAAAATGAGCTCAAATGTACACAAAAATGAATGCTATCTGCTGGTGCCAACCAATCTTCTCACAGATTTTTAGTTTGTGTATAATTGGCTTTAGATGCGACCTTAATGTACAGTTGAGCAGATATTGTCAAATTGTTCCCACGATTGAACGTTCTCAATATGGCTTGGATATGCACCAAAATGAGCTCAAATGTACACAAAAATAAATGCTATCTGCTGGTGCCAACCAATCTTCTCACAGATTTTTAGTTTGTGTATAATTGGCTTTAGATGCGACCTTAATGTACAGTTGAGCAGATATTGTCAAAATTGTTCCCACGATGGAACTTTCTTAATATGGCTTGGATATGCACCAAAATTAGCTCAAATGTACACAAAAATAAATGCTATCTGCTGGTGGCAACCAATCTTCTCACAGATTTTTAGTTTTTGTATAATTGGCTTTAGATGCGACCTTAATGTACAGTTGAGCAGATATTGTCAAATTGTTCCCACGATTGAACGTTCTCAATATGGCTTGGATATGCACCAAAATTAGCTCAAATGTACACAAAAATAAATGCTATCTGCTGGTGGCAACCAATCTTCTCACAGATTTTTAGTTTTTGTATAATTGGCTTAAGATGCGACCTTAATGTACAGTTGAGCAGATATTGTCAAATTGTTCCCACTATGGAACTTTCTTAATATGGCTTGGATATGCACCAAAATGAGCTCAAATGTACACAAAAATGAATGCTATCTGCTGGTGCCAACCAATCTTCTCACAGATTTTTAGTTTGTGTATAATTGGCTTTAGATGCGACCTTAATGTACAGTTGAGCAGATATTGTCAAAATTGTTCCCACGATGGAACTTTCTTAATATGGCTTGGATATGCACCAAAATTAGCTCAAATGTACACAAAAATAAATGCTATCTGCTGGTGGCAACCAATCTTCTCACAGATTTTTAGTTTTTGTATAATTGGCTTTAGATGCGACCTTAATGTACAGTTGAGCAGATATTGTCAAATTGTTCCCACGATTGAACGTTCTCAATATGGCTTGGATATGCACCAAAATGAGCTCAAATGTACTCAAAAATAAATGCTATCTGCTGGTGGCAACCAATCTTCTCACAGATTTTTAGTTTTTGTATAATTGGCTTTAGATGCGACCTTAATGTACAGTTGAGCAGATATTGTCAAATTGTTCCCACGATGGAACTTTCTTAATATGGCTTTGATATGCACCAAAATGAGCTTAAATGTACACAAAAATAAATGCTATCTGCTGGTGGCAACCAATCTTCTCACAGATTTTTAGTTTTTGTATAATTGGCTTTAGATGCGACCTTAATGTACAGTTGAGCAGATATTGTCAAAATTGTTCCCTAGATGGAACTTTCTTAATATGGCTTGGATATGCACCAAAATGAGCTCAAATGTACACTAAAATTAATGCTATCTGCTGGTGGCAACCAATCTTCTCACAGATATTTAGTTTTTGTATAATTGGCTTTAGATACGACCTTAATGTACAGTTGAGCAGATATTGTCAAATTGTTCCCACGATGGAACTTTCTTAATATGGCTTGGATATGCGCCAAAATGAGCTCAAATGTACACAAAAATAAATGCTATCTGCTGGTGGCAACCAATCTTCTCACAGATTTTTAGTTTTTGTATAATTGGCTTTAGATGCGACCTTAATGTACAGTTGAGCAGATATTGTCAAATTGTTCCCACGATTGAACGTTCTCAATATGGCTTGGATATGCACCAAAATGAGCTCAAATGTACACAAAAATAAATGCTATCTGCTGGTGGCAACCAATCTTCTCACAGATTTTTAGTTTTTGTATAATTGGCTTTAGATGCGACCTTAATGTACAGTTGAGCAGATATTGTCAAATTGTTCCCACGATTGAACGTTCTCAATATGGCTTGGATATGCACCAAAATGAGCTCAAATGTACACAAAAATAAATGCTATCTGCTGGTGGCAACCAATCTTCTCACAGATTTTTAGTTTTTGTATAATTGGCTTTAGATGCGACCTTAATGTACAGTTGAGCAGATATTGTCAAATTGTTCCCACGATGGAACTTTCTTAATATGGCTTGGATATGCACCAAAATGAGCTCAAATGTACACAAAAATAAATGCTATCTGCTGGTGCCAACCAATCTTCTCACAGATTTTTAGTTTTTGTATAATAAGCTTTAGATGCGACCTTAATGTACAGTTGAGCAGATATTGTCAAAATTGTTCCCACGATGGAACTTTCTTAATATGGCTTGGATATTCACCAAAATGAGCTCAAATGTACACAAAAATAAATGCTATCTGCTGGTGGCAACCAATCTTCTCACAGATTTTTAGTTTTTGTATAATTGGCTTTAGATGCGACCTTAATGTACAGTTGAGCAGATATTGTCAAATTGTTCCCACTATGGAACTTTCTTAATATGGCTTGGATATGCACCAAAATGAGCTCAAATGTACACAAAAATAAATGCTATCTGCTGGTGCCAACCAATCTTCTCACAGATTTTTAGTTTGTGTATAATTGGCTTTAGATGCGACCTTAATGTACAGTTGAGCAGATATTGTCAAAATTGTTCCCACGATGGAACTTTCTTAATATGGCTTGGATATGCACCAAAATGAGCTCAAATGTACACAAAAATAAATGCTATCTGCTGGTGGCAACCAATCTTCTCACAGATTTTTAGTTTTTGTATAATTGGCTTAAGATGCGACCTTAATGTACAGTTGAGCAGATATTGTCAAATTGTTCCCACTATGGAACTTTCTTAATATGGCTTGGATATGCACCAAAATGAGCTCAAATGTACACAAAAATGAATGCTATCTGCTGGTGCCAACCAATCTTCTCACAGATTTTTAGTTTTTGTATAATTGGCTTTAGATGCGACCTTAATGTACAGTTGAGCAGATATTGTCAAAATTGTTCTCACGATGGAACTTTCTTAATATGGCTTGGATATGCACCAAAATTAGCTCAAATGTACACAAAAATAAATGCTATCTGCTGGTGGCAACCAATCTCCTCACAGATTTTTAGTTTTTGTATAATTGGCTTTAGATGCGACCTTAATGTACAGTTGAGCAGATATTGTCAAATTGTTCCCACGATTGAACGTTCTCAATATGGCTTGGATATGCACCAAAATGAGCTCAAATGTACACAAAAATAAATGCTATCTGCTGGTGGCAACCAATCTTCTCACAGATTTTTAGTTTTTGTATAATTGGCTTTAGATGCGACCTTAATGTACAGTTGAGCAGATATTGTCAAATTGTTCCCACGATGGAACTTTCTTAATATGGCTTGGATATGCACCAAAATGAGCTCAAATGTACACAAAAATAAATGCTATCTCCTGGTGGCAACCAATCTTATCACAGGTTTTTAGTTTTTGTATAATTGGCTTTAGATGCGACCTTAATGTACAGTTGAGCAGATATTGTCAAATTGTTCCCACGATGGAACTTTCTTAATATGGCTTGGATATGCACCAACATGAGCTCAAATGTACACAAAAATAAATGCTATCTGCTGGTGCCAACCAATCTTCTCACAGATTTTTAGTTTTTGTATAATTGGCTTTAGATGCGACCTTAATGTACAGTTGAGCAGATATTGTCAAAATTGTTCCCACGATGGAACTTTCTTAATATGGCTTGGATATGCACCAAAATGAGCTCAAATGTACACAAAAATAAATGCTATCTGCTGGTGGCAACCAATCTTCTCACAGATTTTTAGTTTTTGTATAATTGGCTTAAGATGCGACCTTAATGTACAGTTGAGCAGATATTGTCAAATTGTTCCCACTATGGAACTTTCTTAATATGGCTTGGATATGCACCAAAATTAGCTCAAATGTACACAAAAATAAATGCTATCTGCTGGTGCCAAAAAAATTTCTCACATATTTTTAGCTTTTGTATAATTGGCTTTAGATGCGACCTTAATGTACAGTTGAGCAGATATTGTCAAATTGTTCCCACGATGGAACTTTCTTAATATGGCTTGGATATGCACCAACATGAGCTCAAATGTACACAAAAATAAATGCTATCTGCTGGTGCCAACCAATCTTCTCACAGATTTTTAGTTTTTGTATAATTGGCTTTAGATGCGACCTTAATGTACAGTTGAGCAGATATTGTCAAAATTGTTCCCACGATGGAACTTTCTTAATATGGCTTGGATATGCACCAAAATGAGCTCAAATGTACACAAAAATAAATGCTATCTGCTGGTGGCAACCAATCTTCTCACAGATTTTTAGTTTTTGTATAATTGGCTTAAGATGCGACCTTAATGTACAGTTGAGCAGATATTGTCAAATTGTTCCCACTATGGAACTTTCTTAATATGGCTTGGATATGCACCAAAATGAGCTCAAATGTACACAAAAATGAATGCTATCTGCTGGTGCCAACCAATCTTCTCACAGATTTTTAGTTTGTGTATAATTGGCTTTAGATGCGACCTTAATGTACAGTTGAGCAGATATTGTCAAAATTGTTCCCACGATGGAACTTTCTTAATATGGCTTGGATATGCACCAAAATTAGCTCAAATGTACACAAAAATAAATGCTATCTGCTGGTGGCAACCAATCTTCTCACAGATTTTTAGTTTTTGTATAATTGGCTTTAGATGCGACCTTAATGTACAGTTGAGCAGATATTGTCAAATTGTTCCCACGATTGAACGTTCTCAATATGGCTTGGATATGCACCAAAATGAGCTCAAATGTACACTAAAATAAATGCTATCTGCTGGTGGCAACCAATCTTCTCACAGATTTTTAGTTTTTGTATAATTGGCTTTAGATGCGACCTTAATGTACAGTTGAGCAGATATTGTCAAATTGTTCCCACGATGGAACTTTCTTAATATGGCTTGGATATGCACCAAAATGAGCTCAAATGTACACAAAAATAAATGCTATCTGCTGGTGGCAACCAATCTTCTCACATATTTTTAGCTTTTGTATAATTGGCTTTAGATGCGACCTTAATGTACAGTTGAGCAGATATTGTCAAATTGTTCCCACGATGGAACTTTCTTAATATGGCTTGGATATGCACCAACATGAGCTCAAATGTACACAAAAATAAATGCTATCTGCTGGTGCCAACCAATCTTCTCACAGATTTTTAGTTTTTGTATAATTGGCTTTAGATGCGACCTTAATGTACATTTGAGCAGTTATTGTCAAAATTGTTCCCACGATGGAACTTTCTTAATATGGCTTGGATATGCACCAAAATGAGCTCAAATGTACACAAAAATAAATGCTATCTGCTGGTGGCAACCAATCTTCTCACAGATTTTTAGTTTTTGTATAATTGGCTTAAGATGCGACCTTAATGTACAGTTGAGCAGATATTGTCAAATTGTTCCCACTATGGAACTTTCTTAATATGGCTTGGATATGCACCAAAATGAGCTCAAATGTACACAAAAATGAATGCTATCTGCTGGTGCCAACCAATCTTCTCACAGATTTTTAGTTTGTGTATAATTGGCTTTAGATGCGACCTTAATGTACAGTTGAGCAGATATTGTCAAAATTGTTCCCACGATGGAACTTTCTTAATATGGCTTGGATATGCACCAAAATTAGCTCAAATGTACACAAAAATAAATGCTATCTGCTGGTGGCAACCAATCTTCTCACAGATTTTTTAGTTTTTGTATAATTGGCTTTAGATGCGACCTTAATGTACAGTTGAGCAGATATTGTCAAATTGTTCCCACGATTGAACGTTCTCAATATGGCTTGGATATGCACCAAAATGAGCTCAAATGTACACTAAAATAAATGCTATCTGCTGGTGGCAACCAATCTTCTCACAGATTTTTAGTTTTTGTATAATTGGCTTTAGATGCGACCTTAATGTACAGTTGAGCAGATATTGTCAAATTGTTCCCACGATGGAACTTTCTTAATATGGCTTGGATATGCACCAAAATGAGCTCAAATGTACACAAAAATAAATGCTATCTGCTGGTGGCAACCAATCTTCTCACATATTTTTAGCTTTTGTATAATTGGCTTTAGATGCGACCTTAATGTACAGTTGAGCAGATATTGTCAAATTGTTCCCACGATGGAACTTTCTTAATATGGCTTGGATATGCACCAACATGAGCTCAAATGTACACAAAAATAAATGCTATCTGCTGGTGCCAACCAATCTTCTCACAGATTTTTAGTTTTTGTATAATTGGCTTTAGATGCGACCTTAATGTACAGTTGAGCAGGTATTGTCAAAATTGTTCCCACGATGGAACTTTCTTAATATGGCTTGGATATGCACCAACATGAGCTCAAATGTACACAAAAATAAATGCTATCTGCTGGTGGCAACCAATCTTCTCACAGATTTTTAGTTTTTGTATAATTGGCTTAAGATGCGACCTTAATGTACAGTTGAGCAGATATTGTCAAATTGTTCCCACTATGGAACTTTCTTAATATGGCTTGGATATGCACCAAAATGAGCTCAAATGTACACAAAAATGAATGCTATCTGCTGGTGCCAACCAATCTTCTCACAGATTTTTAGTTTGTGTATAATTGGCTTTAGATGCGACCTTAATGTACAGTTGAGCAGATATTGTCAAAATTGTTCCCACGATGGAATTTTCTTAATATGGCTTGGATATGCACCAAAATTAGCTCAAATGTACACAAAAATAAATGCTATCTGCTGGTGGCAACCAATCTTCTCACAGATTTTTAGTTTTTGTATAATTGGCTTTAGATGCGACCTTAATGTACAGTTGAGCAGATATTGTCAAATTGTTCCCACGATTGAACGTTCTCAATATGGCTTGGATATGCACCAAAATGAGCTCAAATGTACACAAAAATAAATGCTATCTGCTGGTGGCAACCAATCTTCTCACAGATTTTTAGTTTTTGTATAATTGGCTTTAGATGCGACCTTAATGTACAGTTGAGCAGATATTGTCAAATTGTTCCCACGATGGAACTTTCTTAATATGGCTTGGATATGCACCAAAATGAGCTCAAATGTACACAAAAATAAATGCTATCTGCTGGTGGCAACCAATCTTCTCACAGATTTTTAGTTTGTGTATAATTGGCTTTAGATGCGACCTTAATGTACAGTTGAGCAGATATTGTCAAAATTGTTCCCTAGATGGAACTTTCTTAATATGGCTTGGATATGCACCAAAATGAGCTCAAATGTACACTAAAATAAATGCTATCTGCTGGTGGCAACCAATCTTCTCACAGATTTTTAGTTTTTGTATAATTGGCTTTAGATGCGACCTTAATGTACAGTTGAGCAGATATTGTCAAATTGTTCCCACGATTGAACGTTCTCAATATGGCTTGGATATGCACCAAAATGAGCTCAAATGTACACTAAAATAAATGCTATCTGCTGGTGGCAACCAATCTTCTCACAGATTTTTAGTTTTTGTATAATTGGCTTTAGATGCGACCTTAATGTACAGTTGAGCAGATATTGTCAAATTGTTCCCACGATGGAACTTTCTTAATATGGCTTGGATATGCACCAAAATGAGCTCAAATGTACACAAAAATAAATGCTATCTGCTGGTGGCAACCAATCTTCTCACATATTTTTAGCTTTTGTATAATTGGCTTTAGATGCGACCTTAATGTACAGTTGAGCAGATATTGTCAAATTGTTCCCACGATGGAACTTTCTTAATATGGCTTGGATATGCACCAACATGAGCTCAAATGTACACAAAAATAAATGCTATCTGCTGGTGCCAACCAATCTTCTCACAGATTTTTAGTTTTTGTATAATTGGCTTTAGATGCGACCTTAATGTACAGTTGAGCAGATATTGTCAAAATTGTTCCCACGATGGAACTTTCTTAATATGGCTTGGATATGCACCAACATGAGCTCAAATGTACACAAAAATAAATGCTATCTGCTGGTGGCAACCAATCTTCTCACAGATTTTTAGTTTTTGTATAATTGGCTTAAGATGCGACCTTAATGTACAGTTGAGCAGATATTGTCAAATTGTTCCCACTATGGAACTTTCTTAATATGGCTTGGATATGCACCAAAATGAGCTCAAATGTACACAAAAATGAATGCTATCTGCTGGTGCCAACCAATCTTCTCACAGATTTTTAGTTTGTGTATAATTGGCTTTAGATGCGACCTTAATGTACAGTTGAGCAGATATTGTCAAAATTGTTCCCACGATGGAACTTTCTTAATATGGCTTGGATATGCACCAAAATTAGCTCAAATGTACACAAAAATAAATGCTATCTGCTGGTGGCAACCAATCTTCTCACAGATTTTTAGTTTTTGTATAATTGGCTTTAGATGCGACCTTAATGTACAGTTGAGCAGATATTGTCAAATTGTTCCCACGATTGAACGTTCTCAATATGGCTTGGATATGCACCAAAATGAGCTCAAATGTACACAAAAATAAATGCTATCTGCTGGTGGCAACCAATCTTCTCACAGATTTTTAGTTTTTGTATAATTGGCTTTAGATGCGACCTTAATGTACAGTTGAGCAGATATTGTCAAATTGTTCCCACGATGGAACTTTCTTAATATGGCTTGGATATGCACCAAAATGAGCTCAAATGTACACAAAAATAAATGCTATCTGCTGGTGGCAACCAATCTTCTCACAGATTTTTAGTTTGTGTATAATTGGCTTTAGATGCGACCTTAATGTACAGTTGAGCAGATATTGTCAAAATTGTTCCCTAGATGGAACTTTCTTAATATGGCTTGGATATGCACCAAAATGAGCTCAAATGTACACTAAAATAAATGCTATCTGCTGGTGGCAACCAATCTTCTCACAGATATTTAGTTTTTCTATAATTGGCTTTAGATGCGACCTTAATGTACAGTTGAGCAGATATTGTCAAATTGTTCCCACGATGGAACTTTCTTAATATGGTTTGGATATGCGCCAAAATGAGCTCAAATGTACACAAAAATAAATGCTATCTGCTGGTGGCAACCAATCTTCTCACAGATTTTTAGTTTTTGTATAATTGGCTTTAGATGCGACCTTAATGTACAGTTGAGCAGATATTGTCAAATTGTTCCCACGATTGAACGTTCTCAATATGGCTTGGATATGCACCAAAATTAGCTCAAATGTACACAAAAATAAATGCTATCTGCTGGTGGCAACCAATCTTCTCACAGATTTTTAGTTTTTGTATAATTGGCTTTAGATGCGACCTTAATGTACAGTTGAGCAGATATTGTCAAATTGTTCCCACGATGGAACTTTCTTAATATGGCTTGGATATGCACCAAAATGAGCTCAAATGTACACAAAAATAAATGCTATCTGCTGGTGGCAACCAATCTTCTCACAGATTTTTAGTTTGTGTATAATTGGCTTTAGATGCGACCTTAATGTACAGTTGAGCAGATATTGTCAAAATTGTTCCCTAGATGGAACTTTCTTAATATGGCTTGGATATGCACCAAAATGAGCTCAAATGTACACTAAAATAAATGCTATCTGCTGGTGGCAACCAATCTTCTCACAGATATTTAGTTTTTCTATAATTGGCTTTAGATGCGACCTTAATGTACAGTTGAGCAGATATTGTCAAATTGTTCCCACGATGGAACTTTCTTAATATGGTTTGGATATGCGCCAAAATGAGCTCAAATGTACACAAAAATAAATGCTATCTGCTGGTGGCAACCAATCTTCTCACAGATTTTTAGTTTTTGTATAATTGGCTTTAGATGCGACCCTAATGTACAGTTGAGCAGATATTGTCAAATTGTTCCCACGATTGAACGTTCTCAATATGGCTTGGATATGCACCAAAATTAGCTCAAATGTACACAAAAATAAATGCTATCTGCTGGTGGCAACCAATCTTCTCACAGATTTTTAGTTTTTGTATAATTGGCTTTAGATGCGACCTTAATGTACAGTTGAGCAGATATTGTCAAATTGTTCCCACGATTGAACGTTCTCAATATGGCTTGGATATGCACCAAAATGAGCTCAAATGTACACAAAAATAAATGCTATCTGCTGGTGGCAACCAATCTTCTCACAGATTTTTAGTTTTTGTATAATTGGCTTTAGATGCGACCTTAATGTACAGTTGAGCAGATATTGTCAAATTGTTCCCACGATGGAACATTCTTAATATGGCTTGGATATGCACCAAAATGAGCTCAAATGTACACAAAAATAAATGCTATCTGCTGGTGCCAACCAATCTTCTCACAGATTTTTAGTTTTTGTATAAGAAGCTTTAGATGCGACCTTAATGTACAGTTGAGCAGATATTGTCAAAATTGTTCCCACGATGGAACTTTCTTGATATGGCTTGGATATTCACCAAAATGAGCTCAAATGTACACAAAAATAAATGCTATCTGCTGGTGCCAACCAATCTTCTCACAGATTTTTAGTTTTTGTATAATTGGCTTTAGATGCGACCTTAATGTACAGTTGAGCAGATATTGTCAAATTGTTCCCACTATGGAACTTTTTTAATATGGCTTGGATATGCACCAAAATGAGCTCAAATGTACACAAAAATAAATGCTATCTGCTGGTGCCAAAAAAATTTCTCACATATTTTTAGCTTTTGTATAATTGGCTTTAGATGCGACCTTAATGTACAGTTGAGCAGATATTGTCAAATTGTTCCCACGATGGAACTTTCTTAATATGGCTTGGATATGCACCAACATGAGCTCAAATGTACACAAAAATAAATGCTATCTGCTGGTGCCAACCAATCTTCTCACAGATTTTTAGTTTTTGTATAATTGGCTTTAGATGCGACCTTAATGTACAGTTGAGCAGATATTGTCAAAATTGTTCCCACGATGGAACTTTCTTAATATGGCTTGGATATGCACCAAAATGAGCTCAAATGTACACAAAAATAAATGCTATCTGCTGGTGCCAACCAATCTTCTCACAGATTTTTAGTTTTGTATAATTAGCTTTAGATGCGACCTTAATGTACAGTTGAGCAGATATTGTCAAAATTGTTCCCACGATGGAACTTTCTTAATATGGCTTGGATATGCACCAAAATGAGCTCAAATGTACACAAAAATAAATGCTATCTGCTGGTGGCAACCAATCTTCTCACAGATTTTTAGTTTTTGTATAATTGGCTTAAGATGCGACCTTAATGTACAGTTGAGCAGATATTGTCAAATTGTTCCCACTATGGAACTTTCTTAATATGGCTTGGATATGCACCAAAATGAGCTCAAATGTACACAAAAATGAATGCTATCTGCTGGTGCCAACCAATCTTCTCACAGATTTTTAGTTTGTGTATAATTGGCTTTAGATGCGACCTTAATGTACAGTTGAGCAGATATTGTCAAAATTGTTCCCACGATGGAACTTTCTTAATATGGCTTGGATATGCACCAACATGAGCTCAAATGTACACAAAAATAAATGCTATCTGCTGGTGGCAACCAATCTTCTCACAGATTTTTAGTTTTTGTATAATTGGCTTTAGATGCGACCTTAATGTACAGTTGAGCAGATATTGTCAAATTGTCTCACGATGGAATTTTCTTAATATGGCTTGGATATGCACCAAAATTAGCTTAAATATACACAAAAATAACTGCTATCTACTGGTGCCAACCAATCTTCTCACATATTTTTAGTTTTCGTATTATTGGCTTGAGATGCGACTTTTATGTACAGTTGAGCAGATATTGTCAAAATTGTTCAAACGATGGAAATTTCTTATATGGTTTGGATAAGCACCAAAATGAGCTCAAATGTACACAAATATAAATGCTATCTGCTGGTGCCAACCAATCTTCTCACAGATTTGTAGCTTTTGTATAATTGGCTTTAGATGCGACCTTGATGTACAGTTGAGCAGATATTGTCAAAACAATTCCCACGATGGAATTTTCGTAATATGGCTTGGATATGCACCAAAATGAGCTCAAATGTACACAAAAATAACTGCTATCTGCTGGTGCCAACCAATCTTCTCACAGATTTTTAGTTTGTGAATAATTGGCTTTAGATGCGACCTTAATGTACAGTTGAGCAGATATTGTCAAAATTGTTCCCACGATGGAACTTTCTTAATATGGCTTGGATATGCACCAACATGAGCTCAAATGTACACAAAAATAAATGCTATCTGCTGGTGGCAACCAATCTTCTCACAGATTTTTAGTTTTTGTATAATTGGCTTTAGATGCGACCTTAATGTACAGTTGAGCAGATATTGTCAAATTGTCTCACGATGGAATTTTCTTAATATGGCTTGGATATGCACCAAAATTAGCTTAAATATACACAAAAATAACTGCTATCTGCTGGTGGCAACCAATCTTCTCACAGATTTTTAGTTTTTGTATAATTGGCTTTAGATGCGACCTTAATGTACAGTTGAGCAGATATTGTCAAATTGTCTCACGATGGAATTTTCTTAATATGGCTTGGATATGCACCAAAATTAGCTTAAATATACACAAAAATAACTGCTATCTACTGGTGCCAACCAATCTTCTCACATATTTTTGGTTTTTGTGTAATTGGCTTAGATGCGACCTTAATGTACAGTTGAGCAGATATTGTCAAAATTGTTCCACCGATGGAATTTTCTTAATATGGCTTGGATATGCACCAAAATTAGCTCAAATGTACACAAAAATAAATGCGATATGCTGGTGCCAACCAATCTTCTCACATATTTTTAGTTTTCGTATTATTGGCTTGAGATGCGACTTTTATGTACAGTTGAGCAGATATTGTCAAAATTGTTCAAACGATGGAAATTTCTTATATGGTTTGGATAAGCACCAAAATGAGCTCAAATGTACACAAATATAAATGCTATCTGCTGGTGCCAACCAATCTTCTCACAGATTTGTAGCTTTTGTATAATTGGCTTTAGATGCGACCTTGATGTACAGTTGAGCAGATATTGTCAAAACAATTCCCACGATGGAATTTTCGTAATATGGCTTGGATATGCACCAAAATGAGCTCAAATGTACACAAAAATAACTGCTATCTGCTGGTGCCAACCAATCTTCTCACAGATTTTTAGTTTGTGTATAATTGGCTTTAGATGCGACCTTAATGTACAGTTGAGCAGATATTGTCAAAATTGTTCCCACGATGGAACTTTCTTAATATGGTTTGGATAAGCACCAAAATGAGCTCAAATGTACACAAATATAAATGCTATCTGCTGGTGCCAACCAATCTTCTCACAGATTTGTAGCTTTTGTATAATTGGCTTTAGATGCGACCTTGATGTACAGTTGAGCAGATATTGTCAAAACAATTCCCACGATGGAATTTTCGTAATATGGCTTGGATATGCACCAAAATGAGCTCAAATGTACACAAAAATAAATGCTATCTGCTTGTGGCAACCAATCTTCTCACAGATTTTTAGTTTTTGTATAATTGGCTTTAGATGCGACCTTAATGTACAGTTGAGCAGATATTGTCAAATTGTCTCACGATGGAATTTTCTTAATATGGCTTGGATATGCACCAAAATTAGCTTAAATATACACAAAAATAACTGCTATCTACTGGTGCCAACCAATCTTCTCACATATTTTTGGTTTTTGTGTAATTGGCTTAGATGCGACCTTAGTGTACAGTTGAGCAGATATTGTCAAAATTGTTCCACCGATGGAATTTTCTTAATATGGCTTGGATATGCACCAAAATGAGCTCAAATGTACACAAAAATAAATGCGATATGCTGGTGCCAACCAATCTTCTCACATATTTTTAGTTTTCGTATTATTGGCTTGAGATGCGACTTTTATGTACAGTTGAGCAGATATTGTCAAAATTGTTCAAACGATGGAAATTTCTTATATGGTTTGGATAAGCACCAAAATGAGCTCAAATGTACACAAATATAAATGCTATCTGCTGGTGCCAACCAATCTTCTCACAGATTTGTAGCTTTTGTATAATTGGCTTTAGATGCGACCTTGATGTACAGTTGAGCAGATATTGTCAAAACAATTCCCACGATGGAATTTTCGTAATATGGCTTGGATATGCACCAAAATGAGCTCAAATGTACACAAAAATAACTGCTATCTGCTGGTGCCAACCAATCTTCTCACATATTTTTTGTTTTTGTATAATTGGCTTAGATGTGACCTTAATGTACAGTTGAGCAGGTATTGTCAAAATTGTTCAAACGATGGAATTTTCTTATATGGTTTGGATAAGGACCAAAATGAGCTCAAACGTACACAAAAATAAATGCTATCTGCTGGTGCCAACCAATCTTCTCACATATTTTTAGTTTTCGTATTATTGGCCTAAATGCGACTTTTATGTACAGTTGAGCAGATATTGTCAAAATTGTTCCAACGATGGAATTTTCTTATCTGGTTTGGAAATGCACCAAAATGAGCTCAAATGTACACAAAAATAATTGCTATCTACTGGTGCCAACCAATCTTCTCACAGATTTGTAGCTTTTGTATAATTGGCTTTAGATTCGACCTTGATGTACAGTTGAGCAGATATTGTCAAAAAATTTCCCACGATGGAATTTTCTTAATATGGCTTGGATATGCACCAAAATGAACTCAAATGTATAAATAAATAAATGCTATCTGCTGGTTCCAACCAATCTTCTCAAAGTGTTTTAGTTTTTGTCTAATTGGCTTTAGATTCGACCTTAATGTACAGTTGAGCAGATATTGTCAAAATTGTTCCCACGATGGAATGTTCTTAATATGGCTTGGATATGCACCAAAATGAGCTCAAATGTACACAAAAATACATACTATCTGCTGGTGCCAAGCAATCTTCTCACATGTTTTTTGTTTTTGTATAATTGGCTTTAGATGCGACCTGAATTTACAGTTGAGCAGATATTGTCAAAATTGTTCCAACGATGGAACTCTCTTAATATGGCTTGGATATGCACCAAAATGAGCTTAAATATACACAAAAATAAATGCTATCTGCTGGTGTCAACCATCTTCTCACAGATTTTTAGCTTTTGTATAATTAGCTTTAGATGCGACCTTAATGTACAGTTGAGCAGATATTGTCAAAATTGTTCCCACGATGGAATTGTCTTAATATGGCTTGGATATGCACCAAAATGAGCTCAAATGTACACAAAAATAAATGCGATATGCTGGTGTCAACCAATCTTCTAACATATTTTTAGTTTTCGTATTATTGGCTTAAATGCGACTTTTATGTACAGTGGAGCAGATATTGTCAAAATTGTTCAAACGATGGAATTATCTTATATGGTTTGGATAAGCACCAAAATGAGCTCAAATGTACACAAAAATAAATGCTATCTGCTGGTGCCAACCAATCTTCTCACAGATTTTTAGTTTTCGTATTATTGGCTTTAGATGCGACCTTAATGTACAGTTGAGCAGATATTGTCAAAAAAATTCCCACGATGGAATTTTCTTAATATGGCTTGGATATGCACCAAAATGAACTCAAATGTATACAAAAATAAATGCTATCTGCTGGTGCCAACCAATCTTCTCAAAGAGTTTTAGTTTTTGTATAATTGGCTTTAGATGCGACCTTAATGTACAGTTGAGCAGATATTGTCAAAATTTTTCCCACGATGGAATTTTCTTAATATGGCTTGGATATGCACCAAAATGAGCTCAAATGTACACACAAATAAATGGTATCTGCTGGTGTCAACCATCTTCTCACCGATTTTTAGCTATTGTATAATTGGCTTTAGATGCGACCTTAATGTACAGTTGAGCAGATATTGTCAAAATTGTTCCAAACATGGAATTTTCTTAATATGGCTTGGATATGCACCAAAATGAGCTTAAATATACACAAAAATACATGCTATCTGCTGGTGCCAAGCAATCTTCTCACATGTTTTTTGTTTTTGTATAATTGGCTTAGATGCGACCTTATTGTACAGTTGAACAGATATTGTCAAAATTGTTCCCACGATGGAATTTTCTTAATATGGCTTGGATATGCACCAAAATGAGCTCAAATGTACACAAAAATAATTGCTATCTGCTGGTGCCAACCAATCTTTTCACAGATTTTTAGCTTTTGTATAATTGGCTTAAATGGGACTTTTATGTACAGTTGAGCAGATATTGTCAAAATTGTTCAAACGTTGGAATTTTCTTATATGGTTTGGATAAGCACCAAAATGAGCTCAAATGTACACAAAAATAAATGCTATCTGCTGGTGCCAACCAATCTTCTCACAGATTTGTAGCTTTTGTATAATTGGCTTTAGATGCGACCTTAATGTACAGTTGAGCAGATATTGTCAAAATTGTTCCAACGATGGAATTTTCTTAATATGGCTTGGATAAGCACCAAAATTAGCTCAAATGTACACAAAAATAATTGCTATCTGCTGGTGTCAACCAATCTTTTCACAGATTTTTAGCTTTTGTATCATTGGCTTTAAATGCGACCTTAATGTACAGTTGAGCAGATATTGTCAAAATTGTTCCCACGATTGAATTTTCTGAATATGGCTTGGATATGCATCAAAATTAGCTCAAATGTACACACACAAAAATGCGATATGCTGGTGCCAACCAATCTTCTCACAGATTTTTTGTTTTCGTATTATTGGCTTAAATGCGACTTTTATGTACAGTTGAGCAGATATTGTCAAAATTGTTCCCACGATGGAATTTTCTTAATATGGCTTGGATATGCACCAAAATGAGCTCAAATGTACACAAAAATAAATGCGATATGCTGGTGTCAACCAATCTTCTCACATATTTTTAGTTTTCGTATTATTGGCTTAAATGCGACTTTTATGTACAGTGGAGCAGATATTGTCAAAATTGTTCAAACGATGGAATTTTCTTATATGGTTTGGATAAGCACCAAAATGAGCTCAAATGTACACGAAAATAAATGCTATCTGCTGGTGCCAACCAATCTTCTCACAGATTTTTAGTTTTCGTATTATTGGCTTTAGATGCGACCTTAATGTACAGTTGAGCAGATATTGTCAAAAAAATTCCCACGATGGAATTTTCTTAATATGGCTTGGATATGCACCAAAATGAACTCAAATGTATACAAAAATAAATGCTATCTGCTGGTGCCAACCAATCTTCTCAAAGAGTTTTAGTTTTTGTATAATTGGCTTTAGATGCGACCTTAATGTACAGTTGAGCATATATTGTCAAAATTGTTCCCACGATGGAATTTTCTTAATATGGCTTGGATATGCACCAAAATGAGCTCAAATGTACACACAAATAAATGCTATCTGTTGGTGTCAACCATCTTCTCCCCGATTTTTAGCTTTTGTATAATTGGCTTTAGATGCGACCTTAATGTACAGTTGAGCAGATATTGTCAAAATTGTTCCAACGATGGAATTTTCTTAATATGGCTTGGATATGCACCAAAATGAGCTTAAATATACACAAAAATACATGCTATCTGCTGGTGCCAAGCAATCTTCTCACATGTTTTTTGTTTTTGTATAATTAGCTTAGATGCGACCTTATTGTACAGTTGAACAGATATTGTCAAAATTGTTCCCACGATGGAATTTTCTTAATATGGCTTGGATATGCACCAAAATGAGCTCAAATGTACACAAAAATAATTGCTATCTGCTGGTGCCAACCAATCTTTTCACAGATTTTTAGCTTTTGTATAATTGGCTTAAATGGGACTTTTATGTACAGTTGAGCAGATATTGTCAAAATTGTTCAAACGTTGGAATTTTCTTATATGGTTTGGATAAGCACCAAAATGAGCTCAAATGTACACAAAAATAAATGCTATCTGCTGGTGCCAACCAATCTTCTCACAGATTTGTAGCTTTTGTATAATTGGCTTTAGATGCGACCTTAATGTACAGTTGAGCAGATATTGTCAAAATTGTTCCAACGATGGAATTTTCTTAATATGGCTTGGATAAGCACCAAAATGAGCTCAAATGTACACAAAAATAATTGCTATCTGCTGGTGTCAACCAATCTTTACACAGATTTTTAGCTTTTGTATCATTGGCTTTAAATACGACCTTAATGTACAGTTAAGCAGATATTGTCAAAATTGTTCCCACGATGGAATTTTCTGAATATGGCTTGGATATGCACCAAAATTAGCTCAAATGTACACACACAAAAATGCGATATGCTGGTGCCAACCAATCTTCTCACAGATTTTTTGTTTTCGTATTATTGGCTTAAATGCGACTTTTATGTACAGTTGAGCAGATATTGTCAAAAAATTTCCCACGATGGAATTTTCTTAATATGGCTTGGATATGCACCAAAATGAACTCAAATGTATACAAAAATAAATGCTATCTGCTGGTGCCAACCAATCTTCTCAAAGAGTTTTAGTTTTTGTATAATTGGCTTTAGATGCGACCTTAATGTACAGTTGAGCAGATATTGTCAAAATTGTTCCCACGATGGAATTTTCTCAATATGGCTTGGATATGCACCAAAATGAGCTCAAATGTACACACAAATAAATGCTATCTGCTGGTGTCAACCATCTTCTCCCCGATTTTTAGCTTTTGTATAATTGGCTTTAGATGCGACCTTAATGTACAGTTGAGCAGATATTGTCAAAATTGTTCCAACGATGGAATTTTCTTAATATGGCTTGGATATGCACCAAAATGAGCTTAAATATACACAAAAATACATGCTATCTGCTGGTGCCAAGCAATCTTCTCACATGTTTTTTGTTTTTGTATAATTGGCTTAGATGCGACCTTATTGTACAGTTGAACAGATATTGTCAAAATTGTTCCCACGATGGAATTTTCTTAATATGGCTTGGATATGCACCAAAATGAGCTCAAATGTACACAAAAATAATTGCTATCTGCTGGTGCCAACCAATCTTTTCACAGATTTTTAGCTTTTGTATAATTGGCTTAAATGGGACTTTTATGTACAGTTGAGCAGATATTGTCAAAATTGTTCAAACGTTGGAATTTTCTTATATGGTTTGGATAAGCACCAAAATGAGCTCAAATGTACACAAAAATAAATGCTATCTGCTGGTGCCAACCAATCTTCTCACAGATTTGTAGCTTTTGTATAATTGGCTTTAGATGCGACCTTAATGTACAGTTGAGCAGATATTGTCAAAATTGTTCCAACGATGGAATTTTCTTAATATGGCTTGGATAAGCACCAAAATGAGCTCAAATGTACACAAAAATAATTGCTATCTGCTGGTGTCAACCAATCTTTACACAGATTTTTAGCTTTTGTATCATTGGCTTTAAATACGACCTTAATGTACAGTTAAGCAGATATTGTCAAAATTGTTCCCACGATGGAATTTTCTGAATATGGCTTGGATATGCACCAAAATTAGCTCAAATGTACACACACAAAAATGCGATATGCTGGTGCCAACCAATCTTCTCACAGATTTTTTGTTTTCGTATTATTGGCTTAAATGCGACTTTTATGTACAGTTGAGCAGATATTGTCAAACAATTTCCCACGATGGAATTTTCTTAATATGGCTTGGATATGCACCAAAATGAACTCAAATGTATACAAAAATAAATGCTATCTGCTGGTGCCAACCAATCTTCTCAAAGAGTTTTAGTTTTTGTATAATTGGCTTTAGATGCGACCTTAATGTACAGTTGAGCAGATATTGTCAAAATTGTTCCAACGATGGAATTTTCTTATCTGGTTTGGATATGCACCAAAATGACCTCAAATGTACACAAAAATAATTGCTATCTGCTGGTGCCAACATATCTTCTCACAGATTTGTAGCTTTTGTATAATTGGCTTTAGATGCGACCTTAATGTACAGTTGAGCAGATATTGTCAAAAAATTTCCCACGATGGAATTTTCTTAATATGGCTTGGATATGCACCAAAATGAACTCAAATGTATACAAAAATAAATGCTATCTGCTGGTGCCAACCAATCTTCTCAAAGAGTTTTAGTTTTTGTATAATTGGCTTTAGATGCGACCTTAATGTACAGTTGAGCAGATATTGTCAAAATTGTTCCCACGATGGAATTTTCTTAATATGGCTTGGATATGCACCAAAATTAGCTCAAATGTACACAAAAATAAATACTATCTGCTGGTGTCAACCATCTTCTCACCGATTTTTAGCTTTTGTATAATTGGCTTTAGATGCGACCTTAATGTACAGTTGAGCAGATATTGTCAAAATTGTTCCAACGATGGAATTTTCTTAATATGGCTTGGATATGCACCAAAATGAGCTTAAATATACACAAAAATACATGCTACCTGCTGATGCCAACCAATCTTCTCACAGATTTGTAGCTTTTGTATAATTGGCTTTTGATGCGACCTTAATGTACAGTTGAGCAGATATTATCAAAAAATTTCCCACGATGGAATTTTCTTAATATGGCTTGGATATGCACCAAAATGAACTCAAATGTATACAAAAATAATTGCTATCTGCTGGTGCCAACCAATCTTCTCAAAGAGTTTTAGTTTTTGTATAATTGGCTTTAGATGCGACCTTAATGTACAGTTGAGCAGATATTGTCAAAATTGTTCCCACGATGGAATTTTCTTAATATGGCTTGGATATGCACCAAAATGAGCTCAAATGTACACAAAAATAAATGCTATCTGCTGGTGTCAACCATCTTCTCACCGATTTTTAGCTTTTGTATAATTGGCTTTAGATGCGACCTTAATGTACAGTTGAGCAGATATTGTCAAAATTGTTCCCACGATGGCATTTTCTTAATATGGCTTGGATATGCACCAAAATGAGATCAAATGTACACAAAAATAAATGCGATATGCTGGTGCCAACCAATCTTCTCACATATTTTTAGTTTTCGTATTATTGGCTTAAATGCGACCTTTATGTACAGTTGAGCAGATATTGTCAAAATTGTTCAAACGTTGGAATTTTCTTATATGGTTTGGATAAGCACCAAAATGAGCTCAAATGTACACAAAAATAAATGCTATCTGCTGGTGCCAACCAATCTTCTCACAGACTTTTAGCTTTTGTATAATTGGCTTTAGATGCGACCTTAATGTACAGTTGAGCAGATATTGTCAGAATTGTTCCCACGATGGAATTTTCTTAATATGGCTTGGCTATGCACCAAAATGAGCTCAAATGTACACAAAAATAATTGCTATCTTCTGGTGTCAACCAATCTTTTCACAGATTTTTAGCTTTTGTATTATTGGCTTTAAATGCGACCTTAATGTACAGTTGAGCAGATATTGTCAAAATTGTTCCCACGATGGAATTTTCTTAATATGGCTTGGATATGCACCAAAATTAGCTCAAATGTACACACACAAAAATGCGATATGCTGGTGCCAACCAATCTTCTAACAGATTTTTTGTTTTCGTATTATTGGCTTTAGATGCGACTTTAATGTACAGTTGAGCAGATATTGTCAAAATTGTTCCAACGATGGAATTTTCTTATCTGGTTTGGATATGCACCAAAATGACCTCAAATGTACACAAAAAATAATTGCTATCTGCTGGTGCCAACATATCTTCTCACAGATTTGTAGCTTTTGTATAATTGGCTTTAGATGCGTCCTTGATGTACAGTTGAGCAGATATTGTCAAAAAAATTCCCACGATGGAATTTTCTTAAAATGGCTTGGATATGCACCAAAATGAGCTCAAATGTATACAAAAATAAATGCTATCTGCTGGTGCCAACCAATCTTCTCACAGACTTTTAGTTTTTGTATATTTGGCTTAAGATGCGACCTTAATGTACAGTTGAGCAGATATTGTCAAAATTGTTCCCCCGATGGAGTTTTCTTGATATTGCTTGGATGTGCACCAAAATGAGCTCAAATGTACACAAAAATAAATGCTATCTGCTGGTGTCAACCATCTTCTCACAGATTTTTAGCTTTTGTATAATTGGCTTTAGATGCGACCTTAATGTACAGTTGAGCAGATATTGTCAAAATTGTTCCAACGATGGAATTTTCTTAATATGGCTTGGATATGCACCAAAATGAGCTTAAATATACACAAAAATAAATGATATCTGCTGGTGCCAACCAATCTTCTCACATGTTTTTTTGTTTTTGTATAATTGGCTTAGATGCGACCTTATTGTACAGTTGAGCAGATATTGTCAAAATTGTTCCCACGATGGAATTTTCTTAATATGGCTTGGATATGCACCGAAATTAGCTCAAATGTACACAAAAATAATTGCTATCTGCTGGTGCCAACCAATCTTTTCACAGATTTTTAGCTTTTGTATAATTGGCTTTAGATGCGACCTTAATGTACAGTTGAGCAGATATTGTCAAAATTGTTCCAACGATGGAATTTTCTTAATATGGCTTGGATATGCACCAAAATTAGCTCAAATGTACACAAAAATAAATGCGATATGCTGGTGCCAACCAATCTTCTCACAGATTTTTAGTTTTTGTATTATTGGCTTTAGATGCGAATTTAATGTACAGTTGAGCAGATATTGTCAAAATTGGTCCCACGATGGAATTTTCTTAATATGGCTTGGATATGCACCGAAATTAGCTCAAATGTACACAAAAATAATTGCTATCTGCTGGTGCCAACCAATCTTTTCACAGATTTTTAGCTTTTGTATAATTGGCTTTAGATGCGACCTTAATGTACAGTTGAGCAGATATTGTCAAAATTGTTCCAACGATGGAATTTTCTTAATATGGCTTGGATATGCACCAAAATTAGCTCAAATGTACACAAAAATAAATGCTATCTGCTGGTGCCAACCAATCTTCTCAAAGAGTTTTAGTTTTTGTATAATTGGCTTTAGATGCGACCTTAATGTACAGTTGAGCAGATATTGTCAAAATTGTTCCCACGATGGAATTTTCTTAATATGGCTTGGATATGCACCAAAATGAGCTCAAATGTACACAAAAATAAATGCTATCTGCTGGTGTCAACCAATCTTCTCACCGATTTTTAGCTTTTGTATAATTGGCTTTAGATGCGACCTTAATGTACAGTTGAGCAGATATTGTCAAAATTGTTCCCACGATGGCATTTTCTTAATATGGCTTGGATATGCACCAAAATGAGATCAAATGTACACAAAAATAAATGCGATATGCTGGTGCCAACCAATCTTCTCACATATTTTTAGTTTTCGTATTATTGGCTTAAATGCGACCTTTATGTACAGTTGAGCAGATATTGTCAAAATTGTTCAAACGTTGGAATTTTCTTATATGGTTTGGATAAGCACCAAAATGAGCTCAAATGTACACAAAAATAAATGCTATCTGCTGGTGCCAACCAATCTTCTCACAGACTTTTAGCTTTTGTATAATTGGCTTTAGATGCGACCTTAATGTACAGTTGAGCAGATATTGTCAGAATTGTTCCAACGATGGAATTTTCTTAATATGGCTTGGCTATGCACCAAAATGAGCTCAAATGTACACAAAAATAATTGCTATCTTCTGGTGTCAACCAATCTTTTCACAGATTTTTAGCTTTTGTATTATTGGCTTTAAATGCGACCTTAATGTACAGTTGAGCAGATATTGTCAAAATTGTTCCCACGATGGAATTTTCTTAATATGGCTTGGATATGCACCAAAATTAGCTCAAATGTACACACACAAAAATGCGATATGCTGGTGCCAACCAATCTTCTCACAGATTTTTTGTTTTCGTATTATTGGCTTTAGATGCGACTTTAATGTACAGTTGAGCAGATATTGTCAAAATTGTTCCAACGATGGAATTTTCTTATCTGGTTTGGATATGCACCAAAATGACCTCAAATGTACACAAAAAATAATTGCTATCTGCTGGTGCCAACATATCTTCTCACAGATTTGTAGCTTTTGTATAATTGGCTTTAGATGCGTCCTTGATGTACAGTTGAGCAGATATTGTCAAAAAAATTCCCACGATGGAATTTTCTTAAAATGGCTTGGATATGCACCAAAATGAGCTCAAATGTATACAAAAATAAATGCTATCTGCTGGTGCCAACCAATCTTCTCAAAGAGTTTTAGTTTTTGTATATTTGGCTTAAGATGCGACCTTAATGTACAGTTGAGCAGATATTGTCAAAATTGTTCCCACGATGGAATTTTCTTAATATGGCTTGGATATGCACCAAAATGAGCTCAAATGTACACAAAAATAAATGCTATCTGCTGGTGTCAACCATCTTCTCACAGATTTTTAGCTTTTGTATAATTGGCTTTAGATGCGACCTTAATGTACAGTTGAGCAGATATTGTCAAAATTGTTCCAACGATGGAATTCTCTTAATATGGCTTGGATATGCACCAAAATGAGCTTAAATATACACAAAAATAAATGATATCTGCTGGTGCCAACCAATCTTCTCACATGTTTTTTTGTTTTTGTATAATTGGCTTAGATGCGACCTTATTGTACAGTTGAGCAGATATTGTCAAAATTGTTCCCACGATGGAAAATTCTTAATATGGCTTGGATATGCACCGAAATTAGCTCAAATGTACACAAAAATAATTGCTATCTGCTGGTGCCAACCAATCTTTTCACAGATTTTTAGCTTTTGTATAATTGGCTTTAGATGCGACCTTAATGTACAGTTGAGCAGATATTGTCAAAATTGTTCCAACGATGGAATTTTCTTAATATGGCTTGGATATGCACCAAAATTAGCTCAAATGTACACAAAAATAAATGCGATATGCTGGTGCCAACCAATCTTCTCACAGAATTTTAGTTTTTGTATTATTGGCTTTAGATGCGACTTTAATGTACAGTTGAGCAGATATTGTCAAAATTGTTCCAACGATGGAATTTTCTTCTCTGGTTTGGATATGCACCAAAATGAGCTCAAATGTACACAAAAATAAATGCTATATGCTGGTGCCAACCAATCTTCTCACATGTTTTTTGTTTTTGTATAATTGGCTTAGATGCGACCTTATTGTACAGTTGAGCAGATATTGTCAAAATTGTTCCCACGATGGAATTTTCTTAATATGGCTTGGATATGCACCGAAATTAGCTCAAATGTACACAAAAATAATTGCTATCTGCTGGTGCCAACCAATCTTTTCACAGATTTTTAGCTTTTGTATAATTGGCTTTAGATGCGACCTTAATGTACAGTTGAGCAGATATTGTCAAAATTGTTCCAACGATGGAATTTTCTTAATAAGGCTTGGATATGCACCAAAATTAGCTCAAATGTACACAAAAATAAATGCGATATGCTGGTGCTAACCAATCTTCTCACAGATTTTTAGTTTTTGTATTATTGGCTTTAGATGCGACTTTAATGTACAGTTGAGCAGATATTGTCAAAATTGTTCCAACGATGGAATTTTCTTCTCTGGTTTGGATATGCACCAAAATGAGCTCAAATGTACACAAAAATAAATGCTATATGCTGGTGCCAACCAATCTTCTCACATGTTTTTTGTTTTTGCATAATTGGCTTAGATGCGACCTTATTGTACAGTTGAGCAGATATTGTCAAAATTGTTCCCACGATGGAATTTTCTTAATATGGCTTGGATATGCACCGAAATTAGCTCAAATGTACACAAAAACAATTGCTATCTGCTGGTGCCAACCAATCTTTTCACAGATTTTTAGCTTTTGTATAATTGGTTTTAGATGCGACCTTAATGTACAGTTGAGCAGATATTGTCAAAATTGTTCCAACGATGGAATTTTCTTAATAAGGCTTGGATATGCACCAAAATTAGCTCAAATGTACACAAAAATAAATGCGATATGCTGGTGCCAACCAATCTTCTCACAGATTTTTAGTTTTTGTATTATTGGCTTTAGATGCGACTCTAATGTACAGTTGAGCAGATATTGTCAAAATTGTTCCAACGATGGAATTTTCTTATCTGGTTTGGATATGCACCAAAATGAGCTCAAATGTACACAAAAATAAATGTTATCTGCTGGTGCCAACCAATCTTCTCACAGATTTTTAGCTTTTGTATAATTGGCTTTAGATGCGACTTTAATGTACAGTTGAGCAGATATTGTCAAAATTGTTCCAACGATGGAATTTTCTTATCTGGTTTGGATATGCACCAAAATGGGCTCAAATGTACACAAAAATAATTGCTATCTGCTGGTGCCAACCAATCTTCTCACATATTTGTAGCTTTTGTATAATTGGCTTTAGATGCGACCTTAATGTACAGGTGAGCAGATATTGTCAAAAAATTTCCCACGATGGAATTTTCTTAATATGGCTTGGATATGCACCAAAATGAACTCAAATGTATACAAAAATAAATGCTATCTGCTGGTGCCAACCAATCTTCTCAAAGAGTTTTAGTTTTTGTATAATTGGCTTTAGATGCGACCTTAATGTACAGTTGAGCAGATATTGTCAAAATTGTTCCCACGATGGAATTTTCTTAATATGGCTTGGATATGCACCAAAATGAGCTCAAATGTACACAAAAATAAATGCTATCTGCTGGTGCCAACCAATCTTTTCACAGATTTTTAGCTTTTGTATAATTGGCTTTAGATGCGACCTTAATGTACAGTTGAGCAGATATTGTCAAAATTGTTCCAACGATGGAATTTTCTTAATAAGGCTTGGATATGCACCAAAATTAGCTCAAATGTACACAAAAATAAATGCGATATGCTGGTGCTAACCAATCTTCTCACAGATTTTTAGTTTTTGTATTATTGGCTTTAGATGCGACTTTAATGTACAGTTGAGCAGATATTGTCAAAATTGTTCCAACGATGGAATTTTCTTCTCTGGTTTGGATATGCACCAAAATGAGCTCAAATGTACACAAAAATAAATGCTATATGCTGGTGCCAACCAATCTTCTCACATGTTTTTTGTTTTTGCATAATTGGCTTAGATGCGACCTTATTGTACAGTTGAGCAGATATTGTCAAAATTGTTCCCACGATGGAATTTTCTTAATATGGCTTGGATATGCACCGAAATTAGCTCAAATGTACACAAAAACAATTGCTATCTGCTGGTGCCAACCAATCTTTTCACAGATTTTTGGCTTTTGTATAATTGGTTTTAGATGCGATCTTAATGTACAGTTGAGCAGATATTGTCAAAATTGTTCCAACGATGGAATTTTCTTAATAAGGCTTGGATATGCACCAAAATTAGCTCAAATGTACACAAAAATAAATGCGATATGCTGGTGCCAACCAATCTTCTCACAGATTTTTAGTTTTTGTATTATTGGCTTTAGATGCGACTTTAATGTACAGTTGAGCAGATATTGTCAAAATTGTTCCAACGATGGAATTTTCTTATCTGGTTTGGATATGCACCAAAATGAGCTCAAATGTACACAAAAATAAATGTTATCTGCTGGTGCCAACCAATCTTCTCACAGATTTTTAGCTTTTGTATAATTGGCTTTAGATGCGACTTTAATGTACAGTTGAGCAGATATTGTCAAAATTGTTCCAACGATGGAATTTTCTTATCTGGTTTGGATATGCACCAAAATGGGCTCAAATGTACACAAAAATAATTGCTATCTGCTGGTGCCAACCAATCTTCTCACATATTTGTAGCTTTTGTATAATTGGCTTTAGATGCGACCTTAATGTACAGGTGAGCAGATATTGTCAAAAAATTTCCCACGATGGAATTTTCTTAATATGGCTTGGATATGCACCAAAATGAACTCAAATGTATACAAAAATAAATGCTATCTGCTGGTGCCAACCAATCTTCTCAAAGAGTTTTAGTTTTTGTATAATTGGCTTTAGATGCGACCTTAATGTACAGTTGAGCAGATATTGTCAAAATTGTTCCCACGATGGAATTTTCTTAATATGGCTTGGATATGCACCAAAATGAGCTCAAATGTACACAAAAATAAATGCTATCTGCTGGTGTCAACCATCTTCTCACCGATTTTTAGCTTTTGTATAATTGGCTTTAGATGCGACCTCAATGTACAGTTGAGCAGATATTGTCAAAATTGTTCCAACGATGGAATTTTCTTCTCTGGTTTGGATATGCACCAAAATGAGCTCAAATGTACACAAAAAATAATGCTATATGCTGGTGCCAACCAATCTTCTCACATGTTTTTTGTTTTTGTATAATTGGCTTAGATGCGACCTTATTGTACAGTTGAGCAGATATTGTCAAAATTGTTCCCACGATGGAATTTTCTTAATATGGCTTGGATATGCACCGAAATTAGCTCAAATGTACACAAAAATAATTGCTATCTGCTGGTGCCAACCAATCTTTTCACAGATTTTTAGCTTTTGTATAATTGGCTTTAGATGCGACCTTAATGTACAGTTGAGCAGATATTGTCAAAATTGTTCCAACGATGGAATTTTCTTAATAAGGCTTGGATATGCACCAAAATTGGTTCAAATGTACACAAAAATAAATGCGATATGCTGGTGCTAACCAATCTTCTCACAGATTTTTAGTTTTTGTATAATTGGCTTTAGATGCGACTTTAATGTACAGTTGAGCAGATATTGTCAAAATTGTTCCAACGATGGAATTTTCTTCTCTGGTTTGGATATGCACCAAAATGAGCTCAAATGTACACAAAAATAAATGCTATATGCTGGTGCCAACCAATCTTCTCACATGTTTTTTGTTTTTGCATAATTGGCTTAGATGCGACCTTATTGTACAGTTGAGCAGATATTGTCAAAATTGTTCCCACGATGGAATTTTCTTAATATGGCTTGGATATGCACCGAAATTAGCTCAAATGTACACAAAAACAATTGCTATCTGCTTGTGCCAACCAATCTTTTCACAGATTTTTAGCTTTTGTATAATTGGCTTTAGATGCGACCTTAATGTACAGTTGAGCAGATATTGTCAAAATTTTTCCAACGATGGAATTTTCTTAATAAGGCTTGGATATGCACCAAAATTAGCTCAAATGTACACAAAAATAAATGCGATATGCTGGTGCCAACCAATCTTCTCACAGATTTTTAGTTTTTGTATTATTGGCTTTAGATGCGACTTTAATGTACAGTTGAGCAGATATTGTCAAAATTGTTCCAACGATGGAATTTTCTTATCTGGTTTGGATATGCACCAAAATGAGCTCAAATGTACACAAAAATAAATGCTATCTGCTGGTGCCAACCAATCTTCTCACATATTTGTAGCTTTTGTATAATTGGCTTTAGATGCGACCTTAATGTACAGGTGAGCAGATATTGTCAAAAAATTTCCCACGATGGAATTTTCTTAATATGGCTTGGATTTGCACCAAAATGAACTCAAATGTATACAAAAATAAATGCTATCTGCTGGTGCCAACCAATCTTCTCAAAGAGTTTTAGTTTTTGTATAATTGGCTTTAGATGCGACCTTAATGTACAGTTGAGCAGATATTGTCAAAATTGTTCCCACGATGGAATTTTCTTAATATGGCTTGGATATGCACCAAAATGAGCTCAAATGTACACAAAAATAAATGCTATCTGCTGGTGTCAACCATCTTCTCACCGATTTTTAGCTTTTGTATAATTGGCTTTAGATGCGACCTCAATGTACAGTTGAGCAGATACTGTCAAAATTGTTCCAACGATGGAATTTTCTCAATATGGCTTGGATATGCACCAAAATGAGCTTAAATATACACAAAAATACATGCTACCTGCTGGTGCCAACCAATCTTCTCACATGTTTTTTGTTTTTGCATAATTGGCTTAGATGCGACCTTATTGTACAGTTGAGCAGATATTGTCAAAATTGTTCCCACGATGGAATTTTCTTAATATGGCTTGGATATGCACCGAAATTAGCTCAAATGTACACAAAAATAATTGCTATTTGCTGGTGCCAACCAATCTTTTCACAGATTTTTAGCTTTTGTATAATTGGCTTTAGATGCGACCTTAATGTACAGTTGAGCAGATATTGTCAAAATTGTTCCAACGATGGAATTTTCTTAATATGGCTTGGATATGCACCAAAATTAGCTCAAATGTACACAAAAATAAATGCGATATGCTGGTGCCAACCAATCTTCTCACAGATTTTTAGTTTTTGTATAATTGGCTTTAGATGCGACTTTAATGTACAGTTGAGCAGATATTGTCAAAATTGTTCCAACGATGGAATTTTCTTATCTGGTTTGGATATGCACCAAAATGAGCTCAAATGTACACAAAAATAAATGCTATATGCTGGTGCCAACCAATCTTCTCACATGTTTTTTGTTTTTGTATAATTGGCTTAGATGCGACCTTATTGTACAGTTGAGCAGATATTGTCAAAATTGTTCCCACGATGGAATTTTCTTAATATGGCTTGGATATGCACCGAAATTAGCTCAAATGTACACAAAAATAATTGCTATCTGCTGGTGCCAACCAATCTTTTCACAGATTTTTAGCTTTTGTATAATTGGCTTTAGATGCGACCTTAGTGTACAGTTGAGCAGATATTGTCAAAATTGTTCCAACGATGGAATTTTCTTAATAAGGCTTGGATATGCACCAAAATTAGCTCAAATGTACACAAAAATAAATGCGATATGCTGGTGCCAACCAATCTTCTCACAGATTTTTAGTTTTTGTATTATTGGCTTTAGATGCGACTTTAATGTACAGTTGAGCAGATATTGTCAAAATTGTTCCAACGATGGAATTTTCTTATCTGGTTTGGATATGCACCAAAATGAGCTCAAATGTACACAAAAATAATTGCTATCTGCTGGTGCCAACCAATCTTCTCACAGATTTTTAGCTTTTGTATAATTGGCTTTAGATGCGACCTTAATGTACAGTTGAGCAGATATTGTCAAAAAATTTCCCACGATGGAATTTTCTTAATATGGCTTGGATATGCACCAAAATGAGCTCAAATGTACACAAAAATAAATGCTATCTGCTGGTGTCAACCATCTTCTCACCGATTTTTAGCTTTTGTATAATTGGCTTTAGATGCGACCTTAATGTACAGTTGAGCAGATATTGTCAAAATTGTTCCAACGATGGAATTTTCTTAATATGGCTTGGATATGCACCAAAATGGGCTCAAATGTACACAAAAATACATGCTACCTGCTGGTGCCAACCAATCTTCTCACATGTTTTTTGTTTTTGTATAATTGGCTTAGATGCGACCTTATTGTACAGTTGAGCAGATATTGTCAAAATTGTTCCCACGATGGAATTTTCTTAATATGGCTTGGATATGCACCGAAATTAGCTCAAATGTACACAAAAATAATTGCTATCTGCTGGTGCCAACCAATCTTTTCACAGATTTTAAGCTTTTGTATAATTGGCTTTAGATGCGACCTTAATGTACAGTTGAGCAGATATTGTCAAAATTGTTCCAACGATGGAATTTTCTTAATATGGCTTGGATATGCACCAAAATTAGCTCAAATGTACACAAAAATAAATGCGATATGCTGGTGCCAACCAATCTTCTCACAGATTTTTAGTTTTTGTATTATTGGCTTTAGATGCGACTTTAATGTACAGTTGAGCAGATATTGTCAAAATTGTTCCAACGATGGAATTTTCTTATCTGGTTTGGATATGCACCAAAATGAGCTCAAATGTACACAAAAATAAATGCTATCTGCTGGTGCCAACCAATCTTCTCACAGATTTTTAGCTTTTGTATAATTGGCTTTAGATGCGACTTTAATGTACAGTTGAGCAGATATTGTCAAAATTGTTCCAACGATGGAATTTTCTTATCTGGTTTGGATATGCACCAAAATGAGCTCAAATGTACACAAAAATAAATGCTATATGCTGGTGCCAACCAATCTTCTCACATATTTTTAGCTTTTGTATTATTGGCTTTAGATGCGACCTTATTGTTCCGTTGAGCAGATATTGTCAAAATTGTTCAAACGATGGAATTTTCTTGATATGGCTTGGATATGCACCAAAATGAGCTCAAATGTACACAAAAATAAATGCTATCTGCTGGTGTCAACCATCTTCTCACCGATTTTTAGCTTTTGTATAATTGGCTTTAGATGCGACCTTAATGTACAGTTGAGCAGATATTGTCAAAATTGTTCCAACGATGGAATTTTCTTAATATGGCTTGGATATGCACCAAAATGGGCTCAAATGTACACAAAAATACATGCTACCTGCTGGTGCCAACCAATCTTCTCACATGTTTTTTGTTTTTGTATAATTGGCTTAGATGCGACCTTATTGTACAGTTGAGCAGATATTGTCAAAATTGTTCTCACGATGGAATTTTCTTAATATGGCTTGGATATGCACCGAAATTAGCTCAAATGTCCACAAAAATAATTGCTATCTGCTGGTGCCAACCAATCTTTTCACAGATTTTAAGCTTTTGTATAATTGGCTTTAGATGCGACCTTAATGTACAGTTGAGCAGATATTGTCAAAATTGTTCCAACGATGGAATTTTCTTAATATGGCTTGGATATGCACCAAATTTAGCTCAAATGTACACAAAAATAAATGCGATATGCTGGTGCCAACCAATCTTCTCACAGATTTTTAGTTTTTGTATTATTGGCTTTAGATGCGACTTTAATGTACAGTTGAGCAGATATTGTCAAAATTGTTCCAACGATGGAATTTTCTTATCTGGTTTGGATATGCACCAAAATGAGCTCAAATGTACACAAAAATAAATGCTATCTGCTGGTGCCAACCAATCTTCTCACAGATTTTTAGCTTTTGTATAATTGGCTTTAGATGCGACTTTAATGTACAGTTGAGCAGATATTGTCAAAATTGTTCCAACGATGGAATTTTCTTATCTGGTTTGGATATGCACCAAAATGAGCTCAAATGTACACAAAAATAAATGCTATATGCTGGTGCCAACCAATCTTCTCACATATTTTTAGCTTTTGTATTATTGGCTTTAGATGCGACCTTAATGTACCGTTGAGCAGATATTGTCAAAATTGTTCAAACGATGGAATTTTCTTGATATGGCTTGGATATGCACCAAAATGAGCTCAAATGTACACAAAAATAAATGCGATATGCTGGTGCCAACCAATCTTCTCACAGATTTTTAGTTTTTGTATGATTGGCTATAGATGCGACTTTAATGTACAGTTGAGCAGATATTGTCAAAATTGTTCCAACGATGGAATTTTCTTATCTGGTTTGGATATGCACCAAAATGAGCTCAAATGTACACAAAAATAAATGCTATCTGCTGGTGCCAACCAATCTTCTCACAGATTTTTAGCTTTTGTATAATTGGCTTTAGATGCGACTTTAATGTACAGTTGAGCAGATATTGTCAAAATTGTTCCAACGATGGAATTTTCTTATCTGGTTTGGATATGCACCAAAATGAGCTCAAATGTACACAAAAATAAATGCTATATGCTGGTGCCAACCAATCTTCTCACATGTTTTTTGTTTTTGTATAATTGGCTTAGATGCGACCTTATTGTACAGTTGAGCAGATATTGTCAAAATTGTTCCCACGATGGAATTTTCTTAATATGGCTTGGATATGCACCGAAATTAGCTCAAATGTACACAAAAATAATTGCTATCTGCTGGTGCCAACCAATCTTTTCACAGATTTTTAGCTTTTGTATAATTGGCTTTAGATGCGACCTTAGTGTACAGTTGAGCAGATATTGTCAAAATTGTTCCAACGATGGAATTTTCTTAATAAGGCTTGGATATGCACCAAAATTAGCTCAAATGTACACAAAAATAAATGCGATATGCTGGTGCCAACCAATCTTCTCACAGATTTTTAGTTTTTGTATTATTGGCTTTAGATGCGACTTTAATGTACAGTTGAGCAGATATTGTCAAAATTGTTCCAACGATGGAATTTTCTTATCTGGTTTGGATATGCACCAAAATGAGCTCAAATGTACACAAAAATAATTGCTATCTGCTGGTGCCAACCAATCTTCTCACAGATTTTTAGCTTTTGTATAATTGGCTTTAGATGCGACCTTAATGTACAGTTGAGCAGATATTGTCAAAAAATTTCCCACGATGGAATTTTCTTAATATGGCTTGGATATGCACCAAAATGAACTCAAATGTATACAAAAATAAATGCTTTCTGCTGGTGCCAACCAATCTTCTCAAAGAGTTTTAGTTTTTGTATAATTGGCTTTAGATGCGACCTTAATGTACAGTTGAGCAGATATTGTCAAAATTGTTCCCACGATGGAATTTTCTTAATATGGCTTGGATATGCACCAAAATGAGCTCAAATGTACACAAAAATAAATGCTATCTGCTGGTGTCAACCATCTTCTCACCGATTTTTAGCTTTTATATAGTTGGCTTTAGATGCGACCTTAATGTACAGTTGAGCAGATATTGTCAAAATTGTTCCAACGATGGAATTTTCTTAATATGGCTTGGATATGCACCAAAATGAGCTCAAATGTACACAAAATACATGCTACCTGCTGGTGCCAACCAATCTTCTCACATGTTTTTTGTTTTTGTGTAATTGGCTTAAATGCGACCTTATTGTACAGTTGAACAGATATTGTCAAAATTGTTCCAACGATGGAACTTTCTTATCTGGTTTGGATATGCACCAAAATGAGCTCAAATGTACACAAAAATAATTGCTATCTGCTGATGCCAACCAATCTTCTCACAGATTTGTAGCTTTTGTATAATTGGCTTTAGATGCGACCTTAATGTACAGTTGAGCAGATATTGTCAAAAAATTTCCCACGATGGAATTTTCTTAATATGGCTTGGATATGCACCAAAATGAACTCAAATGTATACAAAAATAAATGCTATCTGCTGGTGCCAACCAATCTTCTCAAAGAGTTTTAGTTTTTGTATAATTGGCTTTAGATGCGACCTTAATGTACAGTTGAGCAGATATTGTCAAAATTGTTCCCACGATGGAATTTTCTTAATATGGCTTGGATATGCACCAAAATGAGCTCAAATGTACACAAAAATAAATGCTATCTGCTGGTGTCAACCATCTTCTCACCGATTTTTAGCTTTTGTATAATTGGCTTTAGATGCGACCTTAATGTACATTTGAGCAGATATTGTCAAAATTGTTCCAACGATGGAATTTTCTTAATATGGCTTGGATATGCACCAAAATGAGCTTAAATGTACACAAAAATAAATGCGATATGCTGGTGCCAACCAATCTTCTCACATATTTTTAGTTTTCGTATTATTGGCTTAAATGCGACTTTTATGTACAGTTGAGCAGATATTGTCAAAATTGTTCAAACGTTGGAATTTTCTTATATGGTTTGGATAAGCACCAAAATGAGCTCAAATGTACACAAAAATAAATGCTATCTGCTGGTGCCAAGCAATCTTCTCACAGATTTTTAGCTTTTGTATAATTGGCTTTAGATGCGACCTTAATGTACAGTTGAGCAGATATTGTCAAAATTGTTCCAACGATGGAATTTTCTTAATATGGCTTGGATATGCACCAAAATGAGCTTAAATATACACAAAAATACATGCTATCTGCTGGTGCCAACCAATCTTCTCACATGTTTTTTGTTTTTGTATAATTGGCTTAGATGCGACCTTATTGTACAGTTGATCAGATATTGTCAAAATTGTTCCCACGATGGAATTTTCTTATATGGCTTGGATATGCACCAAAATGAGATCAAATGTACACAAAAATAAATGCGATATGCTGGTGCCAACCAATCTTCTAACATATTTTTAGTTTTCGTATTATTGGCTTAAATGCGAGTTTTATGTACAGTTGAGCAGATATTGTCAAAATTGTTCAAACGTTGGAATTTTCTTATATGGTTTGGATAAGCACCAAAATGAGCTCAAATGTACACAAAAATAAATGCTATCTGCTGGTGCCAAGCAATCTTCTCACAGACTTTTAGCTTTTGTATAATTGGCTTTAGATGCGACCTTAATGTACAGTTGAGCAGATATTGTCAAAATTGTTCCAACGATGGAATTTTCTTAATATGGCTTGGATATGCACCAAAATGAGCTCAAATGTACACAAAAATAATTGCTATCTGCTGGTGCCAACCAATCTTTTCACAGATTTTTAGCTTTTGTATTATTGGCTTTAAATGCGACCTTAATGTACAGTTGAGCAGATATTGTCAAAATTTTTCCCACGATGAAATTTTCTTAATATGGCTTGGATATGCACCAAAATTAGCTCAAATGTACACACAAAAAAATGCGATATGCTGGTGTCAACCAATCTTCTCACAGATTTTTTGTTTTCGTATTATTGGCTTTAGATGCGACTTTAATGTACAGTTGAGCAGATATTGTCAAAATTGTTCCAACGATGGAATTTTCTTATCTGGTTTGGATATGCACCAAAATGAGCTTAAATGTACACAAAAAATAATTGCTATCTGCTGGTGCCAACCAATCTTCTCACAGATTTGTAGCTTTTGTATAATTGGCTTTAGATGCGACCTTAATGTACAGTTGAGCAGATATTGTCAAAAAATTTCCCACGATGGAATTTTCTTAATATGGCTTGGATATGCACCAAAATGAACTCAAATGTATACAAAAATAAATGCTATCTGCTGGTGCCAACCAATCTTCTCAAAGAGTTTTAGTTTTTGTATAATTGGCTTTAGATGCGACCTTAATGTACATTTGAGCAGATATTGTCAAAATTGTTCCAACGATGGAATTTTCTTAATATGGCTTGGATATGCACCAAAATGAGCTTAAATGTACACAAAAATAAATGCGATATGCTGGTGCCAACCAATCTTCTCACATATTTTTAGTTTTCGTATTATTGGCTTAAATGCGACTTTTATGTACAGTTGAGCAGATATTGTCAAAATTGTTCAAACGTTGGAATTTTCTTATATGGTTTGGATAAGCACCAAAATGAGCTCAAATGTACACAAAAATAAATGCTATCTGCTGGTGCCAAGCAATCTTCTCACAGACTTTTAGCTTTTGTATAATTGGCTTTAGATGCGACCTTAATGTACAGTTGAGCAGATATTGTCAAAATTGTTCCAATGATGGAATTTTCTTAATATGGCTTGGATATGCATCAAAATGAGCTCAAATGTACACAAAAATAATTGCTATCTGCTTGTGCCAACCAATCTTTTCACAGATTTTTAGCTTTTGTATTATTGGCTTTAAATGCGACCTTAATGTACAGTTGAGCAGATATTGTCAAAATTGTTCCCACGATGGAATTTTCTTAATATGGCTTGGATATGCACCAAAATTAGCTCAAATGTACACACAAAAAAATGCGATATGCTTGTGCCAACCAATCTTCTCACAGATTTTTTGTTTTCGTATTATTGGCTTTAGATGCGACTTTAATGTACAGTTGAGCAGATATTGTCAAAATTGTTCCAACGATGGAATTTTCTTATCTCGTTTGGATATGCACCAAAATGAGCTTAAATGTACACAAAAAATAATTGCTATCTGCTGGTGCCAACCAATCTTCTCACAGATTTGTAGCTTTTGTATAATTGGCTTTAGATGCGTCCTTGATGTACAGTTGAGCAGATATTGTCAAAAAATTTCCCACGATAGAATTTTCTTAAACTGGCTTGGATATGCACCAAAATGAACTCAAATGTATACAAAAATAAATGCTATCTGCTGGTGCCAACCAATCTTCTCAAAGAGTTTTAGTTTTTGTATATTTGGCTTAAGATGCGACCTTAATGTACAGTTGAGCAGATATTGTCAAAATTGTTCCCACGATGGAATTTTCTTAATATGGCTTGGATATGCACCAAAATGAGCTCAAATGTACACAAAAATAAATGTGATATGCTGGTGTCAACCATCTTCTCACAGATTTTTAGCTTTTGTATAATTGGCTTTAGATGCGACCTTAATGTACAGTTGAGCAGATATTGTCAAAATTGTTCCAACGATGGAATTTTCTTAATATGGCTTGAATATGCACCAAAATGAGCTTAAATATACACAAAAATAAATGCTATCTGCTGGTGCCAACCAATCTTCTCACATGTTTTTTGTTTTTGTATAATTGGCTTAGATGCGACCTTATTGTACAGTTGAGCAGATATTGTCAAAATTGTTCCCACGATGGAATTTTCTTAATATGGCTTGGATATGCACCAAAATTAGCTCAAATGTACACAAAAATAAATGCGATATGCTGGTGCCAACCAATCTTCTCACAGATTTTTAGTTTTTGTATAATTGGCTTTAGATGCGACCTTAATGTACAGTTGAGCAGATATTGTCAAATTGTTCCCACGATTGAACGTTCTCAATATGGCTTGGATATGCACCAAAATGAGCTCAAATGTACACAAAAATAAATGCTATCTGCTGGTGGCAACCAATCTTCTCACAGATTTTTAGTTTTTGTATAATTGGCTTTAGATGCGACTTTAATGTACAGTTGAGCAGATATTGTCAAAATTGTTCCAACGATGGAATTTTCTTATCTGGTTTGGATATGCACCAAAATGAGCTCAAATGTACACAAAAATAAATGCTATCTGCTGGTGCCAACCAATCTTCTCACAGATTTTTAGCTTTTGTATAATTGGCTTTAGATGCGACTTTAATGTACAGTTGAGCAGATATTGTCAAAATTGTTCCAACGATGGAATTTTCTTATCTTGTTTGGATATGCACCAACATGAGCTCAAATGTACACAAAAATAAATGCTATATGCTGGTGCCAACCAATCTTCTCACATATTTTTAGCTTTTGTATTATTGGCTTTAGATGCGACCTTAATGTACCGTTGAGCAGATATTGTCAAAATTGTTCCAACGATGGAATTTTCTTAATATGGCTTGGATATGCACCAATCTTAGCTCAAATGTACACAAAAATAATTGCTATCTGCTGGTGCCAACCAATCTTCTCACAGATTTTTAGCTTTTGTATAATTGGCTTTAGATGCGACCTTAATGTACAGTTGAGCAGATATTGTCAAAATTGTTCCAACGATGGAATTTTCTTAATATGGCTTGGATATGCACCAAAATTAGCTCAAATGTACACAAAAAAAATTGCTATCTGCTGGTGCCAACCAATCTTCTCGCAGATTTTTAGATTTTGTAAAATTGGTTTTCGATGCGACCTTAATGTACAGTTGAACAGATATTGTCAAAATTGTTCCAACGATGGAATTTTCTTAATATGTCTTGGATATGCACCAAAATGAGCTTAAATGTACTCAAAAATAACTGCTATTTGCTGGTGCTAACCAATCTTCTCAAATATTTTTGTTTTTGTATAATTGGCTTAGATGCGACCTTAATGTACAGTTGAGCAGATATTGTCAAAATTGTTCCCACGATGGAATTTTCTTAATATGTCTTGGATATGCACCAAAATGAGCTTAAATGTACTCAAAAATAACTGCTATTTGCTGGTGCTAACCAATCTTCTCAAATATTTTTGTTTTTGTATAATTGGCTTAGATGCGACCTTAATGTACAGTTGAGCAGATATTGTCAAAATTGTTCCCACGATGGAATTTTCTTAATATGGCTTGGATATGCACCAAAATGAGCTCAAATGTACACAAAAATAATTACTATCTGCTGGTGCCAACCAATCTTCTCACAGATTTTTAGCTTTTGTATAATTGGCTTACGATGCGACCTTAATGTACAGTTGAACAGATATTGTCAAAATTGTTCCAACGATGGAATTTTCTTAATATGACTTGGATATGCACCAAAATGAGCTCAAATGTATTCAAAAATAACTGCTATTTGCTGGTGCTAACTAATCTTCTCACATATTTTTGTTTTTGTATAATTGGCTTAGATGCGACCTTAATGTACAGTTGAGCAGATATTGTCAAAATTGTTCCCACGATGGAATTTTCTTAATATGGCTTGGATATGCACCAAAATGAGCTCAAATGTACACAAAAATAAATGCGATATGCTGATGCCAACCATTCTTCTCACAGTTTTTTAGTTTTTGTATAATTGGCTTTAGATGCGACTTTAATGTACAGTTGAGCAGATATTGTCAAAATTGTTCCAACGATGGAATTTCTTAATATGGCTTGGATATGCACCAAAATGAGCTCAAATGTACACAAAAATAAATGCTATCTGCTGGTACCAACCAATCTTCTCACATATTTTTAGCTTTTGTATAATTGGCTTTGATGCGACCTTAATGTACAGTTGAGCAGATATTGTCAAAATTGTTCCAACGATGGAATTTTCTTAATATGGCTTGGATATGCACCAAAATGAGCTTAAATGTACTCAAAAATAACTGCTATCTGCTGGTGCCATCCAATCTTCTCACATATTTTTTGTTTTTGTATAATTGGCTTAGATGCGACCTTAATGTACAGTTGAACAGATATTGTCAAAATTGTTCCCACGATGGAATTTTCTTAATATGGCTTGGATATGCGCCAAAATGAGCTCAAATGTACACACAAATAATTGCTATCTGCTGGTGCCAACCAATCTTCTCACAGATTTTTAGCTTTTGTATAATTGGCTTTAGATGCGACCTTAATGTACAGTTGAGCAGATATTGTCAAAATTGTTCCAACGATGGAATTTTCTTAATATGGCTTGGCTATGCACCAAAATGAGCTTAAATTACTCAAAAATAACTGCTATCTGCTGGTGCCAACCAATCTTCTCACAGATTTTTAGATTTTGTATAATTGGCTTTAGATGCGACCTTAATGTACAGTTGAGCAGATATTGTCATTATTGTCCCCACGATGAAATTTTCTTAATATGGCTTGGATATGCACCAAAATTTGCTCAAATGTACACAAAAATAAATGCTATCTGCTGGTGCCAACCAATCTTCTCATAGATTTTTAGCTTTTGTATAATTGGCTTAAGATGCGAGCTTATTGTACAGTTGAGCAGATATTGTCATTATTGTCCATACGAGTATAAGTCAAATAATAACCCGAATACCTCGGCTATGCCCTTGCGAGGTTATTTTCCATAACCCCTCGGTACCGGGTTATTATTTACTACATAATGATCGAGATATCCATGAATTATTGAAAGAGTTGAGGGTCACCTGTATTCGTCCTCGATGTTTGTCTCTTTTCGGGCTTATTTATAATTAAAACCAGAGTTTTAACTCCCAGATAAACCCTAGCCTGGCCCCCACCCCGCCATTGTCAACATTTCATTTAGTTCAAAAAGGAACCTGGATATATAGTCAAGTAAAACCTTGCTCTTTACTTACCAGAAGACAAATTCAACCAAACTGACGCTGTTCGCCACATGCTTATCGTTCTGAAGAGAACTGACAATCAAACAGACAGATTTCAACACACGTTCTCTCACCATCGTGGTAGGAATATGTAGATTGTAGATTTTAACCTTTTGATCCGATCAAGAGGTAATTTGCAATGTTGAATAATTATCCCTTTGTATCTGTCAATCAACTATATCATTCCCTTTCCCTTACCCCTGAGTTTTTACCCCCCACCCCTTGGGAAGGTTTGTGTAATATCTAAATTTCCTCGCAGGAGAAAATAGGGTGTGGCCTCTGTGGCCACCAAAGCTACAATTTATTATCCTCACTAGTCAAGTAGTCTGTACATTTGGCATTATTGGCCTTATGGTTCTTGAGGAGAAGTCGAAATTCAACAAAGTTTACGGCGGCCGTACAGGCCAGAAAAGAGCTAATAAAAATAGAGCCATTGGCTCTGTAGCTCATCAGGCTTCATTATCAATTATGCTGTAGAGTGTGACCAATGTGGTTCCCCTATTGTAGGGGCCACAGGGTCACCACAGCTACAACTTATAATCCTCAGCAGTCAAGCAGGCTGTACACAAAGTTTCAGCTTTCTTGGCCTAATGCTTCTGAAGAAGAAGATGAAGATAGGTTTTTAGGTCGTGGACCCTGTGGCCCATATTGAGGGTCACAGGGCCACCACAGCTACAACTTATAATCCTCAGCAGTCAAGCAGGCTGTACACAAAGTCTCAGCTTTCTAGGCCTTATGCCTATGATAAACATCGCTAAGGGGGTTTGAAGTAACTGTGGCACATTTGTCATTATATTAATATCCGCAATTAAATATTTCTATAAACAAATCATTTTAAGAAGACGAGTTTTATGGATTATAAACCTATGCATATTTCACCTTGATTTGCTGGTGTGATCTTAAAATTGAAAGAAGCAGGAAAGTGGGTTTTTTATTCCTTGTGAACATAATATCGTTTGAAAGCATTTATGCCATGCATTAATCACTAATACAATACTGAAACAAACATATTTCCGAAGAATTGTTCCGTTAAGATATACAAATCTGCCGACAGAAAAGAATGGAAAGCGATAGCCTTATTACATGTTTTGTAATCACCCGTTTTGTTAAAACGCATTTGCCATTTTTTTTAGATCTTTTGCTCCGTGAGGGCGAAATGACCCAGCCAAGATTTAAATGATTGGCCAATTGGCTTGTTGTATAAGTCTATGACCCTGACCTTTTCAAAACATGAGATAGATTTCCTGTGTTGCAACGTTCCCACCACATGTGCCTAACAATAGGTTCTCTCCCAAAACTTTAACATGCCAAAGATTCTATACAAATAGTAAAGGCAGGAGTACCTCTATCTGTGTATATAATGGGACAGGACTGGGGTCATCCTCGATAACCCAGCGCTTTCGTTCCGATAAATCTTCACTACAAGCCCTGAAACACTTTACGGGGTTTTACCTCAAACCCAATTACCTCCCTTTACGACCATGTTATCCAATCAGAAACGAAACGCAGACACCAAGCGCGTAAACAACTCAACCGTTCGCGACATCAAGTGAGTGAGTGAGTTGGGGTTTAACGTGTTGTCAGCAATTTTTCAGCTATCTAACACGTGGATGGTGCCATCAAAAATAGAGTAGACAGATCAGGGAGAAAGGGAACGAATATGATGAGGGAAGCGACGGAAAGAAAGGTATAGTTAGAGGTAGAAAAATGGTTTTAGAAGTGATCCAATTGTTCGTTAAAAAACAAGCGTTTAGCTGAGTCATTGCAAAGGGAGGTAATTGGGGTTGAGGTAAAACCCCGTTAAGTTTTCCAGGGCTTGTAGTGTAGATTAATCGGAACTAAAGTGCTGGATTATCGAGGATGGACTGGGGTTTAAGTGGATTAATACCCAATCAGAGATGTCATATTGTTTTTACACGAGTGACTGTAAAATGATATTTTCCCGAGCGATAGCGAGGAAAATGTCGTTCTACTGGCCACGAGTACTAGTGTTGTAAAAACAATATGACATCTCGCGAGTGTGTTCATTTCTTTATTATCCATAACGTCAGAAAGCCAGAATTCCTAGTTTTCAAGACATCGTCAATGGTGAAGCAATCATGTCAGCGCGTATGGATACATCTTTACTATAACGCTTATTGTATACAGTTTCAAACAGCAATACTCAAATGGATATATCACCATCTATCAATTGCAATAAAAACACATATCAAGTGAAGCAGAATGTACATAATGTTTTGATTCATTAGCCCAAATGATGAACTTTAGAACAGTGTCGCTGAGTCCACAACAATTTTGATTGCTTCTCTCTTTCTAGCCCACAAACTCGGCGTATTCAAACAGAGGTGTGATCAGCATTTGTGGGAAGAATGCCATTATAAGCAATCTAGCAAATTAATGATACAAATTAAAACAAGTAGCTCGAGAACTCTGTAATATCTACTTTGACATTGGAAATGCAACTACACTGCTTACGTGTATACAGTTTATAAAAATAATAAATACAACTATATTTTACTAATAATATTAATCCATTGTTATCTTAACTTAAGTTAAAAAAATTTAAATCAATATTTCCCGTTTTATGCCAAACCATTTTAATGTTTGACATCTCTTTTTACAAATTTAATGCAGGTAAATTTAAAGTCAAATGAGTATTTCATTGCAGACATCGTAAGAAAACAAGGATAAGTGCATATGCCCGCATGTCCCCTTAACAAATTTCGCGTTATAGAACGCTGTGAATGCAGCCCCCGATTCCCTCTTTTCCCACACTTAGAAGCATTATTACTGCTATGATTTGTTTCACTCTTGTTTGTTCAAGGATGAAACTGCTTGTTTCCTTTCGGATGTTAAATATCAGCAGGATGATTAGTATGACACTACTTTCGCTTGACATTTGCCCTTAAACTATCACCCATCTCCACCAATTGCTATATTAACTGCAGCCGTCAATGAAATGCGCCATTCCCAAGATGCTGACCAAAACTCTAGTTCTGCTCTGCCTCGTGATTGCAGTTGGTAAGTTATCTTTTCTAGTCTTATCTTATACCCCTTTCCATCAGGATTTTTCTACAGGATCATCTTCATGTGAGGGAGTTATTACGAGCTTTTATGAGGCAGTCAAAGCAGGGATATTTATTGTTATGTCCATCTTCAAATAATTTATTTTTACGCTAGGGGACTCAAATATGTGTGTAGAATTCGTGAGTCCGTATTTACCTTCGACTTGCATGGTAAAACGAGATTAAAAGGTAGCATTTTAACTATGCTTCATTTGACTGATTTGGGAAGGCAAGGCATCAATGAAAATACATACCTTGATATTTTCCGGTATAGAAAACAGCTACCCTCATCCTTGGGTTTTGGTCAGGGTGATCCCTCTAAAAGTAGGCTTTTTTCTGACGGAAAGCCCTCGTGATCGGTTATCATTCACTAGATCAAGCGTATTGACTAATGGTTGGAAGTCAGTTTATTCACGATAAGAATAAAATCAAGGAGTAAATGAATTAACCAAGCGAGGAAATGTAATAAACTATTGATTTTGATATGTGAAAGCAGTTTTGTATAATATGTGTGGTTGTTAAGTCAGTTGATTTATGAGGTAAACATCATAGGTTTATCGTTTCCCTTGTCGCGACTGCTTAAGATCTTATCGTGTATCTGTGTTACTTAATGGATGTTCAGATGTGTAGTTCAAGTTCACTGTCTGTGGTGATTGGGGTTGTTTTAATCCCTTCTAGAATCTTACAAAATCTTACAAATATATTATCATATCATATCATATCAACATATGTTTTGTTTGGCCTTTGCCGCAGATGTAAATAAAACACAGCTTGTTTTCGTTTTACATAGAACCTTTTTGAATGCACACCTTAGATTAATACCAATCGATGGACAATTGTACGACGTTTAAAAAATGGGGGCGGGATAGCGCAGTGGTTAGCGCGTTCGGCTTAGGATCAGGAGGTCCGTGGTTAGAATCCAGCCAGGAGCTCGGCAACTTTGTCTGCAGTAGAGAACTGTTCTACAGGCAGTGAGGTTTGGGTGCAATGCTGCACTGAATTTCAGTGCAGTAACAACCATGGTTGCTAGTTCCAGCCGATGCTCGCAGGTTTCACCGCAATGCATAGCCACAAGTACGTTGCGTGCTTTCTCCCTGCAATAATACTAGCAGCCGCGATATAAGTGAAATACTCTTGAAAGCGGCGATAAACCCCACATCGCCTCACCTCAACTCACGTTTAAATTAAGAAGTTTGCGAAGACGGGTCTTTCACAGTTATTATTAGGCAAAGGTTACATGTGCCCATATGCTATATATGACATCGAATATACAGCTGCGTTCCTTAAGTCTGTTGACTTGCTGGTGTATCTTAGTGCACATATCATGTAATTTTGGTTTCGCTTGGATTTGATAACTTCAGCAGATTTTCCATGTACGATGCAGAAACGACATTCTAAATTAAATGATATTTGCACTTGGTTACTAAGGTAGGTGAACAAACGCAGCTGTACGAAGATGTTTTTTATTATTTATTTTAAGAAATTTCATAGCACGTTTGTTGGTAGCCATTTGACAACTAAACGATGATTCATACGAAAAGCAAAGAAGGGTCCTAAACAGTTGTTGTAATGCACAAGCAGTATATACCTATATGCTATATCTGACATCGGTAATTTTTGCATATGAAGATCAATGAAAGAAGCTCTGTTGCCAGCCGATGGTCAACTGTACGATGCTTTATACCAGAGGCTGATGAATAACAAAGTCATTAATAACTGTCAGAAAGTCGTATGTGTCTGTTAAGGTTAATGTTATCATAATTGAAAGCAAATTAATTGGCAGCCAAATGACAACTATGCGGTGATTCATACAAGAATTGTGACCATACACAGTTGTTGTAAGGCAAAGGTCGATGTCCTCACATGCTTTATATGACATTGGTTATGTTTACATTATTAAAATCATAATTATATTACTTAAATTGACAGCCAATGGGCAGCTGTACGATGCCTTATACAAGAAGTTGTCGAAGAGGGCATTCAAGAATACGATTCCTGTAAGCGAGCTGAAGAAACCGATCAAGCTCACTCTCACTCTTTCAGCCATCATGGTTAACACTCTGGTAAGATATTAACATCTTAATCGACGTTTTTTGTCTTAGGTTCATCCTGTCTTAGGGTACGAACGTTACGCTAACTCCACTAGTCTGTACCCTGGGCTCAGAAGCTAGATTCGCTCGCGCGACCCCACTCGGGATATAGTCAATTAAATCATTTTCTCTGCACCTTTTCGATAAAATTTCAACGAGAAAATGATTTGATTGGCTATATCCCAAGTGGGGTCGCGCGAGCGAATCTAGCTTCTGAGCCCAGAATATGATAAAAAATTGTATGACATGGGTATTTTCATACCAAATTCGGTATCAGCCCTCGACAAATATCAGCCCTCAAACTAAAGCTCTCTGGCTGATACCGAATGTGATATGAAAATACCCATATAATACTTTCTATATACTTTACACACATGGTACACTCAATGAAAGTGGTCGTGGCAAAAAAAGGAAATAACATTTGAAAGAATATAAACCAAATCATAATAATTATGTCTGTAGTGGTTTATACTAATATCTCATGAATTTTATAACTGAAAATCAACATCTCAATTATGCTTTGTGCCGCAATACAATCGATGCCCGATACCCGATACCCGATCCCCGATACCCGATACCCGATGCCCGATGCCATATACCCAAAACCCGATACCCGATGCCATAGAACCGATACCCGATACCCGATACACCGATCCCCGATGCCCGATACCCGATGCCCGATACCCGATGCCCGATACCCGATGCCCGATGCCATATACCCAAAACTCGATACCCGATGCCCGATGCCATAGAACCGATACCCGATACCCGATACCCGATGCCCGATGCCCGATGCCATATACCCAAAACCCGATACCCGATGCCCGATGCCATAGAACCTATACCCGATACCCGATACCCGATGCCCGATGCCCGATGCCTGATGCCCGATGTACAATGTCAGATCTCTGCTTTGTTACACCTGACATTCTTCATAATACTTCATACATGATTTTTTTATATGCAAATTTGACGACTGTTTCTGATGTTCTATACAGGATCCCGATACAGGTGACCTTGATCTTGATGCATGGCTCCACATGTCATGGAAGGACGAGCGATTGACCTGGAACCCTGATGACTTCAACAGCGTCACCAAAATAAACATGTTTCACTCTGACATCTGGAGACCAGATATCACAACTTATGGAGGGTAAGTTGTCTCATGGGTTCCCTTTTTGATATCTCGTTCAAAACCACGAGTGAGTGAGTGAACTATTTGGCGCCACTTGGGCGATATTTCAGCCATTAGCGGCGTTCAAAACCATGACCGGTTTGATGCCTCTAAGTGCTCTGTAAATCAAATTTAAACATACATCATTACAGGAATAATCAAAATGTGATGAATATATAAATGATAAGTTTTGGCATTTTAAATTCATTTCGTTATTCGTGATGGGCTTTTGGCATGGATGACATAAGTAGCTTTATGCTTCTGACTGCAAATATCAACAAGATATTGACACACATCAGGGTAAGAGTCTCATAGTTGTCCTAAAACAATGTCAAGGTTAGCAAAACCTACTGGTGTCTACGTATCCAATGAACAATGACAATGACATTGAAGCCTGAAATAACTAGATATCGATCTAGAAAGTGTTCAAGTCCTGTCGTGACCTTGGAAATTAGGTCAAGGTCACCAAAACCACTAGTGTCTCCGTATCCACATAATGAACACTGATACAAAGTTGGATAGCTCAAGGTGCTAACAAGAAGCGGGAAGGACGTACGGAGTTGAAAACTATGTCCCCCGCTCAACCTTCGCGGCGGCGGGGGACAAAAATGTATTTATCCATCATTTCCAATATTCCTATTTCCAGCATACTACGATACCTGTAATTTAATTCTTTGACATCATGTTCGATATATATTGCTCCTGTCATGATGATCAAATATCTTTGTTGCTGGAGCGGTCTTCACATAAACTCAAACTTGTTGACCAATCCAGTTCATGTATCTTTTCATGATCCGTTTGTCCGTTAACTTTTGGCCTCAACGATATCTCAAGGAGAGTGGAAATTTTGTAAACATGCAGTTTGGTAAAAGGAGATAAAAAATCATAGATTTGTTGATTTCCAAGAAAAACTTTTTTTCATCTTCTTTTCACTTAGCCAATACGAATCATAATGGGTTGGTAACAAAGACCATTAATTATATAACCCTTTTGATTATTTACCTTGATTAACCTAGCCTCAAAATTACCCGTCTCACTCCGATAATGAGTCTAGAAAGGTCTAGTAGAGGATCGCGTCAGCCGTCCTTTCTGCGACCTATGACCCTCCAACGTTATACGTGCGAAGGAAGACTATTGTTGCTTGGTAAGCTGAGTTCTGATTGGTCAATTCGATACGTGGGCAGACGCGACCCTCTACTCGACCTTTCTAGACTCAATATCGGAGTGAGGTGAGGTGATATTGGGTTTATCGCCGCTTTCAAGAGTATTTCACTTATATCGCGGCTGCTAGTATTATTGCAGGGAGAAAGCCCGCAAGACTATTGTGGCTATGTATTGCGGTGAAACCTGCGAGCAGCCGCTGGAACTAGCGAACCATGGGTGGTACTGCACTGAAATTCAGTGCACAATATCGGAGTGAAACGGGTAATATCGAGGCTAGGTTTACTTAGACTGATTTAAAAGCAAAATTGAACCAAGCAAGTACCCTTAATTTGCCTTTTTTCAGACGTGCTCAGCAGAATCCAGAAATGGGCGTGGTAACCAGTAACGGGACTGTCTGGTACGTCCCGGTGACCCGCATCCGGTACCGCTGTGACGTCACTCACTATACGTCAAACGGCACTGTGACGTGTAACATTAAGCTGGGCTCTTGGACCTATAGCGGATACGCAATTGACCTACAGCCGGGTCATATGGGAATAGTGGATGCGTCGGAGTACAAGGTTGGACGGTGGGAGATTGTTAGTCACAGTGGAGTAAGGAATGAGGCTAAGTATGAATGCTGCCCTGAACCCTACCCCAATGTTGTGGCCACTCTCGTCTTCAAAGACACCAAGAGCAAGGAGGGGTACTTTAACATCTTCTGATTTAGTTGCACCCTTTTACCCCAATATTGTGGTCATTATTATCTTCAAGAGAAAGCAGGGGTACTTTAACATCTTCTGATATAGTTGACCTTTTTACCCCAATATTGTGGCCACTATTATCTTCAAGAGTAAGCAGGGGTACTTTAACATCTTCTGATTTAGTTGACCTTTTTACCCCAATATTGTGACCACTATCGTCTTCAAGAGTAAGCAGGGGTACTTTAACATCTTCTGATTTACTTTAACATCTTCTGATTTAGTTGACCTTTTTACCCCAATATTGTGACCACTATCGTCTTCAAGAGTAAGCAGGGGTACTTTAACATCTTCTGATTTAGTTGACCTTTTTACCCCGATATTGTGGCCACTCTCGTCTTCAACGATACCAAGAGCAAGGAGGGGTACTTTAACATCTTCTGATTTACTTGACCTTTATATTTGCAGTTGAAGCTGGTATGATAGATCAAACTTTTCTAATAGCGTCATCCTCGATTACCCAGGGTTGAATGTTTGAATGCTGTACATTTTATCATCAGGAACATCCCTCCTGAAATTACCTGCCCTTGAGTTTCCTTGACCTTGAATATAACTGCTTCGAGGATTGGACCCTCACATCTCAAACAACACGTATTACAACACCCGTATTTCGAAATATTGTTTTATAGGTAGCAATCCTGTGAAATGTCATACTCGAGTCGCTAAACATGAGTCACGATATCAAAACCGATTTTCAATTATCTAATGTCAAGATCTTCATTTGGTTATTGTTAAAAACGAAAAGGAAATGTTTGGCTTCTTCTGTGCATATTTACGTGTTGAAAACTCCCTAGGTGATATAGTGTAAAGCATTAGTGTATTCGACCCTGGGTAACCTACGATATGTTAGTGTTATCCGAAAACAAAGCCCAGTTTTCAAATTTGATTAACAGAATACAGTGTAGCTTTGTGACAAGAAAGAGGTTACTACCATGAAAGAATAGCTTTTTAAGCTTAATGCTATTTCAATGGTTTTAAGATATTAAGAAGATTTTTTTTTAAATTTAAATAAAATGTAAGTTAAATTCAGTATAAAAAATCGTTACTTTCGAATTTTCGATGACGCCAGCGAAAGAGGCTACTTCAAATTATCTTAATGGATAAGTGACATAGATTTGTTTTCGATCTTGCTTTGATGAAGTTTTGCATTTACTGTTGAATTAATATTGCCTATTATTTTATCAGATAGTTTTATAGGTATGGTTCACCACATGTGCGTTCTGATGAAGTATGTCAGATAACAGGAAACTTAGTGTCATAATCATATAACCTTATAGCTCGATGCTTTAACATTTCGTACTTATATACCCTATTCACTTTGTAATAAGCACCTGAATGGCTTTATGCACACTACATGCATGTTTGCTTTTAGGCGTTTAACACAATGAGAATTCATAAGCATAAATGTATATGTGCTTGAGAAAAAAATCTCTGTATCGATGAACTTGAATAAAATACTTCTCTAAATCAAAGTGTTGTCAATTTACATGTTGCAAAGAGCGTCCATACCATCACATTAACAATCTAAGTAAACCTAGCCTCAATAATACCCGTATCACTCCTATATTGAGTCTAGAAAGGTCTAATAGAGGGTTGCGTCAGCCGAACTTTCTGTGACCTATGACCATCCAACGTTATACATGCGAAGGCAGACTATTGTGGCTTGGTTAGATGAATTCTGATTGGTCAATTCGATACGTGGGCTGACACGACCCTCTACTAGACCTTTCTAGACTCTGAGTGAAACAGGTAACATTGAGACTAAGTTTACTGTCATTTCCATATTGCCAATTTAATACTTATGTCCAGTGCAAGCACTGTTGATTCGCTCTGCATTACTACTCTGAAGGAGTAAGATTTTCTTAGCAACTACGAAGCGTTCCGCCGCGACCATATAGGTCTGTATGTTCCGTATTAAGGTACCCAGTTGTACAGCTAGGTTAGCTGAGTGCAATGTGGATGAAGTTCCCTTGCCCGAGGGCGCAACACAGTGTAAAGCCAAGGTCACAAATGTTTGGTGTCTCCACCTGGATTAGAACCTGCAGAGTCTTTGGTGTTACAGGCCAGCACGCTAACCACTACACCACCGTGCTCCACTATTTGCAACTTAGATACAACCACGGAGGATGCTCAAATAGTTTCTTATCGCGTAACATCGGTTAAAAGTAGAGAGGTTTCTGGAATAGAAAATATTCTACCCTGATAAATCGAATTGTAATGTAAAACGGCTTTCTTCAGTAACAATTGATATGAATAGTGGGTGTTCACCTGTGCGTAACGCACATCTCTTTTCAACGAAAGTCAATCGCAGATATGATTGACTCTAAGATTAATCTACAGAGGCTCAGAGTTAGATATATAAATAAGAACTGACACATATTGTTTCACCGGTTTGGTTGAATTTGGAAAAATTCGCAAATTTATTAAAAGCTAAAACCAATATTAAGCGGAGAGATAGGTTTTGAGTGATTTATATTGGTAGAAAGTGGTAGATCTTACATTACCAATTATGAAAGATTATCAGTAGCAATTCCTAATAATCATCGTTAACCTTTTAAATTCATAAGGTTACATTGAGATAGAGGGGAGTGGAGTACTAGGCGAATGTGCTGAAGAATTTACGAACCATATCACAGTTTCACCTAGCTCAAAAAGATTCAATCATTCCAGCTCATCTGACCAGAGAGGTCAGATTGGCTTATTGCATGGCATGGCGTCCGGCCGTAAACTTTTCACTAGTTTCACTTCTTCTTTGGAACCACCGAATTAAAAAATCTGAAATCTTTTGTACAAACTAGTTGGCTCATTTTGTCGTGGTCCTTATTCGGGGTCATACTCTTGAAACATTGGCCTATAAAGTACACTCAGGGGCAAAAGAAAGGTTACCAACTTTTCAAATGAGTACAAAACAAAATCCTTTGGTAAATGAAATGCGATTACGAATCCTATTGTTAGGCCAATACGTTGTGAAGAAGTACTCACAATTTCAAACATCAGAGTATGATACTTTTAATTGCATGACTGTTCAAACACACGAGGGACCCTAAAACAACCTTTTCAATGTTATTTTTCGTGGAAATCTTTTGTATTGGAATAAAAAAATTATCAAATATCTAAATTTGATAATTGAAGATGTTATCATTAAAAAAAACTTGATATAAATTAATTTTTTCATGAATCTTGTCTGTGTGGTTGGTTTAAAAACAACCAAAAGGACCTTTTTCACTATCCTATCTCGTCTAGTAAAGGCGATTTTTGAAAGGCGTGATTTTCAAAACCGTTAACAGATATACCTTTGAAATTTAAAACTTAGTTCAGTTGGTTCTTGAAGACATGAAAGAATCCTGTCTCACTCGTGACTTAATCTATTATGCATTTTATATGGTATCCTGTCTTTTGCCCCTTAAAGTGTAAATATCTCCCAATGGAGATTATGATTCATGGATTTGGTGACTCTGCCATTCCTTATAAGGACAACAGGTGTTACTGCCCTTCATCCTATTTTCACCCTTGTTCAAAAAGAAAGTTCCAAACAAGCTGAAACTTTGTGTACAGACTCCTTTGCTGATATGGATTAATATTTTGCTACATATTTGTGGGCCAATTAGTAATCCTCTATTTGTAAAATGAATTATAGATAACCTGAGATTAATAGAGCCAATAGCCTATATTTCTAATGCATTCAACATGTCAATTTAGGCATTAAGATAACATATATCATTCATGTACCATTTACATGTTTTCTTTCCTTTGGGAAACCAACTTACACATTATTTTCAACTCTTAGCTCATACTTTCATGACATGTGCCAATCAGGGAGGAGGCAAGAGTCTTAAAGTTCACATAACCACAAACATATTCCACTATTTTCTTTGGAAGATAGAAAGTCTTATTACAATATTGTATAGTGCGTTAAAGGTCGCTACTCAAATATGTTTAGTTTGGAAATGAAAGACGTTGTTGAAAGCCACTTTTGATGGGCCGCTTAGGCCTATCTGGCAACAAACACGTGAATGCATGACTGGTCACGCCCCTATATTGTGACGTCATAAACAGAATCGGCCTCCTTATCTATACATCTATCGTAACAATAGCACAGGGAAAAAAACTAATAATTAAAAAAGTTCAGAAAATGTTTCCACTCAGTTAGATAAACCATTTGACGACGTAACACTACTAAACATTTGGTGTAAAAAAGATATCCACATCAATGGTAATTAAACAATTATTAAGGCGTTATTTCATTTGAAATAATGATGCGTTACTCTGTATAGTCTGTTTATTACGTCACACCTGCGCGAGTTTTATGGCCCCTAACCCAGGTGGGTTTTTCACAGCCGATAATTACGCTGACTTAATGAAAGGCTAATTATAGTTTATTGGAAAAGTTAACAAACATTTAGTCCAGCTTTTATTTTTTTGAAAAATATATGAACAAAAATCGAGAAGTTGTAAGGTCGAGGTTAGTTGATGTTTAAAGCAAGACTCAAGGGCGGGTTTAGAAAACAAATATAAGATATGATAATTCACGGGGGAATCTGAAGAGAAAGAATGTACCAAACCACCTAAACTTCTACTTTTATGGGAGACAAGAGTGATTCTATGGATGAACAACTTCTTTATTTGCACTGTTCATCCATAGAATCACTCTTGTCTTCCTTATACCATCAACTTCTAGAATCCCACTCAAACAGCTCATTCTACTTTTATATGATATCGTATATAATATTGATATATAAAACAACTTTCAAATATGAAAAAAAAATTTATTGTACCAAAACCAGCAAATGAACAAATAACCAAAGATAAGTGTTTTAACAAAGGGGAAAAGACAATGGAATGATAAGATATTTCACACGACTAGGTCAGTGTATTTGTTTCTGCAAAGCTCTAACCATACCCTGACGCAAACAAACCAAACTCTACGTATCGCCTTGAAATCCTACACAGTCGAGTACCTAAAGCGAAGTGAGGGATTAGACACTCAGCGTAAAGAGCACGTTCTAACGACGCCATGTGTTACGTCATATCCGTTTAAGTCTCATTTTTTTGCGGGACAGAAAGGACTGGTTCCCTAGCTACGTTGCGCAATACGACTTGGGAACCTTCTAAATGATTTTCGAATAAAGAATTAAGTTATAAGATTGCATTTATTCCGGGAGCCTGAAGAAAAATAACAAACATTTTAGGCATTTACTATTTATAACAAGGCTTTTCAACTGGAATTTTGATCTCCGAAATAAACATAATTCAAACGAATTATTTTGGTGACATCGGTTATTTGTCGCCTGTATCGCGTTCACAAATGCCTTATCTTTCATTCGACAACGTTTCTTACATATATTTCACCCTCATGAATCGAGTTCAGTAGTGTTTAATTGCATCAGGCAAGTTTACGACGGAAGACCACTCTCATTGGCTATTTACCCTGTATAATTTGTTTGTTTGGAATTCGCGACCTATTGAAGATATTATTGTCACTTCCGTTTTGACGAAATCAATTTTGCAATAAAACGACATCGAGTCCCTGCAGTCCTACATCCGGGAACCCCGGCTATTGTCATATTTCTATGCAAAGCCTAAAACGCTAGTTTCCGAACTGTCAGTTTATGCCTTGCTGCTGACCCTGGAGTTTTCCCTGATTGCTCTTTAGCTTACTGTGAGAGAACGCAAAAGTCCAATCAGAAAGTAACCAGAGGTTGCTAACAATTGCCTGAAGGGGCGCTGATATCAGTACAGAAATCTCAAGGGTCGGCAGCAAGGCATAAAACTGACAGTTCGGAATCTAACGTTTTAGGCTTTGCATAGGAAGATGGGCTTTTGCTGGATGCAACTCTTTTCATTGGCTGGTTCTATAAAGATAAAGATCAGGGTACAAATACGCTAATGTAGTGCTTTACAACTTAACAATCTAACTTCGCACAAACCTGATAGTGATGTTATACACCAAACTATCGTAGGGCTCGTCACAACAGTCATAAACTTTCTCGACTCGGTTTGCGGGAGCGGAGACCACCTTCCAGTTACCCTGATCAAAGAACGAGATATCCATCTCATCTTGGCCAAGACGGGGTGATAGCTTGCTGGCGTCGTACGTCCACGACCCGATCTCCAGTTTGCAGACGAGAGAACGGAGTTCATTGACTAATGAGCAGCGTTTCTGGACGTTCCACTTGGGATTCAGAGCAATAGTTCCAGAAGAGAACACAACAGCGTTGTATTCTTTTAGACCGTCTGTCGTAGTCCTGTGACAGAAGAAAGCATTATAGGGTCAAAAGGGCGAGTTGAACATTCACGAATCAATGCAAACCCTATCTTAAAGGGGGTCTATAACCTGATTTTTAACTTCCAGTGTTTAATTAGCAAGGCCCCGAAAGAGTCGAAAATGTTCGGTAGGGGCGAACTCGTTTGGTTATAAACTGCTTACAGCTGACAGCCAGTACCAAGTGTGTTTAATGTGATCCCCCCCCCCTTACCCGTCTGGACCCTCTCAGTAACGATGGTCAATAAGGGTTCATGAGCTAGGTTGTTGACTCCCTTCAATCTATGTATGACTTTACGAACCTAGCAACGGAATTTTCTTACATTTTACAATTATATTTTCAATTTTTTACTAAGATCATTGCAATTTTCGGTGCTCACTCATCGGATATGGGACACGGATACAGGATATTAGACCACGCTACAGCTTGGTTCACCAGTGGACTCTGTTCTTTGGCGCAATGAGTAAAACTACTATAATCAGCTGAACACAAGGAGTTAGTTTGTATTTATGTCCTATTCTTCTGATATAGAAGATGAACATAGGCTTAAGAACGAGGCTCCTGTGTCCCTAATTAGGGGTCAAATGGTCACAAAATCTATAAATAATTATCCCCATTGGTCAAGAGTCTGTACTAAATGGATCTGAAGAAGAAGTCGAAATAGTGAAAAGTTTGCAACGGTGCGGATGGACGAACGCCGTACGTCACGCCATGCCAATAGCCCATCGAGTTTTTTAAGCCAGATGAGCTGAAATTCCAAAACATTCAATTTGACATTTTGAGCGACGACAATTGTTTACGAGAATTTAATTCGGATATCCTTGCGTCACGATATTAGACGTGATGCAGCTATGAATAATCAGCTGTCCCAAAACATTTACCGTTAATGTTATTAAAGCTCCATTGTCATTCTTGTATGCGGTTCGTAATTAACTTTAGCTATTGAACAAAACAAATATATCACTCGGTAGAAAATTCTTTCGTCGAAAGTTTGATATGTTTTAATTAACAATCATATACTTAATTCGACGTCCAAAGTACACTCTGCAAAAGTGCCTTAGCTCTTAACGAACCTGCTTCCGGTGACATCATCATTATGTGTGTAGGTTTTACACTGCGTCTCAGTTACCGCATTTGCGTCCGATGGGTATTGACTTTGCGGCAGCTAGTGATTCGGAGAAAACAATGAAAACCTAGTCGAAGAAGAACCTAGACAAAGACGGCTTCAAGCTTTTACTTAGGACCCTGAAATTTGGAGGTGGCCACACTTTAAATCTTTCAGCTGTACTGCTCCAAGACTTTGGAACCAACTTCCTTATGTCATCAAAATGTCATCCTCACTGACTGTTTTTAAATCACAGCTCAAAACTCATCTATTTTCTAGCTATTATTCATAGATTCTACCCATAGACTCTAATTATAAATATCCTTAATCAATGCTACCAGTATTACTTTTAGACTTTATTTCATAGCATTTCATCTCATCACCTTAAATTTTCTTATTTTCAATGCGCTTTGAGCATGCACCTTGTGTATGGATATAGCGCTTTATAAATGCCCATTATTATTATTATTACTTAATTCGCCTTCATGTCGACATGGCGGAGCTTCCGTTTCGGTCATTTTGGTTCCCTATTTAATTAATTTTGGTCCGATTTCTCATGGTTGGTCGCAAAATATTGCTTAAAATCCAACGAATACAGTAAAAATACGTATTGAATATGGGTCTAAAAGAGTGTAATTATATAACATCTTGATGAAGCTGTTGCAAGATGGGAAAGATTTTGAGCTAAACAAGGATTACCAACCCCCTGTACGGAACAATATCGGGTCTCCAGATCATGTCATGAGGCACGTAGAGCTTGGTGGTGTTCTCGAAGATAGAAGCGTCCCACTGGAGACGTGAATCTATCCACGAGAAGGACGGGAACATCACAAAATCAACTACTCCTGTTGATGGGTTCTGAAATAACATTGAGAGCAAAATTATATAAGCTTATTATCTGTCTAAGCATGATTTTAGTGGAGGATCTAGATGGGGTGTACCTTCCGGATTATTTTGTAAAAAATAGAGCCAGTGGCTCGGTAGCTCATCATGCTTCATATCAAGTTTGCTTTAGGGTGTGGCAAATCTGGTTTTCCCCCTCCCTTACTTTTGACCATCAGGGTCACCAAATGTACAATTTGGATTCCTCCTTATCTAACTTAGGAGTTTGCACACAAAGTTTCAGCTTTCTAGGCCTGGTGCTTTTGAGAAAAAAAATGAAATAAGGTTAAATGTTGTGGCCCCTGAGACCCTTATTAGGGGTCACAGGGCCACAAAAACTGTAAATCATACTCCTCACTAGTCAAAGATTATATTCACAAGGTTTTCAGCTTTCTGGGCATTTTGTTTCTGGAGAAGATGGCCCCTCTAGTCTTTAATAGTGGTCAAAGGGCCACCAAAGCTACAATTTATAATCTTCACTAGTCAAGGATTCTGTACTTAAAGTTTCATCTTTCTAGGCCTTATCCTTCTTGAGAAGAAAATGAAAATAGGTTTTAAGGATGTGGCCCCTGTGGCCATTATTAGGGACAACAGGACCACCAAAGCTACAATTTATAATCCTCACTAGTCAAGGCGTCTGTACACCAAGTTTCAGCTTTCTAGGTATTATGGTTCTGGAGAAGAAGTCGAAATTACACAAAGTTTACGAACGGACGGCGAACAACATGCCATGCCATAAGCCCATCGAGCCCTACAGGCCAGATGAGCTAAAAAGGGCACAAGTTAAAGAGGCAGTAGCAGTATTTTTGAAAAATTTTAATTTTCAATTTTTGACTGATATTTGTACGTTAATGCTAAATGTATTATTTTGATAGTGTCAAAAATTACACCAACTAATCATCATTAATCGGAGAACAAACGATAAGATTCACATAAAATCAATTGGGGGCCATTTTTGCGTGAAGACCTTTAATTCATTTTGCGTAAGAAAACGGAATCGCACGGCTGAACTTTACATTGCATATGTGATTTATTAGTTCTTAATTTAGTTTTTATACATTGTCTTTCAATTAGAACTCTTATTCTTATTTTCCTGACATCACCTAAAACACCCATTAAAACGTGTTACCGCCTCTTTAAAGACCCGGTCCTATCGGTCTCCATTGCGTGATCTTTAAATTGTCATTACTTCCTCGTGAAATTAACCAAGAAAACACACAAACACAAATTGTAATTACACGAGTTAAACTTCACTAGAGTACTTACAACATGGACAATATCCAATAGGAACATGGAAACATTAACCCTAAGGGCCCCATTCTCCAGTCCAGGCGGTTTGGTGTATCGTGAGTTGCTGTTGATGTAAGGCTCCATTAATGAGTTGAAAAGGGTGTCGGTTACATGCCGGCGGGTTTCCGCTATATTGTCAAAAAATAGAAAATGTAATACAATTGAGATTCGACTGGATTTATTACAGAGTGAGAATGTAAGTTGGAGTTTAACGCCGCTTGGGCGCTATTTTAGACATGCCGGCGGTTTTCTGTTATATTGACAAAAACATCACTCATGAGAAAGTGTAATACGGTTGAGTGTCGACTGGATTGAGTACAGAGTAAGAAAGAAAGTTTGAGTTTAACGCCCCTTCGGCACTTTTTTAGACATGCCGGCGGTTTTCTGTTATATTGACAAAAACATCACTCATGAAAAGTGAAATACGGTTGAGTGTCGACTAGATTTATTACAGAGTGAGAGAGTTCAACGCTGCCTGGGCAGTGTTTTAGACGTTAGCTTTTAGTGTAAAGAGATTGTCGATAGTAAATCTATCGGTGATGAGATGATCTTCCTCAGTAATTCAGGGTCGAAAGTTTCGATTCTCTACATTATAACATCCTTGGGACCCTTCATCAGGTAAATCAGTAATGATTTACATGATGGACGTTATATATCATCGGAACTGTTGGTATTAGGTTATGAAATAAACTAAAAACAATATATTAAAGCAAAAAATATGTCTGAAATAAGGTTGTCCAAGAGGCACAATTGGAAAACCAAGAAATGATAATCTGTCAGTATCCGAACCATGACGAAGTGAACTATTAAAAATTTAAAAATCATAAAGAAGATTAAAGCTAACTGAAACGTGCTTAAAATGCACAACAAAACCATCTAAATATTCTCTAGATATCAAAGTAGATTGATAACAAGATGATGAAGGAAACTGAAAAAAGTAAGATACAGAATAAATTAGATTTTGAAAATAGATGAAACGTCTTGGAGAGAAACTACTGAACGCTCTTTTCTTATCATAAAATTCTTACTAGAACTGTTAAAGATATTTTTTTAAACAACTTTGAACAATATTTGCGCAAACCTTCAAAATCTCTTAAAGGAGCAGTAGCACGTTTTTTGGGGAAATATAAGGGGATGTCAGGAAAATGAAAATAAATGGTTTCAATTGAAAGACAATGTATTTAAACTAAATGAAGCAGTAATAATTCAAATAGTTGACGTAAAGTTTAGCTTTGCGATTCCTTTTTATTACACAAAATGAATTAAAGGTGTTCACAAAAAATGACCGCCAAAGGATTTAATGTGAATTCTCATACTTTGTCCTCTGACTATGGGTGATTGGCTTGTGTAATGGTATTGTTGACACTGTCAATATAATACATTTAGAATTAACTTACAATTATAAGTGAAATATTTAAAATATAAAATTATAAAAAAAACGTGCTACTGCCCCTTTAAAAAGGTAAAAAGGTATATAATAAACTTAAGGTGAAGACAATGAATAAGGTTCAACAAACCGGAGCAGAGAACTATTAACAGAAAGCCCAAGCAGACGTGTAGAACAGCCATGTCGAGCCTTCTCGTGGGACTAGGGAAAGTGAAGTTGAATTTTTTCTAACTACATATACCAACGGACGTCATTATGAATCTGCGAGAACGGAGATACCAGTAAATTGGAGGCAATTCATGGTTGGAAAAGGTCACTCTTGACTTTCAAAATTATCGAGGCGAATTTGTATTGGTCATTTACCTCTTCATCAATTCATCACGTGAACACGTGACAGAGATGACAAAATGATTTAAGCAGTTAGATACAATAACTTCGCAAACTTCAATTTACAAATTTGATTAGATGTACAACACTTATTTTACACACGTAAGATGTTTACATATTGCTTGTTGATATGTTTTTTAACGTTTTGAAATCAAATCAAATGTCAAGTTTTTTTCCTTTGAAAATTGTACAATCTAATCTGATGTTAATAAATTTTACCACACCAAGAAAAGATACAATTACTTAGTTTAAGTAATAGTTACCGTGAAGCTAAGTGAATAAAAACATTTTTTGTTTAAAGTAATAGTTACCGACTGAGACCGAAGTGTTCAAGTTAGAAGGATACTTGCGCTTGAGAATCATGAACGCCTCGGCCATTAGGCAACATTCTCTCCCCACAGAGGTAGATCAAGTCATAATATGTTGATTGAGCCTCTGTTATAATAAGCCGAGTTTTTGGGATAGAACCGTGGGTGACTCACAGGAGGCAATCAAAGTTAGTTGTACAATCGGCGACGTTGTTCTAAAATCATCATTTTGGCCTTCTGTTAGGCCGAAGTATTCATATTTCAAGCCATTCACTCTCCACAGAGGCAGATCAAGTCATGTTGATTAAGCCTCTGTTATATTACGCCGACTTTGTGGGATAGAATGGGAGATACCTGATTGGATGCAATCAAAGTTAGTTGTGCAATCAGCGGCGCTGTTCTTAAGTCATCAGTTTGGCTACTGAATCAAGGCAAAGGCATTGTGATATGAACCATCCTTTCCATGCGAGAAGCCTTGTCATTTAATACAGAAATTCAAATGCATTGTGATGAAAAAACATTCTGCTAGGGGAAACTGCCGGAACCGAGTGATTTCGGCGTAATATAACAGAGGCTAAATCAACGATACGGACAACGATTTCACGCGCGCGATGGTTCATCTAACTTGACCTCCAGGTCAAGATCGATAACTATTTTACATATACTAGCTAAACACAACATATACATCAAGCAAAATTTATAAGGACAAAAGTAGTGATTTTGCGGGTAATGTAGTCTTCAAAAAGTTTCTAAAATATATTGAAAAGGTGACACGTTGACTCAAATTAGAGAAACAATGTCTATTTGTTGACGATAACTTTAGCGGATTTTACATGCAACATGAACCTCTCGTGCTGCACGTGCATCCACCTGAAATTTACAAGCGGACCGTACAAACTTGACTATGACAATGATTTCATGACTATTTTTAATATGACCACAGTTTACACAATGTGAATCTATCCATTTGGCACCAATGATTCTTTTAATGATCAATATATTAAGTGTAATAATGGTAATTTTTCCACTCAGTAGAAACAAAACCCTTACGCCTAAAAAATAAAGAAATGTGTTTCTTGTTTCCGCCCGCGTCAGTATCAAACCCCCACGTCAAGGCTATTTTTCAAGATGTTGACAAAAACATTTGGTTCCTTGGCCTAGAAAAAACATTGAAACACAGGCTGTTAAAATGTTACTCGTTCCTGCCGTGAGTGCCTACAAAGGTTATATTTCTTTCTTTTTTTTCATGTTCAATAATAATAATAAATCCGCGCCATCGCATCATTTTGGCCTGAATGTAAAGACCGGAAACATGTTTTAATTTAGTTTTGCCCTTATCGTTAGGACATGACATAGATACTATATTTCGCAACTGGCCCGCCTGATACAATTAAAGGTGCCTGAAACTTTGCTGAATGCAACATTTGTAAATTTCTCGTTTGGAAAACTACAATTTTAGCGAGTGTATTTTAATTGCGAAGCAAGGCGTGAACTTAAATTGATTTAAAAAGAGCTTCGTATCAGGTGTTCATACCGTATGTTCATGGAAGGCCCTGGATGAACCCCTCAGCAAGTGCATTCCACAGACAATATAGATTATTATTGATTTACTATCGATGCATTCTCTCCCCACAGAGGCATCACAATGAAAAAACAACGATATATTGCCTTTATGCATTGTATTGAAAATAGAAAGTAGAAGATGGAATATTGTTATTGATTAACAGACAACCTAAAGCCCACGGGTCATTCTTCATTGATTTCGTTTTGAGATAATTTATCGAAGACATTGAACAAATAACAAAGAGCGATAAAATAAGCTTAAACTGATATTGTTGAACATTAATTGACAGATAAAGAATAAGGCAAGAACACGCACACTTATATTCTTACTATATGAGTCTCTTTTTTCTTCATTCAATAACATCGGAGTTGTGATTTACCCTTTACATTACGATCTCTGAGAAATATGAATAGGCATTGTCGTGTCAAATAAGTCGTCAACTGATTACAATGATGTAATTTCACGATTCATATATTTTATTATAATCAAATGAAAACGACTTCAGTTCTTCATCTTGATTGGGCATTTATTGAATGAAGCGCGAATAAAATCTTAGCAAAGACCTTATATTCGACCTCTCAAATAGCAATCAACCCCACATTCTCTCCGATATAGCTCAAATCATAAACTAATATATTCTCTGAAGCATAGGGAATTATATATAATGAGATAGTAAGTTATTTTAATGATTAAATATTAAGAAAAGTAACAAACCATATCATATCATTAACAAATTCCTGAAAAGGCAATAAAGTATTATTATTATATCAGTATCAAACCAACACTCAAGCTTACAGGCATTTAAAGGGGCAGTAGCACGTTTTTTGATAATTTTATATTTTAAAATGTTCACCTTTAATTGTAAGTTAATGCTAAATGTATTATTTTGACAGTGTCAAAAATCCCATTACACACACCAGTCATCCATAGTCAGAGGACAAAGTATGAAGATTCACATAAAATCCACTGGCGGCCATTTTTTTGTGAACACCTTTAATTCATTTTGTGTAAGAAAAATGAATCGCATGGCTAAAATTTTCGTTATATATTTGAATTATTACTGCCCCATTTAGTTTAAATACATTGTCTTTCAATTGGAACCATTAAATTTAATTTTCCTGACATCATCTTATATTCCCCCTAAAAACGTGCTACTGCCCCTTTAAAGTGAACACCACATATTATGGTTAGGTTTTGGTCCATCCTCGCTATCTGGGTTTGTTGCCTATTATCTCAGACGTTATAGGAATGCTACATATATCATTGGTTTAGAGTTATTAGCAATATTAGACAAATATTATGGATAACAACTTCTTTATTGGTTTCTCACGACGTTTCTGGGCCAATTCTTGCCCCTTCTTCAGGTGACTTATAATGAAATATCCAGTATTGTATTTATATACATAGATATACATGAAGCCAATAAAGTGACTTAGCATAAACAATACAGAAGACAGTTAAAGGGGCAGTAGCACGTTTTTATGGGGGATATAAGGTGATGTCAGGAAAATGAAAATAAATTGTTCCAGTTGAAAGACTATGTATTGAAACTAAATTGAGCAGTAATAGTTCAAACATATAACATAAAGTTTAGCCATGCGATTCATTTTTCTTACACAAAATGAATTTAAGGTGTTCACACAAAAATGGCCGCCAATGGATTTAATGTGAATCTTCATACTTTGTCCTCTGACTATGGATGATTGACTTGTGTAATGAGATTGTTGACACTGTCAATATAATACATTTAGCATTAACTTACAATTATCTGTGAAATATTTAAAATATAAAATTATCAAAAAACGTGCTACTGCCCCTTTAAGAAGGGGCAAGAATTGGACCAAAAATGTCGTGAGAAATCAATAAAGAAGTTGTTATCCATAACATTTGTCTTGTATTATCACACCAACTTCTAAATGCCTTTGAAGAATTCTATTAGTAATATTGTTAGTATTGTATTGAGTGGTGGGTAATTCATTATTTTACCTTTTTCAATTATCCTGACATTTCAGAGTAATCATTAGGAGTGTTGTAATTATATCAAATCTATATCGATACCGATTTCAAAGCGATACGTTAAATAGTTAACAGAACAAATGTGAAATCGCACTAAAAAAGAGTTTCAGTCAAACCTTCATGGGTGTTAGATCTGATAACTGCCTTTAGAGTCGTGTTAGACGGTTTGTCTGAACTTTTTATCAATTGTTGTCTGTGAACTTTCAAATCTCAGAACATCAAACAATTAGAGGAAAGCTTAAAGATCAGTTCAAGCCGATAGCTTTCTAGCGTTTAATTATTAGTCGGAGTTCAAAGGTCATCTGTGCAGTACTCAGAACAGAAACTCAGACAGGAAAGAGTGATAATTCCTTTGATTTCAATGAGATTGATGTTCTTTTGGCATGTTGACCAGGATTTCATAGCAGTTAATTTAATTTTCTAATAAATGCCGATTAACTTGCATTGTTAAACACAATAGACATTTACAAGTATGGGGTCTGGGAAACACATTTTTGATATGTTCACGATCATTCATATCACCCTCATGAGCTTTGAGCCGCGTATTAACTAACCAACATCATCGTCTTCACCATTAGAGCATTTTTGTGCCCTGTCCTTTGAAAATTGTAACATACAGACCATTCTCTCCCCACAGAGGCAGATCAATTCAAGAAATGTTGATACAGCCTCTATTATATTACGCCGAAATCCGTGGGTTCCGGCAGTTTCTCCTAGCGGACAAAATTCGCACCACAATCCATTTGATTTTCGTAAGCTAATGACAACGCTTCTCGCATGGAAAGGGTAGTTCATTTCAAAATGCCTTTGCCATCAAAATGCCTTTGCCTTTAGCAAAAATCATGATTTAAGAACAGCGTCGCTGATTGCACAACTTACTGTTATTGCCTCCAATCAGGCGTCTCCCATTCTATCCCACAAACTCGGCGTAATAGAACAGAGGCTGTATCAACATTTCATGACTTGATCTGCCTCTGTTGGAAGAGAATACATACAGACTGAAGTTAAATGATATATAACCTTCATTTACCCTTGGTGGAAACATATCTTTTAAGAAGCAAGTAGATATTTAAGATGATTATAAACATTATCAAATTTCTTTTAGATTTATTTCCTTTATTTCATATTGTCTGCACATTTAGGGATGACTTCAGTGATATTTCAGTTTAAAGGAACAGTAGCACGTTTTAGGTGGAATATCAGGTGATGTCAGGGAAATGAAAATATGTGGTTCCAATTGAAAAAAAATTATTTAAACTAAATGACCCAGTATTAATTCAAATAATATATGATATATAGTTAAGCCATGCGATTCCTTTTATTGCACACAATTAATGAAAGGTGTACACACAAAAAATGGCCACAAATGGACTTTATGTGAATCTATATAAATTTGTTGTGTAATGAGATTTTTGACACTATCAAAATAATACATTTAGCATCAACCTACAATGATCAGTGAAAAATTGAAAATATTTTGCAATGTGCTACTTCCCCTTAAATTGTGCCCTTTTTTCAAAATTATCCTAAAGGTACATCCCATCTATATCTTAATCATGATTAGACAGAAAATCAACTTATATAATCTTGCTCTCAATGTTATTTCAGGACCATCAACAATATAAAATGTTCAAAAATCATGCTACTGCCCCGTTAAACTACATTAGATTAGTAGGCATACACAAATCGTTTAAAGTTGTGATAATTCGTTCATCGACACACTTTGGGATACAACGCTTTGTTTGTTTCGCTGTTAACATTGAAATAACCAGAGGTTTGAAAACAACAAATTAACGGGATTAATTTCATCAAAGGCCCTCCATACAATCAGCATTGCTGTCTATTTTAGTTTTTCCGAATCTTTTACAATCTTTGTCCCTATAAAGACTCTTTTGTTCAAGGTTCTGTTCGGCCTTTATTGTTTGGAAATCTAATTTCTGAGATTGAAATGGGATGACGGTACAAAAGAATGCTACTGTAACTTGCCTGCGTGTTCTTCACACAAAGGTTTTGAGCAGATTATAGCGGTTATTGTGCGCTTTCCGAGGTTTCAAACACAAGTTGGGATTAGGCAAGGAATCCTCTTCTCCCCTGTGTTTTCATTAATTCGTTATTTCTCTCTTGTTTTTAACGTTTATCATCAAATTGGCATTCACTTCTTCCGTTTCATTATCAGTGTTCCATATGTTTTGTCTTTTTGTAAAAGAAAACCGTAAATTACTTAAATGCGCTGTTACTGTTATTGAATTTAAATCGAATTATCTGTATCTAAGAAATGTTTAATTGTATTGGAATATCTTGATGAGATAATGCTGCTGTAAAATTGTAATTTTTTTTGTTTACAAAATATAAAGCATTTCGAGGTGAAAGTATTCATGATATGAATTGATGACATCTCAAATTTATTTACAGCTTTTAATGATCTTCTGTATCTAATTCATCTGTCTGGCGCTTCCAAGACCGTCATAGTCTCACCAACATCGCCAAATATCAACATTGAAACTGTATATATATCTCTCTTGAAATTGCACTTCAAAACTACACATGGTTCTCGTCTAAAATTTATATACATGTATCATTCTTAGATATAATGGGATTTTAAAACAACCGTAATCCAACTTGTACCATTTTTCATCAAAGAATTCTTAAAGATTGTCAATGTGTCGTTTTTGCCATATTACAATAGCTACGATTTGAAAGTTTTAGAGAGCAATCTCTGGATGATAAGTTTTTATAATGTTTCACAATTGACCGTCTTGAATAATGTCCTGTGTCATCCTCGATAAACTAAGACCGATTCCACACTCTAAAAAATAGCTCTACACTATTTTACCACCGGGAATTTTATTCAGAAAATTATTTACTGACAATGGTCAGCCCTACGTTTCACTAAGACGATGGAACTGCTAAACGGACTGTCTGCCATTGGATGTTATTCCAAATTGCCAATACTTCTGATCTAGCCTTTCTGGAGAAAGGATTTCCTTTAAAGGGACACTAGCACGTTTTTTGAAAATTTTATATTTTCAATTTTTCACTGATAATTGTTCGTTAATGTTATTTGTATTACTTTGATAGTGTCAAAAATCTCATTTCACAAACCAATCATCCATAGTCTGAGAACATATTATAAAGATTAACATAAAATCCATTGGAAGCCATTTTTGTGTGACCACCTTTAATTCATTTTGTTTAAGAAAAGGAATCGCATGGCTTAATTTTACATTATATATTTGATTTATTACTGCTTCATTTAGTTTAGATGGGAACAATTTATTTTCATTTTCCTGATATCAACGTGGTACTGTCCCTTATAGATTTTTAATTCGAGTCCCTAAGTTTGTGTCAAAAACTAAGACGTGTCAAGTCCCTGAGCTTTTGTCGAAAAGTAAGACACGTTTTTCCATCATCTCATGTCAAACCCTTGGTTTGGTTGTAATATCCCAGGGGTCATATAGTGCAGAGCATCGCGCATTCGTTAATGATCATTTAAGAAAACCCCTTCGTTTGCATTGGTTATGATGATCAACGGAATTTTGCTTTATGGAAAATCACCTTCTGAATTCTGTGAAAACGACGTTTCGACGAAAATCCTAATGTTGACATTGTTAGGGAAATTCACCATCTACTCTGACCATGTCGACATTAGGATCTATATATATATAGAAACGGCGCTTTCACAGAATAAAGAAGTTGATCATCCATAGAATACTATAAGAATAATCAACGAGTTGCGAGAAATTACGGATTATCTGTCCTGAGTTAATTATTGCGATAAACTCCGAGCTTCAGCTTCAGCTTCAGATAATCCGTAATTCCGAGCACCGAGTTGGTTATTCTTTTTCTTACCCAAGATCATTTTAATGCATCAAACGGGAACAAAAGAGTAACATTAAAAACTACGCACGGCCGGTAAAAACAAATTGTACTCATACGCCATTCATAATGTTGCTCACTATTTCAAGATGGGCGGCTCGAAGTAGTTCGCAAAATACGCTCTAATTTTAATAGTTAATAATTTTGATGTCAGATTTTATCACAAACATAATTATTGTCTATTTAAATTAAAAAATCTATTTATTGACCGCGCACAACCAGAAAGAATAAGTTAGACGTCGTTAGCTTTCGTTACGTTTTACAAGCCTAGCGAGGAATGTTATGACGTCATAGAGCTATGACGTAACGACAGTTCGGCTGGCGACTCTCCCACACAGCGCCGCCTTGAAGATTTGAAATAGTATTTACAGCAAAGAAAACATCATAGGCTCTTGACTTCCCATTAAAAATGTTGTAGTTATGTGTGACTTTCGCAACTTAGGTATAAGATTTGTCATCTATATCTCTCGACTGAAATAGAAGATCCAAGAGAATCATGAATGGGTGTAAAAGAAGTTCCGTCAACCAATCAAATTGCGAGTTATTTTTAGAAAAACTGTTATTCCCATGACCATTATGCAAACTTTAATACCCGGCATATCCTTGCCCGCTTTGGTAAGAATTTTTCTTTTCGTCGTTGTGAGGTTTTGAATTGCATGTGTATTATGTTTCATACTGTCATCACTTAAATTTCTTTTTGTCTCTTTTTGAACGATTATGACATCAACATGTTATATGTTCGTTCAAAGACATTACTATTTTCATAAAGAAATAAAAGCTGATGTGTTGTTATTGTTATAGATTGCCAAATATTAAGTTGTGACGTTAACGTTCATTAAACTGAGAACAAATGACCTGTAAGAAATATGGTTTGAAGAAACAACTTTAATTATCACTTTTGCACTGCAAGATGCATCATTGTGCCGCTACTGTCACCATTACCAATAAAACAATATTGTTCCAATGAGCTGTTTCAACTCATAATGTGTCTCTATTAATTCAATAGTGGGTATCACATTTCTTGAAAAAGTTCTTCCTGGCAACATAAGTTGGGAATTAGGAATTTGAAGATTGATTGCATTACATTCTTTCCCAAAAATCATTAAATGTTGATTGTTTGGTTTGAACTACGATTGTTGGAAAAGAATGATCGCATTAATATGTCAATTGACAGATAGATTATTGTTTATCATTTTAAAAGTTCATATATATCCCAAGGTATGCTTTGTATATAGAATTGTTATTTTCACGAAAAAATAACTTAGATTTGTTATGACGAAAAAACTGGCACACTTCAATATCAAGAATGCAGGTGAATCTATTTTGAAACATGTGATTGTGCAAGTTCAAATATTTAACGTTTAAATTCATTACATTTGATTTATTTGTTATTTCATTTCAAGGACCCTGCAATTCAAACTTTCATAGCTTGATTTTTGTGATACACAAATACAACGGACGGGTTCATTTAGTCTTTCAATTTTGTTTTTTAAATTGAAGAAAAGTGACAATTGTCTCTCCCTTTAGAATTCATCTTGTATCTCTTATAGGTTGTTTTTCCATTGTAAAAGAATTCATATTTTGGTAAAGTTTGTCAAGCAATATCATTGCTTTACTTACTGTGAAAACATTTGAAAGACATTCAACTTTCCCTTTCAAAAAGTAGCGAGACAATGTTGTTACCACATTGCGTTTGAATTTTTCTGGTGTCCAAATCCATGTCCATGTACCCTTTTTGAAACAATTCAATTTTAAAATTTGTTAGTTGTTCCTAAATTAATTAAAAAAATATCAAGCGATTTTCTCTTTCATTTTGATTTATTTTTACCAAAAACCGACACTTTTCTTGAATGTATTTGGTACGTGTGCTCTCCTGGTGAGCAAGCACTGTCTATTATAAGATATAAGTTATGATGTTATGCTAACATCATTTATTTACAAAATTTATAAAGTTTTTACTATATTTTAGAAAATGTGACTGAAAATGACAACTTAAAACTTTGTTGATTATCGTGTACTATCAAGAGATACCAAAGATTGGTTCATTGTCATTGTAAAACAAAAAGACGAAGATATGTAAACTTGATCATTTATTTGGCTGTCATCACAACATCCTTCACTAACGGGAGTCCATGTTCCTTTAAATCCAATACTTTGACACGTAGTTTTAATCTCACGTTATTCAAATATATTACTTCCGGTTCATTAATGTGTTGTTTTCAAGAAAATAGACACTTTCAGGCTGGGGTTCTGTTCTGCGCAGCTGCAAACTGTGACACTTGGTAATGACGTCACAGCATCACGTGACTCAGTGACGTAATGAACGGGATGCCAAAAGTCTCTCCCAAAGATCTTCGTCACCCTGGAATAAAAATGATTAGTTTTTAAGCATTTGCTTCCTTTTTAATGTTTACGATGTATCGCAGTACCTTTAAATGGGCAGTAGCAAGTTTTTGGGAAATTGTATATTTAAAATTTTTCACTGGTAATTGTACGTTAATGCTAAATGTATTATTTTGGTAGTGTCAAAAATCTTACTAACGCAAACCAATCATCCATAGTCAGAGTACAAATGTTAAAGATTCAAATAAAATCCATTGGCGGCCAATTTTGTGTGACCACCTTTAATTCATTTTTTGTAAGAAAAAAGAATCGCATGACTGAACTTTACATTATATATTTGATGTATTGCTGCTTTATTGGTTAAGATACATTGTGTTTCAATTTGAACTATATATATTGATTTTCCTGACATCACCTTATATTCCCCCTAAAACATACCACTGCCCCTTTAAGATGTAAATTTAATGTTAAAAATGTACGACAGTGCCTTTAAATTGTAAATTTAACGTTAACGATGAATCGCAGTGCCTTTAAGATAAAAAAATTATGTTTACGATGTATCGAACTACCTGTATGTACATGAAATGTTGACGATGAATCTCAAGTAAGTATCTTAAAACAAAATTACAATCTTATGACTCAAACATTTGCATTTACAGAAAACCACATTTCTTATACAATTTAATTGTACATACTTTGTTTTTGCGTTCAAAGCTAAATCCCATTTCATACACAGAATGAATTCTTTCTTTATGTCTATGTGTCTGTCCATCTACAATCCCTGAAATATCAATCCTTCAATAGCACAATGCAATCTATTCGTAATTGTATCGTTCAATTGGCAGTGTGTGGTGTTTTATATTGTTGTAATTAATCCCCGGTAGCGACAAAACTCAATAACACGTGCTCTTCTATCCACGGCATATTTAGCATGTAAACATTCATCATCCAGCCGGGTAATAATCCCGTTACTTGCTGATCGCTTGCCTACAGGATAACAATTAGCCCGACAAACCGTGAACAACGCAAACAGCCAGAATAGTAAACGTTTATAAATGGCACTCGTAATGAACTTGTTCGTCTGATCCCTGACCCATTGCTGCCTTGGGAGTTTGAAGGCACCGTGTAATGTTTGACTACCATCTTACGTCGCAAAATAGTCCATTAATTCTTTCTCTTACTCTTCGATATCGTGTCTAGAGTATGTTACACTTCCCTTATTCATAAGCGATTATGTTATTAGATCGCGCTGCATCAATGTCTTGGTTTTTTTTCTACAGGGCAACGTCAATGTCAAGGTCATTTTGGCGTTTTCCTTTCTGGAACCAGCTTGGCTGAAGAAGGGACTATTATTAAAAAAATCTTCTTTAAGTATGACTTTATCCTACGCCGGTTTTGTTTACGATTATGTCATGAATACTTTCCTACAATGACTTTAATGTATTTATTTTGATTTTTTTTCTATTGGTAAAGAATGTGAGGATAAGGTTGTCGCTGTACGTTGATTTTCGGTTTCGGTTTTCAGTTTTTTAATAAGAATTGTTATATTGCTACGTCAACTCTATCATATTAAGAATACACTCAATATATGCGTTTGTCACTGATGATGAGGTCAAGACCTGTTTTGATAGATCCGAGAAAAACAATATTGACCGAAAACGAAGTCAGAGGTCAATATGTGGTTTTGTCGGGTCTATTAAAATTGGTATTGACCGAATTCACCAGTCCATAATTGCTTATTATGTCTAGGTTAAAACACGAAAAGGGAAAAGAAAACTTCAGTCATGAGCGGCAGTTTTGCTTGATTGTTGACAAGGACAGGTCAATGACGTCATGATAACAATAGCATGACGTCATGGAACAACGATTTGACGTCATCGGCTCTATTTTTAGTAACTAAATCAGTCAATATCACTTTTGGTCGGACTTGGGTGGTCAATCAATATCATTCTGTCAACTGTCACGTGACCGGTTCTTGACCAATCGGATTGCTGGAAAATTACGCTCACATATGTCTCAATGTCTGAATATTCCCATATAATACTCGGCGAATTTCAGCGAACGATTAAAACAATAAAATGCAACAATGGATTATCAGTTGACAAGAGAAATGTTATTTGTTTACAGGCTTCGAATTTGATTCTGTCACAAGGTAATTAAAACTAAAATGATTAATAATTTCCAATAAAACATACACAAAATCTTTAGAAAAACACGAAAACATAACAAAGGTTTGTCAATTTCCAATTAAATTTTGAAATAATAATCTTGAATACATCATTATCTCTTAACCAAATAAAAGGATTCATTGATAAAGAAAAATGACGTGAAATGTACTATAAAAGATATTATATCAATTATTCTCGAGTATCTAAGAATGCTGTTACATGTCGATGTCAATACAACAAAATCAATAAGTGCGGTTCATTTGCAGGAGTGACATGATCCTAATATTTGGATAACTTTATTATAATCAGAGCGATCAATTATCCCTATTAATCATTATTTTCCAACCTTTACATCAATATTTAACCACTAGAAAAGAATTCGTGAATAATCATGAAGAAAAGAGGTTTTAAATAGCTATTCAAATGACCTTCTCCTTTCATTATACTTAAACGGGTAGCGATTAATTCTTTGACAAATATAACGATTATTATATCAAATATGAATATGAAAGATTACATTTATTGCTTGAGAGCATTATGTTGATAGGTGTACCCCATTGATCAACCAGTTAAAGAAGAATAGATTTTGGGTGGGCGTGATGTTCATCAACAAATAATATGATTTAACAAATGTACTTCATGTACACTGTGACAAAAAGTATGTACTCCTTTATCCTAATATTGGTATTGGTGTATGGATACACATTCTTTGGTAAAAATAGAAAACTGCTAAGAAAGAAGCGGATGCTTATTTTTATTCTGGTCAAGTGAATAGTATTTTTTCTCAAAGATATTAATAGCCAAAATTGTTTGATTGAAAGAGTATAGAACGTAAGGTTATAGGTCTTGCTCGAAAACAGGTGGGTCATAGTGCTTCTCAATCAGAATAAAGACCCCTACGTAGCTTGACTCAGATCAGAAACTAATTGCGGTACGAGTGATCGGGAAGGATTGTTCTAAATCAGACTAAATCAGACATTTAAGGCACTCTCTCACGTTTTAACAATTTAATTAATTTTATTGTTATTTCATGTAAGATATGATTAAAACGACACGACCCCTACGTAGCTTGACTCAGATCAGAAACGAATCGCAATACGAGTGCTCGAGGATTGGCGAGGAATGTTCCAAATCAGACTAAATCGCACTAAAGGCACTATCTCACGTTTTAAAAGTGTAATTTATTTTAATGTTTTTTATAAAATATGAAAAATCCGAAAATAATTGTTTTCAGGGAATAAAAGTCAATAATTGTCCTCACCTCGGACGCATCCTCCGAGTTCTGAGAGGCGACCCTGTTGAGGAGGAACTGCAGTCTCTGCCACCCGCTCAGTCCACTGTCCTCTCCTTCCCAGTCCTCCATTAGAGATCTGCTGTAGGGAAGCAAATAACAATCAAAAATGTTTTGTAGTTTTCCAAGATTTTGCCATCTTCATGAGCCACTACATCTTCCTACGCAAAGCCTAAAACGCAAGTTTCCGAACTGTCAGTTTTATGCCTTTCTGCTGACCGTTGAGTTTCTGTGCTGGCTCTCTTGCCTTTAGGGGCACAATAGGAAATCAATCAATCACATGAAATAATATAATTTTCATGAGAAGTGAATTGTAACTAAAAAGTTGACTTTTATACTGAAACAAAACTAATCTGTTTATAATACACACATTTGGTCGTAATCCAAAATGACATTTTAGCGATTTCTGGCTACGGCATACCATTGTTGCAGAGTCACATGGCAACGACTGTGACATAACGAAATACCTTGGTACGAGTGACGTCTTCCTTCTTGATATTTTGATAGTGATGACAAAAAAAATTATTTCTCGCCCGTGTAAGACGCCGCAGTGTAATAGTCATACGGCAAAATTAAACTTGTTTAATACAACAATGCAACTATAATGTCAGAATAGTGAGTTGTAGTGACGTCACATGCAAGCGTGTCGTAACAATGGATACTGAGCCGCGAAATGTAAAGTTTCAGCAAATTGTCGGCAAGACTTTAAGGACAAGTTATAAACAGAATATTAAATTCTCATCCATTTTTTTCCAATTTGTATTAAACTCGTGAATAGTTTGGTATCAAACTCGCTTTTGCTCGTTTTATTCCAAATCCTTGACTCGTTTGATAAAAATAGTATTAAATGGAAGGTCGTTTAGTATCCTCTATTGATTACTTGCCCGTTTAAGATATCGCAGTGTAATATTTATGTGGCAATATTAAACTACTGTAATAACAGAATTGTGGTATGGCGTGTCAGTAGTGTGTGGTTGTGACCTCATTGTGGAAGCGCGCCGTCACAATGGCTGCCAACTCGGTGATGATATTTCTCAAAGTGACAAACTCAGGCTCGCGCTTACAATGTGATAAATACAAGAGGCAGAATACTTACTCTTTACTAAGTGATGAGTGAAGGTTGTCATTGTCCGTATTAATCATGGCGGCCTCGGCCCTTTTAGCTGCTACACCTCGGCATTTTGGTGCGAACACAAACCGTCTGAAAATTAGAAACAAAATGCGTGAGGTATCAATACTAAGTGTTCATAAGTTTTCAAGGTATTTACCTACGAGGGCAGTCATACCGAGGTTCATATTTTTCATATGTTGCCCTAGGGCAAAATATCACTTTTTCATTATGAAGTCACGTTATAAACAGTGCTTTGACGTCACGGTTCACATATGACGTTAAAGTCTATACGGGTCGACCGCGGCTATGCTGAGCAGTAGGTTTTGAGGATTTTCTTTATTTTTGCAACTACGGTAACAAATAGAATATCATGTTCGTGCCCATGACATACTATGTTTACCACATTCGTGCCCATGACATACTATGTTTACCACATTCGTGCCCATGACATACTATGTTTACGACACTCGTGCCTAAATATCAGTGTATCTCTCGCTCTCGCTCGGGAAATATCAATATTTTGGCACTCGTGTCGTAAACATAATATGTCATGGACACTCATATAATATCCTCTATTTAATCAGTGGTATTATTGATATCAAAGGGGCGACAATAGTATCGTCACATTATACTTTATCTGTGCATTATTCATCAAAAAGAAATAATGACGTCCGCCAGTCATATGCTATGGATTTACAAATAAAATCAAAATATAACGAGAAGAAATTAGTCTATTGCAATTAGGACGATTTCATATACAAATACCAATAAAATGTCAAACAAATATAACACGAATATAAACTGGATGTCTATTATTTAAGTACATATCTATTGAAAGTAAATCACGAATGTTTGGTTGTTCATTATATTAATGTGAACAGATTTACAAAACATCATAAAACAACCCTTAATACTGTACATTAACAATAATGAATTACCGTCTTAAGACTGATATGATACCATTGGTTTGTAGTAAACTGTCTAGGAAACATTTTATCGCACTTTAAAGCAACTATTTGCTCTATGTCATAGTCAATAGCGTTGTCAAGTTGATTGGTAGGGTAAATATTATAAAGATATAAAGATGTTCTCTGATGAGGTTAAATATTTCATAAAATATTAAATATATATTGAAGTTTTTTTTATTGAAACAACACACCATTTAATGACGTTGATATTTTACATGATAACAATTAAAACGACTTCTTGTCGAGAGAAAGTAAAACAATTTAATAAAAGTAAATGTGAAAGTGTAGACATTTAACTTAAATCGTTGAGATTTTTTTTTTTGTAAATAGAATAAAATGCTAAAATTATATTTGAACAGCATTCGAATATGAATAAGATGAAAACAAAAGGTTGATGCTACTTTATGAACTTGACTAGTGTGAAATTATTATACGCCTTTTTCTGTTAATGTCAAGGAATACATTAATCTCAAATTAATTGCCTTTTTTTCTTTTTATAACAAGTTTTTTTCCAATTTTAAATTGCTTCGTCTTAGAAATGTTTCATGCAGATTAGATTTCACTCGATTTTTTATGGAGTTTTCATCTGCACTTAGGAAATAAGCTAATCCACGTTTACTTATAAAATATGGGCTAAAAAAAATCCCTATCAAACGTGTACTTAAAAAGCACTAACACAATATTGTAAACAAAAGAATCTCGCAAAAGCAAAATAATTGTAAAAATAGATGGTTTTTTTTATTAAATGTGAACGTATTAAATCGTTCGTCACATGCTCGGTTTAGCAACGCGAATTTATTTACATATTTATTAAAAAAGGTGATCACATCAAAATTGATGACTGCAGTTTTCGCTTTGTACTTATTAATTTCTTCTATGGCTAAGGACAATAGTCCGAGTATTAAACTTGACACTATGAGGAAAATACTTATCTCTTCAACTAATATTTAGGAATAAACATTTCGTGAACGAAAATAATTGTTGTTAAATTCATTTATATGATTTTCAATCATATTGTGAAATTAGAACCGAAATTAAATATTTACAATAACACTTCATAGGGTTTATTTACTTCTTTATTCTGCATAAAACAGAGGTTGCTGAAAACTTGTCGAACAGAAATGAAAAATGCTGTTTATAAATTCATTCACAGTATTTAACAGGTGTTGTGATGTTTTTATACAATATTGTGAAATATCCCCTTACGTTTGTATGATAAAAATATTTCTTTCCGTCAATATGCATATGTCTTGTTACAATATATCTGTTTACAGTAGGCAGGGTTAAAGAATACGATTTACAATATCATGGCCCCTACCATGTTAAAGAAGTTGTCAATATGTTACTAAATAGGCACATTTATTGATTTTCACATTGAATCATTCTCTCCCCACATAGGCAGATAGAGTCATGAAATGTCGATCGAGCCTCTGTTCTTACTAGAGCATTTCCGGCGTTCCGGCAGTATCTCCTGGCGGAAAGAAATTGCACAACAATCCATTTTAATTATTTTAGCTAATGACAGGGTTGTTCATATCACAATGCATTTGTCATTTTTGCTTTTCTGATTCAGTAGCCAAAATAATGATTTTAGGACAGCGTCGCTGATTGCACTCCTAACTTTCAAAATCGGCGAATAAGAACAGAGGGTCGATCAGCATTTCATGACTTGATCTTACACTGTGATGAGAGAGAATGTCAATATGTGATCAAAGAGCAACGTAAAGTACGCTAAATGAAAAGTTTATCTTATCCAAGTATGGCTTTAGGATTATATTTAAAATGTTAGTATTATGTGAGTGATAAAAATAATTAATTAATACTTTAAGAGATGGTCTTTAGCTTTATTGCTAAATACTGATATCCTTAGCTTATTTCCACATCGATCAATTTCCTTATTACCATTAAAAGCAACACAAATATCATCACATCGTTATTTGAATTGCCTATTGACGACTAATGAATTTTCAATTAGCTTCCAGTTATCATATTATGACATTAATATGATATTATTCTATAAGTATATAGCTATTGAAATGAGATAAGTATACTGGGGTGAAATGACATTGAAAGTGACATGTGCTAGTGGTGATAGTGCTGGCCTATCACGCCAGAGACCCGGGTTCGAATCCCGGTGGAGACACCAAATATTGTGACCTTAGTCTCATTCTGTGTTGTATCCCTGGGCAAGGCACTTTATCCACATTGCAGTCATTTAATCCAGTTGTATAAATGAGTACCTAGAATAGCTGGTGTAATAAGATTTTCTGCCCCTTTGGCAGCACCGATAGTACAATTCCGTCAGGGTAATAATATGTAGCGCCTTGAGCAACTGCGTAGCAGATGGATCATATGTTCATGATAAGGGGACTATTATATTATGTTTGAAAATGTATGATCATGACTATAATCAAGAAAGTACTTTTCACATTGTCAAGCAAGTTCGTCCCCATAACATGCTTGAATGTACATACTTGTACAGGCGTGATATGTAAAAAAAATATGAAAAGCTGATATTTTTACATTTCATTATTTTTCTCCTAGTGAGGTTATATAATTAATTCCTTTCCCAGGTAGCCTTTGTTACACGTGGGACGCGTTTAAATTGTTAAACAGGGACGCGTTTAAGTTTGAAACTGGGCCCTTTGGAGTGGTTGAAAACAAGAAATAGGAAAATGTTCGAGTCCTAATTGTGTGTTCATTTACCATTTAGTACAAATAGGTATTTGGTTCTGAAGAAAAGGCATTTAAAAATGACAATTTCGAGTACTTTCAAGAAAAAAGTTGAAAGAAATACATTTCTGGGGATAATGATTTATTTGTGAAAATACAATCCGATTCACAATCATTTAGTTTTTGCATTGATATTATCATAGAAAGATAATCGGAACAATAAAAGATAAAGCAGAGAGATAGAAAAATAATCGAGTCCTAAATGTGTGTTCATATACTGTTCAGTACAAATAGGTATTTGTTCATGAGAAAAGGCATTTATAAAGGTCACTAGGTTCATATAGGTTTGAAAGAATATCATTTTCAGATGAAAATATTGTTTGATTCGAAAGAGATGGCATTTGAAAAGACGATCATGCTCAGTGAGGCAACAAGAAACTTTTTTGAGGGGAGTGGGTGGGGGAAATGACCTTTTTAATGTGAAAATACAGTCAGATTCACAATCGGTTTGCATAACGACGTGTGTGAAATAAACATTTAATATATTTAGAGTCATTAAACTCGTTAAACAGATAAGAGTATACACATTTAAAACTTTTAAAAACGAAAAAAGTGATACCATACACTGATGAACAGTAGAGATCTTCCTTCACGAAGGTCGCTTTAATAGGCTTTTAAGCCAATGGTTTCAACTACAGTCAGATTTCGCATAGCAATGTGGTTTACGTGTTCAGCTGGACCAAATGTCAAAACACTTATGTACGACATACGAGGTATATCTTAAGACATACCAACAACCAAAACTATACATGTTTACAGTGATAACAAGTAAAAATAGGGATTCTCCAATGATAAAGCCATTTTTACAGTAAAAAGATAACAAAACTATTCCCAACAGGAAGACCAGATTCATATACGATAATGAATATTTTTGTAAAATGGTGGAAATAAGTCTAAAGGGGGGAAAGTATGATTTTATACAAACTCACAAGGTCAAAAGAAGGTTATTTCAACGTCATTCGCAGTATAGAGTGTGAATATGTACGTTAAGTCGTTTACTTCACCCAAAACTATGTTGTTAACGATGCTTTTATATGCTAGTAATTTTAATAAGCGGAGCTTCTCACAGTATCTTTTCAAACTGAACTCTTAAAATCATGATCGTTTTTTATAACTAGTATGTATTTCTGTTTAAAAACAATTTATCCATAAATATGAAAAAAGTATGATATACGACAAAAAGGTTACAAAATGTCACTTTTCATATCATACCCCTTTCTCTTCCTTCAGAAGCAGATCAAGTCATGTTGATTGAGCCTCGCTTCTTATTAAACTAAATCCGTGGGTTTGGCAGTTTCCCTAAATGTTTTAGCAAATGAAAACGCTTCTCGCATGGACAGGGTGGTTTATATATCAATGTTTTGCCATGATTCAGTAGTCAAAATGATGATTGTAAGTGGCTGATTGCACAACTAACTTTTATTGCCTACAATCAGGCATCTCCCATTCTGCCCACAAATTCGGCGAATTAGAACAGAGGCTCATTCAACATGACTTAATCTGTCTCTGTGGGGAGAGAATGATCATAACTAATGTCTGCCCTCGATCCATATGACATGATATTGACAAGTTATAACCTCTATATACAAGGTTTTGTCTAGATGTATATCACTGTAGAGCAGATATCAGTGTGTACGGATGGAGCTACGGGTAACAACTACACTCATGTAGCAGGAACTACAGTCAATTTTCATAGAATTATTAATCGGTTTATAAGTTAGATAAACCATTACTTACGTGCAGTCGATCTTCCTTGACTGTACTAAACACGTTACTGCGACGAGGAGGAGTCCCAAAACGATCAGAACTCGCTCGTAGGATGTGCTGTGTGAGTGGCTCATACCTGTAAAGAATGGGTCAAAGGTCATTGACTCATTGTCATAGCATAGTCACACAGGCTATAGGTGAATTCGTAGACCAGACGGGTTCGTAGACGGATTCGTAGACGGATTGGGCGGTCGATTCGTAGACGTTCGTAGACATGAGAATTATAAAGAAACTTTATATTATAACCATTACTTAAGAAATATTTGAATGTCAGCATAACAAAATGAAAGCACAAGAAACGCTATAATAATTAAAATATGTAAGAATTTTCAGTAAATGTAAATCATATCCGTGTTTGTGTTATCTCATTTGGCCAAATAAATAAAATAAGGGAAGTGAAATATATATTATTTTTCACTTTAGTTCGAACCATTACTACAACATCACAACAAACTTGGCTTTCTTTAGTGTCACACAAAACTTTCTTTCTTAAGTGTCACAAAAAACGTGACAACTTGGCTTTCTGTAATCGCTTATAGCTAAATAAGGAAAGTGATATTTCATTACAAAATCACATAATGCTGACACGCAATATGCATGCATAGTTGAGAAAATGATGATTGTAATAAATGTAATCACGAAAAATGTTCACAAAACAAAACAAATACCATTATGTGTTGATCTTGGAAAATCTTTGATTTTTACAAAAGTGAATATCTTGAAATTCGCGTTCCTGTATTTCTAAACTATTGCATCAATTCATAGAGTGTGGGGATATTTGAAAATCCCGGCCCCGAATTAAACAAGCAGTTGTGCTTCCGCTGCATGGACACCGAAATCTGTTAACATTAGACCCCCGTCAATGCTTTCTCTAATGACGTCATTTGTTGTTAATAGCAAAGGTCAGCATTTCGGTACGAAAATATGCACACATGAGATTGGACTGGTGTGTTAAGATGTCGTCGACAACTTTTAACTTGGACATATCACTTATGTCATAGTCAAACCATGGTCTTACACTAAAGCCTTCAGGCTATTTGCTAGTCGACAATCGTTTACGATTCAAAGCAGAAATCTCATCCGAAAGCTTTTGAACTGTTGAAGTGTTATTTAAGGGCAAAGTCTGCTGTTCGCGGTTCATCGTCAGTCGTCATGACTTTATAGTAAAGATAATCTATACTTTAACACGCCTGGGTTTTTTTATCAGGAAATTTCGATCTAAAATGATCTTCCCTTAGTGGTGAGAATTGCTCAATATCATCCTTATTAAATTAAAACTAGGGCAAATGTTCCCATTCTAGACTCATGCCCTGGATTCACAATATACTTGATCAGATAATTGTATTACCTCCCTTTGAAAATGATGGATAAGTGCACGTTAGATTCACATTAAAGTCCCTTGTTGTCTTGGAATAGCGTACAAAAAAAAACAAGTGCATCAGCGCTTACGCAGTATGACCCTTTTTATCAACTTTTCATATACCCTGCTCATGTAATTTTCCACATCTTATTTTTTCTTTAGGTGTATAGTTGATTATTTGACATTATGCAGTGATTGTAGATATCAGTAGTATTGAATTTTACCACTTTTGTAAGTAATAATTCATGTCAAAAGGTATATGACCCATTGCAGTTATTTCTGACATTTCACAAAACCCTATCAAATTTTCAAAAGTTTTCATGCAAACAGATCATTCGTGAAAACAGCCAAAGTTGATTGATTCTTTAATTCAAACTTAATTTAACTTGAAATGAATTTTTTTAAATCAAAACAATTGATTTTGCATTAAAATCAAATATAATTAATCGACATTATTCCAATTATTTTCCTAAGATCGTATGTAATCATAAATGCATATATAACTTGAATTGGACACCCCCTCTTAAATAACCTGCAATAAGATACGTACTGTTCCCAAAATACGACTTGTCTAAATAAGTAAAATAAAACAAAACTAAAAAAGTTTGTAGTGAAGCATACATCAAATGAGGAACCAGAAATGGACGCAATAAGAATACAGATCTCCGATTATCATAGATCAAATATACATAGAGTTTTTTTAATTGATTAAATTTGTAAAGTCGATAATTGATGCCAATCAACTTCCTAATTATTCCAAAGTCGTTATTGATTCTGAACCCGCCTCTCTCTGCGTATCTTTTTATGGAGAAGTTCTAAGCAAGCTGCCATTCACTAACTCTATCAGATATCACTATTACCCTCGTCACTCCAAATGTCTATCGGGATCAAGGATTATAGCTCTCATTTGTAAAGGTTAAAAGAAGTCAACGACAAACTTACATACTCAGTAATTTGTCTAAGGTCGAGGTCACCCTAAAATAGAAAATGAGGAAACTAGTGTAAAAATTGTGTACAAAGAAAAAGTTGGAAAATACAAATCAATAAAAAAAAAATCTTCATTGACAGAGGGTGCATGGAAAGTATGAGAGGGAGGAGGGAGAGATGAGGGACCAACTTGAGACAGAGGGAGAGGGCGGCGTAGAAGTGGCAAACAATAGGGAAGATAAAGAATTTGGAAAGACAAATGAACGGAAACATTGAGAGGGGGGAGGGGGGATTGTATAACTACATTGTGCATACTTTACAAAGAAGTAAGAATTAGCTTAAAGCAAAATGCATTCTTATTTCTTGATAAAAGTACGAAATTCAAATAGGACGGGGGTATATATACGTGAATTTACTTTTGAACTTATAAAGAAATAGTTGTAAATGTAGAGACAAATTCCTTAAAGGGGCAGTAGCACGTTTTTTGATAATTTTATATTTCAAATATCTCAATGATAATTGTAAGTTAATGCTAAATGTATTATATTGACAGTGTCAAAAATCTCATTACACAAGCCAATCATCCATAGTCAGAGGACGAAGTATGAAGATTCACATTAAATCCATTGGCGGCCATTTTTTGTGAACACCTTTAATTCATTTTGTGTAAGAAAAAGGAATTGCATGGCTAAGCTTTATGTTATATGTTTGAATTATTACTGATCAATTTAGTTTCAATACATAGTCTTTCAACTGGAACCATTTATTTTCATTTTCCTGACATCACCTTATATTCCCCCTAAAAACGTGCTACTGCCCCTTTAATATAAACATCAAAGGAATGAACGGCACACAAGGAAGGGAATCTATCCAACGCTTGAAAGAGATAGATATTCACGGAAGTCTTTTTCTTATCAGCATTAAATTTGGATCCTGGGACAAAAAACCTTAAACGTACGCCCGCGACCCCGTTTTAGATATCAGCAAAAAATTAACTGCTCTACATAGCAAACAGGCGTTAGTTGGAAACATAATATACCACTGGGGGCCTTGCCTTACAGAGTGATCGCCCCTTGGGACCTTGGGTTGAATTGGAACTCCAGCATAGTGATCGTTGAAAAAGGAGAAGTTATAGAGATGTTTGGATGCGACCAGTAACAAGTCTCATGTAAAGTCCCAGTTGGTTGTGTTTATGTGCCGGGGGTACAAATATGACCGACTTTATAGATTAAACAATTCAATGATCGGGCGTGGGAGAGAGTTATCGCGTGGGGCTCCCGTAAATCGCGCCTCAAAATTAATCGATTGTTGTTATCGTTGCGTATGTTTAAGACCCATGCTGTGCATTAAACACTCTCTTGCTGCTATTTGTTTGCATAAATACTTGAGTTTACCCTTCTAGGAAATTGGTTGAATTATAATCTTCACACATTTTCTTGTTATTTTACTCTAAATGTCAATTGAGTTGTTAAACGTTTTCCTTATACTTAAAGAGACCAACGCCTAGATATTGACATTAGTGTTAGCAGGATATTAACTATTTCATATTCCGATGCGAATTCGTACCATAAAGCTTTATTTGAAACACCTTAACAAAATTCTTATTTGATTAAATTGTCAATTTACACAATGCAAAAGAGGTTTCTTTCACAAAATGAATTTAAGGTGTTCATACAAAAATGGACGCTAATAGACTTTATGTGAATTATCATTTGTTCTCTAACTATGGATGACTAATGAGATTTTTGACACTATCAAAAGCATAAATTTACCATTATCGTACAATTATCAGTAAAAAAATTAAAAATTTTCCCAAAAGTTGCTACTACCCCTTTAAAATATAACCATCTTAACACTTATCAAGTACATTTATATGAGGGTCCCTCAGTCTATCTATAGGAATAAATTAATATAATCCCTTAAAAAAATTACTCGATAATTGTAACGAAAAGCAGCGTATTGTCCATTTTTCTAACAAATTACCAGTAATAACGAGACCACAATGTTGGTTTATTCGATTATGTCATTCACAATTAAAGCAAATGCAATCAACCAGAAAAACGGTAACTCAATAATCCTAATATGAATCAATACTTATTTTTGTAACATTTGACCTGGTCCTTCCCTATGAGATACTGTCGCTGTAAACAAAAAATATCAAAATTTAACCTTTCTAAAGTTGTCTTAACGTCCCACTACGACGCATTTCTCCGACACATTTAAAGAAGTTATTGTCATGGTAATTCATCGGACTTAAAGACGTTCCATACTTCTATTTGTGCTGATTCTCATTCAAATCACTCACAATGTCAATGGACCTACGTATGTATCCTAAACGACTGAACTAACAATACATGTTATTATAGTTTTAAATGAATCAGTATTGTACAGAAGCTGAAATTTAACTGTTGTCTACATTAACATGGGACGTTTTCCCATGTTAATGTAGACAACAGTTAAAGGGGCAGTAGCACGTTTTTTGAAAATTTTATATTTTAGGGTTTTCACTGATAATTGTACATTAATGCTAAATGTGTTATTTGGATAGTTTCAATTTTTTTTACACAAACCAATCATCCATAATCAGAGAACAAATTATAAAGATTTACATAAAGTCCATTGGCAGCCATTTTTGTGTGAACACCTTTAATTTATTTTGTGTAAGAAAAATTAATCGCATGGCTCAACAGCTATAAGACAGACTTTGGCTGATAAATATCTTAAAGGGACAGTAGCACGTTTTAGGGTGGATGTAAGGTGATGTCAGGAAAATGAAAATTAATGGTTCCAATTGAAAGACAATGTATTCAAACTCAATGGAGCAGTAATAATTCAAATATGTAACGTAAAGTTTAGCCATGCGATTCCTTTTTCTTACACAAAATGAATTAAAGGTGTTAACACAAAATGGCCTCTCATGGATTTTATGTGAATCTTCATACTTTGTCGTCTGACTATGGATGATTGGTTTGTGTAATGAGATTTTTGACACTGTCAAAATAATACATTTAGCATTAAGTTACAATTATCAGTGAAAATTTGACATATAAAATTATCAAAAAACGTGCTACTGCCCCTTTAAGGACAGTGGCTTGTCGAGGTATGACAGAACAGCCTCTGTTGACAGAGAGAAAAAAACGTGACTCTACAATTCAATTTGGTCATTATTTTGACATGATAGTTTTCAGTCTTTTCATCTCAAAGAACTACATCATTGATATTTCTCAGAAACAGTCTCGACATCTCAAATAACTACAACATTGGTAGTGTTTGACATTCGTAATTGACAGAATACTTTATGTCACATAATACATTCACATCTCATATGTAGTGTACAGCTTCATCAAAAAGTTGGTTCACCCTCCCACGTAGTTTAGTACATATATCATTTGTGTTGACTTTGCGGCATTTTCACGGCTATGGCTTAAGCAGAAACGACGGTTTTGTGGTTTTGATTCGGAAGTGACGGTCGAGTTCACCATTTGAATCAGTTTCAGTGATAAGAGACATATAAATCAATCAAATTCATGCTATAAACATTCTATCGACGAATCGATGTTAAAATGTTTCAAATATAAAGTAAATCGGTAATCTGAAAATCGATCCATTTCTCTCTTGTCCATTGGAAATAGAAAGATATACATTACAGAAAACAATACCCCCTCCCCTATACTATAAGCTAAAGGGCGGACAGCCGCCTTTTCTAATTTCTAGTCTATATCCAAAAAAATTCCCAATGTCATCAGCTGTAACACACTGCCTATTCTTTATCATTAGGTTTCTACTAAATATCAACGGATAAAGATTCTCACATTCTTGCCAAAAATCTAGCCAAGACAGAAGTCCTTGACGTGACTCAGCAGAATTCGAATTCTATCTCCTAATGCACTTTGATTGTCAAACAAAGTATTGAACTCCTTGTTTGAAATTTGGCCAATCAGAGGCACTTCCGTCTAGTGTTGCTATCTGGCGAGAACTTTGAAAATGTAATGCTTGTCTGTTTAGGCTATTTATTGTAGAGGGGATGGGATATTGTTAAAAACTGATGTCATCTAACCATGTTTTAACATTGATTATTTTCAATTTCCTGTGGTTTTGCCTGACGATTTAATGAAAAACTTTGAAATTATTATTTCAAAGAGGGTGAAGACGACTAAATTATGTGGACGTCCAAATTATGTGAAATTATTATTTCAAAGAAGGTGAAGTTAACCAAATTATGAGGACGTCCAAATTATGTGAAATTATTATTTCAAAGAAGGTGAAGACGTCCAAATTATGTAATTCAATTATCCATGTGCTTAAATTCTACGATTGATGAACACGCTTTTGGGATGCAGCACCTCTAGTACTGTGACATACTTGAACTGATGACAGCTCAGACAGTGAATGAACAGTATGTATTTAGGCCAGTTTCGGTCTGTCGATTAACTATTCCCTACTATGAAGATTACAGTCACACCGTCTTTTGATCAATGAGTCAGACATAAAGAAGCAATTAACAATGTTCGTTAACATCAGGCGCATTAAAAGTAGATGTACCGATTCTTACTAGTTGTCTCTTTCTTCCAAGTGATGATATATTTCCGTCTCAGACATTATTTCTTCATGCCATTACAATTAAATATTAATGCCACTCTGACCATTTTTAAACAATTTGTTATAAAAATGACTTAAAGATTTCAAAGCGAAATCCGAATCTAGTAGTTAAAACGCATTCATATATAACTGATATTTCTCAGTGTGTCATTCTTAACAATTTGTTATATAAATTATTGAAATATTTCAAAGCGAAATCCGAATCAAAGAAGTTAGCATTCATATAAACGTTGAAATCTCTCAGTGTATTCACTCTCATTGCTATGTATTTCTTCAGCTAAATACGTTAACAAATTATTTTTTAATTTGTTTGAATTAGAAAGTACACAAAAAGGATTAAAGGGCAACTTTAGCAAGAAAAGGTTTCAATGTGAGCAGCTGAATCGTTGAGTTCTTGGTTACAAAAGTAGGAAGCAGAATCGTTGATTTGAAGTTCTTGGTTACAAAAGTAGGAAAAAGGTTCTTGCGTCAGAGTGGTGTAACTGATCCAGAAATTGGGGAATGTTGTTTTGTATGAAAACATGATAACCACAAAACCTTTTAAAGCAAGCGAAATCTGAGACTTGGCCTTTTACATGAATAAACGCTAAACTACTCTTCCATAAGAAAACCGGGGAAAGTGTATCCCCTTAACTCACCCCCGCTACTTTTGATTTGAACTTGAATAAATACTTCTAATATTGCGATTTCGTCTTTATTCAAAACTGTTAAGGAAACTATTGGACTATGTTAAAGGACATCGAACAAGAACTCACAGTATGACAAGCCGATTGATCATGGCTGACGAAAAGGGTAATAAAATGATTAATCGTTATGGATCTGCCCTTGTGATGGATCAGTCAAGTAATCCATAATTTTGTTTTACTTGAGTTCCATAAACATTTAACCAGTCTGTCAACGTTGGGGCGAACAACTGCAGGGAAATCATTCTATAAAAGTGTTAATGTTTTAGTTATTTCAAAATGTTGACTCATTTTGCAGTTTTATAAGGTTCACAGAGTGCAGTTATATATATAATTTTTGTTTTAGACATTTATTATGTTTCAATTGAAAATTTAAAATGTTTATTTGAAATCCATATAAGCAATGTTTATTGTCCTGTTAAGAAATTTCAAAATTTATGTATGATAATATTACGTCATAAAGAAAGCTGGATTGGTTATTGGATTACAATGACATCATTGTCTTAAAAACTCTCATGATTCTGTTAAATTCTAGTTCACAAAATGAAGTTTTACAACAAAAATGAAAAATAATAAAATATTATATTCATGGACTTTTCTCTACAGTGTTAGGACAGTGGACAGGGTTAGATCAGTTGTAGTTTGTAAGATAACTCATCCAGTGAAACAATGACAAGAGAGACTGTCCTTATACAATGTGAACAGTAGGTCAGTTTTGGCTCAGTTCTGACGTGTATGGTCAAAAACGAAGAATTAATAGAAGAAAAGCTTTTACCAATTTTAATCAGAATCATGTCCTAAAATTCTAATATTCATTTTCGAAAATGATTTTCTGGATCCAGAAATCTTCGATTCTCGCAATTCTGGTCAAGTGTATTCTACCATATCAAGAATTCAAGAACCCGAACTACGAACTTTGACATCAGACGTTGATCGTGTTTACCGACCGGTTGCTTCTATAAGGTTAAGCAAGTAGTCGATGTAGTCAAGTGCCGTGTAGGCCTATTAGCAGCTGATGACGACACGAGGGCCCTTCTTATATTCTCGAGCTCTCGGCAGCGCTTAATCAGCTCAATCGGTGTCGCGAGTTGAGTAACACAGCTTAGACATCAAAGCGCCGTTATCTTGTTGTGGTCAAATATCATGGTCAAGACTTTCCAATGTAGGATGAAAGGATCAACTATTGGCCGGAGTCTGAGTGACCACTGTTGATCGTCATAACCTCCTCCTTCTGGACACTCATCCGCAGTGAGAGACGGACCGAAAATATTAGATGCTGGCATGACCTTCACATTCTTAAAGGTTTTGACCTTCACCTTTAATATGTGTTAGCCTTCATGTTGATAGCCTTCAGCTTGATGTGTTGTTGGCCTTCACCTTGATGTGTTGTTGGCCTTCGCCTTTAATATATTGTTGGCCTTCATCTTGATATCTTGTTGACCTTTTCCTTGATATGGTGTTGGCCTTCGCCATGTTATGTTGTTGGCCTTCACCTTGATATGTTGTTGGCCTTCACCTTCATATGTTGTTGGCCTTCACTTTGTTATGTTATTGGCCTTCACCTTGATATCTTGTTCGCTTATGGCATTTTCCTTCATCAACGTCAAGTTCAGTTAAGTGCTTACATTTATCAATAATATTGCTTACCATTTCGAGTTTTTTAATTGAGAAACTAATTATAGTATAAGCATTCTTTTACACGTGATTTTCAAAGCTTTCAATCTGTTTGTTTTTATTTACAATCCTAGAAAGAAGAAACGATGCAACCCAAAAATCCGACAGGAATCAACCGAATCATATTGTCAATTTTCAAAAATGGTTTCTCATTTGCACATTACCATGACGGCACTCCTGACTTTTAAAGGGGCAGTAGCTCATGTTAATGGCGAATATAAGGCGATGTCAGGAAAATTAAAATGAATGGTTCCAATTGAGAAAAAAACTATTAAAACTAAATGAAGCGGTAATAAATCAAATATATAATGTTAAGTTCAGCCATGCGATTCCTTTTTCTTACCAAAAACGAATTAAAGGTGTTCACACAAAAATGTACGCCTTTACAGAACTATAACAAATACGAATATTTTTAATTTGTTCACTGACTTTGGATAGTTGGTTTGTGTAATGAGATTTTAACACTATCAAAATAATACATTTAGCATTAACGAACAAACATCAGTGAAAATTGAAAATATAAAAAATTTCAAAAACGTCCTACTGTCCCTTTAAGCATACATTCTAGGATTGAGCATGTTAACCTTGTTATGTATCTGATACGCTTATATCACACAGAAATATTGTAAGGACTATATATGTCCTGATATCTATCAGTTTGTTCTTGTATGACTGACATTATCTTGGGATCAACTAGCCGTAAAGACGTCACACCAACAGCTTTCTAAGAGGCAGTACAACAATGTACGTACTTCATTAATTGTTCAATGCAACTTATTGATATTCACATCGCCTTTTGATAGTTGCAGGTTAAGCGATAACAACTTTTTAAACCTGAAAATGCAGATTATGATCATATGCCTATTGACAATATGGAATGTGGTTCTTCTTATTGGTGAAAAATGTTCAGTAAATTGCTTGATAATGTCTTTCCTAACCCATTAAGACATATTTTGTCAGGGTAACGATAATCTGTATTCATGCACAGCAAATAGTCATAAGAAGCTAAACGTATCATCTTCGATATTGACAGTTCGAATCAAATATGCCACATGTACATTCATCCGTAAACAAAGGTAATTGAACAAATGTAAGTTAAATCTTGCAAAATTCCTTAAATATGTACTTGAGTGTATAAAACAAAAAAAATATCTCTGTAATATTTTTTTGTAATCTCATTTGTACTTTGGGCCTTTCGACAAATAAACATCTTAAATCTTGAAAACAATATGTTAAAACTTCCCTTGAGGTTGAAATTGTTTTCCAACCATACATTGTTCCTGCAGGAGTGATTATTTACTGTTAAAGTAGTGAAGATATTGGTAAGTCTGTCATCCAGACCCTAGAGAAAAAAATATTCAAATGACAACATCCCAGTCTAGAAAAGTATAGCAAGTCTAGATTTATCAGCTCTAGGTTAGAAGTTAAAGCATCTTTTTTTTGATAGTACATGAATTGTTTAAAAATGTTGTCAATATTGAAAAAAATACTTCTGAGACTAAATGGTAGTCAGGATATTGGTGTGAAGTAATAGTCACAAGCACAAATTGAAATATCTTCCTCTCTGATGTGCTTCAGAACTAAGGAGACATGTTTCTGCATCCTGGAAATTAGTTAGCACTCGGTGTACTAACATGCTGAAGCAGCTTCTGGAATCTTTGATCAATTCGTTATACTTCTGGATTAGGAATCGTTGGTCAATTCGTTATACTTCTGTATTAGGAATCTTTGGTCAATTCCTTATACTGCTGTATTAGGTCGAAGGGTCAGAGGCTAGTTGGAGATAACCGAGTAGAGATAACCGAGTAGATAGCAGATTTATAGTTTGTAGAGTTATCAACTGTCAAGCAGGGAATCCGAAGTTGGTTAATTTGATGTAGATAACTATAATAAGGGTTTAGAATATCATGATCGAACGTCAAATGCAGTGTAGGTATGTTGTAGTCTAGTTTTATGAATTTTGTAAAGTGGCTGTGAAAGATTACAAATTAAGACTTTTGGTCTCCTCTAAAAAATATGATCTAGTGATTGCATAGTTCATTCATTTACAGTTTTCTTTTATTACGTTAATAAGATATCGTTAGGTCACATTTGTGATGTTATGGGGAAGAAAGAAAACATATATTATTTAGTGGTGCTTATTTGACATCTTATCAACCATTCTCGTCTCATTAAGGCCATGAAATTGATAATTCCGAAGTTTTTTTAATTAACTGGTCAATTGCATAAATTAAGAAAAGGTATTTCAGGCGTATAGACTTTACTTTGTAAGCTTATGTTGTAAATATTCCCAAAGTCTAGAGTTAACTTTGTTCATTGGTGTTGGAGTTGGTAACAAAGAACAATGGAACATTTAAAATAGAAACACGATCTTTCTAAAAGAAATAACGCGAAAAACGGCGTTGAAGAAATCTGCCGATGTCAAATCGAATTGATATACCATGGAATATAGTGTAATTTGAACATAACATGAACAGAAGAACGAATGCGGTTTTAGGAGTTCAGCAATCGGTCATTGTCACAGAAACTGATGGCAACATGTAACACTGCGAGTTCGTTCAGTAATGGTTATTTGCGCGCCACCTGGTGTGATATGTTAACAACATTAACGTGGTCAGGGTAAATAACTCGTTTGTTTATCACGAGAGTACCACAATAAATAATGTCGGTCCTTAGAAGTAATTACACGGTCCTCCGATTTGTGTTTGACCAGTCTTAGCCAGGGGCCACTTTCTCTGCCATTATCATTTCATATGACAGATGTTCGATAGGGGCCAGACAACGAACACACATATGGAAAGCTATGGATTATTATGACTGTGCAGTTATGAAATGATATTGAGGAACCAAGAATGTAATCGGGCGACTTAACAAGCAATAGATATGACGAATTGTGTATGAAAAAATATGAAATTAATATTCTCAACGACAAAAGCGTGAATGTGGCTGAGACAGTGATATTTATTTTCTCCGTTTATTGGTCTGATTGTTGAATGTGCAGACAAAGACATAATAATCTCAAAATGTACAAACATGATCGTCTTCTAGGTCAATGTACTATGTCAGATATCTAAAATTTATCATTTCACCTAGTAAATAACAATATCATAAAATTGCATACCTTTATTTATCAATAACGTCTGAAGCATCATTTACATCCCTTATTTCAGTCTAGTCCATCAGACAAGATTTTCTTGATAATTTATTTTATATATGTTTAATTTGTTTATATGTATGTCACTTCTAAATTGCCTTCAATTCTCCTTAGTCTTACACTACGGTTCGAAGTGCTTTACAATATAATCTTTAGAACAAGTTCCTCTTCATTCACTTTGTTAAAAATTACCTACGTAACTCATAAAATTCTAAAGACATAGCTTAAAATATAACTTAGTAGAAATTGAATATCTTTGAACTTCACTGAGAAAAACTTTTAATCTAAATGTGAATTTTATTACATAAAACGTTAAATAACCAGACAATCAGAAAAACAATGTTAAAAATCGTCATAAATTCTTATATCCCACGTTAATTTCTCGGTACATGTTCACTATAGAATAGGACTCTTAAAAGGGATATACTAAAATACAATTATATAAGATGCTCATATTTTCACCCTGAAAAATCATCAATCCAAAAAAAAATAATTTCCGTATCAATTCTATTCAATAAAGAATAAATCCTGAACTTTTGAATATTATGAGTATGTATCAAGTACATTGCTTTGATAATTGAAGCTCCTTTCCAAAATATCCCTCTAATACCAAGTCTTTGAATAATATTAAAAAGTGACATTTATAAAAAAACACGCAAAGTGGTCTCATTCGAACAGAGGTTGGATGACGATAATATGACTTGAGCTACATCTGTGAAGTGAAAATGACCGAGTCCATGGCATCCTCGTTGACCAAGGGCTAAATGTTCTTATTTTTTTCACTATTCACCCAATTGAGTTTTCAAATTTCATTTTCTCAAATTACATCACCTAGAATCTCGTTATGAACCAATAACAATAAGGTTTGATACGATAAGATTAAAATAAGTATGTGCTGACTTCGACTTAAAAAAATACGTTTCAGCACATGTTCGGAAACTTGAAATTTCAAAGGAAAATTTTCCTCCTGATTGGCTATGAACACAAAAGTATGAGCTAAAAAATGAATTTCAAGTCAAATTACGTAAAACCAAAGTCAAGTGTAAACGTGTGTTACACATTCACAGGTCATATCGGCGTATAAGCTTCAGTGACTCACTCTAACAAGGGCTGGTAATATCGGTACATATTTTCTGATAAAAAATCCCAGGGGTGTTTTCATGACGAGAATCGGAAAATATGGCCTTGGTGAAATTTTATCCGAAATCAATTGAAAATGAAGATCATTAGTGAAAGGCTTTTAGTCAGATTGACATTTGAATGTCAGAACTGTCTGAATTAGTATCGTGGCTTTCTTAAACTGATTCCGGCAAGAAAATCAAATGAACAATTCATGACCAGTCTATGGTTTTATATCACTTGCGACCTTTGTATGAAGTTCTTTCGCATACATAAAACTACCAGCAAACTACTTACGGTGTGAAAAACGGACACAAAGTAGCTTTATGACATTGTCGTAAAGAAATATTAGGTTTTACATTTTGGAGATTTTTCCTTTTTGTTTCGAGGTTCATGAAATCGTTTAGACAAAAATCGAATGAGATGGGATGGGTGTTAGTTTTAATTTCAAAATCAAATTAAACTATCATTAATAGCATTTCATCTTTGACAAGAGTATGACTTGGCAATATGTTATTCTGCTTGATGATATTAACTATATAAGTATAAATACAAACGAGTTGTATTCTCTAAAAAGTCGTGGCTTCCCTCATTTCATAGATAGTATTTAACATTTTTTTTTAAAGTAGGATCTTTCCAGATGTCAATGTATACATAACACATACATGCCATAAAAGTTTTCAAAACATCGTTTCATGATCAAGAAATTATGCCTTTTAGTCTAAATTTTACTCGAAGATGCCAAATTCAATTACATTTTCTGGTTTGAACATATCTAAGCTTCAAAAACAATTATATGTCCTACTCAATATAAATTGTGTTCTAATATGTTTGGAATAGACGATTTCTTACCTGATAGGTTTCCTTAAAGCATCCAACAAAACCATCAAAGTTTACGAATTTTAATGCCTCAATTTAGCCGTCAGAAAACTCGTTTATAGTAAACCTAGAGACGTGAATGTATTTGATAATGTCTGTGCCAACGAGAGTTAGAAAGAGCAACTGTCTGATACGCCAGTCCTAGTTAGCTAATAGCAAAACGGATATCAAAATTCAGTAAGGCATTCACGATATTGTATATATCAATAAATACAAATTCAATTAATAATTCCCAAAAGAGTTCCCTTCAGGATCATATGTCGACTCTTCATTCAAAGCAACTTTCGTTGAGATAACTTTAAATCGTTAATGGTTTTAGTTTTTATTAAATATGAATGGTACATGTTCTGTTGCATTATACGTTAGAAGCGTTTGTATCACATTTCTTGCAAATCGTAGGATTACAAGCAATCAGTCAAATTGCTTTTCTATATCTATTATAGTGAAATTCCTTTTCTCATTGCATGGCAATAAATTTGATTAATTCTCGTTTGTTTGACAATAAGTAAATAAAAGGTAAATGTCAGATTATAGATAAATATACATATTCAATTAATCGATGCAAAGAATACTAAACCCTAAAATGGAAAGGAATTTAACAATTTCCTTCTTTCAAAGTTCAGATGCCGATTGGTTGAGTTATTCGGAAAGATCAAAATTTATAAACTGCTTAGATTTGTTTTAGACTGAAACCCACGTGAGGCATTGTAAATAATGATAGTGTTAGGGTGATCATCTTTTAGAGTATTCTTTTTGAAAGCAACAATTTCCCTTAAGACAGAAAAATATTAGCTTTAGAAAAATGTTAGTATAAAACTAATTAAGTAGTTCTTTATATTGATTTGGGACGCGTTTATATTTCCCCATTAAGAAAAAACGTTTAAGAAACAAATTCAGCATCTTCTTCAATAAGTAATGGGGGATTTGAAATGAAAAGTTTGTAAAGTATTGAATGCTACACATTACAATGTGATTCTTATCAACAAATCCATTTTTATTAAACGGCAGTTCGTTTTGTCAGTTATCAAAGACAAATATGCCACAGATTACACAAACAGACACAAACAATTTTGAAGAAAATTATTTGACATATACTCAAAAGACGAAAATGGGCAAACCTGGTCTGTCTCAGCAACAAAAGGTGAGTGAGTTATTGTTTAGCGCCGCTTTGGCAATATTTTTTAGTTGAGTTGTATCAGAGAACAAATTGCCAAGGCACGATGAACAACATCAGAAAGAAATTTAGAAAAAGAGGAAATGGCTTTTCAGAGTTATTGCCAAAGTTCTGATAACCAAAAAGTGAAAATTAATGTCAAAAGTGGAAACCACCATAATATGTCTTACTATTAAGGAATAAATTGATAACAAAAAAGTGAAATGTTATGTCAAAAGTCGAAACCACCCTAATGTGTCGATGTCATACTATCAAGGAACATATTGCCCAAGTTGTTATAAACAAATCTTGCAGTTCTTTGAAAATAAATAAAAATATTCAGAAGACGAAATCGACTTACCTGAATCTGTCTTAGTCCCGTGTGCGCGTGTCTTGAGAGGGGGGAGTGTTCCTTGGCTCGTTCTATCTCTCCCCTGCTCCAAAGTAAGGACCGATTGAGACGCACAGTCGACTATATATCTCCCACGCCCACCAAACCTCCTTCAGACTTGATACTAAGACTTGATCGATCACACCACGATATTCCCTTACAAGATCCTACCTGCAGATTCCTAAGCCCGTTTTCCTATCCCACACCCTACAAGTGAATCGCCTTATGACGCCGACCAACCACTGACTTGAGGTCTATAGGGCGATCATTGATTGGCTGAAATGTCTTGTAGGGACGTTGGACCCCTACCAATTAAGCTTTTATTCAATGCGTCTCTATTTGCAGTTTTGTCAATATTTTGTTGATTCTGACATTTTGGTTAAAGGTAAATATGAAGACGGGCGTTTTGGTATCAAAGGTAAATTTGAGAATTGGAGACGTGATGTTCCAGACTGTTCCAATCGATTGGAACAATTCTTGCAGTTACAATCAATGGTTTTACAAGTGTTTCTTTAACGGTGTTTTCAATTCCTGTACGCAATGCAGTTTAATTTTTGAAAGGTTTGAAAAAGGGAGAGTATTGAATATGAATGAGTCCGGTAATTTTAGTTCTTTCATAAAACTGTTAGCGAAGACATAAAGTTTTCGTTTTTACGAGTGAGGTGGCAAAACTAATTATCATATATATTGATATGAAGTGTGTTAAATGAGAATGCCCATAAAACAGACATTTCATATTCTCATAAGATTTGAAATTTCAATTTTATATTTAGTTAGAAAGAATGTACAAATGAAGAAATTGATATATGTCGTAATAAAATATTTTAACATACAACGTTTCTAATCGCTTTACAAAATTAATATTTTAAAATTGAATTGTAATTAGGTTATGCAAGTTCGGAACATTTTAATAGTTAATGGATATTCCGTCTGGAAATTGTCTCCTAATCCCAAGAAACAATCAACATTTTAACAAAGTTATGACTATAGAACAAAACGTTCAAACCGTAAACAACCGTTGATATCCTTTTGTGTTTTGTAATTGAGAAGGCACCTTGTGATTAATTTCAGAAACTGCTTTTATGTCGAGTATGTATCTTTTGTATGGACAAATTTTGGTTTTGGGTGACTACATTTGAACATATGTCGACGTCGAAAGCATAAGTTTTCTTTAATAAGCATTAAAGAAGCTGATGTGATAGAGACGTTTTGTGGCTAGTAAGCTTCTGCGGCGCCGGTTTTTATATTATTATTCAATACACATACATGGTATAACGGATTTAACCAGTTTGTATAAATCGTTCTCTTTGATCTATAGATCTTATTCCCCTTTATTCCTAAAATGTGTTCCCCTTTTTCCACAAGACGTATTCCCCTTTATCAATAGAACGTGTTCCCTTTATCCACAGAATGTAATTCTCTTTATTAATAGGACGTTTTCCTGTATGATGTTTTCCACTTTATCTATAGAAAATGTTCCCTTTATCGGTAGAACTTGTTCCCCTTTATTCACAGGGCGTGTTCCCTTTATCCATAGGATGTGTTTGCCTTTATCCATAAATGTGTTCCCCCTTGCCCGGTGAACATGTTCCCTTTCATCTTTTAAATGTGATCCCCTTTATCCATACTACGTGTTCCCTTTATCAATAGCACGTGTTCCCCTTTATTCATGGGACTTGTTACCCTTTATTCTTCGAACTTGTTCCCCATTATCGATAGAAAGTGTTCCCCTTTATTCATAGAAAATGTTCCCTTTTATCCATAGAATGTGTTCCCCGTTATCCGTAGAACGTGCTCCTTTGTATGCAAAGGACTTGTTACCCTTTATCCTTCTGAATTGTCTTCCCTTTATCATTAGAACGTGTTCCAATTTATCCACAGAGTGGTATTCGGTATATCTATAAGACTTGGTCCATCTTTATCCTTCGTAATTTTTCCCCTTTCATCCATAGAACATGTTCCACTTTATCCGTATAACGTGTTCCCATTTATTATTTCCCATTGTCATGTGTTTCCCTTTATTAATATGACTTGTTCCCCTTGACTTGTTTTTCACAGAATATGATCCCCTTTATCCATAGGTCGTGTTCCCCTTTATCCATAGGACTTGTTACCCTTTTAAGCATAACAATTTTCCTCTTTTTGTAAAGAACTTTTCCTGACTATCCATGCTTTATATGTACCCCTCTATCCATAAATTGTGTTCCCCGCCTTAGAACTTGTTTCCTTTATCCATATAGAACCATACATTGTTTACAAGCTGACTTTATAAGGAACGTGTTCTCTTTAAGAAAGAGGAAATATACATAAACATTCTTATTCATTAATGAAAGCTTTTCTCTCTATGTCTTTTTACCTAGAAAGCTTAATTGAATAATTAAACGTTAAGTAAATGTTATTTGAAATAACTGTCCGTTTTCTTTATTAGAACGTATTTGGTTTGATTTGATTTGTTTTCGTCAACAAAGGTGTGTGGAATCCTTAAATTTGACTGATATATTTTTTCGCAAATATGAAAATATTGAAATTATCAGTATGGGATTAAAACGGAAGTTAATATTAAATTTTATAGTCAGTAATGTAGGGAGTTACTGTTTTACACCGCTTGGTCAATATTTCAGCCATTCGCGGCGTCAATTTTATATGTTTCATTCTCGTTGAATGGAAAAATCTGATGTGTTCGTGACTTGATATCTTTGGAATGACCAAGCATGTCAGTAGTAAAAGTGAATACTTAATGTGAGGTATGTATGAGAATTTTACAATTACTCTCGTCATATTCTTCTTGAAATTAATTTATTTGATTTAATCTCATTTACAAATTGTACTTTTTAAGTTAATGCATGTAATGCCCTTTAACATATATTTGCTGTGGTGATTCTCAATTTGTTTGGTTATCTCAGATTCTTTGCTTAACCAAAAACGATCATAAAGTTTGAAAATTATCATTTGCTGGAATTGTTTTGGAAAAAATGAATCCCCCATAGGATGACTTGGACGGTATAATCGAATTATATGACATATAATTGATTTTGCTTATTCGGATTGAAACATCATTTTCCCTAAGGTACAATATCATCTGCTTTCAAAAAGGATGTAATATATATATGGACTAGATTACCCTTAAATGAGCCTGTTTCAAAGTAATGATACATGTATATAAACAACTACTATTAGCTTTACTATACAAAGATTAAGTTCTTCCTCAACAATCGATAATATCTGTTCTGATAACACTTGATGAATTGGACGTTAAGGTTTGATAATAATGTAGATACAAATTATGCAGATGGTTACCCATAAACATTAAGTGACATTTCTGTTATCTATAAATTGCTGTTATAGGCAATAATTTCAATATCATATTTAGAACGTAAGTATCAGGTTGATATTTGGATATATGATAATGAATATATCTTTCATAAAGAAGTTATCATTAACTGTCAAAATGGAAATGTCATGGTGATCAATGTGTAGGTTGGTAATTACTATGTATTTTCGATTCAACTTTATACATTTGAGAATATAGAATAGAATTGAATTAAAATTATGTGAAATTGAATATTTGAAAACCATTCATAGTTAATAAGAGATTGTCGGTAATGACTTCTTCTTTTATCCTGTTTGCGCCAGAATGCTTTTCTCAAATGATCTTCAATCAACATGCAACATTCTCATGTTGCGGATAATTAGTTTTATCATTGGTGTTATTTGTCCCGGACGTTCCGAGACCTTTGTTTTGCTTTAGTAGATGCCTACATATGACAATGGATATGAAATAATGAAAAAAATGAAAATTTATATATATGCAGCAACCGAATTCACTCATTCCATTTAAATCAATAGTTGTTTTAAACCCTTTTCACTTTCAACACCTAATTGCTTAAGAATTATTTTTGAAAGCCGTGCTATATTGTCCGACTTTTGAAAACAACAAGATTTGTATTTTGACTTAAAATAAACCCATCGACGGTGAAATGATGACTTTATTCCGTCTGTAGCCTACCTAAAATAACATTTTTAAGACACGTAACGAAGACTATCACCAATCTCTTAAATGTTTTTGTCACAATTTTGTGTTTCTTTAAAGTTTTCAACATATTAGATTGAGGTTTAAAGGGGCAGTAGCACGTTTTTAGGGGGCATATAAGGTGATGTCAGGAAAATGAAAATAAATGATTCCAATCTAAAGACAATGTATCTAAACTAAATGAGGCAATAATAAATAAAAAAAATAATGTCAAGTTAAGTCATGCGATTCCTTTTCTTACATAAAATGAATTAAAGGTGTTCACACAAAAATGGCTGCCAATGGATTTTATGGGAATCCTAATAATTTGTTCTCTGACTATGGATTATTGGTTTGTGTTACGAAATTTTTGACACTATCAAAGTAGTACATTTAGCATTAACGTACAATTATCAGTGAAAAATTGAAAATATAAAATTGTCAAAAAACGTGCTACTGCCCCTTTAACTTAATAACTATTGACATTTTAAATCCTCGCAAGGTTCATCACATACTGTTACATTTTCACATGTCCCGCTGGAAATCATATTTGATTCGATCAAATTTCACTGTCAAATCTTCAGCAATGTCAACATATTCGTTTTGTCTTCTAACTTAATATGTCACTGTTATTTTCTGAGCCTGTCAAAGACAAAGCAGCTATCGCTCTAGACAAACCTTTGGGCATTGGTCACGTGACAATGAGTTCCGATACCAGAGGGCGCTGCAGCAACAGGCAAGGGAGATAATTAAATCACAATCAGATGATTGCCACTAAACCGAATCAACTTCGTCTATACGTCTACTGATATGATTTTCAGTTTTGTTGCATCAATTTTGAGTTCCATACGAGTTTTTAATACTATGTATTTTTGAATGTTAATTGTTTTTCTTATATGTAACCTTTAACTGAATAAAACATGTGAAGTTTAATAAAATGATTATAATTGCATTAACTACTACAAAATGCGTTTGGGGTTATAATTTAATACTCTTCTTCCATAAAGTCGGCTTTTAACCAGATGCGAGAAAAGGGGATGGGTCTATAGCTGAGGAAACAATATGCATCATAAGCTCATTCCGATACCATTTGTTTTGACTTATCATTACATATACTTCTATCTTGCAATAATTGCTTGATTATTTTCTGGTGTTCTGTATGTTCAACCCTATTGCAAATACGGTAACGTTTCTTTCGTACTTGAGCATTAGAAGAGATGTATTACTTAAGATCAAGGAGATTAGCTTGCACTCTAAAGCCAGAATGCAGTCAATGAACTATTCTTTAAAAGAAGATACAAGACCACATTAAACAAATCCAAATAAAATGTTCTGTAAATACCTATGGGAGTGTACTATCAAGAAGAAATTTATTTAATATAAAGTCCAGGCCTTTTATTAGTTGACGTTCATATATTGACAATAACATCAGGGCATTTATTGAAGACAAAGTCATAAGCAGATTTAAACTGGACGTTTTCAGATTGTAACTAAGCGTTTTGAAGGCTGGAACCCGACGAATATCAGACTATAACTCGACGTATTTCAAACTACTCGACGTATTCAGGCTGCAAGTCGACGTTTTTCAAAATTGAACTCGACATATATCAGACCATAACTCAACGGAGTCCAGATTTTAACTCGACGTTTCAAATTGTAACACGACGTTTACTAACTGTAACTCGACTTGTGCAAACTGTAATGTAGCGTTTATAAATTGTAACTCGACTTGATCAAACTGTAACTTAACGTATCTGTAACTGCACATATACAGACTGCAATTAGACGTATTGCGAGTATTGCGACTGCAACTCGACATACTCAAACTTACGTAACGCATTTTACCTTCAAACGACTTTTCCCTTCAAACGACAAACGAACAAGGGGATACATACTTAACCTAAAAGTACCTCTACCAATTGTTAAGTACCTTATTTAGTTATAACCAGAAGGCAGATAGATCTAGTCTCATTTCATTACACCCAATATGCTGTACTTTCCAGACACATATCTAGCAGCAAATCCAATTGTTGGCTGTGATTGATCACTAATTTCCAATTGTTATCGACAGAATATGCTCCACGCTTTAAAGGTAACCCCCTTTCTGTAACAACAAGAGGCCCGTTCTTCATTTGTTCCATACCTGATAAGTTTGAGAATTGAACTGATATTGACGATTGTAAACAAGGGGGTCATCCCCCCTCTACGTCCCCCTCCCCCTTTAAGCATCTCAAACCCCCGTGAGTTGACTCTGAGATTGAGTCTTGAAGCGGAACGCATAAGAAGGTGATTGAATCAGCGCGGTCTGATAACTGGATACTTCATCATAGCGTGTTTTATTCACTGAATCCACTTGCCTTGAAACAGGCAGGGATTGATGAAATCAATTGATTTTGAAATAAAAAGAAAATCTCGTTAAAGCTTTACCACTTTTTCATAGTTATGCTTGTACTAAATTTAAAGTTTGAGAATATTATGAAATGATTCGTGTTGATTAATAATATGATGAAATGTTATTTTGAATTTTATATCATATTTGTATATTCATTATCTTTCGATAATTTGTATTGAGTAATTGCCCAGGATTATGTTACTTTCATATAAGGCAAATTGCTTATCCAACTTTTGATAATGGCAAGTTAAATGTTAATGTGTATGGGATGAATAAAAGAAGCACTTTCGAATGTTTTAATTTAATCACGAACTAGTACAAAACGATTGATCGAAAGGTTGGTCATGTTTAGTTTGCGTATTATTGACATCAGTAAGACAACCATAATACTATTGTTATCAAACTTTGTCAAATTGATAAGGTTTTGTCGATCATTTGTCGTTGTCATCTTATCAACATATTTAAATTACTAATACTAGAAAAAAAGACTTGTAAAACACCCCAAGTGTACCTTATCAAAATAAACATGTGAGACCTTTTATAATGCCACGTTTAAAATAAAACATATTTGCAGTAGTTTTGATAACATAATTGGTGTGTGATTATTTTTTGTTTAAATATCTAAGTTCAATATTGGCATGGGTAAGAAATATGATTTACTCCAGTATACCTCTTGCTTATTAAGTGTTATTATAAATGTGTAAAAACATAGGCTTATTTATTGATTTTCATATGAACAGTTTCAAATTTAATTTGGAAAAATTTCTTAACATTACAATTATTTTAATCGAAAACCTGTCAGATGTGTTCTTGAATGAGGATTTAACTGCTGTATTGTTCTGTTTAGAATACGAAGTCAGAAACTTCACATTTACGATAAATTCAACTGAAGTGTTTTCTTTCTTTGCCAGGTAGTATGTATCAAGACATTGACCGGTTTATTGCCATATTTACATTTATCTTTATTGAAAACGACTATAGACACAGCGTGAAAGTCTAAATTTTAAAATATAAAACAGTTTTGTTGTACTATTACTTAGTATATTACCATTAATCATAATTCAAATATACGACAAATCATTAAAGGAAGTCATTTTGATTGTGGGCACATGAAAAATTCTATTTGTATGCTTTGGAAAAAGCATTTAACATTCAAAAGGAAAATGATAAATCTATGACCTTTCACAGTGAATGAACAATTATTTGTTCAAATTCTTTAAGCACACCAGTAATAGAACTAACAATTTCTTGCATACGATTTCATGAAATGAATTTCAAAACAAACCTATTCAAAAAGGTCTGGATATTATAACAGTGTAAAAGGCCGACCCTTGAACGTTTCAAGAGAGGAAAATGTGAAAGTGTTCGAAAATAACGGTAATTCATAAATCACATTCCCGCCACACAACTATCCATAGTAAACACATCGAGAGTCTAATGACGCGCTTTCCTGTTATTTCCGATCTTTTCCGAATGTTTCGGGAAGGACAAATCGCGGATTAACTCCGCCGCACATTCCCGTGTGAGGAGAGTATGGAGTGGAGACTCGCAAAGCTTGAGTGATGTGGAGTTTGAAGATCAGCGGGTTCGATTTGAGCCAACATCTTGGTCTTGAGTAAATATTGACTTGGCAATGACATAAACCGGTTCTTGGAGAGCGACGGAGAGAAGGATTGGACCCGCTTCTGATGCTGAGACGCTGTTGAGGCATATAGCGGCCAAACCCTGAAGTGGTAGAGGGATAATAGGTTTATTGAATTATAGAGAATTGGCAATTAGCTTTTAATCATATCACGTTGTACATCTGTGAGCAGAAATGATATCTCTTATTATGATCTCTATTAACAAAGCCCGTATAATATGTATCGTTTGTTCATTAGTGCAAATATCACTTACAAAACTAAAGCCGTATTCAAACCTTTTACACATCTGTGCACATCGACGAAAAATTGCAGAATGTGTGTCTTCGTTACTCTTTTACCACTATCATGAAACAAGGCTCCTATCGAAAAGAGTTGAATATTATCTAAATGTAATCCAAGGAAGGGAATACAGAAAACTCTTATGCTTATTACGCATTGGTGAACTTCCCTTGATGATAAATACTGACAGACGATGTGGCATTCCACGGTGTGGTAGAATATGTACATTTGGTGCGTTAGGTTGTATAGAAGATGAGTATCACTTCCTTCTGAAATGTCCATTCTCATCTTAGATTAAAATATATCCCACAGTACTATTGTATTTCAACGAATATGAGTTCTATACACTTATAACATGTACTAAGAAAACTATTTTGTTAAATATTGCTAAGTTCATTAGAGAAGCATTTTGTTTGAGAAATGTTTGACATGATATACATCTGTCACACTAAGATAGTTATCTGTACATGAGACTATGGCCTTTTTACCGAATAAAAAGATTGAAAAGTTGCACTTTGTTAAACAGTTGGCACTTCATAAAATGACTGCCAAACAAAAATAATGTTATGTATGTATTACTTCTATCTACAACGCTTATTATTCTGCTACAGTAACGTTTGAGTTTTCCGCGTAGCTTCAACCATACCCTGACATCTGTCATGGCAAAATCCTCTGTCTCCCCTTTTAAAAAGCCCTAAGGTGAGTCCTTAAGGTAGCCTTAATGCAATGTTAAAGCATGGGAGATAAGGTCAACCTTAGTAAAGGTTGCTTTGTGAAAGGATCGTTTGCCAAGTCTAATGTCACGTGGCCAAGTGGTAACGGAGTAACCATTGCAATGGTATTTCAGACGTGATAACAATAGCTTGATATAGCCTTAATGAGCAAACAGGGCAGTCAGAGAAAATGAGAGAGCTATATTTGTCTTGTTGAGACAAATTACGTCAACGGATCATGATATTCATTGCGGGGTGTATTTGAACACACAGAGACGTACATCGCTGACAAACAACGTTAGAGAGACATATATTACTCGACGGTCCTACCCTTAACTGTCCTTCTATATAGTGTTCTACCATTAAAGTGATGAATACTAAATTCTTATTGGTCCTCCGGAAAAATTGAATGTGATCAATCATGGATTTAACGTCCACTGATTTTGAGGCCGTTCACCGCACATTGACACACCCGACTGGCAATTTCAGAGCTGGTATCTTCTGTTTAATAAGATAGATATTCTGCTGCACGTTCGGTTTTAATTTAAAATGTACTATAGCTATCAATCCAGTATAACATGTCTCTGAGTTTCAAACACACTAGGTTCATCTCCTACAATAGGGTAGGGTCTATGAGTAAGAGATGTCGTTCTAACGTTGTTTTAAAGCGATACACTTAAAGGGACAGTAGCACGTTTTAAGGGGGAATATAAGTTGATGTCAGGAAAATGGAAATTAATGGTTCCAATTGAAATAAAATGTATCTATACTAAATTGAGCAGTAATAATTCAAATATATAACGTAAAGTTTAGCCATTCGATTTCTTTTCCTTTTTCCTATCCCGCCAATGGATTTTATGTGAATCTTCATGCTTTGTCCTCTGACTATGGATGATTGGCTTGTGTAATGAGATTTTTGACACTGTCAAAATGATACATTAAGCATTAACTTACAATTATCAGCGCAAAAAAAATGAAATATAAAATTATCAAAAAACGTGCTACTGCCCCTTTAACTGCCGCAAATGGATAGCTCATTTCATTGTACCAAAGGCGACGTACATGACAAAATTCATATGGTTGACCTGTGTAGTTTACTTTTATCTTTCTAAATGTTTTTTTTATTTCAGCATTCAATCAATAATGTTACATGAGTATGTCAAATGTCATTATGGGTAAATAACATATTATTTGTGATTTGTTTTAATGGCTTCAATACAAACAACAGATCACTACATAACTATTTGGTGCATGAACGTAGAGACCTTTTTTCCAAAATATTATCCTTATGATTTTCACAAGAAATAAATGGCATAAACTCATTTGTTGTTTTTTTTGTATAAGCTTTTCAAATGACAAGGCTTCGCCTGTGAGACCACTCAAGAAATTATTCCTTTTGCTCAACAGAATTCTTCTAAATGGTATAGGAGTTGGTACGTCTCGTAGATCGAAGAAACACCTTGCTCAAGATTTGTTTATGTTTCCAGTGAAATAACTTTAATTAGTTGTAAAGATATCTTCCTTGCCATCCAGATTAAAAAGGAAACTCTGAAATGGCATTTGAACAAGAAATCTAAAATTTGAATTTTAAAAATAAATCAATGAAAATTACTCTTAGATTTCATTTTCAAGTCTATAGTTAGATTTGTTTTGGCTTTATTCCTTGTTTACATTGTCTAGCTGATAAACTATTTCTGCTTCACCTTTGTTGTATGTAATGTTTTGAAAAAAAATTTAAGTAAATAGATAAAAGCTTTTAGAATATATTTTTTCAGTGAATGAGACGTACATATAAACAGCAATATCGTTATCAAACGAGTTTAAAATTAAATATGGTGCTATTTTTGTTGATTGTTTTTTACATCGATTTCTTTTGCAAAAGTAAATTTTCAATATGGTTCAAACGTTTTAAATATTTTCCGTACTTTGAACACTTCCTTAACCAGAAATACAATCCGGTATTGAATATAGGTACTTTTACAAAGTTTATTTATTTTCATTAGTTATTTTGAATGTGACCAACAACATTCAAATCGTCAGTTATATAATATGATGGAAAGCATCTAATGAAATCTCGTTATTTTGTTATTTTAAGATTTTGATTTATCATAAAACATCCGCATCTTGAAAGACTATGTAACGTGTATACTTCCGGTATCCACAAGAAGAGACACGTTGCATGTTAACATGTTGACCATGAGGCTAAATAGTCCCCTAACAAATCGTCATACATGGAACGACACAAAGGTGGGTGTCCATGGCAACCGCAAACAACACAAACATCAACAAACAAATTTTACAAAATATCATTCATAAGACGGAATTTTTATTGATAAATATTCCGAAGCAGGAAGGGGTGATCTGTTTGAAGTTATTTGTAGTTCAGCTGCAAAGGTATAACAAAAGAAAAATATTCCTTATGCGGAGATTTGATTGGTAGGGGAAAGCCTGATGTTCTAATGCGTGTAGTATAATAGGCTTCATAGAGCTCATATGATTCTGGCTTGAATATATCAATGGCTTTAAAAATTTGTGTTACCTATATTATCATTATGAAATAATCGTTTAGGGTACACCATTAAAGGGGCGGTAGCACATTTTTGAAAATTTCATATTTTCAATTTCTAACTGATAATTGTATGTTACTGCTAACAGTATTATTTTGATAGTATCAAAACTCTCATTACACAAATCAATCATCCATAGCCAGAGAACAAATTAGAATCACATAAAATCCATTGACGGCCATTTTTGTGTGAACGCCTTTTATTCATTTTGTGTAAGAAAAATGAAATCGCATGGCTGAACTTTACATTATATATTTGATTTATTACTGATTCATTTAGTTCAAATACATTGTCTTTCAATTTGAATCATTTATTTCCAACTGCCTAACATCACCTTATATTCCCCTAAAATGTGCTACTGCCCTTTTAAAGGCACTATAGAATTTGTTTTTAAATGGTTCAAATGTTCCCTTTTAGTTCTTTGCAAAATTGGGTTACTTTCGATGGTATACATTCAATTACTCAACGATCAGTTGTCGTGGAATTGATTCACGGATCTAGCGAACACTTCTTGCGGCCATTTGTGAACACCTTTAAATCATTCGAGTTAGTGGGTTTGAGTATAGTAGCTTAACCGAACTTAATACGTTATCGTAAGAAAAACTCCTTGTATTGGTTATAAGAATTGTTTTGTAATTGTTAAATATTTTTCAAATTACATGAAATTTAATGTTCTTCAAACATCTCCTGCAGTGCCTTTAAAGGGGTAGTAGCACGTTTTAGGGGGGTATAAGGTGATGTCAGGAAAGTAAATATAAATGGTTCCAATTCAAAGAAAATATATTTAAACTTAATGAAGCAGTAATAAATCATATATATAATGTAAAGTTCGGCCATGCGATTCCCTTTTCTATACAAAATGAATTAAAGGTGTTCACACAAAAATGACTGCCAATGGACTTTATGTGAATCCTTATAATTTGTTCTCTGACTATGGATGATTGACTTGTATTATGAGATTTTTGACACTATCAAAGAAATACATTTAGCATTAACATTCAATTATTAGGGGGAAATTGAAAATATAAAATTTAAAAAAAACGTGCTACTGCCCCTTTAAAGTTTATTTTATTTAATGACTTTAATGTTTCTGTGTAATACTATTTGGTATAAGCCATGATAAGTTCAGAACAAGGATACACCTTTTAATTCCAGACCTTTTGATGTACGACCGTTTGATATCCAAAATACTTTAAGCAGTGAAATTAAATTCCGTCTCATTTCGAATGAGCGTGGTTTTGTAACGATTTTTCTAAATACATTTTCAATATGTCTTCTGGACAATCGTTACCATCGAATTCTGGACAAAACGTTAGAAACACTTGACCGAATATACTCGCCTTCCCACGGAAGGGTCAAAGTTCATGCGGCAGGTAGAATCACGACTCGCCCTAGGATACACAAGGTCCGGACATGCGCATTAGGAAGTGGGATGAACTAATCACGCACTCACATCCGATTATTACTCCGCAATAGAATCTTGAACGGTATTAACCGGCGTATTAATATCATTAATCTGCTCTCGCTTTACTTCAAAGGACCCGCGACTACACGAAATGACAAATGTGAAATCAATTTGTAATTAGACGAAATACCAGACTCGCCGCGAACAAATACAGAAAGTCAGTTCTAATACGGGTGGCTATTTCGTAGCCTGCCAATCATCATTGATATTAACGTTCAAACTACATATCACTTGTCAAATTAGTTTCTTAAGCATTTATGATCAGATTTCATTAAAGGGAACACAATACCGAGAAAATTACAGTTGACTCTCCGATACTTCATCATTCTTTAGTTTCTCTCTCTTTAAAATGACTATCAAAACAATCACAATAAAATAATAAATCAATCAGATAAATACTAAAATTGCCATTGAAATAATTGATTTTTTGTATGTGAATTGTTTTCATTTGTACTTATCTAAGATATCATGATTAACATTTCCTTTATAATTCACAAACATATTAGCATTTTACTGTTAGACTGAAATGTGAAGAAAGATCGGTCAAAAGCGATAATGATTTTGTTGAAATAATCAGACAGTTTTATTGAAATCCATTTATCAGTTTTAGAGTGTAACACAACAAATGTCACTGAATGTAAATATATTCTGACGTCATTTTGAAGACATTAAAAATACATTAGACACATTAAACCGAATTTCGTGTTGAAGTTAAGATCAAATGTTTGTAAGATATTTGATGCATAGATTGGTGAATAAGTGTGAAATAATTAATCTACTTTAAACAGGGCCATGGCCGTTCTGTACATTTAGTTGGATCGGTTAAAATCCATTTTCTCCTCATTGAGGTAACTCAAATCATTTTCATCCAAACCCTGTTGCCCAGCTGTTTGTGGGCTTAAAGGGTAAGTTTAGCGGTTGCGCACTAGTATGAAAGTAACCAGTTTTCCCTTTGTGCGAACGAAGTGAGCAAAGGGTGACAACGACTTTCTCTCGCCTGGAATCAAAATAATTTTGATGAGTCAAAACTTATTTTTCCAAAAAATTAATAAAGACATATATGTTTTCAAAATGATTTGCTCTTTTTGTTAACACCTCAGAAATTTCATTAATTCACGTAAAACATATCAGATTGTGCATTTTAATCGCTCAACACTGCCTCTCAAATCATTCTTTGGGTCCATTACCCCAATAAGCTTCCGGTTTACGGAGTGAAGGAAATGGTTTAGGCTGTTAATAAGGAAGAGTTATCGATAAGGCCTCCTTTTGTAATAGAACGTTTTTATTTAAATGAAAGTTATGAGGGTGTGGTGTTTCTTGGTTTAAACATAGGCAACTAATATGCTAAAATTCGGGGCGAGGCATATAGCCCATGTAAAAGCGAGATTAAACAAACCTGCAAAGCAATTTGCACGGGATGCACGTGCGTTGTCTCAGCAACTGTGAAATTGACATCAAATTCCACGGACGAACTCGCTCGTAACAGGACTGAATGACAAACGTGATTTTTTTAAATCGTTGTGTGTTTTTAATATCACCAGATGTATAACTATTAGGGAACAAATAATAAATATATCGGGTACAGTTTCCATGATATTATTGACATTAACATATTTGTTTATGCATCAGAAACATAAATTTCAACTCTAGAATTATTACAAGGTGTCCAAAAACGCTTTTTACTCTCCTATAAATCTAACCAAACAAACTTTCTGAACAACTATTCAACTATTTAACATTAAAAGTTCAACTCTGTACCATGTCAAGAATATGAATGTCAATGTATTCACATGTATTTAGAGTTGCTATTGTTATTTGCTATTCACTCCGTAAAACAAAATGCAATGTAGGAGACAAGCTGGTTCCCTGGCCTCGTTCCGCGTGCGCTAAAGTAGCGCACGCGGAACGAGGCCAGGGAACCAGGTTGTGTAGGAGGAAACTGGTTACTTTCATATCAGTACGCAAACGCTAAACTTGCCCTTTGGCGGGCTAGAAAGGGACACATCCGATTAGACACAAATAAAGTTAGTTGTGCAATCATTGACGCTACATGCGTAGGCCATAATTTTTGCTAGCCTACCGAATCACAATTAAAAAGCCTGTCATATATACTTGCGATCCGTTATCGCGTTAGTTTGCACACATGTCTCCAAAATGCTGAACTTGTTAAAATTCATTTAAAAAAATACTGTATGTATCTAAATAATGGACACACATTTTAATCGGTAATGTAGTCTGTCAGCCAGACCCTAAAATAAAATAAAAGCCCAAACAATTCTATGATAATACTTGAAAGCAAAATTTTCTGAAAATGAAGAAATCTCAGTCTCCTTTTCATTATATTTTTTTTTTCAAATTTCAGATTTAATGGAAAAAAATAATTTGAGAGTCTAACTGTTAGACTAGGGTAAATGATTCGACCAAGGTACATATAACTTGTGAGGATGTACCAAGAAGAGTTCTGAGGAGAGGAAATGGTAGTGATCAAGATCATCCTGTCTCAGGGTACGAACGTTACGCTAACTCCACTAATCTGTACCCTGGGCTCAGAAGCTAGATTCGCTCGCGCGGCCCGACTTGGGATATAGCCAATCAAATCATTTTCTCGTTTAAATTTTATCGAGAAGGTGGCGAGAAAATAATTTGATTATCCCTAGTCGGGCCGCGCGAGAAAATCTAGCTTCTGAGCCCAGGGTACAGATTAAGGGAGTTAGCGTAACGTTCGTACCCTGAGAAAGGATGGATTATAAGATATCAAAGAATTATAGTTAGTTCACGCATGTACTTAATTAATTACTTCATCCACGGATACTCGGAGCCTAATTGTCTGAAGACACATTGATTTTAGTAAGAATATAATCATTGTGAGAAAAATATTTCCATATGAAAATGGAGTTTTGGGCACTATTCGTGTCACGTGATCACTATGAAGCAGTACTCAGATGAGAGTACGAACGAATAGGTTCGATATGATTTCATGAGATCGATCATCATATTCACATGAACATATTGACTTTGATGATGTCTGACTTTTTATAACAAATCGTGCTTGAATATATATTTTAATGTTTGTTTTAGTTTTAAAAACTTGATAAACTAATTTGTCCATTCTATAGATTATTTTACAATTCCGAAGTTTAATCAAAAGTGAATGTGATTATATCTTTGATGGAAATTCTGACATTTCTTTTATGCTTCTTGGTTACTATTCCAGGGAAATAACAAGGCATCTAATCCTTCCTTCGAAAGTACTACTTTCTTCCTCGTTAGACTTTGATATTCAAACGATATTCGGTAACAAGGAATGTTCGCAAAATATGCATCATGGTTGTACAAGACACTATTGCTCCTTAGGTTGCTTTGTAAATCTCTTACAGGTCATTGCATTTCGCCACATTTTCTCCAAACTTTAATCCTAGTTTAAAACTACTTATGAGGCTATTTAATTATATATATAGGTTTTCTAATGATTTATGGTCTTGTGTCCTGGGCAAGGCACTTCATCCACATTGCACTCAGTCCACCCAGCTCTTTAAATGGTATCTGAAAACTGGATGAACTGACCAACGTGGTCGTGATTAGCGCTAAATAGCAGCTGTGAAAGTACACCCCTTCAGGGTAATAATGTAACCGGGTGTGTAAGGGGAATGAAGAGTCCGAACACGGGTCACGGGTGCGAGGTTTTATTGCCAGTAAAAAACAGTCGATAACACCCTGAAATGCATACATAAAACAATATAAAATCTGTCATAGAAATATCAATACAATGCACAGCTAAAGTAATGAAATAAAAGAAAAGATCATTATATTAAAAGTTATATACAGCACAGAACTGCCTGCCACAATAATGTAGCGCTTTGAGCATGTCTAAGGACGTGACAAGGCGCCTTTTAAGTATGCACATTAATATTAAACTACGATTCACCATTTTTGCACTCTTGAATGACTTCCGTCTATCATTCTGTTCATACGAAGCGTCTGTAAAATGTTCTTTGAATTCACATTTACCATCAAACTAAAGTGTGATTTAGTAATTTCGCAGTTTCGGACGGTACTGAGATAACAGATCAATTGCATAATATAGCTTGCATCAGAAACATACATTTCGACTTGGAAATAATTTCTAGGCGTGAAAATGACAAGTTTTTCTCTCCTGTAAATTCATAGATTTCGGGGGATTTCACAAAATGTATCTGAAACAAAAGTTGGGAAAAACCATTGTAAATTAATATTTAAAATACAAATATCAAGTTAGTTCCAAATATAGAAATAAACGCCAAAAAACATTTTATTTCTATTCCCGTGAGTACTTTAACGGTTTTAGTTTCTAATTCAAGACGACACACAAACTCTTCATTGAAAAGAATTTGAAAAGATTTATTAATAAAACGTAAGAGGAATTGTGTTTTTGGCAATGATGTTAGATATTCTTATAACAAGCCATTATTTAGTCCATAAATGTATCCCTCTAGGCATATATCATTCTAAAAGTTGCTGCACGGACGTTGTTAATTTCAGCTTGTGATGCACGGATTTTAACTAAATGTCACGTCGCGTGAAATTGTTTTACATTTCACGTGCTGAACACAATCGAAAGCACATGTTTTGAAGTTGGGTAGGATATTGAAGTGGTTTCACGTTTTGAACAACTTTATCATAATGTCCCTTCTTCAAAGACTTTTCAGGAGAAAGAAACTGTGATATCTTATTAAAGTGTTTAGGTTTCTATCTTATTTATGTGTTTATCTACGAAGATGGGGTTTTCTCTTCAGTTTTTCTTTAATATAACTAGCTTAGTTGGTTAACATGTTTCAAACAGTATTTTTATAACCATGTGGACAGGCACATTATGAATTTATTTTTTTAAATTACTTCTTTAGTAATCTGTAAAAAGAATATGGTTAAACATTATCATGTTTTTCTTTCGAATATATTCCTGCGACTATTATGCAACTCAACATTTGAAGGTGTTAGGTACCTTGTAACGTTATACCCTTAAACACAGTGGTTGCGAGTTCTAATGAGGCAGGACACGTGAGGCGAAGCCGAGCTTGTTTGCGGTATCGAACCGAGAGCAAACAACGACCAAACGTAACCTGAATGTGAAGAGGTACATGTAAGTTTTAAAATATAACAAAAGCAAGCCTGGGTGTACGAAATAGTTACCCTCCGATGTTGACCTCAGTTCACACCAAGTTGTCTATTTAAAGATAAAATCTCGTCTTTTATCTTTATGATATCGATTCCTTCAACACCATTTACATTTGAATGGAGAGAGCGTCTTCAATACGTGACATCTGCACGGTCATTTATATAGCTATATACACATCAAACATATCGAATCTCTCGCATCTTTCAAGAAAGGCACTAAGTCAATTTGGTGTGACATATATTGGCTTCAAGTTTATTGCATAACGACATTTCATTGGCTGAAATATTTACCAGCTGAAAGAACCTACCAACGTCATTTTCGGTTGATTTGTTACAGAAAACAACGTGGTTAAACGTTACAACGTATAAACTAGAGACACCATTCTACCCCAACCTCAGCAAAATAATCTCTCTTTAATACAACAGTTTCTAATAAAATACAGGACCATGTTTATTTAATTTATTCTTTCTAGTTAAATGTGCAATCAGCGACGTTGTTTTGACCTATCAATTCGGTTTGCTTACAGTGTTTAATTTGATACAAGAGGAAAAAGTAAAAATTTCTTTGATATTGACAACGAAGTCCGCAGTGAAACTATTTAATTCTGTAAGAGAACTTTGAAAGAAATATAGCCCACTTGTAACCGAGACTACGTTTTGGGAGAAAATTACATGTTACATTCGTTGCATCCACCCTCCAGCGTACAATAACACTGTAACAAGGTATAAACTGGTTTGATAAAAAAATATATTTTCATAAGTAACTCCTTTAGCCTACATACAAAGAAAGACAAAAAACTAAAAGGATATATCGCGTAGAGCTAAACTCCTATGCCCAAGAGAAGCCATCAAGTACAAAACCCCCCTTCACACAATTCCATGCTGCACCCGCTATATTTGTGCAACATGTAAGAGCAGGCCCCCAACACGGGCTAAGCTTTGGATAACTTTTTTAACAAAAACGACGGAATTTACACAAATGTCGAGGTGACACGTAAACCCCCCTCTCTGACCTGAACACTTCCGTGATGACGTCACCACTCGAGTGAAAGCCTGTGGAGATTTCCCCCTCCATTGAGGTGTTTTGAGTGAAGAATCACATTGTCTCTCAAATCATGGATGTGAAATTGTTAACCCTCTTGTTGCTGTTGTGCCTCGTGTGTGCATCAGGTAGGTCAATGATAGATAATAAGCGTTACTTTAGATAGAGCTGTAACGATATATCGTAGTATCGATATTCGTGATACTTTACTCGACGATATACGTATCTTCATGCATTGCTGTGTCGTGATTTGTTTCGTTGACTTTATTATTTCTCATTTTGCCAAAATATCAAGATATTTGTCAAAATTTTATGATTTTCAAAACTAAATAAATATCGTTATATGTGTCGAATCGTATCGTTCTTTGATATCCTAATACGTATCATACGTATTGCCTGTATTTTAACAACTTATAATGTACTATTAAAGTTACAACAATTGTCTTGGAGTTAAATACGCTAAACATCACCAATTTATTTACATGTACCTATTTCTGAAAGTGATATTTAAATGCTAATCGCTTAAAATAATGACAAAATTAATGTATAATGAAGGGAGTTTGATAAAAAAAAAATCGGACGATCCACCGCAACTGTCTCCAATGAAGTCACAGATAATTTGGCAAACGAATCTGAAGCTGACAGAGTTTGGAGTTGATAGAGTTTAATAGTTTTATTACTAAACTCCATGTTAACTGAACGTGTGGTTTTTGCTTCTGCACAATTTTGATAGCCGTTGTTCGATTTCCTTTTCATTATTTTATCATGATGCAGTATTTTGAAATCAAAATATTATTTGTTTACATGCTATAATATTGCATTTGGAACTCACCAATGTAAAATCAAAGTTAACTAAATAAGTAATACTTACTGAATTTAATTTGTTAAAACATAACTACACATCGTTGATGTAAAATGCATAGAGGGCGTCTATTTAATGAATACATCGTATACTTCTCGTAAACGATATATTTATCCTCTATTTATTTATGTCTCCTCTCCTTATATCAAATCTCCCTTTCTTCCCCATTCCATTTCTTTCCAAATTCACCCTCCTCGGACTTATCACAGTCATCTTGAATTCATTATTCCCTTGCTTGCCCTTATAAATTCCGAATTAAACAACATCTGTAGCTAAACGCCCATGTTGAAACAAATTTATTGTTATTTAGGAATCTTTATTTAGAAACCCTGCACAATGCGGTTGCTAACCTTTGCAGTGAAATGAGGGAAGTTTAGGTCAAAATGCCCCTTTCCTTTATCTCCGACAATCCCAGGTTGGAGCTGAAATTGAAACCACGAAATTTGTTTGTGCATTGCAGTTGCCAGTTTCTCTCATTATGAATGGGTGAGCTGTCCTATTGTGAGATACTGTGAAATTGAATCACATCCTTATCAGAAGGGATGAGCAGTTTATAAGACAGCGCATAGATATGCAAATAGACTTAAGGAGATGTCTATCTTGTCAGTTAGACCCGAAAGCAAGTCTTTAAGCTAAGGCAGTTATAAAAAAACTTAGAAGGCTTGTTTACAGAACAGGGGGATATCTTAGTCTCCTTTTCATTATTTTTTAGGAAATTTGACTTTTTAGATTAATTGATAAATATTGTTTCGCAGTGTTTCGGGTCCAAGAGAGATGCTTAGTTTTCAGGAATAGGGTATTTTAATTCCAAGAAAGATGCTGAGCAGACATGAAAATATTTAACTTGTTTCAAATATTAATTTGCTAACAATTTCATAGAAACTAGAATTTACATTTATATATTGCATTTATATATTTCCTGTTCTACTGACTTGAATATGCTATAGATAGATATATAAGATCCTTTCAAATCCTTTTTTTCATAAATTGAAAGTCTATTATCTATTATTCAACTCAAGCTCATTAAAACCATATCTAACCTATCCCCATGGGGCCAACAGTTCCTCTTTTCCATTTGAGTATTGCTCCGCCTGCGACCTTTCAACTCACAAAAATTCAAAGAATCAGAGACCCGCTAAATTTCAAATCGCTTCCTGATTGTTTCATCGCTGATTGGATTGAGTCAAAAGGTCACATATCATGAACTCTGTTGGTAGTATTCAGACCAAGAAGCACAAATTGAAAGACTTAATTCATACCAGTTCTTTTAAGTATGTCAAATGAGAGCGATCCGAAAATGTTTATATACGAGGGAATTATAAAGTAGTTCAATTGTCTCTTGAAAACTGAATACTTATTCTGAAAGTGAAAATTGACAAAATACGCATGAAATGAAAAACATAATATAAATGAAGTACAGTATTGCTTTTTAACATTCCATAGAATACATTTTAGTCTAATATCCAACATCAAAGTATCACCTTACTATAACAGTGATGTGACGTCTTGGATAAAGCTATGACTTCATGTCTGGTTTATGATGCGTCAGTTGGTTTATGTTTTAAAGGTTGCTTTGGTGTAATAAAATCAATTGAATGATTGAGATAAAAGTCAAATGGATGTGTTTTCGCTTTCACTCAGGAAATAGCATTATCAAGGCGCTCGTGTAAGCATGATATGTGCTCTCCAAAACACTTTCCTCTAGATTGCCCTTAACATTTTAGAGTTCGGTCGAAAAAGAAAAAAATGCTACCTGTGACAGTTTGAACTAATCACTCTTACCTCGCTTAATTGTTTCTAAACTGAGTACTGTCCTTGGGTGGCTGATTGGTTGAATGTATTTAAGATGTGAAAAGGTTCAAGACAAGGCCACTCGACAAGAAGCGATTGGCCCAGTTCCCAGATCAGAAAGACAGCGAGGTACGAGTGTTAGTTTCTATCTTGTTTCAAAGAGATCCTTATCCAGTTTTATTCTCCAGACCAACGGCGGGTGAGACACGATCGTGGCCGGAACGGGTTGAGGAGGTATCGGTCTGGCCGACATCATAAAGGACTGGGCAGACACCAAGGTCAAGGTCGACGCCTGGCCGCTAAGAGGCGGAAGTTGATCAGGATGTTGCCCTACGAAGCGGAAGAGGATGTAAAGGTTCGGGAGAGAATGAACGTGTCGCTATGGAAACTCGGGGTTAGGTCTAGTGAGAGACCACAAAGCCGTCCCAAGAGAGACGTCACCAGAGTGATGACGTCATCCCTCAATTCTAAACTGGCGTTGCTGAACAGTGAATCTGGTAAAATGACGTCTTTCTTGCAGTTTATGAATTCTGTTAAAATAACTTCAAATCTGTCTTACAGCTCTACTTGTTAAATACAGGTTGACAGGTCGAATATAAATTCTTATAAACGAAATATATGCATGAACCATTTAAGTGTAAATCATGGGAATGCTTCCCCCAGCTTAACCTTACTTAATGTCTGTTTAAGAAATCCAGTTATTGATGTACCAAGTGTCTTGCAAATGGTTGTTTTCCTTATTCTGAGATTCAAAGATTTCTCTAAGAATTGAGTTACAGAACCTGTAACATGTCCACATGTTGCCTTTCACATAGGTTCAGAGCGAAGCTTACAGAGGAAACTGCCAATAAAGAAACACGTGACCTCCAAGACTCCGTGGCCCCTCCCCCGGCATCTTGTTACCTATCCCAACCAGATCTACAAAATTAACCCTAACGACTTCCACTTCACCATTCCGGAGTCCTTGGGGTCCTGCAGCACCCTGATGGGTGCTCTCAGACGTTACTTTACGTACATCACTGGCGCTCCGGCCACGCACTGGTCAGTGCAAGACAGAAGCGACCGGCACCCTAAAGAAGACCCCGCCCTTCTTGACCACGTTGACATCAAGCTTGACTCGTGCGTGGATGCCTCCCCAGGAAATGGGATGAATGAAGAATGTGAGTACCTATTGCTTACTTTGGAGATTTTATGGGCGCTTCCAAAGAAGTTGATTTCTCGAAAATGCTCAACAGTTATATCTCATTAACTCACCATCGCTGCCCGGTGATCATCGCATGCATTTCAGTGGTAACCCACCTTTTGACTGAATACTTACAATAAGTATATACACAAAACAGAGCAAGTAATGATCGTAATCGCAACTTTAATTTCATAGGTCGAACAAATGTTGTGTCACATAATGACAACAGTCTCAAGACACATGAGGCACAACAAATCACCCAATTATTGTGTATGGGTGGCACCACAAACCAATATAATCTTCTGGGTGGGTGGGTGGGATTTTGCTTACCGCCATGCAGGCGTGATAAAGGGCAAGTCACTCTAACTGACATAAAGTGGTAAAGGGGAGGTAAAGACGGCAACTTCTTTAAACATGTCAAAGTACATTTTAGATGTAAAATATAACCTAACACTCAGCTTCCCCCTCAAGGCATGATCGCGAAAGACAAAGCCTCTTGCTAATTTAAGCCTTGCTACATTTAATTATTGTTTATGTGCTGATTCATAAATTTCTACACATAATTAAAACGTCCAATCGGGAATTTGAATTAGATTTGAACCTATCTCCCTTGGCCTCCTTTCACAAAGCCATAAAGTCCTAAAATAGTAAATATTTTCCATATTGACATGGATTGCATATCTTCAAATTTTAACTTCAATGAATCAAATTTTCATTTAACATAATTATGTCCAACTCCACACGGTAGACACTGTTGCTTTCATACCGCTTGCGTGCCAAGCCTCGCTTTCGTTCCAACATGGCCGCCGCGTGAATAAGGTGTATTGTAACCTGAGTGCACTGTGTTTATCTTGCAGATGCCCTCCAAATCAAAGAAGGGACAGCGTCAATCTCATCCGACCAGGTGTGGGGGATACTGCGAGGTCTGGAGACTCTCTCTCAGCTTGTGGGGACGGACTTGAACACAGGGGAGGTAATCACTCGTTAATTTGATACCATTATTCGAGCTCATGTGGGAAATTTGAATCCTTAAATCCACCAGTCGACCTTCAAACCTACGTACAGACCTAAATCTCTCAATCTGACTAGAAGCAAAGCGCACATCGGTTGTAAATCGATGCTAATATATTTAATCTATGTATCCCTTTATCCTTATTCATCAAATGTCTCTATAACGACATAGCAGAGGGGCAGATACAGGATTTACGTTTGGGAGGGGCATAAGTAGAACTGTTGAAAGCTGCATCAAAGAATAAAGTCTCCCTTTGAAAATAAGCTTGATAACAGAACCCACGTTTCCTGCCATAATATAGCTTTGCTGATATATGATTATCAACATTTGCTTGCATCCTCTCTCTGCCGAGGTAGGGTGATCAAACCTCCGTTCGAACAGGACCACATCTCTGGTCTCCGGCAGTTTCCCCTAGCGGCAAAACTTTGCATCACAAACCATTAAGAGTTTCAGAAATGACATTCACCGTGGAAAGATTGTTTTTTTTCCATAAATCAGTAGCCAACTAATTCGGCTTATTCAAACAGAGTTTGTATCAACATTTGATGCTTAGATAAGCCATTGTTGTGAGAGAATGCCAATTGACGAAGTATAGTTTTACCGCATTTTAAGCACCGTTGTTTCACATAAAACGTTAGCAATTCATACTACCAATCAAGTCATCATATGATTCAATATATTCATATCTGTGTCAGTTACAATGCGACAAATAAAATTACAAGATAACGTGTCTATCTAGAGTTGACACTGTCTGACCTGCAGTTTTCATTAATAGAACAACCTGTCTCTCGTAATACCATCGGGAGTTCAATGAGTTGCGAAGTTTACCTTTTGTTTGAAACACTGTCCCCTAATGACAATCTTATAACCATTGACAAGTGTTCATTCTTTGTAAGAACTTTGAAAAGCCGGAGTTTGCTTCCAGAGGGATCCGCCATTTTGATTTTGGCACCACGTGACATGATACAAGAAAACGCTGTATAACCAATTGTTCACTGAGTCACTACAAAACATTAACAAATTAAAAGTCAAAGGCTTTCAAAACAAGTTGCATCGATGAAGAACAGCACTTCAAATTGTCTTACTTTTTTTATAAAAAAATATTTCTTGTCAAATTTGTTAATCCTGTGAATTGAATTTAACATAATATCACTGGATGGTGTAATAAAACGTAACATGATAAACTTTTTAACGTATGTATAAACAAAGATAACCCCTTCTAAAACTTCACAATAGAAATGTACCTTTAACGTTGCAGCTTAACACCACTGGGGTTGAGGTTACAGACTCACCAAGGAACCCCTATCGTGGTGTCGTCATCAACACTAGCAGACACTACCTCAGCACGGACAACATTCTGAGCATTCTGGTGGGTGTACTTCACAGTTGATAAATCATATTTATAAAAAGCATACATATCGATACATAAAATATATCAAAAATATTTCTTTCTAATATTATTTTCTTAAACAAACTAGACGACCTGTGCGTGTATTTTGTTGTCCTGTGTTAAAGTAATTCCTACAAGAACATGCACCTTTTAACCAATTGGTTTAAATATAATTGTTTAATTATTTGGAAACTATAATATTTTTACAGAAATACTTTTAGACAAGAAAATAATTAAGGGTATATAGCTCTCCAAAAGTTTGAATCTGCACATAGACGTCAGATGGGAGAGGTAAATATCATGTATATCCAAAAAGTGAAACTTCCTAACAAACATTGTCCATCCAAGCCGAATAGTAATATGGCCATATTGTCCATCTTCTTTGCAAGTCCCATCAGCAATACCATGATGGATGTTAGTATTTTTAATCTTATGTGGAATTAAACAAATAAAACAGTTTACATCTTTGTCATGTATACAGAGGAGAATGGAGCAGACTAAACTGAACAATCTACACTGGGTCCTATCGTTTGGTCAGGCGCTCAACATGAAACAGGTAATCACTTCTTGACCACTCTTGACCACTGTCCATTTCCCTGTCGGGTACTGTCGGGATGGTCCTGTTTATGATATTGTATTTAATCAGAGCCTTGAAAACAGTTTTGGCAGTGTAGTCGAGATATAAAACTATCTTAATTCAATTCATAAGTCAATTTTACTGTAATTGTATGCAACTCCTTCTTATGCATATTCCAGTGACTTACTTTTGCTTTGGGATCTTATCCATTATATTAGTCGCTGGTTTAGTTTACCACTAATAGACAACAGTCTTAAACAGTATTTTCGAAATCAATAAAACAGTGTATCTTATCTTATTGAGATATTTGAGTTTGTATCCTTGCAACTGATTTAAGTAACAGTTATAAATTTCGTCAAACAGTGCTATGCCAAAGGCCCAATTTTAAATAATGAAGAGGTGTCAGATACGTTTGCTTTAAAGGGGCAGTAGCACGTTTTAGGGGGAACATGATGGTTCCAATTGAAAGGCAATGTATGTAAACTAAACGAAGCTGTAATAAATCAAATACAATGGATTAAAGGTGTTCACACAAAAATGGCCCCAATCGACTTTGTTAATCTTTATAGTTTGTCCTCTTACTTTGGATGATTAGTTTATGTAATGAGATTTTTGACACTATGAAAATAATGCATTGAGCATTAACGTACAATTATCAGTGAAAAAATGAAAATTAAAAAAAACTAAAAGTGCTTCTGCCCCTTTGAAGTTGTATTGACTTGACTTGTTGTTTATGTTCGAAGAACGTCAGTGGAAGTGACCAATCCTACAGTTTAAAGGACGTCAATGATATAGTGAAGTATTCAAGAGAACGCGGAATTGTGGTTGCACCGGAATTGAATACACTGAGTAAGTTCGGTCAATACATTTTGATTGCAACATAATTGCCATAGTTTTCTTTTGAATCTTCTTTTCTTGTCACATTCCGAGTTCATTTTTAGATTCTTTATTGCATCTCATCATTTATTTCAATATAAAATTCTTAATGCCGTAACAAATTTAATTACTTTTGCATTTATCTTTACTCTAAATGTTAATTGTCTGTTGCTCTTTTGCCAGCAATATCTTGCCTCTTGACATAAAAAAATTTATAAAAATATAATCCGTTTTGTTTAAGTGTTCTATCGGTACTTTGTAAAGCGAGGCCATGTTGCTTATGATTTTCTCGGTATTTCAATATGTTGGTTTTTACAATGCCTGTCCATTGAAATTTTGAACATCATTGCCAATTCCATTTATGTTTTGTCCACCGATTTCCTGTCCATTGACATTTTGAATACCATTGCCCATTCCATTCATATTTTGTCCACCGATGCCTCCCATTGGCAATTTGTCCTCGATGCTCTGTCATTTCACATTTTGTCCACCGATGCCCTGTTCATTGACATTTTGTCGATTGATGACCTGTTCTTTTATATTTTGTCCATCGATGCCTTGTCCATTGACATTTTATCCATCAATGCTCACTCCATTGACTTTTCGTCAATCAATGCCCGTTCCATATTACTTTGTCCATCGTTGCCTTGCCCATTGATATTTCGAATGTCATTGCCCTGCCCATTGATATTTTGTCCATCGATTTAATTGATATTTTGAACATAAGTATCATGTTGATTTATATTATGTCCATCGATGTCCTTTTCGTTGATATCTTAAACATCATTGCCCTGTCCATTGTCATTTTGTCAACCGATACCATGTTTCTTGACATTATCAATTGAATTTTTTGTTTAAATACCTTGTCTATTAATATTTCCTGCAAAAGATTCCCTCTTCTTTGTTACTTCCTTTGCGTATTCCTATCCATTTATATTTTGTTATTCAACGATGCCCTGTTCATTGTCTTTAGATTTAGCTATTCTCCGCACCAGTCATGTACTTAATCTACAAAGTGTGGTCGGTTGATATTATGGACAACATTTTCAAATTCATCACTTTAAATACAAAAATGTTTAGATCAATAATTAAGTAAATTACAGTCTTCTACTATGCTCTAGGTAATGTTGACACCGATATACCGGATATCACCGTCAGATGTTTCCATGGCAACATCAACTTGACCTACCCCTTTATAAGAACAGCGTTTAGAAACATCTTGGCTGCTTTCCCAGAATCCCCTGTTCTTCTTGATACATTACTTCCGGATTTGAAATGCTGGTAAACCTTTTTTATCGATATTAAGATATTTTAAAGCAATAATCGTATTCATTTCATTTTATTAGCCTTTTTCAGAGACATTATTTCAGTACTTTTTTTTTACTTTGTATAACTCTTTTAATTGTTTCTTTTTAGCCACTATTGATTATGTTTCTGACAACAACTTCAATAAGAGTTAAGATTTGTATAGTGTTTTTATTATGCAAATGATAACATATAAACCCTTTCGTCATTTTGTAGTATTTCTTTGTTGGTTTCAGGAAACAATCACCAAAATTAAAGCGGTTCGTGTCAGAATTTGGAATTAAAGACTACCATCATCTCGTTGCTTTTCATACGAAAAGGTATTGTATAGATTCTAGTATATTATTACGGGTTTTTTAAAGTTTTTTAAGATGAGTGAGACGTTTAAAATTAAAACAAGAATTCCATGCGGCTCTTAATGTGTAAAACACCGTAAAGGAAACAGTCATATCGGGGTATTTTTGTGGAAACAAAATTCAAGAGTTCATACTATATATGAATTTATCATGATTATTTCACACTTTTTTCGAATAAGTTTGTGGGGCTAACATTTCAGTTGCTATAGATTTACGAATTTAACAAAGAATAGAATGCCGCTCTGCGTCCTCTTGAACATCGTTTACATAAAAATGCCACGACAGAACTGTCTTTTTAAATTATTTCAGATAGAAAATAGATTAAATAATGGAACTTGATGCATTATTGACCAACTTAATTAAATGATTTAATATTTATTTTGATTGCTTGCAATTATTCTTTTCAACACATCCCTTTAAAGGGACAGAAGCACGTTATTTTTTATAAATTCATATTTTAAATTTTCCACTGATAATCGTACGTTAATGCTTTATGTATTATTTTCATACTTTCAAAAATCTCATTACACAAACCAATAATTAGTCAGAGAACAAATTATTAAGATTCACATAAAGTCAATTGGCGGGCTTTTTTGTGTGAATACCTTTGATTTATTTGGCGTAAGAAAAAAGGATTCGCATAGCTGAACTTAACATTAAATATTTGATTTATCAATGCGTCATTTCGTTTAAATACATTGTCTTTCATTTGGAACCATTTATTTTCATTTTCTTGACATCACCTTATATTCCCCTATAACGTGCTACTACCCATTTAAAGGTACTATAGAATTTTTTAGAATTGTTCAAATGTGTCCTTATAGGTCTTGGGTTACTTTTGATTGTTTATATTTAATTACTCAACCGATTATTAGTTGCATGGAATTATATTTCCCCAAAAAAGTGCTACTGCCTCTTTAACCGTCAGAAAATGTGATTAAGTAGCTCACTGGATACAGTATTGCGGTGTAGCGAAAATATCAAGTTTGTAGAGAAGTATTTGTGAATTTGAAAGTTAGCTCCCGACATAATCACATTACCTCTGGTGGAAAATTAAAAGCAGATTCGGCATCTCATTTGGCAGAAATATCGGTCTTATACAGCTGTTTACGAATTATTTATGTAACGTTTAACTTAAACTTGTATATTTGTCGGCATTCCTAATGCATTGGTGTGATTATGTCACCCCATTAGCTTTGTTTTAGAAATCTAGTTTGTATAGATACAATTATCTTAGAATGGGTGGGAACATTAAGTTAACCCAGAATGCGGTAACAGCTTTGTGTAGTTATTGAGGTCAAGATGACCTAACGGCTTATGTCAAGTCTCTGTAGATAATCATAATGTCAAAATTGTCTACAATGAAATAATAGAAAACGAGCCCTTCATAAATCTTCCTTATTCATTTTATAGAAGTCATTTTATGGGTATTTCAAGTCTTATTTGAAAGTTTGCTTTTGTTTAAGTATAGGGTCTTTATCTCTGTAGTCTATAGCTTATCGTGATGAATAAAATAAAATTTAGCGAATTGAAAATGAAACATAACATTTTCAGCAGCTAACTACAATTCATAATCACCATCGTGCACGAAATCTCAGCTAGAAATATAGACAATTAAAATTCGCAAATTGTCAGTTTTAGCGAAATTTTGGTAATGGAGATGAAAAGGGTTTAATATAAGTTGCTCCTGATCCTCGTTTACCATTTTAACCATACACAAGAAAACACCCCCTTCGGGCGCTGGTTCTTTAGAAAAAGTCCAAGATATAAAAAACGTTTTTGAACGGACAGACGTTATGTTATACCATGAAACAAGCCCATCAGACATGCCCGGCCTGATAACCAGAAATGTCTGAAAGTCGACATCGTCAACTGTCAAAACAAATCTGAATTTTTCAATATGTACTAAGCAAAATAGAGTTATGATTTGTTGTTGTTGTTTTTAATATATAACGATATACTGTAGTTATTATTCTGACTATGATACAATTTAAAATTGAGGTTGTCATAAATTTTATCATGTGACAATGATGAATAAAAAGGCCTGCCTTTATGAAAAGTTTCATGATGAAGTGCCGGAAAGGGTAGTATAATAGTATTTCCTCATCCATTCAATTATGTATGAAAGTTCCTATCTGGGCATGTTCTACATTACAGATTGGTCGACATTATTCGTCGAATGGACGCAAGTAGAACCATTTTGATCTACCACAGTAATGGGACAACTTCTACTGTAAGTTTTTGAAGAAATATCATTGTGTGTCACATTTTAGCTATTACAAAAGAGCTCAATTTTTAATGATAGCTTGAGTTCGTTCTCAAACTTCTTTTCACAAAATACATAAGTTAGTTCACGGTTCTGAAAAAAAAACTTTCTCTATTCTTAAAAATTCGAGTTCAGTTCCTCAAATTTGGCCCATCTTGCTCATTTAATATATACTCATTCTATCCCTGATGTCCATTTCAGCAATTGCCTACAATCTATGTTTAAGCAGATTTCACAGTGTATGTCGTGAAATAGTTGACTGATATATTTTTGGCTTATTTCAAACAATTGGTATATCAATTATCTAAATATATTCCAAATTCCATAAGTCCATGTCAAATATTTAATAATTACGGTTTTTTTTAAATTGTCTCTTTTTTTTGCTCGGAGGTATAGTTAAATATCCAACGTGGATATTCGCCGGTGCTCTCATCCGGGGCCTACAAATATTCGATTCATTTCGTTGACTGTTTAGGTCAAGGACAAAATTTTGTTTCCAAAATGAGTGTAATTTAATTCCCGTGTCGAAACATGGACATCCTTAAGATGTTGTCGTTAAAAATCAACGTCTTCGCATAAGTTTAATCTGTTTTTAGTTTTTCTGTCTTATCAAAACGAGGAAACCCTTAAAAGACAATCAGGGAAATGTAGGATTATCACGGATAAATATACCCTTATGGAGTAAGATTATTCGTGTACAAATCTGATTAATATTGGTTTCCGTCGTTTTGTTGTAGAATGGTCACAGCTCTATGGTAAAGTTCAGAAAGTTGGAACCCAAATCCTCAGGGAATGGAGAAGAGTTTTCCCTTTTTAGTTGGCGTCCGAAGACGTCATCATTTGAACTCAGCAACTCTGATAGGTCCAATGGTGAGTTTTAACGTCATGGTTTCGTGCTTGGACTAATACGCTTATTTACTATTTACCCAGAAGACAAATGATATCATATGAGTGTCCACGCAATGGTAAGATTTAATGTCATGGTTTCGTGGCTGGACTTAAACGCTCATTTAGTATTAACCCAGAAGACAAATGATATCATATGAGTGTCCATGCAATGATGAGTTTTAATGTCATGGTTTCGTGGATGGACTTATACACTTATTTAATATTTACCACGAAGACAAAGGATATCATATGAGTGTCCATGCAATGGTGGGTTGTAATGTAATTATTTCGTGGATGGACTTAAACGCTCATTTAATATTTACCCAGAAGACAAAAGATATCATATGAGTGTCCATGCAATGGTGAGTTATATAGTAATGATTTAGTGGATGTACTTAAATATGCTCATTTACTGTTTACAAAGAAGACAAATTATATCATATGAATGTCCATGTAATGGTGAGTTTTAACGTCATGATATAGTGGCTGGACTTATACACTCATTTAATATTTACCCGGAAGACAAAGGATATAAGTGTCCATGCAATGCTATATTCATGACACGAGAGAGTAAGTTTTCCCAGATAAAAAAGCGGGGATCATACCGTTAATTATACACATGTGTTGTCAACATAGAATTATATTGACATAAATGCAGTGTTGTTCAATATCTTATCAGAGTCGTGAAATTATAATTTGTCATTTGGCTTCTTATGAAAGAATAAACGGCTTTCATTGTAAAAGTTTTTAATGATGTAACCCTTGCTCTGGTAATACCAATATTTATGCAAACATACTTCATTCTGCACTTGTATGCTCGTATTATAACAGAGGTAAGCGTTGGAATTTGTGACTAGAGCTACCTTATTGGTGGTAAGATGACAAAACTTCTGGTTTCTGGTCTTTAAACAAACTGCATAAATGTCTCGTTTCATATTGCAATAGATTGTTTTTGGTGAGTCCCAAGCTACTGCCAGAGAATGCAGAGAAGTACAATGAGATACATATACCTAGTAAACAACCATTTCTTATTGCATTTCAAAGCCGTGGAGGTGTCAGAATAATCATTTGCTCGACTATTTATATCTTAAAAGAACGAAAATAGAGAAAAGAGATTTGTGTGTGTTTGTCTGCATTCCATGTCTTTTTAGCGGCATGCACTTCCGTCTGTGCACTTAATGACCTAACAGTGTTGGCTCTATCCGTCGGAGTTCTACTAAAACACCTATCAGGAAATGTGTCTATTGTTCTCGATGTTTCATCTTTTCCCGTAATAACCCTCCAAAATAATCAACAACTTTAAATAAATGTCACACAGAGAAAATAGCTCTCCCGGTACCAATTGACTTTCAGACTTAAAGATCATCAAAAATCATGAATCACTCCATTCATAACTTATTTATATATCAAACCAATGCCAAGAGTCCCTCTCAAAGTTAGATATGTCGACATTAAGTTGGTGTTCGATTGGCTTAGATAATGTAATCAAGAAAACGAATTAAAAAATGAAATTTACCAATATTGTCAAAACAAATAATATTCGAATCTCCACTTGAATCAGCGTGAAGCAACAATAAAACCAACCAATTAACATACGTTACACTATGCCTTTTACCACAACATTTTTCAAATTGAATGTTGAATAAACATTATTAAACATTTATCGTTTAATTTGAAAAAAATGCCAAATGAACACAATTTTTAATATTGTTGTGACCTAAGTATGAAAAATAAAGTACTATCCAAGCCAGAAGCCGCTTTCGATATTCCACAGTCACGGTTAAACAGCGATATGACGAATCCTTTAAGACGAAAACCAGATTTGACAAATCACAATTATCTATTTACTTAGTGCACGAGCTCAAATCATTTATTCCGTGTTTGACACCCGAGCATTTCAAGATTCTGAGTTGCATCGAAAAATACACGGACATTTTGTCCGGGAGGGCGTCCTCGGCCATTTGGCCTCGAGCAGACCTCGAACTGTCGGACTATTTTCCGACACAATCTGACACTATTGTAGTTACCATAAAGTATTGAATAAATCTGTAGTTATAGCGAATGAGAAGTCGATTGGAAAATGCTCACATTTAGCATTCCTTTGAAATGAAAAAAGGTTTCTATTTCCGCTCCAAAGTTTCTAATTCCGCTCCAAAACAAAAGAACAAGCAGGTTTATCTAGTGTATTCTAAGATCACGTTGCCATCTTACATTCCTTGCATCTTGCAGTAGTTCAATATCATTGACATTTGATGTTGGCACCTCTAGATTTGCATCTATCCCTTGTGTGTTGCCATGTATACTTAATATATATATGCTGCCACTCACTTGTATATATACACTCAATTGGTAGTTTCCTCTGCATCTGTTGTCTTTATTAGCTGCACAGAATGCACCTACATCGTAGTCTATTATATAAATATGGACATATGTACTTGATCGCACCCATAGGAACATTCTATAAGGTTGATGTTTGTTTTGTAAAACTTATCTTAGGACACACAAGCATCAAACTTGCTCGAACTGGTTATTCGTATGTCTGTTGCGCAACGCTAAATTTGGCAATGCTTAGGCTCACAATCTTCGATATGATCTCTCTGAGGATCACATTCATTGGTCAGATTTCAAACAATGGCATCAAAGTAACACTTCTTATACCAACTGACTCCTTTGTTGGGCCTTGTATAAATGAGTTCTTTGTGAAGACGCAAGATTTTAAAAATATTAAACATTATTGTGCAGGTATATTGGCACTTACATTTATTTTGGTTAATAAGAGAAATGCATAAAGTGTCATTTCTTGACCTCTGGTGAAATCGTTACTTTGAAAATATCAAGTGTAGAGAAATTCTTAATATCTAGATTGCCGTTTGCAAACACATTGCATACCTTCAGAATGCACTGGAGTAGATCTTTTATAGACGATGATAAATGAAACAAGAAGCTTTTTTTCTTTCCTCAAAGGTAAAGGAAATACCAGAGAAATGAAACAACAGTAAGGTAACAATGCAACAAGCAAGTGTACGTCGTGCATGTATATGTTTCAGGCGGCCCCACCCTCGGCAGAAGCAATGTGGTGGGAGGGGAACTCCACATCTGGGGCGAAGATGTGCACTCTACCAGCGGGCTTGCTGAGTCCTGGTGAGTGGAATGGGGGTGGGGGGATGAAGAGGGGGGGGTGGGGGATGAGGGGGGACTTAAAGACACACTCCCGCCTTGGTTCTCCGAGTCACATATGCAAAATTGTATAGGGGTGTTTATTGAAAAATATCATTTTGACGCTAGTAGGTTTAGAAAAACGATATTATGAAGGTAGAAAGACGCGATTTTGATCGACAGGGATAAGTGTCGCTAAGAAACAGCATTGGAAAGACAGATGTATAGGCTACTCATAGACCCTACCCAATTGTATATCGAAGAAGTATAGGGGCTATGAGTAAATCTGACTTTGGCTATGAGTAACGCTGTTTTATGAGACAAATTGATACAGTAATAGGGCGTGTCCCTGTGTATCATGCCAATACTGTCACAAATTGTTCCATTGCCTCCACGACATGGCAACTATCAATATCAACATAGCTAAACCAGATTAGATCAAGATTTCTGGAAACAGCACTTCATTAACACAATACTCTGGCCGGCTTATGTTCAAGATCTTAATCCTATTGAACACTTGTGAGATGAAGTGCAGAAACATTTGAACATGACACGTTTTAGGCCAAAGCCTTAATCATCTATTCTTCAAGTGTGATTTTCACATTCACATATTAATTATCAATTATTCAATCCTCGCAAAGACAATCTGTCACAGTTATGTACATAACAGATCTTTAGGTTCTCCCATACTTCAGCAGTTGTGTTCAGCGTGGGGTTGCATTGATGTTTGCAAAAGATGACAAGAGGACTGACATTTTATTATTAAAATAAATTCTTATTTCTATGATAATTAGCCTAAATCAAACTTCAACAAAAACACGCAAATGATTCGTGTTTCTTTTGGAGTTCAGTATACATAAGGAAACAAATATGTTTGTTTTGCACAATAACTTCCTTGGTTCCTTGGTTCCTTGGTTTCTGGAAATCCTCTTCTTTAAATGGAAATGTACAATAAACAATAGAAAAAGTGAAAGATTTAACACAAATACAATTATCTTTCAAACCAGGTTGCCAATGACAACAGTTGCTGGGAGACTGTGGGGCGACCCCGAAGGAAAACGAGAGGAGACCAACACAGGGGTCCGTGTGCAAAAGCATTTGTGTCGGATGTTTAGGTAATTCTGACTTTGATTTTGTACATAAAATGTGAATTATATTTATTATACATTGCATGGTTTTGTAGATGTCATAATCCATGGTTCTTGCACGTTGCTCATCTTGATGTCATATCATAAGGCATCTTCCTACGCAGAGCCTAAAAGACCAGTTTCCAAACTGTCATTTTATGCCTTGCTGCAGAGACTCTACTTTTCTGTGCTGCTATAGTGCCCCTACAGAGTAGAGAGCAAGCACAGAAAACTCAAGGCTGCTTGCTGCAGAGACTCTACTTTTCTGTGCTGCTATAGTGCCCCTACAGAGTAGAGAGCAAGCACAGAAAACTCAAGGCTATGCAGCAAGGCATAAAATGACAGTTTGGAAACTGGCCTTTCAGGTTTTGCGTAGGAAGATGATCATAAGGTAATGTTTGAACATTTTGGCATGAAAACACCCTTTCCAAAGTATCATCAAAGTGTAAAACGGTAAAGTGGCGAAGTGTCATAACATCAAAGATTGATTCTTATGCCTCATGACAACTTTCGTTGTTAATTTAAAGCGATTTAATTTCACCATGACTTGCCGTATCAAGAATCGAATGCTAAGGGCTTGGGAATGCTACATACCCTTTGCCTTGATTTTCGAAAATCTCTTAGTGCTAAGATAGACGTAGGCCAATGTGAATGTTTGGTACTTACTAAGAGAGCTTCGAAAATCTAGGCCCTGAAATGTAATATTACCTTTAAAGAATGTTTAAATAAAGAGCGTATCTCTAAGCTCTCGCAAAGAATATATATTCAAAACTTCTCAAAAAAAATTATTTTATGTAAATTTTCATTAATTAATAATCTTGACTTATTTTTTGTTTCAAGGCGAGAATCACTGTACAGTTCTGTGCACATCCCAGACAACTGCAGAGTTCACGGACTGTGACGTCACCAAACCGGTGTCAACTGAGAATGTTATCTCTGTAATCAAGCTTCTGTGATATGTGTATGTGTATTTAGAAGAATATCAATCTAGTTAAAACTAGCTATAATGTATACGTCCCATAAGTCCTCGCGTTACATCTAGCTACTAACCCACCTGGTCCGTGTCGAGCATGCGCGGAAATCAGCCAATGGATGACGAATTTGACGAGGTGGGTTAGTAGCTAGATGTAACGTGAGAACCTATGGGGCAGCTAGTTTTAACTAATATGGATGAATATCTGTTTGTTTCCAAACCGTGCTTTTATTGTGATGTTAGAGACAGATGTTTAATAAGCAAAGGCCAGATTTCATTATTTTATGAACTTCCATAACCAATATGAATTATCATAGCATGTCTTTTCACCCATACAGGCAATATAAGGCTTGTAAACGTAATATTGTTTCTGATTTCCTGGAGTGAAAAATCAGAAGTGTTTGAGCAAGTACAGTATTGCGTTTTTATATACATGCGATTATGTCCCATAGTGATATTTTACGGGCGCATCAGTAATATATGTAGATTTGATAGCTATTTGTTGCTTGTATATCGTATTGAATTTGTTAAATTGTAATCTTATCTTAATCAGGTAGGAATGTTTGTAATAAAAGCTTTCATGTTGTAGTAATCTTTAACTTTCAAGGTTGAATTTAACCGAAACTATCCTTATTTTGTGACTTGTTTTGCGTTCAAGTGTTTGTTTTCCTCTCCAAATAAAGCAGTCTATATTTGTTGAAATTTGTTTAGTTAAATTTTTCAGACGTTTATATTTCATTGAATATTCTTCCATTCATTACCAGGCGTCCACTTTATCCAATCTATACAAACATCATCTATCCATACGCCGATGCATTTAAAAATGTGTAATGACCGTTTTCTGAGAGGGGGGGGGGGGGGGGGGGGGGGCCGAGATTTCGAACTTTCATGCTAAGTGGGTGGGGGGGGGGGGGGCTTGAAGCATTGTTGTTGGTCTCATTTCAGGGGGTTTTGCACGTGTTTTACGTGCTCATTTTATGGATTGTGAGGTTGTATGGGGCTGAATTCCAAAATTCTGGGGCTGGAATTTTTATAGTCTGTAAGTTTCTTTTACAAAAAAAAATTTTCTAGAATTAGTGGCCCCCCCGCTTGCTACGGGCCTGTTAGGCCCGGTAGAAATCCTGCACTTAATGATTTCTTTTACATGCCTTGGGTTCATGAAGAATTAGGAAATATAGTGTCCATGTTTGTTGAGGGCCATTGAGAATATTCATTATATTATTGTTCAGAACGTACGGAACAAGTTCATTTTTACCAGGACTCGATTTAACATCGAACACATCTGTTGAACGATGGCTTAAACTATAAAGAGAAAATTCGCTAACATTACACCTGAAGAAACAGACTGAGAAACAAAACTGTAACTGCAGCTGAAGATAACAGAAGGTCAAAATAGACGATTATTGAGATTGCTATCGTCTTCACATGCTGCCAGTGGGGCGCTGAATTTCCTTGATCGGGTGAGCCACTTACACGGTCTAGAACGGATTTTTGGAGAAGGTTTCATATATGTTCAATTGGATTGAGAACAAGTAGACCGCTCAATTCATTTCAATTTTGAGGTACTCTTCCACCATCCTTGCTTGATGTTGACAGGCATTGTTGTCCATAATGATGAGGTTATTCCTGATCGGCGTATACAGTAATACTATAGACATATACGTAGAGACATCCAAGATCTCATTCCTGAAACGTATACTTAGTTCCCTCCTCAAGAACATGCAGATCAGTCTTTCATAACCAAGTCGACTCCACCCCATAGCATAGTATGGCTGAACCTCCTCTATATCCTTCATGTTCAGCCAATCTTTTATCTGCCAAACGTCGGCATTGTTTTAACTTCAATGAGAAGCATCTTAGAAGCTGGAATGACAGTAATGCAAAGGAATATATGGATGACAACTTCTTTGTTCATTGTATGCGACGTTTCGACACAAATTCTTGAGAACGACACAAGAATCTGTGTCGAAACGTCGCATACAATGAACAAAGAAGTTGTCATCCATATATTTTTCTGCATTATTGTGAACATTGTCTTCTCCAAACTCGATCTCGATCACTCAATCCGGAAAGTTGATCGAGACCAGCATAGCAAGTTCGTTGCTTAATCTTTATTATTTCACCGATTGCGTTGTGTCAGTCATAACGCATAAAAGCGATTTATAAGTGCAAACATTTAGACATTTTTTCAGTCATATTAGCGATTCCTTTGTGAAAGTAATGGACCTGGGGCCGTTGCATGGCACGACTTAACACTAAGGTAAATCTAAGTGCCACCCTTTAATATTGCACTAAGGCTACCTTAGTGACCTATAAGGTCACCTTAGTGTGTTGTGCAACGGGACCCTGGTGAAGCAAGAAATCTAGCAATTCGTGTTATTAATACACTTTCAAAAAATGGTTCCTGAAGTTTGAGTTTTACGTTAAAAGAATACATTTTTGTTACTAGTACTTTATAGTAATCAAATTGAGAACAAAACATTGTTTTTTCTGGCACGGGGTTATAGTGACATTATGTAAGAAGCTGGTAGGTTGTTTAAGTAACATTTCCCCTGTGGGCCTTTATCCATGCCAAACAAAGCGCATAACTGAACTCGCAATTGTAAAAACTCTTGAATTGAAATATTCTCACTTTGTCGTTTTATGTAGTCAGTTTCTGAAGCTGAAATTCCTTATTTAGGCCTACACGTTAAGTATTGAACTCAACATCCTAAATTCATATAATTTTGGAACGAATGGATAAGGATGTTAACCAGATAATTCATAATTTATTAAGCGTTATTCGACTTACACTATACATGAATGTGTATAGGAAAAACAATAAAAATATCATTCTTATCGGAAGTTTACAGTCAATGCACTTTCGGTATAGGCCTACTAATAAATATTTTTCACACGAAAAGTTCATCCATATTCAGTGAAGTATCATTTTAAAGACTTTACATTTTATGCATGAATGGTCACCTTAAACGTAAAACACTCACGCTTTAAGTAAATACAGGTTATATGTTCTCATATGGACATTGCAATCATACGTTATAGGTCTTTATCAACAAGATAAATATCAAATATTTGTGAATCACTAAAGACTTATCACTTCTTCTATATATGCCTTTGTTGGAAACTTGATATAACCTGTGAATATGTGTACGCAAATTCGCCTTTATGTAAATGTTTCTATGTAAAATGTCACCTTCCATGTAACTTGAACTTAATGTCCATGTACCTTAAAAAGAAAGAAAAAGATATTTGTGAAGATTATATGAGAGACTAGAGCGTCATAGGGACGAAGATAAAAGCTAGGGAAAGTTACTATTGTATGGTTTTGTCTGGGGTTCCGTTAGTAAAAAGATAAACGTTCAGAGACTTTGGTATCAAATTGAAGCATTCATAAAATAATCATTCTCAGTTCGAGATAACCCGCTTTTGACAGAAATAAATCATTCAAAAATCTTACAAAGGGATTTCTAAAAGTGATAACACAAGAACAATAATCGTTTTGAAATTTCTTTTTAAATGTCGCAGTGCAGGAATATTAAAAGCAACTTCCTTTGAACATTTTCCGATCTCACTCATTTGTCCCGGATCAGGGGCGACAACCTCGATTCGCATGAGTGAATCAACGAAGGACCAATCAACGCCCTGTTCTTATACGAAATCAACCAATCAGCGTTGTGTTTACAACAAATCGCCGCTGAAGGAAGGAAATTCAAAAATCATTGGAAGGCTTGTTGATTCATCGTCTGAGACAAGAAATCAACAAATATGGAGGTATTGTGGTGTTTTTATATGAAACGAGTTTACGTGCAGTCGCAAACATATTTTATGCACATTTGAGGTTTAAATTGCATGTTTGTGTAGGGAATTTGCAAATCAACCGATTATAAAAGCGTGGAAGAAACGATGAAAAATGTCATTTTTTTACAACTGAGTGTTCAAAACTTAACTAAATAGTAAATTACTTCACAAGACAGGGAGGTCGTTGCGCTAAACGGGACGTTCATTTACTTTCCCTAACATTTGATAGGCTTACCAGAAAAGATCGCCAACACGAAACACATTTGTCTAACTAATACTGACAATCTAAAGGGCAGGTCAAAGATAAACGATCAAAGGATGTTTAGCCTTAGGGACAAAAACATGTCATGAAATAAAAATATGGTATTTTCCTTTTCATTAGACCCGAAAACTAAATCTACTGATTTATTACTGAGAAGGTTATTATTTGCCGCACCTACTATTATTCAGATACAAAACTTCAGTTTATGTGGATGACTTTGCATCAGAATATGAGATTCGGATAGAATGCATTACCTGGCGCACATAATTTGTGACCATTTCGTTGTATCTTTTTTAACCCTTGGATTCATGTTAGATTGACTTTTTTAGCCCTAAGGTATTTGTTGACTATCTTTTTTAACCCTTGGGTCCGTATCGACGATCTTTTAGGGTTAGTTTGTATAGTGTAAGGGTTGGGTACGTATTGTACAAAAAATCACTAGCGCCCGGTAAAGTGCAGTACAACAAATATATATATCAAGGGTTAAAAAATCGGTCTTGCGCAAATCCAAGGGTTAAATTCGAAATTATCTTATTTAGTGGCGAACATATTGTCAAGTTGTACTGACTAGACAATAAACACTTGGAATAATAATAATAGTAATAATTATAACACTTTATTATCCTCAGTACATGTACATATTGGAAATTCGATTTGTGCCCATGGCACCCGGCAGCCACGTTAATGTGTTGTTCTGCCTTTACAATGCTGAGTGTCAAGCAAGACAGCAACAACTCCCAACTTTTAACTTCTTTTGGTATGACGCGACCGGGAATCGAACCCGGATCTTCCGGGTGACGAGCGGACACTCTACCACTGAGCTAAATTAAATTATGATATTTTCAGCGAAAGCCTCTAGCCACGAAGAATGTGGGAAGTAAGTTACCAATGCCAGGGAGTAGACTGAAGGCGCCGTCATCCATCAGTGCTAAGAGGTCACGCAGCCCAGAAGAAGACAATCCTGTGGTAGGTTTTGGATATGTAATCCTTTGAAAAAAAATTAAAATTAGATCAATTTAAGAAAAGTAAATTTAAGTTTGTTTTCAAAATCTTTTGAGTTGCATATTACTTTCTTAATTGTTACGTTGTATAGAGCTTTATTTTCAGCTTTCTTTCAATCGTAAGCATTATTAACTCGTTTGAAATATGTTTTAGTCCCTACAAGTACAAGTAAGCAGGGCTTGAAGTTTGAAAAATCAACAAGTACTCCTAAAATTTGATAAGTCATGCAATGTGAAAATAGTTAGTATCTAAAAATTCACACAAGCCAGTCAGGCTTTCTGAGCTCTTCTCCAAAAATCCCCATCTGAAAGTAAGCAGGCTGGCGGGCACTATTTCAAACACTGATTGACTTTCGAGGAATTCAGCTCAGGTGGTTGCATTGTCGGCTTTAATCTTGCATTTCAATACTATCAATTTGATAAAACAATATTTATTATAACTCCTATGGAAAGCATCATAAGGGTCGTCGTTAACTATCATTGATGGCAAACTAAATAAATTTAGATCAACAGGTTTTATCTTATGTCATACTGTCATAAGACTTTTTGTGTGCAAATAAGGAATTTGCAAATTTATCAATCAAATTTGTCATCTCAAACACTGCCGAGGTTGTACATCCAGAGTGTGAACGGCAGAAACGTATGATAGCTTTTGGCCAGTTCTTAATTACAGTGTGTCAACTAATGCATTCTGAAAAATAAATCTTGTTTTTGATACTTATAAGGAAAATATAATTAAGGTGATTATATGTCATATGATTGAAAATAATTACTTGTTTTTAATTATTTTAAATTTTTAAATTAATTTATTAGTCATCCTATCCCTGGGGAACGAAAGTTACGCTAACTCCACTAATCTGTACCCTGGTTTCAGAAGCTAGATTTGCTCGCACGGCCAAACTTGGGATCTAGCCAATCAAAACATTTTCTCGCCACCTTCTCGATAAAATTTCAACGAGAAAATGATATGATTGACTATATCCAAAGTCGGGCCGCGCCACCCAGGGTACAGATTAATGGAGTTAGGGTAACGTTTGTTCCCTGCGACAGGATGTAAGATAGTTATGTCCACTTGCATGCAATCTTTCCATAAATATTGACATTTATCATGCCCTAACTTTATTAATATCTGTCAGTATGATAGTATCTGTGCGTTGTGCAAACACCATGATTTGTCATTGACATCTTCTAGCAATTCAGTTTCAGTTTCAGGCCACTAACGCCAACCCAGGAAAGAAATTCCGTGCTGAGCCGAGTTCCATGATGAATCGAAGTGTATCCGTCTCCTCAATGACTTCTCGCTCGTCTAGATCTACACTAGCACAGAAGAGACAAGCAACGAGGCCAGGAGTCAGGACAGGTACATAATTTAATAAAAAATCACTTAAACTTACTTAGAATTATTTGTTATATGAATAAAGTACTCTGTTCTATCAGTAAACCGAGGCTAATGACTAGATCTTGCCCAAGCGGCGTAAAGCATTAACTCACTCACTCTTATCAGTGTAATAAACACTCAATCTGGCTACAGTTGCAATAACCTTCAGGGTCACTCTACTCAGTTGCGATTAACTTTATTGTCTTAAATAAGGAAATAAACTTAATCAGGAAGGAGTTTGATAGTGCAGTCGTGAGCGAGTTTGCCTTTGGGTGAAGACGCCTCGGCTAGAATCCCACCAGGGGCTCAAAAATTGTCTGCAGTAGAGAACTGTTCTACACTCACTCAGGTTTAGGTGCAATGGTAAACCAAACTTCAGCGAAGTACCAATTATAATTCGCAAGTTCCAGTCAATGCATAGAAACATTAGTGTTGCTGGCTGTCTCCCTGCAATGATAACTAGTAGCCGTGATATGAGTAAAATACTCAGCAAAGCAGTGTTAAATCCCCAATCACCTGACCTCCAGGGGTCATGGAATCCTGGAAGAGTCATGGAAAATTATATTTCCAGGCCTTGAAAAGTCTGGAAATTTGACATACTTTTATGAAGTCATAGAAAATATTTTGAATTTCTTCAGTAATATTTGTTCATTAATTTTATTTTATTTTATTGTCTGTATTTCTTTAAAAAATTGGTGGCTTTCCAATAAATGTTTATGCGCTTGACCCATGTTTGGTTGGTCATGAAAACTCTTGCAGCATCCTTTAAAAATAATGATGCCCCATGGAAAAGTCATTGAATTAGTGTTGCTTTCAAGTGTATGAACCCTGCCTGAGTGAGTGACCTCCCTAATCATGAGAATGATGCATGTTTCAGGTGTGAACCTCTCCAACACTATCTGTGCCCCTCCAAGCAAGACCAGTATGGCCCAGAAGAAGCCTACAGCTGCAGCACCTCCACCAAAAGCTCCTGGTGAGTTCACCTAATCACTTGTCATAGATTACTCAGTCCTTGTTCCTTTCAGATATCTTTTGACTAACTTTTTCATGCCTTGTATGAACAATATATTGAGGGGCACTGTGATGATAAAGAGAGTCAAGCCATAGAAATGTAAGCTGTGACCTGTGAGTCACAGGATGCAAAGACTAAAAATGGACTTTTTGCAATGTTAAAAAGGTATCATATTTTTCAAATTCTCTATGGATACTGATTCATAAAGGTTGGCAAATTTCTTAGGGTATCAAGTCCAATGAAACCTCCTGACAACTGACTAATTTGATAAGCCTGTATTAAGAGAATACAAAGATCTGACAGAGCTCCAGATAGAGCGCGTATTTGCGTATTTTACGCAATAGATTTCCAATTTACTCAATTAAAAAATAATCAGGGAGTACAAAAAAAGCATGAAATTCACTTAAAACCCATTTTAAACAAATATCTTGCGTACTTTACTCAATTAATGACATCTGCTTGCGTACCGCGCTCATCAGCATTCAAACTCTACAACAGGGTGAGCGAAAGCGATGTCTACAACTGTTTATCGAAACAGTGAAACGAGTCTGTAGTCACGTGACCACTAGAGCGTAGTTTGATTTGGCGACTCTCAGTCACGTTCATAAATCACAAGGCCAACCTTACCCGTTGTTTGATAAGTTACGTGAAGGCACATGCGTCAACTCGAACTCTGAGCTCTCAATCAAATGAAGTAATATAAGAGATTCGAAGTGAGAAAAAAGCTACCAATTCCAATCCAAAATCAAAACTATTCGACTTTTCCAAAGCAGGTAAAGCTAGTAGGGGTTAAAATAAAATCATGTCTGTAGTAACTGCCTGTGATAAACTCTATTTTTATAAAATTTATTTGAGGTTTTACTATATTTCGAAATTGTTATTTTCATAGATATATTGTTGACAGATTGAGCAATATTTCATACAAATATTAAAGAAATGGTAATGAAAGACCTTAAAAATGCCTATCCTATCCCTTCTGGCTTGAATTAATAATGAATTACAACTTAAATGTTCTTTGAATTAACAATAACTATTATTCATTGAATCTTCCTTTATTTCCTTTTGTTTTGGAGGCCAAATACCCAGGCGTATATTACTTTCAATTGTAAAAAAGATGTGTACGTACACATTTACGCTTAATCAATTAGGTCAAGTTAACTCATTCCTGTTTGAAAATGTAAGTTCTATTGATTACTCAATAAGGATCAGAAATTATGAGTAAATGTACTCAATTCCTTAAATTTCTGAGAGTACAGAAAATTAAGCTTACTCCTCAAAACATGCAATTACTCAAATATATTCAAACATAGGAGTAAAAACCCAGTGTAAATCAGTGTGTCTCATGAAATCCACATTGCTAGTGGTCAAAGTGAACTTCCTGATATTTCAGGAGGGGGAAGCAAGAAGCGACCAGCGTGGGACCTGAAGGGTCGACTACAGGACATGGAGCATGTTCTTCAAGAACGGACACACATGAGTTCCTCCCTACAGAACCAGCTGGAGAGCTACAACAACAGGATCGCTCTCCTTGAGTCTCAGAACAACCAGCTCTCCGGCACCGTTGCTGAGAAGGAACAGCTCTCCTCGGAGGTCTCGCGAGAGAATCAGGAGGTTATCAGAAAACTCAGGTACTTCTTTTAATTTTGAAATTGATTGCTTAGATTCAAATTTTGTCAGTCCTGTTGTCGGATGAAGGGGAGCAAACGTAACTAAATTTTGTCATTGAAGCTTGTGCCTTCTGTTCATTAAAAGTTTGGCAAATACCCCTCCCCTTCTTTTCTTCTTTACTAATGTTTTACCCCATTTGCCATATTCGCCTACATCCTATAATGGATCCCTGTTATTAACAGAAAATTGCTCCCTTCAGATTTCCTGTGGATAAACAGCCTCAGTTAAGAGTCCTGTTTTTAAAACCAAAAACTTGTCTTCAGGTAGAACCAGTGATTGGAAAAGGCAGAGACATTGACCATTTTGCACTTTGGATGAAAAAAATGGCCTATCAAAATTTTGAAATTTACTATTGATAAAATGGGCAGTGGCCAATTTGGAATTCAGAAAATTTGCCAAAACCATGAAAATGGCCCATTGTCTAAGATGTCTTTCCCAATCCCTGAGCTTGAACTACTACCAAGTTTAACTGTAAGATTTTGGAAAGATTCCCTCCCTATATCTCAAGTCGGGCCGCGCAAGCGAATCAAGCTTCTGAGCCCAGGGTTCAGATTAGTGAAGTTGGCGTAACGTTCGTACCCTGAGACAGGTTGATGTTGACTGAGACGGCTTATGATTCCCAGAAATTAGTTGATTGCGAGTCTACTCTAGAAAAGATTTGGTCACTATGTTATTTCCACTCTCAGACACACCCAGGAGGAGCTAGAAGACATGAGAAGGAAGTTCCAGCGAGAGATCGAGGACCTGAACTTCAGCAAGTCCTCCCTACAGAGGCAGAAGGAGAATCTAGAGGGGGAGGTGTCAGCCTATCAGAAGGAGATTGCCGGTCTGAAGTCATCCATTGCAGAGGTCACGTCAGCCCAGGCCAAGATTGGGGCAGAGCTTGATTCTACAAAGGTATGAACAGATAGAATTCATCTATGTTAGAAATTGCTTCTCAAATATGGCCAAGGTTGACATTTCATTGGGTAGAATTCAGACAATTTGGTGTAAGATCGACCAAATTTGATTTGCTGAGCTCTGCTTTTCATGGTATGAATACACAGAACTATCTTTCAGGGTGAAAATTTATTCAAAATTTTGTTAACTTGTTAATATTATTTGGAATGATATTTGCTCCTAAAAATAAACCCTGCTGAAATATTGTCCAAGTCAAAAATAACTGACTCTCTCACTACTGGCTCAAAGAAGGTTTTTGTTCAACATTTTAAAAATCTAACATATCCAAATGACATATCTTTATAAGATAGTCTTGAAAAATTATGATTAGAAGTAAATAGAAAATATTTTCAAGCTACACATTGCACATTCATTTCTAAGTGTTTTTTCTTCTCTTTTATTTGACCTCATTGTGTTAGATTTGTTACATGTAATATATGTATTTCTGTAAAGATCATTTTACTAACTCAGAGGACAAATTAGTAGTAAACTTTATCTGCCTTGAAATCATTCTAATTTCTATAAGAGCAGGCAAATATAACTTACAACCATTTTTTAAATACCATATCTGTTATGGCAAATTATAAGCTGTGTCATTTTCCATATGTGCACATGTGCCTTCTACTTTTAAGCTGGGCCTGAGTCAAAGTGAGGCTAGAGGGCGAGAGAAGGACGGAGAGATAGAGCGGCAGCGTGGAGTGATAGCTGATCTAGAACGCAATATAGAGGAACAGACCAAACAGATGAGAGAACATGAGACGGAGCGACGCAAACTGCACAACATGGTCCAGGAACTAAAGGTAAATGGCAGATACCTAATTATTTTCCCATTTTCAAACAGGTGATGAGAGATTATTACTCCAGAAGGTGGTCATATGACCTTTATGAAACCAGTATGTTACTTTACCTGAGCAATATTGAGGGGGGGGGGGGACCATCAAAACGCAGGAATGACTCTAGAAACGTTTCTAGAATTTAATATGACGTTTTTGGAGTCGTTTCTAGAGTCATTCCTGTGTTTTAATAATAAATAATAATGTCACTTGTAAAGCGCAAAATGTCCACACACGTATGTATGCTCAGTGCGCTGAAAAGGTGAAAGAAAGTCAGTCATATGCGCAAAGAAACAGATAGGTTTTAAGTTTTGATTTGAAGATCGCGACAGATTCACAGAGTCTGATTTCTAGTGGAAGTGAGTTCCAGAGAGTTCCTGCTGCATATGAGAAAGTTCTCTTGCCATATGCTATGAGGTGGAATCTGGGGACTTGTAGTAGGCGCTGATTCTCAGATCGAAGTGATCTGGATGGGATGTATTCTGTGATGAGTTCTGTGAGATATTCTGGAGCTTGGTTATGGAGACAGTTGAAGGTGATGCAGAGCAGTTTAAAGTTTATTCTTTGCTGAATTGGCAACCAATGTAAAGCTTTGAGCACAGGAGTAATATGGTCAGATTTGGCATGTAACGAAATAATTCTTGCAGCTGTATTTTGTACTTTCTGGAGTCTGTAGATGCTTTGTTTGCTGAGACCAATCAACAGTCCATTACAATAGTCCAGGCGCGATAATACCAGACATCGGACTAGAGTGTGGGCACATTCTGTCGTGATGAATTTCCTGTTTTGACGGTACTCCCCCAAATCTATGGATAATAAATCAGCTTTTAAAATGGTCCATAACAAATGCAGACATAAAATCACACATTGAAAGTGTTTTTGGCCCTGAAGAAATGGGTATTCAAAATCTCATGTTTCAAACAAATGAACTGTCAACACTTCAGGGAAACATCCGAGTATTCTGCCGTGTGCGTCCCCTGCTAGGAGAGGAAGTGACAGTGGCGGATGGTGTGATACAGCACATGAACTTCCCAGACATGGACGGACGTGTCCTAGAGCTGGAGAAGATTGGAGACGCTTCACTCAATGAGGTTGGTAGAAACAGAACTTTTTTTACAACTGTCACTTCACAGTTGTTTGTCTTTAAAGCTCATTCTAGTTAAAACAAGCTGTAATGTATACATCCAATAAGCCCTACGTTACATCTAGCCACTTAACCACTAGGTCCGTGTCGAGCATGCGCGGAAATCAACCAATGAAAAAAGAACAGGCTGATCTCTTAAAGTCTTTGAATCAGATAATCTAGTTATACCGAACTGTTAGAATCAGACAATCTAGTTAAAACTAGCTGAAATGTTTATATCCCATTAGTCATACATTATTTTATTGACATTTATATTTATATTGTGCAAAATGCAATGTAAGTTCTAACGATGCCAGATTCTTTTTTCACTGGTTGATTTCCGCGCATACCTGCATAACTAAAAAATACTTCTATGAGAAGAGAAGTAAACTAATTACCACTTCATAGACTTCTTTCATATCTGAATTGATTATAATTTCGGAAAAACAGGTCCTTTTTGATGGCCTTATCAAGAATCTCATTGAAATCAATTCAAATCCATCAAGGTATGAATGATAGTTTAAATCTGATTTCAATGAGTTTTGATGGATAGGCTGATACATGCAATAGGCTAAGACATTTTACTGTTGATCCCCCAGAGTACACTAGCAGCTAGCAGACGAGGACAGAACCGATACGAGTTTGCGTTTGACAAGGTGTTCCAGCCTCAGAGCTCACAGGCAGAGGTCTTCGAGGAGATTGCACAGCTGGTCCAGGTAACATTCCTTGCACATGGGGAATGAAAATTTGTAGATTCAGTCCTTACTCTCGCCCTTCCCCCCTAAATATGGATGTTACAGTCATTATCCAATAATGACTTAGAGGTTGTCCTCTTTCAAATGCCGCCGCTAATGGATGAATTATTGCCAAAGCTGTGTTAAGCATTAACCCACTCACAGTTTGAAAGGAAAGCAAATGAAAACTTAAATTTTAAGTTAAAGAAAAATATATCTTTGTTATGTTGAGTCTGTCAATTTGGTCTTAATCCTCCTACCACAATGTCTTCTTTTCACTTCTCTGAAGAAATGAACTCATTTATTTTCGAATAACATCTTTGAATGGAGAATAAGCTCTTTACATTTCATTGTCTTATTTATGAAATAAGTGTTTTGCAGAGGTGCTTTACGTTCTCAAAGACGATAAAATGATATCATCACATGAATGTAATCATAGGCTTCAAATAAGCCCAATTTTGTGCATTATAAGTAACTGAGATATAGTACTTCTACTAGGATAGCTCCACACCTTATTGTAAGCATGACATATATATGCTAATTTAGCTGTATGAATGTAATAATGTCAAATTTTCTTTCAAGCATTGCACATTGTCATATTTCAGAGTGCACTAGACGGCTACAATGTGTGTATATTCGCATACGGCCAGACAGGATCAGGCAAGACCTACACAATGGAGGGAGGGAACGTAGATGATGACGAGACGATGGGAATGATCCCTAGAGCTGTGCAGCAGATCTTCCTTACAGCACGGGAACTAGAAGATAAGGGCTGGCAGGTAAGTGATAAAGTCAAGTTATCATATTGTATCCTCGCGGATATAAGACCAAAAGACCACCCTGTCCTCCTATTTTCAAGATATATGTTTGCAAGGCCCCCTAGTCTTATACCTTCAAGGATAGAGTAGTAGTATTCCTACTGATTATCAATTTTTAAAACAAGGCATAACATAGCTTCTCTCCATTACTTGTTATTTGCATTGTACCGAGAGTTATGGCTTGCGTGCAGGACCCTAATCAGGAGTTGCAAGATATTTCTTGTTGCACCATCAAGTTCAGGTGCAGTAGGCTGAAGAGATGTCTCAGGCATGCTGACCATTTGCTACAAGGCTTTTGTTAGCCAGTGATTGATTGAGTGATACCCAGTGATTGATATTGGGATTAGTATTGTATTGGGGTAGTAAATATTGTGGGAGTTAAAAAATTGTCCATAAACTTGTGCAAATCACAGAGGAGAAATCTTTCCAAACTTCAAAGAAAATCATAACCACATTTGTTTATGATTTTTAATGAGGATTTAGTTGATTTGTTCAGCTTGATTCCTACAATTATATCCTAGATTGAACACTTGATCATGTACATGTTCGTAAAATAAGATGGTATGAGCATGTTGATTGTTTTTATACGTTGTGTTACAGTACCAGTTTGATGCCTCTATGATGGAGATCTACAACGAGACCATCCGGGACCTGTTGTCAGACCGAGAAGACATCAAACACGACATCAAGATGACAGGGCCTGGCAGTACCGAGACTATCGTCACCAACCTCACTGTGGTCTCTGTACAGTCGGAACAACAGGTGGGAGTTTCTTCTACCTCTCACTGACTTTCCATTACATTCTGTAAATCTACAGAGTATCTGTATCTTCTTCTGACACTACTAATGGCTTATATCAATCAGCAATTAACGCCACTCTTTCTTAACTTTTAAGAAACTTTTACACCCATTCAATTGTGCTCTGATCTTCCTTAAAATATGACAGAATATAAAATCAGGGCCTAGATTTTTCAAAGCTCTCTTATTGTTAAGATAGTTGTAGACCAATGTTAATCTATGGTATTTATAACTATCTTAGGACTGCGAGAGCTTCGAAAATCTAGGTTCAGATTTCTAAAATCAAAAGGGTAACTGCAATGAGAAAGTATTTAAGTTATGACAAATATTTTGCCAAATTTGGCAGTAAAATGTTAGAGTTCCTGGTTTCCTGAGTTTCCTCTGATCCATAATTTCCAGAATGTCTTCGCGTTCAAATCATACTGAAATATGCTATGATCTAAATACCTGTAATTTTGTAAGAAGTCTTTGTTTTTCTGACCATATCTTATTCACCAACAGATCCACAAGCTGCTGAAGAAGGCGACACACAACCGAGCGGTGGCGGAGACCAAGTGTAACGAGCGGTCGTCTCGGAGTCACTCAGTCTTCCAACTCAAGCTGAAGGGCAACAACGAGTTCTCTGGAGAAAACTGCTCAGGTGGGACATGGATACTTAAGTTACTTGTTTTTCTTTACTTGTTACCTCACCCTTTCAAAATTTCTTATAGATGGACAAACAATTATGTAAAGAATGAACCTACAGAAATTTTTCTGATGTTATGGACACTTTTGACCTCTGTTGTCATGATTTAGTATCAGAATTGTTTTGAGAGATTTTTGGTTATTTCCTCAAAGCATTTGAACCCGGGAAATCAACCATATCATATCCTATTGAGAGTTTCTATGCATGTTCCTTATTCTTCACTTGACATCGAGTGTCAAGTTTTTATGTCACTGTAGAGGGTTATCATAGGGACCTAATGTCAAATGATTGTCAGTGATCAAAACGGTCAGACGCCACTACTGGCTAAACAGTCTAAGTAAACCTAGCCTCAATATTACCCGTTTCACTCCGATTGTGAGTCTAGAAAGGTCTAGTAGAGGGATGTGTCAGCCGACCTTTCTGCGACCTATGACCCAACGTTATATGTGCGAAGGCAGGCGATTGTGGCTTGGTAAGATGAGTTCTGATTGGTTAATTCGACACCTGGGCTGACGCGACCCTCTACTAGACCTTTCTAGACTCAATATCGGAGTGAAACGGGTTATATTGAGGCTAGATTAATTTAGACCTTTGGCTAAAATACTGCCCAAGCGAATTTAAACATTAACTCACTCACTCATAAAAGGTCTGAAAGAAGGTGACTTGTACCTTTCAAAGTTTATAATATGACCTGAACATCAAGATAATCAAGCATCATGAGCTTAAAGGAGCAGTAGCACATATTATGAGCTTTTTAACGAGACGGTTTTCGACAAAATGCATGTTATGAATTTATTCTATTATTTAATTAAGTTATATTTACGAAAATAAAAATAAATCTGTCGAGTAGTTTTCGAATGAATCACCGGTAAAAATAATCTTCTTAATTATGGAAACGTTTCCATAAATATGGCGGACAACCGGAAATCCATGACTCGCGTCTAATACACTTCACTTCCGCTAGTTAAAAACGATTTGCAACAATGGGAAAGCGTGGACGGGGACGACTTTTCAGCCCATCGACGATCAGATCAAAGAAGGTACAATGTGCAAAGAATCGCCGAGATCACAGTATTTTTCTCGGGGAAACCCATCAACGTTGGACCAGTTTGAAGGAAAAACACGGCCCCTATTACTCGCACACAGCGATTGGGCCGGCCGTCTACTTTATGCTTACAAATGACACTTGATGCAGCCGTCACCAGAAGTAAGTAACATGGTTTGTTTACGCTTTTTTATTTAAAGTCCATCAAATATGAATTTTTTATTATAATGCATAAGCAAACTTTGCCAACTTACGATATTTGTTGCGTGTTTCCGATTTATTATTCATAAAAAAAGCGAGGACCGAGGAAATTTCTTCTCGTCTCGATTGAATGTTCATATGATAAGGTTGTCAATAGAAATGATATATATATATGAAATTTGTTTGTAATGTTTTCAGTTAGATTTTAGGCTTTGTAATGGTTTGTAATTGTTTGTAATATGTTTCAACTCATTGTTTGGACTAGAACATCATGCGTCTTTTAATAAGATAGGAAATATCCCGCACACTCAGTTCCGGCATGTCTACAGTAGATATCCGGTTTGCAATGTACACAGATTTTTTATTATGGGTAAATCGTAGTTCTGTAAACATACGACATGGACTATTGATTACTGATTATCAAAACAGAAAACAGAAATCTATGTCATTGTTATATTTAATTATTAAGATTGATAAACCATATTTATTTTAGAATTCATCTGTCATCAACACCATTATCTCCAATTTTGGTCAAGGGCGATGATTCAAGTGGAAGGTATGAAATTTCTATAGATGAATTTTATTTGCAAAAGCAGTTGCAAGTGATTTCTGAAAGATTCGATTTAACTTGACATTTATCAAAAAATCATCATTATATTGGTTTGCTCATCTTTTCATGATCACTCTCTTCAATGTTCAATTTACAGGAATTGAATTATGAATTATCAGTAGTTAATAACTTTTAAAGGAATTCTCAATTATTATTTGAAAAGTAATTATTCATTACTCATTTAGCAGCAATGTGACTTGTGTTATGATGAAATGTTAAATGTCATTTTTCATTTACAGTGATTACTCTTCACAAAAGAACTTATTGGAAGACCCAATTCACAGGTATGTTAATTCTTATTAATTGTTAATCTCCCACAAAGAATAAATCAATGAGACTGAGCTTCGGATTGACAGTAGTTCCGGTTAATCTCCCCCCACCCCCCAAACCATGACTTCATAAATGGCCCATCATTTTTGCTGGGGTCCTACAGGCCCCATGTCAGGAGTTTAGGATATATGCTACTAACCTTTTTGAAAGAAAAAAAAAGTGTAAATATCTTTTGGAAAATTTAGGTTATTGTTAGATTATGCAAATGTATTAGTAAATATAAGTTCATCTAAGGAGCAAAGAAAATTTATGTCAATTCCCTTTGGCCCCTCCAATATCTGAGTGACTGGCCAATGTGATCCACAAGAATTTCTGAAAATCTGAAGTACTGATGAGACAGTTCAGCAATTATGAAAATGTGAACAGTTCTAGTTTCATTATCAATTGTCTATTGGCAAATATGATTGATTTATTGACATTGATAAACATTTGATTAATGTGAGTATCAAATGTTTTAAGGATATTTCCCCCCTCACTGAGGTTTTCCTTTAATCTTAGTTGGTAATTTTAAGCAGATTCAACAATAGTTTATCTTTAGGGGCCAATCAGAGTTAAATCTGAAACAAAGATATTTTGTTGGCAGCCAGTATTTGAATTTGAGACAAGCAGCTTCCCACAGGCAGTTCAGTGTTTGATGATCTATCTGCATTTTGTTGAACTTGAATAAACACAAGTATCATCCCAAAAAAACATAATGGATTTATCCAATCTGTGTACAATGTGATGGTGATTGTTCCCCACAAATCTCACTAAACAATGACCATTTTAAGATTTGGTTCAGAGGAGGTTTGGATGATACATACTTGTGTGTCTGCATAGTACTTAATAACTTTGTCTGACAATATATATATATTCTGCCAAGGGAGATAATTTTAGAAATGTGTTCAATTTGAAGATATCAACAGAATATGAAAAATCAGAACACAGATATAGTTACTCTAAGAATTAAAAACTGGTCCTGTACATTATGAATGTATTCATTTCTTCTAATAACTACAGTAATCTGAATCAATATTACCCAAAAATCCTAGATGAAAGGAAATTGTGAATTGTTTTAGGCCAAAATTTGTATGTTTTGTAACTGAAAGAGTGTTTTGATAAAATATTCTTTTAATCATGAAACTCTTTGTCATTGAAATTTGTGCATATCTTTCAAAGGGGTTATATTCTGAGCAAGTTATATTTTTGATATCTTTGATTATTCAAGTCAATACAAATAAGGTCCCCCCACCCTCCCCCACCCATCAAAATCCTGGATCCACCACTTTGTATGATTATCATAGCATTTATATTTTTGAAATTTATGCTTTTTTCAACTCTTTTGCTATCTGAAGTTTCTTATATGACTGTAAACATTCACACTCACACAGAGATAAATGTATTTATATTGCTGTCATTGTGATTTTATATGCTGAATCTAACTAGGGATAAGAGTATGATAAATACATAAAAATCCTTTCAAATCTTCAAAATGATTTCCAAGAGGCACTCACTCTATTATTTGAATACTGTGTGATGCATTGAGGGCAATGAAAGCAATGATTTGATGAGAAAAACAGAAACTTGACAGATGTATTAGAGAAACTTCATGAAACTTTTTCAACCAGTATCATTGATAATAATGATTGGAAGCACAAATTTCCTGTAGGTGTTAATGACTGTAGAAATTTTGTTATGAATGCATCAAACAAAATCAAGTTATGATAATAAATTTATGTCAAAGTTATGAGATGTGTTCATTTTATGACCTGTGAAAAATTACTGAAAATACTTTAAATCAATTTTAAAATTCAATGTTAATTTTGATACAGATTGGATTTAATTGGATCATTAAGTGGCTAGCCTAATATCTCCACATACCAATCAAATCTGATAATCTTCATATATTTGTGGACAGCAGTCAATATAATGTTTTAAACTTTCTATTGCAGGATGTAATCAGAGTGGAAGCTTATCCAGGATAGTGAGTTAGTGATCAGTGCTGGAGTGTGGGGCAGTCTGTGATATTCCACATGCAGTTCAGTGCTGAATTGTTGAACTCAACTAAGGAACAAACCCTCAAGAAACTATCACATCTCTTATTCAGGGATATTGTGAACAATACAATGGCGCCTTCAAACTCTTTGAAACAATTTAACAGCAAGTTATGCTGTATTCAGAAAATAATTTGACAAAAACTAGTTATGATAATTTGAGGAGTTTATTCATTGTTTTGACATTTAGTGATTGCTACAGTATACTATCCCTAGCATCATCAAATAGGTATGAATTAAACCTGATGGTATGGGTGGTGAAAGTAACACAAGCTTAAAATTGGTAAGTTTAAATATAGTCCATTTTAGTTAATTTATCCCAATTTTATAGTCAGACAGTAAAACAAATTTGAACAGGATTAAATCTAAATTGGACAATATCAACAGCGGCAAAGAGATAAAAACTTGAATTACTTTTTTTATAATGGTGAAATAGTATTGTTTAGATGTTTTATGTTAAAATAGGTTTGACCAGCCCCTATTTGTATTACTAATATTAACAAATAAATTCTAGTTCACTTTCATTACTTTTATATAAAAAAAGAGGTCTACAGATTTTATTGCCAAGGGCCCCAGAACATATTATAATTTGAGATAGAGCTTTGATATCTTTCACTTTATGGTTTTGAGCAATCTAAATAAATTTAGATCAACAGGTTTTATATTTGGTCATACTGTTGTATGACAAAATAAAAAATCTGTTGATCTAAATTTATTTAGATTGGGTTTTGAGAGAACTGAAATCACCTTCTGATTGAACTTGTTGATTATCTCCCCTTAATCATAGTTTAATAAGTGTCATTTTGTTATCAGGAATTCATGCTTTTAGAGTTTGCATTGATAAAATTCCTTTACAAAAATGAAATAAAATTATCATCAATATATAATCTGCAGTTTATATTTTATTTTTTGGCTGATGTTGGTTTTATTTCTTTGAGATATTGTACCTTTATTAATAAACTATCTAAAATGAGCATTTAGAATAACAAAATTGCCAAAAAACACCTTAGAGGTGACAAAAGGATCAATCAACGGATTGAAAGTTTTATGATACATGTAATATACAAGCAGTATGGGGTTGTGCAGTTGTTGTCAAGTAAGCAGGAAAGGGCTGAGACAAGGCAATATTGTAAACAGTAAAGAGTTAATCAGCTAAATGCTTTATATGTTAAAAACTTGAAATAAATATAGTTCTACTTGTTTCTTTGGTTTGTTTTAATGTGTTTTTATCCCAATTCAATGCTGGTGGATTTAATTTTATAGTTTGTTGTTTACATGTACATGAATATATCTGCATTCAGTGGTCTGTCCTGAACATTCCAACAGTATGTACAGACTCAGTGTCAACATAATTTGCTGTCTTAAGAACATGCATTATTGCATTTTAGGATTTGCCACTTTCAAATGAATTTGATATTTTTTCCATTTCTTTGAAATCTTAAAAATGTGCCCCTTGCATATTGCCATAAGCAATAGGCACAAGTCAAGATATTCATCAATTTGCTGATGTGCCATTTGTATTTTCTAATTGTACGGTGTTTACTGTCTTTGGTTTCTAAGGAAAGCAACTTGAAATTGTATATCCACTAGGGATGTCACGATACAGGTCCATTTCAATACGATACACATCACGATACTGAGGTCACGATACGATACATATCGCGATACAATAAATGCGACATTATTACGGTAAGATAAAAAATTCAGGGATATAAATCTAATATTCCTAAAGAGACTTATCTGAGTAACCAACATTTAAACACAACTTCTTCATGAAAAAGTCATTTAATGCTATCTTAACAAGGAATCTAATAAACTCTGGATTTCTTGACTTGATTTTCACAAAAATTTGGACCATATTCACAAAAATATGAACGATATTCACTAAAATTTGTATCACGATACAGTTGACTGTATCGTGAACTGTACCGCGACGTCATGCATCAATGCATCATTGTATTGTATTGTGACATCCCTAATATCCACTGCAGAACTTGGTATTTGCAAGGTCTATTTAGCATAACCTGATATGTCGAGCAATAATTGTTTTCAAATGTTTGAAAATATATCTTTTAATGTTTTAAACTCAGCTTGTAGATATTTAACAAATCTAAATCTGTATTAACCTTTAACACAATCTTCAACACCATATTAACAAACTAATTTTAGACAATATTGTTTTATTCATGATAAATCAAAAGGAAAATGCATCTCAAAATACAAAATACTGATTAGGATTTTCATGTGGCTTGATATCTTCCCCTGCTGTCCTCACTCCCATATTTCCTGCCTGTATCCACCAACAATTTCTTCTCTCTTCTCTTGAAATCCTTTCTTCTTTCTGGAATTCATATAAAGAATTTATATTGATAAAGTGACAGAACTAGTTATGTAATTGAATTTGCAAAAAATTATCTTGATTAGCAAGAAAACTTTGCAGAACTTTTGAATTGACAATTTAGAAATATTGTCTATTGGAGGAGACACATACCATAAACCTTTTTTTAATGAACTTTTGATCAGATAAAAGCAAGCAAGTTTTCAGTTCATAATTGTTATATATGATGGGTGCAACATGTTGGTTGGTCAATACATTAGGATAATGTCCTAACTTCCAAACTAAATATGGTTTGGAAGGTTTTAACATCATATTTTTTTAATATTTCATTTATTAGTTGTTTATATCAGTATTCCATTTAATTATCTATTTTGTCTAGCTAACAGCTTAGTGGTTATACATATGATAAATGTGGGGGAAAAAATACATGCATGAACATTATTAATGTTTAATAAAATTAACATGGAAGACTATGGAAAGAATACTATTGTCATCATTCAAATATTACTGGCTAAAAAAGGAAAAAAAACCATGACATTCTGACAAGACAACAAAATAAATCATGATTGTCTGAAAGTTAAAATAATCAAATAAATAAATACAATTCAGGAGGTGAGGTCCATAATTCGAATCTAAATGTACAGAAAAGGCATTTATTAGTACATAAATTGTACTTTATATAGATTTTTTTTTAAATCTCATTTCCACGTTAGCAGCACAGCTGATATAATTCGTCTGGGTTAGCCTAGCTATTGTTGAAAAATGTTGTTATTGATAATGCTCTGAAGTTGGGACACGATTGTTTCGGAATGAAAACAATGTATTCAGAAAAGCTCCCTTATTCATTGAGACAGTTTAGTTGGAAGATATACTGGTCTTATTTGATTAAATTTGACAGAACGTGTCGGTCTGAATCTGATCTACGCTAGGCCTATACATGTATATCTCAACACGATCAAGAGTATTTTTGCCAAGATGAATAATCTATACAATTATATGACATCCGAAAATGTTAGTACATAGGTATTTATCATTTGATAACTATCTACTCTTCATTCACACAAAACAAATCGTCAACTCACCGCATCAAACTTTCCAGTTGGAGTAACCGACATGACGAGACGGCATCGTGGAATCTGACATGATGGTGTAGAGTAACACGCGAGAAGCGGAAGTCGTAAAAGTTTGCGGACCACAAAAAAACAACAAAAAAAACGTTTTTCCAAAATAAAAAAATATTTCATTTTTAGATTTTGTTTGACTTGGGACCATTTTGTTAAGTATATATTTCATCTTTTAAAACAATTCTAAGCGAAAAATGTCAAAATTAGCGCAATACTGCACCTTTAATGGACTCAGTGTTTCATCACTTATTGAGTTTATTTTGTCACTGGCAGGTATCCTGAGTCTGGTCGACCTGGCTGGCAGTGAGAGATTGAAAGAGTCTGGCTCAGAGGGACAGAGACTGAAGGAGACTCTCTGCATCAACAAGAGTCTCAGTAACCTTGGTAACGTCATCATGGCCCTTGGCAACAAGGTAGGTTACTTGGTTGGTGGGGTGGTTGAGGTATATAGCTCTCTGCGTGTATATCCATCCAAAATCATTTCCGGAGCATAACATGAAATTTTTTACCCAGAAACTTCAAATTTGGTATGGATGCTACCTATGTTGTGCAGATACATGTGCCTTTTAAAAGGTACCAATTTTTTTTGGAAATTTTGGTTTTTGTTATAACTTCATAATTTTCATAACTTGAAAACTAGTTGACTTAGAAGACTGATTACAGGGCTCTACTGTCAAAATGATATCACCTGTGTCACAGTTTTGGATGATATACTTATATGCTATATGTAATTACAGGACAGCCACGTGCCGTACAGAAACAGCAAGCTGACGTACCTCCTGCAGAACTCGCTGGGAGGAAACAGCAAAACTCTGATGTTCGTCAATGCCTCACCCAAAGAAGAGTGCTTCCAAGAGACTCTCAACTCTCTCAGATTTGCTACAAAGGTGATTTGATTATATTCATATGGCCTTTATCCAAACAATATTTCTCAATCCTCTGATACCCTCTGTCATTGGCACTATTATCTTATGTTTTCTTGCAAATTACTTACGCACTCAATTGTATAACATCTGGCTATGTAACTGAATTTGTATGTGCAAAGCTCCTACAACCCCTGACCTCTTTCTCAAGACTTTCTTCAAATGCCTTGTCCTTAGTTAGTTACAACATGTAACCCAATAACACATGAGAAATTAAGTGTGAAATAATGTGAAAATATCACATATGTATAAACAGAAAAGTCCTCCCGAATTTCGTTTCCACAAAAAATACCACAATAAATTATCTGTTCTTTCAAGTCTGATTTATGTCACATTTCTTTGCTTTTTCTATTTTCTTTTTATTTTGATTTGTAATGTATAAATGTCTTTTTCCTTTCCGCAGGTGAACCAATGCAACATCGGAACAGCACAGAAGAAGAGTAAATAAAGAAGAAATCCATTATTTGACCCACAAAGTGGGCTTTTAGCATGGAACGAACAGATGTTTTAACATTGATCATGACTCGGTGACTATTTAGTGAAGATGACAACCATTATGACAAGAAATTCAAGAGACACAGGACATGTCTTTTATAAGAATTTCAAACTCTGTGGAAAGCCAAGTTTCCTGGACTGATTTCGTAGACCTGTATTACACATGGAGATAAAATAGAACTACGGTAGTTGCCAACATGATGAAATGAAATTGGGTAACAGTAAATGTTCGGTGTAAGGAAATATGGTAAAGGGCTCAATATTTATTAAAGAAATGTGCAATACTAAAGTCATGCATTTGAAATTGTTCATACACATCATCTTGCGTCATCTTTTAGTGCCTCACAAAATTACAAGGGTTTTATCTACAAGAAGCTTTTTTTAAGTTTGTAAATATGTATTTATTCTCTGTATACTGTTTCTTTCATCTTTAATTCTACCCTTCCTCTCTTCTTTCCTATTTCATATCATCGATAATCTTGTGTATTTCCCATACTCACATAGACCACTTGTTCTCAACTGAGAATACAACCCATATCATTTTGTCTGTAGGGCAGCAAATTATGAATATTTTGATTTTCTAGATTAGTGCTAACTGATGTATGATTTTCAATCTAGTCAAGCTCAGAAGTAAAGTCTAGATTATTTACTGTAAAAAGAGGATAAATTTGATTTATTCTTTTTGCATGAAATAAACAGCATGTGAACTCTCTGAAGATTTTTACAAGTAACTTGATAAGAAAATTAAATGATTTAGTAAATACACAGCAAACTTGTTATGCTATGAAATATTTTTAGGTTTGAAGAACAGTAAGCCAAGAATTTCCAAGATTCACATCTCATCTGTTTGAAGTTTCTATCATCACCAGCCTTAGCTTGTTTGTATCATATTCACAAGTCTTAGCAGTAAGAAATAAATGTTCTCGGACCGTAAAAGGCTGAAAAGTGAAATTTGTGTAAAAATTGCGTGTCAGATTCATACTAATAATATATATGTAGAGCATAGATAAACTTTACACAAAGAGATTATTGCCTACCCTGTCCTGTATATTAATGGTCTCATAAACCCAATCTCATTAAAATCACATCAAATAACACTCAAGCTCAGTGTTTCTGATCAGAGATCTTGTTCATCTTATGTAATTTGACCTTTCACCTTCCATAGTTTCAACCAGTAACAGGATGCGCTTGCATTGCAATGTCAATAATAACTCTGCCAAATAACTAATCAATTGGTAAACATCACTTGACATGCCCTCATTGAACATTACTCAGATCAGAAACACAACTGTGTAAGAGTTTTTGCACTGGTTTTAATGAGATTGCAGTAGGTCAGCTTTGTTCAAATTCAGATATTGTGGCACCCAGTGCAGCTAAGTAGCATTCTTATCATTGTAAATGTAATGTCATTCATGTGATGGCATGTTTAGATCACATCTTACTGTACATATGGTAGTTATTAAAATTTTGAAATCATATCTGTATTGTGTTTGCTTTGCCTTTTTATGTTGTTTTGAAATTGTCTTCTTTAACTGATGCTAATGAGCAATACCTGTATAGGTGCAATGACTTTCATTTTCAGCATGAATTGGTAATTTTTTAGGGGACTGACATATACTACTCAAAAGAAGTTAAGGGTCGAACCTATATTTCTTCGAGACATCTTGCGTGGCTGCAGGTTGGTTGCACATAGAGGATGTTGCACAGGGATTTGGTTGCATCAGATGATCGAAAATCCCATTGTTAAACCACCCTGTAGCTACACAATGATTTTTCTCCAATCAAGATCGTTTTGTTAACGTCCGACCATGACGAAATTTCAGTTAAAAGCATCATCATCATGGTAGTGATTTTTGTGCTCAATTTTTCATGGATTATCCATATGACACCTTAGAGACATAACCACCTCCAAAAGTCCAGAAAACATTGTGTTTGTCCGATGCTAAAAGTTGTATGGACACTAATTTTGAGGATAAATAATTAGGTTTTTTTCAGTAGACTGCCATCCTTGTTGTTTTGAATATGACATACGCTTTTTCCACAGTATATGTTGTCAGGATATATACTGAACCCATTGCAACAAAAAGTTCTACTTAGAAATTTGAATCAATATATTTTCTCTGCATAGAAACATGTCGGTCGGAAAATAGGTTTGACCTTCATCTTCTTTTTCTGTTACAATTTAATATTCCTGTTCCACCAAATGATCATTCAGAGTGTATCCTGGAAGGATTTCATACGATTGCAGCGTTTTGGGCGATATGGTTTTATGTCAATTGAAAGTGTTCTTTAAATGAAGAGGAATGTGTCTTTAACCTTTCATTGAAAATAAGAACTCACTCTTGTAATTTGTTATTTAGTTAATCTTTAAAGTATTCATTGAAATTTTTGATGACTAGAACCTTTGGAAGCCTTTTGTTTATGATACTAGTGATTGTTAAACATTTTTATTACTTTCGTTTAAGATATTGCTGTTTAATAAATCTACAATGTTATTACACATTGTGTAATAACATAGCGCGCTGACCGAATGACGTGACGTAATGATGACGTCACAATTGTTAAGTATGACGTCATAATGTCAGCGGGCCGGCCGGCCGCGACAGTCATGTTGGCGACTTTCTTTGTTTTTATACGATGTTATTAATCAAGTAATAAATAAAATACTAAACTCGGTCCCGTTTCATACCATTTTTATGAAACCCGTGAATGGTATAGGTATTTAACTCGCTTTCGCTCGTTAAATACCAACCCATTCACTCGTTTAATAAATATGTTATGAAACGGGACGTCGTTTAGTATTCTCTATTTATCCCACCGGTATGTAATACCGTTGGACATCACCCTGTTCATCTCTCTGTCTGTAATCATTTCTTTTTCCGGAGCAGAATTCAAAATCTGTTAGACATAGGTCACTGAAACTTGATACCGGTTATGTAGATTTGTCAGCATAATGTAGATGTGTATATTGGTATTTTTCCATTGAAATGTAACTTAGAATTGTTTTCGGTGCCGATCTGAAAAGCTGTCAAATCTAGCCAAATGAAACTTGGTATTTTGATTTGTCAGCATGTTGCCTTTTGATATTTTCAACCTCTTCAGATTTTGGGTGGTTTCCATGGAAACGTAACTTTAATGTGGACCAGTGGGATATGTAATCTTCTCATGACTCGTCATTTCTGATATCATAATCTGAAGGCATCATGAAAATTCAAGATTCTTATTCTCAAGCTTACAAAAAAATGACATGACGCATGGATGTGAAAGATTCACGTTTTATTCACAAAATATACATCAATGCTCTGATGATGAGAGTGAACAGTAAGATATGTGGTACAAGAACAGAACTACACACGCAGAGCTGACAGCTGGCCTTATGTCAACTGACCCATATATTTATATATAAAACATACATGTATCAGGCAAGAACAGAGACCCATGTGCTACACCACAAGCAGTGCAGTCAGAAGAAACATCAAATCAGAGTTGTCTCCCCTGATTAATGGTCAGATGAGAGTTAACTACCTTTATAACTAAGTTATCTTCAATTAAATCTGAGGGCGCTTTGGGCTCAAAATGAACTGTATATGCATCTGTTTTTGATCCTTGGTGATCTTAAGATGTATTTACCGTTACCAAATCTTTATTACCATAATTGGCCTATGACATGCCTTCTATCTTGGTCCTAGACAGTAGATATCTGCCCTTTTCATATAAATTTTCCTACCATGTTTTTCTACTTTGGTTTAGATGTGAGTTATCTCTGCTTTTCAAGATGTGTATCTACCATGGTTCATGTCAGTCATGATTGCGATTTTCTTTTGCACATGTGCACTTATTGATGAAAAGTGTGCTGGAAAAGTATTGTCAAATTTAACAAGAAATTATTTTTTTTATTCATGAGCAATTGGCAGTCAACAGTTTTTTTATTGATAGGAAGACAGAAAATAGAGAAAGAGAAAAAACATGCACAATTTTGACATAAATTTTCCTATTTTGCTAGTCCCTAGCTAGTCTTACAAACTGTAACTAAGACACACACAAGCTAATCACCACCTAGACTTTTTTGTTTATTTCCTCATTTCAAGAAATCAAGTTTGATGGCCTTGTGTAGGATAGCATCTGAAACTACAATGATCCCTGAATATTCCTTAAGAGCAGTAAAATATGAAGCTTGAAAATACGTTCTTATGTTGTAATAAATCAATATTCATCAAAATTGTTTAACAAGAAAATAACTTACGCCTTTCCTAAGTCTAATGCACTGGATAATTTTCAAAGATTCATTTGAAGAACTCATGAACTTATGATTCATAATGGTCGTGATTGTCCAAAGTGCTGAAAATGAGTCAAAATTCATAATTTTGTTGGAGAGTTTCTAAAAGCCAGACCAGTAACTTTAATTAATTTAAGTAAGCTGTAATTAATCTTTACGAAGGCTATGACTGTCATAATGTTTAAACATGTTCTCTTAACCTTTCATTTGATTATTTCATGGTTATTTTTATCTGATATGTGGGTTTGTAAAAAGCAACCATTCTGAAGGCACAGAAAAGGTTTACGCATTGCACACAAATTTGCTTCTCTACGAAAGGACAAACCAAATAACTTATTTTTTTACCACAACAAAAAAAGCTGGTGCACAGTGCATGATATAACAAGAATTTTGTTGATATTTTCTACAAAATGATTCAACACATCTCATGCCTTCATATTACTGCTCTTAATTCTCTAACCATCTCAAGAAAGTTTCAAGTTTAGTTCTGAGCAGGGCTACAGATACTTCCTACTTCCTACACAGAGATGTGAAACTTCGTCGGGTTTATATATAAAACGTTCTAGCAAATATTTATCTATTTTACATATCCGTCAACAAAATCTGAGCATCTACATGTTGGATACTTACTTTTGATCAGCAGTATATTATCCCCATCTACCAATGTCATCCCTTTTCAAACTAAATCATATATTTTTAACTGCATATGTTCTACAGTACTGTTCATGAATTTTGATATCATAAAATCTAAAAAATCCATCTCTAACCTTCACATTTCATTTTACCTTATAGAGACATTGTCATCACTTTAAATAAGTAATAATAATCAAATACTTACATATTTAACTATCTCTAAGCAGAAATTTCATGTGTTCGTCGTGCCCAATGGGTTTCACTTATTAAAACTCTTGACACTAATGTAATAGAAGTTAATTGTATAATGCGTTGTGCGTAATGCGAATGAGTGTTCGCATCACACGTACATGGAATTAACTTAAACTTTATGAGTGTAAATTTTTTTTAAATACGCATTGCACACTGTGCACTATAGACACATGCAGTTTTGGCCTTAAGGTTCAGGACATTGTGAATAATTTCAATAGACCTTGGCAATAGTTGAGGTAGAAATATAATACCAGTATTGAGAAAAGAATTGGTCAGTTTTAACAATTAATCATTTTAACAAATTTCATGCATGTCTTAGTTCTACAATCACATGATATGTAATATCAACAATTTTCACTCTGGAATGCACGTGCTAATTTCCATGAAAAAAATAATTTATTAACATCATACAGGTAAGAAAAGATAGTTTAAAATTCTTCCTTTATCAAAACCTACAAAAGAGTTCAAATCTTCAACAATGGTACTTCTTGACACTTCAAACACTGTCATTCTTAGTTCTACACATCCACAAACATTAATCATAGTCAGACAATTATGAATTAGAATATAGTTATGGACATTTCTCTCTAAGAGCTGACATAACATCCAGCTAAAGTCAAAATATTAACAAGCTTAATTATCAATATTAACATGCCTTGGTTCAGTTTTGCACACAGTTCCCTTAGGCCAAGGTGATCTTTGTATTTTCTTATAACAAGGGCCTAAGGTAGAGCTTAATTATTAATATTAACATGCCTTGCTTCAGTTCTGAATACAGCTCCCTTAGGCTAAGGTGACATTTTTTCTCCTATAACTGGGGGCTATGGTAGAGTTTAATTATTAATATTAACATTCCTTGGTTCAGGTTTGAATACAGCCTTCTTAGGCTAAGGTGGTCTTATTTCTCCTATACCTAGGGGCTAAGGTAGAGCTTAGTACTAAGGGAGCTTTGTGCAAAACGACCCATGGCCAAGTTGGATAACACTCACTAAGGTCAGCCTTCTTTTGTATCATAACTAGGGCTAAGGCAGCCGAGTTTGTGCAAAAACACAGAACAAGCTTGCACAAAGTCTCATAACTTAAGATGATCTTGACCTGATATAATTAATACAGGCTAAGGTAGAACTTTACTAAAGAACCTTTTTGTAAAAAAAAGACTATAATCAACAATTAGGTGTTAAGGTTGTTGATTATTATAATTCTTGTAAAATCCAAATCCAATCATACAATTGGATAAGGTAGGTTCTTTACATTAGCCATTTGGTAATTTCAAATATATTTCTTCCAATATACCATCAAAGTTGACTTGACATTTCGTCAAAAAAATTATGACTTATCAAGAAATTTGTATTTGATAGAACTCAAAAAAGAATATATCATTGCATCTACATATACATTACATAAGACTGCGACGGACATGTGACAATATGACAAGTGAGATGTACATGACACAACATATTTATTGAATGTGCATTGATTGGATAGGAAGTTCCCCCCACAGTGCATCAACATAACCATATATCATCAGTATAAATCCAACGCCATATAAACAGCTATATGTATTGATATATTCATATATTCATGGGCTCGAGGACAGGAAATCAAAGAATGAATGATTACATTTGATATGATGAACCTTATATACTCAACGAAATAAGTAAAGGAACATCCTGATTTTCAAAACTGAAAGATTCTATTATTCATATAATGATGCTTTGATGTGTGAATTCTGGGATGTTCCATAACTTTTTTTGTTGAGTATATTACTCCTGAAAAGCAATTTTGAAAATTATGTTGTCAATTTAAATTCTATAAGAACAAAATCGCACTTATTTTGCCAGTACTTTAAAAGCTGTTAAATTGGCCTATATATGATACAAATTCATTTGTAACAATTACTTCTTGTAACCTCTATTTTGACAGTGAAATACCGTCAAGATAAACAACAAATACTCGTTTGCTAATTTATTCACAATAAGTCTAATAAAACAGGCTCATTTGTGTCAATATTCATCAAAATTATTGACAATTTGATATGCATTAACAAAATTTTATTTCAATAAACAAACACACACCATGGTTAAGTTTTGTACACAAAATGTGAAGCTCTAGACTATTAACAAAGGCTGCAATGACGAGGCAAGCAGCTTGGTGAAGCAGTGAAAATCTGTCCACATTTATAACTCGGTGATTGTAAGGGTGCTTCGTTCACTTTTTACAAAGCACCTTTTATCAGTCTTCAATCAGTGGGACAACTGCTGCAATAAAACATGACAGACAAACTAACAACATAAACGCCCATTTTGTCACACAGAGCGACTTGATTCAATGCTATAGGCCACAGCATGGGATTGGGGACAGTGCTTAGAATGAAAGCCTTTTATCCTGAAATTCTTAAGCTTAAGAATGAAGACTAAGGATTTGATTCTCATTGAATGCCAAAATATTTTATGTATACTGAAACATTTCTTACTCTGAAATCTAAAAATGTTCTCAATATCATTGAAATGACAAGACCTAGATTTACTGGATAACAACTTTTGTTGTGAAAATCATAACGTTAAAAAGTAAATGCTTAATCTTTCATCATAATCTTGCCAAACCTAATGAACCTAAATTTTATCCAAAAACCTCTTAGTGTCTTTATGTACCGTTTCTGAAACCCCTTCAAAGACCATATATGGAGATATTGTGGGTTTTTTTCGGGTCATTTCAGTGCATAAAATAGATTTGAAACTTAACCTGTCCTGAAAATTAATTTGTCAATTCCTTAGGAGAAAAAAAAAAAAAAAAAAAGGAAATGTTACCATCTCTGACAAAAAGGAACCAGTTTAAGGACTGGCGGACGGGCTATATTTTAAACGATGGTTATTTGAAATATTTATGTTTGATTTTACAGTTCAGCTTAGGCATTGATAATCAGCATTAGCGGTAATTAGTATTAGATAACCTGTAAGATTTTTTATTGCTTACATTAGTAAAAGACAATTCATTCCAAGCACTGTATTACTAAGGAAAACCAGGCAACCACTAATGATTTTAACAGTGTTTAACTCTTATAAGTGCTTTGGTGAGGAAAGTCCTTCTTTGCAAAACATAGCAATAGCCATAAGGAAAAGTCATTTGAAATACAATGTCAACTTCAAAAGGCATTATAGGTAGAAAAAAGTTGTCACGATTTTATTTGATTGTATGATGTATTTGATAAAAAAAGATTGTTTCTACAATATGGACATGTAGTTCAACTTATCTAGATTTAAAATCTGAAAATACTTTATACAGGGCTGCAATATACATTTATTATTTATTGAGAAACATAGCAATGACATAGATGTCATTTCTCTTCCTAAGGAACATGTTGTTAGATTGACAGTTTTTACTCAAAATGCTAGGAAGACTATAAAAGTGCCAGCAAATGGAGCCTAAAAGAGTACACCAGAATTAGGGCAACTTAGAAAGCACAACTCAATCTGTCCAATCTAGATCCAATCTTACTCAACACCCAAATTAATTCTGTTCAGTTAGGCTTGTTAAATAGGCACCATTAAGAAAAAAAATTCTTGCAAAAAAAAGGTTCAATTTGAACTGTAATAGTTTTACTCCCCAAAAATCAAAAAGAGGTTTGTCTTCAAAAAGAGGCTCTAGAGTTAGCCACCATCTTTAATTCCAAAACTTGATGCTTTGATAAAAAAGGTTCTATGATTAAATTCCAGTACACCTCTTTATTAAAAAATTGTCAGAGAGCTTTGTTTTCAAAAAGAGGCTCTGATAGCCGCCATCTTTAATTCCACAGCTTGCTGGAAAAAGGTTCTATACTAAAAGACTGTGTGATGCAGTGCTCAAAGAGAGGCTCATATTCCAAAGAGAGGTTGGGGTTGGAATGAGGCCGTGCGAGACGAGAGAGAGGCTGGTGACCCAGAGTGAGGCTCACAGCTCCTTCTGATTGTGGAGGTCTTTACTGGTGGAGTTGGTACGACGAATGGAGACGTTCTTACAGCCCACGAGGTGATAGAAGGTGTAGCTGATAGCGGCGAAGATCCCGCGACACCCCAGAAGGAGAGCTGCGTTCCTTGTGAAGCCTCCGTACCACAGCAGGTGGAAGCCAGTCACTGCAACACAGTAGATATGTTAGAAGCCAAATATTTGTTGAATCCATAAATATATGTCTCCTAATGAACAATCTTAGGTAGAAGTAAAATATAGTGGAGGATTTTAGAAAAAAAAAATCATAGCAGTTGGTGGAAGCCAGTCACTGCAACAGTCATTAGAGGAATGTTAGAAGCCAAATATTTGTGGAATCCATAAAGATGTCTCTTTATGAACAATGTTAGGTAAAAGTCAAATATGGTGGAGGATTTTGTTTATTTTTATTATAACAGCACATGGAAGCCAGTCACTACAACAGTCATTAGAGATAAGTTAGAAGCCAAATATTTGTGGAATCCATAATTATATGTCTCTTTATGAACAATGTTAGGTAGAAGTCAAATATGGTGGAGGATTTAAAATTTTGTTTATAATAGCCGCAGGTGGAAGCCAGTCACTGCATTTGTAGAATTGATGAAAATATGGTTATTATGGTTAAGTCAAATATGGTGGAGGACTTTATTTTTTTTAAGTGGAAGCCAGTCACTGCATCACAGTCATTAGAGATAAGTTAGAAGCCAAATATTTGTGGATCAATGAATATATGTCTCTTTACGAACAATGTTAGGTAAAAGTCAAATATGGTGGAGGATTTTTTTCAAAATTGATTTATAACAGCAGGTGGAAGCCAGTCACTGCAACAATCATTAGAGGTATGTCAGAAGCCAAATATTTGTGGAATCCATAAAGATGTCTCTTTACAAAGAATGTTAGGTAAAAGTCAAATTTGGTGGAGGATTTAAAAACAAAAAGTATAGCAGCCTGAGGAGCGAGTCATTGCAACAAAGTCATAAGAGATAAGTTAGAAGCCAAATATTTGTGGAATTAGTGAAAATACGATTAATTACAAAAATGGTGTCAAATATGGTGGAGGACTTAAAATTCTTGTAAGTGGAAGGCAGTCACTGCATCACAGTCATAACAGATTAGTTAGAAGCCAAAATATGTTGAGTCTGTGAATATAAGGTTGTTTATAAACAGTTGTAGGTAGAAGTCAATTATGGTGGAAGATTTGAAAAAAGTGGAAGCCAGTCACCTCTTCAAAGTCACAATACAAGTCACTATATGGAAACCAGTCACTGTGACACAGTCATAAGAGACATGTTAGAAGCCAAATATGATCGATTCATTAAGTGTTGTTTTGTTAAATATTCTGGCAGTTTTTTAAATCATAACTTGAAAAATGAATAAATTGAATCTCCATGCATGATTAACATTCATTTTTTGAAAATGCTTCTCAGAAAAAAAAAGAGGGACATTTTGTTTATATTTTTGGGATACCTTAAATATTTAAGAATATTTCTTCTCCACATGTGCATTCTAAACTAGAGCAAATTGGTTTTTTTTCTTTTATTTTTGCCTCCATTCTCTCACCACAGAGACAACTCAGTCATACCTGAATTAGCTTCTGTTCTATTACGGCTAATACACGGGACAGAAAAGTAGAAATCTGATTGGAGGCAATCGAAGTTAGTTGTGCAATCAGCGACGCTGTTTCAAAAGTGGTCATTCGTAAAACCATGGCAATTTCTGTGTGGTTTGTCAAAGCTTTCGTTGAAATTAAACATCCAGGGAAGGTAATTCTTTCTTTTACAAACAATCGCTTTTTACCTTCTCAGTAGTTATTATTTGGTTGATTAGTAAAATAAAATTTATCATAAAACAAATAATAATTTACTCAATTATAAAACTGTTTCTATCTAATGATAAACCCTATCCTTATCTGATTTTCAAATAGTTTCCCTCTCACACTGCTATTAAAAAATACAGGTGAAGACATAATATTTTCCATGTCACTATACGACCGTTAAGAACTCCCCGAGTCATGGATATCCAAAAGGTATTTTCATTTGCTGCAAATAAGGGAGATATTTGAAGTTACAACTTTTTGCCACTAGAGTATTCTACCGGATCCCCAGGATTTTGGCGTAATAGAACAGAGGCTAACTCAGGTATGACTGAGCTGCCTCTGTGGGGAGAGAATGTTTTGCCCCCTCCTGTTAGATTTTTAAAAAAAATTCAGCAATGCCTGCAAAGAAGGAAATTTAAAAGGGAAATTGACAACAAAAATCAATTAAGATAAACAAATTGAGATAAGAGTATTAATAACTTCCAAAACTTTGGAAGATTCTTATCATTTTAAAATTTTTGTTGCCCTTTACTTTGGGAACAATTTACTTTTCACGACTTCATAGAAGAAATTTCTATTTTTATTTTCATTCTAAAAATTATCATGTACAAAAATGTATTCCTTACCAACCAATTTTAAAATGAGATTAATCAAGTATATGTAGAAAGAAAGACTCAAAATAACCATTGACCTTTGATCATTAAAATTTATTTCAAATCTTGCATACAAAACTATAAAAACCATATACAAAACACAGTCTAAGTAAACCCAGCCTCAATATTATCCGTTTCTCTCCTATACTGAGTCTAGAAAGATCTAGTAGAGGGTCGCGTCAGTCCACGTATCGAATTGACCAATCAGAACTCATCTTACTAAGCCGCAATAGTCTGCCTTTGCACATATAACGTTGGAGGGTCATAGTCGCAGAAAGGTCGGCTGACGTGACCCTCTACTATAGGTCTTTCTAAACTCAATATAGTAGTGAAACGCATAATATTGAGGCTAGGTTTACTTAGATTGATACAAAACATATAACATTGACTCTGTAGCTAATCAGGCTTTGACAAAGCCAATTAAAATGTTTGAAAAATTGTGTTTAACAAAAAAAGTTCTATTAGAAATAACCATGCACTCTATTGGCAAACAAATACAAAGAATCATTTGAGTTCTGTATAGTTCACATACAAGCAACATCATAAATTGAAGGCTAATATATTTTCAATGGTGAAACGAACCAAATAAATAAAGTGGTTATTCAAAATAAGACAGTATAGCAACAAAATAAATTTGTTTCGACTTTTAGATACTTTATAGGCAATATATGAAGATGTTATATATTTAATTTTGGGATATAACTTTGAACACAGAAAAAAATCCTAATTCTTAACCTCTGATGCAAACCTGTAAAGTGAAAAATTGTGTAGAACAAAAAAAAACTCTGATCTATTCAGGCAAAAACCATGCAACATTCGGCAAGCTTGGGAGACGAAACTGGATTTGGGTTATCTCCCTTTGTAGAACAAACTCAAGTTGGAGGCCAAAGGAATGAAAAATAGCAAAGAACCGCCCTAGCAGATAAATCCCAGATTAGAAACCATGGAAATTAAAAGCAACTAAGAAGTGGATGATATTTCGGTGTTTGTGTCATTTGCTTGAAAATGTTGATACAAGTTTGGTGTTATTGTGGATAAAGTTTAATATTTTCATAATTGTGTATTGTAATGCAAGGTAATTTCTACAAACCAGGGTAGCCCAAAGTTGCTAAGGTAGCCTTAGAGCAATGTTAAAGGATGGCGCTAAGGTTAACCTTTAAGTAATTTTGTGCAGATCAATTTCAAATCTGACCCTGACATAACAGGTTTGAGTTCGTGTTGATAATTTTGAGTATTTTGCAAAATCGTATATTTTATTACATAAACCAGTTCCAGTTTGATTTTGGGTGAAGTTAACAATGGGGTGTAGATGGAATGAGATATGTTGCATGAAATTACTAATGAGTTATTAATTGTCATACATAGTTTATCATTCTCAGAAAATCCCTTTCAGCAGAGCAGAAAGGCGAGGCGTTGTGAGTAAAGATATGTCAGGCGTTGATGCAAATTAAACACAATTTCAAATCACAACCAATTAAAAAAAAAGGATGAATATGATAAACAAAAATTGAACAAGAAAATGCAAAATGCGTTAGTAATGAGTTCATCCCATGCATGCATGCATGATTCTGATAAAACAGGAAGTGATGTCATGCATGTGCAGAATTAATTATCTGTGACGTGATCAAATGCATGTGAATAAAGCTTTTGCAACAAAATCTCTATGGTGGATCTTGAAAGAATGGAAAGTGTGTTGCTGTATCCTACGTGGTAGGGAAAATCATCGGTTGGAACTCAATGTGCTTGTGGCAAAAGGTTAATTTGAAGGTATTGCAAGCGGTAGGAATCATGCAAACGGGAGAACACAGAGATGCAAGCCGGAGAGAAAGCAAAGGGGAGATAATCTGAGAGTTATGTATGACTTACAAACTCCGTCAACGATAATAGCGGGCTTCCTTTGACCTCCAGTGATCCCTACCCATGATCCAGTAGTAATACGAGCTGAGAATTATCAGGACAATTCTACAGCAGAAGAGCACTATCGGAATGTAGGGCTGACGAGCAGGGTGGTAGGAAAACGCTGAAACTGCAACAACACAAGGACATACTGAAGCACACTCTCTCAAACACCTCACGAAGAAAGGATAAACCTCAACTCATAAAGCACACTCTTCTCTAACACCTCATCTCATAAAGCACATCATTCCCAGACGCCTCATCTCGTGGAGCACACTCTTCTCAAACACCTCATCTCATAAAGCACACTCTTCTCAAATACTTTATCTTATGTAGCACATCATTCACAGACACCTCATCTCGTGGAGCACACTCTTCTCAAACACCTCATCTCATAAAGCACACTCTTCTCAAATACTTTATCTTATGTAGCACATCATTCACAGACACCTCATCTCGTGGAGCACACTCTTCTCAAACACCTCATCTCATAAAGCACATCCTTGACAAACACCTCATCTGGGGGAGCACATCCTTGACAAAGACTTCATCTTGTGAAGCACACCATTCACAAAAACATCATCTTATGAAGCATCCCTCAAACACAAGACCTAATCTCCACTCAACCTCACATGCCCACTCAAACATCCCGTGTCCTCTCAAACATCGCATATGCGCTCAAACAACACATGTCCATTCAAACATCAAATGTCCATTCAAACATCACATGTGCTCTCAACATCACATGTCCCCTCACATATCCACTCAACCATCACATGTCCACTCAAACATCAAATGTCCATTCAAACATCACATGTGCTCTCAACATCACATGTCCCCTCAAACATCACATATCCACTCAACCATCACATGTCTCCTCAAACATCACATGTCCACTTAAACATCACATGTCCACTCAACCATCACATATTCACTCAAACATAAAATACCTCTGAAACATTCATATTCATTCAAACATCAGTGTCCTCTCTAACATAATATATAGTCCACAGAGGGGTCGTTATTTCCCATGTAACGAAACAAAAACAAATTCACCCAACAGCCATGCAGTCAGTATAAAACCAACAATCCAACATTGTGTCTAGTTCATATGGTCCGCAACTGAATTCTGAATTTTTGTCCTTGAGTGAAGACGTTCAGAAATTCATAACATTTATATCATAGTATTAAAACAGTAAAGTGATACAAAAATTAAAATAAATTACCAATATAGCACATAAAAGTGATTGAAGTATGACTTTTTGATTGAGTGTGGAAAAATGAAAGAAATCGCAGAAATTTGTTTTTCTGATTTACGTAAGTACAACTCCACAGAAAGCATTTTGCAAACAAACAAAAAATACTGTAAGCTGGCATTTTGCTTTACAATAACAATATTAAAGGGTTAGATAGGGGTGAAGGTCACACAAGGGAGATAACTTCTTTAACATTTTCTACCTGTGCAATAGAAACAACAATCTACACAATAAAAACAACTTTGTTATTAGTGAAATGGTTGATTTGACATTTTCTGCATTTATCCTTCAAAGCCATTACCAACAGTTCATTAAAAAGTATTTAAATCAAAACTTTTTCATTTAAACAAAATGCAAAAACCGTGATAAAAAATACCTTAACCAATTTAAGAAGAAAAATATTTTCTAATTAATTACATGATTATGATCTTGACCAAAAGAAACTTTTTAAGATTTAAATAAATCCAATTTTGAAAATTTAACCCTTTGCAGAATATTTTAGCACAAAAAACTTCATTAGTCATGAAATGTCATTGAAACGAGTGCAACTTCAGATAATATTATTAAATCTCTGCATAAATACAAGAGCTTGTCACATTTATCTAAGAAGAATCTAGGAGACAACACCGACAAATACTCACCGATAGTCTGAAGGGAGAAGTATATTACACTAGAGAGCAGAGAGCCGCGGATGATATCGCGATCCTGAGAGCTTATTGTGTACCAGTGGTGTAAAGACAAACCTGGAATAAAAAAAAAGAATCATTGTTACATTTTGATCCACACTGGTACAAATTCTTTGACTTGAGTCCCTTGTAGGAATCGAACCTACTACCACCGAGTCAAAACTAGCAGCGATGACTTTATTAGCAGTTAACCGACTTCACTGATGACTTTATTAGCAGTTAACCGACTTCACTATCATAATATCCATGAGCTTATTGTGTACCAATGACAAGGCAAACCTGAAAACAAAATAATTATTATGTGAGCAAATTCGATTAATCGAGAACCAGATAGTCGACAGAAAGTGATATTGACTTGACTGAGAGTCCAACCAAAGGTGATAATGACTTGGGTTACTAAAACTAGATCCGATGACATCGAACCACAGTTTCATGCTATTGCTCCCCCCAAACGAACCTCCATTATTAGAAGAATCATCACAATCATTACACTTCAGAATAAAGGCCAAAACATAATATCAGGGACCTCAATCCAGTTTTGTTTTAAAAATTACGTATGAATAGGATCAACCTTTCCATTTCAAAAGGTGACCATCCCTGCTTCCGAATTCCAGGATCATGATTGCTTTTCAACAATAGATAATTATACATACCATCTTCTTGTATCAAAAAATGAATTTATACAATACATCTGGAAATAATCAAAGCTATGTAACCATGATAAGTTTCTTGGATATATGTTGTCAGAGATTTGTCAAAAGAAGAACTCTTAAAAACTACTTTGTGGAGATAGATTCTAAAAAGTATATGAGAATCTATTTGTAAGTTTTCAAAGTTTGATAAATAAATGAACGTAACTAGAATTAAGAAACTGATACAAGAAACATTGTTGTACATAGAAGGAGATTATGCTGAAATCCCAAGTCAGTTTATCGCAAGTTTATATCTTCATATTGTCAATGGGCAACACCAATTAGCTCAAAAATTATAAATTTTAGTAACAGACGTTTTTTTCAACAAAATGACCCCATTGACAAAGTTGGAATATGTTAGGTAAGGTGAGGTTTATCGTCGCTTTACAAAATATTTCACTTCTTTCGCGGCTGCTAGCATAATTTCAAGGAGAAAGCCTGCAACACCATTGTGGCTATGCATTGCAGTGAAACTGCAAACATCGGCTGGAATTAGAGTACCATGGGTGGCAAGACGCTTAAATTCAGTGTAGCATTGCACCCAAACCTTACTGGGTGAAGAACAATTCTCTACTGCAGACAAAGTTGCCGAGTCCCTGGCGAAATTCAAACACCTCTTGATCTGAAACCGAACGTGCTAACCATTGCACTATCCCGCCCCTGGAATGTGTAACACCATCAAAACAGTGTTTCGTTAAGACATATTATATCCCGCTGATTTATTTACTTTCTGTACCCGACAGCACTAAGACATCACAAGGATGTTTGAGGGACCGTAACGAGTATCAACTAATCAAATTCCCAATTTGAAATATCATGATTCGATATCTCCATATTGTCAATGTCCAAAACCAATAAGCTTAAACTGTTAATTTAGAAACAGAGGTTCTTCTCATCAAAATGACACCATTGTCAAAGTTGGAATATGTGACTCCATCAACCCACAAAGTATATCTCATTAAGACACCAGAGAACCTGTTAATGTGGCCTGATTTATTTACTTCCTGCACCTGATAATGTTATGAAACCAGCGAGGATGTTTCCCTAACGAGATATGCAAGAAGCAGCGTTGTTGAAGGCAGGAGATTACAATAAGAGCTTCCTGTTTCAGAATAACACGGAACAGATCCTGTAATGGGCAGACATTAGTGCTGCATCATCTTCTAATGGAAACCAGGCAACCGTAGAACCTTCATTAGAAGACCCAGTTGCATCTCATAATTAGACACTCCTTGAGTTGTTGGGGGTCACATGTGACAAACTTTTCTTATTGAAAATATGTTATATAATTTTAACTTGTCACTTCTTGAAAACGGAAAACTTTATCCTTATAATTTTGTCACCACGAGAAAGGCTATTGATTTGTGATTCGGAAAATATTAACTTTGTCAACATTTACGTAACTTTGTCACACACGTTTGTCGTTTGTATGTCAAAAGGTCAAATTTTAATGACAGGTCAATTAGTAATTAAAGTCCCGGCTCGATTTGCGGCCTACAGCAGGGAGAAGTTTAAAGAGCCACTCTGAGTCGTTGGGAGTCACATGTAACAAACTTTATGAATTGTCTGAAGAAGCCTCCCTACAGGCAAAACTTCACTTATCAAAATTTGTTTGCAAACTCTGAGTTGTATTTCCTTATAGACTTCTTTACTAATGGGTCTACGGTACTATAAGTTTACCATCCTGCATCCATGGATCCAGAAATCTTCTCAGTATAGTTAGCCATCAATAGCACCGTGGAACAAGCCACAAAACCAGTTCAAACCTTATGAAAAGTGTCATTTGATCGAGAAGTATCGGCTGCTGTAAGATTTTTACTTAAAAGTTTATCAACGTTGTATTTTGACAATCAGAAGGTTTGAAGTTGTGATTATGATCGAAAACCAGACAATAATGCTGTCATTCAGTCAGATGTAATTTCAAAAACTTATCAAAATCAGGCAAAATGGCAGTTACGAGTTTATATGTTCGGTGTGTTGTATAACTACCATTTTTATTGGTGAATGAAATTTCTCCGAATATATGTAACTGTTTGAAGATTTCCATCCCCCCCAAAACTTTGTCGTATAATTGGGGATCAATGTGTGAATGTTTTGTTAATATGAATTTTGAACATTAACAATTCCGATCTATCAAAACAAAAGAATTTATGATTAGAGTCAAGGGGTTGCTCTTAAATGACCACAGTTTCTACAATATAAGGTGCTAGTTCCCCTTCAAAGTAACATAAACTATCCTTGATAGTTACCCTTTTGTCATTTATATGTTTGTTGGGTACATCCCCTTTTTCTAATTTCTACACCGTATGTTTTAGTAAGAACTTACTGAGCAGCGCGATACCGTATAGACGGATTGGGAGAGTCATGTGTTTGCCTTCCTCCGTGTCAAAGGTTAGGTCAAACAGTTGGGCCGGGAACAGCAGCGCCTGAAAAACAGAATCATCAATAATTGTTGATAAAGACACTCAATGGTCCTCTCATTCAGGTACTGCTAAAAGAGCTACCAGATCCACTGATTGTTTTGGTTGTAACCATATGTTTATACTGTACAAGCTTGCAGAAACCTAATGGTCCTTGCATTCAGGTACTGCTATTTCATAATTTGAAGTTATTTATGTATACAAGTAAAATTTTGATCAGATTGTGGTATTGTAGGAGTTTTGATTGAATAATCGCACTAAACAATATATTTCAATATTCCTTATACAGCTAAAAATTTCTTAAAGTGTAAAGTCAAGATTTGATTGTTTCAAATCTAGAATACCAAATATGACCGGCCTGTGTATTGGCAATATGTGGCAATTTATAAATGTTCATATTGCCTTTGCCTGAAGCTGTTACTTTGTATCATGCCAATGTAATTCAAGATGACTTTTGAAACATGGAAGGCAAGGAAAGGTTGATGAAAGTGATGAAATTGCCAAAAGTGAATAAATATTTGCCTTGTAAAACATAGTTGGTTACAGAGGCTGTGAATAATACAAGTCACCCAAATTGTGTCTCAGTAGTGAGCAAGAATAAATTTGTCATACATTTTTCAGCAATGGCCATTTAACTCCTTTTATCTGTAACTGGCTCAATACAGACAACTTACCCACAATGCTATAACTGTGAACATGACCACTAGAAGATACTGCCATATCCGCAGCCCCTGTGGTAGGCGAATGTAGAGCTGGTCGCTGTGACCAAGGATCTGACTCAACTGAAAAATGGAGAAGAAATTTGAATTAAAAATTTCATATTTATTCATCACCTGGTATCCTTGTCTTATCATACTTATAAATAATTTTTTATAAATATTTGATAGTTTTTTGGTTACTTCTAGGAAGTCAAAACAAGATAAATGTCTTCATATTTTGATTTTTTGAAGGTACATGAAAAGGAAAAGTTGAATAGATATGAAGACAGGTCAGTTTCAAATCTTCATTTGAAGTTCTAAGATAATATTTAGATGAAATGAGAAAATATTTCATTTTGGAAAAGCTGACGATGACCAATGGCGCCAAGAATGGATTAAGTCAGAAAGCTAGCACATGATCATGGTAACCAATGGAAACTCAGATGTCATGACTGGAAAAACATGTGCACAAGATGCCCATGCAGTCAAAGGGGCAGTATCACGTTGGTTTTTTTAAATTTTATATTTTCAACTTTTCACTAATGATTTTTTTTTAAATGCTAAATGTATTATTTTCATAGGGTCAAAAATCTCATTACACAAACAATCATCCATAGTCAGAACAAATCATAAAGATTCACATAAAGTCCATTGGCGGCCATTTTTGTGTGATCATCTTTAATTCATTTCGTGTAAGAAAAAGGAATCGCATGACTGAACTTTACATTATAGATTTGATTCATTACTGCTTCATTAGTTTAAATACATTGTCTTTCAATTTGAACCATTTATTTTGATTTTCCTGACATCACCTTATACTCCCTCTAAAAACATTCTTCTGCCCCTATAAATGACCTCTTTATAACATAAATAAATATTGCCCGATTCATATTCAAAGTTTCATTTAAAGATTTATTCTATTTTGACTTCCAGTCTGAACTGGAGGTATATTCTATCCACTGTCAATAGAAATTTTATTTAATTGATCAACTTTGCTTTAAAGGGGCAGTAGCACGTTTTTAGGGGGAACATAAGGTGATGTCATGAAAATGAAAATTATTGGTTCCAATTGAAAGACAATGTATGTAAACCAAATGGAGCAGTAATAATTAAAACATATAATGTAAAGTTTAGCCATGCGATTCCTTTTTCTTACACAAAATGAATTAAAGGTGTTCACAAAAAATGGCCGCCAATGGATTTTGTATGAATCTTCATACTTTGTCCTCTGACTGTGGATGATTGGCTTGTGTAATGAGATTATTGACACTGTCAAACTACCGTATATGACCGGGTATAAGCCGACCCCGCATATAAACCGACCCCCTTTCTCAACCCCCCAAATTCCAGTCAAAACCGAGTATCTCATGTATAGACCGACCCCCCTCTTCGCAGCTCTATTTTGCTGACAGTAAGTCGATATGATGCCCGTTGCATTGAAACTAAAAGCTCATGAATCATCAAATGACACGTTAATTTTAAGACGTATATTATTTTAAAAAACTATAAAAGCAAATATAAGTATTCACTTACGGTGTTTGTTGTTTGTTTTAATCATATAACATATTATTATCGGCAAATTGTTAACGAACGACAGTCAACAACCTTTGGTGCATGAAGTGTTTGCTGGAAATGAGATATTTGTTACAAGTCTTTCCATTGGCTAAATTATGTAGGTCAACCAATCAGCAAGTCGGTTTAAAAAAGATCTCGAAACATAAAACGTGGTCGTAATAATTTCATGACAACATTTTGTCGATACAATATTAAATGTGTAAATATATCAGATTTTCTTACACGTTTTCTACATTTTATTTTTTCAAAATTAACATGTAGTTAATTGAAATATTTGTGTTTATAAAAGTCGAAGAATAACGATCAGAAATATAACCATGAGCAAAAGTTTATAAAAGGAATGTTATTCGTCGTCACGAAATTACGATTGAAATTCACAGTAATGTAAAACATCGTGCTTTCACGAGTGTATCTTTGACAAAGATTTGATTGAATTTCGATCAGATATGATTGATAAGTTTGGAAATATATCTTAATAATACTTTAAAATGGACAAAAAGCCTTTTGAATGATAACTCTTGATAATATTTGAAAAACCGGGTTTCAATTGCCGATCGTGAAGCCACATCGATCTGCCGAAATCTAACAGTACGTGAAGGTTGCTTGAATATTTCATATTAATATAATTATCTTTATATATTTTTCAACTTCTCTTTGTATATTTTCATTAAAAACAACAACACAACAAAAGTATTTTTATTTTACAAGTTCAATATAGAAATGACCTCGATGATTGTGCATGTAACGTTGCTTCCTGTGTAAACATCGACTCGCTAACTCGCTAGGCTGACCGATACTCGTGCTTGGTCTCTTGATTTTTTTCATCTGCATCATATAACTCAGGTATAGACCGACCCCCCTCTCTGACCCCCTAATTTCTGGTGTCAAATTCTCGGCTTATACCCGGTCATATACGGTAATACATTTTACATTTACTTACAATTATCAGTGAAAAAATTTTAAAATATAAAATTATCAAAAAACGTGCTACTGCCCCTTTAAATAGCAAAAGGCATGTCTCACCACTTACTTGTAACATGTTCTAGCTTGAATAAAAAAAAAATCAAAATTTTTATATTTAATGAAACTGTCCACTTTGTGTCCTTAAGAGCAAAAATATTTTTTTCTGACAAACAAAAGGCCCTGCCATTCTGCTTGTTTCACAAACTATTTGAAGAAGACATATTCTGCGTAATAATGTGCATATAAAGAGCCAAATGAAATGACATGATAAACTCATTTCTCATTATTATGTTACATATCATTTAACCTCACGCGTTGTCATGTAAGGGACGATAAGTAATGTGGATTATAGCCAACAAAGTCAATTATCTTCAATACTGGCAAACAACTAGATAATAATGATTCCTACCGTATAATTTGTGCCTAGTAATCACAGGTGATAAGTGAGATACGAATATCATGAATACATCATCATATAACAGCGTATACCGTATTTCTTGGAATTGAGGATGGTTCCAGAAAAGAAAAAGGGTCTTGAAATTGATGTGATGGGCATGACTAGTTTGAAAAAAATATGCTTGCTAATACGATATACGACCTAATAAACACCCAGGGTGCTTAAAAATTTGACTTAGGTGGGTGCTTATTAAAGTGGGGGAATGATGACCGAAAAATAAAGACTACTACTAATAATAATAATAATAATTAGGGTATTTATATAGCGCACATATCCACACCGAATGCATGCTCAAGGCGCTCCCTGGATTATTACCCTGGTCTAACTCAAGCTGCCGATTAAGCGCTTGATGGGTCCCCTCCAACACTACTTTCACCAGGTACCCATTTCCTGCTGGGTGAACAGAGGCACATTTTGGATAAAGTCTCTTGCCTAAGGCGACACCACAAGTTATTCAACTCGTGTCTCAGTGTGGGGCAGGGAATTACCCTTCAAACTCTCAGTTCATTCAGCAATGAATCGGGTAACCCACCCATCCGGCGAGCCACGCCAGATGTTGATGAACTACACTGATAGTGGTCAACTGAGCTTCGCACAGGACCACGTGCCACCACAAGTGGAACTGTGTTCAGGTTGTCTTTGATAACTGAAACGGGCGTTCAAAACATACCTACAAATTGTTGAGTGGAAAATAACACATATCGCCGCTTGATGTACGTTGAATTTATTATTTAAGTACCGCATGGTACATTGGCGGTTTTTACATCAATTACAAAACCTTAGGGGGTACTTATTGGAGCAGGGCGCTTATTAATACGAATAGGGTATGATAATCAATTGATTCTTTTGTTATCTAAAAAAATTATTCCCCTCATTGTTGTGAAGCATAAATTGGAGAAAATAAGGTATATATTCAGGAATTGTTGTCAAGGCTTGTGTCGTTGGAATCCATTTACCCGAATTTCAAGGTGCATGTTCAGATAAAATAATCAGCTCTCCTTAATAAAAATCCTCTCATTTAATCATATCTATGTTCCTGAACCTCATAATCATTTTGTATTAAATATAAATCAATGACATAATCACATATAGACAGAACAGCTATCATATGAAGTCAAAACACATTTGATCAACAATTAAATTTTCTACATTTTGAGATACATACATGCAGACTTATTTTTTTAGTTATTCCCAATCCCATTAAGAAACAGTGTTTTAAGCCTCACCGCTGTATAATTTGATTAACAAAATTACAGGAGTGAAACAGAACACTTGAGAATTGATTCAATACTTATTGCGGTACAGTTTTGTTCATTTTTGATTACTTCAGAACTACCAGATACAACAAAATTTAAATTAAATTCACAATACAGAAATTTTGTTAAAGGGACAGTCATATTGAGTTATTTTGTGTGGAAATGAATTTCGCTTGTGTGGTTTTCTTTATCAAGTTTCAAATATAATTCAACAAAAATGTTGCCCCTAGTAACATGTTTCAACTTTGTTGTGTTATGTACTACCGTCATTTATCTATTAATTCGACCCTAGAATTTTCAAAAGATTTTCAAAAAAGGTCTATGGTTGAACTATTCTCCACTTTTGGTGGCTCAATTGGCTCTATGGTCGAAATATTATATTAATATTTGTGATATTAATACATAACTTTTATAGATGACTACATTTTAATGGCAGTGTAATCATGATCAAGATTTTTCAAATGAATTACTGCAGAAGAAAAACATTTTATTACACTCTCGTTGAAGATACTGCAGTTGTGAAACAATGACATGTTATTCAACACTGTTGTGAAACATTGCACGTGAAAGCGATCGCATCCGTAACTACTTTCCTGCTCTCGTATGACAAGTTATCAGTTGACGATGTCAAACAAAATTGCTATCAAAATCAATATTGTTCTCTGTCCAAACGAAAACAATACGAGATAAAAGTAAAATATTCTTTTTACAAACGTGTTTATTTGTTTATGATTAAATTGTGCGAGAAACAATACAAAGAATCAGAGATACCTCCACATTCAGCTTCAAATGTAAACATGACCTCGAAATCAGGGTCAAGTCGGCATTCGATAGTGGATCTGGCCAGGTCATCCCTTCCAAATTACGGTCGATTCTTGAAATGTCAGCGTCAGTATTTAAGAATTTCGATAAAGCAACCCAATTTTTGGTGATCTACCGTAAGCATTAGCCACGTTATCTTTATCGGCAACAAGTTTAAATTCGTCGAAACGCTAAAAAGTTTAAGAGTTATCTCCCTTGCAGCCCTAAGCTCCTAGCAGTGTTTTGCAACTCAACGTCGGGATTGCCATTCAACAGTGTTTAAAATATAGCCCGTCCGCCAGTCCGAGACTGGCAACTTTTTGCCAGGACTGGTTACTTTTTGGTCAGGACTGGTAACTCTTCAAAAGTTTTCTTTATTTTCCCCTAAGGAATGGATCAACTAATTTTCAGGACAGGCTAGGTTTCCAATCTATTTTATACACTGCATTCAAAGCAGTGGTTCTTTTTGTTTTAGTATACAGATGAAATTTTGATTTGAAGACAGTATTCCCCATTCTCACCATGGATCACAAACAAGAACAGTGTTCCTTCCACTGATACTAGCTCACACATACTGAATCGCTCTTGAAAACGCACATTTCGATGACGTCACAATCACTTGCCATTCATTCACACAATCTAACGTTCATTCGCACAATTCAGCGACAGATAGGTTTGTTAACTCGCCAATTTGTGTTTGTAGGAACTATAACACAACAATAATTGAATGAGAGTTTTCAATTTGCACTGTTCAAAATTAAAGCTGTTATTAACGGACTAACTCATGACCTATTTGTTCAATGCTCAAAGTCTAATGACACTACATATGCATCCATTGTAAGAATTGTATTCCTACGCACAACTACGAGAATGGAGATCAAACATTATTTTCATTTTATATCAATAATTTAAAGAGTGTAATAAATGAAATACTAAACTCCGTCCAGTTTAATAACATATTTATTAAACTCGTGGATAGTATTGGTATTTAACTCGCTTTCGCTCGTTAAATACGAATACCATCCACTCGTTTCATAAATATGTTATTAAACTGGACGTCGTTTAGTATTTCATTTTCAAATTTTAGAAGTGATTTGAAGTTGTGACCTCAGAAAAATATTATGTGGTTGAATTATTAGGGATGTCGAATAAATTACGGTAATAACATTATATGCATAAACTGAGACGTCCCCTTGAACTTCATTTCCACAATAAATACCCGATAGGACTGTCTCTTTAAATAGAGACTAAATAGTGTGAAACTATACCCAGTGTTGGAGTTTTTCCTATGCCCCTGTCAATTGCTGGTTGGTTATAGATTCAGCTTTTTGTAGAAGAGGTCAGAAAGCCGGTTGATTTTTGTGATTTTAGCGATATTAACTCTCCTACCTAGCAGGGCTTGTCAAAATTTAAGAGGGTTCGTTGATTTTTCAGATCACATATCCTGCTTGAATTTTGGGACATAATTTTTTTAACACTGTCCATACCTAAAAAGATTTTATTTAGAAGCCATATTCTGCTGTTGAACCACCAAATTTTTAACCATTCAACCCTTAATGTTTCTTTATAACCCAAGTTAATCGTCTTTTTAACTAAGAACTTAAAAGTTTCAAACAAATCCGATCACCAAATTAACAGTGAAAACAGCTCATTAATTAATGAAGAATGCCAGATCTTGACACAAGGTAACCATGAATATTTCCATTTGCTTAATCTCTAGTTACAAGCAAATGATTAGATGAAGAAATGCACACTTGATAAGAGCAAATGCATAATTTCCCCGGAACGTTTCATGATTACCGACAATAAAGATACACATTTATCAACTGTGGTGAATCTCGATCATTAATAAGAAAGTCAAAGATTGGCTGAGATTGGCTGAGATGGGCTGAGATGGGTCAAGATGGGCTGAGAGGAGCTGAGATTGGCTGAGATTGGCCGAGACGGGCCTGGATGGGCCGGGATGGGCTAAAACAGGCCGGGATGGTCCAAGATTGGCCAAGATGAGCTGAGAGGGGCCGTGATGAGATGAGAATATTGGGCCGAGATGGGCTGAGATTGGTTGAAAGCCGATTTCAGTAATATCAAGGCCTTAAAATTGAAAGCTAAGACAGACAAAATTTAAGGCTAAATTACATGAATTACCTGATTAAACAATTTCTTTGAATGATATTCTGTAAATGCTTTACACTTAACACATCGGGGGCAGGTTCAATTAATGGAGTCCCTACTCATTACCCCAGAGAGCAGAGTTTCAATTCCCTGCCACGTCCTATCAGAAGACGTCATTACAAGATGGGAGCTGTTGCTTTTACTCATAAAGAATTCAACTATTTACTTTGTAATGAGGACAATAAAGGATTATCATCATTATGAAGCAGTGTTTTGAAGTAGCTGCCTGCCTTCCTGCCATTTGCTGGTTACATTCAGATGTGGCTTGTTGGTGACGAAGTCTGCAAGCCAATCTGGCTTATGTTGTTTAAAATAATATCTGTCACCAAATTGCAGGACTTGTCAAATCTTGAGGAGGGCTAGTTTATTTAACAAATCACCAAACACTGCTTACTTGTAGGGATTAAAACATATTTTGAACAGAGCTGTTGAGGATCATTTCATAGATGTAACCTGAAGAGAATTTCATTTGGTAGACCAGGCACTTCATTCCTCATTGAGTTGAGACAGTAAAACTGTGTTTAATGACTGATATTAGAAATTTAATGACAGCAATTTTTCATAGTAAGGCCACACAAAATTAATTACTTGATTTACGGATTTCTGGAGGTCAAAATGGCTAAAGGCAGGAGGGAAAATAAAAAAAAAAAAAAAAGCTTTTTGGTGTAGTGTCGACAAAGATTTGCCTGAAAACTGATTAACACGAGACCGGCGAAAACACCGATATATATCTTAAATTTTTATTAATGTTTTGTTTTTCATTACACAGATTTTGTTTTATTGTATCATGCATGCAGAAGTAAGTACTATCTGTGTAAAAGGATTTTTTTATCAATAGATATATTTTGTCTAAAAAAAACTTTATAATGGGACATTTAAAATTATAAGTCTATCATTTAAAATAATATAACTCATTCTGAAAATCTATCATGCAAAACAAATTGTTATAATAAGAAGTATTCTGATAAAATTTATTAAGAAAATCACACTTACAACAAAATCAATAATTCATGAAATAAATAAAGATCGTTTATATTAATCAATCTCGAGATAGACTCATTTCTAATTCCATAAATAAAACCTTGTTTGTGACTATTTCTGCAACAATCAGATAAAACCTTATACCTTATACCCCTTGAAAAATAACTCGTCTGTTGACGACTTGCGAACGCCGATTATCAACATTGCTAGCAATTTTCATGCACTTAAATTTTGACGAATTTGTAAATAGTCTTATTAAAACTGTATCATATAATCGTAGAATTATCCGTAGTTTGTGAACTTGCTGTCTAAAAGCGTAAGTTTAAATCGTTTTTCAAAAGGATGCAAGAAAACAAAACCACGAAGTGCCAAAGTCAAATGGCCATGTTCAGAATAACATGCGGTCGTAACATTTTCATGACAACACATTACCGATAAGATATTAAATGTCTAAATAAAACAAGTTTTTGGATGAAATTTTCTGATGATTTATTTTACAACAAAGATGCAATGAATTCATTTTTCTAATTTACATATTACTTAAAGAAAAAACGATCAAAAATGTTATACTTAGCTCGAAATAATATTTATAATGTCTATATGTCGCCAAGAAAATGCGATTGTAATTTCAAACGGTGTTTCCTTTCGTAACTCCTGTCAGATAAAGTTGACAAATTCATTGGATATTCTTTGATCTTTTGCGATATAATTGATATTTTGAATTATGGTAGCCTTTCTTTGGTTCTATTTAAGTCCATCGTATTTGAATATTTATATTTCGTTACGCATAAAATTTTATTTAATCAAAATTTACCTTCGTAATTTGGAATGAAAACAAACGGGTAACTAATTTCTGAAACACCGGTTTGGGGAAAACAACGTGCTTTCGAGATTGTATCTTTGACGACGATGTGTTTAAACTTTGATAAATTACGAAGAAGGGCAGGAAATTTGTAACATTAAACAATGATAATGGGTGACACACTTTGTCGAGCGATTAATTTTGGCAGTCTCCCTTTTACTGTTCGTATTTTCGTAATATTTTGGATTTTTTTTCCAGCGGCAATGCAACATTTTTTATTGAGCGGGGTTCAAATAAACATTTTTTATTTTAGGAATTTGCCAAAATCGTAGTCGGCGGATCCGTAAATCAACTAATTAATTTGGTCTCGCCTAAGCATGAATTATTTTTAATCAATATTTAAACTATGACATTGACATTCATAATGATGGAATATAACATCAGTCTAATTAAATCAACCTTGTTTCGAGGGAAACAAAAGTGCAGACAAAACCTAGTAACAAGCGCACCAATCACATCGCCCTTTTCAAAAACCAACATGGCGGTGAGAGGACAATGGCCTTCACAGCAGTTACGTGCCCCTAGCTCTGATATCGAAATGTGAATAAGAGGAAATCCGGGCTGAGTGTGGTTCGAACCCGAATAAAGATGATATTTTTACACTCTTTTACCTCAAAGCACAGTTGATTTTAATCAGACTGGATATAACATTTGCAATGTCACAAATATTGATAGTCAACAGCCCCATTCCTCAAAATGCCACAAGCAATACAGTGAAATGTTCACTGCTGGAGAAGCGTGAAGTTGTCTGACAGAATAACCGTCAGACTGTTTCTGTAGAATTGGAATATTCACGGCCTCAATTATCAACACTAAGTGTTTTCAGAATCTGCAAATTGGACACTTTAGAATGATCTGGTCTGAAACTTTCAATTCTTGAAGGTAGAAACTCTATAGACAGAAACTATTTAAACCAATAATTGGTTCACGTTTTGCCAAGGTAGCAGAAAATGAAAATATTTGTCTGGCATTAGTACAACCCCAGGCCTCTGTCTTAAATAATCATTACAGATAAAAGTTTCACAGGGATGTATATAAGCCTAAGGGTATCCTAATTTATTATATTCTAGGTATATTTATTTTAACCCTTTGGAGAGCATTTTGCCTCTGAAATGAAAATCAAATTCCAGAAAATAATGTCCAATTGACAAAAGGAAATGTCATACAATAATAAATGGCTGTTGGAGATCTCTTAATCTTGAGATCTAATATAATCAGAAACTGACTATAATATGTAAAACAGTGGCTTTTATTCAATAAAATAGTCTGATAGATAGACGCTATTACATTTTCAATTACCTGCTGGGAAAACTATGCATAAAGATAAGGGGAACATCAAATTGTTCTCCGGTTCTTCAACTTCCTGTTCGGTTCTCAGGAGTGTTTGGTTCCGTTAAATGATAACCATATTTTCAAACAAATTTGATGACCATAAATTTATAAACAAATTTGATTACCATATATAAACAAATCTTATGACCATATTTTTTATAAATTTGATGACCATTTGAACAACTTTGATGACCATATATAAAAAAATTTGATGACAATATTTATAAACAAAATTGATGACAATATCTTTAAAAAAAATTATGACCATTTAAACAATTTTGATGACCATATATAAACAATTTTGATGACCATATATAAACAACTTGATGACCATTTAAACAACTTTGATGTCCAAATATACAAATTTGATGGTCCGCCAAAAAGCTTTTATGACTGATTTAAATAACTTTAATGACTCTTGAACAATTTTGACTAGAAGATAATGATTGTATATAAGTTTGGTGATGTTTATAAATTTAAGATATGATAATAAGATTTGAAGATACTGACCTTTGATCTGTGGACATCTCCATCATCGGTTTCGCCGACTCCGAGAAGTTTGCGGGTTTTTAAACGGCTGTGGAGATCCCCACTACTGTGCTTCCTGCAACATAATAACATAGGTAAATAATAATAACATAGGTAAATAATAATAACATAGGTAAATAATAATAACATAGGTAAATATACACTCTGTATAGTTAACACTATTGTCAACATTTGTATCTCAAATTGTCATTTAATTAAGGGACGATCTGGGTATATTTTGTCGAAACAAAATTCAAGCGGAAACTTCAGTTTATTACACAACCCAGTTGAAACATTTTAATGATTTTAAGGTTGATTTGATATTTGTGAACATCATAAAGGAGTAAACAACAATGGTTGAATCATAGGAGCATCAACTTTCGGAACTTGGTTGAAATTTTAGAAGTGATTTGATTTTCTTTCCTCAGATACATATTTTGTGGTCGAATTATTAGAGATGTTGAATTAATGGAGAAATTACGATATATGATTGAGCCATGTCACAAAACCCTTTAAAACATTCTTATTGCAGGTAAAGGGTAAACAAAATTCAAAAGGAGATATCCTTTAAAAAAATGTCACGGTGTTGACCACCCGTTGCTACTTCGAAGATCAGAGTTAATTATAGACGGAGTGGGAGACATTCACAGTGAGTTCTACAGGCCATTTGCAGGACTAATGGTATTGTTGTGGAGTGGTCAAACACAATTATATCATGTCTGCACCAACATTAACTTTATTAATAGACAGTTCGCAGGCAACAGTTACAACTCCCAAAATAGTTTCACCATTCTTTGGCGCCATGAGCATGCACGAGTTTGTTGACGAGGGCGCTACATAAATGCCATTATTTATTTATTTATTTATTTATTTATTTATTTATTTATTTATTTATTTATTTATTTATTTATTTATTTATTTATTTATTTATTTATTTATTTATTTATTTGAATCTATAAGGAACCGTAATCAGAAAGCGAAGAACCTACAGACATTTTCTAAAGCTTGACTTAGATGTGGGGATTATTACTTCAGAAGTGTGTCATATGACTTTTACATACAAAGTGTGAATGACAAGAGCGGGAACAGAGGTTTTACACAAATTTGCATGAGTTTCATAAGTCATTTGACACACTTCAGACGGTAATTATTTTCTTTATTACCGATATTATTTCATTTTATATTTTTAGAAATATCTAGAAAATGACCTGCTCCCTTATTGTGACAACAGGCTACAGTGACATCAAGAACAATGGTTTTGTGAGGTCACAGACGTAAATATGATGAGTTGCGCTACAGCAATCGTTGCTAGGCAAAAGTGAAATGTGCACATATGTGCTCATATTGAAAATATGTCACTTTCTCTGTCACATCCTATGGGTACTAAAAAGATTAATGAAGTCCTTAAAGAGGCACTCCGTGAGTTCTTGGGGGTCATATATGGGAGACTCTACAAATAGTGTCATCTGATCGATACATTTCCATTCTTACAGGAAAGAGTCACTTTAAAGCTAATCGATGTCGTCTAGTGACAAGAGGAAGGTTTGAAGTCGCGATTATGATCGAAAACTGGACAATGACGCGCGCTAATCAGTCAAACGTATTTTTGGAAACGTTTCTAAAGCAGTAAGAATTACAGCTACGAGTTGGATTTGTTTCATAGGTTATACAACAAGTATTCGTGGAAATTATACCTGTAATTTTGATTTCCACGAACCTATATGACTGTTTAAAGAGTTTCGTTGAAAACAAGTATTTGTCATATATTTGTCATTTGGGAATGAATACATGAGATGTTTTGAATTTATATAACAAATTTTACCATTTAGGTTCGTATCAAAGCAAAACATTACGTAATGAAACTCACGGAGTGTCTCTTTAAGAAAATGTTGCTAATTTTAACAAGCAAATTAGTACGACTTCACTTAATTCTGGTTATCTGCTCAAATTACCGGTATATCTTGACTGACCTATATTCAGATTAGAAGTTTTAAATTAACAAAATGTGTTGAGTTTAAATGAAACGAAAAATCAATTTGAAAAAGTTTTACTTTTAGTTTCTTTTAACTTAAAGGAAGGAAACAAATTAGAATTAACACATGGCGAAAAAGTTTTGACACTAATTGAAAACTGCAATACTGTCAAAATGAATTCAATGTTTTAAAGAAAATCTAACAAGATTTATCCAGTCAAAACCATCAAAAGTTTCACATATAAAACCTTTCTTCATGTGAAAAATCATTTTTCATTTTTCTTGTAAAGAGTAACAAAACATCGCAAGCTTTACATATTCCAGCACCCTGTCAAAAAGTGAGGTTTTCTTTAATCAGGACTTGACAACTAAAAAAATCCGGATTGATCTTTTTATTAGACCCATTTTATATGACACGTTTCAAATTTAAAAGATCTTATTTCTCCATATTCTAAGTGAGAAAAGTAAATATTTGGTCTTGTAATAGATCGCAAAAAATTTGCAATATAATTAACCGACTTAAATTAAGCAGCATTTAAAAAGTGAACGCTGCAAGGAATGAAAGTATTTTTACCCCTTTTGGTTTTAAAACATCGCAAAAGGTACCTTCTGCCAGAATATTCACAGTGCAACATGATCTTGATCGGAAAAAATTTTCAGAGATAATTTCAAAACTCTTTTTTTTCGTAAAGATAAGATAGATTTACAAATTTTACCGGCGATATGAACGTACTTTGTCCCCAATGTGAATATGTTCTCTACATGTAAGAAATAAACGAGCCAACATTTTATTCCTCTTACCAGAGGCAAGAAGGAAATGACTAGCTTCAAGATATGTAATTAGATTCTCTATCATATGCGCCGGTAATTGCTTAGGGAGAGCTCGACAAGCCTTTCAATTGACATCATCCACAGGGCCGGTGACAATGACATCGATATTCCGAATCACTACAATATGATGATGTCTCCAGATAAGTATACTTACGATGCTAATGATACGGAGAGATTAGCCTGTTATTGTTGGTAGTCTACTACGAACATTTAGTGGGTTTCACCTTTATAAGATATCAACAGGGTATGATTTTTGGATATTTTATATGGAAATGATATTTGAGGTAACATTCCTGATTATATATATACAGTGTATAAAATAGATTTGAAACCTTGCCTGTCCTGAAAATTAATTGGTCAATTCCAAAGGGGAAAATAAAGAAAAAAATTGAAAAGTTACCAGTCCTGACTAAAAAGGAACCAGTCCTGGCAAAAAGTAGCCAGTCAAGGACTATATTTTAAACACTGATATATATGTACATAATTATTTTCAAAGAACAAATCAAAACATGATTCAAAGGGTAACATATTCCTTTTTTAATTTGACTATGTTTACAATTATTCTAAGAGAAAAGCATTAATCAATGAACTCATGTGTGCAAGTGTGGAATGCCTTCACGTAAGCTAAAAAAACCCTCAAGATGGCTGACCAAAAGCTGTCCTTGTATTCTCATCACAAAAATAATTAGAGGTATATGGACAGAACAAGATAAGCCAAAATCAAAACAGAGGTAAAGAAAGGAGAATGGGGATGGAATGATCACACGCTAAGAAAGCCTACATCTAACCAGGCAGGCCCTTGACTGGAACCAATAGGAATGCAAAAGTGGGGCGCCAAAAACAGACTCGACAAAGGAGCCCAGTATCCACGCAAAATGACTTGGACCCAGCTTAGAGAGGCCTACCAAAACCGTCTTCGTTTGAGAAATGTTGTATACGGCATTATGTTCCCTAAGGAAATAAGCGGCATTTATAAGTAATTATAGAACAATTTTGCAATATTGAATACAAATACAAATAATAAATTATGCTTATTCTTAACATTTTAAGTATTTGTGAACCATATTCAATCTCAAAACCTTCCCTCTGTTATATTCACTCCATACAAAATTTGTAAACCTCAGCGGGGCAAATAAATAACGAAGACATAGTGTCTGGATGATGAAGAGGAATATGGTGTGCTAAGGTCAGACAATATCCCCTGTCCACCAATTGTTTGACCGTCTGTCTGTGTGTCCACCTTCGTGACCTTATTTCTTCTATCAGATCTCGGAATAATCTTACATTGAGCAAAGCAATAATATATGTATATTCTAGATTGCTTCTTGATAGGGTTTCCAATCTCCAGTAATCAACCCAGATATTGGAATTTCCTTGGACATTTGTCATGGCGATAAGTAATGAACAACTATATCTTGTAAATAAATGTTGTTCGTCTAGCTAGCACGCAAACCAAACATTTTCAAGAGCTTGTATACTACTAAAAAGAATTTAAGGAACACTCAAGTTAAATTTATAATGTGAACTAACTATAAATATCTGACACTTAGGAGGAATAATTTGTACAAGATTCAGTTATATCCAAAACAAATAAACAAGAATGAAATTTGTCAATTTAACAAAAAAAGGTGAGGTGATCTGGGGTTTAACGCCGCTTTCAAGAGTATTTCACTTATATCAAGGCTGCTAGTTTTATTGCAGGGAGAAAGCCCGCAACACTATTGTGGCTATGCATAACGGTGAAACCTGCGAGCATCGGTTGGAACTAGCGAACCATGGGTGGTACTGCGCTGAAATTCAGTGTAGCATTGCACCCAAACTTTCTGCGTGTAGAACAGTTTTCTTCTTCAGACAAAGTTGCCGAGCCCCTGGCGGGATTCGAAACACGGACCTTTTGATCCGAAACCAAACGCGCTAACCACTGAGCTATCCTTACCCTGAACAAAAATTTCACAACAATATGTGCATGCTCTGAATATAAATAGCTTCACTGATGACCACTACTAAATATCTATGCCTTGTTTGGATAAAGACAATACTAAGATCATTATTTTAATACAAATTTATCATGATAATTAGATAGGAACAACTAGAATTAAATGTCCTATGTAAAGAGGCTTCAAAACTATAATGAAATCCTTGTGGGGTAAGTGATATAAAACAATTTAGTCACAAAGTTGTTGTACAATCTATGTATGAAGCTATATGAAATAATAGTTTTGGATATTGTAATGAAAATCCGTTTCACTGAAAAGGCATTAATGCCAGAAAGCTCATGGATAGCATGTTGTAAGAATAATAAAATATTTGTTTAATGTTACAGGGGAATAAAGTTATTACCAAAACAAATTAAATTAATAGTGTAAAAAACAGAATGAAATTACCTTTGCTGATAGACAAAATTCCATTAAGTTTATTTGTTCTGCTACTTTCAGAGCAAATTAAAAGCAAAAGCTATTAAACCAGAAATTCAAAATTAGTTAACCAAAGAGAGTAATTAGTTTGGCTATGGTATTCTTCATTTCAGTTTGATACACATATAATTTCAAAAAAGAAGACAGTCATCACATATACCTGCCAAATTTTTTTCATTATAGCTGCAAACATTTTTCTAGAATTGAAAATCACAGAAAAATCAAAGCGACATAACTTGTCAAAATCCATCAAGGTATTTATACTCTGTAGTCTACAGCAAATTTGGTTATCAAATTCTAATAGTTTATGAGAAAAGTTGTCCCCTTTGAAAAAACTCCAAAAACTGTCCAAAAACTCAGAAAGAGGGAAGTAACTTGGTAAAAAAAATCCACACTTCTTCGGGTTTCCAAACTCTATCAAGGTATTGATACCCTGAAGACAGCAAATATGGATAAAATAACCGGTAGTTAGTTTCTGGGAAAAGCTGTCTCCTTTAACTCAGACGGAGGGATAGATGGATGGACAGATGGACAGATGGACAGAGCCCAAACCAATATGATCTCCCACTTCCTGGCAGGGAACACTAAGTTTTCCATTTCTTGTATGTTTTTATATTCCATCATAATAATCACAATTTCCTTCAAAACAATTCAGGTCACACTAAACCAACATACCAAAATTCTTATTTCAAGAATAGTAACTTCCTATCTTCAGTATTAATGAAAATTCAATAACACAATCCTGGAACATATAATATATCAACATTTTGATATACTAACACTTATGATGTATATTAACAAGCTTAATTTAACAACTAACATAGAATGCCAACGATGTAATGTTTCAAAAACAGATGAACAAAATATGTTTCATATCCTACAAAAATATTCAAAGACCCTTAAAAATTCCGCCAGTCAACAACAATTAATTCATACAACTTCATAACAAACTTGAACCAAATGCTCAGGTGGTTAAAATTTGTGAGGGTAATTTAAAACTTAAATTTCTTACCTGCACAAAAGTTTCCAGATTTGGTTCATGATGAATCAAAATTAGGTGACAGATGAGGACAAAATGCTCTGGGAGGTATAACAATAGGTCCTTTTGCCCGGAACGTTTGACACGGAATGGACTAAGAACCGATGTGATCAATAACTTATAGCTCTGCAACACCACATGCCACATAAAAGCACGCCTACAACTGTGTGTGGAGATTTAAGAACTCTCAACAGCGTAGCAATGACATCTGATTTTGTCATAGTATCAGATATTAAAAATAGAATAGATGAAAACATCACCGTTCGCCAATTCCGTGTTTGGATGATATTTATGCTTTAACCTAAAATTAATTAAACTTCAACTCCTACTCCCGAAAGATGATGTAGTATTACACAATTAAACTTTTGGCAAACTTTACTTTGAGTTTCATACTTGAAAAGTTTCTTAATCAAAACATAAATAAAGAACTTGAAGAAGAAGATGAAAATAATCTTTACCACTCATTACTACCATACTTGTTTAATGAATAGATATTTTTGATTAGGTGGAAATTTTGTCATGCCTGTAACATTCAGGAAAATCTCACAAAATTTCACAAATTGCCTTTGAATAACCATTGTCACCGATCAAAATGGTAATCTAATTTAACAATTGTAATTTGTCTGTTAAGTTTTTTCAAATGTTTATAAGAAGTTGTGATCATAATTATCAACTATAATTATCAAATGTAAAGTATCAATTTTACAACTAAAAAAATTCTAGGTTTCCTTTTGCAATTTTTTTGTTAATTTTTTTTTATATCAAATTCATTTTTAAAACAGCTATCGTATGATCAGTTCATGAATATGAATTCATGAAGTGCTTTGATAAATAAAATGCATGATGAATAAAAAAGTTTAAATTTCTTAAACTGTTTGCAAAGTCAAAACATCAATTTTTCATGATGTCAAATTCATCAATTGTTCATGATGTCAAATTCATTGATTGTTCATGAAGTCAAAACATCAACTATTGTTCATGAATTCAAATTCAATGATTGTTCATGAAGTCTTGTTTTCTCCTCTGACAAACAATTCATGAAGTTTCCAGGAACATCCTTCACAATTTGGTCATGAAGTATTCATGAATTTCTCAAAACTTCCAAAAAATGTGTTAAATTTGAATAACAATTTGATCACAAAGTTCACTAACACTAGTCAGAAGAATGCCTGAGCAAGCACAAATTATCGAGAGTGTCTCAAAGTCCATTATCTTGAGTACGCAGGAAGCATGGAGCCCAAATTATGGAAACCTTTGACACAAAGCATCCATTATTGAGCAATAGATCACTCCCAAGTGACTGATAGATCTCCGCCTAGTTCTAGACTGGTTGTCACAGAATCTGTAGAACTTGTCCAACTCCCCATTCCCAGTCAAAGAGTGCCAGGATGGTCTATTCGGTGCTTGAGACGACACTTACATAAAAGATTTAAAGAAACAGTTCTATGTTGATATTTTGTGGAATAGATTCAAGAGACTTCCTTTTTATAATGTTGATGTAAGAGGATTTAATAAAAATAATTGAAACATGGTTATATTTTGGTCAGATTTGAGTGGTTCTTTTTTTTGTCTTTTTTTTGTGTTTGGAAACAATTCAAGGACTTTTGATGTTAATACATTATAAATGGCAAGTAAAAATCAACTGACTGTATAATTGAATTGCTTTTTAGATTTGACAAATTGACAAACACATTGCAAACTTATCAAGGAATATAGGATATAATAGGATGTAAATTGTCAGCTTTGAGATCACCTACGTGAGGTGGAAATCAACGCTTTATAAATATCCCTAATATCAACAATAATCACCAGAAGTAGAGTTTTCATCAGACCCAAACAATAAAATCAAAGTTCTTTGATGAATAACAAATACAAATCCCTGTAAAGTTGATCAAGAAACTATTTTTATTTAGATTTTCATTTTCAAGACTTGTGAACTTTCTCTCTTGTAAAATTATCTATGCATAAAAAAGTCCAAAGAAACACCAAAAACAAGAGCTGAAATATTATTCTTGATTATTGATATCATTTGAATGGAATATCTGATATTCAAAACATTTCATCAGAATAATCCAAGAGCAACAATGAATATTTTATGAATGCTTCAGAAAGCTCCCCAAGGCTATCTCCTTTATGTACTGAAAGGTTGTTTGTATCAATGTTATTTCTCACATATTGTTTATGTTAAGAAATGGATAAGTGATGAAATTGATCAAAACAAATTTACCTAAATATTATAACTTATTTGTCAACTTCACTTGGAAATTTTCCTTTCTTTTTTTCAGGTATCTTATCTTATCTTATCTTATTTTGTGAGAGTAAATTTCTACACAAATCTTTGAATTGTTATATACACAATGAATAGAATCAAGGTAGCAATTTTGTCTTATTCAAAACACATTTCTTTAAATGGTGATATTCATTTAGGGAGAAAGATAAAGCCTCAGATTTCAAATTGATTAAGATTTTTAAAAGCTTATTGCAACAGAATTTGCAATAAAATTACAAATCGGTTCATAAACTAAAAGTACACATTGGAAATAATTGCATGACTTTCACAAGATTAATTGTGAAATTTTGCAATATTGAATGAATGCATATTTTGCAATATCAATCACTTTAAACAAAATTCCATATTTGTAAATCTTTCACACAGATTCTGAGTTTCAACGTATTCAAAAACGCAATAAATTTGTGCAAAATTCCTTATTTGCAGAAAATCTCAGTCATTTCATGACATCAAAGTGTCTCATTGCACGTGCATCACAAATAATTAGTTTTCACAACACTCCCTCAAAGATGTTGATAGGTGCGAAATTGACGACAAGACAATTTGTCATTGACCATATTCGTAATAAACAAAGTATCACACTCTCGAACACGTGAACATCTTCACACAGAGCTAGCAACTATCGGCTACATCAAGGCCAAGTGTAAAGTTGTAACGTAAAATCATTTCTGAAGATCAGGGAAGGACGTCACAATAGCTCGTAAATGCTGGAGGTGCTTGTATGTGATAACTGACACTGAAATTGACACCTGCTACTGAAATTGACGTTGCACAATCTGTCATAATGGAATGCATTTTTCAAAGGCCTATCTTATAGTATCAGTTGTGAAATATCTTACAAATCTCTCAGTTTACAGAGAATCTTTATGGAGACTTTGTGGCATGGTACAGTGAAACATACACCTGTTTTTGAAATTAATGTTTGTTCATCATGTAATGCATTTGAAAAGGTCTATCTTAATCTAAATCTTTCAAATGATTTAATTTCTAAAAATGATCACTCATGAAGTATCTTGCAAATATCACAAAGAAACCTTGTTTTGGTATGTCTGAATAACTAAATAAATACCTGTTAGTGAAATTAACACTTACATATTCGTCATCATTAAATTCATTTGCAATGGTCTATCTTATCAATAACTGTTGTACAAATCAATTTCTCAAGATTATCACTATTAAATCACTCACAAATCTCTCATATGATTACTGAGTTGCTTTGGCCCTGTGTGACTTGAAATGAACACCTGTTAATAAATTTGACACTAACGTGTTTTGTCACGTATTGAATTGTCATGTCGAGTGAATTTATCTAATCTGATAGTCTAATAATTCTCCTTAAAAGACACGACTCGGACCAGAGTACCTGAAATTATGTTTTCATCCAAGAAATTTTGTAATTGTTGTTGAGTCTAGATATCATAAACATGTATTTTGAACTAAAAATTATTATATATAGCATATCTTGACATTGGGGTCTTGAAACGTTAAAGTGACACAGAGTATCTTTCTTAAAATTTTATTTGGTTTTGATAAGCTACAATATATCTAATATGCTGCTTGAAATCCATATCTCATCACTGGACTTGCAAATATATCCATTTATGCATAATATCTCTAAAATGCTTGATTTTATGGCAAAATCAAGAAAACATCTCAAATACGTTTAATATTCGAAATTATGCATCCAATTAGTCTACCTATTAGTTACAATACCTAATAAACACTATCGAATTGAATATATCTTCCTGTCAGCTTATGACAAGGTTTAAAAATTACGTTTGGCGAATTTGCGTGCGCCACTCTTGACACATTGTCCGGTTTCGATCAAAATCCCGACTTTGATTGGCCGTATTTTCGCTCTAATGTACTGATTGACCTTTAACTTGTTATTTTCAGTAACAGTTAGTGGTTCCCGATGTAATAATATCGATTTCAAAATTTGACATATGTGATCCTATCAACATACTCTGTGTCTCTTAATGTCTGGAGACCTGTTTCACACTTCACAGATAAAAAGACTGATATAACTTCAATATTTAACAGTTGAACTATATAACAGTGACTACCACTTTGAGAGTCTGAGAGATCAAGAAAATTGACTCTTGAGTACTTGAGTACCTTTGGAAGCCCTACATTGTAGAGACAAGTCTGAAAATTTAATTATACAAATGATACTGAAATGGACGACTTCACGTTATGGCATCTTGAAATACATAGGTCAAAGACCTATCTTATTCTTAATCTGTTAGAAGGTTGAATTTCAGAAGATGACCAGCTATATACATGATATCTTGGAATCATTTCATGTATTGACACCACACTTTGTTGAAACATGTCTTAAAAGTAAAAGAGAAACATGTAACTGAAATTGACACTTTCATGTTTTGACTGCTCATGTGATCATATAAGAATGTATTTTGTCAAGGTCTAATAGCTTGCCATAAAGATTTAGTTTCTGAAGATGACCAGCGATTAAATATCTTGCAAATCTTTGATATGGACAGAGGCTTAGATGTTGTATGTTTGAAAAATATAATTAAATTTGTTTCTGGTTTTCATCATCATCGTTGTCGTCGTCGTCACCACCATCACAATCAACCACAACCCCCACAACACAATCATCACCATCACCATCACCATCAACATCACCATCACCATCATCAGCATCAACATCATCACCACCACCACCATCTTCATTGTCATCATCGTCATCATCATCATCATCATCAACATCATCATCATCAAAGATAATTCTCAAAGATATTGTGCACAATGCAACTTGTTAACCTATGCTCCATGTTTTATTTTGTGTTTATGTTACCTCAGTGACTCAGCTTATGTTAGTGATTGATTTCTATTTCAATACACTTTGCTATTATAGGGTACAAGGCTGAAAGAAACCATTGACTTCAACAGCACGCCAGAAATATTTTACTGCTGCTTCACTTTTGATTTTTGCTACATTGCACTGTTCACAACGTCTGTACTCACATGTTACAGAAGATATTTATTTATACATAACATTATATGAATCAACCTTGAAGGAAGTCTAATGGAAGTCTTTAATCAACATTCTAAACAAACTTGTAGGGTTTTTACTTTTGTCTGCATTACTTCTTCAAGACGATTTAATTTGCAAGTTTATTTTTTGTCCTCTACTGCTTTTTTAAAATATATATAGAGATTATTTAAGCCCAAGCAATAAGATTTTTGCCTTTTCATCAACTTGTATATGTCTTGGTTGCTTTTATCCTAAACCGAAACAACACAGTTTGGATTCTATTTTATGTGGATTTCTTGTTTTTATAATAGCGACGAGGTCGACGGTATTTCCTGCTCCAATGGAAGAATGATGGTGTCCAGGCTAAACATTGAAATTGTTCTCACGTATATCTTTAATATAAAAAAAATATTGTTGTTTAATTTGATAATAAAATCATAATATACAAATATCTGAGACATGATAACGCATTTTGGTAGTCTTTGTTGAAGGCTATTGACCGCTTTTTCAGGGTGTTTGACTCCTCTGTTGAAATTGCTGAAGGTCGTTTCTGACTTTAAACCAGATCTTATGACTTTTGAACCAAATCAAGGTTTTACCGGTATGTGGTTATTGTTGAGTAGTATTTGTGAATCATGGATTAGGAAATATTTCAAATTATAGACATATAGGTTTCACATAAACAAGCAAGATGCAAATTATGAACAAAGATTTATTTGCCTTTTGCAAGCTCAAGAGACTGAAGAAATCTTCCTTCTCCTCTGGCAAACAGTGGGGGATCCAAGAAGGCAGGTGGGCTATGGGTAAAATTCACCATTTTGGGAATTTGATTTTAAAAACAAAATGTAACCCCCCCCCCCCCCCGTTTTTTTTAAAATTCCTGTAAAATTGAAGCTGCTCAGACCATTATCTCAGGTAACAATGTCAGGTAAACATATACATTAAGTCATCACTCATCACTCATCACAGTTTTTGTCCATAAATTCATCACAGTGATGACATGTTGTATATCAATCACTAATTACACATCACATGTGGTTCTTGTCCAAATTTCATCACCGTCATGAGATGTTGTTTGTCAAGCATTAATTACACATCACATGTGGTTTTTGTCCATGAATACATCACATCATCACATGTGGCTTGTCAAGCTTTAATTGCATGTCATCACATGTCAGCTAAACAAATATGCAAGCAACTGCACAAAATGGACTTCTTTAATAAACATAAACAAACCTCTTCTTATCATAACACACTGTTGAAAGCCGTATTTATACACACAAGAAAAAAGATCAGCTGATTTATTAACAAAAGCAAATAGTTTAAAGTTCAATGCTGGATATATGTATTTTGAAGAAAATGTACCCAAGGGCGTCATTGGATATAAAACATATCAATTGAACAAGTTAGGTGTTATACTATTGTGATGATACTATAGAAAATGTAAAAGAGAATTTTTTTTTTAAAAAAACCCTGACCAAACTGAAAAATAAAATCTCAAAGAAGTATTAATTTTAAAATTTAGTGTATCTTTTAGTTGTTGAGGTAATCTAGTCAACAAGATGCATACCACTAAGAATTAAATCTTCTGATGGTCTTGCATTATACTAATAAGACTAAGGTTAGACACACAAAAGGGAATGGTAATGCCAATTATTAATCAATACCTTGGCACAATGCTAAAATATGATACTAAGGTAACCTTGGCGCTATAAGGTCAGTTGTGAACAACCTCAAGAACTGTTGTGAAAATCAGAAAAAAACTTAACAGAAACTCCTAAATGGTCAGGAAGCTTCGAAATAGCTGTACAGGAATTGATCAGTGTCCAGACAGTGAAGGAACATTCCTATTATTTAACCTTGCACAAAGAGCCATGTTGGAAAAAATCATGGAAAGAAAAAAAATCCCTCTTGTTTCAACTGTACCTAAATGGTCAGATGCCTCAGTAAATCAGCCCTTGAATTGATCGATGAAGAGAAAATTAAAGATCTCATTTAGAATATTCTATGGACAGTTCCTATCATACTAAGGTAACCTTGAAACAAAGGTTAATTTGAAACCTCCTGAGCCATGTTGGAAATGTGGGGAAAATAGCGCGCAGAAAAAACTTTACCTAAATGGTCAGTAAAGCAGCTATGGAATTGATCAATGAACTGACAATGAAGGATCTCATTCCAACCATTCCATGGACAGCTCCTATCATACTAAAGAAACCTTGAAGGAAAGGTTAATTTGTTACCTAAATGGTAACAAAAGCTTTGAGTAGAGCAACCTAAGAATCAACAGGGGCCAGGTAACGACAGATCTCATTTAGAACAATCCTATCATGCTAAGGTAACCTTGATTGAAAGTTGATTTGTAACCTCCAGAAAACATCGCTGAAAGCAGAAACCCCTTGTGTTCAAGGCCATGCACGTAAATTGTCAGAATAGCCTCAGTAAAGCAGATCGATGAACAGAAAATAAGGGATCTCAATCAAAACATTCTGTGGACAGTTCCTAACATACTAAGGTAACCTTGAAACAAAGGTTAATTTGAAACCTCCAGAGCCACGTTGGAATTGTGGAAAAATAAAAAAAGCAGAAACCCCTTGTGTTTCGATTCAGCCATACCTGAACAGCTGCCATGGAATTTATTTAGCAACAGACAATGAAGGAATTCATTTAAAACATTCAATGGACAGTACCTATCATACTAAAGAAACCTTGAAACAAGGTTAATTTGTATCCACCTAAGCCATATTGGAAATGTGGACAAAATAATGGAAAGAGAAAACTGTACCTAAATGGTTAGAACAGCCTCAGTAAGAAGCTATGGAATTGTTTGAGGAACAGACAATGAGGAATTGTATTTAGAACATTCCATGGACAGTTCTTATCATACTAAGGTAACATTATACTAAGGTAAATCAGCCCTGGAATAATCAATGAACAAAGGTTAATTTGAAACCTCTTGAGCTATGTTGGAAATGTGGACAAAACCTTGGCAAAAGAAAATCCCTTGTATTTCAACCATACCTATATGGTCAGAAAACCCTCAGTAAAGCAACCCTGGAATTGATTGATGGACAGAAAATTAACAATCTCATTTAACAACAAAGGTTAATTTGAAATGTTGGACAAAATAATGGAAGGAGAAAACTGTACCTAAATGGTCAGAAAAGCTTCAGCAGCTATGGAATTGATCGCTGAACAGACAATGGGGGATCTAATTTAAACCATTCCATTGACAACACATGGTCAGCTGACTGAGTATCAGATTATGTACGCAGGTTTTATTAATACTGCCTCTTTCTTGTTCCAACTGCTTCATCAGTCCAACAGTTCAAGTTCATTTGATGGGCTGTGTCCATCGGGACCTAAATAGCAAATAGGTTACTACCAGGGATGCAGAAATCGGTCTATTTGCCGGACATGTCCGACTGGGAATCCAGTTTGACCGATTGAAAAAGTGACCTGTCGGACATTCAAGAAGTCATTTGACCGATCGAAAATAATCAAAGAATTATTAAACAAACAGATAAACAAGCCTGAGTTGACCAACAAGCAATCAATAAAGGCCAAATGCCCCGCTTGTGTCGGTCATAATTGTTATGAAATATAATATTAAATATTCACGCATCATTCACGTACTGTTAAATTCCAGCAGAAATCACGATGTATGTGGCTTCACTTGCATCAGCGATCGGGAATTGGAATATTTGATTCCCAAAATATTATCAAGAACTAACGCTTTATGAGGCTTGTTATCCATTCTAAATGTTTTATATAACATATTTCCAAACTTATTTATCATATTTAATCGACGAAGTTCAAAGAAATCTTTGTCAAATATACTTTCGCGAAAGCGCGTTGTTTTACTGCACTTGGAATCTCAATCGTAATTTCTTGACGACAAATAACTATCAATATTCTTTCGTGGTCATTATCATAATTTGGCAAATTTTTCTTCAAAATTTATTTACGTAAATATTTCAACTAACTGCATGTATTTTTTTAAAATGTAATATATCGAAAATATTTAACAAATATTTGAATATTTAGACATGTATTATTGTATCGACAATGTGTTGTCATGAATTTATTACAACCACGTTTCAGTTTCACACATCGTTTTCAAATCGACTTGCTGATTGGTTGACCTACTTTTCTAGGCCAATGAAAAGGCTTGTAACAAATATATCTCTACTCGTAAACACATGCAGCAAAAGCTGTCGACTGATTATTCACGTTTCTTTTTCATGAGAATGATATCATGTAATCTGATTAAAACAAACAACAAACTATGTAAGTTAGCATTTGCAATTTCTTTATGATTCTTTTTAATAATATACGTCTGGAAAAGTGTTAATTGATGTTTAAGAAGACCTGACCAACATAGTCAAAAGTATCGATGTCAAAATCAATGCAACTCGCATCAATGATTTTCTTGATTGGGGTCTCAATTTCATGATTAATCTTGAACCAATGCATATTTTCCCACGTGTTAATATTTTACTTCCGGGTCGGCTTATACGTGGAATGTCCGATTGGCAAAAATTTGAATCTGCATCCCTGGTTACTACAGAAATAAAACTGAGATGGGTTAGAAGAGGGGGATTGGCTTGGGTGGCCTTTAAGGGGAGGGGCTTTCTCAAAAGGGGGATTGTTGTAGACTCAATTTAAAGCAGGTTTCATTAATATTGCCTCTTTCTTGTCTCACTGCTTCATCAGTCAAACAATTCAAGTTCATTTAATAGGCTGAGTCCATCGGGACTTGGATGACAAATAGGTTAGGTTAATCCTTCTTCATGTAGGAAGGGACAAGATGGAAAAGAGGCAAGATGGAATAGATCGAGGCAACTGGGGCAAGGGGGAAAAAAAAGGGAAGTCCTGCTTCATGACTGTGTATTATATAGGAGCCCTTATTAGGGCTGCAACGATTCACCTAGACAACTTTGATTCGATTTTTTAATTTTTACAGCTCGATTCGATTTATTTCGATTCGATTCGGCCATATTGCTCGACCGTTGCCATGCAGTGCTGCTAAGGCAAATGTATAAACCACGCTGATTGGCCGAGAGCCTCGAGGATGAGGATATTAACCAATCACTGATTACGTTACATATTGTAGACATATTGACATATTGTAGACTTGGTTTCCGGTTTAAAAACTTTACGTGACTTGTTAACACTCGCGAATGCAATATATCAAGATCTAATTTAGGTAAAATTTTGATTATTTTTAGCAAGAAAAATTAAAAATGAATCGAATCGAAATTTTGAATCATGAATCGATTTTCGATATTATAAATCTGAATCGATTTTCGATGCATCGTAGTGAATCGTTGCAGCCCTAGCCTTTATACAGTCTAGATTGATGCAAGTTCATAACAGACTGAATCAGATGAAACTACAAGGCAAATATTTTACAAGGTTTTATACGGTTAAGCTTTATTGAAGCATATTTTTGTAAACCCAACAATCCCAAAATGCATTCCAAAAAGAAAAAAAATATTATGGAAAAAGGAAAATAACACAAAAATATTTAAGGCAATAAACATAGAATTCTTAACAGAATCAATGTACATCTGCACAAACTTCTTAAATAGAAGTTAAAAATAAAAATACCTGTAAATTGATACAACCTGCATGGTTAGAACTGAAATACACTTTAATACCTTTCTGCAAACACCTGCCGCAAATAAATTAAAGAAATGAAAACCAGCCTGAAAAACACTTTGATTAATTCCTAACCTTTTTAAATTTTTAATGCTGAGCAAATTGACTTAACCATTTGGCAGAAGCTATTCTGGTACTAATGTTCATGTTTAATTCCAGAATCGCAGAAAGTTGAGCAAAACTTTTTTCTAAAAACACACTTGCACAAATGCTCATGAAAACTTATGCTTATAATGCTGTTACAGGCAAGCATAAGTGGTGAAAAAGTTATTATAACTACATGTGAAAACAATTGGATCAGTTATTCTTTATGCTAATATGCATCATAAGTGAACATGTGAAATTTAAGTTCATCGATTTTATGCAGATACAGCACTTTCTACAGTTACATGAAAGCATAAGTGGGGACATAAGCATCATAAGTAAACAGGTGAAATAACGTAGAAAGTTCATCAATTTTATGCAGATTCAGCAATTTCTACAGTTGCATAAAAGCATAAGTGGTGACATAAGCATTGAAGTAAACATGTGAAATTTAAGTTCATTAATTTTTTGGTAATACAGCAATTTCTACAGATGCAGGAAAGCATAAGTGGTGACATAAGCATCATAAGTAAACGTGAAATTTAAGTTTATCAATATATTGCAGATACAGAAATTTCTACAGGTGCATGTAAGCATAAGTGGTGACATAAGTATCATATAAGTATGCTTGTGAAAATTACGCTCATCAAAGCGCCAATACAGCAATTTCTACAGGTACATGTAAGCATAGGTGGTGACATAAGCATCATAAGTAAACATGTGAAATTTAAGTTCATCAATATTATGCAGATACTGCAATTTCTACAGGTGCATGTAAGCATAGGTGGTGACATAAGCATCATAAGTAAAAATGTGAAATTTAAGTTCATCAATATTATGCAGATACTGCAATTTCTACAGGTGCATGTAAGCATAGGTGGTGACATAAGCATCATAAGTAAACATGTGAAATTTAAGTTCATCAATATTATGCAGATACTGCAATTTCTACAGGTGCATGTAAGCATAGGTGGTGACATAAGCATCATAAGTAAACATGTGAAATTTAAGTTCATCAATATTATGCAGATACTGCAATTTCTACAGGTGCATGTAAGCATAGGTGGTGACATTATCATGGTGTATTTTGATGGTGTATCATAAGTACACATTGGAAAATGAATTAAGGCTCATAAAAACTTGATTTTTATACAACTATTCCCACAGGTGCAGGAAAGGGTAAGTGGTGACAGATGTGTTATATTTACAAATTTCACTCTCATTTCTGCTTCATGTTGATAAAGTTGTATTTACAAGAATTCATATGACATAAGTAATCATAAGTATCATGTCTGCACATGTACAAACATACAGCTTTGCCATTAAACATTTGTGTTTGCACAGGTTCCAGCATTTCCTTAACATAATGAATAATATGAAAACTTTCATGAAGGTAAAAATTATCATGGATATCCCGAAATAGGATTTTGTCTATACGCAATAATTTAAATGACAGTGAAAATGTCAAATTGATATTTTCATTTTTAACAAAAAAAGCTAAATTTATTCTTTCTTAAAAAATGCAAGTTTATGCACCATAGTGACAAGTGTAGGTTTATACATTTAATACTCTTAAATCACTTTTATTATTTGTATAGTTTTAAGTAAAGCTAACAGTTGTGAGTGACTTTATGTAGTTGTTTCATGAATAATGATGATAATCGACATCAATGCTTATTTCTAACATATAATATATCAATATGAATACTGAAGGCAGTAAAACTATTACCTGGTAAGAGGACATGATTTCATTTCATTTAATTTTCATTTCCTTTGGGAGTAAAACAGCTCTATAAAACTCTTCCAATTTTCCAAATTATTAATACTAGGTAATAAAAACCGAGTATATTGAATTGAGGAATAAATAGTGGCATTACAGTGCTTAACAAATTTATGATATAGGAAATGTCATTAAAATTGTCAAAAGTTCTTTGGGTGCAAAATATTTCAAAAGATTTCCCAAAAGTAGTCTTGATATATTTTAGAGCTGTATATTTAGGAGTAAGATATGGCTTTGAGACGAGTCTTCCCTTAGTGGCAAATCTTGGAACTACTTAAGATGAATTGGTTGTCACATTCATCACACAGCACTAGCTGCATGGTCCCCTAGCTCGATAAACATGGCACTTGAGAGATGATATACCGCTATCTTACACATACATCAAACATTGATCATCCCAGCTTCAAGAGGAAATCTTTCTCAAATCCAAACTATCACAGGGGCTGATCCAGGATTTTCGTTTTTGGGAGGGTGTGCCCATTGGGTAACTTTTGAAAAAGAAAATTTGATCCATATTTGGAAGTCTTTTATTTTGGGGAGGGGGGGGGGGGATTTTTTTGGTAGGGCAAGAACAGTTTGTCATTACATCACAGACTGCATGATCACTGCAGCTTCACGTGTAATTCCTTCTCAAAACAGGAACAGGAACAATTGCAATGAAATGTAAATATACTTTACTGTTTGATCACTTATCCTCTAATTTTCTTTCCTTACCAATTAAATTTTATGTTTTATAGGTTTTGTTTTGGTTTATAAAATTGCAGTTATCAATTCAAATTTCATATTTAATTTGCGAAGAACTATGTCTTCATCGGAGATGTTCATTGACTGAGACCAAACAAATACTAAGGTCCTAGCTATAATGCCTTGAAAGCAAATGTAACAAGAACCAAACCAAATTTCCTAACGGCACCCCCATCAAGGCAAAGGGAAGCATTTATGGATTTACAACTTCTTTATTGCAAGAGCTAGTGTGACTTGAAATGTAGATGCTCACACTGATATAAAAAATCAAACACAGCATTCAGTCATCCTTTATGATGGAACCCTTTGTACTTTGATGTGGGGATAGTTTTATGCTGGAATGAACTTTTTGACCTGACCATCTTGACAAAACAGAAAAGCAAAACATAAAATACATCCAACTCAACAGACTTCAACTGGTTCATATCATTTTCTTAAAATTCATCTAATGAACAACTTAACAGACTTCAACTGGTTTATATCATTTACTAAAATTCATCTAATGAACAACTCAACAGACTTCAACTGGTTTATACCATTTACTTAAATTTCATCTAATGAACAACTCAACAGACTTCAACTGGTTTATACCATTTACTTAAAACTCATCTAATGAACAACTCAACAGGCTTCAACTGGTTTATACCATTTACTTAAAACTCATCTAATGAACAACTCAACAGGCTTCAACTGGTTTATACCATGTTCTTGTATTCATCAAAGGAAAAACTCCAACAGACTTCAACAAGATCATACCATTTACTTAAAATTCATCTAATGAACAACTCAACAGACTTCAACTGGTTTATACCATTTACTAAAATTCATATAATGAACAGCTCAACAGACTTCAACTGGTTTATACCATTTACTTAAAATTCATCTAATGAACAACTCAACAGACTTCAACTGGTTTATACCATTTACTTAAAATTCATCTAATGAACAACTCAACAGACTTCAACAGGATCATACCATGTAATATTGTAATTTGTCTGATGAACATGCAACTCAACAGACTTCACTGGTTCATACCATGTTCTATTATTTCATTTATAGTGAACAACTCAACAGACTTCGACAGAATCATACCATGTTCTATTATTTTATTTAGAATGAACAACTTGACAGACTTCAATGGATATGGTTAATAGCTTAATCAATTTTCAGACAAATATATGAAATCATATAATAATATATATAATATATAAAAAACAAGTATGAGAAATGACAAGTCATTTTGTTGCTGAAGTTCTGTTTCCATGGCAATATAGTTTTGCTTTAGCAGAAAGAAGAGAGTAAGATGATATGTCGGTGGTGATCGAGCAAAGTCTCCGATATCGATTTCAACGTTTTTGTCTCTATTGATCAGTGCAGTATTTTCCCTCAGATTGCGCACTTTAACAGCAAATCTCTATTGTGACTGCGTAAAGATTACACAGATTGTTATGGCATTGAACTTTCCCAGAATGCTTCCAAGGAAACCGGCTTCCTGAATAACAAAGACACCATCTTGTTCAACCAAGTGCTACATCCTTATTCTCTTCTTCAGATTTGATTTTCTGTAAAATTTTGGCTTTGATTTTCCATAATTCTCAATGCCAGTAATGCAATAAGTTGAAAATGGTGTTCTTTGAAATGTCTTGATGCATAAAAGGCGAATTTTAATTTGAAATATGAAATAACAATGTTCATGGATGTTTCATAGGAAAACAATTATTAATGCAATACCATCTAATGAGACCTTGCCATGACCTTCTGAAGACAAGTAGAAACTGGTTTCTTTGCCATATTCTAAATGATTCAAGAATTTTCTATTTGTTTGAGACATGATAATAAGATTGCCTTGTTGCAAATCATTTGTCAAGTTTTGGACCACAATCATCTTTGAAAACATAGGCACTTAATCAAAATAAAACAGTTAATACAAAACACTGCTTGCTGTAAAGATTTAGTCAAACACCAAGACTGAAGTTATATTATTTTGACCTTAAAGGGACGTACAGAAGCACATGTTTTGATAATTTTACATTTCAAAATTTTCACTGATTTTTTATGTTAATGTTTAAAATATTATTTTGAAAGTGTCAAAAATCTCATTACACAAGGCAATCATCCATAGTCAGAGGACAAAGTATAAAAATTCAGATAAAATCCTTTGGCGGCCATATTGTGTGAACACCTTTAATACATTTTATGTAAGAAAAAGGAATCGCATGGCTAAACTTTACGTTATATTTTTTAATCATTACTGCTCCATTTAGTTTAAATACATTGTCTTTCAATTGGAATAATTAATTTTAATTTTCCTGACATCACCTTATTTTCCCCCTAAAAACGTGCTAATTAATTACTCTTGTCTTCCTTATATACCATTAACTTCTAGAATGCCACTCAAACAGCTTAATGTAAAAAAAAATATCAATGCAAATCACTTAAACTATTCTCAGAAATTCATCTCAGTTACATTTGCACTTTCATACCCTGAAAAAAACGTACTGAAAAAGTTATACTTACACAAGTTGATAGCTGATGAAATCAATAAACAAACAAAGAGTTTTGTCGCCTCATTATAAGCATTGATTGTTTAACACTCGTGAGTGTGTACTTATAATGGTTATCTCTGTTCGTCTCTTGTCAGCATTGATTTTCTCTATGCATTGTCTCTCGTGTGTGCGTTCTGCTTGCAGGCTACCTCATGTTCAACGATTATTTGATTCCATTAACAACTGATTCTATTAATTAGGAAATATGACTCCAAGGGAAACACCTTTTCTCATTAGCAGATAGGTAAGTTATACATAATCAACATTATACATAATCAACATGAAATGAAAAAATAACAGCAAACCTAACTTTGTTGTTGCTTATGTAGGTGTTTTACTTGAGGGCTTATTGATGTTCAACGATTATTTGATTCCATTAACCACTGATTCTATTAATTAGGAAATATGACTCCAAGGGAAACACCTTTTCTCATTAGAAGATAGGTAAGGTATACATAATCCACATACAAATTTTAAAACAACACCAAACCTACCTTTGTTGTTGCTAATGTAGGTGTTTTACTTGAGGGCTTATTGATGTTCAACGATTATTTGATTCCATTAACAACTGATTCTATTAGTTACTGGTAGGAAATTTGACTCTCAGGTATACACCTTTTCTCATTAAAAGAAAGGTAAGGTATACATATTCAACATAAAATTAAAAAACAACACCAAACCTACCTTTGTTGTTGCTTAAGTAGGCGTTTTTACTTGTAACTTGTGTTCAACGATTATTTGATTTCATTATCCACTGATTTTATTAATTAGGAAATATAACTCCCAGGTAAATACCCTTTAATTCTCATAAACAGAAAGGTAAGGTATACATGAATATTCAACAAAAAATCAAAGAACAACAGAAAACCAGCCTTCATTACTGATGTTACTTATGTAGGTGTTTTACCCAATGTTCTACCCATTTTTTTACTGATTCTATCAATTAAGAAATATATGACTTCAAAGAAAACACATTTTCTTATTAACAGATAGGTAAATTGTACATAAATAGTCACAATAATATGAAAGAATAAAACAATATATATATCTTCCTTGTTGCTTAGGTAGGTGTTTATACTTGCAGGGCTTACTGCATCATGATGTTCAACGATTATTTGATTCTATAAACAACTGATTTTATTAATTAGGAAATATAACTCACAGGTAAACGTCTGTTCTCATTAGCAGATAGGTAAGTTATACATACATGTTCAACAAAAAATGAAAGAACAACAGAAAATCTGTGAGGCTTGGGATGTAAGGTCTTTTTTAAAGTGCAATTGCTAACTCACTAACATTGACATTGACAAGACTCTGTGTTAGCATGCCCCTTAACTCAGCAAGTCATATTTGTAGATTGATCACTGAGGGAGTCGATTATATTATTCAGTCAACATACTACAACACAAACTCATAACAGTTTCGACCATTTCTTCCAGGCTCATGCCGAATACTCCAAGTCCACCATATTCAAATATCCCCTAACCAAGATAGAGCCTGTCTCAGCACGTTAAACAGCTGTTTATCTTCAGTTTACACGGATGAATCAACAAGATCAATATTAGGAGAAGAAGTTAAGATGTGTTGATGATACTCGAAGGTTTGGGCAATGTTTGTCAAGCACACTAATTCTCCTTGATATGGCTGTCGTGCCTGACGACTTATCAGCACTTGTTATTTCCCGAGAGGCTCCTTCGGAGATGGACACGAATATTGCTCGTTGTTGGAATCATCTGCAGCTTGTAAAGCATGCTGGGTAATACAAGAGCATGATGGGTAGTACTAAAGGCTGCTGGGTAATACTAGTTCATGCTGAGTAACATAGTCGTCTGATTACAGTCTGAGCAAACAATAACAGCGCCAAGGACCTTGGTTCCTACCTCGGTGCTAATCTCACTCCACCTGATAATGAGGCATCTGACTGTCACTCTCTCTACTCCTGACATCTCGTAGACTTAATTCGGCCAATATTGTACCTAGCACATCTCATCTGACAGCTTGGTCCAGCTCTGGTATATGGTGTGGAAGAACATCTTGATTTTGATGCCTTGACCAATGACTTCATCCCGAAGACTTAATTCGGCCAATATTGTACCTAGCACACCTTATGTGACAGCTTGGTCTAGCTCTGGTATATGGTGTGGAGGAACATCTTGACTTTGGTGCCTTGACCGATGACTTTATTTAGCCAATATCGTACAGAGCACAACTCATCAAAGTTTTCTCTGTAGAACCGTGACCAATAACTACAGCTCAAACACTTCTACTCAAACACCTTAATCGCAGCCAATAATGTACCAAGCACATCTCATCAGGTTTTACTTTGTTGTATCTTGTAGATTGAGGTTTAACTGTGTAAACAAATGACTTCATTTATTAGACTTTATTCGGCCAATATTGTACATAACACACCACATCAGGGTTTTCTCCGCTGTATCTAGTAGATTGAGGTTTGACTGTTGATCTAGTTTGTAAACCAATGACTTCATTTTTTAGACTTTGTTCAGCCAATAATGTACCATGCACACCTCATCAGGGTTTACCCTCCTGTAGATTGAGGTTTAACTGTTGATCTAGTTTGTAAACCAATGACTTCATTTATTAGACTTTGTTCAGCTAATATTGTATGTAACAACCCTCATCTGGGTTTACTCTGCTGTATCTAGTAGATTGAGGTTTGACAGTGTAAACCAATGACTTCATTTATTAGACTTTATTTGGCCAATAATGTACCAAGTACACCTCATCAGGGTTTACCCTCCTGTAGATTGAGGTTTGACTGTTGATCTAGTTTGTAAACCAATGACTTCATTTATTAGCCTTTTCCCAGCCAATATTGTATGTAACATTCCTCATCTGGTTTTACCCTCCTGTAGATTGAGGTTTGACTGTTGACCTAGTGTGTAAACCAATGACTTCATTTATTAGCCTTTTCCCAGCCAATATTGTATGTAACAACCCTCATCTGGGTTTACTCTGCTGTATCTAGTAGATTGAGGTTTGACAGTGGCCAATGACTTCATTTATTAGACTTTATTTGGCCAATAATGTACCAAGTACACCTCATCAGGGTTTACCCTCCTGTAGATTGAGGTTTGACTGTTGATCTAGTTTGTAAACCAATGACTTCCTTTATTAGACTTTATTTGGCCAATAATGTACCAAGTACACCTCATCAGGGTTTACCATCCTGTAGATTGAGGTTTGACTGTTGATCTAGTTTGTAAACCAATGACTTCATTTATTAGATTTTATTTGGCCAATAATGTACCATGCACACCTCATCAGGGTTTACCCTCCTGTAGATTGAGGTTTGACTGTTGATCTAGTTTGTAAATCAATGACTTCATTTATTAGCCTTTTTCCAGCCAATATTGTATGTAACATCCCTCATCTGGTTTTACCCTCCTGTAGATTGAGGTTTGACTGTTGATCTAGTATGTAAATCAATGACTTCATTTATTAGCCTTTTTCCAGCCAATATTGTATGTAACATTCCTCATCTGGTTTTACCCTCCTGTAGATTGAGGTTTGACTGTTGATCTAGTATGTAAACCAATGACTTCATTTATTAGCCTTTTTCCAGCCAATATTGTATGTAACATTCCTCATCTGGTTTTATACTGTGGAACATGTGGAAGAGCCTGTCTATAGCTTTTAATTTATAAAGGACAATATTCTTTGAGACAAAGTGGTCAAATTAGTACAAATTGCTTCCACTAAAGTAACAAACTGATATAATATTATTACTGGTATAATATTAAAGATAATGATATATACATGACACTATAAGCATACATGACAGTTTTTGCAATCAACATGCATGTATCCTCCTTAAAGGGGCAGTAGCACGTTTCTAAGGGGAATGAAAGGTGATGTCAGGAAAATGAAAATAAATGGTTCCAATTGAAAGACAATGTATTTAAACTAAATTTAACAGTACCAATTCAAATATATAACGTAAAGTTTAGCCATGAAATTGCTTTTTCTTACACAAAATGAATTAAAGGTGTTCACACAAAATGGCTGACAATGGATTTTATGTGAATCTTCATACTTTGTCATCTGACTATGGATGATTGGCGTCTGTAATGAGATTTTTGACAATGTCAAAATAATACATTTAGTATTAACTTACAATTCTAAGTGAAAATCATAAAATGCAAAATTATAAAATAACGTGCTACTGCCCCTTTAAATACCTTTGTACATTCACATGGCATCCTTCTAACAAAGCACTCTAACTGCACATGCTCTTAAGGTGACAGGAGAGGGGAACTAGCAGAGAATGAATTAACAGATCTGTCAATCACAAAGTTACTACCCAATAATCAATCGGCCCGTGAACTCGTCTGATACATAGAAATCTTTATAGCTAATGAACACCAACAGCTCCAAGTAGTTATCTTGTTACTGTAATCAGCTGATCTCTACATGCCTTCTCATAAATAGCCCATCAACACATTCCTGTACATAGATTCTCATCAAGCCTGAGATTCCTGCTAATTAGCTGCCTCATCCTGTCCGCTCGAAGCTAAAGGGTCGTAGGGCTGTGGACAAGTATTCTGTGATTGAGTTTGGACAAGCATTTGGGGTGAAGGAGTTTGGGACATTTGACATATTGTCTATGTTATGCCAGTGTATAAAATAGATTGGAAACCTAGCCTGTCCTGAAAATTAATTGGTCAATTCCCAAGTGGAAATTTTTTGAAAGTTTTCAGTCCTGACCAAAAAGTAACTAGTCCTGGCAAAAAATTAAAATTACCAGTTTAAGGTCTGGCGGATGGGCTGTATTTTTGACACTGGTTATATCTGATTGGCGACATAGAGGATAAAGTATTGTATACTGGTGCCTTGTATATCGTGGTTCCTTATGAGTGCAGTAATGTAATGATAGTGTATGTGGGGGTGGGGTAGGGGTGAATGCAAATGTATTGTTGTATTTGTTATGAATTTGTAATTGTAATTGTATGCTTAGGTCTCGTGGCTGGGTGCTGAGTTATAACAGCTTCTTTATACTGATATATATATGTACAGCATGTGACACATAAAATAAAATGAGGGTTGATATAAACCTTTTGAAATATAGACACAGGGCTGAATTTGCCAATAGTGCAAAAAAACAAAACCTGAGAAATTGTTCTATAAGATCTTCAATACGATTACCCGGTAGCTTTGTTTGTGTTTGACATAAAACAAATTGGACACAATAAAGGAATTCCTCTAAATAAAGACTTAATATAAGAATGAGGAAATGAAGAAACCATGAATCATTTTGGGGAGGATCGTTATGTACCATTTACTATATATGCACAAAATTATTGACACAATAAATGTAGATTTGCTTACAATCAAGACAAAGTTATAAACATGGATGTGCAAAACATAAAATGCAAAAGCCTGAGAAATCTTTGTACAAGATCCTTATTACCATTTGCCATGTTATTGACATGATAACTAGGGACAAAACCCTCTTACAATCAATGCAACGCTTTAAAGATTTAGTCTGCCAATGCAGAAGATATTGAAGCCAAGAGCAACTTGAGGCATCATCTACTTCCATAACTGACGATGTCCTTGACAAGGATAAAATCAAAATGTCATGGAAGGCAGCATATCTTTATTCTATCCAGCAAAAGTTATATGAGGACAGTAAGTCAAAGTTAAATAATTGAGGTGAGGTGAGATGGGCCAGGTTTATCGTCGCTTTCAAGAGTATTTCACTTATATCGTGACTGCTTGTATTATTGTTCGGAGAAAGTCTGCAACACAACTATGGCAATGCATTACGGTGAAACCGACGAGCATCGGCTGGAACTAGCGAACCATGGGCGGTAGATCTACTCTGAAATTCAGTGTAGCATTGTATCCCAAACTGACTGAGTGTAGAACAGTTGTCTACTGCAGACAAAGTTGACGAGCCCCTGGCCGTATTCGAACCACGGACCTCCTGATCCGAAGCTGAACACGCTAATCACTGAGCTATCCTGCCCCTAAAAAAATGGAACACTGAAGCATCTCTGAATAGCATCTACATCTATCACTTCAATTAGGGTAGCAAATTGTTTTCAAATCAATGCAAAGTTATAAAATCTTTATACCAGATACTGAATCTTGGCAAATCTTGGGTATGATTTACATCCATAACTGGCAATGTTCTTAACAAGGCTTTGTTACAATCAAAATATTAGAGAAGGCAACATATCCTTATCAAGGTAAACCTGTAACTTACATCAATGCCAAAAAGTATGGAATCCTTAAGTACTTCAATAGGACCTACATTTATCATTATGTCAAATGAGGATAGCAAATTTCTTCAAGTCAAGGCAAATCTAAAAAAACTTTGAAGGTCAAATGCAGATGCAATTGAACCCTAAATCATCGTTGGACAGGATGAACATTTACAAAGCACCATAACCTTGAAAGTGGCCAACAGCTATAACCATGACAGCAATATGTTACAATCAAAATATCATAAACAGTTTTCTTACAATCAAGGTAGCTTTATAAACACTCATTTGCCAAGAAAAAATACAAAACACTATCAAATTAACAGGAAGATTTCCTCAGGTTGAAGACAGATTGATATAAGGATCGAGCTATCAAGGGTTTAAGTGAGTGAGCTGGGACCAATTGAGCAATCTTTCAAGCATAAGTGGTGTCGAGGATTATATAATTTATGACAATCGCTGAACATTGCGGAGACATGATTATAACAATGATGCAAAGCATTGAACCTGTCTTGATACCAAAACCAAAATGCAGAACCCTGATTAATCTCGGAATAGGAAATACTCAAAGAGGAGACTATAAATGAGAGGAGCTATAATCAAGGGTAAGTGATGGCACTGGCTTAACATGGAGGAGGATGTTCTGGAACATTTAACACAGGAGAGCTCTTAACGCTCATGGTCTGATTAATTAATGCGTATAAATCATGTTTAAGTAAAGAGCAAGTGGATTCGTTGACATGTTACAAGGTCGATTAGATTTATACATATATGCATGAATTGGCAATTAAACATTTAAGCTGATTTCATGAGCCCCATGCAAAACATTTGGTGTTGCGAGGAATAAAATAATCCTGAAGATATATACACTGGTAAAAAGATTGGTTACCTTGGATAAAAATAATAATAACACTTTATTATCCTCAGTAAAAGTACATTTTGGAAATTTGTTTCGTGCCTAAGCACCCGGAAGCCACAGTGTAGCGCCAGTTAAATCGTTGTTCTGCCTTTACAATGCTGAGTGTCAAGCAAGACATAAACAACTCCCACCTTTTAACCTCATTTGGTATGACGCGACTGGGAATCGAACCCCGGTCTTCCGGGTGACGAGCGGACACTCTACCACTGAGCTACTTCCCCGTTATGACAGATGCAGACCCAGATTTGAGGAGAGAGTTTACATATTGTTATTTTCAAGAACTTTCATGGTGACATCTAAGATCATGAAAAAAAATAACGTGACAGCTTTTGTGTAGCGCACAACCTTAATTTGTGTTGGTTGAGAGAAATAATCTCACTGAAGTGTTTTCTGACATCAAATATATCAAACACTCGTTGATAAAGGAAATACCCTTGTTAAACCTCAGATAATTGCAACTTTAACAACTTGTGTTGATATATTTTATATCAGAAGACACTTGGGTGAGATTCTCTATTTACTTTATTGATGGGAGTCCAACTGAACTATTCACAGGACCACTAGACTAAAATTTAGTCTATGAAATATATTATTTTAGAAATAATTACATGCTTTTCAACATTTTTATTTCTGTCTTGGTCTCATGTAAATTTCTGTAGCCTAGACTTGCTGAAGGAGAACCTAGACTGTATTAAAGGCTCTTTTTTATTTACAGTCCTGAAGCTGGACTACAGGACCACATGCAAGACAAAATAACTTTAGTCGATCTCTCAACATTACCAATTTTAACAGAAAACTGTTTGGTCCAATTTACTCTTTTAATATATCACAAATATATTCCATAATTTGGGGTACAAAATTATATGCCTTTCTACTTGACTCAAAATTCATTCATCTCCCAAGCTTTTCAAAATGGGAATGAATTCTACAAACTGACTTTGCTGACAATGATTTGAATTTTTTTTAAATCATTGCCAATAAATGTTCCAGATGCTCAGATTTAAAATGGTTGCAATACAGAATTATTCATAACATTTTACCAACAAGACAATTTCTTCACAGAATTGGATACATTTCATCTCCACTTTGTTCATTTTGCCAAACAGAAATAGAAACACTTAGCCATATGTTATGGGATTGCAAACCTATCTTCAATTTATGGAAGGAAATTGAATCATGGTTAAACTCTGTACAACTGAAATTGAAACTAACAAATAACATAACAATAACAATAATCCTGTAAATTCAATCATTTATTAATCAAACAGTATACATCTATAGATGCAGCATTAATGGTTTTAAACCAAAGTTAAAATATGTGAAAAATTAAATTTTACGGTATTATGATCTGACAAAGTTTGTTTTTCTATCGACAGAAACTGAAGAAATGTTTTTCAAATATTGATCATCTTTCCACATACTGTTTAGAAATAGTCCTGTTCTGCTGAAGTAATGAGATTATCAACCACCTGTGGATCTATGTATTTGTTCATACATGTTGTTTATGAATACTGTATATTTTGCCTGTAAAAAAAATATGGAAAATAAAAAAATTCTTTGCAGAAAAAAACCCTACATCAAATCTGTTGATAAGCTTCATGCATAAGCAATGAATGACTGCCTAGGCGAGATTTATCTGACAGAATCTAATTATGGAATAATAACAGAACACAGATAAATGGAAATATTATTCCACAAATGGATGATTTTATGATAATGTATATATCAAAACTCCTCTCCTAAATCTAGGCTTAGCTTGGATGTTACCATAAATATGTAAAGCTTTATGAAAATCTGTCATACGTTACTTACCACTATCTTTCTTTGAACTTATAATGAACATACATGTAACAGATGTAAACAGTCGGGTTTTGCTTTGTATGCAAGATTAAAATTATACATTATATGCTTTGTTGTACTTCGGAATAACAGCAGTGAGTGAGTTATTGTTTGACGCTGCTTTGGCAACATTGCAGCCATAATTAGCGGCATTCGGAATAATGACAATTTGTAACACATCTTGATTAACATAAAGCTAAACCAATCCCAGCAGCCAAATTATATGCTGTTTGAGTGGCATTCCAGTCAAATTATGGGAAACAAAAGGGAAACGTCAAATGTTCAAGCTAGAAATAAGGTTATTCAAGAATATAATCCAGGGCCTTTAAGTAGAGAGAAATAATATTAATAATAATAGCTTATACCGCATATATATCCATGACAAAACATGTTTAAAACGCCATGAGTATTATTAATCTGGAGGGTTAGTACATTCAATGTCACCAATAACCAAGCGCTCCCCACGACTGTATAGGTCTGTAATTCCGCCTTGTTCAGGTACCCATTTGCACAGCTGGGTGAACTGAGTACAATGTGGATGAAGTGTCTTGACCAGGGATACAACACAGGATGAAACCAGGATTCGAACCCGGGTCTCTGGTGTGAGATGCAAGCATGCTAACCACTACACCACTGTGCTCTATAAACTATAGTCTATACAAATGACAATTATCTAATTTGATCACTGTTGAAAATGCACTGATAGCTTCCTGTGGCGCCGATGGGTTCAAACTGCTTTTATGAGGCAACTGTAGAATTTTATTGCCTATGATTTAAATCAAACTTCTTTCGATTTTAATCATGCAAATTGAAATCAAGAAAATAAATGTTCATAACAAGAACCTCTTCAGCATGTTAACTATTTTTTAAGATATTTCCAATGGCTCGTCTTAGCAGATTTTTTATAGCAGAGTTCTACCAAAATGTCCACATGGAAAACCTCTTCTTATATCTGTGCACAAAGAACTCTCTTTTGGGTTGATGTTGCGCATTATCAAATGCAAAATATTATTATTAATATCTGATCTGTGCAAAGTTTTCAAAGATACATGGATGGAGATTTACAGACAAGTCTTTGACAGTACATGCTTGTTGGGGTAGTCTGCTTGTAGACCCTGCTTCGATCCTCTTGGAGTTTAACTCACTCAATAATCAATAAGAACTACATCAAACCCATGTATTATCGAAGGAAATGTTTGTCTACCAAGATATTGGGTCCCTAACGTGTAACCTGGATAATTTTCCTCAAGAATGGTATTTTTTATTGATTTCTTTGATTTTGACATTTAAATTGATAAAATTAACCTGTATTTTTTCTTAGAAAAGATATTAATGAAATATGAATATCATGAAATTCAAATCATTTCGATAAAATTCAACCAATTTTTTTTATGGGTCACAAACTAAGGCTTGCTTAATACCATATATATATTTAAATAGGGTTGACCTTGTAATTGATTTGTCAAGGTCTCATTCATTGATACTCATGCAAAATCCTAATCTGTCAAAGTGGCTTGACAGTTGGACAGGAAGGACTATTGAGTTTTAGTTGTATTCAGAGACTTTGTCTTGTAGTCAGACCTGTCAGACAGACAACCGGCAAATATGGCAGAGGTCATTCGTACATGCATTGATCCTGCAACATCCAATTTGTTCGATCCTCACTTAAGAATTCATCAAATTCATGACAACAAATAAAGGTTGGCCGATACCTGCATGTTAAACTGACCCTATAATCAATATGTCAAGGTCTCATTCCTTGATACTCATGCAAAATCCTCATCAGTCAAGATGGATGACAGTTGGACACAGCAGACCAACAATGGCTGCTATCAAAGGATTTGATGCAGGAAGATTGAGTCTGAGAGACATGGGTTGTCGTACTGGGAGATTTTTCGGCTTCGAGTCTTCAAATTTAGAAAGACAATTGTTGAATAAAGCTGAAGTCACTTAATTATAGTGCCTGAGCTGCTATCATAAAATATTCCTTTTTGTTGTTCCTCATGCACTTTAAGATAAATTCAGCAATTTCAATATACAAGGTTGGACGATTCCTGCATGTTCAACTGACCCTATAATCAATATGTCAAGGTCTCATTCCTTGATACTCATGCAAAATCCTCATCAGTCAAGATGGATGAAAGATGGACAAAGCAGACTAACAATGGCCGCTATCAAAGGATTTGATGCAGGAAGATTGAGTCTGTGAGACATGGGTTGTCGTACTGGGAGATTTTTTGACTTGGAGTCTTCAAATTCAGAAAGATTACTGTTGAATATACCTGCATGGAATCAGTGTCCGAAATAACCACTAGCCCGGTAGCCCGATGCTAGTTAAAAGTTGCCCGGGCTAGTTGTAAAAATGTAATGGTAGCCCGGTTGGCTAGTGTGAATTGTCAGTCTTGGTACATAAGAAATACTTTGACTTCTTTCATTCAAGTTTTTAATTCATTTATCTCCTATTTATATGAGTTTCAAGACATCATCATGCCCAACACATTCTAAGATGTCTTGAGCTTTATTTTGAAATAATAATTACTTAGGTTGGCTAGTAACTTTTCTTTTGGGCTAGTCACTTTGAAAACTTACTAGCCCGGTTTCCTAGTAATCTTAAAAAATTATTTCATACACTGCCTGGAATCATTTATAGCACCTGAGCTGCTATCATAAAATATCCCATATTGTTGTTCCTCGATCACTTATAGATGAATTCAGCAATGTCAATATACAAAGGTTGGCTATTTCCTACATACTGATTTCAACTGACCCTGTAATCAATATGTCACGGTCTCATACCTTGATACTCATGGAAAATCCTCATCAGTCAAGATCGATGAAAGGTGGACAAAGCAGATCGACAATGGCCGCTATCAAAGGATTTGATGAAGAAAGAAATATTAGTTGAGACATAGGGTTTTTTTTAAAAGAGAAAGAATTTTTAAATCCTATTCCATCCAATGTTTCCTTTTTGATCAACCTACTCACTGTAAGGAACATAAGGTTCCACATGTGAAGTCAAACTTTAATAACTTTGGCCATGTGAGAGACAGACAGACAACCGGCAAATATGGCAGAGGTCATTCGTACATGTATTGATCCTGCAACATCCAATTTTTTCGATCCTCACTTAAGAATTCATCAAATTCATGACAACAAATAAAGGTTGGCTGATACCTGCATGTTAAACTGACCCTATAATCAATATGTCAAGGTCTCATTCCTTGATACTCATGCAAAATCCTCATCAGTCAAGATGGATGACAGTTGGACACAGCAGACCAACAATGGCTGCTATCAAAGGATTTGATGAAGGAAGATTGAGTCTGAAAGACATGGGTCCCTCCAGCCGAAGCCAGTAGGAATGATTTAGACCTCACCATGTCACATTCATAGCAAAAACTCAAAATATTTTCATGTCCACGCAGGATTCAAACCCGGAACCTCCGGGTTGAAAGTCCTACACTTTGCCTGTTCGACCAAAGAGATATCCCTCCTGCCAAAGCCAGTAGGAATGATTTAGACCTCACCCTGTCACATTCATAGCAAAAATCTAAATATTTTCTTGTCCAGCGGGATTCGAACTCGGGACCTCCGGGTTGAGAGTCCTACCCTCTACCTGTTCGGCCAAAGAGATATCCCTTTGGCTAGAGCGTAGGACTCTCAACCCGGAGGTCCCGGGTTCAAATCCTGCGTGGACATGAAAATATCGGATTTTTTTTGTGCTTCAACTATTTTATTTTCATACCAGATTTTTCTGGTGGTAATTTGTCTGAAAACTGTTAAATGTGTCACGAATCCCTTAACTTCTAGTAAAAAATTTGACAAGACCAACATATATAGTCCCTGAAGGATTTGATGAGGAAGATTGAGGGTTGTTATTTTGCAGAGTTTGTGTGGCTCGTCATCCTAGACAGATAACTGTTGAAGATTGCAGAGGTCGACCACTTATAGCTAGTAGGATATATCTATGACTAGACTAACATATATAGTCCCTGAAGGACTTGATGAAGGAAGATTGCATTGGTCTCAGAGACATAGGTTAGTGTATGCAGAGTTTGTCGGGCTTGAAGACAGTTTCAATACACAGACAGACATATCAGTTGAATAAAGCAAAGGTCGCTCATAAATAGCATAATCTATTCATAACAAGAAAATAACTGTGCTGTTGAATTGTTTTTTTATACATTTCCAGGCAATATGTGGTATGAAATCAAATGAAAATGGCGCCATGGGCTCTGATGCTCATTGGTATGATTTATCGATTTCAAGATTATGACACAGCAGACCAAAAGTGGCTGCTATCAATTGATTTGATGAAGGAGATTGAATAGTTGATTGTTGTAATCAGAAAGTTTGTATAAGCAGATGAGATAATGTGATTTTGGGTTTAACATTCCTTTCAAGAGTTTTCCCTTATATCACGCCTGCTAGTGTTATTGCAGGGAGAACCCTGCAACAGTATTTTTGCCATGCAGTGCAGTGAAACCTGCAAGCTTCGGCTTGAACTAGCGTACCAACATCATAATACTATTTTTGGTATTGCCCTGTAATTCAGTGTAGTAATGCACCTATACCTTTCTGTGTGTAGAACAGTTCTCTTCTGCAAAGTTGCTGAGCACCTAGTTGGATTCGAACCCAAGACATCTTGATGCACTGCGCTATCCCACCCCAGTGGATTCAGACAGACACAGCAGTTGAATATCTTCGTGGTCACTCATGCTACTTGTACTAATCTAGGACTAGACCCACATAATAAAGTCATTATAATATGTTTATGTATGAATTTTGAAAAGTACATAATATGAGAAAATACAAATGATTATTCTGACAATATTTGTTTCAGAGAATTTCTACATTTTAGGATGAAATTTTTAGATTCAAGGCTTATTTTTTATTCTTTATGTGGCTGACAACTCTATTGATTAATATTATTGAGTTTTGTTGAATTTGAATTTGAATTTGAAATTGAGAATTTGACGTTTTTCTGACATGCTACGGCAACGGACATGTGAACGTAAAAGAATTAAATGTCTAAAATATGAATATTCACGGCAACTCATTAGCAGGTAAGAGAAAAGTATTTTCTTCTATCTTTAACAATATAAATATCTTTGATAACCTTTAAAATATTGCATCCAAATTTTGCCAAGGATAGCAAAGGCATTTAAAAATTCTAAAAGGTTGCCAAAGGCAAAGTATTTTGATATTGATTTATTCTTAACATAACACAATCACTCAATTATGCACAACAGAAAGGATAATTATTTCAAGACTTGAAGATTGATAACCTTCGAAATGATAAACATAATGAACCAAAAGCTTTATAGAAACCCAAATCTCAAGGGTAATCAATAAGTCGCAGGACTCTAGAAACAACACAGTTGAATTGATTTAACCTAAAATACTGGCACCCAACATCGATCTTACAAGCATCCAAGGTTGCATTCTTAGTGAAAAACGTACGAATACACTTACACATATATATTATCCAAGAATTTGTAGGTTCAAAGCTTGAAAGCCTTAAAACCCCTTCTAGATATCTGGATTCATTGATGAAGAATAAGAGTTTTAAAAATTTCATAATTGAATCAAAATAGCGAATGGAGGTTCCGAAGTAATTTCAGAATGAATTTCTTAGTTTTGTGGTTTGATAATAAATACGTACCACTTTTAGATGTACCGCCTGAATAAGACATACATTTCCATAGTAATACAAGTTGATTGGCACTAAGTGGATGACATAATCCCAATTACTGTCAGATTGGATCATGCCATCACCATTTCAGGTCTCTGAATACTTACCATTTATTCAACAGAACAGACGATTCAATTGATCACTGTTGTTTTTCATGCACATATTAATTGCAGAAACCTATTTCATTTCATTTATGTATTACATGCAATGGAGATTCAGGTAAGGCTTTCTTTATAATAACTTTTCATGTCTTTGGACAAAAAGCTAGTTTCAACTTCAAGACAAATATAGTTTGTCTAACCGCCCATGGACATGATCTTATAGGTGAGATAATTTGGGGTTTAACGCCACTTTCAATAGTGTTTCACTTATATCGCGGCCGCTAGTATTATTGCAGGGAGAAAGTCTGCAACCCCATTGTTGCTATGCAATGGGGTGAAATTCAATGTAGCATTGCACCCAAACCTAACTACTTGTCAAACAGTTCTCTACTGCAGACAAAGTTACGGAGCCCTTGGTCGGAAATCGAACCACGGACCTCTTGATCCGAAGCCAAATATGCTAACCACTGCGCTATCCCCTCCTCAACCCCCCCCCCCCCCCCCCCCCATGATCTTTTTGCTAGCTAGGCTAAATAAATGTGCCAAAGGCCAATCAAAATACTCTGAGTGCTTGCTAGTGATACTATATTGAATACAAACATGTGTAAAAAAATAGATGCACATATCTAAGTCAGCTTTTTCATAAAAAAACCCAACAAATAGTAGCAATGAACAATAATCATAACAATGATCATGCACATACATGTTGTATAATTCATCATTCATCCACATGAGAGTGTTTGTATACCCTGATGGCATATTGTATTAAAGGGGAATGCATGGGTCAAAACACAAGTTTCATATGATATAAGTCACAGAATTCGATTATCAATAACAAGGCAAAAGTGAGCGCAGCTCACATACCTCCGCCTGTAGTTTGACCGCCTTTCTTTGACGAAAATAGTGAAAAGTCATATGTTCTGATAAGTCCTAGGATTGTTACCGTATTTTTCCATCACATGATATAGAAAATAACATTAAAATTTATGATAATGAATGTTTTTCAACAAACTCTCACCTTCCATTCAGTTCCATGTAGGTCAATTTATATTCCAATATATGTATTCTTTGCAGTGGTAACAACATCAGTCATGTTCTATGTTCATACAGTGTCCATATGAGTATCACAATAGGTCACAATCCCTTTCTTTTGGTTACTTCCCAAAAGATTACTTAGGCAAAACAGTCACATTTACAATGTTTATACGGTATGTGTTTGTCATTAGGAAATATATTACAAGTTTCAGATCCTCAACCTACTGTTTTCGGACTGTTTTGGTTCAAAATTTCAAAATTTATTTGAACTTTGGAATTAAAACCCCTAAAAGGCACAACAGCATCATATAGGTTACTGCCATACCAATTTTGAAAATTCCAAGTGGTATAGTTTTTAAATTATGATCCGGAAACGAGACAAAGTCCAGAAATCGGACGTTTTTTTGTCAAAATTTCAACAATTATTTGAACGTTGGAGGTGAAACCTCTAAAAGGCACAACAGCATCATGTAGGCTACTGCCATACCAAATTTGAAGTTTCCAAGTGGTATCGTTTTTTAATTATGCTCCGGAAATGAGACAAAGTCCAGAAATCGGACGGTTTTTGGTCAAAATTAGAGTAATGCTCCGGAAACGATTTCAGACGCACAGACGCACGGTCGGACGGACGGACACGCGGAGCGCTATATACCCCCGACTACGTCGTAGCGGGGGTATAATTACTTACTATTTGCATATTTATAAGGCACAGACATAACATTATAGGCCCAGCTAGCTTACAAATACTCACATACAGGTGGTGTGATATTGAATGAACAGATATACTAGATGATAAAGAAATGGGATTTGGAACATATGAACAAATACTCACAAAACTGGCGGCATGGTATCCCGATTAAAGAGTCTAGTTTTGCAATGCCTGCATGAGCTAATGGTATCCAAATGTTGTGCTCACAGACAATGATGTGAGTTAGTCCTTTTTCCAAGAAACGGTCTCGTTTATGATAAATTCATGGAGCATCACGGCAAAATCACCACAGCAAATCACAATGAATTCATTTCTGTTCGCAGTGATTTCATGACATGGGTTCATAGTTATATCAATGCTGGTGAAAAGATTGAATTATGTATATCCCTTAGTTTAAAGTGGAAATAGCAGAATGCATGTATGTAACTTCAAATTAAATGACGGATCCAAGATTCAGGAAAACTGATGAAAATATCAAATTATCAAGAAGAATTGAACACTCAGGCCATTCAATGATGTCGAATCTCAGACTCATGGATTAAAAAGAGATTAAATCACGTCCCTATGCTGTCAGAAATGAGTGAAATAGGAGCACAGAGCAGTCATGTCGCTAACACTTACGCCACGTCTGATCTCAGAAAGCCTTGTTAAAAAAAAAGTTTCTCATATTGTCAGAAATGGTTGGTAGGAAGCATCGGACATCGGACACTCATACCCCTCACAGCCATCAACAATACCAAATCCTGGCCTCCTGTTGTCAGATATGAGTGAGAAGACAAAACAACTCTTGCTGCTCACATTGATTCCATCATGTCGGATCTCCACAGACTCATTGATAAAACTATCCCTGTGAAAAGGTTCAAATCATGCCCTCGTGCTGCGAGAAAATCATGTCATTCACGCCAATTCTAGATTGTCAATCACAGTTTCAGGGATATAAGAACCGTGGTAATTCTCAGAAAACTGGACAATTCATGCCGCCGAGCCCGACTCAATCAAACCTCTACAGACCCATGGATGAAATCAGAAAAATCATGTCCTCATATTGTCAGAAATGGTTAAAAAAGGAGCACAGAACACTCACACCGCTCAAACCGATTCCATGATGTCTTCCATGATGTCGGATCTCGGCAGACTCACAATGCAGCCAGTCTGGTACCAGCTGTGATCAAACAACATTCCTCGAGTGTCACCCAGTATGCAGAGCAATGTTCCTCTAAGGTTCTTCTCCTCTGTGCATCCCCATCACTACATTGCATTGATTTCCACTGCCTCCATTTACTCATTGACCACACTGCCTCCGATCGTTGCTTCATTCACAAGGAGGAGATGTAAACAATCTCCATTGGTGCTGCAAGTCTCGGCTAACCACAATAGCATCAATTTGAGGTCTCAAGCTCCACGATAGAATCAGCGTAAAGTGATAACTGTGAAAGAGCTTAGGTACAGGCAGATATTGAATGCCATGGTATAACTAAATAAGTGTATCTTTGAAGAAATATATTACGTTGAATCTTCACAAATGCATCCATTTGAGGTCTCAAGCTCCACTATAGAATCAGCGTAAAGTGATAACTGTAAAAGAGTTTAGGTACAGGCAGATATTGAATGCCATGGTATAACTAAATAAGTGTATCTTTGAAGAAATATATTACGTTGTGAATCAATATCTATATGTTGAATCTTCACAAATGCATCAATTTGAGGTCTCAAGCTTCGCTATAGAATCTGATAACAGTGAAAGAGCTTAGATAGAGGCAGATATTGAATGCCATGGTATAACTAAATCAGTATCTTGGGAGATATATATTACAGGGTTGAACCCCCTGTGTCGATCAATCAATACAAGAACCAATGTATATATCTGAATTTGGTTAAGGAAGTGTTGAATCTTCACAATATTGAATCAGTGTTACACGGTAACTGTGAACAAGCTAAAATGAAGGCATATATTTAATGCTATGGTATAACCAAATAAGTGTTTCTTGGAAGAAAAATATTACGTTACGAACCAATATATGTATGTTGAATCTTCCCAAATGCATCAATTTGAGGTCTCAAGCTCAACGATAGAATCAGCATAAAGTGATAACTGAAAGAGCTAAAATGAAGGCATATATTCAATGCTATGGTATAACTAAATAAGTGTAAGAAAAAAATTACGTTGTGAATCATATCCATATGTTTAATCTTCAAAATAGCATCAATTTGAAGTCACAAGCTCCACTATACAGAATCAACATAAAGTGATAACTGTGAACGAGCTTAGGTGGCGACAGATATTGAATGCTATGGTATAACTAAATAATGTTTTTATGAAATTGCTTCTTTTTTACATATTAGCACATAATGTATTCAATCTTATACATGTGAATGCTGCCTTGTTGCCTATGATATTGTAAAGTATATAATGCTTCATTGTTCACTTATATATACAAAGTACAGTAGAACTCGGATATAACGAACTCCAAGGGACCAAAGAATTTAGTTCACTATATCCGGTGTTCGCTATACGAATATAATTTAAATGATATTATATAGGGACGGGACTTGAAAATTTTTCGGAAAATGTCCGCTTGTTCGCTATATCAGATTTCGCTATATCTGTGTTCTACTGTAGTAGAAATATTTTGATTGAGTCACTAGTTGACATGCTAGATGTAAATACTTTTGTTAATTTATGAAAAGGTGAAGACCAATGTGTCTCATTTATGCTTGGTGGTCGTTCAAATATCTATGTTCAGCAGCTTGACCAGGAGACGTGGTTTAAATGCATCAAACTTATAGCAAAAAGTGTAAAATCCTGTCTATATACTTAAAATACCTGTGTTAATTCAAACATTCTGTAACTTGTATATAAATGTATATATGATCATGTCTTTCTACCATTGTATCCTCGACTTCGGAGGAAATATAGAATATCTTTCTATCTATTTAGTTTTTGTTGAGGGATTGTTGAAACTCCTGAATATAGAATCTAAGTAACAAGTTGACTGAAAATGAACTCACATGAAGGCAAATACTTCTTAATTTGATGTGGGTAAATAAGCGTGTCTTGGTAGCAATGTATTACAGAGTTTAAGCTTGATTGATCAATAAATACCAATATGTATCTAGTTTATATATATATAGTTGAGGGATGACTGAAAATGAACTCAAATGAAGGCAAATACATCTTACTTTTATAAAGGTACATAAGCGTTTCTTGGCAGCAATGTATTACAGAGTTTAAGCTTGATGGATCAATAAATACCAATATATATCTAGTTTATATATATAGTTGAGGGATGACTGAAAATGAACTCAAATGAAGGCAAATACTTCTCACTTTGGTATAGGTAAATAAGCATGTCTCTGCACCAATGTAATACAGAGTGTAAGCTTCCGTGGATCAATACATGGACCGATACATATATATCTGGTTTGGTGCTCACATCTTTACAATAGCTTCAATCTTACATGATTACTGAAAATGAATCAGGATAGAGGCAAATACTGATGAACTTGATTAAGTAAATAAGTGGATCTTGGAGAAAGGTTTGGACCTCATGTGGATCAAACAATATTTGGACCAATGTATGTCTAAATTTGGCTCTGGTTGAAGCTTCATGATTGTATAAATCAAACATGATGGCTTAAATGAACTAGGGTAAAGGATAAAAGTGAGTGATCAGTGAGTGCTAATTAACTAAACTGCACAGGTCCACATGCCATAACTTTAAGTAGTGAACTTAATTAAGTGAAAGTGAAACTAATGGAAGCCTACAGGGTGTGTCTTGCTTTCAATTAATTGCTTGGGCAATATTTCAGACATAAGAGGCGAACTTTCCATTTAAGATTGATCAATGAAAGGTTAAGTAGAGTTCTGCCTCTTTAAATCAGTAACATCAATCTATCTTGATTGAGCTAGCTCTTAATCAAGATGAAGACAAACACTTTATGATTTGAAGTCAATAAATCTATCTATGATATGATCTACAGGGAATGGGCCAATTCAAACATACATTATTATTGTTATTGATATGGTGCATATACACCTTCATCTTCCTACACAAAGCAAAAAACGCCAGTTTTCCAAACTGTCAGTTTTATGCCTTGCTGCATACCCTTGAGTTTTCTGTGCTTGCTCCCTTGCCTGTAGGGGCACTACAGCAGCACAGAAAGTAGAGGGTCTGCAGCAAGGCCTAAAATGCACAGTTTGGAAACTGGCGTTATAGGCTTTGAGTATTAAGATGATACATCTTAGCACTCACTTATTCAAACTATCATTATCAGTCCTAGATAAAAACTGTGTTGACAAAGTCTTATACATATATCAATATATGTTTTATTATAAAGTTGTCTTTTTTTGTTTTTTGAATCTCCATAAGAGTCAAATCACAGAGTCAATTCAAAGTTTTCTCGATTAATAAATGAAAAAGAAATTCCTTCACACATCAAACTTTTTTTTTTACAGAAATGAATTCTTTACGTCATTTCGAAAATGCACTCATACAAAATTAATTCTTTTATCTCAAACACTTCAGTAACTCTGAAAACAGCAAATTTTGTTCCAGAAATGCATCCATTTATTCCTTTCAACTCACTCAATGCTAAAACTATCTCATCGATTTTTCTTCCTGCCTTTAGCAAAATTGTTGCGTAAAAATAGCTTATGTAATTGGTTTTTTGAGAAGGCACAAACCAACTCCGGCCAGCGCCCGACATTACGGTATTTCTCTGAAGGGGTCTTGGTGTCAAACCAACAGCTCTCCTTCATAAACTTGGTGCTGCCGAATATTCTTATGGATGAAATTCTGTCAAAATCAATGAAATCGTCTCAGGAAAATCTCATTTTCCTCGTCAAATTTGATTTGATTCCTGCTCTGATTAAGGTGGTTACTTTCAGAGGTTGGACTAAGCAAACATTCTACAATCTCATATCATGCTAACATGAAAAATAAATATTTTCCGTCACATAATATTTTGTGTAATGTATAGAAATGTGACCTTGCAATAAAACAATCTTGTAATGTATTTCTAGGAACAAATATGAATATTTTACGTAATTGAAATGAATATTCAAATGAAAATATAGGGAAAGGATTAAATTCCTCTTCGACAGTAGAACAGCCATAAGAAAATTTTCCCTCAACAAATTTCCCTTAAAAGCACTATATGCAGGAACAAATATTAAATCTTGACTCTTCAAATAATACCAGGAACAAATATAACATCCTTATCCTTCAAATGTATAGGAATAAATCACGCTCATTCAAATGTATAGGAATAAATCTCCTATCTTAATCCAAGAATGTTTCCTTGAAGCCGAATTGCTAAAATGCCTTGGATAAGTTAAGCCATGCAATTATAGAGATGATATGAAAATTTAAGTGTTGATGTTACATGACTGCAAACAGTGATTTTCTTTTTTAATGTACTACCTGCAAACTTGCAGTTCATACTTGATTTGGCAGTAAATTTAATTCAGAAGTTTAAAGTTAAAATTTTAAAAGAATCTCTGAAACTTTTCATTATTTCTAAAATCTTAATTCTTGTTTTTGTTCTAGTTCTGGGGGTGTTCATTGCAAATTAGTGCGGATTAACACATTAAACTCAAATATTCAATTAAATAAGTTTTTGAACTATATCAATGAATCTAATTTCAAGACAATTATGCATTAAAATACATAAAAATTTCCATGAAACAAGTTGTTAAATTGTTATATGACATGAAATTCTAATTTAAAGACAATTGCAACAAAATACAAATTAAACACAGACATTCCATGAAATAAGTTGTTAAACTGTTATCATGTGATCTAATTTGAAGACAATAGTCAACAAGATAAACAATTAAACACCAAAACTCCATAAAACAAGTTCCTAAATTGTTTTAAGATGATCTAATTTCATTACATTTGGAACAAGATACGTATATATTAAAGCACAAATATTCAATAATAATAATTTTTAAGTTTTTAAACTGTTATACCACATGGTCTAATTTCAAGACAATGTGCAACAAGATACACATTAAACAAGTGAAGAAGCGAGCAAAGCTCACATACCCCCGCTCCCCACTTTGTTCAAAGAATTTCAAATAGTAAAACTGATTAATATTGGTTAAAGTATGATAGTTGAGTATACAGTAAGTCATTGTGTGGGTCTTCTTTCAATTGAAACCCAAATACCGAATTCATTAATAGGATTTACAATTAAAAGGGTACATCTAGAGATAATGGTTGATCTTTGCTTCAAATTTTAGGTAGTTATCATGAATATTCTACGAGATGCACTGAGGACAAAATTATTTTTGTTGAGTCACTTTGTAAGTTATGTTTTCCAAAGAAACAGAAGAAAATCCATATATATCGATTAACTCTCACAAGGCATATCCAGCAATCATGATTGACATATGTAGCAAATTTGGTGAAGCTGAGATGTATATTTCATGAAATATGTTCAGGACAAAGTAATTTATCATAGAATCACTGTTTTAGTCATGTTTCCAAAAATGTGATGGTCTAATCCTCAAATGGCACATCTAGGGATCATGGTTGATAAGTGTATGAAGTTTGGTGAAGCTAGCATGAATAGTTTGGGAGATATGCTCCGGACAAAAGACTTGGTCATAGAGTCACTGTTTTAGTCATGTTTCCATGGAAACCACAAAAAATAAAACTAATTTGTTGGTCTAACCCTTAAAAGGCACAACTAGGGATCATGATTGATAAGTGTATGAAGTTTGGTGAAGCTAGCATGAATAGTTTGGTAGATATGCTCCGGACAAAGAACTTGGTCATAGAGTCACTGTTTTAGTCATGTTTCCATGGAAACCGCCAAAAATTAAAAGAATGTGATGGTCTTACCCTCAAAAGGCACAACTAGGGATCATGGTTAACATGTGTATGAAGTTTGATGAAGCTAGCATGCATAGTTTTGGAGATATGCTCCGCACAAAACGACTTCCTCAAAGAGTCACTTTTTAGTCACGTTTCCATGGAAACCGCAACAATGAAAATTCAGAAATAGTTCTAACCCTCAAAAGGCACAACTAGGGATCATGGTTGACATCTGTATGAAGTTTGATGAAGCTAGCATGCATAGTTTTGGAGATATGCTCCGCACAAAACGACTTCCTCAAAGAGTCACTTTTTAGTCACGTTTCCATGGAAAACGCAAAAATGAAAATTCAGAAATAGTTCTAACCCTCAAAAGGCACAACTAGGGATCATGGTTGACATCTGTATGAAGTTTGATGAAGCTAGCATGCAGAGTTTTGGAGATATGCTCCGCACAAAACGACTTCCTCAAAGAGTCACTTTTTAGTCACGTTTCCATGGAAACCGCAAAAATGAAAATTCAGAAATAGTTCTAACCCTCAAAAGGCACAACTAGGGATCATGGTTGACATGTGTATGAAGTTTGATGAGGCTAGCATGCATAGTTTTGAAGATCTGCTCCGCATAAAGTTTTGGGACGGACGGACAGACGGACGGACGGAAAGAATGAACGCTATATACCCCCGCTTACGCTGTAAGGCGGGGGTATAAAAACAAATATTCCATGAAATAAGTACAATTTTTATATGACATGGTCTTATTTCAAGATAATTACAGCAAGACACAGTCTTCATCTGCGAATATGCTTCCGGATCCAGGAAGTGATTGTCACTAAGACCGATTATAGTAGCACATGTCATGAATGAAGACCGAAGCCAGTATACATCTGATTGGTCAGTTTGCTGCCTGCATCACAGACTTGTGACCCACTACCTCGATGGCACCAATAGTAGAACTGGGTCGTATTTCATCAATACATATGCACTTACAGGTGCAGTAGCACGTTTTTGGATAATTTTATATTCTAGCTAGCTAAATTTTTCACTTTTTAAAATTTCTGATATTTTTGTAACAGAAAATTGAAGAGTGAGTAACTGGGTTTTATATTTTACATATTTTTTTATTTGTGTTAAACGTATTTTATTAATCAGAAAAGGATTGGGTACAAGTTATACAACTTAGAAAACCATCTCCCTAATATGTACATTTCATATTATTTGCATTCATTTAACAAGATGGACAGATAAGAACACATAAAAATACAAAAGTGATACAATAACTAAAGGAACCTTTTTGTTTGACTTCTGTAGGTTTTTACAATTTTGAATATACTCTCATTTATATGAATAGTCAGATCAGCATTGCAATATGTGTGCAAGACTTTCAATCAATTCACTAATTATTCTAGTATCCTTTTCATTTAATAATTTATTGCATCATTTAAATTGAACCTAGATATATATATACAGTATATGAAATAAGGCCTTTTGAACTGCCTGTAACGTATATATACTGTTTGTTCTTTATTTGCTGATTATCTAGAGCATTTGTCATGAAGCCAGCTAAGCTCTGATTGGTCAGTTTCTGTCTGTATAAAAGACTGTTGACATAGTACCTCATGTGGCAGCGGAACTAGAACAGTTATTGGGTTTCATTTCATCAGTTCATATGTACTAACAAGTAGGGATAGGATATATTCAGACTATTAATACATTTTGGACCTAATCAAGAATACATTTCTAAATAGGGATAAGCTTACTTGTATAGATTATAGATGTACAAGTTCAAACTATGCAAACATTCCAATACAATCATTGCAAACTACTTTTTAAATTCTAAATATATATCATATCAATGGATTTAAATGTTAAGTAACAGTAATTGAATAGAGATCTGACAGTCTACCTAGAAGCTTTTAAAGTTTCTGTATAAAAATAAAAAAAATATGAAAACAGAAGTGATGAATAAAAATTTACTTTAAAACTTCTTGAGTCAAACTAAAAGATAGAGAAGTCCTTTAAATGTATTAAATTTTCGTATGTCTAGTTTTCATAAACTTTATAACCAACGATTTTGTCCCCATAAACCTTATAAGTAAAATTGCAGCATTTTTTAATAGGACCAATTTTAGTTCCATATCAACCATAACCAAATTAATTCTGATAAAGTAAGTAATACATATCATTCTTTGAAATCATTTACAATCCTATTTCATATATGGAGTCAGTGACACAAATACAAATAAATAAGCGATATTTCAGTCTTTTAGCATGTGACAATCGTTAAATAATGGAACAAGTAGAGAATTATCATCTATAAATTATAGAGCAATCATTGAACACGTAGAAATGTTATATGTTGGATTTGTCCAATCAATAAATGTTAAAGAGACACTCCGTGAGTTTCATCACGTATAGTGTTTTGCTTTGATACGAACCTTATAATGGTAATTTTTTTTTTTATAAATTCAAAACATCTCATGTATTCATTCCCAAATAACAAATATATGACAAATACTTGTTTTCATCGAAAATCTTAAAACAGTAATACAAGTTCATAGAAATCAAAATTACAAGTATAATTTCCACGAATGCTTGTTATATAACCTATGAAACAAATCCAACTCGTAGCTGTAATTCTGACTGCTTTACATACGTTTCCAAAAATACGTTTGACTGATTAGCGCGCGTCATTGTCCGGTTTTCGATCATAATCGCGACTTCAAACCTTCCTCTTGTCACTAGACGACATCGATTAGCTTTAAAATGATTCTTTCCTGTAAGAATGGATATTTCTCGATCAGATGACACTATATTTGTAGAGTCTGTCATATATGACCCCCAAGAACTCACGGAGTGTCTCTTTAATCACAACTCAATCAACTCAGCTGACTACGAAAAAACAGTCTATTCATTGTCAGTTGTAACAGCAGGGGTTTTGTTTGTCTGTCTACAGACAGAATTAATCAATATACATGGAATATACAAGGAATATATAAACAATGTACCTAATATAACCTATCCATTTAGCATGATTTTTTTACTTTGAATTTTACTTTTTAAATCTAGTCTCTCCAGTGTCAGCTATAACAGCAAAGATAGAATTTATAATATCTGTATAATTCATCATTATTCTATTGTCTATCTGTACGTCTCTGCTGAAATAACTGCTAAAACTTTTTTCCAGTCACAAACTTCATCATTCACCCATCCATAAACCGTGTCCATCCTTGCTGAACTTTATTTCATTGTGGTCAATTTAGTCATCATAAGTCTTGACTCCTAAATCTGGTGTCCTTTATATCGATTTTTGAGTCTTTAAGCAAATTATTCACCTATCCATTTGTAAACTGTGTCCATCCTTGCTGAACTTCACTTTATTGTGGTTTGTCTAGATATCACATGTCTAAACCCCTAAACTTGTGTTAACATTCTCCATATTGATGTTCAAGTCACTACCGATAAGGAAATATTGACCCATGCATCCACTTGTAAACTGTGTCCATCCTTGCCGAACTTCATTCAATGGTGATCAAAAGGGGTATATGTACTTGGTCAAAAGATGTAGACTAATGTATCTATTGAATGCCTAGTGTAATGAGGACAGGAAACACAATTAGTGAGTACAAAACTGATATTCATCAATGTCCCCCTGTTCTGTTACGAACAGATATTAATCTGATATCATAATTTTTTTCAATACAAATTCAGAATTTGATATCAATGATAGTATAATTTTTCAATACCAATCTAGACCTGCTTTACGGAGGTCGTATTCCTGGTTAGAGATGATTTATAGTTCATTAGACTAGCAAAGCTCAAAGCAGGGAGATCTTTATTGAGCAAGAAGCACTGGTCATGAAGTACAGAACAGGAAGCACAGATAGTGAAGCACAGATAGCGAAGCACACCAGGCACAAGCAACCAGATACAGAACGTTCCCCAGAGACATTGCGAGGACAAGGTCTTGACTCAAGTGTCCTCATTAGGGCTTTGCAATTTTTGAAACAAACAGTAACATATAGAGACAATGAAATCATTCCATTCAGAGTTTCTTTAAAGAGCAGTTACATACTACATTGAGCAAGAAGCACAGATCACAAAGCACAGATAGCAAAGCACAGATACCGAAGCACTGCCAACACGAAGCAGCCAGACAGACAACGGTTCCCAGAGGCAATGTGAGGACTAGGTCCTGACTCAAGTGTCCTCATAACGGCTTTACAATTTTTGAAACAAACAGTAACATATAGAAACAATATATTAATGAAATCATTCCATTCAGAGGTTATGTAAGCACAGACCACAGATACCGAATCACAGCCAACACGAAGCAGCCAGACAGACAACGGTCCCCAGAGGCAACATGAGGACTAGGTCTGACTCGAGTGTCCTCATAAAGACTTAATTTGCAATTTTTAATGCAAACATGCAACTAAAAGAAACAATTTCAATTTGTTCCATTCAGCGTTATATAGGCAGCCACATCCTACATTGAGAAAAAAGCACAAATTACGAAACACACAGATCAGGAAGCACACCAATCACGAAGTAGCCAGACAAACAACGGTCCCCAGAGGCAATGAGAGGACGTTGTCCTGACTCGAGTGTCCTCATAAAGACTAAATTTGCAATTTTAAATGCAAACAGACAACTAAAAGAAACAATTTCAATTTGTTCCATTCAGCGTTATATAGGCAGCCACATCCTACATTGAGAAAGAAGCACAAATCACGAAGCACAGATAGCGAAGCACATCGGGCACGAAGCAGCCAGACAGAGAATGGTCCCCAGAGGCAAAGTGAGGACGTGCTCCTGACTCGAGTGTCCTTAGAAGCAGATGAAGCAAACAAGGTTTGCTGATAGGTTAACAAAAATCAAATAACATTGTATCACTTTCTCCTTGGAAGGTCAAGCTCCTCGAGGGAACATTTCTTGCAATTCTTATAAATGCATGCATATGGAAATTAAAACATAAATATTTCAAAGATTTGTCAACATATCTGAATGCAAGCCAAAATTTTTTAATTCTTATATTCTGATATCAATTTTATCTAATAGCAATTTTATAGATTGTTTTTAATTAAATGAATAGAGTTTATAGTTATTTGATTTATGTTTCGGAATGATATCACACAGCATAATATTTTTATTGTTTTCTGTGGTTGTTATTTCTTTTGAATATAGAAACCTAAACTTAATTTATTAAAATATGACATTTCTGTCATAAATTAAATGATATTTATGAAGAAATGTAAATTCTAAGATTTGGTTTTTACATTTAACATGAAAAGCATATGGGATCTATAAATTGTACCATGACTTGCCTATACCGCGATCATTATTTCAGTGTGACATTAAAACTAAAGAATCTTCTGCAGTTTCAAAATAAAAGATCGCTTTCATAAGAACTACTCCCAATTTAGTCCTTAGTCACAGATTTAAAGGTCAAATACCAGTTTATCAAAGGTTAACTTATATCAAGCCAAGCCATTATAGTACATAATTTGCTGAAGATAGGTAAGAAAACAAAATTTGACTTTAAACAGATTTCTAAGATGCCTAGCGGTTAGAACAATCGAAAAAAAAGTACTTTATCAGACAATAAAGGTATAGTTTTTACATGACGTAACAGTTGAATGACGCCATCCGCTCTTCCCCGCTGCCCCCTCGTTTATCACGCGTGTCCATGGTAACCCTTGGTCTCGGTTCTATCAATCAACATGGCGCATCCCTATCAACAAAACTTTCCGAAGACGGGGTTGGGGCCCTTGGTATCATGTCCGTCACTGGTCACAGAAATGAGCAGTCGTTCTACATAACAACTCCATCTTACAGGGGAACAACGCTGCGACCAATCATGCAATGCTCTGCCTCCGACATGCTTGTCGAGTGACCACGTTGACATTCCACGTCAGGTCACGGCGCCCCGTAGCATTTGTGACGTTGACACACGTCAACCGTCTCTGCCAAACAACGTGCCATATAGCTCAACCAATACAGTTTGTACTCTTTTTCATGGTGTACACAGTCAGCTAATATTAGCGGCGGTACCATCAACTTTTATGACAACAGCAAAAAAAGAATGATAGATCTCGATCAGCCACGCTTCCTGACAAACAATACCCATAATTCTTTGTGGAATGTCAATCACGTGATAAGCCTTATATGGGCAGTGTGGCCCGCATTGCATGATCGCACAATTTGACTGTTCAAAAGTAACGTTTTATTAAACATGAGCTGTATGATATTTTTGTTTTGTTTGAACAATGAAAAAATAACAAGAGAATAAAATTTTAAACTTTAAAAATGAGAAAATAAAACTCCTACATTTACATAATCAACTGTTTCACCAATAAACAATATTTTTTAAATAGGGGGTGAGTTCTAAACATGGAATAGCCAGCAGTTAGCCCTGTTCATGGATATATAATCTATGTTATTTTAACAATATTTGAATTTGAAATTATAAGAATGTTTATACTTCCCTGCAAATAAGTTTGGTATCTTAGAAAAGAAATAAAGTTCGCTCTACCCCAATGTGTTTTGTAATAAAGTATAGTTTTGCCCTGAACTATTACAACGTTAAAGCACTCGGACTACCGTCCTCGTGCTTTAACTATAATAGTTCAGGGCAAAACTATACTTTATTACAAAACACATTGGGGTAGAGCGAACTTTATTTCTTAAGTAAAAGGATGTTGTAAATTTTACATCAAATAACAGATAATTTTAAATTAAGCGACTTTCATATGGCCCACTACCCTGGTATGTATTTTGCTTTATGTCAAATCAGAATACCATTTTTTTGAATGAATGCATGTCCTTTGAAAATAGATTGTTCGCTATATCCGAGTTCGCTATCTGCGTGTTCTACTGTAGTACAAAATTATATCTACACCTTGTGACTTTATAAATATTTTGCACATTCAGCAAAAAATTTTTGATCTGTTACATTAACTACTCTAACTACTGCCAGATTCAGTTTCAGTTTTTGTAGACGCTTCATGTATTCTAATGGATCAATCAACCAGAGCTGAAATCAATAAATTCCATCTCTCATTTCAAGAATCTTAAATGGCAGCTCAGCTCAATTCCCTTCATTACAAAGAAGCCAATTCAGCAATCTTTGGTAAACTAAGATGAAGAGTCAAATTTACATTGTCATTTAAACCAAAGCCAGGCTATTCAAGATTCATACACCGTCAAAATTGTATTTCAGATCTAAAAATATGGGACGGTTGATTCCTAAAAGCTAATGCAAAAGTGACATTGAATGATGAAACTATCATGCCTTCCTGGTAATGGACCGCCTGTATATTCTGACAAGCAGGAAAGAAAATTTCCAAAATTAGAAGCACAAGACTAAAAACACACCTGAAAGATCAAAATGTGTAATGTCAGAATTTGATAAAATCAGCATGGGGACTTGATATAGTGCACTGATAAAGAAAACTGATGCATAATACTGATAGGGTGCAATGATGGGCAGGATTGACTAGATTGATGCAGTTGAATGATGCAGTTGAATGATGCAGATGAATGATGCAGCTGACTGACACAGCTGAATGATGCAGCTGACTGATGCAGTTGAATGATGAAGCTGACCGATGCTATTGAATGATGCAGTTGAATGATGCAGCTGAAAGATGCAGCGAATGATGCAGCTGACTGACACAGCTGACAGACTCAGTTGATGCGCAGTTGAATGATAAAGCTGACTGATATAGCTGACTGATGCAGCTGACTGATGCAGCTGACTGTTGAAGTTGAATGATGCAGCTGATTGACACAGTTGAATGACACAGTTGATTGATCATGATGCAGTTGAATGATGCAGCTGACTGATAAAGTTGAATGATGAAAAGAAATGACTGATGCAGGTGGTTGAGTCAGTTGAATGATGCACTTAAATAATGCAAATGGATGGAGGCACAAAGCTAACAGGACAGAATTATTTAGTGAACCGATGCATTTGACTGATACAGTGGACTGATGAAGGGTACTGATTGCATTGTCACATCTATGGCTGTATGTTTTAGTTTATGTATCATTTTTTCCTATCTGTCCACTTGAATAAAATATGATTTGTCTCTCTCGCTAATGCATATATCTAATTGAATGGGTTGATAGAGAAGGTTCATACAGTGAACAAATGCACGTGGCAAAAATTAAAGAGGAGTGACTGAATAAACTGACTGCGACATCAGGGGTTATACACTATGAATATAGGGCTCCCACGGGTACTCGAGTACTCGAGCTCGAGTCCGGTCCAGGAAGATTTAAGTCCAATTCTTGGAACTCGAGGACTCGAAAATTATTTAACACTGTTAATTATTTAAGTTATTTCAGTCTGTTTGTCTGTATTGTGTGAAGAAAGATGATCAACATTACCATTTCTAGACATTGATGTAAAAATTATTTCTATATACGACCATTTAAAAGTCAAATTAATGTTAAAATATCAAAGCCATAAACAAATTCAAGGTTCTTTAGGTAAGGCAAAGACAAAACGGCTATAAAATTCGAAAATCCTTGGGTAAGAATAAAATGTCGGGTACTCTGGATTCACTGGTGCAAAAGATGACTTATAGATGCAATAATGCAGAAAGCTGATGCATTCGTTTATGTAGACTACCTAAGTACTTAAGGTGAGCTGCCATTGCTGCCAAGACATGCAGTGGATTGAACTGTTACTGGAGGTGTCAGTTAAAGCCTTTTCATCACAGTTGCATGCAGTTCGTGATGAAATTTAGCTACTGATAAAAGAAAAACATCACTAACTAGAAAAATATTTTGTCAAAAGTTTGATCATATTTACATGATTTTATCAACAATAAAATACCTTTTTCGACATCTGAAGTACAGTACCCTCTGGGGCGGCAATGAGTACCCGATTCAGAGAAAAACAAGGAAGAACCGAAATTGTGTGATGGCAACACTTGTCAGGGCTGCCGTTTCGGTCATTTTGGTAAATTGTCTCCAATTTAATTAATTTTGGTCCGATTTTCTCCAGGTTGGTCGCCCATTTTGCGACCAACCTGGAATTAATCCGACCAAAATGCAATGAAAACAGTAAAAATGCTTTTAAAATTAAAACGTCACTACACTTTTAATATGGGACTTAAAGGTTAAATATTGTGGACTGATACAGGGACTGACTAGGGGAGTAGACTGACTGATATGTCAGGTAAAAGATTGATGGAGAAGATGCCAACCAAGTCTGAATAAACTATATTATCAACAGCCCACATCCCAGCAGGGTCCTGAAGACTTGTAATTACAGGGCATTATCCATCCTGATCTCAATTACCCTGCTATATGACCAACTTCAGATATGTACAAGATCTATAGGCTACTGACCTCCATAATAAAGACTTAGTTTTAAGATTGACACTGATGTTAAAAAAACATAAAGACATAGATAAATATATTAAATTAACTGACAATTTAATTATATTTTGTAAAATTAATAGATCATGATATGGATAACTTATATTTGATTTTCTAAATCTTAGAAAAGATTATTATCATGAACTATTTTTCAAGAATAACAATGTTCTCCGAGAACTGGTCACATTACAGTCGACAGAAAATGATATTGACTTGACCATCATGACCCCAAGTCTGACTAAAAGAGATATTGACTTGAGGTACTAAAAATGGAGCCGATAACGTTAAACCATTGTACGATGACATCACGCTATTGTTATCATGACGTCATTGACCCGTCCTTTCCAACAATCAAGCCAAAATGCCGCTCATGACTGTTGTTTTTATTTTTCTTAGCTGAGACATAATAAAACAATTATGGACTGGTGAATTCGGTCAATACCTGTTTCATAGACCCGAGGAAAACAATATCGACCTCAGACTTCCTCCTCGGTCAATATCATTTCCTCGGGTCCATAAATAGAGGATATTATATGAGTATCCATGACATACTATGTTTACGACACGAGTGCTTATATATTAGTACGTCATGGGCACGAAAATAATATTCTGTTTATTACCGTAGTCCCAAAATAAAAGAAAGTACTTAAAACTCTCTTCTCCGCATAGGCGGACTAGCAGCCGCCTACCCGTATAGATTGGGATGTCATAGGTGAACCGTGACGTCAAAGTACTGTTTTTAACGTGACGTCACAATGAAAAAGTGATATTTGTAAATATATGAACCTCGGTATGACTGCCCTTGTATAGGTAATAAAAACATGTATTGTCGTCCTCTGTAAAAACTGTTTTCCTCGGGTCTAAAAGAACAGGTTTTGACCTAACCACCAGTCTACAATTGCATAATATCAACAAGCAACAATTTAAACAAATAAAATTTGAAAATGCATATGCCTTTAAAGCAATAGCAGGTCAATTAAAGGTTAACATAACTCCTTGGGTCCCTAATTCATTTTACCCAGGATAGATCTATATCCAGCACACTACAGATGCAATACACCGACAATATGGAGCCAAATGTGCCCTCTACAGGAGTAATTCATCTTGCCCGACAATTATCTTTGTGCTCTAGAGTACCTCCATTCCAGGAGCTCTAAGCTAAAATCATTTTACAATTTCCAATATCTATTATCCAGAAAGCCATATTGTATTACTGACAAAACTGATTAAGGAAACCAATCTAATCATTTTCTTGAACAGCTTTATAAGCCTGCAGCCACAGAATAGGGTTGGCGTTGAATTAACAGAACACTTTCCTGCTACTGCTGTTATAGCCTGTGTGGGGTTGAGGTGAGGTGAGGTGAGGTGAGGTGAATTTGGGTTTAACACCTCTTTCAAAGGATTTCACTAATGGCAACAAATATTTTTGCAGGGAGAAAGCCAGCAAAACCATAGTGTGGCTAAGCATTGCAGTGAAACCTGCGTATATCGCTGAAACTAGCGAATCATGGATGGTACTATGCTGAAATTCAGTGTAACATTGCACCAAAAAATTACAGCATGTAGAACAATTCTCTACTGCAGACGAAGTTGTTCAAACCCCAGACCTGTTGATCGGAAGCTGAACATGCTTTACCACTGCTCTATCCTGCCCCCAGGGTTGAATGAGTGAGTTGGTGTACCGTATTCGACGTAATAAGCGCCCTCTCCCTATAAGCGCTCCCCTAACTGTGCTTTCAACTCAAAAAGCATTAAGCGCCCCCTCTCTAGGCATACCTAACATGACAAACCTATGAAATTTTACATAAAAAAAGGTTTGAAGACTTGATTTCAGTCCTCCTCTTTAATCACGCTAATTGGATTTGCAACATTTCGATAAATACTATATGCTGATCGATAACATCCAGACATTTTTATCATTCGACTGAATGATAAAGACATTTTAATAAGCGCCCCCTCTTCCCAATTTTATAACCGCCCAGGGCGCTTAATATGTCGAATACGGTATATTGATATATATATTGATCTGTCCAGCTTGGTCGACCCTACCAGGAGTCTGTAAGCAAGATGGTATTGTTCTCAGGATCGCTGAAGCATCCAAATCACCAAACATGGATAAGGAATTGCTTGAAGTGGTTGTGATAGGCAGTGTGGTCTACTACATCTTTAAGTATTGAAGGTGGTAGTCACTTCAGAGCAACATTTGTACCAGTGTAACAAAGATTTAATTCAAATCAGAATCTGCATCTTATTTTTGTTTGATTACTACATCTGCTGAGTTTAAGTACATATCTTATTCAAGACTACATTTTTAGGTTGAGGTTAAAGTCAGTAAAATTTTAATTTGCATCAGGAAAGGTTGTAATGTTATTCAGAATTATGCTCCATCCCCCCTAAGGTTATATACTTTTGAGTTCATTGCAAGTCTCAATTTTCAAAACAGTTTCATAAATCTGGGGGGTATATGGCAACCTTGACTCATAAAAGAGATTAAGCTCAATATGGATAACTTATTTTTTTCTCCAAGGTCTTGACGACAGACACCACAGATTCTGTGAATGTATATATTTTTAGTCCAAGCGCACCTAAAGTGTACAGGTGGTTCTAGGTCCCATAACAATCTTACACTGAAGCAAATCCATGGAGATAGCTGATATCACTCTTACAGTGGGTCGATCATGTCAGTATTTATAGGGCTTGATAGAAACCTTGGTAATTTAACTTCTAAAATTGGAAACTCTCGTAAAAAAATATCATGTAAATGATCTAATTGGTTGAGTGGTAACATTTTAGGTTCTGAAGGTGTTAGTAGCAAATCTAAGGTATTACGACTTGTAAAGAAATTGATAACTTGAAGATCAATAACTCGTTAAATATTTACTATCTCATATCATTGGACCTTCAGATAGATGAGAGTAGGTGATTTGGGGTTTAACACTGCTTTGAAGTGAAATTCTCTTTCTTGTCAGGGAGATAGCCTACAATACTATTGTGACTGTGCATTGTGATGAAACCTGCGAGCACCTGCTGAAAGTAGCTAACGCTGAAATTCAGTGTAGCATTGCACCCTAACATTACTGCATGTAGAACAGTTTTCTACTGCAGACACAGTTGCCAAGCCACTGGGGGGACTCAATTCCCGGGACTATTGATCCGAAGCCAAAGGCGCTAACCCCTCGACTACCTCACCCCACAGATAGGTGAAATTTTAATACAAGCAGGTTTCATCACCTTAAACTTTGACAAAACTATCAGCATTAACACAGCACAGATATATTCTTGTGTTTTCATCATGTTTTGAGTTCTAGTGCACTCAAGGTGGTTCTGCTCTTTGTAATGATCTCCCAATGGATCCATATCATTGGAGACAATATTAATGATTTAGCTTACAACACTCTATCATCTGGGACATGTCAGCTAGCCTCTACAGCTGATAACATCCTGTTTCTTCATTCTGCTACCACTTATAGCCAAAACATACATATAGAAGAACAAGTTACAGTTGCAATTTGCTTGCAACCATAACTTAAATGTTCTCAGTAAATAAGAAATTACTACTGCGACTACAGCTAACAACATCCTGTCTGTTCATTCTCATACCTTATATACCTAAAACATACTTAGAATAACAATCTACAGTTGCTAATAAAACTTAAATGTTCTCAGTAAATAAGAAATTACATCTGGGACTACATCTAACAACATCCTGTCTGTTCATTCTTCTACCTTATATAGCCAAAAAATACTTAGAAAAACAATCTACAGTTGCAATTTGCTAGCTAATAAAACTTAAATGTTCTCAATAAATAAGAAATTACATCTGCGACTACAGCTAACAACATCCTGTCTGTTCATTCTCATACCTTATATAGCCAAAACATACTTAGAAAAACAATCTACAGTTGCAATTTGCTAGCTAATAAAACTTAAATGTTCTCAATAAATAAGAAATTACAACTGCGACTACAGCTAATAACATCCTGTCTGTTCATTCTCCTACTGTATATATTGCCAAAACATACTTGGAAGAACTATTTACAGTTGCAATTTGCTAGCAACCTTAACTAAAATGTTTACACTTAATAAGAAATTACATCTGCGACTACAGCTAATAAAAATTTTTCTGTTAATTCGATCCTACCGTATATATAGCCAAAACATACATATAGAAGAACAAGTTACAGTTGCAATTTGCTTGCAACCATAACTTAAATGTTCTCAGTAAATAAGAAATTACTACTGCGACTATACAGCTAACAACATCCTGTCTGTATATTAAGCAACAAGAAACTTCAAGAAGTGATATTTATGTGGCCGTTCCATGGGCAATTTGTTTGCTAATCTGATGAAGCAAGGAGTTCGATACCTCATCAGACTTCATTTAGTCAACCCTCTGTGTAGACGAGCTACCAATGATAGAAGATCAAAGTGATGACCAGACAATGATTACAAATCATTAGGTCTATCTCTAATGATCAAAGAATGCTTGAGCAGCAAATCTTGTAAAAGTACAAAATCAGAGAAATTGGATTTCTTAAGTTAAATCATCAATTAGATCATTTTCTTAACATTAAATCTTAAATATAAATTTTGCAATAGTGAAAATACAATTCACTGCTAGTTACAAACCCTGACTCTAATTAGTCATCTATAAGCACCAGCACTGACAATATACCATCAGTTTACCCACCCATACATCAAGATCATGTCAAATTCATGACAAGTAGATTAAGGTCCAATGAAAAGCAAATCTGGTAAAATGTGATAAATTGGATTTTTAAAGTTAAAACGTCAATTATGTAAGTTTCTTTACATTGCATTTTTAATGGGAACAAACTATTTGCAATATAGTAAAACAAAATCATTTTCAGTAGACAATGCACTACCAAATTTTAACCCCTACTCTCAATCAAGCAATAATCACCAGCACTGGCAATACCATCAGCTTACCCACTCAAACATCAAGACCATGTCAAATTTATGACAAATAGATTACGGTCCAATAGCAGAGTATTATATTTTTCTCATGACCTTTACCAGAACATCCTTGGTCTTGAATGACTTTAAATCTGACACTATAGAATCACTTGTTAATTAACACTGACAATGATTTGAAACTATTTGACACTAGGGATGCCCAGTATTATTAATATATAGGTATATTGCATTACCGAAACAATATGATAAATATCGGTACACATATATCATAATATATGATGTATATTGGGCAATTTTAAATTAACAATTTTCGTCCAAAATTACAGAAAAACACGACCCAATTAAACCCTGATTTTACGCACAAAAAATAAAGAAAGTGTGAACATGTGTTGTGAATGTAGCACAATTTTTTGCATGACCACAAAATCAGACATTGGTAAATAGCCCCTTTCAAAATGGCGGATAACTGAGCAAATATTGCTGTTCTTATCGCTGTTATTAGTCAAGAGAGCCTGTCAAATGTTGGAACTTGAAGTTACAATATATTGCAATAGAGAAATAACAATACCCATAATTATTTATTACTGACACAGACACAGGCACATGCAGACACAGGCACAGGCACAGGCACAGGCACAGGCACAGGCACAGGCACAGGCACAGGCACAGGCACAGGCACAGGCACAGGCACAGGCACAGGCACAGGCACAGGCACAGGCACAGGCACAGGCACAGGCACAGGCACAGGCACAGGCACAGGCACAGGCACAGGAAGAGGCACAGGAAGAGGCACAGAATGGAAGCTGAACACCTGTGAGATTAGCTCGTTAACCTGAATCCCTGGATTCATAAACAACTATATACCTGAGACAGAGATGTGGGCTCGGAAAATATGTAGCGACCCTTAGCGTCTCAACAATTTGTTGACGTAGGGTTAAAAAGGACTCCACATGACTTCAACACCTTGTTGCTGCATGATTAGCTCGTTAACTTAGATACCTAGGTAACAAATCTACCTTGAAACAAACATCAAATGGTAAATATGGAAATTGTAAATTTGGGAAGGATTTTTTCTCAACGATTGAAGGAAATGTTTTTAGTCCCTGTAATTCCTACTTTAACCCCAATTAAATAGATCAATTAACACATATAAATATATATATGCATGGAAACATTATCCTTGAAAAATAAAGTAAGTTTCCAATAATTTATTTTGTTGATTATTTAAGACTTTATTGTCTAATTAAAATCATTTTGGGGTTTTAATCATTTAGAATGGATCATGCTAACCTGATATCTTGAAGGAATGGCATTATGAAAAATTGGCTCTAATTAGAGACTAATTAAGAGACCCATTGAAAAAAAATCTTCTATTTGTTTATCCAAGAAAGGCGCTAATTGGCAGTCATATTCAGAAAGAAATCAACATACACTCTTATCTTTGTGATTCTAATTTGCACAAGTAAATTTTTTAAAGACAAATCTGGTTCCCATCCTAATTCCAGGAACAATCTTGCTTTAAATAAATGCCAGGCTAGTTTGTATGCCCAATATATCCACATCTCTGTTACTGCTGAGTTTCACATGTAGTGCTTGACGTGCCAGAGTGGAATTGGTAATTAAATTACCAAATTAAGTCCTCAAAGTAAACAATGTTTAACGGGATCTATCAAAATCCTATATACTTTTTTAAGCCAAACAAATTCCAAGGAGCAAGGTATTGTTTATAGTATGTGAGTCAATCAATAAAAACAAAATATTATAAGTTATTATTTCTGACAGTAAGTTAAGTATTAAAATAATGCTTACTTTTATTAAATGATTAATGATTAATGAGAAAAAGGTCAAGTTGCAGATAAAAATTAAGACTATTTGATGGAATACAACTTCCTTGTTCAGACTTCGTAAATTTAAAAAAAAAATTAATTTGAAAATAAATTCTTATGTTCCAGTCAGTCATGATCACAATATATAAAACTATAAATATATTTTCAACAAATTTAACATTTTCCTTTCATGGTGATAAAAATATGTGTATGATAAAATAGAATTATACAACACAAAGTTTCTGAATTTAAGACCTTGATAAAAATCTAATACAAACAGAATTAAGGACATTGTCTGGAATGCTCAATGTCAATACATAAATCATATGGCAAAGCTATTCCTTCATATCATATTATCAAACTAAACCTTTAAAGATTTTTTCTGATTTTCTTAAAAAAACTTGGAAAAAATTATGAAACACAAACATCTTGATCTAAAAAAATTAAAGGTCACACTTATCAAACTAAAAGTTTAAAGAATTTTCTGATTTTTAAAAAAATTTAAAATTAGTTTATAGACCAGCCACAGACACATGAAACACACACTCTTGATCTTTAAACATCAAATGTCATATCTACTTATTCATATCATCAAACCGAGACTTAATAGAACTTTCTGAATTTTTTGGAAGCTCAAATTAGTTTAGAGACATGGAATTAAGAGACATCTTGTGGAACATCACACTCATGATCTAGCTTGTTGACTCTCAGGCTTGTCTCCTGTAACCAAATATGGCAGTAAGGTTGAGATCAAAGACTGTGGTGCCAGACTTTGGTCCACTCAGACATACATGTGTTCCTATTAGTCTAATGCAATAAGGATGTTCACAGGAATAACCAAATCCGAACCAGCAACCAGAATCGAGTATCCCTTAAACCTCAACAACTATAATCAATGGTAGGTACTTTAGAATACTGTAACTAGTGGATAGTCAACTAGCATGTATCTGTCAAACCTCAACAACTATAATCAAAGGTAGGTACTTCGGAATACGGTGACTAGTGGATAGTCAACTAGCATGTATCTGTCGAACCTCAACAACTATAATCAATGATAGGTACTTCGGAATACGGTGACTAGTGGATAGTCAACTAGCATGTATCTGTCGAACCTCAACAACTATAATCAATGGTAGGTACTTTGGAATACTGTGACTAGTGGATAGTCAACTAGCATGTATCTGTCGAACCTCAACAACTATAATCAATGGTAGGTACTTCGGAATACGGTGACTAGTGGATAGTCAACTAGCATGTATCTGTCGAACCTCAACAACTATAATCAATGGTAGGTACTTCGGAATACGGTGACTAGTGGATAGTCAACTAGCATGTATCTGTTGAACCTCAACATCTATAATCAATGGTAGGTATTTTGGAATACTGTGACTATAGTGGATAGTCAACTAGCATGTATATGACTAGTGGATAGTCAACTATAGTATGTATCTGTTGAACCTCAACATCTATAATCAATGGTAGGTACTTTGGAATACTGTGACTAGTGGATAGTCAACTAGCATGTATGTGTCAAACTTCAACAACTATAATCAATGGTAGGTACTTCAGAATACTGTGACTTCTGGATAGTCAACTAGCAGGTATCTATCAAACCTCAACATCTATAATTGATGGTAGGTACTTGGAATACTGTTACTATAGTGGATAGTCAACTAGCAAGTTAGTGTAAAACCTCAAAAACTAATATACTATACATATAGATGATGGGTCCTTTAGGACAATTAATAAAATTACTGCTTGATAGTCAACAAATGTACATATATCATCAATACTTCAACAAATATAAGATATATATTGATTTTATGGGGTTCTCTCAGATACATAAATAATTAAACGGATAGTCAACAATAAAGTATTTATACGTCTCGTTGGGTTTTTGTGTTAAAATTTCAAAGGAACATTTATTCATACACATCTTTCATTTGGTTTTTTTATCAATCAATTTGGAGCATATTATTGAATGTAATTTGATATTGCTTATTCATAAATTGATAAAGAATAGCTCGCGTTCAAACCAGACAAATGTTGAAGATGAAAGATAAACAAGCTATTGACGTCATGTGTGAAATGCCTTTCTGCAACTTGACAATATTCAAGGCATTACTGATATGTAAATCTTGTCTGGACATGTAGATCTATAATAATAATAACAAGGCAAAAGTGAGCACGGCTCACATACCCCCGCCTGTAGTTTGACCGCCTTCACGTAACATTAATTTGAAAATTTATGAAAATTACTCGTTGAATGATTATGACTTTGAACACAATGGTCTTGCAAACCTAAAAACTATTTTACTTCATAACATCCGCGGCTATGTAGTTTTTGAATAAAATTCTGGGAACCCTGGAATTACCCCTAAAAGGCACAACAGCACTATACAGTCGAACCTTGTTTTGTTTACAGTTGAAAATCGTCCCAGTAGCGAATCGTCCTGTTAACTGGGTCATTTTTCTTAAGAAATATAGACACATTGTTTGAAAAATCTTTGTCCGTAAGGTGAGATTTACGGATATAAGGAGTCCGGGTATCTGAGGTTCGACTGTATACTTCCATACCAAATTTGAAGTGTGCAAGTCATTTGGTATTTATATATGCTCCGGAAACAACAAAACAAAAATTGGACCGTTTTTGGTCAAAATTTCAAAAATTATTCAGAACATTGAGCTGAAACCCCTAAAAGGCACAACAGCACCATATAGGCTACTTCCATACCAAATTTGTAGTTTCTAAGTGGTATATTATTTTAGTAATGCTCCTGAAACGAGACAAAGTCCAAAAATCGGACCGTTTTTGGTCAAAATTTCAAAAATTATTTGGACCATTGAGCTGAAACCCCTAAAAGGCACCACAGCACCATATAGGCTACTTCCATACCAAATTTGAAGTTTCTAAGTGGTACAGTTTTTGAGTTATGCTCCGGAAACGAGACAAAGTCCAAAAATCAGACAGATTTTGGTCAAAATTTAAAAAATTATTTGGACCATTGAGCTGAAACCCCTAAAAGGCACCACAGCACCATATAGGCTACTTCCATACCAAATTTGAAGTATCTAAGTGGTACAGTTTTTGAGTTATGCTCCGGAAACGAGACAAAGTCCAAAAATCGGACCGTTTTTGGTCAAAATTTCAAAAATTATTTGGACCATTGAGCTGAAACCCCTAAAAGGCACCACAGCACCATATAGGCTACTTCCATACCAAATTTGAAGTTTCTAAGTGGTACAGTTTTTGAGTTATGCTCCGGAAACGAGACAAAGTCCAAAAATCGGACCGTTTTTTGTCAAAATTTCAAAAATTATTTGGACCATTGAGCTGAAACCCCTAAAAGGCACCACAGCACCATATAGGCTACTTCCATACCAAATTTGAAGTTTCTAAGTGGTATAGTTTTTGAGTAATGCTCCGGAAACGATTTCGGACGGACGCACGCACGCACGCACGGACGGACGGACGGACGGACGCACGGACGGACACGCGGAGCGCTATATACCCCCGACTACGTCGTAGCGGGGGTATAATAAATGAGTATTTATATAACGCCTTATCCATATGACATATGCTCAAAGCGCTGTACATCTATTGATAATATTGTATCAACCAATATTTTTTTCTGCATAAATTTTTAAAATCGTGAAAATTAAGTGTTTCATATTTTTTTCAGAATTAAAGACAAACTCTTGAATCCTTCACACATTATTTTTCAGAATAAGAGTCACATCGATGATTTGTATACAGCATACAGATTTAGATATCCCAAGCAGTTAGGGTTAAAGCACTAGACAATCACCAATCAGTCTTCGCAGGAATTCAATTAACTTTGCCTCATAGGAGAATATGAACTGGGTATTGGCCATAATGAAATCACATGCTTTTATGCATTGAGATGTCAAATGTGGGAGATTGATGGAGTAAAAAGCCAGTCGTGAAATGATTATCGATAATTTATTGTATTGCCTAGGGTAATAATAGAATGTCTGGAACCCAATACAAATTGTATTGATATAAGGTCATTGAAAAAATAAATCAATCTATCCAAGTTACATTGCATTTACGTAATTCCTGAAATGATCCAAATTGCCAATATGGAGTTTTTAATCAGAAGGCGGAACAGTAAAGCAACCAGTTGTAATCTTGTTCTACTCATTAATTCAAAGTTCCAGCTCATAAAGCAATCGCCAAAACAGTTTTCTCTTGTTTTCATAGACTTTTATCAGTATCGATGGTTGAATTATCTTGTCATTCAACATTTACTTCAAGCAATTATTTCTTAACGATGAACAGCAGTCATGAAACGTGAGTCCAGAACGAATATGAGCTCGGAATTCTGAACACGGCAGAAGGGACAAAAATATTGACTTGATCCAAGATAGCCTTGCCCAAAGTCCTTATTTATTCTTTATTCTCTTTTATAAATCAAGTCTTCTGCATGAATGTTCGTTTTTGATTTAAAAAAATTAAATTATTTAATTACACATTTGAATTGTCACATAATTTATGTTCAACAGCTTTCTTCAAAAGTTAATTATTATACAAATTCAGGAGGGTGTAAATTTAATTATCAAATCACATAATAGATCTGTGGGACAGTTTCAGAAGGAATGTTAGAGTGAATCATCTGTAACAGTGGACAAAGATAGGGTTTCAAGGAATTTCCGATGGCAGATCAATAATAACAGAGGTCCAAAGGAATTAGGGTTTTGGAGGGTTTCCAAAGACAGATAAATTACGACAGATACAAGGAAATTGGGGTTTCGAAAGTCAGATGATCTTAAGAAAACGAAGATCTCAGGAAAGGATTTAAGGGGGTTTAAGCTACAATTTAGATCACATGTGAGAGATCAGTTTCAGGAGTTTCTGTATAGTCAGATAAACTATGACAGTAAACTATATGACAGATTTAAAGGGAGAGTTTCAAGTGTTTCTGTAGTCAGATAAACTATGACACATTCAAAGGGATGATTTCAAGGGGGGCTGTAGTCAGATAAACTATGACAGATTTAAGGGAGGGTTTTAGGGGACTGTGTAGTCAGATAAACTGTGACAGATTTAAAGGGAGGATTTCAGAGGATTCTGTAGTCAGATAAACTGTGACAGATTTAAGGGGAGGGTTTCAAGGGATTCTGTAGTCAGATAAACTATGACAGTAAACTATGACAAATTTAAAGGGATGATTTCAAGGGGGGCTGTAGTCAGATAAACTATGACAGATTTAAAGGGAGGGTTTCAAGAGATTCTGTAGTCAGATAAACTATGACAGTAAACTATATGACAGATTTAAGGGGAGGGTTTCAGAGGATCGATTCTGTAGTCGGATAAACTATGACAGTAAACTATGACATATTTAAAGGGATGATTTCAAGGGGGGCTGTAGTCAGATAAACAATGACAGATTTAAAGGGAGGGTTTCAAGGGATTCTGTAGTCAGATAAACTGTGACAGTTAACTATATGACAGATTTAAGGGGAGGGTTTCAGAGGATCGATTCTGTAGTCTGATAAACTAAATTTAAAGGGATGATTTCAAGGGGGGCTGTAGTCAGATAAACAATGACAGATTTAAAGGGAGGGTTTCAGAGGATCGATTCTGTTGTCGGATAAACTATGACAGTAAACTATGACAGATTTAAGGGGAGGGTTTCAGGGCACTATATAGTCAAATGGAATCCAACACACGCTCTAGCATCTCCCCCTTTAGTTGCATGAGTTAACCCCTAGGTAGCTAGCTTCCAACCCTTTTGAAAATTCCTGTTTCAGCCACTTATCATAAGTAATCGAGTAAGGAAATTGATTTGGACTAAAAGCGTTTATACATTGCACAATGAGGATAATGAGTTGATCATGTGGAGTGTTTCTCAGTCTATTTGTGTCAGCTTCGATGTTGACGGCCAAGCTCGTAGCTTTCTGATTCAATTATACCGCATCCCATGGCTGGACCAAGCCCTGCAGCCACTAATGTCCCCATATAATCTGTCTTCCTGCCCATTTGCCTTCTGTTAAACTATTAATTATCAAATTTGTGGCAATCTGATTACGGAGTCAGAACTGAATTTAAATGACTGCAACACTTAATAACTGCCAGGTTGGGTTAGGAATGAATGCAAAGGGACCTTAAATGATTGATCCTGTGGGCTGGTTATGGTCACTATGTGTCCAGTCATCGTCCAGTACAGTTTCTGCGTCATGACTGTGTTAAATAAGAGTGTTAGAATAAATCTAGATTTATTTCTCGTTTAGAAATTAAAGAGTTTAAATTCACCTGAAACTGCAAAACTGCAGAACAAACACTAAAAATGTTACATACTTTTTTACTTAATTTCAGTACAATTTCATGCCAAATTTTAAGCAAGTAAATGTTGTTATACATATAAGATAAAAGTCTTTAAAAACAGTTTAGATCCTTATTTAGAAAATGATGAGTTTGTAGCTTCACATGAAAATGCAAAACCGAGGAATGAACACTAAAAACATTTCAATAAGGACTTAATTTCAGTCTAGATTAGTACAATTATTAATTGTCTCTGAAAAAAAAATATGAAAATTTTGCAAAAAATCCAAAATGTATAAATATATATGAACAAAAAGAGGCCTTTCAGCATCATTTTCAAATTGCAATTCAAGTTATAAAGAATTATTTCCTGTTAGCTTGTTGAGGCTTTTATATCTAATTCTAGGGTCATATTGTTAAAAATTATCTCTGTGACCCTCAAGGTTTTTTAACCTGACAGAATGAGTTTGTCATCATATTCAACATTCTAAAACTCAGTAAAAAATCTAGGAAATACTTGTTGTAATATAAATTTAATAATTCAACTTATTCATGCATATAACATCATCCTCCTCTTGATAAAGAGATTTAAATTGTATTGAAAAGGACATGATATAAGAAAATGTTGCCCATATAACATTACATATGATGTATTTCAATTTGAAATGTCATGACCAGCAAATACAGGATAATTTATCTTTTTTTAAATCAGGATTTTAATCAAAGATATATATCAGGGTGGTCTAACATAGTTAATAATATGTATTTTCTTTGAAATTGAAATATGTGTAGCTAAATCATAAAGAAAAAATATCTTGTTTTATTACCTAAGGGGTCGATCCGTCATATCAAGTTTCATATTTTTCATATGTTGCCCTTAGTAAAAATATCAGTGCCTAAATATCAGTAATCCATTGCTCTCACTCAAGAAATACTAATATTTAGCCACTTGTGTTGTAAATATAGTATATGTCATGGAAACTCATATAATATCCTCTGTTTCCCATAATTCTTGAATTTATCTATCATCATGGTAACTATCCAGGTATCCAACTATTGAAGATTAAAAAATTAATACTAGAAATACTTTTGCCTTAATTAAAGAAAATGTCATAAGCTAATTAAATTAAAGCTCATCACAATAGACATTATTTATTGATCATCTGTAGACATGTAACAAATTCAGTGAGCTTAATCATTAAAAAAATTAATCATGTTTTCTAGTGATTATTTTGTAATAAACTAATTAAACATCATCTCTGGATTATAATTCTATTAGGCAGTAATCTCTTATACATTCCAACAAATATACAGATAACTAATTAATCTTAACATGATAACATCGATAACAAGGTAAATCAGCCCTGATGGAATTTTGATGGGTTAAAATAATTGTAATTGAAAAGTTTTCATTTTTTATCAACTTTATGAATAACTTCAGCCCAGTAATTGATATATTAATTTTTCTAAGTAATTTAAAATATGACTTTGGAGGGAAGAAAAATCCACTTTTCTTAGTGAATGTTTATGTAATTATCTAATATGATAGATTTCAGGGAAAGTAGACATCAATCAATGAAAATGAATGTTATCATTAAATATGATAAATGTGAAGTTATGACATGTTGTACAAATTATTTTTAAAGGATTTTTTATGCTCTTTTTAAATACGGTATTTGCAAATATATCAAAAACATAGTCCTCATACAAATATAAAACATGAAAGACGTCCTCCTGGCAAAATGATACTGAAACTGACATCATGAAACTGACATCGTGAAACTGACATCGTGAAACTAAAAAGGGACACACTAGCTTTCCTAATTGATGTTGACAAAGTAACTTCTCTACACAGCAATGACAGTTACAACATGTTCAATAACGTCAATTATAAACTTTTAGAAAAACATGTTTGTTGTATTTGCAGGAAGCTATTTGATTGACTTGAATAAATTGACATTTCCTACAATTTCAAAGTAATCATTTTCCTTTCAACTAGTCTGAAAAAGGTTACAAAATGAAGTGATGTTCTGACTTAAAAGGCTTGAGATTGACAAGAATTGTAAATTGTTTATGTGAAACGGATGGAATTTTCACAACAATGCTTGTGACAAATATGTCATTTAAGGAAATACCTAATTTCAGGTTAATGCAATTTGAAGCCCAAAATACCATTTGCTAAAGTATTTTGGTAGAAATTAAGATTTTTATTTGTTTGGTGAGAAGTTCTTTTTAAATAGGGAACATGAAAGCAAAATAGACACTTTGAGACAGCAATGCATAACAAATTTTGATTGTGCTAAAATAATTTAAGGTTTGTGAAACTGCTTGTATCAGGCATGTCAGTAAAGAAAACGCTGCATGTCTAAAGATCATTTTTAATCCTCATATTTTCCCTTACATTTATAGTATTAACATGTGCAAGAATTGTTTCAGATTATATAATGCTAGAGGCAAAATCATACATTGACCTGTTGACAGGTTAAGATTTTATGAATTCAATTCAGAATTATTACTTTATTAAATATGAACAATTAAGTGATACAGGGAAATACATGAAGGTGAGGTGAGGTAATGTGGGGTTTATCGTCGCTTTTAAGGGTATTTCACTTATATCGCGGCTGCTAGTATTATTGCAGGAGAGAAAGCCTGCAACACAATTGTGGCTATGCATTGCGGTGAAACCTGCCAGCAACTGCTGGAACTACCAACCATGGGTGGTAATGCATTGAAATTGCTGACTGTATGTTGAACAGTTCTCTACTGCAAAGTTGCCGAACCCCTGGAGGGATTCGAACCACGGACCTCCTGATCCGAAGCCGAACAGACTAACAACTGCGCTATCCCGCCCCCATTATACCATGGGATAAATTTACAAATGTTATCATGCAATTGACAATAACAAGAACATTGTGTTTTCTTGGTTTAAACATTAACTGGTTGAAAATTAACAGGATATTTCCGCAAACAAGTTAGAATAAATCATTAAATTTTTTGATTGCATGTACTGTACAACAATAAATGCAAAGTAAACAAAATTCCTTGACAAGGTTACAAGGCTTCAAGGATAAGCACTTCCCCTTTAATTCGACACACAAGCTCATTTACAATTTAGTTACAATATGTAGACAATCATCTTATAGCTATAGAACAAAGAACTAATCTACTTTCATATCTTTTAGAAATTATATATCTACAATATTGGCTTGAAATACTAGATGGTTCAAAATACTAATTCAAAGTCCATTAGATTTATGAGATAATTTTCCTCATATCAATTACAAAGATATCAATTCCAAAGGAAATTGATTTTATTAACTATTCCAAATAGCTGTAAGATAAGATATCTTGATATTAAAGAATATTATAAATCATAAAACATCATATTTTAACTATATTATGAGTGAGTGAGTTATTGTTTTACCCAGCTTGGGCAATATTTCAGCCATTAGCGGCGTAACTATATATCATGAAAAGGGCTAATACTTAATTGTCTAAAATGGATTTTAAACATTCTGTCAAAAAGGTCCCTTATACAAGGACATGATATTGAGGTGGAGTGATCTTCAACAATAATTAAAACTGAAATTATCAAAGTGAATTATCAAAGTGCATAAAATTGTACGTCACAATCATATTTTACTTTTTGTTAAAATGTATCTTAAACTGATCAAAAGGAAAGAAATAGGCAACAACTTACACATAATCAAAAGCCATGCCCAGTCCTTGTTGATAGACTTTGATACAAGGAAAAAGTGCCTTCTTTATTATTCAGAGTAGGGGCCAAGAGGTTACCTAACCATGACCATAACATGCATTATACAAAGCAATTGAAAAGAGTACCCAAGCATGCCTCAAAACGACATCAGCATAATGAATCACTATACACTTGCTTGGCTTGGAAAATATATGTTACATGTAAAACTATTTGTAAACATGTTTACAAATACATCAGCTCCATATAATTGAAAATACAGGTATGTGTTAAATTCATTAGGTTACAACCTCTGATGTTGATTTTTTATTTTTCAATTTGATAAGGAAAACTTCCTTATCTATGAGTGGACACATTATGTAGGAGAGAGGAAAAATTAATTTAATATATTTAATTGAAATTTTTAAAACTTTAAATTTAATTAAGTAAGATAAATGAATACATCATGTTTACATGAGTTCATTTTCCATCAAAGTTCATTCATAAGAAAAATTTTTTTTTCTAATATTGAAAGAAACTAATAAATATCCTTATTTACAATATATTCCTGCAAAAATGTGACAGATTGGCTTTGCCTTTATCTTTATTTATAACTAATTGTATATGATTTTTTAATGTGAAAAAGAAGACAGATAAAGTCAGGTCACAGTGACCTAGTTCAACCCTCCACCTACTCAGGAGGAACAAGTGTCAAGTGCATCGCTCTGACCTTTGACCTAGGCCAATTCCCATCACATAGTACTGAACTGTCAAACCAGGTCACCTATACTTCCACACGTACATTTCACCAGAAGTCACCATCTATTTCAGACATGTATATTTCAGCACACATTTCATTGTACAACTCAACAGATTTAACCATCCACCAACATAGATAGATTTTCTTGGATTTAATCATTAAAATATTCAATTGGTAAGTTTCTTAATATTGCTATTTATTTATGTTGTAAGAATTTGGTATTTTTTGCGGTAAAAATTCCCCATAGATAAGTGTTTCATAATATGTAAAGTACCTTAAATGACATGAAAGGTTGTCTAGCATATTTACAATCTTTCTCTTCTTTGGACTCTCTCAGTAAAAGTTGGAGGTTGTTTATCTCAAACTGTTATGGAGGTATATAAGATAGACTGCCAGCCTGTTTAATGATTTCCTTCTTTGGAAATAAATATACTGATGAAAGCATAATCATTTGTGTGATTTTCTTGATTCTGTGGTGTCTGTTTGAAAATAGACAATTTTCGTGTGTATACAGTGAATTCAGTACAAAGGAGGAAATAGACTGTATCAAATAGTACCTATTGTCATACACTCACGGGCCTAGAAATGTTTGAGTTATACCTTGAGTGTATAAAATGAAAACGTTGCCGATATATCTACAAATATATCTACAAATATATCTACAAAAATATATATTTATATCTATCTAAGTAAAATGGAGACTGAGATTTCTTAATATTCAGACTAAAATCAAGCTCTCAATTAAGTCTTCTTTTAGATTTGAGTAAGCTTTTAAAGGGACAGTTGCATTGGGGTACTTTTGTGGAAAGGAAATTCAAGAGGATGCAGTGATGCATTTAATCATTTAATTTGTCAAATTGTTAAATCTAGAACAATCATATATTACCCTTACTAAAATATATGAAAATGAGTGTGAAACAATCATAAAATAATCATATATATAAGTATAAATGGGGAAGAACTCTTAGATTTTGTTTTTACAAAACAAACCCCGATGGGACTGTCCCTTTAACACGAGGATGTTGATAACAGAGGAGGAAATTGCATACATTCCGATATATGACATTATAAGGACAGATTTCTAAGAGAAGTTCACGTTCATATCAAAAAGATCTGTCACGCCATCATTAAACTTAAGCTGTTAAGCTGTCAAGATTTAGAAAAGATTTGAGGTCAGTGGTTAGAAAGACGTGGGAAGTAAGCTGAACTAAAGAGAAGTCGATCTGAAGGAAAGCCGACAGATGGGTCATACACGCTAAAATGTGTGTCGTTTATCGTAGGAAAATCTGTGAACACCCGTTAACATAATACTCCTTCTTCAAGTGTTATACACACCTACAAGCTGTCTTCTACAGTCATGTATAATATATTCAAGATCAACATTCTTCAACCCTTGGTATTTTCTTTTACAATCGTAAATAACGCATATCTTTTAAATTTTTGCTCAACACCTACACACTTATAGAGAATTTAAATAAAATGGCGCAACCTTTATAACCATTTAATCATTAGACTTTCCATATTTGAAATATTCATAAAGAGAATTGTATATTTCGTGTTATAAGCATGTTTTTATATCAAACACCTTCAAGATTTTATGAATTCTTGGCATATGGTTCAACAGTTGCTCTGGTGTGAAGTCAAGTTACAGAATATTCTATTCAGAAGACAATTGAAACTTTGTGACATATGTTTTTCACTTCATTATACAGAGATGAAGTCTGTACATCTAGGTTAAAGCAGTATCAGGCATGTATTAGCCACAAGAACCAAAGTCTGTCTTGCATGCCTCCGACCGATTCCAAAACACCTGGTTGTCATAAAATCAATGTGACAGCACGACAATTGTTAACACAAATCGGCCATACTTACAGATAAGTTGTAGAATTTTGGGTTTCCATCCTAGATTATTTATCCAGAGAATATCATAGAGAAAACATGCTTTCTACAAGCTCCTTGCAGCTCTGCAGTTTGAAGCAACTGAATCTCCACTCTGTTGTAGCTCTCTCTCCAAGCTCGCAATATCTCCTATACACAGTGGGCATCAATCACAGCTCTCAATCACTTGGCAGCAGCTCCACTGCGCTACACGCTACTATGACAAGCTGGTTTTAACCATCAAGGTCTGAGAAGGGAGCTGAGGGTTAGCTCCATACAGTGAATTGTAAGTGAGGTCATCAGTCCATTGTGTTGTAGTGGTCGGAAGAACCATGTAATCCCGAGTTGCCAACAGCTAGAGAATGCAGCTAATTGCTTGCTTTGTATCAAAAGACTTTTAGAGAAAATGGCAGCCCTAGCACTGATTTTTTTGTTTACCCTAATTGAACAAGGCTTCAACAAAGCTCTAAGAACATCTTTGATATGCCTTACTTTATATATATACTTCTTTCCCTTATACAAAATATTACATTTTCACATGCAAAAAAACCCCTTAAGTTTGAGTTATCTACAGACACATATATGAATTAACATTTAACATCTGAAAAAATAGTTTTTTAAAGAGATTATCTTATCTCATACATGAAAGAAATCTCAGAGAATCGGCATGTTCAGTCCAAATCTAGAATTACTTTTTGAAAGGTTGAACATATTTCAGTTTTGGCTGAATTCAAGGTAAAAATTTAACAACAAGAGTCTGTGAGTTATACTAAAATATTCATCTTTATCATGACTGTGTATTAAATATGAGCCTTAATTACAGTCTAGGACCTAATTTACAAGTCTAGATTGACTGAATTCACAAATCAAATGGAAAGCCAAAAGAAGTAAAATAATATTCAAGAAGTCACAGCAATTATCTTTAATAATTCAGACTTAATATTGTCTACAAAAATATATATGCTTCTATAGATGTGGTATTGCAATATATATATGCTTGAACATACTGTTCTGTATATGTCATGTATACAAGATGTATGCTCAAAGTACACCTTTGTAGCACAGTAGCAAATTTTTAGGGGGCATATATTAAGTTGATGTCAGGAAAATTAAAATAAATGGTGCCAATTAAAAGACAATGTATTTAAAGTAAGTGAAACAGTAGTAAATCAGATATATAAGGTCAAATTCAGCCATGTGATTCCTTTTCTTACACAAATGAATTAAAGGTGTTCACATAGAATGGATTTTATGTGAATCTTTATAATTTGTTCTCTGACTTTGGATGATTGGTTTATCTAATAAGATTTTTGACACTTTCAAAATAATACATTTAGCATTAACGTACAACCATCAGTAAAAAAAAATAAAATATGAAATTTTCAAAAAACATGCTACTTCTCCTTAATACCTGATTCTGCCTACAAGATCCTTGGTTTAAAACCTGCTGAAAATACATTTCTTGTAAAAACTCATATTACAAAAACACCCTAGTTAATTTGCAGCTCTGGATGAACTTATGAAATGAGATACTCTTACAAGGCCACATTAAGATATTTCTCATAAATAAAAGCGAAAATTATTTCTCCCTTTTTGTTTCCATAAACGATAAATGAGTGTCAAATTACATCATTACCTGACAATTTCAAGATTTGTTTTTGCTTTTAGCAAGTTTGAAACTGATGAAACAATTTATTTTCTTTAATAAACAAGATTCAAAGAATCTCTTTCAATCACTATCACGTTGAGTGAAATTTAACCTGATGTTATCACAAATTAGCAAAAACCTAATACAAAGAATTATGAAGTCTCAAAGACATTTATTCTGAGGTCCTTAAATTAATCATTTGATAAAACGTTTTACAAAATTAATTTTAATTGGACAATTGAATTTCCTTCAGAATTTGGAGAAACAACAGTGTTTTTGATAGCTCATTATCAGAAATGAAAAAACATTTGAAACCAAAACATTTTATTTTAGGAAACTTAATTCATACATTAAAGGGGCAGGAGCATGTTTTTTTGATAATTTTGTTTTGTTAATGCTAAATGTATTATTTTAACAGTGTCAAAAATCAAATTACACAAGCCAATCATCCATAGTCAGAGGACAAAGTATGAAGATTCTCATAAAATCCATTGGTGGCCATTTTATGTGAACACCTTTAATTCATTTTGTGTAAGAAAAAGAAATCGCATGGCTAAACTTTACGTTATATATTTGAATTATTACTGCTCCATTTAGTTTAAATACATTGTCTTTCAATTGGAACCATTAAGTTTCATTTTCCTGACATCACCTTATATTCCCCCTAAAAACGTGCTACTGCCCCTTTAAGACTTTAAGACAAAATTTTGATAATAAAAGCAAATTTATAAGTGTTAACGTTGTTGTCAACAACATGAACAGAAGTATACTAGCAATGTTTTATTGATTGAATATAATATATAACTTTATATTAGTGTATTTAAACCAAATTCAAATCCATCAATTTGAACAAATTAACATATTGTGAATAATTTTTTTTTATTGAAATAAAGTATAGTTCTTAGGGAATGCCTTGATTTAAAAAAAAAAAATGTGAGCTTTGTTTGAAAAAGGTGTCAATCTCCATAGTGACTTAAAGCTTGCTATAAGCAAATATACATTAATAATTGTTACAAACAATTAAATTAAACATACTGCAATTTAAATATTAATTTTGGTATTTCAAATAAATATAATGATATCTCAAAATAAATATATCTATTTTGGTACTTCACCAAATTAAAAAAAATTAATCAACACTCAAGGGAAAGGCTATTTATTACTCAAAGTTAACGCAGTGGTTAGCATGTTTGGCTTTGGACTAAAAGGTCCAGGGTTCGAATCCTACCAGGCAACTTTGTCTGCAGAAGAGAACTGTTCTACATGCAGTAAGGTTTGGGTGCAATGCTACACTTAAATTCAGCGCAGTACCACCCATGGTTCGCTAGTTCCAGTAAACGCTCACAGGTTTCATAGCAATGCATAGCCACACTAGTGTTGTGGGCTTTCTCCCTGCAATAATACTGGCAGCGGTAATATAAGTGAAATACTCTTGATAGTGGCGTTAAACCCAATATCACCTCATCGCACTTAAACCTAACAGTTTCCTTATATGCTGAACAAAATGATAAGGAATATTCTCAAATTTTGAAATTATGAATGACAATACATCTTTGTGTTAGCATTAATGGTACAATATCAAACATAAAACATCAAATATCCCTAACTTAATTTATTCAGTATAGAATGACCACAAAGCTTGCTTTAAACAAAACACATTTCTTGTTTTTCACTAACTAATTTATAAAAATTCATTAATGTATATCTATTTGGTATTTGACCAAATTCAATGTTCAACAATGCGGCTAATGGCTGGAATATTGCCCAAGCAGTGTTAAACAATAACTCACTCAACGTTCAACAAATAAGACACAAGTCCAGCGTAATGTTACTTGATGTAATAGCGCCCTAAAAGCATGTAGAAACTCTTAAAATGTCTCGAGCAGCCTAATGGAGCCTTAACAGTACGTAGAATTTTCTGAAATTTCCAGAATAAATGTTTGACCACCGTTGTATCAATCTCAATAAAGTCGAGCGCCAACGGAGAAAGGAAGGAAGTGTATTTACGGAGAGCAATCACTAACTGGACGTGTGTAATAACTTACACCTTTTAAGTATCCGTTTTCCTCACTCGGAGAAAATTGCTCAAATTGTAGTAATCATGCAATTTCAGAAAGGTGACTGTAATTATTCGTGTCATCCTTTTAGATTTGACGCTTCAATTATAGTGGTATTGCAATTCTTTTATAGTTATTATAAATCTTCTGTCCTTTCTTCAACTTCATAAATGATACTGGATTTAAAGGGGAAGTTGAACGTTTTTTAAATTTGTATTCTTTAAATTGTCACCAATGAATATGTGTTTAAGCCAAATGTATTATTTTCAGTGTCATCTAAGTGTTTACATCATGTTAAATTTGTCAAAAGATTATGCAAACATTTTTAAAATACCAATTTCTTGGTCAAGCATTTTAAAATGTGTGTGTATAGAGTTCATCTAGACTGAATAAAGACCTTTTCTGTAGTTATGAAATCAAACTTTTATCAGTTAAGGTGTGAGGTGAGGTGATATGCATATGGTTTAAAAGCTGTTTTTTAAGAGTTTTTCATTTATATAATATGGAATCATACTAGCATTATTTCAGCGAGAAAGCCTGCAACACTATTGTGGCTATGAATCGCAGTGAAACCTGCGAGCATCGGCTTGAACTAGGGTCTATTCCATTGGCCTGTTCTGTTAAGTCTAAAACAGTACTTCGCACATTAGCCAAAGGAGCGGAATTGGAACAAGAGTAAGAAATGCATCAAAAAGTTGCAAATTGATAACAGGTTTAACGATTGTGTATTTCAATAGATGATCTTAATTATACTGATTTGAATGATCTTGTTGATCAGTAGCCTTTTCTTAAATTTCAAAGAAACCTTAGGTTGCATAAAAACTATGTGATAGATAATCTTTCACAACACACAGCAAACACATGGACAAAATCTTTCTTTTATAAATGTCAAAGGAATCCAGACTTTGATGAGAATTAATAAAACTCCAAGATAGATTGCAGACATACTAAATCAAAACCCCTTTACATTCATATTAGATAAACATCATAAAGAATATCAATTTGATTCCAAGATAAAACATGTCTACAAATTCCAAGAGTCTTTACATCAAATAAAGTATACAGTATCTTCAAGATTCACAGCCAGCCATTGTCTACCACAAAACCATTTTGTCACGTCTGATGCCAAGATAAGCTAAAAATATCAAAACCAATTAAGAAAATCGTTTTTCTACGATGCCTCGTGAAAGGTAATGTTTGAATCAATGCGACCAATCATCTCATTCTGTCCTACAGGAAGAGCAGAGGATATTTTCTTCATGATAATCAGATCGGCTTGTCTTCCCCGATTCGTAGTCACGTTGATGGACACATTAACAATGCAGTGAGTAAAAAAAGATGGTTTAGTACAAGCGCTTAGACTACTGTGACAGTTCGGTTTGATATAGAGCTCCACCTAAGCGATCTTCAACAGACTCTTCATTTCATACCAGACAGATCCGAATTTCCTTCCAAAATGTTTCCTTTCCATAAGCATATGCAAATATATAGAGATTATTACCCGAGTAAGTGTGTCATATGACTTTTACGAAATGAGTTTAAATTTTTGTATTGCCCGAGCGAGAGCGAGTGTTATACACAAATTTGCACGAGTTTCGAAAAAGTCATATGACACACTTCCGAGGGTAATAATTTCTTTATTACCGATTCTATACTAATTTAATCTCTTAAATATGTCAAGGAAACAGACAGCTTCCCTTGCGACGACCAGTAACAGTGACGTCACGAACAATGGTTTCATGACGTCACAGGTGAAAAAATACGGATACTCGCGCTACAACAATCGTTGCTAGGCAAAAGTGATATGTGCACATGTGCTCATATTGAAAATATGTCACTACTTATGGGTAATAAACACAGATATCATCACATATGTGGATAACATCTTGGCTGAACAACAATTACATGTCCTCTTGGGTAAATATAATATAAATCGGTTTGACTCGAGTCTGACCCTTGAGTATACTCAAGTCCAATATTTTGGACCGTAGGAAACCCTAAACCCTGATTCCACAGGCACAACAAGATTTTACAAAATATCTTTGTAAATTGGACAATAAATATTAAATATCAGACTTTGACCAACTCTTTTCATTGAGAAAGTGTGCATGTTTTACCAAATATCACAGATGATTATAATTCTTAACCAACATTCAGGTTCACAAGGAACAAACATGTATGTTTGCTTTATGTGAAGCTGATCTCATAAACCCCAAAATAAAGACAATCATATTGACATGTACACACAAAAATATAGATATACCATCCAACGATAAATTAATTTGAAGTAAGACATAGCAGCCAGTACAAGTTAATTTATGACTTTTCAGGTATAGATTTTAACCTATAAAACTCAGGTGTCATTTGTGTCATTATAATCTATATTTGGGTACTTTCTATGTCACGTCATTCGGGATCGGAAAAACCCTTGGGCCTCCGGCCCGCGGGTTTCCCCTCACCCTCATGTTTACATTTTCAAACAAAACCTCAGGAAGGTAAATATCCTTTACATATTCCAACTAAAGGATGAGGAACAATTTGATATGATTATTAAACTGTGGCAGTGTTGGATCCAGGGGATTCAAACCCTGCCCTTTTGGGATTTTTTAAAGATCACCTGTAAAAAGGATGACCATATTATATCAAATCTTTAGTCTTACAATCAGACTACAGTTAATAACATTTTACATCTCTTGAAAAGCAAGTCTAGATCTGTACTGAAATTCCAATTCCCTGAGGCTCCTTTCATATATTGAATAAAAAAACTGTTTTTGAGAATAATTATTTTCAGAGACTGAATATAAGTCTACCAAATCTTCTGATCGATAGAATACAACAAGGAAGAGAATCAGCAATAATTGATCTTCTTCAAGACTTGATGACAATATTGTTGGTTCTAAAACGGGAGCTGACAGTTCTGTCTCTTTTACATCCTTTGATCTTGTTCAGAGACACTTGCAGTCTTCCATGGCACCCATACAGTTAATGATCAAATTCAGCGCCAAAACCTCTTTGGTAAAGCCAATGGAAAAAGATAATTGGCATGCAGTTCAGTTGAAAGAGGGTTTTGAATTGCATTTTAGAAGTAAAACAAGGGTTGTTGAAAGGTGCAGTACCAGCCAATGACATGTACAACACATTTTAGCTTAATGAACTATTTCAGAAGATTTTTTTTTAAAAGATTGTAACCATAAAGAAGACAAGGTTATCTCATGAATAAACAATTTATAGACATAGAAGGTAAAAGTATATACCCATTATTATAAGGTTGAGTGTGAGATACTCTGAACTATCAGTGGAAATATAACCTGTGGTGATAACTTTTATTGTCACCATACTCGAGTGGCAATAAACTTTATCACCATTTGAGTGACATCATGATCAAGAGTTTGACGTCATGAAACAATGGTCTGACGTTACACATTATCATATGACATCATACTGTTACCTCAGCGACAGGGATGTCCAAGAAGTCGTTCAACATGAAATTGGCCATTTATGGCGTTATTGGAAAGAATTTGACCATCTTGAAGTAACTAGAAGGATTTCATAATATGATAAAGAGAATATCTGTCAATTCTTGACAAATACATGTTTATCTTACTTATGAGGTTGGTTAGTGAGTGAGGTTGGTGGGTGAAGTTGGTGAGGTGAGGTTGGTGGGTGAGGTTGGTGAGGTTGGTGGGTGAGGTTAGGTAAGGTGAGGTTGGTGGGTGAGGTTGGTGGATGAGGTTGGTGAGGTGAGGTTGGTGGGTGAGGTTGGTGAGGTGAGGTTGGTGGATGAGGTTGGTGAGGTGAGGTTGGTGGGTGAGGTTGGTGAGGTTGGTGGGTGAGGTTGGTGAGGTGAGGTTGGTGAGGTGAGGTTGGTGGGTGAGGTGAGGTTGGTGGGTGAGGTGAGGTTGGTGGGTGAGGTTGGCGAGGTGAGGTTGGCGAGGTTGGTGGGTGAGGTTGGTGAGGTGAGGTTGGTGGGTGAGGTTGTTGAGGTGAGGTTGTTGAGGTGAGGTAAGGTAAGGTAAGGTAAGGTAAGGTAAGGTAAGGTAAGGTAAGGTGAGGTGAGGTGAGGTGAGGTGAGGTGAGGTGAGGTGAGTTAATTGAGTGAGTAAGAGAGGGAATGAGCAAGTGAGTGAGTGAGCCATTTGAAAAATATTCCAGCCTTCAAATTCTAGCATAAACATACTTCCAGAAATTCTTCCCAAGCAGTTTATGGGTTAATGATCTTCATCCAAGCCAGAATAAACACAATGATAGACATCTTCCACCTACATGAAGTACCTGATGTAACCTGTCTACCTGAGAGGATAGATAAACACATGTTACAGCTGTACACACCTGTTGACCATCCCAACCTGACCAGAGTCTTACCTGTATACTTACCTTCGTTACTTATCATCATCATCCTTGGTTAGACCTAAGTCGTAACAAGTCATCACATTTCTGCAGAATTGTAATTATACAAAACAAATTTCCCTTTTGGGACATTAATGATTATCTTATCTTATCTTAACAAGAGGTCATGTCAATACAAAACAACCTCTTATTTGATAATCTGTTTTATAAAAAGTTTAAGATATTGACTAAATAAATTATCGAATGCGAACTACGGAGAGCTATTGTAAATTACATAATTTGTTACCAATCTTTTTCTCATGAATAAGATATACTGAAAACATCATTTCTTTTTTGAATTTTTTTCCCAACGCCTTTGGGAGGATCCATCTCTCTTCAGGAAACATTCCAATCTAACAATAGAAATAAGCAAATTAGAACATGCCTTAGGGGCATTCTCCAAACTTTGTGGTATTATTGTCATCAGCAATACATGTATCATTGGCAATTGTGTACACAGCAAAGGAGTAGCATCTTGCCATTTGAATTTTCATTCACAAATTAATCAAAATCGTATTTCCCGATCACTTTGCAGCCGCCATTTTGTTTACCTACGGAGATTATCCTTGTTGCATGTTTCTGTGATTTGAACTTCTATTCCACCCGTAGAACTTCTTTTTTCGAAACTAAACTCAAAAAGAGTAATGCTACGCTTCATGATTTATAATATTTTAGCATAAAAACCATTCAAGCAGCCGACAGGAACTTAAGTGCATGCGAGGCTTATGCTAATGTTTAGCGACCTGTGATTGGTTGAAAGCTGTCGAAGTGCAGCTCCGCAGAAAGGTGTTTTATAAGGCCAGCTGTGATTAGTCTAAAATAAGATTGTTTACGTCGACACACAGACACTCGCGATATTTCATTCATTCATTCAAAGTATCCTTTCAAGTTTAATCTACTAAACGAATATTATTTAGCAAGATATACCGCGAACAGAAATGAATTTTGCGGCCTTTATTTATATTTTGCGGCCTTGGTGACGCTCTGTTTTTTAAACTGTGGGCATTTTTGTGAAAATAGCGGGATTCCCGCAAGGCCGCGCTCTAGAATCAACACTGTTGGTCCATGTGACCCTGAATATCTACTGATATCACCCTCTTGAACGGGTAATAAATCATTTATACCCCGGCACATAAAAAGCATGAAAAAAGCATGCAGATTGAACGTCTTGAAATGTACAATGTGTGTTATCTCGAACACATGATCAAGCTGGTTACTTTTGATCAACCGATATGTAGCTTTAAACAAACCATAGTAAAATGACTTACGAAGTTCTTACTCTTTATCTTCATACATTATATGCGTTTTGTTTAAACATTCGGTATGTAGCCACGTACTACACCGAGCTCCACAATGACTAAAAATAACAGTTATTGATGCGGTGACCCATCCAATTACAAAATGTTCTCAATCTTGCTGAGCTCTTACCCAATGAACTGATACCCATCGCTTTTGCCAAGAGGAGTATCATAACATATGTTCCGAACAGGGATGCAGAAATCGGTCTATTTGCCGGACATGTCCGATTGGGAATCCAGTTTGACCGATTGAAAAAGTGACCTGTCGGACATTCAAGGAGTCATTTGCCGATTGAAGATAATCAAAGAATTACTAAACAAACAGATAAACAAGCCTGAGTTGACTAACAAGCAATCAGTAAAGGCCGATGAAATGCCCCGCTTGTGTCGGTCATAATTGTAATGAAAACACGAACCGGTCATCAATGAAACAACTAATCCATTCAAACGACATAATTACCTTGTTATCTCTAATTATTGGATCATCTCAGTGTCATGCATTGAGTAAAACAAGTCAATAAGAAGAAGAAGAAGAAGAAGAAGAAAAATATTTTATTTATGTGTCACGTGGTACATGGTCTGATTCGGACGTTGTAAAAAACATGTTAAAAAAGGCGTACCACCCGGCCAAAAGGCCTATGAGACACAAGAATGTCTAAAATGAGTCACATTTATATATATATGATAATGTACATAACAATACAAACATATACAAGAGTTTTTGTGATTTATGTGATTCTATATTAAATTGTATTATTGAAGCAAATGGCATGCTTACGTCTATTATACATTTTTATTAATAGAGCGGCAAGGGGCTTAACAAACCTCTCATTACGTAATAAGAATACAAACTGAGCTGTTGAGGACAACTGTGTGAATAAAGGATTGACGCAGGAAATATCCTGCCATACATTATACCTTAGATCAGAATAAAAGTCGCAATCAACAAGAAAATGTATCTCATCTTCAATTACATTGTTTCTGCAAAACTTACAAATCCTATTTTCTAAAGGCGTTTTGGGGCGGGTATACCTGCCGACTTCTATCTCCAGTGGTAATGTGCCGCAGCGCAGCTTACTCAGTACACTACGTTGAGATCTTGTTAACAAAGTAATAACATGAAATTCTGGCGTCAAAAGTTCCTTAAATAATCTATAAGTACGTAATTTATTACCATTCTGTTGACCTTTATCGTTAAATAAATCATTGTACCAACATTGGCTATCAAGGGACCTCATCCAAATTCTGATATAGGAAAAGTCAATTGCTGAAATATTATTTAGATCGAAAGGCAGATTAATATTATCATAAAGTTTCATGACTGTATTATTCCATGATTTTGGGTATTGGCCCGACCATCTAAATATCAAACTTGGTAATCTAGAACGATCCATTTTTTGAAGCCTGCTCCAAAACGACAAAATTTCGATTTTTTGATTTGTAAAAGGCAAAACCCAGCCCATCTCTCCACGTACGGCCAAATTTGGAGTTTTACAACCGACACCAAGGAAGAATCTACACGCCCGATTCTGGACAGAATTGATAATATTAAACTGCCTAGTACCCCATATTGCTGCTCCGTATGATAAAATAGGTAGAACCAAATTTTTATACAAAGTATTATAAACCTCGAAGGAAAATCCTCCGACAGCTTTAAATTTGCAAATAATACTACCAAGTGCACGACTTGCAGATTTAGCTATTTCTCTAGCTGTGAAATTTAAATTCAAAAATTCCTGAAACCAAACCCCCAAATATTTGTAAGCATGAGAGTATTCAATATTATTACTGCCAATAATAAAATTAGATACTGAACGTTTAACAGAGAGGGGGCGATAATGGACTACCTTAGTTTTACTTATATTGACAGAGAGCTTCCATCGCTCGCACCAACGATCGACACAGTCAAGCATACATTGCAACGACAACTCATCTGGGGCAATTAGGGCGATGTCATCAGCGTACAACAATAAACTTAGCATAGAACCATCTATATCTATACCACAGTGCAAATTATTGATATCCATTGCAAGATCATTTACATAAATGGAAAACAAGGTTGGAGACATCACACAGCCCTGTCTTACCCCAGAATTAACACCAAATGTATCTGTGAAGCTATCGTTAACACGTACCCGAGCAAAGGTGCTTTCGTACATAGATTTAACTACATGTAGAAATCTACCCCTTATACCAAGCTGTTGCAGCTTATACCAAAGGCACTGACGATTAACTTTATCAAACGCTTTTAAAGCATCAATAAAACATACAAAAGTTGATTTCTTTTTAGTCTTCCGATTATTAATGATAGAATATAAACTATATATATGATCTTGAGTGCTGCGCTTAGCCCGAAAACCGTTTTGTTCTTCGACTAAAACATCATGGGTCTCTAACCACTGACCACATAAGGCCAAACTTTTTTAAAAAAGACATCAAACAACTTCACATAGTTATTTTACATGCTGTTACTATATCCTCCCTCCACTAACTTCACAAGCTCCATGCATCGACTTTGTAAGCAAGACTTCATTAACACAGTGTTGGGAGCTTTCATTACTGCAGTGATAGGGAAACGAAAACAGGCTGATCTGTTGGCAAGTTTGACAGGCTAAAACAACTTATGCAGTGTGTGTCAAGTAGTTGATATGCATCATAACTCAATAGAATTATATTTAAAACAGCCAAAGTAATTTTATTTTACTCAATGTAATGTATTTTCAGTGTTTTATGTTTGCATTGCATTGCATGCGTTGCAGATCTGTACATCGTCTGCTTTCCAGTTAATATTAGATTCTAAGCACCTGGCATTTGTTTACTGAATAACTGACACTATTGAAACTTGATTATTTATTTAAATTATAAACATATTCATATACCTAGGCCTACACATCATAGTAATAAGTAAATTACTGAGTAATAATTTAAGACTTAAATTTAGTTTTGAAATATTTCCACATGTTCAGTCGTGTATTTACGTGAGATAAAGCACCAAAATTTATTACAAAATATCATTATTCGTCGACTTATACGTGGAATGTCCAATTGGCAAAATTTTGAATCTGCATCCCTGGTTCCGAACCACAAACCCTAAGTTAATCTTCTTGAAAATCAATATTTAAGAAAATAATATATTCATATCCTAAGTTCTTATAAAAGCTCTTTCAAAATGATAGTGAAAGATTAGCTACAATAAGGTAAAGATATGATGAGAAATTGTCCATAACCAAGGCAACGGTTTTAAAAAGGAATTATCACATTTTACTTACAAAGAGGGCAATTTCCATACACAAATAGTTAGCACTGCCGTTAACCTATATGGACTAGTGATAAAGGAACTGTTTTATGAGTAATAACAAAGCGGTAAAGTCTATTTCTATACCAGATTTTAAATGAAAAAAAAACAGAAATTGAAATAACAATTAATCCTTGCAGGATATAGAATTTAAATTATTCATCCTGAGAGATTGAAATTAAAAACCAAAGGGATATTATTGAACAACTTCTAAAATAAAAAGTACTCAAGTATGTTTTATGGCAATTTATTCAATACCTGTTATGTATAAATTGCCATTTCAACCTTTCCTGACTAGGAAGTATAATTTGATATTGATACAGAATTGATACTTAAAATTTTAAATTGTGTGAGAATTTGAAATACATACAATTTAAATGAAAACATTAAGAGTCATTTCTTCATTTTATGGAGAGTTTATACCACATTAATTCTAACTGTATGATAATTTGGTTTTAACAGGCACATTATATATATATATGATCTTAAAAATCCATTACCATATTCAAATACTTTTAGATGAGTTTTAACATTTGATTTTCTATGTCACAGTTTTTAGTCATGTATTGTATTTTGTACCAAAACATTGTGATGTCATGTATCTGTTTATAGAAGTCTGGTCTTGTTCACAGTGATGTGGGCATTGTGATGTCATGTACTTGATTGTATTAGGATATTGTGATGTCATATACTTGATTGTATTGGGATATTGTGATGTCATATGTACTTGATTGTAAGGGGATATTGTGATGTCATGTACTTGATTGTATTGGGATATTGTGATGTCATGTACTTGATTGTATAGGGATATTGTGATGTCATGTACTTAATTGTATGGGGATATTGTGATGTCATGTACTTAATTGTATGGGGATATTGTGATGTCATGTACTTAATTGTATGGGGATATTGTGATGTCATGTACTTGCTTGTATGGGGATATTGTGATGTCATGTACTTGATTGTATTGGGATATTGTGATGTCATGTACTTGATTGTATAGGGATATTGTGATGTCATGTTCTTGATTGTATTGGAATATTGTGATGTCATGTACTGATTGTATGGGTATATTGTGATGTCATGTACTTGATTGTATAGGGATATTGTGATGTCATGTTCTTGATTGTATTGGAATATTGTGATGTCATGTTCTTGATTGTATGGGGATGTTGTGATGTCATGTACTGATTGTATGGGGATATTTTGATGTCATGTACTGATTGTATGATGATATTGTAATGTCATGTACTTGATTGTATAAGGATTTTGTGATGTCATGTTCTTGATTGTATTGGAATATTGTGATGTCATGTTCTTGATTGTATGGGGATATTGTGATGTCATCTACTTGATTGTATGGGGATATTGTGATGTCATGTTCTTGATTGTATGGGGATATTGTGATGTCATGTACTTGATTGTATGGGGATATTGTGATGTCATGTTCTTGATTGTATGGGGGTATTGTGATGTTATGTACTTGATTTGATGGGGATATTGTGATGCCATGTATTTGCTTGTATAGGGATATTGTGATGTCATGTACTTGCTTGTATGGGGATATTGTGATGTCATGTACTGATTGTATGGGGATATTGTGATGTCATGTTCTTGATTGTATTGGAATATTGTGATGTCATGTACTGATTGTATAGGTATATTGTGATGTCATGTACTTGATTGTATAGGGATATTGTGATGTCATGTTCTTGATTGTATAGGGATATTGTGATGTCATGTACTTGATTGTATTGGAATATTGTGATGTCATGTTCTTGATTGTATGGGGATGTTGTGATGTCATGTACTGATTGTATGGGGATATTTTGATGTCATGTACTGATTGTATGATGATATTTTGATGTCATGTACTTGATTGTATAGGGATATTGTGATGTCATGTTCTTGATTGTATGGGGATATTGTGATGTCATGTACTGATTGTATGATGATATTGTGATGTCATGTACTTGATTGTATAGGGATATTGTGATGTCATGTTCTTGATTGTATTGGAATATTGTGATGTCATGTTCTTGATTGTATGGGGATGTTGTGATGTCATGTACTGATTGCATGTATGGGGATATTGTGATGTCATGTACTGATTGTATGATGATATTGTGATGTCATGTACTTGATGGTATAGGGATATTGTGATGTCATGTTCTTGATTGTATTGGAATATTGTGATGTCATGTACTGAATGTATTGGGATATTGTGATGTCATGTACTGATTGTATGATGATATTGTGATGTCATGTACTTGATGGTATAGGGATAGTGTGATGTCATGCAGTTAATGATGTCAAAGCAATTGTATACAATGGTGTGGGCATTGAAATGTCATGTATCTAATGATGAAAGTTAGGGCATGTCATGTACCTGATGATAAAAGGCCATGTGAAGTCATGTACTTGATGATAAAAGGGCTTAATGATGAATGCACATCATAATGACATGTATATTAAAAAGTCACTGCGATGTCATGTTCTCAATGACATTGGGATATTGTGATGTCAATACTTTTTAACATAAAATGATTGTGATCATGTATTCAACAATATTGGGACATCGTGCACATGCATACTTGATGATGCAAAATAGTTACGATATCATATTCCTAAAAATATCTAAGCAAACTGATGTCATCTACTTGATGATGTCAAGATATCTGACTCAAGCACTTATCCCTCAAGATACAATATTTGACCAAATATCGAACCACACAGAATTTAGACGAACCTGGGTATGTAGATGAGAAAAGCCAGGACGAGAGTTGAGACATAAAACAATGGTTTACAGTGTACAACAGACTCCCTGGCTTCTGTCTGGCCTATCATATTCTACTTCAGTACAGAGCAATGTGTTCTCCAACTGATCTCAAGATTGTCTTTAACTCTTAAGGGATAGTTCTATTTTGTCATTTTTGTATGGAATTCGAGTAGATATTCTCAAATCTATTTGTTATAGAATAACCAATTTCACCCATACAAATTTTGTCAACATTTTGTTTAATGTTATAAAATTTACTTCTTATGTGAATAATAATGACATATTATGTGGAAAAGTATAATTAGGGATAGAAATAATGCATAGCCCTCTTATAGTCCTCTTAATTGGCACACTCATACTTAAAAAGGACTTAATTACATGAACACATTTGGTTATGACAATCCTAGCACCAAGAGATCTTAAAAACGCTAGATGCAAGAGGCCATTTAAACATCTTATACTTATCATAGCTGTAATTGCAATAAACTTATATTTTTAATCTATCAACAAAAACCTGTTTAGCAAAATTAAATTCATATTTAACTGTTTGACTCATATCTATTAACACTTTTTACCTCAAGAATATAGATTTTTTCAATACAATACTGCTATAATTTACAGAAAAAATGACTGGCATTTCACTACATAATCATTGCAACAATATCAGTTTCATACAACCTTGGATATCATTTCACTCTTTTAATGAACGGAACAGCATAATTAACTATTTGTTTCAAGTACATAAATCAAGAAACTCATGATCTCACAGAATACATGTAGCAACAATTGATTTTTGCTCGAATTACAAACGATCCATTATCTTAATTAGACATCTAATAGTAATTGTTTTTATTTTATCATTATTGATTTTGGCATCTTTGAACATGAGCTATACATTCTTCCAAGCTTATTTGAAAGCATTTGTAGCACCAAAAAAAATCTGTTTTCAATTTCTGGTCATTACCAGAATTTCAAAAATAACTCTAGAAAAATGTTTGCTTTTCACAACATTTGCAGTTTCTAATTTCTGATGACATTTGAGGATTTTCTTTTGAAAGAAAGTTGCTAGGAACGAAAACAATGCTCACAAATATAATATTACATATAAATGAGGATGAAACTTCTTGCCAAGATAATTGAAAAAAATATAGGTAACAAAGGTAATAGCATTACAAACTTTTTAAAAAACTTTTTAGAAATAATGTCAAGGCTATGCTTAACAATCATAAACTCTTATGCAAAAATCCTTTTTTTGCAAAACTATTTCTCTTGGAAAGTAAATCTCAGCACAAAAAAAATCCAAGAAAAGGTAATAGAGACATAATTATACCTGTAGTTTTAATTAAGAGAAATTCATAGATTTAATTGAGAATATAAAAATATTATGTGAAAATTAACCTTTTAGGAAAACAGAACCCTTATAAAGAATATACTTTCCAAAGGTATATCCCTTCACAGACAACATCTGATTGGTTAGAACATATGAATTATCAGTAACTTAAATTTGAATAGTAAGATAAGTAAGTAAAGATATAGTAAAAAAAACGTTTCATGAAATTTCTTTTACAATGCCATTGCAACAAGAACATAAGCAGTATCACAATCCACATTTGTAAATGGATTTACATAAATTAAAATATGAAAAAAATAATAAAATAATGAGTTAAATATAAATTAAACCAAAGCATTTGTTCATTATTCTTTAATACCATTAGTAAGTAAAAAATCAAGATTTTTTAAAGAAAATTAACTTTTTCAACATACTTTCACAAATTTTTTTTCTATACCGGTAACTGTTAATCAAAAGTATTTAACCTTCAGTGTTTGTCATTACAAAAAGAATATTAGCAGTATCCCTCTAGCATTTGTTAATGGATTTATAAAAAAAAATATCATAAATCAAAAATTAAACGAAGGAGTTAAATATAAACCTCAGCATTTGTTGCTTTTTAATTAATAGTAAGTTAAAAAATCAAGATTTTTGAAAAAAAAAACTTTTTAAAAATACTTTCACAACATTTTGTTCTATAACTGTTAATCAAAGGCAGTATAACCTTGTGTTTGTCAGTGCAAAAAGAATAGCAGTATCCTTTAGCATTTTTTTGTCAATGGAATTATAAAAAAAATATATCAAAACTGAAATTAGGGAGTTATATTAATATAACCTCAGCATTTGTTGTTACCACAAGTAAGTTAAGAAATCAAGATTTCCCAAAAACTCTTTTACAAAATACTTTCACAACATTTTTTTCTAACTGTTGATATAAGCAGTAACCTTCAGTGTTTGTCAGTAGATAAACAAGATAATCCAACATTGCAGGAAGACATGTTGACAAGATGTGGGTAGATTTATACACAGTCTGGGGATGAGATGAAAGACGTTTGGGGGAAGGTGAGCGGCCTGGATGCCATATGGGACTGATAATAGACACCTCACTGACTTCTCTATGTGCCTGCTAGATAAAGAGTATACTACATTAGCTTGGGTGTGAACCTTGGCATGAATAGTGACGTAAAACATTTGAAAAATGCAAAATGTTCATGGAAGAAAGGGAGTTTATATGTATATAGGTAAAATAGACACCTCTCTGACTTCTGTATGTACCTGGTAGATAAAGAGTGCACTACATCAGCTCAGGTGTGAACCTTGGCATGAATAGTGACGTAAAACATTTGAAAAATGCAAAATGTCCATGGTAGAAAGGGAGTTTATATGTATATAGGTAAAATAGACACCTCGCTGACTTCTGTATGTGCCTAGTAGATAAAGAGTATACTACATTAGCTCAGATGTGAACCTTGGCATGAATAGTGACGTTAAACATTTGAAAAATCACAAAGAATGTTGATGGTTGAATTGGAGTTTATAGTATATAGAAAATCACATGGGTAGAACAGACACCTTGCTGACTTCTGTATGTGCTGGTTGTCTATTTATAATATTATTTATGCTATTAGTAATATTGATCCCATCAATACCAATATCAACCCCATTCATATCCAATCAATATCTATATCCTGTCTTTCATAACAAGTACTTTAAAGGGGCAGTAGCAAATTTTTTGATAGTTTTATGTTTTAAATTTTTCACTGATAATTGTAAGTTGATGCTAAATGTATTTTTTGACAGTGTCAAAAAGCTCATTACACAAGCCAATCATCCATAATCAGAGGACAAAGTTTGAAGATTCACGCACAATTCATTGGCGACCATTTTGTGTGAACACCTTTAATTCATTTTCTGTAAGAAAAAGGAATTGCATGGCTGAACTTTACGTTATATATTTGAATTATTACTGCTCCATTTGGTTTAAATACATTAATTGTCTTTAAATTGTAACCATTAATTTTCATTTTCCTGACATCACATATTCGCCCTAAAAACGTGCTACTGTCCCTTTAAGGAATGTGGTATGTATGAAAGTATGAAAGATGTCAATACCAAGTCCATATCCAATATTAATTAACCCCATCTATATCCAAACAATATCTATCGGACACGACACTATGCAGAAAGTGGCGTGTGTGTTAGATTGAGTGAAATTTTTATTTTCCTTACATCAACTCATATTCCCCCTAAAAACGTGCTACTGTCCCTTTAAGGAATGTGGTATGTATGAAAGTATGAAAGAGGTTGAATACCAAGTCAACCAATATCCAATATCAACCCCATCTTTATCCAAACAATATCTATCGGACACGACACTATGCAGAAAGTGGCGTGTGTGTTACATTGAGTGAAATTTTCATTTTCCTGACATCACCTCATATTCCCCCTAAAAACTTGCAACTGTCCCTTTAAAGAATGTGGTATGTATGAAAGAGGTTAATACCAAGTCAATATCCAATATCGACCCCATCTATATCCAAACAATATCTATCGGACTTGACACTATGCAGAAAGTGGCGTGTGAGTTTGATTGAGTGAAATTGACATGCTATCACTCTGATTGACAGTCGTCATCCATCACGTCTATGCTCATGATCACGCATCCTCATTTGTCTTAATTATAGGTATTCAGAACAAATCAATAATCATCAACAATTAGGAAGTTGCATGTACATGATTGAGTATACGAGACAAATCTGTCTCCGAAACTCATCATATCAGCTAAAATGGAAGAAATCAGAAATAATTGGCAAGTGCTTTGATGAATTGATGGTTCTAATTTAGAAATAGTTTTGCATGTCCGGACAAAAGATTGAAGGTGTTGGAACAATGCTTTTTTCAACGAGGTCTCAACGGTAAAGGTTGTAGTTGAAAATTTGTTCATGACAAAATGTTTTCATGGTAATAGTAACCTATTCTAATTTGATAAAATAAAACCTTTTTTTCATGAAATATAAATTCTGAAAACAGTAAACTGAAATGTTGTGATGGAGAACAAAAGTGATGAAATGCATGAAATATTTGAAAATCTTCAATGACATGCAAACACACATTTGAAATCCTTAATTGAAAATCTTTGTTTCAATAGAGTTTAATGGATAATCGAAACCTATTCCCCTCTCCTCAGCCTCTGAAACTTCCTGTTCGGTTTATGTTAATTAAGTGCTGATATTTCCAAGAGGATTGTATAAACTAATCGAAGAAAAACGATCCTGGATTATTTTAGGAATGACAATATTAAGTGCCTGTTTCCTCATTAAGTGTATATAATATAAAGTGGGATATAAACATTCAAACTAAGCAGAGAAGCATTTTGGTGTCCTTTCAGATACATGCACAGATTCCTAATGCAATGAATTTTGGTTTTTATTTAAAGGACTGTTTTGTTAAATCATGTGAATATCTGCAACTGCCCTTCTTTTATCAATTCACTATGTTGATTATCATAGTTATAAGCCAAAACAGCTTTGGCACTGGTCAATTCCTAACAACGTTTCCAAACAAAAATTGGTTGCAATCAAAAATAATTCTGGCCTGATTTGAAGTAATCATCTCAGCAAGGCAAGTGAAACAGCAACTTACCTGTAACAAAGAAGAACGGTGGTTAGGTATCTTTTAACAACAATTATAACAATCAATGCATGTTTTAATAAATTGTACACAAAGCAAAATGTATTTATCAAACAATTTTTTTATTTTTTCTTGGGGAGAGCAACTATAAGTACCAAGTAATGATATGATGTTTTTTAAATACCCTAGGTAAAACAATATTGACCGAGGCAGAAGTATTCATACTTCAAAATTGACAAAATTCACCAGTCCATAATCATTTTACCATGTAACACAATGAAAAAGAACGAAAACTACAGTAAAAAAACTACAGCAATTTGTCTCGATTGTTAGCAAAGGATTGGCCAAAGATGTCATGAAAACAACAGCATGACATCATGAAAAAAAAACAGTTTGACGCCATTGGATTTATTATTAGTAATTCAAGTCAATATCTATTGGCCAGACACAAGGTCAACTCAATTTCCCTTTCTGTTGACCACCATGTTTCAGTTCTCAACCAATCAAAATGCTGGAAAAATAAGCTTATGCAGTATATAAAAACTATATTTATCATAATTATATTATTGTTATAATAAGGTTGTAAATCATGGTGACAGATGTTGTGATGATAGTTTTTCAATAACTCTGAATCTAAATAATCATTATTTTGAGATATGTTCTTTATTTTTGGAACAAAAAAAACCATTACTGAATATACATGCTCACAAAAAAATGAAAACCTGACAAAAACATAATCACAAAATTTGTCATTTTTGTCAATAACAGTCATCATAATTATGTTTTTATGTTTGTTTCGAGGAAGCAACATATTTTCCTTCTTATAATCATTAGTAAAACTGTCATCATCTATTCATGTCTGTCGACATGTTCATAAAAATCTATAAAATTGATAATAAATCATATTTTGTCTCAAAAACTGGCATAATTCAGAACTTAAAAAAATATATCTTTGTAGTACATGTAATAAAGTTTTTCAAACTACAAAAGAAGACATTTAGAATTAGTAATTTTACTTATAGCCCCTGAAACAAAATATTTCCTAAGACCTACAAAAATCTACATCAAGTTTTAATCACTGCTGTTTCATGAAAAATCAATGTGAATAGCTTAGAGGGCTACTACTATTTTTAATGCAAAGGACCGAATTTCCTGAATAACACACGTCTATTATTTTCAAACGGTCAACATCATTGGCCTTTATTTTAGGCAGGCTTTCATTCAAGGTCTATTTCGTAGCAAGGCTTGTAGTACGTGACAGGCGACTATTTGAAACAAATTTAAGCTTTAACCCGAGCATACTGAAACGCTTACCGTATTTCGTAATTACGTTATTGATAAATTCTGTGTTTATCTGGCGTTTAATCAAGGCAGGCGATTTACTTTTTTCAGAAAGTTGCAAGGGCGTGTTTTCAAGGCAGGTGTCTAATAAAGTGGGGCGTGTAATGAAGGAAAGACGGTAGGTTTATTTCAGATATACGTTCATTTCATACACTAAACACAAGCAGTGTATGAAATAAATATGTTTGCCAGTCCAATACCTGGTTACAGTTGGTAATTTTTTTCTACAATTATGCTATGAAAATATTTTTAAAAAAACACCTTTGGGATGGCTTCTTTGTTTCATTGGTTTAATGTGAAATGATTGGTGGCTTTATATGAAACAAATCTGATAATTTGACATTTTATCGGATAAATTTCCATGCTTGCCAAAATTAATTCAAATACAGAAATCATAAATCTCATTTCCTGCACTGTTTGACACCAAATGTAAAGATAATAATAGAAAGTATGGTAATTAACTACATACTTTAATTAACTTAGGTTAGAAATTGGTTTGAGAATTTATTTATACACACATAATTACTTTCAGGCAGACATGATGAAAATATTCCATATCAGTGATGAGAGATGATCTATGTTGTAGCTTGTCGCAAATCCTCCCAGACAATTATTCTCTTTGTCAATAAGCCGAAAGTGGTGAAATTGGCGCCTTAGAATGCTTGACACAGTCAATTCAGCAGCAAAAGTGTTAAAGGGACAGTAACACGTTTTTAGGGGTAATATAAGGTGATGGCAGGAAATGAAAATAAATAGTTCCAATTGAAAGAAAATGTATTTGAACTATATGAAGCAGTAATAAATCAAATATAAAATGTAAAGTTCAGCCATATTTTCCTACACAAAATGAATTAATGGTGTTCACATAAAAATGGCTGCCAATTAATTTTATTTGAATCTTCATAATTTGTTCTCTGACTAAGGATGATTGGTTTGTGGAATGAGATTTTTGACATTATCTAATTACATTTAACGTTAACATTCAATTATCAGTGAAAAATTTAAAATATGAAATTTTAAAAAAATTTGCCCCTTCAAGCGTAAACTGATATACAATCTGATTCTGGAAACTAGTTTTCCAAAATATAAAATCAGATTCTACAAACCTGATGATATTGGACAGAACTGGCCTTCTAATCCTTGAAGGGGTTTGTATTATGAAAGGGTACTGCCATGTTATACAGAGAATATCTGTCTTTCTCGACTAATACCATGTTTATCTCGTCGAGTGAGGTAGAAAGTTTATATCTTCACGAGTGGTGCAGTGAAAATATCTAACTTTTCTACTTCACGAGATGAGATAAACATGGTATTTGTCAAGAATTGTCAGATATTCTATTTATTATATGATGAAATCCTTCTAATTACGCCACAAAACGTCAAAATTCATGTTCAACAGCCTCTTGAGAGAGCCTATTGCCGTGGTAACAGTGTGACGTAATAAGAGAATTGTTTCATTACATGACACTCTTGAACTTGACGTCACTCGAGTGGTGATAAAGGTTATTGAGCCACTGAGTAGAGTGACGATAAAGATTATTGCCACTGTAGCAAGATAGAGGGTTTATTTCACAGATAGAATAGAGTATCTCACTTTGTATCATATAAAAAATTGTTTCATCACATTAATGCATAAAACAAACACTATAGTTTGAACAAATTTGTTCACCTTCTAATGATGAAATCTATGTACTGATACCTAGAAATCTTCAAATAATAGCGTAATTGCCATGCCCATCAGCACAGTGACTACTATATTTCTTGTATTATTAAATGAATGTGGGTTATTTATGGTCAAATATGGAAACCTAACACAAACAAAATACAGATATTAATCTGTCAAATGGAGTATGTCATAATAATGTTACCATATTAATAATATGCCATAATTCATGCGTGTCAACAAGAATTTCATACCCTGGAAAAAACAACCCTTTTATAAGTTTTCAGGTTACAAACGCTACGTATATAAGGAGAATTCGCTCTGGCGGTTAAAATTTTTTACAAACCAATTTTCATATTCCATGGAAGCACTGCATGACTTCTAACTAACAGCGCCCCCCCCCTTATTTGGCCGCTGCTTTAATATCCTGTACTCCCTTATTTCAAATATGATAATTTGATACAAAAATCATATCAAGTTCAGTAACAACGTTTTCTAATGAGTTCATATTTGGTGCCATTTATAGAGAAGATATTGATAACATATTGTGCTATTGCCTGATTAGAATCATTAAAGGATCATTTATGTAATCAAGGGCTGTTCTTTGCTCAGTCTGAAAATCAGTTCCATCTCCTGATCGCGAACTACAGGATCGAATCATTATATCCTACAAATATAATAGTCATGATAATCTAGGAAATGATTTCCCATGCATATTCAATAATCTGACCTTCTGCAAGATGAAGTTTGAAAATTTGAAGAAATAATTCATTTTTCAATTATGAATTGTCCACATGTACATATTTGAAATTTGTTTTGTGCCTATGCACCCGGCAGCCACAATGTAGCGCCAGTTAATGCGTTGTTCTGCTTTTACAGTGTTGCATGAGTGTCAAGCAAGACAGCAACAACTTCCACCTTTTATCATATCTTTTGGTATGACGCGACCAACAATCGGTTTTTCGGGTGACTAGTGACACTCGACCAACTGAGCGACGCCCCCGTTACATCGATACTGAAATACAAGCTTACTCTGCAACTATCATAACAATGCCTAAATGAGTTTCGATGTAAGATTGACTTTTACATCCCACAATAAATGTTATAAAACTAATAAAGCTCACATTTCCACCCAATATAGACGTTCATAATGTCTGTCAGACCATACTATTCTGGTATTAATCAAAAATGTCAATGGAGAAATAACCTTTGTTTGCAGATATATATATGTATATATATATATATCTTGCTGACAGCACAAGAAACATTTATTTCATCCTACATAATGAAATACTTAACTTTATTACTCTCCCGTTGAAGATATATCGCTGCTTAATAAATCTACCACGTTAATCATAACATCTCGCGCTGATCGTATGACGTGACGTCATTATGACGTTATAATTGATAAATATGACATCACATTGTCAGCTGGCCAGCCGGGATGGTCATGTCGGCGAATTTCTTTGTATTTTGTCAATGTAATTAAGCCAGTAATAAACTAGAAATCTGTGCATGTGATGCACTGTGATGTCCCCTGCTAACATTTAATCCGAAAGTGACCCTACCCCATTATGTACAAATTTCATATTGTTTCCATGGAAACCAGAAAAATAACAATTGAGAACAACCAAAGTAGCAAAAGGCACCACTCCTCCAGTAGTTCTAACCACATATCAAGTCTAGACAAAATATTTTGATTAGTTTTTAAGCTAAAGTACGGAAACAGACCCTACCCCCAATATAAACCTAGTTCAACTTGTTTCTTTAGAAACCAGAATTTTTTTTCCAAAATAACTAAAATAGAAAAAGGCACCATGTCTCCACCACTAGGTCTAACCACATACCAAGTTTCATAAAATCATATTGAATAGTTTTGAGATATAAGTGCCCGGAAATGGTCCTTTCAAACTGTTGCCATGGAAACCAGGAATATTATATAATTTAGAATGACCAAAATAGCAAAAGGCACCACTCCACCACTAGATCTAACAACATACCAAGTTTCGTTAAAAAATATTGAGCAGTTTTGAAGATATAGTCCGGAAACGAAAGCATCCCCCAATATGCACTAAGTTCAAAATCTTTCCATGGAAACCAGAAAAAATAAAAAATTCAGAATAACCAAAATAGCAAAAGGCACCACTCCACCACTAGATCTAACAACATACCAAGTTTTGCTAAAAAATATTGAATGGTTTTGGAGATATGGTCCGGAAACGAAAGCATCCCCCATTATGCAGTACCGTATATTACAATGTACAGGGCGACCTCGTACATAAGGCGACCCCCTTTCCCAGCCCCCCAAATTGCTGTCGAAATCATATACCTCGTATAAGGTGATCCCCCAATTAGCCGCGAGTGACCCCAACCAAGAAAATCCTTCATGCGAGTTGCATTGAAAATTGACATCGATACTTTTGACTGTTGTTCAGGTCTTCATAAACATCAAATGACACTTTTTCCAGACGTATATTATTAAAAAGAATGATAAAAGAAATTGCAAATGCTAACTTACATTGTTTGTTGTTTGTTGTTTGTTTTAATCAGATTACATAATATTATTCTCATGAAAAACGAACGTGAATAATCAGTCGACAGCTTTTGCTGCATGTGTTTACTGGTAGAGAGATATTTGTTACAAGCATTTTCATTGGCCCAGAAATGTAGGTCAACCAATCAGCAAGTCGATTTGAAAACGATGTATGAAACTGAAACGTGGTTGTAATAAATTCACGACAACATATTGTCGATACAATATTAATTGTCCAAATATTCAAATATTTGTCTAACATTTTCGATATATTACATTTTCCAAAACAACATGGCAGTTAATTGAAATATTGATGTATATAAAATTCGAAGAAAAACTTACAAATATTATGATAATGAGCACGAAAGAATATTAATTATGTTATTTGTCGTCAAGAAATTACGATTGAGATTCCAAGTACAGTAAAACAACGTGCTTTCGCGAAAGTATATTTGACAAAGATATCTTTGAACTTTGATTAAATATGATAAATAAGTTTGGAAATATGCCATATTAAACATTTAGAATGGATAACAAGCTTATAAAGCGATAGTTCTTGATTATATTTTGGGAATCAAATATTTTAATTCCCGATCGCTGATGCGAACAGTTGGTGAAGCCACATACATCATGATTTCTGCTGAAATTTAACAGTACGTTAATGATGCATGAATATTCAAAAACAATATATTATTTTATTTTTATTAATTGACAATGTATATAGTCATTAAAAACAACAACAGGACAATGTATTTTTATTTTTCAAGAAATGACATCGATGTAAACTTGTGCATTTTGCTTCCGGTGTAAACATCGCTAACGAGTTGACTGTTAGGTATTTGTTACGGTATGTCTATTGCTGTCTGTATTTCAGTGAATTATTATTATTTTCTAGTAATATAAATAGTAATTAAAACATTAAAGCTATGTAATAATTATAAACATAATTTTATTTCGTTATTTTGGCAATGAGTCGATCGATAAGCATGGAGTTGACTGTTTGGTATTTGTTACGGTATGTCTATTTCTGTCTGTATTTCAGTGAATTATTATTATTTTCTAGTAATATAAATAGTAATAATAACATTAAAGCTATGTAATAATTATAAACATAATTTTATTTCGTTATTTTGGCAATGAGTTGACATCAAAACTTTCGGTTTGAATCTTGTCTGTTCGTCTCGCTCGGCCGGCAGATCGTCACCCAACCTCAGAATTTCAGTGTCTGAAACATAGACCTTGTACACAAGTCAACCCCCCTCCTTCACCCCTCAATTTCTGGTATAAAAAACTCGCCTTATACATTGTAATATACAGTAAGTTCAAAATCTTTCCATGGAAACCAGAAAAAATAAAAAATTCAGAATAACCAAAACAGCAAAAGGCACCACTCCAGTACTAGATCTAACCACATACCAAGTTTCGTTAAAAAATATTGAACGGTTTTGGAGATATGGTCCAGAAACGAAAGCATCCCCCATTATGCAATAAGTTCAAAATCTTTCCATGGAAACCATAAAAAATAAAAAATTCAGAATAACCAAAATAGCAAAAGGCACCACTCCAGTACTAGATCTAACCACATACCAAGTTTCATTAAAAAATATTGAAAGGTTTTGGAGATATGGTCCGGAAACGAAAGCGTTACGGAATTATGGAATTTTGGAATTTTGGACGGAACCGAAAACATCATGTCTCCCGCAAAGCTTTGCGGGGGATATAATAAAATACTAAACTCGATCCTGTTTCATAAATTTTTTATGAAACTCTTGAATGTTATAGGTATTTAACTTTTTCTCACTTCTACCAACCAATTCACTCATTTCATAAAAGTGTTATGAAACAGGACGTTGTTAAGTATTCTCTATTTATGAAGAACCATTCCTAAAGATAGTGAGGATGGGTAGGCCAACTATACAACTATCAGTGAAAAATTTAAAATATGAAATTTTGTAAAAACTTGCTACTGCCCCTTTAAAACAACAATATTTGACATTTGTGCAAAAAATATGACACAGTCACTATATTTTTGTTTACTATCCACAAAGGTAATCATATCAGGGTTCATTTAGTTCTCATGATGCCATAGGCCAAAACATCACTTTTTCCTGTGACGTCACATCTTCAGTTTGTCAATGGCAATTGGTTCCTATAGCCAGCGTAAGATTATCCACCTTGGCTTATATGTAGAGTTAATTTCTTTTGCAATTCAGCAACCGATTACCAAACCTATTACCGACACAAAATGTTTACAACCTCATATCCATGATTATTGCTCAGGAAATATCAATATTTAAGCACTGTGTCATAACCATACATGTAATATGACAATTGGACAATCACATGATGTCCCTAAGGTTTTGACCAGTAACAACCCAGTTGTACATGATTATAACATTACAACTTTATGAAAAGGTTCATAGCATCATAACAATAGTCCCATCGAGTCCATGACTCGCTTGACAAGTTAGCCCCATGAGGATCCAATACTTCAGCTGTAGTTACAAGATGAGACAAATAAAGGGAAATCAGTACACAAATCTATGCACAATCCCAAAAATATGTTCATGCCCATGAAAGACTATTTTTCAACCAATATATTATCAGTAATATATATCCCTTGCTCTTGCCCCAGAAATGCGAATACTTTGCATTTGTGTCATTTATAAACATTGAGTGAAGTGGACATTAATAAAAATCTCTAGTATGATAACAAATTTAAATTTTATGAATAAGTTCACAGCTTCATAACAATGGTTTCAATGAATTAAGTTCATGGCATGCTTGAGAAGTTAGCCCCGATGACTATATATACGGCCAGTACTTCAGCTGTATACATAGTAACAATGTAAGATGAGGAATGATCGAGGCACCACTGGAGCGGCTTTCGTCCGCCATTTTGAAAGGTTAGCATTGCGCAAAACAAATGTGCTGTAATATGCTTATTCATTAACAATATTAAGTTATAACTACTTGATTGATAGAAGAGGAGCATATTTACAAATAATTCATAATAAAATTTATCAGTTGCGACAGCATTTTGTCGTAGTAATGCATTCCACGATCGTAGCTTCGATGATTGGTTTCATTTCACGATGTTTTTATTTTTTGAGCGATACACTTCATTTTTTGTCAAATTGTCAAATCTTTAACAACTAAAATGCTTATCTCACAAACATATATGAAATTTAGTGTGAAATTATCATGTAAAATTCATATATAATTGTAAACAGGAAAGTCCTCCTGAATTTCGTTTCCACAAAAAATACTCCGCTCGAATGGTCCCTTTAACATGTTAGCCCATTGAGGATTCATAACAATATTTTCAATAAATTAAGTTCATGGTTTAGCAGGAAAGAAAATCCAATGTGTCAATGCGGGATTCGAACCCGGGACTTCCGGATTGAGAGTCCTACACTCTATCTGTTCGGCCAAAGAGATATCCCTCCAGCCGAAGCCAGTAGGAAGTAGTAGACCTGAGACACCCTGTCAAAATGGCATGCTTGACAAGATAGCCCAGATGACTACGGCCAGTACGGCTGTAGTAACAATATAAGATGAGGAAAGAAGAATGAATTTACATTCAGACCAAAATGGCTGCCAATGGACTCTATGTGAATCTGTACAATTTGTTCTTGGACTATGGATCATTGCTTTGTGCAATGAGATTTTTGACACTATCAAAATAATAAATTTAGCTTTAATGTACAATTATCAGAGAAAAATTTTAAAAATAATTTTTTTTAAAATGTGCTACTGCCCCTTTAAGATTGGGCGTATGAAGGGCAATCCATACACAGATTTACACATATTAATTTCTCTTAAAATCTAGTGTCTGATCCCTAAGCCTATTGGAGGGATCAAGAAGTCTGGATTTGGTAACCATAGTGACTCGATGGTTCTCAACGCTAGCACATTGATCGTAATTTACTGAAATAGGCATGATCGATATAGCATGAAATCAGATAACTTTTAAATTGTGATGACCCTTGATTGGTCTGCTATACCTACTTAAAAACTTTGTATCAAAACATTCTCTAACACTCAACTTTGTGCTTCATTTCTCTTAGCATTCAATGTAGACATCTTAGATATATCTTAGATATAAGAGAAAATCATACCGTTTAACTTATGTTAGTGACTTAAAACTTAGTTTTAGTTTATGGTCATTTTCAAATTTTTACCAGCATTTCTCAAAGATATATATATTTAGATATGAACAATATCCCATGTAAACAGATAACTTTTATTGGTCTGCTACACTGCAAACTTTGCAAAATGCATTCAAATAAATTTCACTTTAAACTTATTTTTTTCCAAATAGCCTCTCATTCTTATTAATTTATGTATATATATAATCAAATGATACTGTTTATAAAGTTTGACACAAGTGACCCTCAACCACTAACGGGGTGCATGGCCCTTTAACATTTTTATCTTAATTTTCAACTGGCTTTATCATCAGGTTGATTCTGTTGCTCCTAGTGTCAAATGTAGATGGTTTTCAATGCAGGTATATCCAATGTTGATCATGCATATATATGATCAACATTGGATGAAATCAGAGGATATTCAAATTTTGAGACCCTTGATTATAGTCTGCAAACCTTAACTCATGTGAGTAAAAAATAGAGCCATGGGCTCTGTAGCTCATCAGGCTTTACATTTGATTTCGCTATAGGGTGTCGCTAATGTGGTGCCCCCTTTGTAGGGGCCATGGGGCCACCAAAGCTACAATTTATAATCCTCACTGGATAAGGAGTTTGTACACAAAGTTTCAGCTTTCTAGGCCTTCTGCTTCTGGAGAAGAAAATGAAAATAGGTTTTTAGGGCATGGTCCCTTAGGCCCTTATTAGGGGCCACAGGGCCACCAAAGCTACAATTTATAATCCTCACTAGTCAAGGAGTCTGTACACAAAGTTTTAGCTTTCTTGGCCTTATGCTTCTGGAGAAAAAGATGAAAATAAGTTTTGGGTCACAGGGTCACCAAAGTTACAAATCAGAATCCCCACATGCCAAGGCACCTGTACACACAATTTCAGCTCTCTAGTGTATATGGTTTATGAGGAGAAGTAGAAAGTGTCAAAAGTTTACGGACGACGGAGGGACGATGGACGGACGCTGGACAAAGGGTCATGCCATAAGCCCATCTGGCCTTTCAGGGTATATGTTTTAAAGTGAACTCCTTTCTATTTGGCATCTCTGTAAGTGCACATATGTCAACATAATCAATATTCCATGTAGCTTGATTACTCTTGATTTGGCTGCTTTACCTTATTACTAGGAAACTTTGTATAAAAAGTGAAGTTTTTGCTTCTTTTAATAAGACATAAGTTTGGATAAAGACTCTCTGAGTGCTTATGCGTACAAATGATAGATAATATCATGCTATTAAAATGTCATCTTTCCCTAGAAATTGATATTTATGATCAAACATTTGTCAATTTCAAAATGATAAATGCATCTCAGTTTAATAACTTTGTTAAATTTTTTTAAAAATTCACTTAAATTCCTTTGGAACAAGAATCAAACACTTCGTTTCAGTTTGATGTTTAATTCTGCGGACAGCAACGTATGCATGCCTAATAAAAAATCCCATAAAACAGAAAATACCCTAATATTCACAACTAATGTAAAACAATATGAAGAAAAATGACAAAGAAATAACGAAAAAGTGGGAGACGGAAAACACATAAAACCGTCCTTAATTTGCCGGAAAATGACTTGCGGAGTAATTATATCTGAAAATACATCAGCTGTTTCAATAAAGGAATACAATCGGCAGAAGCCAGGAAATGTGAAACACAATACTGGTAGGCGATTGCCAATAAACGTCATTCGCTACGAGAAAATCTAATTTTGTCTTGCAGCTCTCCAATACCAAAGCCTCAGCTGGGATTGGCTTCTTGCTTCTTCAGTCAAAAATATATTCTTATCAAAATACCTTTCATGTGGCATATAGTTATCAGGAGGATATTTAAAATATTAACAAAAATCATTCACCATAAAATCAACGTTTTACAAAACGTAGGCGTGCATGCTTAAAGTTATTAAAAGGTGTTAAAATATTAGCATGAATCATTCTCTGAAATTTCACTTTTTTAATATAATTTTTGAGTTTGCTAATGAACTCAACTCAATGAAATATACATACAAAATAAGTAAAATGGAGAACAGTTTTAACAAAAAAACTTATTTATTCACCACAAATTTCACCCTTTACAAAAATACAATATAAAACATCTATTGAATCCTTCAAGGCCCTAAAAAAAACAGATTTGAAAACATTTGAAATAATGGAAGGTAAAATTACATACCAAATAAATCACATGTTTATTCAGATGTTTTAAAAAAAAGTTACTTACTTATAGTTTTATAATCATAAACAAGATTAAATCATTTGACTATATACATGCCTTTAATTTCCAAAATCCAATTTTGTGTTTTCAATTTTTTTATTCTGTAAAAAAAAATTTCAAATAATGGGGAAATATTTTTTATGTTGCAAACTTTTCTTGGAGTCTTTAAGGGATATACATGTATGAAATATATATATCGCGTATTACATATACGTGTGGTTTGAAATCATGGAAGTGAAAATGTCATACAAAATTGAAAATTAAGAATATAATTTGAGAGTTTTATCATGAATCATTTAAGTTAATTTACAACCTTTTACAAAAATGGGTTTGAAAATTCTATGAGGTCTCATTTAGAATTATTGAAGTAGAATAGACATGCATGCAAAAATATGTGCTTTAACGGGCAGTAGCACTTTTTGGAAAAATTTACATTTTCAATTTTTCACTGATAATTGTATGTTAATGCTAAATGTATTATTTTGATAGTGTCAAATAACTCATCACATAAATCAAACATCCATCATCAGATAACCATGCAATTAAGATTCACATAAAGTCATTCACAAATTGGCAGCTAATTTTGTGTGAACACCTTTAATTCATTTTGTGTAAGAAAAATGAATCGCATGGCTAAACTTAACGTTATATATTTGAATTATTACTGCTCCAATTAGTTAAAATACATTGTCTTTCAATTGGAACCATTAATTTTCATTTTCCTGACATCACCTTATATTCCCCCTAAAAACACGCTACTGCCCCTTTAATGTTCTAAAAGACATGCATTACCAATTGAAATATTTCAGAGCTTTGAATGACCAACAATTAATCTTAAGAACATTTCTATAACTTGTGTTGGGTTCAAAGAAGATAACTTATAACAGATAATCTTCTTTGATGCGAGCATCTATGATACACAATCTGAAGGAAACTTCAAAGGTATCTTTTACATTTATAAGATATCTAAAGGACTGATTGTACTTTATTGAATAACTTTTTAAAATTCATTGCAATTTGATTTGTAATTGACTGCAACCATGAAAAGCATAGATAAATTGGGTATTTGGTTTGTGAAATACGACTTATGTGTAAAATCCTTGTGACAACATTTATTTGCAAGGAGAGATAGTGGTTGTTCTCAAAGGATATGTAATATTTGAAAAATATCAACATGATATTTTAATAACTTCTTTGAGAGGCATTTTAGAAGTTGGAATGACAATAATGCTGAGGAATATATGGATGACAACTTCTTTGTTCATTGTATGCGACGTTTCGACACAGATTCTTGTGTAGTTCTCAAGCAGAGGAAGAGTAATGATGTAGGGGCATACATATACATAAATAGTACAATGCACAGTAACAACAACTTAATGAAAAGAGTAAATGTAATTAAACAAGGATAAGTGGTAAGAAGCCAGTAATGTTCAATACAGGAGATGTTTTCATTTAATATATATTTACATTTTACCCGTAAAAACAGATGTCTCCCCCTTCCTCAAATGCTCCAAACCTCTAAACAATACTATCATAAAGCACCATTAATGTTCTCTGTATAATTCAACTTGAATAAATAACCTATCAACTCCACAATTGTAGCAAACAAAATATTCAAAATTCTAAATGATTTGATGCTGAAACCCTTGAAAAAGACTAAGTCCAAATTGTTGCCATGGAAATAAAAAAAGAATGAAATTTAAAAAAATCTATAACCTCCAAACGGCACATCTACATGATATGGAGAGACAGTATACCAAGTTTGGTGATGATCGGTCACATAGTTTTAGAGATCTGCTCCGGAAATGAAATGGGAACGCCAACGCCGATGCCAACGGGAACTTAGCTAAAACCAATGTTTACAAAGTTTCAGCTTTCTAGGTCTAATGGTTCTGGAGAAAAAGATGAAAATAGGTTTTTAGGGCGTGGCCCCTCTGGCCCTTATTAGGGGTCAAAGGGCTACCAAAGCTACAATTTATAATCCCCACAAGTCAAGGAGTCTGTTTACAAAGTTTCAGCTTTCTAGGTCTAATGGTTCTGGAGAAGAAGTCGAAATTCCACAAAGTTTATGGACGGACAGACGGAGACGGACGCTGGACACCATGCCATGCCATAAGCCCATCGGGCCTTACAGGCCAGATGAGCTAAAATGAAAGTGCAACATGTTATTTTCAAATAACAATGAGTCAAATTGTCCTTTTAAGAAGATCCTAAATATATGTACATACTGGACAAAAATGAATATAGGGATATATACAATTTATGAAACACGGCCTCTTCCTGTCTGAGATGGTAACTTTTTGAGTTTTTTTTCAATTTCAACATCAAATTCTTCAAAATACTACTTTTCTGGCATGTGTTATACATTGATAGTTGATATATTTCTTCATTGACCTTCTTTTATATCAGTCAAAATCATATCCCTAACTATTTTGGTCCAGTTATTCAAACATAAAGAAAGACTTACTCTATGAAATCAGTGACGATGGAAGGAAGGTACGGCATGTTTCAATGTTTAGGTCCGACTCTATGTACGGTATGTTTGTGTGTGACTTCAGAGTTGCATGCGTTTCTATCCTTCAGATTGGCACACTAAGCACAATTGACATGAGAATTAACAACATCAATACAAGCCTAGGCTAGCCCTTATCTTACGGTCAATTCCTTCTCATGCTAGAAATTACTCAATCTTTAATTCCAAAGATTTTCCAAAGGTCACTGCATTGACTAGAATCCAATTGCAGGGTTGAGGTTGGATAACTGAGGGATATAGTGGCAGTGGTATCATTAAGGCCAACCAGACACATTTTTAAGTAAGATAGGTTATAGTTTGTTGAACTGAGAATCTGGTGGTATAAAATCCCAAAAGGCAAATTGATTTCACTGATTTCACTGTTTCTGCTAGTTCACTGTCTGGTTTCACGGTTCCTACCAATTTCACTGTTTTCATTGATTTTTCTGATCCTACCAATTTCACTGTTTCATAGATTTCTGATCCTAACAATTTCACTATTTTATTGATTTTACAGTTTCTTGTTTCAATATTTTATGTTTTGACTATAAAGATGTTTGTTCATTACCCATAGGGTGGATAATAAGTAGTGACATATTTTCAATATGAGCACATGTGCACATATCACTTTTGTTGTAGGACTTCTCGTATATTTGTGTCTGTACAGTATAAAACATTTTTTTTATGCCAATTGACATGAGAATTATCAACATCAATACAAGCCTAGCCTAGCCCTTATCTTACGGTCAATTCCTTCTCATGCTATAAATTACTCAATCTTTAATTCCAAAGATTTTCCAAAGGTCACTGCATTGATTAGAATCCAATTGCAGGGTTGGGGTTGGGTAACTGAAGGATAGAGTGGCAGTGGTATCATTTTAAGTAAGATGGGTTAGTTTGTTGAACTGAGAATCTGATGGTATCAAAACCCAAAAGCCAAATTGATTTCACTGTTCCTGTTTCACTATCTTGTAATGGTTTCATGGATCCTACAAATTTCACTGTTTTCATTGATTTTTCTGATCCTTACAATTTCACTATTTGTATTGATCTATTTCTTTCAGTTTCAACTTTTTTATGTTTTGACTATTAAGATATTTGTTTTCTTGCCCATAGGATGGATAAGAAGTCATGACATATTTTCAATATGAGCACATGTGCACATATCACTTTTGCCTTGCAACAATTGTTGTAGGACTTCTTGTATATTTATGTCTGTGATGCCATGGTCTGAATATTTCTAAGTGAATGAAATTGTATACAATCTGTAACAAAGAATTATCATCCTCGAAAGTGCATCATATTACTTTTACGAAACTCATGTAAGCACCTTGAGCAACCACGAGTGGATGGATATGCGCACTATATAAATATTCATATAATTATAATATATATTGTGTATAAACCCTCGCTCTCAATCTAAAGAATTCACACTTGTTTCGTAGGAGTTGTGTAACACACTTCCTCATATAATAATCTCTTTCATCATAATGTTTCTATGTCAATAATTTTCATCATGACAATGTCTATAATTGCATATATTGTTTACCATGATAATGTCTATATGACGATATTGTGTACGATAATGTGTACCATAATAATGTCTATATTACAATAATGTTTACAATGATAATGTCTTTATTTCAATAATGTTTACCATTCAATAATGTTTACCATGATAATGTTTACCATGATAATGTCTATATTTCAATAATGTTTACCATGATCTCTATATGTCAATAATGTTTACCATAACCCTCCCGTAAGGATATACATAGCACTATCATGATTCTGGTTCAAATAATGGCAAGAGATGTTCCATTCCTCAGCCACTAATACATGTACAGAGCTCTGCATGAAGACAAGATAGACAGACCCTATAGACAGCTCAGCCCCCAAGGCTCTCTGTGAGTCCATCAACTACTGGGGAGGACTGGTATGGTAGTCTACAATTACAGGGACCTGACACACCATATGTTCACCTGTCAGTACAAGAACGAGAGGATATTTCATGTTCGAAGTGTAGTATCGTTTTTCTCTCATCAAGTGAAGAGAGGATATATCCACAAGAAGAAAAACAGTTTATTTTATGCTTCAATATTTTGAGATAAGAATTGAGGATTTAGGATTATTGTTACCATCGGCTGATAAGTTTGTTTAGTTGGAGTAATGATTAGTAATAATAATTAAGTAATTATTATTTTTCTATGAAATATTAGAGTTTGTACCATTAGAAATCATAATCATTATCATCAAGTCATCATCATCGTCGTCGTGGTCATGCTCGTGGTCGTGGTTGTCATCATCGTCATCACATCGTCACCAACATCAACATCCTAATATCATCATCATCATCATCATCTATATATCAACATCCTCATCATCATCATCATCATCATCCTCATCATCATCACATCAGCATCATCAACATCATAGTCAACATCCTCACCACCATCATCATCATCCTCATCATCATCAACAATCTTCTCAAGTAAGACACTAACTTTGTGTCTTTTCCTAGTTGAAAATAACCTTTAAAATTGTGAAGTTCATTAAACAAAATATTTTCTTATGACAATTTCAAGTGCCTTGTTGAACTTCATTGATGAGCAATGTGTAGTATTGCTTCCAAATTCAGATGTCTTTCTCCAAACACAAAGTTCAGTTTGTTTCATCTCACCATCAGAGAAAGCCCATTTAAATTAAAGGCTTTGAAGCTAAGGTTTTCATTTTTTAAAAGATTTTTTCAACTGTAAAATCCTTCACAATTAGCATTTACAGATGTGTTCACCCAACACTTTATTTAAGTTTAGTGTCACAAGAAGTTGAAAATGACATTTACAGTTTCGTGTGCAGTCATACAAACTGTAATTGTATCTGTTATATCTATAGGTCAAAATCATAAAAATAGAGCCAATGGCTCTGTAGCTCATCAGGCTTCATCATCAATTATGCTGTAGAGTGTGGCCAATGTGATTCCCCCTTTGTAGAGGCTTCAGGGTCACCAATCATAAAATTAAGTATATAGGCGACAAGTTTAAGTTTTCTAGGCTTTATACTTTAGGAGAAGAAGATGAAAATAGATTTGAAGGACGTTCCTGTTGCCTTTATATGGGGCAACAGGGTCACCAAAGCTACAATTCATAATCATCACTAGTCAAGGAGTCTGTACACAAAGTTTCAGCTTTCTAGGCCTCATGGTTCTGGAGAAGAAGATGAAAATAGGTTTTTAGAGCGTGGCCGCTGTGGCCCTTATTAGCTGTCACAGGGCCACCAAAGCTACAATTTATAATCCTCACTAGCCAAGGAGTCTGTACACAAAGTTTCAGCTTTCTAGGCCTCATGGTTCTGGAGAAGAAGATGAAAATAGGTGTTTAGGGCGTGGCACCTGTGGCCCTTAATAGGGGTCACAGGGCCACCAAAGCTACAATTTATAATCCTCACTAGCCAAGGAGTCTGTCCACAAAGTTTCAGCTTTCTAGGCCTTATGCTTCTGGAGAAGAAGATGAAAATAGGTTTTTAGGGCGTGGCCCCTGTGGCCCTTTTTAGGGGTCACAGGGCCACCAAAGCTACAATTTATAATCCTCACTAGCCAAGGAGTCTGTACACAAAGTTTCAGCTTTCTAGGCCTCATGGTTCTGGAGAAGAAGATGAAAATAGGTTTTTAGGGCGTGGCCCCTGTGGCCCTTAATAGGGGTCACAGGGCCACCAAAGCTACAATTTATAATCCTCACTAGCCAAGGAGTCTGTACACAAAGTTTCAGCTTTCTAGGCCTCATGGTTCTGGAGAAGAAGATGAAAATAGGTTTTTAGGGCGTGGCACCTGTGGCCCTTAAAAGGGGTCACAGGGCCACCAAAGCTACAATTTATAATCCTCACTAGCCAAGGAGTCTGTACACAAAGTTTCAGCTTTCTAGGCCTTATGCTTCTGGAGAAGAAGATGAAAATAGGTTTTTAGGGCGTGGCCCCTGTGGCCCTTTTTAGGGGTCACAGGGCCACCAAAGCTACAATTTATTATCCTCACTAGCCAAGGAGTCTGTACACAAAGTTTCAGTTTTCTAGGCCTTATGCTTCTGGAGAAGAAGATGAAAATAGGTTTTGAGGGCGTGGCCCCTGTGGCCCTTATTAGGGGTCACAGGGCTACCAAAGCTACAATTTATAATCCTCACTAGCCAAGGAGTCTGTACACAAAGTTTCAGCTTTCTAGGCCTTATGCTTCTGGAGAAGAAGATGAAAATAGGTTTTTAGGGCGTGGCCCCTGTGGCCCTTATTAGGGGTCACAGGGCCACCAAAGCTACAATTTATAATCCTCACTAGCCAAGGAGTCTGTACACAAAGTTTAAGCTTTCTAGGCCTTATGGTTCTGGAGAAGAAGTCGAAATTCCACAAAGTTTACGGACGGATGGACGGACGGATGGACGGATGGACGGATGGACGGACGGACGGACGGACGCCGGACACCATGCCATGCCATAAGCCCATCGGGCCTTACAGGCCAGATGAGCTAAAAATTCTTCCAGCATTTGAGGTAATTAAGTAAATGAAATTTTCACACAAACAACATACACTTTGAAATGGTTACTGAGATGTTTTTCAAAATCAAAATTATCAATATGTTTAGGTTTGAAATATGTGAATAAAAACATTTATTCAGTTCAGAACATACCATCTAAAAAATAATGTCATTATTAAAAGATCTTTAACATTCAAAATGTTATCAATGTGATTTAATCATAAGAAGAGGCAAACTAATAGAATATCTTAAAGGGGCAGTAGCACATTTTTTACAATTTTATATTCTGAATATTTCCCTGATAATTGTAAGTTTATGCTAATTGTATTATTTTGACAGTGTCAAAAATCTCATTACACTAGCCAATCATCCATAGTCAGAGGACAATTATTAAAGTATGAAGATTCACATAAAATCCATTGGCGGCCATTTTGTGTGAACACCTTTAAATTCATTTTGTGTAAGAAAAAGGAATCGCATGGCTAAACTTTCAATATATATATTTGAATTATTACTGCTCTATTTAGTATAAATACATTGTTTTTCAATTAGAACCATTAATTTTCATTTTCCTGACATCATCTTATATTCCCCCTTTAAGAAAGAAATATATTGAATGAAACACATGATATAATCTTGACTCTTGATCTTAAAAAATTCGATCATTATAAATATTTGATACAAATCTTTCACTTCTTGAAAAAATGCAATGCAAATTAACTAAATGATATATCAAATGTATTTTTGTTTAAATTGATTAAAATCAAAATTTTAACTGGCATCCCCTAAACCACTCCTTAATCATAAATTAACTAAATGATATCAAATGTATTTTGTTTAAATTTGTTAAAATCAAAATTTTAACTGGCATTCCCTGAACCACTCCTTAATCATAAATTAACTAAATGATATCAAATGTATTTTGTTTAAATTCGTTAAAATCAAAATTTTAACTGGCATTCCCTAAACCACTCCTTAATCATAAATCCAAGATTGGAACAGGGATATTAGCTGGAACATAATGAAACCATAAGAAAACTTTGCGTACTGAGGCATTGTATTTCAAATGTTGAAGTTTTTATGCTTGTCTTTATGACATATAGTGCTTCTGAATGCCTTCTAGCAATGTCTGTTTTTAAAAGTAAGGTTGTCATAGCAACAGGATGAGATCCATTGTGAAAGCTTTCAAAGTTGACGTAGTTGTCTATATGACAACAGATGAATATTTTGCAATGATGTAGTGAGTGCCGAATGAACGTGGGCTCAAATTAAATTAAATTCTGGAATGTGGATCAATAAAAAATTCTGAAATTGTGGCTCAATTTAAAACTTTTAAATAAAGTTTCAATTTCATATTCTGATATTTAAAAATTTCCTAGTCAAATCTCTCTGTTGATTTAAAATTGATATCAAATCCTTTTGTGCTATTTCCTGACAATTTAGATTTCTATTTTAACTATTTGCCTGCAAGGCAAATAATATTTCCAATTTATTACAGCAAGTGATGAATATTGCATGAAGAAGTATCTATACATTGTATATCAGACTGTATAACAGATGTTATACTTACTCGAAGTCCTCAATTTCTCTTTTCATAATATGACCTCTATCACCAATTTGTTGCTAGCCTTGATTTCAAACAGGAAGTTCAACTTTACTTGACATATGTGTCGATAGGTCGAGAAGGAAACACATTTTCATAAGCAACTGTCATGTTAAGTAAATTGGAGCTCACACTTATGTCACCAATGCCTACTTCAATGTAACTGTCTCAGACAATTTGTTAGTCTCTAGGTAATGTTGAAACTCTTTTATTATAGTACTGCCGCTTTTTGTGCATTTAGCAAATTGGTGCTCACATTATTCTACTGATGAGTTTGTTTACATGCAAATATCACAGTCTTTAGAAGTTTTTCAAGGTTTTAGACATTGTTGACATGATTTTCTAATGCCCTGCCAAGCAATAATACTGTCGAAGTGGGTGGACTGACTGACTGACTGACTGACTGACTGACTGACTCTCTCACCCACTCACCCACTCCCTCACTCCCTCCCTCACTCCCTCACTCACTCACTAACTCCCTCACTAACTCCCTCACTCACTCCCTCACTCACTAACTCCCTCACTCACTCCCTCACTCACTCACCCTCACTCACACCCTCACTCCCTCACTCGCTCCCCCGCTCCCCCGCTCCCCCGCTCACCCACTCACCCACTCACCCACCCACTCACCCACTCACCCACTCACCCACCCAGAAAAATAACAAATTCAGCAATACCAATATAGGAAAAGGCACCACTCCACCAGAAAATCTAACCATATTCCAAGTTTATAGTAAAAAAATATTTTCTGGTTTTTGAGCTATGGCCTGGAGACTGACCCATAAAGTTAAAATTGTTTCCATGGAAATCAGAAAAAAATAGAAAATTAAGAATAACAATATTAGCAAAGGGCTCCACTCCACCATTAGGTCTAACCACATACAAAATTTTATTGAAAAATATCGAACGTTTTTTTAGATATGGCCCGGAAACGAAAGCACTCGGGTACCAAGAACAAGAAATAATAGAACCACGGAATAATGGAACCATAGAACCATGGAACCACAAATGGAAGTGAAAACATTATGTCTCCTGCAAAGCTTTAGGGGGGACATAAAAATGACAGTTTGCACTAATGTAACAGATAATGTAGCAATTTCTGAGCCTACAGACATTCTTGACAGACAACCATATCCCTGTCACAGTTCACTGACAAGATCTGAGCTCTTACTTATTATTCTGAAACCTTCGTTAATGTAACTGTTTCAAGAAAAATCTTATGAACATGAATGTATATTGAGGAAAACAGCTGACATGGTTTGAGTTATATCATCCGCAAATTGCACAATAGGTTTTCCTTATCATATTGCCGATTAATTTATGTCACACAAAATAACACAATTTTCCAGGATATGAAGGAAACAGTTCTAATCCAAAAACTAAATGATACCAACTGACAAAATTAAAATCAAACGATATGAATATATGTATTATGTTTTGGATCTCTCAAACTTAAATATTACCGGGGGCGTAGCTCAGTGGTAGAGTGTCTACTTGTCACCCGGTAGATCGGGGTTCGATTCCCAGTCGCGTCATACCAAAGGACGTTAAAAGGTGGGAGTTGTTGCTGTCTTGCTTGACACTCAGCATTGTAAAGGCAGAACAACGCATTAACTGGCGCTGCACTGTGGCTGCCGGGTGCTTAGGCACAACCCGAATTTCAAATAATGTATGTATGTACTGAGGATTATAAAGTGATATTATTATAATTATTATAAAGATCGATTTGATCTTATGTAAACAAACACAAAATTGTTCTCAATGACACACCTTCATATGATTATACATCTCCATATCAAATTTGATCAATATGCGATGATTAGTTTAGAAGTTATGAGCCGGACGGGACTTGTAACAGATTTCTTACAAGTTTAACACTTTTTCTCCAAAATCCTAATATGTAGATTTTCATAAAATTGTTACTCATGATACATTATTACATGTTTCTTCATTTGCACGACTAATTTTAATTGAAATGGTTGATTAGTTACAAAGTTATGAGCCGGACACAAAGTGTAACGGATGGACAGACGGTACCCATTTTAATACCCCCCGCATCTTAGATATTAAAAATTGATTTATCTAAACACTTTAGCTTCTAATCATGAACAGTTCGTTTTCTATATCAAAATGAGTGGGTAAGCTATCTTATGTTTACGGCACCTTGCTCACGTAGATGATAATTACAAAATAAAAACCTTGATGGTATAAAAAGATTTCCCCCAAACTAAAAACATAAAACCAATGAAGCCAATGTAGAAGGAAAAGCTTTTTTTTGGCAATCGTAAAAAACTAAGCAATTCCAATTATCTCTTCAAATGTCAAGAGCATCAGACAAACAAGAGAATCAATGAAGCTGATTAACTTTAACCCTTCCCCAGCTAAAGGCGTGTATAAATATTGCTGAAGTAGCTTATCCCAATGAGGATGTATGGGAAGTCTTATAGTGAAAAATGCATACAAATCATGTAGAAGAAATAAATGGTGTTTTCATATGAACAGATAAATTGTTGTTCTTTTTTTATCTTCTATCTACTAATCACTAAAATTTTAACTTAATCACCATAAGTCAGTCTTTGATTGTATTATTCCTCATTAATTAGGCAATTAAGGCAATGCATATAATTTATATTCCTTAGAAGCAAGAAGCCAGTTTTTCTTAAATTTCATAATTTCAATTTTTTTCAATTTAAAATCTTTGGCGGCCATATTTGTTAATTTTCTCTCCTAGATTTTGATTTATAATTTGAAATTGTTATTGGATTGAATACTGCGTAAGAAAAAATATATTATGTATTCACTCAAATTTTCTTTGATTAAAATATATTTTCAAACCTTCTAAAAATACTTTAATTCTTCTGTAATTTTATCAAAAAGTTTCAGAAGACATTTGAGTAAATAGAATCGAGCAGAACTTGTTTCTGTGGAAATTAATTCTTAAAATAAAGTTTTAAAATTGCTTTCTTCAAAAAGTTTTATCATTCAAATGAGAATCAAATTAAGATTGAAATAAGCCAAGAATTTAAAAATTTAAATTTACTCAAAATCTCAGCTTTGGGTTTTTCTGAAAATGTGCATAGAGACCAAACCACTCAATCATCACGATAACTCCCGAAATGTCAAATCAGAATTGAGTTAAGATCAGAATCAGCTGTGATGGATCCAAATGTCATAGCAGGTGACTCGGAGAAAGGAGGAAAAGCTTACAATATATTCCTTTAGGGCTCTTTATTCATGTGAAGTAAATTATTGATAGGTGGAACAAGTCCCTGTGCATTGCTCTGACGACTTATATGAAGTTCAAGAATAACTGCCATATTAGATTGGTGACCATTTAGAGATCTGAGAGATTGAAGAGTGATATTTTTGGGAGCATCATTTTAAGTGGGGCTTTATTGTCATTTTTCAGACTTTGGAATCCTGATGGAGATACAAAACATTTGATCATAAATAAATGGTACAGGTGAAGTTCAACAATATTGGGCAAGGTTTATCATTGGATGGGTGACCCTTTGGAGTATCCGAGAGATTAAAGAGTGATAATTTTGGGAGCATCATTTTAAGTGGAGGCTTGTCACTTTTCAGACCCAGGTTTTGAATCCAGATGGATCGAGACACTAAACATTTGATTATAAATAAATGGTACGAGGTGAAGTTAACTTGTCTAAGTTAGTAGACTAAAATTTAGTCTATGAAATATATTATTTTTGAAATAATTACATGCTTTTCAACATTTTTATTTCTTTCTTGGTCTCATGTAAATTGCTGTAGCCTAGACTTGCTGAAGGAGAACCTAGACTGTATTAAAGGCTCCTTTTTATTTACAGTCCTGAAGCTGGACTGCATTTTAGGTGGAGGCTTGTCACTTTCAGACTTTGGAATCCTGATGGAGATACCGGGATAATAAAAATTTGATCATAAATGAAATTTAGCCTTTTGAGCTTTGACAACTTTAGGTGATCATGAAGTTCAACAATATAGGGCAAGGTTTATAATTGGATTTGTTTACCATTTGGAATATCTTAGACATTGAAGAGTGATAATTTTGGGAGCATCATTTTAAGTGAGGACTTGTGACTTTTTGGACTTCGGAACCCTGATGGAGGTACTAAACATTTGATCATGAATAAATGGTACAAGTCTTTGTGCAGAGCTTTGACGACTTCAGGTGAAGTTCAACAATATTGGCGTGAGGTGAGCAGATATGGGGTTTATCGCCGCTTTCAAGAGTATTTCACTTATATCAAGGCTGCTAGTAGTATTTAAGGGAGATAGCCTGCAACACCACTGTGGCTATGCATTGTGATGAAAACTGTGAGCATCGGCTGGAACTAGCAACCATGTGTGGTACTGTGCTGAATTCAGTGTAGCATTGCACCTAAACCTGACTGCGTTCTCTAATGCAGACAAAGTTGCCGAGCCCCTGGCGGGATTCGAAACCAGGGACCTCCTGATCTGAAGCCGAACGCGCTAACCACTGCGCTATCCCGCCCCCTAACAATATTGGGCAAGGTTTGTAAAGGTATTGGTTTGGAGTATCTGAGAGATTGAAGTGAGATAATTTTGAGAGGATCATATCAAGTGGAGGCATGACTAAAATTTAGTCTATAAAATATTTGAAATGTTAACTGTACCTTCATTTATATCATTTTATTTCTTTAGGCTTGTGATTTCAGTCAATCTAAACTTGCAGAATAAGGACCAAGACTGTATTAAAGGCTCCGATGAAGCAGGCCAAAGTGGGGGCCTGTCACTTTTTAGACTCAAGTTCAAATTCTGATGGAGATACAAAACGTTTGTGATTTCGGTATCCCGTGTTTGTAGCTCAGCTGGTAGTGCATCTGCTTATCACTCAGGAGGCCATGGTTTGATTCCAACATAACAAAAATTTTAAACATGAGAGCTATTGATTCGATCCTTGCTTGAAGCTCAACATGCTAAGTAAGCCCTGTAGACTAACATTTAGTCCCTGAAAAAAAGAGTTATTTATTTTATTATTTTGATTTTATATTTAAAAAGAAATCAAAAGGAGCCCTGAACAATATTTAATTTCTCCATTTACTGTGAAATAAGGACAATAAAGACAAGGAATTATTATTATTTCTGAATTTTCATAGCTGGAGAATCTGAGATTTTCCGAGCAGAGATAATTATTTGAGCATTATATAGTGTTAAAGTGGTGGTCCCTTTCCTAAGAAAAAGTTAAATTCTGAATCAATCCTCTGCATAGTAAACCAACTAAATAAGCTAACTAAAGTTAAATGGAAAAGTTTAGAAATCTTAAATTGTTAAAAATGCTGATGTAACATGAGCCATATTAAGTTTGTGAAATAAGTATGAAAATTACTTCAGTCTGAAAGGTATAAACAGAAACACAGATACAAAATCTGCCCAAAGTTTGTTAAACATCAGGCGATTTAACAGAACCTTAAACAAAATTGAAAACAAAATGTAGAAAAACATAAAAGATGAAGGGTATTAATGTGCATGTAATAGCTTTCTAGCATCAAGTAGCAGTTTTATAGGCTGACTATTCTACCAGATTGACAGAATACTTGAATATTTTATGACTGCTTCAAACACTTCAGGCATGTATAAACCTGATTGTAGTTTTCCAATAAACAAACACAAGAATGGAAAATATGAAGGAAAAGTACTCAACTCACTTACATATCTGTAAAAAAAAAAAAATCTTACTTTCATAATTACTTAATTCTTTACTTTATTTTTACAGGAAGTGTAATTCAATAAGGAAATAGTACAGCATCACTTAGTCTGTTATCCAGACCCTAAAGCGAAACAATTAAACGAGCCTTCTTAAGTCTAGACAATGTTGGCAAGTCTAGATGCCTCAGCTTTTGAAATTAAGAATTGCTCAAGGCTCCTTTTTTTAAAATTAAAATTTTAGTAAAAAAAAAACTTTTTTTCAGGGACTATATGTTAGTCTAAGCATCACTCTAACAGACATTTGAGAAACCCTTGTTATGACAAATGCACTTCTCCACAATAGTTAAGAATCACTGTCAAGTGCGACTTTAAAAGTGGCAGGCATTTCCAAATCATTCAAACTAAGACCTAGAAAACTCACTTTGAGATCTTATTGGGAATATTCAAAAGGACATCATAAAACATTCTATTCTAAAGTATTTGATCCTATTTTAGGTAATTTGGCATGTTTGGTATTTCTATTTTTATCAATTTATCAATATTCAATAGAAAAACCCACATGGGTGATAAAAATATCTAAAAATACATTCTTCATTAGGTTTTGTGAAATAGAGCACAGACATTTTACTCATATTTCTCTATTCATTCAAACTTAAAATTTCCAAAAGATATTTTAGATTATGTAAATGGTTGAACTATTTTTCACTTTTGATGGCCCATTCCTCATGGTTGAATTGTTTTATAAATATCAGGATCATGTTTGTTTTAAATGCTTAGATTTTATTAATGACCACCTAATAATGTCAATGTTGGCAATCCAAAGATATAAGTGATAAGAGATAATAATGCTCTGCAATTATCATCTTTTTTTGCAAATCTGACAATTATTTTAAGCAATGGCAGAATCATAGAAGCATCAGTGTTAAACGTTTGGTGTTTGTTGAACTTTAAGATGTAATTCCCCAGGGGAAAATTATGTAGTCGATTTATTGGAAATGTGGAATTAAAAGAGAAATAACAGTACTGTATATTTCAATTTATAAGAAAAAAATAGTAACAATATCAGTCTTCAAAACAATGTTAACAAATAAATTAATCATTATAGATTTCTTGTTATCTTTAATTATGTCATGTTATTTTATTGCATGTTCTATCTCGTATGACACAGACTCTGAACATAACATATGTGTTTGTGTACTCTCTAAAGATATAGAATAGAGAGAAAATGAATATTTTATGGGTGCTTCATTAACTGTCACAGCCTTATACCACTGTAAGAGGGGAGTTCTGGGAAGGGCTTTCATGGGTCCAAAAAATTGGACTTGAGTACTTGATGGACTAGACTTGGAACTGAGTACCCGAAAATGCTATCTTTACCCGCATGTGACAGTTGTTCAGCCAAGACATATTATAAACCAATATTTTGCCTTTTCAATGATCACATATAGCATATTTTGACATAAGTGTCTTGAAATGGAAATGTTGCTCACCTGTCTTCACATGAAACAAACAAACAGACTGAAATAACTTACATAATTATCAGTGAGTTCTACTTTTAGAGTCCTTGAGTCCTATATACAATGGACTTAAGTCCAGCTGGACCCGACTCGGCTAAAGTACCTGAATACCCGTGAAAGCCTTGGTTCTGGAGGTTCGAATACTTTCGTCAAAAAATTATTGTTGATATAAAAGGAGAAAGTAAACAAACTTTCAAAAAGTTTCAGATACATAGCTATAATTTTAGATTTCATTTTTAATCTATAATTATTTCAATGTCCCTGTATTACAGAGGAGAAAAGTTTTTGTATCTAGTGAAAATTAACTGCAGTTTCCTAGGGAAATTACAACTCTAGCAACTCAAGGGAAACATCTGGTGTTCCTTAAATCTGCATTGAATTTAAGTATTTAAATCTTTCAGAAAGTGATATTATACACTACCAGTTACTATTACATCCGAAATACTAAGAGAAGCGTTCATAAAAGTATCAATAACAGTCCACAAACCATACATGCAGTGGCAACAGGAGTGCATATCATATCAATAGTATATCAACTTTACTATCTGATCCTAAAAGGGCAGTAGCACATTTTAAGGGGGAATATATTATATGGTGATATCAGGAAAATGAAAATAAAGCTTTCCAATTGAATGACAATTTATTAAAACTAAATGAAAAAGTAATAAATCAAATATATAATGTAAGGTTCAGCCATGCGATTCCTTTTTGTTACACAATTGAATTCAAGGTGTTCACACAAAAATGGCCACCAATGGACTTAATGAGAATCTTTACAATTTATTCTCCGACTATTGGTGATTGCCTTGAGTAATGAGATGTTTGACACTATCAATATAATACATTTAGCATCAATGTACAATTATCAGTAAAAAATTGAAAATATAAAATTTTCAAAAATGTGCTACTGCCCCTTTTATGCTACTGCAATTAGTCCAACTAATCATTGCTGAAACTATGGATGTTACTGTATAGAATTACTAAATTTAATTCAAGCAATACTGTCACCATTTCATATATCAAAGCATTCATAAAAGTATGCTTTATTAACCATGTCTGAATTACCAATGGTATACAACCCAAGAGCAAAATATATCAAGTCTTTCCAAAATTACTATCTCAATTCAATTTCCTGTAACAGATAGTTCTCTTTATTTTGTAAATAAAACTGTAATTGCTTCTATAAACAAGTAATTATGTTTTTGCCATTTTCCCATTTTCTAATTTCCTGTTTGTGTATGCATGTCGAAGGAGGAAATATCCTCGTCCCCCGCGTCTAGCACATGACTGAGTGGCGTGTCAACACATCGAGCGTACTTCCTGGTCATGTTTGGAAGGCGAGACAGCTCAATCATAAGCACATTCATTTGTAAAACTGGAGCAATATCTGTAGGGTTTGAATTCTGTCACAAAGGTTATCTTTGAGGTGAGGTGATCTGGGGTTTAACGCCTGTTCCAAGAGTATTACACTTTTATCACGACTGCTAGTATTATTGCAGGGAGAAAGCCTGCAACACTAGTGTGGCTATACATTGCTGTGAAACGTACAAGCATGTGGTGGAACAAGTGAACCATGGGCGATACTCAGCGCTAAAATTCAGTAAAGCATTGCACCCAAACCTTAAAGAGACACAGAGTATGTTGATAGGATCACATATGTCAAATTTTGAAATCGATGTTATTACATCGGGAACCACTAACTGTTACTGAAAATAACAAGTTAAAGGTCAATCAGTACATTAGAGCGAAAATACGGCCATTCAAAGTCGGGATTTTGATCGAAAACCGGACAATGTAGCTCGAGTGGCGCGCGCAAATTCGCCAAACGTAATTTTGAAACCTTGTAATAAGCTGACAGGAAGTTATATTCGATTTGATAGTGTTTATTAGGTATTGTAACTAATAGGTAGATTAATTGGATGCATAATTGCGAATATTAAAGGTATTTGAGATGTTTTCTTGATTTTTTCAATAAAATCAAGCATTTTAGAGATATTATGCATAAATGGATATATTTGCAAGTCCAGTGATGAGATATGACCTTCAATCAGCATATTAGATATTTTGTAGCTTATCAAGCCAAATAAAATTTTAAGAAAGATACTCTGTGTCACTTTAATGTGTGAAGGACAGTTTTCTTTTGCAAACAAAGCTGCGGAGTCACTTGCAAGATTCAAATCTTAAACCTCTTGATCCAAAGCCAAACGTGCTTACCACTGTGCTATCCAGTCTCTGACCATGCTTGAACTCGGGACAGTTTAATCGTAAACATAAACAAAAATTTTAGAACTGGAGCAATTTGTCCTTCCCTTTGCTCACATACCTTAATCATGTATGAGGAAATTGACTCTCAATAATGACTATATTTTTACTCTTTTGCGTACCCCTTCATTATCTCCACCATCCACTCCGTATCCACCAATGCCTTACCAATGATTCTTAAAAAACTGTATTCTTCACAACTTTCTGATTCTGAATGTGAGACAAGACAGCCCTAAAATAAGCACAATCAGTTTCAGAGATATGGATGTGAAAATGTCTAAATAGTGGTGAAGTTATGAAATTTTTTTTTAGATTTGATCACTGTTCTATCCTTAGTTATATAACAGGTACTCTTGCAGGCTTTATTACAACGTAGAGGTACATAGGTGTTGTAAATGCATTAAAATACCTTGATTATCCTCTGAGTCTAGCATGTAACTAGGTGGCGTGTCAACACATCAACTATGCTTCCTGATTGTGCTTTGAAGGTGAGACATTGCAATCATGAGCACATTCAGTTCCAGAACATCGGAAATATGCATGCAGGGTTGAATTTTGTCACACACTAATGAAGATATTTATAGTGATGAACTTTTAACCTGGGCAGTGTTCCTTTTCCTGATTCCAATTGTAAAGCAAAAAATACGACATTTGAATCAATATGGTCAAACAAATGTTCAAACCAATTTACTGAAAAGCATCTTACTCATTACAAAATAATGTCTTCAACTCAAAAGGGTATTCCAGATTTCAAATCTTAACAAACTGAGTTTTCTCAAAATTTAAAGAAATCAGTGTATGTAATGCAAATAATTGAGATTGGTGGAGAATACCAAATGACCAACCACTTTAAATTGTCCCATTGCTTTACTTTATCAATGGTGCCCCATTAACAAGAAATGTTAATTGAAAACTAGAAAAACAAGAAGACATATATAGTCATCAACATCCCCCGCCAGATTTATTCTTATTTTAAATTAAGTCAGAACCTTCTCCTAAATACTCGAGTGTATTTAAAAATATCATGACACCAAACTTCGGAAAAATATTTGCGCGGTTCTGATTTTCGAACTCCATCAAGGTATTGATACCTTGAAGGCACACATCAAATTTGATGATCCTATCTAAAATGGTTACTGAGAAAAATTGGCTCCTTTGAAGACACCTCGAACAGAGTCCCAAAAAAACGTAACAAGGGCAATAACTCCGGAAAAGATATTTACGCGGTTCTGATTTTCGAACTCCATCAAGGTATTGATACCCTGAAGGCACACATCAAATTTGATGATCCTATCTAAAATGGTTACTGAGAAAAATTGGCTTCTTTGAAGACACCTCGAACAGAGTCCCAAAAAAACGTAACAAGGGCAATAACTCGGGAAAAAATATTTGCGTGGTTCTGATTTTCGAACTCCATCAAAGTATTGATACCCTGAAGGCACACACAAAATTTGATAATCCTATCTTTAACGGGGTTCTGAGAAAAATTGGCTCCTTTAACTCGGACGCACGGACGCACGGAGCTCAAACCTATATCCTCCTTCCACTTCGTGGCGGGGGATAATAATCATATGTACATGTAACTGCCATTTGGGTATTACATGTGAGAGGGTTCTGATCCATATCATCATATATGTTATTTTTGGCGCATGAAATTTATGGAGAGTCATTAAGAAGGATTTCCATCATGAAGTTCATCAAGCCCTTCAAATAAACTGAACCTGACCTGAGCAAGGAAGTGTACGAGTACTGAGCTCTCTTATTGTAATCTCCCCATTAAGTTCCACAGACACAATACGTCCACAGTCTCTCTCTCTTTCTCAATGGCTTCCACTATTGGACACCGACTAATCACTATGCCAGTTCCATTCTGCCCGAAACTGTAGTCGTGTATCAAAATGTCAAAGGGTTAACCACATTGCCCTCGGCAACCATCAACATCTACAAATGTACTGTTATCCCAATTTGGATACAGATGGAATTGGGATTTTCGTCTTACTAACAAAACAACATAGGAGGAATGTTTTTATTCTGGAATCGTTCGGGATTAATAGTAAGTCTAGGTGAAAGGAGGAGATTTGGAGAAGCTTCTGGTGTATAAAGCTTTTATATGTAAGGGAATGAGTGGATGACTTTGTGGTTGATTATTTTATATATTTCACAATAGAAATCAATGTTTCAATGTAGATTCTTATACCACTTTCAAGCATACAAGGGATGATATAGTAAAAAGTTAATATCAGGAATGTACTAATAGATAAACTTCTAGTATACCCCTTAAACAGTCTACCAATTAGTATTTTTTTTCTTTTAAAATATCATTGTGGTTTCAGTTAATTAGCAAACACGTATCTATGTATGAACCAAGGGAAAGTCTATAACACATTTCAAACAAACAGAACATCATGAGCAAAACAGCCTTCTTTTGAAATTCCTCAAGAAAGCATTACCCTCAGTGATTGGCTAAATTCATCCTTAATGCATTCCGTAACTCTCCTGTGCCAGCTCGACGGTCTCCTGCTGTTGCACTTGATGATTGAATAAGACAGCTGGGGATTGCTACATATTTCATTTTGAGGGCAATGCAGGGAATGCATACATATATGCTCTTACCTCATTACTCATTTCTTCTGCATGAGAAGGACACACGAATCAATGTCTCATACAATGAACAAAGAAGTTGTCATCCATATATTTCTCTGCAGGGATTATTTATCCTCACTAGTCAAGGAGTCTGTATACAAAGTTACAGCTTTCAAGGCCTCATGCTTCTGGAGAAGAAGATGGAAATAGGTCTTTAGGGCGTGGCCCCTGTGGCCCCCCACAGGGTCACTAAAGGTACAATTTATAATTCTCACTAGCCAAGGAGTCTGTACACAAAGTTTTAGCTTTCTAGGCCTTATGGTTCTTGAGAGGAAGTCAAAATTCCACAAAGTTTATGGATGGACAGATGGACGGACGGACACTGGACGCCATGCCATATCCATGCCATAAGCCCATCGGGACTTACAGGCCAGACAAGCTAAAAATATATCTTTCTTAATTAATTCTCTATCATATCTGGTTAAGAAACCAACACCAAGTCATAACCTAGATTGGAATTGTTGAAGATATTGCCAAAAATACAATCTCGACAATATAGTTGAAAAAACAAAAGCAAGTAATTATCCAAGTTGGAATTGTTAATAATATTTCCAAAAATACAATCTTGACTACACTGCTGAAATAGATACAATCATAATTCATAATCACAGATAAATCAAAATTTTGGGTCTATAGATATACCAAACCTAATATCGATCAAACAAATCAATCCATACTCATCATAAATAATCACTGATAAGTTCAGAACCAAAACCCAGGGGATCAACATTGAACCACTGAAAACAATATCAAAACTATAGACAAAGTTACCCTTATCTATCATGACAGACCATTCTTCTGTAAGCCATCTGCAAATAATTGTCAAGAGATTGCTTCTGTATTGTCCTATTTACAAGCATAATACAAGTGATAAATCTTATCAGTCTATCTGTGCCTATTTCTGAAAACAAAGTTGTTTTTAACTCTTTATTAGCATATCTGTGACCTTGTCTGAGTTCTATTGTTACTCTGAATGCTGTTTCAGTCCAAATGTATGCATGGTTGAAGACATGATTTGTTCTATACATTTTGTATCAGTCAATTTGTGATGTTTGAGACATACATACCAATATATTGGTCATGTTCAAAGACATCGTTAAAAACTTGTATCAATCTGCCTATGTCCATTATTATTTTGATTCTTGAACTTATGAGCCAAAATTGGTCATGTTTGAAGACATGTTGTTGTCATGGATCCAACGTCCATGTATTTGTTCCACTCCAGCCATGGTAATTACCACTCAACACAAAGACAAGAAGCAACATGTAACTGATCAGTAAGTAAAATTGTGGGGCTCCAGTTTCATTGAGGAATCACTTTCACCAAGAATCAATGATGGATATTCTATACTCTAGATTACTTTGTCTTAGTTTACTTTGCTTGGATTTCTTAGTGTGTATGGCATAATTCATCAACTTCAAAATCACAAGTCTATCTGTTCACATATGTGTTAAGGTTGAAGACATACAGTTGTTTTGATGCCTATATCAGCCAATATTGGCAAGGTTTGAAGACCTACAGTTGTTCTAACTACCGTATCAGCTAATATTGGCCATGTTTGAAGACATGTTGTCCCAATGCCTATGTATTTGATTCTCATCAGCCATTGTAATTACCGTTCAACACAAAGACAAGAAGCAACATGTAATTGATCAGTAAGTAAATCTGTTGAGACTTCAGTTCCATTGAGGAATCACTTTCACCAAGAATCAATGATAGCTGTTCTATACTCTAATCTACTGTGTCTTAGTTTACTCTTCTTGAATTTCCAAGTACGTATGCCTTAACTCATCAACTTCAAAATCACAAGTCTATCTGTACATGTATGTGAAGTTGGAGACATGCAGTTGTTCTGATGCTTATATCAGCCAATATTGGCAATGTTTGAAGACAAACAGTTGTTCTAAATACTGTATCAGCTAATATAGGCAATGTTTGAAGGAATACAGTTGTTCTAACTACTGTATCAGTTAATATTGGCCACATATGAAGAAATACCGTTGTTCTGAATACTGTATCAGCTAATATTGGTCATGTTTGAAGACATGTTGTCATGGATGTAACGTCCATGTATTTGTTCCTCACCAGCCATGGTAATTACCTCTCAACACAAAGACAAGAAGCAACATGTAATTGATCAGTAAGTAAATTTGCTGGGACTTCAGCTCCATTGAGGAATCACTTTCACCAAGAATCAATATTAGCTGTTCTATACACTAATCTACTATGTCTTAGTTTACTCTTCTTTGATTTCCCAGTACGTATACATGTCATAATTCATCAACTTCAAAATCACAAGTCTATCTGTCTGTTCATATGTGTTAGGGTTGAAGACATGCAGTTGTTTTGAATCCTGTATCAGCCAATATTGGCAATATTTGAAACATTCAGTTGTTCTAAATACTGTATCAGCCAATATTGGCAATGTTTGAAGAAATACAGTTGTTCTAAATACTGTATCAGCTAATATTGGTCATGTTTGAAGACATGTTGTTGTCATGGATCCAATCGTTCATGTATTTGTTCCTCATCAGCCATGGTAATTACCGCTCAACACAAAGACAAGAAGCAACATGTAATTGATCAGTAAGTAAATTTGTTAAGACTTCAGCTCCATTGAGTAATCACTTGAACCAAGAATCAATGATAGCTGTTCTTTACACTAATCTACGTGTCTTAGTTTACTCAGTGGCCTTCTTGAATCTTTTACTTTGTAGCCCATCATTAATTAACTTCCAAGTCGTGTGGAAAGATAATTATTGTATTTAATTCTGTTGTAACTTTACATTGAGAAAAGAAGAGAGAAGAAAAAAGAGATCGAGATGTAGGATGAAATTCAGAGTTGTTTCATTAGCTCTAGATGAAAATTTCTTGAAATCACCTTGCCCTCATTAAAAATATTCGAGATAAATATATCCCCTATTGATGTATAAAAGATGATTGTTTGTCAGTTAACACTTTCCTGAAAAACATCTATACACAAATATTAAACAAGATGTGTTTGTGAAACACGAATGCCCCCGGATGCATCCTGCTCGCTGTGTCAAGGTCAAGGTCACAAGGTCAAATGTCATGGTGTCATCTGAAAGATCTCATCACATGGGATCCATATGTCAAGTATCAAAGACCTAGCTCTGACCAATCAAAAGTTATGACCAAGGTTAAAGTTTTTGTGGACAAACAGACAGACGGACGGACGGACCGACGGACGGACAGACGGACAGGTGAAAAACAATATACCCCCGGAATCTCCGATTCAGGGGCATACAAATTTGAACAACAAAAAGTTCAAAACATGTGGCCGTATGTTTTATCACAGAGTACATCTGAATTCGTTAATTGGATCGAGCAACTCTTGTGACTTCAATCTTCCTTAAATCTTTAACAAAATACAATGAAAAGAAAATTTCTCTAATATTAAAGAGACCCTTGAGTCCTAAAGATGCTAAATCCTCATGTCATTTAAAATAATTCATTTTAATTCTGAGAATTTATACCCAAATCTTAAAATAAAATTCAGACTAAAGAGCCAATAGATTCCCATTTGAACAATTAAGCTTTCACTTAAAGAAGAAAATAAAGAATCATAAAGTTGTTAATTGCTGTGTAAAAATAAGAAAGTGAAGAATCATAAAGTTGTTAATTGCAGTACAAATACAAGGAAGTGAAGTAACATAAAGTTGCTAATTGACGTGACAACCAACCAGACAACTCTGAGTACTTAATGGTTTTAACATGTTTTCACAGCGCTGTAAATAAACTTGAAAACTAGCCAGATCAAATTGTATAATCATGTCAATTTAACCTGTAACTAAAAGAAAAGCTTAAAAGCATCCATGCCATCACAAAGTTACATGGTGATGTCAGCTTGCATTATATAACTAAGACAAAACGACTAAGAATAAAAGGAAATTTTTTAAGAAGAATTTGAATTTTGGTTCACCTATACAAATTGGAGATACCTAGCTGTTAATCTGATGGATATTTCTTAAGTATATTTGATAAAATACTTAAGCTGTTTAATGATAAGCCAAAAAGTTTGAAATTTAAAAAAAACCCTTTTTTTAATAAAATCTGATTTGTTTTTCAAAAAAATTATGAAAGAATTATTGTATTGTTAAAGAATATAGGTATGAGTATAAGAATTAAGATGAAGAAAAAGATGAACAAGAAAATTATTTTATGAAATTGTCACAATGTTACAATTCTTAAATAAATCCAAGTATCACACAATGAAAATAAGATCCCGCCTTTAGGCCTATGAGACATAACGTTAAAACATCAAATTGATAGTAATCAATTTAATATTCTTTTAAAAATTCACAACAATACGTATATATATACACACATTTCATCAATTCCCACAGATACCAACATACACATGAACACATTCACCGATTTGCATGCACATTGTTTGATACGAGAAGCAACAGAGAGTTATCATTCATCTACTTTTTTTTCAAAACGATAACGAAAGAAACTACTTTGAGAGACATTTTAGAATTTTGAATGAGGATAATGAAGAAACATATATGGAAGACAACATCGCATATCATGAATAAAGAAGCTGTCATCCATATATGTTTTTTCATTATCATTATGATGATGAAAGAATTCCTGAATAAGTTTGTATATAGTATATATATATTTAATATATATAGTAAAAAGTGTTGATAAAAAACAACAGCACAAAATGTTTTCTCCTACATAATGTAGACAATTGTAATCATTCTCTCTGAACAGTAAATCGAAACACGAAGGAGAAAACGTTTTGTGCTGTTGTTTTTTATCAACATTTTTTACTATCAAGACTGTGCACTTAATTGAATTATCATAGATAATATGAGGAGTAACAGAGAGTAAAAGTACACAGCACCTCAGCACATCAAATCAGCTGACTCGACAAATTCAATCCATATCACGGTCACTGATCTATACATTCAACATCATGGGTCCAGGGAATCAATATCATATCTGAGCTGGGAAACCTCATACAGGGAATTACCAATTTGTAATCAATTTCGACTGACGGATGATTGGCGAGTGGAAACCGACACACATCCCGTGATTATTTTCATGGCTGTAAGGCTTTAGCCAACAAGCATATGTATGATCTGTATAAACAGTGCAGAAATGTCAACATATAACATGAAAAGGAATAGCTGTGAGATTTGTTATTACTTCTGTTATGAATCAGAATGAGAATGGAATTTGTCTCCGAAAATGGTACAAACATTGATTCTTAGTAAATTCTTATTCTTAGAAAAAGTAGAATCAATTATCATGATTATACATACCTAGATATGTAAACAGTGCAGAAACGTCAATATACAAATATGAAAAACAATAGCTGTGAGATTTGTTATTACTTCTGTTATGAATCAGGATGAGAATGGAATTTTGATTCCAAAAGTGGAACTGGATTGGAATAGGTTCTGAGTATTCTAATTCTTCTTCAAACAGGTAGAATCAATGATCTATATTATACATACCTAGATAAGGTGTTACTATGTATGTACTTTAAAACAACCAAACAATAAAAATCTTGCTTTATTGAACTATTAAAATTGTTAGTTCTAAATATCTTCATACCCTTTTAAAATCTTGCTAAAGATTTCAACCTCACGTAAAACAGAAATTGTCTTTCTTTGTTCAGTCAAGGCATACCATATAGCCGTCCATACATATACTTATAATTTTGGTCTTGTATATCACAAGAATGTTAAAAATAAATTTCAAATGATAAGCATTATGCAAACTTTTATCCAATTAGGATAAATACAATTAAATATCACCATAAATAGGATAATTATTGGCATAAACTAACCTCTGGGACGAAGTTAGCCCTTCTCTTCGTTCCTCGGAACGTACCTGTAGAAGTCTAGATTAAAAATATAGAGAAAAAACCTAAGTCATAATTACCATTAGTGGTATGCAGCTCCCTTCTTCTGGCTGGAGTTCTCTCCCTTGTCTGAGTGATGATGTGTCATATTCTCTTCTACACTTCCACACTGTGGATGTGCCTGTCAGAAGTCTGGATTTGTGCCTTCAATTCAAGCCTTCTAACAACTTTGAGATTCATTCTATGGTATGTGTTGCCGACATTGGGTCATTGTGTGACAATCGCATTCGTTTTTGTGTCTTTGAACTGTGTTTTTCTGTGAACTTGTGAAAATTTTGTGTGATCTTCGTAGTTTTTCCGCGAAGTTGTGACGTCATCATCATGTCTTCTCAGCGTAAATGTGTCTCATGTCAACATTACATGTCCGATAAAGACCCCCATTCATTGTGTGTTCTGTGTGATAAAGAACCTATATGTTCTCCTGACAATAGATGTCTTTTGTGTCGCGATCTTGACAACGATGTTTGGGAAAAACTTTGTGCTATGCGCCTCAAGAAATCCCGTAAAAACTCCATCAATCCTATCTCTCCTTCTCCCCAGAAAGATAATGCTTCTCAGATCACTCCCTCGGGGAATATTGCTAAACCTACGGATCAAACTTTAGATCTTACAGCTTTTTTGGCGTCTTTCAAGAAAGAGATAGTTTCCTCCTTTCAATCAAGTTTAAAGGATATGGATAAGAGAAATGATGAGAAATTTGCCAATCTAAAGAAAACTCTCTCCTACTCTTCTAAACCACGCTCAAGCACTTCTTCTAAGGTCGACTCTTCCCGGAAGAGTTCTGCCGATTCCGTTAACATTAAGTCCAAGTCGACTAAGCGGGCCGCCGATACCCGTGATACGAGTGTGACGGAGGGTGATACGGTCAAAAGGCAGTGTTTACCGGGTACGGGCCTGCCTTCTGACGGCCGTGGGGGCCATGTTGAAGTTTCCCTAAACCAGTCTGGCGGCTTGACCACAGAGCTGGAGGGGACTCGCAATGTTGACACCGTCAACCCGCTCTGTATCCCTCCGGGGACGGTTCGGGCCGGGTCACATGTGAGTGACGGCAAGCCCGTCGACGGTACGGCTTCGGTAACTGGCACGGTCCAGGACACCGTTAGCACGGCCGACACGTGTGACTCGCGCCCCGGCTTGCTATTGACAAGGCAGCGCACGGACGGCACGGACTCGACCGCGGATATGGGTCACGGCTCTAGTAACAAGGTCGCCGATCAACAAAAGGGCACGCTTGATTATATCGATGTTCATAACCCGCCGTTTATACCGGTGATTACGGATCCCGTCACGGAGGATAAGCAACCCGTGGACGTTAAATTACACTCTCATGAAGGACTTGCCATTATTCCACCGGCCGATATTACGGACATCCCCGACTTAACGCCGTCATGGTCCTTTGTTGACAAGATTGCCTTACTGCATAAACTGAAACCTTGCACTGTTCCATCTTCACTTGATGATGAACTTGACCGTACCTTACCGGATGAACTAGGTTCTACGGGCGTACTTCCTCCTAAACGGCTACCCAAAAGATCGTTGCCTCACTCTACTGTTGTTAAGACCGGCTTACAAGTCGTAAATGCTAACTTGGCCAGAGCTAAAGATACGGGTTCCCTGCCTAAGTTTCCCGTTAAGCAATCATATCTTATCCATGATAGAGCACTCCCAGCCGCAGCTCCCGATGTGGACAAGGATTTCGCCCGTCTTGACACCCGTCAGAATCAGCGTTTTCTTGGAGATAGACTCTCGATCTCTCGCAAGGATATCAAGGAATTAGACTCGGCTGCTCGCAACTCCGTGGATATCTTATCTTACATAAACTGGTTTGCTGCAGGAGTTAGGCAGCTTTTACCTCCAACTTTCCAGGATTATACCGGAATCAAACCTTCCACTTTGACGGTCATGAGCGCCGAAGAGGTCGCCTTAGCCCACTCTTTCCTGGATGTGATCTACCAAGCCGCAGGGGATGCCACTTTAGCCCAACTCTCTTCAGTCGCTCGTTTTACTGCCTTGGAAAGATCCCGTCTCTTAGGTACTGTTAAGAACTTACCTGCCGACGCTAAAGAGGACTTGTTCCAACAACCTCTGAACACTGACTCCATGTTCAACGGCCAGTGCGCTCAAGCTCTAGCTTCCCAGGAGGCTCAGACCAGCCGGTCACTTAACCAGCAACTCGCCTCTGCTCTCCTTCAACAGTCAAGGAATCAACGTGGTAACCCTCGTGGCAAGAGAGGGTTCGCTCCGTCTACCCCCCGACCCCCCCTCCACCGCTCAGCCTTCGACCGGGCCTCCAAGCCTTACAATCGTCCTCCTCCCTCTTCCTCTCAGTCTCAACCTCCCAGGGAGTTCCATCAACAACCTCCGAAATCCAATTTTCGTGGCAGAGGAAGTCGTGGTTCCAAACCCTCCTATCGCCGTTGACTCTACTCTCAACACTCACGTTTTGTCAAACCCTTACGAACCGGAAACGCCCACGGACACTCTCTTGAATTTCGACTTCGATACGCCAGTCGTCACCTCTCCAGTAGGGGGGCGATTGCAACGGTACACCAGGAATTGGAACCAGATCACTCAGGATTCGTGGATTCGATCCGTGATCTCCGAAGGTTATCAACTCCAGTTTCAGACGCGCCCGCCCCTAGCCATCCATCCGCAGGGAAGAAGATACGTCTTACAAGGGAAGCGTCTGTCAGCTGCTCTACTGGCAATAGAGCAGCTGTTGCTGAAGGAGGCTGTCGTAGAACTCTCTCCACAGGATACATCCAAGGGATTCTACTCCCCAGTTTTTCTAGTCCCCAAGAGGGACACAGAGGAGATGCGCATGATAATAGATCTAAAGATTCTCAACAAGAACTTTCTATCTCCTCCTCCAAGATTCACCATGGAATCTCTGAAGAATGTACGCAAGCTAGTACAGTTGGGAAGCAAGTTTGTGAGTATGGACTTAAAGGATGCCTACCTCCACATACCTATTCACCCTTTATCTCAGAGATACCTCAGGTTCGCCGTCAACGGCCGCAAGTTCCAATTTCGCGTCCTCCCCTTCGGCGTATCCATCGCTCCGTGGTTGTTCACGATGATCATGAAACCGTTACTTCTCTTTCTACATCTCAGAGGGATTGCCATTCACGGTTACCTGGACGACTTTTTAGCGAGACATCTGTCGACATCGATGCTAATCAGACACATCAGATTTGCGATTCATGTCTTCTCTCATCTCGGATGGTTAGTCCACCCAGACAAGTCCGAGCTTACTCCTACCCCCAGGATCAAGTTTCTGGGAGCTATCCTCGACGCAGACAAGGGTTATATCTTCCCTCTCCAGGACCGTTGGCTAGTGACACGGACTTTAATCCTCTCTCTCTTGACCACGCGATCGGCCACTCTAAGGAAATGGATGTCGCTCCTAGGATTCCTCACCTCCATTCAGGCCTTTACGTTTCGGGGTCGTTTAAACCTAAGACACACACAGACATGGATAAACGACAACAGGAGTTTGCATCTCGATCTAGCCATAACCTGCCCCCCTCATGTATGTCAAGAACTCACATGGTGGACTCAGGAGTCCAATGTACTCTCGGGAACAAGGTTCACGGATCCCCAACCGCAATTTACCATCTTCACAGATGCATCGCAGGAGGGCTGGGGTGCCCACATGGACGATTTGGAGACATCGGGCATATGGACGCAACAGGAAGTGGGACTTCACATCAACCTGTTAGAGTTACTCGCAGTAATCAGAGCCTTCAGTACGTGGTGGAGGAGACTGTACAAAGCCAGCGTCATGATCGCGTCGGACAACGCGACGGTGGTCTCTTATATCAACAAGCAAGGCGGCACCAGATCCCAGAGCTTGATGACCTTAACTCGTCGTCTGTTCTCTCTAACAGACCAGTTCAAAGTGATCCTCAGGGCAAGACACATTCCCGGGAGACTGAATGTGAGAGCCGACACTCTGTCGAGAAGGAATCAAGTAATCCAAACGGAATGGACACTGAACAAGGAAGCCTTCCAGCTAATTTCAGACAGATGGGAGACCCCGAGCATCGATCTGTTCGCGACAAGTCGGAATCATCAACTCCCTACGTACATCAGTCCCATACCGGATCCCCTTGCCTGGGCAGTGGACGCCCTCTCCACCTCTTGGGACGGCATGGTAGCCTATGCGTTCCCCCCAATCAAGATCATTCCAGACGTATTAGCAAGGATTGCGTCACAGGACTGCCTAGTTTATCTAGTCGCCCCAGCTTGGCCCACGAGGCCGTGGTTCCCCAATCTGTTGGACTTATTGACGGACTTCCCTCTCAATCTACCACTCTGGGAGAACCTGCTATTTCAGCCGCACTCTCTAAGGAATCACGGGAATCTATCAACACTCAACCTTCACGTGTGGAGATTATCGTCCAATCCCTCAAGGCACAAGGTTTCGGGGGAGAGTCTTCGGAAGCTATTGTCAAGTCTGTCAGACCATCCACAGCAAGGCTCTACGACGCTAAGTGGCGAATCTTCACAGAGTGGAGACGACAACGAGACTTGTTAGATTCTGAGATTACGATTCCCATGATCGCGGATTTCCTTCTACACCTAAGGAATGTGAGAAAACTGAAACATGGCACTATAGAGGGTTACAGGTCTGCGATAGCCTCAGTATGTGACATTCAAGGAATTTCTGTTGGGCCAGACAAGTCATTACACAGGATGATTAGGTCGTTTCAGATAAAGGATATCACCACTCCCTCAGTGTTCCCTAAGTGGGATCTATGCATTGTGCTCCAATCTTTGATGAAAGGTCCGTATGAACCCCTGAGTTCTGCTCCCCTCAAGTTTTTATCTTTTAAAACAGCTTTTCTACTGGCTTTCGCCTCAGCCGCACGTGTCTCTGAACTCCATGCTATCGACAATTCCTCCATAAGATTTGCTAGTGACAAGTCGGAAGTATCTTGCCGTGCTTTACCAGAATTTTTAGCTAAGAACCAGGCTTCAGCTGAAGGACCACTAGGTACGAGAACGTATAGAATACCAGCTCTACCTATCTCTACTTCGCGCTCTAACAAGGAAAGGTTACTCTGCCCAGTCAGATGTTTGAGGTGGTATCTCCAGAGAACAGCTCCTTTTCGAAGAAACAGGAGAAGGTTGTTTTTATCATGTAAGACAGCAATGGATACGGAGATTTCAAAGAACACTATATCCTCATGGCTTAGGAAGACTATCGTGTATGCCTATCAGATCATAGACCAAGATACGGTGAATATCAAGTTTTCTCCGCATGAGATTAGAGCGCTATCTTCCTCACTATCAGCTTGGAAATCAGTTTCTATCCAACAACTCGTAGCCACTTGCCAATGGAAAGGATCCAATACGTTCATATCTTCATACCTGCGGGATATAACACCTTCTCTATCAGGAATCAGCGAGTTGGGCCCACTAGTGGCGGCTCAGCGCGTAACTCAAGGATAGGAAAAAGAGAGGGGGGGGGTCGGGGTCGTCGGGAGGATATTCGACGCCCGATCTCCAAAGTACTACTTGACTCCATTTAAGGTGAGGTTTGACTGTGACTGAAGTTTGGTGATGGTTGCAGCGTGTTTCTAGGAACGGGGGTGTGGTAACACTTGTTGTGGACCGGTATATCCACCAAACTCCGACACTTGTTCTAACACTTATTCTAACACTTATCCGAATATGACGTATGGATAAATAGACCGGAAGTGACGTCATAATAAACCGGAAGTGACGTCATAATGACGTCAGAACCGGAAGTGACGTCATAGGTAGTTTAAGAGATTTAAGTAATTTCGGAATATTTGAAGGTTTTAAGGAATTACGTCATATCCGGACCGGAAAGAACCTAACATAATTACCTAATGGTATGCACTCACAATAACATGAATTACTCAGGTGAAAGTGATAATAAACGATGTTTAGCATGAGGTCAGTTCTTGGTTGTTTGTGTTATTCTTACAAGAATTATATTTAACCTAAGATCCTGACTATTGAGAGTAATGTAACTAAAGTTGTTTCTAGTTATTGGCATATTAAAGTAAAGGGACATCGCCTGGATCCCTCCTCCGTTATGTGTAATTCGGGCTAACTTCGTCCCAGAGGTTAGTTTATGCCAATAATTAGGAACAATTACATGTATTGTTAGTAATTATTAGTAAACTCACCTCTGGGACGAACAATGTATCCCACCCAGAGTTTACATATCTCTAATTCCTCCCCGCATGTGTTCCAGGTGATGTGGTTTTTGATGTTGAACGTGCAGTACGAGAATATGTCACATCATCACTCAGACAAGGGAGAGAACTCCAGCCAGAAGAAGGGAGCTGCATACCACTAATGGTAATTATGACTTAGGTTTTTTCTCTATATTTTTAATCTAGACTTCTACAGGTACGTTCCGAGGAACGAAGAGAAGGGCTAACTTCGTCCCAGAGGTGAGTTTACTAATAATTACTAACAATACATGTAATTGTTCCTATTGGCGACATGAACATTGACAATTTCAGAAAAAGAACATTTAACTGATGGAAATAAGTGATAAGTGCGTCATTGGCAAGAATCTTCGCTAATTGAGGGTTTCTAAGACTTAGGGTCTAGACGATCTTCAGATCTTGCAGGCAGAAGCCATGACACCTTTAAGTAAGCATCTTTATCATGATTATAATTTCTATCCTTATCACTATCATCGGCAAGCCTCGGATATTTGTTACTTTTATCAACTCGTGTTGATACATTTGACATCAGAAGACACTTGGGTGAGATTCTCCATGTCTTTAGCAGGATAACGTAAAAATAATCATCATAATTATAAGTGGCATATCTTGAATATCAATTGATGTATAAAATTATATTTTAATCTTTGAGGACAGTTTTCAGGTTTAAGATAGCGACTAGTAAGCTCTTCACAATTAATCAATATGTTGTGCATACCTATACTGTATAAATCTTTTTTTAAAAAGGTATTTGAGAGAAGTTATCCCAAGAAAACAATACTTTCCCTGGATGGTAAAATAGGAGAAAGAAAATAAAATTACGATTTTTATATTATGTGTGAAATCCTAATATTTTGGCATGACTTGAACTTTCTGAAATGAAAAGAGACAAGATGAAAAACAAGATAATTGTCAAAGAGCTTAAGATGTATAACGTCTATTTTACAAATCCTTATGTTGAATGCCATTTCAAAAGTAATTAAGCCAAGTAAGTCAATCAATAAAATAAATCATCAAAATTGAATTTTCTGAGACCAGAGACAAGTTCAGAGGCAAAGAGAGGAGATATTTTAGTCAATGATGTGTATGCTTCGGATATACTCTCTTTAATCAAAAGGTGGTCCCTGTTCTTTATGGAAAGACAAGATGGTTGCTAAGAGGTGTGAGATGGTTATCAGTTCTCGACGACATCATCGGACCAATACTTTAACTTTTTCGAAGCGAGAGATATCTAATGAGAGGAAGGAGTCAGTGATGCCAGCTCACTCTTTAGACATCAGAAGACCATTCATGTCTAGATTGTTAGTGAGATGGTAATTTGTTATCAAGACATCATCCAACTAATACTTGAAATTTCTAGAAGCGAGAGATATCTAAATGAGAGGAAGGAGTCAGTGATGTCCATGTGATTCAAATCCACTGTTGAGACATCACAAGACCATTCCTGTCTATTGATGCAAAGAGAAACAAGATGGATGCCATCAGGTGTAAAATGGTTAATTCTCCTTAAGACATGGTACCAGACCAATGCACTGAATTTTTCTAGAAGCAAGAGATATCTAAATGAGAGTTAGGAGTCGCTAAAGTGTGTGTTGTCAATCCACTCTTGAGACAACACATGATCATCTCTGTATATTTATTGAGAGAAAAGTTGTAAGTATTGAAGAGTGAGATGGTAATGGGTTATAAAGACGTCATCAGACCAATACTTTCTAGAAGCGAATATATCTAAATGAGAAGTAGGAGTCAGTGAGTTGCATATTCAAATCCACTCTTGAGACATCACAAGACCATTCCTGTCTACTGGTGCAAAGAGAAACAAGATGGATGCCATCAGGTGTGAAATGGTTATCTCTCCTCAAGACAAATGCACTGAATGTTTCTAGTAGTGAGAGATATCTAAACGAGAGGTAGGAGTCAGTGAGGGCCATATTCAAATCCACTATTGAGACATCAAAAGACAATTTCCGTCTACTGGTGCAAAGAGAAACAAGATGGATGCCATCAGGTGTGAAATGGTTATCTCTCCTCAAGACAAATGCACTGAATTTTTCTAGAAGCGAGAACTATCTAAACGAGAGGTAGGAGTCAGTGAGGTGTGTGATGTCAACATCACAACATCATGTATATTAATGAAGAGAAAAGTTGTAAGTTATGAAGAGTGAAATGGTTATCTCTCCTTGAGACATCAGACCAATACTTTAACTTTTTAAAGAGAGAGATATCTAAATGAGAGGAAGGAGTAAGTGATGCCAGACCACTCTTAAGACATCAAAAGACTATTCCTGTCTATTGATGCAAAGAGAAACAAGATGGATGCCATTGGGTTTGAAATGGTAAACTATAGCACTCCTCAAGACACCAGACCAAAGCACTGAATATTCAAACAAGTAAAGAAGCGAGCAAAGCTCACATACCCCCGCTCCCCACTTTGTTAAAAAAAATTCAAATAGTAAAACTGATTAATATTGGTTAAAGTTGTATGATAGTTGAGAATACAGTATCTAATTGTGTAAGTCTTCTTGCCACTGAAACCCAAATACCAAATTCATTAATAGGTTTTACAATTAAAAAGGTACATCTAGGAATAATGGTTGATTTCTGTTTAAAATTTGAGGTAGTTATCATGAATATTCCACGAGATGTAGTGAGGACAAAATTATTTTTGTTGTGTCAAATTTGGTGAAGCTGAGATGAATATTTCAAGAAATATGTTCAGGACAAAGTAATTTATCATTGAATCACCTTTTAGTCATATATCCATGAAAAACGCAAACAAAAAAAATAATTTGTTGGTCTAACCTTAAAAAGGCACATCTAGGGATCATGGTTGATAAGTGTATGAAGTTTGGTGAAGCTAGCATGAAAAGTGTAGGATGATATGGTCTCAACAAAGGACTTGGTCATAAGGTTACTGTTTGAGTCATGTTTCCATGGAAACCTAAAAAAAAAAAGATAATTTGTTGGCCCAATCTGGGGATCACGGTTGATAATTGTATGAAGTTTGGTGAAGCTAGCATGTATAGTTTAGGAGATATGCTCCGGACAAAGGACTTGGTCATGAAGTCACTGTTTTAGTCATGTTTCCATGGAAACCGCAAAAAATAAAAATAATTTGTTGGTCTAACCCTCAAAAGGCACATCTAGGGATCATGGTTGATAAGTGTATGAAGTTTGGTGAAGCTAGCACGTATAGTTTGGGAGATATGCTCCGGACAAACTTTTGTGACGGACGGACAGACGGACGGACGGACGGACGGACGGACGGACGGATGGACAGACGGACGGACGGACAGAATGAGCGCTATATACCCCCGCTTACGCTGTAAGGCGGGGGTAGAAAAAGTGGAAGTTAATAAATAACTGTTTTAATTCAATCTGGGTGTGTTAAGCAGTCATAAATTGAGTGTCTGTGTTCCTCTATGGAGAGAAAAACAAGATTGGGCGACAGGGTGTGAAATTTTTAATTGTCCTAAAGACATCGACAACAGACCAATGTGCTGAAATTTTCTCAGAAGAGAAAGATATGTAAATGAGGGTGTAAGGTGTGTTACACAATCATAAAAGGACAGACTGCGACACTCTTTGGAGTGGCAAACAAGATAAAAGCTACTTGGTGTGAAATCTTAATCTGTCCTAAAGACATCAAACCAATGTGTTGAAATGTTCTCAGAAGAGAAAGATATGTTCATGAGAGATAAAGTCAATCTGGTATGCACACTTCATTGCAACCATTTTGTTTCTATCTCCACAAAAGGACATAGACCATCTTCTGATGGCTAGAAAATGGATTGGCATCACTTGCAACCTGTTGACTCCTACCTCTCAGTTTGATATCCTTCCAAGCAATTTCTGTGGATTGGTCTGATGTCTTGAGGAGAGATAACTACTTCACACTTCATAGCGTCCATCTAGTTTATATTTCTATAAAAGGACATGGACCATCTTATGATGGCTAGAGGAAGGATTAGCATCACTTGTTGTCTCCTACCTCTCATTTGATATCTTTCTGAGAGATATATATGTCTTGAGGAGAGATAACCATTTAACACTTCATAGCGTCCATCTTGTTTCTTTCCACAAAAGGACATGGACCATCTTATAATAGCTAGAAGATGGATTAATTGGCATCATTTGCACTCTGTTGACTCCTACCTCTCATTTTGACATCTTTCGGAGAAAATTTTGTGGATTGGTCTGCGGAGAGATAACTATTTAACACTGCAAGCATCGATCTTGTTTCCTTCCACAAAGGACATGGATCACCTTATGATGGTTAGAGAATAGATTTGAATCATTTGAACCCTGTTGACTCGATCCTACTTCTCATTTTGATATCCTTCTGATAAAATTTAGTGGATTGGTCTGATGAGAGAATCAATTCATTATTTCTTGAGAGTGGATATTATGTATTCACAGTCCATTGACTTCAACTAGCTTCCCTTTTGACCCTGAACATCTCTCTCCTATCAGTATAGAAAAATCAATGCATTGGTCTGATAACATCTTGAAGAGAGACAACTATTTAACACTTCATTGCATCCATCTTGTTTCTTTCCATAAAAGATAGGAATCATTTTGTAACGTCTTGAGAATGGATATTATGTATACACACTTCATTTACTATAACAACTTCTTTTGGCCCTTAACATGTCTCTCTTGTTACTCTCTTCATAAAAGGACAAGGACCATCTTGTTGTATCTAACACATTGGTTTGATGTCTGTAGGACAGAATAAGATTTCACACCCAGTAGCTTTTATCTTGTTTTCCACTCCAAAGAGTGTCGCAGTCTGTCCTTTTATGATTGTGTAACATACCTTACACCCTCATTTACATATCTTTCTCTTCTGAGAAAATTTCAGCACATTGGTCTGATGTCGATGTCTTTAGGACAATTAAAGATATCACACCCTGTCGCCCAATCTTGTTTTTGACAAATAGAGGAACACAGACACTTACACAGATAACATTGGATGGTCATAGGTCTGCGAAAGGTCGGCTGACCAGACTTGCTACTACATCTTGCTAGACTCAATATGGGGAGTAAAGTGATTATTATTGACGCTAAGCTTACCTAGACTACATCAAACCAATGCATTGAATTTCCTGAGATGATAGACAAGATTAAAGGTGCAGTAGCTCGTTTTTATGGGGAATATAAGGTGATGTCAGGAAAATGAAAATTAATGGTTCCATTTGAAAGACAATGTATTTAAACTAAATGAAGCAGTAATAATTCAAATATATATATAACTTAAAGTTTAGCCAAAATAGTTTACACAAAATGAATTAAAGGTGTTCACACAAAATGGCTGCCAATGGATTTTATGAGAATCTCCATACTTTTGTCCTCTGACTATGGATGATTGGCTTGTGTAATGTGATTTTTGACACTTCAAATTAATATATTTAGCATTAACTTACAATTATCAGTGAAATATTCAAAATATAACATTATCAAAAAACGTCCTACTGCCCCTTTAAGGCCACTAGGACAAGTTGGAGACAATGAAGTGTGTAATGCCGATCCATTGGGAACCATCACAGAACCAACCTCGGAGCTGGTGTCAAATTTGCTAATCGGAAATTTACATGATCACTAGCCAAAGGCAAAACATATACAACTTTCATCAGCCATTCAAGACTTGGCAATATTACACTGCATTGCATCTTATCTTTTGCCTATATCATTAAATTATTCCAGTGTGGTGGTTTTGGTGCTGAAAAATGAAGACAAATTAATGATCTGACCTTTTTCGACAGAAAAAAATAACCAAGCAAAGAGATTCCAAATCTGAATGTCAGTACAAATATTCACTCACTGAAAGCCTTCCTCTTTGGTTTGTTGAATTGCCGTGATGGCAGTTGGATGGGTTTTTTTTTCAAAAAGTGTTGGGAAAAAGTTGTAGGATTCTACTAAAAGCAGCTTTGAAATGTTAGCATCTGACTTAAAGTTAGAGTTATTCATGCTTAAACAAATGAAAACAGACATATCTGCAAGGATTTTGTGATATTTTTTTCAGTCACTAACAATTCAAAGATTTAAGCGTTGAACTGAAATGTTTCCAACGTTATAAATAATTTTATCATGACTTTTGGTCAAATCAATTTAGGAACAGCTACCGGTAGTTGAGTGTAATTGAGATTTGTCAAAATTTCAATAATGATTTGTTTGTAAATATTTACTCATTAAAACTGATGGCTGATCTTTTCACTTAAATTTCACATGTTTTCACAGAAAGTCACATGATTATCACAAACATTTTGGAAAAATATCATATCATAAGGCTACAACAACTTCATTATATATATATATAAAGTGTCATATATTCCAAATTCCATCAGAAGGAGAGATCTAATTGAAATCAATATTATCATTATCATCATCATCACTATCACCACAAACAATGATAAATAAAGTTATAGTTTCTATATAATAAACAGCATAACAAGGAGACATGGAGGGTTGAGATTGTCTGCCACCAACCAAAATTTACTTCCTGACTTTGTGGACATCTCATATCCGGAACCCTCCCACCTTAATTACAAGGTCATGTTGTCAGATAATTGAGTGTCAAACTCCATGACATGTTGATTAGATCAAAGCCATGAGAGATTTCTCTCCTACATTGTAGCCATGGCTCAATTTAGGAATCAAACCATGTGACCTACGAATTTGATATGGTTTTTTTTCAATTATTTCCAATTGCTCATCTTTTAAATAAAGTTTCAGGTCTCTAGGAGCATTTTGTTAAGGTCACTGGAAATTTTTTGATTTTTGATTCGAACTGGACCTTTAAAGCTGGGCCAAATTGGCTCAAAAGCTTCGCCTCTCAATTCCAGGACATTTAAGGACCATGCAGTCGTCTGTTGTAAAGTATAACGTACCCCATATTGGATTCGACTTTGAATAAAATTATTGAAAAAGGACCAGGTTTTAAAAAAAAATGTAATCCTAGCTTCAATATTTGTGCATGGAACAAAGATCATTTTCATTATGTACAAACATCTATTAGCATGAAAATTTCCTGAATTGTGAGTGAGTGCAGAGACAGTATTTCACCCATTAGCGGCATCAAATAGCATTCACATTCCTGGGAAAATCTATTTCTCTTTGACAAAATCCAAAGAATGATAACATAATCTTGATATTGTGAAGTCACAGTATTTTCAATTAATGTAACACATCAGATTTTCAATTCACAAGTCGCTTCAAGACATTTATTAGTGTCTGCTTAAGCGTGAAGAAAGTTTTCACCTCAGTGATTAAACTCTGCAATCTGGAACAGGTAAAGAAATTAATCGTCAATCTTCATGTTCAAATTTGTCATTGGAAGCAATCAGACTTGAAAAATCATCAAATCAATTTGGTGAAATGAAATTAAGTTCCCTGGAAATTTGAATTGGAATCATAAGTAGCATGAAAGATTACGCTTTTACGGAACTAAATTAATTATCAAAGTTGAGTTTGCACGATGTTATAAATTGCCTTCATGTTATGGAAATTGGTTTCAAAAGTGCAATATACAACTTAATAATTCAAGCATTAATGAAATAAAAGTATACCAAATATTCACTCTTTTGGTTTACTCTTGTCTATATTTTCACAAGCAAAGGTAATGTTTTGATGTTTTGAGCTTTAAGGACTGGCAATTCCTATAAAAATTCCTTTCAAAAATTCTTCACAAATTATACAAAATGAATTTATGTCATTGAAATCATTTCAATTCATTCATAACCACTGAAATATGACCTTAATCCCAATATCATCCACTCAATTTGTTAAAACCTATATATATATCAAAATTCATTCTTTTGGTTTACAAGCAAAGTAATGTTTCTATCTTTTGATGTTTTGAGCTTGATGGACTGGCGATCGATGCCTTTAAAAATCATTTTCGAAAATTCTTCACAAATTATACAAAATGCATTCATGCCATTGAAATTTATTATCATCATTACAACTGAAATATGACATCAATTCCAATATCATCCACTCAATTTGTTAAAACCTCTATATATCAAAACAGATGAACTGCCAGAACACAGCCCTAACAAACACCACTCTCAATCTCCCCTGACATCAAAGTCTCGTGACCTTCTACTTGGTCGCCTCTGGGATAGATAAGTGATATTTCATTGAAATAACTGACACATTGTTTACACTGCAAATGGTTGGCCACATCTCCTATCAACAACATGGGCAGGCAAACAGATCCTCTCAACAAAAGCAGGCATATAGGTGAAGGCCAAGGATTTATTGACAGATTCACATTAGACCCTGATTAGAGAAGTGCATCAATGAACTGTCTATCAAACCAGATTGGAATGGTACTCTATCGACCGAAGTCTAACTTGGCGCTGACAATTGGAACCGCTCTGTGAATAGATAAATATTGGCATTCTCACTGCAACTGCTCTGAGAATTGATCTGTTGACCAATATACATACCTACAGTGATTTCAGCTAATGGAATGTATATATAATCCTTGAAGAGATCTCCTTGGTAAATATACTCATAAGAGTCAATCTGGCATCTTAGGAGATGAATCTGGTCTAGCATTAGTGAAATGACAAGCTTAAGTGTAGAGTGAGGAAAATTCTTTAGAGCATGATAAATATTCTGACATAATTTCTGGAAGGCTGGACAAAAGAACATGTTGGCAAATGGAAGCGATGAATTCTTGCTTACGATGAAGATTTAATGCTCGAATTAATTTCTATTACAGCTATTACTTAATGACCACACTGGGAGAGTTTTGCTGGAGCAGCTCTCCATGAAATTAAGTTAAATAGTTTGAAGATTTCTCCAGATCTTGCTTTAAAGACTCCCTGGCTTGTGGAGCTCTCCAGTAAAGAAATTGCTTGAATTCTCTGATACAGTTATTGCTTAAAGTCATTTAAATAGAGTCTATGGCTCAGAAAAACTCTGAAGTACAGCTGTTGAATAAGGAATTCTCCATTAAAAGTTTTTGCTTGAGGGACTTTAAAGTAGAATAATTTCTATTGGAACCCTCAACTAGCTTGATGAACCCCAATAAAACAACTGCTTGAAAACATTTTAAAAAGTTATTGTTTGAAGAAGTCTCTCGTAGATATATTGCTTGGAGAACTCTCGAGTTGAATTGTTGCCTTAATCATCTTCAATACATGTTTCTAGAAGATCTCCAATAGACTTTTGCTTTGAAAATGTTTTAAGAAGAGTTATTGCTGTAAAAGGTAAGGTATTAACTGAAAATTCTTCAGTAGAATTATTCTTTGGATACCTGCCTTTAGAGTTCCTGCATGAAGAATACTCCAGTAGACATATAGCTTAAAAATAATCCAAAAGAATATTTATCATAGAGCTATTATGAAAAACCTCTCCAGTATTTATGGAATAAGATCTTATTCAGAGTCTAAACCCTGTCCAAAAAAGTAAGCACCAAGAATTTTTGCCAAATAATTTTTTTCTGAACAATTTGACAGAGTAATTGTTTAAAAACAATTCAAGTGGAATTCATATCAAAAGTACTCACTGAAAACTGCTTAGAGACTAACAAAAATTATAAGAGTACTCTCCTCTGAAATGGTTGAATTAATTTACAAGCTTGTCAAAGCTTCTTGTGCCAATTAAGAATTTTCTTTCATTCCTGTCTAAAGCAGCTATTTATTGCATCGGAGACATTTTCCTATAATGCCATCTCTTACATTCACGGTTAAAGGGACCATTCGAGCGGAGTACGTATTTTTTGTGAAAACGAAATTGAGGAGGACTTTCCTGTTTACAATTATATATGATATTTATATGATAATTTCAAACTTAATTTCATATATGTTTGTGAGTTAAGCATATTAGTTGTTAAAGATTTGACAATTTAACAAAAAATCAAGTAAATCGCTCAAAAAATAAAAACATCGTGAAATGAAGCCATGCATGCAATCATCGAAGCTACGATTGTGGAATGCATTACTACGACAAAATGCTGTCGCAACTGATAACTGTTATTATGAATTATTTGTAAATATGCTCCTCTTCTATCAATCAAGTAGTTATTACTTAATTTTGTTAATGAATAAGCATATTACAGCACATGTTGTTTCTCGCTATGCTAACCTTTCAAAATGGCGGACGAAAGCTGCTCGAGTATTGCCTTTAATCTATTCAAACACAATTTGTCATGGTGAGGGTTTGACAGTTCTCTTATCTGAAGCTAACAACTTGCAGAATGTACATAAACTTCTCCGCTCTCTCTAAATGTTTCTGACAGAGGGTACACAGTAGCTTGATAGACGTTGGCAGATAAAGTGAGGCACCACTTAGTAAGTATGATAAAGATTGTTCAGAACTAAGTTTCATTTAGCTTATCCTGTTTTCCACTTTGGAAAGATCCCAAGGGTCAAAGAGTAGGACAAGGTGATTTGCCATGTATGTACAAAACGTATTCAATATTAAGTCATTATTGAAGCTTAGAGATTGTTTAAAGAATGCTTATTTTGTGAGTAAGTTACTGTTTAGAACTACTTGGACCATATTGCAGCCATTGATGCTATCAAAAGATATTGTGCCAATTAAAGAGGCAGTAGCACATTTTCTTTAAATTTTATATTTTCAAACTTTCTCACTGATAACCCCTGCAAAAAAAAAGAGATTGTTTGAAGAATGCTTGTTATATTAAAGGTGATGAGCAGACACTTTAATTACCAAATGAGCTACATTCCTAAAATAGTTAAAAAGTAATTTTCAAGTCAATCATCCTTTTCTTACAAAATAGTTACTTAGTAACAAGCAATAGAATGAAATAGCTTCTTGGCAATGCAGCTCATGAACTTTCTTTCCCAATTTCATCTTCAAAGAAGTTAAACAGCACTTACATTTATTCTTATCAGGTACCTTTCCTTTAAAAAAAAGAAACTTTCCCTTCAAAAATATTTTTTAAACTACGAGCAACTAACTGAATACCTAGGTTAGCTTTGCAGAACATTAACTTTTTATTTACAAAATGAATGAAATGAGAAAAAAACCAGTACAATTATTCCAATGACTTACTCTTCTTAAAAAAATGTAAGAAGAATTGGAATGGAAAAGTGTGCGGAGTTGGAGATATTTACCAATTCCTAACAGCCACTAAGATTCTCCAACAGCCTGAAGTTAATAGTTCTAATGTTCTGTGTACGTCAGCTAATTCACAGTAAACTGGATATTGCAACTGACTCGAGGCAACTTTTCACTAAGCCTGATAATTCAATCTGCCATAGAAGCAGTCTAATCATAAACCTACGGCAATTTGTTAGGATTAAAATCGTAAAGAAAGCCAAACATCTTTGGTTATTGAAATAAATAATTTTGAAGTAAAAAGATAATAAACTGTTATTACAAATTATTGGTGTTAAGAAGATCAATTCTTTAATTGTATACTTTATCATTTAAGCATATGTTTTTAGAATTGAAATATGTTTAAATTAAAAGAGAAAGTTCCAAAGAATGAAGAATGGAAGCATGTTATTAAATTTGGTCTCCTTCAAATCAGTTGTTTTTACTCTTGAAAGTTGAGGACTTTCCTTCCTTAAAATATTATTATTAAAAAAACATTATTCAATTTCAATTTCTTTATTCCAAAGCATAGTGTAGGCCATCGGCCCATAACCACAGAAGCAACTGTCAAGACGTGCGTCATATTGATACATTTCATTAATTAACACTTCAGAGATGATTTTCTTAATAGCATAGCTTTATAAATGTACATTGATAATTTGCGCAATAATACACAATTGGAAACTGACATCAAAATATTGAACTTTGACTTGGTCGGGAAAACATGGTATTTATAGGGTATATATTGTTGCCTTAGCTCCCTATATAATGGACAGACTAGCAGAAAGTGATACTCGTCCTCTACATAATTATAAATAAATAAAAAACTTTATAGATCCCCAGTGTTACACCAACCCAAATCCTTATGCAACAACCACAGGCACTGGCCTTACTAACAACTCACCAACTCAACCACAAGGCCTGTACTATTGCAGAAAGTGTGATCCAAATTATGTTACATTTCTTCACTGTAGATCTTTACTCAACAGGTACATTAAGGAACATCCAAATTTCAATATCATAGCAATATATGAATTATTTCATGACCCATAGGATATCTACATATTAAATTTGTTTATTTTATTTTTTTTACATTTTTAAAGATGCTGTATCATACTTGCAAGCGGTTCAGGATGAAACTTAGCTATTGAGAAATGAAATACATCACACTGTAGAAAAATCTTTCGTCGAAATTTTGATATCATATTTAGATTGTTTAATCAACAATAACATACTTATTTCGAAGCTTCAAGCACAGTACCCCTCCTAGAAGGGCATGTCATTTTGCGAACCCGCTTTCGGTGACGTAATCATTATGCTTGTAGGATTTACACCGTGTCTCAACTACCGTAATTGCGTTCGATGGGTATCAACTTTGACAGCAACGAATACCTAATTTGGAGAAAAAGAATATAAAATCTAGTTGAGCGCGACAAAGACGGTTTTCAAGCGTACATTTAGAAACCGGAAGTTGTGAAATGGCCACACTTGATTCGCCCTTATGTCGACTGCCGTTTCGGTATTTTTTGGTAAATTATCTCCTATTTGATGAATTTTGGTCCGATTTTCTCAAGGTTGGTCGCTAAATTTTTCTAAAAATACAACGTATACATTAAAAATACTTTAAAAAATATTGCAAGTATGATTTAGCATCTTTAAGGATAATTAAATTGTTTTTTCAAAAAGATAAAAGAGACTGTCCAGCTTTTTATAGATCCTTGGTGTTTTCCTTCTTGCATGGCTATGTATACTCAACAAGAAAGTTAAGGAACATCACAAATTTTAATTACAAAGCATCATGGGAGTCATAATATGACCTACATGATGTCTTTATATCGGTTAATCAAATAACGTTTGTCATCGATATAATGGTTAAGGATCAATTCCCTAAGCTTTTTTCAAAACATAAAAGAGTCTGTCTGAAAAACAGAGTTTGTTTGGTGTTTTCCTTCTGAGCTATCGTATAACCTTGTAGCACTCTCGAATCAATGGTAGCGATAGTTCTATTGAGAGAATGTGTCCCTAGTCAATTACAGACCCACGAAAATTCAATTTCAATTTGTTGATTCAATTTGTGTTGATTGGATAAGAGATGAAAACAAGCTAGCTCCTGTAAGAGTTCAGTAAATCGTATTCTTGTAATTAGATTGATCCGGTTACACGTATTGATTAGGTTTAACACTTAATTGTAAGAAAAGAGAGATTTGCTGGACAACTACTTCTCAATTGTGAAAATCACAATGTTTCAGAGAATGTGGACTCCCTTCATCAAGTAGATTGATTGATAGATCCAGAAGGGGGTGGGGGTTATGTGTGTCTTAAAGGGTGTAGGGTTTCGATGGGTCCAAATATTAAACTTGAGTACTCGACGAGTCAGACTCGATTCGAACCAGAGTACCTACATTTTTATATTTACCAAAGAGATCACATAATTTTTGTTCAGCCCAGATATCATCCACACATATACATATAGTCTTTTTACAGACTTGTACATTGACTACAATATGGATCATTAAACTTCTCACATCACAGACAAACAGTTTAAAGATGCTGTATCATACTTGCAAGCGGTTCAGGATGAAACTTAATTAGCTATTGAGAAATGAAATACATAACTTTGTAGAACAATCTTTTGTCGAAATTTTGATATCATATTTAGATTGTTTAATCAACAATAACATACTTATTTCGACGCTTCAAGCACAGTACCCCTCGTAGAAAGGGCATGCCATTTAACGAACTCGCTTTCAGTGACGTAATCATTATGCTTGTAGGATTTACACCGTGTCTCAACTACCGTAATTGCGTTCGATAGGTATCAACTTTGACAGCAACGAATACCTAATTCGGAGAAAAAGAATATAAACTCTAGTTGAGCGAGACAAAGACGGTTTTCAAGCGTACATTTAGAAACCGGAAGTTGTGAAATGGCCACACTTGATTCGCCCTTATGTTGACTGCCGTTTCGGTATATTTTGGTAAATCATCTCCTATTTGATGAATTTTGGTCCGATTTTCTCAAGGTTGGTCGCTAAATTTTTCTAAAAATACAACGAATACATTAAAAATACTTTTTAAAATATTGCAAGGATGATATAGCATCTTTAAAATAACTTAAATATGTAAGTGTGACCTCCCCTTTTTGAGTCCCCAAGTCCAAGAAAATGGACCCAACTCAGGCTTGAGTCCCCGTGGAGGCCCTAATGGGGGTGGCGGGAATGGCGGTGTTATTGATTTGGTTACAGGATATAAGATCTTCTGGTAAACAATTTCTTTATTGTGAAAATCCCAATTGTTTCAGAATAAATGTATTCATGTTCATCAGGTACGTGGAATATGTTCAATAATTAAATTAGCATATTTTTGCTGTATATTTCTATGCTCCTTTTGTTATTAAACCGGGACATAATAAAACAATTCTTGACTTCCGTCCTCGGTCAATACTGTTTTCCCCCGGTCTATAAAAAAAGTATTGACCTCCTCCCAAGTCCATTATTGTATATCTTCTCTGGAACTACTTTCTGATGTTGAAGCAACATTAGAGTTACTATTATATGTCATAGATATATCCATCCATAAACTGTAAATAAACATCAGCATATTGCAATATAAATAATTCCACATTATCTACGGGAAATATTTTGTTCCGGAAACATTACCTGTCCAGCTGCTGCAGAATGAATCCCTATATGATAAATATCTGCAACTTACCTGAAATAAACAAAACAATGAATTAGTAAAATAATAATAACAAGCAGCTGACATGGTCGAGCTATATCCCCCGCAAATTGCACAATATGTTTAGGTTTTCCTTATCATATTGCTGATTAATTTTTGTCGCACAAAATAACAAAAAATTTCCAGGATATGAAAGAAACTATTCTAATAAAAAAACTAAATCATACCACTGTTGGGCATAATTCGAGTTAACTACAAAATTGAAATCAAACTAATGAATTTATGTATTAAGTATTTGGATCTCCAAGATCAATTTGATCATATTTAAACAAACATATTTTCAAATCTGTTCTTCATGACACATCAACATATGATTTTGTATCTCCATAACAAATTTGATTTAAATGTGATGATAAGTTTAGTTGTGAGATAGACAGGACTTGTAACAGATTTCCAACAGAGTCCTAATTTTTTGCCAAAAAAGGCAAAATTTTATAAAAACATTTTCAAAAGTGTTCTCCATGACAGACCTTCATATGATTATGTATCTCCATATCAAATTTTATCAATATGTGATGATTCGTTTCTAAGTTATGAGCCGGACAGGACTTCTAACAGTTTTCCAACAGAGTCCTCATTTTTTTGCCAAAAAAGGCAAAATTTTATTAAAATATTTTCAAAATTGTTCTTCATGACACACCTTCATATGATTATATATCTCCATATCAAATTTGGTCAATTTGCGATGATTAGTTAAGAAGTTATGAGCCTGACAGGACTTGTAACAGTTTTCCAACAGAGTCCTCATTTTTTGCCAAATAAGGCAAAATTTTATAAAAATATTTTCAAAATTGTTCTTCATGACACACCTTCAGATGATTATGTATCTTCATATCAAATTTGATCAATATGTGATGATTAGTTTAGAAGTTGTGAGCCGGACGGGACTTGTAACAGATTTCTTACAAAATTTACCACTTTTTCTCCAAAATCCTAATATTTTATGTAGATTTTCAGAAAATTGTTTCTCATGACACATTATTACATGTTTCTTCATGTCCATGACGAATTTGAATTGAAATGGTTGATTAGTTAGAAAGTTATGAGCCGGACACAAAGTGTAACGGACGGACGGTACCCATTTTAATACCCCCGCAACTTCGTTGTTGCGGGGGATAATAATAATGTACCTATTCAACATTAATATATTCTACAAATTGGAACAACACAAGAAATGATGATTTATAACAGCACATATATCAAAAATTTCCTTTTGAAAATTTTTGAATATGAATAATCATAATATTAGTAGTACAACACAAACACAATTTTCACATTCAGGTTCCAGTTTTGCTTTACAATATACAGTTTTCAAAAATTATTATAACAATTGGTTGTTGGCTTTTAGTTCCTGTTTTTCCAAAAAAATATTTAAAAAATCTGTTTTATAGCATTTCAGCTATCTTTGTATTCCTTAATTTAGTTCACTTCAACGATTATTTCCTGACTTGAATTGTCCTTAAAAGCCTCTCAATACCACTTGATAAAGAAACTCTAACCATAATCATAATTCTGACAACTTGAACCTTTAAGTTCAAATATGCATAAATTAAGTTCAAAATGCAAGAAACATATTGAAAAAAAAAATGAAATTTTTCCTAACTCGATCCTGCTTATACATTTAAGTAACATAAAATCTTCTGGTTATATGATATCCATAGAACCATGTTTTCTTCAATCATTGACACCAATTCACTTTCTATCGCCTATGAAAATCACTACCATGAAAAATTCAGTTCCTGATTCGTGAGTGAATCAGATGGAGATATACGCCACTTGGGCAATATTTAAGCCATGAGCGGCTTGTCCTGATTCGTAGTGCCCCTTAACAATGTTGAAACCTTCATAAATCAACAAAAGAATTGTTGACTCCATATACCGGTACAAATGCCATTTCCCTCACCATTTTTTTGTTCCAACAACCAAAATGTTCCAGTGAACACAAAGTTGGAATCAATCGTAAATGTAGAAAGATATAACCATGTGGGAGAGATTAGATAGCTTTCAGAGATCCCTCTTAAAAGCCTCATCTCACTTTTGAGATCTCTTGAGCTTAGCAATATCACTTTAGATTCTGATTAATCCCAAAGCTTACTGGATGTGTGTGCAGGCCACCAATCTGTGCTGAGTTTAGTTATTGTTTAGTACATTTGATACAAATCAGGTGTAGGAACATTTGTACATATACAATTGCCTTTGGGGGGATTGGGGATTCCTCTTACGTTGAGCCGTGGGGGTGGGGGGAATTTGATGCCTAAAAAGCTTTCCCGTTTGTAATTACATAGGTCAGCTTAAAGATGTGTTATAATACCAATTTTGTTGCCTAAAAAAATTCCAGCTTGGAAATCTTGGGGGTTCCTACGCCTATGTATTGCATATAACTTTTAATCAATTTGGTATCAACTTTTTTCAAGTAGTTATTTTGCATGCATGTTCAATCAAATTACACAAAGGTTGAGAACATTGACATTGGATATAACAAAAATAGAGCCATTGACTCTGTAGCTCATCAGGCTTCATATCAATTTTGCTTAAGGGTGTGGCAAATGTTGTTCCCTCCTTTGTAGGCCCATAGGGTCACAAACTGTACAATTTAGAATCCTCATAACCTAAATATGGAGTCTGTTAACAAGGTTTCAGCTTTCTGGGCCTAAGAACTTATGCTTCTGGAGAAAAAGATGAAAATAGGCTTACGGGCGTGGAACCTGTGGCCCTTATCAGGGTCACCAAAGCTATAAATTATAATCCTCACTGCCAAGGAGTATGTATACACAAAGCAGTCTGATTAAAATCGACCGTACTCCGAGGAATGAAATATCAAAAATATTGTCTCTATCGGGGCTCGAACAAGCCAGAACATCCTCTCCGTCTCGGTCTGAATGCACCCACCTCTATCGCATGTTCCTATGACCAGTTTAGCGCAGACAAACCCAGTCATAAGCTATCCAATCACATCCTCGTTTTTAAATAGCGTTTAGCGGCGATTATGTATAACGAATGGTACACTGGAGTTACCTGCCCCTGCATGATATCGAAGCTTTTACTGCACCCCTTGCGATTGGCTAGATGAGCTTGCGTCAGAACATGCGGGTAATAGGGGTGTCTTCAGACTGTGAATGAGAGGAAAGCCGAGCTGGTTGAAGTTCAAACCCCACTAGAGACAATATTTTTACACTTTTTTTCCTCGAATCACAGTCGATTTTAATCAGACTGGTACACACAATTTCAGCTTTCGGGTGTTATAATTCTGAAGAAGTCAAAAGTGCACAAATTGTTTGGATGGACGGATGTAAATCATTGAATATGAACCTAGCTGTGGTCATTATTCAGTGGGGCAAGGTACATATGCTACAGAGACTATAAACCCTGTATGTATGTGTCTATCTAAAGGGTTTGATATCTGCAAATGTTATGTATGGTCACAATCTCAGTCTCGAAGTTCAAAAAAGGTTTTCCTACTTGGAAACCAAGCCATGCCTGAACTGTCTTCTGGAAAGGTCTGCAAATTGTTAGATCACACGATGATGATACTTGAGTAAAGGACATCTTGAGGTCTCAGGTCTCACCAAAACTTGTATATAATGTATCTGTACGTGTTCTGATTGAACACTTGTGCTGTAAGGTCTCTCATGATTTTACATTAAGGCAGGACCTGTCTTTGAAGTTCATTCCTACTCTGAACAGAAGCCATGATCAATTATTTCTTTGAAATTGTCGGCAAGTCTACAGATCACATCCAGGATGTTGCTCAATTATTTTTTTGCCTTGGAGTTTCAGAAACATGTACGAGAACTTGTAAATGTATCCATATACATGTACATGTTTGGATGCAAGCAGTTAAAGGCACAGTCCTATCGGGAGTATTTAAGTGTGGAAACAAAATTCGAGAGGACGCAGTGATGCATTCTGTTCTTTGTAAAATTGTTAAATCTGGAACAACTTGAATGTTACACTCACTAGCATATATGAAAAAATATGAATTAATCATTTAATAATCATATATTAGTTAGACAGGCACGTAATTTTTTTTGTTTTAAATACCCCGAAAGGACTCTCCCTTTAATCACGCTCAATATTAACTCATGATTTTGCCTTATTTTTCTTTGAAGTTACAAGAAGGGTTTTTCTCTGAATCCAAGCCAAGCTTAAATTATTCGTCTCGAATGGTTTACAAATCTATAGATCAGGATGTTGCTAAAGTACATCTTCCTGAAGCTTAAGACAAACAACAGTCTGTTTGTCTGTCTATCATGTTATTTAAAGGTCACACAAATCAAGATTATTCTGAAAAGAATACATGCCATGTGTCAAACGTCGTGCCTATTACATGTAAAAGCATGGTAAACAGTCCTGAATGTATTCAATGCCCAGGTATTTGGACTCTGTGATTGTAACAGCGTTAGTGCAATTATAGCACACTTTCTGACAGCAAAGATCACAATTAATATGCAACATCACAAAGGGATGGTCTTGAAGCATCAAGCAGTGTAATATTCTGACATCAGGTGAAATATTTTTAGCTAAAAGCTTTATTATCCCAGAGGATCATGAAGAAATCTTCTTCTTTTTTCTACTTTTTTTGGTCATAATTACAAATTTTTTTTGGAGATTTTGGGGACTTTGTTGTCCTGTTTATTCAATATATAGGGATTATTACTTGAGGATTTGATTATATTTTGAATCCAGAATTAAATGTTTTTTGAATTTATTATTTAGAATAGAATATAATTTTTTATTTAAATTAAGCAAAATTCTGTATTGCCAGAACAGGATCAAGTTATATAACAAAAATTACAAAGTTCATAAAAAGAAATATTACCAACTTTTAGTGTTGTTACTTGTATACAAAAAAAGTTCATTTGAATCATATATATAAGATTTGCAGATAATGGCCTGCATGTGCTCATACTATAAATATATAGCTTCTTATATCTTGCCACCTTTGTGCTGAATGATATTTATTGAAATAGATATTTGTATCAAACATAAAAAAATCTCTTCAATGACAGCGTATCTAGTTAATGAAAAACATGTTTAAAAAGACATTAGATTTAGAGAAGCTTTCCAACTGCGACTGTTTCATATTCCTTCTAGGTGCGCTATGAGCATGATCTACATGGAAAACAACGCTTTATGAATATTTGATGGGTGATGGGTGATGGGTGATGGGTGATGGGTGATGGGTGATGGGTGATGGGTGATGGGTGATGGTGATGGGTGATGGGTGATGGGTGATGGTGATGGTGATGGTGATGGTGATGATGATGATGATGATGATGATGGATGATGAAGAAAAAGAAATATACATCCTACACCAGCCTATGTCCATTGTCCAAGTTATGATATTTATATACACATAGCCCTTATAGATGTACATGATAGGAATATTCAATGGATTCAGGTAGTATATGTCAAGTATTCTGTCAAGGCACAAAGCAGAGTTAATATAGAACAGAACTTTCTTTTTCTGTATTATTTGACAGGATTAGAGATAATGATAAATAATAATAGACAGCATGGTAGAAAAAAGGTTTCTTAAGTACAAAGATCTGTACACTAAAAGTAATTTTAGATATTTTAGTTTGTCCCTTTTAGCAGTTAAGATAAGTTATCATCATTAACTTAAGATTCTAATAGCTCATAAATGAAAGTTATTTAGAGAGAGGATGGGCAATATTTATCTAAGGATAAAGAAAAAGTTGATTTCAAATCTGAACTTAATTACCAAAATGAGGAAAAGGACTCAAGAGTCCTGAAATGCTCCCAACATAAAAAATTTACACCAGTTCTTGTGATTATTTTTTGACAATTTATTCTATCTATCCCCCTCCCCTTTCAAGCATTTGGACTTGAATTTGAAACCCTTTTGAAACTCTTATCAATAACCAAAAGCTCTAAAAACTGCATTATCAAGTTGATTGGCGACTAAATTTGAACCCCATATGAATCTCGATCTTTAAAAACCAAAAGCTATCAGAACTTTAATATGTTGACCTGTTATTGCAACACTAAAAGACAAAAGCTCAAGTGGGTAGATGCATGTGGTAATGGCAGGCAAAAATATAAATATAAATTGGCACATCCAGTATTTTTAAGGGGTTTGAGAGGATTTATCCCGATGGTTGACTCCTCTCATCCGAAAAAATTTACCCAAGGATCTGCCGCTAACATGAAACATAATGTTTTAAACATTTCTGAACCTCAAATAAAATCTAGATAGATGGAAACCATGAATACAGATGACAAGAATTTGATCATGCAGCGAAAGAAGCAAAAACTATATATAATGTCAGATTTATAAAAAATGAAATGATGCTTGTCAAAGAGTTTTTCTGAAAGAACTCTTCAGCTTAAATCTTTTGGTAATCTAGTCAGACCAACGCTCCTTACAGGGCCTTGATGCGCAGAGCTTCAAAGGGTTGTTGAGATATCAAATCTGATCACTCTTTGTACACACAGACATTTAAGGAGCTGATTTACAGCTTATCAAATTTGGCTTGTCAAATTTAATTCAAGTTGTGGGAGCTCCCAACAATACTTCTCAGGCTTCTTTTCTTAAAGTGCAAGTAAGCTATGATAAGTGTTTTTACAGATATACAACTTCTTTATTCTAAAGTCGGTGATCTTTTGAAATAAAAATACTTGTCAGTCCTTATTGCTTCAACTTCTAAATTGCCATTCAAGGAAGGTGTAAGTTATCTGAATCATTTCTTAGTAATTGCTTTTTATCAGGGACAACAAATTATTGAACCTACAAAAATGCCTCTTTCCCTAATTAAATTCTTAAAGAGCAAGACAGTTGCATTGTTGATCATCTCTCAGAATAACAATGCTCAGTAGGTTCCCAGTATTTGTTTATCTTAAAGAATCATGATCAGGGGCAAAAAAATATTGAACCTACCAAAATGATCAACAGTAAGAATGTGACATCCACAGGTTGAAATTGACAATTTTTATAAAAAAAACCTTTACTTAATTTTTAGGTAGATAATGGACAGTAAGTTTTTGTATTGATTTACACATACTATATGTTTGATTGATTACATAACAGAAAAGTTAACATAATTTATCATAATAGTCATATTCATGGTTGCAGAAATTCTGTAGTCAAACAAGTATATATACAACATATATAATACATGATACTATTCCAGAAAATCTATCCACATCACATGATGCATTAACCAAGTGCTGTGAGAAGTAAGAACTATTTGGCTCTGACGTTACATATATATAACTGACTCTAAGAGAATATACATCACTTGTTAAAAATGGAATGTTAAAGATATAATAATAATAATAATAGCTTTCTCATACCACTCATATATCAATGACAAAGCATGCTCAAAGCGCCATGAGTATTATTACCCTGGAGAGATATTATATTCCTTGCCGCAGAATAACAAGAACTCTGCGAGACCGAATAGGTCCATATTTCCCCGTTGTTCAAGTACCAATTTGCACAGCTGGGTGCAATGTGGATGAAGTACCTTGCCCAAGGACACAAAACAGCATATGGCCCCGATCACAATTTGTTAGTTTCTCCACCGGGATTTGAAGCCGGGCCGTTGGCAGGAGAGCTAGGCAAGCATGCTAACCACTACACCATTTTAATATCAAAATTCAAGAATTTTGCAAAATAAAATCCCCCAGCTGTGACACATGGCTCTTAAAATCCATTCCTATCACTCAAGGATAATGCATTGAGACCTGAAGCTACATCAACACATCGCTCTACGACACAGAGCACCATTGGGGAGTAATTCGCTTACACCTCTGGAATCAGGTTGTTCTCAAATGTGCTAAGCATGCAGGAGTCTGCTTCACACAAATTGTAAATCAAATCAGTGAGTTCTGTAACTTGCTCCAGCAGACTTGATTCTTGACAGGATTCCTCTACCAGAAGCAATGGCAGCTACCATTGGCGCTAAGCTAGGAATACTACCAGAAACAACGGCACTACTATTGGCGCTAAGCTAGAAATACTACCAGAAACAACGGCACTACCATTGGCGCTAAGCTAGAAATACTACCAGAAACAACAGCACTACCATTGGCACTTAGCCAGAAATACTACCAGAAACAATGGCACTACCATTGGCGCTAAGCCAGAAATACCAAACCTGATCTTTGGATATATCTATAACCCTAAAGGGGTCTGCTTCACACAAATTGTAAATCAAATCATTGAGTTCTGTAACTTGCTTCAAGGATAATCCACAGCGACTTAATTCTTGGCAGTATTCCTCTACCAGAGGCAATGCCACTACCATTGGCACTAAGCCAGAAATACCAAACCTGATCTTGGGAAATTCTAAAACCCTAAAGAAATTTCAGACTAATTTTGAATTTACTTTTGTTTCAGGAGAAATTAGCTGTATTAAGAGGTATGATCCTACATCAAAATAAAATTCATTCGTAATATTCATTCACTCATTCATTCAGGTATCAGTTTTGCCTCTGAATCAATATAGGTTAAATCATTCTGTAATCATGATTGCTGATTTGAAGCAACTAAGTCAAGTCTTAGATTGCTAGTTTAAGTAAACCTTTCTGAATCAGCTCTTTTGCCTATTAATGCAACAGAAAAGTAAACAGAAAAATCACCTGGAATTTTTGACAAGTTTCCAATGCTACACTTAAACGGACAGTCATATCGGGTTATTTTTTGTGGAAATAAAATTAGCTTGTATACGCTTCTTTATCAAGTTGTCAAATCTAAATCAACAAAAATCTTTACACCATTAACATTAAACAGCTTGGTTGTGTTATAATCAAGTACAAATACATATATGCCTAAACCGAAATGGCCCCATATATTTCGTTTCCACAATGAATAGCCCGATTGGACTGCCCCTTTAAACCACAAATTTCTGCACAATGCAGCAAGGCAGATACTATCATGAGATATGCCCTGTGATTTGTGGTGATTCAGCCATGATGATTCCTTGCACTAGCAGATCTATTTATCTAGTTTTGTTTGAAACTATGTCATCAGGGCCTACACCAGGTCTTGGTGCCCTCAAATTATGCCCTATTTATGCCCTAAAAAGCATAGCAAATAATCATACTTGTTATCAAATAAATCTGTTCTGAGATAATTCCCAGCAAGAAGCCTGAATCACACAGATAGAGCTATAAATGATATAACTAATCAAGTCCACATGGTCTTATGCAAGTTGGATCCGAGAAGAGATGTTTCATCATTAGTTATATGAGGCATCCCGCTGGTATTTACGACTTGGACACAGATTTGTCCTTTCTTGTTTATTCCTGCAAATCCTTAAAAACAGAAGTTTTACACATCACACTTTCATTTCCAATTTGCTGTCGGAATCAATCAACATGTGAAAAATCAATTCAATTTTGCCAATTGGGATTAGGTTTTGAGAACACTTTGAACCAGCGTTACAAGATTACACATCTGCACACAATTCATCATTGTCCTTTGAGCTTGCAAAACATTTGTTCTTGTTTCATGTAGGTGAGGTAATTCAACTCTTAAGTCTCCTTTACTGTCTACCTAAGCTAGGAATTAGGCAGTAAGGATGTGGGTATTATCGGCATATGGGTAAATTGCAATACAGAAACAACATGATACATAACGGTTTACACTTCCCATTGCAGAATTAGTCAGTAAGGATGCATGATGTCATCGGCTTATTGGAAAATTGCCATACAGAAACAACAGGATACAAATCAGGATATGCACTTTCCATTTCAGAAAATGCCACCAGATAAGACATGATTTTACAGAAAAATGTAAAAAAAATAAAATGTGTGAACTCTAGTTGTGGAAATGTGTCCAAATTATATATTTCATAACATGTCATTGAAAAATTTCCCTTTCCATTGATTGCCGAGAACATAAAATTCATAATTTTAAAAGTGCCAATATGTTGCAATATGTATCATATGTACTGAGTTCAAACTGTTTCCATGGAAACAAGAAAGAAATTAAAATTTCTGGATAACCAAAATAGCAATAGGCTCCACTCCAACACTAGATCTAATCACATACCAAGTTTGGTTAAAAAACGTATTAAAAGTATTTTAGCAATAGCCCGGAAACAAATCCTACCCTCCATATGCACTAAGTTTAAAATTGTTTCCACGGAACCACGAACGGGACCGCCTGCAAAGCTTTGCGGGGAGTTATTACAAATAACAACTCTTCTAACTCAGGGATTTTGTGCCCTTTAACAAAAATTCCCATCGTTTTAGACAATATACCTTGTCCTCTGTGGATTAATTTCTTAATCTTAAAGCAATAAAGTTTAACATGCTGATGAATGTTTATGAGCCTTATAGTTCTGTGCTCTGTCATGAAGTAGTATCAAAGATTTTATTTAATTTCTTCGGGAAATCAGGAAGGAGTTAAAGAAACATTTTCTGAAAGAGCATTTAGTTCTAAACCAAACTTATTCTAATGAAGATTTGAATCCGATTTATCTTAAACCATTCTATAGACATTTTTTTAACCACCATCATTTTTAATATATTAGAACATGTAATTGAAGAAGGAAACTGGAGGAAGTGATATATCATAAAGCATCAATCAAAACACAGATTTTAAGGTGCCAACTACTTAGACAAAATTTCAGTCGTTAGCCTTGTCACAACAAGGAATATCAACCTACAGAAATAATCTGAAGTGGAAAGGTTGGGAGTCATGAAGACAGACATCACTGGAAGCATAGTGCTTCTCCAAGAAGAACGGCACTAATTCAAAGAACAGAGACTCTCTGATGTTCCTGGCAGTCTGCAGATCACGATGACATGTCAGCGCCAAAGGACAAATCTAAGGACATTGCTGACAGGGGGAGGGAGGGATGGGGGAGGGTTGGTATAGTGGAGGGGGTAGGGGAATAATGATGTACATCTTCTAAAAGATTTACCCTTTCGCTTCCTAGATTCAGGATAACTTCAAAGAGCCTATATTTCTGTCCTTTAAAAGAGATCATTCTATTGTTTAATAGGGTGTATGATTTCTCTAAATTGACACTAAACAGCTTAAATTGTTATCAATTTTAAAAAGCTTGAGATATCATAATTGCCTGTTGTTGTAAGTATCATCTCAATGATTAGACCTTTACCTTCTGGATAGTTAGAGAGTTTATAGTTTCAATTCCCAAACAGATAATATCCTTTGTTCACAGGGTGTGATTTCTCTAAATTGACCCTAAACAGCCAAAATTGTTATCAATTTTAAAGAGTACGAGATACCATAATGATTATTGAAAGTATATCATCTCAAAACTTAGTCCTTTACCCTCTGGATATTTTGGACATTTCAATCCCCAAACAGATAATCCCCTTTGTTCACAGGGTGTAATTTCTCTGAATTGATCCTCAACAGACTAAAAGTAATATACATTTACAAAGCATAAGAATGTGAAGTGAACATTATATTTTCTTAGGCCCAAATGATAGAGTGTCATCGCCTGATGATCCTGGGTTCAAATCCCCCTTGACCGAATATTACCATTGGTATTTTTAGCTGCAAGCAATGTTATTCTAAAAATCAATTACAGATTTGTAGATCTGGATATTTTTGTTTCTTATAATGATGTTATATTTGTATTGTTATTGACCGTAACCTAAAAACGTGTCTTCATACACATTTTATTTTACGAAATGTTCATATACGTACGACATCAACATCATCCCACGTCAGTCTTACAGTCTATCAGTGAAGAGAAACAATCAGATTACAAGAGCAAATTGAGTTAGCCAGGAAATGATGTGAAAACATGACCTTTCAGTTTACAGGAAAAAGTCACCAGAGGATGCTTAAATGTCACAGACAGCCATGTTGTATTATCAGTTTCGCTTTTTATCTTAATTCTGAGATAACAATAAGATAAAAACCATTTGGTCTGGGAGATTGATAAAAACATTGAATACCAAAATGCCCTCTACTAGCATACATTAAAATGCTTATATGAAGGCATATAGGGCTACTTCTTTCTTGAATTAAGTAATCGTTAGGAAAAATGACTGACAAGTTGTAACATAACATGCAAAATTCAAAATGACAAAACCTGTCTGGAGAAAGTGAATTTGGGAATCTGTTATGGTAATGCAGAAATATTTGTTTTATAACAAAACATGAAAATTATTTTGGACGATAGAATAAATCTTCAATTGTGTCTTTTGGTATCATACAAATCAACACTTGTTGATAGACACATCCCTGATATTTGAAAACGTTATAAGCACTTGTTTATATATTTTGTATAAGAACCATTTTGGTGAGATTCTCTATTTATCTTAAACTTCAACAGAAGGTGGTGTGTGTAATCCCAATATCTCAAACATTCGGTTATTCACCAGAACCCCAGCGATCAATACAAAAACGTGTCTTTTAGTAATCCTTTCTCCACATCTGACATGCTTTACTGTCAGAAATACATTTAATAGACCACTTAGAGATTGTGTAATCTTTATCTGATGTTCTCAAGAGCAAAATACAAATCTTTACTGGCAGGATAGGATGTAGTTTAGGTGGCTGCCAATGTCAAACAAGATATATAAGAATATATATCTTTATGTGATGTTCTCAAGAGCAAAATACAAATCTTTACTGGCAGAATAGGATGTAGTTTAGGTGGCTGCCAATGCCAAACAAGATATATAGAATATATATCTTAATATGATGTTCTCAAGAGCAACATACAAATCTTTACTGACAGGATAGGATGCATTTAAGGTGGCTGCCAATGTCAAGCAAGATATTTAAGAATATATTTTCATGTGATGTCTCAAGAGCAATAATCTTTACTGACAGGATAGGATGCTGTTAAAGTGGCTTAAATGATTATTTTTCATTGAAAATGGGTGAAAATAGTGAACACATACCATATATGTGTACAATTCTCAAACTTTAATTGTGATTTGGGTATTTTGAACTTTACGTTTCCTACATCCCAAACCTACCTGTTGAAATGTTTTGGGACAAAATTATACCAACATTGACCCCCCATATCACTTCCAATTGAAGAACAGGTGTTTAATATGTCTATATGTTACAGTTCAATTTTACCTACTGTATGCAATGCCTTTACCTGATGAGTTATATGCCTTAATATCAAACTAAAATGTATAAGGTGTACAAAATGCCTATCAAGTGTAGGCAACTGCTATATCTCAAACTTCATTGTAAGCTAAATAGTGTGTGAAATGCCTATATCTCAAACATCAGGTTGTTCACCAGAATCGCCACAATCAATACAAAGTATTTCTACAACATGATAAGAATGGGTATACAAAATTTCTATCTAGTGTGTTCAACTGCTATATCTCAAGGTTCATTGTAAGCTAAATGGTGTGTGAAATGCCTATAGTTCAAACATTAGGGTGTTCACCAGAAGGGCAACAATCAATAGAAAGCATTTCTACAGCATGGTAAGAATCCGTTCGGTCTTGTATTTTAGTACTTTCTCCGCATCTGACATGCTTCACTGTCAGCAATACATGGAACAGACCACTTAGAGAATGAGCCACCTTCCTTTGAAGTTCTCAAGAGCAATAGACAACTTCTTTACTGACAGGATAGGATGCTGTTAAAGTGGCTGCCATTGTCAAGCAAGATATATAGTAGAAACGTAATTGTATTTTTTTGTTAAATGGGATTAGAATGGCAAGAAATAAATTTGGATTTTTACACAATCTTTGAACCAAGCATGTCGAAGTGGTATCTTTATCCTAAAATTGACAATATAAACCATTGCTCAATGTGTAGCAAGAACATATTTGCCATTTAAAGACATTTATTGTTGATAATGTTAACCAAGTCACCAAGAAGATTTTTAAAACAATTTTGAATCAACAATGTCAAATTGGTATTTACATATTATAATTGAATATAGGAGACTGTTATTGGCATGTCCTGCAAACTATATATTGATAATTTTATGTTCAACGTACCATACACTTAAATGGTTCTTAAGTATCAGATCAGAAACTTAAAAACTAGATTAGCGTTTGCGGGATACCGCAAAAGCAGAGCAGCCCCGGAACTTTGGGTTTCGCCTTACCCTGTTCCGCCTTTTACAGGCCTCACCAAATTGGGAATTTTCTCGTGACCTTGACCTTTGACACTCAAGGTCACACAATCAATGAACACATTTCATTGAGTATAACATTATTGTAATGAAATAAAGTGTTAAAAATTAAATTAATCCATTTTCTCCATATATGTTGACCTTGCTGTGACCTTGACCTTCGACAGTTAGTATCCAAAACTTTTTGAAAATGTTGTACTTCTCAAGAGATAATATATACAAAATCTAAACTTCATAGCACAAAAACTTTTCAAGTTATTGTGTTTACAAGGAATTGCAATAAATCATATCTCATGACCTTGACCTTTGACCTTCAAGGTCACACAATAATTGAACACTTTTTATTGAGTATAACAATCATGTATTGATTAAAAGTGATCATAGTTAAAATTAAGCATTTTCGCTAAACCATGCTTATAAGTCATGACCTTGCTGTGACCTTGACCTTTGACAGATTGTAGCTGAAACCTTTTCAAAATTTTTTACTTTTCCAAGGATGATATATACCAAGTTAGAGCTTCATAGCACAAAAACTTTTCAAGTTACCGTGTTTACAAAGAATTTTGTGGTGATTTTATAACTCGTGACCTTGACCTTTGAACTTGAAAGTCAACATGTCATAATGATTCCCTGGAAGTATTAACATTTAGACATGTTCATGAGTTCTGAAAAGCTTAATGGGATAAAGTTATACCCCAATTTAGTGCATTTTGTAATAACTCATATCTCATGACCTTGACCTTTGACCTTCAAGGTCACACAATCATTGAACACTTTTTATTGAATATAACAATCATGTATTGATTAAAAGTGTTCATAGTTAAAATAAAGCATTTTCGCTAAAACATGCTTACGACGTCATGACCTTGCTGTGACCTTGACCTTTGACGGATTGTAGCCAAAACCTTTTCAAAATTGTTTACTTTTCCAAGGATGATATATACCAAGTAAGAGCTTCATAGCACAAAAACTTTTCAAGTTATCGCGTTTACAAGGAATTCTTAGAGTGAATACATAGCTCGTGACCTTGACCTTTGACCTTGAAAGTGAACGTGTCAAAATCGTTCCCCCGAGGTATGAGTAGTAAGGTATGAATAAGAGTTCTGGAAAGCTTAGGGGAAAAAAGTTATAGCTAGTAGTACGAGTGCGGCGGCGGCGGCGATGGAAACTTCACAAAAACTGATAGCAGCCCCGTCCTTAGACGGGGCTGCTAATTAGAAACATATACGATCTTCTACTGTCTCTAAACATTTCTGGCTATATCTGAAACTTAAATGTTAGGTGGTGTGGATAAAGCCTATATCTCATATATATCAGGTTGTTCACCAGAATCGCCACAATCAATACAAGGTATTTCTACAACATGATAAGAGTCTGTTCGTGTCTTTTAGTAATCCTTTCTCTACATCTGACATGCTTCACTGTCAGCAATACATGGAACAGACCACTTAGAGAATGAGCCATCTTTTTGTGATGTTCTCAAGAGCAATAGACAACTTCTTTACTGACAGGATAGGATGCTGTTTAAGTGGCTGCCAATAGCAAGAAATATATATTGGTAAAGGTATTTTTGGTTCAATGGCATTTGAATGACCTGAAAAAGTTTCGATTTTTAAACCATTTTATGTCAAAGTAGTATCTACAACCTTGAATTGACAATATGAAACTGTGATCAATTATTTGTCAAGAAATACACTTAGTAAGTGCATATAATTGTTCTATTTTAAAGGGGCAGTAAGTGATTTTTGACACTATCAAAATAATACGTTTAGCATTAAGGTAACATTATCATTGAAAATTTTAAAATATAAAATTTTCAAAAAATGTGCCCCTGCCCCTTTAAAGTCTGACAATGTTAAGCAAGTAATCATTTTGGATTTTCTACATATATTTATGATTCTGGTGATACAATTCAGCAGTGATAGAATGTCAAGTTGATACATAAACATCTTGAGATTGACAATGATAAACACAAGACTGCGGTTGGCATTTCCCTAACTATTTGCTTTCTGTATACGATTCACTTTCATTGATTTTAGGTTCAAATATAAACAAGATAATTATATTATTATATGGATATTTATACTTATATCCATCCACTCGTGGTTGCTCAACGCGCTTTCATTGTTTCCCCTGGTCAATATTATGGCATTCTTTCACCGTCCGATCATTTTTCCAATTCAACTCCCTGGGGAGTATTCCACCAGCATCCACATATGTGGCGCTCAGGTTAGGGACCATTCTATGCCTCACAGGGTACCCATTCACAGCTGGGTGAACTGAGACACAGCAGTTTTTCCAACACTGCTGAACGCTGATAACAGACAGCTTGGCATATGCACATAACATTACAATTAAACAAAGAATCCTTCATTGTGGCTTATAATTTCTTCATTAAATCAAGTAGCAAATTGAATGCAAGAAATATTCTAACATTGGCTTTCAAAAAAACTTCAAACTCCAATGAAATTACATTAATTGTGATTCCTGATAATGAAATTTTATTCTAAACCCTTAGAAAGAACGATGACACATTTGTCAATATTCTCTCTGAATTGGCTCATTAAAATCACTAATTCAAGGTAAAAGAATACTCAGCAAAATCAGAATTTAAGAATTCCAAAAAGTGAGTAAATCAATTCTTAACAAAACATCACAAAATTGATGAATTTCTTAAGGCGCTGCAAGGTTTTGCCATTTCCCCTTTAAGGAACTGTTTAGAGCACCTTTTTTACAAAGCTTTTTATGCTGATTAGATAAGGAGATATCAAGCTAAATAATTCCTTAAGTGATACTTTTGAGTTACAAAACATTCTTATCTAGACCAACTTGTACAACTTACAAAGAAAGGGAGCTCTAAAATCAAAGTTTTGATAAATTAAAATTTTTAATATAAATTTAAACTTTTTCCCATGAAGAGCCAGATATTACAGATAAATGGATTTTAACTCTAATCACCAATCAAAAGATACATCCAACGTTTACAGCATCGAAATACATTGTGATGTAGACCTTTAACTAAAAAACTATGGATATCTGAACAAATGATGACATTTACCAATACTTCAGTTTTGAATGAATTGTAATCTAATCACCCATTTAGAAAATGAGTTCCTTTATGAAATTTATGATGACAATTGAATTCATCGCCTCTTTTATAAGAAATTTTGAAGAATATTGACATGATTTTTTTTATTGAATTAGCATCAAGATATATTATTTAGATTCCCTAACATACAATCTGGGCACAAAGCTTTTTAAGACTTAGGTGGCTTCAACTACTAGCCTTCCCCCTTTAAGAAAATTCCAAGAACTAAATCAATTCTCGGCTTGAATTAGCTTCAAAATTGAAGAGATTGCTTAAGGCAAAAACAAGTTTGCTATTTCCTTGTTTGTGAATTGGATAATGGAATCATCCTCACATGCGTCCTCGCGTTTACTGGCTTCATTGTACAAACCAATTTTATAGCAAACCAAAACTGTCCCGAAACCCTGGGCAGTTTTCTACCTGACTCCATTATTTAATTTTACTAGAATACACTCACTCGTTCAAGCTCTGGTAATTTGAGATAAACAAATTCTGAATAATTTATTTTAGCTATGGTCTATTGCTTCAAGATGCCGAGTAGAAAAATATTTGGATAATGTTTAATACAAAAACTTGCAATTGAGATTTTCGCAATTTTTTGAAAGATTCAATTTTACTTGATTATACACTCACTTATTCAAGCTTTGGTAATTTGAGATAAAAAAATCTATATGATTTCACTTAGCTAAGGTCTATTGCTTTAAGATGCCGAGTAGATTATTTGGATAATGTTTGAGTACAATAACTTGCAATTGTGGTTAAACAAGCTAAATATTTTAAAGAGTCAACTTTACTAGAATACACTCACTTGTTCAAGCTTTGATAATTTGAGATGAAAAAATCTAGATAATTTCACTTAGCTTTGGTCTATTGCTTCAAGATGCTGAATAGAAAAATATTTGAATAACATTTGAGTACAATAACTTGCAATTGAGATTAAAACAGCTCAAAGATTCAATTTTAATGGAATTCACTCACTCATTCAAGATCGCGATGAAAGAGATACAAAAAATCTAGGTGATTTAACTTAGCTATGATCTGTTGCTTCAAAATGCTGAGTATAAAGCTCCATGATTTAATTTTACTAGAATACACTCACTCATTCAAGCTTTGATAATTTGAGATAAAAAAAATCTAGGTGATTTCACTTAGCTACTTCATATGCTTCAAGGCATTGGTTACAAAGATGCATTTAGATAATGTTAAGACCTTATGCAATTGAGATAAAAAAAAATAGCTCCCTGATTCAATTTTACTAGCTAAATACACACTTATTCAAGCTTTGGTAATTGAGATGATTTTTTAAATATCGCTAAATAATGGCGTAGGCTTCAAGACATTCGAGTTGGTTATCTCTGTATAACACAGTTTATTCTAGGTGACCAAAATTACATTTTATGTTTACAGTACAATTACTTCTGATTTTAGACCTTAGGCAATTTAGATTTAGATATGAGGAACATTCTGCTTGTTACAGTAGAGTGCTTTAAAGGTGCCGTAGCATATTTTTTAAAATTTCATATTTTCATTTTTTTACTGATAATTGGACCTTATAATTTCTTTGAATTATGCTAAAGGTATTATTTTGATGATGTCAAACATCTCATTACACAAACCAATCATCTAGTCAGAGAACAAATTATAAAGATTCACATAAAGTCATTTGGCACTCATTAGTAACAATACAAGAACTGTTGGCCCAAGTGACCAATAAGCTTGATGTAAAGGTTAATTGGAGTGAACAAGATATCCAACACCCAAAACTAGCTCCAAGACACTTAATTGTGGGGAAGCATACCTTTGTGGGATTTATGGAGCAAAACTCAATTTATACATAACATCTTCCAAACACCTTATAACCCTAAACCTCATCAGTAGAAATATAAGAAGCCGTTAAAGCCAAAATGACCAATAAGCTTGATGGAAAGGTTAACTTGAGTGAAGAATCTAACCCCCTAAATCTAGCTGCCAGAAAACTCAATTGTGGTGAAGCATACCTTTGTATGATTTATGGAGCAAAACTCAATTTATACATAGCATCTCCCAAAAACCTTATAACCCTAAACCTCATCAGTCAAAATATAAGAGCCGTTAAAGCCCAAGTGACCAATCAGCTTTATGAAAAGGTTAACGAGACAGCAAAATATCTGACCACCCTAAAACTAGCTGCCAGAAACTCAATTGTGGTGAAGCATACCTTTGTGTGATTTATGGAGCAAAACTCAATTTATACATAGCAACTCCCAAAAACCTTATAACCCTAAACCTAATCAGTCAAAATATAAGAGTTGTTAAAGCCCAAGTGACCAATAAGCTTAATGAAAAGGTTAACGAGACAGCAAAATATCTGACCACCCTAAAACTAGCTGCCAGAAACTCAATTGTGGTGACGCATACCTTTGTGTGATTTATGGAGCAAAACTCAATTTATACATAGCATCTCCCAAAAACCTTGTAACCCTAAACCTCATCAGTCAAATATAAGAGCCGTTAAAGCCCAAGTGACCAATAAGCTTGATGTAAAGGTTAACGAGACATCTGACCGCCTCCATCCATCTCCCAAAGTCTGGTCAGTAGGACGGACTAATCTAAATGAATGAAGTTTAACGTCTCATCCGCTAAGACTTGTCCAAAGTGCTCACTAATAGCTCCACCTCCAGTCCATTAGTATATAGTGTGTGAAGCTTCCTCTCAATGGGTTCTGAAGGACAAGTTGTGGACGATTTTGTGATGTTCCACATTCCTACAGAACAGCACTCAACCAAAGTGAAACAGTACGGTCATTGTTGCTGTCTTATATCCAGATATTAATTATCTAACAAGATATTAGTATTAAATGGCTCTGATATCAATAGGCAATCCAGTCCATTAGAACATAATGTGACAAGCTTCCTCTCAATGGGTTCTAAAGGACAAGTTGTGGATGCTTTGGTGGTGTTCTCGTTCCTACAGAACAGCACTTAATGAGAATGAAACTGTACGGTCATCATGTTAATATGTTGCTCTCTTATGTCCAGATATTAATTATATTAGAAGATATTAGTATTAAATATCTCTGATATCAATAGTCAATCCGTCCATTAGTATATAATGTAAAAAGCTTCTTCTGAATGGGTTCTGAAGGACAAGTTGTGGACGATTTTGTGATGTTCTCGTTCCTAAAGAACAGCACTTAATGAGAATGAAATGATCATCATGTTAATATGTTGCTGTCTTAATTACATTACAAGATATTAGTATTAAATATCTCTGATATCAATAGTCAATCCAGTCCATTAGTATATAATGTAAAAATAAATGGGTTCTGAAGGACAAGTTGTGGATGATTTTGTGATGTTCTCGTTCCTAAAGTGAAATGAGAGTGAAATAGTATGGTCATATGTTGCTCTCTATAATCCAGATATGAATTTCTCTCTTGACTACTTTATCACTAAATATCTCAATTGTTAATCATTTCAAAATTATTTATTTGAAAAGCTTCTTCTGAGTGTGATCTGGAGGACAAGTCGTGGATGATTTTGGGATGTTCCACATCCCTAAAGCACAACACTCAATGAGAGCTAGTGAAACTATATGGTCATCGTGTTAATATGCTTCTTTCTATTATCCAGATATGAATGTCCCTCTTGACTGCTACAGTTTTAAACATCTCTGATATCAATCAGTCCATTAGTATATATAATGTGAAAAGCTTCCTCTCAAGAGGTTCTGAAGGACAAGTTGTGGATGATTTTGTGCTGTTTTCGTTCCTAAAGTACAGCACTCAACGTCAGAGTGAAACAGTAAGGTCATTTTGCTAAATTGTTGCTCTCTATTATCCACCTATCTAATGCAATAAAAATGACACCTAATACTTAATGACTGCAGGACACAAACATCAACTAACATAGTTTATTGTACACTAGTCAAGTAATTGTTTTACATCAAGTTAACATCACATCCATTCATTTTAACATGTGAATAAATTCTACCATTTCTATATACATATTGTATCTGAGAATGCAATCGTATTATCAATGCAAATTCAATGATGTACATTTTAACTGCAACTAAAAACCCATATAGCATTAAAATGACTATTTTCAAGTGACATTTAATTCAGGTAAGGAATATAACGACTGAGAGGAACAATAAATTCAAAATCGAAGTGACCGTTTCTCAAGTGATACCGTACTTAATGACATTTTATAACGTAAATCAGGTAGAAAATATCTGCAAGGTACATTAGTACAACATGAAATGACCACTTAAACATGAAAGAGACCATTTTTCTAAGTACTTGCATTAAATGACATTATAATGCATTCTTGACAGGCAACATTTGTGAGATCGACAACAATTGCAAAAAACAAACCCTATAAACATAAAGTTAACAATTTCAAAATATTGGCATCAACTGGAACCTCATAAGTAGACATCTTCTTAGAGATGCATCAAAATTGCAGAAAACAGTAACTAAAACATAAAGCTTAGCGGTTTCTATTATCCAAATATTGGCGTCAACTGAAATTGCACAATGAAGGCAACTTCTACACATTATACAACCTCCAAAAACCTCCATTTTCCTGTGAATACTGGTGCAATATAAGTTAAATTTCTCCTTGATGAAATAATGTTATTGTTTATATCATGAGACATTATGCTAATCAAACAACATACTAATAAAGCAACATCAACACAGAAAATTTACAGATTAAAAATCATGTGCCTCATTGTTCTTTAGAATAGCCTAGCTTAACAATCATGTGCTTTCAATACAATATTTCCCTGAACTTCCATAGTTAAAGGGACTATCAAGGTATTTTTGTGGAAACAAAACTCAAGAGTATTCCCTGTTTATACTTATTTAAATTTTTGTTCTTTATTCCCTGATCCCTGCAATCGTATTCAGCCTGAGTTACAAGGTGCCAGTACTTCTACTTGAAAATTAATCTAGTATTGGTGTGAATGGTGTATGAATGTTCTGTCTGTTTTTTATTGTTTATACTTATTTAATTATTGCTTCACACTTTTTTCAAATATGTTGTCCTTATTGTCCTAGATTTAACAATTTCACAAAACATAGAATGCATCACTGTGTCCTCTTGAATTTTGTTTCCACAAAAAATACCCTAAAAGGACTATCCCTTTAAAGCAAGCGACTCAAAGGGCAGAGTAGTTAGGACATGTAAGATACAGGATTCAAATTTCTACAATTCTCTACAATTAAGAGCTACTAACAGAGGTCAGAACACCTTTGTTGTTAACATCCTAGACTGTTTCATGACATTCAAAAATTCTTGTTGATTAAAGAGTGGATGGCATTTTTCATCTTCATGGAAACATTGCTATATATATAGGTAATCCACTATAAGATTGTCACACATTTATTTCACAGCACTTTACCTGTACTGGAACTGACATACTCCAATAACGCCAACTTACCTGCAAGAAAAAAGAAAACACTTAGCTATACCAATCGTTAAAAATAATTCATATAATAATATATTACAATATTTCAAAACAAATTAAATGGAAATTATAGATATGACACAAGGGAAATTATCAAGGGAGAAAAAAGTATTCTCAAAATATGAAATTGTTTAAGTCGATCTAGCAAGAAGTCAACTGGTTATATATCCTCAAAATTACATGCTTTGTAGCTCAAAAGGCCAAAATGACATAGCACAATTTGACATTTAGGGAGAAAAGAACAAAAATGAAATGAGTATACAAAATCTGAGAGTATGAATTATGATGGTTACACATTTTGTAACTTTCAGCTAACCATCAAAGATATTAATTACTTGAGCTTATTTGTGGAAAAAATATCTTGAATCCTTTAGTAAATTACAAAAGTTTTAAAGTAAGAAAATGTCAGTAACTATTTTCTGTTAAACAGAATCAAGTGAAATGTATTTCATAAAAAACAAAGCAATTTAACTAATAACTGCCTGAGCCATAAGATCAATGATTGAATTAAAAAATTATGATTGGTTCCTTAGATCCTAAGTTATTACCAAGTTCTTTGTTTGGAAGACACTTTACTCATATTGATCAAAAAGTTAATTGTTCATGAAAATACCTGTTTAATTGCTATATATTGAAATGCAAATGTCTCTCATGAAATGCTCTCAAAGAAATAGTTAGAGCTCTAAATGGCTATTAGATAATTGGCTACATTTCTTTGAAACTTTTTACATGAGTATAATCAAATTTCACTTAAAACTAATTTGTGATGAAACATGTTTTTCAATGGACAATCAGCCAGACCATATTTGATATTTTTTTGAAATCTTCAGAAAACAAAATACTATCAATTAAAGTTCTGAAAATTTATTTCTAGAATTTATTAAAATTCAAAAAAGAGCTTTTACTTGCACAAAATAATTAGGGATAGATGAAGTTGTGATGCTGATAATAATAATTTTTCTCTTAATGATATTAATCATAATATTTTAAAAATTAATAAGGGATAAATGAAGTTGTAATACATATAATAATAATGTTTCTCAGTATGACATCAATCATAAAATTTACTCTATACCTATCTTAATTTTATTCAGTATTTTACAACAAACATTTGAATTAGCAGTAATTTAAACAAATTTGTTTGAATATTAAGATATTACTTCACCAAGCTTGTAAAGTATTGAGGGCACCTTACTGGATATCAATGCATAATTGCTATTGGTAGAAACCCATGGAGGGCCAATGTCCTAATATTGAACTCGATCCCTCAGCAAATTTTAAGTCAAATATGGATATGAATAGCACCAGGGAAGCTTTCTGAAATATTGTTCCACTTGCACAGAATTTTCTCAGAAAAGGCTAACTTGCAGAGTGATCCTTTAGATGATGATAACTCAATTGTAGAATGAAGGGTTGAGGGCACCTTTCGGCCAAAGTGGCTTATATTTCAGAATATGGATAATAATATAATAACTCTTTATTGTCCTATGGTGGCACATGGTCCTGTGCGAAGCTCAGTTAACCGCTATTAGTGTAGTTCAGCAACATATCTTGCGTGGCTCGCCAGATGGGTGGGTTACCCGATTCATTGCTGAATGAACTGAGAATTTGAAGGGTTATTCCCTGCCCCACACTGAGACACGAGTTGAATAACTTGTGGTGTCGCCTTGGGCAAGAGACTTTATTCGAAATTCTGTTCACCCAGCAGTATTAATTGGGTACCTGGTGAAAGTTGTGTTGGAGGTGACCCATCAAGCCTTTATTAGCAGCTTGGGTTAGATAAGCGTAATAATTCATGGAGCGCCTTGAGCATGCATACGGTGTGGATATGTGTGCTATATAAATACCCTAATTATTATTATTATAAGCACAAATTAATTTGTGCAAGAGGGCACGGCAACCACCAAGGGTTGATCTCTCCTTTTGATGATGAGCATTGATCAACATCTGCAGTGTTTTTGGTATGACAATTTCAGGAACCCTGGCATTATGGACAATGAGCAGATGCTCTACCAGCTGAACTACATCCCTGTACATAGGTTTTGATTTAAACATATTTTTTAAATGAAGAAGAGGATGAGGAACAATTTCTCCAACTTAGAATACCTTCTCAAACATAGGTCAGCATGATGTTTAAAGACCATCTCTTTAAGAAAGATTTCTTCATGATCCTTTGGGATGATAAAGCTTTCAGCTAAAAATATTCCTAATGTCAGCATTTGACAGTCCTTGATGTTGAGGACCATCTTGTTGTGATGTTGCATATTAATTGTTATCTTTGCTGTCAGAAAGTGTGCTATAATTGCACTAACGCTGTTACAATCACAGAGTCCAAATACCCGAGCATTGATTACATTCAGTACTGTTTACCATGCTTTTACTTGTAATAGGCATGACACTCAGAATTACATTGAGTCTATTTACACTGATCCTTTCCTGCATGACCTTTACACATGAATGTCACACAGAAGATGGAAACATTGTCTCTGTTTGGTGACTTGCTTTTATACATATCTTCTCTTGACATGGAACGTCACATCCATATTCATTCAAAATCTTGTTCAGGTTGCTAAATCATGAAGAGAATTTACAATCTTTTACTATTTTATCTTCCAAGACTGATGATTAAACTTTTGAAACTGTATGCATACATGCATGACATCTCTCGAGAATGTCCATGGTTTTTCTTTGGTTTATAATTAGGTTATAGTAATGGTCATGCCAAAATACTTTCTCTTAACATTCCAAATTAGCCATTGCAAATGTTGGAAAATTAAATCTTGAAATTATTCAAGGGTATTATAGTAATGTTTAGTAATCTTATCAACTTCTAAAGCAAATTTATACAGAGCATTTGATCATAGCACTATACATGTGTTGAACTAAGGCTTGATTGAAAATTTATGTTTTTTTTATTTGCTTCGAAGCTTTGCACTGATGGGTGTTTGATCTCTTTTTGAAGAGAGTTCCAGTAAGTTAACAGAGAGATTGATTGATCTGGAACCAAAGGATATGCATAGCGACTTGAATGAGTTATGACATATCATCATGCAAATCGGTAAAATTCGAATGACATGAAGTGTTATGTGCATTTTTGAATATGATGGATCATACGTACATCATGCAGAACCATTGATAACCTGTCTCTTATTTTGACAATTTACCTTGATTTCAACATTGATCCTTGAACATTGTTAAGAATAGATGTAATGATAATTATTATAATTTTAACATCTATAGTATCCAGTCAAGGACTGCTTAAAGGGGATATACTTTGATACAATTTATATTATTACCATGAAGGTATTGTACTTTCGAGTCAGCCACAAATCTCGTGCGACAGTATTTTATGTCCGTACACTCCCCGTGCTCAACTACCCATTTTTACAGCTGGGTGAACTGAGAGCAATTCGGAAGAAGTGCCTTGACCAAGGACACATCACAGTGTTAAGCCAAGGTTACACATTTTTGGTGTCTCCACAAGGATTCAAACCTGGGCCTTTGGCGTGATAGGCCAGTATGCTAACCTCTACACCACCATGTTCCGGTGTAGCTGTTCTTAACATGCTGTAGCTTATACAGAAATATGACCTATATTTTACATGACCCTTGAAGGTCGACCCTGTTGTGCAGTGGTATTACTTTGTCATTTCAGTATTTCTAATGACAAACGTCTGTTTCATCTATTTTATACCTATACAGAACAGCCTCACAAAGAAAACCAAGAAAATTGTTCTTCTATAAATCTATGTAACCTTTGTGTAACAAAGGCAAGAACACAAATAAGTTTCATGTCTGAAGCCTCAGGGCTCCTGTTTATATATACCATTCTGTAGAATGTCTGGTGTGATTAATGTTGCAGACAACAAGAATATAGGAAGCTTAGGACTCAGAGTTGAAACATTTTGAATAACATCAAAGACATATCAAGGTCAAGACACAACATGGATGAATTTGAGTCACTTTGCTGATGGCAATATCGTGTGCAACAAGTTCATTCTGTGTACATATTACCAACAGAAACTTTCAATTTTTCTGTTTTTGTTAAACCGCTACATCTTTATATAGCTTAATAAGCTTCCAACAATAAGCCATGAAATTGTCATGTTCTTATTCCCAAGCAACAATTTTCCTTCTTACAGAATAGACTTATAACAGAAAACCAATTAAATCTTCCATCTGTTCTATATATGTAACCTTTGTAAAGTATCACAAAAATGTTTCTAATATTTCAAGAGTCTCAAGGTTCCCCTATACTTATAGCAATTCTAAAGAATGTCTGGTGTGATTAATGTTGCAGACCACAAAAATAAAGGAAGCTTAGCACCCAGAGTTGAAACATTTTGAATAACATCAAAGACAGCTGTACAACATATCAAGGTTAGGACACAACAGGCATGAATTTGAGTCACTTTGCTGATGGCAATATTGTGTACAAGAAGTTCATTCTGTGTATATATTACCAACAGAGATTTTCAAATACTCTGTTTTTGTTAACCTGGTACATCTTTGTCTTAATTAGCTTGATGATAGCTTCCAACAATAATTATGCCATGAAATTGTCATGTCGTATTCCCAAATACCAATGTTCCTTCTTACAGAACAGACTTATAAATATCAGAAAACCAATTAAATCTTCCATCTGTTCTATGTAACATTTGTAAAATATTACAAAAATGTTTGTTTTATTTGCAAAATATCGTGGCTCCCTCTATACTTATAACAATTCTAAAGAATGTCCGATGTGATTAATGTTGCAGACCACGAGAATAAGTAAGCTAAGGACTCAGAGTTGAAACATTTTGAATAACATCAAAGACAGCTGTACAACATATCAAGGTTAGGACACAACAAGCATGAATTTGACTCCTTGAGCTGATGGCAATATTGTGTGCAAGAAGTTCATTCTGTGTACATATTACCAACAGAGACTTTCACAATTTACCAACAGAGAATTTCACATTCTTTGTTTTTGTTAAGCTTAATTAGCTTCTGACAATAAGCCATGAAATTGTCATGTCCTTATTGCAAGGCACCAATGTTACAGGACAGACTTATAACAGTAAACCAATTAAGACAATCTTCCATCTGTTCTATGTAACCTTTGTAAAAATATCACAAACATGTTTCTAATATTTCCAAAGTATCATGGCTCTATTCTAAAGAATGTCCGATGTGATTAATGATGCAGACCACAAAAATAAAGGAAGCTTAGCACTCAGAGTTGAAACATTTTGAATAAGATCAAAGACAGTTGTACAACAAATCACGGTCAAGAATCAAGACACAATATCATACATGAATTTGACTCCTTGAGCTGATGGCAATATTGTGTACAAGAAGTTCATTCTATTTATATTAACACCTTCAAATACTTTCAAATTGTCTGTCGAAGTTAAAGAGTTAATAAGTAAAAGTATAAATTTGAAAAACTACCTTTATGTAAAGAAGTGAGCAAAGCTCACATACCCCCGCTCCCCACTTTGTTAAAAAAAATTAGTAAAACTGATTAATATTGGTTAAAGTTGTCTGATAGTTGAGTATACATTAACTCATTGTGTAAGTCTGTTTTCCACTGAAACCCAAATACCAAATTCATTAATAGGTTTTACAATTAAAGGGTACATCTAGGGATAATGGTTGATCTTTGTTTCAAATTTTAGGTAGTTATCATGAATATTCTACGAGATGTACTGAGGACAAAATTATTTTTGTCAAGTCACTTTGTAAGTCATTTAACTCATCATTTAACTCTCACAAGGCAGATCCAGCAACCATGCATGATTGACATATGTAGCAAATTTGGTGAAGCTGAGATATATATATTTCAGGAAATATGTTTGGGACAAAGTAATTTATCATAGAATCACTTTTTAGTCATTTATCCATGGAAACTGCAAACAATAAAAATAATTTGTTGGCTTAACCTTCAAAAGGCACAACTAGGGATCATGGTTGATAAGTGTATGAAGTTTGGTGAAGCTAGCATGAATAGTTTAGGAGATATGCTCCGGACAAGCTTTTGTGACGGACGGACAGACAGACAGACGGACAGATGGACAGACGGACGGACAGAATGAGCGCTATATAATAAATGAATCACCTTCTGACAATTTGAAAGTACAAAAGCAAATGGTTTATACATGATTTTGAAAGGCGTCTGCTTGATTGGGATTCTCCTTATGGAAAAAAAGGGGTGTGTTTCTTTAAATCCCAAAAGTTTAGATTGGTATGTGGGGATTTGACCCTCCTTTGACCCTCCCATCCCCCTTTCCAGTCTCTGCAATTTAGCAGTCATAATAAGAAAATGGTTTAGCATGGTTTTGTCATAATTTGACAGCTAAATATATAGATTATCATGTTCCCTGACAATGTCTTATTCTTGTTATCCACATCTTCTAAGTCTTCATAACAACACCCTTCAAAGAGGGGTCAGAAGAATCTACAGGCATGTTTGAGTCCAAGGGTTTGGCAAGAATAATTAACCTCTCATACACTGCCTACTTCACTCCAAACCAGTAATTAATTACTCAGTTGATTACTCTGAGCTAATTACTTCAGAAAATGAAGAGCAAATAAGGAGTCAGGAAGGTGTTAAAGTTCTTTTGTCACAGTGACTTTGATAATAACAATTTTGACAGAGAGGAATATAACTAAGAAATACAATGTCAATTTAAATGGTGGCCTTTTTTTTATTTGCCAGCTGAGAAAAGTGAGTGAGTGACATATGGCTTAGCACGAAATTGGCAATAAATCAGAGATAAAATAATTGAAACATCAAAGGTTAAATTTTTACTTTGCTTGAAATTCTCAATTTACGAAAAATATTTAAGTATCTTTTGTTAACAAAGTTTCCAAATATGTTTGCATCCTAAATGTCACCAACGCACATTATAAAAATTCAACCTCACTCATAATATGGTTGTCAATGACTTAAAGACAACGGTGCCCTCACCATTAAAAAATGTTAAGACAAAAGACACCAGAATCTTCTAAGCCCAAAATAAGATAAAGGAGATGACGCTTAAATTGCCATTTTTTATCAAAGCAGCCCCTCAATGCAAAGGAATCCATAATCTCTTCAGACTAAAGCTCTTTACAGGGTCTGATGTACGGAGCTTCAAAGACTTGTTGGCCTAACCAAGCTAATCACTCTTTGTACAGACCGACCTAGAAAAAGACAACCAACAGCTTATCAAATTTGACTTGCCAAATTGAATTCAGTTCCGGGCACTCTGAAGAAAAGGTAATAACATACACAGCCACCATCGCTCACCAGACAGGCTCATATTTTATTTAACAGACGCTGCATGAGGTATTATCAAAATCAGTCTCCTCTATATCTCGTGGAGAACAATTTTCACAGTGTTAGCAAATCATATGCCCCAGTAGTCTACAATAAATCTGAAAAGGGGGCAAATTGGGCGAGTTGATAAGCTGATGGTCATTGCTTTGGGTGTTGTCGGACTTTAAGGCTGTGATTTGGATCACCACAATAGGACCTAACCCCAAAAGTATAAGAATTTGTACTATTGAAGACATTGATATCCCAAACATAACAATGTACATTAGTTCATCAATGTAAATGGCCTGAAGGTATGGTCATTGCTTGGGTTGTTGCCTGACTTTCAGGCTGTTGGTTGTATCACCACAATGGGACTTGACCCAAAAAGTATAAGAATTTGTACTATTGAGAGATTGATATCCCAAATATAACAATGTACATTAGTTCACCAATTTAAATGGCATGTATCTCTAAATAAATCTGAAAGCAAGCAGATATATCAAAGATAGGCATATACACATGTTTGAGGTCAAGGATTTAATTAATGTAGCTTTTGAGAATAGAAATTCCTGTAATTTAGACGGAAACCAAATGAAGCATTACAAGATTTAGGATAACATTTAATGGTCCAAATGCTTGTACATTTTCGCTTAAGTCCTGTGCAATGTTGAATCGACACTCTCAGTGGCAGGCTGTTGATACAGTGAGACGTCTAGTCTAACTCTGCTGGAATCACAAGTCTCATCAATTACCTGAAGTAGAATATCCACCTCATAAACTTCTAGAGTAGATTATTCCTCTTGCTGTGAACAAGCTGATAACACTTGCAGCAAAGCCTTGGAATACTTTTGATAAAGTTGCTAGAAATTACATATATTCATTTAGTTTGCCTGTCTGCAGCAAGCTGAAGTTGGATCTCCTTTCACAGTTCTACACAGATTCATTCTCGTGAAGCGACTCTCAAGGTAATGGTGTTATCAATGCATCAAGACGGGATTCATTTCAAAATTACACCATCAATGCCAATGTGTTATTTTACTGCAAACAGTTTCCATTTCCATGAATCCATTTCTTGGAGTGAGTGAGTTGTTGTTGAAGGCCACTAAGGGAATTTCTTAGACATATTGGTTTGTCCAAGTCTTGTCAGGTGTCAGGTGTCAGGTGTCAGGTTAACCCATTATAAACATCATAGATACATGGGTGAGATTATTTGGAGTTTAATGCCGCTTTCAAAAGTATTTCACTTATATCATGGCTGCCAATATTAATGCAGGGAGAAAGCCTGCAACACTAATGTCGCTATGCATTGTGGTGAAACCTGCGAGCAGTAAATGGAACTAGTTTACCATGGGAGGTACTGCGCTGAAATTCAGTGTAGCATAGCACCATAACTTTACTGCGTGTAGAACAGTTCTCTAGCCCCATGCAGGACTGAACCAAAGACCTCTTGATTCAAGCTGAACACACTAACCACTGAGCTCTCTCGCCCTGCCTGAGTACCCTTATCTCAAAATTCAATATCAATATAACATAAAGTAGTTCATACTGAAAACATTTAAATATCAGAATTGTAATGGATTTTGCAAGCTGTTAACTTTAAGACCCACTTGCAGAAATTGTACACAGGATCTCAATATGTTGCAGAAAAAAATGGACGACATTTCAGACTTCTCCTTATGTGATTTCTTGAAGTGATTATAATCATTATAATAGCCAGGTGCAATGTATCCATTTACAACTCCAAATAGATGCTCAGACTCAAAATTGATCACAACAAGTACATGAAATAACCCCAGAACTGGAGTCTGTAGCCTAAGGGTGAAGATAGGCAAACGACATTGGAGTGCAGATAGTCTGTCATCCAGATTCAAGAGCGAAAATATTCAATTGACAACTAACTCAGTCTACAAAAAAAAAAAGAGTCTAGATCACTCAGTTTAAAGCATAATCTGGGCTCCTTTTTTATAATATATGATTTTTTTTTTTTTTTAAATGTCAATATTGAAAAAAATACTTCTGAGACTAAATGTTACTCTAGAGTGCAGATGACATGGACACTTCTATAGACATTAAATTAACACAAATATAAACATTAATGTACAAGATAGAGTTGGTTATGACAGGCCTTTAAAAAAACTTGCAAAAACTATCATAATCATCAAAGCAATTCGGAGACTAACTTCACCTCAAAATTACAGACCCGTGCAAAAAGTATTCATCACTTTATGTAATTTTTATTAATTAAGTTCTCATACTACTCAAAAAATTTCAAGCAGCTACTTTTCGAGCGGGGCATTTTTTGTGGAAACAAAATTCAGGAGGACTTTCCTGTTTATAATTACCGTATATATGATTTTCATATGATAATTTCACACTTAATTTCAAATATGTTTGTGAGGTTAGCATTTTAGTTGTTCAAGATTTTAACAATTTGACAAAGAATAAAGTGTATCGCTCAAAAAATAAGAACATCATGAAATGAAGAAAATCATTGAAGCTACGATCGTGGAATGCTTTACTACGTACATTACATTGTTGTCGTAACTGATAACTTTTATTATGAACTATTCGTAAATATGCTCCTCTCCTATCAATCAAGTAGTTATTTCTCAATTTTTTTAATGTTTAAGCATGCTAACATTTCAAGATGGCGAATGAAACCCGATCGAGTGGTGCCTTTATTACATTTACATTTCAAAATAGGTGCTCAGACTCAAAACTGCATGATCATCAAATGAAGTAATATTCCAGAAGTTTTCTGTGACAGAAAATAAGTGTCTGTAGCCGAAGGGTTATGATGGACACACTGACACAGGAAAGGAAATGACATGGTCACAACTAGACATTGACATTTACACATCTTTAGTCCCGTACGTAAAAGATATAGTTGAGGTGATCTGGGTTTAAACGCTGCTTTCATGAATACCTAAAGTTGCCATATAGCATTCTGTCCATCTTCAATAGATTTACACTTACAAAAAGGTGCTCAAGCTAAAAAATGCATGATCATCAAATGAAGTAATATGCCAGAAGTTTTCTGTGACAGAAAATCAGTGTCTGTAGCCGTAAGTTTATGATGGACACACTGACATAGGAAGGAAATGACATGGGCACAACTAGACATTGACATTTACACATCTTTAGTCCTGTACATATAAAAGCTAGATTTGGATCTGACAGGACTAAAATAAGGCCATTTGGTCAACTTAAACCTGTCAAAGTAGGCAAAAACTATAGCTATAAAAAATATATCTGATTTAAACTACAAGTGTCTGGTTTAAGGTTTACTTATCTTATTTTAAGTCTTATGTTGATTTTTAAGGTAGTTCCTCGTATGAAAGTTTATAGTGTACTTCCATTCAGTCAATGATTCAATTTCTTAAACCTTTATTTAATACTGTCATGCTTTGTATGATTCCTGGTTCAAATTTGATGATAGATTTATCTTTCAAGAATGTACGTATCCTGAAAGTCGGCAAATCCTGACAAAGGGTAAAGACTTGCAAAAAATTAGTCTTAAAGTATATCATTAAAAATTATATATGGCTGATTTAAGTTAAATTCAACTAACTCTATTGCAATTGTGCAAAAAAGCAAAAAGATATTAATTTACTTTTTGCATTGATCAATGCCTGGTATAATTTAAAGAGGCCTTATGATTCTACAAACCTTTGCCATGTAATCTAGTAATACAATCTATTAACACTACCATCCTACTTTTTAAAGGGGCAGTAGCACGTTTTTTGATAATTTTATATTTTAAATTTGTCAGTGATAATTGTAAGTTAATGCTAAATGTATTATTTTGACAGTGTCAAAAATCTCATTACACAAGCCAATCATCCATAGTCGGAGGACAAAGAATGAAGATTCACATAAAATCCATTGGCGGCCATTTTGTGTGAACACCTTTAATTCATTTTGTGTAAGAAAAAGGAATTGCATGGCTAAACTTTACGTTATATATTTGAATTATTACTGCTCCATTTAGTTTGAATACATTGTCTTTCAATTGGAACTATTAATTTCATTTTCTTGACATCAACATAAATTCCCCCTAAAAATATGCTACTGCCCCTTTAAGATCAAATTTCCTGTAAAAACTTTAAAAATTATGGTTATTTAATTTGGCATGCATCATGCAGTCATTGTTCATTTTCAAGTTTTCAATAAAAAACTTTAACAATTTTATTGTAATAATAAAGAAGAATTTCATCAATTTAAAAAGAGTCAAACTTAATTAGATTTTTTGGATTGGATTTTTGCAAAAATTAAAAGCAGTCAATGTTTCTTGTTAAAAAACATTATGAACAAATTATTGCATATATTTGATTAATAAAACATACTCCAACTATTATTTCAATAAAAACAAATTAACTGATATCTTATTAAAGACATACTGGGTCAAGCAATTTATTGCTGAATGATCAGGTGCAATAGGCTTCACTACTTTACCCTTGGGGCTTTGTTATAAATTCAATTATGGAGAAACTTTTTCCCGCATGAATCTAAATTTCTATTCCAGTCATGTTTTCTTTATTTCTGTATCACTCTGAGACTTAAGTCTCTGTGGGACTTTCGCTTTCGACCAAGGTGAATTTATTTTGTAATATTGTCATAGAAATCAAAGTGTGATGTTTTTTTCTCAAAATATTTTACAGGTTTGTATTTGTTTTATGTAAGGTTTTTACTCTATGAAAATTTGTTGAAATTGTGATAAAATTAGATAAAGGTTCTGTCCCTTTTTGCCTTTTGTAAGTTAAGTTGAAGTGTTTAATTGAAGGTAAACAGACCAAGATGGACAAATGCAAAAAGAGAATTCTTTCTGCTTCAAGCTTGAGGCGGTCTGTCATCTTATTTTGTTATTATAATAGCATAAATCTGAGCACCAAATAAGGTAAAAGAGTATTTTAGATAGGAGGTGTGAACTCAAGGAGTTTTTGAACTGAAGGAGTTTTTAACTCAAGGAGTTTTTGAACTGAAGGAGGTTTGAACTCAAAGAGGTTTGAACTGAAGGAGGTTTGAACTGAAGGAGGTTTGAACTCAAGGAGGTTTGAACTGAAGGAGGTTTGAACTGAAGTAGGTTTGAACTACAGGAGGTTTGAACTCCAGGAGGTTTGAACTGAAGGAGGTTTGAACTCCAGGAGGTTTGAACTCCAGGAGGTTTGAACTGAAGGAGGTTTGAACTGAAGGAGGTTTGAACTGAAGGAGGTTTGATGACCTCTTGATAAAACTCTACCTTTAAGTATACACTCACAACATCATCAGTTTGATATGCCCTGATTTGTCAATAACCAACTTTCGAGCAAGCTGCAGGTAACAGGGTAACCTCTTAATAAAACTCTTCCTTTAAGTACACAGCAACAATATCATCAGGTCGGGATGTCCTGATTTATTTTAATACAGATTGCAAAAAGTCGCCGGTAAACAATCTTCCTGAGAAACTCAGGTACAAGAGTTGACTTCTTGATAAAACTCTCCCTTCAAGTACACTGTGACAATATCCTCAGGTCGGGATGCCCTGATTTGTCTTAATCCAGATCTCAATAATGACTATTTATGAGCCCAATGACCATTAAATCAAGCAATCACACACAGCGGGACATCTTAACGACTGATACAGAGAAATGTCATTTCCCGAAATGGTCCCGCTCATGACTTATTTCAAAGGAGATAAAAAAATCAGGTTTCTAGTCTTTAATTCAGATGCAAAAATCTTCCAGCTCTTGTAATTTATTACCATCCTGGAATTAACTTGGATCTTATGCAAGCTGAGCAAAGAGCTGAATCTTGAAAAACATGGATTCATTTTTTAAAGCCTCTGCCAACAATAATTTAGCCAAATCATTTCATCTCGCTGGTTTGTCCATCAACAAAATTACAAAATAATTGAAATTAGTACTTTGTGATGATATATTCTGTATTTTTATCCATGTGGCTCCTTATCATACCCTGATGTAATATAGGCCCTAATGAATGAGAATTCAAAACCAAGTCGAAATGCAAATCTGTAATGATTGAATAGAACTGTTGTCCTGTTCCTTTGAGAAACTCAGGATTAGAGTTGATGTTCCTTTGGTTGTCCCTAATAATTTTACACTTTTTAAAGTGACACAGAGTATCTTTCTTAAAATTTGATTTGGTTTTGATAAGCTACAAAATATGTAATATGCTGATAGAAGTCCATATCTCATCACTGGACTTGCAAATATATCCTTTAATGCATAATATCTCTAAAATGCTTGATTTTATGGAAGAATCAAGAAAACGTCTCAAATACGTTTAATATTCGAAATTATGCATCCAATTAATCTACCTATTAGTTACAATACCTCATAAACACTATCAAATCGAATATATCTTCCTGTCAGCTTATGACAAGGTTTCAAAATTACGTTTGGCGAATTTGCGCGCGCTACTCGAGCCATATTGTCCGGTTTTCGATCAAAATGTCGACTTTGAATGGCCGTATTTTCGCTCTAATGTACAGATTGGCCTTTAACTTGTTATTTTCAGTAACAGTTAGTGGTTCCCGATGTAATAACAACGCTTTCAACATTTGAAAAATGTGATCCTATCAACATACTCTGTGTCTCTTTAATATGCAAAGTTTCCGTGAGATGAACAATAAATATATCTTGCTTTTACAGTACAAGAACATTCTGACAAAAATGAAATCCTGAAAACTGCAAGATTTAAATCTAAATGTTATTTACACCAACAATCCAAACACCAATGAAAACATTTATCTAATGTTTTGATTCAGCATGAATCAGGGGACTTATCATGTGAAACTAGGTTACCCTGATCTACTTAGAAATTCACAATAAACAGATGGCCCCAATAAACAGAAAACGGACATGTTTTGAAACTTAATTTCTACAAAGACTTCAACATGGACAAGCAGAGACTATTTTCACCAAGTAAAAAATTGTCAATCAATAAAGCTAGATGTTACTTAACCAAGTTTTTTGAGATACCAAAATTAATCTTTTTCGTGAAAAAAGGGAAGCGTCATTCCCCTGAAAACCTGAATTTTTTTAAAAATTGAAGTGTTATTTACATCAACAATCACAAAACCAACAACAACAAAATCTAATGTTTTGATGCAGCATCAAGCCAGGGACAATTACCATGATAAACTAGGTTACCCTGATCTACTAATAAATTCACAATAAACAGATGGCCCCAATAAACAGAAAACGGACATGTTTTGAAACTTAATTTCTACAAAGACTTCAACATGGACAAGCGGAGACTATTTTCACCAAGTAGAAAATTGTCAATCAATAAAGCTAGATGTTACTTAAGCAAGTTTTTTGAGATACCAAAATTAATCTCTTTCGGGAAAAAAGGGAAGCGTCATTCCCCTGAAAACCTGAATTTAAAAAAAAATCTAAGTGTTATTTACATCAACAATAAAAAAAACAATTAAAAAAAATTATCTAATGTTTTGATGCAGCATCAATCCAGGGACTTACCATGTGAAACTAGGTTACCCTGATCTACTTAGAAATTCACAATCAACAGATGGCTCCAATAAACAGAAAACGGACAAGTTTTGAAACTTAATTTCTACAACGACTTCAAAATGGACAAGTAGAGACTTTCTTCGCCAAGTCAAAAAATATGTTAATCAATAAAGCTAGATGTTACTTAAGCAAGTTTTTTGAGATACCAAAATTAATCTTTTTCAGGAAGAAAGCGAAGCGCCATTCCCCAGAGGGAGGGAGTATTGGAGAAATGCCAGTCTTTGTGTGAAGGTAATCCCACGGCGCAAGTTGCATCAGAGACGTCTAATGTTTGTGAAACAACATCGCTGGAATCTTCCGTTGAATTAAATCTTGATTCAACAGCCTGCTATGTATCAGATTATTAAGAAATCTATTAAATGACTTCTTAATACTCATTTTCAAAATATTAACTTCCCTTAAGTAATTTCAATGGTTCATTGCTTATAAGGTGTAATGCAAGATATTTTGTATCAACCATTTCTTCATAAACATTTCCGATGAACACTAATTAATTAATGTCATTGTCTTATATTTCTTTGAATGAAATTGAAGAGTTTAATTCTCAATAGTCATAGCCATATAACTTTAATTTCACAAAATATTTACTTTCCTTAAGTAATTTCAATGGTTCATTGGTACTAATGTGAAATGTAAGATATCTTGTATCAACCATTTCTTCATAAACATTTCCACAACTAGATTAGCGTTTGCGGGATACCGCAAAAGCAGAGCAGCCCCAGAACTTTGGGTTTCGCCTTACCCTGTTCCGCCTTTTACAGGCCTCACCAAATTGAGAATTTTCTCGTGACCTTGACCTTTGACACTCAAGGTCACACAATCAATGAACACATTTCATTTAGTATAACATTATTGTAATGAAATAAAGTGTTAAAAATTAAATTAATCCATTTTCTCCATATATGTTTACCTTGCTGTGACCTTGACCTTCGACAATTAGTACCCAAAACTTTTTGAAAATGTTGTACTTCTCAAGAGATAATATATACAAAATCTAAACTTCATAGCACAAAAACTTTTCAAGTTATTGTGTTTACAAGGAATTGCAATAACTCATATCTCATGACCTTGACCTTTGACCTTCAAGGTCACACAATAATTGAACACTTTTTATTGAGTATAACAATCATGTATTGATTAAAAGTGATCATAGTTAAAATTAAGCATTTTCGCTAAACCATGCTTAAGTCATGACCTTGCTGTGACCTTGAGCTTTGACAGATTGTAGCGGAAACCTTTTCAAAATTTTTTACTTTTCCAAGGATGATATATACCAAGTTAGAGCTTCATAGCACAAAAACTTTTCAAGTTACTGTGTTTACAAAGAATTTTGTGGTGATTTTATAACTCGTGACCTTGACCTTTGAACTTGAAAGTGAACACGTCATAATGATTCCCTGGAAGTATTAACATTTAGACATGTTCATGAGTTCTGAAAAGCTAAATGGGATAAAGTTATACCCCAATTTAGTGCATTTTGTAATAACTCATATCTCATGACCTTGACCTTTGACCTTCAAGGTCACACAATAATTGAACACTTTTTATTGAGTATAACAATCATGTATTGATTAAAAGTGTTCATAGTTAAAATATAGGATTTTCGCTAAAACATGCTTACGTCATGACCTTGCTGTGACCTTGACCTTTGACGGATTGTAGCCAAAACCTTTTCAAAATTTTTTACTTTTCCAAGGATGATATATACCAAGTTAGAGCTTCATAGCACAAAAACTTTTCAAGTTATCGCGTTTACAAGGAATTCTTAGAGTGAATACATAGCTCGTGACCTTGACCTTTGACCTTGAAAGTGAACGTGTCAAAATCGTTCCCCCGAGGTATGAGTAGTAAGGTATGAATAAGAGTTCTGGAAAGCTTAGTGGAAAAAAGTTATAGCTAGTAGTACGAGTGCGGCGGCGGCGGCGGCGGCGGCGGCGGCGGCGGCGGCGGCGGCGGCGGCGGCGGCGATGGAAACTTCACAAAAACTGATAGCAGCCCCGTCCTTAGACGGGGCTGCTAATAATGTCATTGTCTTTCATTTCTTTGAATGAAATTGAAGATCGAGTTCTCAATAGTAATTATTAAAAGCCATATAACTACGAAATCATTTCTGCACAAATATGACAAACTCTTGAATGACCATTAAAGACCCATATTCAAAGTGTAGTGAAGTTAAATACATATATTTTGAAAAGTATTTTTACTGTGTTCATTGTATTTTTGCACAATTTTGCGACCAACCTAGAGAAAATCAGACCACAAAAAAGACAACCAAATGACCGAAACAGCAGCCGACATGATGGTTAAATGTGGCCATCTCACAAACTTGTATTTCCTAAACATAAGCCATCTTTGTCCCTCCTGAATCAGGTACAAATTGAAACCCATCGAAGCAATGGTGAAGACTGAGACGTGGTGTAACATATAATAATGACGTCACCAAAAGCAGGGTCGTTAAAAGCTATTTCACTTTTGCAGAGGGTACTGTACTTTGGAGGTCGAATTAAGTAGTTTATTGCTGATTAAAACATATAAATATGATATCAAAATTTTGAAGAAAGCTAGATTTTTCTACAGAGCGATGTATTTCTTTTCTCAATAGCTAAATGTCATCACGAATAATATGCAAGTATGACGATTGGGCTTTAATGTTGTAATCCATCCACAACAGTTAACATTTCTCAAAAGACATTAACCAATAAGCAAAAAAATTTGCAGAATTTTATTAACAGAATTCATTAATAGAATGACGTGCAATAATGCATAAATCAATAAAACTTAGTATTTCAACTTCTTTGATGGTCATTTTAGAAGTTGATATGATGAAGGAAATGTTTTTTTAATTCAACTTCTTTATTGTAATATATGAAAAGTTTCAGTGAAGTTATTATTTTTGGCATAATTTGGATATATCTGTTTGACATACAAACATGATTTAAGAAAGCAAAATTTAAATTTTCATAAATAGGTGAATTAATTTTGTCATAAAAAAACACTAATATTGGTCCACAATTCTTACTCTCCAACCTTTAGATATATAACCAAAAGCGTGAGTGAAAACCCATTATTTTGAGTCCGAAACTCTACCTGTTTAGCCAAAGAGATATCCCTCCACTTGAAGCCAGTAGAAATGCTTTTGACCTTATCCTGTCCATTAAATTGTGGTGAGACATTTGTTGTGAAATGAAAATTTTCATCATGTATATTTATAGAAACATTTATCGGCTTTGAATAAAATTTCATATTTGTCAAAAGATAACTCACTTTTGTTCCTTCTTGTCCAAAATCTAGTTCAACCTTCAGAAAATAACCCAGATGACCAATATATTGTGGCGATTGTGATAATTGTCGTCAAGGGAAAACATGAAAGTGATCATTAGTTTTGCAAGATAGTTTTGCATCCTTACATGTCTTACATCTAGCCTTGCCCAGAAGCAAATTAATGATATCACATGAAAATTAGTTCTTTTATCACAATAACAACTTTCTCTGCGTCAAAACAAATCTTTCATCTTCACTCAGAATATCATAAGGGAGATATAAGATATACTTATTGTCATTATTTTATCATGAATTCCAACTAAGTTTAGCATAGAAGTCTTCAGCCCACAAATTGGTGAAAACAACACAGTAATTGTTTATGTATTGATCAAACAATCTGAGAGATAAAAGATTTCAGCCCACAAATAGTCAATTTAAGTGTCAACGTTAACACGAGCAGGTTATAAGGAGATATCAGCTTAATTGTTTATGACTTTCCTGAATTATCTTAGATATGATAAAGTAAATGAAAACTGAATATTTTTATGAGAGATATTTATGGGCAATTTGATTTAGAAAGCCTCCTTTTCTCATTGAGATAACTTAATTCTTTAAGTAGAATTTAATCATAGAAACCTATTTTTAATTTCATTTTATGTTTGACCTTTTAAAGGGAAGCTTAAAACTGATATTTTACAATGCCAAGTAAGTTTAATTCATGATATACACAGTCATATTTCAGTCATGTTCTTGTTTTGCTTTTACCTTTTGAGAATGTTGTTATAACACAGATCAAGTTTAATTGATGCAAATATAGTCAAGGAAGGTATACCTTAAAATCAATGCAACCATTCACCTTTACAGTTCACAATGTGAATTGTAAATTGATGTTAACAAAGCAAATATCTGTGTGAACTGAGTGCAACGTGGATAAAGTGCCTTGCCTTGAGAAATAACACCAATCAAATATCAAGTTTAATTCCCCTATAATACATAACTAGTGCCATCATTGGGTACTTAAATCCTTGATGCTAAGTGCCAAGATTTCTAATTGAACCATCAAGTTCAGCTACAGTAGCCTAAGGAGCAGGCACAGGATAGTTTAGGTAATGCTGTAAGGCTTTGATCAGCCATTTAACAAGTTAGTATTCATTTACCCTTTGTTGATTAAGGTATCAATGACACACAAAAATCATAATTATAATAATAACAATTTGTTTAACATAACATCCAGTTTGACGACTCCTTATTTGCTAATCAATGAAAGCTGCTCACTCTATGTAATACTCATTTGTATAGCTGGGTGAACTGAGTGCAATGTGGATGAAGTGCCTTGCCTGGGGAAATAACACAGAGCAAATACCTGGTCACAATTGTTTTGTCTCCACCTGGAATCAAACTCGGACTTACATGGTGACCACACCACCATCAGAAGCTTCAAGGTCCAATGGAAAGATGATAAATCAAGCAATATCATTGAAAGCTGCTCACTTTATGCAACACTCATTTGTTCAGCTGGGTGAACTGAGTGCAATGTGGATAAAGTGCCTTGCCTGGGAAACAACTTCAAGCAATAGCCTGGTCATAATTGTTTAGTCTCCATCTGGTATCAAACCTTTGGATTGCAAGCTAATACATGCTGACCACACCGCCATCAGAAGCATCAAGGTCCAACGGAAAGATGATAAATCAAGCAATATCATTGAAAGCTGCTCACTTTATGCAACACTCATTTATTCAGCTGGGTGAACTGAGTGCAGTGTGGATAAAGTGCCTTGTCTGGGAAATAACATCAGGCAATAGCCTGGTCATAATTGTTTAGTCTCCGTCTGGAATCAAACCTTTGGATTGCAAGCATACATGCTGACGACACCGCCATCAGAAGCATCAAGGTCCAATGGAAAGATGATAAATCAAGCAATATCATTGAAAGCTGCTCACTTAATTTATGCAACACTCATTTGTTCAGCTGGGTGAACTGAGTGCAATGTGGATAAAGTGCCTTGCCTGGGGAAATAACACTGAGCAATTGTTTTGTCTTCACCTGAAATCAAACCAAGACCTTTGGATTGCAAGCTTACATGCTGACCACAAGACCATCAGAAGCTTCAAGGTCCAATGGAAAGATGATAAACCAATCAATGTCCAATGCTATAAGGACATATCTGTTTTCATGAGACAAATCCCATAGGTGGAGTAAGAAATGATTCTTAATTCTTAACTGTCTCATAACATCTGATAGTTTATGTCCCCATGACCAAAGATCAAATAGTTTGTTTCATAAGTTGCAATTACACCCCCATAGGTTCAAAGTTGTACATGAATCATTCTCTTTCTACATAACCAGATTGATAAATAGTAGATTCTCATGAAATCTTGTGATGATGTCAACAGGTCATCTCAATCATAAAACCATATTAGATTTATTTGGGAATAAATATGTTGTTTTCACAGTTTTTATTCTGTTGTTAATATTGCAGACAATAAATGGTACAAGAAGATGAATGAATATATTTATACTAAGACCGAGTATTGCACCAAATTTTGTATAGAAATATATTGCAATTTGCGGCTCATGTGTTGCTATTATATTCCAATGAACCAGTGTTGTTCCTGGGTGATCAGCTGAGGGGGTCATTTTGGCCAATTCTGAGCATATGGGACCCTTTGTATGGTATAAGTATCCTATTTCTCACACTTTGAAGGGATACCAAGCAATAAATAAGGGTGGGCAAATTTCCCCCAGGCCTCTGATGAACACTGCATGATGAACTCTATGATCAACTTTTCATATCTTGTATGCAGTATAAACATAATAATAAATAATAATATGCAAAATTTGTATAGCGCCCTATTTGACTTAACATAAAACCACTCTAAGGCACTTTTCAATTCTATAAAAAACTTACTCAAAAAGATAAAATTTGCAAGTAAATGTTGATGACAATGTCTAATACCAAAACTACCCATCATATTCTTGCACAGCAAAAGAATTTCTTGCACATTAACCATGAAATCATGCCTAAAAGGAGCATGCAGTAGCACTTTTTAGGGGGAATATAAGGTGATGTCAGGAAAATGAAAATAAATGATTCAAATTGAAAGACAATGTATATAAACTGAATGATGCAGAAATACACCAAATATATAATGTAAAGTTCAGGCATGTGATTCATTTTTCTTACACAATGAATTAAAGGTGTTCACACAAAAATGGCTGCCAATGGACTTTATGTTAATCTTTATAATTTTTTCTGTGACTGTGGATGATTGGTTTGTGAAATAAGAATTTTAACACTTTCAAAATAATACATTAGCATTAACATACAGTAATCAGTGAAAAAATGAAAATATAAAATTTACTGAATTCTTGCTACTGCCCCTTTAACATGTACTATTTCTGCGTACCCAAGAGTGAGTGGTGGAAGGAATGACCTTGCATGTGTAGTACAAATTTGTGGCTAATAGCATACCGTAGCATGTAATTCTATCCCTGATTCAATCAATAATTTTAGGTAATTTACAAATTTAACAGAATTGATTAAAGAGTGTAGATCAGATAATGCTACATATCCCCACTTTTATTCTGGTAAACTGTTCATCTAATTGATGCCTGTAGCATACACTTGCAATAGTTATTTTCTATTTCAATGTTCTAGCAAATAGTCTCCATTATATTTCTTTCAATGACAATATTTTGCTTTGATGGATGTCACAATCTCCTTCAACTATTTCAAATCTTTTCAATGTACCTGTCAATTTCTCCAGTCAAAACTCCTTTTCCTTGTTTTTCTTGAAAGCAATCCTCAAATGTCTGTCAATCTACCTTTCCTTTACAATATCTTTTTATTCTATACCCATTGAGCACCAAAATAAGCTCTTTTTATTTACTGGATCACAATCATTTAGCACTTAAAGTTCTGTTCTTATATATCTTCAATCTCATTGTCAGTACTTTTAGCAGTGTTTTCATTATGTCAATCTCCTGTCTAGCCAAATTATCCACACAAAAAAGTGTGACAAATGTGTTTAGAAACACTTAGCAAGATCTAATGAGTAACACAGTATCAGGGTTGGTTATATGTTATAGTCCCTACAAGCAAGCAGGAATTAAAGTGACACAGAGTACTTTCTTAAAATTTTATTTTGTTTTGATAAGATACAACATATCTAATATGCTGATTGAACTTCATATCTCATCACTGAACTTGCAAATATATCCATTTATGCATAATATCTCTAAAATGCTTACTTTTATGGAAAAATCAAGAAAACATCTCAAATACGTTTAATATTCGAAATTATGCATCCAATTAATCTACCTATTAGTTACAATACCTATAAACACTATGGAATCGAATATATTTTCCTGTCAGCTTATGACAAGGTTTCAAAATTACGTTTGGCGAATTTGCGCTCGCCACTCGAGTCACATTGTCCGGTTTTCGATCAAAATCCCGACTTTGAATGACCGTATTTTCGCTCTAATGTACTGATTGACCTTTAACTTGTTATTTTCAGTAACAGTTAGTGGTTCCCGATGTAGTAACATCGATTTCCAAATTTGACATATGTGATCCTATCAACATACTCTGTGTCTCTTTAAGGTTTAAATAAAACCCAGCACTCATCATAAAACTTTGGCAAGCCCAGGAATGTGATGTGAATTCATAATAGTCAGATCTATACTCCAAGAATCCCTGAATGTAACAAGCAATAGGCTGGCATGCATGAAGCTATTTAGAACACTGCTTGGTATCAATGTTGTGGTCACAGTTGCATAGAAATGTCCTTTAACGAAGTCTATTGCTTATCACTCTTTTAACAAAACTTTCACTGTTCACCCATCTTGTCTCAGGAAACGAATGTTACGCTAACTCTACTAATCTGTACCCTTGGCTCAGAAGTAAGATTCGCTCGTGCGGCCCGACTTGGGATATTAGCCAATCAAATCATTTTCTTGTTGAAATTTTATCGAGAAGGTTGCGAGAAAATTATTTGATTGGCTACGTTCGTACCCGTAAACAGGATGCTGTTCATCAAGCCTTGCACATGTGTCTGTACACAAGTCACATTTCTATCTATGTATATATATGCATACGTATTTATCTTCTTATAAGTCTTATCTTGAATGAGGATTCCTACAGTTCATCAATCTACTTGTTATTTGTCTCAAAATAAAAGCTCATTGTCAAATATCAATATCATCCCTGCCTTGAACTCATGTCTTCTTGGAAAAATGCACTTCAATAACATCTTCTTAAAAAAAGTTCTTCTCCAATGATTGCAGTGTTGACACCCAAGCTACTCAGAGAACTAATAAACAATTGGATGTATGATGACTAATGCTTCTGAAGGTCAACCATGGGGAGACATTTATTTATATACTAATTCCTACTGGCTTCGGCGGGAGGGATATCACTTTGGCCAAACAGGTAGAGCGTAGGACTCTCAGACCTCCGGTTCGAATCCCGCATGAAAATACTGGATTTTCTTTCCTGCTACAATTGACGCCAAACGTGGGGCGGGACTATTCCTTAAAGTCACATGACCATTAAGTCCTTTATAGGTTTGTAAATCCTTATTGGTATGTAAATCCTTCATAGGCATATCTCCCGAATGTTTGACTCGAGGACGAGTCACTTCGTGGAGGGGGTGAATATGACAGGGTGAGGTCTACTACTTCCTACTGGCTTCGGCGGGAGGGATATCACTTTGGCCAAACAGGTAGAGCGTAGGACTCTCAACCCGGAGGTCCCGGGTTCGAATCCCGCATGAAAATACTGGATTTTCTTTCCTGCTACACAGTGTTGACATCCAAGCTTCTCAGAGAACTAATGGACAATCGGATGTATGATAACTTGTGCTTCTGAAGGTCAACTATGTACAATGGAACTTGGATATATCGTGGGACATGGGAGACATTTACTCATAAATATCTTCATAATAATAAGTTTCTGGTCTGGTTAGTGAAGTGTTGACATCCAAGCTTCTCAGAGAACTAATAAACAATTGGATGTATGACAATCTGATTAAAATCAAATCATTGATTCGCTCCCTTATTTATATTATGTTGTTACTGGTCACTCATCTACGATATGACGGAATCCCGTAGAGGTCCGTGTCCACCGGAAGTAAGATTTCAACCCGTCACGGTTGCGCTTTCAAAGTTGTGAAAGTAGATTAGAGGTTCAAACATCATCGCTTTTCTATGTAACGCGGAAAATGCCGAGGTTTTCTGAATGTTTGGGTACGCTTGATTTGCTACATCAACATGAAAGCAGTGTGTTTGTTAACACCCTTGTCGTCAGAATTTTTAAAATATGATCAAATTTCAGATTATCGGAAACTAGATACAATATTTCTGTAAAACTTATGCATATTAGAAGTGGTGTAAAATTAATATTCCTATAATACATTACAATCTAGACTATGATCGAAATCAAAGGATACAAGATTGAGAAAAATTCATGAAATACCAATATTTTTTTCTTTGAAGTACAACCTTGATCTTTAAATTAATTAACTGATATTTATATTGTTTTCTCAAAACATCTTAGTCACACGTTTTGCGGTGAGATTTGCAGGATATGAAGATTAGTTTAAAAGAAGACTTTAAATTGAGTTCTTGAAAATACTTCTCAAATTCAGGCCCGTAAAATGCATACAGCTATTATACAAAATTCACCATGAAAAACTGATCATTATGGATCTTGAATTCTATTCTATCTTTTCACCTACCACATATACTTGATTGTCAACAAATTTCCGGATTTGTATAGCTTTGTAGAGAATTCAGAAGCGTTTTGTCAGTGTCAGTGACATATCCGCTTTTAAACATAAACATATGTAATGAAACTTTTATGGTTATTACAAAACTCGGTCATAAGTTATCAAACGTATTTTTTTCCAAAACAACGGTTCTAGTCGGGTTGCAAATCAAGTAAGCCCAACTTGCAATGCCGACGCGCTCATGCAGCCCTCGGTAGTTTATTTGGATGTGTAGACATAGTGATTTACAATGGATAGCCAGACACACCAAAGCCTATGCACCTATATATGTAGGTTTTGTTATATGAATTATTACAAAGCATTTATAGCGGGTTTAATTATTTAATCGATACGCCAAAATGACGGAGGAAGAAGGAATCTGATTGGTCGCATCAGGACCGACCCTACAAACTGATTGACTGTTAAATTCAGGGTCATTTCCTGTTCAAAGTTCACCTGGACATGGTTCTCCACGGGATTCCGTCAGATCTTAGATTGGTGACAAGTAACAACATATTATGAAAAAATAGAGCCATGGGCTCTGTAGCTCATCAGACTTTTTATGGAAAAAGGTTTTGACCCCTGTGACCCCATTTAGGGTCATTGGGTCACAAAATCTACAAGTTTGAATCCCCATTGGCCAAGAAGTCTACACACAACTGTTTAGCTCTCTAGACCATTTGGAACTGGAGGAGAAGATGAAAATAGGTTTTGAAGGTTGTGACGCCTGTGACCCCATTTGGGGTCATGGGGTCACCAAACCTAAAATTTAGAATTCCCATTGGCCCAGGAGTCTACACACAACTTTTCAGCTCTCAAGACCTTTTGAAACTGGAGAAGAAGGAGTAAAATATGTTTTTAAGGCTTTGACCCCTTTGACCCCAATTGGGGTCAAGGGGTAACCAAACCTAAAATTTAGAATCCTCATTGGCCAAGGAGTCTACACACAACTTTTTAGCTCTCTAGACCTTTTGGAACTGGAGAAGATGGAGTAAAATAGGTTTTTAAGGTTTTGACCCCTGTGACCCCAATTGGGGTCATGAGGTCATGAAATCTACAATTTAGAATCCCCATTGGCCAAGAAGTCTACACACAACTGTTTAGCTCTCTAGACCATTTGGAACTGGAGGAGAAGATGAAAATAGGTTTTGAAGGTTGTGACCCCTGTGACCCCATTTGGGGTCATGGGGTCACCAAACCTAAAATTTAGAATTCCCATTGGCCCAGGAGTCTACACACAACTTTTCAGTCAGCTCTCTAGACCTTTTGAAACTGGAGAAGGAGGAGTAAAATATGTTTTTAAGGCTTTGACCCCTTTGACCCCAATTGGGGTCATGAGGTCATGAAATCTATAATTAAGAATCCTCATTGGCCAAGGAGTCTACACACAACTTTTCAGCTCGCTAGACCTTTTGGAACTGGAGAAGAAGATGAAAATAGATTTTTAAGGTTTTGACCCCTGTGACCCCATTTGAGGTCATGAGGTCATGAAATCTACAATTTAGAATCCCCATTGGCCCAGGAGTCTACACACAACTTTTCAGCTCTCTAAACCTTTTTGAACTGGAGAAGAAGATGAAAATAGGTTTTTAAGGTTTTGACTCCTGTGACCCCATTTGGGGTAATGAGGTCATGAAATCTACAATTTAGAATCCCCCATTGCCAAGGAGTCTCCACATAGTGCAGTGTTGACACCCAAGCTTGTCAGAGGACTAATAAACAATTGGATTGCTTCTGAAGGTCAACCATGTATATTGGGAACAAACCTGATAACATCTTAAGATTACATTTAACTTTGACGTTTCTTGTTACTCAATTCAATTAAAGAATTGAGAAAGCAGAATATTAGTAAATTCAGAACCAACTGCAACTGAATGTAACTTGCTTCATTGTTTGCAATTTGCTTTGAAGGTTTTGAAGTGGAAGGAATCTTATCTTACATCATTTGCTGGACTTTACAAGCTGATGCTGACAGTAAAGTTAAATTTGACAGTACATGAACATATAATTGATCAAAGCAAACAAGTGTATTTTATGGTTTTGGACACGTGTGATTTTTTTTATTGAATCAAAGTTTTCTAATTTTTGCACAAATAATTGAATAACCAATTTCAACATTATCTGATGAAATAAAAAACATTGTTTATATGTTATTAGACATATGAAAAGAGCTATACTAAGAGCTTTTCAAGATGCATATTAGAGTACATGTGGCAGCAGTAATGGGAGACATCAAATGAATACAAAATGTTCTGGCAAGACCTTTAGTATAGATACTTTTAACAAGGGGTGGTAGGATTTCAGGGGGTCCCCCCCCATGCACCCCTCATTATGAAAATCAGTTATAGATTTAAGTCAATAAAACTAACAATCCCCCCGGTTGACAATTTCTGAATCTGAACCCGAACCCCCTCTTTCAAAAATCCTGGATCCGCCTGTGACAGTCTCCTGCTTATTAGAAATCCAATTCTTGTAATGCCAATTGACAGCGCCCCAATAGAACATATGCTTAACATGGCCAATGGAGCCTCAAGTGGACAAATGAAAAGATATTTCCTCATAGTTTCTCAAAGCACATGTCATGATGGACACAAATCCTATAAAGGAGAGAAAAGAAAGCAATTTGAGGGGCTCGAAGCAATTCAGCCTGTACACAACTGCAGCTGAGCGTCGTAAAGCTGTCAATTGCCACAGCTGTAAAGCCCTGTTACAATCACTCATCAGTCCATCCAGCCAATGAAGGCTAAAACTGCCATGCAAGACAGAGCTCTCTATTGGTAGAGGAAAAAAAGGACATGTTTTTGTACGATTGCAGAAAACAGGTTCTGGATATTGGACTTTTTTTCCTCACCCAATAAAGACTATGAAAAATATGTTAAAGAAAAATATAATGTTCTCTAAAGGAAGTGGTATTTTTAGCAAGGTTTATTAAAATCTTGACAAGGACATTCTAACTGATAAATGAAATACGTGTTGAATTTTGTCTTTTAAATCGATCCCAACCTGTGAATAGTTGATATCCTTTATTGTTACCGAGTGGCCAATATAACTGTCACAGGTACTCGAGTACTTGGGTCCAGCTGGACTCGAGTTCATTTTTGTGGACTCAAGAACTCGAAAAGCGAAAGTCACTGTTAATAATAACAGTTACCTTAATCTTTCTGTCTACAACGTGTGTAGACAGTTGGTCATCAAGACATTGATTTCAAAATATGCTATATATATATACTCTTTATAAGTCGAAATATACGTTTATAAAATCTAGGCAAAACAATAATTACATGAATAGGTAAATAAGAATTTTGGGTACTTAGGTCCGAGTCAACCCCTTAAATACTTGAGTCTAATTTTTTTTTCCCCGTGGAAGCCAAAGTGGCCAATCTCTTTCTGTCTTTAGTAAAACAGTACATAGTAATTCCTTTAAGTTACTAACAAATACCTAATTATCACTGGAGATCATCGATTTAGCAGTTTAAGTTTTAAAGATACAAAATCGTTTGCATAGCCATATCTTTTAAGATTTACAAACTTAGTTAACCTCAGAGCTAAGCTTCTAAACAAACTGTGTCTCATATTTAACAATAATACATTATTTCTATTCTTTACAATAACACACACTCAAAATTTTTCTAATACTTTTATATAATTATTTAGGAGATACATCTGATATTTCCAGTTCAATTTACAGTCTAACTTTTATATTTATCTGGATAGACTGCAGCTTTCATTAGTACAATAAAGGACACTCCAATCTGATTAGAGAAGGAAATCATCAGGATACAGTTAATCCCTCCAGAGTGATGAGTCTGGTTTGTTGGCTGCATGGAGAATGTTTCTAGTTGATAAACTTGCCGCTGGGGATACAAACTTAAAGTTATGAAGGTGAACACACCATAATGTTTTATCATCTGTGTTTGTGGGGATATTGTTTGTGTTTCTCTATAGTACATAGAATGCTAGGAATTCAAACACAGACTTAAGGTCATGAAGGCGAACACACCATAACGTTTTATCATCCAAAACTGTGTTTATGGAAATATTGTTTGTGCTTCTCTATAGTATATAGAATGCTAGGGATTCAAACACTAATTTTTTAACCTAATTTCCTGAAGATGAACCAGCGTTTGTTTTTTTCATCAAATACTGTGTTCCACTGCTATATGCTTGTGCAAGATCAAATGGTATCTCCTTGGTGACTTTGACAGCTGTTATCGTGTAGAACACAACACTGGCTGCATAAAGAATTTGTTCAGTAGATAAACTTGCCACTGGGAATTCAAACACAGACTTAACGTTCTGAAGATGAACACACAATAACGTTTTATCATCAATAATCTTGTTCATTAAGTGATATTTTTTTGCTTCTTTATAGCATATTTATTAACCTAATGCTAGTGATTCAAACAGAAACCTTGAAAATTAACAGGGTTTGTTTTGTTTTTCATAAAAAATTGTTCCACTGGTATATATACTGCTTGTGCAAGATAAAATGGTAACTCCTAGGTGATTTAGGTGATAGCTCTGTTGTCACAACACTACACAACAAGTACAAGTACACAACACTGGCTGCATGGAGAATTTCCTACAGTAGATATAAACTTGCCACTGGGAATTCAAACACAGACTTAACGTTCTGAAGATGAACACACCATAACGTTTTATCATCAATAATCTTGTTCATTTAGTGATATTTTTTGTGCTGTTCTATACTATATAAACTTTAAATGCTAGTGATTTAAATAGAGACCTTGAAAATTTACACTGTTTTGCTTTTTAAATAAAAAACTGTGGTATATTGCTTGTGCAAGGTCAAATGGTATATTCTAGGTGATACCATTTTAACAGCTGTCATCGTGAAGTACACATCGCTGGTTGCTACAGAATATTTCTCTATATATAGCTGATATAATTTGCAGGGTGGGGTTCAAACATAGACCCAATTGCCATGAAGATGAACACACTATCTACTGTGTTTCTTGGCCCTTTCTATATATATACTGTTTGTCTTTATAGCCATATTTTGTACCTGTGGTCGTTCAAACACAACAATGTTTCTTCAATACAAGTACTGCACTGAAAATGAATATATCCATCGATATTGCTAAAGATCCACACCAAGGTGTTAGAATAATCAAATTAGTCTATATCCTTAAAATGATCAATCAATTTCATATTATAATGAAAAATGTACGTTATTAAGTTATGATTGTTATTCTAAACAACGACAATATTCGTTGCAGTTTTGCAATACATCCTCAAGAACTATGATATCAGCAAGCACCTTGCAAATAGCCAAAATGGCAGCCGCCATATGTTTCATGCAACAGCAGTAACGTTATCGTTTACATAAAAAATTATTGAAGTTGATATTTCTAATAAGTAACAATTGAAACTTTGTCTCAGATTAGAGATTCAACATACTGCAAAACCGCACATATTCCTACTTTAGATGCTTTAAACTACCTATCTTATTAGTAAAAGTCAGCGTAAAAATGTTCATGTATGCCGTAAATAGCCAACCATACGAGAAAATGTGTGCCTTTTATGCTATTGATTTGTAAAAAAATAGTATTTTATTGCAACAATGGAAAGGGTAAATGTTGAGTGAGTGCAAATGTCCTTAACTTATTTGAGTGTGAAAACATTATAGATATAAGAACGGAAAAATGTCTGATTAGATTATATGATAGATCCCTCTTTTAATACAGATCTTTTGTAATGTTCTAGTTCAAAATGTCATGGTTATGGGAGAATAAGGTGATTAAATGCATGTTTTAACAATAGAAAAACACAATAATGAAATGGGAAAGGATAAAATTAGCCATATCAGTCTTTGACATTTGTAACTTTGGAATTGAAGGCATTAATACAAGGGATTTTGGTTAAAGTGCTTATGATCTATTAACCTTTATTGCAAATCTGCAATATTGTTGATGCAACATTTTAATAGTTTGAAAGCCAACACCATCAAGTCCTAAATTGGAGCTTTATTGCTTACCACAACAAAGAAAATCCAGGAAAGGATTCTTTAAAAATTTAAATTTCTCCAACGCTGATGAAAGTTTATCATTAAAAACCTATTTTAGATCATTAAAATATTTGTTTTTAACTCCTAAATTTAAAATTTTATAATTTACAACTTGTTATAACCAACAGAATCAAGCAAAGAATGACAATTCTATTTCAAATCTTCTCAAATGCTAATGAAAGATGAAATATTATTTGAAAAAATGATCAAAGATCTTTTTCTGAAAATTTATAGCTGCAATATTTCATTTTCAATAACAATAATATTATTATTTATTGCTGACATCAGCATGTTTGTCACTCAACATATCCCCCTCATAAACAGTTCACAAAGTTCCATAATTGCAAGAAATCGGTTCTACTTCAAACCTATTACCCTATTCTTAAAAGAATAAGGATCGATTTGCACTATCGTTGATTGGTTACGCAGCTTAATATCAGGATCATTTGACAAGTGCAAACAAATGTGAAACTGTTTTAGGCAAAGGTAACAAGTACTTGTTTGTTTAAGACATTTATTATTGGGTTAGGAAAAGATTTATTTTTAACTAACACTCAACAATGTTTGTCAGAGCTTGATATTAGTACTATTAATCATTTCTTGCCTTAGATGATGACAGTTCATAATTGATGATCAACTTATTAAAAATATACTTTGCCATCGGGTTATTAAATAAATCGAGTCATTCAATATCTGTACATGAATTAATCATATTACATTTATTGCCACTTTATGCTTATAATTGTTTTGACAAAACATTCAAAATCCAAATTGCATATACAGAATAAATCTTAAGGTATTAAAATTCGTCTCTCAAAAGTGGCAGGTAAAACTGTTTCTTAAAAGCATTTATATACACAGGAAACAGAAAGTAAAGGAAAGGTGTTCCCATGTATATCAATCTTATATGTTTTTCAAGCTAATCAACTTCATCTTGTTTTTCAGACCAAGATGTCTTTTTTTCTAAGAAATATATGATTTTTTTCTATGATATATATGTTCATATATTTATATATATATAGCAAAACAACATTCTGGATTACCTGAACAGGTGCAAAAGTGTTATCCTTGCTAACGAGAAACAGGTGTGACTTACCTGAAAAGAAAAGAACAAATAATTAGCAGTGGTCATTTATATACATATATTTCATTATATAGGAATGAAATGACACTATAAAATATCTTTAATCATATCTAAATACTTTCAACTTCTTTATTGCAGGAGAGAAGTACTAAGGCCATTATCGAGCAAATATGATACTAGAAATGACAGTTGGAGGCATATATAAACATAAATTGAGAAGAAGTTTCATCAATTGAGTGGTTTGATGTACTGAGACATAAATAAGCATATACAATGGAGGTGAGGTGAGGTGAGGTGGTGGTGAGGTACGGTGAGGTGAGGTGAGGCGATTTGGGGTTTACTGCAGCTTTCAAGAGTATTTCTTATATCTCAGCTGCATGGAAAAAGTCCATAACACTTATGTATGCACCCAAATTTTACTGCATGTCAATTTAGTTAAAACTACCGATAACTGTAATGTATATGTCCCATAAGTCCTCACGTTACATCTAGCTACTAACCCACCTGGTCCGTGTTGAGTATGAGTGAAAATCTAACAACGGAAAAAAGAAAAAAGAACATATACATTACAGCTAGTTTTAACTAGATTGACTGCATGTAGAACAGTTCTCTACTGCAGACAAAACTGCAGATCCCCTGGCAGGATTTGAACCACAGACCTCTTGATCCAAGGCAGAACACATTACCATTGTGCTCTCCCGCACTTTATACAATACTTTATCAATGCAAACCAATGGCGGATTCAGAAAGGGGTGCACACTTCTCAATGTAAAGTTAATGTTATAGTTGAAATTGGCATTCCCGATCATGAAAGGTGTAAACAAAATATATATGGATGTTCTTTGACATAGTAAATATTTCCACCCATATTCTTTGTAATAACTTCAAAATTTACTCTTGATCAACATCCTAAGGGAGCGAACCAAAATATAAAATCCTGTTACCATTTGTGCCGTAATCTCGCCAGACTAAGCTACTAGTCAGAATGACTTTAGAATTACCCCTAAAAAGATTCTCTCAAAGATCAATTTCAAAGTAGCTCTTCAATGTAAATTGTGCTGTAATCCTAACAGGGTCTGATGCGTGGAGTCTGAAAGACCTGTTAAGTTATCCGAGCTAATCACTCTTTGTACAGACCGTCCCAGAAAAAAGGCAACTAACAGCTTATCAAATTTGACTTGCCAAATTGAATTCAGTTCGGAGTGGCTAAAGAAGAGATAAGTACCAAGTGCCAGTAAGACACAGACAGTGCCACTTACGAACCATAGCCGCAAAAACCGTCATTCGGGAAGAGAGCTTGAGGTAAGAATTACCAGTTTGGCTGGCTGAACCAATTATTTCCTGAAGTTACAGACAAGAAATTGCTTTCATTAACTTTAAATATTGAAACTTTTTTACGTTGAAATTTATTTTAAATAAAAAATTACATTTGTACTTCTTCATATTCTTTACTTGATTTGAATGATCTGAGAACTGTTTTGAATTTTCAATTCAGCAGTTATAAATGGTATATGCACATGTGTAGACAATTTTCATATTATGACCACAAAATTTTTTGAAATCATGCACAATAAGGTTATACGGGGTAGATATTCCTATCTCTATTGAATAAGTCATAAAGCTGTTTTCTTCAAGAAACATGGCCGACAGTCCCATGGAACATGCAGTTACACTATCAAATCGTTAAAAATAAATTAACAAAAATCTCATTAAGGTTATTCTATACATTCAAACTCAGTTTGTATTAATCATAAAAGTTTGTATTAATCCTAAAACAGCATTGTTGTGAAGATGTCTTAAATTCTTCAAAGATAACTACCTGGAATTCAGAAGATATGAAAGTCTAAAAATCATGGCAACATCAGCTAACACTATCAAATCATTATTACTAAATTGTTAGAAACCTCATAAAGGTTATTAAAAACATTCACATCTAGTGTGTCTGCGTCGATAATCGAACATTGACTTTCAACTGATAATGTCCAAAATTCTACAAATATCGTAAATGAAGTACTCAAGATATGCAAGTCCTTGAATAATGGCTGAAGGCACATGCACCATCAGCTAACACTATGAAATCATTTCCACTAAATTGACAGAAACCTCATCAAGGTAATTCCAAACATTCAGTCTGTATGTGTTGATAATTTAACAACATTCAAGTGATATTGTCCAAATTCGACAAAGATCTGATATCGAGTATTAGAGATAATTTTAAGTCTTGAAATAATGGCCAAAAGCCCAAAGGCACATCACCAGCTAACACAATCAAATCATTAGCAACAAAATAAACAGAAACCACATCAAGGTAATTCCAAACATTCAGTCTGTATGTGTTGATAATTTAACAACATTCAAGTGATATTGTCAGAAATTCTACAAAGATATTATATAAAGTACAGAAGATATGCAAGTCCTTGAAACATGGCCGACAGCCCCAAGGAAGTATCTGACATCACATGCCTCACCAGTTTACACAGTCGCCTGTACACAGATCTACTCAGGTAGATGATCCAGAGAATGTCAGAAGCAAACCTGAAGGCCTATATACCAAACAAGCACCTAAAAAGACGAGCACCTCAATAACTTCAAGAAGCTTAGAAAAGAGAGTCTGATACTGTCATAAATTTAGAAAAAAAATCTGAGTTTTTCAATTTTCAAGGTCGATTGTAGATTTGATACCTATATGTTATCCTTTGGAACTAAATGCATTAGCGTGAGGCTTATAATGTTACATGAATGGTATCGAAACTATGTTTGACCATGAAAATTTAAAAAAAAACAGTAGTTTTATCGGCATTCTACCATGATGATTTTTTTAGCCTTTTTAATGCCATTTCTCTTCTACTGGGTAACGTCAGTTGTGCATCGGTCAACACTGTGACATCATAATGTTTTGTGCTTATGACATTAAAGGTTGACATCACTGAACCAAAACCGGTTGAGGTAGCTTCTTGATCTACAGTCAGTCTGTCGCTTACAATAACACTATTTCCTGGACATAAACATGCATGACGTTGATGCGATTCAAACCCTACTATTATAAAAGTACGGATAATGCAATGAGAAAAAGCTTTAAGTAAGTATTCAGACTTGCAAATCATATGGTGATTGTATGAATGCCCACTTGTTTCATGAAATTCATTTCTTTGTCAGGGTGTATCAAAACACGGTGAATAACATATAATATTATAAAAATCGTTTTCAAACGTAGGTTCAACTATGAAAATATAACCAATAATATTGGAAGATTTGAAAATTCGTGGTAGAATTTCTTATTCTTTAAATCTATGAGACATGCAAGTCTTAAAATAATGGGTGACAGCCTCAAGGAAGTATCTGACATCACATGCCTCACCAGTTTACATGGTCTCCTGTACACAGATCTACTCAGGTAGATGATCCCGAGAATGTCAGAAGAACACCAAGGCCTATACGAAGCAAAGCAGTCACCTCCCACTCCCCTTCCAGAAAAAAGTCACCTCAATAATTTAAAGAAACCCGACCAGGAAGCTGATTTGCCTTCGGTGGTCCCGAGATATGAATTTGACCTACTGAAGTGGATAATCAAGATCCTGTAAGGTATACATGTACAAATGCGTATACTTCAAAAATAGATATGTCAGAAAAATCTGCGGAAAAGTCGCCTCAATGATTTAAAGAAACACATGCAAAACAAATTTCTGTAAAGTGTTTTGCCTTTGATTGGTGGTTTCAACATCCTGATCCGAAATAAAAATGGATGATGATCGACAAATAGACGAAATGTCAACAGCAATACCAAACAAAGTATACACTCCCACTGCTGTCTAAACATATATATCTCCTCCATTATTAAAAAAACATACCCGTCCTCGGAAGTTGCTTTGCCTTTGGTGGTTTAACATCCTGATCCGAAATAGAAATGGCTGATGACAAATAGACGAAATGTCATTGCCATTGCCAAACAAAGGAGACACTCTCACTGCTGTCTAAACATATCTCCTCCATAATTAAAAAATATACATAACCGTCCTCAGAAGTTGCTTTGCCTTTGGAAGTTTCAACGTCCTGATCCGAAATAAAAATGGATCATTGCCAATGTCAAACAAAAGAGACACTCTCACTACCTCGAAATATTTCCTCCATACTTAAAAAAAACCAGAACAGTCCTCTAAAGTTGTTTTAATTCATATAGAACTGCCGGAGTGGATCATGAACCTAATGGTCAGATTGTCAAGTGATGTACACTAGTGCTTATATCTCACAATTTCAACAACTATACCTGTAAAAGGTCACCAACCATATTTTCAAGTAGCACATTCAAAATGATTCTTTTAGCTGCTACATTGAATTGCCTCTGGTGGTCTTGAAATCTAAACTATAACCACAAGAATGGATGACTTTAATGACTTATGTTAGATAACCGCATCAAACCTCCAAAACAAGGTCAATTTATCCAAAGCAAAAATGCTTCTTTTCATCTTAGAACCATAAAGTTCTCTACATCTAGTAAGTTGATTTCCCACTTGGCAAGCATAAGAACTAGTGAAGTGAATGATCAGATTCATGGATCCATTGTCAAGAACCACATAAATGCCAAACCTCCTTGAAAATGCGATGACATAGGGAAGGGGCTGTTATGTTCAGGTTATTCAAGAACCTCCTTTGGATTTTTAGAAACTGCCTGTTAAAAAGCTGAACCCCCTTTTTCAATCAATGATTCCTCCTTGAATATATCCAGGATCTCCCGCTGCAATAGATATGATAGGGCTGTCTTCACAAACTATCTAGGTAAGGACGTCTCCAGTGGGATTCAAATCAAGCATCTCCATTATTTGGTCCACTTGAGAGGATATTACTCTTGGAGAGATTTTCAGATTAGGGTTCCAAGCATGAAAAACAACCAAATAGGTTAATACCAAACTTCTTTGAACATAATTCCTTTTATTGTTGACAGATCTTTTTAAAACATTTTGTTTACAACTTTATTCAGTTTTGTTCATGTATATACAAATTGAAACATGCATGATAATATGATATACATTAGACAATAAACATATTAAGATCTGCAACTTGGTACTGAGTAGAATGGACAGCGTTTATGTTCTTAAATAGAAAGAAGGGTTCTAATATACATAATGATCATGATTTCTTTTATTGTTAACAGATCCATCATTTCATATAATTAGAAAGTGCAGAATTTCTGTCTTTTAATTATTTTGGAGAAGTTGTTTTGAATATTTAATCAATACTCAACAAAACTGTTACAAACAGTATTATGTTTTCTATATAATTTTTCAGACATGTGTTTTCCAATTTGTTTCTTCATAAATACCCAACATAACAATACTCTCCCTTCAATAAAATGTCAGTAAACTTATTGCTGCCTGAAAATGTACGAAGGAGTAGATATTATGAATCTGCATCAGGTTACTTTCACCAGATTGGCATAGAAAAGAGATCCTTTTCATCCACTTATTGCTAGAAGCATGATACTGTCTTTGGGATATTTGACTTGATTGCTTGTCGCTCACATTATATCTACAATGCTGAATACAGACAGCAATTCATTAGTACAAACTTTCTTGATTGATAAACAAAATAAAGGTAACAACTCTTGCCTGAAGATTGGTTTTTCAAGAACATTCAGTGATTTTTAGATAAAGTGAGGTGATTTGGGATTTAACACCGCTTTCAAGAATATTTCACTTATATCGCGGCTGCTATTATTATTGCAGGGAGAAAGCCTGCAACACTTTTGTGGCTATGCACTGTGGCAAAACTTGTGAACATCGGCTGGTACTTGTAAACCATGTGTGGTACTGCGCTGAAATTCAGTGTAGCAATGCACCGAAACCTTACTGCGTGTAGAACAGTTCTCTACTGCAGACAAGGTTGCCAAGCCCTGGCAGGATTCAAACCACGGACCTGTTGATACAAAGTTGAACTCACTAACCACTGCACTAGGTAAAGTATAAAGAGATTCCCAGTAAGAGTCATAAATAATGATGACATGTTATTTCAAATACTTTTTTATGTTTAATTACCATTCATGGAAAACCTAACCATACTAAAACTGTACATGCTACACATAGCTATACCAGGGGTGTAGCTCAGTGGTAGAGTGTCTGCTCGTCACCCGGAAGATCGGGGTTCGATTACCAGTCGCGTCATACCAAAAGACGTTAAAAGTTGGGAGTTGTTGCTGTTTTGCTTGACACTCAGCATTGTAAAGGCAGAACAACGATTTAACTGGCGCCGCACTGTGGCTGCCGGTTGCTTCGGCACAAGAAAAATTTCCAATATGTATGTATGTACTGAGGACAATAAAGTGTTATTATTATTAAGCAAGTCACACATAGAAGCTTAGGTAGAACCTAAAGAAAGAGTTTTTTGGCTTTACTTTTACTAATTGTACAACAAAAAAGATAAAATACATTCATATTGACAGAATATCAATCAATTCACAAATGATAAAAGACTTGACTAATCAGCAATGCTTCACAATTGCCAGACAGATGGAGAGATATTTTATTTACGTCTTATAATTTACATAATAACACCTAGCAATGCTTTCCACAATGGTAACTACTGACATTGATAAATGGCGTTAATTATAGTTATTGTCTCGAAAAAGCAAAATCATAAAACATAAACGTATAAATCAGAAAGACTGCTTACGTGATCATTATATAAACGAAGGACACATTTTCCATAATCTTAACTGCTATCACTGTTAAATGGCGTTAATTTGTTATTGTCTCGACAAAGAAAAAAACATAAAACATAAACGTATAAATTTGAAAGATTTCATAAGTTCAACGAAGGACCTAATAAAATGATAGGGAAACATATTTTCCATAATCTTAACTACTATCACTGTTAAATTGAGTTAATGTGTTATTGTCTCAATAAAGCAAGACTATAAAACATAAACGTATAAATAAAAAAGACTGCTTACGTCATCGTCATGTTTCATAAAATAAACGAAGGACCTAATAAAATGACAGGGAAACATATTTTCCATAATCTTAACTACTAACAGTGGTAAATGGCTTTAAATTGTTAGTGTCTCGACAAAGGTAAACCAGAAAACACAAACGCATAAATTCGAAAGATTGCTTACGTCATCATCATGTTTCATAAGATAAACGAAGGACCTAATAAAATGACAGGGAAAGCACATTTCCAATAGTCTGGTCATCTGATGTTAATAAGTAGTTATCTTGTCATTGTAATGTCTTCAACCCTTAAATGCAACTATATAATATATAATTAAGTAATATGTTGTGAGAATGGACAGGTTGTCTTTCTCAAGTTAATTACCCTAATATGATTTGCTTATGATCTTCAACAGGAGCAAAATAAAGCATATATATCTAGTGACAATAAGGACAAAAGTGAGCAAGGCTCACTAATACCCCCGACCATGATCAACTGAATCACTGTAACTTTGACATATACCATTCCCAGACTATTAACATAAGTCTCTAACACAGCTTTTGATCTTTTGAAAGAGAAATAGAAAGTATGGAATGAATGGTTTTTCTTGTTGGACAAAATTACTGATGTCATGAAATGAAAAATTAATAAAGATTTTACAAAAATCACAAAGTACCTGATAACTAACACTTCAGCTTTAAATAAAATAAAAACATGAGCAAAATTTGCAAAGAACTGGATGTAAAATGTTTCTACAATTGGTTAAACAAATTCTGATCTCCGAAGACCAAGTACAAAACATGAAAATTTTATCAAATATAACAAGTCAATAACATCACATGTAATTTGGCATTGCACCTCTGCAAAAGGGCAAAAGACATATGCAAAATTTCACATGAAACAATAAATATGAATATTCATTCTATAATAGGTTTGACAAAATATGTCCTCAGACGGTCGCAGAAAGACACAAGGACGGACGGAATCATTGGTATTACTATATACCCTCGTCCATTGGTAAACAAATATTGTAAGTGACATGTATCACTTTATCAAATTTATAACCTTAGTTCAAAATCTTTTGTCCATGTGAATACAAATCTAGAAATGTTTCACAGAATCTGTGTATCAAATATAAGGCCTGCCCAACAACCCGGTATGTGAATATTTTGGTCCGGATTGGTAACTTTTTGAGCTTTTTCTTAAATATTCCCATATTCTAATTAACATAATATCATTTTTGGGCTGACTACTTTTCAAACTTATTTCTTATACTAATAAAAAGTTTGACACACTCTCATAGATCAAATGTAAACTTGTCAAAATGTTAAAGCAGATAGATCGTTCATTTAATTCAACATTGATTTGTTTCGCACAAGACTGAAATCAAAAGCTGGAGAAGGCTATGAGTTTTAAAAGGAAAACTTCTCTTAATCAAATTAATCAAAATTTGATGATTGAATGTGTAAATGCAGTAGTGAATACGATCTTACTAAATCATTGTAAGACGAGAACAACGGCTGTGGGTGTCAACATCCATATTTCTTATAATTTTCATATTTTTATCACAATGTAATTTTTAATCACCATGATTAAAATTGTATAATTGAAAAGGCCAAGAGATTGTAAAGAAGTCTGTATGAAATACCTAATTGGATTGGTCAAAACAAAAGAGGCAGTGTGATGGAAACGTACGCTGTTATTTTCACACTGATTCTAACTGCACAGACAGTCAGTCCGCTGGAGCTGTAGAGGACTCAATGAGAAGGGTTTGTAATGAGTTGATTGTTTCCAGTCGTTCTATCCACAAGAGACTGCCAGGCTGTAATGTTCTCGTCAACCTTTTAAAGAATAACACACGGGGTGAAAAGTAAGCCAGCTAGAGATGTAAAAACGTTGATTGAAAATATTTAGTTTGCAGCTCTGTGAGTGTAAGTGTTGAACCGTCTCTGGACAAATCAATAGATATCCTGTTTGTGTTGGCCGAGACAGTTCTGAGTTTACCGTTATCAGAACTGGCGCCGTTATCAGAAACGGCTCTTCAGCAACCTAACATTTCAACTGTCTTGAGACAAGCTAATTCATATGTTTCCCATAAGTTTGGCAAATGTTCATTATTTGCGTATTAGGGATAACAGTAGGTAAAGTGACAGACAAGGAACTGTTCTAGGTTTACCATTATCAGAAACGGCGCTGGAGCAAATGGAACATTTCAACTGTCTTGGGACAAGCTAATTCATATGTTTCCCATAAGTTTAGTAAATGTACATTATTTACGTATTAGGGTTAACAGTATAGGTAAAGTGACAGACAAGGAACCATTCTAGGTTTACCATTATCAGAACCGGCGCTGGAGCAAATAAAACATTTCAACTGTCTTGGGACAAGCTAATTCATATGTTTCCCATAAGTTTAGCAAATGTTCATTATTTGCGTATTAGGGATAACAGTAGGTAAAATAAAAATGAAAGACAAGGAACCATTCTAGGTTAACCATTATCGGAACTGGCGCTGGGGCAAATAAAACATTTCAACTGTCTTGGGACAAGCTTGTCAACTGGTGTTTTGTTTGTTGAGCAAATGTTCATTATTTGCCTATTAGGGTTAACAGTATAGGTAAAGTAGATATGACAGACAAGGAACCGTTCTAGGTGTACCATTATCGGAACTGGCGCTGGGGCAAATGGAACATTTCAACTCTCATGGGACAAGCTTGTCAACTGGTGTTTTGTTTGTTGAGCAAATGTTCATTTTCTGTATATTTGGTGTTTTTGTATGTAAAATATTTACTCAAGAAACAGTTTCACACAATCAGACCTGGCACAAAAACAGTTGAAACATTTCAACTGTCAACTCTCTTGGGACTAGGTAGTATATCTATGTTAATAGTATGTAAAATAAATCCTCTCAAGGAATCATTTCAAATAATCAGAACTGGCACCAAAACATCTCAACTGTCTTGGGACCAGTAGTCAACTGATGTTTCCATATGATGAACAAACGTTACATATCTGTATTTTAGGGTTCACAGTCTTGAAAATATAAATGTCAATCTACCAACAGTTCTGAGTTCACCGTTACCAAAAATGGCGCAAGAGCAAATGGAACATTGCAACTCTCTAGGGACTGGTCAATCAATTATAAACAAACGTTATATATATTTTAGGGTTCACAGTCTGAAAAATATAAATGTCAATCTACCAACAGTTCTGAGTTCACCGTTACCAAAAATGGCGCCAGAGCAAATAGAACATGCAACTCTCTTGGGACTAGCCAATCAATGATAAGAAAATGTTCATCATATGTATATAAGAGTTATCAGTCTGTAAAATATGGATGTCAATCTAGTAACAGGTCTCAGTTTACCATTACCAAAAATGGCGCCAGAACAAATAGAACATTGGAACTCTCTTGGGACTAGCCAATCACTGATGAGCAAATGTTCATCATATGTATGTTAGAGTTATCAGTTTGTAAAATATGGATGTCAATCCAGCAATTGGTCTCAGTTCACCGTTATCAGAAATTAATTGTGCCAGAGCAAACAGAACATTTTCACTCTCTTGGGACTAGCCAATCAACTGATGTTTCCCAAATGTTGTTCATGCATTATCTGTATATTAAGGTTAACAGTTTGTGTAATAAAAATAACACTCAAGGAACAGTTCTGTGTTTACCATTGACAAGACTGGCGCCGCAACAAAGGAACATTTCAACTCTTTTGGGACTAACCAATCAACTGATGTTTCCCATATGATGAGCAAACGTTAAATATCTGTATATTGGGGTTTGCAGTTTGTAAATAAAATTATCACCCAAGGAACAGTTCTGTGTTTAACATTAACGGGACTGGCGCCGCAACAAAGGAAAATTTCAACTCTCTTGGGACTAGCCAATCAACTTCCGTTTCCCATATGTTGAGCAAACGTTCATTGTCTACATGTATGTATATTAGGGCTGACAGTTTGGAAAATAAAAACAACACAGTTCTGTGTTAACCATTAACAGGACTGGCACCGCAACAAAGGAACATTTTAACTCTCATGAGACAAGCTACTCAACTGATGTTTCCTATTTGTTTCCCACAAACATTGATTATCTGCATATAAGGGTTAACAGTTTGTAAAATAAAAATAACACTCAAGTAACAGTTCTGTGTTTACCATTCACAGGACTGGCCCCACAACAAAGAAAAATTTCAACCCTCTTGGGACTAGCCAATCAACTGATGTTTCTCAAATGTTGTTCATTATCTGTATATTAGGGTTAACAGTTTGTAAGTAAAATTATCATCCAAGAAACAGTTCCGTGTTTACCAATAAAAAGACTGACGCCGCAACAAAGGAACATTTCAACTCTCATGGGTAGAGCCAATCAACTGATCTTTCCCATATGTTGTTCATTATCTGTATATTAGGGTTAACAGTTTGTAAAATAAAAATAACACTCAAGGAACAATTCTGTGTTTACTATTAACAATAATGGCGCCAAAGCAAAGGAACATTTCAACTCTCTTGGGACTAGTCAATCAATTGATATTTCCCATATTTTGAGCAAACTTTCATTGTCTGTATACTAGGACTGGCGTCACAACAAAGGAACAATTCAACTCTCTTGGGACAATCTACTCAACTGATGTTTACCATACCTTATGGTCAGCAAAACATTGTCTGTATATTTGGGTTTACAGTATGTAAAATTAAAACAATCACTTCTCAACTGATGTTTCCCTTGTGTTAAGCAAATGTTCATTGTCTGTATCTATAAGGGCAGCGATTGGAAACCTAGCCTGCCCTAAACATTAATTGATCAATTCCTTAGTGGAAATTAAAGAAAATTTTGGAAGGTGTCAGTCCTGATCAAAGAGTAAGCAGTCCTGGCAAAAAGTAGCCAGTTTAAGAACTGACGGACGGGCTATATCTTAAACACTGATGTCTAAAGGATGTCAAATCAAAACAAGTTTAGTAGACATTCTTGAATCAAGGTCAGTAGATGTCATTAGAGGAAAATGCTTTCAGCTTGTCTATATTGTTACAACCATAAAATCATTCATATACCACACATTCAACTGAGAAACAACAGAATAAGAAAACTAGGCAATATCATTATTAACTCAAAGTAAGTTATACAGCAAAAGTAGGTCAACAGTCAGACATGAAATTGAATTTCTACAATTTATTCATAGAAAATAAACCCATTTAGGAATTTCATAAACCATTTGAACAGTCTTAGAGACATTGTGATTTACAATGATAATCAACTCTACTATTGAAGACTGTTTTGATGACAAAACTATAATTTATCTATTCATATTTTATACTAAAAATAACACAAAATTAATAAAGAGCCTAAAAGTGTTTTATCAAAATCAATTATCCATCACTCCTCCCTATAACATATCACTCTTACATATTCTGTAATGATAAGTGCTAAATGATCGATCTGAGTCAATCAAAACAAGGTGTCTCCATAGCTGAGGTCACTAGTTTGTCCATAAATTTTTTATGATTAATGTAATTGCAAGGTACTATTTATCCAGGCTTAATCATCATTTTCCTCCCTTTTCCCTTTTTCAAGGGCTGAAAGTTAAAAATGCTTGTAAACGTTTACAAATTCATTGGTTGAAAAACCATGTGACATTTCAGAAAAGATCAGATGACAATTATGTTTCAAAGAAATGGTAATAATGGATGGCTTTCATTTAGCACCAATCTCCCCGTAGACATCATCAAAGCGCTCTTCGCTCCATTACCCTTCTAACTCGCACTAACACAAAATCGCTCAAGGGTTACCTCCAACACAACTTGCACCAGGTTTGCTAAAAGTGTATGGAATGACATGCCAAGAAGTATTTTTACAGAAAAATGGTCCACAAAATCACTGTCACAATGATTTTTTGTAGAACCTTCAGGCATTTGAAACTTCTATTACTATTATGCTGTAATAATGCTTGAACTATCATTAGAGATGTGTTTGACTTCCTCCTATGTCAAACATTAAACATACAGTTAACCCTGGTCATAATGCCCCTGGTTATAATGCCAAACTGGATATAATGCCACATTTTACCAGAACGGATTTCCTGCCCTTATATTTCACTGGTTATACTGCCAAACTGGATATAATGTCATTGCCAAAGCTTTATGGAACAAAATTCAGTTTTCGCTGACTATAATGCCAATGAAAACACGCTGTTTATGATATAGTTTTAACTAATTAAGGTTAATTGACATGATTGACATTGGGTGCATATTGTATATGTACCATTTATCGGTGGTTTATAGGCATTTATTACTTGAGTGACATTCTACTTGCCCCAAATTGATTGACAAAATTCATCACTTCTTTACATAGTTGCTTTTTTGCCAACATGTATCTAAATGCCTTACAGGGTATAATGCCAACCTGGATATAGTTTCATATTTTCTTGTTGACAAATGGTGGCATTATAACCAGGTTTTACTGTACATGTACCATTTATTTAAATTCTTGAGAGGCACATAGAAGTTGGTAGTTAATATGACAAAGAGTAGGATGGATTACAACTTCTTTATTGTATTTGCATACGACGTTTCAAGGCAACTCCGTGATGAAGGGGCACGGAGTTGCCTTGAAACGACGTATGCAAATACAATAAAGAAGTTGTAATCCATCCTACTCTTTGTCATATACCATTTATTTATCCATGTTTCAGCAGATGTACCATTGTTATTGCCCTGAAGGAACTTTCAAGCTGCTACTTAGTGCTTGCGTGACTATACAGGTCTGTATTTCCTGTGTTCTGATACCCATAAGTTGAACTTGGTGGACTGAGTGCAATGTGAATCGAGGGGCCAGGAACATGAAACAGTATAGGCTTAGAAGAAAATGTAGGGTCTCTTTCGGGATTAAAACCAAGGCCTTGGCATGAGGGGCTTGCATGTTATCATCTACACTACTGTGCTCCATTTAGTACATATACATGTATATGTATTTCTAACAGAGAACTTATGATATCAAAGGGTTCGCTGGCCCTGTTAGGTTTTTAGTTCCTGTATTCTGGTATCCATTTGTATATAGCTTGGTGGATAGAGTGCAATGTGAATGTAGGTGTTTCTGATGGTACTAAAACCAAGGCCTAGGCATGAGGGTCTAGCACGCTACTATCTACACCACTGTGCCTTAAATAGCAGACTATGTATAAATCTCTGACCGCTCATAACATCAAAGGGTTCGTTGGCCCTGTTAGGTCTTTATTTCCTATGTTCTGGTACCCATTTGTATATAGATTTCGTGGACTGAGTGCAATGTGAATGGAGGCGCCCACGGACAGGAAACAGTATAAGTCTTAGATCACAAATGTACCTAGGTGTTTCTGATGGTATTAAAACAAGGCCTTGGCATGACGGTCTTGCGTGCTTACATTTAAACCACTGTTCTTCAAGTAGCAGTCTATGTATCAATCTCTGACCGCCCTGTTAGCATATTTACTTCCTGTGTTCTGTGTTCATTTGTATATATAACTTGGTGGACTGAGTGCAATGTGAATGAGGGACCCAGGGACATGAAACAGTATAAGGCTTAGAACACAAATGTATAGGTATTTATGATGGTATTAAAACTAATACCTTGGCATGAGGGGCTAGCATGCTTACATTGAAACCATATTCTTCTTCAAATAGCAGTCTATGTATCAATCTCTGACCGCTCATGACAACAAAGGGTTCGCTGGCCCTGTTCGGTTTTTACTTCCTGTGTTGGACTGAGTGCAATGTGAATGAAGGGCCCAGGGACATGAAACACCATTAGTCTTAGAACACAAATGTAGGTGTGTCTTTTGGGATTCAAACTAAGGTCTCTATGGCCTATGGGCTAGCAAGCTATCATCTACATTACTGTTCTTCAAAAAGCAGACTATATGTATAAATCTCTGCCAGTTCATGATATCAAAGGGTTCCCTGGCCCTGTTAGCTTTTTTACTTCCTGTGTTCTGGTACCAATTTGTATATAGATTTCTTGGACTGAGTGCAATGTGAATGAGGGACCCAGGTACATGAAAAAGTATAAGGCTTAGAACACAAATACAGGTGTCTCCATTGGGATTAAAACCAAGGCCTTGGCATGAGGGGCTAGCACGCTTTCATCTATATCATTGTGCTTCAAATAGAAGAGTGTATAAATCTCTGACCGCTCATGACATCAAAGGGTTCGCTGGCCCTGTTGGTTTTTATACTTCCTGTGTTGGACTGAGTGCAATGTGAATGAAGGGCCCAGGGACATGATTACCGTAAAACTAATACCATGGCATGAGTCGCTGGCATGCTAAAATCTACATCAGTGCATTACAATTTCTTCATAATTGCAAGTTGGCAGGTAATGGACTTATTGGGAGGCTTTGTATGAATGTTATTGAATACATGTTACTGTAATTTCTCCATTATTTCAACTTCTCAAATAAGTCAACCAAATGATATTTTACTGAGTTCACAAATTCAAATCACATCTAGACTCAAGTTTCAACCAAGTGCTAAAAGTTTGAAGTTGATGCTCCTATGATTTATCTATTTCTTAAAACCGTTGTTTAGTTTTGCTGAAAAATAACTTGTAAGCATAATCATCTCAACTGCAGTTGAAAAAAATTAATATCTTAGTAATGTAGACATTGCCATTATTATGTTGTCACCTATAAGAACAATGCATAAGAATTATACACATGTCTTGATATTCATATATATTATATTTGCATCAAAGTGCTGAATGAGCAATCAAAAAAAAAAAAATTAATTTCAACCACAAGCATTGTCTGAAAATCTGGTCGCATTAATAGAGAAATTACAGTACGATGTATTCAAAAGTTTTGATATTTTGCGATATTTCATATTTATTCATTATAGGTTCCAATCAACTCAGCTTACTTGCCTATGGCTCAAATATTTGATTTGATTGTTAACATTAATAATCTAGCAAACGCCTGATTTCTTTAATGCCCCAACAATTAAGAACATTTAAAATATTTATCCCAACAACAAACTCTTTGTCACTAAACTCCTTTTCACTCTTTCTCATTAAGATTGACAGTTTGTTCCACTCTTTGAATTTTTTTTTTAATCAATCAACCTTCACACGTCCCTCTATAACTGGCAGGCTAATAAGTGTTTTTTTATAAATGTTGAAAACCATGTCACAAATTTTTTCATCGTGGCATGTAATCACTTATCCTTTTAAGCAACTGACATATTTGAGTAGAGATACTTGAAATTGACAGATATCAAGTAATAGATTTAGGTGTCATGTTTGAGATCATTCTTAACACATTTCTGATGTGTTTAGCTTCTAAGATAAAATTGCAGTTTAAATGATTGGAATATCATGGAATATTAAGAACGTTATTAAAATGCAGGCAGGTTCTGAAATGCAATTGGATTGATACAAGTAGATAGTCAATTTTTATTAGGGCAAATTCAAGGTGCTTTCGGAAAATTCTGAGTTGAATTGAAGTGTCTTGCAATTTCCATTTCTCAAATGAAATCAGAATGTTCGAAATATTAATGCAATTGGAATACCATCATAATCTTTTGATCCACACTGTTTTAAACATTATAATTGACCATTGAGCTTAGAGAAAAAATCTAACATTGTCATAGTCTGAAAATATTCTTCTTCTTCTTGTACATATTCTTGTAATTTCAAGATTGAAATCATTGCAGAATGTGAACAAAAACCAACACAATCATGATAATGAGACATGGCCAGAATTTGAATTAATATGACTTAAAATCTTTAGACAGATATCATTCCATCTGATTATGATATGACAAAAAAAACTTAGCAATGAAATACTGGGTATTGATTTAAAACAGATTTGAAGCTTATCCAACTGGTGGAATTGAGAACCATAACATTCTTAAAACTGACCGCAAGGGTCATCATTCCTTTATACCATATTCTGAAACCATATGTTAAGAATCAAAGAGTTGGCATTGGTCCAATTTGGGAATATTTGAACTCAAGAGCTCCCAATTTTGTGTAAACATATATAGATCAAGCTTCGATCATGAGGGTGGAATTCATATTGCATCTACAGTTGGAACCATCAGGAATATCCCTTTTGCATTTTGATCAGGATTTTTTGGACACGCTTGACAAGATGTTTCTCTCAAAGTTGTTTGAACTTATATTCATTATGTTGTCCTTATGAATAATAACAACATCAAAAGATGATTTCACTTCCCAGTGAGAATATATATATATATATATATACAAAAAGTTCACAATCTTGAGATCGTTGTTCAGCTCTCAGGTAATATATATTAAAAAGATAAGTCAGAAGTTGAATGAATCCATTTTACTGGCTAGTACTTTCAGCTCAATTTAGGAGCATCTTCAGGCCATATACAAATAACGGATATGGCAAATAAAGTATACAAATAAAGTATGTAGATACTTTCCAAGTTTTAAAATCATATTATATATATAGCTCAATGTTCAGCACTTTACATATTCCTATGAGCTTGTTTTCTGTATCAAACATTTAAAAGAATATTGGCAACAACAAAATCAGAATCTCATCTCCTGGACATTGATTTGTTTATAGCAATCTGCATCGAACAATTATCTCATAATTTATTCAATATACCAATAACAACTTCTTCAAATAATCAATCCACAATCTCATTCCATCACTGAAATATTCATAACCTTTATTTAGTTGATGCATGTCAAAGAGTCCAGTGATGCTTCGTATTGAATTCATTTATATAGAAGAAATCTGGAAACTCTCACATGCAAGAATAGTTAAGCAACATGAAAAGCTTGAGATTATTGCATGTAGAGTTGAATGTGAATTCTTACATGCGAGAATAGTTAAGTAACACGGAAAGCTTCAAATTATTGCATGTAGAGTTGAATGTGAATTGTAACCTTATATTGTGCAATAATGGTCTATCGAATTCTAATTTCATGAACACTGAAGGGGTGTGCCCATGTTTACAAGGGTACGTGTGCTTGGGAATGTGAGGTTAATCTTCTGTTTAACTGTCCAAGTTTCCTACATATGCCATCTAATAAAAGCAATCTTAAAAGGGAGGGGGGAAATATTATAAAACTGATACAAAAATGTACATATATATATGAACAGACTAAATGGTTCTGAAAAACTTTCAAATAAGATGATAATTTTTATATTTTTAATTCTTGTCTTCAATACCATTGGACACTTCTTATTCATGCTATGTAGTATTGTCATCATAGCAGTGTCCATGATAGTAAATCAGGTGAGGAACTCATCCCTTTGTCAAATTTCATATTCTGAAGCTTGGTGTCTAACTACCAAACCACAAAATGGAAGCTCAATCAAATTTTTTTTTAAATTGTAAAAATACATTGCTTGAATACTGGAGAATATTAATATTATTGATATTGACATGACAATCATGTAGAAATAATATCCATCGCTGAACTAATCTCTTTGTCAATTTTCAAATTCTGCAGCTTGGTGTCAATTACCAAATCAGAAAATGGAAGAATGATCAACCAGAATTTAAAGAAAAAAATAGAGCCATGGGCTCTGTAGCTCATCAGACTTTTGATGGAAAAAAGTTTTGACCCCTGTGACCCCATTTACAAGTTTGAATCCCCATTGGCCAAGGAGTCTACACACAACTTTTTAGCTCTCTAGACCATTTGGAACTGGAGGAGAAGATGAAAATAGGTTTTGAAGGTTGTGACCCCTGTGACCCCAATTGGGGTCAAAGGGTAACCAAACCTAAAATTTAGAATCCCCACTGGCCAAGGAGTCTACACACAACTTTTTAGCTCTCTATACCTTTTGGAACTGGAGAAGAAGATGAAAATAGGTTTTTAAGGTTTTGACCCCTGTGATCCCAATTGGGGTCATGAGGTCATGAAATCTACAATTTAGAATCCCCATTGGCCAAGGAGTCTACACACAACTTTTAAGCTCTCTAGACCTTTTGGAACTGGAGAAGAAGATGAAAATAGGTTTTTAAGGTTTTGACCCCTATGACCCCAATTGGGGTCATGAGGTCATGAAACCTACAATTTAGAATCCTCATTGGCTAAGGAGTCTACACACAACTTTTCAGCTCTCTAGACCTTTTGGAACTGGAGAAGAAGATGAAAATAGGTTTTTAAGGTTTTGACCCCTGTGACCCCATTTGGGGTCATGAGGTCATGAAATCTACAATTTAGAATCCCCAATTGCCAAGGAGTCTCCACATCAAATTTGAGCTCTCTAGAGTCATTGGTTCTGGAGGAGAAGTCGAAAATGTGAAAAGTTTACGGACGGACGGACGGACGGACGGACGGACGCCGGACGCCATGCCATGCCATAAGCCCATCGGGTCTTTCAGACCTGATGAGCTAAAAATGAAAATGAAATTGCTTGAAATACTGGGGAATATAAATATCATTGATGTTGACAATGATGTAGACATACTATCCATCGCTGACCTCGGAAACGAGTATGGTCAATCATATATAGAAATTTATCAAACCAATGATTGGTGGAATATATCTCATATAGACTCCAGTTACAAGACCATAACAATACAAATAATCACTCCCTGAACACAAGGGGATTATTTATCAGTGGAATTGATCTTACTGTTTCACTAAAACTTCGGTAAGCTTTCCTAATGGCACTCATATTGGCATACTTAGGCTAAATTGTATAAAGATTTAGTCTTTCAGTACTACAGGATGCATGCAAAAGGTGATTAAACCAAATCCTATTTCAAAACTCTTATAGAGCTGATTGTCAGATCTGCAGATACATATCTCTATGATAAAGTCAGGGATAATTTAAAAACAAAATTAAGTCAGGGATAATGACAACTGGATGTTTATACATGTCTGTGATAAAGTTAGGGGTAATAATAACTGGATGTTTGAACATGTCTATGATAATTAAAGTGTGGGATCATGACAACTCGATGTTTGAACATTTCTGTGATTAAGTCAGGGATCATATCATCATAACAACTGCATATTTGAACATGAATGTGTGCGCACGATAAAGTCAGGGATAATGAGAACTGGATGTTTGAACATGTCTATGATAAAGTCTGGGATCGTGACAACTTGATGTTTGAACATGTCTGTGATAAAGTAAGGGATAATGACAACTGGATGTGTGAACATGTCTATGATAAAGTCCGGGATCATGACAACTGGATGTTTGAATATGTCTGTGATAAAGTCAGGGATAATGAGAACTGGATGTTTAAATATGTTTATGATAAAGTCAGCGATAATCTGAACTGGATGTTTAAATATGTTTATGATAAAGTCAGCGATAATCTGAACTGGATGTTAAATCATGTTTATGATAAAGTCAGCGATAATGAGAACTGGATGTTTAAATATGTTTATGATAAAGTCAGCGATAATCTGAACTGGATGTTAGATCATGTTTATGATAAAGTCAGTGATAATGAGAACTGGATGTGTGAACATGTTTATAATAAAGTCAGGGATATTGAGAACTGGATGTTTGAACATGTTTATGATAAAGTCAGGGATAATGAGAACTGGATGTTTGAATGTGTCTATGATAAAGTCGGGATAATGAGAACTGGATGTTTGAATGTGTCTATGATAAAGTCGGGATAATGAGAACTGGATGTTAGAACATGTTTATGATAAAGTCAGGGATAATGAGAACTGGATGTTTGAACATGTCTGCATTAAAGTAAGGGATAATGAGAACTGGATGTTTGAATGTGTCTATGATAAAGTCGGGATCATGCGAACTGGATGTTTGAATATGTCTATGATAAAGTCAGCGATAATGAGAACTGGATGTTTGAATATGTCTATGATAAAGTCTAAAACATTTATTCATGTAAGAAATAATAATAATGTACTAAATAGAATTGGAGAATTGTGTAGAAAAGAGTCATAATGATATGTGTTTCAGAATGAATTGTCATCACATGCTGAATTCTTATCCTGAAATGAATGCCATCATGCTATAAGTTATGTTGAATATGCATGGTTTTCAATGAACCATAATCATTGTGTTCATTATCATCTTTCTCAATGAATGAAACAAAGTATTCCTATCATCGACAGATGTGCTGTATTATTCATTCTCTATCTAGTATTATTCATATTGCTTTATTTATTGGTGTTTCTATATGGAAATCAATCCCACTACTTATAGTTGATACAAATACTTATTGTACCTTTGGCAGGTGTTGCTTGTTGTGAAAATTTTGTGATGTACAAATGTGCTGTATCATCATAAGGCTAAAACTTAAATATGCTGTTAAAGGGACAGTCCTATTGAGGTATTTTTATGGAAATGAAATTCAGGACTTTTCTGGTTACAAATATATGAGTTTTACTTTATTATGTCACAGTCAATTTCAAGAATGTTACTGAGATTTACATTTCAGTTGTTCAAGATGTAATAATTTGACAAAGAATAAAGGGTGTATCACTCAAAAAACCAAAAAAATACTTTGTGAAATGAAGCAATTCATCGGAGCTACAAGCCTGGAATGCATTACTACAACGAACCACCGTCGTGCAAATGAATAAGCATAAAACAGCACATTTGTTTTTCTTGCCAAGCTAAAATTTCAAGATGGATGAAAGCCGTTAAATAGGTGTCTTTAATGTGTACAGCCTCAATCTGGTTAAATTCTATTCAAATTCATCATTTCTTGTATCCTTTGATTGTGTATTTATCAATCATAGAAAATGTTTGGTACCGTATGGATTATTTGGAATCATGCCATAGATTTTAGTTATGTGCAGAGTTAGCGCCTAGAGAAATCCCACAGCGATTTGATGATGATGCGCTTTACTAAAACACTTATTATTGTTATTATTATTTGATCATATACTCAACATGTGGGTGAGGGTTCGAATTTTTCAATTTATCATATTATCATTTTCAATGTTTTGTTGAGGTTTCTGTTGCACAAGTTTTCATAATCTTTCTTGTTATGGGTGATTACAATAGGAATATATAGGAAACATGATCAATATTTCATTGTAATGAATAGACAGACCACAAAAAAGTTTTTAATTTGATCCCTAAGTATTTTGGTCCATAATTTTAACCTATAATACAGTTTCACTATATCAATATTTCATACGACTCATATTCACTTTAAAATCCTCCAGAGTTGATATGTCTGACATCATATCCTGATTTCATAAAGAGGATACCCCATGAAATCGAAAATCTTTGTAGCAACATTTATGACACTGTGTCATGGACACAACATCAAATCAGATGACAGATTTGCCAGACATAACAATAAAGGACTTTATTGCAGAGCAAAGTACCATGGTGCAAGAGACAGTATTACACAGGAAAGGATCAAAAGACTCATACCCAGACAGGAGATTATGAGCTCCACATCCTAGACACAACATTATTGTGAGCTCTGCTTGCTGATTACAGTTCGTGGGGAGGTTATATCACTGGAGGGGTTGTCATAAGTCATGCCCAGACATTGTGCCAAGAGGTCAAATAATCTACTTGTAGAACTTTGAGATTGGCACACAAGGTTGTTACACAAAACAACTAAAACACTATGGTAAGGTGAGGTGATATGGGGTGTAATGCCACATTCAAGAGTATTTCACTTATATCGCGGCTGTTAGTATAAATGCAGGGAGAAAGCCTGCAACACCATTGTGGCTATACATTGCGATGAAACCTTTGATCATCGGCTGCAACTAGCAAACCATGGGTGGCACTGTGCTGAAATTTAGTGTAGCATTGCACCCAAACCTTAGTGCATGTTCGAACAGTTCTCTACTGCAGACAAAGTTGCCGAGCCCCTGGCAGGATTCTAACCACAGACCTCTTGACCCGAAGCCGATCGCACTAACCAACAACACTATATGGTAAAACTAAGTTGTATTCAACAACACTGCAAAGTTACCAATGGTGGGTTGAGGGGCTTATGTCAGGATCACACATGGTGCTCAACGGCCGATATTTATCTGCTTGTAGAACTCAGATTGCACAACAGGTTGTTGCACAAACAATCCTAGCACTAACGTAAAGCTAAGTTCTACTCAACAACACTGCAAATTTACCAATGGTGGGGTTGAGGGGCACAAGTCAGGATCCCACATGATGCTCAAAGGCCAACATATTAATGTTTGTGTAACTGATATTGCACAACAGTTGGTTGCACAAACAATCTTAGCACTAAGGTAAAGCTAAGTTCTATTCTACAACATTGTAAAGTTACTACTGGTGGAAATGGGCGCTAGTGAGCACCAGACATGATGCCAGATCTGTGATCTGTGGTTTAACATCGCTTTCAAGAGTATTTCACTTATGTCGCGGCTGCTAGTATTATTGCAGGGAGAAAGCCTGCAACACCATTGTGGTTATGCATTGTGGTGAAACCTGCAAGCATCGGCTGCAACTAGCCAACCATGGGTGGTACTACGCAATGATGCCAGAAGTCTGCTTGAAGCATTTAGATTGCATAAGGGGTTGTTGCACAAACCACCTTAGCAGTAAGATAAAGCTTAGTACTATTCTACAACACTGCTGAAGACTTGTGCCAATTATCATGAGAAGGTAGTACTTCACAGAATTGCAAATATTTCTCAAAGAGATTTATTCTGTTATGGCATATATTAATATTAATGGCTAATATTAGGCTAGGTAGAAAGATAACTCCACTATCCAGGGTTTTACTCTTTTAGGCCATGAAGTGTCAATATTCTAAGAAACATATTGAAAACAATCACCAAAGTAGGTTAGCCATGGATAAAGCTGCATTTTTCAGATAATGATTCAAATAACCTCAAAAAGGAACAATTACATATATTGTTAGTAATTATTAGTAAACTTACCTCTGGGACGAACTTAGCCCCTCTCTTCGTTCCCCTGAACGTGCCTGCAGAAGTCTAGATAAAAAATAAAGAGAAAAAACCTAAGTCATATTTATCATTAGTGGTATGCAGCTCCCTTCTTCCCTGGAGTTATCTCCCTTTGACTGACCAAGCTTCATATTCTCGTACTGCATGTACTTCGAAAAAAACAAAAAACAACATCACCTGGAACACATGTGGGGAGGAATTAGTAAACCTTGGGTGGGATATATTGTTCGTCCCAGAGGTAAGTTTACTAATAATTACTAACAATATATGTAATTGTTCCTAATTATTGGCATAAACTAACCTCTGGGACGAACTTAGTCCCGAATTACACATAATAGGAGGAGGGATCCAGGGGATGTCGCTTTACAATATTATGCCAATAACTAGGAATAACTTAGTCAATCAAACAAGTCAGAGATGATCTTAGGATGTACTCAATTCTTATATGAATAATAACAACCACCGAAACATCCTTATGCTAAACACCTTTCTTTATTAATCCTTTCACCTGAATTCCATGCTAATGTGAGTGCATACCACAAGATAAATATGTTAGGTCTTTCGGGTCCGGATATGACGTAAACTTAAGATATCTTATAATAATTACGACTTAGTTAAGACCTCATAAAGATTCTGAAGTCACTTCCGGTTGTTAATGTCTATATGACGTCACTTCCGGTTCCTTATGACGTCACTTCCGGTCTCTTATGACGTCACTTCCGGGTAGATCTACCCTTACGTCATATTTGGATTTAGTTCAAAACATGTGACAGAGTTTGGTGGGTATACAGGTCCACAACAGGTGACAAACATACTCTCCAATTCCCTGAACACTGCAGCCATCACCATAACTCTAGTCATAGGTAGGTCTCATCTTCTAAAGTAAGAGATCCATCTTGAAGAGGTCAGTCGTCGACTCCTTCCCGACGACCCCGACCCCCCCCCCCCTTTCTTTTTCCTTGAGAATACGACTCAGGCACAGGTCAATTAAGTGCTGAGCCGCTACTAGAGGTCCCAACTTGCTGACTCCTGCTAGTGAGGGGGATATATCCTGGAGATAGGGTGAGATAAAAGAGTTAGAACCTTTCCATTGACATGTGGCTACGAGCCGTTGGATTGATACTGATTTCCATGCTGATAATGAAGATGACAAGGCGTGAGTAGAGAACTTGACATTCACCGTTTCCTGATCCATGATTTGATATGCATATACAATGGTTTTCCTTAGCCATGAAGAAATGGTATTTTTAGAGATTTCTGAATCCACCGCAGTCTTACAGGACAAAAATAATCTCCTCCTATTACCGCAAAAGGAAGCCGTCCTCTGAAGATACCATCTCAAACACCTGACTGGACGTAACAGTCTCTCTTGTCCGAACGAGAAGTCGAAGTAGGCAAGGCTGGAATCCTGTACGATCTAGTTCCCAACGGTCTCGCAGAAGTAGACTGATCTTTGGCTAAGAATTCCTGTAAGGCTCGGCAAGATTCTTCCTTCTTATCCTTAGAGAATCTAATGGAAGAATTGTCAATAGCATGAAGTTCTGATACATGAGCGGCCGAAGCAAAGGCCAGTAAAAAAGGCCGTCTTGTACGACAAAAATCTCAACAGAGTAGAGCTCATATCCGTACAGGGCTTTCATTAATGACTGTAAGACAATACAAAGATCCCCCTTAGGGAAAACTGATGGAGATGTAATATCCTTTATCTGGAAGGATCTAATCATCATGTGTAAAGATTTATCCGGTCCTACAGAAAAAGACCTGAATGTCACAGACTGAAGCTTTCGCCAATCTGTATCCCTCTATTTTGCCGTGTTTCACTACCTTGTATTCCTCAAGTACAATAGAAACTCTGCGGTCATTGGGATAGATATTTCTGAATCCAACAATTCCCTTTCTCGTCTCCACTCTGTGAAGATTCGCCACTTAGCATCATAGAGTCTTGCTGTAGAGGGTCTGACAGACTCAACAATAGCTTGTGCCTTGAGGAATTTGACGATAATCTCCACACGTGAAGGTTGAGTGTCCCGAGATTCCCGCGATTCCTGAGCGAGTGTGGTTGAAATAACAGATTCTCCCAGAGAGGCAGTTTGAGGTGATAATCCGTGAGCAGATCCAACAGGATTGGAAACCATGGCCTTGTGGGCCAGGCTGGAGCCACTAGATAAACTAAGCAGGCCTGAAACATGATATTTGCCAGTACGTCCGGAATAATCTTGATCGGTGGAAAGGCATATACGCTACCATGCCCTCCCAAGAGGTGGAAAGGGTGTCTACCGCCCAAGCTATCGGGTATGGAATCGGGCTGATTCCTGTGACATATCCGTGAATATGGTAAACTGAGGTTGAGGGACCGTGAAGCTTGTTCCTGATAACACATTGGACTCCAGTGTCCACCAGCTTAGTTCTTGGCAAACGTAAAGAGGACAAGTTATGATCTGATCCAGATGGAACCTTCTGTTCAAGTTTATCCAAGCGATCTTGAATTGGAAAAAAGTATCCCTTCACTGCGTCTAGAAGAGCTCCTAGAAACTTGATCCTGGGATTATGCGTCAGTTCGGACTTGTCCGGGTGCACTATCCATCCGAGATGAGTGAAAACATGGATCTCGAAATTGGTGTGTCTGATAAGCATGGCTGTCGACCGATGTCTCACTAGAAAGTCGTCGCGATATCCCTGAATAGCTATTCCCCTGAGATGAAGTAACGGAGTAACGGTTTCATAACCATCGTAAATAGCCACGGGGCGAAGGAAACCCCGAAGGGGAGAGCTCGGAATTGAAATCTGCGGCCGTTGACATCGAACCTTAGATATCTCTGAGACAGAACATGAATAGGAATATGGAGATAGGCATCCTTGAGGTCCATACTGACGAACTTGCTTCCTAACTGAACCAACTTGCGTACATTTTCAAAAACTCCATGGTGAACTTGGAGGAGAAGTCTGACTTAGTACAGAACTATTGCTTCTGTACCAAATGTTTGTAATGGCTTGGTTAGACCTTCTATGTAATCCTAGTTTCAATACCAGTGGTCCATAAGAGAGCTTGAACTGGATGTCCTTACTGGCTGGACTAGACCTGTCTTGTACCCATGGTCACTGTACACATGGTATATAATGGCTGGGTTTGATCCGCTACAAATAAAACTCACAGCTGAGTAATGGGAGGTCTATAGCGGCTGGGTTGATCAGCTACAAAATCACGGCTCCCATTCAAAAAATGGTTGTAACAGCCAGACTACTGTAGTAGCTAGGTCTGACCAGTTACAACCCATGGCTTCCTTACAGGGAAACCGTTAAGACTGGATTAGTCCCATCAAGGTTCGCATACACAAAAATCAGGCCAGGTTTGACCCACTACAAACTCACGAGTTCCATACACAAAATCTGTGACGATTAGATTGACCCCCTATAACCCACGGCTCTCATACAAAGGGTCTGTAGCGGCTAGATTCCCGCGACTAACGGCCGCCGTCCACGGCTAACGGCTGCCATTCCCCGGCTAACAGCCACCGTCCACGGCTAACGGCTGGCGTCCCATTAACAATGGCTGCCGCGGCCGCCATTCTACGCCTAAAGGCTGCTGTCCCACGACTAACGGCCGCCATTCCACAGCTAACGGCTGCCATTTCACGCCAAACGGGGGCCATTCCACAGCTAGAGGGCGACGTAGGCCACCGTTCCCTGGCTAACGGACACAATTCCATGGCTAACAGTCGCCATACCACGGCTAACGGGCGCTGTCCCACGGCTAAAGCCGCCGTTCCACGGCTAACGGCCGCCATTCCACGGCTTACGGTCGCCATTCCACGGCTAAAGGGCGACATAGGCCACCGTTCCATGGCTAACGGACGCAAATCCATGGCTAACAGTCGCCATACCACGGCTAACGGGCGCTGTCCCACGGCTTAAGCCGCCGTAGACCGCCGTTCCACGGCTAACGTCCGCCATTCCACGGCTAACGTCCGCCATTCAACGGCTAACGGCTGCCATTCCACGGCTAAAGGGTGCCGTAGGGCGCCGTTGCACGGCTAACAGACGCCATACCAAGGCTAGCGGATGGCATTCCATGGCTAACGGCCACCCTTCCACGGCTAACGGCCGCTGTTGCAAGGCTAACGGCCCCCGTCTACCGCCGTTCCACGGCTAACGGCTTCCGTTGACCGCCGTTCAACGGCTATCAGCCACCGTTCCACGGCTATCGGCCGACGTGCACGGCTAACGGCCGCCATTCACGGCTAACGGCCGCCGTTCCACGGCTAACGGCCGCCGTTTCACGGCTAAAGGTCGCCGTTTCACGGCTAACGGCCGCTGTTGCACGGCTAACGGCCCCTGTCGCCCGCCGTTCCACAGCTATCAGCCGCCGTTCCACGGCTAACAGGTATGCCATTGGCCTTCCCAGCCACGGCGGACGGACCGGCCACGGCGGAAGGACCGGCCACGGCCACAGCCACGGCCACGGTGGACCGAAGTCACGTCGGACGGACCGGCCACGGCCACGGCCACGGCGGACGGACCGGCCACGGCCACGGCGGACGGACCGGCCACGGACACGGCGGACGGACCGGCCACGGACACGGCGGACGGACCGGCCACGGCCACGGCGGACGGACCGGCCACGGCCACGGCGGACGGACCGACCACGGCCACGGCTATTGGCCATGCCGTCGGCCTTCCCAGCTGTTCCGCCGTGGGAGCCAGACTGAGGCAAGACCTAGCAAGATGGGCGCAACTGACCCTGCACGTGTGACCAGGCCTGTAACCCCTCACGGATGAGAAGGAAAAGGTTGACTGTGTCAACAGCGTACAACCCGTTCAGCTCTGTGCCAGACTAGGCGCCAGACTGAGGTAGGGTATAATTAACGGGTCACCAAGACCCACCAAGGCAGACAGGCCCGTGAATGGTAAACACTGTCACTTGGTACCTGGCAGGCCCTGTACAGGTAAACACTGCCGATAAGTTGCCATAAAAGGAGAATTCTACCCTGACAGGCCCTGTAAAGGTAAACACTGTCAAGATTAGCCGTTAATCATTACCTCTTATCCACTGGAGAGCCATGTAAGGAAAAAAACTGCCGTAATTAGCCTTTGAAAATTTAACTTTGTCACACTGGAATCTCCCAAGGGTAAAACCTGCCATAACTAGCCGTTAAAAAGTAAATATTATCCAGTGGAAAGCCTCAGAAAGGTAAAAACTGCCATAATGAGCCGTTAAAAGTAAATTTTATCCAGTGGAAAGCCTCAGAAAAATAAAAATTGCCATAATGAGCCATTAAAAAATAAATTTTATCCAGTGGAAAGCCTCAGAAAAGTAAAAACTGCCATAAAGAGCCGTTAAAAAGTAAATTTTATCCACTGGAAAGCCTCAGAAAAGTAGAAACTGCCATTATGAGCCGTTAAACAGTAAATTTTATCCAGTGGAAAGCCTCAGAAAGGTAAAAACTGCCATAAAGAGCCTTTTAAAAGTAAAGTTTATCCACTGGAAAGCCTCAGAAAAGTAAAACCTGCCATAATGAGCCGTTAAATATGACATAAAACCACTGTCAAACCAAGAAAAAATTACATACTGTCAAAATAAGCTGTTAAAATTAACTGTAACCAGTTACAGGTCATGTACAGGAAAATACTGCCAATATTATCCATAGATAAAGTACCTTAACACTGTGTGAGGTTAACCTACTGCTAAGAGACAAGTTGATTGAGAATATACACTGGCAGATCCTGATAGGTGATACTGTGATTACAGAGTAAACACTAACTATTGAGCCATATAAAGAAGTCATAAAAGCTAGGGCTGAAGTACATTTTTGTGACAAACACTACAAGTACATGACCCCTACTAGGCTAACAGCAAAACTAATAGATATGCAGCCAATAATGCAGCAGATAGTACTCTAAACAGGTGGTAGAGAAACAATGCTTGATAATTACCAACTGACCAAAAAACATCAAATGTAGTGACCTAAAACTGGACTGGAAGACAAATGTACAGTTCCAAAGTATGAGCAATAGAAGACAAGAAAAGAAAATCTAGTCTAATATTACCACAAAGAATAAAAAGACTAGAGCTAAAAAGCCCCAAACAAGAAACCTGGACAACAGCAATCACAAGTGAAAGAAACTATGTCCAAGGTAAACAGCAAAAAAACAAGGAAAATTTGAAATAAAATTCACACAAATAACACAGAATGCGATTGTCAAAGACCCAATTTCGGCAACACATACCATGAAAACAATCTTCAGTAGTTAGAAGGCTTGATTTGAAAAACACAAAGTCCAGACTTCTGACAGACACTTCCACTCAGAAGGAGTGCAGAAGAGAATATGAAGCTTGGTCAGTCAAAGGGAGATAACTCCAGGGAAGAAGGGAGCTGCATACCACTAATGATAAATATGACTTAGGTTTTTTCTCTTTATTTTTTATCTAGACTTCTGCAGGCACGTTCAGGGAAACGAAGAGAGGGGCTAAGTTCGTCCCAGAGGTTAGTTTATGCCAATAATTATATCAAATGATAGGGATTCATTGAAACTGTGTTAATCTGATGCAACTAGAGACTAAAATAGAGATGAGGTTTTAAAGGTAAACAGATCAATGCGACAAGCATGGTTAAAAAAACTAATTAACACATCTAAGAACATCTCTGATCCTAGAGTCTTTGTGTTCTCACATCTATTTCCTGCTGCTAATGTTAGAGATGTTATCAATGCGGCTCTAATAATTTCCCTATGAACATTCTTTTACAACTTAAAGGGGCAGTAGCAAATTTTTTGAAAATTTATATTTTCAATTCTCAATGATAATTGATTAATGTTGAATGTACTATTTTGATAGTGTTAAAAATCTAATTACACAAACCTATCAGCAATAGTCAGAGAACAAGCTATAAAGATTCATTAAAGTCCAGTGAACACCTTTATTCATTTGTGTTGGAAAAGGGAATCGTATGGTTGTTCTTTACATTATATATATGATTTATTTCTGCTTCATTAAGTTTAAAAACATTGTCTTTCAATTGGAACCACTTATTTTCATTTTCCTGACATCACCCTATATTCCCCTTAAAACATGCTACTGCCCCTTTAACTGTACATTCTGAATAAAAGTGTTCAAAAGGCTTCTTCACAATTCACAAACTATGTATATGTATAATCAAAGGAGAGAATCATCCTCGAAAAGCAATGAGCTAAATAGGGCTGAATATCATTTTACTTGCTTTTAGAGCATGAAACAAAACGAATTCTATCCAACAGAACTAGGTCACAGATCCATGAGCCAATCTCTGCATGGTTAAACAAATATCCCATCTCAGAACAATTCTCTGATCCTTTGTGACCACACATCTATTCTCTGCTTCTAATATCAGAGGTTATATCAATGCCGCTCAAATAATTTCTCTATGAAAATTCTTTTACAAGTGTACATTTTATATTAAAGTGTGCCATAGGCTTCTTTACAAGAAAAGACGACTAATCAAAAGAGGGTATTGTCCTGGAATGGCAAAGGGAAAGCTGAATATTATTGTATTAGCCTTGGGAAAAAAATGATAATCATGCATCCAATGAAATAAGGTTATCTTAAAATGTCAAATATTCTCTGAAATATCAAATGAAACCTTCGAACAAAACAGCAGTACACTAAGATATAAGAGCCTAAGGTACACAAAGACAGAAAGCAACAAGATGTGTTTGTGAAACACGATTGCCCCCGGATGCATCGATCTCTGTGTCAAGGTCAAGGTCACAAGGTCAAATGTCATGGTGTCATCTGAAAGGTCTCATCACAAGGGATCCATATGTCAAGTATCAAAGACCTAGCTCTGACCAATCAAAAGTTATGACCAAGGTTAAAGTTTTTGTGGACAAATGGACAGACGGACAGGTGAAAAACAATATACCCCAGGAATCTCCGATTCGTGGATAAAAAAAAGGTCCTTGAGACAATATCTGGCTCATTTAAACAACCACAGCAAAGCCCACCTCTCTCAATCAATATTTATATCCATTCAGAAGTTCAAATCAATTAAATATATAAGGTCAACAATACAATAATTCTTAGTACACTTCTATCTCTCTGATCAAGAAGTCTTTGTTTTCTAACATGTTTTCTCCACTGCTAATATCAGAGGTTCTAGCACTGTCGTCTCTCATTAGACTTTCCCAATACCCTTCTTGCTAATTATCATACGGTAGGTTATTTTACCTCTCAAATATATTTTCTATAAAAATCTTCATAAATGTGCATGCTGAACAGATCATTGTCAAATCATTCTGAGAAGTTACTTTACAAGACCAACAACTAATTAACGAACAAAGACAATTTCTGTATTTGCAGATTGAGCATGCTATTTCCTCTGAAACAAAATGATACCCATTCAACAAAACTATAGGTAACCCAGAATACAACTGCAACTTCAGATGACATACATTTTCTGAAACATCAAATGACAACCTTCCAACAAAACTGTGTCAAACCAAAGCAGTCCTGGGAAAACAAAGACAGAAGACAAAGAGACATGAGACATTCTCCTGGTTTAAACAAACATCAGCACATCAAAGGACATCTCTCACTGAGCCTGGTGTCTTTGTACTCTCACATCTATTCTCAAGGCTAATATCAGAGGTTATATCACTGCCGTCCTAAAGGGGGTCTCCAACTTCTAATTTTTCACTTCCACTGTTTTATTAGTGAGTACCTCTCAGACCCTCTCGGGGCCTCGCTAATAAAACACTGGAAGTAAAAAAAAAATAAAGGGGGTCTCCAACTTCTAATATTTCACTTCCAGTGTTTTATTAGTGAGGCCCTCTCTGACCCTCTCAGGGCCTCGCTAATAAAACACTGGAAGTTAAAAATTAGAAGTTGGAGACCCCCTTTAAGCTAAGATTTTCTCACATCTATCCAGTCCGCTTACGCTGGCTGCTAATATCAGAGACTATAGCACTGTCGTCCTTAGATAGGGTTTTATCACATCTATCTAGTCCGCTCACGATGGCTGCTAATATCAGAGGTTAAATCACTGCCGTCTTAAGCTAAGATTTTCTCACATCTATCCAGTCCGCTTACACTGGCTGCTAATATCAGAGACTATAGCACTGTCGTCCTTAGCTAGGGTTTTATCACATCTATCTAGTCCGCTCACAATGGCTGCTAATATCAGAGATTATAGCACTGTCGTCCTAAGCTAGGGTTTTATCACATCTATCTAGTCCGCTCACGATGGCTGCTAATATCAGAGACTATAGCACTGTCGTCCTTAGCTAGGGTTTTATCACATCTATCTAGTCCGCTCACAATGGCTGCTAATATCAGAGACTATAGCACTGCCGTCCTTAGCTAGGGTTTTATCACATCTATCTAGTCTGCTCACAATGGCTGCTAATATCAGAGACTATAGCACTGCCGTCCTTAGCTAGGATATTCTCACATCTATCTAGTCCGCTCACAATGGCTGCTAATATCAGAGACTATAGCACTGTCGTCCTTAGCTAGGGTTTTATCACATCTATCTAGTCCGCTCACAATGGCTGCTAATATCAGAGACTATAGCACTGTCGTCCTTAGCTAGGGTTTTATCACATCTATCTAGTCCGCTCACAATGGCTGCTAATATCAGAGACTATAGCACTGTCGTCCTTAGCTAGGGTTTTATCACATCTATCTAGTCCGCTCACAATGGCTGCTAATATCAGAGACTATAGCACTGCCGTCCTTAGCTAGGATATTCTCACATCTATCTAGTCCGCTCACACTGGCTGCTAATATCAGAGACTATAGCACTGTCGTCCTTAGCTAGGATTTTATCACATCTATCTAGTCCGCTCACGATGGCTGCTAATATCAGAGACTATAGCACTGCCGTCCTTAGCTAGGATATTCTCACATCTATCTAGTCCGCTCACACTGGCTGCTAATATCAGAGACTATAGCACTGCCGTCCTTAGCTAGGGTTTTATCACATCTATCTAGTCCGCTCACAATGGCTGCTAATATCAGAGAATATAGCACTGTCGTCCTTAGCTAGGGTTTTATCACATCTATCTAGTCCGCTCACGATGGCTGCTAATATCAGAGGTTAAATCACTGCTGTATCTTACTAAGGTTTCTCTTTCATCATTTGTGAGGGATGAGAATATAACACCTTTAATATCTCTGGCTTGTCTGAACAGCTTGCTTTGTTGTCACCTCAACTGGCTCAAGAACAAGTTCAACTGGCTTACATGTGATTATTCTCAGTTCTGCCACCTTCAATTGTAGAGTAATGCTGAATTTTTTTATCTGCATCTTGTGTCAAGATTATGTCCCATCCAATTTGAATCAGTTTATACAAATGAGATTCAAAACCTGAGCTGTGCTTGGCAAGATAATGTTTTCATATTTCCTAAATCAAAATGTTACTGTAAATTTATGACCATTATTATTCAATTAATATTTCCCAGTGTTGAAAAGCTGGATTATTTCGGACAGTACATGAAACCCAACTCACTTCCTATAATAAATATTTGACAAAAAAGTTATGGTTCACCCTGTTTGAAGTATAACTTCTGTCTCTTGTAAAGGTTTCTCTGCATCATTATTTTCCAGTTGATCTGTGTGAGGGATGAGAATAATAACACCTTTAATATCTCTGGCTTGTCGGAGCAGCTTGCTTTGTTGTCACCCCAAGAACAAGTTCAACTGGATTACAGCGTGATTATATCTCAGCCCTGCCACCTTCAATCATAGAGCTATACTGAAATCTGCATCTTGTATCAAGATTATGTCCCATCCAATCTGAATCAGCTTTTACAAATCAGATTCAAAGCCTAAGTTGTTCAATATTTTTTTCACTTAGGGCAAGGATCACGTTTTCATGTTTCCTAAATGAAAATTTACTGTATAGGTATGACCATTATAGTTTGATTAATATTTCCAAGTGTTGAAATTTTGGTTTATTGCAGACAGTACATGAAACCCAACTCACTCACTACCCGTATATTAAATACTTCTGAGCTGTTCAATATTTTTCCCATTTAGGGCATGGATAATGTTTTCATATTTCCTAAATCAAAATTTTACTGTAAATTTATTACCATTATTATTCAATTTATATTTCCAAGTGTTGAAAAGCTGAATTATTGCGGACAGCACATGCATGAAACCCAACTCACTCAATCTATAAAATAATTGACAAAAAAGTTATGGTTCACCCTGTTTGAAGTATAACTTCTGTCTCTTGCCAAGGTTTCTCTGTATCATTATTTTCCAGTTGATCTGTGTGAGGGATGAGAATATAACACCTTTAATATCTCTGGCTTGTCTGAGCAGCTTGCTTTGTTGTCACCTCAAGAACAAGTTCAACTGGCTTACAGCGTGATTATATCTCAGCCCTGCCACCTTCAATCACAGAGCTGTTCTGAAATCTGCATCTTGTGTCAAGATTACGCCCTCAATTTTTACAAATAAGATTCAAAGCCTAAGCTGTTCAATACTTTTATCGCTTAGAACAAGGATAACATTTTCATGTTTTTTTTAAAGTAAAAACTGTATACTGTTACATACGGTCATGGGTTTTGTTTATTTCTAAAGTATCAAGATGACTATTGAGTAAATACACATTAAGAAAATCCTTTGTAACAAATTTTAATAGATACAATAAATAAAAGATGTACATGTAAATAGCAAGTGTTTGTTTATTAAATGTGAAATTGTTTGTTCTAGCTGTTACCATTTATTGAATAAAGAGAAAATTAATGAGTTCATATGAAACCATCAAAAGCATTTGCTAAAGATAAAAATACAAGGATTGATCAATATACCAAGGAATATTTGCGATGAATGATCAAAAGACAGAAAGTGTGTGCCCTAGAGAACCAGACAACTCCAGAAGAGATACAAGCTGTTTACAAGATTACGTCCAGCGCTGGAGGGGTCCGAGTTTGATGATACGTGTGAGTTGGACAAGATCATGACAAGGACAACAAAAAAAGGACCTCAAAAGATCTGAACTTGTCTAAGACCTGTTGGTAATCAATCATTTGACATGCCATGGCATGGGAAGGACATTTGAAGTAAAGATTTGGCATCAAATATGTTGTACTAAATGGTTAAGTGTTCAAGATGGGAATCTGGTGTTATGGTAGGACTAAGAGTAACAAGACCTTAGACGTATTAGACACTTGGGAGATACCTCATTACAAATTACTTTTCAATTCATTCTTATATTTGTATAGCACCGATATCCAGCTCAGCGAGAGCTGCTCAAAGGCGTTTTTTATTTAATTTATATAATTGGATTTTTAAATGGTCGTTAATAGATTGATTTTTAAATCCCAATGTCTTGAAATGGTAATGTTGATCATCTTTCTTCACAAAATACAGACTGAAATAACTTAAATAATTAACAGTGTACAACACACTTTGTGTCAAAAAAATTAGACTTGAGTCCTGCTGGACCCGACTCGGGCTCAAAACCTGAGAACCCGTGGAAACCCTAGTATGCACGTTTTCATGTGGCAACAATGTGATCTTTTATCAACATATTCATGGGTTTGTGCACTGTACACTAGGAGTTGTGACACTGCACAGAAAGTTGACACCAGGGTTTTACACCTGGTCACAGGAAGGGCTCGAACCTCGGCCACAGCGCCACACCATGCCATTGTAAATGTCTGTTGGAAACCACCTAATAATATATAATAATAATAATGATAATTTTAACGCCTAGTATCCAGTTCAGGACTGCTCAATGGCAATACGCATGGTGATGCAATGTATATTATTACCCTGAAGGAATTGTACTTTTGAGTCAGCTTCAAAGCGCCTCGTGCGACCATATATGTCCATACTCTCCCCATGTTCAAGTACTGAGTGCAATATGGATGAAGTGCCTCACCCAAGGACACATTACAGTGTTCAGCCCAGGTTGCAAATTGTTGGTGTCTCCACCTGGATTCAAACCCGGGTCTCTGGCGTGACAGGTCAGCATGCTAACCACTACACCACCGTGCTCAACCTAGCTAAGGATGTCAATCCTTGTACCCTTGCTATCATTGAGAGCTATCATCTAGTTATTAATTTCAAGGGTTTAGCCTAAAAAAGGACCTGAATGCATGGGTAACATGACCATATTTTTTTAGTGGTTGACCTCACCCTTTGTAGTTTGCATCCAAAAAGGACAACAACCCCCACTCTATCTGTTCTGTTATCCCAAGAGTCAAAAGATCTCAACATTTCCTGAACACTCTCCCACATACTGGGGTTTAGCCTCAAAATGTAGCTGAATCCATGAGTAGTATCTCCCTATTTTTTTAGAGGTTGACCTCACTCTCTGTAGTTTGCATCCAAAAAGGACAACAACCCCCACTCTATCTGTTCTGTTATCCCGAGAGTCAAAAGATCTCGGCATTTCCTGAACACTCTCCCACACACTGGTGTGAATGGAGCTTGAGATTAAGATTCTATCAGAGTAGAATGCCAGCCTGCTGCATCAATGAACAATATTATTGGCTTGCAAAGGAATTTCTCTCTGTAAGAGAAGCTAACAGTGTAGAACCGAATCGCCACTGAGCATTTCACACACTGTATGAACAGTGTGAATCTGTAAGAACAACACCAATGAGATCAAAATCACAATTTGGAGTACAATTGTTCCATGAAGTGGAAGAATGGACAAATGCAGTCTTTCTGAATGAACAATTTTGATCTGTTAGAATCACAACATTCCTAATGCAACAAAAAATATATTTTTTAGCATAGCATGATATCAATTTGTTCAAACTGAGAATATTTTTGTCTCTAAATGGAAAATGTGGATTGCAAACTATCAACCCATTAACACGATTGTTATATTGTTATTCAGTACAATATGGTTTGTCTGCTGTAAGAGGATATCTTCTAAGAGAATTTCACAAGCCCTACCATAGTCAACATTCTGGATTAACGTGAAGGGTGAAAATGGATGATACATACATTGAATGATTGTCTTATAAAAACAATAATAAAAAGTAATGTTGACAATAATGATGACACCACTACCTATTCCCTGTATAAAGTATAATCGACAATATTCTTTTTTTTCCCACTAAAGTTTTAATCTAGCATTGCACGTTTATAGCTAACTGCAAATATAAAGTTGGAAAGCTCTCAAACAAACTTAAATCAGGAGCAATAAGACCCAAAGCAGTGTGCTATGACAACAATAAAACTCCCTGGAGTTAAAGTGAGTGCTAACCTATACATACAGCACACTGACAATATCTTATTGAAACCATTACAGAATTTCAATCTAATATTATGCCTATATAAATACAATCATCGCTATGAAGTTGGAGTCATATTTATACTGCAAACTGTCAATATCTTGTTGACACCACTACAATATCCCTGTGTAATTGTTTAGTTAGTCTGTCAGTCAGACCCTGTCAGTCAGACCCTTTAATTAAATAAAAGCCTAAGAAGGTCTATAGTAAGACTTGAGAGCTCAATTTAGAAGGGGCACCGCCCTGATCTCTGTATACTCTTCTGAAATTGAAGATATATCAGTCTGCTTTTCATTATATTTATTTGGTATTTTTTCAAATTTTTGATTTATTGAACAAAGTTCCTTTCGGAGTCTAATTGTTAGACTATTGTTGAATCTGAAAATAATCTTCTTACAGAATTTCAATCTAGCATTGCACAAAAAACTACAACAATTAATCACAACTACAAGATTGTCAATCCCCTTTTGGGAATCAAATTCATAACAGGGTGCTAAACAAATGTACTGATGGTAAAACCACCATAACATTTTACCCTTGAGACATAGTGGGAACTAATCAATTCATACTGCACACTGCTAATACCCTACTGACACCACAACATAATCCCTGAATAATTGTTTACTCTGACGGTACTCCTGCAGCTAGGAGTCCAGTGACAGTTGGCTTGGGTCCAAGTTGATGAATGGCACATCATTAGAGACGGGGCGTTAGCACATCACTGTGCGGACTAATGACATAGTGTTCTATCTCCCGTCAGCACAATGTCTGATTATCAGACCTGCAAGTGTCAGTCGGCCGTTCTGTCTATGTCACTCTTGAGAACTATAAAACTCCAGTCGAGACCATGCTATCTATTTTCCTCTTGGGTCTGTATCACACCAGTCAACCCTGATCTCTTTATCCTTCTTGTGGTCTGTGGTCTGTGGTCTGTGGTTTGGATCACCCAAGTTAACCCTTGTCTCTTTATCCTCTTGTGGTCTGTGGTACGTCTGTGGTCTGGATCACTCAAGTTAACCCGGGTCTCTATATCCCTCTTTTGGTCTGTGGTCTGTGGTCTGTGGTCTAAGGTCTGGATCACCCAAATCAACCCTGGTCTCTGTATCCCTCTTGTGGTTTGTGGTCTGGAATACTCAAGTTAACCCTGATCTCTATATCCCTCTTTTGGTCTGTGGTCTGTGGTCTGTGATCTGGATCACTCAAGCTCAGGTCTCTGTATCCCTCTTGTGGTCTGTAATCTATGGTCTGTATCAATCTATCCATCCTTCAGTCTGATTAAAATTGGCCTTGATCCGAGGAATAATAGTTTGATATATTAACTCTATTGAAAGGTTTCCTCTCAACTAGATCTTACCCCAGCCCCGTAGGTTGCGTGTCCATACGTTTACTCAGCTAACCAAACAAGTGGCCAGCAAAAGCCTTTGGTATTGAGCTAGGGGCAAGTAACTCCTGTGAACAATGCTCATGATCACCGCTAGCTGTCTTATAAGCAAGAAGATGGAATTGGTCCACTAACAACTGTATTTCAGCTGCACTTAACTGGTGAAAAACATGTGAGGTATGGGGGTGCAGTCAGACCTTGTGTAGAAGATTTCATATCTCCGTAGAGTTAATATTTTGAATATTTTAGGCTGATTTTAATCAGACTGATCATCCATAGTCTCCAAATTAATCTTGTGGTCCGTGGTCTTGGGTTTATATCACACAATTTAACTTTTTTGCTATATTCCTCTTATGACCTGTGACCTCTGTTATGTATCACACCAATCAACCCTTCTCTCATTTACCCTTATGCCGTCTGTGGTCTGTGGTTTGTGGTCTGTGGTTTGTGGTTTGTGGTCTGTGGTCTGTGGTCTGTGGTCTGTGAACTGTGGTCTGTGGTTCATGCTCTCTTTAAACCTAAGTATCATCTCAATAAGTTAGTTCATTGATGCTCCAGGGAGAATGATTAAGGTTTCATCAATATCAATAACATTCTCCATTCTCTCCTTAAGGAGATCTCACTAAGTTTATTGATTGATAATTTGGTATAATTGTTTTCACAAGTGTGACTGCAATTGTCATTCCACACATAAAGCTGACAGTCACTGTCAAAAAAGTGACAAACAAAAAGTTGTCAGTGACACAAGTCAACTCTGCTCTCTTTAAACCTCTGTATCCCTCATATTTTACTTCAGTTATTCCATCGATGCTTCAAGGACCACGGTTTCATCCACCTCAGTTACATCCTAAATTCTCTTCTAGGAGAAGTAAGATCTCCTTAGTCATATTGATTGGTGTAAATGTTTCCACAAGTATGACATTCATTGTCATTATAGTGATACACATATTGCTTGAAGTCAGTGTTATTGCAGTGATGTAAAGGTCTAGTTGAGAGTGATTTGTTTGTACACAATTTTACAAAATACAACAGGTTTCAAACTCTTAAGAGGTTTTCACGAGTCACTACATTTTGAACTTTTGACTTTAACTTTGACTTTTGAAAATGATTTATATTCAAGGGAATTTATTTGACACAGAGGAATACACAAAAATAACAACAACAAATGTCAGTATTACAGGAAGAAACGTCAAAAGTGATATGTTTCAAAACATTTTTCTCATCATCACCTAAGGTAACACAAAAGCATTCTCATTATAAGGTTTTGATCATTTCAATAAAATTTAAATTTCCCAAGGAGTTTACACGCGATATTTGATTTAATAAGTATTAACTATTGGTACTAGTTGACATGGATTGCATTTTAGATCATATTTCATATATCAGAATGCCATTGTTGCATATTGATGCATATTTTGATAAAAAGGTTCACAAGAAAATGAATTAATCATGAACAATATCATATGACATAGAGAGTTTCACATGTTATTAGGAGTCTCATGATTAGCTCAAAGGATTGCCTCATATAATAAAAAAATGGTATGTGGTACAAGAAGTTGTAGAAAATTAAGAAGATGTTAATTTCCTTCACTGCTACAAAGGATTTCTTATGCTACAATGATATCACAAGCCAAAAGGCTTTGTCACATTTCACAAGGAATTTGTTGCAAATATATAGAGGATATATCTGTCTTTTCTTGACAAATACCATGTTTATCTCATCGAGTGAGGTAGAAAGGTTATATTTTCACGAGTGGCGCAGCCATGAGTAAAAATATATAACTTTTCTACCTCACGAGATGAGATAAACATGGTATTTGTCAAGAATTGACGGATATTCTATTTATTATATGATTTTACCATTGTAATTACGTCCGAAAAGGGTCATTTTAACGCCGAGCGGCCGCTAGGAACAGCCCGTCACCACAGTAACACTGTGACGTCATAAGCCAATTCGTCGCGTGAGACCATTGGTTTATGACGTCAAATTATATCAGTCACCGTTCGCAGTGAAAATATAAGTTATTTTCACTGTAGCTTGATAGACAGTTTATTTCACTGATAAATCCCAGTATTTTACTGCTCGCCATATAATAAAAGAAGACAACGTTGCAAATCATTTCAAATTTCATAAGTAGTTTAAATAAGAAATTTCATAAGCTACATGTTTTTCACAAAACATTGTTCACAAGAAATGTCATAAACCAGGAATGAGGGAATGAATTGAAGACTAAAGCCACAAAGACAATATTTCAGTCATAAAAACAGGCATAAGCACTAGCAAGAGCCTAATGTTAGAATAGTGGCACACATTTAAACAAGGACAAATGTCACAAAGACTAGAATAGACTTGACATACACTAGTTCTAGTTCCCGACCAAGAAGTCCTGTTGATGGATAAGTCTGGCAATAACTGCCTCTTTTATGACTTGTTATTGTTGAGTAGCAATCATGGTGTCAGATAAACATTGATCCTAGACCATAGACTTCACTCTCTAACTTTAGAAACACAAATGTCTCCTAAAACAAGGGATAATCATCATGTCAGGAAACCCATCCGGTCAAGAGGAGAGGGCTAAAGACTGGGATAAGGACTGGTGTAGACTGACAAAATACAAGATACACTCTCTGACATCTGAGACACAAATTTCTGCAAACAAGGGATAATAATCATGTCAGGAAACCCATCCGGTCAAGAGGAGAGGGCAGAAGACGAATAAAAACTCACTGTAGACTGACAAAATACAAGATACACTCTCTGACATCTGAGACACAAATTTCTGCAAACAAGGGATAATCGTCATGTCAGGAAACCCATCCGGTCAAGATGAGAGGGCAGAAGACTGGGATAAGGACTGGTGTAGACTGACGAAATACTTCAAGAGTTGTACAATGTCATACAAACTCTACAAGATACAAAATTTGAAATCGAGACGCAATTTTCTCCTAAGACAAGGGCTAATAATGATGTCAGGAAACACATCCGGTCAAGAGGAGAGGGCAGAAGACTGGAATAAAGACTGGTGTAGACTGAAGAAATACTTCAAGAGTTGTAAAATGTCATACAAACTCTACAAGATACAAATTTTGAAATCGGAGACGCAATTTTCTCCTAAAACAAGGGCTAATAATGATGTCAGGAAACACATCCGGTCAAGAGGAGACGGCAGAAGACTGTAATACAGCTAGACTCTCTGTAGTCTGACAAAATACTTCAAGAGTTGTACAATGTCTTACAAACTCTACAAGATACAAATTGCGACATTTGAAACACAAATGTTTTCAAAACAAGGGCTAATAATGACGTCAGAAACACATCCGGTCAAAAGGAGAGGGCAGAAGACTGGAATAAAAACTCACTGACAAAATACTTCAAGAGTTGTACAATGTCTTACAAACTCTACAAGATACAAATTGCGACATTTGAAACACAAATGTTTTTTAAACAAGGGCTAATAATGATGTCAGAAACACATCCGGTCAAGAAGATTGGAAGAAGATTGGAATAAAAACTCACTGGAGAATAGAGTGAGATTGCTGATAAATTAAGACATTGTGAAATTTGCAAACATACTACAGTTTGGTTAGGTTGGTGAGTAAGTTCTTGTACAGCGCCACTTGGCCAAAAGGGGGGTTGAATGTTGTTTCTGACACTCTGAGACATCTGAGAAAAATGGATAATCATGATGTCAGGAAACACATCGGTTCAAAAGGAGTAGATAGTAGCCTGGAATAAGACTCCCTGGAGACTGACAATATACTGTAAGTTTGTAGAATTTGACTATACGCTAGGATCTAAAGACTTGCATATAGACTTACTGAAGGATTGAGGGATTGGCACTTTACTCTGAGCTAGTGGAATTGTAAAGATTTACTACAAAAGGTTATACAATGAAAAAAAATTCTACAAGATACACTCTCTGACATCCAAGACATAAATGTCACCCAAAACAAGGGATAACTATCATGTCAGGAAACACATCCGATGAAGAGGAGAGGACTGGAATAAAGTCTCACTGGTGGAATGATTGAGACAATATCCTTGTGAATATATAAATCAAACAAGCGTAGAAAAGTGACATCTTGCAACTGACTTTATCAATCTACAGATCTAAGATATACAGACTCACTTGAGAACTGAGGAAGAGGTTATGGAATTGTAGCACAGTGGTATAGTGGTAAGCATGCTTGCCCCTCACACAAAAGACCCGCGTTCGAATCCTGTGTTGTGTCCCTTGGCAAGACACTTCATCCACATTGCACTCAGATCACCCAACTGTACCAATGGATACCCGAACAAGGGGGAATAAGGACCTATACTGACGCTCGGAGCGCTTGTTAATCGGCGGCACCTAACATACTATCCCTTGAGGGTAATAATTCTGATGGCGCTTTGAGAATGCCTTTTCATGGATATATGAGCGGTATAAGAAAGCTTTTATCATTATTATTATTATTATTTTTATTATTATTATTATTATAAAAGCATACAACAAGAGGGTTGTACATTGTCTAAACATTCTTTATATAAGACAGGGCCGTTTGAGATGAATAGGGAAAATATTTACTGGACAAAACAAATTTGAGATATTCTAATTTCATAGTTGATATCTTGTCCATGGTTGAATGAAGAAATGTATTTATATTCAAAATTTCAAAATTTTCCAAAATTCCAAAATTCCTTATTATATACTGGACAAAACAAATTTAGGATATTCTAATTTCAATGGTGATATCTTGTTCTCAGTTGAATGAAGAAATGTATTTATATTCATAACTTTAAAAAAAATTCAAACTGCTTATAATTATTTTGTCACAGTGAGTATATAACAGACTTTATCTCTTCATACAAATATTTTATATATACAAATATGTCTTTTTCCACAAATTTCATAATTAATACATTATAGAAAAATTCTTCTATAAACATAATAAAAGATAACTGATAATCTATAAACATTCGACTAATAGAGATAATAGAAAATAGAACAGAGAACAAACTAAGGTAGAGAAATCCTACAACTAACTTTTTCAGCATTTGCACATCTGTTAATATTGGGATTTACATTAAGGTTTATAAGGTGAACCCTTGTTACACATTCAATTTTAAAGCTTGTGCTTCAGTTGAAGCTAATGGTTTATAGCCAAAGCTTGTAGAGAAGATGATCTAAGAAGGTATATGAATACTGCAGAACATTACAGTTGGATGAAATAGAACTTTTCCTTAGTCCATCAATTCCTATGACGCTTACAGTTCACACTTAAGATTTAGGAAATTGATAACATAGAACATGGATATAGTGAACTCGGATATAGCGAACACTCGGATATAGCGAAAAAAAGTTCAAGTCCCATCCCTATATGATATAATTAAAATTATATGCGTATAGCAAACACCGGATATAGCGAACTAAATTCTTTGGTCCCTTGGAGTTCGTTATATCCGAGTTCTACTGTACAAGAGAATGTAGCTTTGCAATATCCACACTTTACAGAATAAAAGTAGGACACCTTTCTAGTAGAGCACAGAGAAATCCTACAACTGATGTCATCCTTACATACAGATCCGTCTTGTACGTCTTCTGAAGGAGAACTCACACTATAGTTTATCACTTGAAGCTAATGGTTTATAGCCAAAGCTTGTGGAAGTGGATGATAAGCAAGAAAATATATGCAGACCTAAGAATGGAAGCACAGTAACAACTACAACTAACTTTATCAGTCCAGCAATTCCTGTCACGTCTTGTGAAGCAAAATTGACAATATAGTTAAAAGTTCACACCCAATAACATCATCTTTTGGAATTGGATGGACATACAACAAGAGATTATACCACTATACAGAAGGGAAGTAACGGACCTCTTGAGCATAGCCTATAGAAAAGAAAAATTTTAGGACTGACTTCATCAGTCCAAATTGATTTGTCTTGTCCAGTAGAATTTGGTGAGGGTGTTCGGCTATGGATCAAGCAGTCCATGGTTTGAATCTCAACAACTTTGTCTGCAGTAGAGAACTGTTCTACACGTAGAAAAGGTTTGGGTGCAATGCCAGTTAAAGCCGATGCTCGCACGTTTCACTGTGATGCTTAACCATAATATATTGTTGCAAGCTTTCTCCCTGCAATAATACTAGCAGTCATGATAAAAGTGAAATACTCTTGAAAAGCAGTGTTAAAACCCAAAATCACCTTACCTTACCTCGATCCAGTAAAATTTACACCACAATTTATAAATTATTATTGAAAAAAACTGAGACCGATTAGAAATCTTTTGATATAGCCACACATTCAAACTTTTCACATATAATCTCATTTCATATTTTGTAGACCATTAACTTATATAAATAACCATATGATAGAATCCAGACATAAGAATTACTATTGTTATTGTTACGGTATTGTGGGAAAACAAAAAACAAAAGCAAATTGACCATGGCCTCAAAACACCCACGTTCCCGTTCAACAGGCTCTGATAATTTAAGTATAACTTGTTCTTCTATAAAACATAAAGACAAATTCATACATTTAAGGGGGTCTCCAACTTCTAATTTTTAACTTCCAGTGTTTTATTAGCGAGGCCCCGAGAGGGTCGGAGAGGGCCTCGCTAATAAAACACTGGAAGTTAAAAATTAGAAGTTGGAGACCCCCTTTAACTTAAATGCTTAATATATCTATCCTGAGAAAATAAGTAAGTGATATTGTTATCTTAAAGAGACACAGAGTATGTTGATAGGATGACATATGTCAAATTTTGAAATCGATGTTATTACACCGGGAACCACTAACTGTTACTGAAAATAACAAGTAAAAGATCAATCAGTACATTAGAGCGAAAATACGGCCATTCAAAGTCGGGATTTTGATCGAAAACCGGACAATGTGGCTCGAGTGGCGCGTGCAAATTCGCCAAACGTAATTTTGAAACCTTGTCATAAGCTTACAGGAACATATATTCGATTTGATAGTGTTTATTAGGTATTGTAACTAATAGGTTGATTAATCTGATGCGTAATTTCGAATAGTAAACGTACTTGAGATGTTTTCTTGATTTTTCCATAAAATCAAGCATTTTAGAGATATTATGCATAAATGGATATATATATTTGCAAATCCAGTGATGCGATATGAACTTTAATCAGCACATTAGATATTTTGTAGTTTATCAAAACCAAATAAATTTTTAAGAAAGATACTCTGTGTCACTTTAATGACAAATATTTTATCTGGTGGTCAATAAAAAAATATTTCATTTGTAATAATTCATAAAAAAATTCAAATGCCCCTAATTCTTTTTCTCTTGTAAATAAATAACTTTAAAATGGAAAAGGAAGGTGATATTAAATGTTCTTGAAGCAAGACAAGATCATTTATAGAACAATAAAATCTTTGTCAGTGATGACCTTAAATGTCAAATTCAATGCCAAAGTAAGTATATAAGATAGTCATCACAATGTGAACAAAGTTTTAATATCTTTGATTACCAAGATCATTACTTGCTAGCAAGCAATTGCAAGTTAAATGTTTGATCACTACAAGTATGACCTAAGTTTCCAAACACATCATAAAATTTTCAACAACAAAGACAGGTTTCAACAATATCGATAAGGTTAATATCACCATTCACAATCTTGAATGTAGACTGTAGTGTTATAATTATCTACATAGTATGTTTAAGACTTGACAACAATGCAATCTATTCACAAAATCAGAAAGGACTGATTGTACATCATTGCAAAGGTGACTTTATGACAGTAATTTTATCAATAACTACAAACATTACAAATCTGATTAATTCACTCTCAGAATCATTCAGTGGATCCTTATGTTGCTATCCCTAGAAACCACCACTTAAACAGGTACTCAAAGTGTCTTCTCAATAAAAATTACAAACATGAAAAATACAACAAGTACACCATTGCAAAAACGACTTTATGATAGTATAGTTTTATCAAGAACTACAAACATTACAGAGAAAGGAAACATTCTTTTTGTTCAGTCTCAGAATCATTCAGTGGATCCTTATGTTGCTATCCCTAAAAACTACCGCTTAAAAAAGGTCATCAACATATCACTTCCCAACACATAACGAACATGAATAATACAACATGTACGTCATTGCAAGGTCGACTTTATGACAGTAGTTTTATCAATAACTACAAACATCACAGAGAGAGGAAAAATCTGATCAATTCACTCTCAGAATCCTTCAGTGGATTCTTATGTTGCTATCCCTATAAACTTCTACTTTAAAAGGTCATCAACCCCTAAACAACATTACAAACATGGAAAAGATAACATGTATAACATTACTAAGGTGATCAACTTTATGATAGTATAGTTTTATCAAGAACTACAAACATTACAGAGAAAGGAAAAATCCTAATTGTTCAGTCTCAGAATCCTTCAGCGGATCCTTAGATTATGTTGCTATCCCTAGAAACTACAACTAAAAAAAGTCATCAACATATCACTTCCCAACACATAACGAACATGAAAAATACAACATGTACGTCATTGCAAGGTCGACTTTATGACAGTAGTTTATCAATAACTACAAACATTATATACAGTGAGAGGAACATCCTATTTGTTCAGTCTCAGAATCCTTCAGTGGATTTGTACAAACTACCACTTAAAAAGGTCAACAACATCACTTCCCAACACATAACAAACATAAAAAATACAACATGCATGACATTACTAAGGTTACTGTATGCCTGTTGTTGTATCAATAACTACAAACATCTCAGACTTGACAAACAAGGTAACCTTTCCATGTATAAGAAATGGTCAGAAGCATCATTTTCAATGGTAAACATATTCATTTAACAACAACAGCTCATAGTTCCAGAATAACACATTTTCAAAATACCTATACATGCCAGGAGATAACAAGACTTTCAAAACACAAACAAGTCTAATGAATATCTTTGGTTTTCATAAAGAAGATGAGAGTTCAGACATTACAAACATGAGTGTGTTCACCTCCAGCACGATTCCAACCTTTACAAGAAAGTAAGGCACTTTACAAGTTGAGTAGATAAGGTATCCCCTGAGCTGAAGCGAGAAGGAATGTCACACCTTCCCCTGACACATCATCAAAACATAAACAACTATTCAAATCTAAGCCTGATTGATCTTGTGATGCTTCTAACTTTTTTGCCAGTTATCAACAAACCCCATTGATCTCATTTCTATAAAGTATAATTATTGACAACCCCTTGTTTACCTTTCTGTAAAGTCTCCACTTTCCAAGCCACTATCAACAACTCTTGTTTACTTTTTACCAAGTATCCAATCACTATCTCAGCCACTTTTCCTTGTTTACTTACTTTTCTAGCTTGTGGAGATGGTGCATCCTGCGGGGAGGGGCAGGGGTGATGTCCGCTCCCACCTCAGCGCTGGGTGTTGTCGCTTTTTTCTCATCCACCCCAGCCGGTGGTGCCATCTGGGAGCGAGGGGGGAACACGGGTGAAGACTTGGGTAAGGGTTTAGAAGGATACGACTTGCTGACAGCTTCCGTGGTGCTATCCCGTGTACTCTCACTGTTCATGCTATCGTACTTAAACTCCAGGGAGGATTGTCGCACTCACTCTTATTCCGACCACGTGAAATACAGCTTAACATAAACAAACTTTGTCCAGCTGTAGCATAAATCCAAATCACAGAGCCGATATCCCACGAGCACAGGACACAAGCGAGAAGCGAGAGACGTCCAAGTCGCAAGAAGCGAAAGACGTCCAAGGCAAGTCGCGGGAAGCAAGAGACACAGTCGCCAGAAGCAGAGGACAGTTGCTGAGACGTTGCTCCACCACTCTGTCAGTCCCTCATCTGATCAGAAGCGAATGAGGACAGACCAGACCGCAGACTAGAGGACCGATGCTACCTGGTCCCTTCCTCCAGCCTGCATCCCTCCCAATCAATAATCCAACAGAGCCAGCACGCAGCTTCCAAGTTCCCGCTTATATTCATCCCGACCCATTGTCAAACCCTCACCCACAACACCGTGCCCTGGGGGACTAATTACCTCTAATTACCTCTGATTACCATCCATTGAATACCATTCAACATGTGAAAGAAAATTCCTTTACATGACCAACTTTTGCATTATCTCCTCTTTTGCTACATCCAGCAATTTTCAGCGGCAAGAAAGAGCTGAAAGTTAAGAAGTCTCCTTCAATCTGGTAATAACACGTCTTCAATCTCACACAGCTTCTGGCGACACTCGGATACTCTCCTACAATGGTGTTTTCATTCCACCAGGACAAACCACAATGATATGGAGGGTATTCATTTCATGTTGTAGCTTATTAAATGAAGAAGTGCATGATAAGTGAATTTAATTCCTGTTTGTTTTCCACATACAGTCCTACAATTGTGTTTTCATTCCACAACGCAAACCACAATGATATGGAGGGTATTCATTTCATGTTGTAGCTTATTAAATGAAGAAGTGCATGATAAGTGAATTTAATTCCTGTTTGTTTTCCACACTTTGATACAGTCTTACAATGGTATTTAACTGAACACGGACAAACCACAATGATATGGAGGGTATTCATTTCATGTTGTAGCTAGCGTATTAAATGAAGAAGTGCATGATAAGTGAATTTAATTCCTGCTTGTTTTTCCACATACAGTCCTACAATTGTGTTTTCATTCCACAAGGGCAAACCACAATGATATCGAGAGAGTATTCATTTCATGTTGTAGCTTATTAAATGAAGAAGTGCATGATAAGTGAATTTAATTCCTGTTTGTTTTCCACACTTTAATACAGTCTTACAATGATCCTTTAACTGGACACGGACAAACCACAATGATATGGAGGGTATTCATTTCATGTTGTAGCTAGCGTATTAAATGAAGAAGTGCATGATAAGTGTAGTTAATTCCTGCTTGTTTTTCCACATACAGTCCTACAATGGTGTTTTCATTCCACCAGGACAAACCACAATGATATGGAGGGTTTCATTTCATGTTGTAGCTTATTAAATGAAGAAGTGCATGATAAGTGTATTTAATTCCTGTTTGTTTTCCCACACTTTGATACAATCCTTCAATTTTGTTTTCATTCCACAAGGACAAATTATTAACCACAATGATATGGAGGGTTTCATTTCATGTTGTAGCTTATTAAAGGAAGAAGTGCATGATAAGTATACCGGTATATTTAATTCCTGTTTGTTTTTCCACACTTTGATACAGTCCTACAACAGTCCTTATAACTCGACCACAACAAACCACAAGGATATGGAGGGTTTCATTTCATGTTGTAGCTTATTAAAGGAAGAAGTGCAAGATAAGTGTATTTAATTCATGTTAGTTATTCCACACTTTGATACAGTCCTACAATGATCCTTTAACTGAACACGGACAAACAACAATGGTATGGACAGTATGTTTCATTTCATGTTGTTGCTTATTAAAGGAAGAAGTGCATGATAAGTGTATTTAATTCCTGCTTGTTTTTCCCCAACTTTGATACAGTCCTACAATGGTCCTATAACTCGATCAAACCAGGATGATACGAAGTTTTTTCATTTCATGTTATAGCTTATTAAAGAAAATAGTGCATGATAAGTGTATTTAATTCCTGCTTGTTTTTCCACACTTTGATACAGTCCTACAATGGTCCTTTAACTCAACCATGACAAACCACAATGATATGGAGGGTTTCATTTAATGCAGTTGCTTATTAAAGGAAGAATTGCATGATAAGTGTATATTCAATTCCTGCTTGTTTTTCCACATTACAGTCATAATGTAATTGAAGGACAAACCACAATGATATGGAGGGTTTCCATTTCATCTCTTTGCCTATTAAAAGAAGAAGTGCATGATAAGTTAATATATTTAATTTCTGCTTTTTTACACCAAGGCAGTTAATAATCAAAGCCTTCTAAACAAGAAATACCAAACAAATTACCTCTTTGTTCCCAATTATGTAAAATGGATACTATTAATCTTCTTTCACTTAACCAAGGTGTGTCAATCTTATATGGATGACAACTTCTTTATTAGGAAATTATCAACATTTTGGAGTGCTTTCACCCTTATCAGGTGGGGTGAAGGAGTATATATATAAAAGCAAATATTTGAAAATTTAATGATTTTCACAATAAAGAAGATATTTAAGAGCAATATTTATGGATAACACTTCTAACTTCTTTATCCCGAAAACATGACATGTTTCATGTTTGAAAACTATACAAGAAGCTGTATCGAAACGTCCTGTTCTCAGAATAAAGAACTTGTTATCCAAAAAATGTTGTCTTTTTATGGACCCTATGTCACTTCCAGCCGTCCCTCATGACCTGACCTGACCTGACCCGACCCCTGACCTGACAAGACCCCTGACCTGACCTAACCCGATCCCCTGACCTGACATGACCCTTTACCAGACCTAACCCCTGTCCGCTATGTCAAGAAATACCTGATGAACAAATTATCTTAAACATCCTGATTTTCTCAATAAAAGAGATGTATTCCAAATATGGATTTTTAATGTTCAAATTTGGATGAGTGATATTTTATGACAGTGTCAATGAACACTTCAATTATTTTCAACCCTCAAGTTTATGAGTAACATTTGAAAAATTTAGCTTCTGTGGCTGAATTTTCAAGCACCCACCTCCATTATTCATTATTGGCACCCATAAATTCTATCAATGCTATATGCATAATTTTTACCCCTTATGTCATGTTAACATGAAATAAGGAGTAAATAATTCAATTATCTTAAGATATTTTTTTCTTGTACAGACCCGTGTCAGTTATATTCGTATGGCGATGTTTTTTCCATAGACTTTCATGTTAAATTAGTGTAGCAAAAATAATTTTCATTCATTTATTCTTTGTCGGATCCTGTTCCTTTTTGCACATTTGTGTCGAATTATCCCGGCTAAAACCTCATAATTTCTGCTTAATTTTCCATCTTTTATCTTAGGAATGACAAGTTAATCAAATTATGTACATAGATGTGAATAAATTTATGATGGTACTTTATGGGACACGTTTCCAAATTGTTTACATACATCAGTAAATCTGGCAACCATACATAAACGCGCGGCGGGAGATAAAAAGTACTTTGAAATTCAGGTGTCTTTATCTTTCAAAGACTATATCCTATTGAGTGCCATCAAGTCTTCGTTCCAAATAAGTCCTTTAAGAATATTGATTTGAAAAAGATCTTGTTATCAATTAAACTCTCAAAGACATAAGTGAAAATGTAAACCAAGAAAGAAGCTCTTATTCATATCCTTATATGAAAGTAATATCATAAGATGTTTCATAAATAAATCTTGAACCAGGAATTTCAAGTATCTTAACCAATTGATTAAAGTGCATTTTCTTGTTTGAAACTGATAACTTTTTTTTAGAAAGAAACGCTGACGCACTATGAACTGAATTGTGCTTAAATCAATATTTGTTGATTAAAATGATATAATTGCTTGATTTTTTCAAAAATTCTATATCCTGAAGTGATATTCTCTTAAGAATAATTGAAAAAATATTTAAAACATAAAAATCTTTGATTAATTTTTTTTCGGCACAAAATAATTAACTCAGATATATTCTATGTAATAATTGTTTAAAAAGCTACTTATATCTTCGGTTTTAAATTGGTTTGTATGTTCATGTTACGAAAAAAATACAAAAATGTGTATATTCAATGATTGATTAAAAGTTCAATTGACAAATTTTTTACAAGATACTGACATTACACTTGACAAATTGGTTTTATTGTTTATTTACAAAAAAATATATAACAGCGAATACTGATCAATAAAATGTGAAATCTGATACAAGATATAATCCTTTGTCAATATTCATATTTGTTTGTGAAGATTACAGCAAATGTTTTATTGATGTTTCTTATTCTGTTCAGGATGTGGATGTTCTATGAAGTAAAACAAACAGAAAACATATTGATCCTGGACTCTAAACCAGGGGCGTCGCTAGATTTTTTTTAGGTGTACGCTCTGATTATGTTTGATGATTGATGAACAATTACTGCAAATATTTTGCATGTTAGAAAATTGGAAATGCATATCTTCTGTTAATCATTGACAAATGTTATAGAGTCATAAGATTTATCTTTAAGAATTATGGGAAAAAGGATGGAAAGTCTCTTCATAAGTGTCCAAAGTTGTCAAATCATGATGTCACAAAATAATTTTGTTTATTTCAATTTGCAAAAGAGAACATGGTAAGCAAATGACCTCATATTTTTTAGATTATCTTAGCCAATCATTATTATAACATTTGTATGATGTTGTCTTGTTTTTCTAGCATTCATAGATATATCATTGCAAAAGAATCAAGGTGCACTTATATACAATATAGACAAGCATTTATAATTGGTAACAATAAAATACGAAGGGTAAGAAGTCTATAAAGTGACTTAGTTATTCTTAGAGACAAAACTACAATATTCTCCCAATGTCCAGAAAGGACAGAGGATTGCAGTGTATCAAGGCGTAGACAATCATGAGAAGCCAGTTCTGTACACTGAGTCCACTGACAAAGACAGAGTTGGCTGTAACTTGGAGGAGTCTGCTACAAACCACTCAGGTCTGACCAGAATACACTGGAGACAATCACACTCACTCGAAGAAAGTTGTACAGGACTACATGGCGTACTGTTAAGGGACAGGTTCACCAATATCAGTACACTTTACTTAAAGGGGCAGTAGCACGTTTTTGAGTGAGTGAGTTATTGTTTTACCCTGCTTGGGCAATATTTCAGCCATTAGCAGCTTACATTTTTGAAAATTTTATATTTTAAATTTGTCATTGATAATTGTACGTTTATGCTAATGTATCAATTTGATAGTGTCAAAAATCTCATTACACAAACCAATCATCCATGGTCAGAGAACAAATTATAAAGATTCACATGGAGTCCATTGACGGCCATTTTTGTGTGAACACCTTTTATTCATTTGGTGTAAGCCAGTTCTGTACAATGAGTCGACTGACAAAGACAGAGTTGGCTGTAACCTGGAGGAGTCAGCTACACACCACTCAGGTCTGACCAGAATACACTGGAGACTATCAAAGAAAGTTGTACAGGACTACATGGCATACTGGTATGGGACTGGAACACCAATAACAGTACGCTTTACTTAAAGGGGCAGTAGCACGTTTTTTGAGTGAGTGAATTATTGTTTTACCCTGCTTGGGCAATATTTCAGCCATTAGCAGCTTATGTTTTTGAAAATTTTATATTTTAAACTTTTCATTGATAATTGTACGTTTATGCTAGATGTATAATTTTGATAGTGTCAAAAATCTCATTACACAAACCAATCAGCCATAATCAGAGAACAAATTATAAAGATTCACATGGAGTCCATTGACGGCCATTTTTGTGTGAACACCTTTTATTCATATTGTGTCCTGTACTGTACAATGAGTCCAATGACAAAGACAGAGTTGGCTGTAACCTGGAGGACTCATCTGCACACCACTCAGATCTGACCAGAATACACTGGAGACAATCACACTCACAACACTGCAGGACTGCAAAGTGCTAGATTAAAGAATATCATATTGAACTGGTCTGTGACTTGAACAAGCTTTATCAGTACACTGTACCTTAACAGAAAGGACAATCAAGTACAAAAGGACTTTATTCAATCTAAAAACTGCATACATGGCACTGGTTATAGGGCTTCCACAGGTACTCGAGTACTCGAGACCTAGTCGGGTCCAGCTGGACTCGAGTCCATTTTTGGACCTAGAGGACTCGAAAAGTGTTTTACACTCTTAATTATTTAAGTTATTTCAGTCTGTTTGTCTGTATTGTGTGAAGATAGATGATCAATGTGACCATTTCAAGACATTGATGTCATAATTATTCTATATACGACCATTAAAAGTCAAATTATATGTTATAATTTCTAGGCTATACAAAAATTCAAGGTCCTTTCGGTAAGGCAGAAACTTTGAGCTATAAAAATCAGAAAATCCTTCGGTAAGGATAAAATGTTTGGTAATCGGGTTCGAGTCGAGTCTGATTCCTCGAGTACTCGAGACCAATTTTGGACCCGTGAAAACCCTAGCTAGAGGATTGGCGACCTTGGTGGACAGGGTTTATGATTAAGCTCTACAAGATGGCATGGTGTACTGATATTGGAACAGAACCAGCATAACAGTACCATGTTCTTGAAGCAGAGGACAAATTAGGAAGAACATGTTGTAAATTTTAAAAGGGGTAGGACAAATAAGCAAGAACATGTTGTTTGAAAGTTTGAAATCTGCATATATGGGGTTGGGAGAGACCTCTTGAATAGTACAACATACATGAGGAGGATAGTAAAGGACGGTCATGTTGTCCATCGATACATGACACTTGTGGAGATTTGCTTATGTTGCATTTATAATACAATATGGTAGTGAAGGAGAGCTGATTGTACATTGTATCAAAAGAGACTTAGCACAAGTAAGGAAGGATATGTAGTAAATCTATTCATTTTAAAATCTTCACATATGACACTTGTTTTGGGGTTTTATGAGGGTTTTTCGTTGTGAGATGAGGTGAGGTGAGGTGATTAGGGGTTTACAGCCACTTTCAAGAGTATGTCACTTATATCGCGACTGCTAGTATTATTGCAGGGAGAAAGCCTGCAACACAATTGTGGTTATGCATTGCGGTGAAACCTGCAAGCAATGGCTGGAACTAGCAAACCATGGTTGGTACTATGCTGAAATTCATAGAGATTATTACCCGAGGAAGTGTGTCATATGACTTTTACGAAACGAGTGTGAATTTTTGTATTACCCGAGCGAGAGCGAGGGTTATACAAAAATTTGCAAGAGTTTCATAACAGTCATATGACTCACTTCCGAGGGTAATAATTTCTTTATTACCGATTCTATTCCATTTTACCATCTTAGAAATATCCAAGAAACGGGCCGCTTCCCTTGCGACGGCCGATTACGATGACGTCACGAACAATGGTGTTATGACGTCACAGGCGAAAAAATACGGGAACTCGCGCTACAACAATCGTTGCTAGACAAAAGTGATATGTGCACTAGTGCTCATATTGAAAATACGTCATCACTTATTTCCAACCATATGGGTAATAAAGTGTAGTATTGCACCCTAACCTTACTGCATGTAGAACAGGTCTCTACTGTAGATTAAGTTGACAAGCCCCTGGCGGGATTCGAACCATGGACCTCCTGATCCGAAGCTGAATGCACTAATCAGTGTAAGGTAGAGAGAGTTTTATATGCAGTGCTTCAGCGAGGATTTAACCAGAATGTGACAAATGACGCACTCTTCTTTGGAAAGTGTGCAAAAAGACTCTCAAAATGTGTGGTGATTGACCATATGTATAACATGTATTATAAGATTGATTCGTATAGTAAAAGTCCAATGACAAAGACAGAGTTGACTGTAACCTGGAGGAGTCATCTTGAAACCATTCGGGATCTGACCAGAATACACTGGAGACTATCACACTCACTAAATGTAAAGCTGTCTTGGAGGGACAGTGAAGTAGTCTAGAACACAATTGGCAGTAACAGTTCACTGTACTTTAGGGGGAAGGATATGTTTGGGAGGAAATGAGGTAATTTATTGAGGCTAATTAAAAGACAAGATGTGTTTGTGAAACACGAATGCCCCCGAATGCATCCTGCTCGCTGTGTCAAGGTCAAGGTCACAAGGTTAAATGTCATGGTGTCATCTGAAAGGTCTCATCACAAGGGATCCATATGTCAAGTATCAAAGACCCTAGCTCTGACCAATCAAAAGTTATGACCAAGGTTAAAGTTTTTGTGGACAGACGGACAGACGGACAGGTGAAAAACAATATACCCCCGGAATCTCTGATTCAGGGGCATAAAAAAAATATTTGATGTACATGACACTTTTTTTAGGGAGGAAGGGGAAGAGGTTTTGCTACATTTATCACTCAAAACTGTATGCCATATCTTGAACACTGCCCTTGAAAGGATGGCCATACATTGCTTTGACCTCAATAACAGGTCAGGTGAGGTAAGGTGACATGACATCATTTGACCTCTATGATGAAACCTCCAAGTGAGGCTAGATGAGGTAATATAAGGCAAGGAAAAATGAATTTTGATAATATGGTGAGTTAAGGTGATATGTGTATGGTAATCATTCAATCTTTATATCTTTGAATTGTAGGCCACAAGCCCAGTCTTTGCAATTTTTTAAGGTGAAATGAGGTGAAGTGATGAACTGAAGTGAGATGAGGTAAAGTACCGTATATGACCGGGTATAAGCCGACCCCGCATATAAACCGACCCTCTTTCTCAACCCCCCAAATTCCAGTCAAAACCTAGTATCTCATGTATAGACCGACCCCCCTCTTCGCAGATCTATTTTGCTGACAGTAAGTCGATATGATGCCCGTTGCATTGAAACTCAAAGCTCATGAATCATCAAATGACACGTTAATTTTAAGACGTATATTATTTAAAAAAACTATAATAGAAATTATAAGTGTTCACTTACGGTGTTTGTTGTTTGTTTTAATCATATAACATATTATTCTCGGCAAATTGTTAACGAACGACAGTCAACAACCTTTGGTGCATGAAGTGTTTGCTGGAAATGAGATATTTGTTACAAGCCTTTTCATTGGCTAAATTATGTAGGTCAACCAATCAGCAAGTCGGTTTAAAAAAAATCTACGAAACATAAACGTGGTCGTAATAATTTCATGACAACATTTTGTAGATACAATATTAAATGTGTAAATATATCAGATTTTCTTACACGTTTTCTATATTTTATATTTTCAAAATTAACATGTAGTTAATTGAAATATTTGTGTATATAAAAGTCGAAGAATAACGATCAGAAATATAACCATGAGCAAAAAGTTATAAAAGGAATGTTATTCGTCGTCACGAAATTACGATTGAAATTCAAAGCAATGTAAAACATCGTGCTTTCACGAGTGTATCTTTGACAAAGATTTGATTGAATTTCGATCAGATATGATTGATAAGTTCGCAAATATGTCTTAATATTACTTTAAAATGGACAACAAGCCTTTTGAAGTGAAAACTCTTGATAATATTTTAAAAACCGGGTTTCAATTGCCGATCGTGGATGCGAGTGAAGCCACATTGATCTGCCGAAATCTAACAGCGTGAAGGTTTCTTGAATATTTCATATTAATATATCTTTATATAATTTTCAACTTCTCTTTGTATATTTTCATTAAAAACAACAACACAACAAAAGTATTTTTATTTTACAAGTTCAATATAGAAATGACCTCGATGATTGTGCATGTTGCTTCCTGTGTAAACATCGACTCGCTAACTCGCTGGGCTGACGTTACTCGTGCTTGGTCTCTTGATTTTTTTCATCTGCAACATATAACTCAGGTATAGACCGACCCCCCTCTCTGACCCCCTAATTTCTGGTGTCAAATTCTCGGCTTATACCCGGTCATATACGGTATATTTCATAAATGATATTCATTTGATATTTATCAATAATGATTGTATCATATATCTAGTTTTGTGGTCTTGAAATTAAAGCATTTAACCAGACAGTAACCATCTCTGCAGGAGCTGAACATTACCCATGCCATGCATGCATCAGGCTGAAATTGACAAGTCAGCTGAATTTGAGTTGTCAAGAGTTCTTTTCACTTTAAGTGTGAGACGTTAGTCTTCACCTGATTTTTTATTTAATAGATTTTGACTGGATTTTACAGATTTTATTAGATTATTAGATTTTTATGGATTTGTTTAAACTTTTTATTTAAAGCACTCGCATCAGCGTCATATAAATAAGAGGAACATCTATATAATGTATGATTTATAAAAAAAAAAATGATTATCAAAGCACATTTTTTCTTTACGGTAATAGTTATATACAATCTTCAAAACCTGATTTTAGAATGTCAAATCATTATCATAAATGGCTCTGAAAATTTGACCATGTTATTCATTTCAACACAGATTCACAATCCTCAACGGATTTTAGATACCACTGTTAACATAGAGCTTTCTTGAATCGCAATCGTTTTTCATTGACCATTCTGTGAAGGATCCTGTTTCAAGCTGTTCAATATAAATGTACAATGTCAAAGAGTCATTGTTGACCATCGATCGTTAAACCACATCTACCGTATTTCCTCGTATATCATTTTTAATTTTCTTTGGGTCTAATATATATGCCAGGGGGATTGTGGTAATGAAGTAACTGTATCCCGAAGAAGACAAAGACATATATAGTAACCAACATCCCCGCCAAATTAGTTTTCATTAAAGCTCCCTACATTTTCCTTCATAAGCTGTAAGTCGCATAAATGTAAATTTCGAAATGCATCAAGGTATCGTAACTTTTAAGATTTTTTATCCTATTTTAGATTATTTCTGAGAAAAGTTGCAGACACTCTCAAAACATAGTCCAAAAAAACAAAACAAGGGCAAAAAAAAATAATTGGGAGGTTTTAATTTTCGAACTCAAACAAACTATCGATACCCTGAAAACACACAGCAAATTTGGTTATCCAAACATTTCTTAGAAATATTGCCCCTTCGATGATGACAGAGTCCAAAAATTTGGAACAAGGGCAATAACTCTATAAAAAATAATTGTGTGGTTCTGATTTTCAAACTTCATCAAGGTATTGATACTCTAAAGACACACAGCATATTTGGTTATCCCATCTTCTGAGAAGTTTCTGTTGTGATAAAAGTTCCTGAGAAAAGCTGTCACCTTTTACTCAGACAGATGCACAGACAGACGCAAGGACAAACGCATAGACAGACGCAAAGACAAACGCATGGAGCCCAAACCTATATCCCACTCCCAATTTATGGCGGGGAATAGTAATAATAATGACCTCAGGGTATGTATTTGTAGATAATATGGTACCCACTATGAAGCTGTTCAATATAAACATACAATGTCAAAGAGTGATTGTTGACCATTCCACCACATCTATACAATCTACCGAGATAACAGAGTCAGACCACATCAATCAATCCAGTTTGTCTTCCCCTAGATGCTTTGTTTGACTGTAGTCACTTTGTTTGTCTCCGTCCAAAGATGGATTGAAAACTTCCAGTGCAGAGCAAATCAAAACACAAGAGATCAATCAAGAATTGTACACTGAACAGAAGTTAATGACAACCCAGTTTTTAGAATTGGAGCAAGATAGATTTGCTTCGATAGGACTACCGAAACATTCAATATTTAAGCATCATGTCGATTATTTGATGAACTTTGCAATATCACTATATAGAAAATTTAAATTACTTTGTTGAATGTATTTGTGTCTATTTTTTTACATTTCAAATTTGAATATATTAACTTGGAAATTTAGGAATATCTCTCAGGAATAGGAAGGTTATAGTATATAGTAACCTTCCTTTTCCTGAGAGATATTCCTAAATTTCCAAATTATTGTAAGCAAACATTCTGGATTTTTGGATCGATTTTTTCTTGTTTATACTGGAAAATCAAAATTATCTCAAATCAAGTGGAAATATCTAAAGGCATCCAAGCGCTTTGTAAAACCTATTCAAAACATCATAAAAAGTTCATGTAAATATTGCTTTATGGTGAATGTCATCTTGTCATACAGGTAATGTGGTTTGTTCAGAAGATGTATTCCCAGTAGAACAAGGACTTCAATATAAAATTACAGCTTCAAAGAGTCCTAATTACAATGTTGTAACAATTAAAATCTCACACAATGTAGATGAACAAGGTCACATAAACAATCCATGCTGACTCAAAACAAGGGCTTCATACAGCAGATATAGCTATAACAGAAGATGCATTCCCTTAAAACAAGGTCTTCATTATCAGATTACAGCTTCAAAGGGTCCTAATTACAATGTTGTAATAAAATATCACAAAAACGATCCATGTTGACTCAAAACAAGGGTTTCATAAGGCAGATAGCTTTAGATAACAGAATCCGAGATGACCACCTAGCTATAAAAGAATGATTATACACTGTCGGAAAAATGTTCATGTCCTGTGGCCAAGAATGTAATGAACTGAACAGCATACAAACGCTTAGCATGACCATGTCGGTACCCATTTTAAAGGGGCCGATCGAGCCTCTTTCTGAGAAATAAGCTTTAGATCGGGAACGAGGCTGTTTTCGAATAGCGCGTCATAGTTTTTAGATCTATAAATAGCACGAGAAAAGCCCCTTCCCATAATGCAACGCTATATGTAAACAACATGGCTCGTTTGTGTCAGGGTGTCAAATGAATTTTGGCATTTATTTATTTATTTCTATGTCTTGCTCATTCCAATTATTATGACTTGGGGGTATACGAAAAAACTACAACATAAATTGTAATATCAAAATATTTCAATATTATAAATGACATAATTATTTATATAAATTTCCATTTATAGATTTCTTGCTTATCTCTGATGTAAACAAAGTATTTTGTTTGGATAATTATTTGTGAAATTTCTTTTCCATTTTAATGCAATATTTAATATCACAATATTTCAATATTAATTAGAAATGAAAATGGATTTCTTGCTAATCTCAACCCGACTCATAGTAAAACATTTTTTCTTCCAAAATATATCTTAGTCACTTAAATCACATGAAGTTTTTATGTTCGAAAAAGTGCAATACGGACTATGTATATTTCGGAGTGCGACAGCGCTGACGATTTTTTTTATATTCGATGCGAATCAACTATCCTTCTCAGTGTCACATTGATTGAGTGTCATATGTAGATTTCAATAAACAATCTGTTTGTCTGTCAATTTTCTTATGCAAACATTATTAACACATTTCCTACAAATTAAACATCAAGTAACTACAACACCGACCAAACAATCAGCTGACAATAATCCTAGTGGTCGCCATGATCAAGGCTTCGAGTTCGATCGGCTTTCCTCCGCCATTTTGAATTGTTTGCATTGCGAGAAAACAAATGTACTGTATCATGCTAATTCATTGAGTAAATCAAGAAAAAATAAGTGATTGATAGAAGAGGGACATGTTTACACGTGATGCATAATAAAAGTTATCAGTTAAGACAGTATTTTGTTGCAGTAAATGCCAGTAATGCATCTCACGCTCGTAGCTCCGATGATTGGCTTCATTTCACGATGTTTTTCTTTTTGGGGGGCGATACACTTTATTCTTTATCAAATTGTTAAATCATGAACAACTTGAATGATAACCTCATTAACATTTTGAATTTTTTGAAATTAAGTGTGAAATAATCATGTAAAAATCGTATTTATTAGTTAACAGGAATGTCCTCCGTGAATTTCGTTTCGACAAACAAACAAAATCACCGCTCGATATGCTTGTCAGTGGCTTTATTTATTTTCGCAATTTTTTTGTTTTGAAGGGCGGATAAGAACAAATTACCAAATATGACATAGTTATTAACATAAAAAAAATAGAAAACAAAGTCGAATATATAAAATTTGACGTGTCGTGTGCAAAAGGGAATTCCCTCCCGAATATTTGTGGAACAGAAAATAGCCGCTCGATCGGCCCCTTTAACAGCTGGGAGAACTGAGTGCAATGTGTATAAAGTGCCTTGTTCAGGAACACACCACAGAATGAGACCAGGGGTCGAAACTTTAGGTTTTTCCACCAGGGTTCAAACCCAGATCTTTTGAATAAGCAGCCAGCATGCTAACCACCACACCACTGTGCTCCAACACTGGAGGATGTAATGAACTTAATTGATAGAAAATGACCACTCTATAGTAATGCCTGGGATAGGATCAAAGATGTCCATTTCTTGTTGGATGAGAGAGTCTGTGAAGAACCCTCAAGGACTGGACAGCGTATGATGAAAGATGTTTACTAGTATTGATAGGTCTAAACTGTTGGATCCAAGATAATCTCTTGAAATTAAGACTGGACAGTATAGGATAGGATCAAAGTTGTCCATTTCTTGTTGGATGGGGGAGTCTGTGAAGAACCCTCAAGGACTGGGCAGCGTATAACTAAAGATGTTTACTAGTATTGATAGGCTGAACTGTTGGATCTAAGATGATCTCTTAAAATTAGGGCTGGACAGTATAGGATCAAATCAAAGATGTCAACTAATACTGTAAAGGCTTTAAAGGGGGAATGAGATGATCAATCTACAGTATAGATTGGACAGAATAGGATCAAAGAAATCAAATGGTACAGTATAGGCTGAACTCGGGAATATAAGAAGACCACTCAAGTAGGGCTTCCATAGGTACTCGAATACTCAAACCCGAGTCAGGTCCAGCTGGACTTGAGTCCAATTTTTGGGACTCGAGTACTGGAAAAGTGTTAAACACTGTTAATTATTTAAGTTATTTCAGTCTGTTTGTCTGTATTGTGTGAAGAAAGATGATCAACATTACCATTTCAAGACATTGATGTAAAAATCATTCTATTTACGATCATTGAATAGTTGAATCATATGTCATAATTTCTAGGTTATCCAACAATTCAAGGTTCTTTAGGTAAGACAAAGATTAAATGGCTATATCAATCCAAAAATCCTTGGGTAAGGATAGGATGTCAGGTTCTCAGGTCCGAGTCGAGTCGTACCCCTCGAGTACTTGAGTCTAATTTTTTGGACCCGTGGAAGCCCTACACTCAAGCACTCCTGTTTAAGATATCCACTAGTACAGTCAGAATCTTAAAGGCACCACTCGAGTGGCTTTCATCCGCCATTTTGAAAGGTTAGCATTGCGAGAAAACAAATGTGCTGTTATATGCTTATTCATTAACAAAATTAAGTAATTACTACTTGATTGATAGAAGAGGAGCATATTTACAAATAATTCATAATAAAAGTTATCAGTTTCAACAGCATTTTGTCGTAGTAATGCATTCCACGATCGTAGCTTCGATGATTGGCTTCATTTCATGATGTTTTTATTTTTGAGCGATATACACTTTATTTTTTGTCAAATTATCAAATCTTTAACAACTAAAATGCTTATCTCACAAACATATATGAAATTAAGTGTGAAATTATCAGGAAAGTCCTCCTGAATTTCGTTTCCACAAAAAATACCCTGCTCGAATGGTCCCTTTAAATGACCACATGCTGTCATATCTCCAAAATTACTCTAGAGCTCTCACCCATGGATCTGGCTACTTATGATGAAAGCTCTAATTGGTGATTGTATGGAGCCAATAGTGACATTCATTGGGTTACTGATGATCCTTACCAGGGTGTCAATATCTACGAGTTTCGATGGTGCCATCAATATAGTGCTGTGAGTTAAGTGTAAATTACTAGACCATTACAATCTCTATGATTCATGACTTAATGTTGGAACTCTTCAGGAAGAACTGTAGGAGGGGGAAATGGACAGTTCAAAAGAATTGCCAACTTGTACATCATCCTGAGATGTCACATTTATACCTTATGGAGAGGAGCTTATAATGGGGGCTAAAGGGTGAAATGATTCATAACTATTCATAATTTGAACCTAGGGTTTCCACAGGCCAAAAAAAGTGGAATCAAGTACTCGAGAGTTTAATCTTGACTCAGACTCAAAGTCTAATCTTTACTCAAGATATCATGTAATATTGTTTGTCAGCCTAGATGTTATGCATATAGATGTCGACATATAAACGGTCACATGCAGTATCTTTCGACATAAATTTATGTCTTGAAATGGCCATGTTGATCATCTAACTTCACATGTACATCATTGACAAACAGTCTTAGATAACCTAAATAGTTAACAAAGACCTCGATCTCCTTTTCAAGTCTTCGAGCTGAACCCGACTAAAGTACTCAAGTACCTGTGGCAGCCCTATTTGCTGGAATTTTTTTGAATTATGCAACAAATTGTACTTTCAGTTGATGCTGTATACCATATTTTATATCATAAACAGTTTTGATTTATTAAATTTTGAAAATGACCCACATTCATAAATCTTCATATTTTCAAGAAAATGTGTTTTGTTGTGATAATACTTTGTTGTATGCTATGTACCGAAAAAATAGCTAGAGGACAAGTCTGAGAACAAACAGATTGTGACAAGAACATGGTTAAATTGGCAAACCATATGTTTCACAGACAACTACAATTCATGTCTAAGTAAGTGAGACCTAAATTGCAAGACCTGTAGTGACACGAATTCAAGACATTTGGTATTCACACATAAGAAGGTGTGGAGATTTAATTATGGTTATTCAATAAGTGATGTCTCACAAATAATTATAGCTCAATAAATTACATAAACATATAATCATGTTGACCATATAGGTAAACATCAGAAAGGTGAGGCTGGCAAGATTGGTTTCCTGTTACATAATGTTATAATGAGGACATTAATATGGCACAATATCAAGGTACTAGAAACTGCTCAAAGCTCTAGCCGCATCCGTACCCTGCACTTTCATAGCAGCATACAAGTGCATAACATGACCATGTAGGTACTTACATCAGGTACCCATTTTAACAGCTAGAACTGAGTCCAATGTGGATAAAGTGCCTTTGGACACAACATAAAATGGCCCAAACATTTTGTATCTCCACTGGGATTAAAACCCATGGCCTTAGATTTTCGAAGCTCTCTTAGTGCTAAGATAGTCGTAAGTACCATACATTGACTTACGACTATCTTAGCCCAGGTCTTCTGCGTGAGTATACTAAGCACTACATTACTTTGCTACGCAAGGCAAGATAATATGAATTTCAAAGGTTGACTTATATCCTCATTTAAGTTGAAGGCCTTCTGGTGACTGAGAAGAAGTAAGAATAACAACTTCTTTATTATGTAGGATCACAAATTCTACATCCATCTGTTGTAGTAGTATTAATATTGTAATCATAAATTAGTATGCAGTCTGATTAAAATCGACTGTGATTCAAGGAAAAAGTGTAAAAAAAAGTATCTCTAGCGGGGTTCGAACCTCACCCAGCCCGGCTTTCCTCTCATTCACAGTCTGAAGGCACCCCTATTGCCCGCATGTTCTGACACAAGCTCATCTAGCCAATCGAAAGGAGCGCAGTGAAAGCTTCGGTATCCCTCAGGGGCAGGTAACTCCAGTTTACCATTCGTTATACATAATCGCCGCTAAACGCTATTTAAAAACGAGGATGTGATTGGATAGCTTACGACTGGGTCTGTCTGGGGTAAACTGGTTACAGAAACACGCGATAGAGGTGGGTGCATTCAGACCGAGACGGAGAGGATATCCCGAATGGTTCGAGTCCCGTTAGAGACAATATTTGATATTTTATTCCTCGGAGCACGGTCGATTTCAATCAGACTGAAATTAGTATGTAGAATTTAAGCTTATATTTTGAATTGTATATCCCAAAAATAAAGAACTTTAAATTAGAAAACTGCTTTTAAATGTGAATACTCCATTGTGACTTGATAGAAATTGACTTATAAATTGGTTTGAATTCCATAACACCTACTTGTTCCAAACAAATGATCCAAGTACACACGTTTGACTTCCTATATATGTATTGGTTTTGGATGACATGCACTTTTCACTTGAAACACAAACCCATAGTTCGCTAGTTCCAGCCGATTCTCGCAGGTTTCACCACAATGCAAAGCCACAGGTGATGCAGGCTTTCTCCCTGCAATAATACTAGTAGCCACAACATAAGTGAAATACTGCATTAAACCCCAGATCACCCCACCTCACTTGAATCACAAACCTTGGTCATGACTTCATACAAAGTCAATCATTTATATCCGAATCAATCATGTTAAACTGTACTAAAGTGCAGGGTCCGACATTGATTGGCTTCCATCTTAATCTTTCATGCAACTGAGAGAATTAATTGTGAGTTCCTCAATACCCAACATGCATCCAATCAGACAGTCTTAATTGATCTTATTCAAGGATTTGTAAGTAAAGAATTACTGCAGAATAAAAAATGATATGACAATACAAGGCGAAAGATTAATTTTGTTATAATCAATATTGCTTTTCATATTCTGTTTTGAATGCAAATTCTTTTCCTGTAAGACCCCAGTTACCAATAGATGATGATTATTTATCATTAAAACAATTTTAGTCACATGAATGAACAAATGCTGTTGTCTTGGTAATAACTGAATAATTTCATTGTGAAGATGCACTTTTGTATTACCTTAAAGATGCTGTATCATACTTGCAAGCGGTTCAGGATGAAACTTAGCTATTGAGAAATGAAATACATCACTTTGTAGAAAAATCTTTCGTCAAAATTTTGATATCATATTTAGATTGTTTAATCAACAATAACATACTTATTTCGACGCTCAAAGCACAGTACCCCTTGTAGAAATAGAAAGGGCATAGCATTTAACGAACCCGCTTTCGGTGACGTAATCATTATACCTGTAGGATTTACACCGTGTCTAAACTACCGTAATTGCGTTCTATGGGTATCAACTTTGACAGCAACAAATACCTAATTCGGGGAAAAAGAAAATGAAATCTAGTTGAGCCAACAAAGACGGTTTTCAAGCGTACATTTAGAAACCAGAAGTTGTGAAATGGCCACACTTGATTCGCCCTTATGTCGACTGCCGTTTCGGTATTTTTTTGGTAAATTATCTTCTTTTTAATGAATTTTGGTCCGATTTTCTCAAGGTTGGTCGCTAAATTTTTCTAAAAATACAACGAATACATTAAAAATACTTTTAAAAATATTGCAAGTATGATACAGCATCTTTAAGTACATTTTCATGTTTGCATGACAAAAGTTAAACAAACATTTGCTGTGTTGGAACTGACAAAACTGATTTGGTATGAGTTTCATTCTACTTTCCCGAAAGAAAGGACATACAAGAACAAAATGAAATTCATCTTCAACAGTTCTTAAGTTACAACAATCACATAATAATTCATAATAGGAAGTGAATTTGTTTAAACACATTCATGAATTCTTTCTTAAAGTGACACAGAGTATCTTTCTTAAAATTTTATTTGGTTTTGATAAGCTACAAAATATCTAATATGCTGATTGAAGTTCATATCTCATCACTGGACTTGCAAATATATCAATTTATGCATAATATCTCTAAAATGCTTGATTTTATGGAAAAATAAAAAAAACCATCTCAATTACGTTTAATATTCGAAATGATGCATCCAATTAAACTACATATTAGTAACAATACCTAATAAACACTATCGAATCGAATATATCTTCCTGTCAGCTTATGACAAGGTTTCAAAATTACGTTTGGCGAATTTGCGCGCGCCACTCGAGCCACATTGTCCGGTTTTCGATCAAAATCCCGACTTTAAATGGCCGTACTTTCGCTCTAATGTACTGATTGACCTTTAACTCGTTATTTTCAGCAACAGTTAGTGGTTCCCTATGTAATAACATCGATTTCTAAATTTGACATATGTGATCCTATCAACATACTCTGTGTCTCTTTAAAGGGACACATAGCAAGGAAAACATTTTTTGGAAAAAATATGTTTTGGAGTTTCATATTGCATGTAAATGTGACTGATGATATCAATTTCTTCTTTGACATTTGACTGAGGTTGCAGCTCAGTTGGTAGAGTGGTTGATTACCAGTGCCAAAAGATGTTAAAATAACTATTGTCAATGGTCTGGCTAAGATCACTGAATGTGTATGTTGGTTGCCAATTCTTATGTTTGAGTGTAAAGGCAATAAAGTCATGTTGCCATTTCAACGTTTAATGTTAACATTTCCATGTTTTTTCTGCGTAGCATGGCAGTTTTGACAGACCTCTTCTTGAAAATGTCTTGGTGATCTGGTGCAATAAAAGAACTTTTCAGACATTCATGGGATTTCTATCAGTTTCTACTAATACAAGATAGCGCAGTACTTCAGATAAAGAGAAATCCTGGAGATGTCTGGTGTAGGAATAACATTGTATATTAGCATTTAGAGAGAGCTGCAGATCCAAGTGTACAAACTAGCTTGTATAGCTATGACAATGACTCTTATCTTAAAGGGGCAGTTGCACGTTTTAGGGGGAATATAAGGTGATGTCAGAAAAATGAAAATTCATGGTTCCAATTGTAAGACAATGTATTCAAACCAAATGGAGCAATAATAATTCTGATACATAATGTTAAGTTTAGCCATGCGATTCCTTTTTCTTACAGAAAATGAATTTTTTTTAAATGGCCGCCAATGGAATTTATGTCAATCTGCATACTTTAAATTGTCTTCTGACTATGGCTTATTGGCTTGTACAATGAGATTTATGACACTATCAAAATAATACATTAAGCATTAACGATCAATTAACAGTGAACATTTTAGAATATAAAATTATCAAAAAATGTGCTACTGCCCCTTTAAGTATGGACCCTCAATGCGGCAAGAAATGAATTTGTATGGACACTGTAATTTGTCCACTATTCATGTCTTCCAAATCTGTTACCTTGAATATTGACAATGCCGATGACGATGATGATTGTTATTATCATAAGGAGTGACACTGTCACTTTTTCTTCAACCAGATCGTATTTAGAAACTCATTTGTGTTGTCATATGACTTTTGATTAAATGTGCACTATCTATTGTGTCTGTACAAACAAGAGTAGATGAATGTCATTAATGTCAATTCTTTGGTGCTTCTACTATTGATTATCATCTTATTATGACTTTTTGTTTCTGTTCTATCATTGTGAAAATAACTAATTTCATATCCTTAAATTATATATTTTTGAAATAAAACAATCAAAATAAAGATTGTATTGGTAAAAAAGATTCTGTAACTTTGCAGAGTTATGACTGATGCCATGTTTTTTTAGTTTTTCTAAATTCTAATTTAAACATATATTGCAAAAAATAGCTATTATTATAAATTTTAGATAAGTAATTAAATGAGCATAATTTACCTAGCAGTTTTTCATAAAAACATATCTGAAACCCTTTCATATGCTGTCATTTGAACATTCCAGATTATCAGACATTCCCTTTCCTACAACCAATTCGACTAACATACTGTGAGATCACAGCTAGATGATGTAAGGTTGCGATACACTCCATCGTTCATTTCCACCTCCTACAGTTCTTCCTGAAGAGTTCCGACATTAAGTCATGCATCAAAGGCTTCATGAAGGTCTCCCCACTGACTGGCTACAGTAATGGATGCTCAACACACACTGTTATGTTGATGGTTCCGTTTGAACTAGCTGATACTGACACCTTGTACTGAGAAATCATCTATCTCTCCATAGGAGTCTGAATAGATCCCAGCAATTAGAGCTATCATTGTAAGTAGCCACATCCATGGGTTACAATTTCATGTAGAGATATTTCTGGAGCTGAGAAGTGGAAAGTAGCAAGATCCATAGGTTGCCATTACATAAAGTATTGGTTCAGATGAAAATAGGTTCTCAAATCCAAAACTTACTATATAAGAAGGATCCTATATCAGAAATGATTAATAGATATTGAAAGCAATGCAAGGTGCCAAATGAGAATCATAATCAGTCTCCATAAAATCAGCAATTAGACTTATCATTGTAAGTAGCCACATCCATGGGTTACAATTTCATGTAGAGATATTTCTGGAGCTGAGAAGTGGAAAGTAGCAAGATCCATAGGCGTCATTACATAAAGTATTGGTTCAGATGAAAATAGCTAGGTTCTCAAATATAAAAGTTACTATATCAGAAATGATTCATAGATATTGTAAACCAAGGTGCCAAATGAGAATCATAATTAGTCTCCATACAATCAGCAATTAGAGTTATCATTGTAAGTAGCTAGATCCATGTGTTACAATTTCATGTAGAGATATTTCTGGAGCTCAGAAGAAGAACGTAGCCAGATTCATGTAATACCATTACATAAATAGAGTTTATTACCTACAAGGGCAGTCATATCGAAGTTCATATCATATCACTTTTTCATGTGAGGTCACATCATAAACAATGCTTTGACGTCAGGTTTCATCTTGTATAAGTAAGTAGCCAGAGTTATGGGCTACAATTTCAGAGTTTATTTATTTAAAGAGTTTATTTGTGAAGCCTTATATTCAGCCATGAACAATCACTAATCAAAGCTATATCATTGTAAGTTGCCGGATCTTTGGGTTACACTAAATGTAGAGAGTATTTGTAGAGATGAGCCCTTACAATATTCTGTATCAAAACTGCAAGATATCAATATCTAGAGGAGGAATCATCCGTCACCAAATGGGTGTTATTATCAGCCACCGTACAATCAGCAAAAAGGGCTATCATTGTCAGAACCAGAATCAGTAGAACAATAAGACTCTGAAATGAAATGAAAATTTGAAAAATGAATAGATATAATGAAAAGGAGACTGAGATTTCTTCATTTCTGAAATTGAGCTCTTAAGTCTTATTAGAAACTTGCTTAGGCTTTATTTTTATTTGAGTCTGGCTGACTGACCACAGAACCATTAGTGTACTATGTGTTCACAATATTTGAGAAAGTGAACACAAGACTTTTTCTCCAGTCAAGTCCTTATTATATTCTTTATCAGAAAATCTTTGCCAAAAAGAGAATACAAAGTTCAAAGTGTGGGTAGTTGTGAAGTATGTCAAGCCTACACACCTTCTGGTGAAGGATAAATGTGACAGCCTAGGTGGTTGATGCAAGTTTGTGATACACCTGAACATTTTCCCCTCCTCTAGTTCTTCCTGAAGAGTTCCAGCATGAATCAAAGAGCTTCTGATGGTGTCAACACTGAACAAATCCAGTAACTGATGCCTAAATGACACCACTTTGTTGATGGCTAAACAGAACTGGTAGAAATTGGCATCTTAGTGAGGAATCATCTATTTCACAATCAACATAACCATCAACCTCCTTATAATTGGCAATTAGAATTAACTATTATTGTGAGAAACCTGATCCATGGCTTTCCATTTTATTACCTATTGTTTCCTTGTTTTGTGCTCTGTGAGGTTGTGCTGCAATCAAGGGCACTTTCATTGACATCATTAGCAAAAGTGTGACAATTAAACTGAATTCAGTGTATGTGTCCAATTAATTTCCTTTGACAAAATTACCTTTGAGGGCAGTCATATTTTTCATATGTTGCCCTAGGGCAAAATATCACTTTTTTATTGTGACGTCATGTTATTAGCAATGCTTTGACGTCAAGGTTTACCTATGACGTCACAATCTATACGGGGCGGCGGCGGCTATTCCGTCTATGTTTTGAAGAAGGTTTTGGGTATTTTCTTTAATTTGGAGGCTACAGATTAAACAGAATATTACATTCGTGCCGATGACATACTGTGTCTCCTTGCTTTGTGCTCTATGAGATTATGTTGCAAACAAGGGCACTTTCATTGACATCATAAGCCAAGGTGTGACAACAGATACAACAGATTGAATTCAGTGTGTGTCCAATTAATTTCTTTTGTGTAAGGTTGTGTAAATATCGTTATTAATCAACACTGAATCTTAAAGGAACACTCTGTGAGTTGATTTGGATCACATGTACATAATATCACTAGTGTCATTTGATCAGGAAGTATCAACTGTTGAAGAGAAGGATCACTTTAAAGTTTATCTATGTTGTATAAGGACACTAGGAAAGATTAAAGTCGGGTTTATGATCGAAAACATGATTGTGGTGGCACGTGGTCCTGTTTAAAGCTCAGTTGACCACTTTCCGTGTAGTTCAGCAACATCTGGCATGGTTCGCTGGATGGATGGGTTACCCGATTCATTGCTGAATGAACTGAGAGTTTGAAGGGTAATTCCCTGCCCCACACTGAGACCGAGTTGAATAACTTGTGGTGTTGCCATAGGCAAGAGACTTTATTCAAAATGTGCCTCTGTTCACCCAGCAGTATTGGGTACCTGGTGAAAGTTGTGTTGGAGGTGAGCCATCAAGCCTTTATCAGTTAGATCAGGGTAATAACTCAGCGACACCTTGAGCATGCATGATACCCTAATTATCATTATTATCAAACCAGACACACGTCAATTAGTCAAATGTTATTTTGGAAATGTATTGAAAGCAGTCAGAAAGACAGCTAAGAGTTGATAAATTGATATGTTATATAACTAGGATTCATGTAAATTTGATATGTGAATTTGGCTTCCACAAATACATATGACTGGAATTTGGATATGAATTCATTTGGAATGAAAATGCAAGATCTTTTGAATTTATATAATGAGTTATGCATTTATGTTTATATCATAGCACAATATTAAATGCATGAACATCTCAGAGCTGTTATAACCACTCCTATTAAGGTATTTTTGTGGAAACAAAATTTCCTTATGTGCTCTTCTTTAACCCAAGTTGTCTAATAGAAATCAACAAAAATGTTACCCTCAGTAGCATGTTTCAATTTGGTTGTGTTCTAACCATGTGTTTACAGCTTAAATGCAATAACTGAAATGTTCCAATTACATTCAGTTTCCACAATAAATACCCTGATAGGACTGTCCCCTAGTATGATTTATTCTACCTCTTGCTCTATAGAGCTGTATCATTTTTACCCACCAAATAACAGGTTTGCAAAGTTGACTTGATTATATAACAAATTTACTTGAAATGTTTTTCACATAAGCGCATTGGTTTCTCCGGTAATTTACCTTAAAAATAACTGTAGTTGTAGACTGAATAGGAGAAAATTAGGTAAAAAGTGATAATTGTTGCTTTCACAAAAAAAAGCGGAATGTCGCAATTATTCAGGTTAAATATTTATCAAATGTCTGTCCAAGTTTCTTATGTTGCTGGTAGGTTTTTATTATTTTTTGTTATCTTGAGAAACAAAAACCTCGTCGATCCTTCTGGCAACAGAACAAAAGAGAATTTGTTAAAATGTCACTTTTACTGTCAATATGAAAACATGACAACCATTTATCAAAAGTTCTAAAGAAGTTGCAAATGCCAGCAAGACAAACAAAATTTCCTATTCTTGATCAAACAAATATATTTGAAAAACAAATTAAAATAGAAAGATGTGATGTACATTTTACATCTAAATCAAATTTAATTCTATTTTTTTAGGATAGTTTTATATAAATTATGAACATGTTAACAAAATCTTCAATCCCAAAAAAATGAAATGAATTGATAACGTTCTACGTTGACAATGATAACAAGCTAAAGACATCATGCAATTGATATCTGTTCCTTAATTGCAAAGAAAACAAGTGATAATGAAATTTTGCAGACATTTTGCAATATTCACCGAGTTAATAAAGATACATGCAATACGTCAGGTACCTTAATTTCGAAGAAAACAAAGGTACTTAGTTATTTTAGCAAAGTTGCCATAACAACAAGATACACAAGCTTAGTCATAATAAGATAATAAACATTTGTGATAGAAACACACTTTGACATTTCTTCATCTAATTATGTGCAGAGAATTTAAATCACGTCACAGCAAGAGACATCAATTTGTATAAATGTCATGCCATGTTGAACCTAGATAAGTGCAATAAAAACTCTAACAAACAAAAAGTAACTCCAAAACATTTGATCAACAGCTATATATATCTCTTATGCAAAGATTTTCAAAAATTATAGCTGCAAATAATAATGATAACACTTTATTGTCCTAAGTACAAGAACATGGGTTCGGGTTGTGCTTAAGCACCGACAGCCACATTGCAGCGCCAGTTAATGCATTGTTCTGCCTTTACAATGCTGAGTGTCAAGCAAGACAGTAACAACTCCCATCTGTTAATGTCTTTTGGTATGACGCGACCAGGAATCGAACCCCGGTCTTCCGGGTGACGAGAGGACACTCTACCACTGAGCTATATACCCGGTAATTGAAGGGTCCGAATGACTGGGTGTTAAAAAGAACTGTAAAATGCAACCTAGCTCTTCAAAAAGACTCAATTTGGAATTTCTGAAAGCTATATGGAATGATACCATTGAATTTGGTTGCAGAAAGATTAATCACCATGAAATCGCATAATTCTTAAGTTTGTTAGGACAAAAAGATTAGGAAATTGAAATTTCGTCCAATCTTTAATACAGATTTGGAAGACACAATGAACAGTGGACTTTTCAAGAAATGTTGTGTGTCCATGCAAATAAGTTTCTTGATTCTGGTTGAAGTCATGCAGTTCCAAAGAAAAAGTGACATTGACATCACTCCTACACAGACTTCTTTCCACCCTCGGATCTGCAACTCTCTCTAAATGCAAATAAACAATCTTATTCCTACACCAGACGTCTCCATTGCTTTTCTGCTAAATCTTGCAATGGTGGGAACTGATAAAACAGCTCATGAATATCTGACAGTTACTTCATTGCAACAGGTCACCTAACTTATTAAACATTGGGTGGGAGGGTTTGGCAAGAGGATCACCATGATAATTGCCTTCACAACAATCAACATATTATTCATAATCATGAATGTCTAATCTTGATTGTTTGGAGACAATGATTTTCATTTTTGGCAAAATGCATCATTATCATTGTCTTCACAACAATCAACATAATTATCATCATCATGAGCGTCTAATCTTGATCTTGTAGAAATATTGAGCAGTAGACATTTCTAACTTTCTTGTTGCTGTTTGAGGTCATGCAGTCCTCAAGATGAGGAGACATTGTCACTCGTTCCTACGCTGGCTTGTATCTACATTTGGATCTGTTGTTCTCTAAATGCTATACACAATGTTATTCCTACACCAGACATCTCCAGTTTTTTCTCTTTATCTGTAGTTCTGATAATAATAAAAACACTTTATTGTCCTCAGTACAAGTACATTTTGGAAATTTGTTTCGTGCCTAGGCACCCAGCAGCCACAGTGCAGCACCAGTTAAATCGTTGTTCTGCCTTTGAGCGTCAAGCAAGACAGCAACAACTCCCACCTTTTAACGTCTTTTGGTATGACGCGACCGGGAATCGAACCCCGGTCTTCCGGGTGACCACTCTACCACTGAGCTACGTCCCCGGTTAACCTTGCATAGGTGAACTGCTGGAGCCATCAATGAACGTCTGAAAACTGCAACATGTCACCAAGACATCCCAAAAATCTTCTGAATGTGCTATCAAATTGCAGGGAAAGTACTAACAAACGGTATATTTTAAAGGGTTAGTATCATCATCAACACCATCACCATCACCATCAGTCATCATCATCATGCAGTCATCATCAGTCATCCTCATCATCACCATCACTGTCATCATCGTTATCACCACCATCAACATAATCATCATCATCATCATCATCATCACCATCAGACGCCAGTAACAGTTTTCTTCATCATCCCCCCCCCCCCCCCTCCCCAAAATAACAATGGCCAAATCTGTACCAATTCTTGTTTTTTTAATTGCCTTCACTCCTTCCCTCTGTGCTGCTTCAAATTGCTTGGCCAATCCCTTTCCTTCGGTTTGCGTGTGTGACCTCTTAATCCAGCTTTGCTAATTTGTTATCTTGTATCTGTATCCTTTGATACCGAGGGCCAATAACAGGCATGTCAATTTTCATTTATGTCAATAAGTCACAGTTCCTGTCGCCAAGGGATTTGTCAGAAATGACAGGACTGTATGGTACGTGATCTCCAGATATTGACAATCTTCAGAATCCCGTGATAATTGTAATAAGCACAGTCTTCATGTGAAAATACTGCTGACATGACAAATATTGTTCTTAATATATCAAGATATCAATATGACTTTTTTTGTGCTGCAGGGATGACCTCTGAGACCTTACACATTTGTGAAATAACAAAATTATCACTATTCAACTTTGTAAATTTTGAAATAAGAAAGAATATGAATCTATTGATTTCACACACAGAATAAGAAATATTTAAAACAAAAATGAACATTAACTTCAGAAATGATTTTAATCTAAAAATGTTAGGGGTCATATTGAGCAAATCCATTGTAACGTTAACACATATCAATTGTTTAGGAATTGTACACATGATTTTATTTCCTTTTCATCTTGATTGTTAGAATTATTTCATGTACAATTCTGCGGAATGTTCATCAGTACAATGGATTCCTGACCATCCAATAAGCAGTATAGAATCCAATAATCACTGAAATCATTCAGGTCAGTTAATCAATCTACCTGGCAAAGCATGACCAATTCTAGCGACACGCCTGAAGCTGATTAGACAGGTAAAATCTTATTAGACTAATTAGATGTACCTGGTGTACCAAGCATGCACTCCTCAATCTGTTGAAAAGGCTTCTGACACCTTTTGTATTTGTTTAGAAATGAAATTCAAACATTCTTACTATTTATGTCTTTATTGTAAAAAGGCAACCATGAAAATGCTGTTATGAAAATATTACAATCTTTTACTAACAAATACTTTGAAATGGTTTTGATATTTAAATCAAAGAGTCTTTCAAGAAAAGGATTTAAAAAAAACCACCAGGACATAGGATAAACTATATTGATTAGTTTAAAGGGGACAGTAGCCTGGTTTTTTTAAATTATATTTTTTCAATTTTTCTGATATTTGAATTAAGTTAATGGTAACTGTATTATTTTAAAAGTGTCAAAAATCTAGTTACACAAACCAGTCATCCATATATACTAAGTCAAAGAACAAATTATAAAAATTCACTATACATCATACCGTTATATTTGATTTACTGCTGCTTCATTTATTTTACATACATTGTCTTTCAATATGGAACAATTTATTTTCATTTTCCTCATTTTCCTTATAATCCCCCTTAAAATGTGCTACTGCCCCTTTAATGTCATCTTAATATGGTTTGGGAAAATATCATGTCAAACGTTCTTGTTTGCGAAAATATCATGTCAAAAGTTCAGTACAATGGATGTACGACCGTCCAATTGAACATGGGCCAAGCAGTGTAGAATCCAATAATCATTTAAATCATTCAGAAGAGTTAAAGATGCATGTCAATCAATCTACCTGAGATCCTTGATGGTTTCTGCAGCACACGTACCTGAAGTTGATTTGACAGGTATCATCTGATTTAACTAATTGGATTTACCTGGCTTGTGATAAATAACTGAATACGTTAAACAATTAATCCATTAAATCAAGATACCTGAGAATCCTTGACTAATTCTATGATAAATTAACACACCTGAAATAGATTGGACAGGTAAATACTTATTGGACTTATTAGATATACCTGGAATAGAAATACTGCTAAATTTAATAAACAATGATATTTTCAATCACATATGTCATTCTTTGACTAATTCTAACAATTAACACACTTAAAGGAGATTTGACTGGTTAAATTCTTACCGAACTAATTCAATATACCTTGCACGTTAGCATTGAACGTAACGATTAAACTTTGATATAATCTCCCACTCGTTTCTTCATTGGTTTTGACGGGTACACCCCCATATTATAAATTCATTTTTACGTAGTGTCTAACCACATTAGTCGTGCCCGGTTGTATCCTTTAGTAGATCCCAATGTTTAAAAAGTAATAATAATAATGATAATTAACTTATATAGCGCCTAATTTCAAGCAAGAGCTGCTCAACGGCCCTGGAACGGACCGTGGACCAATAACAGGCATGTCAATAATAGACTACCCCATCCATCCCGTGGATAAGCGCCGCCCCACTAAGTGTTCTAACTTCTTTATTGCAGAAGTGCAAAGTTTCTATGTAGATACTAACATCATTTGCTTGATAACGGTGCTTGATCTAAACCAAAACATCGCACTCCTGCAATAAAGAAGTTGAAAATCCATAAAACTCTTCCTTATTCATCTAACAAACTCCAAATGCATCACAGATAAGTAAATCTTGCTGGCTAATGTTTTGACCTTCAATATGATAAGTCAAGGTACAGTACTTAGGAGAATTATATCCATGGTATCCATTAGACGGTTAATCAATAATGGTGCTTACTATGACATGACAGAGGGCGATTTGATATGGACTGGTCAGTGGTCATTTGACCGTTGGTCAGATTTCATTTATTACTTGCCTGTTTATACTATACATCTATACAGCTATATCCAACATGTGTAATTCCAACCACTGTAGGTCATCATATGTTGCAGTTTTGTCATCATATGTTGCAGTTTTGTCATCATATGTTGCAGTTTTGTCATCATATGTTGCAGTTTTGTTGCAGTTTTGTCCTCATATGTTGCAGTTTTGTCATCATATGTTGCAGTTTTGTCATCATAATGGCCATCAAATGTTTCATGGAAATCTCCTACAAGTGACTATCATTAATGAATATTATGTTTAACAATTAAGAAATCATGCATTTCTGGGCATTATATATTAATTTAAGATATAGGTTGACATTTTCATTCGTAAAAGTAGGTTAGGTGGTACAACCTAGTTATTTCAGTTTTGAGATATACATATAACGCTTTCAATATGTGTATAAGCAATTTTCTTGACCATCAATTGTGCTGATGAAGTAGATTTTTGTTTATAGTGAAATTAACACCCTGGTTTGATGGTAGTTCCATTAATTTTTCTATCAAAGAATAATTACATACAAGACAAGACGTGATGTATGGACTGAGGAGTTCTATCTGCCCATCAGTCAGATTTGATACGTCCAATCCTTGACCATTGATAAGTAATGGCGTGTTTGCAGCTGATCTGTCTACGATCTCAGTGAAAAGCATTGTAAGTATTCCCAGGGCGGACATTTTGCTTTATGGTGTGTGAGCTTCTTTGAGAGGCTTTTAAAAGTCATAATGATGATACTGAAGATAAATATACTTACTTTTATCATTCATGACATGCAACAGTCTGACAATGATTTTTGTTGCTTTCAATCAGTGGTCAGAGTGTGAGGATACCAAAAAGAATCTGTATCTATATTGCATATCATAAATATACTATGAATACCGTAATTTCTCTATTAATTCGACATCTCTGATAATTCGACCACGTACGTTTATCTGAGGTTAAAAAGTTGAAATCACCCCTAACATTTCAACCATGCACCAAATGGTCAATTTCACGTTCCAATAAATCGACCACAGTCGTTTACAAATCAAGAAATAAATTGTCACTGAAAAAAAATAATCATGAAACGTATCGACTTTTTTTTGTTTAATCAAGATCAAAAATCTACTTTATTTCATGAGTGACTCGGGTTTCATAGCAAATCTCAATTAAAATCAGCAACATATATAAGAAATATGCTTCACGAATTATCGTAACATCTGTCACATCTGTGGACAATCACTCACGTGGTTGCTTAACTTCCCGCCATATTTGTTTACAAATGACCAAACCATTATTTTACAGGGGTTGCAATGATGAACTTGTAAAAACTTGACCTAATAATCCCACATTACCAAAACATTCAATGACAGAAAGATAATCAAATATATAAGGAATTCTGTATCAGCAAAACAAATACATTTTTATTTAGGTTATCATGAAGAATAAATTCTATCTTCCTATCAAAATATCCATCACCCCATGCCCTTATAATGGTGGACTCGTCCAAACTGTGCTACAAATAATATTTATTTTGTCTTGAAAACGTAAGCTTTGAAGCCGACATAATAAAATGGTATACAAAACTATTTTAAGTAGAATTGTTGTGAAAAAAATCAACATCTTTTATTTCATTTGGTTGATTGATTCCATATCTCCCATCTGTGGAAGTGAAATATTTATCTTGAACATCGCGGCGATAGTTACAGGCATTCGTCATGACTGACAAGTGCTTATCTTTGGTGTCCGACTCTCATGATAACAGCCTTTGTATGAAGTTTATATTTCTCTCTTGAAATACTAATGATATTTAGGTTATATTTCATATGCTGTTTATATTAATGCAACTGTAAAAAGCTCTGACTTTAATAATTCTTGTCGATGTAAACTTTTTACTAGTTTTGATTGTGTCTTGACGATCGCGCTTCACTCACATCTCGGAATAAAAGCATAACATGAAAAAATATACTAGAGCGTTAATGTCAATATTATTCCTTACCACTCACATATTATTTACGTTGAAATTCTTCAAGCAAGCTATCGGTCGTACTTTACACTTGTTTACACTTGTATACAGGTTAAGGGCACAGTTGAAACACTGCGGGCCCCTAAATGGATAATGAAATTAATATCGAAGCCAAAGCCGACGATCTCCTTCAATGATAGCCTGGTGCAAACAAAAATATTTTCATCATAAAAACAATTAATTCATCGCGATATTAAAATATTTAGGTATATTAAGGATGAAAAAATAGTCAACATTCAAATAAATGGGGAAAAAACCAAGAAATTTACAGCTACTGCAGTAGACCTAAACATTTATTTTTAGTTCAAATCATAGTCTTTTTTGGTTCGATGTAATATTAAACAATTGTAACAAAAGTATGGTCACATAAAAGCCAAAAATATCAATGCGACCAGATAAATGTGCAGTTACAGTCTGTAAGCACATCATAGATCTAAATCAGTAATAAAATCATTTCTCACAGCAAAAAATGCATTGCATGGTTCCATCGTGTCTAAGAATAACAACAAAATGAAACAGGTAATATCATTGGCCCTTATGGGGAAATCCGTGTGTTTTATCCAATCAGGACGTGTTATGCAGATAGGTCATGGCGTCACAGTAATGGCTGTCGATCTCTTATCGAATGATTAAAGATTAAATAAACAAAGGTAGTTGAATATTGATTGTTCTACAATTATATTTGATTATTCTCAATTTCCTGTGACACTAGTGGCCTACTTGATGCCTCCTAATACTGAATAAGACAAGAACACATGTTTTTACATTTTAATATGTTTAGGCTTATAATTTGAAATCTAAACTTGACTTGAATTTTACCGATAGAAAAACGTCAGGAATTTTATTTTGATATTTATTTTCAGTATTTTCATCATTTATTTTAAAACATATCTCTATTTACTCGGTTTAGAGAGATTAAGGTGGTCCCTCGATATACACGATGGGCCTCTAAATCAAAAATGAAATTTATATCAAAACTCAAAACATCATTTTTACCGACATGAAATCACCGAAGGCTTTGAAGCGCGTTCTATATTCTGTGTAAGGAGCAAAGCTAAAAGATGGCTTCTTGTATCGAGTAAATTTCTTGCAAACTTCTAATTTTATCGAACTATTTTTAGGTGGACCTGTTCTTTTCTTTTTTTTTTCAATAATTCCTCTGAATAGGAATTATGATCACCATGCATACGTAAAAAGTCACCATTTGGAAAGTTAATTCGTGAGACTGAACAAAACAGGAATAATACTTTGGATGAAAATCAACACGTTTTTAGTTTTAGTTATGGTACAACATCTAATCGCCGGAGAAAGGTATTTATGTAAATCCTATCTAATATTTCGACGATCCTACCGAACAAACAAACATTTGTGAGAAATAATTCGACCATGGACGTGATCTGAAAATGTTTTGAAATATTGAGGGTCGAATTAATAGAGAAATTACGGTATGTGCATGTGATGCACTGCATTGTACCCCACCCCATCTTTTGATCAAAATTCATCATCTTAGCCTTAATTGCCAATTTCGAAGCCAGAGACAAGAAAAAAGTGAGCATGCCTCACATACCCCTGCAATCTGTTGCAACAATATAAGTCGCAAGTAATTGAAAGACATCACATCTTAATCCAAAACATAATTCATTTTTATTTTATTTTATTTTTTTTTATTTTTTATTTCATCACAAAAACTAAAATGGATAAAACCTATCAGTGGTAATGACCTTAAATGGACACATCTGTTTAAACATCTGTTGAATATAAAAACTCCTTTTCTAATAACAGATAGCGGCTTCATTCAGAATATAGTAATTCCCTCCTTATCAAACTCATTTTGGAAAGACATACTCCTAGAATGGTCGCACTTTATATCAATAAGCAAAAAGACTATTTCGAATGAATATGACATACTCTCGCAATCACTGTGGAACAATGATAATATTTTGATAGGCAGGCAACCGTTTTTGTATTATGATTGGTATGTAAAAGGTGTTGTTTTCGTTAATGATCTCCTACATGAAGATGGCAGACTGCTAACATATGAAGAATTTTCCAATACATTTTCAATAAAGACCAATTTTCTAACTTATGAATCAGTGAAAAGAGCCATATTGGCATACAGTCAATCTCTAAAAATTACCAAATTTAACAGAAAATTGTTTGGTCCTATATATCCTTTTAACATATCACAAATAAACACCATAATTGAGGGTAAAAGATTGTATGCCTTTCTACTTGTCTCAAAATTCATTCGGCTTCCCAGCTTTTTAAAATGGGAAAGAATTCTACAAGTTGAATTTGCTGACAATGATTGGAAATTCTTTAATATAATTGCAAATAAATGTTCTGGATGTACAGATTTAAAATGGTTGCAATACAGAATCATTCATAAAATTTTGCCAACACGACACTTTCTCAACAGAATTGGATATATTTCATCCCCACTTTGTCCATTTTGCCAAACGGAAATCGAAACAATTAACCACATGTTTTGGGATTGTGAACCTATCTTCAAATTATGGAAAGAAATAGAATCATGGTTAAATTCTGTACAATTGAAATTGGAATTCACAAATAAGATTATAATATTAGGAATGAAAGGAAAGAACAACAACCCTGTAAATGCAATCATTTTAATAGTCAAACAGTATATTTATAGATGCAGCATAAATGGTTTTAAACCAAAATTAGAATATGTGAAAAATAAAATTGTACGTTACTATGATTTATCAAAATTTTTGTTTTTGTCGACAGAAACTGAAGAAAAGTTTTTTAAATATTGGTCATCTCTGCACTTACAATGTACTGTTCAAGAATAGTCCTGTTTGAAAATAATGAATTGTTAAGAAATAGTCCTGTTATGCTTAACTTATGTATTTATCAGCCAAATGTGGATTTATGTATTTGTACATATGTGCTTTTTGTGTATAATGTTTGATTTGCCTGTATCACAAATTATGGAAAAAACACACAAAAACAAAAAAAAAAACATCATTCATCTAGGTGTGATAAGTGTCATAGAAAACTCAGACCTATTATTAGCTCTAGGTTAAATTGTAGAATCAAGCGGTATAACTATCCCAAATTTAAGAAAAAGCTTGTAAACTTGATCAAGAGTATCATCAGGTGTATCCAAGACCACAATCCCATTCACAGAGGTGTGATGGTGATGGAGCAAACTTGTCCCCATTGGAGCATCAGACCTGTTTATGGTTCCAGGTCCAATTGGAGAATCAAGGGAAATAACTGTGTCAAAAATAATATTTCGGAAATGACTTTCGAACTCATTCAAGAATATCATCAGGTTCACTTATAACCACTTATCTAGGTGTGATAGTTTGTGAGAAAAACTGTCCTCACTGTACACCATATATAACGAAATCCAAAAAGTGATGTTTTCATGGAAATTATACAAAAAATGAATTCCAGAAAATTCAAAATTGGTGCAAACTTGAGATAAGGTTATAATGGTTAACAAGTGTTCATAGTTAGGTTGATCTAGACCTAATGGTTTTAGCTATAACTGACCGTCGGAAGGACAGAGGGAAATATGGACAGAAGGATGGAAGGTATGACCGCAATATACCCTGCTCACTTCATAGCAGGGTTATAATGATAGAACATTGCTGATGTGCACACTTTTGTTATATTACTTTTAAACTGACTTAACTGGGCACAAAGTAGGGCACAGATGGGATGTTTTGGTCCCTAAAGACACCAAGACTAAACACACAGAGGAGAAAACTTGTCCCAATTGGAGCATCAGACCTGTTAATGTTTGAGAATCAGCAGCAATAACTCAGTCAAAAACAATATTTCAGAAATGGCTTTCAAACCTTCAAGACAAACACTGATTGGTTAATCTATCAATCACAATCAGCTCGAGAGAATCAGACTTCGTGCTTAACTGTCAGTAATTGGGTTATACTGCAAGGCTTTATAGTGACAGTGACAACCACAACGTGTATATTTAACTCCCAATTAATTGATTGGTTGGCAGATGCAATCAATGGAGATTTTATGTACTCTCTAACCCCCAGCCACTCAACCATCTAAATGCTACACAACAATCAGGACATTGTGACATTTCTAAGTGATATTATTGTCATCTTGATCCCTAAACCTCACTTCCTGTCTCATCAAACAATATTAATATTGGATTAAGATTTCCATAGAGATGAAGTTTTATTGTGCGACAAGAACAAAATTCTAATAGAAAATATGTCTAATAATAGATCATTAGTATTAAAGGGGCAGTATGTTTGAAAAAATAATTTTTTCAATTTTTCACTGATAATTGTAAGTTAATGCTAAATGTTTTCTTTTGATAGTGTGAAAAAGCTGATTACACAAACCAATCATCAATATTCAGAGAACAAACTATAAAGATTTACATGAAGTCCATTGGTGGTCATTTTTGGGTGAACATCTTTAATTCATTTTGTGTAAGAAAAAGAATTGCATATTATTGAAATTTACATTATGTATTTGATTTACTGCTTCATTTAAAAAATATACATTGTCCTTGAATTGGAACCATTAATTTCATTTTCCTGACCTTATTTTCCCCCCTAAAAATATGCTACTGCCCCTTTAAAACCTTGATAATTATAGAGCTATTCTAAACAATTCATCATGAAATATTTTGTATTGAACAATGTTAGAGAGAAAGCATGACATGACGAGAAACTAGATTCTATAGCAATATCTTCAAAGTAACTTTGTGCCCCGTCAAACAATATATACTAATATTGGATTAAGGCTCCCGTAGAGCTAAAGTTTTTTTGTACATCAAGCAGCAATTCATATTTTAGATTTTTAATTCCGACACCTCACCACAAGAATATTACAAAGACAGCTTGTGGATGTTCTGATGGATGAGAAATGTCACAATGATATGAATGAAACTAATTTCATATCAACGTTGACATTTGTGGTTTCTTTGAAACCTGAGAATGCTTCTTGATATAGACTTCATAATGGTTATGTTGGTTCCTCAAAACCTTACAAGAACCATACATATTAACTTCTTTTTAAGAAGTAGGGCCCAGCTCTGTAGGTACAAGTTTCTGAAACACATTATACAGTTACAAGAAAGGACAGAAACACCCTCCTTAATAATGTAGTCAGACCCTGAAGAAACTAGTTTCTAAAGACATACATTTTGTTTATAAAAACATTATCTTTTTTATTCCATTTCAAACATCATGATCAGAATTGTATGTATGTTGTTGAAAAAAGCAACTTTGTCAGAGGAACAAAAATACATTTTGATTCATACAATAGTCATCATGTATTCTTTATGGCTTAGGAGAATATTTTTCTGTTACATGGACAGTGTTTCAGGGATTTTATGAGTGCTTCATGATTGTATTATAGAGTCATGGCCAATCCTAGCAATTTTCTAGTAAAGTGATAATATCTGTCAGTTTTAATTGCAATAAATCTTTCTATTTTGTGTACATCCTTAAGTAGTGAAAGAAGCAACATATATCTTGCTGTTAAATCTTGTTATATCTTGCTTTGGCAAGTAGTAGAATGTTATTAATTATTTGTTTGTTTTGAGAATTGTAACACTCCAGATATTTATAAAGAAGCAAGGACAGAAGAGCCCTCCTTAACCAAACCTCTTTCAACCCTCTTGCTCAGACCAGCTCAATCTTTCCCAAACCACCTTTTCCTTCCTAACCCTACACACCAGTTTTACACCTCCATTTTCTTTCTCTATATTGTGTATCAGGCCTTAGGGTCAAATGGGAAATGTTATAATGTTTATGTCAAATGGAATACATGGAAGATGTTCAACTTTGTTAAAATTATGATGCAAGTTAGTTGTTTCAATTTATTTGATTTACCTTTTTGTTAAACTTGATTCACTGTTAAACTTTAATTAATGACAAAAAAAGGGATGTTTTTCCTTACCATTCCCTCCATTTTTCCAACCATCTATTTCCCATTTTTCCAACCATCTCTTTTCCATTTTTCCCCATCTTTTCCCATTTTCTCTTCTCTCAATTACATAAGACTACCATGTGATACACTACAGTTTCATGGTGGAGTTTTATAATATAAAATATCAGTTTATCCATTTCACTATTTAATTAATCTTTCTACTAAACATGATATCAAAACCAACAAAATCAACATTTTCCGAAGCCAAATTAATTTTTTTCCTCATACTTCTCATTCCCTTTTTTCTCCTCCCTCAATGGTAGAGTAATATAATATAAAATATCAGTTTATCCATTTCACTATTTGATTTATCTTTCCATCATACATGATATCAAAACCAACCACATTTCCCTAAGCCAACCTACATTTTTTTCTTATACTTTTTCTCCTTTTTTCTCCTCCCTCAATGTTATTAGCCCAGGCAGTGATAGACACACAGTTACATGTCAGACTGTAATAACATAATCTCGCTAAAGGTCATTAGTGACAAAATGGCTGCACAAACAAGATGAGACCAGCTACGATGTCGCCTGTCGGGTAAATGTCAAACATCACACAGTGTTCCATGTCTATATCTCCTGCGTGATGATATTAAGACGTTCCATAATGATCCTTTGTATTAAAGAACACAATGGATCATTACTTTATAACCAGAGAGGATGGTAAAGATAAAAAAAAAGATAAAGAAGCTTATATTATGTTGGGAGGGTGGTGGAGGGTCTACCCTCTGAAACCATCGATAGCCATATTCGGGATTCATCAAAGTCTAACAAATTTGTAATTAAACGCCATTGGTGAGGATAGCAAGAGATTACAGACGGATGAAATTAAAATAAGAAAATGTCCCCAGTTTAACCAGTAAATTATAACAAACAGTAGACAAATGCCATTGATGAAGATAGCAAGGGAAAAAGTTACGAATTAATTTTTTTGTAAAATGTTCGCAATCAAACCAGTAAATCATGACAAACAGTTGTATATTATAATTACTACTTAATTAATCAAATATTAAACAGTTTTTAAGGTTACAATATCAAGCTTATACAAGTTATGATTAAATATCAAATGAGTCACACTAATCAGTCCTTAGTAATCCAACAGTTGATGAAGATAGAAACAGTCAGTGGTCTTGAAAATAGATAGATGAATCCAACTTGGAAAGGTATTCAAAAACAGTGGCACGACAGATGATCGCAAAGTCAATCATAAGAAGCAAGATGATCTTCCAAAGCCGACCTTTCAAGGTAAGATACCTTCTAGAATGGCCTTTAAAAGTTCCATGTCAAACTCCTATCAGAAGAGTCTATCTCAGGTATTAAATAAATAGATACAACATTCTAGAAAACAAAAACAAGTGTGACCTACTAAACAATACACCAATGTTATACTATCGTAAAAGGGGCAGTAGCACATTTTAGGGGGAATGTAAGGTGACATCAGGAAAATGAAAATCAATGGTTCCAATTGAAAAACATTTTTTTTATACTGAATGAAGCAGTAATAACTCAAATATATGATGTAAATTTCAGCCATGCGATTGCATTTCCTAGCACAAAATGAATTAAAGGTGTTCACATACAAATGGCCTCCACTGGACTTTATGTGAATCTTTATGACTTGTCCTCTGACTATGGAAGATTGGTTTTTGTAATGAGATTTTTGACACTATCAAAGCAATACATTTAGCATTATAACGTACAGTTATAAGTAAAATATTGAAAATATAAAATTTTCAAAAAACAAGCTACTGCCACTTCAAATTAGTGAACCTTTGGTGCATGAAGTGTTTGCTGGAAATGAGATATTTGTTACAAGCCTTTTCATTGGCTAAATTATGTAGGTCAACCAATCAGCAGGTCGGTTTAAAAAAGATCTACGAAACATAAAACGTGGTCGTAATAATTTCATGACAACATTTTGTCGATACAATATTAAATGTGTAAATATACCAGATTTTCTTACACGTTTTCTATATTTTACTTTTTTTAAAATTAACATGCAGTTAATTGAAATATATTTGTAAATATAAAAGTCGAAGAATAACAATCAGAAATATAACCATGAGCAAAATTATATAAGGAATGTTATTTGTCGTCACGAAATTACGATTGAAATTCAAAGTAATGTAAAACATTGTGCTTTCACGAGTGTATCTTTGACAAAGATTTGATTGAATTTCGATAAAATATGATTGATAAGTTTGGAAATATGTCTTATTAATACTTTAAAATGGACAACAAGCCTTTTGAAGTGATAACTCTTGATAATATTTGAAAAAAACGGGTTTCAATTGCCAATCGTGGATCCATGCAAGTTAATTAAGCCACATCCATCTGCCGAAATCTAACAGTACGTGAAGGTTGCTTGATTATTTCATATTAATATATCTTTATATATTTTTCTATGTATAATTTGATTAAAAACAACAACACAACAAAAGTATTTTTATTTTACAAGTTCAATATAGAAATGACCTCGATGATTGTGCATGTATCTTCCTGTGCAAACATCGACTCGCCAAATCGCTGGGCTGACCGATACTCGTGCTTGGTCTCTTGATTTTTTCATCTGCATCATATATCTCAGATATAGACCAATCCCCCTCTTTGACCCCCTACTTTCTGGTGTCAAATTCTCTGCATTTTTTCTAATGCATTTTTTCTATTCTTTTTGTAATCCCCTTACTAGGGATACAGATCGAATCACCAAATTTGTGAAATATAATCCCCATACATGTTTGTAAAGAAGAAATGAAAAAGGCAATGGATTGATGGTCTGATTGTGGAACAATCACGTGACTGACACCAAATGACATAAGCCTATCAGGCCATTCACGCTTGACAAGAAAATTTAAATCATGGCACTAAATCACACAATATTGTTGTCAATTAATTTGAAGCAAAATGCCAATCTATCTGTCTTCAGGCAGAGTAATCCTCTTTGAGAATATGAATAATGCATGAATAATGTCCCATTAATAAAGCACTGTTATACATTATGCTTCCGCTTTATGAATGACAGTGTTGATGTCCATTCAAGCCTCCTGCAGGAATGTCCATCGGCGCCAATGGCGCTAATATTTCGGTGAGGAGATTTGGTGGTGACAAATATTTATGGTTGATCTGCCCCTTATTTCACAATAGCGGTATGTTCATATTGATCTTTACACCATTTCCTAGCAAATTTTTAAGAATTTCACACTTGACCACAGTACAATGGTTAACTTCTAGTCAGTTGGTTGGTAAGCAAAGTGTTGAATATAATTTTCATTTTCTCATTTTATACACCTGAAATTTTGGTGATTATTATTGGCAATTTAAGATGAATTTCAAAATAAAGAAGTTGATATCAAATCCTTACGTTATTGTAGTATCAGATTGTATATCACATCTTCCTTTACTAAAATAAAAAGTTTGAAATTGACGCTATTCACTTTTCTCTTATATCAGTTTCAGAATCTTTACAAAAATGTCCTTGAAGGAAAATAGCTAGGCAAGACAATATCATACCATTTAATTTCTAGAATACCTCTTGAGTGTATTTGGATTTCATTGATATTGCTAAGACAGCAGGCCTAAAAAAGGAAGACTTAAAAATCAGTCTAGGATCCAAGACTAAACGACACCCATGCACCAAGAATCAACTTACAGGGAGAATAATACAAAACTATGTTATAGCAAACATGCCTTATGATATCCATGTGCTCATATATATGATATCCGGTAGCTTCCAGAGATATCTATCATCCTGTCAGCTCCTGGCCAGGAGTCCGCAGAACAAAGTTAACTTTGTTTGCAGCTTAACTCTTTATCTTTGGTCTCAAACAATCCTGCAGAGAATAATGCCAGGACACCTATTACAATATTTCATATCAGGAAGGTCATCCTGTCATGTCTCAGCCAGGAATCTATAGAACCAACTTAACTTTGTTTACAACTTAACCCTTTATCAAAGGTTCAAACAATCCTGGAGAGAATAATGCCAGGACAGTTAGCACAACATATGATATCCAGTAGGTTCCAGAGATATATCTCAGATCCCAGCAAGGAGTCCAAGAATAAACTGAACTTTGTGTACAGCATAACCCTTTATCTATGGGTCTCAAACAATCCTGCAGAGAATAATGCCAGGATTATAACTTATTACGATATATCATATCCAGTAGGTCCCTGGAGACAGCTGTCATCCTGTCAGGCAGGTTACTGTCACCATGAAAAGAGACACAAGATGGATGCTCCCATGTGTGCTGATCGCCAGTGTTTGAAATAAGCGTAGGTCGGTAGTCCCGACACCGACAGTTATTTACAAGGGCCCACACTTTGCAATATCTGCAGGTCCTTATAAGCTCACAGATATTTTTAATATGATACTGTTCCTTTCTAGCAATACTTACTGCCAAACCCTCATAAATATCACTCTAAATTGATAACAGTGTTGTAAATTTATAACATACTGATACCAAAAATATTATTTTAGAATAAGTCAAATCAGTACTGATAATGAATGCCGACACTTGGGCACACAGTTTTTCCTATCTGCGGGTCCATATTGACAATTTGTTTTTGGATGCTTATTTCAAACTGTGCAGATCGCTGGTTCTTCTCACAAAATAAAAACAGAGCAAAGAACTATCTTCAAACTTTGCTTACAGCCTAACCTTCATCTGTGAGTTTCAAATATCGTGGGGGAAGATATTCTTGAACAAAGCTAGGACACTATATCATCTCCTGGTAGTCCCTTAGCAGGACTGGGTCATTCTGTCTCCTCTGTCATCACAATTAGAACTGTCACAATGAAAAAGGAACACAAGATGGATGTTCTAATGTGTGCTCATTCTTGGTGCCTCTTGTTGGATACTGCAAAGAATCCAAACCTACTTCCAGCTTCCAGGTCAACCTGTTTAAAACAACTCTGGGAGAGAATTATTATTTCACTATGGGATGAGTGAGTGAGTGAGATAATGCTTAACGCCGTTTGGGCAATATCTCAGACATTAGCGGCGGGAGACTATGTGATGAAATCCACAAGATGGATTCCCCCCCCCCCTACTCATATAATAGCAAAAATAATCACACTGACTTGAGATTTTGATTACCACTTAACCAATTATCTGTTTCAAAACAATCCTGTGAGAAAATAGTCCTCAACTAAGCACCAAGATCTTTATTACACATTATCATATCTGGGAGGTCATCCTGTCTCACCCTAATAACAAATCTGTCCTCCTTTCTCATCCCGGCTAGGACTCCACCAGAAAGAGGGACACAAGATGTAAGTTCCATTTCTGAATTAACTTTGCTTACAGCTTGACCTTTTAGTTTTCAATTTTTTTTCTAGATAAGTTTTCAATATTTATTTCACTATGGTTTATGTTTAGTTCCCAGAGAAGACACCTGCCATCCTTGCTCATCTCGGTCATGTATTCACCGCACTCAGAGCACTAACTGAGGAGAGACACAAGACAGATGGTCCCCTGTGGGCTGATAGCTAGTACTCTCACAGAATAACACAGAATCAAACTTACTTCAAACTTTGCAAACAGGTCAGTCTTTTTATCTATGAGCCTAAGAAACTTTGGGAAATTTGAAGAAACCTATTTCCTCAAATAGACGCCCCTGGCGTAAATTTTTTCAGACCCCCTTTACCCCTGGCGACCCGGCGTTTATTCGAGGCCGTCATCTAGTTTATTTTTTAGTAGGAAACAGATATTATAGATGGTGTAAAGGGGGAATACTTTATTTCAATTCAACTACGGGAGCATTAATTAATCAACTTACCACCCGGCGTTTATTCGAGACCCGGCGTTTATTCGAGACCCGGCGTCTGTTCGAGAGTGTCTTTTGGTAACGTCAACTTAACGCTATATAACGTCCCTTCTCGGAGAGGAGCTATTGCTATGGCAGCGGGTACATGAAATTTGTACACTGTGAGAGGTGAGACTCGTAGGGTACATAAGATAAAACGATGCGAACGTCAGCCAATCAAAAAAGAATAATTTTCTGTAAGGTAAGATAATATATCTACGAGTTCCCCTGCTTACTGTCTCATCATATCCAAAAGATAACCAGATCACCCCTGTGTGATGTTGATTCTAACAGAGTAGCATCACAAATCAAACTTTCTTCAAACTTCCTTACAGCTTAACCCTTTAATCAGTGAGTGTCAAAGAATTCCAGGAGATAGTTTCCAGGAGAGTGCCAGGACATGAAATATCATATCAAGGAGGTCCCTGAGGGGAGACCTGTCATTCTTCTCATTCTGGCCAAGAGATCACCAGAAATATCTCAACTGTCCCCGTAGAGAGACACAAGATGGATGCTCCCATATCTGGAGATGCTTCTACAAAAATAGCTAAAGATAAAACTTACTTGAAACTTTGCTAAACATTGTAAAATGCAGGTGTCACAAGTTTATAAAAGGCTTGAAAAGCTTCAAACTTTACTGAAAGATGCCCTTTATCTAAGGGTTCTGTAATATTCAGGATGAATCACAATTAAAAGAATCACTCCGTGAGTTGTTTGGGGTCACATCTGACAAACTTTAACAATAGTGTCACTTGATCAAGAAGTACCCACTGTTGCAAGAAAATATCATCATAAAGCTTATTGACATTGTATAGTGACAATAGGAAGGCTTGACATCACGATTATGATCGAAAACCGGACAATGACGCGCTCCAATCAGTCAATCGTAACTTTGGGAACTTATCAAAAGCATTCAGTTTGATAAGTTACATAATTTAAGTATCCATGGAAATTGGACATGTGAATTTGTCTTCCCCAAACATAAATGACTGTTTTAAGATTTCCATTGAAAATAAGACTAGTATTTATCGTATATTGGCCATTTTGAGATGAATGAGTGAGATTTGGGAGATTTATACATACTTAATTATGCCATTTACGCTCGTATCAAAGCAAAATAATTTATGTTGAAAATCGCAGAGTGGTGCTTTAAAGCTAGGTTATCAATTTAAAGAACAGTATTTAAATTAAAGGGGCAGTAGCACATTTTTTGATAATTTTATATTTTAAATATTTCACTGATTATTGTACATTAATGCTAATTGTATTATTTTGATAGTGTCAAAGATCTCATTACACTAACTTATCATCCACAGTAAGTGGACAAAGTATGAAGATTCACATAAAATCCACTGGCGGCCATTTTTTGTGAACACCTTTAATTCATTTTGTGTGAAAAAAACTTAAAAAAGGAATCACATGGCTTAACTTTAGGATATATATTTGAATTATTACTACTCCATTAAGTTTAAATACATTGTCTTTTAATTGGAACCATTAATTTTCATTTTCCTGACATCACCTTATATTCCAACTAAAAACGTGCTACTGCCCCATTAAAGTTTGCTGAAAGATTCCCTTTATCTGTGGCTCCGGGGATATTCCAGATGAATCAAACGTTAAAACAAGATTGTTACCTCAAACTTTGATAACAGATGCCTTTTGGTTTCTTGTTGGGAGAACCATATTTGGAAAAAACTTGCATTAATTTGCTGGCAGATAACCTTCTCATTATAGCTTCTGAAAATTCCTGTAGAATCCATGATTATTCCCTTTGCTAGTTAAAATATCCTCTTAAAGATTACTTCAAATCTGCCTGTCTGGAGAAAGCTTTGTGATATCTTTTAGACGAAACCCCGGGTGACCTGTTACATAATTTCCTGGATGTCAGTGTGGACAGCTAAGATGGATGACTCCCCGGCGTACTGTCAACAGGTTCTTCCTATCTCACACACCGAAGAGTCTTCAGAGTACGTGAAGGGAGATTGTTTCCAAAAGACAAAATCAGATTTGAAGTGAGTTTTGAAAGGACCGGGTGATCGAGAGATAGTCAGATTAAGGGAGATGGAGAGATGAATGGTAATCCAGTGATGGTATGGAGAGAGGGAGAAAAGGATAGAGGGAGAGAAGGAGAGAGAGAGATGGAGAGATGAATGGTGATCCAGAGATGGTGAGAAGAGAGGGGGAGAAAAGGAGAGAGAAGAGAAGGAGAGAGAGAGATGGAGAGATGAATGGTGATCCAGAGATGGTGAGAAGAGAGGGGGAGAAAAGGAGAGAGAAGAGAAGGAGAGAGAGAGATGGAGAGAGAGAGATGGAGAGATGAATGGTGATCCAAAGATGGTGAGGAGATAGGGAATATACTATATGGAAAGAGGAAAATATGATATGGAGAGAGGGAGAGAAGGAGATATGAAGAGATGAATGCTGATCGAGAGATGGTGAAAGAGGGAAATATATTATGGAGAGAGGGAGAAAAGGAGAGAGGGCGAGAGGTATAAGAGATGAAGAGATGAATGGGATTGAGAGATGGTGAGGAGAAAGGGAATACTGTATGGGAGAGAGAGGAAAATAGAGTATAGAAAGGGAAAAGAAGAAAAGAGAGAGAGAGGGAGGGATAGAGAGATAGAGTGAAGGAAAGAGAGAATGGAGAGATGAAGAGAAGAGGGGAGATAGAGAGAGGGGGAGAGAGGGAGAGATAGAGAGAGGGGAGAGAAGGAGAAAGGGAGAGAGTGAGAAAGGGAGAGAAGAAAAGAAAGAAAGAGAGAGATGGAGAGAGGGTGGGAGAGAATCTGAAGAGATGGAGAGAGGGAGAGAGGGAGAGAGGGAGAGAGGGAGAGAAAGAAAGGTACTCTGTGGAGAGAGGGAGAGATCCGTTACATAATTTTCTGGATGTCACTTTGGACAACAAAGATGGATCACTCCCCGGTGTACTGTCAACAGGTTCTTCTCTGTTTCACACACCAAAGAGCTCTCAGAATAGTTGATCAGAGCTTTATTCAAAGATAAAGTCATCAACTTTTAAAACTCAGAAAAGTTGTCCGAGTGTAAGAGAGTGGAAAATATACGAATGAATACAGAGAATGAAAGACAGCGAAAAAGAATATCTATGCATTAAGAAAATGTGGAAGTCTATTTTCCATAAAAAAATCATTTAGAATACTGGACATGATTAGGGCGCAAAAACATCCTGATGAAGAAAACTTTGTCAATGTCCATCAGAGACAACTTTGAGGGTAGAAGTAAGACAAGAGGTACCGTATATTTATCTGCGAACTTTCAACAGTTACGTAGGGAAAGAGATGCATTCTGAAATCCCTGTTTTGATCGATGTACCGCTGTACTTGTCAAATATTCATCACATCTCAAAGGGGGCTTCAACAGGTACTTGAGCCCGAGTCGGGTTCAGCGTGGACTTCAGTCCATTTTCTTGGACTCGATCAAGGACTCGAAGAGTGGAAGTTATACTGTTAATCATTTAAATTATTTCATTCCTGGAACGTTTGAAGACAGGCGATGAACATTACTATTTCATGATGTTTATGTCAAAATATGCTATAAATGACCATTTATTAATCAAAATACATGTTTACATTATCTAAGCTGAACAACAATTACATGATTTCTTGGGTAGATTTAAGAATTTTGGGTACTTGGGTACTTGGGTCCGAGTTGAGTCTGACCCCTTGATTACTTAAGTCCAATTTTTCAAAAAGCTGAAATTATGCTTACAGCAGGTTAAATCCTTCTCGTTCTCTCAAAATATTCAAAATTCTCCCGTTGAAAATATTTTATAAATGTTTAAAAACTCTACCAGGTTATTACACCTATGTGTCATAACATCGTGCACTGACAGAATTACATTACATAATACTAACGTCATAATTGTTAAGAATGACACCACAATTTGCCAGCCGCGATGTTCATGTCTGCAAATTTCTTAATGCTTTCGACAATGTATTTAAGCCATTATATTAAATAAAATTCTAAACTCTTTCCCGTTTATCTCTTGTGCTTGTTAAATAATATTATAATAATAATAACAATGGGCATTTATATAGCACTCTAGGCGCAAAAAAATATGAAAATAACAAACCATTCACTCATTTCATAAAAATATGTTATTAAACAGGACGTCGTTTAGTATTCTCTTTTTGTCCAACTCATTTATGCAGTGTATGAATGTCCTGTTTCAAGGTTTTCTCTGAAACTGTGGTCCCAACTTGACGTATGATAAAACAACAGAAAGGAGTGAAGTCAACATGACAGTTTGATTCATCGGTCCACTTCTATCTGTTCTCTGTTGGGAATTGAAGACAGATTGGGATAGAAGTCCGTCACACTGAGGTGCATCAAGTTTTTATCAATCACAAATTTAAAGAACAACTCAGTGATTTTCAAAATATATTTTTTTGCGTTGAAACGAACGAAGATGACATATTTGTTATTAATATCTAAAAAATCATGTATTTATCCCAAAACAGCAATTCTTGCATGATATTAATGAAACTCTTGTAACAGTAATTTATGTTTGTAGAAGGATAATTCCATGTCCAATCTGCATGAATACAACTTATATAATGTATTAAGCATTATCAACTTGAAACTGTTATTCCGACTGCTATAGATAAGTTTCCGAAATATCATTTGATGGAATGATGTGTTCATTTATAAGTCTTTGTATTGATATAAAAGGATTGTATTTAAAATCTGTAATATGTAGTTTCTTTTTCATGAGATCCATATTTCTCCCTAAAAAAATGTGATACAGTGTTTTCAAATGTTTTCAAAATTTCAATTGTTTAGAAGTAAATGAATGTTTGGAGTATCTTATGCAGATATTCTTTTCTCCTGTACAGATAATAGAAATTTAAGTCACATAGTTGAATAAAATACAGGACACGTACAAGATGGAAATTAATAAAATCTTCAAATTTGAATAAGAAATATGATGAAAAATCTCATCTAAATTATAAAAATTATCTTTATTTCAAATATTTATTCCAAAGCACACATAAGGGAATCAAAAATTTTTCAGATATTAGATTCTGATAAAATGCATATCAGATTAATCATTTGTCAAAATAGGAAGCCATGCAGTGTATTTTGATAACATTAATACCCATTTTATTATGGAAAGTCATAAGTCAGCTTAAATCTCCTTAATCTCTCAATCTCCGATTTTGGTTATTCATCTTGTGAAAAAAGTGGCTAATACATCAGCAATGTTTTGCATACCAGTAAGCCATCACTTTTTCCTAGAATAAATCTTATTCTGGAATACATACATGCATATTATTCAATGATATTCAAGACAATGACACCTCCAACCATCTTCAAGAGTACAAATGCAGGAATGTGAAATGTTGAAAAAGGTGATTTGAAGGCATCTATAAACATGAGATATATTATCTAATTAATTTTTTAAACATAAATACAGTAGAACTCGGATATAGCGAACGCGTATATAGCTAACACTCGGATATAGCGAACAAATTTTCAAGTCCCGTCCCTATACAATATCATTAAAATTATATGCGTATAGCGAACATCGGATATAACGAACTAAATTCTTTGGTCCCTTGGAGTTCGTTATATCCGGGTTCTACTGTAGTAGGAACTGGTGCTATTTCCGAAGAAGCATCTGCAAAGTAATATTGTTTGCATAAGTGTATGTACATAACCATCAAGGCATCATGCTTTATTAACTGGGTTATGCCCAAAAAAGATATAAAGGAATGTATAGCCTCAATTAATAAAAGTACCCATTGTTCACTTGTGAACTTTAAAGAGGGACTAGAATTGTATATGGTAACTTACTTTCGGGATTCATAAAGAAGAGATTGCAATTAGACATAGACTTGACTTTGTATTTCTTAAAACGGACAGTTACCTGCCTAAAAACAACTTTTTAAGTACACTGCCTAATTAGCCCCGGCGATCAGAATCTGTGGTCACTGAAGCATGTATACCCAGAATGCCTTCTATGACACGTCAGGAGGGCTGGTGTTTAACCTAATGGTGAATAGCACCCTGTTAACTGTCAATTTAATATATAAAACTTCACTTTATACTAACTTATATTATTGATATTTTGATAGCTTAGATATCTAACTTGTTAATACTGGTTATATCCAGTCCATTGTTATTGTATAGACATGTAGTATTCTATATTTCAAAACCCTATCAACTGACATAACAAGACTCTTTGATAGACTGCATTGTTAATTTGTCACCGCTATGGCTAGACATGACTTGTATCTTTCGATGAAAATCTAAAGGTCTGACCTCCGCCAAATCTTGCATAGTATACCTAGATTTTCAGACATTGACAATTACCAGACTCTAATGTTTTCACTAAATACATCACAAATGTTTTAATCTACATTTGCAATTTTCACTGTTTTTTACCGTGGTGATTTGAAAGAGATAGAAAACGAACATACAGAATGGTTAATTGTTCTCATTCAACATACATTTATTTACGAGTGGTAGATGTCTTAATATGACATATACTAATTTGATTCGTATTGAAACTTTTTAAAATACATTTCAGCTATACTACTCATCATAATAATTAATTCTTCAATGAAAAAGAGTTTAATTTCAAACATCTTGCATCTTGTCTAAATTAAAAATAGATTCATCTTCAATGTTCTACACAGACTCCCAGCTTATTGTATTTGCTCACATTGAATTCGTATTAAATTATTTTTGTGTAATCACTATTCATTCAGCTCTGGAAAACTTGGTTATTGAATGGCAGTGACATTTCTTTAGGGACATGTTTCATAAAAGGACAGATGAAATATTGAGAATTAATATGCCTCAGCAAATATAGGTTAATATCTTTGCAAGGAAATTTTCTTTGGGAAATCATGAAAACATATTTAGACATCAAATTGCAATATGTTCTGAGGACCTGAGTATAAGGTCATAAAACATCATCAAATCTTTATAATGAGGAAAAGCTCTATTTATCAAGACTTTGTATTCTATTTGCAAATAATGATATAGAAACTTGCAAGTTCATGTACCCTTTTCAATATTACACCTTTGACATATGTAACGATACCAAAGTTTTTCTCTGATTTAATTTGTAATAATAGAACTTAGCCCTTAAATGAAATATTGTCACCATTCTGAACAGACAATTTACAGAGGTTGCAAATCATTGAGTAGCAATGCATTTTGATAATTATTTACAATAAATCACAGTCAGTGTAATGTTGATAGCAGTTTTGACATGCACATTTTGATATTGTTTAATTAATGAATGATACCAAACCTAGCTATTACCCATCCTGCTATAAAGCGTACATTTCTCCATGTTATGTTTAATATGCTCAAACAGATACCCTGATTTCCATCAGGCTAAATCCCTCCTCTAGCTGAAGTTTGGTTACTAACCGTTATTAATAGTCCATCTGTTTTCAACCAAACTATCTGGAACTCCATACACTGTTATCTAGTGATGCCTCTCGCGAAAATCTAAAAGAACGCTGCTTATAAACTCGATCAGCAGTATATCGTGCTGGGGGACATAAGATATATTTTTTATAGCACTCTCATTGGTTAATTTGAATCACACCCTGAGTACGCTGAATAAAACCCAGGAACCAATTTGCAGCTATTGTTCGAATCCCATCCAGGCCAAGGTGTAAAAACCTAGAGTTCACCTCTGTTAGAACTCTATAAGTGTCACCCTGGAGCCCTAGTGTGTAGTGCAACAAAAACTGCGCACTTAAAAGATCCCATGAATTAATGTCAGTGGCTGAATGGTGGATACATGAACACGTGCATACGCCGAGCTGTCGGTTATCAGCGTTCAGCAGTGTTGGACAAACTGCTGTGACTGTGTGTCTCAGTTCACCCAGCTGTGAATGGGTACCCTGTGAGGCATAGAATGGTCCCTAACCTGAGCGTCACATATGGATGCCGGTTGAATACTCCCCAGGGAGTTGAATTGGAAAAATGATCGGACGGTGAAAGAATGCCATTGACCAGGGGAAAATGTAAGCGCCTTGAGCAACCACGAGTGGTTGGATATGCGCGCTATATAAATATCCATATAATAAAATAATAATAATATTGCTGAAATCATTTGATTAGATTGCTATCTATTGAATACCGAAATGAGGGTTTTGGCCCGAAAGACATCAGGGTATAAGTTGGAGCATAATTCAGAGACATATACACTGATGTAGCAGGGTGGCTATTACCTAATACATATAGGTTCTAATGATAACCATCTGACTCCTTAAGCATTGTGTTAACAAAGCATAAAATCTAACTAAAGGCTGTTGAGTGAAGAAATATATGCAAAAGAAGCACACATAAAAATTCCTAAATTTGAAGGTGTCATTATATTGATTAATTATTACAGATCAATATCATAAAATTGATAAACATGTTTAAGATAAATGCTAAACTATTCATGAATGAAATCATAGCAAACAAAAGGTTTGCCTATGATATTGAAAAACGCAAATTTCAAACATATGTATGTACATGAACATTTTTCTCTTCTAAAAACACTTTTTCCTTTCTTAACACTTAGAATTGAAATCAAATACTCCCCTAATTCCATATTATTCATCATTTAACACCAAAACTGAACCAATTTATCTATTCAAAACTTACAACACCAGCTTACATACTGGTGGTCTTTCGGTTTCACAGTGCTCAAAGAGTTATCTGCCTACAGTGCCAAGTTGGCAATTTTACAGAGATCAATAAAATCCCTTCGGTTTACCCTTAGTCAGTGAAATTGTTGATATTTTGCAACATACATGAACATTCTCAATAACATTCATGATAATGCAGAGGAATATATGGATGACAACTTCTTTGTTCATTGTCTGCGACATCTACTCTTTTCATTAAGTTGTTGTTACTGTGTATTTTACTATTAACTGATATATATATATGCCCCTACATCATTACTCTGTGTCGAAACGTTGCATACAATAAACAAAGAAGTTGTCATCCATATATTTCTCTGCATTATTGCCATTCCAACTCCTAAAATGCCTCTCAAAGAAGTAATATTCATGATGTACAGGTTGTCATCATGAAATAAGAATATTCAAATGTAGAATTTTTCATGAATTGATTACATGCCAAAATAATGAATCCAATTTTGTTACTTTACACTGAGCTGCAGCCCCATTTCTATACAGCCATATAAACTATTACTAATGTTGTACATATGATGTCACAATACATAGGTGACTTACAAATGCGACCACAATGCAGTGTCACAATATGCAGCCATTTTATGGAACATTTGTAATTTTCAGCATTCTGATGGCAAATATTATTCATTCATGTGGACATGATAAATGAACAGAATATGAATAGGAGAGGGTTTCACTAAGTTGGATTACTTGTACCCAATCCTTTCACTTGAATAAAAATGTTAAATCAAACAGAATATAAGATTTACTTTCATTAACAAATACTATTCTTAATAAACTTGTGAATGAATATTGTACCAAAAATCATCAAATCCATGATTCCTCATTCTAATGAAGGGTGTCTAACCCCCAAAACATGCAAGCCTCATGCAAACATTTTTACCCCCCTCTCCCAACCTGCTCCCCTTATGGATAACTACATGTGTTGTTGGCAGTTTTATCCTCTTTTAAATTTATCCCAACTTACCTTGCTTTAAAAGTACACCACCATTCAAACTGACAAAGTTACAATCTTTGTTAGAGAGCATGTGAGTTATTGTTTTGCACCACTTTGCCGGCGCCTAGTGTTTCAGCAATAAGCCTCATCTTTTATCTTAAACATCTTTCTAACTGTCAGAATCTTCAAAGTGTTTACAAATATAGCTCATATGCACTGGTCAAATACATAGACAGGTTATCAGATTTGTGTATCTATGTGTGTATTGATTGAGTATGATAGGTGTATGTTTGCTTAAAGACACTCTCCTATTGCCTTTCTTCAGCCATCTTGAAATTTTAGCATTATTGGGGAGAATACTTATCTGCTGTATGATGTTATTCATGATCAAAGTTAAATAACTAATTGGTTGATGGAGTTTGACAATATTAACAAGTATAATTCATCATAAAAGTTAAGTTATGACATTGTTATGCTGTAGTAATGCGTTCCACACCCATTGCTCTCAAGTTCCAATTTTGGCCTTAAATCATTTCACAATCTTTTCCATTTTTTTGGTCAGTTTGTTAAATCTAGAATAACCAGAATGATAACCTTACCAACATTTGAAATTAAATATAAGTGATAAATAATCATGTAATAATCATATATACAAATAACAGGAAAGTGCTCTTAAAGGGGCAGTAGCACGTTTTTAGGGGAAATATAAGGTGATGTCAGGAAAATGAAAATTAATGGTTCCAATTGAAAGACAATGTATTCAAACTAAATGGAGCAGTAATGATTCAAATATATAGCGTAAAGTTTAGCCATGCGATTCCTTTTTCTTACATAAAATGAATTAAAGGTGTTCACACAAAATGGCCGCCAATGGATTTTATGTGAATCTTCATACTTTGTCCTCTGACTATGGATGATTGGTGTGTGTAATGAGATTTTTGACACTGTCAAAATAATACATTTAGCATTTACGTACAATTATCAGTGACAAATTTGAAATATAAAATTATCAAAAAACTTGCTACTGCCCCTTTAAACTTCCTTTCAACACAAAAATACCTCAATAGGACTGTCCCTTTTATTGCAGTTCATGCTGCCTTGCTTGAAATTACCTTTGGTGCAAAAGAACAGACACAACCAGGTGAAAATGCAGATGCTCCACATGATAGAATTTTGCACTTATTAGCTAGGGGGCACCCTTGAGTTCACAGCTAAAATTGTTTTTCTCCCTTCAAAAGTGTTATAATAGCTAATTAATTTGTTTAAAGATTATGGCTGTATCATAATCATATTTAACATATGGGACTATTCTATTTTATTTTCAATTAAAATTTTAAAGTAAAGTATATTGCAGAAAAGTTCTAACACCTGCAAAGACATACATTCTTGTTTGTGATGCATAAAAAAACAACAATTTATCTTCAATCTTAACAGCTTAACAGAAAGTAGCTTATGGTTAAGAAATGAGTCAGATAGATATAAAAATGTTCTATAAATAAATTGGGTACGACTATCATAAAACCTTCTCAAAACAAACATTAAGATTAAAGCAAGTTTGGATTCTTGCGCAACAAACTATAAATATCAAGTCTTTGAGAGGCATTTGTACTTAAATTAAAAGCAAGATTCAGAAATAAAATATTTTATCATCCAAAACTGGCTTCCACAGAAGATATCACCTGTGGAAGATCAAGCGACATATCCTTGGAGATATCATTTTGCTAGTAGATTTTGAACAATTCCTTGCAATATAGGCAAGTAAATGACATCACAAACATTGCATCATCAAGTAATGACGTCACAATGCTATGACATCAAAAACATTACATCGTCACAAAGCAAGACAACACAATGATATGACATCACTGCTTTAGGAGTTTCAGGGAAGTGCATGCTGTGTTCAATTTTGTACATTTCATGCAAACGAAATGAAAAATGATTTTGGATGATAAATAGAATCTCGATATCACCCTCGTTTTTTCTTATATCAAATATATGGACACTTGTTGATAAAAGTAAAATATTTGTTACTTTTATCAACTTGTGTTGATATATTTTATATCGGAAGAACTTGGGTGAGATTCTATTTATTCGTTATTAAAAATTGGAGTACGTATGATCACTTTTTTATTAATAATATTAATGTGTTTCATGACACAGATTCTGAAGCTGTTATCATAGAGATCTTATTTTTCTTTAGCACTCATTTCATATATCCTAATACAGTCACGGACTTAAATTTTCCAAGGTATACTGACACCATGCAAGAAACACTTTCAACAGCTTAAATAAAGTCTGATATGTTGTACATTGTAGTTACAGTCTTACATGTTTCATTCCTTTAATAACAATTAATCTTAAAATCTGATCTAGTTATTACTGATTTGTTCATGATTATATAATAGCTACAATCTTTTTTTTAATTTCTTATAAAAAAAAAACTTACAGAAATTTATCAAGGGTCATTCAAACAAATAAAGTAAGTATGAAGATAAAAAAAAATTTAAATTCGATGCCACAAGACATTCTGTGCAGAATTCAGTTTACTGCTATCAGCAACAGTGAGTGAAGTCCTTAACTGGATGGGTGATCTAATTCTAGGCTCAGTATATAAAAACATGGGGAAAACACTTTGTTCGTTAATTTTAAAAAACTTAGAAAATTATTCTTATACCCAAATTACCCCATAATCACAACCAGTTAAAACAAAAACAATAAGTATAATATTCCAATCAGGCAACATATCCAGATCGTGTTACAAGCAATCAAATATCTAAACTATATTAGGAGCACTTCAGAAGTAGAATATAAAACAGATGATCATCCATAAAATCCTTGCGGTCCGATCATTCGTCTTTGCAATATTCTCTAATTGGAACTAAAAGAATGTTCTTGATCGGTGTAATGTATTTCCGAACTGATTTGTTCAACAAACACCTGAGATCTCCATTGTATAGAACATAAAATCATCATCAAATGACTAAATATCGTCGACTAACATACACATAGAATAAAGATAGCAATAATGAGCAAGAACAGCATTGCTAATGCACTAAAGAAGGAAAAAATAACATGATTGAACTTTTTTTTTTAAATCTGAGGCGTTAAATATATAGAGGTTATCATGGGAGTGGGTTTTGGGATGATTAATATCCTGCATTAGGAATAAACATTGTATTTGGCGAGCAAAATATACATAGTGTTTATTCCTAATGCAGGATATTTACGAACCCAAAACACACGAGCATGATAACTTCTTTATCATTCAATGTCATTTTAGAATTTGTATTATCAAAAAATGCCTGATAATACTATTTTGATAGTTAACCTTGTTTTAAAAGATGTGCGCATTGATATATGCAAATGAAGAGTGTAATGATTGTGACGGGGAATTGACAACATATAATTCCTGCTCATTTACAGTTCTATTTTTTTGTCAATATTCAAAAGTTTTAAAATCTAAAAATTCCATCAAAAACAATGACTTAAAAAAAAAACCCATTTCAACGTGTTTTTAGCAAATTAAAAACTCACGTTCTATCACCTTAAGTCGAGTCTATCTCACTTAGGGGCAAGAGTTGCTTCCCTTCGGCCAAGTTTAAATGGTACTACCTTGCGATGACACAACGAACAAGAGAGCTATACTAGAAGATTGCCTGTGGATTATCCAATCAAAACTAAACAAGCCTTAAGAACACTGAAGATGTGTAAATGTAGTGTTTGAACATGAGATTTGAACTGACTTTGGTACCTGTGAGTAAAATTGTTCGGTCGGTTTCAGTCAACCCACGTTGGCAGTGTTTTTGCACTTTTTGGACATATATATGGCTAAATAACTATACAGTTTTGTTGTCATTTCTTAATAAAATGTCTATGCAATGTATCATTTATATTGTAATGTCTCTCTCCGTTAATAAATTCGAGGCATTCAAAATGTTAACGCTTGTGACGTCATCTGAATTTTCAAAAGAAATTCCGACCTTGACCTTTGATATTTGCATCAATATCCGCATATTACTCTTAACCAAGCCAACAGATACCGAAAATATCTGTTGGCTTCAAAGTGCCGAGAACACTATCCATAGTATGATAAAAATATTTAATTTCTTTACAATCCCTTGTCAACTGATATTCGCCCTAACTGATATTCATTTACCTAAAGAGGTAAATTGATAGCTTCCTTTATATGTATAGTGCTATATGGAATTTCAAATAAATTAACTGCATTAATACGATACAAAGGAATGATGTAAAGTATTTTCTTGACGTAGGAGTTGTGGGAGTTCTCGTATTGTCGTCCAAAATATCTCCTTTACTTTTGATTGATGATTTATATGCAGGCTTCTAAAACCTTTATCATTCAGATTAAACAGACATTTCTGTACAAACTGTTGTTTCTTTTAAGTAATTTGACATTTAAAAATTGACTTAAAGGCACAATTTCACACTTTTTGGGATGTGCATTATTTTTGTTTTAAAAACATGTGCATTTGATTCAATTATAAAATTCAATTAAAAACCAATTTGAAATTAATTGATGCAGTATTGTATTTTCCTAGTTGTTTTTAAACTCCAAATTATGTATCCACTGGTGAGAATATACTATTATTTTTCTATTTGTTTATCACACACAAAATATTTTTAAACGGGCAGTAGCACAATCAAAAAAAAATTTTTAAATATGTATTTAATTGTTTTATTCAGAGGGTTATTTGTATAATTACTCAATCTGAAATATGTAATAGAAGATGATAAAAAATAAAGCAAAAACCACTGACAGCCATTTCTGTACCTTCTCCTCATTCAAGGTAAGGGAAAAGGAACACTGGTGACTAAACTGAACATGGTACGTTTGTTCAGAATTGCTTTCCTTGAACCAAAATGCTGTCATGCAATTACTTACATTTATTTTTGTATTCATAAGATCACTTCATTTACCTTAAAAAGGCAGAAATGTTCTTCTGCACCTTTAATACTCTCAGTGATCAAGATCTATCGCGATCTACAGGTTAACATGGCAGAATGCCTCTTGCGTATCACATTTTGGTGGTAATTAGCTAAATGTTTTATATGCAAATTACCATCTATACTCCTAAGGGAATTGAGAAATGAAAATTTAATGACTTTTATTGATTTGATTGTAAGGTACATCCTTATTCATCCCATGTCTTTGAAAACAACTCTTAGAGTTGTGTATAAACAGTGAACCTTATTCAGTGTGAAGAGAGGTTGCATTATGATGGTCAATAATTTAGTCCTGGTAATGCAAAAGACAGCAAGCCACTCATTGTTGGAATTCTATTTAGCAATTCCAATAGACTCCAGAATCTTTTTACTCTTTGAAACTGAATTTACGACAAGATGTCAATATGCGTTTTTCTATAATATTTGTCTTGCATAAGGAGGTCAAGTAGCTTTTTTCTGAATCAAATTTTAAAAAACATTTAGGAAACTTTGCAAAATAACGAATAATATGTTTTCACCTTAACAATTTGTTTCAGATTATCTATTAAATTATAAATTGATAGCATGAAATATCAGTTTTAAGACAAAAACATATCCCTTTAATTCTTATATCCTCAACGAATTCATAAGAATTATAATGCTTCTCTTTCTTATCTTTCAAGACCATCTATTAACTTATAAATTGATAGCATAAAATATCAATTTTAAGACAAAAACTTATCCCTTTAATTCTTATATCCTCAACGAATTCATAAGAATTATAAAGTTTCTCTTTCTTATCTTTCAAGACTATCTATTAACTTATAAATTGATAGCATGAAATATCAATTTTAAGACAAAAACTTATCCCTTTTTCTTATATCCCTAACAAATTCATAAGAATTATACAGTGTTACTCTTTCTTACCTTTCAAGACATTTGAAAATAAGAAAACATACAGAAATAAGAAAACATGATTAAATGTAACGATCAGACTAAATGTAAAGGAAAAGGTTTTCCCAACGCTGGCTGATAAGCAAGACCACCCAAGTTCGCTGAAGTCAAATTAATGTCAGTCGGATCGTTAGCAGATTCAGATTTCTTCCTGCCTAACGATGTATATATACAATTAATTAGATATGTATATCAACGACCAGTCATGTTGTTATCTCTCAGTGCCAATGTCATGGTACAAACGTTAATTTGTTTATAATTGTGAAGACTTAGAAAACAACAAAATCATTTATTCTTCCTAATTCTTCTTTAACATTATAATTTTAATTGTAATAAAACTGACACTTTGTAAGATAAGCTTTTTAAGTTTACCCAAACTGTTAATTTTTCGGAAAAATTTGCTAAAATTTCATCATCACAGCTTCAACCAGACTGAATGCGTCTCTAAAACAAAATTTTACAAATGAACGATTTTATTACAAATTGATACAATTTGAGCTTATTTCAAATATAGACTTGCTTTCCATCTTATCTTAGTACTCAAGGAATTAAGGTTAAGTATGATATTAAGACCAACAGTGACCTTAGATCTAAGTGATACTTGATATTATTAGATACTCTATATATATATATGACATTAGAGACCGAATAAATGTGACATTATAATTGGTTTATTTGGGATCACACTATCTTCAATAGTACATAGTACGTAGGAGTATTTCATGAAATTGTCTATTATAATTAGTAAAGATTCTATCAAAAAAGGTAAGAATTATTAACAAAACAAGAAGAATGTATGAAGTACAAAATGAAATTTATGCAACGTCACAATTACGTCATAAAAAACGCCCCACCAATTAGTACTTCAGGGACCTAGAACCCTGCTATAAGTGTCTGATGAACTGACTCCAAAACATGTAACATACTAAGTCTTCATTCTGGCATTTTGGCGGACATCTCTATCAGTATGTGTTGTGGACGGTTTCTCCCCTTCTCCTAGTTTTATCCAACTTTGCTTAGCCCAACCACTGCATCCTTTAGTGGATCCCAATCTTTAGTGTTACCCCCATTTAACCTCTTCAAGACAGGTCGTCTAGTGCCGCCTCATATTTAGTTATTTCATGAAATGATTCAGACTTCCTATCAGCACTGAGCTAAACACTTTGATATATAACTCTGTCAGTGTTGCACTAACATCAGACAATTAATCTTCAGACCTGATCTTGTAGTGCAAACTGTACTGAATGAAGCATTCAAGAAAACCATTCAGGTGACACATGAACTTGAATAATAATAGTAATTTAATGTGGAACGTTAAACTTACTTTCCACATCCTAATCACATGCTCAAAGACAAACATATATTCATACAGCTGCCCGCAGGTCCGTACATCCTGTTTTCAGGTACCAATTTTAACAGCTGATTTAACTGAGTGCAATGTTGATGAAGTGCCTTGCCCAAGAATAAACACATGAATGAATGAGATATAGGTAACAATTTTATGTGTCTCCACCAGGTTCAAACCTAGGTCTCTGTCTTGAGAGGCAAGCATGCTAACAACTACACCACTGTGTATCCACTCCATCATCATCATCATTAACTCCATCATCATCATCATTAACATCATCATCATCATCATCATCAGAAGACGACCAACACCAGTTCAACACCAGATGTACACTAGGTATTTTCAATCAACATCAAAGGTCAAACTTCACTCTCCACCCGCGGAAATTCACCTTGGTTTTTGATCCCTCACTCTAGAAACCATTTGTCAAATAAAGTCATTAGGATCCAAAGGAGGTGGTATGAAGCAGGTTTGTTAAAATTTTACAGACAAAATGCACATAAATTGATAACAGAGTGAAATCCTTCACTTCTAAACTCTTCTACTCCCTTTATGGTAGGTGCACCTTCCCCCATCGCCGAATTTGGAAGTATCTGGATCAAATACAGCAAAACCCTCCAATAGCTACCTGTCAATGACAGAGTGACCTACCTGTATGGAGCGTTGCTTGGGTCCAGGTATTCCACCTCGCCCTTGCTCTCCCTCCTAGAATCCATCACCCTTCAGCTCCCTGCAACACAACACATTGGTCAGTTCTTCTGTAGATAGTATGTCTACTCCTTGTTTTACTTACAACACAACACAACACAACACAACACAATTAACTGTCATTGATTCTGGAAATTATTACATATCTAATGCATTTCTCATAACATTTTTATGATTTATCAAATAGAGAAAGCCCACAAGGTTCTTATGTTTATTAATTTAATTTATTTGAATTGAGAAAGTCATTTTCAGCGGTTTTATTTCAAAAACTATACCAGACTCGTTTATTAGCAAGTCTTGCACTGTAGATAGACAGATTTACTATATATAATCTCAATATAACAGATTTATTCCATAATCTCAATATAACAGATTTATTACATAATCTCAATATACCACTGTCAATACCCAAAGGGACCAATCTGGAATATCTAAATCACTTGACGCACAGCTAAATAAGATAGACCAGACCGTGAAACCAGACACTGTACACATAAATCTAAAAAGTTTTTATAATATCTCGAATGAAAATCACCGTGGTGTGGTGTATTAAATCAGCCACAATCTGAATTCTTGATATCACCTGATACAATACTGTGTGGCAGACAATATACACTGTACATATTGATCTTCAGTTTTAATGATATCTTATTTGAAAAGCAATAAAGGTCAATAAACTTGGATGTGGTGTATATATATATATGTTGTACAAATGAAATCTGTAATATCAATACCCCTTGAAACCAGATTATATGTGGCAGACACAAAGATGGACATACAGACAAATGCACTGATGGACATACAGACGGACGCACTAATAGACACAGATGGACATACAGACGTACGCACTAATAGACACACAGATGGACACCCTGATGGACATACAGACTGATGGACACGAAAACTGACACACGGACGGACACACAGACTGACACACAGACTGACACACAGACTGACACACGGACGGACACACCGATGGACAAACAGATTGACCCACAGCAGATGTACGCTCACATCACAAAGACACACACACAGATGGACAGACAGAGCTCAATCCAGAAACCAGACACTAACACATAGATCTACAAGTTTATTACATCTCTAAAGAAAATCATCACCAATAGGTCAAACTTTGATGTGGTACAAAGAAATACCGGGGGCGTAGCTCAGTGGTAATCAGTCCGCTCGTCACCCGGTAGACCGGGGTTCGATTCCCGGTCGTGTCATAGCAAAAGACATTAAAAGATGGGAGTTGTTGCTGCCTTGCTTGACACTCAGCATTGTAAAACCAGAACAACACAGTAACTGCCGCTGCACTGTGGCTGCCGGGTGCTTATAGGCACAACCCGAATTTCCGACAATGTATGTATGTACTGAGGATAATAAAGTGATATCATTATCATTATTATTAAGAGGGTACTAAATGACATACTATTTCTAATAACTGAGGTAAGGATTTAGTATAAAACAAGCGAAAGAGAGTTTGATACCGAATCATTCATGAGTTAAACAAGAAGACATATAGTCATCAACACCTCTGCAAAAATAGTTTTCTTAAGAACTCCCCAACAGTCCTGAAGGTCAAAAATCACACAGGCAGACAGACAGATGGACAAATGGATGGACACACGAATAGACATCGCTCAAACCTATATCTCCCCTTCAATTTCGTGGCAGGAAAAATTTACAAAAGTTATGAATGGAAGTAATCTAATTAATTACTTGCCCATATAATGTAAGCTTACCCGTAATTGTCGAAAAAGTTCTGAACATAAGCTTTGCATGACTTAGAAGCCATTGTGACAGCGGTCACATGCACTGTGACATCACAACTACACACAATTGTGATGTCATTTACATACAAGGGTATTGTCTGATATTGCTTATAAATATTACACTGCGGTTACTTACCTAGACAAATTTTAAATATGCATATAAATCTCAGATGACATTTCCCTGAAATTTTTATAAATCAGGATTTAGCGTTTCAAGCAGGATTCGAAACCCGGTGCCTCTATGTTGTCAAGCAGCGCTTAGTTTACCGCTTAAGCTACCGAAGCTTCATGTCAGTGGATGTTCATTTTGTTGTGTCATGACTGACATTGTAATTATCATATACATATTGTATATACATATTTATATTTGATTCTAAAATCATATAAGAGCTAGGTGTATTTTAGAATAAAATGCTGTTAAGCAGGCAGCTGGCAGTATATGGCTGTGTTTGTGTGTTTGAAATTTCAGTGTTTATATATTTCAATATTTTAACCAAATTTGTCGTCCTTTACTTTGCTTTATAGGACAGATATTAACTTTTCCTTTGGTTTTGGTTAAAAATAGAGCCATGGGCTCTGTAGCTCACCAGACTATTTAATGGAAATAGGTTTTTAAGGTTTTGACCCCTAGGCTGTGACCCCATTTGGGGTCAAGGGGTCATGGGGTCACCAAACCTAAAATTTAGAATTTTCATTTGCCATGGAGTCTACTCACAACTTTTCAGCTCTCTAGACCTTTTGGAACTGGAGAAGAAGATGAAAATAGATTTTTAAAGTTTTGACCCCTGTGACCCCATTTGGGGTCATGGGGTAACCAAATCTACTATTTAGAATCTTCATTGGCCAAAGAGTCTACACATAACTTTTCAGCTCTCTAGACCTTTTGGAACTGGAGGAGAAGATGAAAATGGGTTTTTAAAGTTTTGACCCCTGTGACCCCATTTGGGGTCATGGGGTCACCAAACCTAAAATTTAGAATCCCCATTGGCCAAGGAGTCTACTCGCAACTTTTCAGCTCTCTAGACCTTTTGGAACTGGAGAAGATGATGAAAATAGATTTTTAAAGTTTTGACCCCTGTGACCCCATTTGGGGTCATGGGGTAACCAAATCTACTATTTAGAATCTTCATTGGCCAAAGAGTCTACACATAACTTAATTTTCAGATCTCTAGACCGTTTGGAACTGGAGGAGAAGATGAAAATGGGTTTTTAAAGTTTTGACCCCTGTGACCCCATTTGGGGTCAAGGGGTCACCAAACCTAAAATTTAGAATCCCCATTGGCCAAGGAGTCTACTCGCAACTTTTCAGCTCTCTAGACCTTTTGGAACTTGAGAAGAAATTTGGGGTCATGGGGTAACCAAATCTACAATTTAGAATCCCCATTGGCCAAGGAGTCTACACACAACTTTTCAGCTCTCTAGACCTTTTGGAACTGGAGGTGAAGATGAAAATAGGTTTTTAAAGTTTTGACCCCTGTGACTCCATTTGGGGTCATGGAGTCACAAAATCTACAATTTAGAATCCCCATTGGCCAAGGAGTCTACACACAACTGTTCAGCTCTCTAGACGTTTTAGAACCTAAGAAGAAGAGGAAAATAGGTTTTTAAAGTTTTGACCCCTGTGACCCCATTTGGGGTCATGGGGTAACGAAATTTACAATTTGTAATCTCCATTGGCCAAGGAGTCTGCACATCAAATTTCAGATCTCTAGAGTCATTGGTTCTGGAGAAGAAGTCGAAAATGTGAAAAGTTTACGGACGGACGGTCGTCGGACGCCATGCCATGCCATAAGCCCATGGGGTCTTTCAGACCTGATGAGCTAAAAATGTAAACATTCAGAGTCAAGGAATTTCAAATGGTTCTAGAACAAATCCAGCAGTACCTTCGAAGTTTCAAGGTCACGTCTGTTATGTACTATTACACCAACATCATTCTCTAAATGGAACTGACGATCAGTGAGTGAGTGAGTTAATGCTCAATGACGCCTGGACAATATTTCAGCCATTAGTGGCTGGAACTCCATACAATATCCCAAGAAAGTATCCAGACACTGTGCACATGGATGCACAGTTTAGATAACATATATTAATCTATTAGCAGTAAATGAAGCACACGAGAGAAGCAGGAGGGTTAGTGGTTTAGTACCCTGTATCCACTCAAACAGCTGATCAACTCACTTCACCTGAATTATAGTGCTCATAACTAGAAGCAGACATCTCAGAATTGCTTTTAGTATGATGGGTGAGAGGTGAATGGTAAGGGGAAAGGGGAGGGGAGGTGTGAGGTAGTCTGTTATCCAGCCGCTAAAGCAAAAATATTTAATTGATGACCAACCCTAGTATAGCAAGTCTGGATCACTCAGCTCCAGAAGTTAAAGCTTCTGGGCTCTATTTATTTATAACCTGAGTTGTACAGTGACCTGTAGTGGTCTCGATGCAAGGCTACAGGATGTCAATATGTTTCTACTACAGGAAGGACAGAGACCTAATTATTAGATTTTTACTTTCGTGTTTTGATAAAAATATGTAAATTGAAAGTATAGATCACTCAGTTCCAGAAGTTAGAGCATCTTCTGGGATCCATTTTGTTATAAGACATGAATTGTTTACAAATGTTGTCAATATTAAAAAACAATACTTCTGAGACTAAATATTAGTCTAGGGGGGAAATAGGAGAGGGCAAGTAGAGGCAAAAGGTTTTGTACATGTGGGTAACTACTAATCTACTTTATTACTCTTCCATTGAAAATATCGCTGTTTAAAAAATCTACCATGTGATTTTTTTTTATTTTTAATAAAATTTTATTCATCCACCCCTGTTAAACCAAAATCGACCTCCATTCCAAGGAAATGAAAGGCCACTTGCATAACACAGTTTGACATTGAGTGGGATTTTTTATGAAAAAAGATCATTCATTCCACACTCACAATCTACCATGTTTTTATATATGTGTCATAACACCGCGCACTGACCGAATTATGTGACGTAATACAGACGTCATAATTGTTAAGAATGATGTCACAATGTCAGAGGGCCAGTCGCGAATATTGGCGAATTTCTTATGTTTCTGACGATGTACTTAAGCCAGTAATAAATAAAATACTAAACTCTGTCCTGTTTAATAACATTTTTATAAAACTCATGAATGGCATAGGTATTTCAATCAATCAATCCTTTATTTATTTAATTCGCTTTCATTTGCTAAATACCAAAACATTCACTCGTTGCATAAAAATGTTTTTAAACGGGACGTCGTTTAGCATTCTCTATTTATACATCATTATGTCAGAGGTCGGGTAATCAATGATTATAGTTGAAGTAGGGTGAGAGAAAGATTGTTGCCAGAGTTCTAAAAAAGGATAATGAAAGAGCAGAGTCGAGAGGCTAAATCTAGCTCCAGACACTAGCTCTCTGATGTCACTATTATACTTGCTGGTCAGCATTTCCTTATCAACTGTAGGTTTCAATTGCAACTCTGATCAACGAGAAAAGAAGAGAATTAAACAAAATATTTTTGTGTTTGTTTCATTTGCATCATTGGAACAGATTGTCAACCTTTATTTTTGTCATAACATAATGCATTTTAAACTTATTCCACCAACTTTTCATATATTCATATTCCTAACGAATAAGATTTATTCTAAAATCAAATAACTTGTATTGAAACTAAACATATGATTACGTAAGTTAATCATGAGGGATTTTACATCTTGTTGATAAGGCGAAGTGAGGTGATTTGGGTTTTATTGCTGCTTTCCGGAGTATTTGACTTATATCAAGGCTGCTAGTATAATTGTAGAGAGAAAGCCCGCAACACTATTGTGGCTATGTATTGTGGTGAAACCTGCTAGCATTGGCTGGAACTATAGCAAACCATGGGTGGTACTGCACTGAATTTTGTAGCATAATTTGCACCCAATCCTTACTGCGTGTTCTCTTTTGCAGACCTCCCGATCCGAAGCCGAACATCTGGGTGATTACGAATTGGCTCTCAGTCACAGTTACATAAGGAGTCAAGGCAATTGCTACACTTGTGGCAAGGTGAAAGAAAACCATAAAACCAGCTTCTTCAAATGGTAAAGCCAAATACTGTTTCCAACTCCACATTGAAAGGCGAGTCCGAGGGAATTCCTTTATCAAAAAGTAGGTCCTTTGGTAAGGACAATGTTTTTTTTTCCTGTACATTGTAACACATATCCCTCGTTGTATAAACTTAAAGGGATAGTCCTATCAGGGTATTTATTGTGGAAACAAAATTTAAGGGGACATTTCAGTTTATGCATATAATATGCCATTAGTACATGATCATAACACAACAGGTTACTGGGAGTAATAATTTTGTTGATATACAAGTATATTTGACACCTTGATAAAGAAGAACGAACAAGTGAATTCTATTTCCACAAATAGGACTGACCTTTTAAGGTCCCTTGTTTGAATACTTAGGGTAATGTTTTCTTAGTAGATGAAGAATACATAATTTGGCATTAGCACTCTATAGACGTGTTGGGGAAATAGTTTAGATGTAACAGACTGTTCATGCTTAGTCATAGGTACTACTTAAAGTAGAACATGGATCTAGCAAACTCGAATATAACGAACAATCGGATAAAGCGAATTATTGAATATTGTCAATTTCAAGTCCCCTCCTTATTTAATACCATTAAAATTATATGCGTATAGTGATAACTGGATATAGCGAACTAAATTCTTTAGTCCCTTGGAGTTCTTGATATCCATGTTCTACTGTACAAGATTACTCCATTTCAAACAACTTCTCTCAAACAATCAACATGATTTTCAATCAAAACTATTAAATTCAATGAGAATATACATCCCTATCTATACTTTATGTTAATAATCTACAGTTAAAGACACTAACAAAGCCTCTTATATTATTGAAATAAAAAATCAACACAAAATATACGGAGCATTTAACCTACACAAAACAATTTTCCCTTTAAAATATTCACATACTGTTTTTGCTTGATAAATGACACTTTGTTATGACTACAAATAATTTATGATCTGTTTTACCCTCTAAACAAAATTGATTTGTCATACAGCAGTTACTTATTATAAAAAAATATTAACACGAATTTGCAGAAATATGCAAGTGTGCCTTTAAGATAACACATGTTCAGCTATAAACAATCCTACAATATCGGAAGGTTCAGTACCTGTATCTACTCAAACAGCTGACTTAGAACACCTGAAACATAGTGCGAGCACAAGACACTTCACAGACCAGCTCTAAACCATAACGAGCAACAGGTATGAGAACCATCTCATTTATAATGAAGAAAATAAGTAAAGGACCACCCTGATTTCAGTATTCAGATGTTCCATAGTTCATACTGTAATGCATTCGCTCAGAGGCTGATCAAGTCATGAAATGTTGATCAAGATTCTGTTCTTATTTGCCGAGTTTGGGGGTAAAATGGGAGATGCCTGATTGGAGGCAATCAAAGTTAGTTGTGCAATCAGCGACGCTGTTCTAAGTTAAAAAGAAAGGTATTGTGATATGAACCACCCTTTCCATGTGAGAAGTGTTGTCATTTGCTAAAATAATCAAAGAATTGAGAATTTGGTCTAATCATTAATAAGAACAGAGGCTGGATCAACATTTCATAACTTGATCTTCCTCTGCATTCATGATTCTCAAGCTTTGATTGCCTCCTATCAGGCATCTCTCATTCTATCAGACAAACTCGGCTCATTAGAACATTTCATGATTTGATCTGCCCCTGTGAGGAGAGAATTCGGCCCAACGATCTCTGCGTTCATGATTTTCAAACTTTGATTGCCTCCAATCAGGCATCTCCTATTCTTTCCCACAAACTCGGCTCATTAGAACATAAGCTTGATCAACATTTCATGACTTGATCTGCCTCTGAGGGGAGAGAATGGCTGAATGTGTGACCATCTATAAACTATAAGGAGAAATACCACCTCCAAAATACAGTAGAATACGGATATAACAAACTCCAAGGGACCAACGAATTTAGTTCGCTATATCCGGCGTTCGCTATACGCATATATATTTAATGATATTATATAGGGACGGGACTTGAAAAGTTGTTCACTATATATCCAATTGTTCGCTATATCCGAGTTGGCTTTATCAGTGTTCTACTGTATGTCATTTACTGGTATACTGAACCAAATAAGTTAAGGACCATATAGATTTTTCAATATCAAGATATTCCATGGGTTCTGTAGTAGTCCATGTTAGGCTTAAAAAATGAATGATGGGGGGGGGGGGGGGGGGGGGTTGTTAATTCTGTGTTGTGTATATGTAAGCTAGTACTATTTCTTTTAAACAAACTTTTACAGTATCAGACGGAATTGCATTGGAATTTGCAAGCTGGTCTGATTATGTAATTATAATGCCATCTGAATGTCTGATGTTTCAAACTGCATTTTTATTGACTTTTTGGATGACTGAGATTTTCTGAATTAACATATTAAATCATGGCATTACTGTTGGTTTCAAAGCAAACTCCTATTTGATGAAAATTACAGTGGCTCTTTAAAGGGGTGGTACCACGTTTATTGATAATTTTATATTCTACAATTTTTCACTGATAATTGAACTTTAATGCTTAATGTATTTTTGTGAAAGTGTCAAAAATCTCATTACACAAGCCAATCATCCATATATATATAGTCAGAGGACAAAGTATGAAGATTCATATAAAATCCATTGGTGGCCATTTTCTGTGAACACCTTTAATTCCTTTCGTGTAAGAAAAAGGAATCACATGGCTAAACTTTACATTATATATTTGAATTATTACTGTTTCATTAAGTTTAAATACATTGTCTTTTAATTGGAACCATTAATTTTCATTTTCCTGACATCACCTTATATTCCCCATAAAAACGTGCTATTGCCCCTTTAAGACATTGTCAAACCTTTAAAACTTTAATACAAAAGGATCCTTATTAATCCAGTACCTAACATTTTTATTATGACAGTCACTGTATACAGGTGTTGCATCCACGAATAGAAATTAAACCTGAATCAACATTACAAAAATTTGTAAAGCATATAACTAGAAACTGTAAGAATAGATTAAAACCCAATATTTGGATACTGGTTAACTCATGTTATCAGGTAGCTGATTCTGATTTAACAATAAAAGATACAGATGAGCCTAAATTAAAGATATCGGGTGATTATACAACAGCGAGAATTAAACCTTACTGATAATGTAACTGTTGATTGATAACCGTGCTTATCTCTACAAAACACAGATAAACATTTTATATCAAATTTTCTTGAAAATAGATGAGTCAAGTTAAGATGACATGCTCTCCATCTTCATTATGTAACTTGTTTTCAAAAAAAGACAAAAATGCAAATAATGTTAAATGAAACGAAAAGTTGTCTGAATGTTTCAGACAGAGCAAGAAGATTTGAATCAAATCAGTGATGATGTAAGATATTTGTATGTAAAATTTCTGCTTCTTAATGAATTTTTTTTCCACAAATCAGAGGAGTTTCCCATTAATACTACTTTCATGTCATTTAAATATCAAAAACTATAAAAAATAGAGCCATTGGCTCTGTAGCTCATCAGGCTTCATCATCAATTATGCTGTAGAGTGTGGCCAATGTGATTCCCCCTTTGTAGAGGCTACAGGGGCACCAATCATAAAATTAAGGATATAGGCGACAAGTTTCAGTTTTCTAGGCCTTATACTTCAGGAGAAGAAGATGAAATAGATTTGAAGGACGTTCCTGTTGCCTTTATTAGGGGCAACAGGGTCACCAAAGCTACAATTTATAATCCTCACTAGCCAAGGAGTCTGTCCACAAAGTTTCAGCTTTCTAGACCTTATGGTTCTGGAGAAGAAGTCAAAATTCCACAAAGTTTACGGATGGACGGACGGACGCCGGACACCATGCCATGCCATAAGCCCATCGGGCCTTACAGGTCAAATGAGCTAAAAATGTGATGTGCAGTAATTTTCAATTCGGCATGTTCTATTTATCAATGAAATTGCAATTATCTTTCATTCTCTTACGAAACCGACCAATCAACGTTAAGAATCACTAAAATGCACATGTGCAGATATCAAAAAAACATCCACACGTGTATCTTCGCCCGTATGGGTAATATAATATTTTACTATTCCTTGGAGCACAGTTGATCATATACTCATTTATACTCAAAGTTGTACAATCATCCATGAGATACCTTATAGCAAGCTAATAAAAATGTGAATTTGAAATTTCAAAGATGTAATCAAACATTAAGATACCGATTAAGTTGCTGACTTGATTAGTGTAGAACTGTCCTGAAGGGACAATTTACATGAATCATAATCCTTAATGAAGGAAATCTGCCTTATGCCACTGTATGCAGATAGGTTAGCTAATACTGACATAATTGCATTTTCATCGAACAAATACAATTTAGTTCATGGATTGAATGTTTATCGATAAATATGACTCATATATATACATACAACAAATCATCACTTTCCATGGTGCCTATAACGCTTTCAATACCATACATCAGCAAAATTGGTACATTTCCTCTTGAAAAAGGAAAATAATACCCAATTTCAATAGAGTACTTGTACATCAATACAGATATTTCTTAAACTTACATTAATTTTCCTTAGAAAATGACATAAAGGTGTTTATACTAAAATGGCCACATGCATTTTTTGCTTTATATATGACCCTTTTTATAAACCATCAGGTTATGGGTTAATTAAATAACATATCAATGACTGTGAACAAAATTTAAAAAGCATCCACAGTCAATTATTCATAAAAAAATATCAAAACCTAAGTTTTGACTCGATCTAGAGGTGATGTACCATATCTAAACATAACTTTGGAATACAGCTAATCTTGTTAGCAAACATTCTACCGCCACTTGCTGTATCATACTCACTGAACTCTTGTAGGATCAAAACAATGATGCCAGTGTACCTCACTGCAGAGTATCCATAACCGACTGAAGATCTCACAACCAGAAAGTATCAGTTAGCTGAGACAATACTAGACCACAATAAGAAATCCAATTAATGATGGTAAAGAGAGGCAGCTGATTTACAGAGAGTATCCCGGATTACGCTGTGGCTGATCTGCATTCACTGCTAAACCTTCTCTCGCTGGTAATAAAGTATCTGTGAATGCGAGGGAGTAGCCAGGAGATGATCTGATATAGGTTAACTCTTTCCCTGCTAAACTATTTATTCTTTCTCTCTCTTTAGGAAAAGCTATTCTAGGATTATGTTGTGGCTGAAAACTGCTAAACCTTCTCCAGCTGGTAATAAAGTATCTGTGAATGCGAGGGAGTAGCTATAGGAGATGATCTGATATAGGTTAACTCTTTACCTGCTAAACTATTAATTCTCCATCTTTTAAAAACTATTCTAGGATTACGCTGCGGCTGATCTGCATTCACTGCTAAACCTTCTCTTGCTGGTAATAAAGTATCTGTGAATGCGAGGGAGTAGCTATAGGAGATGATCTGATATAGGTTAACTCTTTACCTGCTAAACTATTACTTCTTTCTCACCCTCTTTGAGACCTATTCTAGGATTACGCTGTGGCTGATCTGCATTCACTGCTAAACCTTCTCCTGCTAGTAATAGAGTATCTAGTTGTGAATGCGAGGGAGTAGCTATAGGAGATGATCTGATATAGGTTAACTCTTTACCTGCTAAACTATTAATTCTCACTCTCCCTCTTTGAAAAGCTATTCTAGGATTATGCTGTGGCTGATCTGTATTCAATGGAAAAGAGTAAAATGTGTAGTGCAAGGGAGTATCTATAGATGATGATCTGATATAGGTTAACTCTTTACCTGCTAAACTATTAACTCTTTACCTGCTAAACTATTAACTCTTTCTGAAAAGCTATCCCAGGATTACATCTGTGGTTTATCTTCATTCACTGCTAAACCTTCTCTCGCTGGTAATAAAGTATCAGTGAATGCCAGGGAGTAGCTACAGGAGATGATCTGATATAGGTTAACTCTTTACCTACTAAACTATTAACTCTTTATGAAAAGCTATTCTAGGATTATGCTGCGGCTGATCTGCATTCACTGCTTAACCTTCTCTCGCTGGTAATAAAGTATCTGTGAATGCGAGGGAGTAGCTATAGGAGATGATCTGATATAGGTTAACTCTTTCCCTGCTAAACTATTTATTGTTTCTCTCTCTTTATGAAAAGCTATTCTAGGATTATGCTGTGGCTGAAAACTGCTAAACCTTCTCTCGCTGGTAATAAAGTATCTGTGAATGCGAGGGAGTAGCTATAGGAGATGATCTGATATAGGTTAACTCTTTCCCTGCTAAACTATTAATTCTCACTCTCCCTTTTTGAAAAGCTATTCTAGGAATATGCTGTGGCTGATCTGTATTCAATGGAAAAGGGTAAAATGTGTAGTGCAAGGGAGTATCTATTGGAGATGACCTGATATAGGTTAACTCTTTACCTGCTAAACTATTAACTCTTTATGAAAAGCTATCCTAGGATAAAGCTGTGGCTGATCTGCATTCACTGCTAAACCTTCTCCGGCTGATAATAAAGTATCAGTGAATGCCAGGGAGTAGCTATAGGAGATGATCTGATATAGGTTAACTCTTTACCTGCTAAAATATTAATTCTCCATCTTTTAAAATTTATTCTAGGATTACGCTGTGGCTGATCTGCATTCACTGCTAAACCTTCTCCGGCTGGTAATAAAGTATCTGTGAATGCGAGGGAGTAGCTATAGGAGATGATCTGATATAGGTTAACTCTTTCCCTGCTAAACTATTTATTCTTTCTCTCTCTTTATGAAAGGCTATCCTAGGATAAAGCTGTGGCTGATCTGCATTCACTGCTAAACCTTCTCCAGCTGGTAATAAAGTATCTGTGAATGCGAGGGAGTAGCTATAGGAGATGATCTGATATAGGTTAACTCTTTACCTGATAAACTATTAATTCTCACTCTCCTTTTTTGAAAAGCTATCCAAGGATGACGCTGTGGCTGATCTGCATTCACTGCTAAACCTTCTCCAGCTGGTAATAAAGTATCTGTGAATGCGAGGGAGTAGCTACAGGAGATGATCTGATATAGGTTAACTCTTTACATGCTAAACTATTAATTCTCACTCCCCCTTTATAAAGCTATTCTAGGATTATGCTGTGGGTGAAAATTGCTAAACCTTCTACCGATTGTAATAAAGTATCTGTGAATGCAAGGGAGTAGCTATAGGAGATGATCTGATACAAAGAAGGGTTACCGTATATGACCGGGTATAAGCCAAGAATTTGACACCAGAAATTAGGGGGTCAGAGAGGGGGGTCGGTCTATACCTGAGTTATATGATGCAGATGAAAAAAAACAAGAGACCAAGCACGAGTATTGTCAGCCCAGCGAGTTAGCGAGTCGATGTTTACACAGGAAGCAACATGCAAAATCATCGAGGTCATTTCTATATTGAACTTGTAAAATAAAAATCCTTTTGTTGTGTTGTTGTTTTTAATGAAAATATACAAAGAGAAGTTGAAAAATATATAAAGATATATTAATATGAAATATTCAAGCAACCTTCACGTACTGTTAGATTTCGGCAGATCGATGTGGCTTCACTTGCATCCACGATCGGCAATTGAAACCCGGTTTTTCAAATATTATCAAAAGTTATCACTTCAAAAGGCTTGTTGTCCATTTTAAAGTATTATTAATTAAGACATATTTCCAAACTTATCAATCATATCTTATCGAAATTCAATCAAATCTTTGTCAAAGATACACTCGTGAAAGCACGATGTTTTACATTACTTTGAATTTCAATCGTAATTTCGTGACGACAAATAACATTCCTTATATTATTTTTTGCTCATGTTTATATTTCTGATCGTTATTCTTGGACTTTTATATACACAAATATTTTAATTAACTGCATGTTAATTTTGAAAAAATAAAATATAGAAAACGTGTAAGAATTAAAATCTGATATATTTACACATTTAATATTGTATCGACAAAATGTTGTCATGAAATTATTACGACCACGTTTTATGTTTCGTAGATCTTTTTTAAACCGACTTGCTGATTGGTTGACCTACATAATTAAGCCAATGAATAGGCTTGTAACAAATATCTCATTTCCAGCAAACACTTCATGCACCAAAGGTTGTTGACTGTCGTTCGTTAACAATTTGTCGAGAATAATATGTAATATGATTTAAACAAACAACATACACCGTAAGTGAACACTTATAATTTCTTTTATAGTTTTTTTAAATAATATACGTCTTAAAATTAACTTGTCATTTGATGATTCATGAGCTTTTAGTTTCAATGCAACGGGCATCATATATCGACTTACTGTCAGCAAAATAGAGCTGCGAAGAGGGGGGTCGGTCTATACATGAGATACTAGGTTTTGACTGGAATTTGGGGGGTTGAGAAAGGGGGTCGGCTTATAGGCGGGGTCGGCTTATAGGCGGGGTCGGCTTATACCCGGTCATATACGGTAACTCTTTACCTGCTAAACTATGACTAACTCTGTGATTCTTTTGGTTTATCAACTTTCACGGAACTCTGCAATATCTGATGCTGATAAAGGGTAGATGTGCAGTATGAGGGTGGAGTAGCTATAGATGATGATCTGATACCAGGGTTAACTCTTTACCAGTTATTAACTATTAACTCTTTCTGTAAAGCTATCCCAGGATTTTATCTGTAGTTTATCATCATTCACATAACTCTGCTAAATCTGGTGCTGTCACCCGTTTAACTTGCTTAATAGTTGCTTTAATGTTGCTGTTTTGTTAATTGTTGAAGTGATGCCTAATTTGTGATGATATGTTGTGTATTTATGTGTACATTTCGCTGCTTTTGGTAGCGTTTCTTTGGTTGGCCTATGAAGAGTATCCATGGAGTGGGTTGGAATGAGTAGCTATAGGAGATGATCTAGTCTGTCATCCAGACCCTTCAGCAAAAATATTTAATTGATGACAACCTAGTCTAGAAAAGTACAGCAAGTCTAGATCACTCAGCTTTAGGGCATCTTCTGGGCTCCATTTTGTTATAATACATGAATTGTTTAAAAATATTGTCAATATTGAAAAAAAATACTTCCGAGACTAAATGTTAGCCTAGAGAAGATCTGATATAGGGTTTACTGTCTTCCTGCTGATAATAATTCTCTCTGAAAAGTCATTCAAGAATTTCAGTAAATTTACTTCTTAACCCTCATGTTGCTGAATACTTTGGATGCTCTTCATGGCACCGTGGCTGATTTTCTTCTCCAGCTGGAGTATATCTGTCGAGTGGGAGGGAGAATCTACAGGAGCTGACATAAAGTTTAACTCTGTACCTACAAGAAGACAAGGAGTTTTATGGATTATCAACTTCTTTATTGTAGAACGTCAACTTATACGTCGTCTTCATGGAGACGGGGCGATCCACACCATCAACATTCTACAATAAAGAAGTTGATAATTCATAAAACTCCTTGTCTCCTTGATATTCCAACTTCTAAAATGCCTCTCAAACAAAATTCTGTACCTACAAATCATACTTTCTGACTCTCTTTTTATTATTGGGAGGGTGAAAGTTGCTACATATATATTCAGTCATATATATAAGTAATGACCATAGAGGTCCTGTATGTAAAAACAACTTGTTTACTGTCAACATCTGGCTTCAGTCAATTATCAAGTGGCAGATTAACCCACGTATCTGATATCATAGCGTGAAATGTCCCACTATGTATTTAAACAGGGACAATCCTATCAATTCCATAATAAGTCGATTGTCCCATATTTGATTAGTCAAATTTGAACAATGCTCTGTCATTGAGAGCTATTGAAATAGATCTGACATGCTTAAAAAAATCCAAAAAAATTTTTTTCACTTTTATTCAAATGAAGTATGACTTATTAATGGTAATTTGAGCAATATATAACACTAATATTTCTGCTTCTGTCAAATAAAAGTAATTTGGCAAACAATTTCTTATTTTTGGAGATTAAAACATTCTTAACTGTATGATAACCAGAGAGTTTCTTCTCACAGACTATATATAGTTGATTAGTCTAGACCTTTTTTATTTCCCAGGAAATCATTACTTTAGTAATTGCTTGTATTTCATTCATACTTTAAATTGTTGACACACATAGATGAATAATCATATTTAGTTTATGCTGCAGTAAACACTTTCTAGGTATGTTTCTTTTTTTTCTATTATTAGTCCTGTATTCATGGTACATAGGATACACCCGAACCGAATGTCAGAATATAACAATGTACATACTGAGTACCTAAGTACAGGGAATTAAGAGATGTATAAAAATTGGTAAAAAAAGAAAAACACTTGCATAACTATTTTGGGTAAATCAAGCTTTTTCACTTTTCAAGCTTTTTCACTTTTCAAACTCTTATATACCGTATTCATCCTTATTTAATAAGCGCCCCCTATTACAAATTTCCATATAACAGAGCGCCCCCCCTCCCCTTCATACGTAAAATGGCCTACCTCTACTGCTTTTCCAATAGAGTCTGAAGTCACTGTATTAGTTTATCCGGGCCTGTGAATGTGTAGTTGCACTTAATTTCCACGATGGACCTACTTTCATTCTCGTTCAGAATCCCGACAAGTGCTAGTTTCGCTTGTCTATAACGTATTCCTAATAAGCACCCCCCCCCCCCCCCCCCCCCCCCCTTTCTGGGGTATCCTAATAAGCGCCCCCTTTGGATTTTTGCAAGCTAAGCGCCCGGGGCGCTTATTAGGACGAATACGGTATTGCCAAATTCATCAAGCTTAAATTTTGTACAATATCGACAATCTTTAATAATGTGAAAGTATCTCAAGTCTCTCTTAAAGTGAATTAAAATTGGTGGTTTCTTTTGTAGCTTACATTTAAGGATGTGATATAGTAAGATAATTAAATCAAAAGAAGATGTTTATAGGTATGTTTCAATACAAAACATGTAGCCTATATATATATAGATGTTTGTAATCAGAAGTGAAATTCTGAATATTTCTATGACAGAAATGTTGTTTGATAGGTAGGATCTGATAAGTTGTCCATCGTCCCATGAAATATTAAGCAACAGGTTGTATTGATTGCACTACATTTTGATAGGAATATAGTTATATTCATTGTGGTCTTCATCAAAGATTGATTGTATGAGTCTATAACTAGTATTCATGTAAATTTGACATGCGAATTGGGCTTCCGTGAATATATGTGCCTGTTTTATGATTTTCATTGAAAAAAGTATTCACCATATAATTGCCAATTTGGGATTGAATATGTGAGATATTTTGAATGTACATATAATAAAATAGGTCATCTACATTCATATCATATGAAAAGAGTATGTGGTGAAAATTAAGGAGTGGCTGTCCTTTGAAAACAGTTTTCACCTTTACAGAAGTTCATAAGACATTGGTTCTTGTCTTGGCTAAGGTAATACGTAATCTTAGCTCATCTAGGGAATATTACAAATAGCTAGGTCCATGGCCCCTAGTCTCAAAGTGAATATATATAATTTTATTCATGGGTTTACTTTGAAAAAACTACATCAACCTTTGGATATTATCTGTTCTAAATTAAGGCAATATATCTTAGCGCTTAAGTGACCAGAGCAAATAGGTCCTTGCATGACTCTTATCTTAAAATGTTTTAGAATAGGATTCCCTCATACAGAACGACTAAGGCAATCTTAGCATTTTTAGGGACTGGTGCAAAAGGGTCAATTGCTCAAAGTCTTAAAATGAATAATTCTATTTAGGGTTTACTTTGACAGATGAACCTTAGTCTAAAATTGTTTTCTGGGCAAAGGTACTCTTCGCACAATAAGAGGCTTGTATAAATATATCCATGGCTCTCATTTAAAAAAGAAAATTTATATTCTTTAAATTTTCAACTATTGATCCTAACCCAAAATATTAGAATTTGGGTTAGAGGTGAGGTGAGATGAATTGGGTTTAAATGCTGCTTTCAAGAATATTTCACTTATATCTCGCAGGAAGAAAGCCTGCAACACCATTATGGTTATGCATTGCGGTGAAACCTTCAAACATTGGCTGGAACTAGCGAACAATGGGTGGTACTGCGCTGAAAATCAATGTAGCATTGCAACCAAACCATACTGAGTGTAGAACAGTTCTCTACTTCAGACAAAGTTACCGAGCCCCCTGGCGGGATTTCAACCACGATCTCTTCATCAAAACCCAAACGGGCTTACCACTATGCTATCCCACCCACTAGAATCGGATTAGACAAACTTGATTTACAAGCATTAAGAAAACAGCTTTATCCAATCTGTATCTCAAACTAGCAAACTAATCCCCTGTAATGATGTTATTACAAATATAAAGAAGAGAAAAGCAGAAAATTCTCCTCCAACCTTAGATGAACTCATAAAACCACTGATGAATGATGGGCTACATGAGAAGGGTAAAGTAAGAACATCCAAGTCTGGTTTTCTTGTGTTGTTTGTCAACCTTGAAATGTCCAACAAAATACACTGCTTTCTCAATATAGCCCTAGATAAACAGGCATATCTTTGAATGGCCACCTGAGTGAAAATAAACAAATGGAATTAGGTTTACATTAAGGGCATACTCTGCTGTTTTTGCAGATTAGATTAGAATTAAGTTTAGTCTATGAAAAATATCTCTTTTTGAAAGGATTTTTCTTGGTTAATAATTGCAACTCAGATGATTTACCTTGCCAAAGAGGTTAAGCCATTGGATCTGTAGCTCCTCAGTTATTTCACTATTTATCATATGTGTATGTAAGATATGATATTTCACAAAAATAACACTTGTCAAAATATGATGGAGGACAAGAAAATTTAATAATTTCAGACCATGCATTTTGAGTCTGATTTGATGAGCCATATTGAAAAGGGCGGTTAAATTCTCATTTGATATCAAGTCTGGATTAGACAGCTGATACAATGGTTAAAAGATATGCTCAAGAAATATTACTGTCCTCAGAGAATCACATCTTAAGTCATGTTTCCATGGAAGTCATTAACAACAAAATTTAAACAATAAACTAAAACATTACGATCTCATCTGAAAGGTCTCATCACAAGGGAATTGCTTCTCAGGTATGAGAGGCCTTCAAAAACACCTATCTGTCCACTTTCATCGGCCATCTTGAAATTTTAGCATTTTGAGAAAACAAATGTGCTGTAAAATGCTAATTCGATCATCAACAAAATTAAGAAATAACTTTCAAAGAGTAGCATATTTGCAAATATCATTCATAATAAAACTTATCAGTTACAACAATGTTTTTTTGTAGTAATGCATTCGATGTTCTTAGCTCCGATGATTGGCTTAAATTCATTTCAGGATGTTTTTCTTTTTACGTGATGCACTTTATTATTTGTCAATTAAACTGTTAAATCTTGAACAACTGAAATGTTGACATTACTAACATATTTGAAATAAATCGCTAAAAAAACATGTAAAAATCATATATATTTGTTAATAGTTTCCACAAAATATTTTCGTTTCCACAAAAATCCCCAAATAACACTGTCCCTTTAATTGACCAATAAAAAGTTTTTGCCAAGGTTAGAGTTGGTCAACAGGATAGACTAAAAAATGAAAATAAAATAAAGATAAGAGAAAATGAAACAACAAGCAGCTGACATGGTCGAGCTATATAACCCGCAAATTGCACAACATATATAGGTTTTCCTTATCATATTGCTGACTAAGTTTTGTCGCACAAAATAACAAATACAATCAAAGATATGAAGGAAACTGTTCTAATCAAAAAACTTAATGATACCAACTTTATGTTCACTGTTGGGCATAATTTGAGTAACATGACAAAATTTGGATCTCCAAGATCAATTCGATCATATGTAAACAAAATTTTAAAATTGTTCTTCATGACACACCTTCAGATGAGTATGTATCTCCATATCAAATTTAATCAATATGTGATGATTAGTTTAGAAGTTGTGAGCCGGACAGGACTTGTAACAGTTTTCCAACAGAGTCCTCATTTTTGGTCAAAAGGCAAAATTTTATTCAAAATATTTTCAAAATTGTTCTTCATGACACACCTTCAATTGATTTTGTATCTCCATATCAAATTTGATCCAAATGTGATGATTAGTTTAGAAGTAGTGAGCAGGGCAGGACTTGTAACAGTTTTCCAACAGAGTCCTCATTTTTGGCCAAAAAGGCAAAATTTTATAAAAATATTATCAAAATTGTTCTTCATGACACACTTCCTATGATTATGTATCTTCATAACAAATTTGGTCAATATGTGATCATTAGTTCAGAAGTTATGAGCCGGACAGGACTTGTAACAGTTTTCCAACAGAGTCCTCATTTTTGGCCAAAAAAGGCAAAATTTTATAAAAATATTTTCAAAATTGTTCTTCCTGACACACCTTCAGATGATTATGTATCTTCATATCAAATTTGGTCAATATGTGATGACTAGTATAGAAGTTGTGAGCCGGACGGGACTTGTAACAGGTTTCTTACAAATTTACCACTTTTTCTCCAAAATCCTAATATTTTATGTAGATTTTCAGAAAATTGTTACACATTATCACATGTTTCTTCATTTCCATGACGAAATTTGAATTGAAATGGTTGATTTGTTACAAAGTTATGTGCCGGACACAAAGTGTAACGGACGGACGGTACTCATTTTAATAACCCCCGCAACTTCGTTGTTGCGGGGGATAAAAAAATGCAAGGGGTATAAAGGTGTGTCTTTAGCTGATGGATGAAAGATGAATCATTTGAATTTTTTTTCCATGACACAATCATGAATAAAGTTATGTAGAGGCTTGCAAATCATTTTAGATATGGTGGAGTGAGGAATTAAGTGGGCATCATGATGGTCAAGCTCTTTTATTTCCAAGGTTAGAAACCTGCTGAAAGCAACAGACATTTTTGACATGCACCTATAAGTAGTGTGTTGTGTCCCTGGCCAAGGAACTTCATCCACATTGCACTTCTACACAGCTGTACAAATGGGTACCAGAATATTGAAATGTATGGATCTACATAGAATTGGCAACAAACGTGCTTTTTCTTCAGGTTAATGATAGAATTTAGGCTCTTGAGAATTGAAATAGGGACATACAAATCAATGGATTACTATTTATGTTGGCTCAGAGAGATGCTGGTTTGACGTGATACTGGTTTGAAAGCTAGGTGCACTGGGCTTAATGTGATGTGATATTTCTACATTTTTTGTTCCTGGAATAAGAGCTTATTGCCAAAACACTACTTAGTGTGCTGATAACAAATGATATACACATCATGTAGGCATCTGGATGAAGCTTTCCAGGACATTTTAGACAGATGATATTTGTCTCTTTCAGTTGAAAACATGGGTCTTAGTTAAAGGGACCATTCGAGCAGGGTATATGTTTGTGGAAACGAGATTCAGGAGGACTTTCCTGTTTACAAAAATATACTGATTTTTACATGATAATTTCACACTTAATTTTAATATGTTTGTGAGGATAGCTTTTCAGTTGTTGGTTTAACAATTTGACAAAGAATAAAGCGTATCGCTCAAAAAATAAAAACATAGTGAAATGAAGCCAATCATCAAAGCTACGATCGTGGAATGCATTAAAATTACTACGACAAAATGCTGTCGTATCTGATAACTCTTATTATGAATTTCTTGTAAATATGATCCTCGATCTTCTATCAAACAAGTATTTTTTCTTTATTTTGTTAATGAAATTAGCATATATACAGCACATTTGTTTTCTCGCAATTCCAACGTTTCAAAATGGCGAATGAAACGTGGTCGAGTGGTGCCTTTAAAGCTTTATTCTAACAGTATACAGACAGTAGCGGGTTTTTAGGGGAAATATAAGGTGATGTCAGGAAAAAGCCAAAAAATGGTTCCAATTGAAAGACAATGTACTTAAACTAAATGAAGCAGTAATAAGTCCAATATTTAATATAACGTTCAGCTATGCTACTCCTTTTTCTTATACAATATGAATTAAAGGTGTTCACACAAAAATGGCCGCCAATAGACTTTATGTGAATCTTTATAATTTGTTCTGTGACTATGTATGATTGCATGGTTTGTGTAATGAAATTTTTGATACTATCAAACTAATACACTTTGCATTAACATAAAATTAATATGACAAAGAGTTTGATGGATTACAACTTCTTTATTGTATTACATACGACGTTTCAAGGCAACTCCGTGCCCCTTCATCAGGTAACAATAAAGAAGTTGTAATCCATCAAACTCTTTGTCATATTAACTACCAACTTCTATATGCCTCTCAAGAATTTGATAAAATTAATAATCAATAAAAAAGTTGAAATATAAAATTTAAAAAAAACTTGCTACTGCATGCCCCTGCCTTTAAGAGATTTTGATAAAAAGAACTTGTTTGATTTTTTCATAGCAGTGATATATGATAAAGGCATTTTAAAATATTTATTAATGTGTTTGCAATTCCTGATCCTTGTAAACAATTAGGTGTCTTTCATATTTTTGGAATGTCACATAAATAAATGACACTCTTTAAACTATCATTTAAGAAAATCTGAACTGATATTAATTTAAGAAATCAAGCAAGGAGAAATAATGCCAGAGTTGTTGACAAAGATTAAAGTGAAGACATTAACAAAATCAAATAAGCTGCCATGCGATTTCTCATTTTAATAGTTCGATCTCATCAATCAATCATGGTATTTAAGATTTGATTACACCTTAACGAATGTTAGTTGAGTACAAATAAACACATCAGATTAAATAAATAGTTGATTGAAATGCAATACAGTTCTTTTAACCAAGATTCAGATATCAATTTTTTTTACAAATTCAATCTTGTAAATCACATACAAACTCATCAGTTTAACCACATGTTAACCAAGTAAAAATAAATAATCTGATTGAATAGCAGTTGATGAAGTGCATTACACCTCGTTATACCAAGATTTAATTCCAATTTATTATCAATGAACATTTCATCATAATAAAGTGGTGAAGTGGTTAGCATATGCTGGCCAATCACGCAAAAGGTCCCGGTTGGAAAAGAGGCAAAAACATTTGTGACCTTGACCTTGTTCTGTGTTGTGTTCGGGCAAGGCCCTTCATCCACATTGCACTCAGTCTACCCAGCTGTCCAAATGGGTACCTCCATGGACACAAGAAATAATGGACCAATATTGTCAGGCGAAGCACAGAATAGCAGCATCCAAAGTACTATTCCCAAAGAGTAATGATAGAATATGTGTGCTTTTAGCATGCCCTGCATCAAAAAACGCATTACTAATGGACTATTATTATCATTATGAATGGCAGTTATTGTAATAATTTTGTGAACACATAGAACATTTTCAATAAAACCCTGCACCCAATCAACTAATGCTGCCATGACAATGGGTGTTTGGTTCTAGTCATTGATCATCAGATTAAATGACATTTGTTATCTGCGAAACTTCTTAACCCTCTGTATGCCAGTGTTACTTCCTGGCTATTCCACTCATCCTGTTTGCCGTTTCACAAAGACCTCCTAAATTTAGGAGGTCGTTACATATACGACCTTGTTTACGACCCTCTTACTTCCTGGCTATTCCACTCATCCTGGTCATTCATTTTGTTGACCCCTTTACCTGGAATGTTACCAGATTTCTTTAGACAATGACCGAGAATGATTATTATGGACTAAATAATGAGTTATGGATACTGTCTAGCAAGATTAAAGTGTATGTTTCAATTCACTATATATTAAATGCCTATTATTTCTATGACAGACTTGATATTAGATTAGTATGATATTGGAGAAGTTTTCCATTGTCCCGTGAAATAATAGCAATACGATTTTGCGATTGTATTCATTTTGCAAAGGATATATTATTAGTGGTGGTTTTCATAATTGGTTTTGTTTAGATTGTCTACGTCCAGCTAGTGAACTAGTTATTGTCTCGGCTATCGAAGGAAATCTTAAATTAGCACTTAAAAGGATAAGGGGCTGGTGTAAAAATAGCCATGGCTCGTATTTTCAAAAGATTTATATATTCTTTAGATTTTAAACCTTGATCCCAACCCAAAATATTGGAATTTGATATAGAGGTGAGTACTGCCTAGTAAGATACAAGGGCGGATCCAGGATTTTTGAAAGGGGGGGGTCCCAAAATAATTTTTCTCAACTCGTCCACGACCCCTTATACATGGATTTGAAAGGGGGCGGGTGTTGAAAGGGGGGGGTCAGGACCCCCTGGACCCCCCCCCCCCCCTGGATCCGCTAGCAAGATAAAAGTGTGATCCCTAGCACATTGGTCTAAGAACAACCTGTATAGTCAAGAAAGTTCATTTTGCCAATCCCTAGCTACAAAAAAGGATTCAGTATCAGAAGCTAGGGGCAAATACGTCACATGAAAATGTTTTTGTCTACCCAATGGCTATTTTCTTTTATATGATAGAATATTTGTTTTTCTGCTTAAAATGCCAGATTTTGACAGCACTTGATATTAAAAAAACGATAAAGCAACTTTATGTCTGTTGTCAACCTGTGGATAGAAAAAACACTGTATGTTTTGCTCCAAATGGAGGAAATTTTTTCAAGATTTGATTCTTTCAAACACAATCATGACTGGCCAATTGGCAACAGGAAACAGTAGCAATTATTGCCAACGTAGAGGTCTCGGCAACCGGTCCTTGCAGTGATTTTATGAATCACACAAACACATGATAAAAACAACAGTCAAAATGTCAAAAGCACTGTGCATTGAATCATTCAAAAGTTATTTACAAAAACCATACTGTACTTCTGAGTGACAAACAGCTTAATTTTTTGCGACAACAGTGTGTTTTTATATCTTTTATGTACCTCATATCGAAATATTTGATAATAATGAAATGGAATAATTATTCATCATCATTTTGCACTATCAATTGTATTTTTGGAACAACATATTCATGTCTAAATATCTCTGGTAATAACTTAACCTGTCAGATCCAGATGTGAATGTAAGGGCACTAACAATTAAAGGGGCAGTAGCACGTTTTTAGGGGGAATATAAGGTGATGTCAGGAAAATGAAAATAAATGTTTCCAATCTAAAGACAATGTATCTAAACTAAATGAAACAATAATGAATCCAAAAAATAATATCAAGTTAAGTGATGCGATTCATTTTCTTACATAAAATGAATTAAAGGTGTTATTTCACACAAAAATGGCTGCCAATGGATTTTATGGGAATCTTAATAATTTGTTCTCTGACTATGGATAACTGGTTTGTGTTATGAAATTTTTGACACTATCAAAGTAATAATTTAGCATTAACATACAATTATCAGTGAAAAATTGAAAATATAAAATTGTCAAAAAACGTGCTACTGCCCCTTTAAGCCCTGATTAAGTGTAATCCAGGTGACAGCAATTTCACCGGAGAAGACTTTTAGCAGTTTTCTAAACAGAGTCACCACTTTTTACCCCCCAAAAATATTTTCTACAAGAATATCTGTTCAATCGTTAATCACGGCACACCTTTATGTCATTATGTATCTCAACACCAATTTTAATCAACCTATCACACATAGTTTAGATGTTTTGAGCCTCACAGGACTCGATCAATATCAATATTGATTAAAGTGAGATGTATAATTTAAAAGTTATTGGTTGAACAGGACTTTTAAAAGTTTTCATAACAATTCATCCTTTCTTCTCCCAAATCTTAAAATTCTGGAGAGATCATCTCAAAATTGCTTCTGATAAGACATTATTACATTTTTTCACAATATATTTGAATTTAAATCGATGACCAGTTAGAAAGTTACAAGATTGACACAATGTGTATATATAACAGATGAACAGTGCCCTCTTTAATACCATGCACTTGCAACTGTGTTGTGGTTTGCGATAATAATCTTTATATCTTATCAATATTTTTCATTATCTTATATATGGAAACAGCATTACCGGTAACTTCATCTGAATATTTCAAGGTTTTTATAAAATATAAGTGCACGTACCCATGTGCAGTTAGCTTTTGTGCCAAGTGCTTTATCAAACTAGGGCTGATAAATTGAAAACCTCAGTAAAACCATACACTTCAAAGATGCAACTAACCTTTGAAGTATTTGTAGGAGAGGGTTTCACTAAGTTGGATAACTTGTACCCAATCCTTTCACTTGAATAAATATGTTTAAATCATGTTTAAATCAAGTATTTGTAGACAGTTTATTATGATTTTACAGCCACTTCAATGAATCTACTGAGTCAAGGTGAAATTATTTGCAATCAAATTCGAGAATACTTTATTTCTGAAACTCAATAACAAAACAGTATATGCTTGAGAAACAATGATTGAAAATAAAATAAATAAATAACATTGATAAACTTAAATTGAGCATAATTGTCTTTTAGAAACGGTTTATATTTTTACTTTTAGTTTATGTTCACTATATGGATTTTATGTGGTACAATCTGACAAGCCATGACAGAGTTACCCCCCTTAGAGCACAGTGATAAAACCTAAGATGTTTGTTATTCTTTCTCAATAAATCAAAGAAAATAAAAGGTAAACATGTATTTCAAATTTTAAAAAATAGAGCCATTGGCTCTGTAGCTCATCAGGCTGTATATTTGATTTTGCTTTAGGGTGTGGCCAATGTGTTTCCCCCCTTAGTAGGAGCTACAGGGTCACAAAATCTACAATTATTAATCTTCACTAGTCAAGGAGTCTGTACACTATGTTTAAGCTTTCTAGGCCTTATTGTTCTGGAGAAGAAGATGAAAATAGGTTTTTAGGGTGTGGCCCCTGTGGCCCTTATTAGGGGTCACAGGGCCACCAAAGCTAGAATTTATAATCCTCACTAGTCAAGGAGTCTGTACACTTAGTCTAAGGTTTCTAGGCCTAATGCTTCTAGAGAAGAAGATGAAAATAGGTTTTAGGGCGTGGCCCCTGTGGCCCTTATTAGGGGTCACAGGGCCACCAAAGCTACAATTCATAATCCTCACTAGTCCAGGAGTCTGTACACAAAGTTTCAGCTCTCTAGGCCTTATGGTTCTGGAGAAGAAGATGAAAATAGCTTTTAAGGGCGTGGCCCCTGTGGCCCTTATTAGGGGCCACAGGGCCACCGAAGCTACAATTTATAATCCTCACTAGTCAAGGAGTCTGTACACAAAGTTGCAGCTTTCTAGGACTTATTGTTCTGGAGAAGAAGATGAAAATAGCTTTTTAGGGCGTGGCCCCTGTGGCCCTTATTAGGGGCCACAAGGCCACCAAAGCTACAATTTTTAATCCTCACTAGTCAAGGAGTCTGTACACCAAGTTTAAGTTTTCTAGGCCTTATGGTTCTGGAGAAGAAGTCGAAATTCCACAAAGTTTACGGACGGATGGACGGACGGATGGACGGACGGATGGACGGACGGATGGACGGACGGACGAACGGACGCCGGACACCATGCCATGCCATAAGCCCATCGGGCCTTACAGGCCAGATGAGCTAAAAAATCATTAGATAAAGAATCATGCATGCACTGCAGTGATCAATATACCTAAGATGTTTGTTATTCTTTCTCAATAAATCAAAGAAAATAAAAGGTAAACAGATATTTCAAATTTTAAATATCATTAGAAAAAGAATCATGGAAGCCTCAATACACCCTTTTATTATAACAGAAGCAATATGGTTTCCCTTACAAAAAACTACTTTGTGGCAATAGTTTGGCATCATTGTAGCAATGTTTCATCTTAGAGTGAAAAAACTGCCTTCATTTATAGTCCATTCTCTCCCCAGAGAGGCAAATCAAATCATGTTGAATGAGCCTCTGTTCTAATTCGCCAAATATTTGTGGTGTAGAATGGAAAATGCCTGATTTGAGGCAATCAAAGTTAGTTGTGCAATCAGTGACGCTGTTCTAAAATCATCATTTTGGCTATTGAATTGTGGCAAAGACATTGAGATATGAACCACCCTTTTCATGTGAGAAGCATTTTCATTTGCTAAAAAAAATCCAAATTGATTGTGGTGCAAATTTTTTCCGCCAGGGGAAACTGCCGGAACCAACGGATTTAGTCTCATGAGAGGCTCAATCAACATGACTTGATCTGCCTCTCTCCCAGGGGAGAGAATGTTATATATATAGTTATAATCTGACTATTACAAAGCTTAAATGAGCTAAGTCAAATATAATAGCAATGGTTGTGTAACACATAACTCAATCTGAAGCTATAATTGTATTTATAACAATATACATATATAAAAAAAAAAGAGTTTCGCGATGATTTATAATTTTTTAGAATAAATGTATATAGTACTAATTCGATTTAGTAAGCTTACTAATTCAAATCGATTTAGTAAGGTTACTAATTCGAATTAGTAACCTTACTAAATCGAATTAGTAAGCTTACTAAATCGAATTAGTAACCTTACTAAATATCTGCCCGAATTAGTAAGCTTACTAATTCGATTTAGTAAGCTTACTAAATAGCGGTTAAAGTCCTGTTTGGCACCCCATAGTATAAGGGGTTATACATACCCCAATTGTTAGTATTGAAAATGATAACTCATTGATTCCTTGTACTAAATTTGTTAAAATATCCGAATTGCAAGAATTATTCACAAGTTGTGAATCAATATTGTATCTTTATTATATCGGTTAAAAAAGTCAAAATATACTACAAAATGATGCAAAAATCTTATAGTCATTCCCATCATAAACATTAACCTGTTTGAGAAATATAATGATTTAAAAAGTTAGTTTGTAAACAAAGAAGAGCTATTAAATTATTTGTTAATACTTTGTGGAGCACAGTGGTGTAGTGACCATGCTTGCCTCTTACGCCAACAGCCCGTGTTTGAATCCCGGTGGAGACACCAAACAAAACCTGGGCCTTATGCTGTGTTGTGTTCTTGGGCAAGGCACTTCATCCACATTGCACTCAGTTCACCCAGCTGTACAAATTGGTACCTGAAGAAAGGGGAGGTACAGACCTATATGGTCGCCCAGCACCGAACATACTATCCCTCTATCCCTAATAGTGGCGCTTTGAGCATGCTTTGTCATGGATATATGCGCGTTACAAGAAGAGATATTATATTCCTTTTGCAATATTACGTCCTTTCAGTTTTCTTGTTATCAATTATCTTAATTACCATACATTCCAAATCTTTTGCACACAATAAATTTGTTAATCCAAATATTACTTTCTCATTCATCTAACCAACTTCTAAATGCCTCTTCAGGATATGGCGCCTATCATGTTATTCTCATCAAGACAAAAATGTTGATGTTTTATGTCTCCAAGGCTATGAAGATTTCTTATCAATGTTGATACAGAAACTTAAAACCCCACATTCTCCCAAGAATGATCTTTTTACTGATTAGATAGACACAAACCATATCATTTGAGTCTGTAATGTCACAAACAAGTTATTTCAATTCCGTCTTTCAACAAATGATGTAAAAACTATATATATCACATTTCGGCATGGTTTTGATATTCATGAGAAACTTCAAAGGAGAAAATAGGGAGCAAAAAAAGAATCAATGATGAAGATGGCGATGCTTTTAAAAACTTAAATAAACTAATCAAATTTCCAGAAGTTAATCATCATTTAATGACAACAAAACCTTCTGAAAGGAAGGGCTTTGAAGGGTGTTTTTGAATGGAGAAATTTTAGTAAGGAGAATGAAAAACACATACATTGCATTGCTAAAACATCTGGATGTCAACTAAACTGAATCAGCTTAAAGATCCATATTCAATATGAAGTATTTTTACTGTATTTGTTGTATTTTAGAAATATATTGCAACAAACCCTTAGAAAAATGGACCATAACTCATTAAACAGGAGAAGATTTACCAAAGTGACTGAAACTACATCTGCAATCTCCTAGTTGTCGACATGAAGGCGAGTCACGTTGTCAACTCCCAAAAACGATTCCGAAATATTTGCTGGAAAGCCATCTTTGTCGCCCATGACTAGATTTTCTTTTTTTACTTTCTCCAAATCAGCTGCTCGTAGCGTCCAAGTTTATACCCATAGGACGGAATTACGGTAACTGATTGTAGGGTACACATAATGATTACATCACCGAAAGCGGGTTCGTCAAATGCTTTGACAACTTTGCAGAGGGTACTGTACTTGTGACACGGAAATAAGTATTTTTTTGTTGATTATAACATGTATATTTGTTATATAACTTTGATGAAAGATTTTTCTACTGAGTGTTGTATTTATTTTCTCAATAACTAAATTTCACCACCAACCCTATGCAAATGATGACGGGGCATCCTTTAGCCTTCAGCAGCTGGTTGAGATAAACATGTGGATTGGTCATTTAACAGGAATCATAATCAAAATTATAAATACACAGCTAGGCACATATTGTTGATTCTGGATACAACATTGGTTTGTTATTTTGTTTTTCAGAAAATTAAATTTCACTCAAAAAGTTAGATCAAAATTGACTGTGTTGCAAAGAATTAAAGGGACAGTCCTATTGATGTTTAGGAGAAAAAATATAGAGTACTTACTTTTCTATACTTATATATATATAATAATTAGATCATTATTTCACACATATTTTAATACGGTTATAAGTAAGTGAGGGTATCATTATATTTGTTCTAGACTTACAATTAGACAAAGAATAGAATCAATCACTGCTTCCGGTTGAAATTTGTTTCCAAAAAAATACCCTGATAGGACTGTCCCTTTAAAGTTTCAAATGACTGCCCTGAGTTCCTGGGATACAAACTCAGTCAACTCTGGGGTTTCCTCTGCCAACTGTTTCAGAACAACCTGTATAGGACATCACACATTCTGGCTGAAAGCAGTTACTTAGCAAAAGATTCACTTCTGTGACAAATTGTAAAAAAAAAAACGCTGTGAAGTTATGTGCCATACAACCCCCCAAGTAGAGAGGTGATTGATTTGAAATTACCACTCCATATATGTGAGCTCTCGCAAAATCTTGCGCTATTTATAGTGCAGTTGCGGTTTTAAGAAATAAAAAGGGCTTTCAGAGCCAGAAGACAGGAGCAAGCAACATTCACTAATTGTTTTTTCTAAAGAAATATATCAACATTCACTAATTGTTTTTTCTAAAGAAATATATTGTATCTACCGGTATGTCTTTGGTCTCACTGACTGTTCATCTATAAAAATCACAATTGACACAACTCTCTACTAAGATCAATTGCTGTATTTCACTTCTCCTTCTCCTCAATATTTTTCAAGGGTATCCAACAGCACCTGTGAGTAAGAAATTCACTTCCCTATATCAAAACCAATAAAACCAGGCCCTAGTCAAAAGCATTTAATACGTATTGATGAAATGTCCTGGTGCCACATTCAATGATGATCTTGACATGGGAATATCCCTAAATTTCAATAGGTGACCATCCCCCCTACCCCCACCCCTTTCAAAATTTCAGGATCTCTTATTCTTTAAAGAAGAACATTCACCATGATTTATTGCAGTATAAACTTCTTCAAAAATGTATTTAAAGATTTCAAACAGCACCTGTGAAGTCAAAACAGCAGTTCTTCAGATAAATCTAGCCTGAGTCTACAGTATTTACTTCTTATCTAATGATGGAATGTCCTGGTGCCAAAGTCTCAATTTCAATAGGTGACCACCCCCCCTACCCCCATAACCTAACCCCCAACCCCAACCCCACCCCTTTCAAAATTTCAGGATCTCTTTTTCTTTAAAGAAGAACATTTACCATGATTTATTGCAGTATAAACTTCTTAAAAAATTTATTTGAGAATTTCCAACAGCACCTGTGAAGTCAAAACAGCAGTTCTTCAGATAAATCTAGCCTGAGTCTAAAGTATTTACTTCTTATCTAATGATGGAATGTCCTGGTGCCAAAGTCTCTGATGAACCCCACATGGGTCTCTCAGACTTGATGAGCAAACACCAGCAGGAACTCAGTTCATCTCCAAAATCTCCCTCTCTCAATTCCAACTTCACACTTCTCCTGTGGCTATCATACTTCTTCAATGTATCAACTTACACTGGAGGGCCTATATTTTAAAGGGGCGGTAGCATGTTTTGAGGGGGAATATAAGGTGATGTCAGGAAAATAAATGGTTCCAATTGAAAGACAAGGTATTTACACTAAAGCATGCAGTAATGAATCAAATATATAAGTAAAGTTCAGCATGCGATTCCTTTTTCTTACATTAAATAAATTAAAGGTGTTCACACAAAAATGGCCCCCAATGGAATTTATAATGCTGAGGAATATATGGATGACAACTTCTTTGTTCATTGTATGCCATTGTCATCCATATATTCCTCAGCATTATTGTCATTCAAACATCTAAAATGCCTCTCAAAGAAGTTAATGGAATTTATGTGAATCCTTATAATATATGTTCTCTGACTATGGATGATTGGTTTGTGTAATAAGTTTTTTTACTCTATCAAAATAATACATATAGCATTAACCTACAATTATCAGTGATAAATTGAAAATATAAAAATTTAAAAAAAAACATGCTACTGCCCCTTTAATAGTCAGATCATTACCGCTATGATTATTGGTTGGATGAAATTTCTGATCATGGAAACTCATTTTCAAAGCTCTGTTATCGTTGAGATATTCATAAGTTCTCTACATTAACTTTATTGGCTTATACATAAAAAGTAATAGCTTTAAAGCTCTATCTGAAAACTTTATTCTGTATAACGGTTATTTAGATGAAAAAAAAGATCCTCAGAGAATTAGATTTTCAAATGTGAATTATATCCATATAAGTTGATGAAAAATGCATGTTTTATTGAAATAAATATGAAATTTAAGTCAAGATTGATTATACTCTCTTTATGCAATGATGTTAGTTGAAGTCGTACATTATGTGTAGGATAAAACATGATCCATGGGCATTATTGAAAAGTATGCCCAACACTTGCGGGCAATGTCCAAGGGCCGGAGGCAGAGGGACATAATCTAGATATCTGCCTTTAGAAGCGACATTGTATCAGACTGGAGGGAAATTACGAAAAATGGTGTCCCAGCAGAACAATAGAGTGACGTCAATGAGGGTTCATAAGAAAATATCATTTCTCTTTAACTTAATAACAATCCTGATAGACAAAAACTGAGAAAAATGTTTTTGACTCCAACCTTAGAATATTTGTAACAATATATGTTTTCTTATATCAATTCTTACTTATCCTGGTCATCAAATACTGAAAATATAATTCGACCCCAATCTTTCTTATTCCACAATATATTTGTAACAATATTAATCCTCTAGGATTCTTATGAATTCTAGGGAGCTGAATGTTGAAGATAGAATTGGATTTCATGTGTAAATCACTATATGCGATTAATATCTCATATTCTGATTCAATCTAGCTAGTCGAATACTGAAAATAGAATTTGACTTCAACCTATGCAAGACAACTATTGATTCATTATAACAGTTTGTTAAAAAAAAAATTTAAATTCTGAAAATAGAATCTCACCTCCACCTATGCAAATCACAATAATATTTGTAATATCTCATATTCTGATTTCTAATTCAGTTAGTGCACTTCTGAAAATAGAATATGACTTCAGCTTCACTGAAAAGAAGAAGCAATTTGATACCAAAGTATTAAACAGCAACCAACAATACCTTTGTTACACCAGACAGCCAAAGGTATAATAATACACATACATAACGCCTAAGCTGTCATCTTTATGATGTTGATATAAGCTCAATAACTGCAAAATTTCATTCAAATATGTACCATATCTACAATCTTATCTACCTAAGGAAGACAAGAGTAATTCTATGGATGAACAACTCTTTATTGGACAGTTGCGACGTTTCGGTATAGATTCTTATACCGTTTATAAGATTCTATACCGAAACATCGCTACTGTCCAATAAAGAAGTTGTTCATCCATAGAATTACTCGTCTTCCTTATACAATCAAGTTCTAGAATGCCACTCAAACAGCTTATCTACCTATATATTTTTGACTAAAATTCTTATTAATCCAGGTAATCATATAATTAATATATAAATAATTGTTTTAATTTTCTCCCTTATTCTCATCTAATAATCCTGAAGATATAATTTGACATCAGCTTTACTTGGTAGCCATGTATACATCAACGACCAACAAAATCACCCGACAGCTTGATGGTTAACAATTCATATATATATATTGCTGTTGCCTGTTACAGTGCAGATTTACTCTCAACACAAACAACAACAAATCAATGGAATAAATGTCGTCTATATAAATTTTTTCAACATCTGTATCTACCTACCTGTTTACAAACTCTCACATTCACAATGACAAGAAAATGTCAAAGGTCGGCTCTGTATTCCTCAATACTTGTTATAAATGTCCAGTGGTCAATATGAGTGACCAGTGTTTCTGGTCAAATTTGTAGCTGTCAGTGAAATGATGATAACAACCCCTGTCACTTAATCAATGATAGACTGCCATGTCACACATATTCACAATGCGGCATAAATGCGCCAGTGTTCCGAACAAAGTCTATGTGTAGCCAGACTCGCTCATAATGATTCGAGGCAATAAGACTTTTATTTTTGTCTTAAAGGTATTATCTCTAATCCCATCATAATGAAAATGGGATAAAGGAACAGTAGGAATCTGGCCAGCGTGTTTTGTACTTAGCGGACGACACGTCAATGTTCGCCGCACATTCTGATGTTACTTGGTCCATTATTTGTCTCAATCTAATGACAAATGTCTTTTCTGAAATGAAATGGATTCGGACTAAATGAAGATCTCAAATTTATATGGTAATTATGGTATTTATGGTATATCATGGAATAAGGCTACGAGCCTGAAAAGAAGCTAGCACGAAAGTGGTATTTGGATAATTAAAAGGTAGAATTGAAGAGAAAAGTAACCAGGTACCAGGCTGGCAGAGGGGCCTTATTTCATACACTGATGATGAGTATGATGAGTATGATCCTGAGTGTTATGTTAATCAATATAATAGCAATAAGGTACATTTTCATACAATTATTTTAATTTTGAAACTTTTTTTTTGTGACCATGAATTGTCCTTCTAAACTCTGGGCCTGGATAGGTGTTATATATACTACTCAAAAGAAGTTAAGGAACACTCAATTAGAAATGTAATTTGCGCTAATTTTAAATGTAAGCAGTTCAAAAAGACTTTTTTGTTTGAAGTTTTGTTCATACCTACATGCATACCTGATATTGGGCTTCCGATTTTTAAACTTTAATTTTTTTTTAAATTTTATTAATTTTGGAATTTTAGATTTTTGAAACATATTTTAACAGGAAACTGTCTTCATCAAGCTTTTCACTACCAGGGATATCACTTTCATAGGGATAAAGTCACCCATGACAAGACCGCAATGTTTTGAACCTGAGCCATCTGACATCCTGTGACTTTCATTTTTGACCCCTGCCTTGTTTCTGACTTCAATGCATTTTACAGAAACTGCATGACTCTCAACAAAGGATTCCAATATGTCAGTCAGATAATGTTTTTTGGAGAAATTACATAACTTTAACCATGCGATGAGTTATAAAGTATATAGGGGCAGTGATTAGGAAAGGCAGGGGCCATTGGCCATTTTGCATATTGGATGAAAAATGGCCCATCAAAATTTATGTTTACTATTGATATAATGGTCAGTTGCCCATCTGAAATTTAGAAAATTACCAAAACCTGAATTTGGCCCACTGTCAAAGGTGTCTTTCCCAATCCCTGAAGGGGACACTATACACATGTTCCTTAACTTCTTTTGAGTAGTATATATATCACTGACACTACACTACTATAGCGATAGCACCATGTGAGGTATCAATCACAGTTAATGGTATCAGGGTGCTTAATGTAATGATACTGCCCAGAGATACAACAAATACATTATATTCATCATGGTCCATCAAGACTAAGGACATTGAAGTGATGGACAACTCATATAGTTTAGTGGATTATACATCACAGGGATCAGGTCTGCACTAATGTCAAATCACATTCTCTATCAATAACTCAATTATTGATAAACATAATTTTGTATACTAACCAGATGGATATTGTGGTAAAAGAAGTCGGTGACATGATGATTCATTCAAAAGAGTTTTACTGATTATGTTAGAATTGATGATAAAAAACGTTATTTAGCCTATGAATATATTTTGCCACAAAGCTCATTGACTGTACATTAATACTCTGAAGGTGAGGTGATTTCGAGATGAAGGTCGTTTTAAGGGCATTTCACTTATATCACACATGCTAGTAATATTGCAGGGAGTGTGGCTATGCATTGCAGTGAAACCTACCAGCATCGGCTAGAACTAGCTAACCATGGGTGGTACTGCGCTGAAATGCAATGTAGCATTGCACCCAACCTAACTGTGTGTAGAACAGTTCCTACAGCAGACAAAGTTAGTGAGCCCCTGGCAGGATTCCTCTGAGGGAATTGTACTTCAAAGGCAGATAACAGCTCAGCACTTTACACAACCATATTCAGGTTCCATTTTATACATCTGAGCAGACTGAGTACAATGTGGATGATGTGTCCTGTTCAGAGACACAACAAAGTACAAAATCTTAAGCTGGTGAAACCGGAGCTGGAACATGGCAACAAGAGACAACCACAATGCTCAATACTTGGCAAGGAAAGCCTGAAGTATACTTGTTAACTCTCATTTAAATAAAACCAATGAGTTTTAACTTTCACCTTAACTACACTGAATGGAAAGAAAAGTTATCATGACAATAATAGCTAGGTTTTAAACCATAGATTTCTACACAATTTTGATTGTTTAACCCCTTTAATACAAGAAACCTTTCCTGCTTGTATTAAAATAAATGCTTTAATAACCATGCAATGTTGAGTTTGTGTACATGCTATCAACTGTATAATATTATTACACAGACCATTAATTCTATGAAAATTATTAACTTGCTTAATGAAGTAAATTAAGATGATAATATTTTTATAAGGAAGACATTGTCACAGTTATTTCCCATGCTATTAGCTCCCTGTTACCAGATGCAGATTGTTGACAATTTCACACAAAGCAATGGGGTATTGTTACCTAATACAGGGCTCCAGTTGACGGTTGCAGCTGTATTAGCATATTGACATTTCGCACCCCTCCCTCTTGCACATGTAGCTGTCATATAGCTAAAGAACTATTGACAATGATTGCTAAAACCTTGTGCATCATAAAGTAGGGATCAAGGGGTGAGGGTAGCAAGTTTTGATGAAGATGTATTAAGTGGCCCTTCTTATAAGAGGGATTGTTTATTTGGACTGTGTGATGATCTTGAGAGATAATATTTTATACACAGTATTGTGCAAGTTCTGTATATTGTGAATATTAGAGTTTGTTACATATTTTCATAGTGTTTCCTACCTGTTGCATTAGATTATAATATATACAAGTCTTCTACCCTGATTAATCACTGTTTATAGAAATAAAGATATAAATTTTCAAACAAAAAATCAAGTTGTATGACATAATGATTTAAGTTGTGAGTATGATGGAATTTAGTTATCAAAGGGATGTGAAGATACAGCAGCAGGATTTTCTGGATAGCAATTATTTAAAACTTCTTCACTGTAAAATCATGACATTTTGGAGTATGTAAACCACTTCTAAATTCCCTTCAAAGCTGATGGAACTAGATGGAATTTTAGATGTTTTATAACTGACAAGAACAGCAAAGGTGGGCTCAAATGAAGAATCAATTCTCTGATATTATCATTAGATGTGTAAAGTGATAGATTGGAATATCAAGTTTCCTTAATCATAATCCTAATCAAACATCAATATTGCTGGATATCATTAATCTTTTCAGCTGCTGAAAATATCGGTCAGATGCATTATCAGCTTTGATTTTGTCTTAATTACATACCGATATATTGATTCTGATGCTTAACGGGGCAGTAGCACGTTTTTTGATAATTTTATATTCTAAATTTTTCACTGATAATTGTAAGTTAATGTTAAATGTATTATTTTGACAGTGTCAAAAATCTCATTACACAAGTCAATCATCCATAGTCAGAGGACAAAGTATGAAGATTCACATAAAATCCATTGGCGGCCATTTTTGTGTGAACACCTTTAATTCATTTTTGTAAGAAAAAGGAATCGCATGGCTGAACCTTACGTTATATATTTGAATTATTACTGCTCCATTTAGTTTAAATACATTGTCTTTCATTTGGAACCATTTATTTTCATTTTCCTGACATCACCTTATATTCCCCCTAAAAACGTGCTACTGCCCCTTTAATGACAATTTTGATCCACAAAATTATAATATTCATAATATTAAATGAAAATGAAAAATTAGTTAAAAATCATATTAATGACAAAATATATCCCTTCCTCGTTATTTAATTGATTGTGTTCATTAAAACATTTGAATGTAGTTGCATGCATGTAGGCCAGCGGCCACCAATAATAATATATACAAACATCAAAAAACTTTTTCACACCTTATTTACATAATGTACATACATACTGAAAGATGCAGAAATGACTGAAGCTTATTGAATTATAAATAACTTATGAAACAGCGCCAATCATGGCATTATTAAATTTGATTGCAACCAATCATGTTTCTCTCTTCAGCATCAACACTCTGTGAGGAGAGAATGGGTTTCAGGGAGACTCTCTGCAGTCAAAAAAAATAACATGCATATACCCCATAGTCCCTGAAAAAAAGAGTGCACGCATGACTAATGTTATTATTTCAATTTTTGGTTTAAAGGGGCAATAGCACGTTTTTAGGGGGAATATAAAGAAATGTCAGGAAAATGAAAATAAATGGTTCCAATTGTAAGACAGTGTATTTAAACTAAATGAAGCAGAAATAATTCAAATATATAATGTTAAGTTCAGCTATGCGATTCGTTTTTCTTTCTCAAAATAATTAAAAGTATTCACATAAAAATGGCCGCCAATGGATTTTAAGTGAATCTTTATCATTTGTTCTCTTACTATGGATGAATGGTTTGTGTATTGAGATTTTTGACACTACCAAAACAATACATTGAGCATTAACATACAATTATCAGTGAAATTTTTTTTTTTAATTTTTTTTTAAATGCTAATGCCCCTGAGATATCTAGACTTGCCAACATTTCTAGACCTTAGAAGGCTCCTTTTTTTCTGGATATTTGACTAAAGAAGGTCATTTGAGGGAGGGTAAGGGGTGTAGCTGTAACAACCCAAGGAAGTCATACATCTGAATCCAATCACTTGATAAAACACAGAGCTTCCTGCCAGTGCAACACATGCTGACATTTAAGAGTTGATGAAACCTTACCCTTATCTATCTCTCTACAGCAATATCTACCTACTTAACTCCCGATTGACGGAGCTAATACCCAAACAAATCTAAACCAAGATCTACATGGCATTTCACAGTTTATGATATTCTAGACAGATTTATCAGACTGGCAGTATTCTATCTGATTTAAGCTGAAATGTAAAGGTCTTGAGGGTTTGGTTAAAACCTATATATCATATACAGAGCAAAATTACTTTGATTAGTTTTTGTTAAAACCTATGTATGTCATATACAGAGCCAAATGACTTTGATTAAAAGGTATGTAATATTTACTATTTGTTACTTGCCCATGTAAGATATCGCAGTGTAATATTTATACTGCAATATTCTACAATTAAGTGTAATAACACAATTGAACTATGACGTCAAAGTAGTGTGTGGTTGTGACCCCATGGCTGCCAAGCTGGGGAAATGTTGGTTTCAGCAAACTCTTGCCAATTTTGCTTGATTTTTAGGGCAAGTAATAAACAGAAAACTACACTTTCTTCCATTGTATACCATTTTATTTAACTCGTAAATGATATGGTATCAGACTCGCTTTCGTTCGTTTTATACAAAATCCTTAACTCGTTTAATTAAAATAATAGTATCCTCTGTATATCCCTTTCTGAAAATATATACCTCATACAAGCTTGTACAGTCAAAATGAAGTGAGTTTGAAATCTGAAAAGAATTTGAAGTGCACACACTGCTTTTCTATTAACACCTAGCTTTAATTGATGACAGTTTCTCACTTTAACAAGTCCTTGGTCTTTCCATGATGTAAAAAATTTCTATTCTAAAAAGATAATGCGAGCAAGGGGGAGGTGGGCAGTTGGATTCATAATAGGAGCCAATATGGATAAGCAATATTAATCCTGGAATTGACATTTCCTCTTGTCCTGTCCATTTCAGTAGGGATATGATGTGATGTGATTTGGGGTTTAATGCCGCTTTCAAGAGTATTTCGCTTATATCACGGCTGCTTATATAATTGCAGTGAGAAAGCCTGCAACCCCATTGTGGCTATGCATTGTTGTGAAACATGCGAGCACCAGCTTGAACTAGCGAACCATGGGTGGTACTGCGCTGAAATTCAGTGTAGCATTGCATCCAAACCTTACTACGTGTAGAACAGTCCTCTACTGCAGACAAGGTTGCTGAGCCCCTGGCGGGATTCGAACAACGGGCCTCTTGATCCGAAGCGGAACGCGCTAACCACTGCTCTATCCCGGCCCCTATTTCAGTAGTGATAAAGTTCATCAAAGTTGCTATCAACAAATCAGCAAATAGTTTATTTCAAATAAATATTCACACATGGACATATTTAAGTCCAATGCACCTAAACAGTACTAACTAATAAGATATCAACACCTAATCTCAGCTCAAGCTACTTGGTGAATGATTAAAATCAAATAAATTTCATCAAATATCAGCTTAATTTGATAGTGTAGAATTTTATTGTTTGAAATAGTAACTTTATGTTACAGTAGATAAGACAGAAACAGTTGGCTTGATTAGATGAGGTTGCCACCCAAGTTGCTGCGCTACATCAAATAGTCCTTACCATAATTATTCTGATAATTCGAACGCTCAAATAATTAGACCACTGAGGTAAGAAATTCATTTCACTTCTTAAATTTCAAACAAGTGCAAAAAGTTTTTTCTCAAACCATTGCTTAAAATCATTAATTTCTAAAAATAAAATAACTCAAAAGCCTAATTATCTTCTGCAGTATTTGATTAAATATTTTGATAATTACAACATTTCCAATATTATGTGGTCATCTATAGATATAAAGACTATGAATTTAAAAAAACATACGTTATATCTACCGTATCCTCGCGGGTATAAGATCAGGGGGCCCGGCAAACAAATATCTTGAAAATGGGGGGTGGGCTTTAAATCGCGAGAGACCCCAACCAAGAAAATCCTTCATGCGAGTTGCATTGAAAATTGACATCGATACGTTTGACTGTGTTCAGGTCTTCTAAATATCAAATGACACTTTTTCCAGACGTATATTATTAAAAAGAATGATAAAAGAAATTGCAAATGCTAACTTACATTGTTTGTTGTTTGTTTTAATCAGATTACATAATATAATTCTCATGAAAAACGAACGTGAATAATCAGTCGACGGCTTTTGCTGCATGTGTTTACGGGTAGAGAGATATTTGTTACAAGCCTTTTCATTGGCCCAGAAATGTAGGTCAACCAATCAGCAAGTCGATTTGAAAACGATGTATGAAACTGAAACATGGTTGTAATAAAGTCATGACAACATATTGTCGATACAATATTAAATGTCTAAATATTCAAATATTTGTTCAACATTTTCGATATATTACATTTTCAAAAACAACATGCAGTTAATTGAAATATTTACGTATATAAAATTCGAAGAAAAACTTGCAAATATTATAATAATGAGCACGAAAGAATATTACTAATGTTATTTGTCGTCAAGAAATTACGATTGAGATTCCAAGTACAGAAAACCAACGTGCTTTCTCGAAAGTATATTTGACAAAGAATCCTTTGATCTTCGATTAAATATGATAAAAAGGTTTGGAAATATGATATATTTAACATTTAAAATGGATAACAAGCCTTATAAAGCGGTAGTTCTTGATAATATTTTGGGAATCAATTATTTCAATTCCCGATCGCTGATGCAAGTGAAGCCACATACATCGTGATTTCTGCTTGAATTTACATGAATAATGCATGAATATTTTAAAACAAAAGGGCTATATTATTTTATTTTTATTAATTGACAATGTATATTGTCATTAAAAACAACAACAGAACAATGCATTTTTATTTTTCAAGAAATGACATCGATGTAAAATTGTGCATTTTGCTTCCGGTGTAAACATCGCTAACTCGATCGTCTGACATCGATTGTGTCACACTTCCGAGAATTGGGGGGTGGGCTATAAACCGAGAATGACCCCAACCTGCTCAACCCTGAAAAATGGGGGGTGGGCTTTAGTTCGAGGGTGGTCATATACCCGCGAGGATACGGTAACATTTTAACCACAGAACTGAATGAGTGATCAGAAATGAAACATATATAGTTCAACCATAGACACTTTCAGATATTATTTTGTAAATTTGAGAGTCGAAATTAATAGAGAATTTGCGTTAAGATTCAAAATCCACAAATAAGTTGTGTTGAACCTCTCTAAATTCTTTAAGTGGAATAACTAATTGAGAAGACAATTAGAGAGGGCCAGTGTTCACAGAGTTAAACTGGAAAAGTTTATATCCCCCATATTTTCTCTATTATTAGCCATCTCCAATAATTTGATCGCAATATTTTTCTCATAAATTCAAATCACTTCTAATCTTCAAACTGAGTGCCAAAGTTTAAGGCTTATGTTCCAAAGATTTGACCATTGCCTTAAAACATTGTCTAAATTGCAGAAAATAATTGCAAAAGGGTAATCATCTCCATCGCTGTAATCAAAGCATAATTATCTCTACTGCAGAAACCAATTTTGAAAATCTTCATTATAACAATATTAGAATCATTATGATGTCTTCTATTAACTATGCAATAATATTACACATTTTCTTGATCTTTTATCTAACTTTTAAACCATAGTGGCAAACGAGCAATTGAAAGTTATTAATATTTCAACCTTTTATTTAAATTTCAGAATTTTTGGGGGGAAATTTGAGGGTCAAATTTTAGTGAAATTATGGTAACCAAATGACATCAATTCTTTATAGGTCTATTTTATGAAGAACTAATTTGACCTCATGAGCATAAAATCCTTTCCATCTTATTTACTAAAACGGATACAGAATTTAATATTACATTGTTTTCCGGCATAAAAAATGAATTCTGTAAGTTCATCTCAATAACTAATCTTTCACAAAAATAATAAAAGATAAGAATATTATCAAAAAATTAAATTCAATTAATGTAAAATTTTAGTGAATGAAAATTAAGTACAATTAATATAATATATATCATGAATTGCCACTTACACTTACCTTATAATGAAATTGAAACAAACATTTTTACTTTAATGATAAATTGATTTACCTTAGTTCAACCATTTAAAAAAAATCATAATAAAGATCATACCTTTCTTAAAAGATTGTTTTTTCCATAAAACTTTGAATACAGGCTCGAATATTCAAAACTCCAACAAAGACTATCATTCAGTAACCTGTTCTTCAGTCTTAGATCAACCTGAAACTTGATCCTATATTCTTCGGCCATCTTGAAATCATTCTGCTTATAGTCTGATCAAGTCTTAAGCCTTTAATATAATAATAGACATGGTACTATTTACAGTTATTAACTAAATTAGATTTGCTACAAGAAATGGAGGCAAGCTATCCAACAGCATTATCAAATTTCACATAATTAGATGACCCAAATGCCAGCCCCTAATATTCTGACTGGAATTGGTATACTTCGTATCAAAGGACAATTCAACCATGAAAGAGTTGGATACTAGATTCTGAATGGTTGACTGCACATAATTAGGATAATGCATGACTGAAGTTTCTGAGATCTACAGAAACGAAACTAAAAGTAACTGAAATTGGAACCCAGTTTCCTATAATGCAATTCTGCCAATTCAGGCTGCTGTTGTTTTATCGTTGTTTTGTTGAGAACATTTTAACTTTGTTGATTCAATGTTGGTATGGTTCGCTTAATATAAAAAAATCTAATCTTTAAAGAATAGTTTTGATGACAAGTAAGATATCTGAGGTTACTGTTTCGGAATTAAAAACCCTTTTTAATTCTCGTGTTGTTATTAAGGATTTTTTTATCTGATCCAAGTCACTTTTTATTCCCAGAATAGAATCTTTTATCATCAAGTCACTGTTACCTAATGCCTCGAGATCGTTTCAAAATTAAAAGAGTTCAAAACTCATTTATATCGACAAGTATCCACCTTTTAAATGACTGTTAATTTTTTTATCTGTTGTGTTGTTGTGTGATTGATATCTTATTTGTGCTCACTTTATGAATTTTCCTTGGTAATAAAGTATTGTCATTGTTCTTTGTTTCATAAATATGTTAACAAATGGGACCGAGTTTAGTATTCTATTTATAACTGGCCTAATTAGATTCTCAAAAATCAACATGACCATCACAACTGGTCGGCTGATACTTAACAATTATGACGTCATGTCATTCGTTCAGTGCTCAATGTTATTACAAAATGTGTGATAACTTTGTAGATTTATTAAATATGCAGCGATATCTTCAACGGGTGAGTAATAATAAACTTAAATTCTTTGATTACCAGAAATCATTTTACTACACATGTACATATATACACAGATGTCTTAACCAGCATAACTAGTAAAACTTTGTTTGCACTTTACACAATGTTGGCAATGTTGGAAATATGCATGTTAACAAAGTGTATATGTTCTGGTCACTTCATTTGCTATTCAATATAGTTGTTTGCAAATAAACAATCTTACTGTTGTTGTGGCTGATGTTGTTTCCAAAATGATTGTTGTTATTCCAACTTGTCTGTTGACATGCCTCAACTCTGTACAAAAAATGAAGGCTGTGTAAACACTTATTCCCTATATCTTTCATTAACCATAAAAACAAACAGGTGTTTTTGGTGAATGATGAAGGTTTTTGTTTTTTATGTTGGAATATATCATTGTACTTGATATATTTTGGGAAAGGTTTTTTTAAACAGTGGAATGGATTATTGTGTTTCTGTATGTACTTCAGTACTGCCCTGTTTTATGTTCATTTCTATGAAGTAAACGGTCTTGCTGTTTTATTAGATCAGTTTGCATAAGTCACAATTTATGCAAGGTAAATAAGAAGAAATATTTTCTTATTGTTTGATTTAATTTTTCAGAAAAAGACAAATTTCTTGTTTTTTAGTCCTAGATTTTTGGCAACCTTTCTTTCTTCATATTGCAATGGATGTTGATCTTTCATTTGACCACATTTCACCAATCAGGTTTGCTTGCTATTGTGTTGAGAAATGTTCAATGATATAAGATATAGAGTTATAGATAAAATACTTTTAATATTTTCAGGCTTTTCTGCTTCAATGACATAACAAAGCTCAACAATGAAACTTGCACCAAAACCATCTTTGTTCACGTGTGCACATTTGCAAAATATCACAGCTTACATATGTTTCTCCAACCCGACAAAGATCGAGTTACAATAGTTTATGTTAGTTTTTTGCTCACTATATATTTTTTATTTATTTTTTTTTAATTATACATCACAATTCTTTTAGATTATTGCCAATCTCATTAAAATTGTTTCCATTTTATATATGGGCGAGCCATTTACATAAGCAATATGGCTTAATTGTTTGCCGAACCCTTTTTATGTAATAAAATATGTTTAAACCGTACGTCTTTCTATTTGAGTATAAAAAAATCCCACATAAACAGCCAAATCTACGAGCCGGTTTAGGGTTAATGAGAGACAACATTGTTGAAGTAATGTAGATAGATCAAACTAACAAGAGCCACTGCCAGAAGATATAAAACCAATATCAGCCCAAGTCCGTCTCCACATGGAGGTGTTTGTAGAGCAAACACCCGAGTATTTCAAGGTGTCTTCAGTTGCATCATGGTCTGGACTCACTGTTGTTGTAAAGGTGTGTACAGTTTACAGTTAATAGCTGACACCTTCCATCTGTCCACACCCTTATTTCTCATCATCACTGGCAATAGAACCTCTTGATCCAAAGACGAACCACTGTGCCTTCCCATCCAATCCCAAAAATTCGGTTTTGATTAAAAAGTAAATGTTCTAACCAATTATTTATGATTACTGGACATTGAGTAAAATGGTATAAACTGTTGCCTCATTCAAGATTTTGATTAATACCAGTTATATTTATAGTTATTATCTTCACCTAAACTATTGACTTCAATTTGTTTTCAAAGTGAGAGGAGAAAGTTCATTGTCCCTGAACCACAACATATACAACCTTGAGGCCATTAAACCCCAAACCTCACACTAAACCCCTCTCTTTAACGAACTTCCTGCAAGTTTTGAAACAAGCTATGCTAGGTGATATTTGAGTTTTCTGGACATCATTATCTTGATGTCCAATCTTGAAGTAAGCTGGACAATTATCACGGAATCCTCTGTCTTAAGCCTCGGTGCTTAATTGTTCGGAGAGTCAGTTTACCAATTACAAAACTGTTTGATCAGCGATAGAATCACAGGATATGCCCATGTGTCTTCAGGTCGAGTGCGCTTAATTAGCTCAGTGAATCAGTTAAACAATTACAGAACTGTTTGATTATTGATAAAATCACAGGATATTCCAAAGTGTCTTCAGTTTAAGTTAACACAACACAAAATATAGATCAAATCATTTTGAATGTGAACATAAAGATGTATTTTGGAAATTATGAAATTAAGCCACCGTAATAAAGACTGAGCTTCCAGTCAGTGGTCTTGTTACATCACAAAACAACACTAAAATCTACTTTCTATTGATAAAAATTATATGTATATTGATATAATATCAACAAATTTGCATTGATTAGTGATTAGACTTAACAACATTGCCTAATAATGCTGTACGTAGCAAGGCTTTTCACACTCAAATAGGATGAATGGCTTCACTTCTCATTGTTGTGTCTCGTGTTGTTTTTTTTACTGAGTGTGCGCTCTTCTTTAGCAAGTTGTTAAATATAAACAAACAAAAAACTTACATCCAGTAACATATATGTTTCAGCTGGGTTGTGTTATAATCATGTACTAATAACATCATATGTATAAGTAAAATGTATAAAATTTATTAAATATATAAATTAAAAGTATAAAAGTTAAACGTAATAAAACCCTAGCATATGTATAAAATTTCCCCTTGAATTTCGTATCCACAAAACACACCCAAATAAGACTGTCCCTTTAAATCATAATGAAAATTCATGAGTTATGAGATGAAAACCAAGAACGCCTAAACCTGAATCTATGGTTACAAAACTATAGTTCATTATAGTTCTCAACTACACCATAGCTCAGGATATAATCTCCAGCTCAGATTTTGTGTTGAATTGGATACCTGAAGGTTCCACCGTCAGCCAGGCACTTAATTAGTTTACCAATCACAAACCTATTTACTCATTGATAAAACCAAAGGTCACTGAACTCAATACTACTCAAATCAATAAAGATATATAACAAACTCTTTTAGACGATAAACATCCTTACTAAAAGTAATAACTTTAATCAATATAGCTGATATTCTTTCAGTATATTAAAATTTATAAATCTTTTTCAAAATTTTCACCTGTTTTCTCAAAACAAATATTAATCAATAAAAGGACTATTATTGTTTAACATACAGAATGTATTGAATGATATCTTGAAATAAACATAAAATCTTGTACTTGCTACAACTTCAAAGAAAAGGAATTTTCTTTTATCATAATTGATAAAATAATGCTTCAGATATTAAATATTAGTCCAGGCTTCTAACTACCGTATATGACCGGGTATAAGCGGAGAATTTGACACCAGAAATTAGGGGGTCAGAGAGGGGGGTTGGTCTGAGTGCATCTGAGTTATATGATGCAGATGAAAAAAATCAAGAGACCAAGCACGAGTATCGTCAGCCCAGCGAGTTAGTGAGTCAATGTTTACACAGGAAGCAAATCGCATCCACGATCAGAAATTGAAACCCGGTTTTTCAAATATTATCAAGAGTTATCACTTCAAGAGACTTCTTGTCCATTTTTGTGTATTAATAAGACATATTTCCAAATTTATCAATCATATCTTATCAAAATTCAATCAAATCTTTGTCAAAGATACACTCATGAAAGCACGATGTTTTACATTACTTTGAATTTCAATCGTAATTTCGTGACGACGAATAACATTCCTTATATAAAATTTTGCTCATGGTTATATTTCTGATCGTTATTCTTCGACTTTTATATACACAAATATTTCAATTAACTGCATGTTAATTTTGAAATAATAAAATATTGAAAATCTGTAAGAAAATCTGATATATTTACACATTTAATATTGTATCGACAAAATGTTGTCATGAAATTATTACGACCACGTTTTATGTTTCGTAGATCTTTTTAAAACCGACTTGCTGATTGGTTGACCTACATAATTAAGCCAATGAAAAGGATTGTAACAAATATCTCATTTCCAGCAAACACTTCATGCACCAAAGGTTGTTGACTGTCGTTCGTTAACAATTTGTCGAGAATAATATGTAGTACGATTAAAACAAACAACAAACACCGTAGGTGAACACTTATGATTTCTTTTATAGTTTTTAAAAATAATATAAGTCTTAAAATTAACGTGTCATTTGAGGATTCATGAGCTTTTAGTTTCAATGCAATTGGCATCATATCTACTTACTGTCAGCAAAATAGAGCTACGAAGAGGGGGTCGGTCTATACATGAGATACTAGGTTTTGACTGGAATTTGGGGGTTGAGAAAGGGGGGTCGCTTATATGCGGGGTCGGCTTATACCCGGTCATATACGGTAGTCCAATTATCCAGACCCTATTAGAGCAAACAAATGTAAAGGAACCCATGGAAAATGTTGGCAAGTATTGGTCGGGACTTATTTTTATTCCATTTTTCTTAATTGTTTTCAGGTACTATATAATATATGTTAGCTAGTCTAGCCACTAACTTTATTACATGCAGTGGTGTAAACTATATATATATATATGAAAAGAAACACACTTCTAACATTTTCCACCTCAGATGAGATTTCTTATCTTCAGTAATCTAGACAAACTTATTTACAGCAAAGCCAAAACCATTTTAAAGAATGTGCTGGTGGAATTGAAAGCTTCCATTTTGTTGTCATTTTCCCCATCAGATGTCAGCTTTCCAACACCCAATGGCCACATTGATACACAACTGCAGTGTAAGGAGCTGAGATATTCATCACCTGTCATGTTCAATTTCCTTCTCTGTGTATAACTTCTCGCATCACATGCAACATGCATATCCACAACCATGCCACCAGTCTCTTTGTATCAACATAAAAAGCGTTGATATACATAAAACACTTGTCAGGTCATTGTCATTTGCACAGATATAGAATTGATTGTTGTTTTGTTGGTATTAAAGAGATGCCATCGTGCAGTTTGTATCAAAATTACAGTGCATTGAAGTACATTTTTTACTTGCAACTTGACAGCTGCATGGTCTAAAATCAGCTGTTTGATTAAAAAATAAAGTTTTATCATGGACGCCATGAAGAGGCAGATGGGGGTGCAGATGATGAAGAATAATTATCATAGACATGTTTTAAAGGGGCAGTAGCATGTTTTAAGGGGGAATTAATATAAGATGATGTCAGGAAAATGAAAATAAATGGTTCCAATTGAGAGACAATGTGTATAAACTAAATGGAGCAGTATAATGATTCAAATATATATTGTAAAGTTTAGCCATGCAATTCCTTTTTCTTAAACAAAATGAATTAAAGGTGTTCACATAAAATGGCCGCCAATGGATTTTATGTGAATCTTCATATTTTGTCCTCTGACTGGATGATTGGTTTGTGTATTGAGATTTGTGACACTGTCAAAATGATACATTTAGCAACAACTTACAATTATCAGTGAAACATTTGATATATAAAATTATCAAAAAACGTGCTACTGCCCCTTTAAAATGGTGTATATGACATATAAATTCATAAATCATTGTAACCTTAAAAAACGTCTATTTGGACCTATCAAAAACAGTATACAGTTCCAAAATTCTTATCCAAAAAAGAAATTCTTAACAAACAACCTTTTATGCAGCTCTTGGCAAAGAATTGACAGAAGAAATAAATTCCATAAATAATGTGATAAACCACAATTCCCCAGTGTTTTCATTACCACAATAGATTAAGAAATTCAGAAGTATCAAGCTTAGGGTGAGATTGTTTAATATAAAAACAGAGTTCTATTATGAAAGTGTATGGTATCTGTAAGAATGTTAACAAGAGACAGATAAAACATAGACCTCTGCAATCCAATGACAGGGTGTGGTATTTTTTCAATATGAAGTCTGCAGCCAGAGGGGACTGATACTCTGACACATCTGTTAGGAAGCTTCATGAACATTTTTGTTTCTGATTGTTGCCTTAAAGTGACACAGAGTATCTTTATTCAAATTTTATTTGGTTTTGATAAGCTACAAAATATCTAATATGCTGATTGAAGTTCATATCTCATCACTTAACTTGCAAATATATCCATACATTGTATATGCATAATATCTCTAAAATGCTTGATTTTATGGAAAAATCAAGAAAACATCTCAAATACGTTTAATATTCGAAATTATGCATCCAAATAATCTACCTTTTAGTAACAATACCTAATAAACACTATCGAATCGAATCGAATACATCTTCCTGTCAGCTTATGACAAGGTTTCAAAATTACGTTTGGCGAATTTGCGCGCGTCACTCGAGCCACATTGTCTGGTTTTCGATCAAAATCCCGACTTTGAATGGCCGTATTTTTGCTCTTATGTACTGATTGACTTTTAACTTGTTATTTTCAGTAACAGTTAGTGGTTCACGATGTAATAACATCGATTTCAAAATTTGACATATGTGATCCTATCAACATACTCTGTGTCTCTTTAACATAATTGAACTAGTCTGTCAACAAGACCTAGTCTGTCTAACAGCCCCTGAAACAAAATATCTCTAAAGACCTACACAAGTTTATATTATTGTAGCAAGTCTAGATCACTGCAGTTTCTGGTCTGAAAATGAAGATCTTCAGTGGGCTCCTTTCTCTTATAATAATAAAAAGCTGCATTTTGATAATATTTTCATTTCAGAGACTAAACTTTAGTCGAAGGGAGACCCTAAAATGAGATAAAAGCCTAAGCAAGTCTATGACAAGATTTGAGAGCTAAATTTCTCTGAAAATCTTAAGTGTCATATTTTTTTTCAAATTTTACATTTATTTTACAAACTTCATTTCATAGTCCAATTGTTAGATTTCATTGAACTTGTCCATGAAAGTGTGGTGTTAAAAGTAAAGTGTAATGGAATAGGGTTTGGGTATTTTGGAGTCTAGAGGATTTCTTGATTGTATTCCCAATTTTGAATTAACAATATGAAAGAGGCATCAAGTCCCAAACCCAAAGACCATGATGCTATGATTCACTTGCTAGGAATTCTCCATCAGTAAGACTTCATTCAAAGTCAGTCTTGTTTCTCATTGTCGCCTTACCATGAACCTCGGGATAGCTCAGTGGTTAGCACATTCGGCTACAGATCAGAAGTCCGTGGTTCGAACCCTGCCAGGGGCTCGACAACCTTGTCTGCAGTAGAGAACTGTTCTACATGCAGTCAGGTTTAGGTGCAATGCCACACTGAATTTGAGCTCAGTACCACTCATGGTTCGCTAGTTCCAGCTGTTGCTTGCAGGTTTCACTGCATACATAGCCACAATAGAGTTGCAAGCTTTCTCCCTGCAATAATACCATCCTGCTACATCAGCGGATATTTCTCCGCGTTAGGCTATAACCTATCCCCTGATATCCTGCTATGGTATTCTGCCGTATCGCTATATATCAAATGATATGCCCTTTCAGCGATAGCGGCAAACTGTTTTTTTGGCTTCGTTCCGCGTACTCACCGCAATACGGCAGAATACCAAAGCAGGATATCAGGAGATATATAGGTTTTAGCCTAACGCGGAGACATATCCGCTGATGCAACAGGATGCAATAATACTAGCAGTAGCAATATAAGTGAAATACTCTTGAAAGCAGCGTCAAACCCCAAATCACCTCAACTCACCATGAACCTTACCAAGCAGGTATGTAATGTGTTGTGGAATAGGATAAGGTATTTTTAAAAAATTCCAAATAGTATCACAATTTGTTTCTTTATGACATTATTCACTTAATGTAATTTTGAAAGTGGTAAAAGTCCCTCTTCCTTTATTCAAATTTTTCAATCCTTTCTAAAATATGATACAAATAGACTAAATTTTAGTCTCTGAAATGAAATACAAATTAAATGCAGCTATCTGCTATTAAAATTGAAAGGAGCCCACTGAAGCTGTTCATTTTCAGAAACGACTGTGATCTAGACTTGCTACAATAACAAAGACTTGCATGGGGCTTTATAGATATCTTGTTTCAGGAGCTGTTGGACAGACTATGATACACGTTGAATCATCTTTTCTCTTGATAGATGTGAACTCTACAGCAGCTCATCTTGCTGAGATCAACTGGATCAGATTAGGCATGCATAGATCAGGTTCAGTGACAATCTGTTTGCTGATTGGCTGATACCAAGGTCATGGGTAAAGGGTCAGGGGTCAACTGATATTTGAAGTTCAAAGGATGGAACTATCTGATGTAAAGTTTGCACAAGGAAAAGTCATTACAAACAAAAATGTTTCTGAAAATTGAAATAATGTTTGTAATTTTATTTCATATTTGAAGAAAGAATTGTCCAATTTGATATTTATCCATGATGTCAAGTATTTGTTCCTGTTGAAACTGAATTAATACTTATGTAATTGTTAAATTTGTAACGCTGAATAGTTAACAAGATGTTCGAAAAAACAAAACTGACTGGAACTAATTGTTTATAGCAGATGAGACAGCTGAGAAAAAGGAGAAAATTATCCACGTTACAAATTGCAATATAAAAATGTTCTGGATCTTTGAAGTTTTTTCAATGAAACAAAATGATGACATCAACAATAAAAAGACCAGATGACACTTTATTCATAAAACGAAAGTTGACGTTTACTTTTGTGGGAAAAATGATAAATAGAACATTTGGCATTATGATCTTGTAAACAAAATCATGTATAGCTCCCTCATGAAATATATACGGTAGTTCTACTTGATAAGATAAGCATGTTATTTCATGAGTAATTGGAAATATTCTCTATATGTCTTTGATCATCCTGATATAATCTGGTTTTGCATGTGGCATGATACACAGTGACACATTGGTGTGATATAACCATTGTTATCAACTCATTATCTGTTGTTTTATCACTAATTGATAATGGTATGCCAAAGTTTTTTTCCCTTAAATTGCAGTGATTGGTTTCCATGAGTATCCTGGATGGTAAATCCAGCAATTCCACAGTCTGCGAAATTATCAGAGTAGGGCATGAAATAGGCAATCTCCAAACAATTATGACATAAACACCACAATTGATTTAGCAATTCATTTGTTGTTGTTAATCAGTACAATATGTCCATTGTAACGCATGGCAGTAATGTCAGAGCTGTTCCAAAACCATAGACTAAATCTAAGTCTCTGAAATGAAATTTAAATATTATTAAAATGCAGCTTTTTATCAAAAGAGAAAGGAGCCAACTAAAGCTGTTCATTTCTCCTGTTACTGCAGTGATCTAGATGTTCTACAATAATATATAGGCTTGTGTGGGTCTTAAAGGGGCAGTAGCACGTTTTTAGGGGGAATAGAAGGTGATGTCAGGAAAATGAAAATAAATGGGTCCAATCTTTAGACAATGTATAAAAACTAAATGGAGCAGCAATAAATAAAATATACAATGTAAAGTTAAGCCATGCGATTCCTTTTCTTACACAAAATGAATTAAAGGTGTTCACACAAAAATGGCTGCCAATGGATTTTATGTGAATCCTCATACTTTGTTCTCTGACTACGGATGATTGGTTTGTGTTATGAGATTTATGATACTATCAAAGTAATACATTTAGCATTAACTTATAGTTATCAGTGAAAAATTGAAAATATAAAATTGTCAAAAAACGTGCTACTGCCCCTTTAAAGAGATATTTTGTGTCAAAGGCTGTTAGACAGACTACCATAACCATACAGAATGGTTATATGCATCATGTCATCAATCAAAGTAATGAACTCACCGCATACTATGTGTGATGAAGGTGTTGAATAGTAATCTCTGGCATGTTAATGATGCCGAGGCAATAAACATGGTGTGTATCGTTGTGAGAGGTTGTGATGGATACTTGATTCTAAAAGATTATCTTCTTATCAGTTATTAAAGTATGTGTGATGAACTCATTGCACATAGTGATGAACTCACTGCATACTTTGTGTGTGATGAAAGTGATGAAAGTGATGAAAGGGATGAAAGTGATGAATAGAAATCTCTGCCATGTTGATGATGTTCAAGGTAATGTAAATGATGTCTATGATGGTATGAGGTTGCCCTCTTCATGGATGCTCAGCAAAAAGGTAATCATCTTTTCTTATACCATACATACCAGGGTACTTCAAATTTTAATTATAGTCTGTGTGATGAACTCACTGCAAGAAGCAATGAGCTCACTGCACAAAGCAATGAACTCACTGCACAAAGCAATGAACTCACTGCACAAGCAATGAACTCACTGCACAAAGCAATGAACTCACTGCACACAGCAATGAACTCACTGCACAAAGCAATGAACTCACTGCACAAAGCAATGAACTCACTGCACAAGCAATGAACTTACTGCAAGGAATGTGTCATGAAGGGGATGATTGGGAATCTCTGCCGTGTTGATTATGCTCAGGCAATAAAAAAGTTATGTATCATGGTAAGATGTTGTTCTTTCGATGGATGTTTGGTAAAAAGGTTATCATCTATCGATATTTCCACAGTACTTTGAATCTATAGTACAATCTGTTAATGAACTCACTCCACAAAGTGATGACCCCAGTATACATACTCTTCAGGATGAAGGTGTTGATTATAGGAATCTCTGCCATGTGAATGATGCTGAGGTAATAAACCTGGGGTGTATCATGGTGAGAGAATGTCCTCGTAATGGATGCTTGGTAAATGGTTATCTAGATATCTTTTTATACTACTAGTATGGTACTTCAAACCTGTAGTAAAGCTATCTGTCTCCTTGAGAATTGAAGATTAAATATCCAGCTGTCCTCACGTACTACATGTGCACAAGCCAAGTAGTACTGAAATGGTAAGGTTTTTAAGTGATTGTCGAAACGTTTTCACTCTACAATATGAAAGGTTCTCTTGTTTTTATTTTCAAACAAGTAATCAAGAAAAAGATAATAATAATAATAATAATAGTTCATTTGTATCTGGCTTATTCCACATAAGATATGTCATGCTCAAAGCGCACAATGAATATGATTCCACCTGATGAAGAATTAAACATATATTCCTAAATGCAATAGTTATTCAGGATGACGAAGATGTTATTCACACAAATCTTGCTTTTTCATGTATTCCCTTTAAAGAAAAGGGTCTAAACCAAAATAATGGGAATTAAAGATCTTATTGTTGACAGAGATTTTTTACTGATACACGTACAAATAAACCTTGATAAAAAAATCTGTGATTTGTCGTATAGCCCTGCTTTGGGGCAATATTTCAGCCCTTATATCTACACATACCATTACTTTAGTGAATCTCACTTTTCAGAAACCAACATGCCCATACAAGCACATGTTCAACAAATGCTTCTCTGCAAGAGCACATAAATGAGTTCATAAATGTGTTCATAGTTCAAGCAGGTCATTGTTAAGAAAATCTGGTTTGAAGTAACAGCAAATGTGAGTGAACTGCAGATTTCTGGACACAATAGAACACGAGGCAGCGAGTACACTACATAAACACCCTGCATTTCATAACAGCCGGAGGAAATGCATAGTAACAATTGGGTCCATGTGTGTAAACTCACCGTAACACCTTCAGGCCCTGTGTGGACTTCCTTCTGTTTAGACAACCCGGAGGTGAAATGATACATATCAGTGTTTATCTATGAATTCATGCAGGGCGGATGGGGTCACGTAGGGAGGGACTGAATCTTACACTCAGGCTGTAGTTTAAAATATTTTAGGACTAATAACCTCTTGAAATATGAGACTAGACCTGGAGAGAAATACATAGTCTAACAATTAGACTCTGAAATTATTATTTTTCAATATATCTAATGGTAAAAAAATGAATAAATATAATGAAAAGTAGACTGAGATTTCTTCATTTTCTTTTTCCTAAAATTGAGCCCTCAAGTCTTATCATATACTTGCTTAGGCTTTCATTTTATTTTAGGGGTTGGCTGACAGACTAAGAAATATATGAAATAGCCAATTCTCTGAGGCTATTTTCTTACATGAAATAATCGTTTTGTGATTATCATTTTTCAGGGACAGAATATATATGAATCTAGGAGGAACTTAGATGAATATTTAACAATATGGCTGATGATGCACATTTTATGAAATAGAACTAATAATGTTTGGAAAATCTAGGAATGATTTGGCATTGGACACCGGTTAAAGATTCATATACATAATATTCAAAAGTATTTATTCATGAATTCAGGGCAGACAGGTCCTGTAGGGAGGAACTTCAACGGACATTGGTCGTCTATCACTGACCTTGAAATTGAAAAAGGTAATCAAATATATGGAAAAGGAGACTGAGATTTCTTCATTTTCAAGAATTTAAGCTTTAATCTTGTTCTAGCCTGCATAGAATCTTATCTTGTTGAAGGGTCACGACCAAGATTTTCTGAAATCTCTCATAAGTGCTAAGATATTTGCAAGTACAATACATTGATACACTAGACTGTAGTGGCTAACAAATATCTTAGCACTAAGAGAGCGCTAAAATTCTAGGCTTTTGTAGCCAGACTAAAACATTTTCTGATGAGAGCCAAATTTCCTAAAATGAAAACTTGAAGGGAATAACCTGGGATTGGACACTGGTTAGATAAATATTTTATAGAAAAATAGTTGTAGAAATTATGGGAGCATTTATTCATGAATTCTTGCAGGGCGGATGGCGTTCACTTGGAAAGGTTTGGACGAACATTAACACTTCAATTTGGTCGATGAATGCATTTTCAGGAATATTAACTTGGATCTTGGCATTTACCCTAGATTGAGATATATATAGATAATATTTGATATTTATTTATGAATTCATATTTGGCAGATTGGATTACCATTAGGAGTGACTCACATTTAGTGAAGAGTTTTAAAGGATGAAGATATACATGTGTTCACTCCTTTTGGTTTGGCATGATTTGCAAAACAGTTTTTACTGACATTAGTGAAATTGCAAATACTACCACATCTGCAGTGACAAATGTTATATACATTATTGTTCCTATTGCGAATAGGTTATGAGAGTCTGTAATAATGAAGAAATCCTCATAAGAGGAAAGCAATTTTCTTATGTGAAGAAATGTAATGATAGTCTGCAATGAGCAGTGAGCTCCTAACAGGGTTATCAGAACTGATGCATGAGCTGCATAGAGTACTGCATCTCATAACTGCAAAAAGATTTGCTGCTCTCCATCGCTTGACGGATAACTAACAAGAAAATAAATGCACATCTGCTGTGGAGGATATATGTCATTACTGGTATTGCAAATGCTGATGTATGTATGTTTTTGTGATGATGATTAAGGAAGTTGCTTGCTAAAAGGAATGTAATGTTCTTATGGGAAAAAAGGAAGGAAACAGCTTGAAGCAAATGCTAGAAACTGTTCTTGAAGAATTTAAGCCACAGCTTTTGCTAAATCACATCTTCATTGCTGAAAAGAACACTTTTACATGAGTTATTCTTCCTAAATAAGAAACCACCAACTATATGAATAAATAAATCTTTTGAGCATTAGTGAGTGAGTCAGTTCATCCTAGACATGAAAAATATATTGTTTAACCATGTCCATTGTGGAATAATAGTCTCATCCTTCAAAATAATAACCCTTTTAAAAGCATGTCTAATGACAACTTTTAAAATGAATGGATAAAGGACAAATTTTTCTTTCAGAGTGTGTCAGTCTCAAATTCTACAGATTGCTATTTGGATTTGTAAAAGAGAATTTTGTAAAAACAGTTATCCAACAAAGACCGAGGGAGAGTTTAGATATAATTCTAACACTCTTACTTCACCCTTCTAAGTATACATATGATCTTTCCTTTTTACATTTTTTTAAAGAAATTCTTAACAGCGCTGTTTGAAGAAGTAAGCTGTTTGGTGAACCCACTGTTCATAATAATTATAAATGAGTTCATTCAAGTAATAACATTCCGCTGAGGGTACATAGGGATATATCAGCTTGGTTCTATGCAACATACCTTTGTCTAGGTTAGGATAATCAATTTTGTGATATTGTTGCAACCTCTAGAGTTTATAAGTAGAAGCTCGGTCAGGTCCAGATTAGTTCAAGCACTTGCCAAAGGAGCTGGTTATCCTGATTTCTGAACCCTTGATGATATCTCAAAATGAAGTGTTGGCTTTCAGTGGAAAGCTTGGACAGGTCCAGAATCATTCAGCAGTTAAGGGTTAACAGCTTCTACCTTCAGGACTTGTCTGAGAAGCTTGTTATCCTGTTTTCTGAAACCTTGATGATAGCTCTAACTGAAGTCTAGTTTCAAGTAGTAAGCTTGGACAGGTCAAGAATCATACAGCAGTTAAGGGTAAACAGCTTCCTCCCAAAGGGCTCGTCTGAGGAGCAAAGTATCCTGTTTTCTCAACCCTTGATGATATCTCAAACTGAAGCGTTGGTTTTCAGTGAAAAGCTATGACAGGTCAAGATTCATTCAGTTAATGGTTAACAGCTTCTACAGGCCTACCAAAGAAAAAATCGTAACACTCCGAAAAGCAGCGAAACGTACACATAAATGCACGACTTAGCATCGAAAAAAAGCTCTACACATCGAAAATTAACGAAACAGCAACATCAAAGCGACGATCAGCATTTTAAACGAGCGACAGCGCAAAATGAAAGACTAGGAGTAGACGAAGTAGGTCAAAACCTGACACCGCCTGCACATTTTCTATCAATGTAGCGTTTAACATGGCACGTATCCGTGAATCAAACACAAACAATGTGCTTTAGAATTAAGAATTCTAAATGAATATCCAAAATCATAATCTATTTTTAACGATTACAATATATCACTTATCAGGAACACAACAAAGAGATATAAAATTTCGCTTCAAATGAGCATGCGCAGAAAGAATGTTGCGTAACGAGTCTTTCATTTTGCGCTGTCGCTCGTTTAAATTGCTGATCGTCGTTTTAATGTTGCTGTTTCGTAAATTTTCTATGTGTAAAGCTATTTTTCGATGCTAAGTCGTGAATTTATGTGTATGTTTCGCTGCTTTTCGGAGCGTTTCAATTTTTTCTTTGGTAGGCCTGTTCTACCTTCAGGACTTGTCTGAGGAGCAAAGTATCATGTTCTTTGTGAGGTATGAATACTCTTGATGTAAACAGGATGTATATTTTGTCAACTGCCAGAGGCAGAGCAATCTCTAAAAGTCCTGAGAAACCTATACAATGTCTTTTTGTTATGTAGTCCACCAATTAGGAATATTTCTAGGTGAATTGCGTGTATTGATATTTTCATTTAACCATATTATTTTCTAATATAATAAATAGTTATTTTGACTGATAGCAACAGTGCTTGTCTTATCATATCATATAATGCTGTGACATAAGAAAAAGCCAATGCCGCCACATTGTTGCTAACATAGCCAAGCGGGCTTTGGAGAATCTCAAAGTAATAGAATCCTAATGTGATCATAAAATATAAGATCATGAAACAAATAGATAAAGTCTTTCCTTAAATATATGTAACAGAAGTGATTTTGAGACCACTTCCATCGGGATTCGAACCCAGGACCTCCTTCACTTTACCTGTTAGGTCAAAGAGATATCCCTCTAGCCAAAGCCAGTAGGAATGTTTTTATCTCACCCTGTCACATATATGCAATGTTAATATCAGCTTTTAGCTTGATATGATTATACAGACTTTTTTTACTCAGGAAAGACAATTTCTGTATCCTGTAAGTATTTCGTACTCTTTCACCTTAGAAGATGGCAAACCTGCAGTATTTATCTAGTGTATACATATCTATCTCTCCTGAAGAGAACAGCCAACTGTTGGTGGATCACTTCACTTTGATGTCTCCCAATTCCATGCTTATCATTTATCTCCCCTTAATGAGGAAGATTCCCCTAACAGCCACCAGAGGGCAGTGTGATAGACAGAACATGTTTGTCCCTGTTACTAAAGATCTGGCTAATTAAAGACTTTGTTGGAGGCTGTCCATCTCAATTAGCAGATGAAATATATCTCTGACGGTCGGTGGTCCGTGATAGATTCAGCAGACCTTGGATGTACTGCATGGTCTCAACTTAGCAGGAATAACACTAGACTCACATACTGTGTGATGGGCATTTGGATTTCTGGCACTCTACAGACCGAAGTGTTTGAAGATCATTCAGAAGAAACAAACAAGAATGGAAAACAAGGTTTCCTGGATGACAACTTCTTTATTATGAAACAAGCAGCTGACATGGTCGAGCTATATCCCCCGCAAATTGCACAATATGTATAGGTTTTCATTATCCTATTGCCGATTAATTTTTGTCCCACAAAATAACAAAAAATTTCCAGGATATGAAGGAAATATAAAAATATTTTCAAAATTGTTCTTCATGACACACCTTCATATGATTATGTTTCTCCATATCAAATTTGATCCAAACGTGATGATTAGTTTAGAAGTTGTTAGCCGGACAGGACTTGTAACAGTTTACCAATAGAGTCCTCATTTTTTGCCAAAAAAGGCAAAATTTTATAAAAATATTTTCAAAATTGTTCTTCATGACACACCTTCATATGATTATGTATCTCCATATCAAATTTGATCAATATGTGATGAATAGTTTAGAAGTTGTTAGCCAGACAGGACTTGTAACAGTTTTCCAACAGAGTCCTCATTTTTGGCCAAAAAAGGCAAAATTTTACAAAAATATTCCAAAATTGTTCTTCATGAGACACCTTTATATGATTATGTATCTTCATAACAAATGTTATCAATATGTGATGATTAGTTAAGAAGTTGTGAGCCGAACGGGACTTGTAACAGATTTCTTACAAATTTACCACTTTTTCTCCAAAATCCTAATATTTTATGTAGATTTTCATAAAATTGTTATTTATGACACATTATTACATGTTTGTTCATTTCCATGACAAATTTGAATTGAAATGGTTGATTAGTTCCAAAGTTATGAGTCGGACACAAAGTGTAACGGACGGACGGACGGTACCCATTTTAATACCCCCCGCAACTTCGTTGTTGCGGGGGATAAAAATAACATTTCTGAGTGTATGCCAACTCCTTTATCAGGTGGATTGACATGATTTTCATATTTAAAAGGAGTTATTCTTTTAGGTCTTAACAATTTATTGCATATCTATCTTATCAAATGATTGGTCTTGTCTTGCGGTGTGGTCTCTGATAAAGGAACTACCATGACTGTATAGCTGTTAGATCTTCTAGATCTATGGTTTTGATCAGATAAGCAGGATCACACAATTAACACACTGGCAGTGGTTTACTGTCTCTGTTCTAATACTTATCAAAACTTTGTTGTTTGGGGCCTCACTTGATGAACTTCCTTGATTGGGGTCTGTTATAGATCAACTGAAAATATGATTTACTACAGGTTTATCTCATCCATCTGTTTCTGATTTCAAGAACGTACCTTCTTGATGGTTGAATTACAGTCAAGTATTGCAAGACCGGGACGTAGCTCAGTGGTAGAGTGGTCACCCGGAAGAAGGGGTTCGATTCCCTGTGGCATCATACCAAAAGACATTAAAAGGTGGGAGTTGTTGCTGCCTTGCTTGACACTCAGCATTGTAAAGGCAAAACAAAGCATTAACTGGCGCTGCACCGTGGCTGCCTGGTGCTTCGGCACAAAACAAATTTCCAACAAGTATATTTGTACTGAGGACAATAAAGTGTTATTATTATAATTATTATTAACAAAATAAGACTTTGACACTGGTTGGTTGGACTGATGTCTCTGTCACTGCAGGAAGATCTATCTGTGTAATGGACATCCGGTGTAAACATTGACTCGCTTGACTTGTTGGGTTGGCAGATACCCCTCACTTGGCCGCTAGTTTTTGAGCTTGTGTATTGGGCGACCCCCTTCTTTGACCCCCCAATTTCTGGCATTAAAAACGTGCCTTATACATTAAAATATATGGTAATTAAAACTTGGGAAGTCCACAGTTAATGAACTTTGTTGATTGGTCTGGTGTGGTCTGGTGTGGTCTGTTACAGGATTCATCTGTTTCTAATTTCACGGTGTGGCGACCATCTTAATTGTTGGATTAAACTGTTTACTTTGTGAAGTCTAGCAAAATAACTGCAAATTGTAAGGACTTCCAGTCTCTTTCATCTATATTTTCAACTTATTTCAGTAAGATGTCTCTAAGATTCAATTTCTGCTAGACTTTGCAATGGTATCCGGATGGATTGGATAGCATTGATTAATGACAAATTATTTGTTTGTTCTCAAAGCAAGCAAGCACAAACTTTGAATTTCTATAATCTTCTCTTTATGAGTTGAGGCTGCATGGCTATGACCTTCTATTATTACATATTACTTTGGTATTGGTGCTAACGACCTTTAGCTATACCTTTACTTGACACTGATTTGTGATCTGATCAATATGAGAACTACAATTTCTATTGTAGGTACATTATCACAGATATGTTCTAACATAAACTGGCTAAACTTGCAATTTAACTATCTTAATATTGGACCCAATGATTTGATTTAATTGCATCCTAGAAAGCTATAAAGAAATATATTTTAATAATGAATTATTTGCTTTTAACAAAAAAATTCATAATGATTTATGCTATACAATTTGTAAGAGCTAAATAAGATCTCCATAAAATTAATATCTTTGGCAGCCAGGTACATGAAGCTTCTATACATATAAAAGATTAGAGAAAACTAAACTTTCAACACACCATATATCAAATGCATTACTCCAGATGTAAGCTAATAGATTGCTAACAGATATGACACCTCTGCCTCAGTGTGAGATGGTAGGTTTGGTGTAAGGAGTTATCAGCCCTTGCAGAACCAGGAGAACTCGGTACATCACTCTGTCTCCTTCAGTGTGTGGAGCTTGCACTTAAAACCACTTCTAGTGATGAAGCATAACTCCTTATCTTGCTACTGTTAGGCTTACCTTTCTTTTTTCTGTTGTGCAAAATTAGAAATGATGATGTTTTAAATGTGAAAAGAAATTTGATAAGATAAAAACAGATTGTGATTTCTGTTGCACTCAGTTTGCCATTATGACATGTGAAATTCAGTCAAATCTGTTATATAATGGGTGTTTTATATCTGTTCAATTGCAACTTAATTCATGCAAAGCATTATGTTTCTGATCTAAATCATTACCCAACACAAAATTCAAGATTTTAAAATCCACAATGATTTAAAATTACCAAAAAAGTCGCAAAAAGAAGAATAAGGTAATAAGTTACTAATAACGGAAGATCAACCTAAGACCCTATCATCCCAAACCCCCAACCAACCCCCATCCCCTATGGACCCCAACCCCTTCACCCACTGACCCCCAAGTTACAAATGCTCAAATGAATACCTTTTAGACAAATATTAAAATGGCTTGGACAGAGCTATCTTGGTAATCTATCTTGATCATAAAAACTCAATGCTAAATCAATGGGCTAAAGGTGCTCTTAGTGATAAGGCCCGGAATAAGCATGACTACCACAAATCTGTCAGCCAGACCCTAAAATACGAAAAATCCAGCAAGTCTATAAGAAGATATGAGTAAATGAAGAAATGTCACTCCTATTTTCAAATCTTAATTCTTTTCCATATAACTTTAGGTTTATTGATCAAATATCATATTTTCACTTTTTATTATATACTCATGTAATCTTATGATAGTATTACAAGGGTGCAATAAGGAATACGTCTTCAAATTCCGTATTGCACTCAAGAATCCGTATTGCACGCCTGCCGGTTCTACTTTTTTTAAGCTTCCGCAATTCTCGGAATTTTCCGTACGTAACAATAACTATCCTAATTAGAACACCGGATTTGACGTATCTCAATGCATTGGTAACAAACTTCTTTTTAATATGATATTGAAGAATAAGAAAGTGAGAAACTAGCGTTATTATTAACCAGCTGGAAGTCTAGTAGTTTGTAAGGTTCGTTTCGTTGGGGGAATAGCTTCGGCAGAGCTGGCGACTCGCCCATCCCCAGGCTGTGAGACAAACGACCCAGGAGACACCTGTGTAGCGACCGGAATACCAAGTTTATTTTCAGAACGTAATACAAACACAATATATATACAGGATAAAACAATAACCATACTACATAACTAATAACCATAACCATAACACAATGTCTGAACTACAATAAACACTATTACACTTTATCATACTCATGTACAAATCTCAGACACAAAACTCATTATTCATTATACATTCTAATATCTGTAAATTCATATAAAATAATGAAAGACACAGAATACTAAAGGAAGAGCATTTGACATACCTGTGTAGCGACCGGAATACAAAGTGCTTGTTCTAAATTGACCCGGCCTTATATAGAAGCTACGACAGGTAATCCATGTGTAGTAATCCCTAAGCTATAAATTTGTGATTGAGTGATACATATCTGGCCCTAACAGTAATGGGCAGATATGTATCGTTAAATGTCCAGTTATTCAATTCTCTGCACTCTTCACCCTCTATGAAACATGTTACACTTGCACAAGTGGACAGGGCTTAAGATGAACCAGATTTTAAATATTATTTTGCTAGATATGGAAAGGATAATTAAGTTTTCCAAATCTGAATATATCTATAAATTTGTTAAGACAATGTCCTATATTTTCTTAAAATATACCATGTTAATATTATCGTTAGTAAAGAAACTGCAAAACACCATAAAAAAGGAAATCCTAAAAAAAAATCCGAGAACATCGCCAGCGAAACTTGGCCCTTATGCAACATAGCCTACAACGATTATGACATCATTTCCACGGTGACGTCATTTGAAAGGATCCCGTCGCTCAGAATCCAGAACTTACGTTTATCATATTCATAACTTTATAAATAATTACTAAGGATAAACTTTTATCACTGTATTTAGTTTTCACACTTGAGAAAATTGCCTCTTACGTTTAACTACGCAAAGTTATGAGAAAATAAACAGATAAGGTATTAAATCATCAGTCGAGCGTGTCATTGGTAATCGCCTTCTTTGCATTATGTATCAATGCGCTGAGTGCGACGTCTCGAATTATTCAAGCAATTCAAAATTACTTTAAAAAAGGTTAAAAAGAGAGTATATAATAAATACAGAACGTCATATGTGTGCATTTGGGTCGTTTGTATTGAACTCGAAGATGTCATGGACGCGGAGAAACAACTCGTTCTTCGAACTCGTTGTTCCTCCGGGTCCATGACATCTCATCCTGCTACATCAGCGTATATGTCTCCGCTAATGCTACAACCTATCCCCTGATATCCTCCTATAGTCTTCTGTCGTATCGCTGACTGGTGGTTGCTCAGCGCTATTTATAGCCTGTCTGTTTTCAGTCAAACTATTTCGAACTCCATACACTGTTGTCTAGTGATGTCGCACGTGGAAATCTAAGAGCGTGATTTGGAGCCTAGCGGGAGACTGCAATGAGAATCAGATTTATTATCTAATAGCACTCCTATTGGTTAATTTGAATCACGAGGTGAGCACGCGGAACGAAGCCAAGAAACTAGTTTGCCGCTATCACTGAAAGGGCATCATTTGATTGGCTTGCTATATATAGCGATACGACAGAAGACTATAGGAGGATATCAGGGGATAGGTTGTAGCATTAACGGAGACATATACGCTGATGTAGCAGGATGATGACATCTACTCTTTCAATACAAACGACCCAAATGCACACGTATGACGTTCTGTATATATACTGCCCAGTGTTAATTTTATAAATATATAAGGCCATCAGTTAGTATTTCAAATTAAAGACAGTATAAAAAAAATCCTTCACATTGGTTTCCCCTTTTAAGAGTTCAGTGATAAACTTTATAACTAAGGCCAGTAATTAGTATATCTAAGACACCGTAATTAAACAATATTCTATAAACTGTTATTAAAGTTTCCTGACATAGACTGATACTTCTCAAACATTCATGTTTCTCAAACTTCACTCCTCAGATCACAAGCTTGATGCTGAAGTGTACACAAAACATGTCCAGGGTGTCCTGTTCTTCGATCCTTCGTATCTGTCTCCTGCCCACAATCGGACTGTGACCCGTCACTTCCATAATGGAACTCTGTTTTCATATCACAGAAACTGACACTAGACTGACGATACAACTTGATCTATTGTGCTTAGGAAAACACTGGAGAAGTGTACAGTATCATTTTGTAGGAGATTTATTCTTCTATAATGTGATTTAAAAAGCTGCATGATGGGTTGTTTGTTTCCAACTCTAATCCTTGTCTTTATCATAAACTTTTGATTGAATTATTCCAAAAAACTTATGATTTATGAATTTATATGTCACATTTGCTATTTTGTGAGGTTCATAGGAGTTTTGTTTATTTGAAATCCTTGAAAACATATTTTTTCACACAAGTGAAAATAAAAATTTCAACATCTGGGGATTTGCAACAGGGGTATTGCAATAGTGCAATAAGGACATATCAACATGAACAATTAAGTAAGATGAGAAGTCAATCATAAATGAACTTAAATATTTATGAAATGACACAAAGTATGATTCCTTGGTCTAGCTGTTCTCCTGACGCGAAAATATTTTAAGGTGCCTTCTTAAGTCTAGAAAATGTAGACAGGTCCATTTCCTCAGCTTCATGAAATAAGACTTAGGACTTGTTTTTATCATATTTCAAAAATAAAAAAATGAAATAAATAAAATGATCATGAAATCTTTTTTTGAGGGACCTATGTTAGTCTACTTTGGGAGATATAATCCTTTTTTAGTTCATCCTTAATTGTTATTATCGTTTGAAATTACTTAATTTTAGATTGAATACTCAAGGTGATCTCTCAGTCTTAAAATTTAATAGACAAGTCCCCCTTTCAAAATTCCCTTAAATGGCACGGTAAAAAGCTAATTAAAAATTCTATATCAGTGCACAATAGAAGCCCTTAAAACCCCTTATTAGACCATAAATTAACAAGTGTGTTATGTAAATCAACAGCTTTTTATGTTTATACAAACAGACTGGTGGCATGCGTTGTGGACATGCATGTTGCATGTGATGCGAGAAGTTATACACAGAGTAGGAAATTGAACATGACAGGTGATGAATATCTCAGCTCCTTACACTGCAGTTGTGTATCAATGCCTTCATTGGGTGTTGTAAAGCTGACATCTGATGGGGAAAATGACAACAAAATGGAAGCTTTCAATACCAGGAGCACATTCTCAGAGCTGGTTTTGGTTTTGCTGTAAATAAGTTTGTTGCTAGATTGTTCAAGATTAGAATCTCAGAAAAACTGGTGTGTTTGAAGCTTGGCACCAGGCTAAAGGTTACATAGAGAATGTTCTGTAGAACTCAAAGGTATATAGGTGCAATTGAAAATGAATTGTTAAATCAATAAATAATTCAGACAAAATTGATTAATCAGTTGTTCATCAATGCCTGGTGGTTGAGTGGTAAAGCCATTGGTATGATCAGTGCCGATAGTTGTTGCCCGATTCTGAAGATTTTGTGAGGAATTCTGCAGATAGTGATCTTGAACAAAAAAAGTTAAGAATAAGTACAACTGAAGATATTGTGGTACCAAATATAACAAAAAATATATATATATAAAAAAATATAAAAAATATAACAATTAGTGTATAAATAAATACTTACAGCGGGAATTTAAAAGAATTCATGATTATTGTGATATGGATATTGATTTTGATGAGATTTTGACTGCTTTCAGAGAAAAGGAATCACATATGTTCTGAACCCATACTTAACTGCATGTAACAATATACAGACAAAACTGCAGAGCTCCTGGGAGTAATCAAACCCCAAACCCTTCACTGGAGTTAAACTAAACTACCAACCACTGTGCTACCACTGCCTGCAATGGATGTCTTTCAATTTACATTATTTGATCAAAATATGAAAGTAGTCACTTAAATCTAAAAATACGGTCTCTATACCCTTCCTGTAGTAGAACCAGATGGACATCCTGTAGCCATGCATTAAGACAACCACAGTTCATTTTACAACTCAGGTAGTTCATTATAACTAAGGGCCTGCCAAGATTTTGATTAGAAACTTAATATCTTCAGTGAAAGAGACAGTAATGAGTAGTCCAACCACCTTGTGACCAGACTGGACTTCACAAAAAAACAATCAAGATGGTATCCACTGTTCATGATATCAGAAACAGATGGACACTCAATAATAAATCATGGATCTATAACAGATCACTGTCAGTCTAGGTAGTTCAACAAATTAGTCCCAAACTTTTCGATAAACTTGATTTTAAAGTCACCATTCGAGCGGCTTTCATCCGCCATCATGAAATGTTAGCATTTCGAGAAAACAAAAGTGCTGTATTATGCTAATTCATTAACACAATTAAGAAATAACTACTTGATTGATAGGAAAGGGGTATATTTAGGAATAGTTCATTATAAAAGTTATCAGTTACGACAACATTTTATCGTAGTAATGCATTCCACACTCGTAGCTAGCTCAGATGTTTTTCTTTTTCGAGCGATACACTTTATTCTTTGTGAAATTGTTAAATCTTGAACATTTGAAATGTTACCTCATGAATATATTTGAAATTAAGTGTGAAATAATTATGTAAAAATCATTATTAAAATGCTAACAGAGAATATCCTCCCGAATTTTGTTTCCACAGAAAATACTCCATCGAATGGTCCCTATAAGGGCCAGGGCAATAGCACATGAATAAGTAATGTTGATTTAAGCATTAATTAATTGCCACCTTTTATTACAGAATATTGTCTGTCACATCATCCTTTTTTTTTTTTTTTAGCAAGACCAATTCTTTTAAACCTAAAAAATATGTGAATGATGGCCAATAAAGCCACCTCCCAATGTTTGAGTCCAGTGTTATCCCTTCTGAGTTAAGACCAGTACATCCAAGGTCTGCTGAATCTATCACGGACCACCGACCGTCAGAGATATATTTCATCTGCTAATTGAGATGGACAGCCTCCAACAAAGTCTTTAATTAGCCAGATCTTTAGTAACAGGGACAAACATGTTCTGTCTATCACACTGCCCTCTGGTGGCTGTCAGGGGAATCTTCCTCATTAAGGGGAGATAAATGATAAGCATGGAATTGGGAGACATCAAAGTGAAGTGATCCACCAACAGCTGGCTGTTCTCTTCAGGAGAGATAGATATGTATACACTAGATAAATACTGCAGGTTGGCATCTTCTAAGGTGAAAGAGTATGAAATACTTACAGGATATTTGTCTTTTCTAGAGTTTACCTAGTTCTGCTTCATGATTGTGTATAATATGATTATGATAATGATAATGATAAAAGTCCATTTGTAATGTGCTTTTCCATTCATGGCATGCTCAAAGCGCATAGATTCTATCATTTCCCTGAAGGAATAGTAATTTTGATGTCGCTATTCAGAGCTTTGCGCGTCCGTATAGGTCCATTCTTGGTACCCATTTGCTCAGCTTGGTAGGCTGAGTGCAGTGTGGATGAAGTGCCCTGCCCAGTAACACAACACAGAAATGGGCCCAGGTCACAAATGTTTGGTACCTCCACCGGAATTTGAACCAGGTCCTTTGGCGTGAGAGGCCATCATGCTAGCCACATCACTGTTCTACACATAGTGCTCCATTTAGGAGCCTATATACAGCTAGGTCTTAATACTACAAGGTTACATTGATGAATACCCAAAGAAATAAAAAAAATATAATTGAAGGTTTTTTAATGTTTCATAGACTAAAGTTTACCTTGTTTATCTCAAAGAGTAGGGTAGAAAGTAGAATAAATAGGGTGTACTTTATATACTTATAGATTCTATGATTTAGCTCGAGAAATATACGAATAACATGAGTCCAAGAATTTTGTTTTTAAAATTGAGTCAGTGTCCATAAAAGTTGACTACTAATTACTTTGAATTACCCCAAACAACTCTCAAACTCTTATCATTCATGTCTGTTAAACTTTCATCCCTTTTTTGTAACCCTAACTTTTTACTTTTTTCTTTATATAACTAGCTGATTTTTAGCAGCAAATTTGTCTTCTGGAATGAACAAATGGAAAGAAAAAAAGAAAAAATTCTTTAAAAAATCAAAATGAATAACATCTTTGGTATTCTGAACATTGATATTTCAGAGTAACAGTTATTCTATTTCTTTATAATTATCAGTTTCAAGGTTTCAGAAATATGTCAAAAAGATCAGACTCGCATTGTAGAAACTTTGGAACAAATCAGGTTATTGAAGAGAAAGAAGTCCTGCTTCATGACTGTGTATTAAATAGGAGCCTTTATATAGTCTAGATCCTATTTCTGCAAGTCTAGATTGACTGAATACACATGAAATGAAACGCCTCAAGAAATAAAATAACATAAATGAAGGTACAGTAATTATTTGAAATATTTCATAGAATAAATTTTAGTCTAAAGAGAAAGCATAGTCTCTTTTTTTATTCTATTTTCATGAAAATAAACCCACACTAGCTTACATTTAGTTTCTGCATTGAATGTTGCCACTTAAAAAAGAGGAACTTTCTGAATTTAGAAAGGAACCTAGCCCAGAGATTCTCTTATTTCCAGCCTGCCAATTCCAATTTCTTCTTAGAGATTTGATTTGGCTTTTATTTCTAGACTCTGTATGACAGAGAAATGTTTTTATCCTTATATGGATTGACACTAAATTGAAGCACTCAACAAATCACTCTGTTCTGATCATCTTGTTATCTGTACTATAACTGACGAGAGTCCAAGTTATTGACGTTACCGACTATCATATGACAAAATGTATGGATTAATATCCATATTGTAAATTTTCTAAACTTGAATTTCCAGTTTTTATCATTTATATATTCGGCTACTTTAAATGTTAAAAGAATTTTAAATATCTTTTTATGCTTTTGATTTTTTTTCAAAATGAGAAATTCCTTGAATGCCTTCTATTAGGGGAAGTGTAGTGCCAGTGAAATTTTTGTGTGTGTGTGTGTGGATCTATGATAGCAACTGAATCTCAAAATTTTACAAAAGATGTTCAGTTTTAAAAAAACACTACCCCCAAGATCATTTCAACATGAAGAAGTATTCTCTTCCCAGGATTGAGAGAACATAGAATACCGAGCTCCTCAAAGAGTCCCTGGAGGTAGAATAAGCTTTTAACCCTTTAATTGCCTAGGGACTTGAGCTAGTTGATCATGGGGAAGGTTCCAAGAATAGGATAACTACATGTAGTTGTCCCAGAAGAAGAGGCTGTTAACCCTTTAATTAGAGATAAATGGCATTTAGATAGTGAACAAAGGTAACAATGTTATATTTGGGATCACACATACTATCTTGAATAGTACAGATTCTTGTATTTTTTCGGGCCGAGTCCCATGCGAGATTCAAACCCACACCCTCTGAGTCAGGCAACACCGCCAGCAATGACCATACCATCAGCTAACCAACTCGCCCGTTTCGCTATCCATAATACAAGAATCTGTACTATTCAAGATAGTGTCATCCCAAATATAACATTGTTAAACCCTTTAATTGCCTGATGAACGAATCTGGGTTGATTTCTAATTCAACTTCATTAGAGTTGACAACATCAAGAATTTATGTGAGTGAATGAGTGAGTTTGAGTTTTATGTCATTTGGTCAGTCAAGAATTGGAGGTGAGGTGAGGTGAGGTGAGGTGAGGTGAGGTGATTTCAAGAGTATTTTGCTTATATCAAGAGTTTGATCTCCCCCTCAAACATGTACTGGATTCACAGAACAGTATACTTCTTCTGTACTACATAACAAGCATTCATTGTCCATTTTGCCATGGACAAAGGAAATTCTTCTGCCTCTGGCAGTGGACAATATATGCATCCTGTTTACGTGTAAACATCACTTTGAAGAAGTTGTCAAACATCAAGAAGTACCCCCTCCTAAGGGTCCAGAGAACAGAATACCAAGCTTCTCAGACAAGCCTTGAGGCGAAGCTGTTAATTTCAAATAAATTACAGGTTATCCGAACTTTGTTGATTACCTCACTAGAGGTAGAAAGAAAATCAAGAGTTAAAATTATTCGCCCCCTACGATGGATCCAAGGAACAGGATACCAAGCTCCTCAGACAAGCCCTTGAGGTAGAAGCTGTTAGCCCCTTAATTTGGAATAGAACAGAATACCTCTCCAGATATGCCTTCAGGTTAAGAGGTGAAGAGGATATTCCTGGTAAGGTGATATTTCACCTGAACAACTCACACAAGAGCTGAAGACAAGTGAAGAGTCTCCTCCGGACCGCGGCCACCTCACAGTAGGGTTCACAGATCGAGAAACCTCGTCCAATTAAAGGTGTTGAGGATATTCCAAAGATATTTTTTATTAGAAATGATGTCAAAACTGCATCAGCTTGTTTTCCATGTTCCAAGAAAGTTAAGAAAAAGGCTGTCCATCAGACTCAGTTTGTGTCTCAGAGAAGTATGGGTCAATCCTGTTTACTTGAAACAACAATTACAAAGCTTGATCATGTAGTTGCTGTGAAAATGGCTCCTCTTTAGACACTGCCCCATGACAGCAGGCATTACTATCAAAATGAGGGATTCTGCCTGGGATCATCACTGCGAATATGATTTTTTTCAGAAATAGAAGAATCCAGTGTTTATGTAAGGACAAGTATGGTTCACGGGGGATGAAGCTCAGTTCATAGAGCATCTGCTCATCAGCCTGGAAGCCTTGGTTTTGTTTCGTCATACAACAAACTGTAAAAAGATGGTTTGATGCACAGCATAATAAAGACATCGCTTGACTGTGCCTACCTGGTCCGATCGGATAACAAATAACATAACATAACAAATTTTGAATGAACTTAATCATAAGGAAAATACAGTAGAACTCGGATATAATGAACTCCAAGGAACCAAAGAATTTAATTGCTATATCCGGTGTTCGCTATACGCATATGATTTTAATGATATCATATAGGGACGGAACTTGAAAATTTGTTCGTTATATCCGGTTACAGACAGCTAAATCACGTTAGCCAAGCGGGCTTGCTGACCTGTTCTTCAACAAGCCAAATCTAAAGGTATAACTTGCAATTGACAGATGGGCAGGCACTCTTTAGACCACTGCATTTTACAGGCTGAAAGTTTTCCAAGGTAGAAATGAAAGAAGGAAAGATAACCATCTAATTTTGGAGAATTGAGACTTCAACAAAAGTCTAAGGTTTTTCAATTACTGTACCGTAGGCAGTGGATTAATACCTATCATATGATTCAGTTTGGATTTTATTACTCAAAATATAGAAAAATATAAATTCTTAAAAGATCTTAATCATTTTCATATCTGGAATGCATTTAAAAGATCAAAGCAAATGACATACTGACAAATTTAATAAAATTTGTTGACATAATATAAACAGAATTAGTGTTCTATTACAGTTTTGTGAAATATTAAGACCAATAAGTTTATAACTTGACAAATTGTATAAAGAGTGGTAGAGTGTCCGCTCGTCACCCGGTTTGATTCCTGGTCACATCATACCAAAAGACGTTAAAAGATGGGATGCTTGACACTCGAGATCAGCATTGTAAAGGCAGAACAACGCATTAACTGGCGCTGCACTGTGGCTGCTGGGTGCTATGGCGTAAAACAAATTTACAATATGTATGTATGTACTGAGGACAAAAATTTTATTATTATCATTATTATTATTTTAAATCCCATTCGTGAAAAAAATGAGGAAAATAAGTAAAGTACTCTGAAATGTCTCCAATAAGAACTTCCATCTCTTCGGATTACGAAGGTACACATGAGCACTGTTTCATCTATTATCTATTAGTCACAGTTACAATGTGAGGTGAATGTTGGAATGCATTACACTCACATGGCGAGATCTCATCTGGGAAACTACTCAGGCCATCAGAAGACAAGAGTATTATTTTCTCGGTAAAAAGTAAAAGGTTTTTATGGCCATTTTTAGTTCCGACTCCATCAGAGAAGATGGCACTGATAAACAGTTTCAAGTACTTCCGCAGGTTTTACTGTGATGGAGAAAACACAAAAAGGTCTTTTGCTCTATTTTTTCACGGTATTCTTTACACGCATTACCATGTGTGTGGTAGGGTTAGTAGGGTCTTCATAAAATATTTTACACACACATAATTCATTTTACACATATACTTTACTCAAGTGTTGCTAAGTAGTGTTTTAATGAAATATTTTACACACATAATTCATTTAACACATATACTTAACACAGGTACTCACATGTGTGGCTATAAGTACAATCCTTATTGAGTTATTGTTCACAATGTTTTTCACACACCTCATATGTATGGCAACATCATTTACACTAAACCTTTACAACCCTATACTCTAAAGGGTAAAGTAAACTTATCTTGATTTATTTTTATTTTTCACCGATATAGATTAGACAACTATATATATATACTGCATCCGTGTCCTGTCTTCAGTGAATTGTGAAATATGCGTACCTAATCACTCATGATTTGCATTTCAAATCAATGAAAACCATATCAGGTTATTTTCCTGAAATTGAATTGAGACAAAATAACATAGAATGCAGTGTATAAAATAAGTCAGAATTTCAAACAAAATGAATAAGAATCTCTAAATAGTCTACTAGATATCATAGATTATGAGATTGAATTGCCTTATATCCTTCTGTATGTGGATACTTAATCTTTCTTAAACTTTCACTGTAGCCTTAATCGATTTTACTAAACATCTTTCCTATACTAATGGTAGGTACTTAAACATCTTGCAGCATTTTATTTTGTCAAATGACAGAAATAAAGATTAAAAATACAAAAGTTTGAACATGAATTAAACTAAAATTTAAAACTTATAGATCTACCTGATAAACCAATCTTTTTGTCAAAAGTGACCCAAAATCAGATGTATATATATCTACAGGAAATGCATTAATGTAAAATTTAAAACTTAAATCTACCTGATAACCAAATCTTTTTTCTCAAAGGTACCCAAAATAAGATGTTTCTACAATGCCTTTATCAGTTATCAAACTTGTTATAAAAATTTTCAAGATTCTATAATACATTCCATGCACACCAAATGTTTATAACAGATTTCCTTATTCCCCGAACTTGAATATACATGGGCTAATATAATTTCCTTGCAGTACCCCTAAGAGCAGCAGAGGTCGGAAAAAGATTATTTAGTCTGCGCTGCACAAACACTCGCTTGGCTCTGTGTTTACGACAAAGCGTTGGATAAGAGACAGACAAATAAATATATGCGTAGTTAAAAGGGTGAGAATGGGTAGGTCGTGTGATGTGGTCGAGAAATGCCAACTGTTATGTCTGCATCGTGATTATCTTGAATTATCCAGTTGAAATCTTTTAACGGATAAGTAAAGACCATAATTGCATCTCAATGTGTTTTGTTATACCAATTATTGCAATTTAAAACTGTGACGTGAAATAAAATTTGATTAATAGCTGGTCCCCGATAAACCCAGCTATTTGATTATGTTCTTATGAAAAAAACGTACAATTCATTTGAAATCAAGAGAAATAAGAGTAATTCCCTTATTTCACAAAGAACCCTAAGGTTGCCCATGTTTTGTGAACTAACAAGAGCAGACTGACAGTTCTTGGAAAACCTACTAAATAATATTTTATCTATTTTGAAAAAAAAGGTTATTCAAAAAGATATGGGGAAACAAGAGTCACCTCCTTATTTTATAAGGCATGATTAGTTCTTGCCTTGAACCATATATGTTGTGATAACTTTTATTAGGATGATTACCACAACAATCAGCTAAGGCTTAAAAAGCTGTGTTTATTATGTCCCCCCTAAAGCTTTGCGGGACACATAATGTTTTCAGTTCTGTCTGTAATTCCGTGGTTCCGTAATACAATAGCGCTTTCGTTTCCGGACCTTATCTCCAAAACCGTTCAATATTTTTTCACGAAACTTGGTATGTGGTTAGATCTAGTACTGGAGTGGTGCCTTTTGCTATTTAGGTTATTCTAATTGTTTTATTTTTTCTGGTTTCCATGGAAACATTTTGAACTTAGTGCATATTGGGGGACGCTTTCTTTTCCGGACCATATCTCAAAAAACGTTCAATATTTTTTCATGAAACTTGGTATGTGGTTAGATCTAATACTGGAGTGGTGCCTTTTGCTATTTTGGTTATTCTGATTTTTTGATTTTTTCTGGTTTCCATGGAAACATTTTGAACTTAGTGCATATTGGGGGAGGTTATTGTTTTCAGACCATATCTCCAAAACCGTTCAATATTTTGTAATGAAACTTGGTATGTGGTTAGATCTAGTACTGGAGTGGTGCCTTTTGCTATTTTGCTTATTCTAAATGTTTTATTTTTTTCTGGTTTCCATTGAAACATTTTGAACTTAGTGCATATTTGGGGATGATTTCATTTCCGGTCCATATCTCCAAAACCGTTCAATATTTTGTTACGAAACTTGGTATGTGGTTAGATCTAGTGATGGAATGGTGCCTTTTGCTACTCAGGTCATTCTGAATTATATAATTTTCCTGGTTTCCATGGAGACAGTTTGTACTTAGTGCATATTTGGGTAGGGACTGTTTCCCGGCCATATCTCAAAAAGTATTCAATATTTTTTTTACGAAAGTTGGTATGTGGTTAGATCTAGTGGTGGAGTGGTACCTTTTGCTATTTAGGTCATTCTGAATTATATAATTTTTCCTGGTTTCCATGGCAACAGTTTCAACTTAGAACATATGGAGGGAGGACCATTTCCGAGCCATATCGCAAAAACTATTGAATATGATTTTACGAAACTTGGCATGTGGTTAGACCTAGTGGTGGAGTGGTGCCTTTTGCTATTTAGGTCATTCTGAATTATATAATTTTCTTGGTTTCCATGGCAACAGTTTCAACTTAGAACATATGGAGGGAGGACCATTTCCGGGCCATATCGCAAAAACTATTGAATATGATTTTACGAAACTTGGTATGTGGTTATAGACCTAGTGGTGGAGTGGTGACTTTTTCTATTTTAGTTATTCTGAATTATTTTTCTGGTTTCTATAGAAACAAGTTGAACTAGGTGTATATGGGGGGTAGGGTCTGTTTCCGTACTTGAGCTTAAAAACTATTCAAAATATTTTTACTAGACTTGATATGTGGTTAGAACTACTGGGGGAGTGGTGCCTTTTGCTACTTTGGTTATTCTGAATTGTTATTTTGCTCGTTTCCATGGAAACAATTTGAAATTTGTGCATAATGGGGGTAGGGTCACTTTCGGATTAAATGTTAGCGGGGGACATCACAGTGCATCACATGCACATATTTCTAGTTTGGCCCTATGGTTATTTTCAAGTTTGTCAAAAGAATAAAGTTGTGTGAGAAATATTTTCAAACTTCTTATTATCCTAATTAAATCATATATCTAATTATTTTTTCAGCCACAAGAAAGCAACAGTTTCTCTTTTATGCTGACTGCCAAGAAAGAAAGAGACAATATCCATTTTTATTACCTAAAGGGGCAGTCATGTCAGGGTTTTTATTTTTCATATGAAGCAAAAAGGGCAACATATCACTTTTTAATTCTAACATCATGTTATAAACAACACTTTGACGTTATGGTTAACCGATGACAGTGCGTTCTATAGGGGCTGGCTGCTGCTAGTTGGTTTATGCTGAAAAGTAGATTTAGAGTATTTTCGTTGACTTTGCTACTTCGGTAATCGACAGAATCTCACATTCGTGCCAATGACATACTATGTTTAAGACACTCATGCCTATAATTATCAGTATATCCCTAGCTCTCGCTTGGGAAATACTAATATTTAGCCACTTGTGTCCTAAACATAGTACCGGTTGGTCATGGACAATCAAATGATATCATCTATTTAATTTGCAAGGAACAGACAAAATCCATTTTGAATGTGGACAAGATTGGAACTCAGACCTTCCCTGGTGCGAAGAAGCAGAAGCTATATCCCCTGAGTAACATGGCAGTTGCGTAGTGGCATACTCCGATCCCTTGTCAACATCAATACCTTTTTCAACACTGTCAGATTTTCTCATTTAATAAAGTATGCATCTTACTCCTGTAAGATAACCTAATCAACATAGCAGGTAAAAAGATGAAACAGCAGACTCTAGATCAAATCAAATCCCTTCACCGAACACTGATGCTCATTACAACACTGACAGTTTTTTTAGTCTCTTTTTCTAAAGTGTCACGATAAACTTTATGGTGCAACAGATGCATGCAGCACAGGGAAGGTTAAAATAGCAAACTCTACTTCAACTCAAATCAATTTTTGAAAAACATGCCTATTTGAAAACAGCACAGTTCTTGTTTTTTAGGCATGCATGACATTCCTTTGGATATATACTATACTCTTTCTAAAAACACCAATGTCTATTTCAACACTAGTTATTTTCTCTCTTTTTCTAAGGTGTGCATGGTATCCCTCTTGTACATCAGATGTTAAACTCATTAGGATTTTATTTCTGGCAAGCTTAGGATGGCACCTGATAAATCTGTCTTTTACATGATCAACATGGACAGTTACAATGTAAGCTTTGTTGATTTCAATTCCCAAAACGATATTGAATGTCAAAATGTTTTTATCAAGGTAAAATTTATGTGATTTTTGTAGGAGAATGGGCATGAAACCAACTATTTTTTTATTATATTGTAAGAAAATTCTTGGATATAAAATATAGGAGTTACACGTTATAAATCTGTCTTATACATGTTGAACATAGATCATGACGGTAACCCTTGGTTATCTCAAATCCCAAACTGATAAACAGTATGAGGTTTAACCAGATATTTTCATTTATAAAAAATATATATAGGCATAAAGCTTCTCTGATAACAGAAATTTGCACTTGTAGATTAGATTTCTTCCTATACATATTAAATTTAATGTTGCAATATCAAATAAACAAACTTGAAAGAGAACTGAAATCCAGGAACTAAGCATTAAAGGGGCAGCAGCACTTTAAAAAAAAAAAATTATATTGAACAATTTTTCACTGATTTATGTACGTTAATGATAAATATATTATTTTGATGGTGTCAAAAATCTCATTACACAAACCAATCATCTATGGTCAGAGGACAAATTATAAAGATTCACATCAAGTCAAATAGCGGCCATTTTTGTGTGAACACCTTTAATTCATTTTGTGTAAAAAAAAGGACTCGCATTGCTGAACTTTACTTTATATATATGATTTCATATTGCTTCAATAAGTTTTTAACATTGTCTTTCAACTGGAACCATTTATTTTCATTTTCCTGACATCATGCACCTTATATTATCCCTAAAAACATGCTCATGCTCCTGACCCTTTAAGATTTGAAGGAACCTGTCAAGGTTGTTTCTGACAGCCAATTGTTTATCACAGCTGCATGACTCTTACATCTTCGATAAAAATATTGGTCAATTTTTCCCCAATTACTAACTACAATATTCCCTTTCATAAACAGATTCTAATAAGCTGCAACAATAACTGTGAGTCAATTGTCATTAGGTATGGAAAAAAGGAATGCCACAATGATGTAATCTTGATGCCTCACTTAAGTTGTGACAAATGGTATTTCCTCATATTGTACAAATAATTACAAAGACCTTACAAAAGTAACAATGTACTTATTTATTTCTGCAAGCTCATCAACATTCCCAATCAACACCTTCATCCCAACAACTATGCGATGAGTTTGCTACACTATGCAGAGAGTTTATATCTTGCTTAGTTCACAGACTTATGGCATCACAGATTTACCGTTACTAGGCAAATTGGCATCGCAGAAGCACTTGCCGCCGACTGACACTGTCATAATAAGACTGTCAAACATCACCTCATACAGGTGCATTCATGATAAGTTTTCTGGTAAATGGAATCTAGAATAAGATATCTAATAGTACTAAAAATGGAGCCATGGGCTCTGTAGCTCATCAGACTTTTGATTAAAATATGTTTTGACCCCTGTGACCCCATTTGGGGTCATGGGGTCACAAAATCTACAATTCAGAATCCCCATTTGCCAAGGAGTCTACACACAACTTTTCAGCTCTCTAGACATTTTGGAACTGGAGAAGAAGATGAAAACAGGCTTTTAAGATTTTGACCCCTGTGACCCCATTTGGGGTCAAGGGGTCACCAAAACTAATATTTAGAATTGTTATTGTCCAAGGACTCTACACACAATTTTTTCAGCTCTCTAGACCTTTTGGAACTGGAAGAGAAGAAGAAAATAGGTTTTTAAGGTTTTGACCCCTGTGACCCCATTTGGGGTCATGGGGTCACAAAATCTACAATTTAGAATCCCCATTGGCCAAGGAGTCTACACACAACTTTTCAGCTCTCTAGACATTTTGGAACTGGAGAAGAAGATGAAAATAGGTTTTTAAGGTTTTGACCCCTGTGACCCCATTTGGGGTCATGGGGTCACAAAATCTACAATTTAGAATCCTCATTGGCCAAGGAGTCTACACACAACTTTTCAGCTCTCTAGACCTTTTGGAACTGGAGAAGAAGATGAAAATAGGTTTTTAAGGTTTTGACCCCTGTGACCCCATTTGGGGTCATGGGGTCACAAAATCTACAATTTAGAATCCTCATTGGCCAAGGAGTCTACACACAACTTTTCAGCTCTCTAGACATTTTGGAACTGGAGAAGAAGATGAAAATAGGTTTTTAAGGTTTTGACCCCTGTGACCCCATTTGGGGTCATGGGGTCACAAAATCTACAATTTAGAATCCTCATTGGCCAAGGAGTCTACACACAACTTTTCAGCTCTCTAGACCTTTTGGAACTGGAGAAGAAGATGAAAATAGGTTTTTAAGGTTTTGACCCCTGTGACCCCATTTGGGGTCAAGGGGTCACCAAAACTAATATTTAGAATTGTTATTGTCCAAGGACTCTACACACAATTTTTTCAGCTCTCTAGACCTTTTGGAACTGGAAGAGAAGAAGAAAATAGGTTTTTAAGGTTTTGACCCCTGTGACCCCATTTGGGGTCATGGGGTCACAAAATCTACAATTTAGAATCCTCATTGGCCAAGGAGTCTACACACAACTTTTCAGCTCTCTAGACCTTTTGGAACTGGAGAAGAAGATGAAAATAGGTTTTTAAGGTTTTGACCCCTGTGACCCCATTTGGGGTCATGGGGTCACAAAATCTACAATTTAGAATCCTCATTGGCCAAGGAGTCTACACACAACTTTTCAGCTCTCTAGACCTTTTGGAACTGGAGAAGAAGATGAAAATAGGTTTTTAAGGTTTTGACCCCTGTGACCCCATTTGGGGTCACAGGGTCACCAAAGTTACAAATCATAATCCCACATGCCAAGGTTCCTGCACACAAAATATCAGCTCTCTAGAGTCATTGGTTTCAGAGAAGAAGATGAACATGTGAAAAGTTTACGGATGGACAGATGGACGGACGGACGGACGGACGCCGGATGCGATGCCATGCCATAAGCCCATCAGGTCTTTCAGACCTGATGAGCTAAAAATTGAGGGTACCAAAGAGATCTGGCCTGTTGGCATCATAGATTTACCATTCCATGGCCAAAGAGTTTCTTTGGTTTTGTAGGCACTAAGCGCTGATTTCATTGTCATAGTATTTTTACTGGTTATCTAAGATTTGACTGACTAAGAAATGGCTGTTTTGGGACATAATCTGCCAAAACCTACTCAAATTTCTAAAAATTTTGTCGGTTACATGTGATCTCAATCTCCTTTTTGAAGGCAAACGCTTGAACTAAAAATACAAAGCAAAAGATAGTTATCAGTGACTGCACATGTATCTATCAAACATGCCATATGTTGCTCAAATGACATGCTTGTGTTCATTTACATGTGTGACCTAAATCTCAATCTCTATATATAAAGCAGTCCAAAAACTTGAACAAAGCAATGGATATAGTTATCCAAATTAATTGAACATGTATTTATGACAGAGCTGGGTGGTCATCCTTGAGTCTTCAACAATATTATTTCACATTCAAATAGGTGAACCCTTGTTGCATAGGGCAAAACTCCACCACTAGATCTAACCACATATCAAGTTTTGTACCAAAATATTTTCGTTTTTTGAGATATGGCCCGGAAAAAAATTCCTTTCGGAACTATGGAGCCACGGAGTCACGGAACCACAGAGTCACTGAACCACAGACGGAGCCGAAAACATAATGTCTCCCGCAGCATAAAAATTCCTGTCTGTTTTTTTATCAAAATGTGTAAAGTGAAAGTCTAGATCCTTCAGCTCTAGAAGTTTGGGCATCTTATGGGCTCCATTTTGTTATAATACATGAATTGTTATAATAAAAAATTCCCAATATTGAAAAAGATATTTCTGAGACTAAATGTTAGTCTAAAGATCCACTATTCCTGGATTGAATATTGTATCCGTCTGACAGATCAGGAAGTGTCAGGTCTACACAATAGACAGCATTATCTAGCATCAGGGTTATCTTGCATGAGGGTTATCTTGCATCTGTCAGGTGCAGCCTCCGATTTCAGGTGTGTCTGCAAGTTCATGGTTATCACTGCATTGGACATCAGCTGTGTCAATCAATGAATCTAAAATGGACACCTTACCCTAGAAAGTCTGAAAGAGATTTGATTAGACTAACATTTAGTCCCTGAAAACAATAATTCTTTACTAATTTGATTATTTTGATTTTTGATTTTAAAATAAAAACATGAACAATACCTAAAGCTAGACTTGCCAATATTTTCTAGACTTTAGAAAGCTCCATTACAATTTTTTTGCTTTAGGGTCTGGATAACAGACTATTAAGAGGTGTATGAAGGAAAATCATAGTCTCTCAGCCAGATCCTCGAATAAGATAAAAGCCTCAGCAAGTCTATAGAAAGATTGAGAGCTCAGTTTTCTGAAAATGAAAAATAAATCGGTCTTTTTTCCATTTTACTTTTTTTTCCAAATTTAAGATTTATTGACTATTTCATTTCAGCTTTGTGTAAAATTAATAAAGTGTGTCAGACAGCCTGGAACCTGCTTACCTTTGGTTTAGCTGACCACTGATCACAAATTTTGATTCTATTAATTTTGCATATAAAGTTACAAATTATATTTTTAGGCTGGCCACCTTCATAGCATACAATGTGGCAAGATACCTAAATAATTCTAGAAAAGGGTATGGTTAAGCAAGTCAGTGAGATGTTGTTAAACACTGCTTGGCCAATACTCCAGCCAATAACAGTATGTTAAGGAAATGTTATCTAAATTAGGTAACCTACCAAAAGGATCTTTGGCAGTCCATAAATCCTATCAAGGCCAGAATTAATTTATTCAGACAGCCAGACTGGACATCAGCATGTGCCTCCATGTATCTGTCTGGGATGTCGCTGACCACTGACCACTGATCACTGAGACCACAGCAGGTGTCCAGCTGAATGTCCAGTAGCTGCCCACTTGACCATGTACATCATGTCTAGATCTACACATTTAGATCACACTGATAACTCCTGCTGATGGACCAGGCACCAGCCAGTCTGAACTACACCACTCCTAATTATCCTCAATGTCAAATGTTTTGTATTTAGTTGGTTCCAAAAATGGTCACTTCAGTGTATAAATTAAACTTATCTTAATTGATCTGTGATCTTAAAGCTTTGATTTAAAATATCTTTTTGTCCTTTCAATGTGTGGATGTATTACATTGTTGTAAGATGAAGTTTTTATCACGAACTCAGAGACGTACACTCTTAGCTAGATAGCCAATGTTTGAAATATAAATGCTATAAGTATTTTCCCAACAGGAGCTAGGGATACTGATATATTTAGGCAGGTGTTGAAAACATCTTATGTCATTGGCACAAATATAATATCCAGTTTATTTCAACAGTCCCGAAATTTAAAAAGAACTAAAAAATTGCATTCAAACTAGCTGCCTCTGGAATATGTCAACATAGAACATAATGTTGTAGGTAAGCTGTAACACCAAGCATTGTTTATTATGTGACATTATGTACAATGAAAAGATTATATTTTGTCCTAGGATATTGTATTAAAATATGAACCCTGATTTAACTGCCCTCGTAGATAATAAACATCAAGTCTGGATTTAGATCTGTATGATAACATCACCAGACAGAGAAAATTGACAGATCATTGATGGTGTCAAGCAACAAGTCTATCATGCGTGAAGGTGCACCATTACATCTGTCTGAAAATACTTGCTGATACCACAAGAATCAAAAGGACCTGACATTTGATTTCATTGAATAACTCTTAGTCTAGCATCCAAAAGATTATAATCACCAAGTCTAGTTGACCATGTCCATCATGTCTGAAGGTGTACCATTACATCTCTCTGATAAGACTTGCTATTAAGACAGGAAAGACCTTTCATTTGATGTCATTGAATAACTTTTAGTATAATGTCCAATAGATTATAAACATCAAGGCCAGTTGACCATTTCAATCTTGTCTGAAGGTCCACCCTAACATCTATCTGATAAGACCTGCAAAAGAACAGGAACCCAAAGACCTTTCATTTGATGTCATTGAATAACTTCTAGTATAATGTCCAATAGATCATAAACATCAAGTCTAGTTGACCACGTCCATCATGTCTGAAGGTGTAGCATTACATCTCTCTGACACCACAAGAATCAGAGGATCTGACATTTGATTGATTGGTCTGGCTGGGAAACAAAGTAGATATTTGCAAGATTGCAGACTAACTTGCCAGATTAAAGTGGATAATTTTCATGAGTCAAAGATTATGTCTCCAGAATTATCTCTGGTATCAGTCAATCTGACATTATTCTCTGAGGAATGTTTGACTTTGTTTGATATTGTACCTATCATACTGTTCTTTGAGGAATGTTTGACTTTGTTTGATATTGTGTCATACTGTGTCTCCGAGAATTTTTTTTACTATGTTTGATATTGTATCATACTGTTCTCTAAGGAATGTTTGACTTTGTTTGACATTGTATCTTACTGTTTTCTGAGGAATGTTTGACTTTGTTTGACATTGTATCATACTGTTTTCTGAGAAATGTTTGACTTTGTTTGACATTGTATCATATTGTTTTCTGAGGAATGTTTTACTTTGTTTGACATTGTATCATAATGTTTTCTGAGGAATGTTTGACTTTGTTTGATATTGTATCATACTGTTTTCTGGGGAATGTTTGACTTTGTTTGACATTGTATCATACTGTTTTCTGAGGAATGTTTGGCTTTGTTTGACAATTTATCATACCTTTACACTTACCGTACACAACCAAACTAATTTTAATTTTTAAACATCAATGTAGCATCAAAATAACAGAAACTGGTTATGCATAAATGCAATAACATGAACTCAAGCTTCTTCAGTAAAAAAGAATGAAAAGAGGACAATTCTCAGAATATTAATTATATGCTTTGATATATATAAATATGCTAACACAGGTTTAACAAATAAAAAAATCTTGGAACAGCTCTATAGTTATATCATACTTAATATTCATAAAGTCTAGACTTCCGAAATATATGGAATACACTAAAAGCTAAAAGCTCAAAAACAATTATGCCATCATGGAGGACTTAAATCTTTTCTGCTTTGTCAGAAATGAGGAATGCACTAAAGACTTCTTTTATTTTTGCAATCATGAAGGACAATGAACATATATCTGGAATCTTCTCAGCTCTGTCCATTTTAATGGTCAGCTTGACCCCAGCAGACCATGGCCCTTAACTTTAGTTGCTGTAACACGGTCCATTAAATCCACAGAGAAATCAGGCATAGCATATGCTCCTGACATGTTTCTTTGAGTTGAGGGTTGATGGATGGGTGAAGGGTTGAATGGTAGGCAATGAAGTGAAACTTTTTACCATTGGTTTTTAACTCTCTGAATAAATCATGTTCAAGTTAATCATATTTCTAAAGATAAAACACACTTAAAAGACTGAAATAATTACAAAAGAGAGAAAAAGGCACATCACAAGATCTTTACATGTGACGTTGTACTGATGAATGGGTGATGGATGGTTGGAAATAAAGTAGGACATTTAAAGGAAGTGTGGAATCGGTTCGAGGGTTTGTTTTCGTTTAAATTTATTCTATTTTCATAGTTTATGCAAAACCATTATTCATCAGTGTATTAAAACCATCTCGACATTCTAAGAAATTGTCTGTAGTTGCAGAGGTGTCATGTGACAAGCAAAAATTACATTCAACCATTCCAATGTGAACCTTTTAATCATTTGAGAAAGTGAAATAGATTTATGTAGCTTACTTAACTTGGTGCCTTTGTGTCATATCTCTTTGGAAAGGTATTATCTGCAATATATTGTAAATCTCTTTAAGAAAATGGACAACAGTGCCTTTAAATTCTGCAAACTTGACAAATAATTTTCAAATCATCTCTTGATTTAATAATCATTAAGTCACATATTGAAAATAAAACATTAAAAAACATATTGCAGAGATGATAATGGGTACAACAAACTTTGTAAGTTTCAAATATAAGGTAATGATACGTATCATTGCAAATAAAAAAAACTGCTTCATCTTTTACATCAACATTTCTGTGAAACCTCCAAATATCTGTTTAGCAAACCGTGGTTGGTACTCAAATGTAACACCAGTGGCATATCAGACAGAAGAAACAGCTGTGAGATGCTTGGGTTGGGACAGACTTATTGTATCTGAAAAATCCTCGACCCATCACTGAGTACAATGTTCTTTAAAATCACTGTTAGAAAAAGATCCTAGATCACAAGCTACATAACTAACTGCTGCACTGATTATCTTATAAAATCAATTTATGTTTAAAAACAATTTCTGGTGATTAACATTCCACGTTTCAAATTTGATAATTGGTACCAAATGTTGTTTATGTTGCATAGCTTAACTTAATATAGAGTAGATAATTTCTTTTATAACTACATTCTGATAAATATTTCATATAATAGTTGGTAACATTTACATGATTCATCTATCTAACAAAATGAAATAAATTAGAGATATTCTATGAATTCCAAGGTATTTTCTATGAATGATATTTTGAATAAAATCCCCAATGAAGAAAAATATCAATATTCATAATTTCCTAATACTGAATTCACCCTAATCATTTCTGTTTGTAATACATCTATCTTTATAACAAAACGAAAGTTAGGGATAATGTATTTTTTATGACTGACATATTTTAATAAATTGGCAAATGAAGAAAAATATCAATATTTATACTTTCAAAATTACGAATTAACCCTAATTATTTCTGTTAAGTATACTTAAAAAAACATGCTACTGCTGCTTTAATATATTTCTGTTGAGGGATAACGCATAGTAATTCACCGCCACAGCGTGAAAGGTAACTACTTGGTAGATATCTATGTACACATCTGCCCCCTGGTGGCCTAAGCACCTGGCACGCTGTATTCACTCTCCTGTGAGGGAGATAGCATCAGCCCCTACTTCTAACTTTTCAAAAACTTCATAGCTCTCTGTAGACTAACACTCAGGCTCTCAAAAATTAATTCCTCGGAAAAACATTACCTCATATGAAAGGAGATTCGAAAATTTTGGAATTTCAATCCAAATTTAGACAAATGTTATGTGAATAAGATGAATTAATTCAAGTAAATGAACAAGAGTTGATTTTTTAAGAAAGGAGATTCAGAAATTTTGGAATTTCAATCCAATTTAGACTTGCCTTTAAATGTTATGTGAATAAGATGAATTCAAGTAATTATTATGAACAAGAGTTGGAAAAGCAACTTTTAATATGTCTATTTGAAAATAGAGTATCTGAAATACTTGAGAAAATAAGTTTGGGATATATTGAAATTTTCTGATTGATATTTGGAATTGTAATCCAAATCTAGACTTGCCTTTAAATGTTCTGTTTAGGGTATTAAGATTAATTCAAGTTAATATTATGGAGAAGAGGCTGTGACTTAATTTAGCACTTTTTGTTGACTACCTCTTCATAAGTCTATTTGAAAAAATGTATATGTAATAATACTTGAGAACAGTTTGATATTTTTTTCTGATTGATATTTTGCTAGTGTGTCAATAAATAAATGAATTAAAGGTGTTAATCGAACACACAAAAATGTCTGCCAAATATAGACTTTAAGTGAATCTTAATAATTTGATCTCTGACTATGTATGATTGGTTTGTGTTATGAGATTTTTGACACTACCAAAATAATACATTTATCATTAACATGAAAATATCAGTGAAAAAATGAAAATGTAAAATTTAAAAAAACGTGCTACTGCCCCTTTAATGGAGCTACCACGAAACATATGAGTTCAATCAAGTATATCACTACTGATCCACACCAGTTGCTCCTCTTCAGGTTTTATTGCTCGTGATCAGCTGATCCAAGCAAGAAGATCAACACAAGGGAGATAAATCTTCATCACACTAAAGAGTTCGGACACTCTAAAGTGAAACATGGTCTAATTGCAGGCCGAGAGCTCGGAGATCTATCATTCTCAGACATTTCTCGTCAACGCTCCACTCAGCTTAAACTCTTCAGAATCACTCGGTGCTTATCTGGGAGGGGTTCTTAGTCAGAATTTACTGATAGAAAACTTGAAATGTACAGAAAAAGTGGTTTTAATGATAGCCAAGTTCTTAAATGCAGCTGTCTAAGAAGCTTTTCATTAGATGCTGAAGTGTCTTGAACTTGTTCCATGGATAACACATATTTTTCACAAAACTCTTCAAAATATTGAATGTTTATATGGACATTTGGTGTTAAAAGCATTTATTCTGGTTGGAAATTCCCTACAGATGGATTGGTAGAGTGTCTGAATCTCAGCCAAAGAACCAAGGTTCAAAAGGATGTTGAAATATTTATTTTCACTTAGACCTCTTTCTAGAAGGTTTTATTTAGATCTTATTCAATAAACCTTCCTATGTACAGTTTTACTGGTTTGTGAATTGAATGTTTTCTACAAAATACTTCAATACCTCATCTTTATACATCTGTAACACTCTACTCAGCTAAATACTCTTTAGAATCACTCAGTCTTTATCAAGGAGGGGGTCAGTATTCACTTGATTGAAAACTTGAAATTTAAAGAAAAAGTGGTTAAATATATAGTTAGCCAAATGCAGCTGTTTTCAAGTATCTTTTTATTAGATACTGAAGTGACTTGAACTGGTTCCATGAATTCTTAATATTAATCTTAAAATCTTCATTCTATTCAGTCCTTTTAAAGGGGAAGGTTAACTCAAACTAGCAGAATTTAGGATTAATTGGTAGATTGTTTGACTCTCATTCAACGATCCAAGAGTCAAAAAGATGTTGAAATCATATAGTTTATACTCTTGCTTCATTCTGGAAGGTTTAACTAAGATAAATTATAAGTCTGTAAGCCAGACCCTTACATAAAATTAAAGCCTAAGCAAGTCTATAATAAGACTTGAGAGCTCAATTCTGAAAATGAAGAAATCTTAGTCTCCTTTTCATTATATTTATTTATTTATGTTCAAATTGTAGACAAATTGTTAGACTTAAGATATCGGCCAATATATACATTCTAATGATTTGTTTCCTATCCTTTACTAAATTTGTGTAACATTTTCAACACATTAATGTTTAAACATCTGTGTTACTCAATATATTGAAAAGTTGATGAGATATTTATGGTTTGTAGATATTTAATGACCTATTTCGATCCTAAAGTCTGTCATAGAACATGTGACAGATGCTGTTATTGAATTTACTAATATCAAAGACTAAGCTGATATATGTGAGCAAGATCAATGTTGCTTAAGATAAGTAGACATTTGCAATTTACTTACACAAGAAGGGTATGTTAATATACTAGCGACAGATGTTGTTTATGAATAGTTATCGATCAGTTGGTAAATAGAATTCATATTCAAAATGTATTTCATCCGGTACTTTATATACAATATCGAATCTACCTCATCCAAAACACCAATATACAGTCAATAAAGTAATTAAGTTAAATAGCAAGTCTAATAATCAAGGCCTGTTTCCAAAGGCACATGTACACAATAACCATGCCATGCCATATGCCACAATCCTTACAGGTCAGAGGTCACAAAACCTTTCATAACCATTTCCAGTCAAGCATTTCCAAATTCCTAGTTCATCAGAAAACATATATAACTCATTCTAAATGTTCAATATGCAGTCACTCCAATAATTCATTACCAATAACAACAAAGAGCAAATTCTCAAATGTTGACAAAAGCCAAATTCCTTGTTCATCACATCACATACATAAAACATTTGATCTATGTGTAGCTATTGTGTTATCATGCTATTTAGTATGTAGCTTTATTAATTGTGTCATTTTTATCATGTCATTTAATTGTTGTTATCTATGTGTTAATATTTGCATCTGTTTCTTCATGGAATGTATATGCAATAAACTTTGTATCTTGTATCTTTGTATCTTGTAAACCCTGCTAAGTGTTTAATATACAGTCAGTCCGATATTCCATTACAAAATCCAGACAAAGGTCAATTCATAGTTCATCATAAAACATAAATCACCCCTGCTAACTGTTCAATATGCATTTGGTCCAATACTCCATTGTCATCATTGACAAAGGTGGAATTTCTAGTTTCTACTTTATTTTTATTTAGACTTCTGCAAGCACGTTCTGAGGAACGAAAAGAGGGCTCAGAGTGTCCCAGAGGTATAGTTTACGCCAATAATTGTCATCATTGACAAAGGTGGAATTTCTAGTTCATCACAAAATATTTAAAAAATGCTAACAGTCAGTAAATATTCCATTACCAACAACAAAAGCAAATTCCTATAGTTAATAACAAAGCATAAATAACCCTTTCTTATAGTGTTCAATAGCAGTCAGTTTTATATGCCATTTCCAAAACTGTCAAAGGCCAATTCTGAATTCATCACAAAACATAAATAACCCCTGCTAACTGTTCAATACACATTCAGTCCAATATTCCATCAAAAAATCCTGACAAAAGCCAATTTCCCAATTCATCAAAAATATAAAAAACCCTGCTTAGTGTTCAATTCACATTCAATCCAATATCCCATTATAAAATCCCAACAAAAGCCAAATTCTGAATTCATCACAAAACATAAATAACCCCTGCTAACTGTTCAATACACATTCAGTCCAATATTCCATTACCAATACCAACAAAAGCCAAATTCTGAATTCATCACAAAACATAAATAACCCCTGCTAACTGTTCAATATATACACATTCAATCCAATATCCCATTATAAAATCCCAACAAAAGCCAAATTCTGAATTCATCACAAAACATAAATAACCCCTGCTAACAGTTCAATAGCAATCCATCCAATATTCTATTACCAACACCAAACAAACAAAAAAATCTGAATTCATCACAAAACATAAATAACCCCTGCTAACTGTTCAATAGCAGTCCTTCCAATATTCTATTACCAATACAAAGGCAGAATTCCTACTTCATCACCACAAGTGTAGGTGATTACTCCCATACCGCTGTCAAAGCATCTCATTTATACACAGTATAGATGTAAGGCTGTTCTTTATCCCTCTAAGCGGCGGTGATTTGCTGTTCTTGAGGTATTCAGTATAGCCAGGTTAACCATGTGGATACATTCTAACTGCCTTGGTATGAAGAAGTGATTTATGTGACTATAAGGAGCTTCATTATTGGAACCAATAGTGAGCAGAACAGACCATAAGCAGTGTTTAAAATATAGCCCCTCCATTAGTTCTTAAACTGGCTACTATTTGCCAGGACTTGTTCCTTTTTGGTCAGGACTGGTAACTTTTCAAAAAAATTCTTTATTTTCCTCTAAGGATTTAGCGATTATTAAGGACAGGCTAGGTTTTCAATCTATTTTATACACTGCTATAAGTCACAGAATAACATTGCCAAGGACTTGATTATATTGAGAATAATAAGAGATATCTGGTTTAACAATTTTATGAAACAAATCAGCAGTTTGGTATACGAGCAAAAACAAGCAAGATACTGCTATCATTCACAAGTTTTATTTGTATGTTATCGAATTTGACTCAGTTTACTGTTTCATATTTTACCCACTGACATACATTTGTCAAAATTGTAAGAAAATCACTAACAAGACCATTGCTGTTGTATAGCATATACTAATGTCAAACAATTATGACATCAAGTTGATAGGTAAGAATACGATGCTTTAATACAAGATACTACATGATGTCAAATTTATTGATTCTTCTGAGACCCGAAACTTGACTGGAGTGGAGTATAAGTCAGATATACTCTTAGTTCCCTCGGTGCATCACTATTACACCTCCTGTTTGAACCATGGTTCCTCAGCTCTGCTTTTGCTGAGCCTCGGACGCACATAATTCAAACAGTAGGTGTATTTAACGATACACCTCACAGGGAGCATGGGTATATCTATGACTTACCCCTTCCATTTACTTCTTACCCACTACAACATCAACAGTATGTCATATCAACCAATCAGAAACCAAACATTCTGATGGAAACGGCTCAATTCAGACAGAAAATAAATTATTAGTTGTGACACTTGATCTTTGATAGATGATGGAAATTCAAGAACTGATGGGAAAATATATAACACTGCTGAGATAAAAAGTTCTGCAATGACCCCTTCATCAACTTCTCAGACGCTATAATATCCAATGGTACAAACCAATCTCACAGCAAACATTTAGCTGGAAAAACATGATTCAGACAGAAATTTAATCTTCCAGTTGTGACACTTGAGATCTCTAAGGGATGATGGGAATCACAAGAAATGATGGAAAACTATTTGACAGGAAGATTGAAGTTTCCAGTCTGAGTTCTGCCATAACCTTCAATCAACACCTCGGCCATTTCAATATCCGCTGTCAATCGGCTCTGCCTGAATCACTGGACGCCTAAAAAGTTTCCAGTCTGAGTTCTGCCATTACCCCCTATCAACACCTCGGCCATTTCAATATCCGCTGTCAATCGGCTCAGTCTGAATCAGTAGACGCTTAAAGGGACAGTCCTATCAAGGTATTTTTTGTGGAGACAATATTCATAAGTACCACTCTGTTGGTACTTATATATAATTATGACATAATTCATACTTATTTTCATATATGTTAGTGAAGGTAACATTTTAATTGTTCTAGATTTGACATTGTTACAAAGAATAAAAATGCATCACTACGTCCCCTTAAATTTTGTTTCCACAAAAAAGACCCTGAAAGGACTGTCCCTTTAAGCTTACATATTTCTTGCAATCGAATACAGAACACCTTGTGAAGATCTTCAGACTTAGCTATTTCCCAATATTTTATATCAGCTTTAACAAAACATATTTCTAAGTATTGATTTAGTGCAAATTGTTCAAGTGCTAGAGAACCTTCATGTCAATTACAGAAGAATTATATATTGAGCTTTTCATAAACTTCAAATACCTATATAGACTTTGAGGATGCAACTTCTTCTGAATAAGCTGATGTATATATAGATTCAGATATAAACAATCTTAATTAAGAAAATGTTCATGTGTGAGATCTTTAATAGATGGATAGATGAATTGATTAAAGTTTCCATTCCAAAATCTTCAATTACCATTCCATCAGCTACCTCGATCGGCAACTACAACATCTGCTGAACCATGCAAGATGATCAAAAGCATTCTCAGATGCAATCAACAATCCCAATAAAGCCCTGCTTATGAAAGTCCTCAGACTCTTGAAATGTTTCCCAATATTCTGGTGCAGCAGTTAGAACTATTATGAACAAACATTGTTCTAATCATTAATTAGCTCAATTTATCAAAGTTATAATGTGCTGAAATATCTAAATGACAATTTAGGAAGAAATATGAATTGGGCAATTGGGAGATTTTCAATAGATGATGAAAATTAAAAGAAATTGCAAGAAATGATGTTAAATTATTTTATACTGCTGACACAAATTTTGAAGTTTCCACTCCAAATTCTGATATTTCTGCAGCTATCAACCGCTTCAATATCCGTTCCGTAACCATTCATACCGTCTGAATCATTGGACACTTATGCATGACAGCATTCTCATATACCTCTCCGCAATCCAATAGAGCCCTCCTTATGAAAGTCCTCGAACTCTGAGATGTTTCCCAATATTCTGGTGCAGCAATTCCCAGTCTGATCAATACAGAAAATTACAGTACTACGGTGACATGGCTGACCTGTCTGTCACTTGAGGAACATAAAAAAGGATTTCTTGGTGTGTGGGGTGACAGGGTTACTGCTTAGAATATATTTGATGTTGACTTGTCATTCAGAAACAGAGAGAAAGAAAGTCATGAAATCTAAAATTTCTCTTCTGTATCATACGTCAAGACATGTGTCGCTAAATTTTTTTATGTAGATAGAGAATATACAAACATGTTATTAAGACATTTTAATAAGCACCCCCTTCCAATTTTTTAATCGTCCAGGGCGCTTAATAGAAAAATAGGTATTCAAATTGTTTCTTGCCTTATTTGTTATGTTTGGACTTAGGGTGCAAAGTTGATGTAGTGGTGTGTTCAGAAAGTTAGACAAGGCTTTCATAATTTTTACAGCACACTTAACAAAATGGAACCCACTCATCCTTCCTGGATTTGCCACTGCTCCGATTCTAGCGTGCTGGAACAACATTCATGAAAAGAGATTGTTCTTGAGCAACTTTCAACACATTCACACCCCAGAGATGCATGGTTCACATCATATCTTCCTATGCTTACCTAAGGTTTCTTTTTCAACTCAAGCACTTTCTGATGCCTTTCAATAACATTAAATGATTTGAAAGACTTCTGTGGAAGGGTGTTTAAAACTAACAAGCAGGCAAATGTTAGGACACTGCAAGGTTGGTGGAATAGTTAGTATGTAACTTTTTTCTGTGATCAATTGAGATTCATGGAAGTATGTCTTCTCCGAGCAATTTAAGACCAAAAACCAGACATGTATAAGAAAGTAAACTAGATTGACAGCAGACTTAAATCTCTTTTGATCAATTCAGATACATGTAGGGTTTGTTCGATTTGAGGTTTTTTCAAGTAAATCAAAATCATCATAAATCAACTTATATTTTGTGTGCCTGATTTCATTGACAACATTTATGGGGATTCGGCGTTTTCTCAAATATAATCAAAATCATCATAAATCATTTTATAATTTTTTTCTTATTTCAAAATGAAGTCTGGTCAATCCTAAATCACTTCAAATAGGCAGTTCCCACATTACAAGAGCTTGAATGGATCATGAGTTCAAAATGAAGTTTGGTCAGTCCTAAATTACCTCGAATAGGCAGTTCCCACATTATAAGAGCTGTATTGGATCCCCAGTACAATTAATCACCCCCCAGCCGGACACCTGACATCGTCAAATTAACTGTTCACTCCGCAAACACTAGGCCACAGATGCTTGTCATAAATCTTGTGCAGTTAAAGGAGTTTGATATCAGATAGGTGTTTTATAGCCTCTCGCTAACCACTTTGATGAACACTTTCCTTGCGAGGTTTGAACAAACGTATAAATCAGCAGAAAAACTTTCCAAAGCTAGGTCTGAAAAAGGATATAAATCCATATATTTCAACCTAAAGGTCTGAGCAATGTTGTAAATCATTTTGAGAACATTTGATATTCATGTGCGCAAGATGTCTACTACACTTTCATGTGATTGTAAAAATTTGTAATATTAATTTTTTAAAATCATATATTGAGAATTGCTTTGACCATTTGAACTACAAAAGAGTACAGTTTCTGCAAGTCACTATTTACTTTTAGTGTCGAAAAATTTTAACATATATATACTTTGTTTTCTCCAAATTTGGAAACTTTGAACTCTCATCTGACAAACAAGTACCTTTGGATTTAGATATAATGTTAAAATACATAAAATTATTTACTAAGAATATTGCTTAGATCACTGAAAAAACAAAAAGTAAAAGATACATGTATTTGGAAAGTTAATTACCATGCCAAAGATATATTCAGTGTTAAAACTTTTCTGCTCTCATTGCATGTTTTTCTCAAAATTTGGAATTTTGATGCTCATCTGTTATTCTATTCATTTTCATGTGACGAATATGTGTAAATATAATTGATAATTTTAATGATTATTGATTATTACAAAGATCATGGGAGGAGTAAGATGTTTGAGTGGTATTTGAACTGTTGCTTTAAACAGCCCTATAAGGATCTATACTGGAAAGTCGCTATTCTGTGAATAAAGAAGTTGAATATCCATAAAAATCTTGTCCTTTATTACAAAAGAGTACAGAGGCTATTCTGAAATGAATCTCCATATAAATAAAATATTCAGTGCTAGTGGGAGTTAATTTTCACCTATAATTGGCTCCTTGGAGTTTACATTTGATATTCATTAAGACATCTTATAAACCTCCAGTGACGTCACTCTATTGTTCTATTAGGTTCTTCTTTTACCGGATAAACCTCTTTGCCGGGCATTCTCCAAGAATGCCCAGGGCTTTCTCTAGGAAAGCCCGGGGCTTACTGTAGAATTTATCGGAAATTTATTTTGATAGGGATTATACACGTTTTGAAATACTTTGTTTCAAAGTCCTTCTTCGAATAAATACCATCACAAAATATCACAATTTTGACAAATCACAAATATAATGTTCGCAAGCCTGGTTTCGAACTCTGCGCCACTCGCTTACTAAACTGGCGCCTTTGACAACTCGGCTATAAAGGCCCACGAGAACAATGATGTATTTTCCACAGTGACAATCATGTGAACTTCACGAGGCAGATAGCGCATGCATTTCACGTTCACGGCTTGGGTAGCGAGCGCAAAGCACGTGCAGGGCGCGGATGTGCTCTCCGTTTGCTCATGGTGATTCCCTACCAGTAAAAATAAATGAATCAATTTTTATACTTATTATTGAAATAATTTTGTTACTACCGTTTATCTCGGTTCATAAGTTAGATCAAAACCTCGCCCTCGGTGTTGTTTGATAATGTAAGCCCTCAGCCTCGGGAAATTGGGGCGGGCCTGTCGGCCCTTTCCAATTTCCCTCTGCCGCGGGCTTACATTATCAACAACACCTCTGGCTTGGTTTTGATCCTACACTTATATACTTCTAGGTCATGATTATTAATAAGTTAATTATAACTTATAAGGATAATATGATAGATTAATGAGGATTCACAGAGAAGATATTGTTTGAACATGGGATGTGAATCGTTTAGAAACATCTGCAAGAAATTCTGAAAGCCTTGCTTATACTGTGATGGTTAAACTTGGTTTTAAGAATAATGAGGAAATTTTGATAGATCTAAGAGCATATTGATTTTTTTCTGCATATAGGCAGGAAATAATCAGTGTTGATAATTAAGAGTACCCATAATTGGTTCTTTTCAACGCTAAATATGTTTGCTATTTGAATGTTCACTCAATCAAAAATCTAACGAAATAATGGAGTTATAATGTAAGTCTGTAAGCCAGACCCTAAAGCAAAAAATCATTAAAAGAGTCTTCTTAAGTCGATCTAGACAATGTTGGCAATTCTATGCATCACCTTTAATCTAAGTTTTTTTCAGGGCCCAATTTCATTTCATTTTTATATCAAATATTAAAATCAAAATTTTAGTAAAGAAACTTTTTTAGGGACTTTATGTCAATGGAGTATTTTGATTTGTTTTTTGCTTAAATTGCAAAAATTTGCGCACAGATTCAAAAATATTAAAAGCAGACATTCTAAAAAAATTTGTTGAAAATGTTAAAGATTTGTAAAAGAAATAAGATTGAACTCAACAAATTCTACCTTATAAGTGATTGTGAGTGCTTTAAGATACAATTTTGTTTTTTAGAAAAGTGTACATTTATGACCTTCTTTTAAACAACATGAAAGTCAACTTGTTAAAAGATAATAAACAGGGGTATTTAATAAAAAGTACTAAATAAAGCCCCAATGAAAGAGAAATTTAAAAGTTAAACTGCCTCTAAACTGTGTACATACACCTATGACCTTTCTTAAATTACATTAGAGTAACTGTGTTAAAAAGATTAAAAAATGTGGGTCTTTTATAAAAACAACTAAATCAAATTCAGATAAAAGAGAGAGTTTTAAAAATTAAATTGCCTTTCGAGGACACATGTGACCTTTTTTCAATAAACTGGTGAACAAACTGCCTCTGTTATCTGGTTTGCCTCAAGGAAGCAGCAAGAATTGGGCCCATAATTCAGTGTAATTGGTGTGTTTATTCCGGACTGATAGAGACCGGCCCCGGGTCAAGATCAACTCATTGCTTTTATCTCTTCAGACACAGACTCGTAATACCTCACACGCTATGTGTCTCCCTCCTTACTCACATAAACTAGACTTTATTAAGTCTTCTTGGTCATATATCCTCTCATCATTGTTTAACCAATATTTGATTTACTAAAATTTCATATTATTGTACATGCAAAGAGAAGGGGCAGTAGCACGGTTTTTTTATTTTTGTGTTAGAAAAAGGAATTGCATGGCTGAACTTTACATATATTTGATTTATTACTGATTCATTTAGTCTAAATACATTGTCATTCAACTGGAAACATTTGTTTTCATTATCCTGACATTAACTAAAGTCTCCATAAAACATGCTACTGCACCTTTAAAACCTTTTATCTCTTCAGACACCGATCGACTTGTTATACCTCACACTCTATGTGTCTTCTTGATCATATCCTCTAATCTTTGTTTAACTATTATCTGTTATAGATGTTCATAATATTCAAACTGTGATCATGTCTCTCTCATCTGAAAAAAGAACTGTCCAACGAACTGGTACTTCAGGTCTTTATAAAGAAACAAAGTGAAATGGTAACAAAAAGTTTTGTATATATCGCAAAAATGTGATGTGATTTCATCCGTTTCACTTTGTTTGTTTATTTTTTATGTAACCAGACTTCATCATATATCTCTCATATGTGTAAAAACAGACCAATTAGCTATATATTAGTCTTATGTACTCAACAGAAATAAATTTAGTGAACAAAATTTGATATAGCAATTGTTTTTTATTTGGGATCACACTATCTGAAATAAAACAAATTCTTGTTTTTTGGGGGGTAAAGTGATCTCTGATTTCTTGTAGTTTTTGGGTCTAGTACATTTAGCAATTCCAGCAGTTTTGTCTGTTTGAAAGGCATACCAGTTTGTCAAAGACTGGGTGGTTGTGTGGCAAAACTTTTCCCTCAAGTTAAATACATACTTAGGTACAATTCAGTTGAAACAGAGAGTGTGCTTATTATGTTGAAAGTCATAAACCAGACCCTACATTCAGTCTTGTCTGAGCTGTAGATAGTAAGTCCCTGGCAGCTAATTGGTGAAATGAGGCAACAAGTTTAATCTGAGGTACAGGACCTTGACGACCTCAGGTTATCAGTTGCTGAGAGAGAGGACCTGAGGTTATCACACACTCTACTGATAACCTTAGCAAGTTTGTCTCTCTCTCTCTCTCTCTGGGCTTCCAGTCTTTAGCTCATTAGCTTTATCAGACCAACATGTAGCTCTGATATATTAAATTTCTAGTGATTTTAGATGCTGGTCCATCAGTCTGTAGCTCAATGTGCTCCTTCATCAGACCAAAATGTTAATCTGAAATACTTCCAGTGATTTTTAACGAGGGATAGAGAGGACCTCAATTGTAACACACTGCAGTGGTAACGTATCACCTGAGGTTATCAGTAGCTGAGAGAGAGAGGACCTGAGGTCATCACACACTCTACTGGTAACCGTAGCAAGTTGGTCTCCTTCCGGTCTTCAGCTCATTGTGGTCCTTCGTCAGTATAGCTCTGAAATATTTCTAGTCATTTTTAACAAAGAGACCTCAGTGGTACCCTGTGTTAGATCTGTTCCTTTATTGTCTTGGACTCACCTATTCTACATCAGACGAAATGTAGAAATATTTCTAATGAATTTAAAGGAGGGGATTGAAAAGACATGGAAGTGGTAACCATGGTTTGTTTCTGTTCATTAAATGTCTTTGACTCATCCTGCTTCCACATCAGACCAAAATGAGTTCAGAAATATTTCCAATTTCTAGTGATTTTAGATGAGGAGATGGAGAAATTATCAGTGGTAATCTGAGCAAGTTGGTCGATCTGTTTTTAGCTCATTGTGGTCCTTCATCAGATCCAAATTTTATTCTGAAATGTTTTCAATGATTTTAAACCAGGGATAGAGGAGTTGAAAAACGCTGCAGTACGGTAATGTTTAACCTGAGTTAAGTCTGCTCCTTTATCTTTTGAATTTCTATGTTATATAAATCAACTGAACTATATTGATTGATAGAATGTTTGTTCACAAGGCTCTTAGAAATGTACAATCAAGGTCAGCTTTCTATATCGACAAATAATCCCATCTTAGAGACATTTTACTTTCTATATGCATTTTCAATTTCAAAATAACCTGAAAATTATGGAAAACAAATATTCCTCTTCTACTTTTTCCCTTGATCCAATAAAGAAATTCTTAACAACCAAGAAAACTTAAATTTCATGATATCGACAAAGCTTCTACTCTGCATAGAAATTACTGCAAATTGAATTCATCCATGCAGAAAAGTAATGTTAAAATCAATATCTATCAGGTTTGAGAAGAAAAATCTCAATTGATTTGTCAGATTTTCCCACAAGATTCAAATTTCCGGCACTCATGGAACAACCAAGCTGATTGGCTGAGGAGGTTGGAATCGGAGAAGACCTCTCGTCAGCCTCGTCAATGACCTGCCGCAGATTTGTTGAACTCGAGTCCGGCTAATGAGTTATCATCCCTGGACAAGGGGTTTTCTAGTCTGTCATCCAGACCTAAAGCAAAAATATTTAATTGATGACCAACCATGTCTAGAAAAGTATAGCAAGTATTGATCGCTCAGCATCTTCTGGGCTCCATTTTGTTATCATACATGATTTGTTTAAAATATTGTCAATATTGAAAAAAATACTTTTGAGACTAAATGTTAGTCTAGGGGTTTTCTTGATGTGAATGAGAATAATCATGAATAAAAAAGATTGAAATTTGTTCTATGCAAAATCAAATCCATCAGGGCTTGCAAGATACTTGTGCGATTGATAACATCTGAAATGATTCAAAACAGCATACTTGTAACATATTTTCATATACTGATTTCCGTATTATATGATCTATAAATTGCAATAATGAAGAAACTATTTTGATATGAATTGCAATATATTTGTACTTTTCAAATTATCATTTCTCTGAGAACAGCAATCAATGAAAAGGTAAATTTTGAATCATTGGTTATGAGCTTATATATGTACAAATTTGTCCTATTTCTTTTTTTATCACTTTATTTCTTTTTTCTTGGGTATTTCTACTACACAAGTTCAAACTTTGTTGACATTTTTCTGTTAAATAATGTTTTTTTTAAATTTTATTATCTGTCATTTTAGATGTGAAATGTATCAAATTTTCAAATTTTGATATATTGGATATTGAAGTGTGTACCGATACATATTATGTTGTTTTTGTATTGCAATATACTAATATACCAGTAATACAGCGAATTCTAAATTCTAATGTATATCTCATGCAAATGCTCTTCAAAAGATTTTACAACCTTATTTTGAGCATGAAACACATTTAACAAGTTTATATTCATCCTTTCAACATCCTTTTTGTTGAAAATCACGAATTTATCAAACAAATGCATTATTGATCATATGTTTGAATGTAGATAAATACGAAATGACATGTATAACTGTGTATACTCGTTTAAAGGGGCAGTAGCACGTTTTTAGGGGGAATATAAGGTGATGTCGGGAAAATGAAAATTAATGGTTCCAATTGAAAAACAAAGTATTTAAACTAAATGGAGTAGTAAAAATTCAAATATATAACGTAAAGGTTAGCCATGCGATTCCTTTTCTTACACAAATTGAATTAAAGGTGTTCACAAAAAAATGGCCGCCAATGGATTTTGTGTGAATCTTCATACTTTGTCCTTTGACTATGGATGATTGGCTTGTGTAATGACATTTTTGACACTGTCAAAATAATACATTTAACATTAACTTACAATTATCAGAGAAAATTTAAAAATATAAAATTATCAAAAAACGTGCTACTGCCCCTTTAAGCATTAGCCGTTTGAAGTTATTAGCTAGGATATTTTGCTGTTCTTATGTACATATCTTCTAAATGCTGTTCCAAGTTGTAACAACTTTATTGTGGAACATTAAAAACATTCAACCAGTTTATGTCTATTCGATCCACATCAGGATGGCTGAAGGAAACCCATGGGAAATGAAAAATCTTGACAATTTTGATTGACAACATGAAACATAAGAACAGAAGCTTTCAACAAGATCTGAATCTCATAGGTAGACACTGTGTTGATCGATTCGTGTTTAATACAAAACAAACAAAAACACGAGTGGCACTTCAACAACAAGCCAATTGTCTGGACAGGAAAACCTGGACAATACATCAACAGATTCTGATGTTCCACATGTTTGAAAACAATTGCAATCAGTTGGGGATTGTGTTCCGTAGGAAAAATAAACAGAGCCGATGTCTGTTCACATCTGTCTTTATGTCATGTTTTGTTTCAGGAATAGAGGAAAGTTTGTGTTTAAATTGTATTTTTAATAAGAATGAAGACTATCTTAATGGATTTACAACTTCTTTATTCTGGATGAATGATGTAAGGACTAAGATTCAAAGTCGTTGTTGAATTGATATTAAGTTCTTTCGAAACATCACTTTTTAGATTAATGTTTTTTTCTAATCAATTTAGAATAGTGTGCTTCTTTATCATTCAAACTTATATCATGTCAATTATTAGGAAATTATCTATAATCGATTTTCTACAATTTCAATTTTGCATAGATTTAAATTTCAAAGAGGTATTAAAAAATTTCAAAATTTGTATTTCTCTTTCTCTGTTCAAGTAACAAGGAGTACAATTAACTTTATCCTTCAGTCATCATCATCTCACTAAGTTTTTGCAATTTAGTGCCGTTGTAAATTTGATAGTTTTACATAATATTTAATAATTATAATCATTTCTCAACTTTCTACAGGTGATCTTCTATTTTCTATCAATTTGAAGTGATATACATGAAGTGGAACACCGATCAAATTTAAAACCATTCCAAATATTGGTGAACTTATTATGTTTGTTGTAAGATCATCACATTTTTAAATATGACATCCAAAAGTAGGACAGCCATGCATCCAAACAAATATTAACACAAATATTGCTGATCTTGTATGTTTGATATCAGATCATCAAATATCATATATATCATCCATAGTAGGACAGCAATCCTATTTAAAACTACTCCAAATATTGCTGAACTAAGATATATTTGTGGACTAATCAAATTGTTTATGTCAGCCGAAAGGTGGACACCCATCCAATATAAAACTACACCAAATATTGCTGAAATAAGATATATTAATTTGAGGAGATATCTTTGTTTTATGTCATCCCAAAGTTGGACACCTATCCAATTTAAACTGCTCCAAATATTGCTGATCTAAGATATATGTGTGGACATATCAAATTGTTTTATATGTCATCCCAAAGGTGGACACCCATCCAATTTAAAACTATTCCAAATATTACTGAACCATATTGTGAGAGAGTTATCGTTTTATGCCGCTTGGGCAATATTTCAGCCTTTGGCGGCTTCTGAACCATATATGTTTATTGATTGTTGTAAGATAATAAAATTATTGAATATGCCATACAAGAAAGGGCCCAAAAAGTATTCCTGATATTGCTTAAAGTCATACGTACGTTCCTGCTTAACCACATCCCCCCCCTTTTGAAGAATTAATTATATAACCTTGCTGCACTCTATCTAACTGTAATTACTTTCCCTGACAAGGTGTGAACCAGTTCTATTTAGCACCAATATCAGAGCATTGGGCTGTTAACATTCCCCACTGAATAAAGAGTTCAAGATGTCATGTATAAACATAGAGTTAACATGTAACCCATGTGTGTGCATTTTTCATCAACACATGTTCTGCAATATGTGTACAATGCACCAAATACAGAACTTATTTTATGGCTTGATGTTATTCCTTGAACAGATCTGGAAACAAGAGGTGCATTAACTTTTACTGTTTATGTAATCTATGTATCCTTATTATATATATATCAAATGATTTACATTTTAGTTTTCTTTTCCAATTTATTGCTGAAATTATTTAAATTTTTCAAAAACAGATATCATGATCAATTATTTATGTTAAACAAACATAACTTAAGGTGACTGGTACTACCGTAGTCTAATGCACTACAATCATGATGTTACTTTGTAAAATGTTGAAAAGGTATTACATAAATCTTAAGAATTTCTCATTGAATTATAGGAATCTGGAAAACTGATAATTCTGTTAACAAATATACTTTTCAAAATTAAAGTTATTGATGCGCATGCACATTAACAAGGCAAAATTCAAATTCACCAAAAATTGAATAATGTATGTTATCTATCACCTGATGAAGGTCACAGAAAAAACTACAGAAAGTAAGATCATGTCCTGAAAATCATAAAGTTTGCAATTCATCAAATGCCAATTGTATTTCAAATGTATAAGGAAGTTTCTGACCACAAATGTGCTAAGCATAGATTTGTTCACCCAAGTAACCGATTCACAGCTGTGGTGAGCAGTTCCACCTGAATATACTTGGAAGAACCCATTATCTGCACGGACCATCACACTTAGTCAACAGGGCAAAACTGTTGGAGATTCTCACCCTCTAATATACTCATGATGTTACTTTGGAAAATGTTGAAAAGGTATTACATAAATCTTAAGAATTTCTAGTTGAATTATAGGACTCAGGAAAACTGACAATTCTGTTAACAAATACTTTTAAAAAATGAAGTTCTTGATGCACCTTCTAATATACCCAATTCATAAAGGACCTCCCCTATTTGATAAAACTTGTAGTTCAAAATGATGCCATGATTTATGATATTTACTTTTGGATAATAAAGTGGTCCTTTTTTGGGATTGAGTAAAGTGTCTGTTGAGAGGCAGATTACCCTGAATGGAAGTAGAGACACTTACACTTTAATCAGGAGCGTAACCAGAAAGAATTTTTGGGTTAAATTCCCCTCTAAAAAGGGTTCTAAGCTATGAATCTATTGCAGTGGAACAGTGAATCCTGTGCATGAAAATATCAACTGTGGACATGGTTCAACACTCATGTGCTGTCCTGTGCATAGTTCTTTGACCAAAATCAGATGAAGTTCATCATCATTGGACACAGTTGAACACTGAATTGGGCACTTAATTATCTCCAAGTGATGACTTACAAGAAAGTTTTCAGCTGGACCAAGGAGTGAACTAATGGCTGGAGTAGTGATCAAGGCATGTCACCTTAAAGCGAGTCTTACAAGTACTGTGCAATGCTCTTTGACCAATATCAGAAGTTAATCAACATTGGACACAGTTCATCACTGGATGGGGGACTGGTTTCCAAATTAAGATTTACAAGAAAGTTTTCAGCTGGAACAAGGAATGTACTTATTAGTGCAGTATTGAGGCATGTAACCTTTATAGTGCAGTCTTACAAGTACTGTGCAATGCTCTTCGACCAATATCAGATGAAGTTCATCATCATTGGACACAGTTTAACACTGGATGGGGGACCTGCCTCCAAGAAGACACACAAATAGAGTTGTACAGATGAACAATGAAGTTGAGTTTTGGCTGCAGAAGTGAGTTTCTTGTAGTTGAAGGTTCTATCAGAGTGATGTTGAAACAACATTCAAGGGGACATTTCAGTTTATGCATGTAATCTATCTATTAGTACATATGATTATAACACAAGCGAGTTGAAACATGTTACTGGGGGGGGGGGGGTGGAATATTTTGCTAATTCCTATCTGACAACTTGATAAAGAACAACACACAAGCGGATTTTGTTTCCACAAAAATACCACAATAGGACTTTTCCTGTAAGTTGCCGATATACACACAGAGATTAAAATCAAATGAATTTTTCTTTTTCTTTTAATGCTTGATGCAAAACATTAATAAATGTATATGGGCTTGACATGATAATCACTTCTTGCTGAATAAAGGCATACACTGAATTATTGGTATTATTCCATACAGTCATGGAACTGGACAAGCTTATTGGTAGCTTTTTCAGATTAACTATCCAAAATACACACTGATATGATGTTAAAATTTCATGTCAGAGCTTGGAATTTTTTGAATTTTTTAAACTTTTTCCAAATATTAATGTCATGCTGAATAAGAATCTATATCAAAGGTTTCTTTTTAAACACAGGACTATACCTTAATGGTAGCCTTGTTATTTTAACCTGCCCATATGCAGTGTTTCTGTTTCGGTGGTGCTGTGAGTTGTGAGAGAAAACATCCACACCTGCATCTCCAGGGTGTTCACATGTGCCATCTCTAGTATACACAACACTCTCCTGGGCACATCAGGACTCTTGTGGGCAAATCAAGCCAATATATCAGTAGATCTTTCTGGGAACATTCCATATCTAGTCTCTTCTATTCCACTTAATGGCTTCATTGCATTCTCGTAGCATTCTCCACCTTGAGGAATAAAACAATTAATTCTTTTTTGTTCTGAGTTCGTTTATACACATACATTCTCACCTGCATGACCAAATGCCACATTTCTCATGAGCCAAGTTTGTATCAAAAACTAAAGAGAACAAAACATAAGGGTTCTATTTAAGGGGACCTATTTAACAAAATATATAAACAAATTTTTGACCAAGAACATTTTCTGGAATTGGCATTCTCTACCTTCTTTCTTGTTAGAATTGCTATTCTTATCTACATAGAAATGAAATCCATTTTTTCTCCCGTATACACAACAATCTTCGTGATATATAGAGGATATCTGTCTTTTCTTGACAAATACCATGTTTATCTCATCGAGTGCGCCACTCGTGAAAATATATAACTTTTCCACCTCACGAGATGAGATAAACATGGTATTTGTCAAGAATTGACGTATATTCTATTTATTATATGATTTTACCATTGTAATTACGTCCGAAAAGGGTAATATTCACGCCGCAAGGAACAGCCCGTCACCACAGTAACACTGTGATGTCAAAAGCCAATTCGCCGCGTGAGACCATTGTTTTATGACGTCAAATTATATCAGTCACCGTTGGCAGTGAAAATATAAGTTATTTTCACTGTAGCTTGATAGACAGTTTATTTCACTGATAAATCCCAGTATTTTACTGCTCGCCATATAACATATAGCCTTATAGTTTTTCCATCAACAGCAAAACATTTAAGCAGTCTCCTCTCCAGAATACACAAGAGTCTCTTTAACAAATCAAGTCAGTATCTATAGAGAGTCAACTTGGAACATACCACATTTAGTCACTTTCCAACCAGTTTAATTCATAGCATTCTCTCTGCATGCTCTACCTTTAGGAGTAAAACAATTATATAATATTCTTCATCAATATATTCTAACCTTTATGAAAACTCTCAACATCTCTTGTGAGTCTGTTCTGTATTAAAGGGGCAGTAGCACATTTTTTGTCTCCATAAATTATGAAAAATTAATATAGTGGAGAAAGTCTTTAGTGGAAATTAATCATTCCTTTTCAATTGAAATGGCCACTAAATATCCGAAGAAGTTTAGAATCCAAAAAGGCACATCTGCACTTGCAAACTGATCCATGTACAAAGTTTCAATGAGCGAGATCAAATTGGTTTGGAGGTATGTTCCAGAAATTGAAATGATTGGGTGGACAGACAGACAGGCTACATATAAAGGCTTTGATAAATCAATATGGAATAACCAATAGTGTAGTGAAATGAAAACAACCAAGTCTATTATAGTAATGCAAGTCTAGATCACTCAAATTTACGTTAAAGCATCTTCTTGGCTCCATTTTGTTATAATACATGAATTGTTTAAAAATATTGTCAATATTGAAAAAAAAAAAACTTCTGTGACTAAATGTTAGTCTAGTACTGGTTACTGCAAAATGTTAACAATAACATACCGAAAACATCGTAAAAAGTCGTTTTTCTTCAATCCTAAACAACGCCGTGACGCGAGGCGTGCGTTCAATTTCCTCAAAGGGAGATTATCGTGTTTCAAGGGGAGTTAATATGTTCTGTCCTACTTTTCTCCCCGCAGTGAAAATATGGAATATATTTTCACTGCAGTGAAAATATGACTTTCTACTGCTATTCTTAAAATATGGATTATATTTTCACTGTATAACCCTATATTTCATTGCTAATTATATAATAAAAGCTTTCTTTTGCTTGTTTGCCGAACTAGATTTCTATGGAGTTGAGGTGAGGTGAGGTGATATTAGGTCTATCACCGCTATCAACTGTATTTCACTTATATCGCGGCTGCTAGTATTATTGCAGGGAGAAAGCCCACAACATCAATGTGGTTATGTATTGCGGTGAAACTAGCAAGCATCGGCTGGAACTAGCGAACCATGGGTGGTACTGCGCTGAAATTCAGTGTAGCATTGCATCCAAATCTGACTGCGTGCATAACAGTTCTCTACTGCAGACGAAGTTGCCGAGCCCCTGGCGGGATTCGAACCACTGACCTTCTGATCCGAAGCCGAACATGCTAACCACTGCGCTATCCCGCCCCTGATTTCTTCGGAAATAAAAATATGTTTAAACCACAAACAGGGCTATGACTATAGCCCACGGTATGACATACCAGTAGGATAAAAATCATTGATTTGAGTGTATTTCCTTTTTTCATGATATGTTGCAACCTTCAAAAGAAGATATTATTAAATTGAGTCTTTGTTTTTATAAGTTTTATGTTCAAATAAAAACAATAAAATTTCTTCACCCTGATGATTGCATTACGACCAGCTCTCGACATGATCCGCTCGGGACAAATCATCACTTCAAAGGTTTCGATCCTCAAACAGCACAGATCAGTGATGAGGGATCGTTTCCTGCTGCCAATTATCAATTACTGATTACCCTACATAATTAATGGCTAATTGGCCCCATGGGTCGGAGATACAACATTCAGCACAATTCTCCCATCCCTGCCTGCTGTAATCATCTAATTGATTCTTCACATAGCTCCATTTTGTACAACCGTCCTGTTCTACAGCAGATTGATTCCTGATTTTGGGATTAGAGAATTTTTAAAATATATATATGTCAACCTAATTGAGTTCAGCTGGCTCAAGGGTTTCTAGTGATACCAGAATCTGCAATTGCATTTGAGAACAGAGAATTTGAGACGGATAACACTGATTTCTACCCTTTATTGTATTGTATTCTGTTCCTATTTTCAAAAATATTTAATTACTTTATTTAATTAAAAAACTTTTACCATGTATACTTTTTCTTCAGTATTTAAAACCAGTTGCCCATTTACATGGATTATAATTACTTTCTCATAAACCTATATCAACATTTGGCTGGCTAATGTTCTTTAATTAATAGAGCAATGTGCTTTAACTATAAAGTTCATTTTGCCCTGAACTATTATAGTTAAAGCACGAGGCTGAAGGTCGAGTTGTTTGACGTTATAATATTCAAATTTCAATTTTCAAATTGAAAATGCTCAACCAGGGCCGTGACTAGTGATGTAATGGTATAATTGTTATTGACGTCATAGACCATTGTATCGTGACACACTCAAAAACTATACTTCATTGCGCCTTTGACATTTTGGAAACAATACTAGAACATGTTTTGGTAAAGTTTGGTTTACATGTATATACAAGGTTAGATTGACAGAATACTCTGTCTGTCGACCTGTCTGTCTGTCTATCTGTGTACACGTTCAGCAGAATCGTCCCATCACTGCCTACTGTAATTGTATAATTGATTCTTCCCTTCTATTTGTACAACGGTCCTGTAATCCAGCAGATTGATATTGTGGTCAATTGAAATATTTACATTGCTATGATATCTTTCATTCAAAAGAATAAAAAAATATCAGGGGTTTTAAAGCCTGAGCCATTTGAAAAATCCCAATCATAATTTATTTGCCATAGCCATAAACTTTTTTTTTCCAAAGAAAAATACATTTTTCGGGTTTCAAAGAATGAACCATAAAAAAAAATCAATTGACTACCTTCTAATATCTTGGACATTCAAACCCACACCCTCAGAGCAATGAACAACTGCTAAAAACTCACCATATGAACAGCTAACCTCGAGGCATGGGTGGTGAGTTGGTTACCTGTTTGTATGGTCAGTGCTAGTGGTTTTGCCGGACTCTGAGGCTGAAGGTTTGAATCCATCTTCCTACGCAAAGCCTAAAATGCCAGTTTCAGAACTGTCAGTTTTATGCCTTGCTGCATACCCTTGAGTTTTCTGTGCTTGCTCTCTTGCCTGTAGGGGCACTATAGCCGCACAGAAAAGTAAAGGATCTGCAGCAAGGCATAAAATGACAGTTTGAAAACTGGCGTTTTAGGCTTTGCGTAGGAAGATGGTTTGAATCCTGGAAGTCACTTGAACTGAGAAGGTACTAAATAAAATATTGCAGAAAGCGTCATCTCAATTTATAATGATTTTACAATTTTTCACTATCTAAAAAATGGAATATCTTCTTCAGATATCTAGCAATCATAGCAATCATTACAGTACATACAACATTATACTTATTTATCAAAAAAAAATAAAAAAATTTCACTGTAAGAATAATGATTTTAATTTGCATGACTCGTGACAGTCAATATTTAAAGTTAAAAGAATATTAACCTCCCATCAGAGAAATTTGACATTCATATAAACTTGATTGAAAGATTAAACATGTTTTTGTTCATTTGTTACCAAATAATCAACTCATTTATCGGTATTAAACTAAAACTCCTTTAGGATCCTAATTTACAAACACCCATACTGAAATCGATCAAATCAAGATCACTTTTATCATGGATATTCATAAGCGTCAGATATTTAGGATTTATTTTTCTGTTCATTCTGACGACAAAAAAAGAATACAAGGGTCATCTGGTTTGATGGATTTACTACAAACTATTTCACCCTTTCCTTGGATTGGATTTGATTAAAGTGCAATAAATGCCAAGATTGCATTCTTGTAGAAATTGATTAATACGGGACTATCGTTTTTTCAATATCAATTTCAAACTTCAACAGGATAAATCAATTTCCTTTTCTCTATTCATAAAGGAATTCCATCGCATGCTGACTTTTTGTTCCGTTTTTGATTTTTACTGCTTCATTGCATGAGAGACATCAAATAATTCATGCCTTTATTTCTATGAAATCCATGTTATTAAATATTCAAAATTCCTGAAATTCCATTGGGTTCTTTATGCAAGTGTAATTTGAAGTCAATTGCAAAAATTATTACAAGAAAACTTTTAGAGCAAAACCGAGTCATATTATTTAAAGAAAAGTATAGAGAATACCCCAATATCTGGTAATTTTATGTTTCTAAATCTAAAGTACTATCATAACAATAAGTTTAACAAAATAATGGTTAGAAGGATGAATCTAGAGGTATACATGTGTATATGTACAAAGAAAAGAAAGATTTTATAAACTGTATTGAAATTTTTTCAAATTCAATGTTGAAATTAGCTATTATATGATGCTGGCATATGCATGGTGCTGTAAAACCAATACAATACAAATTTATTGAGTTTACATATTAAATCAAGTTGACTCAATGTCAATATTTTAAAATCAATGTATTTTAAAGCTATGTTTCTAACATAACATATCTATCAATATATTTAAAAAATTATCATTCACTATCTATGAAATGATATAAAAAGTAAAAAGCTAAATAATTTCAACATCAGAAAAAATTAACCTTCAATATCAGTCATTTCATTTGTTTTAAAATTTTTCCAAATTAGAAGAAATAAACCTTCAATAAAAGTCATTTGGTTTGTCTTAAAACCTAAAAGTGAAGTAAAATAATTGATTTTTTTTCTTTCAACTGCCCTTTGCAAGTTTAACTTCACAATGTTCCACTTTAAAGCTGCTTTCTTTTAAAGCTTATTTTACACACGACATGTTTTGCTGAAAGCTGCTAATTACTTCCATTTGACTGCCAAATGAAATTCCACAGAACTGGCATGTTAGCAATTGCCTTTTCACACATGTCGACTTGACTTCATCATGGTTTCTGACCCGAACTTGTGAAACAGAATTACCAATATTTTACAAATGAATTAAAAAAAGCCAGTGGCTCTGTAGCTCATCAGGCTTCACATCAATTTTGCTCAAAGAGACACAGAGTATGTTGATAGGATAACATGTGTCAAATTTTAAAATCGATGTTATTACATCGGGAACCACTAACTGTTACTGAAAATAACAAGTTAATTAAAGGTCAATCAGTACATTAGAGCGAAAATACGGCCATTCAGTCGGGATTTTGATCGAAAACCGGAAAATGTGGCTCGAGTGGCGCGCGCAAATTCGCCAAACGTAATTTTGAAACCTTGTCATAAGCTGACAGAAAGATATATTCGATTCGATAGTGTTTATTAGGTATTGTAACTAATAGGTAGATTAATTGAATGCATAATTTCGAATATGAAACGTATTTGAGATGTTTTCTTGATTTTTCCATAAAAACAAGCATTTTAGAGATAATTATGCATAAATGGATATATTTGGAAGTCCAGTGATGAGATATGAACTTCAATCAGCATATTAGATATTTTGTAGCTTATCAAAACCAAATAAAATTTTAAGAAAGATACTCTGTGTCACTTTAAGGGTGTGGCAAATGTGGTTCCCCTTAGAAGGGGCCACAGGGTCATCAAATTCTCAATTTAGAATCCTCCTTATATAACTTAGCAGTCTGTACACAAAGTTTCAGCTTTCTACGCCTGATGATTCTTGAGAAAAAGATGAATTTAGGTTATAAGGATGTGGCCCTTATTAGGGGTCACAGGGTCACCAAAGCTATAAATTATTACCCTCACTAGTCAAGGAGTCTGCACGCAAAGTTTCAGCTTTCTAAGCGTTATGCTTCTGGAGAAGAAGAGGACATAAGGTTTTAGGATGTGGCTACAACTTATAATCCTCATTAGTCAAGGAGTCTGTACACAAAGTTTCAGCTTTCTAGGCCTTATGGTTCTGGAAAAGAAGATGAAAATAGGTTTTAAGGATGTGGCCCCAGGGCCCTTATTAGGGACCACAGGGCCACCAAAGCTAAACTTTTTAATCCTCATTAGCCAAGGAGTCTGTACACAAAGTTTCAGCATCTAGGGCTTATGCTTCTGGAAAAAAGATGAAAATGCACAAAGTTTACATACAGATGGACGGACCATGCCATGCCATAAGCCCATCGGGCCTTTCAGGCCATATGTGTTAAAAAAAACCCTAAGATTTTCACTCAGAAACACTGAGCCTACCTGAAAGTACTATAAACCTGTTGGTATAAAGAAAGATCAGATAAAGATTAAAATTTCTCTTATATCATATTTCTCCGACAAAATCTATAATTTTCATTTCAAGCCTGAGATCGAGTCTACGTCTCACCCTGCATGTATTGACTAAGCCAGTTGCGTGTAAGCTTGGTCGGAGTGGGACATCTCAGGTGTTAGTGTTGCATGCTAGTTACCTGGCTCTCGGGTCCGACAGGTATTTACTCAGAGATTAGATCCAACAGACAGGTAGTACAGCAGGTAATCATACCTGGCTGGTTTGAAGGGAGTACTGACACACTCAGGTAAGTTCGAAGTTTTTGCAGTCGAAGTGATTTTTTTTTAAAAGTTGGATATGAAGCCAACCGACAATGAGTCTTAACAGTTACTAAGTTTTGATGCTACCTGAGCTATTATAGGGGAAACTGCAGTCTTAATTGGTAGGAGAATGACAGACAGGTAACTGTTACTAAGCTTTGATACTAACAGTGAGTTATTATAGGGGAAACTGCAGTCTTAATTGGTAGGAGATTGATAGACAGGTAACTGTTACTAAGCTTTGATGCTAACAGTATGCTATTATAGGGGAAACTGCAGTCTTAATTGGTAGAAGAATGACAGACAGGTAACTTTTACTAAGGTTTGATGCTAACAGTATGCTATTATAGGGGAAACTGCAGTCTTAATTGGTAGGAGATTGATAGACAGGTTACTTTTACTAAGCTTTGATTTTAACAGTGAGTTATTATAGGGGAAACAATGTCTTGATTGGTATCAAATTAGAATGACAGACTGACAGATAGGTTGGGAGAATATTACAGTCCCAAGAAGTAGTATCTGAAGTTGAATATGAACTCAAATTCGGAAGTGTCTGACAACATCTAAACTAGGAATTACTCTGAGTGAGCTATCAAATGTGAAGATAAGTATCCAATGCTGGCTTATCTGTATGGTTTGACAAACTCAGGAAAGTTGGGAGTTTTCTACAATACCAGGAAAAGAGTCTATTAGGTTGGATATGTACCCAATTTGGTTGTGAAATAAGAGCAAACTTTGACACTAGAAGTTGTTAAATTTGTGTTGGTTTGAAGGGAGTATTGGCATCCTCCTGAAATATATGAGTGTTCTACAAACGAGGGAGCCATAGTACCATACTACTGAGTATGATAATTGAATATTAACCAATGATGCCTATTGTCAGTTGTCTACAATACAAGGAAAATAGTATCAAAGTCAAATTTGAACCCAACTAGTAGTGAGACTGATGGATTCTAAGAAAGAATGACCTAAAATACCAAAAACTGCAGTCTCGGTTGATTTTCAAGAAGAATTGGCATATGTAAGTTGGAAGTTGCCTCAAGTCCTAGAAAAACAGTTTCTTACTTTGGATATGAATCAATTCAAGACATTCAGTAGATTAACAACACATAAGGATCCTAAACTTAATCATATTGTCAAAATTAACAGTTGAACAAACATTTTTAACTTCTAGGACAGAAACCAATTTCTCAAAAAGATTGAGGATTCTTTAATTAAAAGAAGAAAACTCCTTTTTCAGCAAAAACTAACTATTACAAAAGCTTGAGAGGATACAACAACATGTAATTGATATGGATTTACATATTCTAAGGGAGAAAAGCAGTAAAATGACAATCCCGAATTTTTCAACAAGAAAAGTGAAAAGAAAAGGGGAAAAAGGACAACCCTGTCTTGTCCCACTGCCAGTGCGAGATTTCACACTCGCCCAATTGTTTTCAGCCTTCACAAACATCAAGGTGGTAAAAACAATGGTGCAAGTTTGTTTAAACCAGCCTCAAAAGGCTAGTGTTATGTCACAGCACATTATTTACATGTTTTCTTTGGTCCAACACAGGACGCAGCTGAAATGTGTAGACTGCGACACATAGTTACAGCTGATGGCTATGGCCAAGAGGTGTGTCAATGTCCGCTGTTCTAAAGGCTTTCTTGCTTTCATAACCATATCCTTGAAAATATTCTGCAATTAACGTTGTTACTTAAGGCAGAGAGTTTAATTCAAACAATATGTTTATGCAATTTAATCCTATAATATGCAGTTTTCACGATATGATTTCTTACAATTTCCCTTTTCTGTGAAATTAAAGATTCTAAAGTACACCATTGAAGTGTCATGTATTTCAGCTTTAAGTGTATGTCACTCTTTCCCTGAAAATATGTACAGCAAAATGGTCAGCTTGAATTCATAACAACAAAAAATTTCTGTTGAAGTTTTCTTTAATGATTCTTAGCGACATGCAGGCATTGATCAGACTAGGTTCAAATGAGGGCCTTGTCTCTATCTTTTCAAAATCTTAAAACTCGAAATTCAGGACTAATTCCCTTGAATTGTGCTGTGGTCCCGAATAAGAGGAGGTTATATTTCTTGAGAGGGATATTGGGTACAAGCTGTAATCCTGTGTTTATCACACACTGACCTCCACACTGTTTACTCTCTGACCATTAGCTCTGTCATGTGTTCCAGCTAATACCTTCACAAACAAGCAAACACTAAACACCTCCTGAGTCTGTCCACTGGGCACTATAGTCTCCTCAACTACCTGCAAACAATCTGTGAGGTCAAGTATTGTAACTACCTTGACCTCTTTATAGGACCAACATTTGGTCATGTATGAGAACAAGTTCTATGGATTTACAACTTCTTTATTGCAGGAGTGCGATGTTTCTGTAGGTACTAACACCGTTTTCAAGCAAGTGTTAGTACCTAAACCGAAACGTCGCTGCCTGCAATAAAGAAGTTGTAAATCCATAGAACTTGTTCTCATTCATCTTACCAACTTCTAAATGCCTCTTAAAGAAATTTGGTCATGTGTTTAGTTTCTAGTAATTTTTGATGTCTAATATGAGATTAATCTACTTCTGTAAACATTACTATAGACTTACTGTTAAGTCCCTGAAATAAAGACATTTGCAAAAAAGAATATCAATTTGGAAAAAAAATTGAAAAGAGTGAGTGAGTGAGTGAGTGAGTGAGTGAGTGAGTGAGTGAGTGAGTGAGTGAGTGAGTGAGTGAGTGAGTGAGTGAGTGAGTGAGTGAGTGAGTGAGTGAGTGAGTGAGTGAGTGAGTGAGTGAGTGAGTGAGTGAGTGAGTGTGTGAGTGAGTGAGTGAGTGAGTGAGTGAGTGAGTGAGTGAGTGAGTGAGTTATTGTTTAGCGCCGCTTGGGCAGTATTGCAGCCATTAGCGGCGAAATTGAAAAGAAAGAAGCTCTGGGATTTCTAAGACTTTTATCTTGCTTTTGATGACAGATTTTGACAATTCCTGACACAGACACAACATAAATCCACTTTTTAAGTTTGTTGACCTACTGATGAGAAATCAATCATGAAAATTTCAATATCGTCACTTATTTTATCAAGTATCCATTTGAAGAACTCTTTTATCACAAAAAGAATTTTCTCCGCTGAAAATTAACTCGAGGTAATAAAAACTCTATTAAATAAAAAAACTTAAATACACAAAAAAGTTGGCTCCTGTGCACTTTAGATCAAACCAGTGAGCCTTGAGACGCACACCTTTTTGCAGAAATTAACAAGGGTGATACTCCACATGTGCAAACATCCCAACTGATCAATGTTTGCAGGCGCCGCAGCCGCCCTTGTGTGTGCAGTTCTCAGTATCAGGGTCAGGGAGTGTCGTCCCTAAACACACTCAGACACACAAACTGAGAAGCTCAAACACTCCCGCCACCCTCGGCCGAGACTCTCGCACTTTGCCGTCTCTCTCTCCGACACTTACACCTTGAATTTTTGCATATAGGAGATCATACCTTGATCTTAGCAGTTTTTAAAGGAATTTCTTATGCCTTTTAGTATCTGTTCAGCAAGCCTTTAGGTGGTCATACAAAGTGGTCTCAATATCGGGGTCAGGTAGTGTCGCTCCTAAACACTCAGACACACAAACTGAGAAGCTCAAACACTCCCGCCACCCGCGGAAACTCTCTCACTTCTCTCTCCGACACTTACACCTTGAATTTTTGCACATTATCTTAGGTCACTTTTACACTTTCCCTCACTCCTTGATGTAGCAGGCATTTAGAATCTAACATAATTACCGGGTATGCACTTTTCAGTTTTTTTGCATAATATCCAAATTTGATCTTTCCTTTCATGTAGTGCTGGAATTCAATTTTCTCATGTTGTTATAGTAGATCATAACTTGATCTTAGCAGTCTCTAAAGGTATTTAGTGTCTCTTCATCAAGCCTTTAAGTGGTCATTCAAAGTGGTCTCAATATCGGGGTCAGGTAGTGTCGTCCCTAAACACACTCAGACACACAAACTGAGAAGCTCAAAAAACTCCCGCCACCCTCGGCGGAGACTCTCTCACTTGGTCGTCTCTCTCTCCGACACTTACACCTTGAATTTTTGCATATTACCTTAACTTGCATTGACACTTTACCTTACATTTTATCTAGTTGGCATACAAAATCTAACCCTAATAATGCACGTTTTTGTATACAGTAATATCAAAATTTTATCTTTCCTTTTCATATAGTGCTGAAATTTTATTTTCTCATATTATAGTAGATCAAACCTTGATCTTAGCAGTCTCTAAATGTATTTAGTGCCTCTTCATCAAGCCTTTAAGTGGTCATTCAAAGTGGTCTCAATATCGGGGTCAGGGAGTGTCGCTCCTAAACACTCAGACACACAAACTGAGATCCTCAAACCCTCCCGCCACCCGTGAAAACTCTCTCACTTCAATATCTCTCTCTCCAACACTTTCACATTTTAGTTTTGCACATTACCTTATCTTGTTCTTACACTTTACCTTACTCTTTGGCATTAGTATACATGCAGTGTGCACCCTACAATTATTGTTCCAAAAAAAAGTTTATTTTTTATTTTTGGTCAATATGGGTAGATGAGAAATTGAATATTCTCAGAATTTGGTAAAAATCATTTAATGCATGTATTCAATATCTATTGCACAATATACCTATTTGATCTTTCCTTTTCATATAGTACTGGAATTGAATTTTTTAGTGTTGTCTTAGTTGATCATATGTACCTTAATCTTAGCGGTCCCTAAATTAATCAGTTGTATATAAATAAATTTCACATCATAATATGTATCGTCATTGTGGAGATACAGAGATTTTCACCTTCCAACTGAAATCTTATTATACTTTCTTCTTTTGGGTTAAAATTTAATTTTCCTAAGAGATGTTTTTACATTATACTTCCATCTAAGTACCTGTAGTCTATCATAGACTATCATAACTTATTTTCATCAAACCTTTACCTGGTTCTTGAAAAGTGTACTTAAATGAAAGTGGTCATTTTACTTCTTTAAAATTGAACTTAACGTAAGTGGTGCTTCATAATTACAACTTAGATAGGAAATTGCATGCTTTACCTAAGTGTAAGTGCTGTTTGCATACATTACACATTATTTCAAGTGTTTTTAAGGGCATATACCACTGAAATATGTTTGGTTATAAAGATGACATAATTTCCTATGAATTGTAATAAAAATTGAATATTGCTTTAGAAATTACAAATTTTGAGCTAGTTTGTCTAAATTCTCTTAGCATTATATGGAGACAATAGAACCTATGTTTAAAAATCGCTCTCACAGAATAAAGAAGTTGCTCATCCATAACCTTATTGTTCTCAAAGCATTTATCCAAAACGTTATTGCTACCATTGATAATTAAAAAATTATAACATTCAGATCCTGAAATTTATTAAATTAAAATAAGAAAAATGCATCACAAGCCAAATGGTCATGAAATTTATCAGTTTTAAAAATTAAAAAAAAAATTTCTTTATGGCCCATATTTCACACTCAGAAGTGTAAAGTACCATAAAAGATCTCAAAACAACCCTTGAGCACATGCCAAGGAAAGAGATTGCATGAATTATTCATGAGAGTATTTGAAAGCAAATTGAAGGCTTATTGGCATGTAGCTGTAAGATATTGTGAACGTGCATGTGATTATGTCGAGCACAATGACATGCGCTGAGGAAGGTCAGGGGTCAGCTCCATACACCACTCAATGCACACATGAGCTGTGTGGAGTACCTCATTATCAGACCACTGCACCTAACTTGCAAGTGAGGTGAGGTCATTTGAGATTTCAAACTAAATCTTAGAATTTCAAATCAGGAACAGGTTATCTCCCATTAAGCAGAGAGTCAACTATAGACCCACGCTCTGTAGACACTCAACAAGAAAGTTGATTACATTAATTGTTACTTGATTTGGTTTCTTGAAATAAATAATATTTTGATGAATCAAATCCTTCTCTCTGCCAAAAAACATATAAATTTATGTAACATTAAAAATTTAATTCCAAAACTGAGTAACTATCAAAACATTCTTCAAGAAATATATTTTGTTGAAAAATATATTTCCAAAAGAAACAATGAAATGACTGCATTCAATAGCAAATGGAAATCACTAATCCCAATATTCAAGAAATGATATTATATGGCTTTAAAAAGAGCCTTTTTCAGCTCATATTATTTATTATGTTTGTTGTAAAATTTCAAATATTTCATGTATAATATACTTTTTATATGCTGTATAACCCTTGGGAACCAATAAATAAAAAAAATAAAAAAAAAATAAAAAAAATAAATAAATTGTTACATCCCATTTTGATACAGGTAAAATGAGGATTACTGGTTGACCATGATTTTGAGTTCAAAGTTCATTGGCCAGTTGGTGAAAAAAACCTCAGGTCAATTGTATAAGCAATCCCTCCCCACAGAGGCAGAACAAGTCATGAAATGTTCATACAGCCTCTGTTCTATTATGAGACTTTGTGGGATAGAATGAGAGATGCCTGATTGGAGGCAATCAAAGTGATTTGCGCAATCAGCGACGCTGTTCTAAAATCAACATTAAACCTATTGAATAATGGCAAAAGCATTGTGATATGAACCACCCTTTCAATGCGATAAGCGTTGTCATTTGATAAAGAAATTCAAATGGATTGTGGTGCAATTTTTTTCCGCCAGAGGAAACTGCTAGAACCCATGGATTTCAGTGTAATAGAACAGAGGCTGTATCAACATTTCATGACTTAATCTGCCTCTGTCGGGAGTGAATGTTGTATAAGACAAAAGTCATAGATTCAAAGTGAGTGTTTAGTTTTGTACACAAGCTATTCTTTGTAGCCAACTGATATTTTTACTTCATCAGGCAATGACAACAGCTGAATCTTCTAATATAATAGTTTAATTTCCAGAATGATTCATCCATCCTAGTTCAATTAACTTGAGTGTCATTCTCTTGCACGGTCTAATCTTTTGAGAAATTGGAGTGACAGGCTGGTGTAGCCTTACTCATTTATCTGTTGAAAAATATTCAATGATTTATGATATATTTCAATTATCTATATTTATAACATATATATCATTTATATCTATAACATGCATTTAAAACTAAACTTTTGAAAAAAATGAACTTATTGCTAGTCTCTTATCAACGAATTATTATTTAAACATACAATGTCATATTACTATTGGTATTCAATGAAAACCTAGTTTATTTGTTGCAGAGAAAGCATTGATTATTTCATATTTCAGGCATTTCCAACCTCAGACATTGCAAAACTATCGTATTGAATGACAGGTGACATTGATCTTGATTATTGAACTTAAAATTGTTCTTTTCAAAATGACATAATTCTTTCATAAAAGTTTTATGATCTATAATGTACATCTGTTGACTAGTGTTTGGATTCATATTTAAAGGTATCTATTTGATATTGATCTTTATTATTAAACTTTTTTTTTCAAAATGAAACCCTTTTTTATCAAAGATTGATGATCTATAATGTACATCTGTTGACTAGTGTTCCACTGACTACTTACATGTATTCAGTGTTTGATATGTGTTTGAGAGTTTTTGGATCCATATTTAAAGGTATGTATTTATTTGATTGAGACCAGTTTTAAAGGGGAACTGACACTGGTCACATGACAATTTAGAGATCAAAGTGATTAGACAATTAGGATTTTTGCTGGTCATATAGACCTCTGACAAGTGACAATCGATGTTAAACACTGTGTGGTAAAGAAGACAAAAGTGAAAGAAATTCATTCAAAGTATAGCAAGTCTAGATCACTCAGCTCTCGGCTGAAGTTAAAGCATCTTCTGGGCTTCATTTTGTTATAATACATGATTGTTTTTTAAATATTGTCAATATTGAAAAAAATACTTCTGAAACTTAATATTAGTCTAATCCAACAGAAACAGAGGAGCTGAAAATTAAGAAAAGTCTGTCTCCTTTCAATTTACCTAGCATAACAGACTCAACATCAGTCTAGACGGTAACCTGCTTTCAATTAAAATCTCTTTACATTATGTAAATCACAATGCCTGTGATTCAATGTTACACAAGACCTCCAACAGATTCATAACAGACAATGCTATTGAATAGAAGACAACCTGCACACAAAAGCCTTTCTCTCCCTCAGGCAAAACTGACAAGAATATGCACTTTGTCGATAAAATCTCGCAAAGAAAAACCGTCTCAGTTTTAACAGGCATTAGCTCCTACAAACCTTTCAAATCGAAAACACCATCATCACAGGTGAAAATTTATGCCTGTCATAAACAGCTTCCAAAGAGGTTAAGGAAACCATTCAATGTACCTTGAAGCCTTAAAACTATTTTAGGAGGTAACAAAAGGATGTTTAACTATATTCTGGCATGTTGTGAAGTCAGGCTATGTAAGCGAGACAATTTACTATGCTTAGTGAGGCGAGAACTGGACTCACATATATCCACCTGGGTGAGTTTCATCACAGGGTGTGCGCTTTGTATTATTCTTGTTTCCTGCTGTTATAAGCAATGTAGACAGGACAATCTAGGATTCTATTGCCTATATCCATGTCTGTGCTTATATATAGTGCTTTAAACTGTTATAAGCTTTGTGATCCTCACTACAACTTACTGGGTGGGTGGCGGACTCACATTTATATACCTGGGTGCATCCTCCAATGCAAAGCCTAAAATGCCAGTTACCAAACTGTCAGTTTTATGCCTTGCTGCTGACCCTTGAGTTTTCTGTGCTTGCTCTCTAGCCTGTAGGGGTACCATCACAGCACAGAAAAGTAAACGAAAACCTCGGAAGATTACCTGGGTGAAGCACATCTCATGTCTGTGCTTAGTGCTACTCTGTTATAAGCCATGTAGAAGGCGGTCTCGTCAAAACTTATTGGACGAGCGGTGGACTCATATATATACCCAAGTGAGTCTCATCACATGTCTGTGCTTAGTGCTACTCTGTTATAAGCTTTGTAGAAGTGGTCCTCACCACAACTTATTGGGTGGGTTGCGGACTCACATATACACTTGGGTGAAGCACATCACATGACTGTGCTTATATATACATATAGTGTGCCTTACTGTTATAAGCCATGTAGAAGCATATCTGGCTAGAACTTATTGGGTGGGTGGTGGACTTACATAATTAATATACCTTGGTGAGTGTCATCAAATGTTTGTGCTTAGAGCATTAAACTGTCATAAGCTATGTAGAAGTGATCCTCACTACAACATATTTGGTGGGTGGTGGACTCACATAAATATTTTGATGAGCATCAAAATTCAATTTAAGTTTGTGTTTTGGTATTTGTCTAGTTTTTTTTACCTAAAGAGCTATGTAGACAAGACAATCTAGAACTCATTGCCTACATCCTCCCTGGTGCGGCACATCACATGTTTGTGCTTATAGTGCTTTAAACTGTTATAAGCTTTGTAGAAGTGGTCCTCACTACAACTTATTGGGTGGGTGGCGGACTCACATTAATATACCTGAGATGCATCCTCCAATGCAAAGCCTAAAACGCCAGTTACCGGAAGATGACCTGGTTGAAGCACATTACATGTCTGTGATTAGTGCTACTCTCTGTTATAAGCCACATAGAAGAGGGTCTTGTCAAAACTTTTATACCTTAATATACTTGAGTGAAGCACATCACATGTCTGTGCTTATAGTGCTATTTACTGTTATAAGCCATGTAGAAGCATATCTATGTAGAACTTATTGGGTTGGTGGTGGACTCACATAAATATCTTGGTGAGCATCAAAATTTAATTGAAGTTTGTTGTTTGGTATTAGTCTATAGTTTTTTATGTAAAGAGCTATGTAGACAAGACTCCACAGCTTTTAGGATGGATGTGGAACTCGGGTGTGCTTATAGTGCTTATTACTGTTTTAAGCTATGTAGAAGTGGTTTTAAGCTATGTAGAAGTGATCCTCACTACAACTTACCGTTTGGGTGGTGGACTTATCTCAATATATCTTGCTGAGCATGACAAGTTTGTGTTTTTGTATTTGTCAAGTTTCTTGATGTAAAGAGCTATGTAGACAATATTCCATAGCCTATTAGGAATGGTGTGGAACTCGGGTGTGCTTAGTGCTTATTACTGTTTTAAGTTATGTAGAAGTGATCCTCACTACAACTTATTGGGTAGGTGGTGAACTTATGTAAATATCTTGGTGAGCAAAACAAGTTTGTGTTTTTGTATTTGTCTAGGTTCCTGATGTAAAGAGCTATGTAGACATGACTCTACAGCTGGGTGGTTGGGTGGGTGGTGGACTCACGTATAGCTTGGCTAGTCTCATCCATGATCATTTTTTTGCATTTCTTGAAGTAAAGATCAAGCTGTAGACACTCTATAGCTTATCAGGATTGGTGGTTGTGTTGGCAGGGAGGCTAATCATAGGTCAATATTTTGTAAACATCACCTATCATTGTAAGATACTACAGTGTAATAACTTGGCAAAATTATACTAGTATGATGCCTTTACTTAGTGTACTTCGATCGTTACAAAAGTGTGCATTTGTTCTATCACAGTGTAAGTACTGCTGTCATAATGGTTTTGGGAAAGAAAAACTAAAGCTTTATGACTAAGACACCTCCGTTTCTTAGTAAGATATGTTAGACTCCTTCCTACAGCTTTCCCCACAATTCTACTGTGTAATAGATAGTCTTTGTGCTAGATCCAGAGTCATATGAGACCACACCAACTGTGCACATTAAACTGAACCAAATTGGATTTGGGAGAGTTTCATGCTTGAGCGATGTTAATCTGCCAGCCTGCAGTGTACCCCTGGGGAGGTCAGTGAGCTGTGTCCCCCTGTAATTCATACACCTCCCCCCCCAAATCCTGACCCCCTAACCCCAAAATGAAATCAGCCTTCCCCCCCTTCATATCCCAATCTTTTAATTCATATACCTCCCCTTACCCTTACCCCTGACCCAAAATGATTTCGGCACCCTCTCCCTCATCCCCTGCAGCACCCTGGGAAGGTAATGTAGCCGTACGTGTCCCCCCATTTAAATTAGTTTGGTTTGTTAGGTTGAACTTGAACACCTCCCTCTTCCCAAAACAGAAATCACCCTAATCTTTCTTTCTGGTTTGATAATTAATATTAGATCACATTATAATCTTTTACCCCTTCACAATCCAAAGAAGATCCAAAGATCCAACCACTCGCCTGCCCAAAGAAAACGTTGCCCCATGCACCCTCAGTGATTTCTGATATTGATGTTACATCCCCCACCTATGTCTTCCCCTTAAACCCAAGGAATAGGTCTTTAACTAACATGTTCCCTCCCTTTCAACTAGTTACTACCAGTAAGTTGTTTTGACAATGATGTCCCACCCTTTTTAATATATTCCTCTAATGCAAAAGGAAGATGTCAGTCAGCTGTGCCTAATAGTTCACCCCAATCTCATCTTTCTCCCCAACTTATTAAGACCTGTGTCCCCTTTACTCCTTTGACTGGATTGCAAGGACCCCTGTCCCCTCCCCATGTGAACAGCAGGGTTCCCCTTCCTTGGCGAGGTCAGTCAGCTGTGTCTAATAGTTCACCCCAATCTCATCTTTTCCCCTGCACCCAAACAAACTCATTAAGACCTCTGTCTCCTAAACTCCTCCTAGATATTTGACTGGATTGCAAGGTCCCCCGTCCCCCTCCCGAGTCACCAGCAGGGTTCCCCCTTGCTTGGCGAGTTCAGTCAGCTGTGTCTAGGTGCCAGCTGCAGCTCTATTATCAGTCAACCCACCCGCATGCTTCTCTGTCTGTCTAGAAGATACTGACTCACAGCACAAAGAAACTCCTCTCGTCTCCCTAGTCATCCCCACAGCAGACTTCCAATCTTCTACAAATTGGTGTCTGAAATGCAAGGAATCAGCTCATTGTGTAATCGGGGAAGGACATGAGAGAATGCAAATTAACATGTTCAGTGAGTGAGGGAGCGTGCATGCATGTGTGAGAGGGAACACATCAGCCCCTCTGGTGGAGAGGGAGTTATTCATGTCACGGATCGGGAGCCAATAAGATTGAGGAGAGTTTATCAGTGGAGGGTAAATCCCTCGTCAGTTTACACCTAGCCGTGGCAGGCTAAGCTGTGAGAAGAGAGAGACAGGGCTAAGCCGTTTGATCGCACCAGTGAGAGAGTGAGAGTGAGCAGGATTGAAGGAGCCGTCACAACACAACACTCTGAGGGAGACTGCAGCCAACACCAAGAGCTGGAGGCATGCTCTCCTCACTACAAGGAGTCTACCTACAGTTTGCAGACTCTTTCCTCTCAGTGTGTGCTCCGTGCATGTGAATGACCTCAGGATTTTGTGTCATCTGCCATTCATCAAAGAGTTGTCAATTTGTGGAACTGATTGAGCCACAAATAACTGATTCATTCACAGACTGACTATTTCTTCAATGACAGTACTAGTCTTGACGTAACAACTCTCTTGGGTAACACTCTGTGCACAGTTAGTTCATGTGAATGTGCACGATATTCACTCAAGATTGTGTCTTCTGTCATTCACAAGCAGTGAGTTGTCAATTTGTGGACCTGATTGACTCACAGGCCTGTTTTTCAGTGACAAGTCTTTGACTCACACCTCTCTCGATACACGCTCCACTTTGCTCTCAGTGTGAAGTGCGTGCATGTGAAGCATTTACTCAGGATTGCATCTTCCCTGCCATTCACAACCAGTTACTTGTCACCTTGTGGAACCGATTCATTCACGGATCTGCTGATAACTCGGTGCTGCCAGATCTGTGACAGATTCCCCTCACGTGTGACTGCATTGGAATATTTCCTGTGAAGCTGCGAGGAACATGTGTGCTCTCTGTGGAGAAGCGTTTTTCATTACACAGTATTGATTCACCTAACACCTCTTTGTCACCTCCTTCGGTTCTCGATTGGATATTTACTGGTTTTTTGGTTGTCTCTAGGCAAGTACATAATTTTATTTTCTTGTAATTATTTCTTTATTTTATCCTACATAGCAGTATTAGTCTTATTGGTCTTAAAACTAAGCATTTACATAGTTTCTTCTCGTTCTGTTATTTTGCTTCTGTTGGGTTAGTTTTTTGTCACCTCAAGATTTAAGTATTTTTCCAGTTTTGTAAATTCAAACAATGTGACAATTTTGTGTGTGATTTTAATGGCGATAGGCCAGCCTTCAAGATAAAACTCAACAAACAAACTCAAAAATCAAACTCAACTATTTGTATTTTGTATTTTAAACAGTCACCTCATATTTCTTAAGATTATTACTCGAAAACCTGACAAACATACCCACAGTTTTACACTATCATGTTACTATCATGTATATAGAGACAGATCATGTCAGTTCATATCCTGAACAAGGATCAGTTAACTATATATACACCATGCTATGCTACCCATCTCCTTCGAACACAAAAAAATATGACAAAAACATCTCAACTCAAAGTGTTCGCTTACTTCTAATATATAACACCATTTCATCAACACCATCATATTCTTCCATCTCCTTCGAACACAAATACATATTACAAAAACATCTCAACTCAAAATGTTTGCTTACTTCAAATATAGTGAGTGAGTTATTGTTTTACACCATTTGGGCAATATTTCAGCCATTAGCGGAGTACTTCTAAAATATCACACCAGTTCATAATCCATATCCAGTTAACTGTACACCATCATATTCTACCATATCCTTCGAACACAAAGCAATACATGACAAAAACATCAACTCAAAATGTTTGCTTACTTCTAATGTAGTGAGTGAGTTATTGTTTTAAGCAACTTGGGCAATATTTCAGCCATTAGCGGCGTACTTCTAAAATATCACACCAGTTCATATACAGTTAACTATACGCTACCATCTCCTCCGAACACAAAGCAATACATGACAAAAAAACTCAACACAAAATGTTTGCTTACTTCTAATACAGTGAGTGGGTTATTATTTTACGCTGCTTGGGCAATATTTCAGCAATTAGTGGCGTACTTCTTATACATCACACCAGTTCATAAACAGTAAACTATAAGCTTCCATCTCCTTCGAACACAAAGTAATACATGACAAAAACATCTCAAAACAAAATGTTCGCATACTTCTAACATAGTAAGTGAGTTATTGTTTTACGCCGCTTGGGCAATATTTCAGCCATTAGTGACGTACTTCTTATATCTCATGCCAGTTCATATCCAGTTAAGTATATGATACCATATCCTTCGAACACAAAAACATATGACAAAACATCGCAACACAAAATGTTTGCTTACTTCTAGTATAGTGAGAGAGTTATTGTTTTACACCTCTTGGGCAATATTTCAGCTATTAGTGACGTACGTCTTATATCTCATGCCAGTTCATATCCAGTTAAGTATATGATACCATATCCTTCGAACACAAAAACATATGACAAAGCAGTGCAACACAAAATGTTTGCTTACTTCTAGTATAGTGAGTGAGTTATTGTTTTACTCCGCTTGGGCAATATTTCAGCCATTAGCGGTATACTTCTTATATATCACGCCAGTTCATATATATACCCTACCATCTCCTTTCAACTACATGACAAAACATCGCAACGCAAAATGTTTGCTTACTTCTAGTATAGTGAGAGAGTTATTGTTTTACACCTCTTGGGCAATATTTCAGCTATTAGTGACGTACGTCTTATATCTCATGCCAGTTCATATCCAGTTAAGTATATGATACCATATCCTTCGAACACAAAAACATATGACAAAGCAGTGCAACACAAAATGTTTGCTTACTTCTAGTATAGTGAGTGAGTTATTGTTTTACTCCGCTTGGGCAATATTTCAGCCATTAGCGGTATACTTCTTATATATCACGCCAGTTCATATATATACCCTACCATCTCCTTCCAACTACATGACAAAACATCGCAACGCAAAATGTTTGTTTACTTCTAATATAGTGATTGTTTTACGCTGCTTGGGCAATATTTCAGCCATTAGCGACGTACTTCTTATATCTCACACCAGTTCATAAACAGTTAAATATAAGCTACCATCACTTTCGAACACAAAGAACTACATGACAAAAACATCTCAACACAAAATGTTCGCATATCTCTGACTAATATATCAAGTCTCGTCAACAAAAGAGTTCTGGGTTAATCATGATCCACTACTAAATAGCCGGGTACGCTTTTATCTGTGTTGACAATTACACCTAAATCACACACACTGAGGCCTGTCCACCGAGAGACCGTAATAAATGGGATATCGATGTCTTGGATTCTCTCCACTTGCCTAGCTTTGTCGTACACTTGCATTAATGGATTTTCTTGTCAGAATTCATGATTCCTCCGTCTTTATAAGTGTGCTTATCTGATATGGCTATCTGATATTCCTGTAATGCTGTCCATACAACATAAAATCTTTTCCTTACGTGTAAATTATCTTTAGATCTACTGAAGACAGGAATTTTCAATGATGATGGACAATTTTGGGGTGGGGTTTTTAAAAGAAAAATGATCATGAAGATAAAATAAAAAAAATTTGATTTCTTAATAGAGGGCTATTTGATATTACTCCTGAGTGTAATGCTGTCCATACAACATAAAATCTGTCCCTCAGGTGTAAATTATCTTAGGATCTACTGTAGACAGGAATTTTCAATGATTATGGACAATTTTGGGATGTTTTTTTAATAAGAAAAATGATCTAAATGCAAAGGACATTTTACAGCCAAACTCAAATTTAAAAGCGCAATACATACGTAACTTACTACCACCCTGGCCATTTATACTTCCAACTTGTTACAGTTTGCATTTCCACCTCCCGACAAACTCATTAAAAACACCCTCAGTAACTTTTGACACAGCTTATATGAGTGTCTATGAAAGAGGGCTATCTGATATTACTTGATGGACACTGATTTTGGATGTTTAGAACCTATCCCTCACATGTAAAATCTTTTAAATATCTGTTGTGGACAGGATTTTTCAATATTGATGATCACATTGAAACTGGATTTGCTACCTATACTTATTATCACCAGAATTGATGAAAAATACCAGATTACAAAACTTTGATGAAAAATTACAAATTATACAATCTTTGCTGTAAACATATTCTTATTTCCAACATAAAACTATTCAAGCATTGATGAGCATGCAAACTTCTTGAAAAACCAAATTAATATTTTTTAAATCACGATCTTATTATCTCAATTTGAACACAAATTTTGCTGACAAGCCTAAATATTTATTGCCTCATTTGCTATTTAGGCCTTATCACCAGATTTGATGAAATTACAGATTACACAATCTTAGCTGTAAACATAATCCTTATACAGCATACAACTTTTCAAGTATTGACAAGCATGCAAAATCCTTGATTGTTTTTTATATCATTTTGAAATCATCATCTTCATTATTTCAATAGAAACACAAATTTTGCTGACAAGCCTGAATATTTATTGCCTCGTTTGCTATTTAGGCCTTATCACCAGATTTGACGAAATTACAGATTACACAATCTTAGCTGTAAACCTAATCCTATTTACAACATAAAGGCATTGATGAGTCCTTGTCAAAGGAGACAAGTACATGTTGATAGGCAAATGTGGTAACATGACCGGTCAACTGGTCACTCACTGTCCACTCAGCATGTTACAAGTGATTTGATTGGTGTCCAGGTTATCTGATATGTATGTATGTAGATACTTGGGGTGTTAATTACTATTGTCCACACAGATACACAGAGGCTCATTAAATGCTGACCACCATAAACTAACGACCCTTGGTTTCAGGTTACCTGTAATTAGCCATGCAATTGATACCTTTGTATGCAATTAGATACTGAATGTCAGGAACTGATCATGATTATAGGTAGGTCAAGGGTTTGGTGATTAGGCAAATTGCTATTGTTTTTAAAATGCGAGTGTCATGATTTTATTATCTTTGAAGTACTACAAGCCAAGACATTCATCTAACCACATATGAAACTAATTATCAGTCATAAACATTACATTATGTTTGATTCAAAGAACATTTGACTTCTAACAGTGTTTAAAAAATAACCTGTCCGCCAGTCCTTAACCTGGATACTTTTTGCCAGGACTGGTTACTTTTTGGTCAGCATTGGTATTTTATGCAAAATGTTCTTTATTTTCCCAAGGAATTGACTAATTAATTTTTCAGGACAGGCTGGGTTTCCAATCTCTTTTGTACACTGCTTCTTGCTATCATTAAGCTATCAAAATGAGAATTTTGAAAGGTAATGTTTGTCCAATCGATCATGTCAGGTGAGGTGAGGTGATTTGGGGTTTATCGCCGCTTTTACGGCTGCTAGTATTATTGCAGGAAGAAAGATCATAACACTATTGTGATATGCATTGCAGTGAAACCTGCAAGAACAGGCTGAAAGAAGCTAAGCATGGGTGGTACTGCGCTGAAATTCAGTGAAGCACACACCCAAACCTTAGTGCGTGTAGAACAGTTCTTTACTGCAGACAAAAGTTGCCGAGCCTGGCGGGATTCGAGCCACGGACCTCTTGATCCGAAAACAAACATGCTAACCACTGCACTATTCCCCACCCCCACGCCATACCTTAATCAATAATATATCCTATTACAATCTAAGCAATTAATCTGAGTAGAGCCATAATTTAGGTTACAGGGTTACACTTTTATAATCTTAAATTGATTTCATAATGGCTATTTGGATATTCAATTAGAACATGTTTTCTTTCCTTAAAGCAATTACCTTTTATGAGCTATAAAAAAAAAAAATTTCATAGTTTGTACAAATAAAGGTCAAATAACCTAACCATTAAAAAAAAAAGCACCATTGACTGAATTTAATAATCATTTAGATATTAAAGGATATTAATAATGTCTCGAGATCACTTTACCTTTAGAGTCAGTAATTCATATGAATAATTAATTGCAGAACATTAGAACAAATCTCAAAGAAGAAGTGTCGTTAACACAACATATTTCATAATCTGATTTGCTCTTATGTGTTAATAACTTTTTCTGCCTTGCAGATGTACAACATACTGTAATATCCATAATTTATCATAAAACAACTCTGCCCATATGTCCTATTACAACTCATCAAATCTCATAGAAGAACTGTTGTTATCTCCTAGAAGCAGCGTCGTTAACACAACATATCTCATAATCTCTTTTTTCTGCCTTGCAGATGGACAAGATAGTAAAAACTATATCTGATATATTAATAATTTATCATAAAACAACTCTGCCCATATGTCTCATTACGACTCATCAAATATCTCAGAAGAAGTGTCGTTATCACAACATATCTGTCGGTGTTGTAAGGGGCCCTGTCAACCACCGACTGTTGGTGGGATATGTCTCACATCAAACAGACTGGGATCATACCAACATAGCGAGCAAAACATGTTACTTCAAGTAGTCCAAAATAAGTCCAATGCATTTAAGTATCTGATATGATGAATATTCATTTGTTTCCTGTTGTTAGAATTGATGAAATTACAGATTGCACAATGTTTGACCATCATCACTCAGAGCAGACGTGTAGTCTTCACAACATAACTGTCTAATATTTATAAGTTGAATACAATCTATCACTAAGTTATCAACAACTCTGTGCTTTGAGCATTATTAATCACAACATATCTCTGTTTTACAAGTCACATAGTACATAACAATTAAACCAAACCTATCAAATAAATGCTTGCAAAACAAGCTAATTCCCATATATTAATAATTTATCATAAAACAACTTAGCCCATATGTCTCATTACAACTCATCAAATCTCATAGTTGAACTGTTGTTATCTCTTGGAAGAAGTGTCGTTATCACAACATATCTGTCGGTGTTGTAAGGGGCCCTGTCAACCACCGACTGTTGGTGGGATATGTCACACATCAAACAGACTGGGATCATACCAACATAGCGAGCAAAACATGACATCCTCAAATACTTCAGTGACCAAGCCAGACCAACACATATTTCTTGTAGCGTCTATCACTAAATGCATTCAACCTATGTCTTGTATGTGGCTTGTAAGTTAGCATGGGGGTTTCAAATAATCATTATCTTGTGTTGAATACCTGTATGTATGAATAAAATTGTAAATTAAAAAAAATAAACCTTTTGTTTCAAGACAAATAAACAGACTTTTATTAACATGTTAAATGCTTATATAAATTTCTCCATAAATTATCCTTATATTGTTGTTTTCTATACAATTTTTAAACAATATTTGAGACCAGCCTCTTATTCATTATCATCTTCCCAATTCTGGAAAAAAATGTTTAAAAAAAACATAAAAATAGTTGTACTCCATACTGAAGGGTATTTTCTTATAGAAATATCGTCAATGAAATATCCTATAAATGTTGTGTACATCCTTTGTTTTAGATAAGCCTTACCACACCTAGCTTAATTTCCCAAATTTCTTATGTTTAAAACATAACAGTTATTTCCTTATATATTGTACTCTATATTTCAGACAAGGCTTCCCATAATTCCTTATTTGTTAAATTCGTGACATAAATTGTAAACATAAAGATACAACAAGTTTTTCCCAGATATTGTTTGATTAATGTGTTCCATATTTCTATATTGCAGGTGTGGGGAGTGGTCAACATGCCCAGGTAACAATGCTACTGACGTAAACATACACCTGGCGGGCCCAGGTAGCCCTTAATTCACCTGGCCAGGTGTGTGGAGATAACGACTTTACCTGTCACAAGGAAATCACTGCTACCTTGTCCCAAGAGATCAGGCTTAATTGCCGCAACAAATGATCCCACATTCTCAATTATTCATGGGGATCTAAAGCCCCTTAACATGCAACAAGCCGTGGGCGACCCATAGAGTTCAAATTAGAAAACAAGCCTCAGGATTAGCTTATATTAGAAAGGTTATTCTACATGAGGATTAAGTCTCCAATTGGATATTTCTTGAAGAAATATATTACCTGGATTTCTTGAAGGTACATAATAAACAAGGATTTCTTGAAGAAATAAATTACCTGCATTTCTTGAAGGAACATAATAAACAAGGATTTCTTGAAGAAATAAATTACCTGGATATTTGGAGAGACATTATTTACCTGTAGCGTCTAATGTACGGGACTTAATTAATTCCAGGTGTGTGTACAAAGGGTTACTTGATTACAGGTGTAAGTTACCTGTATGGGGGATTGTGTGCAGTCCACTGACCGAGGGCCGTGCATCAGTGGAGAAGGGTCAGTCACAACAAGCACCTGCAACCGGTCACTCCAACCTTTGACTGGTCAAACCTGGTCATTGGGCCAGTGCTCTTTGTGGAGTGACCAGCAAACCAGGTTATTGTCTTCACAGGATCATGCTCCAAAGGATATAATACAGTGAAAAATTGTCTCGCAAGGATATAACATAGTGAAAAACTGTCTCCTAAGGATAATATAGAGTGAAAAATTTTCCCCAAAGGATCATGCCGAAGGACAAACTACAGTGCAAAAGACATTTATGTGAAATTATCAAAGGGATTTTCTGTGCAGTGTTAAAATAAACTTTCTCTGAACTTCAAAGGATATTCTGTGCAATAGAAACTGAAAATGCGTCACTTCAGTGTACGCAGAGTGAAGGCTCTGTTCCTGACAATCTTTTCATTCGGGTGTTGTTTTGTGTTGTTGCTGAACCTGATGATCCACCAGTTAAACAACTCCGACCGTGATCTCGCTCCCAGCTCCAGTCACTCGAACCCATCCTCATATGGGATGAAGCTTAGACAGCTCTCTCAACAACATGACAATCAGATATTGGACCGAAATCCTCAGAAAGATGACAGTCTCCAAGGAGTCCGAGACCATCCGAGACCTCAAGGAATCCACAACAGTAAGGAGAAGACCCACAGTGAAGGAGTCCCCATAGTGAAGGATAGTGGAGTATACAAGAAGGTTGAGAATTTCCTCTTCCCGAGAGGTAGAAATGGACGCGGGGATGAGTATTCTTACGAGGAAGACATTGAGAAGGTTGTTATTCAGGAGGAAGAGGAGGGGGAGGAAGAGGAGGACGAGTTTGAGGAAGATGACATTGATCCTGATGAGGATTACGATGAAGATGCAGTGGACAGCCATGATGGTGATGTGTTTGAGAATTTGAAAAACTCCTCCAAGGTGTTCAAGAAACCTGCACTGAACTTTCAGGAAGTGACACCGAAACCAGGAGTGAACTCCTCGGTCCTGACCCCCAAAGGGAAGGTCCCTCACCCCCAGGAATCTGGTGGGTTCCAAGGCCCCCTGGTGGTGGATGGGATTTACTGGTCACCCCAGGTTGAGAAACTCATTCCTAAAGGTAAGTTTTTGATAGGATTCTTATCATTTGTAATGAGAGCGTATTACTAGTCTTTGCTGCATTCATGAGTGCAGAGGGTTATATCCAAACAGATGTGTGAGAGAAGAATGAGTTCTGGGGTAAATGATCTGTTGTCATGGAAGAAGTATCAATTATTAAAGTAAAACCTTTGAAATTTTTTTATTCATTTGAGGTTGGAATATCTATACATGTAGTTTAACTCGATGTTATATAGAGAATACTAAACTCTGTCCCGTTTAATAACATTTTTATAAAACGAGTAAATTGTTTGGCATTTAACAAGCGAAAGCGAGTTAAATACTTTAGCCATTCACGAGTTTCATAAAAATGTTTTTAAACAGGACAGAGTTTAGTATTTTATTTATTACTGGCTTAAATACATTGTCGAAAACATAAAGAAATTTGCCGAAACAACCATTGCGGCAGATAAACAGCGATATCTTCAATGGGAGAGAAACAAAGGATAATTTAAAACTGCCTCAAATGATTAAGAACCATTGTCACTGAATTTGCTTTTGTAAGATCACTCTATCTACCTAAATGATGGTGTTACTGCACCTTAAAAAGTATTGCTGTTGTATCTCATGCAGTCTTTAGAAATATTTATTACTAGTACCTAGAATCATCATTCTAAAAATTAACATTTTGAACAAGGAAAATTATATTAAGAAAAAGGAATCTTAGATTTACGATATTTGATGGCTGAAGTTGACATAAGCATAAATAGAAATGATTAAGAAATCATTATACCAATTACCATTAACAATTATCAATTGTCTCCTAAATAGCAACATGCTTAAACTATCACAATTATCCCATATAATAAGCATGCAAGGCATGTGATATTTACACCGAAATCTACGATTATCTTGTCTTTATCACTGGCCCGATTGTCAGGAATGCTTGTCAAGATAGCCACAGAGATAGGATGTGATGTGGCAGGATATAAAACGTCTTGTTGCCATGGTGACATGACTACAGCGCCAATTACTCAGCAGAGATTAAAAGAATGACCCTCCGGCCAATATAAGGAACATTGTATACTAGTGTACTAAACTGCATCATTCTGTCAGTTATGTGTCGAGAATAAGTTACAGATCTGTTTTCAAATATTGGGCAGTTTTATTCTCCATATTTTAAATCTATATGTATTCTTTGATCTACCTGCTACCATAGGTTATAACATTCTATATTCATTTTACAAATCCCTGATAAGAAATAACACTTCATTGATAGAAATATATAGATTTTTTCACAATACCGCACAATCAAAAATGGTAATCAAATAATGATCATAAATGTTTTTAGCTATGTAGATTTGTGATTGTCTATGTAGGCATAATGTTGGCCCTTTTAGTTTTTCTGGTTAGCATATAGACTAAATTTTGGTCTGAAATGAAAATACACATGAAATGCCGCTATCCTTTATTAAAATTGAAAGGAACCCACTGAAGCTGTTCATTTTCCTGAAACTGCGGTGATTTAGACTTGCTGTTGGACAGACTAGTTAGCGTATCGAAGTAAGGCAGACGCCAACGCAGGTCCTAATTCCCTTTTGTCATCAAGACTTGTCTTTTTTGCCTTGAATTCTTGACCTGAGCAAGGCAATAGCAGTGACTGCATGATAAATCAGGGAACCAAACAAGTATCACCCTTAGCAGTGATTGTGGTACCTAGCTGGTGGATCAATACATAGGATATTGAACATTATCCAGGAGGGAGACTAACTACCTTGTGTGACTCAAGCATGACTCACTGATCATAGTCACCTGAGAAGTCACTTGGCAGCGTATTACTAGCATGAACATAGGAGCTTAAGAGTCACCGAGCAGTTTTGTATTGATTCGAGATAGCAAGGAGTGAATACAGTAACTTTATCAGATGGAGAATCAATCTCATTAAAAGTGGATCAAATCTATCACTTCTACCTCTTTGTGTTTCTGATCTGAGTATACAAGATGGACATATGGGCGGTCTTGTAATAATTTAGGATAGCAAGGGAGAGAATACAGTAACTTCACCAGAGAGAGAATCAATCTCATTAAAATGGATCAAATCTATCACTTGTACCTCTTTGAGTTTATGAGGGAGGATATGAAGCATTCTCCTGGAAGCATGACTCAAGGCTAGCACCTGAATAGTCAGTTGTCAGTGTAAAGCTAGATATTAAGATATCAGCAACAGAGTGAATGCATTAACTTCATCAGACGGAGAATCAATCTCATTAAAAGTGGATCAAATCTATCACTTGTACCTCTTTCTGTTTCTGAATTTATTAGGGAGGATATGAAGCATTAATTCTCCTGGAAGCATGACTCAAGGCTAGCACCTGAATAGTCAGTTGTCAGTGTAAAGCTAGATATCAAGATATCAGCAACAAAGTGAATGCATTAACTTCATCGGAGAAAGAATCAATCTCATTAAAAGTTGATCAAATCTACCACTTGTACCTCTTTGTGTTTCTGATCTGAGTTTATGAGGGTGGATACATATGAGCTTAAGAGTCACTGGGCAGTCTTGTATTGATTCGAGATAGTAACTGAGTGAATGCAGTAACTTTATCAGATGGAGAATCAATCTCATTAAAGTTAAACAAATCTATCACTTCTACCTATTTGTGTTTCTGATCTGAGTATACAAGATGGACATATGAGCTACAGAGTCACTGGGCAGTCTTGTATTAATTTAGGATAGCAATGGAGTGAATGCAGTCACTTCATCAGATGGGAAATCAATCTCATTAAAAGTGGATCAAATCTATCACTTGTACCTCTTTCTGTTTCTGAGTTTATGAGGGAGGATATGAAGCATTCTCCTGGAAGCATGACTCAAGGCTAGCACCTGAATAGTCAGTTGTCAGTGTAAAGCTAGATATTAAGATATCAGCAACAGAGTGAATGCATTAACTTCATCAGACAGAGAATCAATCTCATTAAAAGTGGATCAAATCTATCACTTGTACCTTTTTGTGTTTCTGATCTGAGTTTATGAGGGTGGATATATATGAGCTTAAGAGTCACTGGGCAGTCTTCTTTGATTCAAGATAGCAACTGAGTGAATTCAGTAACTTCAGCAGAGAGAGAATCAATCTCATTAAAAGTGGATCAAATATATTACTTGTAGCTCTTTGTGTTTCTGATCTGAGTATATGAGGTAGGATACGAAGCATTGTGCAGTAACTTCATCATTTATGTTATTCCAACTTTAAGGGACAATTTCTAAAGAAACATCTAGCCCTTAGAATAATGCCAATTTTATACATATTGAATTCACTAAAAATTCCCATGCCAATCTGGTTCAATTTACATGCATTCTAACATAATAATAACATGATCCATGTAAATTACTTCATGGTATTCAAATTCATACTTTTCCACTTAATTACGGTAGTCTTAATTTAAATCTTGCTGAAATTTACAGATATCACATGCAATACTGGTTAATTTTACATGCTTATAGCACCCTTCAACTTTAAATCAATTACCGCACGTCATTCAAGCTATCATTGCCAATCTCTAACACTTATACCTATATTTTATTCAAGAAGCTTCTCACTTAAACACCTCTTATCGCTAACCTTGCTTGGTGCATTTTCATTGTTTTTTGTCATGTTAGCAATATAATTGTTTAACATCAATTTAAAAGAATAACTTGCAGCTGTTACTAGAACTAGAGAAATGGGTATTGTTGTGCAAAATATAGATCCAGTTTACTCATCTTCTTTTGAAAATTTTGTACATACCAAATAATTTGATCTTTTTACGAATAAGTTTTGCTGCTAAAAATATACGTAAAGTACACCTCTATTTCAGTGCTCTGCACAAACTTTTATTGTATATTTTTAGAACATGCACATTTTCATGTGTCTTTTGCATAAAGTATGTGAGAATGATATGATTTACCGGTAATAATATTCTACAATTTCTACACAGTAGAAAGTATTCCATGGACGTAAAAAGTTCAACTTTCTGAATAAGATTGAAGGATCGATGTTCGAACATCCAAATATGAGAGATGAAACTGCATACCAAATTTAATGATGATTTGTTTAGGTAGTTAAAGAGTAATGCTTCAGAAACAACTGAAATGCAAACGCTGACAGAAATTCAACAAAAAGCAATCGGCTTCTGATCAAGTGATGGAGAAATTATCAACTATCTCCCCCTTCCCCTTTTTTCTCCCACTTTTTATGCCAACAGAGACTTTTGCTTAATGATTATCCACCTATTCAATATACAATGGGGTAACAGAGAAATGGACCGGTTATGACACCCTTTCTTCCCCCTTTTCCTCCCCACCCCTCAACTCCTAACCCCCAAATCATCATCAGTGTAGACCAACAGCTGCTATCTAGAGGGACTATGGCCTGAGTATTTGTCACAATATGGCTTGTCACATCTTTTCATTTAATATTCTATGAAATATAGAGTAAAAAATCTTATCATTAATGACAATATGATGATCATGTCTCAATTTGGCCTTGTTAGATTTAAAGGTTACGACACCTCATGTTTTCTCTCCCGCAAAAACCCTCCCCCTCCCCTCAATTCCCCCTTCTCTCCCCAACTTATCAACAGTGTAGACCAAAAGCTACTATCTAGAGGGACTATATTGCTTGATGATTAGTCTTAATGTGACCTGTCACCTCCAACACTTTGCCCTGATAAGCTACCCTTTGTGTTCCTACACCCAATACACACTATCTTTGTGGGGAATGAGCTGTGGTTAGATTGGCCATAAGGTCATTGTCTTAATTAATATCCCATTTTAATGGGGAATATAAGGTAATGTCAGAAAAATTAAAATTAATGGTTCCAATTGAAAGACATTGTACTAAAACTAAATGAAGCAGTAATAATTCAAAAATGTAATGTAAAGTTTAGCCATGCTATTCCATTTTCATACACAAAATGAATTAAAGGTGTTAATTCAAACAAAATGGCCGTCAATGGATTTTATGTGAATCTGCATACTTTTTCCTCTGACTATGGATGATTGGCTTGTGTAATGTGATTTTTGACACTTTCAAAATAATACATTTGGCATTAACATACCATTATCAGTGAAAAATTTAAAATATAAAATTATCAAAAAACATGCTACTGCCCTTTTAATACCTTATACCAGTAATTGGTTTCATAATTTTCATTTTATCTTTGGGAGTGGCCATTCTACCTTTTCTAAATGCTTAGACCAAAGTTAGTTGATGAAATGATAATAAGTGGGGAAAATTTGAAGTCAATTTCTGCATATGAGTTTTTAATTGAATGTTTTAGTGATGCCAAAAATGAAGACTTTATCATCTTATTCATAAGGGTCTTGATGATAGTCAATATCAAATTGAAGAAGAATTCTTTTTAAGAAAATTCTAATTCAGCAAATATATTCTTTGATATTTTGCTTCATCTTTGTCAGTCATGAATAACATGAACAGTTCTCAATATTCCTCATGATATATTTTTGTTAGAGAGTGTTTTTGATAGAGAGATTTTGTAACCATATTCTGGTTTAATGTGAAGTGTTTCCATACATAAAATCTCTGAAACATTCAGTTATGCCTGAAAGAGTTATCTCCCTTTACTACTGGATCAGAAACGTTCTATTTGTAGTGTATTTAGCACCAACCTTTTTAAAAAAAAATGTATTGTTATATTTGTAATAGATATTTCTGAGTATTGTAAGCATGATAAAAATATGTGATCCACATATAAAATGTATGGCAACCTTATCGATATACCTAAAATGTGAAAATAGTATACATATCATATTCAACTCTTTGCTGCAAAAGTACTGGAGGCAATGTGGCAGTGGTGAATCAATTGATTTTGAAAGGGTGTTTAACTATAGAAGAGGGGGATGGGAATTTATCCATTTTATCGGTTATCTAAAAAAATTCAAAAGGGCTATGGTTGAACCCTCCTAAGTCGACCACTTTGAGGAATTACACAATTTTGAGTGCTGCATTTGAGTTGCATTTTGACTAAATTAAAAGAAATAACAAAAGCTAACTTGCCTTTCTCCATTTATTTGACGACAGGTCTGAGTAACTTAACAGTGCTGGAATGGACGAGGCTTATGCGAGGGGTCCCGGTCAAATCGTTACAACTCCCCTCGTGGGACCGGTGTGGTCGACCAAAGAACGCCTACGTCGTCATGAAAGATGGCACGGCAATGTGTGCTCGCTACCGACATCCTCATGACAACCTTGTTTTGGGTAAGGACACAAATTTTTATTTTTTCATAAATCTATCAAAAATGTTTAAGGTTTTGCATATATATGTGATAGAGGCAAGAGCATGGCCGCCAGAAGGACACCAATGTTTATATTTCATAAATTTATCAATGATGTTCGGGGTTTTGCATATGTGATAGAGGCAAGAGCATGGCCGCCAGAGACCCAAATATCAGCCATATGCAGACATTTCTACAAATCTCTATCAATATCAGGACATATTAGATGAGAGTTATCTCCCTTTGCAATGTATCGCCATTGGAGACGTAGAATGTGAGTTTCTTTTAGTGGCATTTAAAAATTGGAATGACAAGGAAGAGGATTAATATATGGATGATAACTTCTTCATTCATGTTATGCGATGTTTTGACACAGGTTCTTGTGATTTACCTCTGCTTAAGAACAATTCAACAACCTGTATGAAAATGTTGCATAACTTGAATAAAGAAGTTAAATTTGTCATCCATATATTCCACTTCCTTAGAATTTGAGGCGTAAATGTAGCTGCTGACACTTATAAACATAATAATTAAATACAGTAAAACACAAAAATAATTATTTATTGGTAGATTTCTATTTTCACAAACTGAACTCTTGAAAAGCATAATCACTTAGTTGACATAAGTAGATATATATACTGGTTTCTGAACTCCCCAAACACAATAAACGTATAAATAGAAGACCCTTGTCCAGGGCAGTCAATCGCAGGTGGCGGCGCCAGTGGCTACAATTAGCAGAACACCCCAGCACTAATTGCTTTCCAGTTACGGAAGACATGCCTGTTCCCTAGAAAAGCAACAGGATATCAAGGTTGAAAATGTACCAGCATTTTAGATAAATTCTAAAATTTATTTTTTAGAAATCTGTCATGTGATTTTAGGTGATAGTCTTATGTTAGCAGCTTTATTTTGGGTGAGATAATTCATACATTCTAGAATTTCACATATTGAAAACTTTGACTAGAGAGGTAATCATTCTTTTTAATTGTAGTAAGCAGTAATGCAGAGTCAAAGTCAAACAGGAAATGGAAAAAGGTTTATTATATGCTAACAGTGAGAGATTGTTCTATAAAAAGGGTTCTTGACACTTAGTGTGTTATCACTTAATTTTTTAAGTCAGTTTAAATATCACCAAGGGGATGACATCATTTTCTACAATGATTTGACGGCACTTATATTCTCAAAGCGACATCATCGCCTTTACTAAGTTATGATACAACAATGGTACGTCACAAAAAAGTCCAGATGTTTTGGACATAATTCACATTTTTGACCACAGAGGCATTTTAGTTTCTTACCTTTACATAAGTAACATAATTGACAAATTAGATATCATTCAGGTATGAATTATGAAAATTAATACGTCTTATGATCTTTTTTTCTGATTATGAAATTTTATGATTATATTTTTGCTTATGCAAAATATTGCAATAATATCCCTATACAGTGCTGATCTATTGCAATATATCGCAATACAAAATCAAGGCAATACACAACCCTATTGTAAGGCTAGTATCATAAGTACACATTTGCACAATAAAACATACGACACTCTAACATTTTATAATGTGCTGTTTCTCCAGGTGAGGTTCTGTCCCACAACAAAATATGACTAAGGCAATTGTTATAGGTACACATTTGCACAATCACACATACGACACTCTATATTCTATCATGTGCTGTTTCTCATGGTGATGTGCTAGCTGTTCCTGAACAAAATATGACTGTAAGGCAATTGTTATAGGTACATGCACATTTGCACAATCAAACATACGACACTCTATAATCTATCATGTGCTGTTTCTCCAGGTGAGGTTCTGTCCCACAACAAAATATGATTGTAAGGCAATAGTTTAAGTACACATTTGCACAATAAAACACACAGCACTCTATATTCTTTCATGTGCTGTTCCTGAACAAAATACGATTGTAAGGCAATTGTTAGTACACATTTGCAGAATACAAAATCAGGGCAATATACACAGCCCTATTGTAAGACTAGTATCATATGTACACATTTGCAGAATAAAATATACAACACTCTATATTCTATCATGTGCTGTTTCCCCAGGTGACAGAATAATACACATGATTCTCTAACACTCTTTCATGTGCTGTTTCTCCAGGTGAGGTGTTGTCCTTCTACCTGTCCGTGCTGCTGGGGATGGACAATGTTCCAGGTGTGCTTCTCTCTCAAGTCAGCAACACCTCACTACACTGGCGCGGTCACGACACGGAGCGAGTCGGCTGGGACGGCAACAACTACGTCGCCCTTATACAGTGGATAGATGATATGACTGCACAGAGGTGGGTTCTTGGTAGTTATTAGATGTTTCCAAGGTTCAAAATGTAGTAGCATATTAAGGTTGAGGAAGTATGGGCAATGGGTTAAACTCATCGAGAAAATTTATATTTTCACAAGTGGCGTCAGTCATAGTATCAAACTTTTCTGTCTCACAAGATGAGATAAATATGGTATTTGTCAAGAAAGATCTCAGTATTTCACCGACAATCATACAATAATTATTGTATGCTGAATCTGGAATTATTTAAACCTCTCCCCTTTTAATAAGGTCAACCACAAAAAAATGAAATTGAAAATTAGTGGTGAATCTTAGGTCTTGAACAGCCCCAGTCCTCCCTTTTGGAAACTAAATTAAAATATTTAACATTAAAAGGATCATTTTCTTTGAAGGTATTTCCAATTCTCAATTCTATCACTGGTCATCAAAAATATGCTTGATTATGTCCACCAGAGCGCATATGAGGATAACAGAGGTTGTTCAAATGTATACAGGACGGATGACATGGTCAGTGCACACCGTCTTAGGGTGCCCGAAATCATGAGAAATATCAAACTTTTCATTGAAATACGAAATGACAAAAGTATCCTCCGTATATTTCCCAGAGCACATGTGAGGATGCCGAAGGTTGTTCTGGAGGCGTACAGGATGGGAGACGTGGTCAACCAGGACACTCTGGTCGAGAGGAACATGACCGGCGGTCAACTGTCTGAGGTACTTCAGTGGGGAACCATGGTCATCTTCGACTACCTCACAGGAAACTATGACAGGTATGTTGACGTATAATTTTTTTTTTTCACTTTATTTAATTTTGGATAGGGTACAGCATATACATATAAACTAATTTTATGTTGCTTTTATATCATTTTGTTTTACATTCTGGAGTTCTATATAGTCTCTAAAATTTTATCCTGCTCCATTATTGCTTAAATCATAAATTGATATTCGTGGGCTAATGAGTGAGTGAGTTAATGCTTAACGCCGCTTGGGCAATATTTAAGCCAGGGGCTAATGATAAAGCAATCTAAACAATACCATTTTTAATATTACTTTTGGATTTTCTAAAAATTTCTCATGCTACATCCATCTAGTTGCTCATGGCTAGTCAAAGCATGAAAATGCTAATAAATACAGTTATATAAGTTTTGAAAAAAGAATCGATTGCAATTTTCAGCTGATTTCAGGTGCTTTTTCATTAATCGTCAACAATCCTAGAAACTTATTCAAAATTTTCAGCTGTTTTTCACCAAAAACATTGCCATCCCTGATTTTTTTCCATATCGATTGGTCAAAAGTATCTCTTTCTTTACCAACATTATGCCCAACTCACATTTCTCTTGTGAGTGTAACCCTAGTTTTACTAAAATCTTAACCAAGCTATTTAATGTATGACGGTTTAATGCCCTAAGGGTTTAGGACCTTGTACGTCAATAATCTATTCATTAGTGTATGGACTATGTATTCATTTACAAATCAGTGGCGACAGGTTATTAGAATGCACTTAATGAAGTTATCAAAAGAGCGAGTAAAATTTATTTCACATTGGCGCAGTAAAAACTCAATGAGAAACCAAATTGGAAAAGCACAAGAGCCATTGGCAATTGTGTACATTGGATGCAAAAAGGCCCCTTAAAAGTTAACTTTTGATATAATGGGGAATGGCCAATTTGAAATTTTACAAAAATATCAAAAAACCCTGAAAATGGCCCATTGTCAAAGACATCCATCCCAATCCCTGGTTCTTTTGCATTTTAAAATATATAATAAGTATATATAATATAAACAAATATATTTATATTTAATTATACAAAGAAATGAAAGATGATATTTGTCAAACAGCTATTTCAAGAGATGGATAGGATCAAATATGCTGAACTTTATCAACAATGTTACTAAGTATACACAGTTGCTGAATATCATTTTAAAGGTTATTATGTTAAGAATAAGAAAGGCACGAAGAAACGATTGAATTGTGATCAAACAGGACAATGACGTGAGTTGTCAGTCCAAATAATGACCTAGCAATAATTCTATTTGCTGTAATTGTCTAGCCTTCTGTTATCAATCTTAGACAATAACCAATGATTACAATCATAACTCTAATTGGGTTTGCTGACCAGCGCTAATGATATTATTTCCATAACAACTACCATACAGATAATCAATCAAACTAAAAATCTGCCTGACAATATTGCCGGCTGTATGGTAAATCTATATAGATCAAGAGGAATAACTAATAACATAGTTATGAATAATTCTATTCTTGACCAGTGTTTGTCACATTTCGAAAATGGTACACTTTTCCTGTAAAATAGAGGATTTTCAGTGTGGCTCAACACCAAATATGAAAGCAACGAAGCTATACAACTTCTTTGAGAGGTTTAAGATATATAAAGAAGAGTTTTATGGATATGAAGTTGAAAAACCAATAGAACTCTTTCTTATTTATAAAACTAAACAAATTAGAATGACCAAAATCCCCCATGTAACTTTTTTTGATTAAAAGTTACAACAACAGTACGTAACATGTTTGAATGACCAAAATCACATGTCCTTAATGCAACTTTTGTTGAAAGTTAAAACTTAAAGTATTCAAATACAATTTTATGAAATTAAAATGATATGATCTTTCTGGGCACAAAACCAGCATGACATAAAAGTTCAACTAATGTACTCTGTTTCGAACTATATATATATTCATTGTCAAAAAATAACATTTAGTTTTAAAAAAATTCAACATTCAAAACCTACCTTCAAGAATTTCTGTAAGGTTGGGACATGCACATGTTAGTAAACAAGATACAAACAAACTTTTCAAAAAAGATTATCAACCAGCATTACAACAGCTATTCTAAAAACAACAACATATAAATAACTTCAGAAATTGAAAGAAAAGAGACCTACCTTACTGCAGCAGCAAATGTAAGATCTAAATGCAATATCCGAGAGCGCAAGACCAGCGTGTGAATATTTGGTGGTATTCCTTGAACTGGGGCCAATTCCACTGGGACGGTCTCCTCTTTAATCATAATACAATTAGTGCTGCGCTTGGTTGTGTGGGCAGTCTACACATCCAGCTCTCTGTGAAGAGAGAGAAACAGTCATCAAGACCTTAACGCAAAAATATTCAAGGGACGACCAACCAAGTCTACAAAGTATAGCAAGTCTAGATCACTCAGCTGAAGTTAAAACATCTTCTGGGCTCCATTTTGTTATAATACATGAATGGTTTTAAAATATTGTCAATATTGAAAAAGAATACTTCTGAGACTAAATGTTAGTCTCAGAGAGACAGTGATCACAGGGATGGAGTTGGACAGTTTAGACTAGCCTTGGTTTGGTGTTGGCACAGTGGATAGTTGTTTGACTTGACAAGGGTTTTGATCAGGCAAAGTTAAATTCCAGAGGCTGATCTTAGAAGGGGTGAATGTAGCGGGTGCGATCTGGGGTTGTCTTTTGTAGAAATGGATTCACTCTAGAGGGACACCATAATTAGCTTATTTTTATATAAACATTTCTAAAAGAGAAAGGGGGTGCTTGAATTTCTTAACCACCTCTGGATCTATCACTGGTCCTTGCTCAGAGTATGAATAAGTCAGGCCTTGTCCTCAAAGAGCGAAAGTGGTTATCAGCTTGGTCATTGCTGAAAAGTCAATACTTGGGCACAAGTTTTTTTTAAGCTATGAGGATATAAGAGATATGAAGATAGAGAGTGAGCAACAATGAATGACAATTGAATGCCGATTGATTTATATAGCGCCTAATATCCAGGTAAAACCTGCTCAGTGGCGCTTTATAGTAAAAGAAATATATACACCAAAAAGAAATAAGTATGGTGAATGCTAGACAGACTATATTTGTGTGTGTTGTTTAATAAATGAGGTGTTAAAGATCTGTATTAGAAAGCAGGGATGCAGATTCAAATTTTTGCCAATCGGACATTCCACGTATAAGTCGACGAATAATGATATTTTGTAATAAATTTTGGTGCTTTATCTCACGTAAATACACGATTGAACATGTGGAAATATTTCATAGACTAAATTTAAGTCTAAAATTATTACTCAGTAATTTACTTATTACTATGATGTTTAGGCCTAGGTATATGAATATGTTTATAATTTGAATAAATAATCAAGTTTCAATAGTGTCAGTTATTCAGTAAACAAATGCCAGGTGCTTAGAATCTAATATTAACTGGAAAGCAGATGATGTACAGATCTATTTATAGCAACGCATGCAATGCAATGCAAAAATAAAACACTGAAAGTACATTACATTGAGTAAAATAAAATTACATTGGCTGTTTTAAATATAATTCATTTAAGTTATGATGCATATCAACTACTTGACACACACTGCATAAGTTTTTTTAGCCTGTCAAACTTGCCAACAGATCAGCCTGTTTTCGTTTCCCTATCACTGCAGTAATCCTGCTGTTCCTTTCTCCTCCCTGCAGTAATGTAAGCTAAATAGGAAGTCTGGTGTGTCTATTTGTGGAGGATCACTGCTGCTTGTGGTTCACTTGTACATATACTGTTTCATCACAAACAATTAAAGAAAGAGTAATTGAGGAAAATAGAGGATAGAGGAGAGAGGGAGAGAAATAGAGAGAGAGAGGGTGTTGGAAGAGGATAGGGGTGCCTGAGACATTAACAGAAGTATTAGAAATACAAAAGAGAGAGAGAGTGAGCCAGAGAGAGAGGGAGGGAGAGGGAGGGAGAGATATAAAGAGAGATAGAAAAAGAGAGAGAAAGAGTCGAGAGAGAGAGAGAGAGAGAGAGAGAGAGAGAGAGAGAGAGAGAGAGAGAGAGAGAGAGAGAGAGAGAGAGAGACAGAGAGAGACAGAGAGAGAGACAGAGAGAGAGACAGAGAGAAACAGACAGACAGACAGACAGAGACAGAGAGAGAGAGAGAGAGACACACACACACAAAGAGAGAGACAGAGACTGACAGAGAGACAGAGACCAAGAGAGAAAGAGAAGAGGACAGAAAAATGAAATAGAAAGAGAGTAAAACAATCAGACTACCGGACAGTGAGAAAGGCAGAAAAAGAAACAGTGACGATGAAAGTGAGAAGAAAGAGAGGCAGATCTATTGAATCAATATACACCACACTGCTGGTTTGACATCAAGCTCGTCTCAACAATTGAATTAGAAGAATCTTTATGCCAACAATTAAGGGATCTAATTGCCAAATAGGTCAGAAGGCAATTGCCTAAAGATAAACGAAATGTTAAATGTCAGACTACACTATAAACTCTTCTCCTACAGATCTTAAAGAGCCACTCTGTGAATTCATCACATATTTTTTTGCTTGAATATAGTTGATGAAATAAATTCAAATTGGTTCACATTTTTTTTTTCCAAAATGGAAAATAGATAATAAATACTAGTTTTTAATGAAATTTTAAAACAGTCATATAAATTCGCTGGAGCCAAATTCAATGGTCAAATTTACATGAAGACTAGTTATATATAACCTATCAAAATCAGTCGTCCTGAAATTTACGTTTGAGTGTTTACGAGCGTCAATGTCCGGTTTTCTATCACAGTTGCGACTTCAAAACCTTCCTGTTTTCACTATATGGTGAAGATAAGCTTTAAAATGATAAATTCCTTCAACAGTCGATACTTCTCAATCGGATGACACTATTGGTAAAGTTTGGAATATGTGGCCCTTGACAACTCACGGAGTGGCTCTTTTAATTGCAACAAAACAGTTTTGCACATCTTATGTCTGTTGTCCATTCTTGAATATTCCCTGTGTTAAAATACATTTCAATATCTTTGTTGCACTTATTTGTATGTTTGAAATTTCATATTTGCATTAAACATTCTTTACAATTACATAGAATTGTCAACAGAATCAGTCTCTCAACATAATTTTTAGAAAATGAATTTTTTTTGGGTAGGTAACACTCTGATAAGAGTTGCAGTGTTTTGATTACGATAAAAAAAGACAGCAACCGTTTTGGGGTTAGTTGTATGCAGAATGGCTCTGATGTATTGACCAAAAGGCTTATGATTCTTTGAGAGGCATTTTATTAGTTGGAATGACAATAATACTGGGGAATATATGGATGACAACTTCTTTGTTCATTGTATGCAACGTTTCGACACAGATTCTTGTGTTGTTCTCAAGTCTTATGGTTTTAATCTCTCCTCTAAAAACTATGCAATGATGTCATACCTTCAGATTTATTTGAAGGTTAGTTAAAATTCAATCTTTAGACATTCTGAGATTTTTAAAGGGGCAGTACCAAGTTATATTTTCAATTTTGCATCGATAATTATAATTGTTCAGTAATGCTTAATGTATTATTTTGATAGTGTCAAAAACTCATTACTCAAACCAATCATCCATAGTCAGAGAACAAATTATGAAGATTCACATAAAGTCCATTGGCAGCCATTTTTTTGTGAACACCTTTAATTCATTTTGTAAATGAAAAGGGAATCGCATTGCTGAACTTATTTGACACATTACTGCTTTATTTACTTTAAATACATTGTCTTTCAATTGGAACAATTTATTTGAATTTTCCTGACATCACCTTATATTCCCCCTCAAAACGTGCTACTGCCCCTTTAATGATGCATAATCAGAGTGTAACACATGTGGAAATGTACCACCGTTGGTGGATTTTTGAGAATAAATGATGATGATGATGATGATGATGATGATGATGAAATATTATCTAACAGATATTTACTGCGACCTGAACAAATAGAACCTGATTAAAGAATTCAAAATTCATTCACACAATTTTTACCTTGACTATATCAAATCTGGACTTCACAACATGAATTGAAATTTTTCTTTCACATTTCAGAGTTGCAAGCATGCAAGACGCAGCAGAGAGAGAAAAACAGCCAAAAATAATCCAGGAAAGTATTCGAAATCTACGCAAGTCAACAACAAATGGAAAGCTGTGGCTGATCGACAACGAAAGCGGATTATTGGACGCTTACGATCTTCTCTACCACAGCGGCAAGAACGGTGATCGGTTCCTTCGATTCCACCGTGACATGCTCAAGACATTGTGCATCTTTCAACGCCCCCTAGTAAAAGCGTTGTATCGACTTCACAACAGTATAAGTCCCCATGAGGTTCTACAACACTTTGCACAAATTCACGAACCTCTAATTAGCCATATTGAGAAGGTGGCTGCATATGATCTCTTTAAAACAAACTTTTCTAAAAGACTTGCTGATGTCATACAATGGATAGAGTTCTGCAGTGAATCGCACAAGAGATGATGATTGGTGGAATATCTTATTATAGTAATATTGTGCTCAAATTCTCCTAAGAATCCAGAATAAATTACCACAAGTTTTTCTTGAAACAAACGTCTAGGAAGACTTGATGATGTCTTTCAATGGATCAATTTCTGCAGTGAACTGCACAAGAGATAATCATTGGTGGATATTTAGCTAATCCAATGAATAATGACTCATATAAATGTGCTCAAATTCTCTTAAAAATTCAGCTCTTGAAAAACAGACATTTAAAGAGACTTCTGATGAGATTCAATGGAGTTTGGAATTGAATCCAAAAGGGATGATGATTGGATGATGATGATGATCAATACCAGAAACAATAACACATGTGCTCAAATTCTTCCAAAGAATTCAAAATGATTCACCATCAATTTTCATTGAAAAACATTTTAAATAAGGACTTGCTTATGAGATTCAATGGATGTTCTCCAGTTCATTTAAATTGATGAAGATCTGTGGAAATTGTGATCAATCCAAGAATACGTACTACAAAATTTTAGTATTTTAAAAGGTCATTTTATAATTCCAAAGAAACCAAGAGGATGCACCATAACTTGTCTTCAAATGAACCTTTTTGCTGACATTTATTGATGTGATCAGTTGTTAGGTTAAGTTCTGCAGTGAATTCCACCATTGATTCTGATTGGCTAATATTGTAATTAATCCCAAAATGCCAAACAATTTAGTATTCACAAATATGCTCAATTTTTCCAAAGAATCCAAGAGGATGCACCATAAATCTATCAACAAAAAGTTTTATTAAGACGAGATAATGTGATTCAATCGTCAAAATTTAAAAGTGATTTCAACAAAGGTTAATGATTAACCTCATTATCATCCGAATGAAAAACAACAATTAGTATTCTAACTGATGTGCTCAATTCTTCCAAAGATTTCATTTCATTGCTACTATTTCATGATTTCATGAATATATAGTTCTAGCTGTGCAGCACATGCCGTTAGTAATAAAAACAAATTGTGCAACTAAGATAAAGACCAGTAATTCCAAGCAAACCTTGCACAAAGAAAGGAATTGTCATTTATGTCCTGTTTCTAAAGAAGGCCCTCTAAATTTTGCAAAGTTTTTTGCCCAAGATTTAAACAAAATATGATGCCTTTACCATTGCAGAGGGTCCCATCAGTTCAGAATATGCCAAAACAGCACCCTACCCTATATAATCACCACTTTCATGCATTGTTTGTTATCTCTCAAAATACATGCCAAAATAATTTTTTCTCAGTTTAAGGGTGGGAGTATTTCATATTCTTTCTGTGACAAGATGCAAGATTTTACAAAATGATAAGACAATCTGAACATTCAGGGCACCATAACATACACTTTTTGACAAGTGAGAAACAGAAGTTATACATTGTATAGGTGACTGTGTAAGCAATATATGAATATTCCATACAAATGTGGCAAAATCATGGTTGAAAGGAAACCTGTATACATATAAGTGCCAATGATACCTTTATTACACCTAAATATGATTCTTAAACTCAATTTTCAAATAAGCTTATTCTGCTTATATATTTAATAAAGAACCCTTGACACTGTCAAAGTCTGCAATAAGTGTAAGCATAAGCCATGCGCAAATACATGTAGTCTGTTCTTGAAAAAAGGCAGTCTAACAAAAAGAAATCCATTACACTACAAACTTTTGAAAAATAAAATTGCAAAAACATGGCCTTTAATTATGCCTTTCCGAAATTGGTACCCCTTTTTTTATATTCCTTAACCTGGCGCTGGGTTAGCTTATTAGATAAAACACAACATTTTGATCTTGTGAATCCATTATTTGTTATCTAGTCATTAACATTCAATGTAACAATCATCATATAGAGGTCATGGACCAAGAATTCCAGGTGATTCCAAAGAACTGCTTGTTGTGTATAGTGGTGTTCAATTTTGATTTAATTTCTGTGGTTTTTAACATTCTGTCACAAATATATCTTTAAGATTTTCTCTATGAACATGAGTATTGTCATTCTCTCCCCACAGAGGCAACTCAGTCATACCTGAATTAGCCTCTGTTCTATTCAACTAATACACGGGACAGAAAGGTAGAAATCTGATTGGAGGCAATCAAAGTTAGTTGTGCAATCAGCGACGCCGTTTCAAAAGTGGTCATTCGCAAAACCTCGTCCATCTCCGTGGGGTTCGTAAAAGCTTTCGTTGAAATTACAAACCATCACTTTTTCCCTTCTCATTAGTTATTTTTTGGTTGATTAGTACCATAGAATCTATCATAAAACAAACAATAATTTACACAATTATAAAACAGTTTCTATCTAATGAAAAACACTATCCATATCAGATTTTCAAATAGTTTCCCTCTCACACTGTTAATGAAAAATAAACATAAAGGCATAATTTTTTCTTTGTCACTAAACGACCGTTAAGAACTCCCTTAGTCATGGATAACCAAAAGGTGTTTTCATTGGCTGCAAATAAAGGAGATATTTCAAGTTACAACTTTTTGCCGCAGGATCTAGGCGTAATAGAACAGAGGCTAATTCAGGTATGACTGAGTTGCCTCTGTGGGGAGAGAATGGGGTATTGTCAATTTCATTTTCATTTACTAAGTTAACCGAATGTTCTTTGCTCATCTACATCAAAGCAGTTCTTGTAAAAATGGTTAACTTGTTAAAAAAAGTTAAGAGAAAAAGCTTTTTTAAGAAAATCACATCATTTATGTACAGTAAATGAAGCTACAAAAATTCAAAATATCACAAATATTTATCAAATACTTATTTTTTCTAAATGCATCCACCTTCTACATATAATGTCCAAAGGTTTATATCTTTTGAGATGAAAAATTTTAACAGCCTAATATTAATCTGTCATTTATTGAAATATTCTGCTTTGAATCCTGATATTTATTTGTTGTCTGTCAACAAAATCTTGAATTGATGTATGTATGTTTGAAATCCATAAATGTCTGTATATTGTGCATTGTATGTAAATTATTTGTGTCTCAAGACATTATACAAATGGTCAAACCAGCTTGAATCCTGTTATTTGTTGATTATTTCAGCAGTTCTTATACATGCATTCTTGACATTAGAGGTTTCAACAAAGCATATATAGCATTTGTCCAATCACAGCACAAGCAAACACTGAAAAGAGATTATTATCTACCTACATGATGAAAGTTAAATAAAGGGATAGAAAGCTTCTTAAAATGCTTGTTATAAGACTTGAAATGTTAGTGGGGAGTAGCATGATTTTTGGGGGGAATACAAGGTGATGTCAGGAAAAGGAAATAAATAGTTCCATTTGAAAGGAGTGAAGAAGTAATAAATCAAATATATAATGTAAACTTCAGCCATGTCATCCCTATTTCCTACACAAAATTAAATAAAGTTGTTCACAAAAAATGGCGCCAATGGACTTTATGTTAATCTTCACAAATGTTCTGACTATGAATGATTGGTTTGCATAATGAGATTTTTGACACTATCAATTATCAGTAAGAAATTGAAAATATAAAATTGTCATAAAACATGCTACTGCCCCTTTAAACATTATTATTTTGTTTGTTATTTGGTGATAAAAGTAATAGATGTTGCAACTTAAACATTGAAATTTAATATAATGATGCCTAGTTCTAAAACATAACATTACTTAAGTAATAATTTTTTATAAGTTGGCTGATTGTTTTTAACCATTATCTTTATATAGTCCAACACTTCCAAAACAGAATAAATTTGGGTTGTCTGAATAAACAAACCTGAATCAATGCATGTAAACACAAAACATGTTATAAGGAGTGTTAATTTCAAATCTATTTCATCATATAATGAATTTCTCTTCTAAAGTTTACCTTCACTTACTCATTGCAAGCCTGAATCAAGACAGAAATTTGGATTTTCTTACCAGATCTCATATAGTTAACAACTGTAAACAACATCATTGATTTGTAAACAATAACAATACACGTTGATGCCCCAGTAATCACTAACTGCTTCGAAATAAATACTTGAAAACTATCTTTCAAAATGTTGGATTCTGTCAGGTTCTAGTCATAGATCTGTCTGCTTTTATATGTGGAAGCGAAGTATCATCTGTTATAATTAACAACCACAGGGACATGTATCGCTTATATACAGCGTTAGAAAGACATACATACTCATAGACCCTACCCTAATACTAAAGTACTTAATTCCTATATAGTATTAGGGTAGGGTCTATGAGTATGTATGTCTTTCTAACGCTGTATATAAGCGATACATGTCCCTGTGTTAACAACTTTTTCGTTCGTGAGGCCATTTACAAATTAGACCCAGTAACACAAAATTTTCAGGCAGGCAGGAGGCAACATTTTGTTTCATGAGTCTCAATTTACACCATAATCACTGAGAAAATATTAGTTCAGAAAACAAAAATTCTAGATATGAAATTGATGATGTTACCTGTAATGAAAACGCCCATTGAAAATTCACCTGCACAGGTGAAACATATTACCGCTACCGACAGATTCATTGCACCAGCGTTGTTGGTCACGTGACATGTCACCGGCACGTGCAAAGGTTTTCAACTGAAGAATACATAAGACATCAAGAACGAAGAAACCAATGGATTTCGGAACCCAATTTTCATCTTCGGGCTACTAGGGGGTTAATGCTGTTCCAAGGAACGTGTTTACACTTGGAACAAATATAGCAGGGATTTTTTTCAAATACTTCATTTCTTTCTCGACAAAAAATAAACATTTATTCTTTTTTCGACTTACAGTGTTTTCTCCACAAATATTACCCCAAAAGTTTGGTAACAAAATGTTAACGTTCAAATTATATGCATAGCACAATCAATAAATAAACCTTAGAAATACGATTTAATTATATCAAGCAGATGATATAGTCGAGTCATATCCCAGTAAATGACACAATATGAAGATTTTTATCTTTTCTATCAATATATTGAAATTAATGATTCGATAATATTATATTGCTCATTTTTTTCAAGAATATGAAGAAAGAAACACGACAAACAATCAACGTAATGTTCACTGTTGGTTTTTATTGATGCAAACTGACATGATTTATATAGGTTAGATATATTAATATAAGCTATACCATTTAGACGCGGGGTTATGGGAATATATCAGCCTCAAGCTTAGTGTTATATATGCGAGAAGCCGATATATTCCCATATCACCTCGTCTGAATGGTATAACGAATTTATCTTACCGGATGTTTTAACAAAACGTATATAATATTAAAATATAATGAATAAGAAAACTTCGTAAGCTCTTTGACTATAGTTTGTTCACAGCTTTTTATCGGTTAATGAAAAGTAACCTTGATTTGCTCTAGATAACATACCTTGTTCATTTCAAGACGCTCAATCTGCAAGCTTTTTTTGATAATGTTTGTGGCGGGGTATAAATAATTTATCACCCCGCTCAAGAGGGCGATATCAGTATTTATCCAGGCTCATGTGGACCAATCAGAGATTGAGATTCTTACAGAGGGTAGGATAATCATTTCTGTTAATCATAATACGCATATTGTGCTAAATAAATGCTTAATTTTGATATAATAAAGAAAATAAAAAAGATCTGAACCAGTTTTCTTACACTTTTAGCCCGGTGATAAATGTCTTAAAGGATCTACAATAAAATCGTCTTTAATGTAATTTGGATCTCAATAATGAAATTGATCATTTACAAGCCGAAAGAGAACAATTCTTTCAAAACGTGACTCACAACAAATTTCGAAGAAATTCATTTATTTTCACCAATAAGTGGTTATAATCATGTACACAAATATGTTCAGTGAAGTCTGGAGATGTATATCTGACTATTGAAACAGGGTGTCGCCAAAAAGCTTCCGGTTTGATGGAATTTTTTACTGTTCATAGATGACTCAATGTCAAACCTTGTTGGTTCAGAACTTGAACACAAAGTTTGTTCAGTTAGCACTCGGTTAGATTTTTATATAAACAAATTCTAGTTTATGGATGCCTGATTAGATGAGATTATTTCATTTTTAGCAAATTTATTTCGCTGTTCAGTCTTTCGTGAACTAGAAAACATATTCCTGAAAAACTGCTTAAAACATTTTATCTTTACATTTATACAATATTGGCATTTACCATGCAAGTTCCGAAATTTGTTTAGTAATACTGAGAAATTAATGTTGATATTTGTTGTTATAATGTTGCAATATCCATTCTATCGGGTCAACTTTTAGTAACTTTAGTTTCACGAAAGTCACTAATTACAGGAGTTTGAAATCTTCCTTAATGTGTTATGCATAATAAAATTATTTTGATTTGCAAATTGCAACTTGAATACAACCATAATGATCGATGTTAACAAAATGTTCATTCTATAGTCATTTTGTAAAAAAAAAACAGTATAGTTAGTTTCAGTCACAATTTGTTTTTTTTATTCTTTCAAGAAATTAGTAAAGAATGATTATTCAGTTAAAGCATCTTAACTTCCTCTACACAGCATCACATTGTAGGTTACAAAATATGTTATTGCAATGTGTTCCCAGGTGTAAACATGATTGTTCTTTGCACAATTTCCAATCTTAAAATAAAGCGACAATGCCTAGAATCAAATCATAACTTCATGAACCTACATTAAAAATTGTCATATTGACCTAGAATGTGATAAATTTGCAGCATGACAGCATGGGAACTTATTAAATTAAATCAAAAAAGAAATATACATGTAATATGTACATACATCCATGGTCATATCCTTATCACCCCAGTATACATTTGAAACTTACAATCGCATTAACAAAATACGCATGCAAAACATTTGCAGTGTAAACTCCAAAATCGCATGCGTATGCGTCAACGCAATGCGAATTGTTCGGACGTAGTGTAAACCTCAATCTAAATAAATTTAGATCAACAGGTTTAATATTACTGACCAAATATAAAACCTGTTGATCTAAATTTTATTTAGATTGTGTAAACCTCGCCTTACCTTAATGTTGTTAGATCGACACTCCATAGTTCTGTATTAAATTATTAGTATAATTTGACCTGATACATAAAAAATAGATAAACGAATTCGGCTATTTCTTCGTTTCTGTGTAACTTCTTGATGTATTTTCTAAAGGTCTGTCACATCTTATCAAACGAGATTGGATTCATGAAATATTCCTTTCGTTGTCATGTAGAAATTTTGCTTATACGGAATTCAAAACGAGAGAATGTTTATAATGTGTAAACTTCCCGATTATTATATGTATTTTCTGGTTTGAGATATTATTTTTCCCAGATGAAATTTGCTGTCGACGCTTCAAGATCCCGTGACGAGTGTACTTTCAAAGTCAAACTCTTTATTCCAGTATTAGAGGTTTCGCATTATCCCCCCTCAGAGCTTTATCGCCACTTTAACAATCTTATAAATTGATTAACACCACTGTCTTGGGCGATATAGATCTATATATAAGAATCCAGTTCAAGTGTACTTTCTTATTTTTATGAAACGCACGAGATTAGGTTAATTGACAATATATGTACACAAAAGAATCGCTCCTTGTCGAATAAATATCGAATAATTAAAATAAGTACATTAAATACAAACATTTTAATTATTTTATTACTATATAGGTTCATAAATACATGCTCTATGTTCATAAATATGATGCTCTAAGTTGTTGTAAGCAGTGGTTGTTAAATCACGGAAATGGTCGATAGTTTCCGAATGTTTCAAACTAGTCTTTCCGATGCTATCCGATTGCATAAACCGGAAATCGTCTGACACTCTTCGGAAAGTTTTTGACGTCCGAAATTTGAGTTCTTTTGAACATGAAGCAGAGAAAGCAGAATAGAGCAATTATTTCACCATATAAGGCAAGTAATAAATTCTGAATTCTACGTTTCAACAAAACGTTGGTTTTATATGACAAAATGTAATTTGGTTAGGTAACAAAATAGAATTTAGAATAGAAGAACAAAGAACACCAACATTGGTGACAGAAAAGAATTTGATTACTCGCGATGGGCCTATTTATCAATATTATAGGGGTTAAGTCCTAAAGACATAATAATATATGCCTCATTGAAAACCTATGGTCGACATAAAAAGTCCAATGCACATGATTTACGAATGTCAAAAGGCCTATGTATAAACGTTTTTTATTCATCTAAATATGTTAACAGTTTGTTGACATTTGTTACTCATGTCAGAAGTTGAATGGCTAACCCATCATATTTGAGATTATATTGTTCTCATTATTACTTGATTTGCTTTTCATTTCAGTATCAGGACGCATTTGGATTTCAGGATTAATTGGTTTGGATCCAAATACCCTCAGACATAATGACAGGTATTTCACTGATATTTTTAAGTCAGCAGGTTTGAAATTAGCACTAGCCCGGTAGCCAATGGCTAGTAAAAAAGATACTTGGCTAGTAAAATGCAATGACTGGTAGCCCGAAGGACTAGTTAGATTTTAAGTTCTTTTGATTATGTAGATGTATTTGGCTAGTTGGAATGTGTTTGGTCTAGTACTCTTTAGGAATGCACTAGTCCGAATGGCTAGTACAGCAATGGGACTAATTTCGACCCCTGAGTCAGCATGCTCGTTATGGACATCTTCTTTTGTCGACAACTGTGGGTGGGAATTTCGAAGCCATCGCACATAAACCAAAGATAAGATTATCTGAACTTATATGTTTTTAACACTTTCTTGAGTTTATATATATACTCATGACGTCTCATGTTATAAACATATTTCTCTATAACTGGAGAGGATAAAAAAAATCTATGAAAAATTAACTATTAACGTCAATTAATTGTCTCAGAACTGTTATTTACCCTGAGGCCTCATAAAATGATTTTTTTTCCTTTTCCAGAATTTCAGACTGACATGGATGTCCTCCTTGAGTGTGTGAAATGTCAGCAAGACAACTCACAAACATTGTGTCAATCTTTGATTACACTTTCTAATGTGATAATTGATGGTTTGTACAACAGAGATTAAATCACTTTAAATTTGCAGATCATGTATAGTAACAGTGATTAAATAAGATATCTTTTGAACATCCATACTTTATTTATGATAAGAATAATTATATATAGTTATTCTAAACTATATATTTATTATTATTATTAACATTCGTTCTATTCATATCAAATCTTAATGTTTATAATTTCTTTTAAAAAAAACCTAAAAGAAATGTAACAATCCATAAAACCAAAGATTTTTAAATAAGGATATTCATTATTTAAGAATTTGGACTATAAGTGACAGCATTTCAAGAATGCAATGTAAATGAAAAAAGTTTCCTTTTAATCCTTTAAATAAATACAAGTAAATTGAAGTTTATTGATTTACTGAATCATTCAATTTATTCAAGGAAAAACAAAAGACTATTTTCGAGAGAGTGGGGGACTGAAGTATGTTTACAATGTGCTATTGAGGACAAACAAGAATGAAGTGAAGATTGCAACTTTGTTTTGTCTGGCATCAGCTGTTGAAAAAAGTGGTGAGTTTCTTATATTCTGCAACAAATTCATGATAAACGCATGCAGAACAAATAGTAATGGTTAGTGTCCTTGGCTGTCTTGAAAAGGGCCTCAGCCCTGGTTTCAAAACCAGTCTGTGGAGACATAAAAAATTGTGACCTTGGCATTACACTGTGTTGTGTTGTTGGGCAAGCCATTTCATCCTGGATCCACCAAGTTGTCCATATTGGTATTTGAACACAAGGAGAGTATGCGCCGATATGGCCATTGGGTGGTGTGAGACTTTTAGTAGCTGAATTTTAATACCTTCAGGGTACTAATGTACATCGTACCACCATAGGGCAATCATGGACTTGGTACTAGGCATTATCATCATTAAGCAAATAGTAAATTTTTATATTGTAACAAATGAGATTCAACAAGGTCGCAACTGTTGCATGATTTAGAAAACAAATCAAGATAGAATTTTAAGTTTTTTTTTTTGAATATTTCACTGATAGTAATCAAATGATTCTGCATTGTTATTGCATTGTTATTGCAGTATTCTCTCAGAACTTGCTGACACAACAGAGTGTGTTTTGTGTAATGCACAGTATCCTTCAGAGTCGAGAGACACCCAGCAGTAAGCTGCATCAGGCTGCCGTGTACTTCATTCTCTGTCTTGTTGCTGACAACAGTAAGTTCCTTTTTCTGTAATTTTTTAAAATCATAGAGATAAGTAGAAACATTCTAGCTGATGTTTGTGCAGATGCATTGAATTGCTTCAAATAAAGCAATCTTGGATTTAATGACCAATTTTCAGGGTTTTTGTAATTTTGAATTTTTTTAAGAGGCCATTGCCCTTATGTCATTGTAAATATAAAAACTTGAACATTTTCGTGAGTCCCTAGCCCCTAACAACTTTTCCCATATCTGCAGCAGTTAATTACTTTATTTGACTAAACAATTCATTTTCAAAAGTCAGGTTGAATTTGGATGCTTTATGATATGGAGAAATATAATTTTGATGACCACTTTTCTAAACAAAAATCTTGGTTAACTTCAGAAAGAAATGTTTGGATGCTTACCCATTTACATATCAGATAATTGTTTTCTCCTGCTGATCTCTTTAGCATCTTCCAATTTAGCGTAATCAGATTCTGTGATTAAGTAATATATAACTGAAGTATATCTATAATTTGATGAAGTCAAAGTAATTGGAACTATCATTAATATCTGTTAACAGGTCAAGCTCAGAACCAAGCTAGAGAGACAGGATGTCTTGCAGATCTGATTGACAAACTAAGGTCAGTTGATCCCTTTCCATATTTTAAGTAGAATGCATTATTATTGGGTAATATATAAATTTTGAAATTAACTTTTAAGAGCTTGTGTATGAGTGTTTACTGAGAAATTTTCAGTCATATAGAGTTTCAATTTACTAGCATATCTACAAGTATCAGTTCAGAGTTGAAAGAAATTCCTACAAACTAAATGCTCTAGATCTGCATAACCATGATATCTTATAATGCTGAGGAATATATGGATGACAACTTCTTTGTTCATTGTATGCGACGTTTTGTCACAGATTCTTGTGTCGTTCTCAAGCAGAGGTAGCATACAATGCATTATCTTCATTCCAACTTCTAAAATGCCTCTCAAAGAAGTCATAATATCTAAACCAGTCAATCATTTTTCAATGCATTTAATACACTCCACTTGCCAAGCTTATTTTGCACAAGTCGTGAGCTAAGTGGTAATTTCAAACCCTTGAATATGGATAATTAAATTTTTTCAGAACCTATGTAAGTAACATCCATTGTCTGGAGGAGGACGGCAGAGAATTGGGCCTTGTCACAAGTGCTCTAAGTGTGTGTGTCAACAACCCTCAAAATGGTAAATACTTACAATCCTTACAGACTTTTGTTCAAAGAAATGATACAAGTTCTTGGTAAAGCTATTTAAGCATTATTTTACTGAAATAAATTGTTAACCATATGTGACTATATGGAACATTTACTTATAAGGATGTTAGTTAACGTGTTATGTTCATGGGTCGTGCTTTATCTAACTTATGAATCATCAAAATTGTGTAAATGTGAAACTAAGTGTGCTTTCTTTTTTTTTTGTGATGAAAGATTTACTAATATTTATTATATACCAATGAAGTATTTATATGAAGACAGAGGAAATGTAAGCCTTTAGTCATGATAAAATATGAACAAAAAAACTTACCTGATACAATGAAGTAAATTTGATAATAAGATTTCTTTCCCCACATATATGTTCTTTTCAAGAAATGTTATTTCAGTTACCATTATTATGTTTCTGAATGCAGATGAGAATCAGCGACTGTGCTCACCACTTCTGCCCCATGTCTTCAATGTAGTGCGTCAGATTACCTCATCACAGATCTTGTCACCCCTTCTGTCTTTTGTTGGACTTGTGGTTGCAAATAATGGTAATACTTGTTTTGTTTGTTATGAATGGTAGAGAGTAGACACAAAATTTCTTCTTAGTCTTCTGTAAATAATTCATGCTTTGGTAGTTTTGCCTAAATCTCAATGTGTTTTCGTAGGTAATTGTTATTTCATTGGACATTCAAGATTAACATCTCTGTTAGATGAATCAAACTTGAGTAAGGCTAGGTGGAACATTCTCAAAAAAATCAATCAAAATAGGTGCACATGTCAGTCATTCAATTCAATCAGAATACCTGAATCTCAGTGTAATTTAGCAAATGTGTTGACTCGTGAATAATGTGGATTTTACTTTGTTGGACTTTGTTACGTGAGATAGGTTTAGTCAGTTTTCAAAGCCCTCCTCAAAAACTTTCATTTTATATTTTCCTAGACCATTTAACATCCATTGTTTTGATAACTATTTGTTAGTGGATACAAACACTAATTGCAATGTACTTTTATCTCTTACATAATGTACAGTAAGGTATAAGAATCCTGGAAGATCATCACAAAATTTGCTGAAACAAATGCTTAACTCTACGAACAACATATTGCTTTTCTTTAATAAAAACGTACTAAGTTCAGTGACTTTGTACCTATTTTACCTATTTTAAGTGATGTTTTTCAGTGTTTAACCAAGATCGAGTACGGAAATGTGGGGGCCTGAATATACTGATCTCCTGTCTGTGTTCCCTGACTAAAAAGAAAGAAGAAGCGAGTCTTACAACAGCTGTCCAAGTTGTGGGCGCTCTAGACTACTGTCTCACAGAAAATGGTGAGTGATATTATAAAACTACTTTGAATTGTCTCTGGTTCATTTATTTATCAATGTGCTTGAGGATTTGTTTTTGTTGAGTTAAAACACACATTTAGATATCTAATCATTTTCAGTTAAACAAACATTAAATTTTATTTATCACAATCTGCTTGTAAAATATTCTAGTAAATTATCAATGTAAAGTAATACCCTGTCTCCTCAAAAACTTCAAAAAGTCAACTGACTTATGTAATGCTGATAGTGGTTAAAGAATATTTTTAAGAAAAGTCAATGACTTAACAGTTTCTAATTGTGACCACACAAAAAGTCACTGATACGTCAATGACTTGCCTGTCTCTCTAAACAAGTACCTACAGGTATTATAACAACATGAGGTTTGTTCAAAGATCTGAAAACTTTGAAAACTTACTGTAAGCCAACGACTTATGCCTCTGAAGAGATTTTAACAGGTTTGTTAGTTCCAGCTGATTTGTAAGTTTCACCACAATGCATAACCACATTAGTGTTGCAGGCTTTCTCTCTGCAATGATACTAGCAGCCTAGATTTAAGTGAAATACTCTGGAAAGCAGTGTTGAACCTGAATTCACCTCACCTCACTATGATATTTACATGAATACTTGTTGCAGTGAGTAATATCGGAGTGTTCCGAGAAGTGTGTGGTGCCGGTCCCCTCTTCTCTCTCCTGTCTCCAGGACTTCTGACTCAGCAGGAGCAACTGCAAGTCGTCATCACTCTCTCTCATGTTCTCACCACAAGCCCAGGTCTGTACTCAATCTCTTACCAACAATGTAAAATAATTCCGTTTCATGACTGTAGTTTATTGAAATAAGTTGAGAATTGTCTTCAAACATGAGATATCATGAATGATGACAATGAAAATGAATAATTTTTCAAATTTCAAAGACTAAGTTAAAATTTGACTATATTATAATTGTATTCCCCTTCGACGTCTCAGCTTGTGTCAGCTTTCAGGTCTTTATTGTTTTTATGTTCAGAGATGATTTAAGTCAATTCCTCAAGATGAAATTTTAACCTCTGAACCATTTGGCGCACTTAATTGGCTAGCGATAGAGAATCAAGATTTGTTTTATCAAAGTCTGTTGTTACATCAGCAACACTGTTATAGATCCTTCAACTTTACCAAGATATACAAATAATTTAGACTGCATTTGCTGGGTAAGTTTTTCCTTTATTTTCTTTATTTCAGAGGGTATTCATGATACAATTAAACTATTTTCAGATGAAGTTTGCATATTGACCGCTGACCACTACAAAATACTAGTTGGTTTGTTGACTCAAGCTGATGATGAGGAGCTTATCAAGGCTTTGAAGTATGTTTTGCACATGTGCAAAAACTCAGATGGTGTGTATAATTTTGATTTTCCTCTTTTTATTTTTGTTGGTAGTATTTGTCGCTTGACACAAATTATAGCACTCATGTTCATTTTTTATATTAATATTTTTCTTTTATCTTTTATGCACAACTAGGAAGCATTATCAGTATCACAAAAACCTGTTTCAGATCAACTTCAATCTGAGGATAAAAAGAATGTCAAATCAAATTTGGGGTATGTTATTTTCAATTATTTTATTCTGTATTAATGAAACATGTTTGTATCCTTTTTTTTTATTCCATTTCAAACATCATGAGCATTACAGAGTTGGATGTATGTTGTGGCACGAAACAGCCTTGTAAAGGAACATAAATATTTGGTTTAATACAATAGTATGTTTGTACCCATGTCTTGACTGATTAGAATAAAATCCTAATTGAAAAAAGTACATATGTTGGGAAACAGCATTGCCTTGTCCAAGGGTAGTAACAGTTCCAGTAGAAAAAGTTGCTATTAATTGCCTATAGCTACCATTCAGAACTAATAGGATGGAGCAAAACATGAACTATAGGGCTGCACTGTTGCTGTACGGTCTCAAGGGGACAAGAAAAAATGCTTTATTACCATTGTAATGTGATTGATAAAAAGTTGAAAAAAATATCAAACAAAAAAGGCAATTTAGATCATAAAAGATGCTTGGCAGCTATGTTGTTAATTTATCATCCCTATGGATATCCACTCAGGGCTTGGATGACTTGAACACATTTTTAATGAACTGCCCGAACAAACAAAATGTTTTTCTATCCAAAGCTAAGATATTGTTTGTTTGGTGTCAGTGTTTGTCTGATTAGATTAAAGGATATTTTTTTTATAACAGACAAAGCAACCAGCTGATCCTGTGTAAAATTGACGAGTTGGCAGCCAAACTGGATACGTTTCAGGACGAATCTCGACATAGCATCAGTCCCATGGATCAGAACAACTCCTGCAGTGTGCCCGTTAATGAAAGTGTGAGTCCTTCAGACTATTCAAGCAATAAATTTTATTTTTATGTCCTTGCATTAATTTGGAATATCATTTGTTATTGGCAAACTTGTACAATATTGACTTTTCCTTTAGTTAAGACAGGTGATATTATAAATAATATGGAAAAATACAACTTAACATATCTAAGAGGACATAGATATCCAAGTATCACTATTCCTCAATACTCTTGTATTTAGGATTAGTTTGTGTAAATTAGCTGTAAATGATGATAAAAAGGCCAAACTGTTTTGTAATCAAAACTTATAATGTGTCCTTGTTTACAGTTTACAGATTTTCAAAACGAACAACAGCCAAAAATAGAAAAACAATTTCACATCGGAAATGAGGAAAGTGGAAATCTGTTCAAAGACATACAACCAGCACAGAACAAATCAAACGCCAGCGAAGAAGCCACACCTATCTTGATGAACTGGTTAAAACAATTAATTCCCCAATTTCTTAGAAGAGAGGCTAACTACATACCTTCAATGCTGAATCCAAACTCACTAAGAGATAACCTCCCTTATGATTATGCAATGAACTCTGATTATATTTCGTCTCCAAGACCAAATCATGATTGGAGAATGAACACCCCAATGATGCCCCATTTCCAAAATGAAATGCCTGTTTCAAATTATGGGTATAGATCAAGCAACAACCACCCCGAAAGTTATCAGAACTGGCATGTAGATCAGTCTGGTAGAGAGAGAAGAGAGATTTCAAGAATGGATTCGTCCCACCAGTGGAATCCTCAACCTCAAGGGACTCCCATGCATCAAAGTAATCCTGTTCCTGCAAGTCCCTGTACAGTGTTTAACTATAAGCATGGACACCGCATTGAAGAAAAAGCTTACAGAATAAATTGTGCAGAAATCAACCAAGTTCAAAATGACATTTGTTGTGCTCAATATCAGGGTTCTATTGATAACACATCACTTCACAATCAACAAAGACATGCTCCCAGTTGCCAAACTGTGACTGATCAAAATAGTGTATCTTTACAGAATAGAAACTGCTCTAGCCATTTAAATTCCAGTCAGTTTCAAGCAGGAGAGAGACTTTCAAGTTCAGATTCTTCATGTAGAAAATGTGGTAACGATTCTGCAAATACTTCAGACAATAATATGTCTATGCTTGAGTGCAACAGAAACAACAATAGCTGTGTAAATGAATGTACATCAGGAATTCATGAAATAAGCATAGAAGGAGACAAAATCCATAAGCATGATGGTAACAAAGAAAAATCAATTGGAACCACTGAAGCTCAAACACAAATGCCAAGAAAACAATGTGAAGTTGTAAAGAAAACACCATCAGCAAAGAGATCTTTAAGTACAGAAAGGAGAAGACAAAGTCTCTCCAGTATGAAGCCCGCACAATCCATGCAAAAACCTCAACCCCCAGAACAAACTCCAGAAACAAGCAAATCTGTGTCAAACATGTTCAAGACACCAGCCCCACCGTGTGATGGGTCCTTTCTGAGACCAACCGATGTCCCTATCCGAAGGAAAATCAGAACCCCTTCATCATGTGGGTCAAGTATCAGTAGTCTTGGCAGCAGGCACAATGTAAGGATTCTTGCCAGGAAGTCGGTTATTGGGATCCAGCCATATCCTATCAGTTCACCATCCCCTCAAAGGATGACTCGTACACCAACAACACCCCTACCCTCTCCAGCCTGTTCTGAGTTTGACATGTCCCTGTTAAAATCAGCAGGGCGGAGGGAAAAGGTTCAGATCTATGGGTTGTTGACACCCTCAGTGAAAAGGCAGGAGCCAGGGTTGTCTCGTTGCTGGACAGATGTGAGGACTTTGCAGCCTAACTTCTCGGCTGGTCGGAAACAGATGATGTCGGATACAGACTCAGAGTTTAGTCCTACAACTTCAGATGATTTTACATCAAGTCAGGAAGGTATAAAAAGTTTTTGAATTGATCATTTCTCCATAAACAGGTCATGATAAACAGTTTAAGTTACAACAATTTTCAACCCAAAAGGTAGACTGCCAAAATATTAAATTTCTCATGAATTACTGGTATTCATATCGGTTTAATTTGATGATATCAAACTATGTCCAACAATTAAAGTTTGTAGATATTCTAGAATTTTGTTCAAATTTGACTTTTATTACCATTTACAATTAACTGTTTTTGTCATGTACTGAAGAGGAGAGTCCTTAAATTAATTGAAACAGTTTTAATTGATGATTTCCATTGAAAGGGTCATGATAAACATTTAAAGTTACACAAAATTAACTATAAAAGATACTTTAAGATAGTAAATTGTTCATTATCTATTCACATCTGTTTATTTTCATGTTGTAAGATTTGCCATGTCAAAGAGTAGAAGTGTGTATATGTCCCAGTATTTTGGTTATGTTTGACGTATATTACCATTTACAATCTGTTTTTGTCAGGTACCGAAGAGGAGAATCCTATTGACAACAGGGAGCAGTCTCATCTTTGTCCTGGTAAGAAGAGTTTACGAAAATTTCACTATATTTCATTTAGTATATGTGACGTAATTAAGATGTTTTCTTTTTCTTTTATTCACTGCCATTTAGGAGGAACTTGGATGGCAGAGTTTGTAACAGTATGTTGTTTCAATGATATATGTTTCCCAGTAATGAATTTATACCTCAGTCCTACATCAAATACTAAAATTGAAATATAAAATTAGGAAAGGACCCACTTAAATTTGAGCTGGGAGTCAATGTTTCAAAGTTCTTTTTGTGGTACTATTTGTTCACTTATTGAAGCACTCGCTTACAAGTGCTGCTACCTTGTGGTAGCAAGTCCCTGGAATCAGCAGGTCCAATTTGTTTTACAAGCCTTCTTATTTGTATCCTCATGTGGTCAAATGACAAAATAAAAGTTCAAGTTGTTTCAGTGTGTAAATTTAAATGATCAAATTAACAGTTTAACAACAAGTAGAGGTTTATTAGTTGTTGGTGTTGTTGTTTGAATATACATCAGTTATATAGATACCCAGTCTAAGTAAACCTAGCCTCAATAATACCCGCTTCAAACCGCTATTGAGTCTAGCAAGATGAAGTAGCAGGTCGCGTCAGCTGAATTTCGCCGACCTATGACCCTGCATCGTTATCATGGTTCATACGGGCCTTGAAAAGTTCTTTAATTTTGTTTTGATACTGGAAAAGTACTTGAATTTACAATGTTTACTAAATGTTCTGAAAAAGGACTGGAATATCTCGGTTATGTCCTTGAAATTTTCTAAAATGTACTGGAATTGCCTGTGACATGGATCACAATAGAAAACATGAAAATATCGTCCTTCTGCTAACTGCGCAAATTGATAGAGAATGAAATGAAACAAAACAAGTCTGTGAGCTTCCAATCATTCCATCAAAAGCTGTATTTGATTTCCATCATATTTAAAATTACAAACGGGATAAAATAATAGCTTTATATAAATTAAGTGTGATCAAACCAGGATAAAATAGTGGGTTTAAGTTGGATCCAATCAGGATAAAATAGTGGGAACCACCAGGAGAAAATTGTATGATTGAAGTTAGATTCAACCCGGATAAAATAGCGTTTACTGGGAAAAAAAGGGGATTCATATGAGATCCCACCGGGATAAAAAGGTGGGATTAGGTGGGATTCCACTGGGATAATATAGTGGGATTAGGTGGGATTCCACTGGGATAATATAGTGGGATTAAGGGGGATCCCACTGGGATAATATAGTGGGATTAAGTGGGATCCCACTGGGATAAAAAGATGGGATTAAGGGGGATCCCACTGGGATAAAAAGGTGAGATTAAGGGGATCCTACTGGGATAAAAAGATGAGATTAAGTGGGATTCCACTGGGATAATATAGTGGGATTAAGTGAGATCCCACTGGGATAAAAAGATGGGATTAAGGGGATCCCACTGGGATAAAAAGATGGGATTAAGTGGGATCCCACTGGGATAATATAGTGGGATTAAGGGGATCCCACTGGGATAAAAAGGTGGGATTAAGTGGGATCCCACCGGGATAAAAAGGTGGGATTAATTATTGCGAAAACCCTTACCTCTAAACCAACATTGACTTATTTCTCTCTTTTCGGAGAGATCGTACAGAGTGTGAAAAATAAAATTTTTTAGTGGTCTGCGTGTTCCTCTTCCTGATTTACCTCCCTTGGGAATTATCTCCCTTGAATTTTCAAACTCAGCTGACATTCTTTTCTCTGTACGCCGCGAGAACGGTCGTACTCTGTGTGAATTGATCTTCTTGTCACTCAAGTTTTGGATTGCTTCCTATTGGATACTCACTGTGTTTTTCCTTCGGATTACTGTGATTCTCTTGGATTATTGTGTTTCTGAACGGATTACCTGAGTTTTTTGGAAGTTTCTTCTTGGGTGAGAATTTTCTTAACGTGTTCTAAAATTCAAGATGGCTGCTGTTCAAAAGAAATGTGTTGAATGTCAACGTTATCTTTGTAAAGGCGACCCTCATTCACTGTGTTATGCCTGCTGCGATAAGACTTCTTGTAATCTCACTAAACGATGTCTCATGTGTAATCATCTTTCTCTGGACGAATGGGAGATTATGCATAATAATAGATCCAAGCCCAAAACTCCTAAACGCAAGGCCACGGCTAAGTCTACCCCTTCTTCTCTCAAGAAATCTAAGTTTCTTGTTGAGCCCACTCCGGATACCAAGCCCTCCGAGTTAGAGCAAATCAAGGCCATGCTTGCCAAGCTTTCCTCAAGTATGTCCTCCATGCAGCAGCAGACAGCCAAGCGCTTCTCGGACTTGGAAGCCAGCCAGTCATCGAGCCGTATGCGGCCTGCCTCCCCGACCCGTGAGTCGGTGGAGCGGGCGGTCGACTCAGCTCATTTGCTTAGCCAAGGGGTCACGGGCCGAGGTCCCGTTGATTCACGAAGCGAGCATGAGCCCGGTAGCTTGACCTCCCGTGACCCACTGTCGAATGCCACGGTGCCTAGCGGCACACGGGCTTCGCTTGGGACTCAGGGCAAGCAGGTGGATCCCGTTAAGCGGCCCGTTAGCACGGGTAGCACGGGTCCTACCGCTCCGGCTGACGATGCTGGCTTACAGCCCCCTGCTCGGGTGGCCCGTGAGCCACAGGCAGATTACATCAGCATTCAGGATCCGCCTATTATTCCCGTGCTACACGATGTCAAAGTGCAAGCTGGACTTTGTCACTCATCCACGGATACGGACTCCTTGGATTTCGGTGTTAGCGCCAAGGAGGGCCAACTGATTATTCATCCTGATGAATCCTCTTTTCCTCTTATCCCTGACTGGTCTTTTCCGGATAAATTGGAATACCTTCATCGACTGAAACCCTGCACAGTGCCTATTGTGTCAGAGGAGACGGCCTCTCCTAGGCCTGAGGAGTTAGGAGATTCGGGGACGCTTCCTCCCTCCCGACCTTCCAGACTTTCTTTGCCTCATTCTTCGGTGATCAAGACAGCTTGTAACAACATCAATGACAAGCTCTCTAATCAATCAGGACAAGTAGGAGTACCCAAGTTCAGAGCCAAGGCGGCTTACTTAGTCCACAACAGATTCGTGTCTCAGGATCCCCCCGTTTTGGACAAGGATTTTGCTAGGTTGAATCCTAAAGCCTCTACTTCTAATTTTCCTTCCATTTCCAAGACAGATGGTAATGAAATCGAACGGAATACTAGAGCTTCCTTGGACATGTTGTCATACATGAACTGGTTTTGTGCGGGTATCAGAGAGATGCTACCCCCCAAGTTTTCAACATATGAGGATGTGACCCCAGACACACTTCAGACCATGAGAGCCGATGACGTTGCTATGGCCCATGGTTTCCTGGATTCTATTTTTGTCGCCTCTCAGGATTTAGCCGCAGTCTCTACCAACACCATGGCGCGCTTTGTTCTGACTGAAAGACAACAACATATCTCAAAGATCCGGGATGTGCCAGCGGATGTCAAGGATTCTCTTCTGTGCCAACCTATCCAAGCTCCGTCTTTGTTTAATGGAGAGTGTACTCGAGCTAGCGAGACTCAGGATTCCATGACCTCCAAATCTCTCAATCTGAAATTGACTCAGGCTCTACTAGGCAGGGGCTCCTTCCAAGGACAGCGTCGCGGTAACCCTAACCCTCGACTTAACCCTCAGCCGAAACAGTCCTTTCCTTCAACATCGTCTTCCTCGCAGTTCAGGGGCAACCACCGGGGCCGCAGGGACTTCCACCCCCCGCAGTCAAGGGAACAGCCAAGATCCTTCAGACAGGACCAGTCTAGGCCCTTTCGGGGATCTAAAGGAGGCTTTAAGCGATGACTCCCACGCCACCTCAAGTCTTCAGCCTTCCCCCTTACGACCGCTTCCGTCCACGGACTTATCCTTACGGATTCCCTTTCCTCAGTCGATCTCCCACTCGCCCGTGGGGGGCCGCCTGGGGTCATACTTGAAGAATTGGGAGACAGTAACCAGCGACCAATGGATTCTGTCAATAATATCATCGGGATACATCCTTCAGTGGGATTCACTTCCGCCAACTGCCGTCCATCCTCAAGGGAAGCGTTTTTTCCTTCAAGGCCAAAAGCTTCAAGCCGCGCTCACAGCCATCGAGCAGCTACTGGAAAAGGGCGCTATCACGGAGCTGGACCCCGCCGACGAATCTCCAGGCTTCTTCTCTCCCGTTTTCCTGGTTCCCAAGAAAGACACAACGGAGATGAGAATGATTATCGATCTCAAGGTGCTCAACAAGTCATTCCTGTCCAGGCCTCCCAAGTTTACTATGGAGTCGCTCAAGAGCATACGCAAGCTGATACTTCCGCACTCCAAGTTCGCCAGCCTCGACTTGAGGGACGCTTACTTGCATGTTCCGATCCATCCAAAGTCACGGAAGTACCTACGGTTTGCGGTCAACGGACGCCGTTTCCAGTTTCAAGTGCTTCCCTTCGGCATCTCGGTAGCTCCTTGGCTGTTCACCAAAGTTACGGCGCCGGTGCTACAGGTTCTACATCTCCACTTGGTGTTCATCCACGGCTACTTGGACGACTTTCTGCTCCGCCATCAGGACCTAGTCACTCTGTACCACCACATAGACTTGGTCATACATGTCTTCTCACATCTAGGATGGATCATACATCAGGACAAATCGGAGCTTACGCCTACCAACCGCATCAAGTTCCTGGGAGCCATTTTGGACACGGAGTCAGCCACTATTGCCCCATCGGAATCCCGCTGGATTGCCATTCAGACTCTCATCCAGAAGTTGTTAGACCACAACAAACTATACTCTCTCAGGACATGGATGTCCTTAGTAGGCTCCCTTACTTCCATCCAGTCCTTCACCACCAGAGGCCGCCTGAACCTTCGTTTCATTCAGTCCTGGGTGAACAGTCACCGCTCACAACCCTTGGATTCCAAGATCGTTCCCACACCCATAGTTCGCAAGGAGCTCCAGTGGTGGACGTTACGAGTTCATGTTATGACCGGCTGCCCTTTCCTCCTTCCGCCTCCGTCTCACACCATCTACACGGATGCGTCGAACCAGGGCTGGGGCGCTCACTGGCAACAGTTCACCCTGAGCGGCTCTTGGAACCTACCCGATTCCCAGCTTCACATAAATCTCTTGGAGTTGAAAGCAGTAGTCTTCGCTATCCACAGTTGGAAGTCTCAGTTACAGCACTCGAGCATAATGATAGCCACGGACAACTCCACGGTGGTGGCGTATATAAACAAACTGGGAGGAACGAGATCTGCCCCGCTGATGCAACTTACCAGGGATCTCTACGCCCTCACAGATGCCTGGTCGATAACAATCCAAGCCAGACACATTCCGGGGAAACTGAACTTCCTAGCCGACTCTCTCTCCCGCCAGAAGCTAATCGTGTCCTCAGAATGGACGATCCACCCCAAGGTTTTGGATCTTATCACGGACAGATGGGAGAGACCGCAGATAGATTTGTTCGCCACAGCACTCAACTACAGGCTTCCGACTTACGTGAGTCCGGTCCCGGATCCTCAGGCAGTAGCGGTGGATGCCCTGTCAATATCTTGGGAGAACCTGGTGGCCTACGCCTTCCCCCCTTTCAAGCTCATACCAGAAGTCCTCAACAAAGTCAGCCAGCACAATTGCATAGTATACCTGATAGCCCCGGCGTGGCCCAAGAGAGCCTGGTTTCCATCCCTACTAAATCTCCTTCTAGAGCAGCCGCTCCAACTTCCTCTATGGTGGAACCTCCTCCAACAACCAAGGTGGCAACCGGAGAACGTGAATCTCCAAGCCTTCAATCTTCACGTTTGGAGAATATCCAGAGAGCGTTGCAGGAACGAGGCTATGCACAAGACACTTCTCACGCTATTTCCCGATCCATTAGACCTAGTACCTCAGCACTCTACGATCACAAGTGGATCAAGTTCCAGCAGTGGAGAGGAGATAGAGGACTAGCTAATCTGCCGTTATCCACCCCTATGATTGCAGACTTTCTTAACCACTTACGACAAGATCGCAACTTAAAAGCTGGTACCATCGAAGGCTATAGATCTGCTATTGCGTCAGTTTCAGAGCTGGAAGGCTTGTCTATCGGATCGGACATAACCCTCACAAGACTGTTAAAATCTTTTAAACTGCAAGACATCAAATCTCCTAATACCTTCCCCAAATGGGACCTGCTTCTAGTACTGCAATCCTTACAACGGGCTCCTTACGAACCGTTGCATGCTTCATCTCTCAAGTTTTTGGCCTGGAAAACCGCATTTTTGATCGCCTTCGCCTCTGCTGCCAGAATCTCAGAACTTCATGCGATAGATGTTTCCTCCATTGACTTTGCCCACAGATACACCGCTGTGTCTTTTAGAGCCTTACCTGAGTTTCTTGCCAAAAACCAATCTACGGCTTCAGGACCTTTAGGAGCCAGAGTTTACTCCTTTCCGGCCCTTCCAGTTCCCGCAGACGCCAGGGATAAAGCGCGCCTCCTCTGTCCAATTCGAGTTCTACGATGGTACCTCGACAGAACTCACTCTATCAGAAAGGGTAGAAGACGTCTTTTTATTCCCTGCAAGCCAGCGCTTTCTTCAGAGATATCCAAAAATACGATCGCATCTTGGCTCCGTAAGACCATCGCCTTAGCTTACTCCACTACGGACCAGGAATCGACCAACGCCAAGTTCTCTCCTCACGAGATCCGGGCGCTATCTACTTCATTAGCGGCCTGGAAGTCTGTTTCCATCGACCAGATTGTGGCCTCCTGCCAGTGGAAGTCCTCCAACTCCTTCACCAGGGCTTATCTCAGAGATCTATCCGCCTCGTTGGATGGACTTTCTTCTCTGGGTCCGTTGGTGGCGGCTCAACACTTATCTGCCTGACCCCCTCCCGAGGAGGAGAAAGGGGGGGGGGGGGGGGACGCTTCCTGAGGGTGCGTGGTCCTAGTTCCCGACCTATCAACGTAGATGGTGGACTTCAACCACTTCCTAAGGTGGGCATAATTCCCTGAAACTTGTCTTGCACATTACTAAGGGATTGGAAGTATTAATATAGTGTTTATTCTTCGTTGTGGTGGCGAGTGACGTGGTATAATCACTCTTTGGGAAGAACTAAATCTGTTAAGTTAAATATTAATCCTCCTCATCACCTCCCTTCCCGTAACCATGTTCGGAGTGGAGAGTACAGGTTCTGGAAATTACGTTTTTTCGGTATTAATTCCCGTTTTACGGGCTATTTTATAGGGAAAAAACGATCTTTTATTCCTTCCTTTTATCATAATTTGGTCTGCTTAGTCTCCTTTTCCGCCTAGATCGGTAATATTTACCGTTATTCGGAGGAATTTGGACAAAGATTTAAGAATTTACCGTTATTCCTATAAATTATCATCCCTTATTCACCTAAATAAAAGCGAAATTCTCGCTAGGTTGGGATCGATTGATTAATTAAATACCATTTTAAGAGGTATGGATACCCTCCTCCTTACGTGGTATTCTGTCAATGTTGGTTTAGAGGTAAGGGTTTTCGCAATAATTATGAAACAATCACAATTATTGTTAGTAATTATAAGAAAACTTACCTCTAAACCAACGAATTACTCCCTCCCTTCCTCCCCGTTATCCATCTCTCTGTTCATCGAAAAGAATGACAGCTGAGTTTGAAAATTCAAGGGAGATAATTCCCAAGGGAGGTAAATCAGGAAGAGGAACACGCAGACCACTAAAAAAATTTATTTTTCACACTCTGTACGATCTCTCCGAAAAGAGAGAAATAAGTCAATGTTGGTTTAGAGGTAAGTTTTCTTATAATTACTAACAATAATTGTGATTGTTTCATAAGTGGGATCCCACCGGGATAAAAAGGTGGGATCCCACCGGGATAAAAAGATGGGATTAAGGGGGATCCTACTGGGATAAAAAGATGGGTTTAGGTGGGATCCCACCGGGATAATATAGTGGGATTAAGGGGGATCCTACTGGGATAAAAAGATAAGATTAAGTGGGATCCCACCGGGATAAAAAGGTGGGATTAAGGGGGATCCCACCGGGATAAAAAGGTGGGATTAAGGGGGATCCTACTGGGATAAAAAGATGGGTTTAGGTGGGATCCCACTGGGATAATATAGTGGGATTAAGGGGGATCCCACGGGGATAAAAAGATGGGATTAAGTGGGATCCCACTGGGATAATATAGTGGGATTAAGGGGGATCCCACGGGGATAAAAAGATAGGATTTAGTGGAATCCCACTGGGATAAAATAGTGGGATTAAGTGGGATCCCACTGGGATAAAATAGTGGGATTTATCATTAAGGGGGATCCTACTGGGATAATATAGTGGGATTAAGTGGGATCCCACTGGGATAAAAAGATGGGATTAAGTGGGATCCCACTGGGATAAAAAGATGGGATTAAGTGGGATCCCACTGGGATAAAAAGATGGGATCCCACTGGGATAAAATAGTGGGATTAAGTGAGGTCCCACTGGGATAATATAGTGGGATTTAGTGGGATCCCACTGGGATAAAATAGTGGGATTAAGTGGGATCCCACTGGGATAAAATAGTGGGATTAAGTGGGATCCCTTCGGGATGAAAAGGTGGGATTAAGGGGGATCCTACTGGGATAAAAAGATGGGATTAAGTGGGATCCCACCGGGATAAAAAGGTGGGTTTTAAGGGGGATCCCACCGGGATAAAAAGGTGGGATTAAGGGGGATCCTACTGGGATAAAAAGATGGGTTTAGGTGGGATTCCACTGGGATAATATAGTGGGATTAAGGGGGATCCCACGGGGATAAAAAGATGGGATTAAGTGGGATCTCACTGGGATAATATAGTGGGATTAAGTGGGATCCCACGGGGATAAAAAGATAGGATTAAGTGGGATCCCACTGGGATAAAATAGTGGGATTAAGTGGGATCCCACTGGGATAAAATAGTGGGATTACAGTGATTCTGAAGCCTAGAAATGTGAACAGGACAAATGTCCTAAGTGTATGTCTAGTAATAGGCCATTGACCTGAAGCTCTTAGAGCGCTTTAAAACAAGTATTAATAACTTTTGGAATTATTCAACTAAAATTGTTTGTTATATTCCATGGTGCGAATTGAATTCATGGTTTGGTTAACCTTTCCATTTTTAAAGAATAATAACATTTAACAAGTAAACATCAATATTCATTATTCATAAGCCAAAATGTAGAATTAATATTACAATTATTGATCAGCCTCAATGTCCTAAGTCAATAGAAGTTAATAGGTCATTTGAAAATGTAATAGGCCAATGGCCTATGGCCTAGAGCAATCAAAATCCCTGGATTAAGGGGGATCCCACTGGGATAAAAAGATGGGATTAAGTGGGATCCCACTGGGATAAAAAGATGGGATTAAGTGGGATCCCACTGGGATAAAAAGATGGGATTAAGTGGGATCACACTGGGATAAAATAGTGGGATTAAGTGAGATCCCACTGGGATAATATAGTGGGATTAAGTGGGATCCCACTGGGATAAAATAGTGGGATTAAGTGGGATCCCACTGGGATAATATAGTGGGATTAAGTGGGATCCCACTGGGATAAAATAGTGGGATTAAGTGGGATCCCACTGGGATAATATAGTGGGATTAAGGGGGATCCCACTGGGATAATATAGTGGGATTAAGTGAGATCCCACTGGGATAATATAGTGGGATTAAGTGGGATCCCACTGGGATAAAATAGTGGGATTAAGTGGGATTCCACTGGGATAAAATAGTGGGATTAAGGGGGATCCCACTGGGATAAAAAGATGAGATTAAGGGGGATCCCACTGGGAAAAAAAGGTGGGATTAAGGGGGATCCCACTGGGATAATATAGTGGGATTAAGTGAGATCCCACTGGGATAATATAGTGGGATTAAGTGGGATCCCACTGGGATAAAATAGTGGGATTCCACTGGGATAAAATAGTGGGATTAAGGGGGATCCCACTGGGATAAAAAGATGAGATTAAGGGGGATCCCACCGGGATAAAATAGTGGGATTAAGGGGGATCCCACCGGGATAAAATAGTGGGATTAGGTGGGAACCCACTGGGATAAAATAGTGGGATTAAGTGGGATCCCACCGGGATAAACAAAGTGGGATAGGGAAATCCCTACGGGATAAAAAGATTGGATTAAGTTGGATTCAACCTGGCCAAATTATTTGGATTTAAGTGGGATTCCATTGGAATTAAATAGTGAGAACCCACCAGGAGTAAACAGTTAGATTAGAGTGGAATCTAACCGAGACAAAGTACTTGAATTTACAATGCTTACTAAATGTCCTGAAAAAGGACTGGAATATCTCGGTAATGTTCTTGAAATTTTCTAAAATGTACTGGAATTGCCTGTGACATGGATCACAATAGAAAACACGAAAATATCGTCCTTCTGCTAACTGCGCAAATTGATAGAGAATGAAATGAAACGAAACAAGTCTGTGAGCTTCCAATCATTCAAACAAAAACTGTAATTTCCACTTGTCACGATCGATTGTTCTAGGGAAATTCCTATGTCGCAATGTGGCATCAAAACCTAAAGTTATGTAATACATAAAACTTGAAAAGCGGTAAAATGTCCTTGAACAGTCCTGGAAAAGTACTGGAATTTTATTCTGTTTTGGCTGTGTGAACCATGGTTATATGTGCGAATGCACACTATTGCGGCTTGGTAAGACGATCACTGGTTATTCAATTTGTTAGATCGGCTGACGCTACTGTTTAATGAACCTTGCTAGACTCAATATTGGAGTGAAACGATGCCGGGAAGTACTGTGACTGGCCACTTAAAACTCTTTTCAAAACCTTAGGTTTCTAAACTAGACATGTGTATCTTTGGTTGGCACAATATTTGATAAGCATTTTAACTTCTGTTGACAGGTTGTCATGCACCAGATGCTTTGAACCGTCCACTGCTGAACAGTAGGACATACAACATTTCGCTAGAGACTAGCACAGGGACGTGTAAGCAACACAGAAGCCTCAGATGTTCCGAGAGGCAGTTTATTCTGAAGCACAAATCACATCAACCCATCCCAAAGAGTCGTCCTCTGCCAGAACTGAACAACAGGAGTATAGGAAGTTCCTGCCCACCTTCTAGAGGACTCAGTGTTTACGAGTTCTACCCTTCTAGTGGAAGCTCTGAACAAAAGATGAGGAAGGTGAGTTGTGATTATCTGAACAAAAGATGAGGAAGGTGAGTTGTGATGATCTGAACAAAAGATGAGGCAGGTGAGTTTTGATGACGTTTCTTTCCTTTTGTAGAGGTGGATTAAATCTAATACATAAAACATATAAAAGAAAAAACAACTGGATTACGTCTTTTGAAGTTATGTCAGCACCAAATGATGTTGTAACTAGATATTGATGTTTTGATAATCATACATGTATGCAGACATTTACTTAAATATTTAATTCATAAACCTAGCGATTGTAAGGATTTTGAGGCTTATGTGAAGCACATTGAATGATATAGGATTGTGATTGTCTACAGGAATTATTTCACCCCTTATTTTTCTCATTTCCCAGTGTGTGTCGCCACCTGTTGCCTCAACCTATGTGAACAAAAGCCACAACATAAGTCATCATATTGGTAGAAGAAGAAAAATAAGGAAACGAAGTCGAGCTGTTTACAGTGAGGAGGAAATAACAAATCTGCTTCATGGTGTTGAAAAGTTTGGGACAAAATGGAGTCAAATATTGGTCACTTACAACTTTCATCCATCTCGCACTGCTGTTGACTTAAAAGAAAAGCATGCACGATTGGTAGATTGCTATTTTTCTCAACTCCTTTAAGCTCAATGAAAACAATCATTAAGTAGTGATGTTGCTATGAACTGATTTTCAATGAATTATGAAACATAGTGAAGAATGATTATTTATCATTTCTCCCTTTCTAAAATAATCATAATGACATGTTTAAAGTTTGGTGCTTATATATTATATTATTTTACATTAGCAAAATCATTTTGCTGAGGCCCTAACATCTTGTAAATAACATTGATAAGAGCAATTACATAAAATAAGTCATGAGATTGGAATAATTTAAAGAATCAATGGGACTTAAAATGACCGAGTTACTATGAATATCTTTTTTGGCATTTTTATGTCGCCCCTAAACTTTCACATATGTTTAGAAAGATACTTGGGGACGGGATAGCACAGTGGTTAGCGCGTTATTTTTGGATCAGAAGGTCCGTGGCTCGAATCCCGCCAGGGGCTCGGCAACTTTGTCTGCAGTAGAGAACTGTTCTACACACAGTCAGGTTTGGGTGCAATGCTACACTGAATATCAGCGCAGTACCACCCATGGTTCGCTAGTTCCAGCTGCTGCTCGCAGGTTTCACAGCAATACATAGCCACCATAGCTTTGCGGGCTTTCTCCTTGCAAAAATACTAGCAGCCGCAATATAAGTGAAATACTCTTGAAAGCGGCGATAAACCCCCTTTCATCATATATTTGCAGATAAAGAAGGATAAGGAAACAAAGAAGAGACGGAAGAGAGGCCCGGTATTCTCCATGTGTGAAGAGAGACGACTGAGAAGAGGTGTGAGGACGCTAGGCTACAACTGGAGGGGAATCCTGAACATGTTCCAGTTTGCCAAGGACAGAACAGCGGAAGAATTACGTCTTAAATGGAGGACCATGAATAAAAAATGTGCAGAAACAGATTACATGGAGGCGGAAGCTTAGAACAAAAAATGTTCAGAGGAATAAGAAATGTAGACACTAAGTAAGATTATGCTGCTTATGCTTTAAATATTTTTATTATCCAAAAACAAAACCCACTTTTTTCACTTTTATAACAGTTATGTAGAAATATTTGGCATTAATTAATTATTTCAGCTGGTATATCGTTATCTTGCCCTTGAAACATTTGGTTTCATGATTTGGTAACATTTGCTGTGCAAAGAGGAAATAAACCCACTTATGAAGATAACAATACATCATTAGATTTCTCATGTGACTGGATATAAAACATACATTTTATAAAGCCTGTTTATGCAAAATAGCCATTTTCTGTTACATGAGAGATATGAAGATTGTTCGATTTGCTAATAATATTTCCAATATATAAATTAGTTTGTTAATTATATCTCTTGTATATTGAGTATTGCAATTGTCAGGAATTACTTCTTACATTAAGTTGTTGTTGCCCTGTTGTTCTCTATAACTCATCAACAAAAAATTAATTGGCTTGATTAAATTCTCTTTTGCATGCGAGTACTTTCATTAGGTAAGACTTCTATAAATATTTATAAAACCTTTTTTTTTCAGAAAATTGTTATGGTAGACTAGAGTTCCAATTAATGTGAATGTTGTACATATGCTTCAGAATGCATCAGGTTACTTTTTTAGTAATTATTTATTGTAATAACAAGTTGGCGAATCAGTCTTTATTGATCTTTATGTGTCTTTATGTTTCATATAAGTATGATTACCGATAGTAATTAATTTTCCACATGAATGTGAGTGTAGCAATGAAGAAGGATAATAAGTTTGTAAATCTTAACTTATTTTCTGTGATATTTATTTCTATTTATGTTGTTGAGCAAATTGTTTTGCATGTTGATATTATATATCGTTGATCTTTTCACAAGACACTATTGTTGAAATAAAGCATATTTAACAAACATTTATCAGTGTTTATGAATGATAGATTTCATAGATCAAGGGAAATCATCGGTGTGGAAACTCTTTGAAACTTTTCAAACTATGATATGGTTATATAATCTATCAAAACTTTGAGTAGTGTTTTTTATGTTGCAAGTAGCATGATCAATGATGAGATGACCATTTAATTATCAAAACAATTATCATTGAAGCACTAGTAAAATATATGTTTAGATTGGGTGCACAAAAGAAATTCAAACACTTCTAAAAGTTTAAAGATGCATAAAATGCAATTACAAACCTTGGCCTGACTTTCAAAATCTTTATAGGAGAGAGAAATTTTGAAGCAAAGAACTGGCTGTTTTAGTTTTGTTAGTAAAACATTCACATTTTGTGCATCTGCAGGGAATTTCAAAACATCTTTAAATTTTTATTTAGTTATCATCACTGGGAGTAACGTTGAAAAAGTTGAGGCTAGGTGATTTGATATTTTTTAAGTGCTCTGTATAATATTGAATTAAACAAATAAGATCACCTCAATCAGTGAAAACATTGTAGATTTAACATTTATTTAAAAGCAACATCTTCCAGATAAATAAGACCAAATCCCTTTAGAATAAAAACAATTCATTGCAAAACAAGACAATATCATTCACCGGTAATGGGTACCGGTAAGTCATAATACAAAATGTATGCTACAAAAACTGGTGACTTTGTGATGATTGCATAAAGCTTAAATACTGACTTCTTGACTTTAGACTTGCCTGGATGCAGGTTGAAGCAGAGATAAAGGAAAAGCTAGTCAAATATTTGTACATTTAAAAAATATTATAAGAGCATGGTTGCATCTTTCATATCACAGCAAGGCTAGATTAAATGCACATGGCAGCCATTTATAACTAATATCTACTGCAGGGAAACATTCAATCTCTGTGACACTGGCAATTAATGAATATCTTGGACTTATTTTTTAAATTAAAAGCAGTGTATGAGCAAAACATTTATCAAGATAAGAGCTACCAATGGAATTTGACACATTGTTTTTGAGGTCCAACAATGTATTGACACCATTTGAAATCAAAATTAAAATATGTTTAGTGCATGAATATGTTAATACTGTCTTTAACTTTCCGTATGTTATTGCCATAGTTACATACAAATTACTGCAATACAACCTAAACTAAAAGTGTTCAAAAAACATTCGGGGACAAATTTGATTTAAAACTGTCAAATGTATTCACATTTGTTGTCATGTCTTTTACAGACACACACACGATATTGACCATAAGAGATTCAAAAGAAGAAGTTTTAAATAAAATGTCCCAACGCCTATTTTGCGGAAGTGTTGCTGTTCTGTGCCTGCATCTCCAGCAGACTGGACATCAGTCTGTTCATCTGTTTCTCCATCTTCTCCAGTCGCTCGTCAATCTTCTCCTCTAACTGCTGCTGTCTGCTCGCGATCTCTGGAATAATATCCTGCAACAAGATGAGACATACTGGTATACTGTCTGCTCGCGATCTCTGGAATAATGTCCTGCAACAAGATGAGACATGCTCGTATACTGTCTGCTTGCAATATCTGGCATACTATCCTGCAACAAGATGAGACATACTAGTAAACTGTCTGCTCGCGATCTCTGGAATAATGTCCTGCAACAAGATGAGACATACTGGTATACTGTCTGCTCGTGATCTCTGGAATAATGTCCTGCAACAAGATGAGACATACTGGTATACTGTCTGCTCGCGATCTCTGGAATAATGTCCTGCAACAAGATGAGACATACTGGTATACTGTCTGCTCGCGATCTCTGGAATAATGTCCTGCAACAAGATGAGACATACTGGTATACTGTCTGCTAACGATCTCTGGAATAATATCCTACAACAAGATGAGACATGCTGGTATACTGTCTGCTAGCGATCTCTGAAATAATGTCCTGCAACAAGATGAGACATGCTGGTATACTGTCTGCTAGCGATCTCTGGAATAATATCCTACAACAAGATGAGACATACTGGTATACTGTCTGCTAGCGATCTCTGGAATAATATCCTGCAACAAGATGAGACATACTGGTATACTGTCTGCTCGCGATCTCTGGAATAATGTCCTGCAACAAGATGAGACATACTGGTATACTGTCTGCTCGCGATCTCTGGAATAATGTCCTGCAACAAGATGAGACATACTGGTATACTGTCTGCTAGCGATCTCTGGAATAATATCCTACAACAAGATGAGACATGCTGGTATACTGTCTGCTAGCGATCTCTGGAATAATGTCCTGCAACAAGATGAGACATGCTGGTATACTGTCTGCTAGCGATCTCTGGAATAATATCCTACAAGAAGATGAGACATGCTGGTATACTGTCTGCTGGCAATATCTGGAATAATATCCTGCAACAAGATGAGACATGCTAGTATACTGTCTGCTAGCGATCTCTGGAATAATATCCTACAAGAAGATGAGACATGCTGGTATACTGTCTGCTGGCGATCTCTGGAATAATATCCTGCAACAAGATGAGACATGCTAGTATACTTTCTGCTTGCCATCTCTGGAATAATATGTTACAAGAAGATGAGACATGCTAGTATACTGTCTGCTGGCAATCTCTGGAATAATATCCTGCAACAAGATGAGACATGCTAGTATACTGTCTGCTGGCAATCTCTGGAATAATATCCTGCAACAAGATGAGACATGCTAGTATACTGTCTGCTGGCAATCTCTGGAATAATATCCTGCAACAAGATGAGACATGCTAGTATACTGTCTGCTGGCAATCTCTGGAATAATATCCTGCAACAAGATGAGACATGCTAGTATATTGTCTGCTGGCGATCTCTGGAATAATATCCTGCAACAACATGAGACATGCTAGTAAGGATGGGTATCGTTCCTCATTTCTGTATTGCAATATATTGCGATACAGAAAAGCGTATTGCAATACGTATTTCAATATATAGGTACTTCTGATTAAAAAATTTGCATGCGATCTTGTCTTAATATAAGCTTTAAGAAAGACCATCATTGCTCAACTAGGAGCCATTTTGGAAAGGAATATATTTTTCAATCACTGTTTATGATCTGTATACATATTTGAGCCATTTTCACTCAACACTTTGTAAAGACTTTTCCGTCAATCATGTTATATTTGGATTTTTAGATGAAAAAAACTCGTTTTAAAACGTTCGATATATTGGATATTTTCAGAAGTGTGTACCGATTCGTATCGTGTTGTACATGTATTGCAATATACCGATATATCATTAATACCACAAATCCCTACATGCTAGTATACTGTCTGCTCGCAATCTCTGAAATAATATCCTGCAACAAGATGAGACATACTGGTATTCTGTCTGCTTGCAGTCTCTGGAATAATATCCTGCAAAAAGATGAGACATGCTAGTACACTGTCTGCTTGCAATCTCTGGAATAATGACCTGCAACAAAATGAGACATTCCAGTAAACTGTCTGCTTGTGATCTCTGGAATAATGACCTGGAACAAGATGAGACATATTAGTATACTGTCTGCTTGTGATCTCTGGAAAAATGTCTTGCAACAAAGTGAGACATGTAATTCTCTGTGGTCGAGTCCTGCAACTTCTCTCACATGGTGCACATCAAGATCTTCCGTTATCACATTCTCAAAAACTGGGTCGAAATACAAGGCAGCTGACAACTTCTGTGATGAAGAACATCGGACACAATGTCAAAAGCTTCCTACAAGATCAAACAAAACAACAAAACTTTAAATAAACTTCCCTGGTTCTTACATGTATCTCTTCAACATTGTCCTAAGAGTAATAAAAAAACAAGGGCAATATCTTCTTATAAATTTCATTTGCAAACCAAGTGAAGCTATTGTTTTCCTGAAGACAAAAACCAAATTTATCTGTGCCATCTTAAATAGTTTCTGAGTTTAGTTGTCCCTCAACCACAATCCAAAATCGGAAAAAGGGCCATAGCACATATATATATATATTCTCTGTTGATAATATTTTAGATTACCTTCTGCAGAAGGACAAGAAAAGTTATGGCAAGGCAAGTGAGACTTCTCAATGCTTGACACACTTGTACGACAAGATCAATCAGAATGATACATCAAATACATTAACTCGAGAGGTTAGACAATGGCCATTTCTTGTAAAGCCGAAGGTCAAAAGATGACTTAAGATGCGTTTTGAATGGCCCAATTGCGATATTTTGCGAATTTACACATTTTCAAATTCGTGTTTCCATCTTCGGCTAAGTCTGAAGCACCCTTAAGGTATGACTGAGGTGCCTCTTTGGGGAGAGAATTGTGATTATTTAAATAAATATGGTGGCACAGTCACTCACCAGAACAGCATTCTCATCAGGTTCCACTGTCTGGTTCCACCACCAGATTGGCCTGCTTAACAGATAATTCCAAAGTTTGTTACAGCATCCACAGCATCCACAGCTTCCACAGCATCCATCATATTCTTCATCTGTTCTGTTATTCTTGTCCCGTCTTATGTACAGTCGTCTTCGAATACTTTCAAACAAAACCTTCTCGACATCCAGGACAAGAGCAATCTGCAGAAGAGTTTAGTAAAATCCAATCAGAGACAATATATACAGATAGTCTCTGATCCAATTAAAAATCATAAGCAGCAATAGAGTAACATATCTGTGCCTGGTTTAAAAGTTGAATACTTGCCAGTAGCGGTTCCAGGATTTTGTATAATATTTAATTATATTGACTATAACTGATTTTCAAAAAGGGGGGGGGGGGGGGGGGGTTGTCCGGACTCCCTGAACCACCCATACCCCCCACCCCCTTGGGTTCGCCACTGCTGGCCATGGGTGACCATAAAACCTTTTCTTTGAACAAAATCACTAAGCTGGCATCTGTACATTATTATCATTATCATCATAAATGTATTACGTTTAGTCCTTACTCAATATATGAGTGTAATTTTTTACATGCAACTTACATGCATCGCAGTCCTTTTAAACGCTGCTTTCCGAAGTATACCTTTGATGTCGTCTACTGCCAAACCAACCTGAAACACGTTTCTTCTGGTTATTCCGCAAATTAGATTCAATGAATAAGAACAAAGGTACAATGATTCTCATATATTACAAATGAAGAATATGTTGCAAGAAATAGCTGTTAGTATAGTTATCAATTTGTATCGGGAAATGCAAGGACATGTCTGTGCATTTCCCGATAGAATAGATCACTATGCTAATAACTGACTTATATATCAACGACAAAACAGGTTTATATTATGTTTCTTTTCACAAACCTTCTTGGTCCCCTTTGTGTGAATTAATTTTGTAGTACTACGGATGTTCCACCTTATCGTTCATAGCGTGCAGTAAGCAGGTATGGAGCACGAGATACGAAATAAATGTTCTGAGAACGTTCAAGTGATTCAATGCGTGAACATATGGATACTTTGTTTTTGCAAGTCGTCCATTTCTTTGGATTTTACTAATTCGAACGTATTAGGACAGGACTTTTCACTTTACCGTTTTCTTTTAATTTGCCGGTCCCGGCCATTGTTTTTTCCAAAGGGTTACCAAAGGGTTCACAGACCATTTTAATAAGAAGGTCAAGGTTAAAGAGATACCAGAGGTAAACACGCATAATTTACCAAGAGGTTCATGAGGATATTTTGTTAAAAGTTTTATTAAGACCAGGTATACATTCATTTGGTAACAAGGTATTCATAAAGTCTTGAAAAAGGCTTCGAACGGACATTATACTTACCTACTCTGAAGGTCAGGAGTTCACTGAATTGATTTACAAGACTCCTTTAGGTTAGTGAACCGCACGAGAAAAATCAAGAACTCATTAGCTTGTGAAAAACGGTTTTTGAAGAAATTTAAGATTCACTGAGACGCTTAAAAAAGTATCTTAGATGTTCCAGTGGTGATCAGACGTATTACAAAAGGTTCTAATAGAGCAATTATCAGGACCTTTCAAGTTGATCAAGAGGAAATTAAATTTCCAAAAATAAAATCAAAGAGGGCATTTAACAGACCTTCAGGGTTGTTCATCAGGTAACTGGATTTCCTAATCAAAATATTAAAGAGGGCAATTAGCAGACCTTCAATTAACAGGCAAGACGATGACACTACACAGACTTACCAGGAGGTTGTTGAGGACGATGCAGGCCAGTATGATGAAGAAGGAGAAGAGAAGAGAGATTGCAGTTGGGTAGAGAAGATTGGTTATGTCAACCACAGTGATGTTATCCATGTTATTATGAGGAGGACATTAACAAAGACTTACCAGGAGGTTCATGAGGACGATGCAGGCCAGTGTGATGAAGAAGGAGAAGAGAACAGAGGTTGCAGTTGGGTAGAGAAGATTGGTTGTGTCAACCACCCTGATGTTATCCATGTTATTATGAGGAGGACATTAACAAAGACTTACCAGGAGGTTCATGAGGACGATGCAGGCCAGTGTGATGAAGAAGGAGAAGAGAACAGAGGTTGCAGTTGGGTAGAGCAGATTGGTTGTGTCAGTCACCGTGATGTTATCCACACCTCCATTGAACAAATCATTGTAGTCTATTTCTCCAAGGAACATAACGGCCGTTTTCAAAATTGAATTTGGGATGTCTCTGAATGCAACCTACAAAGCAGAGCAATACTGATGTTGATTACCTTTATGGTGAGTCATAACTAGTGACATATTTTCCATATGTGCACATGTGCTCATATAACATATGCCTAGAAACATTTGTTGAAGTGCCACATCTCTTATATTAAATCACACTCGTTTCATACCGAATGTGTTTCTATTTTCAACAGTACATCAACACAGCCACCATCGTAGCTTGATATCCATTAATTATGAAATAAAGGGTCTTTTATTAATTATCTACATTAATTAATCTATTATGAGAGAAGGATTTTTTCCTGTTCTGTGAGAGTATTTGGATTTACTTGTTCTCAGAATCACAGATATGAATAACATTTTAAGCAAAAACCATTTTGCAATGGCAGGTACAAAAGATGGGACTTTGAATTCTTGCCAACTTTAAATATTCGTATGCTTTAAAGATGATATATTTTTAGACAAACCTGGTTCTGAAGTAGAGTGAAGAATCCAAGAGCGAAGGCAAGGATCAGTGAGAAGAAGACGGCGAAGACTTTGCAGAAGGTCCAACAGACCAACTGGAACATGATGACATAGAGACCCAGGGAGGTGAAGGCCTTGAGATACATCACCAGGTCTATCCAGGAGAAGAAGAGAGCAAAAGCTCCCACCGACCACTGCCAGTCCTGGGGATTTGTAAACAATTCCAAAGGTAAAATCATAATAAAATATTTATTTTTGCATCATATCCGAGATCCCGTAGCTACATCAGATATACATCCAGGTCTTAATGTGCCTATCTATAGGAGATAGATGATATCAATTTAAAACAATTAAAAATGCAAAATCATAATGAAATCATTGATATCTGAGTTTCCTTGGCCGATTCAGATGTACATACAGTTCTTAATGTGCCTATCAATAGGAGGTTTTCATCAAAAGTTTGAAGATGATATCAATTTAAAGCAATTTAAAATGCAAAATCATAATGAAATCATTGATATCTGAGTTTCCTTGGCCGATTCAGAAAAACATCCAGTTATCGACGTACCTGTCTATAGGAGGTTTTGATGGTGCAGTCGTTGAAGTCGAGGAGAAAGAGGAAGGAAAAGATGTACACGATCCAATCCACGTAGTTCTCAAAGTCACCAAAATATGCCAACTTCATGTTTATCATCTGTATGATCTGTCAAAAGAAAGTACTAAAAGGTTATTGATTTTTTTGTTTAGAGACAATTATGTATGATGAATCAAAATACTTAAAGTAAAAAATGCAAATTCCACATTCAGATAAACTTTATAATTTGTATATATATAACAGTTAAGGGATATTGGAAATTTCATTTTTGATGAAATATTATCAGAAGAAACAAAAAAAATCAACGAAATAACAAATATATGTTTCTAATGTTACATTACATTTCCTCAATGACAAAATGTACATATACATTTCTTGTTTCATGTTCGATTTAAGCATTGTGACCCAGACACATTGACAAAAATGGACTGTTGACCTATGACCTTATTCCTATTAAAGACAATAAAAAAAGTGAGCGGGCTCACTAATACCCCCGATGGTGCATCCCTGACCAACTAAAGTACTGTTTACTTAGACATCACATTATCCAGACCGTTAATAGATGTCACTTACACGGAATTTGACACCCACTAAAACGAATTGAAAAGAATCGAATTAATTTTGCAACGGGTAAGACAAACTCTGATCATGGATAACTACGGAGTAAAATTAGAAATTTGTAAAAAAATAAAAAATAAACAAAATCACTTGTACATTGGCACTGCATCTCTCGTAGTACGGTAGAAAAAAATTGCAAAGTTAGAAAAAATTGGATGAATAGTCTTTCTGCAATTGTCGGTCAAATCCTTATTGAAAATGACTAAGTTCATCAAGGGTCGGGGGATAATTAACAGTAAAAAGCAACGGACCTCAAACACAGCTCCAATCAACATCAGGATATACATCATGACCTTCTCAGTGGGCAGCCATGCATTTTCAGCAGCATGGCAGTTGTTGTTTAAAATGTTCGTAGCATCTGCCGAGCTGAAATATTGCAATCAGTTTTTGTCCATACACATGACTCATGGAAGTAGAAACTTAAAGTAGTTTGGCGTGGATCCGAAAAAAAATTAGCTAAAGACATTTTGAAGAGAATATTGAGTCTCCAGGGAAGAAAATCACTTATTGTTATTTTACTTAAAATTAGATTATACCTTTCCTATGCAAGCTGAAGCTTGTTAATGAAGAGGCATGTCAACTTTGTCAGGTACATTGAATGTAGTTACTGCTGCAAAATTTCAATTTCAACGAAGAGATCTACAAGTTGAAGAATATATAAACATCCCACACAACTGACAAAAAAGGACACATGGATAAGATATGATTTGATGAGAATCTCTAGAATAAATAAACATCCCACACAACTGACAAAAAATAGAGCCATTGGCTCTGTAGCTCATCAGGCTTCATTATCAATTATGCTGTAGAGTGTGACCAATGTGATTCCCTCATTGTAGGGGCCACAGGGTCACCAATCATAAAGTTAAGTATAAAGGCGACAAGTTTTAGTTTTCTAGGCCTTATACTTCAGGAGGAGAAGATGAAAATAGATTTTAAGGATGTTCCTTTTGCCTTTATTAGGGGCAACAGGGTCAACAAATCTACAATTCAAATTCCTCACTGGTCAAGGAGTCTGTTCACAAAATTTCAGCTTTCTAGGCCTTATGCTTCTGGAGAAGAAGATGTAAATAGGTTTTTAGGGCTTGGTCCCTGTGGCCCTTATCAGGGGTCACATGGCCACCAAAGCTACAATTTATAATCTTCACTAGCCAAGGAGTCTGTACACAAAGTTTCAGCTTCCTTGGACTTATTCTTCTGGAGAAGAAGATGAAAATAGGTTTTTAGGGCGTGCCCCCTGTGGCCCTTATTAGGGGTTACAGGGCCACCAAAGCTACAATTTATAATCCTCACTCGCCAAGGAGTCTGTACACAAAGTTTCAGCTTTCTAGGCCTTATACTTCTGGAGAAGAAGATGAACATAGGTTTTTAGGGCTTGGCCCCTGTGGCCCTTATTAGGGGTCACAGGGCCACCAAAGCTACAATTTATAATCCTCACTAGACAAGGGGGCTATACACAAAGTTTCAGCTTTCTAGGCCTTATGCTTCTGGAGAAGAAGATGAAAATAGGTTTTTAGGGCGTGCCCCCTGTGGCCCTTATTAGGGGTTACAGGGCCACCAAAGCTACAATTTATAATCCTCACTCGCCAAGGAGTCTGTACACAAAGTTTCAGCTTTCTAGGCCTTATGCTTCTGGAGAAGAAGATGAAAATAGGTTTTTAGGGCTTGGTTCCTGTGGCCCTTATCAGGGGTCACAGGGCCACCAAAGCTACAATTTATAATCTTCACTAGCCAAGGAGTCTGTACACAAAGTTTCAGCTTCCTAGGCCTTATGCTTCTGGAGAAGAAGATGAAAATAGGTTTTTAGGGCGTGCCCCCTGTGGCCCTTATTAGGGGTTACAGGGCCACCAAAGCTACAATTTATAATTCTCACTAGTCAAGGAGTCTGTACACAAAGTTTCAGCTTTCCAGGCCTTATGGTTCTGGAGAAGAAGTCGAAATTCCAGAAAGTTTACGGACGGACGGACAGATGGACGGGCGGACGGACGGACGCCGGACAACATGCCATGCCATAAACCCATCGGGCCTTACAGGCCAGATGAGCTAAAAAGGACACATGGATAAGATATGATTTGATGAGAATCTCTAGAATAAATTCCTAGATATTCCACCGATAAAACTTACAGATTTTCGCCATGTAAGTTTAAAATCCAATTATCGACTGGGCCAAACAAGAACAAACTTTGTTCAAAATATTTAATGTTCAGGGCCTCCTTTCACAAAGCTCTAAGGTGATCGTAAGTCACTAAGGTAGCCTTAGTGTAATGTTAAAGAATGGGAGTTAAGGTTTTGTGAAAGGAGGCCGATGAGTGAATGATTGACAGGCCGTCATGGTCAAGGTCTCCAATCGACTTTGGCCAAAGTCTCCTAAATCAACTTGGGTCAAGGTCTCCAAAATCAACTTGGGTCAAGGTCTCCTAAATCAACTTGGGTCAAGGTCTCCAAAATCAACTTGGGTCAAGGTCTCCAAAATCAACTTGGGTCAAGGTCTCCTAAATCAACTTGGGTCAAGGTCTCCAAAATCAACTTGGGTCAAGGTCTCCAAAATCAACTTTTGTCAAGACTTCCTAAATCAACTTTTGTCAAGACTTCCTAAATCAACTTGGGTCAAGGTCTCCAAAATCAACTTGGGTCAAGGTCCCCAAAATCAACTTGGGTCAAGACTTCCTAAATCAACTTTGGTCAAGGTCCCCTAAATCAACTTGGGTCAAGGTCTGCAAAATCAACTTTGGTCAAGACTTCCTAAATCAACTTGGGTCAAGATCTCCAAAATCAACTTTGGTCAAGAGCTCCTTATTCGACTTAGGTCAAAGTCAACTTGGGTCAAGGTCTCCAAAATCAACTTGGGTCAAGGTCTCCAAAAAATCAACTTTGGTCAAGACTTCCTTATTCGACTTGGGCAAAAGTTTCCTAAATCAACTTGGGTCAAGGTCTCCTAAATCAACTCGGGTCAAGAGCTCCTAAATCAACTTGGGTCAAAAGCTTCTAAATCAACTTTGGTCAAGAGTTCCTAATTCGACTTGGGCCAAGGTCTCCAAAATCAACTTGGGTCAAGGTCTCCTAAATCAACTTGGATCAAGAGTTCCTAAATCAAATTGGGTGAAGGTCTCCAAAATCAACTTGGGTCAAGGTCTCCAAAAAATCAACTTTGGTCAAGACTTCCGTATTCGACTTGGGCAAAAGTTTCCTAAATCAACTTGGGTCAAGGTTTCCTAAATCAACTCGGGTCAAGAGCTCCTTATTCGACTTGGGTCAAGGTCTCCTAAATCAACTTGGGTCAAGGTCTCCTAAATCAACTTGGGTCAAGGTCTCCTAAATCAACTTGGGTCAAGAGCTCCTAAATCAACATGGGTCAAGAGCTCCTAAGTCAACTTGGGTCAAGAGCCCGTAAGTCAACGTGGGTCAAGAGCTCCTAAATCAATTTTGGTCATGGTCTCCAAAATCAACTTGATTCAAGGTCTCCAAAATCAACTTGTGATATACTTCCCCTTTAAGAATATTCAGTTAACGCTCCTTAAAGTATCTTTTTGCAGTGGTATGAGGATGTATGAGCATACCACTCTGAATTTGCATAAGCATAATATGATGAGAAGATTTACCTGTACAGATGTGGTGGCCGGGTGATGACCACGTGTCTTGTCAGGAGGGTCAAGAAGAACACGTGGATGAAGAAGGTGAATAAGTAGTAGTAGCCACCGAAACTGAACCATTTGAACTTGACCAGTGTACTGACAAGTTTGTGTTGCAGCAGTTCCTTTCGTTTGTGTTTCACCTGATTAAGAAACACATTTATTTATCATTCCTTTCAACCTTTTGTAGGATTACAAGAAGGTGCCATAAACCTTATGTTTGTATGTGTAAAGTATGGTATCCTCACAATTTTCTGCTGAGGCAGAACAACAAGGTTACACCTTCATATATAGATAATGTTTACCCGAGGAATATGACTTTTACGAAACGATTTTGAACTTTTGTAATATCCGAGCGAGAGCGAGTTTCGTAACAGTCATATGACACACTTCTGAGTGTAACAATTTATTTCTAATATATTTTATTCCTCTTCTCTTAGAAATACATAATTGGTTTGCTTCCCTTGCGACAGCCGGCTACAGTGACGCCAAGAACAATGGTTTTATGACATGACAGACGTAAATATAAGGGACATCGGACTATAGCAATCGCTGCTAGGCAAAAGTGATGTGCTCATATTGAAAATATGTCACTAGTTATTGTCTACCATATGGGTAAGAAATATATGATCTATACCATGTGCATCTGTTCAGTGTTACCCAGTAACATGTTAATATAACACAGAGTATATCAGAGATAAATATAATGCCTGTAAGTTCTTACTTTTTAAGTTTTTTCATATTTTTATGACGCTTAATGAAAAAATAAGCTGTTTTGGATGTCACCGATAGTAATGCCACTACATAATAAACCAATGAAAAGTATGTAAACAATCTTATACGAGATGAATTTAAATCCAATTCTACAGCTGCGTATCTTAAGTCTGTTCACTTACCTGCGTTTTTAATGCAAATATCATGTAATTTGGAATGTCTTTGGGGCATCCTAGCAATTCAAAAACGAAACGGATAATGTTGAAATTTGAGTACATAAGTTAACATACAGTTTGCGTTAACATATTCGTATACCTTAAAGATAATTGTAATTTGGCAGGGCATTAAAATGACCAGGGGTCAACATTTCGAAAACACTATTTTGTAATTTTCGCTACAAAATTCTTCATTAGTGATCAATAGCTTTAGACCTAATTCATATTTGTTCCTTTGCAATAATGCAATGTAATGGTACTGATTTCTTTCTTACAATGTTTATATGGAATATTTAAATCGAAATTTAAGAAAATCTGAATTTCACAAATATTACCCCATCTGTCTATTTAATCATGCCAAATATCTAATTTCAGTACCAGTGACAAGACGATCCCGAAATATGGTTCGGGAATGATTATTTCATTAATGGATAATTGGTTGACACTTGTAGGTGCTCCTGAAATTTATGGATTTCAAAATGAATCCCAATTTACATGATATTTGCACTAAGATACACAAGCAGGTGAACAAACTTAAGGTACGCAGCTGGATATATACTCACCATAATCTGGAGAGGGTGATTCTTCTTCAAGACTCCTGCTTTCCTGGTGTAGGCATCATATTCTTTAAACTTCGGCTTCTTTCCGGCTTTTTATTTAAAAACGTAACAATAAGTTGGTTAAAATTTTGGACATCCTCGATAATCTAGCGCTTTCGTTCCGATAAATCTACACTCGTGACAATGCAGGAACGAAAGCCATGGATTATCGAGGATGGACTTTGGAGTGATTCATTAACAAAATCGTGTCACCTGATGTCAAAAGAGACGTTTTCAGAAATGCATCGTCAAAGACATCCAACTTGACTTATCAGTTACATAAACTCGTGCTTTCAAAAAATGATATCATTTATCATGACTATTCATTATATAACATTTTCACTGATTTCAGTTAAAGTTTGCTTGCAAGACTGACTCAAAAGTTTAAAAGTTTAATTGATAGAATACAGAGTTAATATTATTGAGTGAAAAGGGAAAAGATAAAACGGACGAGATAAAGAATATAGAACAGAGTAAGGGAAGGATATCATGAAAATAAAAGAGCAAGAAACAATTAGAGATAGCTTGATTAGGGTAAAGGGTAATGGGGAGAAAATGAGGGAGGATAAGGGAGAAGACGAGTCAGACAATTAGAATGAAAATCGAGGAAATTGGAAAAGTAAAAGAACAACAACACAATTACGTCTTAGTGACCAGTTGTCCTTGGTCATCAAATCATCAATAAATTCGTAGTTGTATTTGAATTTTTTCTTTGGCTTTTCAGTTTCGTCTTTTGGTTTCTTCGTCACATCTGTGCAACACTTGTCGAGCACTTCGTAAGCCACATCTTGAAATAAACAGAATGAAAAGAAATAAGCTGAAGATTCAGAATTATGAGTGATAGTAACCTGAATTGTTGACGTAATTTCTTGACATATTTATTAACAGTAACAGTACCAAAAAGTCTCATCAAAATAGACTCTGTTCTTAAGTTTCACAGGTTTCAAAATATTGAATAAAGGGGGGAGACCATTTGTGAACGTTGAAGAGAGGAAACCACTGATGGAAAGAGTTCGTACCCAAGAGGGGCCAACAGAAATTGAGTCTTTACAACAGTGTACATTAAACTGCAGTACCAAGGGAATATATATTTACTTTACCAAAGGATAACTTTTTTAAAACACAGGTCATCCGTTAAGCAAAACTCTGAAAAAGTTTCGGAACATTTCGCAACCACTTTTACATCTTCTTAAACTGACGAAAGAATTTTTTTTCTGAAAGCGATTTATGAGTGCTTCTTTGATAGTGAAACTAGCAAATCATAACACCACTATACCCATCACATTATATGGCGGAATAAACCAGGGCAGATTCAAATTGATAACAGCCAATTAGAGTTTACTGTCAGTTTTATTTTTTGATTGCAGTTTAATTACTTACTCAATTGATATAAATCTTGGAGACAAGTCTAGTACATGATAACCCCATATTTATCCTTAAGGGTAGATTTACCATAGAACGTCCCCAAATTCAGGAAAGCAACCCTGGTTTTCTGCCAATCTTTAGAAAATGCCTTACTACTGCAGTGTCGTTATTTAAAGGGACCATTCTTACGGGGTATTTTTTGTGAACGAAATTCAGGAGGACTTTCCTGTTTACAATAATATATGATTTTTGCATGATAATTTAACACTTAATTTTAAATATGTTAGTGAGGTTAGCATTTAAGTCGTTAAAGATTTAACAATTTGACAAAGAATAAATGTATTGCTAAAAAAATAAAAACATTTCAGAATTGAATGTCAGTTTGTATGTTTGCACTGGAAACTGAACGATGTCAAAGCTACATTCAAACTCGTGTGAACCCAGCGAGCTTGATAAAATGAAAGTTTTTCACATCAAAATATATTTCTTGGTTAATAAAAATATTATTATAGTTCGATTGGCAATTTTTACGAAGGATTTATTAAATAACATTTGACTTGATGTTGGATGGATAATAAAAGTAGTTCCGGTGAATGTTCACACGACTTGAAAACGTTCACACAAGTATGAACACTTTTTGTGAGTTCATGAGAAATGAATCGGTGAATCTTTGATCACATGACCAAGCGCTAGACCAATCAACGTTCGGGAATACGTGTAAACTTCAGAGTGTGAAATTATAATGAAATGAAGCCATTCACCGAAACTGCGATCGTGGAATGCATTACTACAACAAAATGCTGTCATAACTGATATTTTTTATTGTGAACTATTTGCAAATATGCTCATCTTCTATCAATCAAGCAGTTATTTCTTATTTTTGTAATGAATTTATTAGCATAATACAGCAAATTTTTTCTCTCGCAATGGTAACGTTTCAAAATGGCGGATGAAAGCTGCTCGAGTATTGGTGCCTTTAAGGATGGAGAAGTTTAAGAGTTACCTAGCAAGGTTAACATATCCCTTGTCATCAATTAGCTAAAAAACCAAAACACTTTCCCGTTATAAGGGAGCAAAACCAGATTTTCAGTACTACAAATGTAGTGTCACAAGATATTCACAGGTAGTTAGACAATTCAGACAGCAGTACCTGGCATATCCCTGATCATCCTTCTCATGGGTGTGTCTATCTTCTTTGATCCTGGTCTAGGTGGAACAGCATTCCTCATGGCTTGAAGCCAGAAGTCAGACTGGATGATGTACCGAGCTATCTCTCTACAAATACAGCAAGCATCTTTGTAAATTTTCTTATTCTGAGTACAGAGGAACAGCATTCCCCATGGCTTGAAGCCAGAAGTCAGACTGGATGATGTACCGAGCTATCTCTCTACAAATACAGCAAGCATCTTTGTAAATTTTCTTATTCTGAGTACAGAGGAACAGCATTCCCCATGGCTTGAAGCCAGAAATCAGACTGGATGATGTACCGGACTATCTCTCTACAAATACAGCAAGCATCTTTGTAAATTTTCTAATTCTGAGTACAGAGGAACAGCATTCCTCATGACTTGAAGCCAGAAGTCAGACTTGATGATCATGATGTATCGAGCTATCTCTCTACAAATACAGCAAGCATCTTTGTAAATTTTCTTATTCTGAGTACAGAGGAACAGCATTCCCCATGGCTTGAAGCCAGAAATCAGACTGGATGATGTACCGGACTATCTCTCTACAAATACAGCAAGCATCTTTGTAAATTTTCTAATTCTGAGTACAGAGGAACAGCATTCCTCATAGCTTGAAGCCAGAAGTCAGACTGGATGTATACCGAGCTATCTCTCTACAAATACAGCAAGCATCTTTGTAAATTTTCTAATTCTGAGTACAGAGGAACAGCATTCCCCATGGCTTGAAGCCAGAAATCAGACTGGATGATGTACCGGACTATCTCTCTACAAATACAGCAAGCATCTTTGTAAATTTTCTAATTCTGAGTACAGAGGAACAGCATTCCTCATAGCTTGAAGCCAGAAGTCAGACTGGATGTATACCGAGCTATCTCTCTACAAATACAGCAAGCATCTTTGTAAATATCCTTATTCTGAGAACAGAGGAACAGCATTCCCCATGGCTTGAAGCCAGAAGTCAGACTGGATGATGTACCGGACTATCTCTCTACAAATACAGCAAGCATCTTTGTAAATTTTCTTATTCTGAGTACAAAGGAACAGCATTCCTCATGGCTTGAAGCCAGAAGTCAGATTTGATGATCATGGTGTACCGAGCTATCTCTCTACAAATACAGCAAGCATCTTTGTAAATGTTCTTATTCTGAGTACAGAGGAACAGCATTCCTCATGGCTTGAAGCCAGAAGTCAAACTTGATGATCATGATGTACCGAGCTATCTCTCTACAAATACAGCAAGCATGATATCTATTTTTTCTTTGAAATTTTTGAAAACCATTTTTCTTGTGATATCTTAGTATCACATATGTACTGACTTACTTGTGGCCATTTCTGATGGCAATGTCCAAGCAGTTTAGCCCATCCTCGTCTTTGAATTTGACATCATCAACGGATTTCAGCAGTAATTTCACAACCTTGAGATGACCTTTAGCACATGCGAGATGAAGGGATGACACCTGATGATTAAGTCATAAATATCTTTATAAAGGTATTGAATTTAGGACAACAAAGCAATGAACATGTGATGTTTTATGAAGTTTTCCATTTATATAATGCCTTATGTTTTGTGAAAACTTATTGTATATATATATGATCTTTATGAGGAGTATATATATTATAATATTTTAAAAAAAAGGTATGTAAGTCAAACAGTGATGTCAAAGCATTGTTTGTGGTGTAATGTCACAATGAAAAATCACATGATATCCTTTTGCATATTATGAAAAATTATATGCCTGTCCTCTTTGGTAATAAACCAACATACATCGTCCTTGTCAAGCCAAGCCTGGGCCTCCAGATTGACCAGTTGTTTACAGATGTCCAGTTGCCCGAACTCAGAAGCAAGGTCGATCGGTGTCTTTTTATGTAGGTTTCTGAGACAAAAGCAATCAAAAATTTACTTATATTTGGATTTTGAGATTGTTAGATTTGTTTAAAAGGAAATACATTACCATCATCACTAGAATGATAAAGTAAGATCAAGTACTGACAAAAACAAATTTGTGATTGAAAATCTTAACTATTTCATAATTATACATTAAGATTGAAGCACAATGTATTGGTTTAAAATGCTATATGGAAACAAGGGACTGTAGACAGCAGCTTAATGTAAACGTGACATTTGACTCCTTTGAGAGACATTTAGAAGTTGTTAGACTGAAATGTTACATTTGGTTGATATTAGCTCCTTTGGCTATCAGTATATCCACAGTATCCTTGTGCCCGTCTCTGGCTGCAAGATGGAGAGGAGTGTTGCAAGTTGCATCTTCAGCAAACACTGAGTTGGAGTGTAGTTCTACAATCACATTCACACATCTGGAACAAAAGCAAAGCCTTGAGAGGAAGTTCACACTTATGTTAGAATGATGTTGACCAATTTACGCAAGTGCCCACTATCAATTTACCATTGATTCCTTGTAGAACAGAGTGAAAAAGAGAATGATGTTTGGCAGTTGTCAACGAATCCTAGGTGGGAATTGACATAGGTAGGACTTGTCCGTTAGGAATTGTCCTAGGTAGGAATTGTCCGTTGGGAACTGCCTAGGTAGGACTTGTCCGGTGGGAATTGTCCTGTGGAATTGTCCTAGGTAGGACTTGTCCAGTGGGAATTGTCCTAGGTAGGAATTGTCCGGGTGGGAATTGTCCGGTGGGAATTGTCTGGGTGGGAATTGTCCTAGTTAGGACTTGTCCGGTGGGAATTGTCCTGTGGAATTGTCCTAGGTAGGACTTGTCCAGTGGGAATTGTCCTAGGTAGGAATTGTCCGGGTGGGAATTGTCCGGTGGGAATTGTCTGGGTGGGAATTGTCCTAGTTAGGACTTGTCCGGTGGGAATTGTCCTGTGGAATTGTCCTAGGTAGGACTTGTCCAGTGGGAATTGTCCTAGGTAGGAATTGTCCGGGTGGGAATTGTCCGGTGGGAATTGTCTGGGTGGGAATTGTCATCCATCCCTTTGGACAGTCCATTCAGTTCTTTGAGAGGAATTAAGTATGATGAAGATAAAGTTTTCCATTGAATGAAATACGACATTTTGGTCTATATACCAACAACATTTGTATTAAGCAAGTGGTACATATGGTTTGATGAAGAAGAATATATATATACATTGAGGTCCTCGAGGTCACCTTCGTTTGAAAAAAGCGATTTCTCTCATTATGAAAATGAACAGAAAACTTACTCGTTTTTGCCATTTAATGCCGCCAGGTGGAGTGCTGTAGTTTCCTTGTCATTCTTCCTGTCATACTCGGCGTGATGTTGCTTGAGTAGACACTGGAATGAGTGAGTGAGTAAGTGCTAAACGCAGCAAGGATACAACAAGGAATATCATGTACAAAGTCTGACACATTTAGTAGAATCAAAACATGTTTAAAGCACACACAAAAACACACCATGAAAAATACTCCTATTTCAATATGCAAGCAATATTTAAGGCATGTCATGTGACAAGGCACTGATACAAAACACGAGTAAATATTTAAACAACCCCAAGGCAATATATGTTGGAACATGTCAACATGCACACTTCACAAAGGACATGTGCAAAGCATGCTGATGATTTAATAGACTATCAATAGTCATATGACAACAACAACACAAACAAACAGCAACTAGTTGATTACAACAATAATATTTTGGGAATTCGACATATATCATATTTGAAATTGTACCAATGTTCTTACCCTCACAATGGCTTCGTGTCCATTTGCGGCCGCCAAATGTAGGGGTGTGTTTCCATCATGGTCCTCTGTGTTGACAATGTTATGCTTGTATATCCTCCTCAGAAGCATCTGAAATAAAATGTCCATATAGATCAGGAACAAAACTGGCAAAGCGATCTTAGTTCAGGAAAAAATAATGTATATAAGACTATCTTCACATATGAGAGTTTCGAAAGTGATGGGTCCATCTTTGAAAGGTTGTCAATCGTCGCACTTAGGGAATAAGACAGATGTTGGTACTTATGATCAGTGGTTTTAGCATCTATTCTTCATAAAGATCTTAAGTGAGTGAGTTATTGTTTTACGCCGCTTGGGCAATATTTCTAAAGCTATCTTATATATAAAGTTAATATTTCTGTCATCATATCACTGTCACCTCCTTGAAGGTATTTTCTATGTTTATTTATATATTGATCTTAAATTTGACCTTTTAGACACTTGGCGACTTCTTGTTCAATACATTCTAAGAAAAATAGTCGGTCCCAATATGCATTATTATCATTGGAAATTGGGATGACCAAAATGACCATACCTAAGACAAAACAACAAGATATAATAAAAATAAATAGTATATTATATCCATTCCCACATGGTAAAACTCACTTCAACTTGGTCTCCTGATACAATAGTCTTCTGACGTACAAGCTGAAATACAAATATGTTAAAACACATATTTGTCAAGGAGTATATAGTTTTCATTTCATATTCCGAAATTTCATTATAAAAGGAACTGTTTTCAATCTAAGTTTATCAATTTAAATACATACAAATGCAATGTTTGTAAACCGGTTATTTTAACACTATTCTTTATTCATGATTTAAACAAAGAATACATCAAGGTCAAAATGGCCTCTAAAAGAAAAAGAAATGAATATGTAATTTAGTAATTCTGTTTTTCATAAATCTTGGGCTTTATAAAAGAATGCTAGCAAAACCCTTGCAACCCAATCTCAAGTTTCTCACAAACATATAAAAAATGGTCAAGATTATGAAAATGCCGTAGTAAACGAAAATTAAAGGATGTTGTTGACACAGTACTCCGTTGGCATCTCGGGCATGATCAAGATGCAACTTTGTCTCAATGAATTCATATAGTTATTATCATTCGTCCCTGGTTGTCTTTCGGATCTGTGTACTATAACACTATAACAACGATGAGACTAGAATCGATAAGATTTCCATTTTGAAAGGAATCCTAAATGTTTAAAATCAAGGAAGGTGAAAAGGTGAAAAAATAATGTTTTTTAAGTATTTTCTCAGGTTTGGATTTCTCAAAAGGTTGGAAATGACAATATATTTTTATCAGTTTTTAAGCAACGTCTATACATGAATGGTCTATGGATGGATATCGTTCCTCATTTCTGAAAAAGCGTATTGCAATACGTAATGCAATATATTGGTACTTCTTTAATTCAAGAATTTGCATGCTATCTTGTATAAATATGAGCGTTGAGAACGATCATCATTGCTCAGCTATGAGGCGTTTTGAAAGGATATTTTTCAATCATTGTTTATGATCTGTATACATATTTGAGCTATATTCACAACATAACTTCACACTTTGAAACGAACTGTACGTAAATCTTGTTTCATTTGTTTGTGTTTGTTAGTAATTTTTGATGGATATAGCTCGTTTTAAAACGTTCGATATATTGGATAATTTCAAAAGTGTGTACCGGTTCGTATCACCATATTCCTGTATTGCAATACACCGATTTATTGATAATACCGCGCATCCTTAATGTTCATTCATAATTCTAAATGTCTCAATTATTATTAAAACCATAAATCTTTACTAGTGCCAGAGTTAAGGACCCGAAATACTGAATATACTGAATCTGAATCAGTGTCAATCAGTACTAAAATCACAACGTGGGATAGATTCAACTATTCTCAATAAAGTAATATGAAACCCGTTCTAGAATAGAAAAAGCCCTGATTAGAAGCTGGAATGCTTTTGATAGGGACATTTGGATAAAAATTTAGATTTTGTAGATTTTTTTTTATCAAATACAGTAGCAGAGATACACCTGTATATAGCTTACCTGAGGCGGTCCCATTCCATTTTGTGTCTGAAGAAGACAAATTAATTCAGTCTTTATAATGAGATACTCATATTTCGAATATTATGAATTATGTTATGTTAGTCATTTTAAATGCACTATAAATGAAATGTCTTTGAACGGGTGAGTGAGTTATTGTTTTACGCCGCTTGGGCAATCGTTAAGCCATTAGCAACGTGTCTTTGAAGGAAGGAATGTCTCTCTATTTTAAAAACACCATGGCTCAAAAACAAGAACATCATAAGTTTATCCATCAACAGTTGAATAACTCACCGCGGGCACAACTGAAGTTTTTCTTTTCAAATGTTTTGCCATAGCTTGTAACTGAAACATAAACACCAAACAATAAACGATTCCTTTCTTGAATAAGTTCATTAGAGTCATGGTCAAACCCAACAAAGAGGCCATCAGTATCTAGCATGAACATGTACAAATCTCAAAATAAGCAAGTAAGTATAGAAGATTACACACGTGTTAAGTGAGTGAGTTATTGTTTTACGTTGCTTGGGCAACATTTCAGCAAATAACGGCGTGTCAAAACCCGAACTGTCTGTTTTATGCCTTGCTGCCGACCCTTGAATTTTCTGTGCTTGCTCTCTAGCTTACTATAGGAGAAAACAATAGTCCAATCAGAAGTTACTAGAGGTTGCTAACAATCGCCCGTAGGAGCGCTGATATCAGCAAAGAAAACTCAAGGATCGGTAGCAAGGCAAAACACTGACAGTTCGGAAACTGGCGTTTTAGGATTTGCGTAGGAAGATGGTACTGACTAAACATATGAAAACTCAACATACAAAAGTTTTGATAACTGAACCTATGAAAAACAGAACTATTAAGTGACAATATACATACTTTGACGATGTTATGTATTTTCGATGTTGGTTCTCGGTCCTCCACTGTTTTGCCAATTTTCTGTTTCAAAGGTAAAAGGTTTATCATGTAAGAGTTACTTTGAAACAAGTTTTATTTTCATTCAGTAAACATTTAAAGAAAACAAAAGTAAATGTAAGGACTGAATACATCTATTTCCGCAGACATAACTTTTTATAACATACATGAACATCCTTACGAATATCATTATTGACATGAAAATACATCTCTAATGTCTCTATTCTTAGAAAAAAGAAAAAAACCATACATGAGCGATATCAAAGCAATGACTTATCGACGAGCCCATGAGTTCTTTCCAAATATAGAAAGCCTGGTTTACTGATCGACATGTTTCAACTCCAAAACACCACTATAGTGAAATATTCTATGAACTCACCTCGAGGTAATCCCGGACAACCTCCACGGCTTTCTCCATGTCTCCTGTGTCTTCTGTAGCGTCCTTCTTGTTCAGTTCCAGACCTAAACTCTGCCAAAGATAATAAACTCTTCAAAATGAAAAACAATCTTGGTATAGAGGTATAAATATATTTCCAGAATCCAAGAAAATTAATTAACTATTTCCGTTCCATTCCTACATATGCTAGAGCACTCTAAAAAGAATAATGATTTCAAAATTATGTAAATGGCTCTTTTCAATTTTTATGTTATAAACAAAAGTCAATTATACACAAACCATGAAAATGGTACCTGTCGGCTACAATTGAGTATGATAATTAGTAAATCATTGGCATTTGTTCAAACCTCGAGCTTCTTCGAGATTTTTGCTCTGTCATCCTTCTTAACGTTCATAAACTCGTGTCCAGTTGGGGAGTTTTGGGGTTTTAAGATTTCCTGAAAATAGAAAAATTGTTGAAACAGAACCATTTATTATATTAAATCAAAAAGTTACTACATTTTATGCAATACATGTACTTAATTTGAAGGACACCACCAAGAATTTCAAGCAATAACAAAAATCCGTTAAATCCTTGTTACTGTCCAATTTAACTTTTTCCCCAATATTTAAATTTCGGGGTTTAAGATATACATAAGAAAGAAAAACTTGTTGATAAACTTTTTTTTATCTTTACAAGTAAGAATGATTCTCCCTAATTTGCTGTTCAACCACACTTCCATAATTTATAAAAATGGATGACACAATATGGAGTTAGTGAGTGAGTTATTGTTTTACGCCGCCTGGGCAATATTTGAGCCATGACCGTCACAAATTTGAACTAGGTGAAGACAAAGAAGACAAGAGATACGTACGTCCAGTGCAGTTTTGTTGTTGTTCTCTGCTGCCCCGTGAAGTGGAATCCTGCCCCTGACGTTCCTACGGTGAATGTCAGCTTCATTTTCCATCAGAAGAACAACCATCTTTGGGTGTCCATACTGTGCCGCAATATGCAGAGGAGTGTTGCCGTCAAGGTCTGTCATGTCTAATTGTCTGTGAGAGAGAGATGCTATAGACAATTTGAAGAGCTCTCCTAAAGAGAAGTGTTAAAACTTTATATTATGGCTAAGGTAGAGATGTAATAAAGCAGGTCGAAGGACCACAGACTTGATCTGGAATAAGACTCCCAGACACTGGAAATGCTAGACAGTTCGAGTTTGAATGCTCAGATGATAACATTGCTCTTCAGAATACTGCAAACATTTGAAGTTTAGATGATGACGTTATTTACATTTCACTGGTCGCTGCTTCCAGTGCATTTTACGTAACAAAGGACTGTGACGTTATAAAGATTACAGTGCATCTTCTTTTTCTTGAATTACACCTAGTGATTTCTGCAGTCAAGAAAAAGCTCAAGCAGCAAGCTAATGCTTAAAGTGCACAATTCATTTTATAAACTTAAAATAAAAAAAGACAAGAGACGAACTTGTGTTCAAGGAGTAGTTTCGCGATTTCTACCCGGTTGTGTTGTGCAGCCATGTGGAGCGGTGTAGAATGGGCCTGACTATCAGACTTTGAACTGTTGCTTCCAAGATGTTGCAGTAGTTCGACCACGATCTCTTTGTTGCCAGAAATAACTGCAAGATGGAGTGGGGACATCGTGTCTCGCCGACCCTCGCTAGCACTTGCCCCTACATGCAAAACAATCAATTCAGCTTCAGATATTCATTGCAAAAATGGCTTCCTCATTTGCGCTTTGTAATTTTTTGCTGATGTTAGAAATATGTCATGTGAACCCCAAGGTAAATAAAAATCTGACATAATGAGCAAAAGTTATCATTTTATGAAGATATTTGATAGAAACTAATAAGGCAGCGTGGCAATCGTTTCCGGTGAGTAAAAATTGTTGGTGTAAGTGCATAATGACAATAAAGATGATGGTGTGGAGGATCATTATTATGCATATAACTATGTGAACTCAGATGATATTGCCAGTACTGATGCTGATACTGGTGTTGATGCTCATGCTCATATTGATGCTGCATGTGATAATGATGTTGTTGATGTACATGTAGATGTACATGTAGATGTACATGTAGATAAAGATGATGGTGATGATGGTGATGATTTATGATGAAGATGTTAATGTAGATTTAGATGTAGTTGATGCTGCTGCACGCACCTGACTTGAGGAGTTTCTGCACAACCTGGTAACGTCCACTCTCAGCTGCGATGTGCAAACATGTGTTCTTCCCAATGTCCTTTATTGACAGGAACTGTTAGTAAAAAGGTCCATAATCATACCAATACAAGTTGATAGGTATGCTGGTTCATACAATCAGTCTTAACCTTTCATAAAAAGCTTCATGTTATATGTGTGGCAATTAAGGCTTACAATACATCTTTATGCTTCATAGATCAATATATAATATTTTGTGCATGTCTTTATCATGCTCAAAGAATATTGACAGAAATAGAGTTATGGAATCTCTAATATTGTAAAGCTTTATTTTCGGTAAAATACTACATTTCTCCTGTCTTCCTCGGCCTGTTGGTCACCCCCAAACTTGTCCAGGATATCATTGACCATCTGGATGTTGCCATTTGCACACACGTAGTGGAGCGGGGTGGAGTTGGTGTTGTCAACATCGGTTACTCTTGCACCGTCTTTGATCAGATCCCTGGCTATGTCGATCTGACTGTAGGTGGCAGCCAGATGGAGAGGAGTCATTCCATGGTAGTCCTTCCACTGCACAGAGAGAAGCAATCGTTATATAGATACAGGGAAACCACATACACATGTATATGTCAATCTGGCTTAAACTATGATATTGAGGTATATGCAAGGCGAGTCATTCTATGGTAGTCCTTCCACTGCACAGATAGAACACTCATCCTGATGTGGATACAAGGAAACCACATACACCTGTATATATCATTCTGGCTAAAACTATGATATTGAGTTATATGCAAGGCGAAGGGGTAGTCTTTCCACTGCACATATACACGCAATCATCATGGTGTTAATAGGGGGACTCGACACATATGTCATTCTTGCAAACACTATCATATTGAGGTGAACATCTTTCACTTGAACACGTAAACAATGATATGAAATATATACGGGTACTTTAGTTACAAAAATATGTCATTCTTGCTGACACAGCCATTTTGAGGCACACTAAAGATGTTGAGGAGTCATTCCATGATAATCCTTCCACTGTTCAAGTTCAATTGTTTAATTTAGTCTAGCTGAAGGTCTAGCAATATGGTGCTATATCGAGATTGATATTCATCATTACACATATCAGTGATTCATTCAAAAACCAGTGTTGTCATTCTCCTCAAAGTTGTCACGTTTTCATCAGGAGATTTACAAGTGAATAATCAATCTGTTTTTTTTAATTCGTCAGCAATATTATGATGTCACATTCATCAATGTAGCTCATTTCCATTAAATCGAGGACATATACTCATGTTTCCCTCTGTAACATTGTGTACCAATTTATAAGCACCATGCGTCCATGGAATGTTCGAGATGTTTGTCCCTGGACTCAAAGTATGATACTCCCTCATACTGTATGACTGAGTTGCTCTATGAATATTAACGTTAATGCTGATAATGTAAGCCTCTTGAGAAAGCCTTGCATTAAGGCTCCTCTCGAACCTCGGTGACTATCACAATTAAAGACAAACATAAGATTTAAACATTATAAAACATCATGGACAATATGATAAATAATGACACACGAAAGATTTCTAGAGAAGGATACTGACGTGGATAAGGTTGTCGTGTAGTCTGTTTTTGTCTGCCTCCAGGATTTTACTAGCACAGGAACTGCTTCCATACACAACAGCATAGTGGAGAGGTGTTTGTAGGTTGACCTTGTCTCTCACGTAGATGATCTCTACCTCCCCTTGGTTTGCTTCTTTATCCTTCTTGATCAACAGCTCCATACAGTCTCCAGACCCACCTGACCCCTGCAAGAAAAGCAGGATATCAGTTACTTATGGATATGAGGTCGATACATATACAGAACGTCATACGTGTGCATTCGGGTCGTTTGTATTGAACGTCATGGACGCGGAGGAACAACGAGTTCGTCGTATGGACGTTCTGTATTTATTATATACTCTCTTTTTAACCTTTTTACAAGTAATTTTGAATAACTTAAATAATCCGAGACGACGTACTGCGCATTGATACATAATGCGAACGAGGCGATTACCTAAAACACGCTCGACTAATGATTTCATACCTCAATTATCTTTCTATTTTCTAATTATTCTGCGTAGTTAAACGAAAAAGAAAAATTTTTCAAGTGTGAAAACAAAATAACGTGATAAAAGTAATGCCATAGGCATTATTTATATAGTCCTGAAAATGAAAAACGTAAAATTCAGGTATCGAGCGACGGACTGCATTCAAACGACGTCACCATGGAAATGACGTCATAAAGACGAGTATCGCTAGCAATTGCTCTCGGAATTTGGTTCAGGATTTCCTTTTTAAAAGTTTTTTTGCAGTTTCTTTACTAATGATAACTCTATTTTCTTACTATTTTACTTTCCAATGACATGTTAAAAAGTAGGTTTTTACCAATGCTTTGAGATACATTAATTTTAATGTTTTAATTAGAAAAATGATTGTTACTTTTAATTTCGAGAATTGCCGAAGCTTAAAAAAGGTAGAACCGGCAGGCGTGCAATACGGATTCTGGAGTGCAATACGGAATTTGAAGACACATTCCGTATTGCACCCTTGTATAACTTTCCTAAGATTACATGAGTATATAATAAAAGTTCATATCCAGCCTATACCCTGCAGGAGAAAAAAGATATTAGTTAAAGTTAACTATAAGAATGATTCGCTCCTTAGATCCAACCTATTCCTCCAGGAAGGCAAAGGCATACTTCTCCAGTTCCCCTGAAAGGAACTCAAAGCCATTAGTCAAAGCTCAGAATAGCTATAGGAACATGGCATCTTTCGCCGCATCAAGGCTTGTTTACAGCGTTCTGTGGTGCCCAAGCTTCATTTTCAGTAGGAATCCTATTTCATTTGTTGGGATCCTTCAACCTGCTTTGTGACTCCTCGAATCCAGAGCTTCATTTACCCAGTGCAAAATTTATTTGAATAATGTCAAGCATTCAATGAACTGAGCTTTTTCAATGACCTTACATCAGTGTTAAACCATATGCTCCAATTTTTCTACACTAGATTTGTGAACCTGAGGATCTGATACGGACTCTCTTTGGTCTTGTCCTCCCTGTGCTCTGAAAGTATGGACAACTCATACTAAGCCGGGTTTTTAACACGCAGAACTACACAAGGTTTACAATCAGATTCTCTCTGCTCTCGGCCTCCCTGCGCTCTAAACTCTGGATATTCATGGATAACTCATACTAGGTCCAATCTAAAACATGCAGAACTAACTCACACTAGAAGTTGAGCTCCTGACATCCGAACCCGAGGGTCTACCATCAGAGTCTCTCTGGTCTCGGCCTCCCTCGGCTCTGAACTCGGGAGCGTTACGGGTCTTCCCTCTGACAGTCTTAGCAGCATAGTGGGCCAAGGTCTGGCCATGCTCATCTTTTACAGTGTGGTCTGTGAATTGAAGGAAAGCAAAGTTTGTATGTATTATATTTTAAAAAAATGAAACCTTGCTATTTTTCATACGGGTACTGCCGCTCCAGCGGCTTGTGAATCCGTTCATTGGATGGTTACCTTAACTTATGAGCAAAACGAGGCTTTTGGCTCGATAGATTTTAGGGTAATGCTGTAATCCGGTCGGAAACAAAAACGTTGATGTAGCAGGATCTATATATTTACTTAACCGGATACTAAAGGTAAAATATGTATTACGTTAAAAGACTTAACTCCTTTAATATATATAAAGAATTTCTTCAGATGGTGAAATTGCTAAAGCTTCCTTACCTGGAATACCCGCATCTGTGTTAAACTCGTCCGCTCGGAATAGTAGAAGCTCGACGACGGCGGGTCTATTGTTGAGGACGGCGTGTTGGAGGGGTGTCAACCCTCTGGCATCTCTCTCGTTGACGTCCTTGACAGCTCCTTCACTGCGGTCCTTCAGGCGTAGCAGTAACTCAGCAACGTTACCCTGCTTTGCCAACTACAAGAAACGGTTCAATAAGGGAGTACTTGATCCAGCTGTTTTCAAACAATAAGGATACTTTTCATATTAACATGTCTGTGATATATTTATAGGATATCTAACGAGCTTCCCCTTTCATATCAAGTTTATGTCCCTAGTGAAATAATGTTGCTTTGTCACGAGCCTTGGCGAGTGACAAAACAAAATTATTTCACGAGGGACATAAACTTGATATGAAAGGGGAACGAGTTATGTATCCTATTTATTACCAACTTGCATTTCAGACGATTTATTGCTTTTTTAAACAACTTTTTATTATGCCTATAAAGAGACGAAACGGCGGATGAATATCAAACCACGTCACAGCCTCAATTATTATACTATTACGACTTTAAATATTCACATTTCTAAATTCTACCCTACGTTAATTCATAGTTTCTGGTGAAATGTAAGTAATATAATCACTTTTGTCGTGAACGATGCGTACGTGAAAATAAAATCTCACTGCGCGAGAACAGTCAGAGTTATCTTTCTTTGATCAACGGCATGTCATGGCGGCCGCCATTTGCCTGTATATTTTCGTCAAAATGTGTAAACAACCGCCTTCAAAGTAAGTTTAAGTTGCTTATCATTGTTCAAACGCGTTTTGTTTTGAAGAAATGTTGTCTTAAGAATATTCAGTTTTCTTTATATTCTATAGATAACAAGCAATAACTGTCTGTGTCATTTTGGAGCGACATGGGCCAAATTAATGAAATTCGTTGATCAAATTGTGCTGAATTTAAACCCTTTTGTGTTTATATTAGCCTTGAGATATCAGTAAGATGATTTATTGTAATTCTGTTGTCCTCCGATTTATTCCTTAACAATTCGGTAAGGAAGATTGAAAAAATAAACTGAAAGTTGGAAGAATGACTTCGACTCACTCAGTTCCATTCGAATTTGTGAATGAAAACACGTTCGTTTTATGAATGAATAAAGTAGTCCGGACAATGTCAAAGTTCACCGCAAGCCAATCAAATCACTTTGAGGTGTTATGACCCATATGTGTCATAACAAATTATTATGAAACCCCTTTACGAAGTACCACGTGGGTAATAATAACCATGTCCAAATATAAGCCCTAACTATATTCGATAAGGTAGTGTTTACGTGAACATTTACTGATTTACTGTACACAGATGACTGAAGACACTAAAACAAGATGGAGTCATTATTTTGGTATCACCACAAAACATCATCATTATAACCGAACAAGACGGTGAGTTGACTGAAAGGTCTTGGTTCCAATGTTTTTCGATATAGTTTATTGCTCGGAGGTGCGCGTAGCGTATCGTTGAAACATTATCGTATTCAGATAGGAAACAATTTATTGAAAGAAATCGGGAAATTCTGATACTCTGAGTGTGTCAAACACAAACTCAGGTAAGAACTGTTCTGTTTTAGACATTCAGGTAAAAACATTCTTTTTGACACATTCAGGTAAGAGCTGTTCTGTTTGACACACTCGGGTAAGAACTTTTCTGTTTGACACACTCGGGTAAGAACTTTTCTGTTTGACACACTCGGGTAAGAACTGTTCTGTTTGACACACTCAGGTAATAACTGTTCTGTTTGACACACTCAGGTAATAACTTTTCTGTTTGACACACTCGGGTAAGAACTGTTCTGTTTGACACACTCAGGTAATAACTGTTCTGTTTGACACACTCAGGTTAGAACTTTCTTTTTGACACGCTCAGTTAAGAACTCTTCTATGGCAGTGCCCATAGGGAAAACACAAAATAGCGGCTAAGCAACTTAATGAATTTATTTACTTCCGAGCAATAAAAGTTTTAAAATATTAACTCTTTCATAAAAGGTATCCTGTTCACCAATACATGCAGGTCACACAATGACAAGCGGCAGAATATGTATTTTAATAAGTTAAGATGTTATTACTCGTAACAAATACATTGTCTCTAAAATCGTTTTTAAATTGTATATTCTGCAAGATGTCGTCAAACTAATGTACATCTTTTTGAAAACCACATCAATAAACCACAACGAAAATTAAAGATGTTTAGTTTCACATGGGTATTTCAGTGTTTATAAGGTTGGATACAAAATATTACAGTATTAAGGAATAGCTTAATTTGGTATCATTTTATTGCATTATTTGTCCTCAATCTAAGTTTCTCATAGTAAAGCATATTCCAATAAGAATTGTTCACAAAGTTGTCTGCTCAAATTATAATGTATACATAAATCGCATTAAATCATTACCTTTTCATAGTGACCTCTTTATATCATTGTACATTTTTGGATATTCAAGTGTCTTATTGTCATGTACTTTTGCAGAAACAGCACAGCAATATGAAGTTAATTACAAATCAATTAACTGTTGTGTAAAATAATTATTGATTTATCGAAAATTGCAATTTCTTATATCAAGATTGTTTTCAAAATTTACACATTTTATCGTACATTCTTGCTACATTAGCATTTTAAATTACCAAAATAATAAGAAGAAAGCAGAGATGTACATAATCAAGAAACCCATATCATTAGAAGTTTACATCCAGGGGAGGTAACTCTTCAATGCAAAATACCTTTCTTATAGTTTCGTCATCGTGTGTCTATATATTTCTGAGCTTATAAAGGTTGTTTTATAACAGTATAACATTAACATTAACAATGCAAACACATTTAAATATTATATATATTTGATGATCGTTTGTGATTTGTTTTACCATTTGTATATGGTAAAAGTTTATCTCATCAAATAGGGGGTAATGATTTGGTCTCCCTTTAGAATGAATACCTATTGTCACAATCTTGATTTAACCAACTATACAGAAATTTCCAATTATGCCACCAAATGGTTCTTCAAAAAATTGTCTGACAGCAAAACAAAAATGTATGAAAATGTGATATCTTACAAATGCAGTGTCTATCAAAAGTATCTACTAGGGCTGAATATTGCACCAAATATCGCTTTGCAATATATCGCGATACACAGATAATTTATTGCAATGATATTGCAATATATCGAAAGAACTCTACAATCAATTTTTTAAACCCTTTTCACGCAGTTTAAAGATTATTCTACTACTCAAAAAGAGAGAATCCCATTGATCTGGAATTTTTGTTTACACCAAACGCTTAATAGTGTTACATCGTCAATGATTTATCTAACTGAGTAGAAAACATTTTCTGAAAATCGTTAGTTATTTTTTTCTGTGATATTGTTGCGAAAGATATTTTGATCACAAGGAAATGGTTTGGTTTATGACGTCACAAAAAGGGCGTGTGACCAGATATGCATTCAATGGTTTCTGGTCAGATAGATCTAATCAAAAGTGTCTTTCAAAAAAGGCTTTCTTTACCAAACTGAACATATTTGAGGAGCGACCCTTGACGCACAATAGAACATTGTAATCAGACATTCATATACTCCAAAGAAAATAGTGAAATATGTTTGCGGTTTTGTAAACTTTAACAAATACGTATTGGTTGTTGAGAGGGCAATTATTCGCTAATTATGCACACACACATAAACACGGTACACACACAAGTTCACACATATAGTACACATAAACACTATATGCACAGACAGTGCACACAGTACACATAAACATACAGTACACACACAGTACACATACAGTACACACAGTATACTCACATAGATATAGTACGTACTCACACACACATCACACACACTAACAGTACACACAGTATACTCACATATATATAGTACGTACTCATACACACAGTGCACACACATTACACACCTACACATAGTACATACACAGTACACATATACACAGTACACATAAACCAGTACATCCACATACACACAGTACACCCACACAATCAGTACATCCACATACACAGACTACACGCACATGTTCACTATATTTATTCACACACAGTATCTCACATACACACAGAACACACATCTAAGATTTTCAATGAACGAAGCCATGGAGACCGGTTAAGAGCAATGAGTGAAGATATTGATTGCTTCAGCGATTTCTTTACGCGACAGGTTAACCGATTGCGTGTTATCTAGGTATGTCAATAGAAGTATGCATTTCTTTCACAAGTGCTCATTGATTTTCGAAAGATAACGTCTGAATCCCTTACACATTATGTTTGTTCAACTTTGAAAGCTATAAACATGTCTACACTTATGCATGTTAAACACTATAAATACCTGTGAATAAAGAAATTAACTATATAACCATCAACCCCTTAATATCATAAAATGGTTAGAAATAAGACATTTAACATGCTGATCCAACCAAACAACTTTATTTGTTTATATGTTTATTGAACTCTTGAAATATCACGTTTCAATGTGGGTTGAAAAAATGTATTTTACAATTTACAACTAGGTCATTTTTCAAAAGCAAGGATAACAAAACATGCATTACACGGATTTTCGTATATACCCTTCTCTAAACAGTATAAATGTTTCATTGTAAGTGTAAAAAGTGAGAGAGGATTAAACTTAAGTGTTTTTGGGAATGGTGACATAATATTTCATTCAATAGTGTGTAAAATAGATAGTGTGTAACGTTTCCGCAATTGGTCTTGTTCTAGTTCAAGCATTTGTGTTTAAAGCATGATAACCCTATGAACGTCTTAAGCGATGAGAGAGTATAGAAAATATGGACCCTTGCATATCAAGCTGAATTATTTCACCATTTCATATCACTACAACGATGGTATGAGAAGAATAAACGATTTTGGTTTGTTTGTTATTCAGATTTTGATCCTTTTTGGATTTGGATACATCCTTAAGTTAATGCATATTCATTGTTTAACATAAATCATATGCATAAATGAGTCAGTCAACATTATCTTTGACATTGACATGCACTCTCATAATTGAAGTCTTCTAATGTATGTGCATTTATTGATAGAAATTATTTGAAAAAGAAAAATAGATCTTACCTTGTGTATATCTGGTTTCTTGTTGAAGGGCTGACCCGGTTCGCTGGAACGGTTATCCATGCCGGATACATTCGTACGAGTACACCCTTTCAGTACACACGTTCAGTACACCCGGTTATAACGCGCTACCCCTCTTTCAGAACAGTGTGGTCGGTTAGAATGTGGACAGCCATATAACTCTTTAAAGCGTGGACTCAGACACTGCATTATGTTATACCCTTATCTATTATCGATACCCGTTCCCACATGCATGTCCGGGCCTGATAGATCGAGCGGTTTCCTGGAAATCGTAAATTACCTGGAAATGAAACAATGGGCTCTGAAACTCACTCAATTCACGGGCGGCTTACTTCTCTTTCTTTGTTTTGCATGACTGTTTATTCTGGTTGTTATGTTTTTAAACTTACTGCATAACAACCAAAGGCGAGTTTTATCAAATTAAATCAATTATCCCTCGTATATACAGTGAAAGTCCTATACATTAACATCCCTCGTATCCGGAACTCCCTCTAATCAGATATATCTACTTACACCCCTTGGGCGGTTATATCCATTCTGTTTTTCAAAAGGTTTTATTTGTGTTTACCCTTCACACCCTTCACACCCACACAGTTATTGTATTTGTTTAAATGTAATGTTATATGCCCTAAACTCCATATGTGTTGGCTATCTTATAACCTCATTGGTCGGTTATGGAATCTAAACAAACGCAAACAATTTTCCTTTAAAATTTGGATTTTGAATCAACTCCTCGGTACCGGGTTATTATTTTCTATTTAGTTTTGGAACTCTAAACCTTCAATGTAACCTCTCTTTAATCCGAATTTTGAATCTCATACCCGTTTCTTTCTTGTGTTATTTGTCAAACATTTGTTTCATTTCATTATTAAATGATGACAATCAAAACAACTTACATATGTATACTTATTCTCCTCCAATATTTTTGCAGCATTGGCATTTTTAGAAACTGGCTCAGTGCTAGTTCAATGCAATTATGGATCGGCGTGAACGAGTGACTTCTATTCATTAATGATCAAATAATTCCATGCAACGTACGATATCCAGAGTCTTCTTGTGTTGTGACAATAATTGTTCTGTTTGCATTGTCTCTTTATAGAGATATAACGTTATTAATCTATATATATTCACTGAATGGGTTTATTTCAAAGTTTAGAAAAAACACAATGCCTAAAGCAAATTGACTGGAATTGCATTTGGTATGTACATTTCATTTCCACACGGTTAGATTTTAGTTTTCACTTATGATGTCTGTAATCATCCATGCATTTATAGAACAATTATTATGTTTACTTAAAAACACATCAGCGTTGAAGTATTGGAGTGTTCGATATGTTATGCTTTAAAAAGGTCAAAGTTCCTTTCGCAGTTTGTTCTTCAGGTATTGTTATTTTTGCATTCCTTTAATATTATACAAATGCTATTTTTGAAACAAAACCCGTTTACCCTCAGAGACTTTACATACATTTGGACCGGACTTGGGTATCGTAATTCGATATGAAATTTCAGATTAAAAGAAGCCTTTATAAAACAAACCTACGAAACCACATGCATTTTTCAGATTAAAATATCATTTCATAATAAAAAGTAAAAACTATCAGATAATTGTTAGTTAAAAAGAGGTTCTTTGTACAACAATGAATACGATTTGGCTCGTCGATTCACGTCTCAAATGTCCATGGTTAACACACAAGCTTGTGGTCTAATCGCCATATGAATAGTTGAAATGACACGCCAACAGATAAACAGATACACAGAATAGAAATCATACCCAATATCACACAATAGTAGAAGTAAACCGGTTCTTAAGAAATACGAGTTTTCAATACGCCTATTATATACCCCTGAGTTCCGGGAAACCGTAGCCTTTACAGGCCTAGACTAAAGGAAACGGGTATTAATAAAAGAAACGGGTGTATAATGTTATGGGTATATGTGAGCGCAAAACAAACCCGAGTACATAGTTGTCAACTTTCTACACCCACTTCTCACTATTAGTTCGGGTAGCTATATCCACCACGATGGTGTACTGAGACGGTGTACTAACAATTTACCATGGATACCCCTCCAGTCGAATCGGGTCAGTTCTTCAACAAGAAACCAGATATACATAAGGTACGTTTGTTTGGGAATGTCTTTAAATCAAAACTTAATCATTAGTATTTTATGCAAATGGGACAAAAACATCTGATAGTGTACAAGCAATTTAGTCAGCTAGCAGCTACCACTTTAAAGGGACAGTAGCACGGTTTTAATAAGGTGTTGTCAGAACATGAATGGTTCAAATTGAAAGACAATGTATTTCAACTAATTGAAGCAGTAATAAATAAACTATATAATGTAAAGTACAGCCATGTGAATCCTTTTGAATTAAAAGTGTTCACACAAAAATGGCCGCTAATGTAAATCTGTAAATCCCCCCCCCCCCCCCCCCCCCCTAAAAAAAAAAACAACAACAAAAAACGTGCTACTGCCCCTTTGAATGCTTTTGTTTGACTTATTAGTGCATGGTCATTTTGTCAACTTCGAATGTATTAATACAAACGTTTACCTAAGATTGAACAGAAAAACGACATAAAGTAATTACATGACATCTAATAAATCATATTCTTCTACAATGCATTTATTCGTATTTGAAGCTAAGCAAGCAATAACCATGCTTCACTCAATGAATTACTGCCTCAATGTTTATCGAATTATTCAAGCACTTTGATTTAGTCTGTCGCGGGTTTACAGAAATGTAATTGCATATCAAACATTTCTTAAACATTTACCTTATTGTGAAAATACAGCATGTTTTGGAGTATAATCATATTTCATCTTAGAATTGGAAGAAATGAATTTCCAAAAAATACCGAAATGCATGGCAAACAATTCTAACAGCAGTTTGGAAACTACATGAATTATAGCTAATTTTATGTTTGTTATGACCAACTTTGAGAAAAAGCTGAATGTCAGAAAACAGATCAAATGTACAGCTGCGCAGCTCAAGTTTGTTCACTTAGCTTCGTATTCTAGTGCAAATATCATGTAATTTATAACTTTTTTTAGACATCATAACATTGTAAAAACGATACCGATAATGATGAAATTTCACTGCATAAATTAAGATTTAGTTTGCGTTGACATATTCGTATGTCATACCTGTAGCTGTAACAAATTTGGCAGGTCACTGAAGTGACTAGGGGTCAAAATTTCGAAAACACTGATTTCTATTTTGCTCTACAAAATCCTTTATAAGTGATCCACAGCTTTAGATCTTAAGCATATGTGTTCCTTTGCGCTAGTGCAACGTAACTGGGCTGATTTCTTTCCTACAAAGTTTAAATGGATGATTTTAATCGAAATTTAAGAAAATCCGAATTTCACAAATATGACCACATCAGTCTATTAAACAATGCCAAATATCGACAATTAGCACCAGTGACAAGCGATCCAAAATATGGTTTAGAAGTGGTTATTTTGCACATGGACAATTGATAAACCTCTGTATGTGGTCATCGAGTTATTATATGAACGTCAAAACGAAACCCAAATTACATGATATTTGCACTACGATCAGAAACAGGTGAATAAACTTATGGTATGCAGCTGTATGTACATAGTGGTAGGTCGTAAAAAAACTCAACTTTGTCGAATAGGCTTTTAAACTAATATGCATGCTTTGCCCAATATAGATTTCTTTCTAAATTTGAAGTAAAAGGCTATCCCTTTATATTTAAAATGAGATTGCACTTCTATTATTCGCCATTCAATATAAATGTATTTGATACTTAGCCTTATGAATAGAAAGCTCAACGATTGCATTTCTTTTGAGCCAACGTATGGTTGGTATTGAAATGGTTGTCAAAGCATTGCCACTTAGGTCACTTTAACCTCTAGCCATTGTTGAATAAATCTTTATCCTCGCATACACTTTACGCTGATGTGGTATTCTACCATGAATGTGATGAATACTAGATTCAGATTGGTTCTCCTGGAAAATCAAGCGTGATCAATTTTGGATTGAACGTCCCCTGATTTTGAGGCCGCTTCACTGCGCATTGATACAGCCGACTGGCAATTTCAAAACTGGTATTCTGCTGTTTACTGAGATTAAAACGTTTAAAAAGTTATTTAACATGTTTTATTTACGTGTGTTTACGAGGGATGACCTAATAATTTGAAGTAGATAGAGTATTTTATTCAAAAGAAAAAGTTTCAGTGGTCAATCACGCCACACGCAGCGGGCTTCCTACGATTACAGCAACAATACAGTGACGTCATTTACGTCACAGTGGTTTTCTGTTAGAATCATCTATTTGATTGATAGGGATATCTCAGTCTATTCTGGCATCAAGTAATGGAAGCACATGTTTAAAACGGTACGATATTAATAGCTGCGTTGAACAAAGTCAGAAATCTATTTGATGGACACCCAATGATAGATTTACCTTTGCATTCGGTTTAATTTTATTTTAAATACCAAATAGCAAAACCCCCGGCACAGACGAGTTTATTTTTGTTGCCGGAAGTGAGGACATTTTACAAAGTGCAATTCGCTTATACAAAGAGTTCACGATTAAAATCGTCATGGTAGAATGGAGATAAACCTAGTGTGTTTTAAAATCAGAGACATGTTATACTGGATTGATAGCGAGTAAATTTTAAATTGAAACCTCACGCTGCGCGTTTGGTTTCAAATAAAATTTACTCGCTATCAATCCAGTATAACATGTCTCTGATTTTAAAACACACTAGTTTTATCTCGTAAATCTTGTTGTGAGGAATAATTTGAGTGTAAATATAATTGCTAATCGATAGCATATGACATCTTCAATAGTGTAGTGTTTAGATAGACGAATAGAACAAATAAACATCTTAACTATTTCAAGACAACATTATAGGATCACCAGATCAATATAAGATATACCAGGGACGCTATATACACATATATGTATATATATATATGTATATAGCGTCCCTGGATATACCAAGGATCATCATATCAATACACGATATACCAAGGATCATCAGATCCATATGAGATATACCAAGAATCATCAGATCCATATGAGATATACCAAGAATCATCAGATCCATATGAGATATACCATGGATCATCAGATCAATATGAGATATACCAAGGATCATCAGATCCATATGAGATATACCAAGAATCATCAGATCCATATGAGATATACCAAGAATCATCAGATCCATATGAGATATACCATGGATCATCAGATCAATATGAGATATACCAAGGATCATCAGATCCATATGAGATATACCAAGAATCATCAGATCCATATGAGATATACCAAGAATCATCAGATCAATATGAGATATACCAAGGATCATCAGATCCATATGAGATATACCAAGGATCATCAGATCCATATGAGATATACCAAGAATCATCAGATCAATATAAGATATACCAAGAATCATCAGATCAATATAAGATATACCAAGGATCACCAGATCAATATGAGATATACCAAGGATCATCAGATCAATATGAGATATACCAAGGATCATCAGATCCATATGAGATATACCAAGGATCATCAGATCAATATGAGATATACCAAGGATCATCAGATCAATATGAGATATACCAAGGATCATCAGATCAATATGAGATATACCAAGGATCATCAGATCAATATAAGATATACCAAGAATCATCAGATCAATATGAGATATACCAAGCATCATCAGATGAATATAAGATATACCAAGGATCATCAGATCCATATGAGATATACCAAGGATCATCAGATCAATATGAGATATACCAAGGATCATCAGATCAATACAAGATATACCAAGGATCATCAGATCCATATGAGATATACCATGGATCATCAGATCCATATGAGATATACCAAGAATCATCAGATCCATATGAGATATACCAAGAATCATCAGATCAATATGAGATATACCAAGAATCATCAGATCAATATGAGATATACCAAGGATCATCAGATCCATATGAGATATACCAAGAATCATCAGATCAATATGAGATATACCAAGGATCATCAGATCAATATGAGATATACCAAGGATCATCAGATCAATATGAGATATACCAAGGATCATCAGATCAATATGAGATATACCAAGGATCATCAGATCAATATAAGATATACCAAGAATCATCAGATCAACATGAGATATACCAAGCATCATCAGATGAATATAAGATATATCAAGGATCATCAGATCAATACAAGATATACCAAGGATCATCAGATCAATATAAGATATACCATGGATCATCAGATCAATATAAGATATACCAAGGATCATCAGATCAATATAAGATATACCATGGATCATCAGATCAATATGAGATATACCAAGGATCATCAGATCAATATAAGATATACCAAGGATCATCAGATCAATATGAGATATACCAAGGATCATCAGATCAAAATAAGATATACCATGGATCATCAGATCAATAAAAGATATACCAAGGATCATCAGATCAATATAAGATATACCAAGGATCATCAGATCAATATGAGATATACCATGAATCATCAGATCAATATGAGATATACCAAGGATCATCAGATCCAAATGAGATATACCAAGGATCACCAGATGAATATAAGATATACCAAGGATCATCAGATCCATATGAGATATACCATGGATCATCAGATCAAAATAAGATATACCATGGATCATCAGATCAATATAAGATATACCAAGGATCATTAAGATCAATATGAGATATACCAAGGATCATCAGATCAAAATAAGATATACCATGGATCATCAGATCAATATAAGATATACCAAGGATCATCAGATCAATATAAGATATACCAAGGATCATCAGATCAATATGAGATATACCATGGATCATCAGAGCAATATGAGATATACCAAGGATCATCAGATCCAAATGAGATATACTAAGGATCATCAGATCAATATGAGATATACCAAGGATCATCAGATGAATATAAGATATACCAAGGATCATCAGATGAATATAAGATATACCAAGGATCATCAGATGAATATAAGATATACCAAGGATCATCAGATGAATATGAGATATACCAAGGATCATCAGATGAATATAAGATATACCAAGCATCATCAGATCCATATGAGATATACCAAGGATCATCAGATCAATATGAGATATACCAAGGATCATCAGATCAATACAAGATATACCAAGGATCATCAGATCCATATGAGATATACCATGGATCATCAGATCCATATGAGATATACCAAGGATCATCAGATCAATATGAGATATACCAAGGATCACCATATCAATACAAGATATACCAAGCATCATCAGATCCATATGAGATATACCAAGGATCATCTGATATACCAAGGATCATCAGATGAATATAAGATATACCAAGGATCATCAGATCAATATGAGATATACCAAGCATCATCAGATCAATATGAGATATACCAAGGATCATCAGATCAATATGAGATATACCAAGGATCATCAGATCAATATGAGATATACCAAGGATCATCAGATCAATATGAGATATACCAAGGATCATCAGATGAATATAAGATATACCAAGGATCATCAGATATACCATGGATCATCAGATCAATATAAGATATACCAAGGATCATTAGATCAATATAAGATATACCAAGGATCATCAGATCAATATAAGATATACCAAGGATCATCAGACCAATAAAAGATATACCATGGATCATGAGATCAATATAAGATATACAAAGGATCATCAGATCAATATAAGATATACCAAGGATCATCAGATCAATATAAGATATACCAAGGATCATCAGATCAATATGAGATATACCAAGAATCATCAGATCAATATAAGATATACCAAGAATCATCAGATCAATATAAGATATACTAAGATTGGATAAGATATGTATGATAGTTATGAAAATGCCGGACCAATGTTTAATGTTTTACATTCATTTGACTTGTGGAACATGGTACTATTGCCAAACATATAGGAAATGCAAGAAATAGTTAGCCTGTAAAAAGTCAAACCAAGTCATGTTGTGAAACATATTTTTTAACGGTTAATCAATAGTTTTACCTCATTTGCCGTCAAAAAGGAACATTTGAAAAGTAAACCTGCATATTCTCAAAAGATGAAATATTTGATTTCTAGGTATGATATGTATTGGTGCTCCTTAAGACAATAAAGATCGTTAACATTTTGCAATTTGTGGAATGTTCACAAATTTTAGTGTTTGATTCAACACACTATAAAGCGAAATTGGGACTTTAAATTTTTACTAGAAGTCATGGAATTTGTTTTGATTTAAACCTCAAGTTGAGATATGACAAGAAATTGTGAATTCATATTTTTACCTCAAAGCATCTAGGACACAAAATCGAGATGGTATGCTATTTAGAAAATTCGACAAACGGGTCCAAACATATAAAAAACACTATGAGTGAATCATGTCATTGCGCATTTTGTTCGTTTCGCATATTGATTTATTGTTTCCATGATTCAGTTAAAATACCTTTACCCATTTATCATTTGTCAAAACTGAGCATCAAAGTTCCATTTATCATTGGTCAAAATTGAGGATCAAAAACTTCACTTATCATTGGTCCAAATTGAGCTATAAAGCAATAAAGCTGATAATGATCGGTCAATAGTTGACCTGGCAGAGGATCTAATATAGCCAACTCCAATGTTCTACTTTTGGACTGCTGTGTGGAGTATGCAAGCACGTTAAGGTCAAAACCTCACTACAATATCTAAGGATTGAGGAAATGAAGCATCCAGATATGGATGAGACAGATTCCCAAAGGTTGACACCTCCATTATCATTTTATATTTACATTTATCTACATAGTGGAGATTCATCTTACGTCTTCGTTGAGAATTCAGGCAAGGTAAGGTGCATGTGCTACTTGGATGCCAGAATCATCGTAGCAGTGGAGGTTTCATGGACATTGACGAAACGCTTGGCCTGACAGCCTTCAATTTTAAATATTTTTTAATTGTTAACTTATTGTTAATTATTGTGATAAACTTTGAGCTTCAACGAGGGACAGATAATCCGTAATTCCGAGCATTGAGTTAGTTATTCTTTTTCTTACCCAAGATAATTGTGATGCGTAAAACGGTAGAAAAATATAAACATTAAAAAACTACGCTCGGCCGGTAAAGTACAAATTGTATTCATACGCCATTCATAAATTTGCTCACTACTTCAGGATTGGCGTCTCTAAGTAGTACGCAACTCTAGATATGATTTGAAATAGTTAATTATATTAATGTCACATTATATCCAAAAAGTATTGTTTAATATAATTAAAAAAGCGCTTTTATTTACCGCGCACAACCGAAAAGAAAAAGTAAGACGTCGTTAGCTTTCGATACTTTTGACAAGCCTAGTGAGGAATGTATGACGTCACTGTTTGACGTCATGATTAATAACGTCATAGAGCTATGACGTAACGACAGTTCGGCCAGCGACTCTTCCATCTAGCGCCGCCTTGAAGATTCAAACTTGTATTTACGGCAAAGAAAACATCAGAATGTCTTGATTTTCCCATAAATGTTTTAGTAATGTGTGACTTTCGCAATTTAAGTATTAGATTTTTCATCTATATTGCTCAACTGAAATAGAAGATCAATGCGATTCATGAATGGATGCAAAAAAGTTCCGTCAACCATTCAAAATGCGAGTTATTTTTAGAAAAACTGTAATTCCCATGACCATTATGCAAACTTTAATACCGGCATTTCCTTGCCCACTTGGGTAGGAAATAACATTTTACACTAAGTAAAGATCCATCCAACTTTGTTTCTTGCAGTATGCAAAACAAGGAAACGTGGAAGACTTAGGGCGGTGCCTGAATAATCGAAGCAATGGAGCTGAAGCAATTGACGAGAGAGTTGCGCTAGGCCAGAAACCCTTCAATGTTAACTTGGAGGAGATTCATCTTACTTGTCTTGCAGTATGCAAAGCAAGGTTTAGAGGAAGACTTACGTCACTTGATATGACAATCTCCATTATCATTAAATATTTAAAATTTTTGCAGATAGAATCGTGAATTATGAAGAATCGCCTAACTTTATTTGCATTATGCAAAGCAAGGTAAAGTGGAGTTGTCATGGACATTTAAGAGAGAGGCACCCTTAGCTAAACACACTTCCATTTTTAAATATGATGTAATTAATCGTGAATTATGGAGAATCGTCTTATTTTGCAGTATGCAAAGCAAGGTAATGTTGAGGACCTGCGGCGGTGCCTAAAGGATCGAGGTAATGGAGGTATCAGAGACATTGACGAGAGGGACGCCCGGGGCCTGACGCCCCTCCAACACGCCGTCCTCAACAACAGACATGAAGTCGTCAAGCTTCTTCTATTCGATTTTAAAAGTTTCAATAGAGAGGAGGGTGCAGGTAATTGAAGTGTCCTGTTCCATGCCTTTGTAGAGATAAGAACCTTTATTTCAGCCGAGTCCTCACTCTGAAAGTCTGCAGATGACTAATTCACAATACCAAGAAGATTAGGAAAAGGATTAAATTATTATTGACATTTCGTTGATTTATGTTCTGTTATGAAGAGAGAGAGGCTCACATGTGCAATATTCTAGCAATTTTACGAGTTTGGGACTTCGGTAATTATCGAAATCATATTTATGATAAGTATGAAAATATTTAGGAAGAAAATTGAGTGAAACTGTCTCTGATACTTCTAATTTCAAGAAATGCTCAGGGAGTGACAGATTTTTAAAAACTGATGTTGATAGGGACAGCTGATTGTTTTTGTTTACAGATCACACTGTAAAAGACGAGCATGGACAAACCTTGGCCCACTTCGCTGCTAAGACTGTCAGAGGGAAGACCCGAAACGCTCCCGAGTTCAAAGCACAGGGAGGTCCAGGCCACAAAGAGTCTGATGCCAGGTCATCGGGTTCAGATGTCAAGAGTTCATCTTCAAGTGTGAGTTACTTGTAGTTGATGAATGTTTTAGACTAGACCTTGTATGAGCTATATATCCATAAGCTTACCGAGTTCAGGACCCAGAGGAACTCAAGTGTTAAGTGTGAGGTAGTTGATGTGTATTTTAGACTAGAACTAGAATGAGCTATCCATAAGCTTTTTGAGATCAGGGCACAGGGAGGTGGGTCCAGAGAGAGTCATATGTCCTTTCCTCCGGTTATGATATCAAGTGTTAAGTGTGAGTGAGTTGATGAATGTTTTAGACTAGACCTAGTATGAGCTATCCATAAGCTTACCGTGATCAGGGCAAAGGTAGGTGGGTCCAGAACAGAGAAAGTCCGATGTCAGATCCGAGGATTCAGATGTCAAGAGTTAAAATTCAAGTGTGGGCTAGTTGTTCCTAAACTATTCCGTTCCTCCCTTGACATCATTGGCCGTAATTTCTGTGCTAGCATTTCAACCCATGGTTGACCGCGATCAGATTGCAGTCAGAACGCGGTTGACCGTGATCAGAATGCAGTCAGACCGCGGTTTTCAGGTAACTAATTCTGCAAGGGTCTGTAGAATAGTCCAATCAGAAGACAGCTTGTTAAATGAACTCCGGCTGTCGGGTAGTGCAGTGATACATTAGCACTGACTAAACGAGGACATGTTTTTTTAAATAAATAATTTGAAGTATTAGGTAAGTGTCTTATATCACTATACACATAATAACCGCCTATCTTTTCTTAAAAGTTCACGCAGGAACGTATTTCAAATTCAGCTCATAATGCAGTTTGTGATCAATCAATATTTCAGCGTCAATATATATGCACCGACCTTAGGTTTAAATTTTCTTGTATTGAAAGTATTTAAACGTTTGTGTTTATTTAATAAGGATATGTAGGTACATATTTAAAAAAGATCATGAACAAGGAAGAAAATGCGTAAAAATATTGACTGCTATAAATAACATGATTTTTTGTATCTTTCAAATGAATATGTTATAAAAACGTTTTTGACAAATTTAAGAATTATTTAAAAAAATGACAGCAATTAAGTAAAGTATAAATAAGCTTCTCTAAAACTAGCCTATTTGAAAAAAAAAATTGTATGCGTTTTACAAGGGAGACAACCATTTTATTTGAGCGATACATTAATGTTTATTTCTCAACATTCTCGGTGCTCATCAAAAACATGAAAACAGCCATGCGGACTGAAGGTTGATATTAAATTTCACTCAGAAAGATCGTCTGTTAGTATTTTGTATTTGTTCCGAATGTAAACGGCGATTTCATTGGCTATTGTTTAAAGAGCTGGTAAGGGGCATAACTCCTGATAACGATAGGTGTCACTGCTCCGGATCACCGGTTTTCAATGCTGTGATGGCAAGGTCTAATACGAGGAGAGTAGCTCGACGCGTTTTCACCTTGCCGTGGGAAGATCGGTATTTTAGACAAGACCAATTATGTGTTATCCATAATCCTCATGAGCCTAGAGCTTTAGGAGATCCAGAACAGAGAGGGTCTGATGTCAGATCCGAGGATTCAGATGTCAAGAGTTCTATTTCAAGTGTGAGCTAGTTGATTAATATTTTAGACTAGACCAATCATATAAAGTCCATAAGCCTACCGAGTTCAGGACCCAGAGCGTTGTAGACCAGAGAGTCCTCAGACAGATCCTCCGGTTAAGATGTCCAGAGCTTAATTTCAAGTGTGAGCTAGTTGATGCATTTTAAAGACTAGACCTAGTATGAGTTATCAAAAAGCCTACTGAGTTCAGAGCACAGGGAGGTCCAGACAGATTCTCGGGTTTAGATGTGAAGATCTCAGCATCTAGTTTGAATGAGTTGTACAAGGATGTGCTAACCTAGATATCGTGTTTTACTATTCGGTTGGATGGACCTGACGTATTATACCCAATGCCCTTGTGTTTCTTTAAATGCCAGCTGATTTTAAGCACTGATTTGTATCTTGATAATCTATTGTTGTTCTTGTAGGAATTAAATACTACCTGAGTTTATAAAGCTCTTATGGAAATGAACGCTTCCTCTAAAGTTGCTCTGGGACCTTTGTATGGACCTTCAATAAACTTCACTTATATGTTGCTGTTGATGCAGGGGTTGGGTGAATCTCAAGAGTGCATGGAGTTGTTGATCAAGAAGGATAAAGAAGCAAACCAAGGGGAGGTAGAGATCATCTACGTGAGAGACAAGGTCAACCTACAAACACCTCTCCACTATGCTGTTGTGTATGGAAGCAGCTCCTGTGTTACTAAAATCCTTGAGGGAGACAGAAACAGACTACATGACAACCTTGTACACGTTAGTACCCTTCACTACTATATCATTCTCTTGGAATCTTGAACTTGTCAGTTTTTTTAAGACTTTGCTGATGCTGTTAGCAAATACCAATTGTCATGAGTGTATTTTTGATGACCACAGAGCTAGAAGCTTTATTGCCAGACTTTCACTGGATGCAAGCATTATTCTCATACTTGACATGGCTCATTTTCTGTAATATCCATTGCTTTTTTAATACTTCCGGCTTTGAGTTTAGCACCTGTCAATTATGTTAATAAATTTTCTTTTTAAATTAGAGATCGTGATTGTCAAATGCCCTTATGTATGTCACACATTGTGTTGATTGAGCTTGATTGATGATTGAGTGGCTTCTTGCCAGCACTTCAAGTCACATGACTCAAAAAATATGTTTTGAAATATTTATTGCCCAATAAGCCAAACATCCATAACGAATATATGTCTCGATATGATAATATTGGCAAGATTGATTAGATCATTTTGAGTAATTGTATCTATACAGAGGTCAATGACAAACATTTCGAACATGAACAATTAATGGTTGAAAAGACGCTCTGTAATACAGCAAAATAACGATGCAATGATTTAGTTACTCATAGAATGAACTACATAGACAAATGTGACATAATATCATTGCTCATGAGTTTAAGTAATCATGATAGATTGATGAACATCGATATGATAGTGTTAGCAAGAATGACATGTGTTTGTAGTCCTTTCATTAAATCAAAATGACTGCTTCTATCTGTCCAGTGGAAGAACTACCATGGAATGACTATTTGTACCTCAATATCATAGTTTAAGCCAAAATGGCATATTAATGTGAATGTGGTTTCCCTGTATCCACACATGATGAACTCTTTTATCAGTGCAGTGGAAGGACAACCATGGAATGACACCTCATTATGTTTCATGTAAATAGACAAACTGTGCAGTCCCAGATTCTAGATCATGATGAGTGCTTCTCTCTCTGCACAGTGGAAGGACAACCATGGAATGACACCTCATTATGTTTCATGTAAATAGACAAACTGTGCAGTCCCAGATTCTAGATCATGATGAGTGCTTCTCTCTCTGCACAGTGGAAAGACTACCATGGAATGACTCCTCTCCATCTGGCTGCCACCTACAGTCAGATCGACATAGCCAGGGATCTGATCAAAGATAATGCCAGAGTAACCGATGTTGACAACACCAACTCAACCCCTCTCCACTACGTGTGTGCAACTGGCAACATCCAGATGGTCAATGATATCCTGGACACGTTTGGGGGTGACCAACAGGCCGAGGAAGACAGGAGACATGTAAGCTTTCCTTGATTTTAAGATGTTAGTCATAGGCAAACTAGTCAGAATCTGTGTAACATCTTTTAAGTCGAATGATGTCGAGATGGATACAAACCTTTATGCAGATTTAATATATTTATTTAGAATATTTATTTGTATAGGTATAGACATAGTCTCGGCTTTGGAAATTAAGTCTTTGTGCAATATTGATTTTGATTCTAAAATAAATTGTGATTCAACCGTTGTTTAAACCTTAACGATGAAAATATGACCATTTATTGATATGAATATTTCCTGGACCTTGTTGGCGACAGTTCCTGTCGATGAAGGACAATGGGAAGAACACATGTTTGCACATCGCAGCTGAGAGTGGACATTACCAGGTTGTGCGGAAACTCCTCAAGTCAGGTGGGTGCAGCAGCATAAATTCCTTCTACATCTACATCAATATCATCATCATCATCATCATCATCATCATCATCATCATCATCATCATCATCATCATCAGCAGCAGCAGCAGCAGCAGCAATATCATTACTGAAATGACCATTAACACCAACAATATCACAAATCCTTAATATAATGCTCGGTGTTAACATAAACACGAAAATCAACATCTGCATCGGCATCATGATCATCTCTAGTAAATAATCAATGTTGGTATAATTTTGATGTCAGTGTCGGCATCAACAATATTTAGTGTCATTTTAAGAAACATCAGCATCAGTGTCAGCTTCTGCATCAGCCTATGTTTTCATATCAGCATTCATCACAGTCATTAGTTTCATAATCACAATTAAAAGCACAAACAACAATTAATATCACCAGAGGTGCAATTTAAAAGATAAATACAATTTGTAAATTCAACATCAACGACAATATCAATGTCAGCCATAAACCAATTTCAACATCCGACGAACACCAGCATGGTCATCAACAACAGCAATAACAACTTGATGATGTACTTTAAACATCTTCACCATGGTCAACATGACTGCTTTAATGTAAACTATTTTCCCAAAACACAGGGGCAAGTGCGAGCGAGAGTCGGCGTGACACGATGTCCCCACTCCATCTGGCAGTTATTTCTGACAAGAAGGAGATCGTTCAGGAACTGCTGCAACATCTTGGGAGCTTCAGTTCACGGTCTGACAGCCAGGCCCATTCTACACCGCTCCACATGGCTGCACAACACAACCGGGAAGAAATCGCAGGCCTACTCCTTCAACACAAGTTAGTTTCTCTTCACTTAGCATTGATATCAACAACATTAGCACAATATTGCCCGTTGCAATTCTAAAACTTACAACGAGCCTGCATCCATCACTTCAAAATTGATGTCGCCTTTTCGCATAATTGTACAGCAACGAGCACTGTAATGTTGAAATCTTTAAATCACATACTGTATTTGTAACAAATCCTGCACTTTGATGTCGATGACATAATTACATGCTCTCATGATGTATAAATCACTGTTTATTCTTCTTTTGCTTTGAAGTATTGTCGTCATACTATGGCGTCCTCTCTCAACGTGCACTGCAACATACCAATCTAAGATATACCATCTCTCTATCTCTTCAGAACATATCTTTCTCTCTATCACAGCAAGCAGCTCAACCTACAAGTTCTTTCATCCAATCTCTCCAGACATATTTACCAATGCTTTCTCTGTCACTCTGTCACAACAAAGACCTCGATATATCAAAGCTGGCTCTCTGTCTTTCTATCTCTCTATCACTCTATCACAACAAAGACCTCGATAAACCAATGTTGTCCCCCTATCTCCTTATCACTCTGTTACATCAAAGACGTCAATATATCAATGTTGTCTCTCTATCTCTCCATCTTTCAATCACTCAGTCACAACAAAGGCCTCGATCCATCAATGATGTCTCTCTATCTCTCCATCGCTCAATCACTCAGTCACAACAAAGGCCTCGATCCATCAATGTTGTCCCCCTATCTCCTTATCACTCTGTCACATTAAAGACGTCAATATATCAATGTTATCTCTCTATCTCTCCATCTCTCAATCACCGCTCAATCACTCTGTCACAACAAAGGCCTCGATCCATCAATGATGTCTCTCTATCTCTCCATCGCTCAATCACTCAGTCACAACAAAGGCCTCGATCCATCAATGATGTCTCTCTATCTCCTTATCACTCTGTCACATTAAAGACGTCAACATATCAATGTTGTCTCTCTATCTCTCAATCATTTTATCTCTCTATCTTTCTATCTCTCTCTATTTCTATCCCTTATCTGTCTATCATTCAATATTTACATCTCTACATTTCTCTTTCTCTCTATCTCTCTATCACTCTGACACAACAAGAACGTCAATATATCAATGACGTCTCTCTGTCTCTCTATCACTTTATTAATCTCTCTATATCACTGTCTCTATATCTACATCTCCATCGCCATGTCTAAATCTATCTCTATCTCTATCTCTATATATCTATCTCTATCTCTATCTGTCTATCACTCTGTCACAGCAATGACCCCAAAATATCAATGGTGTCTCTCTATCTCTGTCTCTATCTCTATCTGTCTATCACTCTGTCACAGCAATGACCTCAATATATCAATGGTGTCTCTCTATCTCTATCTCTATCTGTCTATATGTCTATCTCTATCTCTATCTCTATCTCTATCTCTATCCCTATCTCTATCTCTATCTCTGTCTCTATCTCTATCTCTATCTGTCTATCACTCTGTCGCAGCAATGACCTCAATATATCATTGATGTCTCTCTATCTCTATCTCTATCTCTATCTCTATCCCTATCTCTATCTCTATCTCTATCTCTATCTCTATCTCTATCTGTGAAGCACTCTGTCTCAGCAATGACCTCAATATATCATTGATGTCTCTCTATCTCTATCTCTATCTCTATCTCTATCCCTATCTCTATCTCTATCTCTATCTCTATCTCTATCTCTATCTGTGAAGCACTCTGTCTCAGCAATGACCTCAATATATCATTGATGTCTCTCTATCTCTATCTCTATCTCTATCTCTATCTCTATCTCTATCTCTATCCCTATCTCTATCTCTATCTCTATCTCTATCCCTATCTCTATCTCTATCTCTGTCTCTATCTCTATCTCTATCTCTGTCTCTATCTCTATCCCTATCTCTATCTCTATCTCTATCTCTATCTCTATCTCTATCTCTATCTCTATCTCTATCCCTATCTCTATCCCTATCTCTATCTCTATCTCTATCTCTATCTCTATCTCTATCCCTATCTCTATCTCTATCCCTATCTCTATCTCTATCTCTGTCTCTATCTCTATCTCTATCTCTATCTGTGAAGCACTCTGTCTCAGCAATGACCTCAATATATCATTGATGTCTCTCTATCTCTATCTCTATCTCTATCTCTATCTCTATCTCTATCTCTATCCCTATCTCTATCTCTATCTCTATCTCTATCCCTATCTCTATCTCTATCTCTGTCTCTATCTCTATCTCTATCTCTATCTCTGTCTCTGTCTCTGTCTCTATCTCTATCTCTATCTCTATCTCTATCTCTATCTCTATCTCTATCTCTATCTCTATCTCTATCTCTATCTCTATCTCTATCTCTATCTCTATCTCTATCCCTATCTCTATCTCTATCTCTATCCCTATCTCTATCCCTATCTCTATCTCTATCTCTATCTCTATCTCTATCCCTATCTCTATCTCTATCTCTATCCCTATCTCTATCTCTATCTCTATCTCTATCTCTATCTCTATCTCTATCTCTATCTGTGAAGCACTCTGTCTCAGCAATGACCTCAATATATCAATGATGTCTCTCTATCTCTATCTCTATCTCTATCTGTCTACCACTCTGTCTCAGCAATGACCTCAATATATCAATGATGTCTCTCTATCTCTATCTCTATCTCTATCTGTCTATCACTCTGTCACAGCAATGACCCCAATATATCAATGGTGTCTCTCTATCTCTATCTCTATCTGTCTATCACTCTGTCTCAGCAATGACCTCAATATATCAATGATGTCTCTCTATCTCTATCTCTATCTCTATCTGTCTATCACTCTGTCACAGCAATGACCCCAATATATCAATGATGTCTCTCTATCTCTATCTCTATCTCTATCTGTCTATCACTCTGTCACAGCAATGACCCCAATATATCAATGGTGTCTCTCTATCTCTATCTCTATCTGTCTATCACTCTGTCTCAGCAATGACCTCAATATATCAATGGTGTCTCTCTATCTCTATCTCTATCTCTATCTCTATCTCTATCTGTGAAGCACTCTGTCTCAGCAATGACCTCAATATATCATTGATGTCTCTCTATCTCTATCTCTATCTCTATCTCTATCTCTATCCCTATCTCTATCTCTATCTCTATCTCTATCTCTATCTCTATCTGTGAAGCACTCTGTCTCAGCAATGACCTCAATATATCATTGATGTCTCTCTATCTCTATCTCTATCTCTATCTCTATCTCTATCTCTATCTCTATCCCTATCTCTATCTCTATCCCTATCTCTATCTCTATCTCTATCTCTATCTCTATCCCTATCCCTATCTCTATCTCTATCCCTATCTCTATCTCTATCTCTATCTCTATCTCTGTCTCTGTCTCTATCTCTATCTCTATCTCTATCTCTATCTCTATCTCTATCTCTGTCTCTGTCTCTGTCTCTGTCTCTGTCTCTGTCTCTGTCTCTGTCTCTGTCTCTATCTCTATCTCTATCTCTATCTCTATCTCTATCTCTATCTCTATCTCTATCTCTATCTCTATCTCTATCTCTATCTCTATCCCTATCTCTATCTCTATCTCTATCTCTATCCCTATCTCTATCTCTATCTCTATCCCTATCTCTATCCCTATCTCTATCTCTATCTCTATCTCTATCTCTATCTCTATCTCTATCTCTATCCCTATCTCTATCTCTATCTCTATCCCTATCTCTATCCCTATCTCTATCTCTATCTCTATCTCTATCTCTATCCCTATCTCTATCTCTATCTCTATCCCTATCTCTATCTCTATCTCTATCTCTATCTCTATCTCTATCTCTATCTGTGAAGCACTCTGTCTCAGCAATGACCTCAATATATCATTGATGTCTCTCTATCTCTATCTCTGTCTCTATCTCTATCTCTATCTCTATCTCTATCTCTATCTCTATCTCTATCTCTATCTCTATCTCTATCTCTATCTCTATCTCTATCCCTATCTCTATCTCTATCTCTATCCCTATCTCTATCTCTATCTCTATCTCTATCTCTATCTCTATCTCTATCTCTGTCTCTATCTCTATCTCTATCTCTATCTCTATCTCTATCTCTATCTCTATCTGTGAAGCACTCTGTCTCAGCAAGGACCTCAATATATCATTGATGTCTCTCTATCTCTATCCCTATCTCTATCTCTATCTCTATCTCTATCTCTATCTCTATCTCTATCTCTATCTCTATCTGTGAAGCACTCTGTCTCAGCAATGACCTCAATATATCAATGATGTCTCTCTATCTCTATCTCTATCTCTATCTGTCTATCACTCTGTCTCAGCAATGACCTCAATATATCAATGATGTCTCTCTATCTCTATCTCTATCTCTATCTGTCTATCACTCTGTCACAGCAATGACCCCAATATATCAATGGTGTCTCTCTATCTCTATCTCTATCTGTCTATCACTCTGTCTCAGCAATGACCTCAATATATCAATGATGTCTCTCTATCTCTATCTCTATCTCTATCTGTCTATCACTCTGTCACAGCAATGACCCCAATATATCAATGATGTCTCTCTATCTCTATCTCTATCTCTATCTGTCTATCACTCTGTCACAGCAATGACCCCAATATATCAATGGTGTCTCTCTATCTCTATCTCTATCTGTCTATCACTCTGTCTCAGCAATGACCTCAATATATCAATGGTGTCTCTCTATCTCTATCTCTATCTCTATCTCTATCTCTATCTGTGAAGCACTCTGTCTCAGCAATGACCTCAATATATCATTGATGTCTCTCTATCTCTATCTCTATCTCTATCTCTATCCCTATCTCTATCTCTATCTCTATCTCTATCTCTATCTCTATCTGTGAAGCACTCTGTCTCAGCAATGACCTCAATATATCATTGATGTCTCTCTATCTCTATCTCTATCTCTATCTCTATCTCTATCTCTATCTCTATCCCTATCTCTATCTCTATCCCTATCTCTATCTCTATCTCTATCTCTATCTCTATCCCTATCCCTATCTCTATCTCTATCCCTATCTCTATCTCTATCTCTATCTCTATCTCTGTCTCTGTCTCTATCTCTATCTCTATCTCTATCTCTATCTCTATCTCTATCTCTATCTCTGTCTCTGTCTCTGTCTCTGTCTCTGTCTCTGTCTCTGTCTCTGTCTCTGTCTCTGTCTCTGTCTCTGTCTCTGTCTCTATCTCTATCTCTATCCCTATCCCTATCCCTATCTCTATCTCTATCTCTATCTCTATCTCTATCTCTATCCCTATCCCTATCTCTATCTCTATCTCTATCCCTATCTCTATCTCTATCTCTATCTCTATCTCTATCTCTATCCCTATCCCTATCTCTATCTCTATCCCTATCTCTATCTCTATCTCTATCTCTATCTCTATCTCTATCTCTATCTCTATCTCTATCTCTATCCCTATCTCTATCTCTATCTCTATCTCTATCTCTATCTCTATCTCTATCTCTATCTCTATCCCTATCCCTATCTCTATCTCTGTCTCTGTCTCTATCTCTATCTCTATCTCTATCTCTATCTCTATCTCTATCTCTATCTCTATCTCTATCTCTATCCCTATCTCTATCTCTATCTCTATCTCTATCTCTATCTGTCTATCTCTATCTGTCTATCTCTATCTCTATCTCTATCCCTATCTCTATCTCTATCTCTATCTCTATCCCTATCTCTATCTCTATCTCTGTCTCTATCTCTATCTCTATCTCTATCTCTATCTCTATCTCTATCTCTATCCCTATCTCTATCTCTATCTCTATCCCTATCTCTATCTCTATCTCTATCTCTATCTCTATCTCTGTCTCTATCTCTATCTCTATCTCTATCTCTATCTCTATCCCTATCTCTATCTCTATCTCTATCCCTATCTCTATCTCTATCTCTATCTCTATCTCTATCTCTATCTCTATCTCTATCCCTATCTCTATCTCTATCCCTATCTCTATCTCTATCTCTGTCTCTATCTCTATCTCTATCTCTATCTCTATCTGTGAAGCACTCTGTCTCAGCAATGACCTCAATATATCATTGATGTCTCTCTATCTCTATCTCTATCTCTATCTCTATCTCTATCTCTATCTCTATCTCTATCTCTATCTCTATCTCTATCTCTATCTCTATCTCTATCCCTATCTCTATCTCTATCCCTATCTCTATCTCTGTCTCTGTCTCTATCTCTATCTCTATCTCTATCTCTATCCCTATCTCTATCTATCTCTATCTCTATCTCTATCTCTATCTCTATCTCTATCTCTATCTCTATCTCTGCCTCTATCTCTATCTCTATCTCTATCTCTATCCCTATCTCTATCTCTATCTCTGTCTCTATCTCTATCTCTATCTCTATCTCTATCTCTATCTCTATCTCTATCTCTATCTCTATCCCTATCTCTATCTCTATCCCTATCTCTATCTCTGTCTCTGTCTCTATCTCTATCTCTATCTCTATCTCTATCTCTATCTCTATCTCTATCTCTATCTCTATCTCTATCTCTATCTCTATCCCTATCCCTATCTCTATCCCTATCTCTATCTCTATCTCTATCTCTATCTCTATCTCTATCCCTATCTCTATCTCTATCTCTATCCCTATCTCTATCTCTATCTCTATCTCTATCTCTATCTCTGTCTCTATCTCTATCTCTATCTCTATCTCTATCTCTATCCCTATCTCTATCTCTATCTCTATCCCTATCTCTATCTCTATCTCTATCTCTATCTCTATCTCTATCTCTATCTCTATCTCTATCTCTATCCCTATCTCTATCTCTATCCCTATCTCTATCTCTATCTCTGTCTCTATCTCTATCTCTATCTCTATCTGTGAAGCACTCTGTCTCAGCAAGGACCTCAATATATCATTGATGTCTCTCTATCTCTATCCCTATCTCTATCTCTATCTCTATCTCTATCTCTATCTCTATCTCTATCTCTATCTCTATCTGTGAAGCACTCTGTCTCAGCAATGACCTCAATATATCAATGATGTCTCTCTATCTCTATCTCTATCCCTATCTCTATCTCTATCTCTATCTCTATCTCTATCCCTATCTCTATCTCTATCTCTATCTCTATCTCTGTCTCTATCTCTATCTCTATCTCTATCTCTATCTCTATCTCTATCCCTATCTCTATCTCTATCTCTATCTCTATCTCTGTCTCTATCTCTATCTCTATCTCTATCTCTATCTGTGAAGCACTCTGTCTCAGCAAGGACCTCAATATATCATTGATGTCTCTCTATCTCTATCCCTATCTCTATCTCTATCTCTATCTCTATCTCTATCTCTATCTCTATCTCTATCTCTATCTCTATCTCTATCTGTGAAGCACTCTGTCTCAGCAATGACCTCAATATATCAATGGTGTCTCTCTATCTCTATCTCTATCTCTATCTCTATCTCTATCTGTGAAGCACTCTGTCTCAGCAATGACCTCAATATATCATTGATGTCTCTCTATCTCTATCTCTATCTCTATCTCTATCTCTATCTCTGTCTCTATCTCTATCTCTATCTCTATCTCTATCTGTGAAGCACTCTGTCTCAGCAAGGACCTCAATATATCATTGATGTCTCTCTATCTCTATCCCTATCTCTATCTCTATCTCTATCTCTATCTCTATCTCTATCTCTATCTCTATCTCTATCTCTATCTCTATCTGTGAAGCACTCTGTCTCAGCAATGACCTCAATATATCAATGATGTCTCTCTATCTCTATCTCTATCTCTATCTGTCTATCACTCTGTCTCAGCAATGACCTCAATATATCAATGATGTCTCTCTATCTCTATCTCTATCTCTATCTGTCTATCACTCTGTCACAGCAATGACCCCAATATATCAATGGTGTCTCTCTATCTCTATCTCTATCTGTCTATCACTCTGTCTCAGCAATGACCTCAATATATCAATGATGTCTCTCTATCTCTATCTCTATCTCTATCTGTCTATCACTCTGTCACAGCAATGACCCCAATATATCAATGATGTCTCTCTATCTCTATCTCTATCTCTATCTGTCTATCACTCTGTCACAGCAATGACCCCAATATATCAATGATGTCTCTCTATCTCTATCTCTATCTCTATCTGTCTATCACTCTGTCACAGCAATGACCCCAATATATCAATGGTGTCTCTCTATCTCTATCTCTATCTGTCTATCACTCTGTCTCAGCAATGACCTCAATATATCAATGGTGTCTCTCTATCTCTATCTCTATCTCTATCTCTATCTGTCTATCACTCTGTCACAGCAATGACCCCAATATATCAATGGTGTCTCTCTATCTCTATCTCTATCTCTATCTGTCTATCACTCTGTCACAGCAATGACCTCAATATATCAATGATGTCTCTCTATCTCTATCTCTATCTCTATCTGTCTATCACTCTGTCACAGCAATGACCTCAATATATCAATGATGTCTCTCTATCCCTATCTCTATCTCTATCTCTATCTCTATCTATCTATCTCTATCTCTATCTCTATCTCTATCTCTATCTCTGTCTCTATCTCTATCTCTATCTCTGTCTCTATCTCTATCTCTATCTGTCTATCACTCTGTCTCAGCAATGACCTCAATATATCAATGATGTCTCTCTATCTCTATCTCTATCTCTATCTCTATCTCTATCTCTATCTGTCTATCACTCTGTCACAGCAATGACCTCAATATATCAATGATGTCTCTCTATCTCTGTCTCTATCTCTATCTCTATCTGTCTATCACTCTGTCTCAGCAATGACCTCAATATATCAATAATGTCTGTCTCTCAGTAAGCAGGTGAACATGACAGACCGAGACGGGAACACTCCTCTGCATATTGCGGCTCAGTATGGACATCCAGAGATGGTAGTTATCCTGATGGAAGCTGGAGCTGACATCCACCGTAGGAATGTCAGGGGTCGGATTCCGCTTCACGGGGCAGCAGAGAACAACAGAAAAGCTGCACTTGAAGTAGGTTGTACAACGATGTAGATGGTATAGTTTTATGTGCTAGGAAAGTAATTTATGTTTACCTACGAGTGAAATCATTGGGATTAATAGGCATCCAGTGACGTAACATCACGAAAAAATCATTCAGTATTCTTTCTTTACGACGTTTTCGCCATTGGTTAATGGCAATACAATTTAATATGTTTGGGATTTCTTTACCTTACTAGATTTTGGATCTAAGCGTTTGTCGATATTATTCTCTAGAAACAAAAATAAAGTACATAAAATAAATTATTCACCTCAAATTTATGTGATGATTAATAGTCCATCAATGTTTTGTAATGCCGTTAACATATTTTGACCTGTATTTTGATTTTCTTACTAATTCAACATTGGTGATTGAATTGCAATTAAACATGATGAATAAAAATATGTGGAATAACATTATAACATAAGAATGAATCGTCTTGTTCTTAAACACAAAGTAAATGTTTGTCATTTTAAAAAATGATTTGCATACAAATATAATGCATCATTAAAAAGAGACAGTTTTCGTTTACAAAGTAAGTTATTGTTGGTAAATTCCTAGTACCTTTATGAACAATTTGTTTTGTTGCAGGAAATCTTAAACCCTGAAAAGTCTCCATCTGGGCAGAAGTTTATGGTCATTAGGGATGACAGAAACACGATTGGAAGGAAACTGGAGGTTTTGTCAATTACCTTATAATCATAATTACATCAATAATAATTCATAATATCATTGTTTTAAACATGTGTTGTCTTGCATGTTGTCATTCTACGATATATATTTCACTTGTTGACTGAAACTCAACACTTTGAAAAAGTTGAATTGCTACCAACAGTTTAAACCTAACTCGCTTCATAATCATAAGAAATTATGGAAATTGCAATGTACAACATATAGTTGCTAAACTCAAATACTCCTATTTATTTTACTAAATGTCATTTTACGTTGGCACAGAAATATGTGAAAAAAGATAACTTTAAAGTGATATACTTAATCTCTGGCTTCTTCTTTACCAATTCAATGAAATAGGCATACATAAAACATAGCATTTATCTCTGGTCTTTTGATTTCTCATTGAGTTTTAACAAGTGCATGTAGTACTGCATTTTGTATGAAATCTAAAAAGTGATTTTTCTTGTTAGAGTTTGAATCTTGAACCGAGCAAGAAAGACGGCACTGATGATACGAAGGACATGGAGAAAGCAGTACAAGTAGTCCGTGAGGTCCTTGCGGTAAGTAAATTTATTTTTTTATTTTTTTTATTTTTGAATCTCCATATAATACAAAACACAAAGTCAATTCAGTACATAATAACATTGCATTAACAAATAGGTTTGATAAACAAGCAAATATGTGATTGGATAGGTACATTTGAGTATGCAAGTATGTAGAATGGTATCAAAAAAGGTTATGACAAACTGACCAGAATTAGAGAAATCGTTCATAATTGCACTTCTAATAGGAATTAAAGCGGTCTATGCAATATGCCGTCTTAATTTCTTCTTTTACATGTTTAAAGTTTGGAATCTTTTCCTGTAGCTTCATTTTATATATATTGCGGTAAATAAATGGATCATCTCACCTTAGTGTATCCTGTATAGAGCAGGTTTATAGGATTCTCTTACAATAGAGTCAGATCAAGTCATGTTGATCGAGCCTCTGTTCTTTTTCGCCGAGTTTGTGGTGTAGAATGAGAGATGCCTGGTTGGAGCTCAACGCGGAGATAATGTAGCAGGATTAAGATTTTTTTCAGTAAAGTAGTTATCCAAATGCAGATCCCTCATATGGGTTCCTTCTTGATAATAAATGATAATAAATCTGAACCCAAATACGATATATGAAAAAGGGATACAGATGAAAGAAAATAGAAAAGAACATCCATTTGTTTTATTAAACAAATACAAGAGCCTTTGTTTTGTTCATTCATAAACATTCATGTGACATTTTCTTCCTTTTTTCAGAAACAGGACAAGACAGTAGAACACCGAATTCCTACACTGAAGATAAAGAATTATGTAATTATATATACTATAGTCAAAGATATGATGAACAATGAAAATTAACAACATATGTATAACAAAATTAACATTATTAACCTCAGATTTGGTATTGAATATGGATCTGGGAACTGAATGATAAGTTTAATTTGATAAAGAACTGGTGACTAAATGTTACCTTAAGAATTTGATAAGGAAATGGCAACTGAATGTTAACTTCAGAATTTGATAAGGAAATGGCAACTGAATGTTAACTTCAGAATTAGATAAGGAATTGGCAACTGAATGTTAACTTCAGAATTTGATAAGGAAATGGCAACTGAATGTTAACTTCAGAATTTGATAAGGAAATGGCAACTGAATGTTAACTTCAGAATTTGATAAGGAACTGGTTACTAAATGTTAACTTCATAATTTGATAAGAAAATGACAACTAAATGTTAACTTCAGAATTTGATAAGGAACTGGTTACTAAATGTAAACTTCAGAATTTTATAAGGAACTGGCAACTGAATACTTTCTTAGAAATTTGAATAAACCCCTGGGGACTTGTAACCCCACAACTCGAATAAAGAACTGGTAACTGGTAAGTGATACAAACGAATCGAGGTCGGGATTTTAACAAAATGGTGGTTGTCCTTCAAAAAGCCTGATTGTTTAGGGGGCGGGGGTATTATTACATTATGTCGTTTACTTAAAAATATAAAAGGGACATTTCTTGTGATCCTGATCAAAGAGCTATCGGGGTCTGTATTTGACATGACCTCTATCTGTTACTACCTGTTTGAGCGCTGGACATATTTTGGTACTCCTTAGTTTGCATATATTGTTGAATTGAAACATTTGGTAGATAATTCGCCTCGTTCTGATTTATGCCTACTGTATGCCACTAAACTAACTCAAACATGAAAATTAAAAAAATTATTAAAGTTATTGCTGATTAATCATATTTTCCAAAATGACAATCAATAGCAATGATCATTGTGTAAGAGTATTTTTCCGGCAACCCAATTGGTCGTGAAAACTTCGTCTTTGGTCAATATGGTTTTCCTCGGGTCTATAAAAACAGGTATTAACCTCATCACCTATTTTTAATTGTATAATATCAATTCTAAAAAATGAAAATGAACTTAATGTCTTTGATCTTCATGTATATATTATTTTTACCTATCTTTTACTGTTTTATGTTTCAGTTACGTGATATTGCTAAAACCTGGAGACAAAAAGTTGCCGTTGCACCAACGGTAAGTTATTCAATAGTTAAAGGAAAACATGTCTATCTAGTCTGTAATCGAGAGAGGCAATAAACCCTTCTTAAGTCCAGATCTGATGGCAAATCTAGATTCCTCAGCTTTAAACCTTTATTTCATTTTCATATCAAAACATTATAATTTTAGTCAAAAAGATTTTTCAGGGACTGTACATTTGGTAATGGAGGAACGTTGTTCTGTCCTTCATAGTAACCAGTGTAATTAGGTTTTTTGAGTTATAAAATATAAAATATCACATGTCAATATAAGTATATCAGACCCCGAATGGTTCCGTACCTACACAGGTTAGTTATACAGTTGTACAGTGCCGTGCCAAATGTCTTGCAACAAACGCCATTTCCCAAAAGGGTCCTTTGTGATTTCAGTGTAGCATAAATAATTTTCATGATCATGACAGTGAACGAAAACTTATAAAACTGAGCATGTATCTAGTCTAACACCTTGAGATCATGTTCATAATTTTCAATTTCATTAATTTCAAGCACTGTTTTGGAAAACGGCAAAATTATGACTTGGTATTTCTACTATACGTACCCCAGTATTCTTTTTGTAATTGTTTACGTGTTGCAGAGCAAATTTTCTATTGCCATATCCATTTTCAGTCAAATATATTTTAAAATGCGGCAAATAAAATTATTTGTGCTACACTGCCTATGGGAAAATGACGTTTCTTGCAGTACTTTTGGCACGACACTGTATGTGTTTATATATTCATATTTCGTCAACAACACATGAATTTGCCAGTACTTGTCCTGTCTAAATAAAATATGTCAATTCATGCCAAAATGAACAAGGCGACTGAACAGTCTCGCGTTACAAAAAGAGAGAAGAAATGTTAAATTAACAAATTGGCTTCAAAGAGACGTTTTTGTGTTCAAACGAGTCATACTAACAGCGCTTGCTTGGTAGCAAAGATACACCAAAACGTTACAGTTCTTGCAAAAACGAAGTTGACTTTTCATAACTTTGCTATTGTTTCTTAAAAGATCTTATGTAGTTTATCTATAGTTTTTATCAAGACATAAGGTTCTTTTCTCACAGTTCCCACGTGTACTTAATATTCCACGGCAGTCAGTCGGTTTAATGAATAAATGGTTTAAAGGGTAGCAGCACTTTTGGTCTTACAAAATAGAAAACAAGTATTACCGATTGCAAGACTATGGTTTTAATCCAAATATGCAAACGTAAACCGAAGTCATTGTGTGCAGTTAAGCAATGTGAATCCATTTCTCTAGCCCAAACGAATAAATGTCTTTCTCATTAAAGTGTCATCCCCTTGATACGATACATAAATCTGCAACCACGCATTATTTAATGAAATGATGAAATGTTTGGGCCCATTAAGATAATGCATTTGGAATGTACTCACAATAATTTAGAGTATTTTGAAAAATAGAATTTAAAAAAAAGTTTGTTTTTCCTTTAAATTTTGTTTGTGAACATGCTATATTTACATATTGGGAGACAGAAGGTGACCGGAGAGTCCGGAGATCATGTAAAGGTAGGTGACCTCAAAGTGACACAATGTTTCCAATACAATAGGCTTTAATAATGTTAAGAACAAAAGTAGGATGGTCCACTTAGCATTGGGCTTTAAACAAATTGGTGCACACGATAAACATTTCTTGTTTTAGGAACTCACAAAATGGCATAAATGTACGGCATATTGTCTTGCCCAAATTAAGTATATGGCACTAATCAAAACCATGTTGAAAGTATAAAGGTAGAGTGGTCCACATTACGCCAAAAACGACAAATTACATGTTGATAAGCCCATTTTAGATAAAATCTGTAAGTAAAGAATCTATGCTCTCAAGATAGTGTGCTTTTGAAATGACATCGTGATCATCAAATACCATACTGTTCCTTTGGCTAAACTGAAGATCCTATTTCCTATCTTAGTGGTAAATGATGTACCTCATGACATTTTATTTCAAATTTTCGAAAAAGCAATGAGACCAATTGAAATCAATTTGAATACTCAACTGTACTATGGGCCACTATGGGCCACATGTCTGTCTGTCAATGCAATATCAAAAGTTTATAATTATTAATTTTTTTAAAGGGATGTTTCGACAAAAATGCTAATGTCGTTTTCAAGTATCATGTGGATCTACATGTATGTCGAAACATAGCTTTCAAAGAATAAAGAAGTTACCAACTTCTATAAAGCTGATCATAGAAGAACTTTGTTGCAGAGCTTGCTAAAGAGGATTTATAAGGACAATATAGTGAACACAGAGGACCATGATGGGAACACACCACTACATCTGGCTGCTGCGAATGGACATTCCTCCATTGTGAAGGTGAAGTTGTTCAACACACTTGTAGAATGTTTGAAAATAAAACGAATACTTAGTGTGTAACAATTACATTATCAATTTAAACTTTTCTGATGATTATGTCAGTATGTAGTAAATAATACTCGGTACCGATGGGCTATGGCAAATCAACTTGTGAGGTCGTAGCCCGAGCTGAGTTTATTGTCATAACCCGAGGCCAACGGGTTATTATATTGGGGTTTACACATCCTAGGAACACTCCTGCAATGAAATCATTTATGTTTATATATATATTATTTATTAAAGTACAGGCAAATGTGTATTGATCAATCTAAACATATAAACTACTTACAATACACTCCTTCTTTAGGTAATAAAACTAAAATGGAAGTGCGCAAGTTTGTTCATTGTCAGGTGACTGTATATTCCAGTGTCTTCTCGAGGACCAGCATGCCGAGTATGACCGAAAAAACGACAAAGAGACAACAGCACTCCATCTGGCGGCGTCAAATGGAAATAACGAGTAAGTCACAGCATTGTCATTAAAGGGCAAACCAATTTATTTTTTAATAGACGAATGTATAGTTTATCAACTGATCTAATATAGCCAATTGTTGAGCTGCTTACCAAAAGTTTGTTTTACTACTTTTGAAATGCAAATATCAAATATTATGGTGTTTGCTTGAGTTCGACTCGTTCAATCCCTATTGTACCAATAGTTATGAATCTTAAAATTTTGAAGAATTGATTTTCCATAATTACATGCTTAAAGATGATACTTATATTACTAAAGGAACATAACTGACAGCGATTTATGAAATACTGGGGTCCAAAATGCAAAAGCTTAATTGTCCTGATCATCACATAAACCTATCAATACGAATGTTTTCTTGAAATAAACAAAAAACAAATATTGACTATTTTGACCGCAGTTTTGCTGAAAGTCTATTTATCATCCAAAGCAGTGTTTCACACGAGATATCGCTTGTGAAAGATCCTAGGAGATATCGTTTTGTAGATTTAGATGTAGATTTTGAACAATGCCCTGCAATCGGCAAGTACATGACATCACAAACATTTTGCATCATCGAGTAATATCGTCGCAATAATATGACATCATAAATATTTTGACGTCACAATGCTATGACGTCATAAACATGACAACCTCACGATGCTATAACATCACTGCTGCAGGAGTTTAAGGTTTGTACAATGTTCATAGATGTACATTTTCATACAAACTAAATGAAAAATGATTTTAAATTATAAATAGACTCTTACACATGTGTTTTCTCATATCAAACGTATCAAACGTAAAATACGTTTTTCAACCTGTGTTGATATATTCTATATCAGAAGACCCCTGGTTGAGAGTCGCTATTTTATTCAAAAACATTTTGCAGAAGGAAGAAATCAGAATTTTCAAATTTTAACCTGTACTTGTCAATGTGAATACCATTGTTCACTCCTAGTTGACTCAGATGTGTGAAGTTGAGAGTGAATCTGTTCTCATTTAGATGTGTGAAATTGTGAGTGAACATGTACTCATTTAGATGTTTGAAGTTGAAAGTGAATCTGTTCTCATTTAGACGTGTGAAGTTGTGAGTGAATCTGTTCTCATTTAGATGTGTGAAGTTGAGAGTGAATCTGTTCTCATTTAGACGTGTGAAGTTGTGAGTGAACATGTTCTCATTTAGATGTGTGAAGTTGAAAGTGAACATGTTCTCATTTAGATGTGTGAAGTTGTGAGTGAATCTGTTCTCATTTAGATGTGTGAAGTTGAGAGTGAATCTGTTCTCATTTAGATGTGTGAAGTTGTGAGCTAACATGTTCTCATTTAGATGTGTGAAGTTGAAAGTGAACATGTTCTCATTTAGATGTGTGAAGTTGAGAGTGAATCTGTTCTCATTTAGATGTGTGAAGTTGAGAGTGAGTCTGTTCTCAACCAGATAATTTTAGTTGAAAGTGAACGTGTTCTAAATGAGATGGTAGAAGTTGAGTGAGAATGTGTTCTAAATCAGATGGAAGAAGTTGAGTGAGAATGTGTTCTCAACCAGATGTGATACGTTTATGATGAACGTGTTCTCAACCAGATGTGATAAGTTTATAATGAACGTGTTCCAAATCAGATGGTAGAAGTTGAGTAAGCATGTGTTCTCAACCAGATGTGATACGTTTATAATGAATGTGTTCTCAACCAGATGTGTGAAGTTGAGCTTAAACGTGTTCTCAACCAGATGTGTGAAGATGAAAGTGAAAGTGTGAAGGTGATTATCAAGGATCACTCCAAAATCTGTGTTCTCCAGATATGTCAGTGCAGACAACAGACGTTTCGTTTTCGGACAATATAAAATTAATATGAAGTGGATCGTTTCTCTTTAGTTCTTTGTGTTCTGCTCCAGATGTGTAGAGTTGATTGTGGGGAAACACTCCAACTCGGTGTTTGCTGAAGATGCAACTTGCAACACTCCTCTTCACCTTGCAGCCAGAGAGGGTCACAAAGATACCGTGGATATACTGATAGCCAAAGGAGCTAATATCAACCAAATGTAAATCATCATTTTTATCACTTTTTATCATTTCCGTCACATTTTTTAAAAATATCTGAGAAAGATTTTTCGGAAAAATTAAAATTGTTAATGTAAATGTGTTGTTCTTGCAAAGTAAGAGGAGCATGTAAGATTTTATTCATAAAGTCAATTCTACCAAATATGATAACAAAGAGGGTTTTTTTACTTCTTTATTGCAAACTAATAACGAAGCTATTATTGTTCAATTAGCATTATATATAAAACATGCATTAAAAAGAGAGATCTTCTCATAAAGCAATTAGTAAAACCTTAGGTATTGTAGTAGAATGTTGTTTTATGTAACTAAATATTAGTTAACTTTCATGTACCATACTGTAACTATTTTGTATATGGGCCAGAGGCCTTTCATACAATAAACATCTTTGACTTGACCTTGACTGTTCCTATCGTCAGCACCATATGAAAGCATCATGTTATTTATTTTTATTAATATCTAAAAATCCGCTTGAAATGTTAACCCTTTGTTGAAATGTATATTGGTAAATGCAAAACATGAAACAAACACATTATAACTGAATATGCAATGCTTGTTATATGTTTGTCTCAGAAACCTACATAAAAAGACACCCGTCGATCTTGCATCTGAGTTTGGGCAACTGGACATCTGTAAACAACTGGTCAATCTGGAGGCCCAGGCTTGGCTGGACAAGGACGATGTGAGTTGAAAGTTGTTCCTCTGTAGTTCTAAGTTTGTCACCCTTAGTAAAGTCTAAGTTTGAGGTTTTGATTTTGTTAGTTTCATTGTGAGTAAAACCAGATTTCAATATAATGCATGATATATGGAGAATCTCACACTCGTGTCTTCTGATATCAAAAAGAACACGGATATAGCTCCAAGGGACCAAAGAATTTAGTTCGCTATATCCGTTGTTCGCTATAAGCATATAATTTTAATGATATTATATAGGGAAATTTGTTCGCTATATCCGATTGTTTGCAATAACCGAGTTCGCTATATCCGTGTTCTACTGTATATCAACACGAGTTGATAAAAATAACAGATATTCGAGGCTTGCTGGGGATAGTTTACTTTTATCAACGAGTTTTGATATATTAGATATCAGATGACCCGAGGGTTAGTTTCTTTTTATCATCTAAAATATTTTTTCATCATGTTTCCATGAAAAATGTACATTTCTAAATAATCTAAATAAAAAACAAAATCTCCTGTGCAACGCTGTTTTGGGCAATAAAGGTATTTAAATACAGTTTCAGATTTCATCTTAGCGGTTACTCTAATATTACTGAAATACATAGCCATTATATTTTTCATCAAATTTTTCATTTAAGATTTAAAATATCAAGTGATAAGTATGATATATCAGTAATTCTAACACACCAACAGGTGTCATCACTGCACCTCGCCTGTGCTAAAGGTCACCTTAAAGTTGTCAAATTGCTGCTGAAAACTGTTGATGATGTCACTTTCAAGGATGATGATGGTCTCAACTGCCTGGATATTGCCATAGAAAATGAGCACAAGTGAGTGATATGTACTTTAGAGGCTTTTGTAGAAATTTGTCTTTCAAAATTTGTTGATAGAAATATAATATATTGTTATGAAAGAAAATGTTCACACAAGTATTGGTTGTACAATTTGAAAGGAATGCCCGAAAAGTAGCAGCCCTTAGAAACTTAATGATGATAATGATAAGTTTAACGCCTAGTATCCAGTCCGGGACTGCTCAATGACGATACCAGTTACATTGTGCCCTGGAGGAATTGTACTTTCGCATAAGATATTTAGGGCTTTAATAGGTCAATACCCTCCTTGTTTCTAGGTACCATTTTGTACAACCAAGTGAACTGAGTATATGAAATGTCTTACCTTTGGACACAAAACAGGGTTAAGCCAAGGTCACTAATTTTTGGTGTCACCACCGGTATTTAATTCTGGGTCTTTCGCGTGACAGACCAGAATTCCACCCTGATCAATTCTAGACATTCATCTTTTTCTCTTTGTAAAGACGTTCCCTGAACTCATTCTTGTGATTGAGACTGACTTCATGGAAATTTATACCTGTATTTTAGGATCTTCATACCACATTTCTGAAATTTCAAAAATTTACTTACAATGTCAGACCACTTAAATCATTGAAATTTAGAACATTTCTGAAAACAGAAGTGATTGCGATTGTGGTTGTTGTAGAGACATAGCCCGGTACATCATCCAGTCCGACTTCTGGGTGCAGGCGATGAGGAACAGTGTTCAACTCAAACCAGACTCAAAGAAAATAGTCACGCCTATGCGGAGGATGATCAGAAAAATGCCAGGTACTGAACCAGTTTGTATTGCATCAAATAAAACATCATTGCTTGATAAATCAGGAAACTAAAATGCTCTTTTAATTGACATGCATCTATGACGATTGGTAGGAAATGATCACAAGTCATTATTTCTCTAAGCCATTTGGTGATCACGGTGATAAAACTGATTGAGCAGGAGTTCACTTATATTAATCAATACATAATCACCCTTTTTTAAGAAGATTGTACGCTGTTGTATATATTTTAGAAATAGTCGAATTTTGTATCATATCACATGTACGATAAGCTGCATTTTCAATATATTTTTTAAATATATGTGTAGTTTATTGAACAGCTTTCAACAACAAAAACAATCGTTGTTATTTTTATTTAAGAGTTTTTGAAAATAATTACAGCAGAATGTCATAACATGATTTTACGTAATCGTTTAGCCTTTCTTCATGTATAAACTGACACTGTTACTATTGTATTATATCCTGGCGCCTTTTTCTGGTCTTGAGATGAGAAAAAATGCAGGAAATATGCTAAATCAGTGAATTTGTATCCCCGAGGGTGCATAAGGATCTTTAAAATCTAAGGCCTCGACTCGCTGACAAATAGAAAATAACTTGTTAATTAGAAGACCGAGAACCAGTAAATATGCCAATTACTAAAACGTGATTAAGATATTTTTATTAATTAACTTCTTTTTTATTCACTTGCATTTAAGTAATCATTTATTAATCATTTAAGCTACGATCGTAGAATGCATTACTAGGACAGAATGCTGCCGTAACTGATAACTTTTATCATGAATTGTTTGTAAATATACTGCTCTTCTATCAATTAAGCATGTATTTCTTTATTTTGTTAATGAATTAGCATAATACAGCACATCTGTTTTCTCGCAATGATAACGTTTCAAAATGGCGGGCGAAACGCGATCGAGTGGTGCCTTTAACTGTATTATTGCCATACTATTTATAACTACTACTATTGATAAAAGAGTAATTCAAGGCAGTTGCTGTGACAGGGTCTTCAATGATACAAATAGTGTAAAGTGTTCCTGAATAATATTACATTTCATATACATTTCTTTTGACATTTCCTTGACATCCTGCATCTACCGGTCGAAAGTATATACTAATACTGAAGATTCCATCTGTCCGTCCGTGCTTTTATCCGTCGGTCCAGACGAGGACATTTTTTGTCCGACCTATTACTGAAAAACTGCTCCTCCGATTGTTCATCCAAATTTTGCACATGTCTTCTACTCTACTACGAGGGGTGTAGTGTCAAATAACAAACCATTTCGTTAATTTTAAAACTTTTTAAGGATTTTATGTTTTGCAGTTAGTTAATTTTCAACATCACAAGTCGTCCGACCGATTTCTGAAAAACTATCCATCTGGTTGCTTTCAAAATTTTCACATGTCTTCTAACATAATAGAAGGGGTACAGTGCAAATTTACGAGCGAATATGTTCATTTCATTATTTCGACGAATCAGAAATTGTCCGAAAAATTGCCGAAAACTATTCATTCAAATTTTTTTCAAACTATTCACCTGTACATGTACCTTATTGTGAGAAATGAAGTGCTGAATTACAAGACTTAGTAATAGTCATTTAATAGGATTAGACTTTCTCGGACCAATGCATAAGATGCATTTATGCATTCTCTTCAATAAGTTTTACGGAGGATATCGGGTTGGTCAAATGCTGTGCAAGACACTAATGGTCTGGTTACTGGAATATCTGAGTTATGGGTTGAAAACATTAATTCAGTTGATCAGGTATGCACAGACGGAGGTATTGGTGAGCCACGTTAAAGATGCTGTATCATTCTTGCAATATTTCAAAAGTATTTTTAATGTATTCGTTGTATTTTTAGAAAATTTTAGCGAACAACCAAAATTCATTAAATATGAGATAATTTACGAAAATTACGGAAACGGCAGCCAACATAAAGGCGAATCAAGTGTGGCCATCTCACAACTTATGGTTTTAAAATATACGCTTGAAAACCGTCTTTGTCGCGCAAGACTAGATTTACTTTTCTTTTTCTCCGAATAAGGTTTTCGTTGCTGCCAAAGTTGATACCCATCGCACGCAAATACGCTAGTTGTGACACGGTATAAATCCTACACGCGTAATGATAACGTCACCGAAAGCGGGTTCGTTAAATGCTATGCCCTTTTTACAAGGGGTACTGTGCTTTGGGCGTCGAAATAAGTATGTTATTGTTGATTAATCAATCTAAATATGACATCAAAATTTCGACGAAAGATTTTTCTACAAAGTGATGTATTTCTTTTCTCAATAGCTAAATTTCAGCCTGAACCGCATGCAAGTATGAAACAGCATCTTTAACTGTTTTGCTTGTCGTTTTATATTTTCCGAAACCAGACGTTGCCAAGGAAGTGCTGGACAAGTGTTGCATTGATGTGACGAAGAAGAAGAAGGATGAAACCAAAACTCAAAAGAAAAAATTCAGATACAACTACGAATTCATAGATGATTTGATGACCAAGCAAAACTGGTCTGTTCCAGGTACTTTTCATTGTTTTATGACTGGAGATAATCATTTACAACCTGATTGGAAAACCTTTTGCAATAACCGCTGGAGATCAATGTTCAAAGCTAAATCAAAAGCTAAAGATAAGGTCAAGGCCATTTTATACTTTACTTTGTTAAATTGGCCTTTAAGGGATTTCTGTTTAAGAATTGTTCAGAGCTTTATAAAATGTTTCTTTTCGGCTTAAAATACCGTCGAGGCATTAAATTGTATTGCTTGGAATCTAAAAATTGTTCCATTGTATTTCTTAACATATTTGAGTGTGAAATCAAACGAGTTTTATTTGATTTTGATTTAGTAAGTAATTTATTTCGTATAAATAGCCATGAGGCCAACAGTACAACATGTGTAAAATACAAGATTGATAGAGTTAACTGCGCCACATAAAAAATATTCACGTTTGATACAAAGTAGACACATCGCTTCTTAGTTTGAACACCTTATCTAAGAAGAGACAAAGCTTGAACAGATTATCATAATCAACAGTTGATAACAAGTTAATCAATTTGTACATGTTCGGGTTGTACTGACAATAACCCGGAAGATATTTACGCCTTAGTTCATCATATTTTGGACAAATCAAAACAACATGGAATTCATTTTCTAACTGAGATTTGCAATAAGGACAAGAAGTATCTGGATTTCGATATCTGTAAGAGTTCATTCTAAAACCATGTATATTACAGCGTAACTTTGTCAGGCATCTCCTTAAAGTCGCATTGTTAATTGATAAGTATTTCTCAGGACAGAAATCATGTTTTATCATTGAGTAAAATTTAAGAGAACTTGATGTTGATATTTCGTAATGCCACTCTTGGATATATACATCTTATATGAAACATTTCCAGAAATTAATTCTTATTGTCAATAGACTGTGCTATTCATACATAACCAAACCCATATTTGAAATTTTGATTTATATACATATAGTACATGGCAAAAAAAGTGAAATGCCCAATCAGTTCATTGGTCGATTCTGATGAAACTACTGGGAAGCTAATGCATTTATTAACTCCTGAAAGGTCAATTCTTACTGTCACATATTTTGTTTTTGAATTAAAAGCAAAGGTTATGAAAGACGGAGAGATAAAAGAAAAAAGGCCGAAGGTCCCAGAATACGCTGCTTACACGGATAAGGCACGTACCTTGAAGAAGAATCATCCTCTCAAGATTATGGTGAGTATTTTTCCAGGAGATGTGGAGATATTATCAAAGAAATTAACAGCACATTATCGTTTTCAATAGAACCATTTGACTTTAATGAATAGTTTATTGAGCACCAAATTAAAGACCAGCGTAAGTCAGGATTTACAAAAAAAACAATCAATTTCGTCGTTTTACATAGTTTATCTTTGTATGTGGACATGAGCACACATGAAATGTATACATATATGTTTCACCAGTTAATTTATTAACACTTAGGTTAATTCAGGTGCAGGAAAATTGCAAGAATCTTCTAGAGCACAACCACATGTGCAGATATGAATTGTGCCACCATATGTTTCATCGGGTGAGGTAAAATTATATGTTTATTCAGGTGCAAAAATATTCTTGGGGTTCTGCAAAGTCAAAACCACATGTGCAGATATGAAAAGTGTCACTGAATAGTTTACCAGTTGGGTAATACAAGTGTTTGTTAAATGAAGGCGCATGAATCCCGTAAGGATCTGCTACAGCACAATTTGAAATTACACTGGAGCACATATGAAACAATTATCACCATTCATCTTTCAAGAGCTGTGTTATAAGACTTTTTGTTGTGATCAGATGCAATCCATTTGTTGGAATGTGCTCATGAGCTTAAGAGAACTCTCCACATGTGCCCATATGAAAAGAATGTCACAATATGTTTCACCAGGTTATAAGACTGTGCAGGTGCAGAATAATCTTGAAGATCTGCTTCAATGAGAACTTGTACAAACTCTCCACATGTGCCCATATGAATAGTATGTCACAATATGAGACTGTTTGTGCAGGTGCAGAATAATCATCAGGATCTGTTCAGTGAGAACTGGTAAGAATTATTCACAGGTGCCCATATGAGAAGTATGTCACCATTTATCGTTCACCTGGTTATACGACTGTTTGAATAATAGAATAGGTGCAGAATAATCTTGAAGATGTGCTTCAGCGAGAACTTGTGCCCATATGAAAATTATGTCATCATTTGTTTCACCAGTTTGGTAATAAATCTTTATGTTATGTGCAGGTGGATGAAAACCGCGAGGACCTGCTGCAGCACGACCTTGTGAGGACTCTGATCAGGTCCAAGTGGTTCACCTTTGGAGGCTACTACTACCTCGTCACCTTTCTCGTAGAGGTCCTCTTCCTTATCCTGCTGACCAGGAACGTCATCAACACCAAACCTCCCCACCTATACGAGTAAATACTTAGAGGATATCTGTCTGTTCTTGACAAATACCATGTTTATCCCATCGAGTGAGGAAGAAAGTTAATATTTCCATGAGTGGCGCATTTTAAAAAAATGATTTAATCGTTAGATTTCTTACAAAACCTATAATCCGTTGTTATATACCTACTAGCTACTTGAGTGCCAGTCCATTCTTCATATGGTGAACCTTTTGAAGTAAGATGCAGGTCTAATTCGGTATTTGTGATCCTGAAATGAATTTCAAGGTCATATAAAAGCTTTTAAAAATCAGGGAACTGTCTGGTAAGCAGTCATTGCTTTTTTCTCATTCATTTGATTCTACTTCTAGCTTTTGATTTCTGTGACCCTGACCTTGAGCAAAAAGAGTTTATGCCCCCTACCTTATTTTTACTCATAAATTCGTAAGCACTCTAATGTACCTAAAACCATTGCTAACTTCGTTATCTTTTAGCTCGGCTGATGTTCAGAATATATTGAATGACAACTGCGCTGCTGTGACAGTTGAAGTTTCTGAAAACGCATGGCTGCCCACTGAGAAGGTCCTTATGTACATCCTGATGGTGATGGGAGCAGTGTTTGAGGTCCGTTGACTTCTAGTATTTGTATGAAATGTTCACTTACTAGTCAGTCTTAATAAAAATATCATTTAATTTTTTGGACGTCAAATTATGATAGTGACAAAGGATCACACATTAATGATGCAGCAAATATGTTTTGTTGATTTTGAGATCGTTTTGCCTCTAAATTTTGAATAAAATATTGCATGTCGATTCTCAGAGACAAGGATCACCACAACATCATTGACTGAAAGCATATCAAAATATGGTATTTTTCTTTAACCCTGTTGGTTAGCCCTTCTAGCAATGATACAACTACCACACTGTTGGGCACGACAAGGGTAATACCTTCGATACAAAGCAACTGTACCAAACATGTATTTAAACAACAGTAATTGTAAAATCCAGTATATATAAAACAACAATGGTGGTAAAATTATGTATTTATGAACAACAATGATAGTACAATCATGTATATAAAAACAACAACGATGGTAAAATTATGGACACATAAAACAACAATGATGTTAAAATCATGGATATATAAAACAGCAATGATGGTAAAATCATGTATATATAAACAACAATGGTGGTAAAATCATGGATATATATATAACAACAATGGTGGTTAAATCATGTAGATATAAACAACCATGATGTTAAAATCATGGATATATATATATAACAACAATGCTAGTACAATCATGTATATAAAAAACAACAATGATGGTAAAATCATGTATATATAAAACGTCAATGATGGTAAAATCATGTATATATAAAACATCAATGATGGTAAAATCATGTATATATAAAACAACGATGATGGTAAATTCCCTTGACATACCGACATCAGAGGCACTGTATTCCTTTAAACATCTTTGATCCGTAATTACTCATGTTTGTGATCGATTTTTAGATTATACAGCTATTCAACATGAGACGGGCTTACTTTGATGACTTCGAGAACTATGTGGTTTGGGTAGTGTACATCTGTTCATTCCTCTTTCTCGTCGACTTCAATGACTGCACCATCAAAACCTCCTATCGGCAGGTACGTCAAGAACTGGATGTTTATCTGATTCCCATAGACAGGTAGCTCTCGATTGGAATCTTGTACATACATACATGTATATGTACATGTACATGTATTTATGTAAAGCCGTTAAACGTAAGAGCTCTGAATGTTAAGCCCTGCCTTATCACTCACCATAGGTCAAGGACTTTGGTTTACATGAAATACATGACAGTTTCAATGCTACTTTCAGCATTACCAAAATAGAGATTTGTGAACTGACAGTCAAAGGATACAATACCAGAAAATAATATAAACGCTTTTCAAACGATCAGTTCTTGCATACTAATAAAAAAATTTAACGAGTTTGGTCATATATGTAACCTAAACGTCTGCAGTTTATGTACTGAAGACATATGTTAAAGTCAATACTTTGATCAGGCATTATACTGCAAAGTGTAAATGAAATTTAAACGTCCTTTGCACTGTATTTAGTTGCATCCACAATCCGAAAAGGGATCATATTTCGATCCCTTTTCTGTGGGATCTTTCTACTCTCTTGTTGATGGCAACAGCTGAAATATTGTAAATATTGTAATATTATAAAGCTAACTCAATCACCCCTACAAGCTTTAACTTCTGGCTGCCCTCCTTTCCCCAGGACTGGCAATGGTCGGTGGGAGCTTTTGCTCTCTTCTTCTCCTGGGTAGACCTGGTGATGTATCTCAAGGCCTTCACCTCCCTGGGTCTCTACGTCATCATGTTCCAGTTGGTCTGTTGGACCTTCTGCAAAGTCTTCATCGTCTTCTTCTCACTGATCCTCGCCTTTGCAATGGGATTCTTCACTCTCCTGCAAAATCAGGTTTGTATCTTTGTGTTTAACAACTTCCTTACATGAAAGTTAATAACATCATGTTTTATTTATATTATAATTCTGCAAAAAGAACTGGTGCCTTTATGCAAATGATTATGCTCAATTTATGCTCAAGTCATCTTCATCAATTATCCATTTGTCTGCATTTTCTAGGCGAAATGATCGAAAAAACTCAGTTGATAAAATACTATTTTGTTCCTTCACCCCAGGTACTTTGCGGTACTGTTGTTTGTTGAGCTTCTCTATACTCGTTCACACTGTTTCTTTATCAAATCTAGTTAAATGATACATGTTAAGAAGAATCCGTCCAACCATTTAGCTTAAGCGAGTAATTTTGCAAGATATGATGTGACATTACTTTGGCTGAAATTGAAAGTAAAGATGTTGATAGTTATAGAATTAAGTCTCAAGTACATCAAAACATATTGAAACTTGAACATTCAACATTAAACATGCTGTTTTCATTGTAGGTTGCATTCAGAGACATCCCAAATTCAATTTTGAAAACAGCTGTAATGTTTCTTGGAGAAATAGATTACAGTGACTTGTTCAACGGAGGTGTTGCAGATATTACAGTTGTTGACACAACCAATCTGCTCTACCCAACTGCAACCTCTGTTCTCTTCTCCTTCTTCATCACACTGGCCTGCATCGTCCTGATGAACCTCCTGGTAAGATATTATATTGATAAATATATAGAGGTGAATTTCCTTTCTTGACAAATACAATCAGTCAGTGACCAAAAGTGTATTCGCACTAACGTATTTTCTCATATACTGTCATGTTAGTGAGCAATTGCAAGAATTGTTTTCACAAATTAAGTACAAGTTCATTTGTTGTGATATATTGCTTATGGCTTGGAAATAATCTTATCTACAATCACAATTACCATTTATCTCTACGTTGATTAGTTATTGAATGACACTCATTTAAACATCACATGTACGACTTCAATGGCCCATTGACGGCCATGTTAAACGTATTCGGCATGTTTCTCATCGCAACATTAAAAGATGCATAATATGATTGTTTTCAGGATTTCAGATATTTGTTGTCAAATTAGGCAAAATTTAGTTGTAAGCACATCGTTTATTGCACTTAAAAGGATTTTAGAGAATTACTGCAAAATCAGTGAAAAACAGACGAACCAAAGAAGCAGGTTCTAACAAACATTATCTGGAATATAACTAGCGCAATGAAACTATTTGTAACTACTTCAACGTGAAATAGGGGCAAATGCTGAGCATGAAGTACAAGTACAATAAACAATGTTGAAACATTGATGTGTGCACTCTTTGGCATCAGCTTTACTTGAAGAGAAGGACCATTTTGCGAGTTTTTCCCCTCTGCAAAATCATCTACCACCTTATAAATGTTGATATTGAAATCCCTTTGAATATGAAGTAGTGGAAGAGCATTAAGCCGCTCCGTTACCATTGTTGGCCTGAGATACGTTTTAACACGTCCCATTGCGCTAAAGGAACGCTCAGCCATTGCAGAAGACAGTGGCATTGTCACAAGTGTTTTGAGGGCAACATGGATATTCGGATAAAGATCTTCTTTTGCGAAGTCCAGTGTTGCCAACAAACACGACCGTTTCTTGTCGCTGGAACATCTTGCCAACGATTTCCATCGCCTGATTTCTACCGTCGGTTGCTCATGTGAATTGTCTTTCAACTCAGCGAACTGTACGACTATTTGCATACCAATGTCCTCGGTCATATTATAGACTGAAGAAGGTAAAAACTCCAGAGCTTCGAATCGGCCATTTGGGTGGAAAAGCCTGTCCTCTAGTTGCTGAGACATATGATCCAGCAAATACAGGCCCCCGGGTCATTGAGCAATCATTCCTTTAAAATAAAAAAAAATAAAAAATTTGACATGACCCCCAGATTTGACAGCCTTCGTAGATACATAATATTAACAAGGCAGGAAGTTCGATTTTCGGCAGGTTTGTGCCCAGACGCTCGAATTCGGGCCCTATCGCTACGCTAACGAGACATGTTTTCCAATATTTCTTTGTGTAGACATATACTTGGATGATTCACCTATCGATCCCCATTCACTGAACCTACCAACTCAGTATTGCTATTTCTGCAAGTCGCCCGAAAGCCGACGCGAGCCGCTCAACGTAGCAAACACAGAACAAATGGCCGCCAGTGCAGACGGGGTGTGTCACAACCGAGCGCTCTCATTGGTCGGCGCGCTCTCAACTTCGCGATAACTCTAAACTGAGTTACTGCGAGATCTCTGGACAAAATGAACGTACTAAATCCAGACGAATTGTGTCAAAAAGGGCACAATCACAATGTGCTCATAACTGGGTCAGCGGGCACAGGAAAGTCGACTCTGCTCCACAACATTTCCACGAGATGTCGCCAGAGTGGAAGAAACGTAGCTGTCACAGCCACGACTGGTATGTTTTCTGAAAATTCTTGTTGAGTCGAATGAAACAAGTTCCCATTATCGTCACATGAATAGGCCTAGTACTGATCAGTAAACATTGTTGTTGCTTTTTATGGAATAAATATTTCTGGCTATGGAAATCAAAATTATTTTGCAAAGTAAGTAAATGATTACCATCAGAAACAGTGAATTATTTGTACATTTGCAAAATGATATTGGCTTTCTCAGTTTCTGTCTCAAATTATATAGAACCAACAGAAGTCAGAACCATTTTTGTAAAATATAAATAACACAATATAGGCCAAATGTAAATGAAAAACTGAAACCAAAGTAAGAAATAAATGTATTAAATATCATAGTTTTTTTAATGCTGCTGAATTTTGAATTTGCTTTTATATATATGAAGCATATTTTTGTTTTATATACCGTAAATGCTTTATATACCGTAAAACCCACTTCATGTCCTACATAAAATTATTGAAAAAAATGAAAACCATGGCATTTATATTATTAATGAGGATTTCATGTTGATCAATGCTGAAAAGATCTTTAATCCATCAAAATAAATTTGTGTATATTATTCTACAAGTGTCATTTAAACCAAAAACGATGTAATGATCTAAATAGTCAACTCTAGTAAAAGTTCTATTTTGAATAATAACACAGTTGGCAATTAATTTAAAGATTTAGTTACAAATAATCAGAAATTCCAAATTATATTATGGTATTTTGTATTAATTTAAAACTTAATATTTACCAGGAAACATTCACCGCAAATGTTTTCTTTGCATAAGTCATTACACGAAGGTTATGTCTGTTGTGATTCCTACAGTAAATCAATCGCTAATATTCGAAAACCTCGCGGAAATCAAGTCCGTGCAGTTGAGAGCGCGCCGACCAATGAGAGCGCTCGGTTGTGACACACCCCTTCTGCACTGGCGGCCATTTGTTCTGTGTTTGCTACGTTGAGCGGCTCGCGTCGGCTTTCGGGCGACTTGCAGAAATAGCAATACAGAGTTGGTAGGTTCAGTGAATGGGGATCGATAGGTGAATCATCCAAGTATATGTCTACACAAAGAAATATTGGAAAACATGTCTCGTTAGCGTAGCGATAGGGCCCGAATGCGAGCGTCTGGGCACAAACCTGCCGAAAATCGCATTTGCTTCCTGCCTTGTTAATATTATGTATCTACGAAGGCTGTCAAATCTGGGGGTCATGTCAAATTTGAGGGATCTTGCCCTAGAGTCGCCATCCTGTTCAAGGGCAGTCAAACTTTCAATAATAACATCAAATGATGCTTTGAAAGTGGATAACGAACCCGCAAGGCTTACCAAACGTGTATCACACAGTTCAGTTATCTTTCGCTTTCTCCCCATTGACTCCTGGGCATTCTCATTTGATTCAAGCTCCTTTGTGTATGCTAACAGACGTTTGGTCGAATAAAAAAAGACAAAGGCGATGGTTTGTACTGTTTACATGATATTCTTGACGGATGTTTTTTAGTAACTATGAACCAAGGTCAGATTCTTGCAATGAACATAGCATAGAACACGTCTAATGATGGTTTGGACGACATTCAAATGCCTACTCATGTTTGAGGCACCGTCATAACCTTGCCCCATCATATAGCCTTTCTGCACTCCATATTTGTCTATTTCTGATAGAAAAGAATCGGCTAAGGGAGCCGCTCTTGTGGTTTTTAGTCTCAGTGAAATCTGAAAATAATTATTTGAGAGTAGTTTGACCCTGATCGTTTACAGAAATGTGTCAAAAATGTATTCTTTGGTTAAGGAATCAGTTGCCTCGTCAGCAATGAGTGAAAAGCATTTCAGTAAATTACAGTTGTTTACCAACAGTATTTTCACTTATGACGCACAAATACCAAGAAGCTCATTTTGAATTTTATTTGTTTCTAATTGTGCTGTTGTGCAACTGCCTGTTCAATAACTCATCTGTTTTTGCACGATACTGCAAGAGAGCTAAAAAATTGCTTTTCTCATTATCATGACATCTGATTGCAATATTCTTATATATTCAATATACCCACACAAAACGAGTGTCAATTGCACGGTTTCTTTCAACTGTTTCTTTGTGTGCATTGGAAAGATGACAACAAATATCATCTTGTTTATTACTGACTATCGTTCCATAATTCAAAGATTTCTCAGTACACAAATGATTTGAATCAAGTTGTGTATGCCTCTTGAGAAGTGTCCAATCGTGAATGCACGAGGTAACAAATGCACCTTTTTAGCTGTCACTTCCAAAACGAGCGCATGGTAAGCAAATGACGCCATCTTTGGAAGGAGAATATCGGACTCGGGAGTTAATCATTGTGATTGAGATGTGTTGGATTAAATTTCCATTTCACACCTCTGATGTCCGTTAACGGGTATTTCATTGTTTTGTCAGTCCTGACATCGGTTGAATCTAAATTGCTCAGCAGAAAAGAACGAATTGGTTCTGATTTAGTTGTTTTCCTGTATACAAGCCAATATCGGTACCAGAGAAACTGTCAGATGGTTTCTGTGAATCAGAAAACAATGAAGGGTTACAAGTCGCGCCTTCTTCCCTGAAGGAGCTCAAAGAATTATTTTTTGAATCCGAAGACTGAACCTTTGTTTTCGACTGTAATTTTACAACAACAAAAAAGAATCAATTTTTGTACAATCTTATTAATGGTCTATAGTTCTGTGCAATTTCCTAAACAATGATTTGCTTACACACTTGTACTGAGAAGAGAATAGACTTGAACCACCGTGACAAAACGCCGCTGTCATTAATGTTTTGTCTATCACAAGCTTGACACGCCAATGCCAGACGAATAAATATAAACATTTTTTGACACTTCTATAAACATTGATACACTAGTCATCATTGGTTAAGATTTTGACTATTGCTATCTGACGAATGTCACAAATAAATTACAGAATAAAATAACAAAAACCTAAAATTAAATTTTTCAAAAAGATGGGTTTTTTTTAATTTCGAAGTGAAAGCAGTTGCTTTCTGTGCTACATGGTAGTTACGCCTCTGATTTTTGCTAAAAATAATCAAATGCAAGGATTGTTTCAGGTGGGTTTGGCTGTAGACGACATCAAAGGTATACTTCGAAGAGCTGCATTCAAAAGGACTGCGATGCATGTAAGTTGTCTTGATTTCAAAACCATTATTCATAAACATACATATCGACATCTTAATCTTTAAAGGGACAGTAGCACGTTTTTTGATAATTTTATAATTTGAATTTCTCACTGATAATTGTAAGTGAATGCTAAATGTATTATTTTGACAGTGTCAAAAATCTCATTACACAAGTCAATCATCCATAGTCAGAGAACAAAGTATGAAGATTCACTGAAAATCTATTGGTGGCCATTTTTTTGTGAACACCTTTAATTCATTTTTTGTAAGAAAAGGAATCGCATGGCTAAACTTAACGTTATATATTGGAATTATTACTGCTCCATTTACTTTAAATACATTGTCTTTCAATTGAAATCATTAATTTTCATTTTCCTTACATCACCCTATATTCCCCCTAAAAACGTGCTACTGCCCCTTTAACATCAAAACTAATTTGAGACACACACTACAACGTAGTCGATGACATAGATACAATTCAAGAGTTAAAAATGTTGGTTTGGCCTTAAAACGATAAAATTTCTGACTTTATTCAAAACTATATGACTTTATACCTAAAATACCAAATTTGAGAATTCCCCGCATGCTTTAATGGATTTGATGGGTTGTTACAAGTGGCAATAACATTTTCAGATATGGACCAAAATTTGTCAACTGTTCTCATTTTTTAAATTTTTTCAGCTTAAAAAAAGTATGGCTTCAAGACTTGTTATCTTATTCAACCTCACCCTTAGTCCATGGCCAGTTATCCTTATCCATTCGAACCACTTAATGTTTTTCTATTATTTAATATTTTTATGTAATTGCGGGTCAAATATAAGCGATGGTATGTGAGCTCTGCTAATGTTTGCCTTGTTCAAACTTGGCCTGAAAGAGACAACGTGACAGGATTTATCGGGATTGGAAACCAATCTCGTGTTTGAAATATACGTTCTCAATAACCATTCACTTACAAAAATTGATAAAGAGATTACTTTGAAAAAATGTCAGATTTCTATTAAAAAGGACAAGTCATATGAAGTTTGTCTGAATACTGCCGAATGAAACAATTATTTGTGGAATGATCATAATACATCCTGTTTATGCATTGGCTATTTGAAAGCTTTGACATGTTATTCATAAGATTTGTAATTAAGCAAAACAGGAAGATAATGTTAATTCCTTTGCGTGGACGGGTAGGATAAGGATAGATACATTAAATGATTCGAAATTCGTTATAGGTAATTTGCTTTAATACAAATACCAATGCTAGGGGCCTACTGTTTGTTTATTAAATATATTTGAATAATTCTAAATAAATTATTTTTCAAGAATATTTTTCTGTTTATCCAAGAAGAAAAATGCAGTATACTTTTAATGATATTTGGATATGCATGACCATTTGGGAAACCTTTATATAATGCTTCAAATAATATTTTTTTCAAATCCTCTGCAGATATCTCTTGTCCTTGATGTCGAGAAGGTTTTGTTTGAACGTATGCGAAGATCTATATACAGAAAACGGGACCGAGATCACACTGGGAAAGACAAGAATCGTGGATGTCTACGCAACATGCTCTCAAGACTGGTAAACCTGCCCATCTGGTGGTGGAATCAGACGGTGGAGCCTGATGAAGGTGCTGTACTGGTACGTAATCTACTTCCTCAAAGTCTCTAATATGTGGTTGCTAAAGCCATGTGGCCAAGAGATAATTCAGATAAACAAGAGCAGAAGCAAAAATCACGACTGTACGTGCGTATTTAATGCGTTTATAATATACTACGCGACAATAGTTTAGATTCACCATCAAATGATGCTAAGAAATTGTGGTATTGGTGGGTATGGGAAAATTGATTTATGCTTTCTCAAACCTCAACTTATTACCAAAGTGACATGCATTTGTCCTAAATGGATGTTGATTAACACGTCCATCATGAATGTTAACTGAGAAATTCTCAGGTAAAGTCCATGGACTTCGTTGAAAAGTCAAATCTTTTACGTCATTAGGACCCCATTGTAACGAGAGCAGTTTTGCATTATTGGAGACGAAATAATGTTCAAGCTTTCTTTAAATCGTTGTTACAGCGGTAAGTCCGAGACATGAAGAATATAGTCATTAGTTCTTAAGACATAAGCATTAGAAAATAGGACATTACGCTTTACACTGAGTCTAAACTTTTGTCTTGTAGTATAGTTAAACACATCATACACTCATGCATAATTAGGACTTCAAATTCTCATATATGTTGTTGCTAAAGCCATGTGGCAAAGAGATAACCTAAATTCAGTTGAACAAGAGCAGAAGCAAAAGTGATTAATGTAAGTGTGTATTTAATGCGTTTATGATAGTTATAAGCTACATACACTCATTTACCCTGATAAGCTAAACAAATATCTCCTATGTTTGAAATAAAAATCTATGGCTTGCTTTCTACTGGCCTGTGTCTCATCTTGCTATTATTCCGAGATCATGAGCAGACAATGTATATGTGTGTCTCATCTTGTTGCAGGCTATTATTCCGAGATCATGAGCAGACAATATATATGTGTGTCTCATCTTGTTGCAGGATATTATTCAAGAGATCGCTAGCAGACAGTATACAAGCATGTCTCATCTTGTTGCAGGATTTTTATCCAGAGATTGCAAGCAGACAGTATACCGGCATATTGTATTTTGTTGTAGGATATTATTCAAGACATCCCGAGCAGACAGTTTACTAGAATGTCTCATCTTGTTGCATAATATTATTCAAGAGATTGCAAGTAGACAGTATACAAGCATGTCTCATCTTGTTGCAAGATATTATTCCAGAGATTGCGAGCAGACAGTTTATTAGCATGTCTCATCTTGTTGCAGGATATTATTCCAGAGATCGCGAGCAGACAGCAGCAGTTAGAGGAGAAGATTGACGAGAGACTGGAGAAGATTGAGAAACAGATGAACAGACTGATGTCCAACCTACTGGAGATGCAGGCACAGAAGTCCACCAAAATACCCACAAAATAACCAGTCGAAATAAAATTGTCTGTTTTTCACCATTCTCCAAAAATCAGTATATTTTTTTCAAGATATGACTAAATATTTGAATTTCTTCTGTGTTTTGACATGATCCTGTAGGCTTTTTCTACTCACCATCCTGATGTTGTTTGAAATATTTGGCATCTACCATAAAATAGTTGAAAGGGGCAGACCACGCTTTTATGAAGAATATGGAAATAAATGGTTTCATTTAAAAAATTATTTATTTATACTAAATGAAGCAGTAATGAATATATTTATGATGTTAAGTTCAGCAATGCAATTCCTTTTTCTTACACAAAATGTATCAAAGGTGTTCGAAAAAAATTGCCGGCAATGGACTTTCTGTGATTTTTATAATTTGTTCTGTGATGATGTTCTATGGATGATTGGTTTATGTAATAAGATTTTTGACACTATCAAAATAATCAGTGAAAATTTTATGATATAAACATTTAAAAAAACGTGCTACCGTCCCGTTTAAAATCATGCATAGCATGGTAATGATGGTATTTCCATGACTGATGGTTTGAATGCGTGTTAATGTGTTGAGGTAGGTACAAAATGTCTCTTATGGGGGAGCGGGGAAGACAGAGTGGATTTTACCGTTTGACTCTGACGTTCGTGTAATGTTCTGGTTCCAAAGTGGGATAATGGGTATTTCTTTTCTACTGTTTGTATATATATTCGAAAGTTTGGGTGCCATTAACTTAAAAAGGCGTTTTTTTTTATCTTAGATGTTAAGCGCAACTCTAATAATGTTTTATATTTTGCTACTGCTTTTATACACAGCCTCTACAGCTTCAAATATCAAGATCAGTCTCAAATCTCAAAGTAAGGGCTACATTCTGCTCAAGATTTCATGTTTTCTGTCATGCTTAAACATGCCAGTTTCAGTTACTGTATTCTATAAATGCACTGAAGTTGAAATGTTGCATCACGATTTCATCTCGCCCTGGATATGATCCTTTTTCTGATCTGCGATATTTTTACGATTTTCTTGAACATAGTCTTGATTGAAAGCAAAATATTACGTGTAATTGAAACTGATGTTAGTGTATGTTTGTATCATTGTTTAATGTTGCTCAGACAGTTCGGTCCCTTTAATCAGCCACTGTCAACAACCTGTCAAATTTTCATTTGTAACGCCAGCGTACCAAACCAATTTAAGCAAATATTTCTTGAAGCGGCCATAAGATATTACTTTGGTGCAAGATTGTAACTTCGAACTACTTCACTTAAAACGTTGTTATACTAACTATGAACTATTTCTGCTTTTGCTAAATATGATATCAAAGTTGTGTCTACTCCGTGATGTGAATACTCTTTGTGATGTGAGGTATGCTCTCTTGGCTGTCAATTTAAGGTATACTCTCTGTGACATTGTTATGTGATGCTTTCTGTGTGGTAAATGTTCCTCATTACTCTATGTGATGTACAACTCTGCTCGATGTAACTGTTGAGTGATATCAAAATGAAGTGCCTGTGATATGAATCTACTTCGTTATTCTTTCTGTGGTGTCAATGTTGTCTTTATACTTTTCTCTGAAATGTTGATGTCGTGTACTCCCTCCTCGGTGTTAATGTTCTCTAAAGGTCTCTGTGATAATAACCTTGTGTATTATTCTCTGTGACGTCAATCTTCTGTATAACTCTCTGTGATGTCAAGGTTCTATATTATTCTCTGTGATGTCAATTTGTGTATTATAATCTGTAATGTCAATCGTATACTACTCTCTGTGATGTAAATGTTTTGGCTTACTCTCCGTGGTGTCAATATGTTTATTACTCTCCGTGGTATCAATATGTTTATTACTCATCGTAATGTCAATCATGTGTATTATCCTTCTGATGTCATTTGATGTCAATGTTATGTACTCACCTCTGTGATGTCAAATTGTTTTACTCTCTGTGATATTAACCTTGTGTATTACCCTCTTATAATCTGTAATGTCAATCGTATACTACTCTCTGTGATGTAAATGTTTTGGCTTACTCTCCGTGGTGTCATTAGTTTATTACTCTCCGTGGTATCAATATGTTAATGTCAATGTTATGTACTCACCTCTGTGATGTCAAATTGTTTTACTCTCTGTGATATTAACCTTGTGTATTACCCTCTTATAATCTGTAATGTCAATCGTATACTACTCTCTGTGATGTAAATGTTTTGGCTTACTCTCCGTGGTGTCAATATGTTTATTACTCTCCGTGGTATCAATATGTTTATTACTCTCCGTGGTGTCAAAAGTTTATTACTCTCCGTGGTATCAATATGTTAATGTCAATGTTATGTACTCACCTCTGTGATGTCAAATTGTTTTACTCTCTGTGATATTAACCTTGTGTATTACCCTCTTATAATCTGTAATGTCAATCGTATACTACTCTCTGTGATGTAAATGTTTTGGCTTACTCTCCGTGGTGTCAATATGTTTATTACTCTCCGTGGTATCAATATGTTTATTACTCTCCGTAATGTCAATCATGTGTATTATCCTTCTGATGTCATTTGATGTCAATGTTGTGTACTCACCTCTGTGATGTCAAATTGTTTTACTCTATATATAAAATGATATAAAACAATTTGACATCACAGAGGTGAGTACACAACATTGACATCAAATGACATCAGAAGGATACTTGTGTATTACCCTCTGTGATATTAACCTTGTGTATTACCCTCTGTGATGTCAATATTGTGTATTATTCTTTGAGAGGTCAATCTTAAGTACAACTCTCTGTGTATTATTTATCAAAATTCTGTATTACTCTCTGTGATGGCAATCCTGCGTATTATATATTATTATATACATGTATCTGAGATGTCTCTGTTAGGTCAATGTTGTCTGTTATTCTCTGTGATATTAAAATTTCGCACTAAACTCTGCGATGTCAATGTTGTCTATTAGTCTCCATGATATCAATATTTTGTTCTACTCTTACTTATATATGTGTTGTATAGAACTCTCAAACTCTCTGTGATATTAACATTATTTTGTACTATCTGTGAAACCAGTGTTATGCAATACATTTTGAATGCCTTTAGTAACGGACAGAGACATTACAATATGAATGATATATTGCATAGACATTGATCTAAGAAATAACAATAACACTGCATGGATATTCAGCCATTTGAATGACTTAGTAGTGCCAAAACACTGTCATCACGGGTTGAATGAAACCACCGAACAATATTTTACTCACAGGTTCCAAAAGCAGTTCAAGTCCCATGTCCAAACACTTCATTTGCCCATCTTCAGTGTTCTTTACTTCAATATTGTTTAGTTTGGATTCGGAAATCCACAGACTATCATCTAGTTTAGCTCTCCGGCCATCAATGTTCGTTCAATCGCTGTTTCAACGCAAGCTGCCATTTACACGCTGGCGAAGGGAAGCAACTCTTGCCCCTTGGTGAGATTGACTCGTCCTCTCGATGACGTCTGATTAAAGAACGTCAGTTCGATCACGCCAAGACCATTTAAAATGTGTCTAATTTTTAAAATCATCATATTTTATAGATTTTAAAATTTCAAAACTTTGGAATCGTGACAAAATAACTCAATCGGCAATAAAAGGCATATACTAGGAGGAATTATATTTAGTCAATTCAGCGTCAGAGTCATTGCTCTATTCATTTGCCTATATCAATGCGCGAATCTTAAAAAACGTCAACTATTAAAATAGTATTATCAGGCATTTATCGAATTAAACTTTAAAATGACATTGTATGATAAAGAAATTATCATGCCAAGGCTCGCAAAATACAATGTTTATTCCTAATGCAGGATATTTACGATCCCAAAACACACTCGCATGATAACCTCTATTTATTGAAAATGTGAATTTAAAGAATTGTACCAAAACATGTCCCCAGCCACCTCATCACATGATATCAACCCCGGACCTACCCTGAACCTGCAAGAAGTTAAGGATGCTATAATGGGTGAGGTACGCGAGGTAAAGTCGGAAATCTCTTCATTGAGGAAGGATGTTCAAACTAAATTTGTCACTTGTGTCAAACTTGAAAATCCCAAAAAGAGATTCGCTTTAGCATAAACGATATAAACAAAACATAATAAATTCTGACATGGTTTCGGTTAACGATAAGGTTGGTGAAATGAATGATAAACTTTGGTGAAGTTTGGTGAAGAATTTGACAGACTCAAATCGATAAGTTGAGGTGATAACGTTATTGTTTATGGTATACCGGAGAAGGATGAGAAGTCAATCGCCTGTAAAGAAAACGTGTTGTCAGTTTTTAATGAACATTTAATGTTTTAGACTTGGCAGTTTGCTGACATCGCTCGTGCTCCTCGTCTTGGTGTTCGATAAAGTAACGCTACTAAACCACGCCCTGACAAAGATATTATTCTCTGATGACAAGGTCAGAGCGTTGAAAGGACGTAACAACCTAGAGGAAGCCAGATACCGGATCTCGAGGCTTTTGACCAATGGACAACGATAACAGCTGCAGGAACTCAAAGGAATTTTATTTTTTCAAGAACATAAAGCTTATGACCAAAAACAAAGCGCAGACAGTGGGACAGATACACAACATAGGACATCTTGTTAGCAAACGCTGGCAAGTATCAGGGAAGAGTGGCGGGATTGCGAAACTTCTTACAACAGGGAACACCATTGAGGAACAATCATTAACTTTCCTATGCTAGCATAATATTCTATTATGTTTACAATTGTCACAAGATTTATTTAAGTTAGATAACCATGTGAATCTTATCTGTACTTATATTCCACCTTCTGGTTCTTCTTTTGATGATGGTTGCAGCACAAAATGTGGTTTAGATTATTCTTTTTCATCACTTATACAGGAAATACACACTATTATTTGAGGCGATTTGAATGCTAGAACGGGAGAAATTAATATATCTGAGATATTACATTTAACACTTGTCCATCCCATGATAAAGGTTTTATATGTTTGGACAATACCTGATCGATATGTGCGATGCGTTTAACCTGTTTATTGTAAATGGGAGAGTAGATTGAGATAGTGAAGGAGAATACACTAATTTGGTCAACAGGGCATAAGTTAAAATGATTACTTTATTTGTTTACCAAATGTTTTCATGTATATTGATTTCTTCTATGTTGCCGATAAGTTGGATTCTGACCATTTTCAATAAGAGTTCACTTGTAACTTATCTGACCCGACAGTGAATAACACTAATACTTCGATTGATGGAAAGATTGTCTGGAATGATAAGCTCTCGTAATACCTATTGACATGTAGAAAACGTTTAAGTGAAATAATCGATGTAAACGTGAATGTAAATGTGAACCCTGCAATTGATGATTTTGTACAGATTATCATAGATTCTGCGGATTCTATGAAGCGGAGATTTTACTGTAATACAAATAACAGGAAGCGTCAGTTCAGGAATACAGAATGCATAAATGCTAGACGTGTAGCAGGAACTTTATAACAAAGCACACAGGTTACCACTGTGCAGTTCTTTTTGTGACAGAGGAACGCATATAAGATTTGTTGTAGATATATGATATCGCAAAAGTACGATTAGTTAATCTCTCTAAATCTGCTAAATACTTTTCCAAATATTTAAAACAAATACAATCTTTACAGGGTCGAGAAAAGATAAGTCCATATATTCCCAAATCTGTATGGCTAATTTACTTCAAGACCTATATACAAATACTGATATATTCAATACACACGTACCATAAATATGGAATGTGGCTCGTATTCTGATAACTATGATGATGTTGATGAACTAGTGAAATAATAATAGCACACCTGAAGCGAGGGAAAGCACCTGTGCCCAGGATGTCATTGAGTTGCTTAAATGTTCACAAACTGAAGTTGTGCCTTTTCTTTTAGAATGTTTCAATTACCTTTTTAACAGTGGCATTTTCCCGTCTAGCTTGTCTCGTTCTATCAATATTCCACTTCATAAAAAGAGGGTCGCTAATAACTCATAAGGGGTATATCATTAATGAGCATACTCGGCAAGGGATTTACAATAATTTTGAACAATATAAATTCACAATAGGCAAATATGGGTGATACAAATCCAGAAACGCAAACAGGGTTTAGAAAGAACTACTCCACGACTGACCATATCTTCATGTTATATGCCATAATTATAAAATGTTTGTCCCGAAAAAAAAACACATAAATTATATGCAACGTTTATTGACTTCAAAAAAAGCCTTCAGTACCTTCAACCTCAGCCTTCAACTCTTGAAGTGCTTGAGAAATACTGGTTTGAGGGCATAAATGTACTGTATGTTTAAGAAAATGTATTCAAATATAAAATCCTGTGTCCGCTGTGAGAGTGGTGTTACAGACGTTTTTGGTTGATCAGTGGAAAAAGTAAGGGATTGTTGTAATGTGATGCTAGACTTTGTACCAGAACTTTAGAACATGGTACCTTGTATGGCAAGTGAGGACAATCAGAATCAAATGAGGGCTCCTTCTTGGACCAATTTCCATTAGCTTCTCAGTAACCATTTTGGTATTTGGTGGTTGACCTTTAACTGTATACTACCAACTCGGAGAACACACAATGCAGAAGATTCCTTTGGGAAAAATCTTCCTAGAGAGCTGACGTGTAAAGAATACCTGTTAATCATGCCCTCCTTTGATGATTGTGGTTTGATGTTCCAAGAAACTCCATGATTTGCGAAAACACAGAAAAACTGAGTGTCCTGAACAGTCTTTTTCATAAGGTCAACCTAGGTTACCCAATGGGAGAATGCAAAGAAAATTTGAAGAAGAAGATTTCACTTCAAACCTTGGAATGGAGGATTGTGTTTTTTGTGGCCAAATCTTCATTGGCAGATTGACTTTACAAAAACATTTACATGATAAACAGTGTCCAGAAATGGAAAAGACTACTGATGATGATAATGATGATGTCACAAGTTAGGCAAATAAACCACGCAAAGCAGTCGATATTGAGGAGCAAGGAATAAAACAAATGTATAAACGTGTATGTGAAACTTGGATTTTTTCGAAGAGAAAATACAAATTTATTTGAAAAGAGATCTCATGGAAGAATGATACATAATAAACTGAAAAACCTTATAAAGAGAAATGTTAAGGAAATGTACTCACAATTAATTACATATCTCTGCATTTGAAATGGGGACCAAAGACACAAGGACTATTGAATCAAGTAGAAGAGACAAATAATATATATCACAGCCTTTTATGGAAACTATAAATGTAAAAGCTGGGTAGAGGACTTGATTGAAGATGATGATGAAGACGTGCTATCTGACACAGAGAGTGACATATGAGAAAATGAAGAATGTTAATAGACAGTGTACAGTGTTTTGGGTGGGCTACTCAAATGAAAACGGAGCTCATTAAATGTTTGAATCGTAATTTATTTTCATGTCATATCTCTATGGATCAACACACACGCACACAGAGAGAGAGAGAGAGAGAGAGAGAGAGAGAGAGAGAGAGAGAGAGAGAGAGGAGAGAGAGAGAGAAGAGAGATAGGAGAGAGTAATTCTGTGTTTCTAAACTGACTTAAATTAAAAACATAATATGACTACTCTGTTGGTTAAATTTTTGTTGAAATTTAATGATTATCAATAACTTGTGCTCATTGTTCATTTCAGATCAGAACTTTTCCCGGTAATGAACCAAACCCGTTGCTTATCAAAAAGTCTGTTTGAAAGTAATAAAGTAAAAAAAGTAAAAAGCAATTTGATGATTTTTAAGAGCTCGATCTTTATAAATAGACAAAAGAAATCACCTTAATAAATAAAAACCTTGTAGATTTAAAAGTAACTTTTTCCAGATATCTAATTCGATATATGTATAATAAAAACAAATCATTGCAAAACAAGACAAGGTCATTCACCGGTATTGGGTAAATCACAAAACAAAATCTATGCTACAAAAACATTTGCATAACGCGTTAGGACTGACTTAATGACTTTGGTCTTGCCTTGATGCAGGATGAAGCAGAGGAAAAGCAAATGCTTGGTACAAAGATTATCATAAGTTTTGAAACCATTTGAAACCAAAATTAAAATATCAAAATTAACTTTCCGTATATTATTGCAAAAGCTTCTAGAATATATACATATTACTGGCATACAACCTAAACTATAAGTGTTCAAAAAGGGTTCGGGGACAAATGTGAATGAAATGTCAAACGTGTTCACATATTTGTGTGTTGTCTTCAACACACAAGATATTGAGAAAAAGATATTAAAATAAGATGTATTCAGTAAAATGTCCAACGCTTAATTTGCGGCAGTGTTGTTGCCATTCTGGGCCTGCATCTCTAGTAGTCTGTCCATCTGTTTCTCCATCTTCTCCAGTTTCTTGTCAATCTTCTTTTTTAACCCTTTTGTCTTCTTTTTTATCTCTACCAACTTTTTTATCTCTTCCGTCTTCTCTTTTATCTCTTCCGTCATCTGTTTCTCCATCTTCTCCAGTCTCTCGTCAATCTTCTCTTTTATCTCTTCCATCTTCTCCTCTGACTGTTGCTGTCTCCTTGCAATATCTCGAATAATATCCTGCAACAAGATGAGAAACACGATCTCTGAAATAATATCCTGCAACAAGATGAGACATACTGATATATTGTCTGCTTGTGATCTATGGAATAATATCCTGCAACAAGATGAGCCATACTGGTATACGGTCTGCTCTCTATCTCTTGAATAATTTCCTGAGACAAGATGAGACATGCTAATATAGTGTCTGCTCGTAATCTCTGGAATAGTATCCTGCAACAAGATGAGACATACTGGTATACTGTCTGCTTGTGATCTCTGGAATAATATCCTGCAACAAGATGAGACATCCTAGTATATTGTCTGCTCGCAGTTTTTGAAATAATTTCCTGCAACAAGATGAGACATACTGGTATACTGTCTGCTTGGGATCTCTGGAATAATATGTTACAAACAGAGGTGTTTGATTGCAAAGATTAATTTCTACACCTAAAAATGTTGTACAGCCACCAATGCAAAAAACAGTGAGAGTCCATTATCTAACACATAAAATAAAGAATTTGAAAGTCAAATGGCGAATGACGTGAAAAACTTTGCTTTTTGTCAATCAGAGAGCACAAGGATATGAATAACTAATAGCAAATACACGTTTATCATTTGAACGGCTAATGAATAGCAAATAACAGTCTAAATTTCTGATTTTCGATATTTTTATATTATTTTTATTATTTAAGATATTGTCACCCTGAAGACACCTATCAAGTTAAGTTATCCTGTCGCAAATGGTTTTAGAGAAAACTTATCCCCATGGGCAGATAGACACAGATTTACCTCAGACCTTTACCGCCTACCAACTCTGTGGCAACGAAATCACTCACCAGCTGATCAGCCGTCTCATCACGTTCCACTGTTTGGTTCCACCACCACATTGGCAAGCCTAACACAAAATTCCACCCTTTTTTCCAACCTCTATCATCATCATCATCACCATCAGCATCGTCATGTGTTCTGATATTCTTGATGTCCCGTTTTATGTAAAATTGTCTTCGAATACTTTCAAACAAAACCTTCTCGACATCAAGGACAAGGGCAATCTGCAGACGAGTAAAGTTAACTCATTGAAAATCACAAGCATCAATATTATCAGGTTCAAAGGGAACTCATGTGTATCAATCTAACAAATGTACATTATCATTCAAGACAACAATCAGTCAAACAGAATTGGAACTTATCCAAAGCCGTTGACAGATACGAGTTTATAAGGTTCCATTATGTTTTCAATAAGTATTTATCATATAATTGACATTATGAATATGTGTGAAATTTTGAAATCATATCATGAATTATGACAATTACAGTGGTATCAAAGTAAAACAATATGTGATGAAAATCTCGGAGTGGCTCAATTAATTCAAGTACATGTATGATGAATTTCGATATGACTAGGTTTAATCAGATAATAAAATGCATACATAGACAACTTACGTGCATTTTACACCTTTTGAACACTGCTTTATGAAGTATGCCTTTGATGTCGTCTACAGCCAAACCAACCTGAAATAATAAGAAGACATAGTCATCAAAATTTCCCGCCAAATTATTTTTCCGTAAAGTTCCCAACACTTTCTTCATTGACCATAACTCTGTAATATATCATTGCATAAATCTCAATTAAGGTATTGATACCTTGAAGACACACAGAAAACTTGGCTGTCTTATCTGAAATAGTTTAATTTTGCGGTTCTCATTTTCAAACTCCATCAAGGTTTTGATACCCTGAAAATAGTAACTTTGGTTATCCTGTCTTAAATAGTTTTAGAGAAAAACTGTCTCTTTTATCTCGGACGGACGCACGTATCCACGTACCCAGGGACGGACGGACGTGGTTTGGGCGGTGATAATGAGGATATTTATCACACTATTAGCAGTTACTAGTACCTGCTGAAAGGGCTCCTTCATCATGACCCGGGAGGAATTGTACTTTCAAAGCTGCTATCAAGCGTTTAGCCTGACCATTTAGATCTGTTCATACTATTTTCAGGTACCATTTGAACAGCTGGGTGAACTGAGTGCAATATGGATAAAGTGCCTTGCTCAGGGACACAACAAAGACTGAGACTGAGGTCACACAATATTTGGTGTCTCCACTTGGAGGTGGTAAGAGGCGCCAAATACACTTGAAGATGGAGAACATTTTGAATTTCAAGCCTTTACGTCCTGGTTTTGCAAAAGCTTCAGACAAATTTGCAGATATGCTTGATGTTGCAGTGGCCCCTCTTCAAGAGTCTGATAGAGTTAGGGGATGGTTGTCTTTTTTCTCTGTTGCTTCAAAAATTGACAGAGGGTAACTGAATACAAACGTATGGTCTATGAACCCAATGATAGGTATAGGCAGAAGTTAGAATCCTTCTTTGGCGCACCAGAGGGTAACCAGTTTCAACTGTGTACGATTTGCCTCACAACATCACAATGTGTGGCAATGGAAAAATTTCAAATCTGTGCCAGTTTCACAACATTGGCAGATAGCAAAACAATTTAACCTCTGTTTTCGTTGCTTAAGTGCATAACACCATGGAAAATTCTGCACAAGATCAGAGAAATACAGCATTGAGAATTATCAGTCTACATACAACAAACAGCAGCAAACCAAATACACAACATGATTCCACTCCATGCACTGGCCATGATTAAAAAAGCCATAGCAATGTTAAACATACAACAATGTCCACAAACAAGCAACAAAAACCCTTTTCAGCACTTCGGACAATTCCTGTAGTCCTCAAATACGATAATCGCAGAATAGTTGTAAATACACTTCTTGGTGACGCAAGTACACAGACATACATCTTGAAGATGTTGCATCAGAATTGGGACTACAGGGACGACCAGAATCAGTTTCAGTCGATTTTCTGAACAGTAAAAGTGAAACGTTTGACAGTATGTCAGTCTTATATCAGCTAGAACGTCTTGATTGGACACTTGATGTCACAACATGGTCGCTTTGACAACAACCAAGGTCACTGGCAACACGAGAGTAATCGATTGGCAAAAGTAGGCAGAGCGATGGTCTCATTTACGGGACTCATCTCATTTCCTAATGTAAGACCCCAATTGTTGACATCCTAAGTGGCATGGACTTTTTAGAACTCCATTGTTCTTAGGGGAATGTTTGTGGTAAACCAGGGGATCCTGTTGCCAGATGGACACCTCTAGGGTGGAAATGTGTGGGAAGTAATTTTGAAACTTATTTTGGCAGGGAAGTAAAAGGGATGCCAACACTGACAATGACTAAGTTAAGAAGAATTTCTTGTACTGTGTAAAACAGAAAGTAGTAAAAAACATGGCGAGTAAGATTGACATTCCCCCGATGGACTTTGAGTCAGTTAACGTGGGTGAAACATGGCGTCGCTGGCAGCAGACGATGGAATTGATGTTATCGGGTTCCTAATCAGGCAAGACTGAGAAACAAAAGTGTTCTTATTTTCTACTTCACATTGGTCAGTCAGGTAGAGACATTTTTAATACATGTTAATTAACTGAAGAAGAAAAGGACAAAATAGATGTGTTATTTGTAAAGTTTTCTACACATTGCGTATCACAACAAAATACAACAGTGATGAGGTTTCGGTTTTCTATTCAAGAAATCAGCAAACTAATGAAAGCCTTGATCAGTATGTGACTGAATTAAAGAACTTATCAAAACATTGTGCATTTGACAGAATTGAAGATGAAATGATCAGGGATAGAATTGTGTATGGAACGAAAGACAAACATGTGCAAGAACGTTTATTACAAGTACCTGAATTGACATTTGTAAAAGCTAGGGAATTAGCAAGAAGTTTTGAACTCAATATAGAGCAAATGAAAGAAATTCAAAGTGATGTGCATTCATTAAGCATCACATGGTCACCATGGTAACAGAAACATGAATGGAAGCTATAGTAACCATGGCAACATAAATAATAGTGGAAATCAATGTCAAAACTGTGGAAAATACCATTCTCATCACGATTCATGTCCTGCTATGGGCAGAATGTGTCACAAGTGTAACAGACTGAATCATAATGCAAATATGTGTAAGGGAACGTTTCAAAGAGGAAAAGGAAGACCCCAGCTACGAGGTCGAGGTCGAGGCCGAGGTCAAAACACATTTCATAAAGAACAACAAGACAAGATTCACAATCTAGAACAGGAACAAGATTTCTTTATTGGATCTCTAAAACAGGAACATGATGATCAAAATGAAGTTTATGTGCCCATACATGTAAATGACTCTGCGTACATTGACTTTAAACTGGATACAGGAGCACAGGTAAACGTCTTACCGGATGATGAGTTCAACAAGATACGCAAACATGCAAGTCCACTGCGTCCAGCACAGAGACGTTTGTTTGCATATGGAGGTGGGGCCCTTCGTACTCATGGGACAGTAACATTGAAATGTCAATACAAAAATCTAAAGACATCTTTAAAGAATATGCAGATTTGTTCAAGGGAGTGGGCTGTATCAAGGATGAATACAGAATACAGTTGGAGAGAGAAGTCATATCTGTAGTGCATGCAGCGAGGAGAACTCCTGTTGCATTGGAACCGAAGATTCAGAGTTACAAAGGATGGAAAGCATGGGAATAGTGTGCAAAGTAGATGAACCTACAAGTTGGGTAAACTCGATGGTTGAAGCACCAAAGCCTAATGGTGAGATTCGACTTTGCTTGGACCCAACTGACCTCAACAAGGTTGTGAAGAGAGAGCATTACAAAATGACTACACTTCAAGACGTGACTGATTAACTAGTTGGCCAGAAGTATTTCACTGTACTTGACGCAAAATCTTCCTTTTGGCAAGTACCATTGGATAATCAATCATCACTATTGACAACTTTCAATACCCCTTTTGGACGGTATAGATTCCTGAGGCTTCCCTTTGGAATAAAGACTGCAAGTGAAATATTCCAGAAAAGGATGGACAGGGCCTTTGAAGGATTGGAACATACCTATCCACTAGTTGACCACATTCTAGTCACAGGCCACACAGCTGCTGAACATTGAAACACTATGGTTTCTGTGTTATGCTTCTAAATAGCCTCAGACATGGTCGACAATTGTGTCATGAACTCTATAAGCTATAAGCTCACCATATAGTCCGGACTCTCGTTGTCCAGGATTTAATCTGTAACCTAATAATTAATAAACCTGTTAGATTACCGTATGCTGTATGTTGCTATTGTGTTGCCATGTAATTGTTGCCATGTATGATGCTTAAATAGGATTAAAACCTCAGTTCTGGAGAAGAAGAAACCTCATTATCCATATTGTTCATAAATATCATCATCATTAAAGCCGGTCTTCCGACCAGAAAACTCTAACGTGCTTTTGTTGAATCTGAAGTGTGCTGTTGTGCTACAACATGATGTTCATCTACGACAAACTCTACAGAGAGCATGAGAAAGAGTGATCATACTGAATCCAGAGAAAACTCAATTATGTCTTTAAGAGCTCAAGTACTTTGGGGAAATTCTGACGTCGAATGGCATGAAACCAGATCCCGGCAAGGTCAAGGCAGTCCAAAACATGGATATCCCCAAGACCAAGAAGGAGCAGTGAAGAAGTATATCACTTCAGGATGGCCAGAAGAGAGACAATATACCAAGTTTGGTGATGATCGGTCACATAGTTTTAGAGATCTGCTCCGGAAACGAACACTACCCTTGAAAAAGACTAAGTCCAAATTGTTGCCATGGAAATAAATAAATATAAAATTCTAAGAAATCTATAACCTCCAAAAGGCACATCTACATGATATGGAGAGACAGTATAACAAGTTTGGTGATGATCGGTCACATAGTTTTAGAGATATGCTCCGGAAACGAAATGGGAACGCCGACGCCAACGGGAACTCAGCTAAAACCAATATGTCTCCCGACCCTTTGGGGGGAGACATAATTTTGGAATTACAGAGATGAGTTGTCCGTGGTTGACAACATCATGTACAAAGGTGAGAAAATTGTCCAATTGAGATGTTGGACAAGATACTCACTGGACATCAGGGTATTGTGAAGTGCAGGGACAGAGCTCGCACAGTACTGTTCTGGTCGAAGATGAACGTAGACATTGAACGTGTGATTGAGAACTGCAATACCTGTCAACAAAATAGAATGTCACAGTGTAAGGAGCCGATGATTCCTACAGAAATTCCCAAATTACCATGGCAGAATGTAGCAACAGATTTGTTTCAGTTAGATGGTAGAGACTACCTGTTAGTGGTGGACTATTACAATCGCTTCAGTGAGATTGCCCTGCTGGCAAATACATAGTCATCAACAGTGATAACTCATCTGAAATCTGTCTTTGCTCGACATGGAGTTCCGTCGAGGATCATCTCAGATAATGGACCTCAATACGCATCATCAGACTTCAGAAGTTTTGTCAATTCATGGAATATTGAACATGTGACTTCATCACCTTTGTATCCCCAGACTAATGGTCTGGCAGAGAAGTCAGTACAAACAGTAAAGAAACTTCTTACCAAGGCAAAACAGAGTGAGGGAGAAGATTGCAAGATGATCTACCTTGTAAAACCAGTCACTTGGTACCGGAGACACAAGACTGTAACAACCTCTGTCACATTCCAAGATTAATCAGATTAAAAGTTCTATTACGACCGATCTGCACACACCAGGGCTGACTATCAGAACAACGATTTCATCAGAATGAGACAATGCAAAGAGTGGGTACCAGGTACGATCACAAGGCAATCTGATACGCCGAGATCGTACTATGTGAAGACCGCAGAAGGTGCGGAGTATAGGCGGAACAAGAGAGATTTGATTCCTGACCGACATGATCCAAGAAAGGATGCTCCTACTTACCTAATGGACCACCTACGTCATCAGTGATGGAAGCACCATCACCACAGATGGAGACGTCTACACCAAGCTCAACATCTACACCATTGCGACAACCAACCAACTTCACTTTGAGGGGTAAGGCAATCTTCAGACCATCACGTTATGACTAATGTTTGTTTGAAAAGACTCTTAAATGTTATATCTTTTTTAAGAGATTTTTTAAACGTTTAAGTCTTTCCAAAGTCTGAAGTTAATGCTAACTAAGTATTGTTAAATTTATTTCTTCACAACAGAGGAGATATCACATATTTTGTTTTAATTGTGATTCCCGGTTTTTTTATCAACCGGAAGCACGGTATTCCGTTTCTGTACTACGGTTCCACTTATGCATTAAAAGTTGCTCGCCATGTGCTTAATGGCCTAGCTGATCAACGCCAGTGTTATTTATCAATATTATGGACATAAAACAACATGTCTAGCAACATGAGCTGTCCTTCTTGAAATGACATTTGGACTCAATATAGACTATTTTCTAAACGCATTTCTTTCAGAATAACTCAAAGGCTTGTGTCTGGTCTTAATTCAAAACGGCAAACAAAGGTATCAAATGCCAATTCAATCCTCCAAATGCACCACACTTTGGTGGCATTTTTAAAGCTTCTTAAAGCACTTGTCTTGTTGCCAGACTTCGTCTAAATTCATTATACACTGGGTAGCAAATTCGTTTAGGCTACAGTGTATTTCTCAGTTCTCTTGTAAGAGCTAATAGATATTTTGCTGTCGTATTGATAGACAATTAGACATTAGTTAATTTCCTTTATTAGGGATTGTGAATTAGACAGGGGAGATAACCAGGGGTAAAAAGTTGGTTATAAATCGGGGTCAAAACAGGGGGTGGTTTTACGTATTTTTGTACCATTGCCTCTTATTGCACAAAAAAACAAAATACTACAAAAGAAAAAAGGATAACAAATCCAGATACACTTATTTTTAGATTTTCATTTATGTGACGTCGAATGTTGACTTTGTAAGGAGAAAAACTTCAGAAATGTAAGAAACGTATTTTCACAAAGCGCACATGTCTACAAAAAATTCATGATGTAGAATAATTATTCAGCTACAATATGCACTATCAATCGGATTTTTATCACAACGTACTCACATCAAAGTAAATAAAAGAACGACCATACTGTCTCAATAAGAGTAACTCCCACATGCAATCGCCCGCTTTCATTGGCTGTCACGATAAAAGCGTGAGCTAAGATGGTGTTTGTAATCATTGTTTCTACGACTAAATATATGGTAAGGAAGACCTTTCTCGAATCTAATGTGCTGTTTCTTGAGTAGATAGACAGATCAAAACTTAAAATAAAGCTTTAATAGTTTTAACTAATAATTTACAACTACTCAGATATAATAAAGGATGAGTAAAGATTTATGTTACCAACATATGACACTTTTAACTGTTTTTGTTTTGTTTTTAAATGTACAAATCCGAATTTTAACTTGCTCTGTTTCATTAATCACATACATTGAATTAATTAGTTAATTAATTATTTTTTTTAAATCAATTTTCTAGGCATTTTATATATCTGAATATCTTTAACCCTTCAATATTTTATACATATATATTTTTAAAGAAGGTATTTTGATAACTTATACTTAAATTTGGCAATACATGATACTCCTGTTTTGTTTAAGCTTATCAAATTTGAGGTATCGCTTGATATGAACATTTATCTTGAGACCTTTAAACTGCAAAGTTGAGTCTCATCTTAAATCGGTTGTAAAATATTCTGTGTTAACTTTAATTTCACATTTTTGGGCTAAACAGAATCGGATGACAATGACAGTTACAATGACAACATAGTTTGTGGAACAGTTAAATAATTATTGACAATATATATTCAAGAAAAAAATAAGACATGTTAAAAAAACGCGATGAGGGAACTCCCCTTTGAGGGTCAAATTTTGTACCAAATGTGGCACTTTTAATAGTCATAATTGATAGACAAGAGAACAACGAAGACATTTAACACTCAACAGTATTATTAGGATAAGTAGAAATATTTTATAAGACCCTTACCAAAAAAGATCGATGAAAAATAAATTTATTTTATTTTTTTCGAGGGTGGGTTTCTTTGAAATCAAATATCTTTTTAACGAAAATTGTTATTTTGAAAATTGAAATTGCATGTTATTATTGAAACTTTGTTCTACCCACACATCAAGTTTGGTTAATTTTGGTTGATTGTTAAAAAATTACTGATTTATGCCTTTTGCTAGTTAAAGTAATTCGTTGCAAGTTCTTAACAAAACATGCTAAACCCCAAGCCAAGCTAAACCCCAATTTATTGAGGAAACAGTCAATCGTTTTGTTCTCATTAGACAATTCATTGCTCATCTTTCCTTATTATTTAAAGAACATTAGGTCACATTTAGCTCAATCCTTTTTCATTTAGACCTCTCAACGCAGCAGTGCGTCATGCCGCTCTCAGTTGCCTCCCTTTGAGTGGCGCTAGCATCGTCCGCCATTAAACGTCAGCAATTTTGCGGTGACGTTCTATGTGCTTACAATTGACGTTTTCATAAATGAAATCACCGTTAACTAAATAAAATGTGTACGTGTGTAAGTGGTCAGGATCGGTCTGTGCTAAGTTACTTTTTTTATGTGAAAAGAATAACCATGCACAGCTCAAAACCTGTCAGAGAATCACTGCCCGGTCAGGTCAAGGTCGAGAGCCAACGCCGCCTGTCTGCGTAGAACAAGCGGCTGAGGGTTGGACATGAGGCAGTTGTCGATGAAGATGGAGATAGCGGCAGATGGGAGCTGTGATCCTCGTGAATAACCACGGAGCCGAAGAAATTCCAAACGGCAGGACCCGCCACTGGTAATGTAGGCCCTGGAAGACGAACCGCAGGAACCTTCTGTGGGGCGGGTAGATCGGCACGTGGAGATAGGCGTCCTGTAAGTCGAGACTGACCATGCAATCGCCTGAAGACAGCTGGGCTCGGAGAGCGTCTAGGGAGATCATGCGAAAGTGGGATGGTGCCTCCATGTACAGCTCGTTGAATGTCGCCATGTTGTGGATCATTCAGAACTTGGTGGAATTTTTCTTCGGGCCCAGGAAGATTGGTGAGTAAAACCCTGGAGCGTGATCGGGCTGTAGCACCAACTCCAGAGCGTTCTTGTCGGTAAGCGTCTTGATGTTCTCGGCTAGAAGAGCGCTCTGGGTCCCTAATCTCCCGCCTACGGGTGTGGGGTGCACCGGCACGACTGGGGGCGGGAGGACCCAGCCGCGTGAGGCGCAGACATCACTGTCTGGAGTAGGGTCGCTTGCCACCCCTGCCTCCGCGTGGCTTGGGTGCGTCCCTTCCTCTGGAGGAGTTGGCAGAGCGCTGGTACTGCGAGGAGGGACCTGATCTGGAGGGCTGCGGCCTGACGAGCTGACGCTTGTAAGGGCGCTGACTGGTGTTGCTCTGGTGTCGGAAGGAGATGTTAGAGAATTGTTGCAACGTACGGAAGGCAACCTCCGTCTGAGTCACCAAGGCATGCTCCTTGTACACTTCCGGGATCTTGTCGGCGAAGAGTGTCGCAGCCGTGGGAGGAGCCTTTAACAGGGACTTCTTGAACTCCGAGTCCCAAGCGCACTGGTCCAGGAAGCCCGAGCGACGAAGGTGAGTTAGGGAGCCTAGGCCAGCTCTCACATTGTCTAAGATGTGGACGATGTTGCGGCGCTGCCAGTCCATCAAAGTGTGGAGGTGATCCAGACGGGAAGGGTTGTCGACGTCTAGGTCAGCCTTGATCGCGTCAGTCGCGGAAAGGAGGATCAAAATCGGCCTCAGAGTCCTCCTGAGGGCAGCTTCCACCGACGAAATCTTGGTATCTTAGACCTTGTATGAGTGGTTGAGGTTCGGAGCCAGACGTCCTATGGCGTCGTCCAGGGCGGCGGCCTTGTCGAAGCGGCTGAGCGAGTGCACAGGCGTGGCCGCAGGGAGCTTAGAAGACAGCGACAGCTTCTGAAAGTCATCCTGTAGCGCGCCTATACCCTCCAACACGTCCGGGTGAGGGGGGAGCTTGAGGTCAGGGTCCTCACGAACACATCTGAGAGGGTCCGATCCACCAGGGGAGGAGCCCTCCGGGAGCCTGTCGGCGATCCAGCTGGAGACCATCTTCAAAGGCAAGAAGGTGGGGCCCTCTGCCTCCTCATCGTCGTAGTCCGGGACGAAGTGGCGCTCGTCATCACTTCTCACGGGAGAGGGGCGCCTCTTCCTAGAAGACCTGGGACCTGGAACGACGTGAGCGCCGGGAGGTGGACCTGTCCATCGAAGGAGAGCGAGAGCGGGAAGGCGACCTGGAGCGCCGCAAGCGTCGGTGGCGCCGAGGAGGGGAGGAGCTCCTGGAGCGTCGAGGTGAGCGGGAGGCTCTGAAGTCTCTGGGTGGAGAGTCTCTGGAGCGCTGGCGCCGGTCTGAGCGCTGCATGAGGTCCGGGCGCTGGCACTGGTCACGATCCCCTGAGCGTTGGCGCTGATCCTGGCGCTGGTCACGGTCCCTGGAGCGCTGGCGCTGGTCCAGGCGCTGGTCCGAGCGCTGGTCGTGGCGCTGGTGAGGGTCTAGTCTAGGCGTGGGTCCGGGCCTGGTCCTGGCGCTGCACCGAGCGCTGGTCGTGGTCCTGAGACGGAGGTTGACGGGCCATCAGCTTGTCAAACATGCTCGACATAATCAGCTCCAGTTCTGGACGGGAGATGGCAGAAGACGTGCTGGGCGTAGGAGGCGGCGTCTGTCGAGTAGGAGGAGGAGGAGGAGGAGGCGGCGTAGGCGAATGACAAGGTTCCTCCTCTTTGACCTGGGAATCCAGAGAGCCGGTAGGCTCGGCGGGAGGGAGGTCGGTGGTAGGGTCAGACATGCTCCTGCGCCGACGTTGGGTGAGTCTCTTGCTACGAGCGGAGGCAAAGCTCTTGAAGTCAAAGGGGGGAGGTCACTGCACTCGTCACAACGGTCGTCCACTAGGCAGACCCTGGGAAGACAGTCGGGGCACCGGAGTTGAGGATCCTTGGCCGACTTGGAGGAACGACACAGGACACAATAGACTCTTGTCATAAATACTGTAACACATGAAACAGAGACATGCCAACATGGAGAAAACATAAGGGCAATGTATAAAAATTTGAAAAAAGATTTTGAAATTTATAAGAGTGTGCCCCTTTAAGGGGCAAGCAAAACGGGAAAATTTATGTCCCGAAAGGGTTGCCGTAGAAAATTAAATAAGATGTAATGCAATAATTTTAGAGAGAAAATTATTATTACAAGATTATTTAATAAAAAGTAAATGCAAAAATGAAATGCATTAGAGGGAATATGTAATATGAAATTAATATATAAGAATAAGTGATTATGATATATATTAATTTGTAATTGAAAAATTTTATGAAATTTTTTAATGAAAGAGATATAGAAAATAAAATATATTAAGATATATTGTTATTTTTATATGCAAGGAGAAATATGCTGATGGAAGTAATGCATAGAAATACTTAGAAAGTAATTATAAATGCATAGGAGATATTAGATGGCAGAAACAGCCTGCCATAGTATTTGGACCAGACCAAAGGTAGATGTGATGTAAGCAGGAATGCGGACGTGCAGAAAAGCAGGTCAACAAAAACCAGCCCACGTAGATGGAAAACAAGAGGGAAAAGGAGGTAGAGGGGACGATAACAAGCAAATCGACCCCCAAGAAGGTATTTCCAAGTGAAATAGAACATGCAAGGTACATAACATGGCGAGAAGCCATGGACATAGCAAAATCACCAAGTGCAAAAAGATCGCGAAAAGCGAAATTAGATGGAAACATCGATACATTAGAAGCGATGGGGGCAGCATAAGGATAATGACGGAAGGAAAGGAAGGAAAAAGACCAGAAAAACCAACCGTAGAAAAAACGATAAGCAAGACGAATAATGAAACAATCACAATTATTGTTAGTAATTATAAGAAAACTTACCTCTAAACCAACATTGACTTATTTCTCTCCCTCGGAGAGATCGTACAGAGTGTGCATAATAATTTTTTTTAGTGGTCTGCGTGTTGTTCTTACTGAATTATCTCCCTTGGAGTTAACTCCCTTGAATTCTCAAATCCAACTGTCATTCTTTTCGATGAACAGAGAACTGGATAACGGGGAGGAGGGAGGGAGTAATTCGTTGGTTTAGAGGTAAGTTTTCTTATAATTACTAACAATACTTGTGATTGTTTCATAATTATTGCGAAAACGGTTACCTCTAAACCAACATTGACTGAATCCCACGTAAGGAGGTGGGTATCCAGATTCGTTAATAGACGTCTTTTAGAAGGTAATTTTCTCCCAAAAAACATCGTAATTTTCAAAATTTGTCAATAAAGGGAGATAATTTACGGAGAATTATCCTGAATTTTAGTCCTAAAAACATAACAGAATTACGGAAATTGTCCCGCTTTTTCCCTAGGAGGAGGGTCAGGCAGAGAGGTGTTGAGCCGCCACCAACGGTCCCAGAGACGATAGTCCCTCCAGCGAGGAGGATATATCCCTGAGATAGGCCCTGGTGAAAGAGCTCGAAGACTTCCACTGACAAGCAGCCACAATTTGATCAATAGAGGTAGACTTCCATGCCGCCAGTGATGTTGAGAGAGCACAAATCTCATGAGGAGAAAACTTCACATCCACGACCTCTTGATCAGCCGTGGAGTAAGCCAAGGCAATCGTTTTGCGAAGCCATGACGCGATAGTGTTCTTAGTAATCTCTGAAGACAAACCAGGTTTACAAGGAAGAAACAGCCGTCTTCTGCCCTTTCTGATAGCATGTGTTCTGTCCAAGTACCAGCGAAGTACTCGAATTGGGCACAGGAGGCGCGCTTTGTCTTTAGCGTCGGCAGGTACAGGCAGAGCCGGCAAGTTATAAACCCTGGTTCCTAAAGGTCCCGATGCCGTAGATTGATTCTTCGCTATGAACTCAGGCAAGGCTCTGAAGGACACTGAGGAGTATTTATGAGCAAAATCTATCGACGAGACATCTATAGCATGAAGTTCTGACACTCTAGCAGCAGAGGCGAATGCGAGCAAGAATGCCGTTTTCCAAGCTAGGAACTTGAGGGAAGTCGCATATAGGGGTTCATAAGGAGCTCGTTGAAGGGATTGAAGCACTAACAAGAGATCCCATTTAGGAAAGGTATTAGGAGACTTGATATCCTGCAGCTTGTAAGATTTCAAAAGTCTGGTGAGGGTTATATCCGTTCCAATAGTTAAGCCTTGGAGATCAGAGACGGAAGCAATGGCTGACCTATAGCCTTCAATTGTACCAGCTTTAAGTTTACAATCTTGCCGTAAGAAGTTGAGGAAGTCAGCTATCATGGGAATGGATAAGGGATGGTCTGCTAAATGTCTATCTCCTCTCCACTGCTGGAATCTGAGCCACTTATAGTCATAGAGGGCGGAAGTGCTAGGTCTAACTGATCTGAAAATAGCTTTAGAAGTGTCCTTCGCGTAACCGCGTTCCTGCAGTGATCTCTGGATATTCTCCAAACGTGTAGATTGAAGGCCTGGAGGTTGACGTTCTCCGGCTGCCAAGACGGCTGTTGCAGAAGGTTCCTCCAAGATGGGAGTTGGAGCGGCAGATCCGTGAGGAGATCGAGCAACGACGGAAACCACGGTCGTTTGGGCCATGCAGGAGCCAGGAGATAAATCACGCAATTGTGTTGCCTCACTTTGCTGAGCACATCCGGTATGATTTTGAACGGAGGGAAGGCGTAAGCTGCTAGATTTTCCCATGATATGGAGAGAGCGTCCACGGCTACCGCTTGAGGATCCGGTACTGGGCTCACATACAACGGAAGCCTGAAGTTCAGAGAGGTGGCAAACAGGTCTATCTGTGGTCTCTCCCACTTGGCCTCGATCAGATCTAACACTTGCGGATGGATCGTCCATTCTGAGGATACGACTAAGTTCCGGCGAGACAGGGAGTCGGCAAGAAAGTTCAGTCTTCCCGGGATATGCCTGGCCTGAAGAGTGATCGACCAGTTGTCTATGAGATCGTAGAGGTCTCTGGTCAGCTGCATCAACGGAGCCGATTTCGTTCCTCCTTGCTTGTTCAAGTAAGCCACCACAGTTGAGTTGTCCGTTGCTATCATTACACTGGAGTTTTGAAGTTGAGATTTCCAATTGAGCAGAGCCAAGAACACCGCCTTCAACTCTAGCATGTTTATATGAAGCTGTGAGTCCGTCCGGTTCCAAGAACCGCTCAGAGTAAAGTGGAGCCAGTGAGCGCCCCAGCCCTGGTTGGAGGCGTCCGTGTAAATGGTGTGAAGCGGCGGAGGCAGAGTAAAGGGACATCCCGTCATCACATGGGAGTGCAAGGTCCACCACTGGAGTTCGCGACGGACTACATCGGTTGGCACTATTTGGGCATCCAGGGACAGATGACGGTAATCGTTTATCCAGGACTGTATGTGCCGCAAATTCAGTCGCCCTCTGGCTGTGAACGCTTGTATTGAGGTAAGGGACCCCAGCAGGGACATCCATGACCTGAGAGATTGGTTCTTGCTTGAATCCAATAACTGATGTATGAGGGCTTGAATCGCATTCCAACGGGACTCTGACGGAGCAATAGTTGCCGAGTTGGTATCGAGGACGGCTCCCAAGAACTTGATGCGCTGAGACAGAATCAGTTCTGATTTCTCCTGATGAATAATCCATCCCAGGTGGGAGAAGACATGTTGCACCAGAAGAATATGCTGTCGAAGAGTGGAGGGATCCTGGTGCCGGAGCAAGAAATCGTCCAGGTAACCGTGGATACAGATGTAATGGAGGTGCAGAAACTGAAGCACTGGAGCTGTCATTTTGGTAAAGAGCCAGGGCGCCACTGCTATTCCGAAGGGCAGGACCTTGAACTGAAAACGGCGGCCATTGAGCGCGAACCGTAGGTACTTCCGGGACTTGAGGTGGATGGATACGTGCAGATATGCATCTCTCAAGTCTAGGCTGGCAAAGCTGGAGTGTGGAAGAATCAGTTTCCGAATGTTGTTCAAGGACTCCATGGTGAACTTGGGAGGTCTGGCTAGAAAAGACTTGTTTAGCACCTTGAGATCTATGATCATTCTCATTTCCAATGGAGTCCTTCTTGGGCACAAGGAAAACGGGCGAATAGAAGCCTTGAGATACGTCGGCGGGGTCTAGCTCCGTGATCGCATCCTTTTGTAAGAGCTGCTCGATGACGGAGAGCACTGCTTGAAACTTTTTTCCTTGGAGGAAAAACCTGTTTCCCTGAGGGTAGATGGTAGTCGGAGGAACTCGATCCCACTGAAGAGAGTATCCCGAGGCCACTATAGATAAAATCCATCTGTCGTTGGTGATGGATTCCCAGTTCTGTAGGAAGCTCCCCAGACGGCCCCCTACGGGCGAGTGGAAGATCGGCTGGGGAAACGATATCATAAGGTTCAAGTCGGGGGACGTAAGCGGTCGAAAGGGTTGATGGATAGGCACTGGAGGATCGTGGTAGTCAGCGTCTGTAACCGCCCTTCGAACCACGAAAGGGCCTTGACTGTTCCTTGTAAGAAGGTTTAGACTGGTCCTTGGCCTGAGGCGGGTGAAAAAGTCCACGGAAACCGCCCCGAGACTGCGAAGAAGGAGGCGGGGGAGGAGCCGATTGCTTGGCCTGGTAGTTAGGTCTAGAGCTGCTATTGCCTCGGCGCTGTGCATGGAAGGATCCCCTTGAAAGCAATGCTTGAGTCAATTTAAGATTCAACGACTTGGAAGTCAAGGCATCCTGAGATTCGCTAGCTTGAATACAAGATCCAGTAAACAAGGCTGGTGCTTGAATAGGCTGGGTCAAAAGAGAGTCCTTGACATCCGCTGGAAGATCTCGGATCCTTGAAATGTTTTGTTGCCTTTCTCCCAAAACAATCCGTGCCATAGAATTTGCAGAAGCCGCCGCCAAATCCTGAGAAGCCACAAAGATTGAGTCTAGGAAACCATGAGCCACGGCTACATCATCCGCTCTGATGGTCTGTAACGTATCGGGCGCCACATCATCATAGGAATCAAACTTGAGCGGGAGCATCTCCCTGATACCCGCACAGAACCAGTTCATATAAGATAGCATATCCATAGAAGCACGAACATTCCGTTCTATTTCGGAAACATCGGTCTTGGAAATAGGAATCTGGCTGAAGGAGACCGCCTTAGGGTTAAGTCAATCAAAGTCCCTATCAAGTACAGGAGATTCAAGAGCCACGAATCTGTTGTGCATTTGGTAAGCCACTTTAGGTCTAAACTTGGGGACCGAAGGCTGACCCGGTAGATAGTTAAGCTTGTCATTAATCCCTTTGCAAACCGTCTTAATGACCGAAGAGTGGGGTAAGGAGAACTTGGTAGGACGGGAGGGGGGTAGCGACCCCGAAGCACCTAACTCCTCAGGCCTAGGGGAGGCCGTATCTTCCGTGACAATAGGAGCCGTACATGGCTTAAGTCGCTGAAGGTATTGAATCTTGTCCGGGAAGGACCAATCCGGGTTGAGAGCAAATTCAAAACTTTCCGGCGGAATAATCAACTGACCCTCACGGGCCGACACAGTGAAGTCCAAAGAGTCCGTGTCCGTGAAAGCGTGGCAAGCTCTAGGATTAGTGTTCACATCATGAATCACGGGGATAAGCGGAGGCCTGGTCGTGTCAATGAAGGCCGTCTGCTGATCACGGGCCGTCCGTGCGGGTACGTGGAGGCCGTTATCATCGGTCGGTGCGGTAGGACCCGTGCTGCCCGTGCTAACGGACAGCTTAACGGGATCCCCCAGGCTACCCTGACCACCCTGTGAAGCCCGTGCGCCGCTGGGCGCCGTGACATTCGTGAGGGGATCACTGCTTGGCTCTTGCCGGCCTCGGAAAGCAACGGGGTCTGGGTCCGTGCTACCTTGGCTCGACAGAGGAGCTGAATCGACCGCCCGCTCCACTGACACCGGGGTCAGGGAGTCAGACCGCGTACGACTCGATGAGATATTGCTCTCCAAGGCCGAGAAGCGTTCAGCAGACTCTTTCTTGATGGCGGCCATAGAGTACGTCAAGGTGGAGAGCATCGCCTTTATCTCTTCCAACTCTGAGGGTTTAGGCTTCTCAGATTGAGGAATAGGTGAGGTCCTAGCCTTCTTGGTGGGAGGAGATGGTTTAGCCAAAGCCTTACGCTTGGGAGTCTTCAGCTTGGATCTAAGATTGTACATAACTTGCCAGTCATCCAGGGATAAGTGATTGCACAAAAGGCAGCGCTTGGCGTAAGTACATGAGGACTTGTCACAGCAAGCATAACACAGAGAATGCGGATCGCCCTTACAGAGATATCTCTGACACTCAACACATTTCTTCTGAGTAGACATGATGGAAGATAGTCTTTTCAACACGCAAGAAAAATCTCACCCAAGTACTTCAGGAATACAATCCAAAACGAATCACAATCCAACGAAATCACCGTAATCCAAACGAATCACAGTAATCCAAGTGAAGGAAGTAATCCAAGAAAGCAAAACGTATCCCAAAGTAATCCAACTTGAGTGAAAAACACAAGTCACACTGAGTACGACCGGTCTCTCGGCGTACAGAGAAAAGAATGACAGTTGGATTTGAGAATTCAAGGGAGTTAACTCCAAGGGAGATAATTCAGTAAGAACAACACGCAGACCACTAAAAACATTTATTATGCACACTCTGTACGATCTCTCCGAGGGAGAGAAATAAGTCAATGTTGGTTGAGAGGTAACCGTTTTCGCAATAATTATACATGCGATCTCGAAGAGAGAGAAAGAAAGTATGACACAAATTTTACCAAGGATTCCGGTTTCCCTCTCATGCGCAGTGGGCTGGGGGCAGCCCATCCGGTAAGCACGAAGAATTTCGCGGTAAACCTCTGTCTCTCGTGAGAAAGGTAAGTGGCATATACTAAGTTAGGTAGGTTAAAAATAACACTGATCAGTTACCGTTTTAAGCCATTAGATTGCTCCGCCCATTAAAACCCCGTGGATAGATCTACATGTATAGTAAGAGATTCACATTTAATTTTTGGCTTTCATATAGTAAGAGATTATATATATACTTGTAAAAAGAGGAGGACATTAACACAGACTTACCAGAAGGTTCATTAGGACGATGCTGGCAATTGTGATGAAGGAGGAGAAAAGAACAGAGGTTGCAATTGGGTAGAGCAGATTGGTTGTGTCAACCACCGTGATGTCATTCACACCTCCATTGAACAAGTCATTGTAGTCTATTTCTCCAAGGAACATAACAGCCGTTTTCAAAATTGAATTTGGGATGTCTCTGAAGGCAACCTACAATGCAGAGCATTAATAATGCATAATGTCATATTCAATCTTCATATGGACATAAATATTTTGTAAAAGGTGACTGATGTGATAATAACTGAATGTGCTCCTATTTTCAATGGTAAATTAACACTCCGTTGAAGTTTTATTTATTGTTTAAATCTGTTTATCTGTATACAAACAGACAGATAGACAAAGTTTATTGCATTCAAGGCCTCCGGCCCGTATACAGGTGAGTTACAATTTCATGTTATAAATAGTAATACAAAGTTCATGATATATTATACAAACTTGTTTAGTATAGACCTAGATTTTAGAATTTCACCACGAAGATCTTGTGCATACTTTATGTACATCGCTAGATTTATAATTGTTGAAGTATCATTACAAGTTATAATTGATACAAATGTTTCCACTGGGGATATTGATAAGTATCTATCCGAAATATATTTCATTCGTAAATCTTTATACCATGGACAAACAAAAGTAAAATGGACTTCATCCTCTATTGCACTATTACATATTCTTTCACATTTCCGAATGGACAATTTTCTTCCTTTATTAATCATTATGTCTATCAAGCCTAGTCTATGTCGTGTAAAAGTGATTCTGGTGCTTTTGAATGTAAGAAATGTTAACTAACGCCTTGGTTGCAGTAGTGTCTTAAATTATTTATATAGGTCATAACGAGAACTTGTTTCTAGGGTTGAATGCCGTTCTTGATAAAACATATTGAAACATATTGATTGAACGTTCATGAAATTCCTCCAAAAACATATTGAAATCACCAACACCTTGGTTTAACCAAACAAAACCATAACCATGAGAACATAAAAGTTTTCTAATCTATCTATCTGTATACTATTAGTATTTATATTTGAACATGGAATCACGGTTTCCATTTGACAAATGGAGTAGGTCACCTATATCTCAAGACAATGTCATTATGTTTTATGAACTTCAATGGGTTGCCCACCTTGAAAGTAGATATTCGTTTTCATTGTAAGCAAAAACCAATCAAATGATCAAAGACCGACATGTCCCAACGGTTGTAGATAGAACACCAAATTCATGCCAATTTCAAATATATGGTTTACATAAAATTGTAGACAAACCTGGTTCTGAAGAAGAGTAAAGAATCCCATTGCGAATGCGAGGATCAGTGAGAAGAAGACGATGAAGACTTTGCAGAAGGTCCAACAGACCAACTGGAACATGATGACGTAGAGACCCAGGGAGGTGAAGGCCTTGAGATACAGCACCAGGTCTACCCAGATGAAGAAGAGAGCAAAAGCTCCCACCGACCACTGCCAGTCCTGGGGAATCAGATGTAGTCATAGGAAATGGTTCTAATTAAAATACAAGGGGTTTCAGACAGACATATGGTTGTCAAACAAAATGATTGAAGTGAAAGTGAATGTAACATTAATGATGAACGGATCTTGTGGGACTGTTGCTGGATGTTTAAGCATTTGTCCCTATTTATGGATTGATTTCATCTGATTATTCACAATGCTTCAGCCAGATGGTTTGGGATTTTACAACTCATTATTTGTGTTGTGTTTTTGTTTAAATTCTTGGTGTTTGTCATGTATATTTGCCACCTTGGTCGCAAATGATACCTGGACAAAAACCTTTAACCTTTTGTACTAATTTCTAAAAAGCTCTTGGCATTGTTTCATAGTTGTGTTAGTTCCCCGATTTTGATGATGATGATGTAAATTGGATTCAATAACAAAAGCAAAATAATATTCATAGAGATTATTAACCGAGTCTGTTTTCATATCATTAATATCATTTAATAGGAATAACATTTGTATTATGCGAGCATTTGCCTCATTTAATATTATATAATATTAATGATATGGAAACACACGGGTTACTAATTTCTTTATAATATGACGTCATTTGGAAATAAAAGGGCTTGAACGAAATGATTCCTTCTTAAAAAATGTTTGTCCTAGGTTTTGCGGAGTAATTTCTTTCACAAAACACGAAGGTGATATCATATTGTCGGCGATATAAGTTGTGAATAGTGTAGAAATAATCCTTCATGAAAATATTTTTCATAGTGATAGAAACGTCTCCAACAATCAATTAACATTTTATGTGCACGAGCAAACATTTGTTTTTTAATAACACACAATGTGTTTGAACCGCTTGCCAACATCGCTACAACAGGGGAAGTAATTCTAACTGCAACTTTGCAAAGCTGCATAGTCATGGTTGTTCGTTTACGATATCCTCAGACTAAACAAAGATTATTTGCGATGGTGGGGTTGTTACATTTGTTACTACGATACTTGATATTGTCTACCATCCCTGGAATATGACTTGCTTTTGCTGTCAAGTGGGTCACTGACACACTGTGTCACAAAGCGATCTATCATGTCATTCACAAAAATTTAAGTTTGTTAGATTTATTGTTGATGGCTCATATTGTTATATTTTTGGGTGTAAACGGACCATGAAAACAATTTGACAACGCTTTGATAGCCAAACTATTTCTTCAATACGAATGCATGATAAATTTCCACTCGCAGATTCTATTTTATCAAAAACATCCCTGAAAAATCCCGCTGACGTTAATGATTAGAAGCGGTTTAGGAGGCGCATGACATGCATGTAGTTTTGAGAATATAGTTCGTATTTTGACTTAATTTGCATTGTTATCGGGGATCTCATAACCAGATTACGAGATGGGTTTATTGCATTAAATCCGAGATCCCTTAATTAGGTTCATCAGATAAACATCCAATTCTTGATGTGCTGTCATAAGAGCTTTTGATTTTAGTTTTGTTGATGATATAAATTGGAATCAATTAAGACGGTAAAATCAAATCAGTGTTTTTGTACTATATCCGAGATCACCTAGCTGATTCAGAGTAACATCCAGTTATCGACGTACCTGTCTGTAGGAGGTTTTGATGGTGCAGTAGTTGAAGTCGAGGAGGAAGAGGAAAGAAAAGATGTACACAATCCACTGCACGTAGTTCTCAAAGACAGTAAAATATACAAACTTCATGTTTATAACCTGTATGATCTGTAAAAAGATAAAATGTTATTATTGACTTCTTCTTGAAAACATTATGTGTCATGTACCAGAGGACCTAAAATATACACATTCCACATTCAGATTAACTATTTCTTTTAATCAGACGAGATAAAAGGGATATTGAAAATACCTTCTTTAAATAATGAATATCGAAAACGAAAACAAACCAGTGAACAACAAATATCTGTTTTAGATGTCATGTAGTTCGAATATATGTACATTATATGCAACATTTACATATACATATCTAGTTTCATCTTCTACCGACGCATTGCCGACTCACTGACAAAAAATATGCTGACCAATGAATATATTCAAGTTGAAAATGAACAACGTAAGACAACTGACCTCAAACACTGCCCCTATCACCATCAGGATATACATCAGGACTTTCTCAGCTGGAAGCCATGCGTTTTCGACAGCACCACAGTTGTCGTTCATAATATTTTTAGCATCTGCCGAGCTGAAATATTTTATCGGTTCACACTATATACACATCATCATGTAAATATGTGGTTGTTGACTTCTCATGGTATGTCTTTGTAATGAATATACGGAAATCTAGCAATAACAAGGACTTAATTATTCTATCACACAATACAATCTCCCGTTTGGTAGCACATCAAGTGCATCCAGTCAATGTTCCTGAAACTTGTCTTATGTATTCAACAATGTTTTAAACAACAGAAGACTTCATTGTTTTTTTTCATGTTAATTGTTAAATTTGTACAGAAAACTAAATCAATTTTAAAATAACCCAATACCGTTTTCATTGGTCTTCTAATAACACGGATAATTCTCTTAAAAGGGCGCAGATTTCAGGCTACCCAATTTGACAGTCTGGAAAAAGCTTATACCGAAAGAACGAAATAACCTTTACTGCCGCATGCCCGAAGTGTTTTATGACATCATAAACAGAACGAACGTGGGCCAAATCAATGTAAATGTAACATACATTGGTGGTTAATAAACAGATTAAACAGTTTTTAGAACGATTTGGCGGTATCACCACATAAACTCTACAGTATCATTTACCCTCAATTTTGTTTGGTAAAATAGTGTAGGGGAACTGGGTTGTCTGAAATAAACATCTTGAATGATGCATCCCCTCTGGTATGAAATGGACTCACTCAAGCTGTGTTAACAAAATGTGAGTAGCATGAGCCTAATGAATGTTTATTGCTGAAATAAAATAAATAAACAAAGTAAAAGAAATAAAACTAAAATTATTAAAAATGTAACCATTTAATAACTTTTAATAACTTTAATAACTTCAATTACATTAGATTAATAAAGAAACATAAATAATGCTTTAAGTCAAAATAGTAAAATAAAACCTGAAATATTTCAAACATTGATAATTCATAACAAAACAGATGTGTAAGCTATGCCTTTTCAGTCTGATAATTCTGCTGTCAAGATCCTCTGAAAATAATAATTCTCAAAAACATTTTTTTAAATTAAATATGAATATGAAGAAAGGAGTCTCGGGGAATTGGAATTTCACTACAGATCTAGACTTGCATATCAAGAGGTTTTGTTAGTGTAATCTGAATGTAAGATTAGAGTACCCCATGAATCTTTTTGCAGGTTCTGTACTTTCTATCTTCTGTAGAAACTCACAAACTCGAATATGTTAGGGTGGCACTTTGTGAGGTATTTTGTCAGTTGTTATTGCCATCCCTCCAAGTGATTGTTGGTTGTAGGTCCAGATATTGTGTTGTGGATAGAAACTTGGCATCAATACTTAGAGACAGTTACATTTTTTACCGAATATCCTTTCTATCTCATCTCCTCAATTTAGAATTTACTCGCTATCAATCGAGTATAACATGTCTCTGATTTTCAAACACACTAGGTTTATCTCCATTCTACCATGACGATTATAATTGTGAACTCTTTGTCTAACCGAATTGCACTTTGTAAAATGACCTAACTGCCGACAACAAAAATGAACTCGTCTGTGCCGGGGGTTTTGCTCCTTAATTTAGCCGTTAGCAAAGGTGAATCTATCATTGCGTGTTTATCAAATATATTTCTCCCTTTCTTAAACACAGCTATTACTATCGTACCGTTTACAACGTGTGATTCAATTACTTGTTGACAATAAAGACTGAGACATCCCTTTCAATCAAATAGATGATTCTAACAGAAAACCACTATGACGTTGTCAAGGATGATGACGTCAATAGTGCTCGCGTAAATGACATCACTGTATTGTTGCCGTAATCGAAGGAAGCCCGCTGCGTGTGGCTCTGATTGACCACTTTAACCTCGTATTTTGAATAAAATACTTCATCTATCCTCAATTGATTTGGTCATTCCCCGTAAACACACGAAAATAAAACATGTAAAATAACTTTAAAAAGTTTTAATCTCGGTAAACAGCAGAATACCAGCTCTGAAATTGCCAGTCGGGTGTATCAATGCGCGGTGAAGTGGCCTCAAAATCAGAGGACATTCAATCCAAAATTTATCACGTTTGATTTTCAAGGAGAACCAATCAGAAGCTAGTATTCATCACATTCATGGTAGAATAGTCATTCAGTGGTCAACCATATATATATATAGATCAGACTACATCCAATCATACATTAACCTTAAGAATATATCATATGCAATGTATGTGCCTTGGGATGAACACGAGGAGTACAGACATATCAGATGGAATATTTGGCGTTGAATACGGAAATTTCAACAAGGTAGGTTTTGGTTACATGATATCTTATAGAAGAATCTTTTCTTAAACGAAGATATAAAATGGTATTTATTTTGTTCTGAATTGTTGAGAAAAGCAAAAGACAAGATGAAACATAGTGTCAAAAGGTGTAACGAATTGTATTGATTTGCGAACAGGGCAACCGAGTTTCATGCATGATGCCTCAATGATGTTGTGCCCTAAATTGTAATAAAAGTCGCAAATTGTAATACCTGCCGTGAATTGTAATACAATTTGCCTAAAATTGTAATAACTCAAAATAGGGCGCAAATTGTAATAAATCTTGCCATAAATTGTAATACCTACATTATGGTCTGTCAGAAAAGTGTTAACACGAAAGCTGAAAAATATTTAATATTTTGGATTCAAACTATCTCAAATCATCAAAACAAGTACACTTTCATTAACAAAGTCTTTTTATTACAATTTGTGTTTCAAATTTTCAGCTTTGCCCTGAATTGTAATAAAGTCACAAAATTTACTTTTTTCATCAACAATGTGACTGAAACTGCTATTCAAACCTAAATACATTAAAATATTCCTAAAACAAGATGTGTTTGTGAAACACGAATGCCCCCGGATGCATCCTGCTCGCTGTGTCAAGGTCAAGGTTACAAGGTCAAATGTCATGGTGTCATCTGAAAGGTCTCATCACAAGGGATCCATATGTCAAGTATCAAAGACCTAGCTCTGACCAATCAAAAGTTATGACCGAGGTTAAAGTTTTTGTGGACAGACGGACGTCAAGGTCACAAGGTAAAATATCATGGTGTCATCTGAAAGGTCTCATCACAAGGGATACACATGTCAAGTTTTAAAGACCTAGCACTGACAGTATAGAAACTATAGCCAAGGTTAAAGTTTTCGGAAAATGCTCGCTGTGTCAAGGTCAAGGTCACAAGGTCAAATGTCATGGTGTCATCTGAAAGGTCTCATCACAAGGGATCCATATGTCAAGTATCAAAGACCTAGCTCTGACCAATCAAAAGTTATGACCAAGGTTAAAGTTTTTGTGGACAGACGGACGTCAAGGTCACAAGGTAAAATATCATGGTGTCATCTGAAAGGTCTCATCACAAGGGATACACATGTCAAGTTTTAAAGACCTAGCACTGACAGTATAGAAACTATAGCCAAGGTTAAAGTTTTCGGAAAATGCTCGCTGTGTCAAGGTCAAGGTCACAAGGTCAAATGTCATGGTGTCATCTGAAAGGTCTCATCACAAGGGATCCATATGTCAAGTATCAAAGACCTAGCTCTGACCAATCAAAAGTTATGACCAAGGTTAAAGTTTTTGTGGACAAACGGACAGACGGACGTCGAGGTCACAAGGTAAAATATCATGGTGTCATCTGAAAGGTCTCATCACAAGGGATACACATGTCAAGTATCAAAGACCTAGCACTGACAGTATAGAAACTATAGCCAAGGTTAAAGTTTTCAGAAAATGCACGCTGTGTCAAGGTCAAGGTTACAAGGTCAAATGTCATGGTGTCATCTGAAAGGTCTCATCACAAGGGATCCATATGTCAAGTATCAAAGACCTAGCTCTGACCAATCAAAAGTTATGACCGAGGTTAAAGTTTTTGTGGACAGACGGACGTCAAGGTCACAAGGTAAAATATCATGGTGTCATCTGAAAGGTCTCATCACAAGGGATACACATGTCAAGTTTTAAAGACCTAGCACTGACAGTATAGAAACTATAGCCAAGGTTAAAGTTTTCGGAAAATGCTCGCTGTGTCAAGGTCAAGGTCACAAGGTCAAATGTCATGGTGTCATCTGAAAGGTCTCATCACAAGGGATCCATATGTCAAGTATCAAAGACCTAGCTCTGACCAATCAAAAGTTATGACCAAGGTTAAAGTTTTTGTGGACAGACGGACGTCAAGGTCACAAGGTAAAATATCATGGTGTCATCTGAAAGGTCTCATCACAAGGGATACACATGTCAAGTTTTAAAGACCTAGCACTGACAGTATAGAAACTATAGCCAAGGTTAAAGTTTTCGGAAAATGCTCGCTGTGTCAAGGTCAAGGTCACAAGGTCAAATGTCATGGTGTCATCTGAAAGGTCTCATCACAAGGGATCCATATGTCAAGTATCAAAGACCTAGCTCTGACCAATCAAAAGTTATGACCAAGGTTAAAGTTTTTGTTGACAAACGGACGTCAAGGTCACAAGGTAAAATATCATGGTGTCATCTGAAAGGTCTCATCACAAGGGATACACATGTCAAGTTTTAAAGACCTAGCACTGACAGTATAGAAACTATAGCCAAGGTTAAAGTTTTCGGAAAATGCTCGCTGTGTCAAGGTCAAGGTCACAAGGTAAAATATCATGGTGTCATCTGAAAGGTCTCATCACAAGGGATACACATGTCAAGTATCAAAGACCTAGCACTGACAGTATAGAAACTATAGCCAAGGTTAAAGTTTTCAGAAAATGCATGCTGTGTCAAGGTCAAGGTCACAAGGTCAAATGTCATGGTGTCATCTGAAAGGTCTCATCACAAGGGATCCATATGTCAAGTATCAAAGACCTAGCTCTGACCAATCAAAAGTTATGACCGAGGTTAAAGTTTTTGTGGACAGACGGACGTCAAGGTCACAAGGTAAAATATCATGGTGTCATCTGAAAGGTCTCATCACAAGGGATACACATGTCAAGTTTTAAAGACCTAGCACTGACAGTATAGAAACTATAGCCAAGGTTAAAGTTTTCGGAAAATGCTCGCTGTGTCAAGGTCAAGGTCACAAGGTCAAATGTCATGGTGTCATCTGAAAGGTCTCATCACAAGGGATACACATGTCAAGTTTTAAAGACCTAGCACTGACAGTATAGAAACTATAGCCAAGGTTAAAGTTTTCGGAAAATGCTCGCTGTGTCAAGGTCAAGGTCACAAGGTCAAATGTCATGGTGTCATCTGAAAGGTCTCATCACAAGGGATCCATATGTCAAGTATCAAAGACCTAGCTCTGACCAATCAAAAGTTATGACCAAGGTTAAAGTTTTTGTGGACAGACGGACGTCAAGGTCACAAGGTAAAATATCATGGTGTCATCTGAAAGGTCTCATCACAAGGGATACACATGTCAAGTTTTAAAGACCTAGCACTGACAGTATAGAAACTATAGCCAAGGTTAAAGTTTTCGGAAAATGCTCGCTGTGTCAAGGTCAAGGTCACAAGGTCAAATGTCATGGTGTCATCTGAAAGGTCTCATCACAAGGGATCCATATGTCAAGTATCAAAGACCTAGCTCTGACCAATCAAAAGTTATGACCAAGGTTAAAGTTTTTGTGGACAAACGGACAGACGGACGTCGAGGTCACAAGGTAAAATATCATGGTGTCATCTGAAAGGTCTCATCACAAGGGATACACATGTCAAGTATCAAAGACCTAGCACTGACAGTATAGAAACTATAGCCAAGGTTAAAGTTTTCAGAAAATGCACGCTGTGTCAAGGTCAAGGTTACAAGGTCAAATGTCATGGTGTCATCTGAAAGGTCTCATCACAAGGGATCCATATGTCAAGTATCAAAGACCTAGCTCTGACCAATCAAAAGTTATGACCGAGGTTAAAGTTTTTGTGGACAGACGGACGTCAAGGTCACAAGGTAAAATATCATGGTGTCATCTGAAAGGTCTCATCACAAGGGATACACATGTCAAGTTTTAAAGACCTAGCACTGACAGTATAGAAACTATAGCCAAGGTTAAAGTTTTCGGAAAATGCTCGCTGTGTCAAGGTCAAGGTCACAAGGTCAAATGTCATGGTGTCATCTGAAAGGTCTCATCACAAGGGATCCATATGTCAAGTATCAAAGACCTAGCTCTGACCAATCAAAAGTTATGACCAAGGTTAAAGTTTTTGTGGACAGACGGACGTCAAGGTCACAAGGTAAAATATCATGGTGTCATCTGAAAGGTCTCATCACAAGGGATACACATGTCAAGTTTTAAAGACCTAGCACTGACAGTATAGAAACTATAGCCAAGGTTAAAGTTTTCGGAAAATGCTCGCTGTGTCAAGGTCAAGGTCACAAGGTCAAATGTCATGGTGTCATCTGAAAGGTCTCATCACAAGGGATCCATATGTCAAGTATCAAAGACCTAGCTCTGACCAATCAAAAGTTATGACCAAGGTTAAAGTTTTTGTGGACAAACGGACAGACGGACGTCGAGGTCACAAGGTAAAATATCATGGTGTCATCTGAAAGGTCTCATCACAAGGGATACACATGTCAAGTATCAAAGACCTAGCACTGACAGTATAGAAACTATAGCCAAGGTTAAAGTTTTCAGAAAATGCACGCTGTGTCAAGGTCAAGGTTACAAGGTCAAATGTCATGGTGTCATCTGAAAGGTCTCATCACAAGGGATCCATATGTCAAGTATCAAAGACCTAGCTCTGACCAATCAAAAGTTATGACCGAGGTTAAAGTTTTTGTGGACAGACGGACGTCAAGGTCACAAGGTAAAATATCATGGTGTCATCTGAAAGGTCTCATCACAAGGGATACACATGTCAAGTTTTAAAGACCTAGCACTGACAGTATAGAAACTATAGCCAAGGTTAAAGTTTTCGGAAAATGCTCGCTGTGTCAAGGTCAAGGTCACAAGGTCAAATGTCATGGTGTCATCTGAAAGGTCTCATCACAAGGGATCCATATGTCAAGTATCAAAGACCTAGCTCTGACCAATCAAAAGTTATGACCAAGGTTAAAGTTTTTGTGGACAGACGGACGTCAAGGTCACAAGGTAAAATATCATGGTGTCATCTGAAAGGTCTCATCACAAGGGATACACATGTCAAGTTTTAAAGACCTAGCACTGACAGTATAGAAACTATAGCCAAGGTTAAAGTTTTCGGAAAATGCTCGCTGTGTCAAGGTCAAGGTCACAAGGTCAAATGTCATGGTGTCATCTGAAAGGTCTCATCACAAGGGATCCATATGTCAAGTATCAAAGACCTAGCTCTGACCAATCAAAAGTTATGACCGAGGTTAAAGTTTTTGTGGACAGACGGACGTCAAGGTCACAAGGTAAAATATCATGGTGTCATCTGAAAGGTCTCATCACAAGGGATACACATGTCAAGTTTTAAAGACCTAGCACTGACAGTATAGAAACTATAGCCAAGGTTAAAGTTTTCGGAAAATGCTCGCTGTGTCAAGGTCAAGGTCACAAGGTCAAATGTCATGGTGTCATCTGAAAGGTCTCATCACAAGGGATCCATATGTCAAGTATCAAAGACCTAGCTCTGACCAATCAAAAGTTATGACCAAGGTTAAAGTTTTTGTGGACAAACGGACAGACGGACGTCGAGGTCACAAGGTAAAATATCATGGTGTCATCTGAAAGGTCTCATCACAAGGGATACACATGTCAAGTATCAAAGACCTAGCACTGACAGTATAGAAACTATAGCCAAGGTTAAAGTTTTCAGAAAATGCACGCTGTGTCAAGGTCAAGGTTACAAGGTCAAATGTCATGGTGTCATCTGAAAGGTCTCATCACAAGGGATCCATATGTCAAGTATCAAAGACCTAGCTCTGACCAATCAAAAGTTATGACCGAGGTTAAAGTTTTTGTGGACAGACGGACGTCAAGGTCACAAGGTAAAATATCATGGTGTCATCTGAAAGGTCTCATCACAAGGGATACACATGTCATGTTTTAAAGACCTAGCACTGACAGTATAGAAACTATAGCCAAGGTTAAAGTTTTCGGAAAATGCTCGCTGTGTCAAGGTCAAGGTCACAAGGTCAAATGTCATGGTGTCATCTGAAAGGTCTCATCACAAGGGATCCATATGTCAAGTATCAAAGACCTAGCTCTGACCAATCAAAAGTTATGACCAAGGTTAAAGTTTTTGTGGACAGACGGACGTCAAGGTCACAAGGTAAAATATCATGGTGTCATCTGAAAGGTCTCATCACAAGGGATACACATGTCAAGTTTTAAAGACCTAGCACTGACAGTATAGAAACTATAGCCAAGGTTAAAGTTTTCGGAAAATGCTCGCTGTGTCAAGGTCAAGGTCACAAGGTCAAATGTCATGGTGTCATCTGAAAGGTCTCATCACAAGGGATCCATATGTCAAGTATCAAAGACCTAGCTCTGACCAATCAAAAGTTATGACCAAGGTTAAAGTTTTTGTGGACAAACGGACAGACGGACGTCGAGGTCACAAGGTAAAATATCATGGTGTCATCTGAAAGGTCTCATCACAAGGGATACACATGTCAAGTATCAAAGACCTAGCACTGACAGTATAGAAACTATAGCCAAGGTTAAAGTTTTCAGAAAATGCATGCTGTGTCAAGGTCAAGGTCACAAGGTCAAATGTCATGGTGTCATCTGAAAGGTCTCATCACAAGGGATCCATATGTCAAGTATCAAAGACCTAGCTCTGACCAATCAAAAGTTATGACCGAGGTTAAAGTTTTTGTGGACAGACGGACGTCAAGGTCACAAGGTAAAATATCATGGTGTCATCTGAAAGGTCTCATCACAAGGGATACACATGTCAAGTTTTAAAGACCTAGCACTGACAGTATAGAAACTATAGCCAAGGTTAAAGTTTTCGGAAAATGCTCGCTGTGTCAAGGTCAAGGTCACAAGGTCAAATGTCATGGTGTCATCTGAAAGGTCTCATCACAAGGGATCCATATGTCAAGTATCAAAGACCTAGCTCTGACCAATCAAAAGTTATGACCAAGGTTAAAGTTTTTGTGGACAGACGGACGTCAAGGTCACAAGGTAAAATATCATGGTGTCATCTGAAAGGTCTCATCACAAGGGATACACATGTCAAGTTTTAAAGACCTAGCACTGACAGTATAGAAACTATAGCCAAGGTTAAAGTTTTCGGAAAATGCTCGCTGTGTCAAGGTCAAGGTCACAAGGTCAAATGTCATGGTGTCATCTGAAAGGTCTCATCACAAGGGATCCATATGTCAAGTATCAAAGACCTAGCTCTGACCAATCAAAAGTTATGACCAAGGTTAAAGTTTTTGTGGACAGACGGACGTCAAGGTCACAAGGTAAAATATCATGGTGTCATCTGAAAGGTCTCATCACAAGGGATACACATGTCAAGTTTTAAAGACCTAGCACTGACAGTATAGAAACTATAGCCAAGGTTAAAGTTTTCGGAAAATGCTCGCTGTGTCAAGGTCAAGGTCACAAGGTCAAATGTCATGGTGTCATCTGAAAGGTCTCATCACAAGGGATCCATATGTCAAGTATCAAAGACCTAGCTCTGACCAATCAAAAGTTATGACCAAGGTTAAAGTTTTTGTGGACAAACGGACAGACGGACGTCGAGGTCACAAGGTAAAATATCATGGTGTCATCTGAAAGGTCTCATCACAAGGGATACACATGTCAAGTATCAAAGACCTAGCACTGACAGTATAGAAACTATAGCCAAGGTTAAAGTTTTCAGAAAATGCACGCTGTGTCAAGGTCAAGGTTACAAGGTCAAATGTCATGGTGTCATCTGAAAGGTCTCATCACAAGGGATCCATATGTCAAGTATCAAAGACCTAGCTCTGACCAATCAAAAGTTATGACCGAGGTTAAAGTTTTTGTGGACAGACGGACGTCAAGGTCACAAGGTAAAATATCATGGTGTCATCTGAAAGGTCTCATCACAAGGGATACACATGTCAAGTTTTAAAGACCTAGCACTGACAGTATAGAAACTATAGCCAAGGTTAAAGTTTTCGGAAAATGCTCGCTGTGTCAAGGTCAAGGTCACAAGGTCAAATGTCATGGTGTCATCTGAAAGGTCTCATCACAAGGGATCCATATGTCAAGTATCAAAGACCTAGCTCTGACCAATCAAAAGTTATGACCAAGGTTAAAGTTTTTGTGGACAAACGGACAGACGGACGTCGAGGTCACAAGGTAAAATATCATGGTGTCATCTGAAAGGTCTCATCACAAGGGATACACATGTCAAGTATCAAAGACCTAGCACTGACAGTATAGAAACTATAGCCAAGGTTAAAGTTTTCAGAAAATGCATGCTGTGTCAAGGTCAAGGTCACAAGGTCAAATGTCATGGTGTCATCTGAAAGGTCTCATCACAAGGGATCCATATGTCAAGTATCAAAGAGCTAGCTCTGACCAATCAAAAGTTATGACCAAGGTTAAAGTTTTTGTGGACAAACGGACAGACGGACGGACAGACGGACAGGTGAAAAACAATATACCCCCGGAATCTCCGATTCGGGGGCATAAAAATGAATACAGATCTATTTCATCAAATCAAGTCTATTATAAGTCTGATATAAGTTTATTACAATTTGAGTCAAGTATTACGAAATTTCAATCTTGCCCTGAATTGTAATGCAATTTTCAAAAATCTATGTTTTTCAAAAATATGACAAAAACTGTTTTAATAGCCTAAATACATTTAAAGTATTCCTTTAAAAATGAATAAAGTTCGATTCCATACTGTTTAATTGATATAAGTCCGGTTTATTACATTTTAGTCAAGTATTTCAAACTTTCAAACTTGCCCTGAATTGTAATAAAATTTTGAGGCAAATTTTATTACAATTCACGGCAGGTATTACAATTTGCGACTTTTAGTACAATTCAATCACAATGGGGGCAAAACGGGACTGTTATCGCTATTTAGTAAGCTTACTAAATGATTTAGTAAGCTTACTTAATCGATTGATTTAGTAAGCTTACTAATTCATTCAGTGAGCTTACTTAATATAAACGATTTAGTAAGGTTACTAAATGAATTAGTAAGGTTACTAATTCATTCAGTAAACTTACTAATTCACTTCTTATTTGATGGTTTAGTAAGCCTACTAAATCACATCAAGGTTGTTGAAATGTTAATCAATGACTGCTCCCTAGAACAAAAGAAATTATTGTACATTTTGGATAATTGGATAATTCGTGAAGAAGCAATTTAATTCACCATTTTTTATAGGAATTTTTAATAAGGAAGGATTTTACAAAAACAAGGTGGGAAACGAGCGAACTCTCGAAATTGCGAGAATAAACCGTCTGAAGGATAGTTGTCCTATTTTCGTTCAGACACTCAAACAACAAACAACTTTTTTTGATGAAATATCATACCTCCACGATATTCATATGTCATCTTTGAACTAAATACCATACAAATTAACTTTGAAAAATCAAAGCACTTTGCAAAAACATCTTTGAACATTGACAAACTGTGATAGAGACAATATTGCTTTTTTCGAAAGGGAGATAACACTTAACCTACATGCCTGTAGCTAGTGAGAGGGGCGTCGGCAAATGTAATGTAGTACTGATACTTTCTGCTCTATGATGACAGAGGCGATCCACGATGAAATATGTGAAAAACAAGTGTTTGCCACTAATGTTGCAATGTCCCCCGCCGCTTGGATATGGCGATAGAATTGTCACCTTTCAAAAGTGGTCAAAGTGCTGTTGTGACCTTGAAAATAAAGTCAAGGTCACCCTAAGTGACTGGTGTCTGCGTAAATCCCCAATGTAGTCCCAAACCAAACTTGAAGACATTTGGTGCAGTGGTTTATCAGATATCAAGTAAAGAGTTTCAAAAGTGGCCAAAGTGGTGACCTAGAAATTAAGGCCTAGGTCACCCAAAGTGAATTGTGTCTGTGTAATCCCTCAATGTAGGCTGTGACCAAATTTGAGGACATTTCATGAATTGGTTCATAAGACATAAGATGTTTCAAAAGTGTTCAAGGAACTGTGTTGACCTTGAAAATTAAAGTCAAGGTCATCCAAAGTATTTGGTATCTGCCTAGTCCCACAATGTAGGCTGTGACTAAGTTTGAAGACATTTTGTAAAAAGGTTCAGGAGATATTGTGTAAACAAGAGTTTCAAAAGTGGACAAAATATTGCCAAGGTCACCTAAAGTGACTGGTGTCTTTGTAATCCTCCAATGTAGGCTGTGACTAAATTTGAAAACCTTGGGTGCAGCAGTTCATGAGCTATTGCTTTAACAAGTGTTTCAAGGGTGAACAAAGTGCCATTGTGACCTTGAAAATAAGGCCAAGGTCACCGAAAGTGACTGGTGTCTGCGTAATCCCCCAAGTGAGGCTGTGACCAAATTTGAAAACCTTGGGTGTAACAGTTAATGAGCTATCGCGTTAACACGAGTTTCAAAAGTGGTCAAAGTGCCGTTGTGACCTTGAAAATAAGGACAAGGTCACCAAAAGTGACTGGTGTCTGCGTAATCCCCCAAGTGAGGCTGTGACCAAATTTGAAGACTTTGGGCGCAACGGTTCTTTAGATATCGCATTAACAAGGATCCGGACGTACGTACGGACGGACGCCGCTGAATACAATGTCCCCCGTTCCCATGCGGCGGGGGACAATTAAATTTAAGAACCATATACGCACCAAAGATTTGAATCTAAATTTGTCAAAAGCTACTTTACGTGCCGTTTGTTTTTGTCAAAATATTCCTGGCATTTTACCACGTGGTGGGGAGAAATCATTATTTCAAACTTCGATACATATTTTCAAAAGCATTTAGCAAGCTTACTAGTTAAGCCAATTTAGTAAGCTAACTAAATGAATTAGTAAGCTTATAATTACTAAATGAATTTGTGAGATTACTAAATGGACCGAATTAGTAAGCTTACTAATTCATTTAGTATGTTTACTAAAGGCATTAGTAAGCTTACTAAATCAATTTAGTAAGCTTACTAATTCAAATCGAATAAGTAAGCTTACTAATTCAAATCGAATAAGTAAGCTTACTAATTCGAATTAGTAAGCTGACTTTATTGAATTAGTAAGCTTACTAATTCGATTTGTAAGCTTAGGAAATAGCGATTAAAGTCCCGTTTGGCATCCCATATGAATGAGTATTACACAATAATGTTATGTTGTGAAGATTTACCTGTACGTGTGTGGTGGCCTGGTCACAGCCACATGTCTTGTTAGAAGGATAAGGAAGAATACGTGGATGAAGAATGTGAATAGGTAGTAGAAGGCACCGAAACTGAACCATTTGAACTTTACAAGTGAGCTGACAAGTTTGTGTTGCAGCAGTCGTGTTCGTTCGTGCTTCACCTGTGCAAATAAGAATAGTGTACCATTAAAAGCTGAATATCATAATAAACAGGTCGTAATGCTGCAAATCATATTGACTAACATTTTGACTTAGAAGATCTTTTTTTGACAATATTTTAAACAATTCATGTTTCATAACAAATAAGATGCTTTAACTTCTAGAACTTAGTGATTTAGACTTGCTGTATATCTTAAGACTGTATTGGTCGACATGTCAATATTTTAGTATCCTTTAATACAACTTCCTGTTTCAGCAGATCTAAATGTTTTACTACACCTGTTAATTGCCACCTGCAAGATCGGTTTGGAGGAAATCCCTTTGTTATACTTTTACTACATTTATTTAAGACTCAGAGTTTAAAGGGGCAGTAGCACGTTTTTTGATAATTTTATATTTCAAAATTTTCACTGATAATTGTAAGTTATTGCAAAATGTACACTAAACCCCAAAAGAAACTATCCATTTTTAGAATTCAAATATATTCTTAATTTACTTTAGCTAAATGTTAAGTTTAATGGAAACAGGTCGCCAAAACGTAACATTTCAGTTGTTCATCTCAGAAATTGATTAGGTACGTGATTTTCATGACTTTTGTTGAAAACTGAGAAAACACGTTTTTCTTTGATAATTTTTTCGCACATTCATTATTGAAAGTACGTTAGCAAGCGATCAATTCACATGTGAGCCAGGTCATATAAAACCAATTTTAAAATGCCTAGATTGACCCAGAACAGCGCGGCAGGGCCTTGGGTATGAAGGACATGGGTGCTTCAAATGTTCTTATTGCAAGAAACCATAGAAAATTTGATGAAACGTTATAGGGACACGGGAACAACATTAGATAGATCGCGTACAGGTAGACCACGTGTGACGTCACGTCAGGAAGACCGATACTTAAGAACTCAAGTTATCCGAAATCGATTCCTGACAGTTGCAGAATCGGCGTCTACGGCTCTCGGGAGGGTGCTTAGTCAATCAACCGTCAGAAGGAGGTTAAGAGCAGCAGGGATTCGGGTCCGTCGACCTTGTTGTGTCCCAACGTTGACACGTCAACATTGACATAACCGATTAATCTAGACAAGACGTACGAAGGTGGCAGCTTCGTGATTGGCGAAATGTTATGTTCACCGATGAAAGTGGGTTTTGTTTATATAAGCATGATGGCAGAGCCCGCGTTTATCGCCGTCAGGGTGAAAGAAAAGCTCAAAATTGTGTTGTAGAGGTCCAGGCACATGGTGGGGGAAGTGTGATGGTTTTGGGCGGTATCCGAGGAGAAAACAAGTCGCCATTGGTGATTGTTATGGGAAACATGACTGCGCAAAGATACATTGATCAAGTTCTTTGTCCTGTTGTGTTGCCATTTCTCAAGAATCACCCTGGAACTTTGTTTCAACATGATAACGCGCCTGCACATTCAGCAAGAGCAGTGTCAACATTCCTGGACAACAATAACATCAACGTCTTGCCGTGGCCGTCACGTTCTCCTGATCTCTCTCCAATTGAACACATGTGGGACTGCCTAGGGAGGCAAATCAGGAATAGAGCAAACCCTCCAATCAACCTGAGGCAGCTGAAACAAGCCCTACATGATGAAAGGGGGAACATCCCTAACACCACCGTCAGATGTCTCACGACATCAATGAGACGTCGAGTGTTTGCCTGCATAACAGCTGAAGGTGGACATACGATATATTGATGACTATGGACTCCATATTCCATAAATTCATTAACATATGATCAGAAACTTCGATTTCTAAAAAATGGAAATTAACAGTTCACACCAGTGTAAATAAAATGTTTCCCGGCTGTAAGATAAACGAGTTACTGCAAAACAAATGAAGTTAGATGATGTGCAAATGATTCAGTATTAGAAAAAATGTTGTTAGGATAGAAAACCTTGTCTTGTTATTTTTCAATGAAAATTTGAAAGAGTGGATAGTTTCTTTTGGGGTTTAGTGTAGTATTTTGACAGTGACAAAAATCTCATTACACAAACCAATCATCCATAGTCAGAGGACACAGTTTGAAGCGGATTTTGTGTGAACACCTTTAATTCATTTTGTGCAAGGAAAAGCAATCGCATGGCTAAGTTTTACGTTATGTATTTGAATTATTACTGCTCAATTTAGTTTAAATACATTGTCTTTCAATTGGAACCATTAATTTTTATTTTCCCGACATCACCTTATATTCCCCCTAAAAACGTGCTACTGCCCCTTTAAAGCACTTGATTCTAATTATGTAACTGTAGCAGGTTGTCATGTTTTTATTACATCAACTATGAATAAAAGTACCGAGGGTACAGAAGCTCACCTTAAAATGAATGATGTGGTAATATGGTTTTATTGTGTAACCATCTTTTATATGATAATTGATTATGGCTGCCATCATGATTTTTTTATCTTTTAAAATGCTATTCTTCTGTTGGAAACCACTAGAGTTTGAACAAACATTAATACAAAAATGATATAATCATGATTTGTTAACAAGCAGTAGGTTTTTGTATAACATTTTTGTATATCTATGGCTAAATTGGTGACCATCTTGGACTTTTTAATCTTCAAAATGCTACTTTTATATGGGCATCTGTATTAATTTCATTATGATATCTTGATTGGTTTAGGAGTATTCATTTAGTCACACTCTCAACTTCCAAAGAACTAAAAAGATGATGCATTTGGAATATATCCCTCTGATACAAATCACAAATTCAGCTAGTGATAGGTCCAATTGCCAAAGTAAACTGTCCAGGTCAATGTCTCATGTAATTCTAACTGAAGATTTCTGAATATCTTAAATCTTGACCTATGTTAGTGCAATCTGATTGGTCAGAATAGGCTAGCAACATGGGGGTTTATGCTAATTACTAGATAAGATGACCTATGATGACCTCTTGCACCTGCATGTAGCTTATGTAACTTATCCTCTTATGTAAGTTACTGTTATGGGGTGGGGGGTTGGGGGGAGGGGGATAGAAGGAATGTGGGATAGGTTTGCAATGGAAGGACAGGAGAAAAAAGGGGAGGAGGGAAAGGGGGGATAGAAGGGGTGGGGGTAGAAGAGAGATTAACAATGGAAATAATCTGGAGGTCAACTCAGTAATATGTTTATTGAAGTATCTTAACAAACAGAGAGAATTGGTGAGAAAGACTTCGTAAAAATAATTGTTCAGACAGCTGTTCAATTAGTTTTGAAGATGAATATTAAATGATATCTTTTATTAGCATGACAAACAAAATAAAAGATAATTTGTTATTCATTAACCAAAATTTTCAATTTGGAATAAATTAATTGCATGGGAACAATGGACTAAAAAACCTAACAGTTAGTGTTGGGAGTGAACAAATTTAATCATTTTAAATGCTTTTGAAAAGGATTTGTTTGAATTGAATGATCATTATAATTATCTAGATAATCATTGTTCAGACCGTAATCAGATATAGATGATTATAAAATGTATATTTATCCCTCACTGGCTATGTTATTTGCCATATATATGAAGTGTCAGGAATTATGTAAAACGGAAAGGATTTATTAAAACAGTCATGCTTCAGGCTGTTCGCAGATAAAGATGATTCATACAGTTTTTTGTAACTGTATTTATAGTGTTGATAAATATTACAACAAGCGTATCAATACAAATATAATGACATTGATTTGATTGATCAGGAAATGTATTCTTTTCAATGAATTTCATGAAATCTAATTGAAAATTCAATATAATTGACATATTGACCATCTTGGATTCTTGATAATAAAATAAATGCGTCTTTGTCAGAAATCACTATATAAAAAAATACTCACTTTTCAGAATGATATCTTAATTGATTTAGTAGGAGTAGTACTTGGCCTGAAATCTAATTGAAAAATAATTACTTCTATGATGACATGTTGTTCCCAGAACCCCTTCAGCATGATACAATTATCATTTATTTTTACAGGTATTTATAAAACACATGGTATTGGAACTGGAACCTGATACAAAATACCTCTATTATTAACTTAATTATCATGTAGATTACTGAACATAAAAGCAGATTCTTGACTTGTTAATATTAACTCATCGTGCAGATTGTTGTACACAAAAGCTGATTCTTGACTTGTTTAAATTGTTATTTGTAAAAAGTATTACTATTAATAGAATACAAGTATACTTTTCATAAAGACAATTTATATACTTTCCATAAAGTCCATTATGTTCTTTTAATCAATTAGGTCAGGATTACTATGCAATATACAAGCAGGCAGGGCTGCTAGCCCCAGATCCTTAAGGAGAGTGTAGCAATTTGTGTATTTGGCTTTGTGTACGTATATTTGGAGAAGCATCCTAGTGTGCTGAGCATGTAAACCTGAACTCTGGCTAAGCCCTTATGTGTGGTATTAATAGACTTGACGGGAGAGAACATGAATTGTTGTGAAAAATATATATAATTTAACAAAATATAGTTAGCTGATGTCCTAAATTGATTTTGTGTCAAGAAGAACTGCTGTTAGATATAGAAATGGTACAAATATGAGTTTTGTGCAAGTTGTTATTCTTAGAAAGAACATATCACTGTCATGAGAATACAAGTATAATTTCCATAACTCTTATTGCATACACATGGCCATATAGCATAATGCTCTACCATATCAATTGGGTCAGGTTGATTATGCAACAGACTAGCAGCTGACACTATGATGCTAGCAGCCTGTATTGGGATGTGTATTAGACAGCATAGTGGACTCAACAGAAATATCTGAACTCTGGTTGACCCCTTATGTGTGGTATTTCAAGGAATATAAGGGAGATACCATTGTTCAAAATCTAACATGATGTTTAATGTCATTGGGTTTTTGCAGCTAGTTGCCATAAATATTTTAAACAAATTAACTAATTATGTTTGTCTTTCATCTTAATGTTTTAGAAACACTTAAAATATAGAACAACTTGCATGACAATCTTAAATATTCTATATTCAAGATAAAATTATGATTAGTAAGTTCAAATTAGAGAATTTATATAGTGCGAGTGATCACTTGATGAAAGCTTAAAATTTAGTTATAATGATGTGTCATCTGCAGCTGAAAAGTCAATATGGATGCTATCGCGGCCATCTTGGATTCTCAAAACTGAAACGTCTACCTTTGTGGGAGGAATCACTATAGGTATAACATACTACAATATGGAAATGATATCTAGATTGGTTTAGGAGAAGTAGTCATTTTCATGAAATCTCATTGAAAATTCAATATGGCTGCTATCGCGGCCATCTTGGATTCTCAAAACTGAAACGTCTACCTTTCTGTGCGGAATCACCATAGTTATAACATACTACAATTTCAGAATGATATCTAGATTAGTTTAGAAAGAGTAGTCTCTTCATGAAATCTAATTGAAAATTCAATATGGCTGCCATAGCGGCCATATTCGATTCTTAAAACTGAAACGTCTACCTTTCTGTGAGGAATCACCATGGGTATAACATACTACAATTTCATAATGATATCTGCATTCGTTTAGGAGGAGTAGTCTTTTTCCTGAAATCTAATTGAAAATTCAATATGGCTGCCTTAGCGGCCATCTTGGATTCTCAAAACTGAAACGTCTACCTTTCTGTGAGGAATCACCATGGGTATAACATACTACAATTTCAGAATGATATCTGCATTCGTTTAGGAGGAGTAGTCTTTTTCGTGAAATCTAATTGAAAATTCAATATGGCTGCCATGGCGGCCATCTTGGATTCTCAAAACTGAAACGTCTACCTTTCTGTGAGGAATCACCATGGGTATAACATACTACAATTTCAGAATGATATCTGGATTCGTTTAGGAGGAGTAGTCTTTTTCCTGAAATCTAATTGAAAATTCAATATGGCTGCCATGGCGGCCATCTTGGATTCTCAAAACTGAAACATCTTCCTTTCTGTGAGGAATCACCATGGGTATAACATACTACAATTTCAGAATGATGTCTGGATTCGTTTAGGAGGAGTAGTCTTTTTCCTGAAAGTTTACGGACAGACGGACAGACAGACGGAGCGCCATGACATAAGCTCACATTTACTTTGTAAAGGTGAGCTAAAAAGGTGAGTTTACCGATAGTAATGCCACATGTATCAACTACTGAACTATAGTTTCTTATATGCATAATGAGTGCAAATATCATATAAAACTGTACTCTACAACAGTCTCTACAACAACTATATTTCTACCAAAAGTTATGAAATTTGATTTTGAATAATGTAATCTTATGGCTCTTTTAGTGAACGCAAGAACAGGTTCCAGCACACCACAATTATGTACCTTGTATATAAAGTGAAGATGTCAACCCTTAACTGATAAGTTGACGATATGTTTTTGTAAAGTTTTCTCTGAAGAAATTATGCATTTATTTTTTAACAATCATTTAAGGTCGGAAAATATGAGCAGTGTGACACACTTTTGTTAAGTAGCTGTAAATAATATATACTAAGTTTGGACAACTATTTGTTGCAAAATGAATTTTGTATGTGTGTGTATATTCTCCAATCTTTCCTACTCACCATAATCTTAAGAGGGTGATTATTTTTCAACACTCTGGAATTGCTGGTGTATGCAGCGTATTCAGCATGTCTTGTCGTCTTTGACTTTCCACCTTCTGTGGCTGTTCCTTGAATAGACGTAACACAGTAAGTCAGTTACCATGTTTAGTTATTTATTAAAAAATGCCTGTCACCTGATTTCAAGAGTGATGATTTAAGAAATTAAAGGTCATTGACATCTTACTAGAAAAAAAAATTAATGCAAATTCAAACTTATGAAAATAGTTGGACATTTATCATAATATTTCTTTTCATAATGCCATATGAATACCATAGTTTTCAGTGATTTCATTTAATGTTTATTTACATCTCAAGACTGATTCAAAGGCTTAAAGGGGCAGTAGCACGTTTTTTGACAATTTGATATTTTCAATTTTTCACTGATAACTATAAATTAATGCTAAATATATTACTTTGATAGTATCATAAATCTCATAACACAAACCAATCATCCGTAGTCAGAGAACAAAGTATGAGGATTCACATAAAATCCATTGGCAGCCATTTTTGTGTGAACACCTTTAATTCATTTTGTGTAAGAAAAGGAATCGCATGGCTTAACTTTACATTGTATATTTGATTTATAACTGCTCCATTTCGTTTTTATACATTGTCTAAAGATTGGAACCATTTATTTTCATTTTCCTGACATCACCTTTTATTCCCCCTAAAAATGTGCTACTGCCCCTTTAAAACTTAGAAAAATACTGTATTTAGTGGCGGGGGACAAAAGGATCTAGAAACTTGGAAAACGGATCAAAGATGATGGGGAGGATAAGAGAGAAGAGAGATGAGAAAATAAGAATAAGAAGAATTGGGGGGGGCGGCGGGTAGAAAAAGAGGAAATGAGAAATTACTTCCCAGCGACCAGTTGTCCTTTGTCATCAAATCATCGATGAATTCGTAGTTGTATTTGAATTTTTTCTTCGGCTTTTCGGTGTCATTTTTTGGTTTCTTTGTCACATCTGTGCAACACTTGTCTAACACTTCGTAAGCCACATCTTGAAATAAACAGAAAGAAGATTCAGTTGTGAGGGAAGGTAACCTGAATTGTTAACATTAAATACTAACAGCGTTAAGCAGTCTAATCAAAATCAACTGTTTTTTAAATTTCAAAATTGTGAATATTGGTAGGAACGTTTGTACTTCAAAAGATACAACAGAAATCCATTCTTTAAAACAGTGTTGTTTTAATTAGACTGCAGTACCAATTGAATACATATTTCCTCTACTTTGGATAACCTTCTTTTAACACCAGTCATCTATTAAGAAATTGCAAACAGAGTACATTTAATTCTTAAACAGACAAGATAATTGTTGCATCCCAACTATGGATGCTATCCCATCTTCAGATGCTCTTGGGCTATTCCAACTGTGGATAAAGTACTATTCAAATTTTTTATTTTGAAAAAGAAACGACATTTGATTATATGAACTTTGAAAAATGAAGTCAATTAGAATTGGGTGAAACAAATATCTTTGATTAAAAAACAATTGTGATGAAAAATAACCTGATTAAATGTTAATTTCATTAAAAGATTGATAACGTGTTTGATAATTTACTGAGTTTTTTGTGTTTGATTAAAATTTGAGTTTAATAAAAAAAATACTTTAAAGAAAAAAAACCCTAATTAAATAGTTATTCTTGATGAAAAGATTGACTTAAATAGATTTCCTTTCCTTTTTTTATGAATTATTGAGTTTTGAGATAAAAGTGACTATGAGGAGGAAATACCTTATGAAATGTTAATTTTGATGAAAAATAGAATATCTGAAATATTGATTTTGATATTGATTGATTTTGTGTATGTATTTCATAGAGTATTGACTTTGATCGATTTTTTTCGATAAATGTTTGATGAAATATAAAGTTTGATGAGAAATTACTTTGTAAACAAATTACCTCATAGAATGTTAATTTTGATGAAAAATATATTTCAATCATGTTTTAGACAGTTTGATTTTAATGAAAGGTAAAAGTTAAGAATAATAAAACAATTACCTTATGATATGGTGAGTTTGATAAGAAGATTGACTTTGATAAATCTTTAACTTTTATGATACCAAATTTTTAATTTTGATTTAGATTTTCAAAAATGATTTTCATAATACAATACCTTGAATGAAATAGGAATTTGATTTATAAAATGAAATATGAAGACATTCACTTTGATAAAAAAAGGAAAAATACCTGATGAAAGGTTCATTTGGGTAAAACAATAACTTTGATGGGGGAAAAGTCTTTAGAAAACAATTTCGAATATAAATGACTTTGATGAAAAAATTTTTTCTGGATTTTGTAAAGGAGACTTTTATTAAGTAAATGACTTCGAAATATCAAATTAGTTTGATAAAGTTTTGTTATCTATGTATTTGTTTCCTTATAATTTCATTTGTTAACCTTACAATTATAATTAAACGTGGTGGAAGATTTCAACCCACGATCTTATCATTGAGACCTTGCAGTTGGAACGTCTCAGACTCTTCTAGACTGAGTGGTCCTCTCTATGTCAGGATTTTGTTTAAGTTGAGCGATGATCGCACTTGGAGTGGTTAGGGAGGTTGAAGTGTAGGGATACCATCCTGCTACATCAGTGTATATGTCTCCGCGTTATGCTACAACATATCCCCTGATATCCTGCTATGGTATTCAGCCGTATCGCTGACGGTGGTTACTTAGCGCTATTTATAGTCTGTCTGTTTTCAGTCAAACTATTTTGAACTCCATACACTGTTGTCTAGTGATGTCGCTCATGGAAATCTAAGAGAGCGCAATTTGGAGCTTAGCGGGAGCCTGCAATGAGAATCAGATCTAATAGCAATCCCATTGGTTAATTTGAATCATGCGGCGAGCACACGGAACAAAGCAAGGAATTCAGTTTGCCACTATCGCTGAAAGGGCATCATTTGATTGGCTTACTATTTATAGCGATACGGCTGAATACCGTAGCAGGATATCAGGGGATAGGTTCAAAAAGCAAAATTGAATATGAAGTCTGCTGAGCTACAGAGCCAATTGCTCTATTTTCAAAAAGTACATTATTTAATAATGACAATGGGGAAACCTTATAATTGTGTTAATGATTATCACTTTGATGAAAGAAACAAAACCAAATGAAAGTATGAAAGAGATTAAAGGGACCATTCGAGGGTTTTTTTTTTGTGGAAACGAAATTCAGGAGGACTTTCCTTTTTACAATTGTATATGATTTTACCATAATTATTTCACACTTAATTTCATATATGTTAGTGAGATAAGCATTTTAGTCGTTAAAGATTTGACAATTTGACAAAAAATAAGTTGTATCGCTCAAAAAATAAAAACATCGTGAAATGAAGCCAATCATCGAAGCTACGATCGTGCAATGCATTACTAAGACAAAATGCTGTCGCAACTGATAACTTTTATTATGAATTATTTGTAAATATGCTCCTCTTCTATCAATCAAGTAGTTATTATTTAATTTTGTTAATGAATAAGCATATTACAGCACATTTGTTTTCTCGCAATGCTAACCTTTCAAAATGGCGGATGAAAGCCGCTCGAGTGGTGATTTAAGAGATATGAAAGTAAAAAACATTTCTTTCCAAACTACGAAGAGACCACTCTCATTCATATTTTGATATCATTTTGTTACCAAACTTATTTCAAATGCATCTATGATAACCATGTTGTTGATGTGTTGGAGTTAAATGTCTTCTCCACTTAGCGGTTATTTCGACTGTGGGCCCATGCCTAGATAAAAGCCAGCAAAGTTATCTTTTTTCTTCAAAGGCAATATTTAAAGTTAATATTCTGCAAAGCCATTGTTATTGTATCATCAAAGTCCAAATGTTGGTGTCTAGATATATCACTTTTCATTATCATTAACCTTACTCTGTATTTTTCTTCAAAGTCACTTTTTTTTTATTAAAGTCAACGTTTTATAAAAGACAAGATTTCATTATGGTCATAATATCATCCAAGCCTTTATTCAAACAAAGATTTTTTTTACCAAATCATTTGTTTAAATCAAAATCAAAATGTGTGGCTCTGAAATATGTTCCAAAATACAATTTTAATCAAAATCGATATTCCCAAATGTATTTTATCTTCAAAGTCACCTTTTTAATCAAACTCAATATTTCATTAAGCACTTATCAAAATATACAATTAAAATTTTTTAAAAGTCATATTTTGTCATCAAAGTCAATATTACATCAATTATCTTGTCAATTTTATTTTAATCACAGTGATTTTTCATCAAAACCAAAATGTTCGTGTCTAAACAAAACTTAGTTACATGTATATATCATTTTCATTAAGGTAATTTCTCTTCAAAATCTGTTTTTTTTTTTACATCAAACTCAATATTTCATAATACAGTTATCAGAATATTCCATTTAATTTCAATAACTATAAAAAAAAATAGAGCCATTGGCTCTGTAGCTCATCAGGCTTCATTATCAATTATGCTTTATATATATTAGGGGTCACAGGACCACCAAAGCTACAATTCATAATCCTCATCAGTCAAGGAGTCTGTACACAAAGTTTCAGCTTTCTAGGCCTCATGGTTCTAGAGAAGAAGATGAAAATAGGTTTTTAGGGCATGGCTCCTGTGACCCTTATTAGGGGTCACAGGGCCACCAAAGCTACAATTTATAATCCTTACTAGTCAAGGAGTCTGTACACAAAGTTTCAGCTTTCTAGGCCTCATGGTTCTGGAGAAGAAGATGAAAATAGGTTTTTAGGGCGTGGCCCCTATGGCCCTTATTAGGGGTCACAGGGCCACCAAAGCTACAATTTATAATCCTCACTAGTCAATGAGATTGTACACAAAGTTTCAGATTTCTAGGCCTCATGGTTCTGGAGAAGAAGATGAAAATAGGTTTTTAGGGTGTGGCCCCTGTAGTCCTTATTAGGGGTCACAGGGCCACCAAAGCTAAAATTTTTAATCCTCACTAGTCAAGGGGTCTGTACACAAAGTTTTAGGTTTCTAGGCCTTATGGTTCTGGAGAAGAAGATGAAAATAGGTTTTTAGGGCATGGCCCCTGTGGCCCTTATTAGGGATCACAGGGCCACCAAAGCTACAATTTTTAATCCTCACTAGTCAAGGAGTCTGTACACAAAGTTTTAGGTTTCTAGGCCTCATAGTTCTGGAGAAGAAGATGAAAATAGGTTTTAAGGGCGTGGCCCCTGTGGCCCTTATTAGGGGTCACAGGGCCACCAAAGCTACAATTTTTAATCCTCACTAGTCAAGGGGTCTGTACACAAAGTTTTAGGTTTCTAGGACTCATGGTTCTGGAGAAGAAGATGAAAATAGGTTTTTAGGGCGTGGCCCCTATGGCCCTTATTAGGGGTCACAGGGCCACCAAAGCTACAATTTTTAATCCTCACTAGTCAAGGAGTCTGTACACAAAGTTTTAGGTTTCTAGGCCTCATAGTTCTGGAGAAGAAGATGAAAATAGGTTTTAAGGGCGTGGCCCCTGTGGCCCTTATTAGGGGTCACAGGGCCACCAAAGCTACAATTTTTAATCCTCACTAGTCAAGGGGTCTGTACACAAAGTTTTAGGTTTCTAGGACTCATGGTTCTGGAGAAGAAGATGAAAATAGGTTTTTAGGGCATGGCCCCTGTGGCCCTTATTAGGGATCACAGGGCCACCAAAGCTACAATTTTTAATCCTCACTAGTCAAGGAGTCTGTACACAAAGTTTTAGGTTTCTAGGCCTCATAGTTCTGGAGAAGAAGATGAAAATAGGTTTTAAGGGCGTGGCCCCTGTGGCCCTTATTAGGGGTCACAGGGCCACCAAAGCCACAATTTTTAATCCTCACTAGTCAAGGAGTCTGTACACAAAATTTTAGATTTCTAGGCCTTATGGTTCTGGAGAAGAAGTCGAAATTCCACGAAGTTTACGGACGGATGGACGGACGGATGGACGGACGGACGGACGCCAGACACCATGCCATGCCATAAGCCCATCGGGCCTTACAGGCCAGATGAGCTAAAAATATTAAAAATGTTTGTGATCAAAGTCTATCATTTCATCAACTTTTCATAACATGAAGTTCTTTTTCATCAAACTAAATATTTCATCAAAACACAATACCAGAAACTCATCCAAAAAAATATTTCATCAAAACACAGTACCAAAAAATAGAGCCATTGGCTCTGTAGCTCATCAGGCTTCATCATCAATTATGCTGTAGAGTGTGGCCAATGATACCCCCTTTGTAGAGGCCACAGGGGCACCAATCATAAAATTAAGTATATATAGGCGACAAGTTTCAGTTTTCTAGGCCTTATACTTCAGGAGAAGAAGATGAAAATAGATTTGAAGGACGTTCCTGTTGCCTTTATTAGGGGTCACAGGGCAACCAAAGCTACAATTTATAATCCTCACTAGCCAAGGAGTCTGTACATGAAGTTTCAGCTTTCTAGGCCTTATGGTTCTGGAGAAGACAATGAAAATAGGATTTTAGGGCGTGGCCGCTGTGGCCCTTATTAGGGGTCACAGGGCCACCAAAGATACAATTTATAATCTTCACTAGCCAAGGAGTCTGTACAAAAAGTTTCAGCTTTCTAGGCCTCATGGTTCTGGAGAAGAAGATGAAAATAGGTTTTTAGGGCGTGGCCCCTGTGGCCCTTATTAGGGGTCACAGGGCCACCAAAGGTACAATTTATAATCCTCACTCTTCAAAGAGGCTATACACAAAGTTTCAGCCTTCTAGGCCTTATGGTTCTGGAGAAGAAGATGAAAATAGGTTTTTAGGGTGTGGCCCCTGTTGCCCTTATTAGGGGTCACAGGGCCACCAAAGCTACAATTTATAATCCTCAATAGCTAAGGAGTCTGTACACAAAGTTTCAGCTTTCTAGGCCTTATGCTTCTGGAGAAGAAGATGAAAATAGGCTTTTAGGGCGTGGCCCCTGTGGCCCTTATTAGGGATAACAGGGCTACCAAAGCTACAATTTATAATCCTCACTAGCCAAGGGGTCTGTACACAAAGTTTTAGGTTTCTAGGCCTTATGGTTCTGGAGAAGAAGATGAAAATAGGTTTTTAGGTGTGGCCCCTGTGGCCCTTATTAGGGGTCACAGGGCCACCCAAGCTACAATTTATAATCCTCACTAGCTAAGGAGTCTGTACACAAAATTTCAGCTTTCTAGGCCTTATGGTTCTGGAGAAGAAGTCGAAATTCCACAAAGTTTACGGACGGATGGACGGACGGACGGATGGACGCCGGACACCATGCCATGCCATAAGCCCATCGGGCCTTACAGGCCAGATGAGCTAAAAATCATCAAAATAAATATTTCATCAAACACGTAAAAAAAATCTATCAAAGTTAACCTGTCATCAAAATAAATATTTCATAAGATATTTCATCAATCAGTCTTTTATCCATTAATGTCATTTATTTTTCAAAGTCGAACTTATTTTCAAAGTCATAAATTGATCTTGCTAACTCATCTTAAGATGAGATACCACAACTTGGAATAGATATTTATCCGCAGTTGGGACATTCTCTCCGCACAGAGGCAGATCAAGTCATGTTGATCTGCCTCTGTGGGGAGAGAATGCAGTTGGGATAGCCCTGAGGGTTGTCCCATTTTCAGAAGGGATAGATCCACTGTTGGGAGTGAACAGATAATTTTCTCTTTAGAAGCAGTTTATGATACTCTTTTGTTAGTGAAACTAGGCAAATTAAGTGCTATTATACCAAAGACATTATATGGTTGTCAAAACCGGGACAGGTTCAAATTATATGAGTTTCCTGTCGGTGTTAAACTCTATCATTATTATATCAATAGACAAGTGTAAAAGGTCTAGTACCTGATAAACCCACCTATTAGATTACATATATATAGCGTAAACTGTGTTCAGTGTTTAGAAAAGTGCTTGTCAATGCAGTGTTGTAATGTAAGGTTTGCAGAGGTTTAGAGTTACTTTGCATATCCCTTGTCATAAATTAGCCGTTATCCCATTATTTGGTAGAGAAAATATTCATAGTTTCCAAGACTTAAAATGGAGTGTCACGGTATAAATCACAGGTAATAAGGGAATAGACACAACTAAATCAATCCAGTACCTGGCATTTCCCTGATCATCCTTCTCATGGGTGTGTCTATTTTCTTTGATCCTTTTCTGTGAGGAACAGCATTCCTCATAGCTTGAAGCCAGAAGTCAGACTGGATGATGTACCGAGCTATCTCTCTACAAATACAGCAAGCAACAATTGTCTTATTCTGAGTACAGAGCAGTATTCCCAATGACTTGAAGCCAATAATGGATGATCTATTGCGATGACAAGAATGATCCTTTGTTAACATGTATATGATGAAGATTATTTAAAGAATTTGTTAGAGATTCTATTGTTTCAAATATGTTTATTAATGTTGAACTCAGTCGCAGAGAACGCTTGCGACAGCAACATCCGCGAAATCGTCAGCAACCAATTAAGGCTTTGAAAGAAGAGATGGCGTTTAATTCCAGCTGCCTTCGTCCGATGATTGACTCATTCTGTGAGGAGACTTAAATATATCTTAAATATATTGTATATTTTCATAAAACTATTCATGCTGCAGATCCTCAGTTTAACCGTTAAATCTCCTTTCTTGATTCGTAAAAAACACTTTATAAAGTCATTTTTTAAAGCAAAATGTTAGTTCAATTATCTCAAAAATCAATTATTCAAACCTATTCTTCTATCAAAATAAATGAAGAAGATCAACATTCATTTTGGAGATTATATTCTGAGGGGGGCAAGAAATATTTCCGGCTGGGGGCGATTTCATACCGGAATAAAATCTCCGGGGGAGGTTTTGTACCGGTATAAAATCGCCGGGGGGAGCTATTACAAACAGATGATACAGAGCTAAGGCTAAACTTTTCTATTCTTCTTACCTGTGAGATAGATGTGACAATTTAAATTGTAAGCTTTGCCTTTTACGGTCTTATTCACGTTTTAAGTGTGATATTTAGGCCAAATTTAAAAACTAATAACCATAAAGATGATATGAAAGAATAGAGACCAGGTAACATAGTTTCCCCTTATACTTTCCTATAAAGTTTACTAATAGTGATTTTTTTTACTTTTGCAGGTGACTGAAAGTATCTGAATACATCGACGCTGTTATGAATATTTAAGCTATTAAACCCTATTTGAACCATTCACAGAGTAAAGTTGACATTATACAATTATTGACTTCAGTTGAGGTGAATCCAATGGTTTATTGACCTCGGAACACTTATGTTTACTGAGGCGACAGCCGAGGTGAACATAAGTTTCCGAGGTCAATAAACCATTGGATTCACCGATAACTGAAGTCAACAACTGTTTTATTATATGATTTATGAAAGTTTCAGTTATTTTTAAAACTATTCAATTATTTTAAGTTTTTTTGGAAGCAACTCTTTACGGCGCTCCTCGTAGTGGCGATCTATTTTTAGCTCCAGGTCATTGGATTGTTATGTTGACCTCGCGAGACGTTTCCCGCGGTCAACATAAGGTTTGATCATTGTCGGTGACCACCTTCCTCGTGAGGCAGAAAAGTTGTATATTATCACTCGTGGCTGCGCCACTCCTGAAAATATAAACTTTCTTCCTCACTCGATGAGATAAACATGGTATTTGTCAAGAAAAGACAAATATCCTCTAATTATCAACTATCTATAAACAAACACTCAAAAGTAAAGTTATCATTAAACAATCATTTATCAATTATTCAACACTTAACAAACCTTCACCTATCATCCGTCAATGACTTGTCAATCAAATCAATCATTCGTCCATCCTGCTACATCAGCGTATATGTCTCCGCTAACGCTACAACCTATCCCCTGATATCCTCCTATGGTCTTCTGTCGTATCGCTATATATAGCAAGCCAATCAAATGATGCCCTTTCAGCGATAGCGGCAAACTAGTTTCTTGGCTTCGTTCCGCGTGCTCACCTCGTGATTCAAATTAACCAAAAGGAGTGCTATTAGATGATAAATCTGATTCTCACTGCAGTCTCCCGCTAAGCTCCATATCACGCGCTCTTAGATTTCCACGTGCGACATCACTAGACAACAGTGTATGGAGTTCGAAATAGTTTGACTGAAAACAGATAGGCTATAAATAGCGCTGAGCATCCACCCGTCAGCGATACGACAGAAGACCATAGGAGGATATCAGGGGATAGGTTGTAGCGTTAGCGGAGACATGTACGCTGATGTAGCAGGATGTCATTCGTCAAACATTGTAAATAATTCAGCACTAAATCATCAATCGTTCAACACTATATCATCAAACATTCAGCACTAAAGCATCAATCATTCAACACTTAATCACTAATTCCACCTCCCTTGTTCATTGATCGTGTGATCTTTAATGTCAAAGGTCATGGTCACGAGATTTGAGTTATTGCACTGTACACAAAATTTGAGTATTGCTTTATCCAATTAATTCATCAAAGGTCAAGATCATAACAAGGTCACGACTTATACATGGTTTAACGAAAATGCTATATTTTAACTGTTAACACTTTTATTCATTACATGATTGTTATACTGTGTACATTGATTGTGTGACCTTGAATGTCAAAGGTAAAGGTCAAAAGAAAACACCCAATTTGATGAGGCCTGTAGTAGGCGGACCAGGGGATGGCGAAACCCCATATTTTGGGGCTTATATTAGCGATAACCAGCTAGGGGAGATAACCAGGACAACTCTTCTCGCAGGCCTAAAATGTTGGTTAGAAATCGGGGTCAAAACAGTTTATTGCACAAAATATGAAATACTATAAAAGAAAATGGGATTACAAATCTAGAGAGACATGTTTTTAGATTTTCATTTATGTGACGTCAAATGTTGACTTTGTAAGGAGGAAACATTAAGAAATTTTAAAAAAACTTATTTTTGCAAAGCGCACATGTCTACAAAGAATTCATGTGGAAGAATAATTATTCAGCTACAATCTTCACTATCTATCAGATTTTTATAACAACGTAATCACATCACAAGACCCTTAACAAATAAAATCGTTGAAAAATAAATTTATTTTATCATACAATGGCAGCCATTACAGCGTTCATTTGCATATATCAATGCGCGCATCTTTTAAAACGATGTCAACTATCAAAATGGTATTTTCAAGCATTTTTGTCGAATAAAATTTAACATGACATAGTATGATAAAGATGTTATCATGCTCGTGTGTTTTGGGATCGTAAATACCGGGTAACCTGCATAAGGAATAAACACTATGTATTTAGCTCGCCAAGGCTCGCAAAATACAATGTTTATTCCTAATGCAAGATATTTACGATCCCAAAACACACGAGCATGATAATATAATATATAATATAATAACCTCTATTTAATTTTTAAGAGGGTGGGTGTCTTTGAAATCAAATATCTTTTTAATTATTTTTTCATTTTGGAAATTGAAATTGCATGTTATTATTAAAACTTTGTTTTATCCACAAACCAAGTTTGGTTTATTTTGGTTGGTTATTAAAAAACTACTGATTATACCTACTATTTTGGTGTCCCGCAGACGCTAATCTAGTTGATAAAGGAAGTGGGGTAACATTTTTTGGCGTTAAGTGTAGTTCAGTCGACATTTAACCATGATGTTATTCCCTATAATTGTTTAAAGATCATATTAAAGGGGCAGAAGCAAGTTTATTGGATAAATATAAGGTGATGTCAGTAACATGAAATTATATAGTTCAAATTAAAAGACAATGTATTTAAACTAAATGAAGCAGTAATAAACAAAATATGTAATGTAAAGTTTAGCTCACACAAAAATCGCCGCCAATGGACTTAATATGAATCTTTATAATTTATTCTCAGACTATGGATGATTGGTTAGTGTAAAGAAATTTTTGACACTATCAAAATAATACAGTTAGCATTAACATACAATTATCAGTGAAAAATTGAAAATGTAATATTTTCCAAAAACGTGCTTATGCCCCTTTAAGGATGTGAACATACAAGATTTTAATATTATCTTTAAAAATAATCAATATCATGAGATATCTAAGCATAAAATATACTGACTTACTTGTGGCCATTTCTGATCGCAATGTCCAAGCAGTTTAGCCCTTTCGTGTCCTTGAAATTGACATCATCAACGGTTTTCAGCAGCAATTTTACAACCTTGAGATGACCTTTAGCGCAGGCGAGATGAAGGGATGACACCTGATGATAAAGGCATTAATATCTTTATGAAGGTATTGAATTAATGAGTTATTGTATACAAATATGACAATGCTAAATGCTTTTGTGAAAATTTGGGTTGATATGATTTAAATGAGGAGTATATTTTTATCCCAACGATCTGTAATACCTTGTCCGTAATCATTTCATTTCTGGAGCAGAATTAAGAAAATCTTAGACCTCACTAAATTGATTGTGCTGAAATATTTTCAGCTTGGAAGAATTGTGTTAAAGATGGACTGAAATACTATATACAAGGAATATTTTTTTGACATTGACATGACTTTAAAGTTTTGATATCGACCCAGTAACGTCTTAATTACGACTTTATAAATACATTGCCTACTTAGGTCACATGCACATGCAAAATTGATATTTATTAAGGGTGTAATTGCTCATCCATATATTGTTGAAAATATACGATATACTTTACATCATAACATTATTATAATAATCAGTTTCCAAATTAAAGCTTGCCAATTATTTCGTACCACCCACATCTTCACGTGGGTATAAATTTACTACAGCACTGTCCATTGGTCGTTCGAAATACCAGGATATGCTTAAAACAAATATCATTGACTGAAATTCTCTTTGAAGTTTCCAAGAGTAACAAGCAGACAGAGTCGTCTATATCCCCCGCCATTTGGAATATTTTGACGAAAAAAAACATGACTTTGAATTTTAAGTATCTCCGATTTCTGGTGTCGTAAATTGTCACAACTTACAATTTCATAGAAACTGCAAAAAATGATAATCCAAACAAGTTCAAACCCCAAAAAGGCACATCTACACATAATGTTTGATCCATACACCAAGTTTGGTAGAGCTAGGTCTCAAGGTTTTCAAGTTCTGCTCCAGAAACAAAATCTTAAGTATAGTTTCCATGTAAACAGCTAAAAATAAAAATAGAGCCATTGGCTCTGTAACTCATCAGGCTTCATATCATTTGTGCTTATTGGTGTGGCAAATGTGGTTCCCCCCTTACTCTTTATCCTCTTAATCTAACTTAGGAGACTGCACAGAAAGTTTTAGCTTTCTACTAAGGCCTGATGCTCCTTGAGAAAAAGAGGAAATAAAAATGCAAAGAAGTTGAAAACCCCAAAAGGCACATCTCCACAGGATGCCCGTTGCACATACCAAGTTTCGTCGAGCTAGGTCTCACTGTTTTGGAGTTGTGCTCCGGAAACGAAATCATATGTTACGTTTCCATGGAAACCTGTAAAAATAAAAATGCAAAGAAGTTGAAAACCTCAAAAGACACATCTCCACATGATGCCCATTGCACATACCAAGTTTCGTCCAGCTAGGTCTCATCGTTTTGGAGTTGGCTCCGGAAACAAAATCCTATGTTATGTTTCCATGGAAACGGGTAAAAATAAAAATGCAAAGAAGTTGAAAACCTCAAAAGGCACATCTCCACATGATGCCCGTTGCACATACCAAGTTTCGTTGAGCTAGGTCTAACCGTTTTGGAGTTGTGCTCCAGAAACGAAATCCTATGTTACGTTTCCATGGAAACGGGTAAAAATAAAAATGCAAAGAAGTTGAAAACCTCAAAAGGCACATCTCCACATGATGCCTGTTGCACATACCAAGTTTCGTCCAGCTAGGTCTCATCGTTTTGGAGTTGGCTCCGGAAACGAAATCCTATGTTACGTTTCCATGGAAACGGGTAAAAATAAAAATGCAAAGAAGTTGAAAACCCCAAAAGGCACATCTCCACATGATGCCCATTGCACATACCAAGTTTTGTTGAGCTAGGTCTCACCGTTTTGGAGTTGTGCTCCGGAAACATTATCGGGACGGACAGACGAACGGACGAACCGACGAACGGACGGACAGAGACCATTTCATTATCCCCCCCCAACTACGTTTGGGGGGGGGGGGATAATATAGAGAGAAACTTCTGCCATTAGTTTTCAATATCAAATGTTACATAACTTTGGGGTCTCTGGACCCCAAAGCAACAAGTGAAGAAGCGAGCAAAGCTCACATACCCCCGCTCCCCACTTTGTTCAAAGAATTTCAAATAGTAAAACTGATTAATATTGGTTAAAGTATGATCGTTGAGTATACAGTAAGTCATTGTGTAAGTCTTCTTTCAACTGAAACCCAAATACCGAATAGGTTTTACAATTAAAAGGGTACATCTAGAGATAATGGTTGATCTTTGTTTCAAATTTGAGGTAGTTATCATGAATATTCTACGAGATGCAATGAGGACAAAACTATTTTTGTTGAGTCACTTTGTAAGTTATGTTTTCCAAAAAAAACACAGAGAAGAAAATCCATATATATTGTTTAACTCTCACAATCATGATTGACATATGTAGCAAATTTGGTGAAGCTGAGATGTATATTTCAGGAAATATGTTCAGGACAAAGTAATTTATCATTTTTTAGTTTTAGTCTGATGTTTCCATGGAAACCGCCAAAATTTTTAAAAATAGAGCCATTGGCTCTGTAGCTCATCAGGCATCATATCAAGTTTGCTTTATACAGGCCAGATGAGCTAAAAATTAAACTGATGTTATCTATTGCAAGAAAACCTATAAAAAAATTACAAGACAAATGTAACGATTTCGGAATAAATTTCCTTACCCAAATGATTTATTATTATTCAACACTTTCTAGATCACCAATATCAGACAGTGAAAGAAGTCCACAATAAAATATCCAAGGAGAAATAAATTTGCCATAGACTGTCATCTAATGGAGAAAAATAGGTTTTAAGATTGTGACCCCTGTGACCCTATTTGGGGTCATGGGGTCACGAAACCTACAGTTTAGAATCCCAATTGGCCTTAAAGGAGTCTACATGCAGTCTTTCAGCTCAATAGACCTTTTGGAGCTAAAGATGACGATGAAAATAAGTTTTTAAGGTTGTGACCCCTGTGACCCTATTTGGGGTCATGGGGTCACGAAATCTTCAATTAAGAATCCCCATTGGCCAAGGAGTCTGCACATATCACTTTCAACTCTCTAGTCCTTTTAGAACTGGAGAAGAAGATGAAAATAGGTTTTTAAGGTTGTGACCCCTGTGACCCTATTTTGGGTCATGGGGTCACGAAATCTACAATTTAGTATCTCCATTGACCAAGGAGTCTGCACATATCATTTTTAACTCTCTAGTCCTTTTAGAACTGGAGAAAAAGATGAAAATAGGTTTTTTAGGTTGTGACCCCTGTGACCCTATTTGGGGTCACAGGGTCACCAAAGTTACAAATTAGAATCCCCATTGTCCAAGGAGTCTGCACATATCATTTTTAACTCTCTACTCCTTTTGGAACTGGAGAAGAAGATGAGAGTTGGTTTTTAAGGTTGTGACCCCTGTGACCCTATTTGAGGTCATGGGGTCACAAAATCTACAATTAAGAATCCCCTTTGGCCAAGGAGTCTGCACATATCACTTTCAACTCTCTAGTCCTTTTAGAACTGGAGAAGAAGATGAAAATAGGTTTTTTAGGTTGTGACCCCTGTGACCCTATTTGGGGTCACAGGGTCACCAAAGTTACAAATTAGAATCCCCATAGTCCAAGGAGTCTGCACATATCATTTTCAACTCTCTAGTCCTTTTAGAACTGGAGAAGAAGATGAAAATAGGTTTTTTAGGTTGTGACCCGTGACCCTATTTGGGGTCACAGGGTCACCAAAGTTACAAATTAGAATCCCCATTGTCTAAGGAGTCTGCACATATCATTTTTAACTCTCTCCTCCTTTTGGAACTGGAGAAGAAGATGAAAATATGTTTTTAAGGTTGTGACCCCTGTGACCCTATTTGGGGTCACAGGGTCACCAAAGTTACAAATCAGAATCCCCATTGGCCAAGGAGTCTGCACATATCATTTTTAACTCTCTAGTCCTTCTGGAACTGGAGAAGAAGATGAAAGTAGGTTTTTAAAGTTGTGACCCCTGTGACCCTATTTGGGGTCACAGGGTCACCAAAGTTACAAATTAGAATCTCCATATGCTAAGGTACCTGTACACAAAATTTCAGCTCTCTAAAGTGTATGGTTCATAAGGAGAAGTCGAAAGTGTCAGATGTTACGGACGGACGACGGCCGGACGCCGGACGACGGGCCATGCCATAAGCCCATCTGGACTTTCAGTCCTGATGAGCTAAAAATGTGATGGTCTAATCCTCAAATGGCACATCTAGGGATCATGGTTGATAAGTGTATGAAGTTTGGTGAAGCTAGCATAAATAGTTTGGGAAATATGATCCGGACAAAAGACTTTGTCTTAGAGTCACTGTTTTAGTCATGTTTCCATGGAAACCGCAAATAATAAAAATAATTGGTTGGTCTAACCCTCAAAAGGCACATCTAGGGATCATGGTTGATAAGTGTATGAAGTTTGGTGAAGCTAGCATAAATAGTTTGGGAGATATGCTCCGGACAAAGAACTTGGTCATAGAGTCACTGTTTTAGTCATGTTTACATGGAAACCGCCAAAAATAAAATAAATGTGATGGTCTTACCCTCAAAAGGCACAACTAGGGATCATGGTTGACATGTGTATGAAGTTTGATGAAGCTAGCATGCATAGTTTTGGAGATCTGCTCTGCACAAAACGACTTCCTCAAAGAGTCACTTTTTAGTCACGTTTCCATGGAAACCGCAAAAATGAAAATTCAGAAACGGTTCTAACCCTCAAAAGGCACAACTAGGGATCATGGTTGACATGTGTATGAAGTTTGATGAAGCTAGCATGCATAGTTTTGGAGATCTGCTCCGCACAAAACGACTTCCTCAAAGAGTCATTTTTTAGTCACGTTTCCATGGAAACCGCAAAAATGAAAATTCTGAAATAGTTCTTACCCTCAAAAGGCACAACTAGGGATCATGGTTGACATGTGTATGAAGTTTGATGAGGCTAGCATGCATAGTTTTGGAGATCTGCTCAGCACAAAGTTTTGGACGGACGGACGGACAGACGGACGGACAGACAGACAGACGGACGGACAGACGGAGGGACAGAAAGAATGAACGCTATATACCCCCGCTTACGCTGTAAACCAACTTACATAGCCTTTTTCCAGCCAAGCCTGGGCCTCCAGATTCAAAAGTTGTTTACAGACGTCCAGTTGGCAAAACTCGGAAGCAAGGTCGATTGGTGTCTTTTTATGTAGGTTTCTGTCAAAAAACAAGTTTGTGATGTAATTTTTGGCATATTTATTTATACGGTAGAATGAAAACAAAATATGGGTCAGTTATTTTACTAATTGCTGTTTGAAAACAAGTGACTGTAGAAAGCAGCTTAGGTGTAAATGTTACATTTGGTGGATATTAGCTCCTTTAGCTATCAGTATATCCACTGTATCCTTGTGTCCCTCTTTGGCTGCAAGGTGAAGAGGAGTGTTGCAATTTGAATCTTCAGCAAACACAGAGTTGGAGTGAAGTTCTACAATCACATTCACACATCTGGAACAGAAAACAAAACCTTGAGAGGTAGTTCAGACTATATTTCACACTTATGTAAGAAAGTGTTCCAATCCACGCAGTTGCTCATTATCAATTTACAATTGATTCCTTGTAGAACAGTGAACGCAATTCATCAGTTGTTCATGAATTTATATACTCTAGTTTTTTTAACATACAACCCATTTTTAAAGACATTTTAGACCTTGTATGATTAGGTTTTCTATTCAATGAAATGTGACGTTTTCGCGATACTATACTATACGAACAAGGTCACTTTAAAATCTCCTCTGACAAAAAGGGATGCTTATCATTATTATTAGGAAAAGAAAACTTACTCGTTTTTGCCATTTGATGCCGCCAGGTGTAGAGCTGTGGTTTCCTTGTCATTCTTCCTGTCATACTCGGCGTGATGTTGCTTGAGTAGACACTGGAAGTTGAACACTTGCATGAACACAGACTTGCCTCACACTCACTTTATAATGGAAATACTGTAGAACACGGATATAGCGACTCCGATATACATAGCGAACAAATTTTCAAGTCATGTCCCTATATAATATCATTAAAATTATATGTGTATAGTGAACACCCGATATAGCGAACTAAATTATTTGGTCCCTTATTTTTGTTATATCCGAGTTCTACTGTACACATAATTTAATGAAATTTAATGAACAAGCCTGTATGTTAAAAGCACACATAACGGACACACACAAAAAATATATCTATTTCGATATGCACACACACACATGCAAAAATACAATGAATTGATTCAAAATCACATGAGTAAATATTTAAACAATCACAAGGCAATTTATACCGTTATAAATTTATATTTATACCGTGAATATGCCAACTTCATACAGTACACTTAAAGCAATGCTGCTGATTCAATAAGTACTGAAAAACCAAGTTTGACATGACATGACAAATACACCTACACAAACACAAAAACAGCAAACGGTTTGAATACACCAATTAGTATTTTTGATTTTGAGTTGAATAACATTCAGAACTGCACCAATCTCCTTTTACCTTCACAATGGCTTCATGTCCATTAGCGGCAGCCAGATGCAGTGGTGTGTTCCCATCATTGTCCATAGTATTGACAATGGTTTGCTTGTATCTCCTGAGCATCTAAAAGCAATTTCATCTGGATCGGGAACAAAGTTGAAAGCCTTCCCAGCTCGGGATTAAGTAAAATAACTACAACTCTCTTTGTCATATGAGAGTTTTGAAAATATTGGGTCCATCTTTTACAGTCTTGTCAATCTTTGTATCTTAGGTTATAAGTTTGATGTAGGTACTTATGATCAATGGTTTCAGCATCTTTTATTATTTATTATCATAGGAAAGGCCATGGCCAAACTGACCAAATCTAAGACAAGAAAATATAAGATATGAATTACATTCAATCCTACAGAAACATTGTCCTACTCACTTCAACTTGATCCTCAGGTTCGGTAGTCTTCAGACGTACATGTTGAAAATACAAATATATTAAAACACACATTTGTAAATAAGGATGAAATTCATTAATTTACAACATTCCATTATTAAAACCTATGAAACATGTGCATGAGACTGTTTGTTAAATATCGTTTGTGTTTGTTAACGTTAATGGTTAACGAGGGAAGTAAAACCTCTATCGAGAAAGAAAGTCGATATTGTTCTTTGTGTGCCCTTGATATAGAGAATGAAATTCATTTCACACTTTCTTGCCCTTGTTATTCCGAATTGAGAAAGAAATATATTCCGCAATATTATCTAGAAAAACAACCAAGGGATGGCTATATTAGTTTGTTACAAACTAAGAATGACAATATTATTATTCAACTGTCTCTGTGAAATTGTATATTCTTAAATATGTATGTTATTATCAAGAATGTCGCTGTACTATATATTTAATATACCTTGTTGTAACTCCTTTGTATATGGGCATGATGCCTTCCATACAATAAACATCTTTTGATTTTGACTTTGACATAGCCCGATAATTGACCGCCGCCGATGAGCCGTTTACATAATGTATTTTACAGTTAACAAGGTCCAGCGAGTCAGACTGGGCGCCGACCTCGCACCTTCATTTACAAGGCAATGCCCAGACAATCAGCCGTCACTGTCATGTACAAATGTGTTGGTCAACTAGCTATACATATATTGTCGCTGATTGGGATGACAATTTAGTTAGGGTCTGGACCTCTTGGACAGTTATGTCACTGTTTACGTCATACGACTAGACATTTCACAGTTTACTCGCACAGCCGCTTTTTATTGTTATAGACACACAACGTCTGGTCACCATAAAAGGCACAATTATATCAATGTACTGGATGTAATTACAATAATTCGCTTACCAACTTCTAATGCTATATAACACTATCATTGTAATTAAATCAAGTTACTCATATTCTTTTTATTCCATGAGAGTCTTATCGAGTTGCGTTTGTGAAAAGGAAATTCGATGAGACATTACTGTTGATTATCATATATTATGGAAGTGATTATTATTCGATCTATGTCAAAGACGTACATACTGAAGAACTTTAACTGCTTCATTTTCAAAAGTTAACAACAGTAGCGCACATTCATTTAAAATATGGCCCGACGTGAAACAGTACCTTGAGATTCCTTTTCTCCTCACATTCCAAAAACATATATATAATGCTCAAACAATTGACTTTGACATATCAATGTTTTCTATCTAATATGTGTATTATTATGAAATAAAATGTATGTAACTGTTATTATTAATGCATGATAAAAATATTGTTTCATTCTTTCCTAGTCAACTTTGTGAATTTTCTGTTTAATGTTTTTCACTTTGAAAAAAAAAAGTGAAGAAGTGAGCAGAGCTCACCTACTCCCGGTCCCCACTTTGTTCAAAGAATTTTAAATAGTAAAACTGATTAATATTGGTTAAAGTTGAGTTTACAGTAACCCAATACTAAATTCAAAAGAATAACTGTAGTAAAATTGCCCCCATTTGAGCATATCAGCGGTCCTTTGCAAGAGTCAGTGGAACCATCGGGTGAAACAAAAACCAAAATTCCATCTACCCAACTGTAAAGGTTTCAGATAAAACGTGTCCAATTCGAGCATAAGACTAGTCATTTGTTCAAACCCAAACAAAAGGGCCATAACTGGTATTCAGTAACAGCTTTCAAACTCAATGTAAAGTACCATAATGGTACCATTGGTAAAGAATTCTAATTAATGGAAGTCAAGGGAGATAAAAAGGCGAAAGTAATAACCATTTTACAAGACCATTATTGATCCGTCCTAAAAATCACAACTTCAGGAGGTACTGTTGATAGATTCGATCTTTTTTAAAATTTGAAGGAAGGAATGTCCCCATATTATATTGTAACACCCTGATTCAAGATAAGAATATCATTAGCTTAACTATCAACAGTTGAATTACTCACCGTGGGTGCGACTGAATTTTTTTTAAAATGGTTTGCCTTAGTGTCTAACTGAAACATGAACACAATATCAATATACAACCATTTTCGTTTTTAATGTTAACTTAGCTATTCAATTTACCAGGAATATTCATTCAAACCAAACAATCGGGCTATCAGTGTCAAGCATGAGCATGTACACATCTCAATAGAAAGTTAGTCAGTATAGAATAATAACACACGTGTGGTGATAAAGAGATGCTTTTCCGTCAAATATTTATGTTAAATCAACTAAAAATGTACTTTCAATACATTGACTAAAACTATGAAAACCCAACGTACAAAGTTTTGATAACTGAATTTATGAAAAAATCAGACCTTTTGAGTGATATAGTATACATACTTTGACGTTGTCGCATGGTTTCGATGTTTGTTCCCGCTCTTTCAGTGTTTTGTCCTCTGTCTGTTTAAAAAGTAGATGATTTATCATGTAAGAGGCAATTTATTTGAAAACATTTATCCAATAAACATTAAAATGAGAATGCATATCTATAAGAAGCTTTTCCATCCATTATCGTACACCAAATTAATGTTTTAAAGTATATTAAAACATATCCTTAAGAGAATTCATGACTGAGAACATAAAATGTTAATTAATGCCTTTATTCCTTAAGAGAACACAGAAACAATATGATATCCTTCAAAATAATAATAAAAGTACCGAGGGTACAGAAGCTCACCTTAAAATGAATGTGGTGGTAAAATGATTTAATTAGGTCTTCAAGACTACGTCTGAAGACCTATTGTTATTATCTGTGTTTTTGTTATTATTATTTGCACGTTTTTTGTGGCAAGTATTCTGAAGAAACGGTCCGAACGAATTTCATGAAATTTTCAGGGATTGTAGCCTGTACCATGAATTCGTTTTGTGTCGAGCCCGATTTTTGAATTTAGATTTTGTTTTCGAGTTATCTCCCCTTAAATCAAACACTTGAAACCTCGATTTCTCGGTAACTATGGGAGATAATTTCATGAAACTTTCCCCACAATGTGGGCAACAACATTCTCCATCGATTGCACTATAAGCCGTTTTCTGAAACGGCAATACCTACAGACTAGTGTGATAGCTCATTCGAAAGCTTAATGAGTGTGTTAAAAATATATCTAAGCAAATTTTTAATTTCAACCTGTGACTCGAGTTATCTGCCCTTGAAGTTCGACATTTTTTTAAGGGTCATTTTTCATGTTACGTTCAAAGGGACATTTCTCTGTAAGGAAATATCAAATAAGAAATCTGTTAGTTGCATTCTGTTCTACAATGATAGTTGAACAAATTCACTACAGATCATTATCATATAAAAGTTGATATTAAAGGAAATATTTGGACATAAAGAGATTCTTTACATTTTTCGACGATTTTAACATTTTTCGAGGGTTATTTTACTTTCAGAATTTTAGTTTCAAAACTGTTACAGATAAAATTTTATCGTTGATGTTTTGTGAAGCAGATGAATTGAGTAAACAGAAAAAAATATCAACAAGTCGTGATAATTTTTTTTCTGTCCATGACCTGTCCTTGAATATTGCGGATTTTTGAAAATCTTCATTTTTGGCACATTTCAAAGTTCCACAGTTACTTTAAAAAGAAACATATCTTTAAATTGATTGCATTTTTACATGCGCTATTCCAAGCACAACTTTTGCTCTGTTACACTTTATCATAAAAATGTTGATAGTTAAGGAGCTAGAGGGACCAACATGGAGTAGGGGTCTAAAAATCTTCAAATTTCAGTGTTTTCAATAAAGTTCCAAAGTTCATTACTCCATTACTATTTAAGTTATCAAAACAAAACACAAATCTTTGTATGTGGATGAACAAGACCAACATTGTTTCTGATATACCTGTACCTTATCAGTAAAATATCAATAGTTAAAGTGTTAGGTTTCATTACATTATACAGGGGTCTGAAACAGTCAACTTTACATTACAGACTTTAATCACATGTATGAAAACGGTGATAAATAATTGAACCAAATTTTTTTCTGCTTCTAGGAATAATATTCTCTGAAGAATGATGTCATAGCTGACATTGGCCGCCATGATGGATTTTCTGAAAAGCCATAAATATTGAATATTATGTGAAATTAAAACATATTTATGATGAATAAGTGATTGTATAACTCGTAGACAAAAATGCATACGAAGGTCAAACACTGTGTGAAGGTCAAAGAGGAAGTCTTGAAGACCTAAGTATTGACGCGTCAATCCTAGTTATACATGTAACCATCTTTTATATAATTGATTATGGCTGCCATCATGATTTTTTTATCTTTTAAAATACTAGTCTTCTTTTGGAAACGACTAGAGCTTGAACAAACATTAATACACGAATGATATAATCATGATAAGTTAACAAGCAGAAGGTTTTTGTATAACTTTTTTGTATATCTATGGCTGAATTGGTGACCATCTTGTACTTTTTAATCTTCAAAATGCTACTTTCATGTGGGCATCCGTATTAATTTCATTATGATATCTTGATTGGTTTAGGTGTATCCATTTAAATGTCATTCATTACTTACAGGATGGTGGCCACTTACATTTGTTTTGTAGTGAATCATTAATATGATTTCAAGATTATTTCACTGATGGTTATGCTGCATGGGATATTGAGAATCCCAAAAGTACAGATTTTTCAAGGAAAATGAATGACTGATTGAGAGGAAAGTCATAAACACAGCAATGCATAAGACACGTTTATTTTGTTCACATAATATTTACATGTCAAGAGACCATGAGATGTCTTTCATTAAAGTATCAATTTATTTAACACTCATACAGTACTATAATGGTAAACATTTTTGCATTGTCAAATCAACAGAGAGATATGACAAATCAAATTTCCTTACTTTTCTTACTAAACCCTTTTCGATTTTCATCTTCATATTTATTCCACATCAACTTATCATGTAGATTGCTAAACACAAGGCTTATTGTAGACAAGTTTTGTGTAAGTTGTTATTCTTAGAAAGAACATATCACTGTCATGAGAATACAAGTCCATAACTTTTTTTGCATACACATGGGCCATGGCCATATAGCATAATGCTCTACCATATCAATTGGGTCAGGTTGATTATGCAACAGACTAGCAGCTGACACTGTGATGCTAGCAGCCTGCCTTGGGATGTGTATTAGACAGCATAGTGGAATATCTGAACTCTGGTTGACCCCTTATGTGTGGTATTTAAAGGAATATAAGGGAGATACCATTGTTTAAAATTTAACATGTTTAATGTGATTTGGTTTTTGCAGCTAGTTGCCATAAAGATTTTAAACAAATTAATCAATTATGTTTGTCTTTCATCTTAATTTTTTTTAGAAACACTTAAAAATATAGAACAACTTGCACGACAATCTTAAATATTCCATATTTAAGATAATATTATGATTAGTAAGTTCAAATTGGAGAATTTATATGGTGCCAGTGATCACTTGATGAAAGCTTAAAATTCAATAATAATGATGTGTCATCTGCAGCTGAAAAGTCAATATGGCTGCTATTGCGGCCATCTTGGATTCTCAAAACTGAAACGTCTACCTTTCTGTGAGGAATCACTATAGGTATAACATACTACAATATAAAAATGATATCTAGATTGTTTGAGAAGAAATAGTCTTTGTCATGAAATCTAATTGAAAATTCAATATGGCTGCCATGGCGGCCATATTGGATTCTCAAAACTTAAACGTCTACCTTTCTTTGCGGAATCACCATAGGTATAACATACTACAATTTCAGAATGATATCTGGAATCGTTTAGAAGGAGTAGTCTTTTTCATGAAATCTGATTGAAAATTCAATATGGCTGTCATGGAGGCCATCTTGGATTCTCAAAACTGAAACGTCTACCTTTCTGTGAGGAATCACCATGGGTATAACATAATACAATTTCATAATGATATCTGTATTCGTTTAGAAGGAGTAGTCTTTTTCATGAAATCTAATTGAAAATTCAATATGGCTGTCATGGAGGCCATCTTGGATTCTCAAAACTGAAACGTCTACCTATCTGTGAGGAATCACCATGGGTATAACATACAATTTCAGAATGATATCTGTATTCGTTTAGAAGGAGTAGTCTTTTTCATGAAATCTAATTGAAAATTCAATATGGCTGTCATGGCGGCCATCTTGGATTCTCAAAACTGAAACGTCTACCTTTCTGTGAGGAATCACCATGGGTATAACATAATACAATTTCATAATGATATCTGTATTCGTTTAGAAGGAGTAGTCTTTTTCATGAAATCTAATTGAAAATTCAATATGGCTGTCATGGAGGCCATCTTGGATTCTCAAAACTGAAACGTCTACCTATCTGTGAGGAATCACCATGGGTATAACATACTACAATTTCAGAATGATATCTGAATTCGTTTAGGAGGAGTAGTCTTTTTCGTGAAAGTTTACGGACGGACAGACAGACGGACGGACAGACGGACGAAGCGCCATGACGTTAGCTCACATTTACTTTGTAAAGGTGAGCTAAAAATGTGTCTTTTCATAGAGGCACATAGGGTAATATGCATCCTAAAATTCTAACATTTCAAATAGTCCCTTTGTAATCAATTATCAATTATAGTCAAGAAAAGAGTATGTTTTATGGTGTTCTTAGTCTTTCACAAAAAAAATCAATATATACATGCTTCATTGCTCGTATATTAAAACACATTTTTCCAAATGCGTATGAAATTCATTAATTTACGACATTTCATTTTTAAAACCCTAGAAACATGTGCATGTGATGCACTGTGATGTCCCCAACCCAAACTTTTAAACAAATCTTATCATCACCAGTGAAGCCTGAGACTTTCAAAAAGATAAATTAAAGATTTTGAGAAATAGGCAAGAAAATGTCCTACCTCCATATGAAATAAGTTTACGGAAACCAGAAAAATAATACATCCAGAATAACCAAAGCAGCAAAAGGCACCTCCCCAGCACTAGGTTTAACCTAATACCAAGTTAATTTATAAAATGTGCTATTTTTTTAGCTATGCCGCGTACATATAATGTAATGTGATGTTTGCAAATAAATGCGCCACTCTGTACAGTCTGTTTATTTAGTGCCACCTGCGCAAGTTTTATGACCCATGGCCCAGGTGGGTTTTTCCATAGCCAATCATTACGCTGTCTTAATGAAAGGCTAAATAAAGGTGTTTATTGGACAAATTAACAAAAATTAAGCCCAGTTCTTATTTTGTTGAAAAATATTTGAACGAAAATCGAGAAGTGATAAAGTCGAGGTAAGCAGTGAATTGTTTAAGGCAATAAATCATGGTCAAATATGCCTCTCAAGTTTCTCACAACAATCTTATATTTTCATAATTTCAAAAATGATGTAATAAACGATAAAAAAATGTTGTTGGCAGTACTCTGTTGGCAGATCCGGTCCTACAGAGTACTGCTAGATGAACAAATTCTTTGCAATTCGAACTCAATAAATTCATATCAACCTAACACTCGTGCTCCGCTGCGTCCTGATCTGAGTGTAGTGCTCTTTGACTATAATGCTACTGTAAGATGTTTACAGGGTAAAGAATTCTAATTGCTGGAATTCAAGAGAGGTGAACGGTGAAAGAAACGGCCATCTTATTATATCTTTTATATCTATTATATTATAACACCATGATTCAAGCCAATAATATCAATAGTTTGTCCATTAACAGTTGAATTACTGACCGTGGGCACAACTGAATTTGTTCTTTTAAAATGTTTTGCCTCAGGGTGTACCTGAAATGCCTTTCCGTCAAATATTTATGTTAAATCAACTAAAAATGTCAAATAGGAAGTATAGATTGTACTTTCAATGCATTGACTAAAACTATTAAAACCCAATGTACAAAGTTTCGATAACTGAATTTATGAAAAATCAGACCTTTTGAGTGATAGTATACATACTTTGACGTAGTCGCATCCTTTGGATGTTTGTTCTTGCTTTTTCACTGTTTTGTCCTCTGTCTGTTTAAAAAGTAGATGATTTATCATGTAAGAGGCAATTTATTTGAAAACAGGTTACTTTTTTTCAGTAAACATTTAAAGGAAAAAGTAAATCTATAATAAGCTATTACATCCTATAAATCTTTTAAAACCTATCAGAACATATCTTAACGAGAATTCATGACTGAAAAAATAGACTTTTAATGCCTTTATTCCTTAAATAAGAGAACACAGAAATAATATGATATCTTTCAAAATAATGAAAATGTGCCTTTTCATAGAGGCACATAGAGGTCATAAGCAATATGCATCCTAAAATCCTAACATTTCAAATAGTCTTTGTATTCAATTATCAGTTATAATTACAGTTATATACCAAAATCCGTACAATACGGCAAATGATTTAATCTTCATTTCATTCTTGAATTTATTTTGTTGGCTAGAGCAACTTTAAATAATTCTTGAATTCAAAATAATGTAAAAGGTCAATTTTTACATTAACCATGAAAATAATGGGACCTGTGGACTACCAATGAGTATGATAATGAGTAAAGTATTAGTATTTATACAAACCTTCTCCTCTTTTCCAGATTTTTTGGGTTCTAAGATTTCCTAAAAAATCACAAATTGTTATAATAGGTACATTAATGTGACTAAAATACAATGTTACTACATTTTATGCAATATATCATTTGAAAAATATCTTTTTAGAACATCACAGAAAAATGAATAAGTTTTAAAAAATTCGTTAAATCGTTGTTGGTGTTCGATAACGTTTTCTTCCTTCTATTAAATTCATAGGTTTAACGTGCAATTGAAGAGAAGGTTGATGCTAAAGAAAGCTATATTTTTACAAGCAAGAACGACTCACTCTAATTCACTGTTCAAGCAAACTTCCAATATTGATTTAAATTAATATCTGTGCATTTTGTAGACCCCACTCACGTATAGAAACAAGCAAAAGCTTGATGAGTTGGAAATGGATGACATAATTTGGGATTCTACTTTGAAACGTTTTGAAGACCAAGAAGACCCTACCTCAAGTGCGGTTTTGTTGTTGTTCGCGGCTGCCCAGTGAAGTGGAATCCTGCCCCTGTCGTTCCTACTCTGAATGTCAGCTCCAGCTTTCATCAGGAGAACAACCATCTTTGGATGTCCATACTGAGCCGCTATATGAAGGGGAGTGTTTCCGTCTCGGTCTGTCATGTCTACTTGGTTGCTGTGGGAGAGAGATGCAATAACAGTTTAAAAGCTCTCTGCTCAAGAGATGTGTTTGAAACTTTGCATATATTGTAGTAAGGTAGAGATGTAAAAAAGCAGGTCGGAGGACACTTTACATGATCTGGAATGAGACTCCAAGTGCTAGAGATGGAGTGTCAGCTAAAAGTTGAAAGCTCAAATGATAACATTGTTCTTCAGAATACTGCTTATCTGTTGCATTTGAGGAATGCATGATAACTTCATCTACATTTCACTGCTAACTGTTTCTAAGTGCTTTTGATTACCATGTCATCAGAGTAACAGTCCCTCTTAAACGTTCGCTCAGCTTGTAATAAATGTGACACCATATTTGACCTACTAACTGAAAAAGATATTGATGTTTTGGTTCTAACAGAAACTTGGCTGAAATCATGTGGTGATGAATCAAAGATTGCTTCAATGACACCTCCAGGGTATGTTTTCAAACACAAGGCTCGTCCGTCTAGAGGTGGGGGCGTGGCCATTGTCTTCAAATCTCATCTAAATGTGAAGATATTGGATACTGATAAACATGAATCCTCTTTTGAAAGTCTTGATTTTCTTGTGACTGCTGGTAAAACAACCACAAACATCGTTGCTCTATACAGACCACCTCCATCAGCACGAAATAAACTTTCCTTTCAACAGTTTCATGAAGAATTTTCGACACTGGTGGAAGCAAAATGCACAACACGTTCACGACTTATCATGCTTGGAGATTTCAATGTCGATTTTGACAGCAAATCGAACGTGGAGTGTGCTAAAATGAAACGCCTTCTCGAATCCTTGCAATGTGTCCAGTTGGTTTCAAACTCCACCCACAAAAGTGGACATACACTAGACTGGGTTGTTACAATGAAGGATATGTGTTGTGTTTCCGATCTCAGTGTGACTGACCTACAAATATCTGACCATTACTTGATCACCTTTTCTTTGGATGTAGATAGGCCGATCCTTATCCCAAGAAAGTCAAGCAAAGCCGAAACTTAAAGGCCATAGATAAAATCGCCTTAGCTGGTGATTTGTGTAGCAGCAGTCTCATACAATCTCCTCCTCCTAAACTGAATGAACTATGTGAACTCTATAACTCAACACTTAAGGATGTGTTGGACAAACATGCCCCCTTGAAAAACAGGAAGGTGACAGACAGACCTGTGACACCATGGACTATGACGTCAGTTGTGTTGGAGGCTAAACGGTGTAGACGTCGTGCTGAGCGTGTATGGAGATCATCACGCCTTGAAGTACACAGACAGATTTATTGCTCTGCAAGGAACAAGGTCACCTTGGAGCTACGCACTGCAAAACAAGCATCACTTAACAACCAGATCAGGGAATCCTTGTCAGATCCGAAGTCACTTCACAGGCTCATGTCTCGCCTGCTTGGTAAAGCCACATCTAGACCTCTTCCATCATTACATTCTCCTGATATTCTGCCAGACTGTTTCCAGAATTTCTTCATAGGTAAAGTTACCAAGATCCGTGATTCAATGGAGCCCCCAACCAATCCATCTGGCTGCAATGGCGATGATGCAAGAAGCTACCACAGTCACTCCACCAATGTACAGGCCTGTCAAGAACCTGGTAATGATGATGACTCAAAGCTTACATGTTTCAGGCCTTACACTGAAGTTGAGGTAAAGGAACTGATGAGGAAATCTAAACCAACATCTTGCGATCTCGACCCTCTGCCATCCCCTATGCTTTCAGAAAATATACATGTTCTTCTCCCAGTTCTGACACAGATCATTAACAGAAGCCTTGAACTTGGTGAAATGCCTACTGTTTTTAAATCTGCACTTGTGAAACCCCTCCTGAAGAAGCCGAATTTAGACTGTGATGAACTTGGAAATTACAGACCTGTATCAAATCTTTCCTATGTCTCAAAACTCATAGAGCGGGCAGTGAATGTTAGGCTGTTAGAACATCTCAACCGCAACGAGCTGCATGACCCTCTACAATCAGCATATCGTGCTTACCACTCTACCGAGACTGCCCTCGTAAAAGTACTCAATGACCTGAGGCTTGGTTTGGACAAAGGCAAAGTTGGAATTCTAACACTCCTTGACTTAAGCTCTGCTTTTGATACTATTGATCACGATAGACTAATCAACCGACTCAAATATGACTTTCTCATTGACGGCACAGCTCTCTGCTGGTTCCAGTCCTACCTCACCGATCGCCATCAGACTGTCCTCATAGATGGTCACCACTCTGCTCCAGTTCATCTCAAGTATGGCGTTCCACAAGGGTCGGTCCTTGGGCCGGTCCTATTTACGCTGTACATCAAGACTCTTGGAGATGTTATTGCCACACATGCTGCCGACCGCCATCAATATGCTGACGATGCACAACTCTACAAGTTGTTTGCTGCAGACAAGGAACAGTCACGTGCTGCCCTGACAGGCATGAGTCACTGCTGTGATGATGTGAAATGTTGGATGACTGACAACAAACTTAAGCTCAACTGCAGCAAAACAGAGTGTATTCTCCTTGGACCAGAAAAACGGAGGTCTAAGTGCGAAGTCAATCATCTCGAATTTGATACGTCATCGATCTTCTTTGCTGATCAAGTCAAGGATCTGGGTGTATATGTTGATTCCGATCTGTCACTCCAATCACATGTTGATTACCTAATCAAAACCTGCTTTGCATCTCTCCGCAACATTGGTAATGTACGTCAATACCTCACCATAGAGTCCGCCAAGACACTTGTTTTGTCAACCGTCATGAGTAAATTAGACTACTGCAACAGTTTATTGGCCGGTGCATCTAAGACTCAGATTGCAAAGCTGCAGAGAGTGCAAAATGTTGCTGCTCGTATTGTGACCCGCTCCAGGAAATACGACCACATCACTCCTATTCTGTTCTCTCTCCACTGGCTTCCTCTTGAGCATAGAATCAAGTTCAAACTTCTATGTCTGGTTTTTCGCTGCCTCACTGGAACTGCACCGACATACCTTTCCAGCCTCCTGACAGTGTACACTCCATCCCGCTCACTACGTTCACAGGACAAGTGCCTGCTGGTGACACCAAAAGTGAAATCAATGCAATATGGACAAAGATCTTTCACTTTTGCAGCATCTGATGCTTGGAACAATCTCCCACAGAGTCTAAGAGACTGTTGTGATTACCAGATCTTTAAGACCCAACTCAAGACTCACATGTTCAAAATCGCCTTCCAGTTGTGACATTTTTACAATCCATATTTGTGCGCTTCGAGCATGCTCTAGCATGGATGAATGCGCGGTATAAATACTCTATTATTATTATTATTATTATTCTAGGCAACAAGTGACAGTGTTGGTGTTATCAAGATTGTTGTGCATCTTCTTTTTCAGTGCATTTTGAATTACACCAGTGATTGCTGCAGTCAAAAAGACTCAAGCAGAAAGGAAATCTTTATTGGTGCCGTTTCAATAAATGTTCGTAACTTACAACATCCGTAAGCAGTTACAACCGATATTACAAACTTATTGTGAAAAGAAAAGAGTGTTCCACTAAATGTTCGTAAACCGATCATGAAATAAATCTTGTTACGATAAAATCGTATCTAAAAGTGGAAGTCTTTCAGAGGTGAAGGTAAAAAGTTACAGACTATAAAGAATTTGTGGCAGGTGTGCTAACATGTAAGAACGACTGGATTGTTTTTTACCTTAACAATTAATTCAAATGTGTGTTTTTTCTTTGTTATAATTTGAATTTTTTTAAATAAGACTTTTTCACATTGCATGTATATTTTATTCCAATTTTGGCATTTTGTTTTGTCAAGGCTCAAGGACAAATTCCAGGTAAACCCTTTATTACGTTATGTTTAGTTTCAATCAGTGTTCAACGCGGTAACCAAGGAAAATCGTATATTTCGGCTGGAGCAATAAAGCCATTTTAACATTGACTTTGTAATTCATATCATTCCCAATCAATCGTTCAAATTAACCCGATCAAATGACATTCAAAAGTACTTAATAATGATAAATGATAATGTAGTTTTGTATAGCGCAAAATAATAAAAGATGGACTTATGGTAGAAGGAGACATTGATATATACATAAGAGTAACAACACGTGACGTAATCCGCATTGACATAACAAGGGCAGGTTACTCCAACCTTGACTGGTACTGGCGCAGCAATGCGCTAATATTACATCCCCTTTTCTTTTAAGAACTTTTAACGGAGGGAAAAGTTATTGGCCATATTTAAAAGTCTCTTTGGCACACCCATTCATATAATTAAATTTGGACTTTAACACAGAAGAAAACTGGCCACAACTAACAGTCTCTTTTGGCCCACACGCGAATCTAGTGTTTTTACTTCTTCGATAAAACACATTTTTCACATGAAATAATAACTTTTAACTGAAAGTCCAAACTGATAGAAGGCCCACACTTTGAGGCACTTCAAATTAAACTTCAGTGGTAAGCTCAACATGAAAGAATATGCAAATTTAAAAGTCACAGGTTGAGCTTTTTAGGTGGCACTACACATCGGCTGGATCTGGTCTTCAGTGGTGAACCATTTGACATCACTGGCAGTTGAGGCGCCGGAACACCTGGATGTTGTTGTGACATCAGTGGTTCTGGTTCTTGGGATGCTTGCATGGCTGCCAACTGCTGCGATTTCTTCTTTAGCGACCTGCTGGGGTGAAGATGACGTAGGACCTGGGGTAGTGTGACTGATGGGATATCACACCATGGCCTAGAGTCTTCGAGTAGACTTACTGTCCTGGGTCGAGCTGACCTAGGTCTCTTGCGAGATGCCGCTTGTCAAAGTTCCGCTTCTGGTCAGAATTGATTTGGTTATCTTTTAACCTGAGTTGGCTGAGATCAGGAAGTTTTGGGTTAAGTAGCTCAAGAAGTACAGGAACTGTTGTTCGAAGACGTCTTCCCCTTTGTAGTTCTGCCGGACTGTAACCATTCTGTAGGGGAGTTGTCCAGTAAGACAATAGAGCTAGGTATGGATCCTTCTCTTTCTTCAGTAAGAGCTGTCCTTGACTGTCCTCACCGCTCTTTCTGCCTCTCTCTTGTTCTGAGCAAAAGTAGGGCTATTCATGACATGAGTGAATCCATGTTCTCTTGTGAATTCTTCAAAGTGATTGCTTGAGAACTGTGGTCCATTGTCTGACATGATTGTCTCTTGAATGCTGTGTCGGGCAAAGAAAGATTTCAGGTGCTTCACAATATCTGGACTTGTAGTGTGGGACAGTTTGGCAATCTCGACGTACCTTGAAAAGTAGTCTATGACTAGAAGATATTCTGTGTCTTGCAAGTGGAAGAGGTCCGTCGCAATCTTCTGCCATGGGCGGTCTGGTAGATTTGACGGCATGAGAGGTTCGGGACGAATAACTCTTTCCTTGATGCATGCTGTGCAGTTTTCAACTAACACTTGTAGTTGCTGAGATAGTCCAGGCCACCAGACGGACTGTTTGGCCCGTTCACGACACTTGACTTTACCTTGATGTTCCTTGTGAAACTGGTCTAACATCTCAAGACCCATTGACTTTGGGATAATCAATCTGTTTCTTCTCAGCAGTAGTCCATTTTCGACGGTCAACTCATGTCAAAAAGCGAAGAAGGGTTTGACAGCTCCAGTCCATTCTTCTTGACAAAGTGTGATCAACTCTTTGCAAATTCATCCTGTTGGAGTTTACTGCGCAGCTCGTCAAGACGTTTTCAGATGCTGGCCATGGAGTCATTTGGATTACTTGCATGAATTATGCATCGGCTTTCTTACTTAGCTCTGACTTTGATATAGTTGATTTCAGAGGTGCGCAAGAGTGTATCGGCGATGACAAGAGTCTTTCCGGGTACATAGTTGACGGTGTAGCAGTATCTCATCAACATCATTCGGAACCTTTGTACTCTCGGTGGCAACAAGTCAAGATCTTTTGATCAAAGCAATGCTACAAATGGCTTTTGGTCTGTTTCGACGATAAAATCCAGACCTATCAGGGAGGTAGAGAACTTGAACACGATAATGTTAACTTTTGATACTATGTTTCTCTTTTTTGGTACATTCGATAAATGATATATGATAATTTTTACCCACGAAACATTAAAAAAAATCAAATATTATGAAATATGGATAACAATATTCCCCACCCACCTCTTTATCTAAAGTTTACTGATATAGCGGAGGGTCTTTCATTAAATATATTTTGTATGAGCTTGAATGATGATTTTATTTTCAATTTACTCAAATTGAGCCAAGTATATACACATTAGATTTATAAGATAAAACACATATGGCTGTAAACCGCCATATTGACTGATAATTAACTAGAAGCCTTTTAGTAATTCATATTTCAGCAAGTCTGACTTCACATCATGAAATGAAAGACTAGAAAATATAGTAACATTGTGATAATGTTTGAAAAATAACACCTAGCAACTTTGTCCGCCACATTGCTTCGACTGCAGGGAATGTGGCTGCACAGCATAGCAACGAGCAACACGGGTGCAACCCTGCTTTGTCGCGATCATCTGATGATGTACAGAAGTTTTCCAACAATAAAGTTGAAAAATAAGACACTGGTTGCGTTTCTGGAATTGAGCCATCTTTGTTACATTTATTAACGAAAGTTCTCTTTTTCTGTCGTAATTTTGATGTAACATGCGAACATTTTGTGTTATTATATTTTAGTGAAACGCAAACGAACAAAATCGTATCGCTCAGATCGACATTTGTAAGGATATGAACGTTTGGTGAAATGGGGCCCTGAACAATCGTGGACAATTCATTTTATGGATTCAAATTAAAAGAAGATGAAAGACTGACATGTCCTTAAGGAGTAGTTCCGCAATTTCTACCCGGTTGTGCTGTGCAGCCATGTGGAGCGGTGTAGAATGGGCCTGTCTGTTAGGCAATGAACATCCAGGATGTTTCAGTAGTTTCACCACGATCTCTTTGTTGCCAGAAATAACTGCAAGATGGAGTGGGAACATCGTGTCTCGCCGACCCTCGCTCTTACTTGCCCCTACATGCATAAAATGAATTCAGCTTTAGAACAAACAACTAGGTTGGATTCATTTATATAGTCCATGTAACTTCGTCGATGATGCTAGAATTACGTTGTGTAAACCAATTGGTAAATAAAATGATGATATGGCAATTAGCAAAAGTTATCCTTTATGGAAATGAGAAGAATGACTCGATTTTATCACTTCTTGATTTTCGTTCAAAGATTTTTCAGCAAAATAAAAACTGGGCTTGAGTTTTGTTAATTTGTCCTTTAATGAGCCTTTCATTAAGACAGCATAATTATCGGCTGTGAAACAAACACCTTGGTTAGGGGCCATAAAACTTGCGCGGGTGTGACGTAATAAACAGACTATGCAGAGTAACGTATCATTATTTCAACTGAAATACTGCCTAAATAATTGTTTAATTACCATTGATGTTCATATCCTTTTTACACCAAATGATTCGTAGTGTTACACAGTCAAATGATTTATCTAACTGAGTTGAAAACATATTCTGATAACCGTCAATTATTTTTTTCTTGTTCTGTCGTATTGTTACGATAGATGCATAGAAAACGAAGCTGATTCTGTTTATGACGTCACAAAAAGGGGGTGTGACCAATGACGGGCAGTCATGCACTCAATGTTTTGTGGTCAGATACGTCTAAGTGGTTCATCAAAAGCGGAAGCGGCATTAAAAAACGGCTTTTATTACGAAACTGAACATATTTGAGTAGAATTTTTGATGCACTATACAATATTGTAATCAGACTTCAATATATTTCAAAGAACTTTAATAAGCAATTATCATATTGATGATGAAACTGATCATGTTGTTGATGTAGATGTAGAAGCAGTTGATGCCGCTTCACCCACCTGACTCGAGGAGTTTCTTCACAACCTGGTAATGTCCATACTCAGCTCCGATGTGCAAGCATGTGTTCCCCCCATTGTCCTTTGTCGACAGGAACTGGCAGTAAAAAGGCCCATAGTAATACAAATACAATTTAACAGGTATACCAGTTTTTATAAGCTTAGATTTCAGTTGTTACCTATACCTACCTATTTATATCAAGCTTCATCACAGTATCTAAATGGGCATGTTAAATATGTGACAGTTTAGGCATCTAATACATTATCATGCATCATAGATCAATAAAGAATATCTTCTGCATATATCTATCTTGATGAAAGCATATTGAAAGAAATTGAATCATAGGGACCAATAATATTGCAAAAAAAAAATCTTCGATGACAATCGTACATTTCTTCTGCCTTTTTCCATCTCTTTGCCGTCATCAATCGACTAAAATTGAGTAAGATGTTAGCAGATTCTGAAAATCTTACATGTCGCTTTTTTTCCTTGGCCTGCTGGTCATCCCCATACGTGTCAAGGATATCATTGACCATCCGGATGTTGCCAGTTGCACACACGTAATGGAGAGGGGTGGAGTTGGTGTTGTCAACATCGGTTACACTGGCATCGGCTTTGATCAGATCCCTGGCTATGTCTATCTCATTGTAGGTGGCAGCAAGATGGAGAGGAGTCATTTCATGGTTGTCCTTCATCTGCGGAGATAGAAGCACTCATCATCATACAGCTAAGGGACGACACATTATGGTGCTATGGAGGTCCAAATTCATATCAGAGATACATTCAATTACTGTGATAACTTGATCGAGATACAGGGAACCCGCACTCTAATAATTCTTGTCAAGGTTCTTATAATAAGGTACGTACTTAACATGACATGTACAAGTGAAGCATCCTTATGTAATTTAAACTTATTTCAACTCATAATATAAGGAATACCTATGTCACATTCTTCTAGAACACACACTGATGCTTCATCCTGTTACAATATGTACCATTTTTAAGCATCATGCTTTCATGAATATATATGTTTGAGATGTTTGTCCCTGGACTCAAAGCATTATATTCTCCATGTAATATGTAATATTAATATCAACGTTGATGATATTAACCATTGATGTTGGTAATGTAAGAATCCGGAGCAAAAACTTGCAATAAGGCATATTTCAAGCCTCTGTGACCATCAAAGAAATAGACATGAGAGGGATACTAACGTGTACAAGGTTGTGGTGTTTGTCACCGGAAACATTGGTTACTTTTGCATCTTCTTTGATCAGAACACTGGCTATGTCTATCTCACTGTGGATGACAGCCAGATGGAGAGGAGTCATTCCATTCTTGTCCTTCATCTGCGGAGATAGAAGCGTTCATTATGATACAGCTAAGGGACGACACATTATGGTGCTATGGAGGTCCAAATTCATATCAGAGATACATTCAATTACTGTGATAACTTGATCGAGATACAGGGAACTCGCACTCGGATAATTCTTGTCAAGGTTCTTATAATAAGGTACGTACTTAACATGACATGTACAAGTGAAGCATCCTTATGTAATTAAAACTTATACAAACTCATAATATAAGGAATACCTATGTCACATTCTTCTAGAACACACACTGATGCTTCATCCTGTTACAATATGTACCATTTTTAAGCATCATGCTTTCATGAATATATATGTTTGAGATGTTTGTCCCTGGACTCAAAGCATTATATTCTCCATGTAATATGTAATATTAATATCAACGTTGATGATATTAACCATTAATGCTGGTAATGTAAGAAACCGGAGTAAAAACTTGCAATAAGGCATATTTCAAGCCTCTGTGACCATCAAAGAAATAGACATGAGAGGGATACTGACTCTTGCACCTTCTTTGATCAGAACACTGGCTATGTCTTTCTCACTGTGGGTGACAGCCAGATGGAGAGGAGTCATTCCATTGTTGTCCTTCATCTGCGGAGATAGAAGCACTCATCATCATACAGCTGAAGGGACGACACATTATGGTGCTATGGAGGTCCAAATTCATATCAGAGATACATTCAATTACTGTGATAACTTGATCGAGATACAGGGAACCCGCACTCTGATAATTCTTGTCAAGGTTCTTATAATAAGGTACGTACTTAACATGACATGTACAAGTGAAGCATCCTTATGTAATTTAAAATTATACAAACTCATAATATAAGGAATACCTATGTCACATTCTTCTAGAACATACACTGATGCTTCATCCTGTTACATTATGTTCCATTTTTAAGCATCATGCTTTCATGAATATATATGTTTGAGATGTTTGTCCCTGGACTCAAAGCGTTATATTCTCCATGTAATATGTAGTATTAATATCAACGTTGATGATATTAACCATTAATGCTGGTAAAATGTAAGAATCCAGAGGGAAAAAAAGAAATAAGGCATATTTCAAGCCTCTGTGGTCATCAAAGAAATAGACATGAGAGGGATACTGACGTGTACAAGGTTGTGGTGTTTGTCATCGGTAACATTGGTTACTCTTGCACCTTCTTCGATCAGAACCCTGGCTATGTCTATCTCACTGTGGGTGACAGCCAGATGGAGAGGAGTCATTCCATGGTTGTCCTTCATCTGGGGAGATAGAAGCACTCATCATCATACAGCTGAAGGGACGACACATTATGGAGCTATGGAGGTCCAAATTCATATCAGAGATACATTAAATTACTGTGATAACTTGATCGAGAAAAAGGGAACTCGCACTCTGATAATTCTTGTCAAGGTTCTTATAATAAGGTACGTACTTAACATGACATGTACAAGTGAAGCATCCTTATGTAATTATAACTTATTTCAACTCATAATATAAGGAATACCAATGTCACATTCTTCTAGAACATACACTGATGCTTCATCCTGTTACATTATGTACCATTTTTAAGCACCATGCTTTCATGAATATATATGTTTGAGATGTTTGTCCATGGACTCAAAGCATTATATTCTTCATGTTAATACCAACGTTGATGAGACTTACCATTAATGCTGGTAAAATGTAAGAATCCGGAGGAAAAAAAAGAAATAAGGCAAATGTCAAGCCTCTGTGGCCATCAAAGAAATAGACATGAGAGGGATACTGACGTGTACAAGGTTGGGGTGTTTATCATCGGTAACATTGGTTACTTTTGCACCTTCTGCGATCAGAAACCTGGCTATGTCTATCTCACCCTTGGTGACAGCCAGATGGAGAGGAGTCATTCCATTCTTGTCCTTCATCTGGGGAGATAGAAGCACTTATCATCATACAGGTGAAGGGACGACACATTATGGAGCTATGGAGGTCCAAATTCATATCAGAGATACATTAAATTACTGTGATGACTTGATCGAGAAAAAGGGAACTCGCACTCTGATAATTCTTGTCAAGGTTCTTATAATAAGGTACGTTCTTAACATGACATGTACAAGTGAAGCATCCTTATGTAATTTAAACTTATTTAAACTCATAATATAAGGAATACCTATGTCACATTCTTCTAGAACATACACTGATGCTTCATCCTGTTACATTATGTACCATTTTTAAGCACCATGCTTTCATTAATATATATGTTTGAGATGTTTGTCCCTGGACTCAAAGCATTATATTCTCCATGTTAATATCAACGTTAATGAGACTAACCATTTATGCTGGTAATGTAAGAATCCGGAGATAAAAACTTGCAATAAGGCATATTTCAAGTCTCTGTGGCCATCAAAGAAATAGACATGAGAGGGATACTGACGTGTACAAGGTTGTTGTGTTTGTCATCGGTAACATTGGTTACTTTTGCACCTTCTTCGATCAGAACCCTGGCTATGTCTATCTTCCTTTGGGTGACAGCCAGATGGAGAGGAGTCATTCCATTGTTGTCCTTCATCTGCGGAGATAGAAGCACTCATCATCATACAGCTGAAGGGACGACACATTATGGAGCTATGGAGGTCCAAATTCATATCAGAGATACATTCAATTACTGTGATAACTTGATCGAGATACAGGGAACTCGCACTCTGATAATTCTTGTCAAGGTTCTTATAATAAGGTACGTATTTAACATGACATGTACAAGTGAAGCATCTTTATGTAATTCAAACTTATACAAACTCATAATATAAGGAATACTAATGTCATATTCTTCTAGAACATACACTGATGCTTCATCCTGTTACATTATGTACCATTATTAAGCACCATGCTTTCATGAATATATATGTTTGAGATGTTTGTCCCTGGACTCAAAGCATTTAGTTCTTCATGTTAATATCAACGTTGATGAGACTTACCATTAATGCTGGTAAAATGTAAGAATCCGGAGGGAAAAAAAGAAATAAGGCAAATGTCAAGCCTCTGTGGCCATCAAAGAAATAGACATGAGAGGGATACTGACGTGTACAAGGTTGTGGTGTTTGTCATCGGTAACATTGGTTACTTTTGCACCTTCTTCGATCAGAACCCTGGCTATGCCTTTCTCACCCTTGGTGACAGCAAGATGGAGAGGAGTCATTCCATTGTTGTCCTTCATCTGCGGAGATAGAAGCACTCATCATCATACAGCTGAAGGGACGACACTATGGAGCTATGGAGGTCCAAATTCATATCAGAGATACATTCAATTACTGTGAATACTAATGTCATATTCTTCTAGAACATACACTGATGCTTCATCCTGTTACATTATGTACCATTTTTAAGCACCATGCTTTCATGAATATATATGTTTGAGATGTTTGTCCCTGGACTCAAAACATTATATTCTCCATGTTATATATAGTATTAACCCTTACGATGCGGGGAGCGTTATATTTCCCTGCCAAATATAAACTGTCGCGCAAGCCCTCTTGGCGAAATCCGGAGTCAGGACTCTAACTTTCACGAGAAGGCAAAAATTGACTGCAAGCAGTTTTGGCGGCTCCCGGATTGCTCGTAATTATTTTCCGCGCCTCGCTAAACGCCGTTGTTTTATGAAAATTGGTTTAACTGGCGCAGACAGCGAGCTCCGTGAAAACATGTATTTTCTCTGTTGAATTGTTGACAAAATGTGTTCTTTCGCGCTTGATATTTCACTAACCAAGTGGCGCCCTCTAACACATAATATATCGATGGAAAGAGAATAAAAGTGTCTTCAATTTAGTGTATATAATTTGTATATACGCAGTTTTCAAATAATTGTACTAAAAAATATTTAAAAGTTTTCGACTTTCGTGCATGATATTTCACTAACCAAGTGGCGCGCTCTACCACATGATATATCGATGGAAAGAGAATAAAATTTTCTTCAATTTGGTGTATAATTTGTATATGCGCAGTTGCAAATAATTGCACTATAAAGGCCGTAAAAGGCCGCAAAAGGCCGCAAAAGCAGACAAAATGTGTTCTTTCGCGCTCGATATTTCACTAACCAAGTGGCGCGCTCTAACACATGATATATCGATGGAAAGAGAATAAAATTGTCTTCAATTTGGTGTATAATTTGTATATGCGCAGTTGCAAATAATTGTACTATAAAGGCCGCAAAAAGCCGCAAAAGCAAACAATATGTGTTCTTTCGCGCTCGATATATGACTAACCAAGTGGCGCGCTCTAACACATGATATATCGATGGAAAGAGAATAAAATTGTCTTAAGTTTGGTGTATAATTTGTATATGCGCAGTTGCAAATAATTGTACTAAAAATATTTAAAAGTTTTCGACTTTCGTGCATGATATTTCAATAACAAATTGGCACGCTATAAAACATGATATATCGATGGAAAGAGAATAAAATTTTCTTCAATTTGGTGTATAATTTGTATAAGCGCAGTTGCAAATAATTGCACTATAAAGGCCGTAAAAGGCCGCAAAAGCAGACAAAATGTGTTCTTTCGCGCTCGATATTTCACTAACCAAGTGGCGCGCTCTAACACATGATATATCGATGGAAAGAGAATAAAATTGTCTTCAATTTGGTGTATAATTTGTATATGCGCAGTTGCAAATAATTGTACTATAAAGGCCGCAAAAAGCCGCAAAAGCAAACAATATGTGTTCTTTCGCGCTCGATATATGACTAACCAAGTGGCGCGCTCTAACACATGATATATCGATGGAAAGAGAATAAAATTGTCTTAAGTTTGGTGTATAATTTGTATATGCGCAGTTGCAAATAATTGTACTAAAAATATTTAAAAGTTTTCGACTTTCGTGCATGATATTTCAATAACAAATTGGCACGCTATAAAACATGATATATCGATGGAAAGAGAATAAAATTTTCTTCAATTTGGTGTATAATTTGTATAAGCGCAGTTGCAAATAATTGCACTATAAAGGCCGTAAAAGGCCGCAAAAGGCCGCAAAAGCAGACAAAATGTGTTCTTTCGCGCTCGATATTTCACTAACCAAGTGGCGCGCTCTAACACATGATATATCGATGGAAAGAGAATAAAATTGTCTTCAATTTGGTGTATAATTTGTATATGCGCAGTTGCAAATAATTGTACTATAAAGGCCGCAAAAAGCCGCAAAAGCAAACAATATGTGTTCTTTCGCGCTCGATATATGACTAACCAAGTGGCGCGCTCTAACACATGATATATCGATGGAAAGAGAATAAAATTGTCTTAAGTTTGGTGTATAATTTGTATATGCGCAGTTGCAAATAATTGTACTAAAAATATTTAAAAGTTTTTGACTTTCGTGCATGATATTTCAATAACAAATTGGCACGCTATAAAACATGATATATCGATGGAAAGAGAATAAAATTTTCTTCAATTTGGTGTATAATTTGTATAAGCGCAGTTGCAAATAATTGTACTATGAAGGCCGCAAAAAAAAAGCTTTTGCGCTTGATATTTCACTAACCAAGTGGCACGCTATACAGCAAGATATATCGATGGAAAGAAAATAAAAATGCCTTCAATTTGGTATATGATATGTATATGCGCAAAGAGAAATAAAGATGCAAGAAGCCCCGCAAAATGTTTGTAGGTATTTTTGACATAAAACATTTTTCCGGTTTTTAGTCATGACGTAATGGGAAACTTGTCCCATTACCAAACTTACATGATCGGGTTGCGATGACGTCAGAGGTTCCGAACCACTTCCGGGCATCGAAAATTTTTTCCGCGTCTCGGCATGAGGTAATGGGAACGTTTTCCCATGACGAAAGGGACGTCCGAGTGTTCTGACCACTTCCGGCCATCGGAAATTTTGTCCCGGGTCTCGCCATGATGTAATGGGAAAGTTGTCCCATGACCACATTCACACTATCGGGTTTTGAGCACGATCGTGCTTTTGTTCTACTTTTCCGAGAGCACCCGGAGGTATAGGCTTTTTTTGGGCCACTTTCACTCTCGGGTTATGACGAAGGCCGGAGATTTTGACCACTTCCGAGCTTTGCCGTGAGGTATGGACTTTTTTCCCATGAAAAATCGAGCGTACTCGGAGTTTTCTTTCGAGGATTTTCAATATTTTTAGTGCGGGCCTCGCCACGAGACATAGTACAAATTTACCCTTAGCCCCCCAAGCTTCAACATTCAATATCAGAAGTTTGCTTCCAGTTCTGCCTAAAAAGTTATAACCCGGAAACAGAAATATTGTCAAGATCGAGACGCTTTTTCCGACTATAGTCGTATTTGTGTGAAAAATTTCCCACTACATTTCGGCTGCACTCAGGTTTTTTAGAACTGCGTGAACATTTTTGTTTGTGATGCCATTTGCTGAAACTGCACATGTCCAAATTTTGAGTGTCAATGTCTACCCATTCACGTCCCTGGAAGAAAGGACAAGTTACTAATTATTGAAATATTTACATAAAACCATTTTCGTCAATAAAAAAATAAAAAAATTTTTTTTGTGAAAAGTGACTAATTGGAGAGGTGGAAAAGTCGGGGCTCTATCTGCCGTATAAATGTTGTTGACGCGAAGCAATCGGTTTTTGACTTATTCAACTTTTTCGGAGACCGAGAATTTTCTCCCGAGAGTGACGGAAAGTTTGTGGGAATTTTTCCCATGAAAAATCGAGGGTGCTCGGAACTTTCATTCGAGAATTTTCACTATTTCTAGTGCGGGCCTCGCCGCGAACCATGGGAAAAATTGACCCTTAGCGCCCAAACTTTCAAAATCAATATCATGTTAAGTGAAATTCAAAAACTATTTTTGGTGTTATTCCGAGGTCTGGAACATTTTCCTTATATGTCGTGAGAGGCTGTTCCATTCGAGAACAACCAATTTCATGGGCAACGTTGCCCAGTACCTCGGATTTCAGAACACAAAGTCCGAGAGATTGCTTTCGCGCTTGATATTTCACTAACCAAGCGGCGCGCTCTAACACATGATATATCGTTGGATAGAGGATGAAATTGCCTTCATTTTGGCATATCATTTGTATGTCCGCCCATGCAAATAATTATACTATAAAGGCCGCAAAAGTATGTACTTTAGCGCTTGATATTTCACTAACCAAGAGGCGCGCTCTAACACACGATATATCGTTGGAAAGAGAATAAAATTGCCATCATTTTGGTATATCATATGTATATGCGCAAAGAGAAATAAAGATGCAAGAAGCCCCGCAAAATGTGTTGATGTCTTTTTTTGACATCGGCAATTTTGTTCGGGTTTCGCCGTGACGCTACGGCGGTTAGGTCCGTGGAACCTATCAAAAGTTGCAAAACTTTTGTAATCCACAACTGACAATCAGAGCTTCCCTGACGTAGATGGTTGTTTCGTTCGCGACTCGCCAACTGGTCGCCTAGGAAGTCAGAAGAAAGCCCAAATTTTCGACTTTGGGGGAGTCGTATGAAAAAAAGAACAGGGGTTAGCCGGGACAGTCATGAAACGTCCAAATATGTGAATTTTACCATTGCCTTTGGTGCCGTCGACGCCGATGGTGTGATTGTTTCAAATACTTTGGAATGACGGCAAATGAATGTCCATGAGGCTCACACTGGTTTTCTCTGTAAAATGCTCCTGAGTTGTTCTTTCTTGCACATGTCTAAATCTGTTTCAATCTAATACAGATGATATAGAAGATGCCAAGATTTAGAGGAAGGAGACCGAGGACTCGGAACTATGGGGGGGGGGGGGGGGGGCGTATGCTTCAGACGACGAGTTCTTTTCCGAAGTCCATGCTGATGAAACTTCTGTTATGGAAACTACTGATGATAGTGACGGGAATAGTGATAGTGATGGATTGGTATCGGACATGGACAGTGATCCAGATATAAGGAACATTGCAAGACGTATACTAGCTGCTACGGCGGGAGCTGCTTCTGCTGGTAGTACTTCCACAGACGAGTTCGTTGACTTGGATGATCAAGACAGTGATTTTGCGGCAAACTGGAAGGACGGACCGAGGCCACGTGGACGTGTTGATCTGCCTTTTATGGGACAGACTGGGCTGGGACAGTTCAAAGAATTGCCTGAGCAACCAAAACCTATTGACTATTTCGAAATGTTCTTACAAGAAGATGATTACGGATTGATGGCAACAGAAACCAATAGATACTTTCACCAAGAATGCGACAACGAGGTCCTCCCGCCCAAGTCAAGAATGCGCCAGTGGAAGGATACGAATGCTGAGGAAATGAAAGTATTCGTAGCGATGACTATCGCCATGTCCTTAGTTGTACAGAGGAACTTTTCAGAGTATTGGTCGACTAGTGATGTTACCTCGACGCCTTTCTTCCAAAAGTGTATGCCTAGAGACAGGTTTTGGTTGTTGCTCACGTTTCTTCACTTATCTGATAACAGTACAATGCCAGGACGAAACACACCTCAGTTTTCCCCACTCAATAAACTTGGAATATTGTATAACCGCATCATACATCGGTTCTCAAGAGTTTACATACCGCATCAACATATCTCAGTTGATGAGGGATTGGTGCCTTGGAAAGGCAACCTCAGCTTCAAGGTTTACAACCCTGACAAACCTAAGAAGTATGGTATAAAGGCTTACATGTTGTGCGACTCGCACAATGGATACGTCTGTAAATTCAAACTCTACACTGGAAGAACCAACGAAGTTTCTATAGGAGGGAAAACGTATGATTTGTCATGGATTTGGTCAAAGATTACTCTCGCAAGGGCTATCATGTTTACATGGACAATTTCTATTCATCTGTGACATTGTACATCAATCTGTGGAAGTGTGGTTTCGGTGCGACGGGGACGTTGAGAGGAAATAGGAGCGGAATCCCAGTCAAACTGAAGAGAAAAGCGAAGAAACCAGAGAAAGGTTCTATGTTGCAGCAACACAACAAAGAACTTCTGATCGTCAGGTATGAGGACAGAAAGTCAGTCTTGCTTATGTCCACTGTTGAGGACACGGAAGATGTCGAGTCGGGAAGGAAGAACAGGGTGACTGGAGAACCAATTACAAAACCTCGTATCGTTCATGAATACAACAAGTACATGGGTGGCGTCGACCGGGCCGGTCAGATGTTGTCGTACACACCGTTCAAAATGAAAACTCTAAAGTGGTGGAAGCGTGTGTGGTTTCATATCCTCAACGTTGCTCTTTTGAATGCCTACGTTCTGTACAAAGAACTCTCCAAAGATAGAAGTCTGAAGACAAACAGAGAATTTAGGAAAGAAATAGTTCAACACATCATAACCTTTGCCGACAGAGAGAAGGTTGCAACTCTCGGCAGACGTCCCCGGGGTCGGCGATGTACGACCGACGATAGTATTGTACGCCTGCATGGTCGTCACTTTCCTTCAAAGATCGAGCCTGTAGGAAGAAAGAAGAATTTGTCACGCACCTGTGTTGTATGTTCTAAAGCCAGACATGAACTCATGCGACGTGAAGCGGCAGCTGCCAACCAGCCAGTAAGAAAGAAGAAAAGAGTAGGAAGAGAATCTTCTTTCGAGTGTCTAGACTGCAATGTTGCTTTGTGTGTAGAACCATGTTTCCGCCTATACCATACATCACAAGATTTCTGTAAAGCCTATATCAGTATGATAGAGAAGGAAGACGAAGATGGGGATGAAGATAATTGAAGAAAGAAAAAATAAGTAGAAGTATGGACTGAACTCTAGACCTTGTTAGGTCCTAAAAGGCTGTTATTCGCACCTTTGAAGGTGATTTTTGTTATGATTATATATTTGTTGATTATATTGTACAAGTATTTATAAAAATAAATTTTTCTTTTTTTATTTCGTAACAGAGACCGAGAAAGTCAATGTGAGCTGTCCGTGGAAGTTCAACTGAAGCCGCATCATGAACCCCCACCCCTTCTTTGGCACTATATACAATTTTGGAAGGGGGGGGGGGGGTCAAATCATTTACATCATTGTAAAGAGCGAAGAACGAGTTTCAATTCAATGTGTCATTTGTAAATGCGCACGAAAACTAAAGAAACTGCAAGCGCTGCGCTATCTGTCGGAAATATCAAACCTTTTCTAAAACATGATTGGGGTTACCCACCTTGCGGCATTCATATCTCACGGAACGTTTGAGATAATTTCAAAATTTTTTCTCCATTTTGTAGAGGAGAAAATTGTCTTCATTTCAATGTATCATTTGTCTATGCGCGCACAATGATAAAGAAGCGGCAGCGATGCGCGGAATAAATGACATCGTCCACCCGCGCTACTTGCGCGCCGGCGTTCGCTAATTGAACTTGTATTTAACTCGCGCACCTTGCGGCACTCATATCTCACGAACCATTAGAGATATTTTTATAATTTTTATATCAACTTGTAGAGAAAAGAATTGTCTTTATTTCCATGTATCATATGTCTATCCGCGCAATGAAGAAGCGGTGCGCGCTCTACTTGCGCTCCGGCGTTCGCCAATTGAACTTGTATTTGTAGAGGAGAAAATTGTCTTCATTTCAATGTATCATTTGTCTATGCGCGGACAGGAATAAAGAAGCGGCAAGCGAAATATAAGTGATCGTTCACACGCGCTAGTTGCGCTCCGGCTATCGCTAATATAACTTGCGCACCTTGCGGCATTCATATCTCACGAACCATTAGAGATAATTTTACAATTTTTATATCAACTTGTAGAGAAAAGAATTGTCTTTATTTCCATGTATCATTTGTCTATGCGCGCAATGAAGAAGCGGTGCGCGCTCTACTTGCGATCCGGCGTTCGCCAATTGAATTTGTATTTAAGTCGCGCATCTTGCGGCACTCATATCTAACGAACCATTAGAGATAATTTTATAATTTTTATATCAACTTGTAGAGAAAAGAATTGTCTTTATTTCCATGTATCATATGTCTATGCGCGGACAGGAATAAAGAAGCGGCAAGCGAAATATAAGTGATCGTTCACACGCGCTAGTTGCGCTCCGGCTATCGCTAATATAACTTGCGCACCTTGCGGCATTCATATCTCACGAACCATTAGAGATAATTTTATAATTTTTATATCAACTTGTAGAGAAAAGAATTGTCTTTTTTTCCATGTATAATATGTCTATGCGCGGACAGGAAAAAAGAAGCGGCAAGCGAAATATAAGTGATCGTTCACACGCGCTAGTTGCGCTCCGGCTATCGCTAATATAACTTGCATTTACCTCGCGCACCTTGCGGCATTCATATCTCACGAACCATTAGAGATAATTCTATAAATTTTACATCATTGTGTAGTGAAAAGAATTGTCTTTATATCCATGTATCAAATGTCTATGCGCGCACAAAAATAAAGAAGCGGCAAGCGGAAATAAAGACTTTCTTTTGATGACTGTGGGAAAAAAAATATGAGGCGCATCGTAATGTTTTTTTAATATATTTATAAAGAGGCACAGTGTATCTAGAAGTCCATGTAAAAAGAATTATTGTGTGTGCATAAATAAACATTTTACAAGGCTCTAAATAAAAATCCGGGATCCGCGAAATAGATTCACCAATTGTTGTAAAAGACACGGGACTCGCTACATAAAAATATTCAGTGCGCGGTGCAATCAGGATATAACGGTGGCTGGCACCGGACAAAACAATGTCGCCACGGGGGCTAGTTGAGCAAAAATATATAGCCGCATCGTAAGGGTTAATATCAACGTTGATGATATTAACCAGTAATGCTGGTAATGTAAGAAACCGGAATAAAAACTTGAAATAAGGCAAATTTCAGGCCTCTGTGGCCATCAAAGAAATAGACATGAGAGGGATACTGACTCTTGCACCTTCTTTGATCAGAACCCTGGCTATGGCGATCTCACTGTGGGTGACAGCCAGATGGAGAGGAGTCATTCCATTGTTGTCCTTCATCTGCGGAGATAGAAGCACTCATCATCATACAGCTGAAGGGACGACACATTATGGAGCTATGGAGGTCCAAATTCATATCAGAGATACATTCAATTACTGTGATAACTTGATCGAGATACAGGGAACCCGCACTCTGATAATTCTTATCAAGGTTCTTATAATAAGGTACGTACTTATCATGAGATGTACAAATGAAGCATCTTTATGTAATTCAAACTTATACAAACTCATAATATAAGGAATACTAATGTCATATTCTTCTAGAACATACACTGATGCTTCATCCTGTTACATTATGTACCATTTTTAAGCACCATGCTTTCATGAATATATATGTTTGAGATGTTTGTCCATGGACTCAAAGCATTATATTCTTCATGTTAATATCAACGTTGATGAGACTTACAATTAATGCTGGTAAAATGTAAGAATCCGGAGGGAAAAAAAGAAATAAGGCAAATGTCAAGCCTCTGTGGCCATCAAAGAAATAGACATGAGAGGGATACTGACGTGTACAAGGTTGTTGTGTTTGTCATCGGTAACATTGGTTACTTTTGCACCTTCTTCGATCAGAACCCTGGCTATGCCTATCTTACTGTGGGCGACAGCCAGATGGAGAGGAGTCATTCCATCGTTGTCCTTCATCTGCGGATATAGAAGCACTCATCATCATACAGCTGAAGGGACGACACATTATGGAGCTATGGAGGTTCAAATTCATATCAGACATACATTCAATTACTGTGATGACTTGATCGAGATACAGGGAACTCGCACTCTGATAATTCTTGTCAAGGTTCTTATAATAAGGTACGTACTAAACATGACAAGTACAAGTGAAGCATCTTTATGTAATTCAAACTTATTTAAACTCATAATATAAGGAATACTAATGTCATATTCTTCTAGAACATACACTGATGCTTCATCCTGTTACATTATGTACCATTTTTAAGCACCATGCTTTCATGAATATATATGTTTGAGATGTTTGTCCATGGACTCAAAGCATTATATTCTTCATGTTAATATCAACGTTGATGAGACTTACCATTAATGCTGGTAAAATGTAAGAATCCGGAGGGAAAAAAAGAAATAAGGCAAATGTAAAGCCTCTGTGGCCATCAAAGAAATAGACATGAGAGGGATACTGACGTGTACAAGGTTGGGGTGTTTGTCATCGGTAACATTGGTTACTTTTGCACCTTCTGCGATCAGAAACCTGGCTATGTCTATCTCACCCTTGGTGACAGCCAGATGGAGAGGAGTCATTCCATCGTGTTCCTTCATCTGCGGAGATAGAAGCACTAATCATCATACAGCTGAAGGGACGACACATTATGGAGCTATGGAGGTCCAAATTCATATCAGAGATACATTCAATTACTGTGATAACTTGATCGAGATACAGGGAACCCGCACTCTGATAATTCTTGTCAAGGTTCTTATAATAAGGTACGTACTTATCATGAGATATCGATGTACAAATGAAGCATCCATATGTAATTCAAACTTATTTAAACTCATAATATAAGGAATATCAATGTCACATTCTTATAGAACATACACTGATGCTTCATCTTGTTACATTATGTACCATTTTTAAGCACCATGCTTTCATGAATATATATGTTTGAGATGTTTGTCCGTGGACTCAAAACATTATATTCTCCATGTTATATGTAGTATTAATATCAACGTTGATGATATTAACCATTAATGCTGGTAATGTAAGAAACCGGAATAAAAACTTGAAATAAGGCAAATTTCAGGCCTCTGTGGCCATCAAAGAAATAGACATGAGAGGGATACTGACGTGTACAAGGCTGTTGTGTTTGTCATCGGTAACATTGGTTACTCTTGCATCTTCTTCGATCAGATCCCTGGCTATGTCTATCTTACTGTGGGTGACAGCCAGATGGAGAGGAGTCATTCCATTCTTGTCCTTCATCTGCGGAGATGGAAGCACTCATCATCATACAGCTGAAGGGACGACACATTATGGAGCTACGGAGGTCTAAATTCATATCAAAGATACACTAAATTACTGTGATAACTTGATCGAGGTACAAGGAACCCGCACTCTGATAATTCTTATCAAGGTTCTTATAATAAGGTACGTACTTATCATGAGATGTACAAATGAAGCATCTTTATGTAATTCAAACTTATACAAACTCATAATATAAGGAATACTAATGTCATATTCTTCTAGAACATACACTGATGCTTCATCCTGTTACATTATGTACCATTTTTAAGCACCATGCTTTCATGAATATATATGTTTGAGATGTTTGTCCATGGACTCAAAGCATTATATTCTTCATGTTAATATCAACGTTGATGAGACTTACCATTAATGCTGGTAAAATGTAAGAATCCGGAGGGAAAAAAAGAAATAAGGCAAATGTCAAGCCTCTGTGGCCATCAAAGAAATAGACATGAGAGGGATACTGACGTGTACAAGGTTGGGGTGTTTGTCATCGGTAACATTGGTTACTTTTGCACCTTCTGCGATCAGAAACCTGGCTATGTCTATCTCACCCTTGGTGACAGCCAGATGGAGAGGAGTCATTTCATCCTTGTCCTTCATCTGCGGAGATAGAAGCACTCATCATCATACAGCTGAAGGGACGACACATTATGGAGCTATGGAGGTCCAAATTCATATCAGAGATACATTCAATTACTGTGATAACTTGATCGAGATACAGGGAACCCGCACTCTGATAATTCTTGTCAAGGTTCTTATAATAAGGTACGTACTTATCATGAGATATCGATGTACAAATGAAGCATCCATATGTAATTCAAACTTATTTAAACTCATAATATAAGGAATATCAATGTCACATTCTTATAGAACATACACTGATGCTTCATCTTGTTACATTATGTACCATTTTTAAGCACCATGCTTTCATGAATATATATGTTTGAGATGTTTGTCCGTGGACTCAAAACATTATATTCTCCATGTTATATGTAGTATTAATATCAACGTTGATGATATTAAACATTAATGCTGGTAATGTAAGAAACCGGAATAAAAACTTGAAATAAGGCAAATTTCAGGCCTCTGTGGCCATCAAAGAAATAAACATGAGAGGGATACTGACGTGTACAAGGTTGTTGTGTTTGTCATCGGTAACATTGGTTACTCTTGCATCTTCTTCGATCAGATCCCTGGCTATGTCTATCTTACTGTGGGTGACAGCCAGATGGAGAGGAGTCATTCCATTCTTGTCCTTCATCTGCGGAGATAGAAGCACTCATCATCATACAGCTGAAGGGACGACACATTATGGAGCTATGGAGGTCTAAATTCATATCAAAGATACACTAAATTACTGTGATAACTTGATCGAGGTACAAGGAACCCGCACTCTGATAATTCTTATCAAGGTTCTTATAATAAGGTACGTACTTATCATGAGATGTACAAATGAAGCATCTTTATGTAATTCAAACTTATACAAACTCATAATATAAGGAATACTAATGTCATATTCTTCTAGAACATACACTGATGCTTCATCCTGTTACATTATGTACCATTTTTAAGCACCATGCTTTCATGAATATATATGTTTGAGATGTTTGTCCATGGACTCAAAGCATTATATTCTTCATGTTAATATCAACGTTGATGAGACTTACCATTAATGCTGGTAAAATGTAAGAATCCGGAGGAAAAAAAAGAAATAAGGCAAATGTCAAGCCTCTGTGGCCATCAAAGAAATAGACATGAGAGGGATACTGACGTGTACAAGGTTAGGGTGTTTGTCATCGGTAACATCGGTTACTTTTGCACCTTCTGCGATCAGAACCCTGGCTATGCCTATCTCACCCTTGGTGACAGCCAGATGGAGAGGAGTCATTTCATCCTTGTCCTTCATCTGCGGAGATAGAAGCACTAATCATCATACAGCTGAAGGGACGACACATTATGGAGCTATGGAGGTCCAATTTCATATCAGAGATACATTCAATTACTGTGATAACTTGATCGAGATACAGGGAACCCGCACTCTGATAATTCTTGTCAAGGTTCTTATAATAAGGTACGTATTTAACATGATATGTACAAGTGAAGCATCTTTATGTAATTCAAACTTATACTAACTCATAATATAAGGAATACTAATGTCATTTTCTTCTAGAACATACACTGATGCTTCATCCTGTTACATTATGTACCATTTTTAAGCACCATGCTTTCATGAATATATATGTTTGAGATGTTTGTCCCTGGACTCAAAGCATTAAATTCTTCATGTTAATATCAACGTTGATGAGACATACCATTAATGCTGGTAAAATGTAAGAATCCGGAGGGAAAAAAAGAAATAGGGCATATGTCAAGCCTCTGTGGCCATCAAAGAAATAGACATGAGAGGGATACTGACGTGTACAAGGTTGTTGTGTTTGTCATCGGTAACATTGGTTACTCTTGCACCTTCTTCGATCAGAACCCTGGCTATGCCTATCTTCCTTTGGGTGACAGCCAGATGGAGAGGAGTCATTCCATCGTTGTCCTTCATCTGCGGAGATAGAAGCACTCATCATCATACAGCTGAAGGGACGACACATTATGGAGCTATGGAGGTCCAAATTCATATCAGAGATACATTCAATTACTGTGATAACTTGATCGAGATACAGGGAACCTGCACTCTGATAATTCTTGTCAAGGTTCTTATAATAAGGTACGTACTTATCATGAGATGTACAAATGAAGCATCCATATGTAATTCAAACTTATTTAAACTCATAATATAAGGAATACTAATGTCATATTCTTCTAGAACATACACTGATGCTTCATCCTGTTACATTATGTACCATTTTAAGCACCATGCTTTCATGAATATATATGTTTGAGATGTTTGTCCCTGGACTCAAAACATTATATTCTCCATGTTATATGTAGTATTAATATCAACGTTGATAATATTAACCATTAATGCTGGTAATGTAAGAAACCGGAATAAAAACTTGAAATAAGGCAAATTTCAGGCCTCTGTGGCCATCAAAGAAATAGACATGAGAGGGATACTGACGTGTACAAGGTTGTTGTGTTTGTCATCGGTAACATTGGTTACTCTTGCACCTTCTTCGATCAGATCCCTGGCTATGTCTATCTCACGGTGGGTGACAGCCAGATGGAGAGGAGTCATTCCATTCTTGTCCTTCATCTGGGGAGATAGAAGCACTAATCATCATACAGCTGAAGGGACGACACATTATGGAGCTATGGAGGTCCAAATTCATATCAGAGATACATTCAATGACTGTGATGACTTGATCGAGATACAGGGAACTCGCACTCTGAAAATTCTTGTCAAGGTTCTTATAATAAGGTACGTACTTATCATGAGTTATCGATGTACAAATGAAGCATCCATATGTAATTCAAACTTATTTAAACTCATAATATAAGGAATATCAATGTCACATGAGAGGGATACTGACGTGTACAAAGCATGATACTCTCTAATATTGCTTGGCTGAGTTACTCGATAAATGTAATATTAACAATAAGTTGAATGAGACTAACCATTACTGCTTGCAATGTCAGCATCCGGGAAAAAGCCTTGCAATAAGGCAACTTTCAAGCCTCTATTACCATAAAAAAACATGAGACACAAGGTCATGTATTTTGATACTTTAAATAATTATTAACAGAACCTGAAAAGAATTGTTGACAGGCTCAAGATTCTAAGAGAAGGATACTGACGTGGATAAGTTTGTGGTTGTCTGCCTTCAGAATTACACTAGCACAGGACCTGCTTCCATACACAACAGCATAGTGGAGAGGTGTTTGGAGGTTGACTTTGTCTCTCACGTAGATGATCTCTACCTCCCCTTGGTTTGCTTCTTTATCCTTCTTGATCAACAACTCCATGCACTCTTGAGATTCACCCAACCCCTGCATCAACAGCAACATATTAGTGAAGTTTAGTGAAGGTCCATACAAAGGTCCTCCAGCTACTGAATAGGAAGAGTTCATGTCCATAAGAGCTGTATAAACTCAGGTAATACTTAATTCCTACAAGAACAACAATCTTTACCCCCCTTTGTGGTTTTTGTTTGCTTGCCTGTCCTTCTCAATCAACAGCTCCATACAGTCTCCTGAAGCACCCAACCCCTGCAAGACCATCATGATATTAGTTGCCGAAATAAGGTCGATGCAATTTCATATTCATCTTTCCCTACAGGAGCTGAAAGTTATTAGTTTGAGCTAACGATAAGAACGATTTGTCCTTAGACCCAACCTTTCAAGGAACAACAAGGCATGGTTATGGTTATAATGCCTACAATGAACAACGCCTACAGGAAACAATGCCTAAACTGAATGTTGTGAAAGCGACATGTTTACCTGCACGTAAGTGAACTGTTCAAATTACTTTGGAATAATGCCTACAATACATAATTAACGAGTAGATAGATAAAACAAATAATAGCCGTCTCTATAAGCAGGGACGAAAAAAAAAATTACTTTAAGGGGCATCTCAGCAACGGGAGCTGCAGCTCCCGCTACTGGCAGATCGTTTATAGATGACAATGTTTGTGTGACCGCTCGACTTACTGATGGCTTTGACAGTTCCATATCATCAGTGTTACAAAGTTGCATTTTCCCTGTAGCTAAAAATGTCAACGTCACAAGAACTTTGTCTAAAGGGGACATAGCATGGTTCCTGGCAGTAACAGGTTCAAGATTGTCTAGCATGTCTGTCACATATTCAATTCCTCCTTTGTCTAAGCGAAATCTTCTTAAAAGCTCTTTGTTGTTGTAAATATCAAATACATTTTCTAGCAGTAAAATTCCTGTTTCCAAGAGCGGCCATTTCGTTTGATTTAAGAATTGTCTTAAGGAGTTAAGTGTCCTCATGAGGTTTCTTAAAGTTAAAGTAACATAATCATACTTGCATGCGGTTCGGGATGACATTTAGCTATTGAGAATATAGATACATCACTCTGTAGACAATTCTTTCGTCGAAATTTTGATATCACATTTACAATTTTTTATCAACAATAACATACCTATTTCGACGTAAGAGCACAGTGACCCCAGTAAAAAGGGCATAGCATTTAACGAACCCGCTTTCAGTGACGTAATCATTATGCTTGTAGGATTTACACCGTGTCTCAACTACCATAAATTGTGTTCGATGGATATAAACTTTTGCAGCAACGAACATCTTATTCGGAGAAAACGAAAATAAAATCTAGTCGTGCGCGACAAAGACGTTTTTCAAGTGTATATTTAGAAACCGGAAGTTGCGAGATGGCCACACTTGATTCGTTTTTATGTCGGGTGCCGTTTCGGTCAATTTGGTAAATTATCTCCTATTTTATGAATTTTGGTCCGATTTTCCCTAGGTTGGTTGCAAAATTTTGCTAAAAATACAAGGAAAACAGTAAAATTACTTTAAAAAATATTGAACTCTGATTATGTTACTTTAAGAACAAAACTAAGAACAAAATCACATTTCTAAGAAAATTCTTACAAGTTAAGAACGTTGCTATGGAAACTAAGAATTCTATTAAGAATTTTTAAGGCTTAAGAAAATTCTTAGAATCTTTATAAATACCGGCCCTGGGAGAGGGGTAGGGGAAGAGGAAGATTGAGTCACTTCAGGCGGAGCATTTCTTGCAGCTGCATTCAGTGTTCCGGAAAGAACATTCTCCGCATTACGAGCCTGGTCTTCTGCATCTGGGTTCTGTTCAGAAGAAAAACAAATACATCCACTTAGTATTGAGATTAAAACATACATAAATGATTTGCTCAAAATGTTTGCAATTCTTAAATATGGAAAATTTCGCATTATATGCACTGAAACTACAATTCTCCCTTTTATAACTAACTATAGTGGCCGTTCTTAAAAGATGCAGCGAAAAATTTAAAAATAGAGCCATTGGCTCTGTAGCTCATCAGGCTTCATCATCAATTATGCTGTAGAGTGTGGCCAATGTGATTCCCCCTTTGTAGAGGCCACAGGGGCACCAATCATAACATTAAGTATATAGGCGACAAGTTTCAGTTTTCTAGGCCTTATACTTCAGGAGAAGAAGATGAAAATAGAGTTGAAGGACGTTCCTGTTACTTTCTTAGGAACAACAGGGTCACCAAAGCTACAAATCATAATCCTCACTAGTCAAGGAGTCTGTACACAAAGTTTCAGCTTTCTAGGCCTTATGGTTCTTGAGAAGACGATGAAAATAGGTTGTTAGGGCGTGGCCCTTATTAGGGGTCACAGGGCCACCAAACCTACAATTTATAATCTTCACCAGTCAAGGAGTCTGCAAACAAAATTTCAGCTTACTAGGCCTCATGGTTCTGGAGAAGATGAAAATATGTTTTTTAGGACATGGCATCTGTGGCCCTTATTAGGGGTCACGGGGCAACAAAAGCTACAATTTATAATCCTCACTAGCCAAGGAGTCTGTACACAAAGTTTCAGCTTTCTAGGCTTTATGGTTTTTGAGAAGATGAAAATAGGTTTTTAGGGTGTGGCCCCTGTGGCCCTTATTAGGGGTCACAGGGCCACCAAAGCTACAATGTATAATCTTCACCAGTCAAGGAGTCTGCAAATAAAGTTTCAGCTTTCTAGGCCTCATGGTTCTGAAGAAGAAGATGAAAATAGGTTTTTAGGGCATGGCATCTGTGGCCCTTATTAGGGGTCACAGGGCAACAAAAGCTACAATTTATAATCCTCACTCTTCAAAGAGGCTATACACAAAGTTTCAGCTTTCTAGGCCTCATGGTTCTGGAGAAGAAGATGAAAATAGGCTTTTAGGGCGTGACCCCTGTGGCCCTTATTAGGGGTCACAGGGCCACCAAAGCTACAATTTATAATCCTCACTCTTCCAAGAGGCTATACACACAGTTTCAGCTTTCTAGGCCTCATGGTTCTGGAGAAGAAGATGAAAATAGGCTTTTAGGGCGTGGCCCCTGTGGCCCTTATTAGGGATCACAGGGCCACTAAAGCTACAATTTATAATCCTCACTAGCCAAGGAGTCTGTACACAAAGTTTCAGCTTTCTAGGCCTTATGGTTCTGGAGAAGAAGTCGAAATTCCACAAAGTTTACGGACGGATGGACGGACGGACGGACGGATGGACAGATGGACGGACGGACAGGCCAGATGAGCTAAAAATTAAAGGTTTTCGGTCACAATCGCAAGTTCAAAATTTTATCACTTGAAACTCTGATTAGCTTTAAGATTATACTTTCTTGTACCAGTTGATACTTCTCGATCAAGTTACACTTTAAATTAAGTTTGTGGTCCACAAAAACTCATGGGGAGGCTCAATAAGTATAATATATATACAAAATGAAACAAATGGATAGATTGCCTCATTTAAAATACAAAAAAGACATCAAGACAAGTTACCTTGTTGACGGGTATAATTCATGAATTTAAATGACGTCATTAGGTTCTGGTCCATTTGTAGTAATCTATCTTTTTGGTCATATATCAAATTCAATCTGTTGGTATTAATGTCTGTTTTCACAATAAATTTGCTTAAGTGACTAGAGTCACAAAAGTACTGCAAAGATCATATAAATATTGTGAGATAAAAACATGTTTAATTTTTTAAAGAAATACATGATGATAGACACTTTGATTATTTTGGTTTTTCTGTTCATTGTAGGCATAGGTGCAACATTCCACTTTGCTAATAGGGTTAACTTGAAGCCACTGGTGCTTGAAGATAGTTAGATAAGACTGTATGCATTCTTCCATGGAGGTATAAGTGAACGCAATCCACGGCCATAAGCGAAAGGTCACATGAAGAATTGCACATTAGTAGTATATAGGGGTCAATCTCATACTCTTTTTATTGCAGCCATATTTGCAGCCAGTTGCAGCCGTGAATGATGCATATAGCTGCATGACGTCACAGATCAAAGTTTACATAAGTGCATGACGTCACAGGTTAAATTTAGTATTGGACGTGGTGATCTATTATGTCTCATCTCGCCTGAAGCTCCATCTAGAAGAACATCAACTACATGATGCGTTTCAGTCCGCTTACCGTGTTGGCCATTCAACAGAAACAGGACTCCTGAGAGTACATCATGACATAGCCAAGGCTCTGGACAACAGGTGCTCTGTTGCACTAATTCTCCTGGATCAGTCATCAGCCTTCGATCTTATTGACCAAGCCATTCTGTTCCAACGCCTCCAGTTCAGCTATGGTGTTACAGGCAATGCACTGTCGTGGCTACAGTCTTACATGCATCAGAGAAGACAGAGTGTGTCAGCTGGGTCCGCACTGTCTGGACATAAAGACCTGAACTTCGGTGTGCCGCAAGGGTCGGTTTTAGGACCTGTCCTCTACTGTCTCTACGCAAGGCCCATGGGGGAAATCACGTGTATGCGGATGATAAACAGATATACAAGGTCATTCATCCAAGAGATGATGTTGAATGTGCCATGGCGAGGATTGAAAATTGTCTTGATGACATCTCTGATTGGACTAGTGCAAACATGTTAAAGCTGAACGAGAACAAAACTGAGCTGATTGTTTTCAGACCCAAAACCTCTAAGTCTGAGAGTTCTGGTCTTGAGGTTAAAGTCGGCTCCAGCACTATTCAGCCTGCTGACTGTGTAAGGAATCTTGGCCTCCAGTTTGACAAGTGTCTAACGATGGAGAATCAAGTGACAGCAATATCAAGATCATGTTATCACCAGATCAGAACTATCGGTGCCATTAGGCAGTATATAACAGAGGAATGCTGTAAGACTTTAGTTCACTCGCTCGTCACATCCAGGCTAGATTATGCCAACTCCCTACTATATGGAATCCCTCAATATGTACTGAGTCGACTACAAAGAGTCCAAAACAGCGCAGCCCGATTGATCACTCGTACAAGAAAACGGGATCATATAACACCAACTTTGAAATCATTGCACTGGTTGCCGGTGCATCTGAGATGCCAATTCAAAATCCTGATGCATACATTCAAAGCACTGCATCAAACAGCACCATCTTATCTGAAGGAGTTAGTACTCCCATACAGACCCGCTCGATCTCTTCGATCTGAATCAGCCTCACTGCTCACCGTACCCAAATCAAGGACTGAAATGTATGGGAACAAGTGCTTTGACAAAGCATCTGCCACACTTTGGAACAATCTTCCACCAAGTCTGAGAGAAACTGCAACGATCAGTAGCTTCAAAGAAGGGCTCAAAACACATCTTTTTAACATTGCCTTCAACCAGTGATGTGTTTGATTTGTGAAGCGCCTTAGCGTGAACTAGAATAGTCCAAATAGGGCGCTATATAAATATGGCATATTATTATTTTTATTATAATATTCATCTGGATAATACAACAGAAGATGATATAATTGTGTAATATAAATAATAAAGATTAATCTGAACTGAATGAAAACCATTAATTGAATTAAATCTAGTATTCAACAACAACGATACAGAATAGTAAATACAGGTACATATATATATACGTCTATCTTACATCATTAAATTCAGGAGGAGTTTGATTCAATTTATATTGTAAACATTGTAAATCTTGTTTTTCACCACACACAAATATCTTTTACACCTGAAAGATTAGTCAAGTGGACAATGCTGTTCGCGCCTTTATAATAAGCACGTTCCCAGGATAGAGCTGACCACGAAGTAGGTCAGACATGGTTGTCTTGTTTTTGGCGGGCTTCATGGTCGCTCAAAGTCGTGTGAATGGACGAGTGTAAATTATCTAGTATACACAAGGATTGACATGTCAGCCAACTTTAGATTCCTTCGACTTATATTATACAGATGCAAACATTTTTAAAATGTACCTCTATTTATTATTCTGTATTGTTGTAGTTTACTGTTGAATACTAGATTTAATTCAATTAATGGTTTTCATTCAGTTCAGATTAATCTTTATTATTTATATTACACAATTATATCATCTTTTGTTGTATTATCCAGATGAATATTATCCATAATAGATCACCACGTCCAATACTAAATTTAACCTGTGACGTCATGCACTTATGTAAACTTTGATCTGTGACGTCATGCAGCTATATGCATCATTCACGGCTGCAACTTGCTGCAACTATGGCTGCAATAAAAAGAGTATGAGATTGACCCCTATATACTACTCACATTGTGTCAGGCCTGGATTAACAGCGCACTGTCGTGCCAAACCTTCATTCCAAGTGTCTTATTCGAGATCATATGTTGGAATCCTTCAATCTGCTTTATGATCCACCGCCCCCTCCCCCCTCCCCAATTTATAGATTGGAATCATTTATTAATTGACTCGAACTAGAAGGTGAGTTCCGTACATTTGGATCGGGGAGCCAGATTTTGGAGGTTCCCATAAAAGTTTGAAATATTGACATCTGGACCGAAGAATCTGACATCGGACCTACCTGTGCCCTGAGCTATGGATAATTAACCTATCGCCAGACGAGAGATAACCACACCCCTTGAAATAAAGGGAGGTAACTCTTGTTATGTCCGACAAACAAAGGCATGTTGTCACTGACGCGAGCGTAACGGACAATGGTATTCCGTTTGTAATAACTGCCTAATTATAGAATGCAGAACAAAATAACCAATTGAAAAAGTTTCTGTATGGTTCATTATCCTAATTTCAATAATTTTGAAACACATTTGACGAATATATAGTTTGTGTGCAACAGAAAACAAATGCGGAAGTGCCGATTATGTGGTATGACGGACATAAGAAATCACGAAGATTTATAGGAAAAAATGACATATCTGATCATATAAATAAACAAGAGTCATCAGAAGATGACATATCCCACCGGTTCCACATGATCGTAAGATGTAAACCCTTGAAAGATAATTGTAAATTTTTCAAGCAAGGTTCATAATAGATAAGTATAAGCTAATATATATGAAACAAAACCTTTCATGAACAGAGTCCAAATAAGAGCAGTTTCCATGGAAATAATAAAAAATAAAATTTTCAGAAATGTGAAAATATCAAAAGGCGTCACTTCAGTAGGTGGGCAATACACATGTAAAGTTTAAGAAAGATATGTGGACCGGTTTTATATATATGAAACGAAACCTTTCATGAACAGAGTCCAAATAAGAGCCGTTTCCATGGAAATAATAAAAAATAAAATTTTCAGAAATGTGAAAATATCAAAAGGCACCATTTCAGTAGGTGGGCAATACACATGTAAAGTTTCAGAATGATATGTGGACCGGTTTTTGAGTTCTGTTCCGGAAACGAAACCTTTCATGAACAGAGTCCAAATAAGAGCCGTTTCCATGGAAATAATAAAAAATAAAATTTTCAGAAATGTGAAAATATCAAAAGGCACCACTTCAGTAGGTGGGCAATACACATGTATAGTTTCAGAAAGATATGTGGACCGGTTTTTGAGTTCTGCTCCGGAAACAAAATGATTACGGACGGACGGACGGACATACAGACAGAAAGGGCGATGACTATATCTCACGGTATTACATACCGGTGGGATAAAAATCTCTTATATGTTTTGATGAACCAATCCATTACGCTTTTGTAAATTCATATAAAGTATATGTACCACACTCCTCCGACCCCCGACCCAGGCGCCCCCTCAAGATAATAAACAAAAACAACAAGCAGCTGACATGGTCGAGCTATATCCCCCGCAAATTGCACAATATGTATAGGTTTTCCTTATCATATTGCTGATTAATTTTTGTTGCACAAAATAACACATTTTTTCCAGGATATGAAAGAAACTATTCTAATAAAAAAACTAAATCATACCAACTTTATGTTCACTGTTGGGCATTATTCAAGTTAACTGACAAAATTAAAATAAAATGAATGAATTTATGTATTTGGATCTCCAAGATCAATTTGATCATATTAAAACAAACATATTTTCAAAAAATTTCTTCATGACACACCTTCATATAATTATGTATCTTCATATCAAATGTTATCAATATGTGATGATTAGTTTAGATGTTATGAGCCGGACAGGACTTGTAACAGTATTCCAACAGAGTCCTCATTTTTTGCCAAAAAAGGCAAAATTTTATAAAAATATTTTCAAAATTGTTCTTCATGACACACCTTCATATGATTATGTATCTCCATATCAAATTTTATCAATATGTGATGATTAGTTTAGATGTTATGAGCCGGACAGGACTTGTAACAGTTTTCCAACAGAGTCCTCATTTTTTTCCAAAAACGGCAAAATTTTATACAAATATTTTCAAAATTGTTCTTCATGACACACCTTCATATGATTATGTATCTCCATATCTTATTTTATTAATATGTGATGATTAGTTTAGATGTTATGAGCCGGACAGGACTTGTAACAGTTTTCCAACAGAGTCCTCATTTTTTGCCAAAAAAGGCAAAATTTTATAAAAATATTTTCAAAATTGTTCTTCATGACACACCTTCATATGATTATGTATCTCCATATCAAATTTTCTCAATATGTGATGATTAGTTTAGATGTTATGAGCCGGACAGGACTTGTAACAGTTTTCCAACAGAGTCCTCATTTTTTTCCAAAAACGGCAAAATTTTATAAAAATATTTTCAAAATTGTTCTTCATGACACACCTTCATATGATTATGTATCTCCATATCTTATTTTATTAATATGTGATGATTAGTTTAGATGTTATGAGCCGGACAGGACTTGTAACAGTTTTCCAACAGAGTCCTCATTTTTTTCCAAAAAAGGCAAAATTTTATAAAAATATTTTCAAAATTGTTCTTCATGACACACCTTCAGATGATTATGTATCTTCATATCAAATTTTATCAATATGTGATGATTAGTTTAGAAGTTGTGAGCCGGACGGGACTTGTAACAGATTTCTTACAAAATTTACCACTTTTTCTCCAAAATCCTAATATTTTATGTAGATTTTCAGAAAATTGTTTCTCATGACACATTATTACATGTTTCTTCATGTCCATGACGAATTTGAATTGAAATAGTTGATTAGTTAGAAAGTTATGAGCCGGACACAAAGTGTAACGGACGGACGGACGGACGGTACCCATTTTAATACCCCCCGCAACTTCGTTGTTGCGGGGGATAATAACAAAAAGTGCAGATGCTGCTTAATATTGTTTCCGGGATGCGTACTATATGTCAACTACGTTTATTCCTTGTTATTATTTATTTTTTACGTAATAACATCAACAGTTCATGTTGATTTTTGAAAACCTATATATTGTAAGGAGATTGTCAAAATCCATACTGTCAAAATCACATATATAGCTTAGACTTAACGGCAAAGTAACTTAAAAACGACGAAGGGGCCTTCCATTATAGTAATATTCATTTTAACAGGAAGACTAAAATATTTTTTATATTTCATAATTTTCATTAGCCACTTAATGGCCCCGAAACTCAGGGGCCGTTAAGTGGCTAAATTTTCATTGCTATGGACTAGTGTAGATACTTTATATCCTTTTCTTTTCTCCTTATTTTATAGAAATAAAACTTTAAAGAAATAACCTTACACAATGTTCAGTTTTGAATCTTTTTGTAATCTTATTCAAACAAAAATATTTCCTTCAATGATGATATTTTTTTTAACAATTATTTACTTTTATTCATGGATATATGACAAGAATTTAAGGTCAAATGTGTAGTGAATTGAAGTCGTATGTTGAATGTTTGTAAGGAGTAAATGCACTGAAAGAAGAAAACAGTATCCTGCATTGTCAATAGAAGTAAGCAAATTTGAAATCATACTGCACTCATATTATATAACAGAGCATTTTGTCATGAATGCTTCAATCAGCAACATGCCAAAACTTAAAAACAAAGCTAGGTTGATCAGACAGCTTTGACAATGACCTATTACAGACTTTATATAAATTTTCTGCATATGAAATTGGCCATTGCCCTTATATCAATAGTAAGCTTCAAAATGTAAAGGGTCAGTTTTTCATCAATTTTCAATTTCCCAATCCTTGTAAAAATGCCAATTAATCAAAAATTTCAAATGAATTCTTGATTCCCCCCCTAGAAAATATGAACACTTTTCAATTGAAAAGATTAGCTATGTTTATAAATTCTAAATGACATGATCAGCCACTTGAATATTGTTTGAAGGCAATATTATTGAAGATTTGTGAAACATACTAAACAATTTTAGCAATATTTGATAATAAATACAGTAATGGTTTTGTTAAATTATGCATACATAGTATCTGTGGATTTATTGTCCAAAATAGTAATAAGCATATAACTCTGATACTTTTTAATTTGATGATAACTTGAGATTTTGAAATACAATATATATTGAAACTATTTGCCTATTTGTTCCAAACAACATAAATGTATAATAATCAAACTATTGAAAATTATATGATATGTTGATGACAATATTTCTTTTATTCTTAATTTTAACATTGCATTTAGAGTTAATTTTCTATCAAATATAATCTTATATAAATCCTTGATAAAAAGTGCTAGCACTAGTTTTCAATGTGAGATCTTTTAAGACCTTAATGAATAATTATTCATTCATTTACAATATATATATTTCCATTTATACCAATTTTGAGCGATAATTTTTAATTTTATGTTATCCCTGCTAATGTTGTAATTACATAGTTCATATGATAATTCACGATGTCTGATAATTATATACACGAAACTATTCAAACGACAAATAACCAAAAAAGGTTTTGCTTGAAATCTACTGTGTGTTTTGAAAATGCAGTATTTCATGGTTGTTTATGCCTTCAATGAAAATCAAACATTAACTTAGAGAATGCAAAATATGTCTACAAAATGCTCAAAAATGAATTAAAGTGACACAGAGTATCTTTCTTAAAATTTCATTTACTTTTGATAAGCTACAAAATATCTAATATGCTGATTGAAGTTCATATCTCATCACTGGACTTGCAAATATATCCATTTATGCATAATATCTCTAAAATGCTTGATTTTATGGAAAAATCAAGAAAACATCTCAAATACGTTTAGTATTCGAAATTATTAAAATCTAAATATTTTAGATATTTAAATACTTACCTCAACTTAAAAAGTTGCAAACTTACCTACTCGATGAGAAGAGACGTTGCTGCGAATGAAACTCAAAAGTAGTCCCTAATAGCTGCCCAAGCTCACTACGCGTGAGCGGGAACGTCACATCCTTGGAAAAAAGTAGTCCTTCAATTCTTGCTACGAAACAGAATCCAACGAAGTCCGAAGGGGAGGCCGGGCGGGAGTTCATCCTTTAAGTTGAGGTAAGTATTTAAATATCTAAAATATTTAGATTTTAATAAATTTTTAACTTACCTCAACTTAAAAAGTTGCCATTGATCCGACAGTAGGGAGGAGGGAGGACGAGTCAACGTAGAAGAAGGTCCCGAAAGACATCCACCCAGCGGGGCGCCCGAAAGGCAGCTGTCCAGAAAAACAGGCGGTGAACCCCAGGTAGACGCCAACAACGAAACAACTCAACAAGTGCGCTAGTGAGAAGTAACGAAGTAAGCGTACTGCTTACCCTAACTGGACGTTGGGGCAGCTAGCTGTTGGGCTACCACCAACGGTCCAAAGGATTGCAGACCCTCCACGTCCTCACCGGCCAGGTCCCGGAGGTAGTGAGAGGCAAAGACAGTGGTCGACCTCCAAAAGCAGCCCTCCATGATCGCTGAAACGGAGCAGTAACGATGCAAGGCCATGGTGGAAGCAGGTGCTCGAATCTCGTGAGGGTTGCTGGCAACAGGAAGAGGCAAGCCGGATGCATAAAAAGCAGGCAGGATGACGGTCCGGAGCCACAGTGAGAGAGTGTTCCTGGTTACTTCACCTTTCACCGCCGGTGAGAAGGGGATGAAAAACCTCTTCCTGTTGCCACGACGAGGAGCAGAGCGGTCGACGAACTCTCGAAGGGCACGGACAGGACGCAGGAAGAGTTCCTCAACCTCCGACGAGTGGACGATCTTGGAGAGAGGAGGGATAGTAAAGGTCCTGCCAGGCTGGCCCGGGAGCTGGTTCTAGGCGACGAAGTCCCAGAGCAGGCCAAGGTGCACAGATCTCTTCCTGGACTGCACAAAGCGGATCCTGGTGACGTCCAGAGCGTGGAGCTCGCTGATCCATGCAGCCGTGGCAAAGAAGAGGAGAAACGCAGTCTGCCTCGAGGGGTGTTCAAAGGAGGCCTCTGACAAGGGCTTGAAGGGGCCTCTTCGAAGATACCTGAGTATGACGTCAAGGTCCCAAGCAGTCGGTCGAAAGTACAGCTTCTGGTCCTCCCGCTAGAAAAACTTGAGGAGGGCCACCAACTCAGGAACCTTGGAAAACTTCCTGTCCGTCTTCACAGCGAGGACCGAGTTGAGAGCTGACAGGTAGGCAGAGATGGACCCTCCTTTCAGGTGACGCTTCTGACGCAGATGAAGAAGGGAGTTCGCAACGAACTAAGGATCCACAGACACAGGATCACGACCAGCGTCCCTGCAGTACTCTCAAGGGACGCCCACTAGACATCGTAGAGCGACCTCGTGGAGACCCTGTGGGCCTTGGAGATTGCGCCGGCTACCCGACTGGAGTTATCCCTGGGTCGGGGAGATCCCCGAGATGGCCCAGACGTACAAAACGAAACTCTCTGGATCTGGACGAACTGGTGACCGTGAGGAAGCAGGAGTAGAATTCGCCACTGGGGGAGCGGAAGAGGGTCTCTTCCGGCAAGCAGCAGTAAAACTGGAAAACCACCCCCTCGCTGGCCGGAGGATCAGAACGGCGATGAGAGCAAAGGGCTCCGGACTCGGCATTCTCATCCTGGAAAATGGCGAACCCGGACGAGGACCTGATAGACGTCCAGCAACTGGAACAGCTGGAGAGCCTGGTCTAGCAGAAGGGGAGAGCCTGCCGTTCCCTGGTTCCTTATGGTCCAAACGACTGTGGAATAGTCTGAGGCTAGTAGGTGGCGAGAGCCTCGCAGAGCCGGAAGCCAGTACGACACAGCTAGGATGACTGCCTGTATCACTAGACTGTTGGAGTGCCAAGTCGTCTGAGAAAGCGTCCAGATGCCTGAGTATGTCTGATCCCCGAGGTGGACTTCCAACCTTGGAGGGAGGCGTCCACAAAAAGCTCCTGGTCGTGTTGAAACTCGAGCAAAGAAACACCTTCGCAGACGTACGATCGCAGAGTCCACCACCGGAGAAACTGGCTGAGGAGCGCTGGCAGGGGAACCCTGGAGGACGTGTCGTCCAACTGGATGAATGGTTTGGGAAACACCTGGAGTGGGCGGATCATGAGACGATCTCGAGCGTGAGGGCCTGGGCAGAGGTGAGGTGGCCTAGCAGGGCTTGCCACTCTCTGAGCCGTAGAGGAGACACTAGGTCTCGCTGGACGAAGGACTGGATCTTGATCCAACGGTCTGGAGGAACAAGCAGGAGGCCTAGGTCTGCCCTGAGGTGTCCCCTTATGAGGGTGAGGTCCTGTGAAGGCGTGAGGTGGGACTTCTCCTTGTTGACAAGCCATCCCAGCTGGGGAAGCAGATGGAGCGCAGACACTGTGTGAGAAGACCGTGTGACAGAGGGAGGACATAAGGCAGTCGTCGATGTACAGGCCTAAGTGGATCCCTCTGCGATGGAGAGATAGGCAGATGGGAGTGGTGATCCGTGTGAAAACCACAGGGCCGAGAAAAAACCAAAGTGAGGACGCTCCACTGATAGTGCTAGCCCTGAAAGACGAACCGGGGTCCAGGCGATGAGGCCGGCGCCGGTGGTGGCGCTGATGTTATCTGGTCGTAACTCAGAGTAAGCTCAGAGTACTGTATTGGTGCTGTCAAAGGTCCTAGTCAGGAAGATAGTGCTGGCGCTGTCGCTAGGCACGGCGTAGCTCGGAGTCCAAACAGAGTAGATGGTAGTCCTGACAATGACCCTGGCGCTGGTCCAGTCGTAGGCGCCAGCGCCTGTGGTGGCGCCGGCCCTGGCCTAGGGCGAAGATTCAGGACAACACAAAGTACTGGCGCTGGTCCTGGCAAAGGACCAGGTGCTGGTCCAGGCGTTGGCGCCGGTGCCGAAGATGGCGCCGGCGCTGGTCCAAAAGAAGCTGAAAAGACCACACAGTGCTGGTGCTGATCCAAACGTAGGTGCCGGCGCCGGTGGAGGTGCTGGCGCTGGTCTAAGTGAAGTCCAAAGACAACACAAGGTACTGTCGCTGATCAAGCAAAGGAGCCGGCGCTGGGGAAGGCGCCGGAGCTGGACTAGGCAAAGCTCCAAAACAAGACGGGAAAAAGGCACTGGTCCAATCGTTGGCACTGGCGCAGACAAGGTGGAGCTCAAAGGCAAAACAGGATACTGGCGCTGTACTAAACGAAGGACAACACTACTAGAGTGCTGGAGTTGGTCAAAGTGCTGAACCTGGCAAGACGCAAGGCCTAGCGCTGCTCCTAGCGCTGGTCCTGGCGAGGGGCTGGACGTAGCGCTGCTCCTGGCACTAGTGCCAGCGCTGGTCCTGGCATGGTGCTGGTCCTAGTGCTGCTCCTAAGGCTAAGGTGAAGCACAAAGATGAGACAGGCTACTGGCGCTGTTCCAAACGTTGGCGACGGCACCGATGATGGCGCCGGCGCTAGTCAAGGTGAAGTCCAAGGACAACACTACTAGAGTGCTGGAACAGGTCAAGGCGCTGGTCCTGGCGCTGGTCCTGGCATGGCATTGGTCCTAGCGCAGCTCCTAGGACTAGGTGAAACTCAAGGAGAAGACAGGATACTGGCGCTGTTCCAAACGATGGCGCCGGCGCAGATGATGGCGCCGGCGCTAGTCAAGGTGAAGTCCAAGGACAACACTACTAGAGTGCTGGAACTGGTCAAGGCGCTGGTCCTGGCGAGGCGCAGGTCCTAGCGCTGCTCCTGCCACTGGTCCTGGCGAGGGGCTGGCCTAGCGTAGCGCCTGGCGCTGGTCCTGGCGAGGGGCTGGTCCTAGCGCTGCTCCCGGCGCTGGTCCCGGCGAGGGGCTGGTCCTAGCGCTGCTCCTGGCGTTGATCCTGGCGCTGGCGCTGGCTCAGATGTAGCTCAGAGTACAGAGTACTCAGAGAGGTGGACAGGGCGCTGGTCCTGGCGCTGGTCTAGGCGAGGTCCTGGCGCTGCTCCTGGCGCTGGTCCTGCTGAGGGGCTGGTCCTAGCGCTGCTCCTGGCGAAGGTCCTGGCGCTGGCGCTGGTTCAGACGTAGCTCAGAGTACAGAGTACTCAGAGTGCTGGAAAGGACGCAGGTCCTGGCGCTGGTCTAGGCGAGGAGCTGGTCCTGGCTCTGCTCCTGGCGCTAGTCCAGACGCTAGTCCTAGCGCTGGTGCAGATCAGACGTCGCTCAGAGTACAGCGTACTCAGAGAACTGGATGTGGTCCTGCCCCAGGTCCGGCTGCGACGGGGGAGGAAGCCGAAAGGTCAAGGTCTAGACAGCATGGAGAGGACTGCACGCCGGGGAGAGAGAGGACGGCACTCGTCACAACGAGGGACAAAGGAGCAAGACCACGGGCGAGGGTGAGGGTCTGAGCCAGACTACCCTGACGGACACTCACAGCATATAACTCTGGGCATAAACCACTGCAAGAGCAAACAGAACATATGCCAAGAGGAAAAGCCATACGCAAGCATGAAGAGAAATTTTAAATAAAAATAATAATTTTATTTTTTTATTTATTTATTTTTTTTATTTTTTGGATTTAAAATAGTCCCCCGAAGGGGAGTAAGATAAATGTAGAAGGTAGCATGAGAAATAATAAGGATATAGAGGAAAAGTTTATATATAAATATAATAATATTATATATAAAAAATATGATGCATATGATTAGAATAACCCCCCGAAGGGAATTACGATAAATAAGATTAACGGGAGAGCCGAAGACCACCACGGAAGGCAACAGGACAAGGATGAGTCAGGTCCTACGCCGACTAGGGGACCGGCACACAGTACACACAGCTCCTGGCATAAATTACTGTAAAAATAAACAGAGCATGCCAACATGTGGTATACATAGCAAGCTTTGGAAAGAAAAAATATTTGGTGATAATTTAATTACAAACCCCCAAATAAATTGGGAGAATAGAATTAAATATGAGTGGGAGCTTGCATGGAAGATGAGATAAGATATAAATAATTTAAAATTTTAATTAGAAAAATTATAAATTATTAAAATTTTATAAAGTATAAGATGTATATATGTTAATATATAAATTATATTTATATATAAGATATATAGTATAGAAGAAAAATTATAAATAAATTATAATGTTAAAGAAAAACCTTGGCATAAAATCGTGCAAAGGGAAGCAGAATATGCCAAAAAGTGTTATGTATACACAACAAGCTTTAAGAAAAAGCTTGTATGAGAAAAGGAAAATAAAATATAAATAATATATTAACAAATTTTATTTGTTATAAATTATTATATTTTATAAGGTATTATAAGAATATAAATTTATATATATAAATTTAAAATTTAATATATAAAATATATTGTATAATTAAAGATTTATAAATTTAATTATAATGTGAAAGTATAATTGAATATATAATTGAATGTTATAAAATAATTATAATATGAAATTATAATTAAATATATAATAGAATATTTATGAAATAAATATGATTGTGAAAATGCATGAGTTATAATAAGAAATTATAAGCAGGCAATGCAGAAGAGAAGTTAAAAAACGAAGCGGCCGTAAAATATCACCAAAGTGATGAGACAGACCCTGAGTGAGTTGTTGTTTAACATGACTGCCAAAGGAAGGAGTCAAAAGTGCTACGTGACAAAAAGCACGAAACACAAGTGCGATCGATAGGCGTCAGCAGGGCGACGAAAGAGATCAAAGGAAAGCATGAAGCAATTAACCCAGACAGGGCAAAGGAGCTCAGTGCAGAAAGTCGACGATAGCGACGCCATGTTTGTTATGAGTAGGTAGTTCGGGTTGAAATTGCGAAATCCGAGATACCGCGTAAAAAAGAGTTGAATCGAGTAGAGCAGGTTCTAATCAGAGGAAAACCAGAAGCATAAGGTCATATGTTTATTGAAAAGTGTACTTTAAGCCCTCGTAAGATGTTCCCGCTTACTCTTGTTGACATCCGAATAGCGACCGCCCTCCAACCCGCCCGCTCCGCCTCCTCTCGTCCCGACCTCGCTCTGCATATGAAAATGAGCGCGGTCAGATCATTTAGAGTTACTTGCCCTTACATTCACAGGGAGCAGTCATTGAAATACGATAAATGTATCAAACTGCTTTTTTACAATTCATTTCAATTAAATAAATTATTTCTTGTTAAAAGTATTGATCCACAACATAATACCCAGTTGGGTGACTCATAAATTTTCAAATCATATATTTATTAATGGAATATTCCCAGTAAATTTATGTTTTTTGAAGCGCACGTAAGTAGTAAACCACTAACATATTTAGTACATTAGTTAATAACTGCAAAATTCTGAACTAACAGAGATTAAGATTAAATAATGTCATAAAATTTTCATTGAATTTTGAAAGCAACAAATCTTACATGCTTTTCAAATGATGCTGAGATCTCCAGCCCGGAAATCTTCCATGAGCTGGAACGTGTATATTTGTTGGTCATTTTCATATTTAATATTAAACCACTCTGGATATCCAGTTACCTGCCCCAACACCATCCCCGTAAAGTACTCCTGTCCCCCAGTTTCTAAATTAAATAAATGACTTATTTTTTGCCCCACCAGAAATTGTCCCTCATTTGGCACCGGAGTTACCATAGAATCGTTTAGTGAAATTAATTTTTTTAAGTTAGTGACGAGCTGGTTAATGGAAAGTGGCTTAGAAGATTTAGAATATTGGAATAGTTCAACAGGTGCAGTTTGTTTTAATACAAATTTTCTGAATTTTATTTGTTTCTTGATTATATTCTTTTTTTGTGTTTTGCATGTTTTTGCATATGTAGTGTTTAGTCTGTTGTCTACCTCGGTCGCGCTCTGCCAAAGACCTTCAAAGGATATTTCTTGAATGAGTTGTGCATGCTCGGCTAATTTCTTTTGTTTCTTCTTGGCCATATGTTCTTGTGTTTGTCTAAGTTTTTCTTGTTTTGCCTGCTTGATTTCTTTCTTGCGTGTGATAAAAGTTGCGTATGTGGTTGTTGATAATTTCGAGGCGCGACCGAGGAGGGTGGTCCATTCTTGGTTTGTCATAGCACTGATCCAGGAACTTACTTTATTAAAATTAAACAAAATATGGGCTTCTTGGGTAAATAAAGAGGAGGATGGTTTAGTATGTTGTAGGTAATCTAGCTGGGCAAAGACGGTCTCGGGGAGTTTATTATGTTTAAGGACAGATTTACATTCGGGGTGGGTGGGGTTACTTTTAGACCAGTGCATGCCTCCAGGAAGTTGGTCCGTCAGTAGTTTCTCAAGTATGGTCGTCATGTCGGGAATAAGAAATTCCAAGATGTGTTGCGTGTCTTCGTCCGTGTCCCCACTAGTGGTCAAAGCAGCACGTACTTTGTCTTCAGTCTGTCTGGGGACACCCGTTGTGTCTGGACCACCGTCGTCTTCGTCTTCGTCCGCCGTTGGTTCCACGTCTGCATTGTCAGTGTCAAATGTGTTTGCAGTGAAAATTTTGTATTGTCCTAACATGAATTGTGAGTAATTGAGTGTTTTCAGATTGTGAATAAGTGTATTGTAAATGTTACTCATGTCCAGCACGCTGTGATCACGTCCCTCCAAAATAGTCCACAGAGGGGAAGTGATAAATTTGGAAATCAGACCTTAAGCTCGACACCCTGCTAAATTTTGAATATTTTCTAACAATTTTTTGATAGACGCCAAAAGAAGATTGGAACCAGCATTTACCGTTTGGAAAAAAGAAGTAAAATGCTGATGGAGATAATATACTACAGACGCATTGTGGAAAAGGATATTGAAGCGGTTGCCACGGAAATTTGTTAGGTCATTCTTGACCCCCCTGGATTCTAAAAATAAAGTCATGAGTTCGTAGCAACCACTCTTCTCATCCCCCCCACGAGAAAACGCCTTGCAGCACATCCTAATCAAGCATACGACGTCACTTTCCGAACGGGGTGTGTCAATCAAAGTACTTTCATAGCGGCTTAGAGTTGATGCACATTGGTCAGCCAGGTTAACCAAGAGGTGCAAGCCACAATAAAAGTTATGCATGTTGCCCAGAGACTTATGCTCACGTTTGGACAGAACATGCCACCCCGGGATGATATCTGAAAGCAACGTTGCCCGATAATCCTGCAACAAAGAATTAAATGATTTCTGTGTTGCAGCACGATCGGACATAGTGTTTTTTATACTGGTTACTATGCTCTTTCCAGTGTTCGTAGTGTCGTCACTCAAACTATCCAGATCTGCGACTATTTCCCTCAAGGTCGAAAGAACAGAGTTGGCAGACTTGTCAACCATCTCTCTTATCCCTAACAAAACTTTATTGTCGTCACTGTCTGTCACAATATAATTCTGAACCCGATGCCCAAATTTCGAAGTCTCATCTGAATAAAGCGTAGTGTCCGTCGTCTCTTTAAGCTTATGTGCAATGTACAAGTTGTTCAAAGGCGCCCTTTTCTTGGCTATTTCAGCAACTGTACATGCAGACGGTGTACTCTTGGGTTCAATACTTACCATATTCAATACCGTCTTTATCACAGGCCCTACATGTTTATACCCAACGTTTAAAGCCAAAAGTTTTAAAACACATTTAACTGTCTCGTCATTATAAGCATGTCCTTTCATTAAGTCAAGGTCATCAAATTTCGAAGAAGAGGGGCCAGAAGGCTCCAAAGCAGGTGTCGAATGCATGGATGCAGTCAGTTTGTCTATGTCCATTTGCAGTTTTTCGCAATTATTACAGTCTGTCATTGTATTTGTCTGAACATGTGTATGTATTAAATGTGTAGAATTGTGTTGTTTTGTACGGGAGTCTTTCTGTTTTTTTAGTTGTTTTAGCCTTTTGGTGTTTGCTTTAATTTTTGCCTTGTATTGCTTGTTCTCCTTCAATACTTTGTAATATTTAGGAGGATATGTATACATGGGAATCGAAGTGTGGCAATCTTGAGTAGAGTAGGGGGTGCATTCAGTTGCATTGGCGGCAATAGTGTCATTAGTGGTGGTGTGCAAAGATGGAATAACATAATCTATTTTTTTAGGGGGATTTGGTGATTTTAATGGCGAAGTGACAATGGGAGAAACCGATTTAACACCACCAGAGGATTTATTAGGGGATGAAGAAGGTTGCATAGTTGGAAAAAAAGGATGCTGATAGTGGGATTGTTCAGCCACATTTGGGGACAGAGGTCGTTGAGTAGGAGGTCGGGGGGGAGAAGCATAAGGAATATAAGATCGGAGAGTAGTAGAAGAACGGAGAGTACGAAAAGAAGATTTTAGAGATCGGGAAGCAGCAGAAGATCGGAGATATGGGGAAGATCGGAGAGTAGGGGAAGATGGCAGAGTAGGGGGCGATGGCAGAGAAGGGGAAGATCGGAGAGTAGGGGAAGATCGGAGAGTAGGGGAAGATGGCAGAGTAGGGGGCGATGGCAGAGAAGGGGAAGATCGGAGAGTAGGGGAAGATCGGAGAGTAGGGGAAGATCGGAGATATGGGGAAGAACGGATAGTAGAAGAAGATCGGAGAGTAGAAGAAGATCGGAGAGTAGGAGAAGATCGGAGAGTAGGGGAAGATCGGAGAGTAGGGGAAGATCGGAGAGTAGGTGGAGATCGGAGAGTAGGGGGAGATCGGAGAGTAGGGGAAGATCGGAGAGTAGGAGAAGATCGGAGAGTAGGGGAAGATCGGAGAGTAGGGGGAGATCGGAGAGTAGGGGAAGATCGGAGAGTAGGGGGAGATCGGAGAGTAGGGGGAGTTTGGGGAGGAGGGGTAGATCGGGGGATAGGGAGAGATCGGGAAGGAGATGCAGAAAGAGTAGTAGGGGTGGGAGCAAATGGATTAGTTGGCCAAGGGAACGGAACAGGAGGTAACATTTCAAAACCGGGAGGGGGGTACAAAATAGGGGTGTTCCAGTTAGCAACGGGGGGTAAGAATAGGAAAGGAAACCCGGACGGAGGTTCTGGTGGGGAGACGGGGTTTTCGTTAAGTATACGGGTGGGCTGGGGAGGGGTGGTCGGGCCGGGATGTACGCATCTCTTGGAGGGGGGAGTGGGTGGCTTAAGGTTCATCTTCTTCTCTGCTGGTTTCTTAAGATTAAAGGGCTCCAAAAGGTGATTGTGGAGCAACACACTTTTAGTTTTCCAAGACTTAAAGAGAGACTTCCTCTTCTTTTCAACAGTCTTCACTCTGTGATTTAAATTTGTGTCAGTTATAAGTGGCTCTTCATATCCAGCCAACCTCCCCAACCACTGATTTAAAAGTTTCCATGGGGGGTTCATTCTTGTCAGTTGAAGAACCAGGCCATTGCAAAGCAACTGGGGTTCGATGCTTTTCAGGTCCTCGGGCTTGGTCTTCAAACTTAGATGGGAGAGCCCCGCTCTCTTCAGAAAGTTAATATCCATTTCTGTTTGGTGGAGTAAAATATATTATTTCAAATAGTTCACATTTGGCCAAAGAAACCCTCCACCGTATTGTTTAACAAAATATTAATTGAATTGCACAATGAACGACACGAACGGTACCTAACAAACAACTGTTCTGATTGGGATTTGGGATTTAAATGTATTTGATAGACTGATGTTTTATAATAATAGCTCACAAATGCATATTTCAGAGTATATACACTATATGTTAATGAAATGCTCATTACAGTGGTTGTATTTAAACATTATACATTTGTTATAAGGTGTATGAAGTAGTTTATTTCTTCGAATAGACATCGGCTATCGAATAGACGCCGGGGTATGGCCGATTTGGAAATAAGACGCCGAATATAGAATAGAAAAAATAACGCCAAATGTTTTAATATGTGTAATGTTTATCATGCTTAAACATTCAAGCTAAACAATTCTTATTTAAGAAATTTTCTCATTATTTGTAATAGTGGCCAGGGCTTTAGGCAATTGGAAATAATATAAGCCGCGACCATGTATTCGAAGAAATACGGTACTGGTTGTTTTCGTAAGAATGATACATTGGGTTGATAACATAATGGTAACGTAATGGTAATGTGTTATTTAGATAAACATATTTAAAATGTTGCCAATATCATAATTCAAAAGATAATATTTATCTGTTGCTGATTTTAGCCATTGTATTGGTAACCCCTATAGAGTATCGTCACAAGATAAGGGTTTTAAGTCGTTGTTATTATCCAAATCCGGACACACCAAGCTCGACATTGAGTCAGACATAGTTTTTATAAAACAATTTATTTATGGAATATAGCTGTGTTTCTTGTATTAATTCTGTAAATAGCATAATTGGCAATGTCCATTGAAAGGTTAAATTACATTAAACAAACGTGAAACTATTTTCAATATAAGAGGGGCTACATTACTTAAAGAGCACTATGACATGAATATTATACAATGTTTACTGATGCATTGAATTTACAATAACATCGTACATAATTATTGTTTGAATTTTAATTTATGAACATCGTCGACATATAACATAGGATAGACATTGCCCTAAGTATGGAAATAGGTATATTAGTTATTAGCTGTTATTAGCTATGTGAATGATCAAAGTGTATACAACAGGCTTATTCCTTCATTTTAACGATACTTATTATAAAAAATATGTCAGCTTCATCGAAATCAACGTTGTACCCTAGATGTATACATGTATTGTCATATGGCAATGAGATGACAATGACAGGTAGCCTCACATGACATGGAGACACATTGTAAATGTACATTGATATTGTCCCGTAAAAGTAACTGAAAATACCTAAAAAAATTGACACGTAATGGTCTGGTTTATCAGTCGTTCAGTAAAACATATACATTGTGTATGGCACTGATGTCGTAGGTGTTGAAAGCATATATAATATAAAAAAGCGTTCTTATTTTGTATATCTAAATTAATTTATGTTATGCTGAAAATCTAAACACATATTTTGTGTAAAACAAACATAATAATATTACTATATAAATAGTTAAATTAGACAAATAATTGTTTGTGGGAGAGGTGAAATGTAGTGATTGCCTTTGTCAGACAATTTCATAACTGTTCGCAGCCTAAGAAACAGGCAAACACTTTTACGACTACTTCAATCATGACTTACCTCCCTTGGTAATTTGAGAATAATTACTGCTCCCTATCTCATAATATAATTTCTTTATAACAACAATGTAATATTTTCTGTGATGCTATCGATAGTCGATGATAAATATATTTAGCAATTATTAAAAAAGGTATTTCATTAATTCATATTTTGTCGATAGAAACCCTTACCCTCGATCCAGTCTCAGAAGGCTGTAGCTCAGTTCGCTTCAAGAAAAGACGACAAAAGCAGGATAGCGGAGGTCCCGGGGTCTCTTTATTAAATTTAACAGCACGAACAACTTGGAAAGCATGAATCAAACGCATATTCACGAATCGAACACACTCGTGCACTTTCCACGTGTATGAGACTATGCATATCATTACATGACGTCACACATCTCAAGTTTTCCCTGTCAGTAGCAGGTGCGCGGTGAGTATCCGAACTACCTATTATGAGAATGGAAGACGTGAAAAATATCACGATGCATTCAAAGTGATCGGGGAGGAAATTAAAGCATGAGGGACGTTATGGGGCAGCATAAACAGACATGGAAAGGTAAAAACAGGGAAAAGGACCCGAAACCAAACCTTGAAAAACAGGATTACGAGAGAGAAAAATTCTACGTGTTATCTCAAAAGCTGAGAAGCAAGAATTGAAGGACTACTTTATTCCAAGGATGTGACGTTCCCGCTCACGCGTAGTGAGCTGGGGCAGCTATTAGGGACTACTTTTGAGTTTCATTCGCGGCAACGTCTCTTCTCATCGAGTAGGTAAGTTGGCAACTTTTTAAGTTGAGGTAAGTTAAAAATTTATGCATTTAATCAATCTACCTATTAGTTACAATACCTAATAAACACTATCGAATCGAATATATCTTCCTGTCAGCTTATAACAAGGTTTCAAAATTACGTTTGGCGAATTTGCGCGCGCCACTCGAGCCACATTGTCCGGTTTTCGATCAAAATCCCGACTTTGAATGGCCGTATTTTCGCTCTAATGAAATGATTGACTTTTAATTTGTTATTTTCAGTAACAGTTAGTGGTTCCCGATGTAATAACATCGATTTCAAAATTTGACATATCTGATCCTATCAACATACTCTGTGTCTCTTTAACAGCAACAGTCACAAATACTTACGATACCCTTTATTCATATTTTATTCATAAGTATGTTGTAAAGAAATGGAAAATTAATTCTTGGTCCGTCACCGCTTCGAGTTTTCCCGTTTCAACGTCTATTTGCACTATGTGATACAACCTCTTCCGAAGATGACACATGTTATCATCTTTATCTGGGTTTTATGACGGTACTCAAGAAACCAGCTGCACAAGTCAAGCATTTTCTGACATCGGATGCAGAGGAAATCAAACAAGGAAGTAAAACACGATTCTTTGTTTGACGGACAAAATGGCGTCGGCAACGAGGCCAATGGCGCAGTGAATATATGACACTCTATGATTGGTCGGAAAATATATTTGATTGACAGGTGGCGATAGGTTAATTCACACAAGGCAAAGCATGCATCAACTACATGTATTTCACTCAAAAGGGATTGATCAAGAGTTCGCTATAGGATGTCTACACGTCTCAAATCCACCGGTCTATGCAGGAACACACAACTATTGGTAATAACCCCTTCAGATCCGCCCAACCAAGTTGGGTTGTAGATTACCCACACTAGGTCTAGTCAAAAATGCATCAATCAACGTAACTCACACTAGATGTTGAGCTACCATCAGATTTTCTTTGTGCTCTGTACTCTGGAGCGTTATGGGTCTTTCCCCTGGAAGCTTTGGCAGCATAGTGAGCCAAGGTTTCACCACAATCGTCTTTCACGGTGTGGTCTGTGAATTAAAGGAAGCTAATGTATATGTATAATGTTTGTATATGTTTTAAAAGTGGCTGTCAATAGTAATACACGTTTGGCATATCTGAAAAGATTTGCAATTTAAAACATTTAACATTAGTGAAATGATGTTCGATGTTTTTGATGAAAATGTTCATACATGACGAACATGATCACATTTCAAGAAAGAGTCTATTTTTTAACAAGGGGCTGAGCATTGCAAAGAACTAGTCAAGACAATAGAGGATAGGTATGTGTCTGTGACTGAATCATTACTTTTTTTATTTTTCTCTTATCAAACTGATAGTTAATGTCAATATGTAAAATTAATTCTAATGTAAAGATGTTTGTATTACGAGCAAAACGAGGCTTTTGGTTCGATAGATATAACCGCAATGCCGTTATCCGATAGGAAACAAAAACACTGACGTAGTTAGGATGTATTTATTTATACAAAAACCATTGGCAAAATATGTATTACGTTAAAAGACGGGTGTTGGTTAAGTTTAAGTCTTTTCATCTACACCCTTCTTAAACTCCTCAAGTATGTACTATGATCAAGTCAAATCAGAATATTTCTTCAGATGGAGACATTGCTTAACCTTCCTCACCTGGAATACCCACTTCTTTGTTGAACTCGTCCGCCCTGAATAGAAGAAGCTTGACGACGAAGGGTCTACTGTTGAGGACGGCGTGTTGGAGGGGTGTCAACCCACTGGCGTCTCTCTCGTTGACGTCCTTGACAGCTCCTTCACCGCGGACCTGCAGACGTTGCAGTAACTCAGCAACGTTACCCTGCTTTGCCAACTACAAGAAACGGTACAAGAAGGTAGTACTAAAACATACGATAAATACACATGAAAAACATATGGAACTGGCTTTTTATAAAGACTTTTCAAATAATAAGGATACTTTTCATATTCAAATATCTGTGATATATTAACTACGTTAAAACCAATTATTCGGAAACAAGATCGTTTAGCTGTTAACTGAATAGTATCCAATTAACCAGTACATGCAGGTCACACAAACAAAGACAAGCACCAGTATGAAAAACGACATTCTTGATAACATTTGAGGTAATTGTTATTACGTAATAGATATACCCATACTTCCCGAGGTGTATCGCTCAATATAATATACCTCCTGTTTGAATCGTGGGTCTCCGTAGCGGAGTCGAAGATCCATTATTCAAACAGGAGGTATATTGAGTTATGCACCGAGGGAAGTGTTGGTATATGTGACTTATACCCCACTTCGGTCGAGTTATTATCGACCTAAAAGAGCTATCAAGCCTTCTCTATGTATATATGTCTTGACCTAACTAGATAAAAATATTAACAATATCATTCTTATTACGTTTTAAAAACCATAAACTGACTTACTTACATTAAAAGTTGGTACAAACTAGTACACATACAGCCTATAATGTCATATTTACCCCAATAGTAATAAAGTGAGATGATATGATATATATAAAAGAATTATCAAGGAACTTGTGAGATGATTAATCTAATATCGTGGTTGGCTAATGAAAAGGTATATTATTTCATGTACCTTAGTGAAAATTTTCATTCCTCCACACACATTCTTAGATACTAGAATATCATAAACAAGATGTGGTAAAATCAGTTAGACTTTGATCTCAAGCATATCTAAAATCATGAATAGTGTTAACAGTTTGTCTTGCCAACTTAAATCAATCTGAAAATTAAACTAAAACTTATCTTTGATATGATATAAAGCATTATTTTTGTAATAAGGTAAATAACTTTGTAATATGCATTGTATTGTTTCAAATTAACACAAAACATGTACCTTTTGTAAACCACATATGCCTACCAGTCCCCTCCCCCTACCCCACACACACACATTGTAAATAACTAAATAACTAAAACAACAAGGAAGAGAAGAATAGAACATTCTATTTTATTTCCAAAAATGAGTTCATATATACTTACTAATGATTACCTTCCTATATGAATTGATAATTATGAAAAAATGTTTTAATTTGATTAATTATCACACACAAAATTATTCCAATTGAAAACAACACATAATTGTTTAAACCTGAAAAAACATCAAAAGAGCAAGATGATTTTGTTTTCAAAAAGGAAATCATATTACAATATCTACACAAAAATCAAACAGCTAAAAGTAAAATAATATACCGGTATATTTTTATACCAATTTCTTGAGCTGGTAAAAGATGAAACATAGAGCCATTGGCTCTGTAGCTCATCAGGCTTCATCATCAATTATGCTGTAGAGTGTGGCCAATGTGATTCCCCCTTTGTAGAGGCCACAGGGGCACCAGTCATGAAATTAAGTATATAGGCGACAAGTTTCAGTTTTCTAGGCCTTATACTTCAGGAGAAGATGATGAAAATAGATTTGAAGGACGTTCCTGTTGCCTTTATTAGGGGCAACAGGGCCACCAAAGCTACAATTCATAATCCTCACTAGCCAAGGAGTCTGTACACAAAGTTTCAGCTTTCAAGGCCTCATGGTTCTGGAGAAGACGATGAAAATGGGTTTTTAGGGCATGGCATCTGTGACCCTTATTAGGGGTCACAGGGCAACCAAACCTGCAATTAATAATCCTCACTAGCCAAGGAGTCTGTACACAAAGTTTCAGCTTTCTAGGCCTTATGCTTCTGGAGAAGAAGATGAAAATAGGTTTTTAGGGCGTGGCCCCTCTGGCCCTTATTTGGGGTCACAAGGCCAAAAAAGCTACAATTTATAATGCTCACTAGCCAAGGAGTCTGTACACAAAGTTTCAGCTTTCTAGGCCTTATGGTTCTGGAGAAGAAGATGAAAATAGGCTTTTAGAGCATGGCCCCTGTGGCCCTTATTAGGGTCACAGGGCCACTAAAGCTACAATTTATAATCCTCACTAGCCAAGGAGTCTGTACACGAAGTTTCAGCTTTCTAGGCCTTATGGTTCTGGAGAAGAAGTGGAAATTCCACAAAGTTTTCGGACAGACGGACGGACGGACGGACGGACGCCGGACACCATGCCATGCCATAAGCCCATCGTGCCTTACAGGCCAGATGAGCTAAAAAGTGAAATTCAAGAAATCATTTTATAAAGAATAAATAAAAATCCATGACAATTACAGAGGGAATAAAATTCAAACCTGTATACAACTTTAATTTTCAAGTCACTCTAATGAACAGATAATGTTTTTTATCTCAATGTGAGTACAATGCATTTAGGAAAGTAACCAAAATCTCTCTGTAGCTCTTTTCATGTTACTGCCTGACAAGACTCAATTCCACAAAATAAGAGTTCAGTATGTCTCCATGAAAGTTTCTACAGCATGTGATGAATCTGACAATAATTTCTCTCTCCTGTGCATGTTTTGTTGAAAACAGTTACTGTAGAGGGTTTTATCTGCTACACACTGCTTTTTTCAATTTCTGAAAGGAACCAAGAACAGTAAGATAATAAATATCAGCCCTTCCAGCTGAAAAGATTATTGAATCAGCTTGACATATTTTAACTTTCTGGAAATTGCAGGTAAGGAACCTTGCATTCTAGATTGATACCTTAAATTACTAACTCACCAGCCTATATTATTTCACTTTAAAGACTACCTAGGCCAACCTATTATCGGTTATTTTAAATTTTTGTCACTTAAATGTTTAATTATTGATAGAGCACACTCATGAAAGGGTCCTTCTTGGATATTAGACACTATATACATAATATAAAATGTAATTGATAATATTCAAGCAAGATAAAAATATGTTCTTAATTTTAATTTCAAACAACACAGACATGGAGTTGTACATACGGGTACATACTGTAAGGAATTTGAGTGGACAAGGGAATGTAGTTATTTGAAATATTAAATTGCACTGAATCAAGATGAAAAATACTATTTACCTTGAGGAAATTATGACAGGAAATTTGCAGAAGTGGATGGATTGAAATTTCAACTGCTCATCAAGCGCAACTGATTAAATCCTGTGGAAAAAAAACAAACAATGGTGCTAAATCTTTAAAATCATCAAAACAAGCATTTTGATATTGAGTAATTGTATCACAGGTTGGAGGGAGGTTGTATGGATATGAAAAAAAAATACTCACTTTTACAACAACATTTCAGATTTGTAAAATAGGGATTTAAAGCCCCAAAGCCTGTCAATAAATCATGTGATTAAATGAAATTGTACATCCTGGAGTTGAATATTGAGAATCATGACAATGAACATACACTTTTGGTACCCTGATACCAATTGCTGACTTAAACACAGTTTAATTTACCTAAAGTCAAAGGTTTTCACAAGAATTATTCTGAATACAGACATGCATTGTCTTTAAATCTATTGTTAGGCCAAAAACAAATATGTTGTATTTCAGGTAACTCAACAACCCCTAATTTCTTGTGCAAGAGGAAATATCTTTATGAGGACAACAATTTCAGCAAACAACAACCTGACAAGGCAATTAAAGAAACCTTCTTAAAATCAAATTATTCACATATCTTTCAAGATTTAAATCATCAATTTAAATAACATATTAAATCTATTTTTATGGCTTGTGACCTGAAACACAACATTTCTTTGTTTCTTTGTTCTTGTTTCACAAGGAAATAATGATTTATGATTAGAATGAAAAATATCTGTATTGTAACAATAGTCCAGTAGAAATTGCATTTAACCCGGACATTTAGTATATCAAGCAAATCTTACGACCATTTAACCTGGAATAGGGTACTTGTTCACCATTGGAAACCCAACCAAAATCAACCTTGGGAAAATTGTCATTTTGGGGTAAAAACTTCAAAAAAGGTGTGAAAATTGGAAAACATTTTATGAAAAGTTCTCAATCGAGTATAAAAAGATAATTGTTTTACAAAATAAAAGCTTACGGGATAATGGTTCACCATGGAAAACCCAACCAAAATCAACCTTGAGAAAATTGTCATTTTGGGGTAAAACCTCAAAAATGATGTGAAAATTGGAAAACATTTTCTGAAAAGTTATCAATAGAGTATAACAAGATATATTATAGACAAGATAAACCCTTATGGGATAATTGTTCACCATGGTAAACCAAACCAAAATCAACCTTGGGAAAATTGTAATTTTGGGGTAAAAACTTCAAAAAAGATGTGAAAATTGGAAAACATTTTATGAAAAGTTCTCAATCGAGTATAAAAAGATAATTGTTTTACAAAATAAAAGCTTACGGGATAATGGTTCACCATGGAAAACCCAACCAAAATCAACCTTGAGAAAATTGTCATTTTGGGGTAAAAACTTCAAAAAAGGTGTGAAAATTGGAAAACATTTTATGAAAAGATGTCAATCGAGTATAAAAAGATAATTGTTTTAGAAAATAAAAGCTTACGGGATAATGGTTCACCATGGAAAACCCAACCAAAATCAGCCTTGAGAAATTGTAATTTTGGGGTAAAAACAGTAAAAAAAGCACAAAATATTTTCTGAAAAGTGATAAATCTTATGTAACAAGAAAACTCTTTGACAAAATTTACCCATATAAGATAATTATTTACCAAGGAAAACACAACCAAAATCAACCTTTGGGAAACTGTCATTTTGAGGTTAAATCTCCAAAATGATTAAAAATCACTAAATAATTTCTGAAAATTTAGCTAATGAGTAAAACAAACAAATTTGCTGACAAAATATATTAATTTTTTACAATGGAAAACCTAACAATACTATGGGGTAAAATCTTAGGAAATTATATATTAAAAAAAAGTGGGATACTTGTTTACCAAGGAAAAACCAACAGAAAAAAAACTTTGGGATCCATTTTGGGGGGAAATTACTAAAATATACAATAAGCTAATTAGGAGGATCTGTGGATAAACAATCCTAAAAAAATGAGAGGAACAAACTGAAACATGCTAAATATGTTTAAGATAAGCAATTGTGTATAAGCAAGGTGTATATACAAGAATATAAGTTCTCTCGACAAAGAATTGAAATGTTATCAACAAAAACAAAATGTGAATTTTTAGCTCATCAGGACTGAAAGTCCAGATGGGCTTATGGCATGGCCCGTCGTCCGTCGTCCGTCCGTCGTCCGTCCGTCCGTAAACTTTTGACACTTTCGACTTCTCCTCATGAACCATACACATTAGAGAGCTGAAATTTTGTGTACAAGTACCTTAGCATATGGAGATTCTAATTTGTAACTTTGGTGACCCTGTGACCCTATTTGGGGTCACAGGGTCACAAATAGGGTCACAGGGGTCACAACTTTAAAAACCTATTTTCATCTTCTTCTCCAGTTCCAGAAGGACTAGAGAGTTGAAAGTGATATGTGCAGACTCCTTGGACAATGGGGATTCTAATTTGTAACTTTGGTCACCCTGTGACCCCAAAAAGGGTCACAGGGGTCACAACCTTAAATACCTATTTTCATCTTCTTCTCCAGGTCCAAAAGGAGTAGAGAGTTAAAAATTATATGTGCAGACTCCTTGGACAATGGAGATTCTAATTTGTAACTTTGGTGACCCTGTGACCCCAAATAGGGTCACAGGGGTCACAACCTTAAAAACCTATTTTCATCTTCTTCTCCAGTTCTAAAAGGACTAGAGAGTTAAAAAAGATATGTGCAGACTCCTTGGCCAATGGGGATTCTAAATTGTAGATTTCGTGACCCCATGACCCCAAATAGGGTCACAGGGGTCACAACCTTAAAAACCTATTTTCATCTTCTTCTCCAGTTCTAAAAGGACTAGAGAGTTGAAAGTGATATGTGCAGACTCCTTGGACAATGGGGATTCTAATTTGTAACTTTGTTGACCCTGTGACCCCAAATAGGGTCACAGGGGTCACAACCTTAAATAAAAGTACCGAGGGTACAGAAGCTCACCTTAAAATGAATGATGTGGTAATATGGTTTGTGTAACCATCTTTTATATGATAATTGATTATGGCTGCCATCATGATTTTTTTATCTTTTAAAATGCTATTCTTCTGTTGGAAACCACTAGAGCTTGAACAAACATTAATACAAGAATGATATAATCATGATTTGTTAACAAGCAGTAGGTTTTTGTATAACTTTATTGTATATCTATGGCTGAATTGGTGACCATCTTGGACTTTTTAATCTTCAAAATGCAACTTTTATGTGGGCATCTGTATTAATTTCTTTGTGATATCTTGATTGGTTTAGGAGTATTCATTTAGTCGAACTCTCAACTTCCAAAGAACTAAAAAGATGATGCACATAAACATTTGGAATATATCCCTCTGACACAAATCACAAATTCAGCTAGTGATAAGTCCAATTGCCAAAGTAAACTGTCCAGGTCAATGTCTCATGTAATTCTAACTGAAGATTTCTGAATATCTTAAATCTTGACATATTATGTTAGTGCAATCTGATTGGTCAGAATAGGCTAGCAACATGGGGGTTTATGCTAATTACTAGGTATGATGACCTATGATGACCTCTTGCACCTGCATGTAGCTTCTGTAACTTATCCTCTTATGTAAGTTACTGTTATTCCATATAGTGAGTGTCCTCCCCTCATTTCAATATGCAATACAGATACTCTTTAGAGGAGAGTTGCAGGAGAGGGGCTGGAAGGATAGGAGGGGAAAGGGGGTGGTTGGGGTGGGGATAGAAGGGGTGGGGGTAAAAGAGAGGTTTGCAATGGAAATAATCTGGAGGTCAACTCAGTAATATGTTTATTGAAGTATCTTAACTAACAGAGAGAATTGGTGAGAAAGACTTTGTAAAAAAAGAATTGTTCAGACAGCTGTTCAATGAATGCTGTTTTGAAGATGAATATTATATCTTTTATTAGCATGACCTACAAAATAAAAGATAATTAGTTATTCATTAACCAAAATTTTCAATTTGGAATAAATTAATTGCATGGGAACAAAGGAGTAAAACACCTTACAGTTAGTGTTGGGAGTGAACAAATTTAATCATTTTAAATGCTTTTGAAAGGGATTTGTTTGAATTGAATGATCATTATAATTATCAAGATAATCATTGTTCAGACCGTAATCAGATATAGATGATTAAAAAATTTGTATTTATCCCTCACTGGCTATGTTATTTGCCATATATGAAGTGTCAGGAATTATGTAACCCACTGATGGAGTGAACAATTTTTATCATTTTATGTTTTATTAAAAAGGAATTATTAAAACAGTCATGCTTCAGGCTGTTCGCAGATAAAGATGATTCATACATCTTTTTGTAACTGTATTTATAGTGTTGATAAATATTACAACAAGCGTATCAATACAAATATAATGACATTGATTTGATTGATCAGGAAATGTATTCTTTTGAATTTCATGAAATCTAATTGAAAATTCAATATATTTGACATATTGACCATCTTGGATTCTTGATAATAAAATAAATGCGTCTTTGTCAGGAATCACTATATAAAAAAATACTCACTTTTCAGAATGATATCTTATTTGATTTAGTAGGAGTAGTACTTGGCCTGAAATCTAATTGAAAAATAATGACTTCTATGATGACATGTTTTTCCCAGAACCCCTTCAGCATGATACAATTATCATTTAGTTTTACAGGTATTTATAAAACACATGGTATTGGAACTGGAACCTGATACAAAATACCTCTATTATTAACTTATCATGTAGATTACTGTACATAAAAGCAGATTCTTGACTTGTTAATATTAACTCATCGTACAGATTGTTGTACACAAAAGCTGATTCTTGACTTGTTTAAATTGTTATTTGTAAAAAGTATTACTATTATTAGAATACAAGTATACTTTTCATAAAGACAATTTATATACTTTCCATAAAGTCCATTATGTTTTATTTATCAATTAGGTCAGGATTACTATGCAATATACAAGCAGGCAGGGCTGCTAGCCCAAGATCCTTAAGGAGAGTGTAGCAATTTGTGTATTTGGCTTTGTGTACGTATATTTGGAGAAGCACCCTAGTGTGCTGAGCATGTAAACCTGAACTCTGGCTAAGCCCTTATGTGTGGTATTAAAAGACTTGAACATGAGAACATGAATTGTTGTGAAAAATATATATAATTTCACAAAATATAGTTAGCTTATGTCCTAAATTGATTTTGTGTCAAGAAGAACTTCTGTTAGATATAGAAATGGTACAAATATGAGTAAAACACAGGAAGTGGAACCTGATGCAAAATAACTCTTTCCACATCAACTTATCATGTAGATTGCTAAACACAAAGCTTACTGTTGACAAATTTTGTGTAAGTTGTTTTTCTTAGAAAGAACATATCTCTGTCATGAGAATACAAGTCTCATTTCCATAACTCTTATTGCATACACATGGCCATATAGCATAATGCTCTACCATATCAATTGGGTCAGGTTGATTATGCAACAGACTAGCAGCTGAGACTGTGATGCTAGCAGCCTGTATTGGGATGTGTATTAGAAATGCATAGTGGACTCAACAGGAATATCTGAACTCTGGTTGACCCCTTTTGTGTGGTATTTAAAGGAATATAAGGGAGATACCATTGTTTAAAATTCAACATGATGTTTAATGTCATTGGGTTTTTGCAGCTAGTTGCCATAAATATTTTAAACAAATTAATTAATTATGTTTGTCTTTCATCTTAATGTTTTAGAAACACTTAAAAATATAGAACAACTTGCATGACAATCTTAAATATTCCATATTCAAGATAATATTATGATTAGTAAGTTCAAATTAGAGAATTTATATGGTGCGAGTGATCACTTGATGAAAGCTTAAAATTTAGTAATAATGATGTGTCATCTGCAGCTGAAAAGTCAATATGGCTGCTATCGGGGCCATCTTGGATTCTCAGAACTGAAACGTCTACCTTTGTGGTAGGAATCACTATAGGTATAACATACTACAATATGAAAATGATATCTAGATTGGTTTAGGAGAAGGAGTCATTTTCATGAAATCTATTTGAAAATTCAATATGGCTGCCATGGCGGCCATCTTGGATTTTCAAAACTTAAACGTCTACCTTTCTGTGCGGAATCACCATAGTTATAACATACTACAATTTCAGAATGATATCTAGATTGGTTAAGAAAGAGTAGTCTTTTTCATGAAATCTAATTGAAAATTCAATATGGCTGCCATAGCGGCCATCTTTGATTCTCAAAAGTGAAACGTCTACCTTTCTGTGAGGAATCACCATCGGTATAACATACTACAATTTCAGAATGATATCTGCATTCGTTTAGGAGGAGTAGCCTTTATCCTGAAATCTAATTGAAAATTCAATATGGCTGCCATGGCGGCCATTTTGGATTCTCAAAACTGAAACGTCTACCTTTCTGTGAGGAATCACCATGGGTATAACATACTACAATTTCAGAATGATATCTGCATTTGTTTAGGAGGAGTAGTCTTTTTCCTGAAATCTAATTGAAAATTCAATATGGCTGCCATGGCGGCCATCTTGGATTCTCAAAACTAAAACGTCTACCTTTCTGTGAGGAATCACCATGGGTATAACATACTACAATTTCAGAATGATATCTGCATTCGTTTAGGAGGAGTAGTCTTTTTCCTGAAAGTTTACGGACAGACGGACGGACAGACGGACGACGGACGAAGCGCCATGACATAAGCTCACATTTACTTTGTAAAGGTGAGCTAAAAACTATTTTCATCTTCTCTTCAAGTTCCAAAAGGTCTAGAGAGCTGAAATTATATGTGCAGACTCCTTGGCCAATGGGGATTCTAAATTGTAGATTTCGTGACCCCATGACCGCAAGTAGGGTCACAGGGGTCACAACCTTAAAAACTTATTTTCATCATCATCTTTAGCTCCTAAAGGTCTTTTGAGCTGAAAGACTGCATGTAGACTCCTTGGCCAATAGGGATTCTAAACTGTAGGTTGTGTGACCCCATGACCCCAAATAGGGTCACAGGGGTCACAATCTTAAAAACCTATTTTTCTCCATTTTCTCCTTCTATATTTTAGTGTGGACTTCTTTCACTGTCTGATATTGGTGATCTAGAAAGTGTTGAATAATAATACATTTGTTTTGTAATTTTTTATAGGTTTTCTTGCAATTGGTAACATCAGTTTCATTTTTAGCTCATCTTGCCTGTATAAAGCAAACTTGATATGATGCCTGATGAGCTACAGAGCCAATGGCTCTATTTTTTTAAATATTATCACATATTGAACGTTTAACCTTACATTATCTGTCAGGACAAAAAGTTTAAGATTTTTGTCTGTTCTGGAGATGCCAGATATAGGGATATCTATTTTCTATCACTTAACATCATAATATTGATACCTGCCTGCTGCCTGCAGGGTATATTTGTGTATCATAGAGGAAGGTTTATTTACAGGTTAAAGTGATGAACCTTTCAATAACTGTTATTTTCTCAATTATTATACAATACTAAAAATACAAGCAAAACATTTTTGTTGTTCCTAGGTGGTCAGTTAAGGGGGTCATGTTGGGCTTTTCTGGGCAGATGGGGCGCCTTGCAATGGTAGAAGAATCCTACTTCTCCTAATATTAAGCGACACCAAGCAAAAAGGGTGGGTTATCCTAAGCTGAGTCTGTCTATAAAAATGTTTATGCTTACCACAGGTTAGCATTTTGTTTCTGCAAGTACAGATTACTAATATTGTGTTGTTGATGACAATTATTTTGAAAGTCTGGAGCTTGCTCTCTCAAACCCTTCTCCTCCCCGGGGCCCCCTACCCTACTCCTAAGGTTTTGGAAGACTATGATGATTGTCCAAGAGCTACATATACTCATTAGTCAACTATTTTTTATTTGAATCACTCAGCCAGTGAAAGTACCTGAATCATTTTAAACAGAAATGGGTTATGTTGCACGGCAAAAATATCCTTTGTATTGTAATTAATAATATTTTTAATTTTAAGGTGAGCTTTGCCAAATGTTGAACAGAAACAAGATGTGTTTGTGAAACACGAATGCCCCCGGATGCATCCTGCTCGCTGTGTCAAGGTCAAGGTCACAAGGTCAAATGTCATGGTGTCATCTGAAAGGTCACATCACAAGGGATCCATATGTCAAGTATCAAAGAGCTAGCTCTGACCAATCAAAAGTTATGACCAAGGTTAAAGTTTTTGTGGACAAACGGACAGACGGACAGACGGACGGAAAAGGTCAAATATCATGGTGTCATCTGAAAGGTCTCATCACAAGGGATACACATGTCAAGTATCAAAGACCTAGCACTGACAGTATAGAAACTAAAGCCAAGGTTAAAGTTTTCGGAAAAGGCTCGCTGTGTCAAGGTCAAGGTCACAAGGTCAAATGTCATGGTGTCATCTGAAAGGTCTCATCACAAGGGATCCATATGTCAAGTATCAAAGAGCTAGCTCTGACCAATCAAAAGTTATGACCAAGGTTAAAGTTTAAAATGCTCGCTGTGTCAAGGTCAAGGTCACAAGGTCAAATGTCATGGTGCCATCTGAAAGGTCTCATCACAAGGGATCCATATGTCAAGTATCAAAGAGCTAGCTCTGACCAATCAAAAGTTATGACCAAGGTTAAAGTTTTTGTGGACAAACGGACAGACGGACGGACGGACGGAAAAGGTCAAATATCATGGTGTCATCTGAAAGGTCTCATCACAAGGGATACACATGTCAAGTATCAAAGACCTAGCACTGACAGTATAGAAACTACAGCCAAGGTTAAAGTTTTCGGAAAAGGCTCGCTGTGTCAAGATCAAGGTCACAAGGTCAAATGTCATGGTGTCATCTGAAAGGTCTCATCACAAGGGATCCATATGTCAAGTATCAAAGACCTAGCTCTGACCAATCAAAAGTTATGACCAAGGTTAAAGTTTTTGTGGACAAACGGACAGACAGACAGACGGACAGACAGACGGACGGACGGACAGACAGACGGACGGACAGACGGACAGGTGAAAAACAATATACCCCCGGAATCTCCGATTCGGGGGCATAAAAATTCAACACATACTTTCAATTAAATTGATTAAAAGGTAAGCAGTGATAGGGAAATATAATTTTGATCATGGGTAATTTTTAGGCTATTACACTATAGTAATTTTCTTAATTTTGACTTGGCCATTGTCCTTGTATCAACAGAATACTTTCAAATCATACTGGGCCAGTTTTTCATCCAATGGCCAAAAGTCTTTCCCAATGCTTGTCATAAGTTTTATTTCATAAGGGTTTTTTGAAAATTTGTCGTCTGATACCAGAGTTTTATTTCAGATAAGAAACATTGAGGAAACTGACCAATTTAAGATAAAGAAGACAGATTTGTGAATTACCTTTAAATGAAAAGTTCAACTTCTTAAAAAAAAACATTATCTTTAAAACCAGGTTTGTAAAATTATTTGTGATAACTGTCTTGTGTAATGTTATAAAAAAAATACATAAATTATAAACAAATTAGTGAATGATATTTAAAAATCTCAGGAAATAGTTTTTAATCGTGATTGTTGTATTACTAACAGTTAGAGAAAGCTGACAAATCAGAGAAATTAAACATGAACATCTGAATTGATAATCAATAATTCTCAATAGAAAGTCACTAGTGCATATATTAATGTGGTGCTGGGAGACCAATAGTTCTATTTATGACATTGTTGAAATTTGGATAAGTGTTTAACATGATTGTTAGATAGAAACTCACTCAAATGATTACTTATCAACAGATGCACTGTACATAAGAAAGTAGTCATCCAGAAAGTAGTATCCGTTTAATTGCAGTCACAGTATCTAAGCAGGGATTACAATTAATTTACAATTTTTTTTACTTAAAACTGAATTTGATATTCCTTCTTTTACAATCAAGTAATCACTTACATAATTGTTTTATAATAAATCATCATGTGAAAGAGCATATTATCACCATATTAGGTGGTTTTGAAGCCCTAATGGATATCAATTTTCCGCATCTAATTAAACATAGATAACCTGACTTTTTAATGTATATTTGATAGACTTATGCTTTTATCTTCATGCCATAATGCATTTCCATTTAAAATACTCACAGTTCTTAGTTAATATATCATATTTTACCGCCTACAAACTTTTGTTGTCAACAACAATGTCAGCCGTTTTGTGTGTTGCTATGAAGGGAGATAACTCTGACACTATTAGTCATACAACTGATGTTGTATGTTAGAAGTACCAGTGCATCCATGGGGCAGATTTTCAAACAGTCACAACTTTTTCTGCCCAAGGTTGATTTTGGTTGGGGTTTTTCACAGCATAACAGGAAGCCATACGTAGATCATTTTAGGAAACAAATTTGCTTGATATACTAAATGTCCGGGTCAAGTAAATTTCACGTCGATTTCTACTGGACTACAACTGTAATTAACTAATAGCAATGGGAATACTGTAAGCTTTATCTCCAAGCATAATGGATGCACTGCACAAGATTTGCAAATTAATATGAAAATGATCTGAGTTAGAATTGTAATGTTCTGTTATCTCCAAAATTATTATTGAAATATTGCAATTAATCAATCAATTTGATCCAGTATAACCTTATATAAATTTTTATTTTTTTATTACACATGTAAGTCCTTGCAAGGCTTCAAATCTTGCAGATAACTTATTTTAAGGAGGCCAAAAAATCCGGCTTTTTATCATTGTATCATTCGTAGATGTAAATAGACTGATTGTTTTGAACTTGAAATCGGAACAATAATAACATCAAAGAGTTATGTTCAGTAAATATCATATTTTGAAGATAATTTTATTTTAATTTCCATCAGTATGCCCATCACAGATCAATTTCAGATATATTGCCATTGCATTAAACAATCATACCGTTAGTAACGGTTACTTATATAGGTGTAGAATCACCTTTAGAATCCCTCACCAAATAAACCGGAAGTGTGTAAGAGCACGTGTAGCGCCGAAGGCGCTATATATATAAGAGACATTCCGTAATTTCCGTGATTTCCGTACATTTTAGGCGAAAATAGAGGTCATTTTCGTATCGGCAAGCAAAAGTTTAATTTAAAACTTCGTCTGAAAGACGATAGTTTTAAACACGAATTTTAAAATCACTTCAAAACATCATTACCTTTGCCTGCAATCGAGGGGAAATCCTTAAACCGTTCCTCGTCGCTGATTGGTCAATTCATAAACTCGCGTGTCGATTGTTACGTCACTTCCCGCACGTTCTCGCATTGCGTCATGTCGTCATAGTGATTTATAACGTGTGACGTATGATTTGTTTGTAAACAGTACCACTTTTTAGCTTGGTAAGTTGTCAAATAATATCATTGATTGGAAATGTTCGAAAATGTAAAACGACTTGTGAACGAAAGGGTAATTTCACAGTAAACATCAATGGCGTCGTGAATGACAACTCTCGCTTCGATGAGAAATGACGTCTGCGCATGTCCGGTAGTATAAAAAATTCGAGAATGCGTTCCGAAATGGAATTTGGTGAGGGATTCTAAAGGTAGGCCATAATTAATTGTGTAGATGTTTGGACATTTTGAAATGAATATGACAGAAGGAGATGAGTAAGTCTAGAATCTAGATAAGTTCGAATTCACGCACCTGTATAACTTTCGCTGTCAGCCGGATTGCATCTGAAACGTCATCCTAATCGGTTGAGCTTGGGACAAATTAGGTCTGTTGGAGACATTTGATGAACTTGACAGTCAACTTGCACGTCGTTTCTCCCAGTTGTGACGAAGAAGCTCTCTGATGTGACCGAGGCGTGCGTCATATTTGTTGTGTTTGTCTTGAAGCGGAAGTACGATTTACATGACTTCTCCGACTTCTTGGACAGAAGAGTTCCACACGTAAACGTATCTTAGTATTAATATATAAAACTACGTGTGGTTTTGTGAAACGGACCTTCGCTACACGTAAACGTAAATTCTAGTTGCACGTACATCTTTTACACCTACACGTAGATTTACGATTTATTCAACTCGTCGTCTTAAACACATAGTTATAGTCAAATTAGTTACGTTAGGCACTTTCAACAATAGACCGATCCAGTCTGTCAATCAAATCTCGCGCATGCGTTATTTCAGCAAATTAGAGCGGCGATTTCGCTACGCGAATTTGTCAAAGCGATAATGGCGACTCGTTTCTGTTGTTGCAAATAATCTTTACAATGGCGTTCTTTACAATATTCATTCATCGATGTCATGACATAAGTACTCCTTATTGTGTAGGGTAACATGGTTACCGTTATCCATCGCTAAAATTGTGAAAAAGGCTTACTACATGGTAAAAAAACAATCACGGGTCGGACAAGTGTTCGAAGGTCAGAATTTGTTCGAATTACGCACTTTTCAAGTCACTCCCATAAACTTTCAACAAGATGACAGCTCTAAGTACCCTTTGATGATTTATCCTCAGAACTTAATGTTTCTGAATCAACAGTTCATTTAAGTTGATCGAGAGCATTAATGGCAATCCTACACGTTGACATTTCGGCAATTTTCGATTTTTCGCCATATTGTAAACACACTATGTTGGACGTCTTGTTGTGCCAAATACGGCGAAATATCCCACTTAGAAATAATAAAATAGCAAACAAACTGCCAGACATTGAATATTTGATAAATATAAATAAGGTTTTCTGCATTTCCATTTCACTCATTATGTTCCACATGCACAATGCTCCAACCCATAATATTTATTTATGTATAGCTTTCAAGCAGTAGGCTACATATCCCATAACCCTTCAGGCATTTGATACTAACAAATCTTGAAAATATTTTTGCCTGTAAGATTAAACATGGAATATATATCATGTTCATTTTAAATATTTTAAATATTTTAATTTTTCAGTTCAATGCTTAGATTTACTTTCAAATATTTGACCAATGAAAACCTAACTTTTCAAAACAAATTACTTTATTACCTGATTAATGAGTGCCAGTCTAGGCATAATAAGCTACACAACAATCAACTTTTCTGTCAAAGCTGTAACAATAAATTTTTAAATGAGTCAATAACCCTAACTTTTCAACTATCACTTTAAGAGTTTTTGTGACCATAGATCAGTTGACAAAAATACATCTGATTAGTGATTACTATTCTTTATCAATCAAATAAAACTTGGTGCATATATGTCCATGATTTCAGGTGTACCAGGGAATACAATAAGACAAAAACAAAAATAATATATCCCCAAAAAAATATTTCACAGGTGAAATCTTGCAAAACAAAGCCATTTCTATTGCTGTTTACTCATATGTTCATTGTTTTTAAACCCAAAATATTAATGAATAGGCCACCCATGATTGTATGGAGTGTCGCCAAATGATATTTTCTAATGGTATTTGTGACTAAAAAAAGTAATCTTTGATGATTTATGTACAGCCAATTGATTTTTGAAAGGGAGACTCATTTGGTAGTTGAATTTTATTCAAAAGAAAGGTAACCTTGTGACCCATGTGACAGAATAATGTTCACTTAAATCATTTCGTTTAGTCTGCACGATGTTTTTGCGTCAGAGTTTGCAAATGCCATTGTCATCATAGTCAAGCGACGCATGCGGGAGTTTTCGGAATGTTACTATCGGAAAGAAAGTCGTGTGTAATTGAAATATTGATTCATATTCGCGAAATACTTTTATGTCAATGTACATAGATGACTAAGTGCATGTTTGGTGATAAAAGTAATCATTTTGATGAATGAATCATATCTGTGTGTACACGAGCAAATAGAGTGTTACTGTCCAAAACTGTCCGAACCTCGGGCGAATTGCTTTACATAACTTAAGCCGTTATTTTCAAGTAATCTACTCAATTTTCCTAATTTTGATAATAAACAGGTAGGAAACATTATTGTTAACATTAAAGTTTCCTTAAAATAATTTTCTTCAGATAATATTTAACAAAACAATCGTTGAAAATATTTGGATCGGAACAGTGTTTACATAATTTTTATATTGCCCATTCAATTATTTCACTGTCATAAATTTCATTTTTTCAATTTTTGTCATTATTTCAAATTATTCTGGTAGAGAAATAAAATCACATGGCAACCGGTATCTTATTGGTAATGAAAAATATTTTGAAGCTAATTGACTTGCAAATTATAAATCTTGATATTCTATATTACCTACCCAAGGACTTTGCAATGGAAAATATTGCAAAATGACAAATAGATAAAAAAACAAACTCTTTCTATAATTTCAAATATTTTTGCCATCCACTTGATGCACGAAAATTTTGAACATCACATGCACGATCACCTGATCACAACGATCGTTTATTTAGTACCCTGAAATTCTCGCCTACATCCCGTCTGACCTTTATGATCCATTGCTTCCGAAGTGTCGAATCCTTAGGAAATTTGTGAAATGATAAGGAATTGTCATTGATGTAGCGAGAGTCATTAGGGCTGCTTCATTTGGCCACCGGCAAGCAAAACGGCGTACGCCGTTTGCCGGTCACCGCGGCACGCCTTCTTCATTTGATCGGCAAAACTAGTCGGTTTGCCGGCGGCGTGTGCCGAATGCGCCGCTTTGAGGTGACCGGCAAATTGTAATGCCTACACCCAAAAATATATAATTTGGTCCGATAATCGAAAAAAAAATTCATTCTCTTATCAGTTTTCAAATATATAATGATATGGGGCAATTTCAAAGTTATTTCCGACCGAAAATATATATGCAATATTAGTCGTTTTTTTAGGATATTTATTCGTTTATGTAGTCAAAAGAAATATAAGCATATTGTAACAATTATTGTTTATAATGGCATAATGCGGCACACGGCAATAGTATGCCACCATACTCATGATACTGAGCGCTTTGTTTGCGTTCCTAGCCTCGCTTTCGTTTCCAAAATGGCGTCGCGTGAATAAGGTCTGAGTGACGTCAAGTTCATGAGTTTGACGTTATGTACAATGGTCTGACGTCATGAATTCTCATATGACGTCACACTGTTACGCGGTGACGGGCTCTTCAAAACAGCCGCTCAACATAAAATTGGCCTTTTTTTACGTAATAAGAAGGATTTCATCATATAATAAATAGAATATCTGTCAATTCTTGACAAATATCATGTTTATCTCATCTCGTGAGGCAGAAATGTTCAATATTTTCACTTGTGGCTGCGCCACTCGTGAAAATATAAACTTTCTAACTCTCTTGATGATAAACATGGTATTAGTCAAGAAAAGACAGATATCCTCTAAATGGACTTCATGACGCTTGAAAATTGACAGTGAGCCTTTCGGTTACAATCGCGTGTCATTACTGTGTGACGTCATTTGCACAGCGACGTTCATCGAGGTATCGTAACTCCTCGAATAGATGCCCTCGGAGTAAATACGGTGTTTGACTGCAAACTTGTAGATGTTGAAAGTCATTGAATGCTTTTTCAAATGTCTCAATATTCCAGTTTGTTCTATGGAAAATGACTTATTTACCACACCCATTTTTTACAAACCTGAGAAACGTTAATCCTAGATGATTGAAACTGTGGATGAATTTTCAAAAGAAATACTGAAACGTTTCTAAAAAGGTTTTTACAACGTTTTCTTTCCAAAAAAACATTTGGAACGTTTTCAAAACAAATATGATAAAACTTTCTGAGAACGTTTCTTCAATACGTTTCTAAAACGTTGTGCAGAAACGTTTCCAGAAATATTTTTTGAAGAAACGTTTTGTGTTAGGTGTCTAGGTCATTTCCAAATAATAAGGGTAACAAAACATGCATTTCTCTTATATACCTTTCTCCAAACAATGTCAATATTTCTTGGTTATTTCATATTAAACATATGCAATAGTATATACATATGACTGTTTATTGGAGTCTTGATTGCATTTGCAAGTATTTTAGGAAAATAGATATTACCTTGTGTATATCTGGTTTCTTCGGCTCGCTGGAAGCCATGGCGGATTCGTACGAGTACACCCTTCAGTGCAACCGTTTATAAAATGCTACCCCACTCTCAGAACAGTGTGGTCGGGTAGAATGTGGACAGCCATGTAACTCTTTATAATGTGCACTCGGACACGATATATTAGCTAAAACCCTTATCTATTATCAACACCCCTTTACGACATGCATGTCCGGGCCTGATAGATCGAGCGGTTTCCTGGAAAATGCAAACTACCTGGCAAGGAAACGATAGGCTCTGACACTTTGTGTTGCTTGACGCTTTATTCTGGTCGTTTGTGTTTTTCAACTTACTGCGTGACCAGCATAAGCTAAATAAATAAAATGAGAATGGCCAGACATTATCCCTCGTATTTATACACTGAAATTCTTATACAATGATATCACTCGTAGCAGGACCTCCCTCTAATAAGATATATCTACTTTCGAAACTTCAAACCTTCTTTCAATGCAACATCTCTTTAATCCAAATTGTGCATATCGTATCCGTTTCTTTGTTTTGTTATTTGTGCTGTCACTGCAATATCAAAATATTGCAATATGGTTCATTTTTATATGACATTACGCAATGATTTTTTATTTATTCAATTAAAGTTGATTTCAAAATTAAAGTTGATGCCATTATGCATAAAGGGAATAATCTGCAATTGCATTTTGTAGGTACTTTACATTTCCTATCGTTACATTTTTGTATTTTGAAATATCAGAATGTTGAATACACTTGAAATCTTCCTGTGCTAAATGTTAAATCAACCCATAAAACACCAGAAAAGAACAGAATATCATATGAAGATCAGTGCCTTGGTATCAGTTTCAACTAATGATGAATGAGATTATCCAAGCATTTATAAAACAATTATTCTTTTCCCTTCTTTAAACCTGGCAGTGTTGGCTAACTTGTACAGTAGAACACGGATATAGCGAACAATCGGATATAGTGAACACTTTTTACAGTCCCGTCAAAAGCCTTAAGCATGGCGGCCAAACGTGTGTTCCAACGTGAGTAGCGAACACCGGATATAGCTAACTAAATTTTGTGGTCCCTTGGAATTCGATATATCCATGTTCTACTGTATTGAGTTTTCCATATATTATGCTATTAAAATATCACTGATCAGATAAGAAATCTGTACTGGCTTGAGTGCCTCAGGGATCAGTTCTCGGACCACTCTTATTCCTGATATACATTAATGTCATTGTATGTGATGTTTACAGTAATATTCGTCGCCTTGTGGATTACAAGTTACTGTACGTAACTTTATTGAAGACCCGTACATTGCTGCCACCTGTCTTAACAATGATTTAGAGAAAATTACACAATGGGCCCGTGATTTGCAGGTCACATTTAACTTCAACAAAACAAAATTTATTCAGTTTTAGTCAAAAGCTTAGCCATCTGTAAAACCTTATATTTTTATGACGGAACAGTAATAAAAGGGTCAAAAGTCATAAACATTAAGGAATAACACTGTGCATGGAATGATCACATTGTTGATATTGTATGAAAGTTTACCCTATATCTCAGGAGTTTCAAATGTCGACTAACAAAGTAAGACTTGCGAAGTTGAAGTCTTGTTTCTTACCAATATTTGACTATTGTTTGCACATTTGGAATAATTGTAAATCTGAACAATCGCGAATATTAGAGAATTTACATCTTAGGTACAATATACGTGGTTCTGTTCGTGGCACAAGTCATAACAAAATGATAATGAAACAAAATTCTCTGCAAAGTAAAATATTGTTGTAGGGATGTCTATTCTCATATCAATGAATTTTTACTTCGTTTGATTCAAAATTTGAATTTCAAATGTTTGAAATAATTGAATGTTCAACCTTTATTTATACCCTTAAGAATATCTTGTAGACTAGTTTCTAATCTAAATATTGATTAACAAAATAAATCTAATAAAACTTTTTAAAAATACATATATGTATTCTCTCCATAGTGAAATGGCGAGATATTGTCGTGCATTGTAAGATACCAACGTTGTTTGGGACTGATAACGTCTTTGCCAGGTTAGGGGAAATATATTGCTGATAAGAGCAACAGAATACAGAATACTAACATTGCTACTCGCCGAGATATATCACTTTCTAATACTAGAGAATAAACCCAAGTCTAGGCATAGCCATGCTAACTTTGGTTGAAGGGATAATATATTGTATACGTCCAGACTGGCCGTCAGTCTAAGGGGATTATATCTCGAGCTCTTTTTTTCTTATTTCAGGTCAGTCTAGCCAACAGGTTTCCTGAGAAATGCTGATAAAGAGACTGTCAATAAACGAAGCAATAAATTAGTGAGAAAGCATGTCCTTAAGGAGTGCTACTGTTGTTTCTCCTGGTACGATTGTAGTCAAGGCATTGAAAGCACAAGTACTTAATTATGTCGAAATAGTCAGCCTTCCGAACCCTGAATAAACGTAATAGATGGCACCCAGGTTATACAGTCAGGCATCGATACCACACTGTATTCTAACAAAATATACTGTAGCAGATTTGCTCAAGCCTAACCCGGATGCCCTTGATTATGTCATCTGGGAGATTTAATCATCTAACAGCTTGAATATATTTTTCTTCTAAACATTAATCACATCTAAAAAAGCGTTTAGGTGATGCGGGGTATCTACATTTATTATTCCCAAAATATTTCGTAGCCTAAATTGTCGATTTTAGTTCGATTTCCCAAAAATACAGTGCTGAGATCCTAATTTCGATCTCCCCTATTTCCCCCATCCTTTTTTTTCGGATTCAATTTCAGTAAAAACCTTGGTAAGCGGGTCACGATGGAAGAAACGGGGTCATTCGGAGGTCAAAAGAACTTATATTTACAAGATATAATTCTATTCTGTTACTTTGCTCAGTTATATAATCTGTTATATTTAAGGTCAAGGGTTATTACATGTATATGATTTCCTTTTTTTTTAATCCCGGCCTTATATCGAAAAATTAAGCAGATAAAGGAGCTGGAGTTGGCACAGAAAAATATTTATTCGATTCGAAACGGTAGAAACAAATTAGAATGTTTTTGTCAATATTACATGAAAAGAAATCATGATTTTTATCCATGCATAAACGATTAATCCATTGAAATCTTGATCTTCACGAACGTTTTCAACGTCATTACATCTCTTCAAAATTAGGTTTTGTATTTAGCGGTGTGTTTTGAAAGGGTAATGGCCGCTTTCCGTAGTGCTCTTCAATGTGGAAATGTGACACTTCCGCTTCACTTTTTGCCTTCAATCCCACCCACAGGGGTTACGGGTCAAAACCAGTTCGACCAGGGTCGATTCGGCCGGGTCGTTTCGGCCCAGAAATAAATAACTTAATAGAGGTGAAGTTATGTATATAAAGTTTTTAATATGTTTCGAAATGAAATTTAAGTCGCTTGGCAATTATGGTTGAATATATGAATAAATGGTTGTGCATAATTATGTACTGAATTAAATGAAATGTATTCACAATGTATGAATATGAAGAGTGTATGTGTGTGATTAAAAATGAAAGACATAATTATATTTATGACAGTTGTTCATTTCTTATAAGATAAATAAATTTCAATTCATCGAGTCTTTCTATTTTTATTCTTATCCAAGAAAAGAATATATAATTGCATTACGTTACATGTATTATAAATTAATCAAGGATCAATTGTTTTAGACGTTTTTCTCGTAAAACACTAGACACTCTGTACAAATCTTACACCCACCCACTCTTGGATTATCAGATAACAGAACAAACACAAATATCCTCAGATCCTTACATCAATTCAATAGTAAAAGTAATCGCTTTTTATGAACTCTTACTTATTTGTTCACTAGTAATATCTGTAACATATATAATATCTTTTTACTGCAGCATATCATATCATAGGCATCTCCAACAACATTATTCTTTAACATCATAAACATAAACGGATTTGACTATAAAGATGGTTATATATCAATTATATTTTTCTAATTGTATTGTATATTATGTCCAGGTTTCCTTGCTGCATTTAGGAGTGGTGTTCAAATAAGCCTTGTGACTTGTTCACTGTATGTTGTTCCCTATTTTGCGATTGTAGGACAAAACCCAACCCTGACAAAAGCCCACGCGGACAAAAGCCCATTGGACTTAAGCCCACCCTGACAAAACCCCACACATATTTTCTCATATGGAGACAAAAGCCCACCAATCTTAATTAGTAGAGCAGAGAATGTATTGTTTGTAGTTGAGTATGTGTTGATAACTGACAAGGATGAATTTGTTTAGAAAAATCAGAATAGATTGGAGATAAGTGAGTTGTTAATTGATTGGGTTGAGTTAAGGAAAAGTGTTGTTAATAAATTGGCAGTAATTAACTCAAAGGTAAGTGTATCAACTCAATGTCACTTAGAGTAGGTATAAAGGAAGCAGAAATTCTCTACTCAGTAATCATTAAGATGGAGATGGAGATTTTGAAGAACAACAAAGGAGGTGACAATTGTGACAATCAATGCATGGGAAGTAGTATGATATGAGATATGATTTTAGTGCTGTATTGTACTGTGAACTCCAAGTATGATTTGAGATATGATGTTAGTGCTGTATTGTTTCAAATGTTTGTTAAAATGTATTATTATGGAGGGTTATTTGTCCTAGTATCTGTGTGATTGGTGTGGGATTTTGTCAGGGTGGGCTTTTGTGTGTACACCTATTTTGCAGTAGGCACCGCTCAATCATTAGCGTATATGGAAGGTCCTAATATATGCGTAATTTATAATTTCTTTGTTATACATAACCAACTACACAAATATAATCATATCAAGGTATACATATTATTTTGTGTTTATTACATATTAATTGGGGCGAACCGGTACTGGGTCGAACTGACCCGGAGTAATTTTACTCCATTATTTCGAGGGGACGGGTCTTTCTTACTTACGTTTTACCTACGTTTTATTTACGATATCGGGTTCATATGATCCCACCTGTTTACAGTGAATTTCAAATACAAAATATTGTAATAATGGTAACGATCAGGGGTCGTATTTATAAAAATTCCTAAGAATTTCTAAGAAAAACTCAAAATTCACACTTGGACTCCCAGTAAGACCTAGGAGTCCATTTATAAACATTCTAAGAGTGACTTTTAGCTAAGAATAAATGTTCACTCTTAAACCATTCTTAAGTGTTATTAAGGATTATTCCAAAGCCTCGCTGTGACCTTGAAAATAATGTGAAGGTCACCAAAATCGACTGGGCCCGGCCCTTTTCCAATAAGATGCTTTGTGTAAATTATGAAGAGAATCCAGTTAATGGTTCTTGAGATATCTCGCTGACAAGCCTAAAATGTAGGTTGTAATGCTGAAATATTCAAAGTCTCGCTGTGACCTTGAAAATATTGCGAAGGTCACCAAAATCGACTGGGCCCGGTGCCTCCTCAATAAGATGCATTGGTAAGTTATGAAGAGAATCCAGTTAATGGTTCTGATTTAAACATATTTTATTCATGAAAAGGCATGAATGGATTGGCCAACAAGCACCGAGGTGCTTATATTAAGGCCGCTCGAAAATAATTACATATGAAAAATATACAATGAATAATTACCAGTGACGCATGTCATGCATTTTATAAGCTTCAAAAATAGCGATTATGCATGAATAAGATTGTTTGTTTGGCAGTCAATATATAAGTGCTTATGGAATGTCAAATCGATCAGATTTTATAATGAAATGATGAATAGATTTCAATAATTTATCTAGGTCATTGTTTGTGAGCGATGTACATCTTCTTTTTAGATAACGGAACTATCACATCATTGCAATCAGGTTTTATGAGCGGTGACTCAACATCATACCAGCTTACCCACCTATATGATTATATCGCTAAGGCCATGGATAGTGGTAAGGAAGTAAGAGCTGTGTTTTGTTGTGATATCAGTAAAGCCTTTGACAGGGTATGGCACAAAGGTCTTTTGTACAAGCTGTGGGCTAATGGCATACGCGGTCCCCTTTTATCGTGGTTTGAAAGTTATCTGACAAATCGGAAACAATTTACAGTAATCAATGGGTATAAATCCAATGTCAAATCAATTGAAGCGGGCGTTCCTCAGGGATCAGTTTTAGGACCATTACTTTTTCTTATATATATAAATGATATTGTTCAAGATATTCAGTGTAATATTAAATTATTTGCTGATGACACATCTTTATATGTGATTATTGATGATCCTATCTTATCATCCAATTTGTTAAATGATGACTTAAAATTAATAGCTGAATGGGCTAAAACATGGAAGGTAGATTTTAATCCATCTAAAACGGAAACTATAGTCTTTTCTAGAAATAAAACAGTGACAATAATCCCAGATCTTGTAATGAATGATACAATTATTACATCTGTTGACTCGCATAAACATCTAGGATTGACTTTGCAAAGTGACGGCCAATGGAATAAACATATTGATAATATTATTGCCAAAGTTAGTCCTATGATAAATTGCTTAAGAAGCCTGAAATACCGCCTTCAAAGAAAAAGCCTTCAAACACTTTACACTTCATTTGTTCTTCCAATCTTTGATTACTGTGATTACATTTGGAATAATTGCACAAAGTCACAAGAAATGTTATTAGAAAAATTACACTTAGATGCCTTGAGAACAATATGTGGATCGGTTAGAGGAGTAAGTCATTCTAAACTTTATTTAGAAACTGGGTTTTCATCATTATCTGACAGACGAAATCTTCACAAAATGAGTGTATTTTACAAAATGTTCCACGAAAAAACCCCGAAATATTTATCAGAATTAATTCCACTGAAATGATCCTCTGTATCCACATATGAATCTCGATCAACGAACATTCTTCAAACTCCACTCTGCCGCACTGAAGCCTATAAGAAATCGTTCCTTCCATCATGTGTGGGCGAGTGGAATCTGCTAGATGACAATGTAAGAAATATTGATTCACTTAATTCGTTTAAAAAACATATCGATCGAACTTTGCCTTGCAACGTGCACAATATATTTAAACACACTGGTACTAGACACAATCAAATTATTCATTGTAAGATAAGACTGGGCTGCAGTGATCTTAATGGCCACAAGTTTGACCGGTTTATTCAAAACAATTCCAAGTGTGATTGCGGCTATTTTTATGAAGATACTATTCACTATCTTTTCATGTGTCCAAATTTTGCCGAAGTTCGATCGAGATGTTTTTATTATACAAAAGAGTTTGACTTATATACTGTCTTATATGGAAATAAGTCGCTGTCTGACGAAATAAATCAAAACATAGTCACTTCAGTTCATTCATATTTTACCCAAACTAAACGTTTTACTAGCTAATTTTCAAGATATAATGAACTATATTGTATATTGAATGTATTGATGTATTGTATTGTATTGATGAGTGAATTTTTGTTCTACATGTAATTTTTGTATTGGAGAGGTATTCAGATAGGCAGTATGCCTGTTTACCAATCCAACCATGCATTCAATGGAATAAATATTGTTTAAACCATCCCCTCAATACAGTGTTGATAGTAAATCCTTTCAAATAAAAAAAATAGTGTACATCGTTTTCAATTGGGTGACCGCATTGGCACGCGGGGCTGTCATAATATGTCTTTCAAATTTATCAGCATTTAAGTCACTACAGCGGAGCCTAAGCCAATCATCCATAGCCAGAGGACAAAGTATGAAGATTCTCATAAAATCCATTGGCGGCCATTTTTGTGTGAACATCTTTGATTCATTTTGTGTAACAAAAAGGAATCGCATGGCTAAACTTTTCGTTATATATTTAAATTATTACTGCTCCATTTAGTTTAAATATATTGTCTTTCAATTGGAACCATTAATTTCATTTTCCTGACATCACCTTATATTCCCCCTAAAAACGTGCTACTACCCCTTTAAATACGATTTACGTACCTAATGGATTGGATGGTGTAATTTCAATTGGATATTAAGAGATTGAACTGGACATCAACCAAGGCTCAAACAATTCATCCATCAAAAACTGTAAGTGATTTTGAATGCTCATTATTCATGGCTGAAACTCCTTCAAATAGAAAAAGATTACGCGGCGAAGTATTTTCATCCCCTGATATCCATCCTGACGTTGAAAATAAAAGACTGTGTCAATTTTCATCAGATATCAGAGTCTGACGGCAGTATTTACATCAATAATGACACCTATGTTCGACGCAGCAATTGGTCCCATTAAAAGTCTAATTCTGAGCTCAGAACCGACGTTACAATCCTGCAGGATGATGTCAATCAAGTCAAACAAGAACTAGCCGATATTAAATACCAAATGGACCGGAACCAACAGTATTCCCGCCGAAATAATCTGAGGGTAACTGGGATCATGGAGAAAGAAGGGGGGTGTACATATGACTTAATTTTGGACACAGCTAAAAAGCTCGGTGTTGATATGGAGTCCAGAGATATTGACGTAAGTCATAGAGTTCCGAGAACTCGTACTGTCGACAATCCAGCACACCGCCCTATCTTGGTCCGATTTGTCAGTAACGCCAACTAACGTGCACTGCTTGCGAAACGTAGGGATCTGAAGTCCATCACCACACCCGGAATTGTTGTTGTTGGATTGGGGTTTAACGTCTTCTTCACCATACGGTGATGTCGCCGACGTGGGGTCTAAGCCTGAATTATTTCCACCACACCCGGAAACCGACGTATTTACATTAATGAGGATCTAACGCGAACAAGGGCTCAACTTGCTAAAAACGCACGTGAGCTTGTGAGTGAGAAAAAGGCTGAGGCGACATGGGTAACCCGGGGGGTCATTCTCATTAAGCTCCTCGACGGGAGCGTCAAGAAGATCGCTAATGATAAACATTACGACGATGTGATTGAGTGCCTCAAACTGAGAATGCTTTTAAACTTAAGACAAATTTCAAAAGACATTAATTGAAATTTAACAATGGACTTCTACCGTTGGTAAAATAGTGACTTTTCAGTCTAGTCTAATATTGATCAGTTGATACACTATGAATATGTTTGTCACTTTTCAAACAAAGCATAAGCGAACACTCCATGTGTTAACTGGAGTCAAATTCTCGTAAACATTTTCTGCTTTTACTGATTTTTTTTACATATTGTTCTTAAGAACTGGGGATTTATTTGTGTGTGATATAAATTCCGCTTATTTTTGTTTTGGTTTAATCAATTTGAGTTTATTGATATACAAATCAACATAGTATCATCGAGTATGAAGATAAAAGTTACCTTTTCTCACGATAGTTAGCCATCGTCCTTATGTGCAAACAGGAGTTATCAACTTTCGAAAGTATTTCCTTGTTATACAATGCAATTTCGTTGAATCTATAATTAGATATTTCTTTCTTTTTGTTATTTTATGGTTATACTGATATACGCTAAACATTTTCTTATATCTCATCATTTTACATGTAAATTAAGAGTTTTTTGTTTTGTTTTTTTAGTCAATTCAAACAAACGTGAGTTGATTTACTCGTTTTTATATCATTACGAAATTCTGTTTCGAGTCAAACATATATGAGAACAATGGTTAATGGAATTTGAATTGATTATAAACAGAAGGAAATCTATGATACATAACATTTATGCCATTGTAAGCATCCCATCCACATTATTCTAACATTTCCTTCAGTGAACTAAAATTACCTCAATATATAATTACTCACATATTGTATTGTTGCTCTTCTAATCCACAAAGTCCAGATTACATCCACATATTTAATAACCGTCTTCACTCACACATGTTAGTCTCTTCATGCACGCACCTCGCATGATCTCGTGCAGCACGTGCAAACAGTTCTCCGACGTTAGGTTGTTCATGTTTACATTATAGGAAATTGACGTTTACTTATAACATTTTCATACTAATACTATGTGACTAATTCCACCTTAACAGGGATTCCTTTCTTTTCTTTCTCACACTCAAGATTGATTTTATTTTTATTTGTTCCTTTCTTCTTGTTCTTATGGAAAAATATGAATGTTGTCTTTTACGTTTTACGCACATCTCCAATGTTGATGACTTTGATGAAAGCCGTTTAATCGCCATTGTTTACATAATTATGTCACTCATTCTTTACATGAACCAAGAAACACTTCTATGCAAAGCACAGGACCCACACCTTTTATTTCAAGCATTGATCCAATTGATTACGGATGATTGATATATCTCAATATAGACAAAGGGCGGGTTTGTTTGCAAGTAGAATGCACACCAAATCTGCCATCGCGTTCTCTTTGTTCTGTTTCAAAACCCGCGGGACGTGCCTGTACAAAATAGACATTTTACTTATATTTCTATATCTAATATGTATCTTAGTTTGTGGTGATGTCCATCCTAATCCTGGTCCGAAAAATACTAAATTCCCGAAAATATTGCATCTAAACGTAAGAAGTATCATTAACAAATTAGATGTTTTGGAAGCAGAATTTCGCGAGTACGACGTCTTATGTTTTACCGAAACTTGGTTGCACAGTGGAATTCATGATAATGACGTCATCTTACGCGGCTTTCATCAACCAATCAGGAAAGATCGCGCTGGGCTTGGAGGTGGGGTCGCTATTTATATCCGTAACAACCTCATCATTGAACAATTACCGGATATTGACTTACCAGGTCTTGAGGCAGTATGGATTAAACTAAGATTTAAATCCCGTAACTATTTAATTGGAAATTTGTACCGAGCTAACAAAAGTAATGAATATTGGAATTTGATAGAAGATGCATTTGGTAATGCTATGGACCTGAATTTGCCAACAATCATTGTTGGCGACTTCAATATTGACATGTACTCTGAAAGCAAACGATTAGTTAGTTCCTTAGAACTGCAATTCGGCCTCACTCAAATCATATCTGAACCGACAAGAATAACACAGTCCTCGGCTACTTTGATAGACTTAATATTTGTATCTGGCTTGAACCTTGTAGCAGAGTCGGGTGTTGTTGACCCGGTATGCAGTGACCACTGTCCAATATATATCACTATAAGCCATAATCTATCACGCCCAATTTCATTCCCGCGCAAAATATACTTTTATGACTTATGTGATACAATCGGCTTAATAGACCATCTAAAAACATTGATTGGAAATCTACACTTTCTGATCAATTCGTTAGTTCAAATGTCAATAAGTTTACTAAACTTTTTTCCGAAGTTTGTGATAGATTTATTCCCAACAGGACAATTAATATTAGAGAAAACGATTCACCATGGATGAATCATGACATTCGACGCCTTATCATTAAACGTAATCATCAGCATAAAAGGGCAAAAAGAAGAAATACAGACGAATGTTGGTCAAAATTTCGCAAGTTACGTAATGATGTTGTTAATTCAATTAGAATGGCAAAAAGAAAATATGAAGCTAGATTGGAAGAAAAGATGAATTCGGAATTTGGTACTAAAACTTGGTGGAAATTAATAAAAATGTATACAAGTAAGAACAAAAGAAGTTCACTATTTCCTCCTATAGTAAAAGACAACGTTGTCTATGATGAAGATCAAGATATAGCAAATGTTCTGAATAATTACTTTGTTGAGCAAGCTACTGTTTCAGAAACGGATCGCGCAACTCCTCACATATATCGACATGATAATTCGGTATCTGAAATAATCCTCGGAAAGAATGAGGTGAAAGACATTCTCTTATCACTTGATATTGCCAAATCATGTGGGCCGGACGGTATCGGAAATCGTATTTTAAAACTATGCGCGGAAAGCGTTTCTTTTCCCCTTGTAAAACTTTTCAACCATTCCCTTAACGATTGTCTGTTCCCATCTTTTTGGAAAGAGTCATATGTTGTTCCGATTTATAAAAAAGGTAACAAAAATGAGTGTGCTAATTATCGGCCTGTAGCATTGACAAGTTGCATTGCAAAAGTTTTTGAAAAATGTATCTTCAAACACGTATTCAACTTCCTACTAGATAACAACTTATTATCAAGTCTCCAGTCAGGTTTCATGCCAGGTGATTCGACGGTCAATCAACTCGTTTATCTATATGACTCAATAAGTAAACCCTCGATGATGGTAAAGAAGTCCGTGCTGTCTTCTGTGACATTAGCAAAGCTTTCGATAAGGTATGGCACAAAGACCTCATTTGTAAACTTGAATCGTACGGAATACGAGGTAAATTATTAAATTGGTTTCAGAGCTATCTAGAAAACCGAGTGCAACGAGTTGTAATAAATGGGTCTAAATCTGATTGCCGATATGTTTCTGCCGGAGTACCCCAGGGATCTGTTCTCGGCCCCCTACTATTTATAATTTAAATAAATGACATCGTTAATGACATTGAGAGCCATATTCGATTTTTCGCAGAGGACAAATCACTATATATCATTGTTGAAAATCCAAATAAAGCTGCCCAAGTTCTGAACACTGATCTCAAGAGAATAAACGATCGGGCAGACTCCTGGCAAGTTTCCTTCAATCCAACAAAGACTGAGTCAATGATATTCTCCCGTAAAGTAAATAAGGATTCTCACCCAGATTTGCTCATGAACGAAACAGTCATTAAAGAAGTTAATAGTCACAAACATTTAGGTTTAACTATGCAAGCTAACTGTAATTGGCAAGAGCATATCAATGAGATTGTTATGAAAGTGTCACCAATGATAAACTGCCTGAAAGTATGAAATATAAACTATCGAGAAAAACATTACAAACAATGTATAGACATTTTATTTTGCCTCAATTTGATTATTGTTCAGTCATCTGGGACAACTGCACTCAAGACCAGGCTATGATTTTGGAAAACTTACGTCTCGACGCGTTACGTACGATATGCGGGGAGGTCCGGGGCACTAGTCACAGAAATTTATACATTGAAACGCAATCTATACCGCTATCGGAGAGACGTTATCAACAACGACTGTCACTTTTCTACAAAATGGTAAATAATCTAACACCGACTTATCTAAATGATCTTGTGCCGCTCACATTAGGTTAAGCAACACAGTAAACTTAAACATTTTAAAAACCCAACCCGACTCTGTGGTCGAGGTTTGGCTTGTCTTATGACACTTTCATTTTAATTCATTCTTTCACATTCACATCTTATAATCACTAGAAATACATTCATTCTTTTGGTTAAATTAATTGTATATTAATAAAAATGCTCTTTTCATCTCATTTCATTCAATCATTTGATATGATTATCATACAAGCTTTATGGTGAATCTTCAACTCAATCAATGAGTCGAACATTTCATTCTCTTTAGTTTATTATCAATATTAATGTTATTTTATCACATTTATAATCTTGTACATTGATTCCATTAAGAATACTTTAGTAATAATTTGTGATGCCATGTTCACATTTGTATCTGACTGAAACACAAGGATATTTTATGATTTAATCATTATTATCAATACATGAATAAATTCATATAAATACCTTAAAGCAAATGCAATTTAGCCAGAAGACAATTTTAATGGGTGTGGTAGGAAGGAGGTTAGAGAGATATTGAGGCGCTAGATTATTCTTCATTTTATAAAAAGTTGTTAGTTTAGATATGTATCTACGTTCAGATAGGGGTTTTTGGTTAGTTTCTGCATATAATAGGTTGTGGCTTGTACCACGAACTGCTCCACAAATTGATCTTAGCGCGTCTAGATTCAATTTTTCCAGTAAGTTGCATTGTTCCTGAGTGCAATTATCCCAAATATGACCACAGTAATAAAAAATTGGTAATATGAAGGATTTATAAATAATTTCCAGACTTTTCCGTGATGGACGATATTTCAGGCTTCTTAGGCAGTTAATCAGAGGACTAACTTTCTTAATCATAGAATCTATATAAATATCCCAATAACAGTTGCTTTGAAGGGTTAATCCTAAGTGCTTATGGTGTTCTACTTCTTGAATTGTTTCACCATCCATTGTAAGATTAGGTTGGTTAATCCTATTTACTTTTCTACTAAACTGTATTGATTTAGTTTTTTTAGTATTAAAGGAACCCTTCCATTTTTAGCCCAATTTGAAATCAATAACTGGTCATTATTTAAACAATTTGCAGCTGTGATAGGATCGTCAATTATAACGTAGAGAGAAGTATCATCTGCGAATAATCTGATATTACTGTCAATATTATCTACGATATCATTAATGTATATTATGAATAATAAAGGTCCCAAAACAGAGCCTTGAGGGACGCCTGCTAAAACTTGTTGAGGATTTGACGCGTGTCCATTAATAACTACTCGCTGGGTTCTATTGTTTAGATAGCCTTCAAACAACTTCAATAAATTTCCATCAATTCCATATGATTTTAATTTCTGCAGTATTCCTTGGTGCCAAACTTTATCAAACGCTTTACTTACGTCGCAAAATACCGCTCGTACTTCTTTTCCATCGTCTAGTGCTTTGGCTATGAAATTTTATAAGTAAGTCAATTGATTAGTTGTCGAGTCGCCAGAAGTAAATTCCGATTGAAGATTTGACAGAAGGTTATTATCTCTTAAAAAATTTACATATTTAAAGATACATTTTTCAAATACTATACAACTTGTTAATGCTACTGGTGTATAATTTGAACAATCGTATATATTGCCATATTTATGAATGGGGATTACATTTGCTTCTTTCCAAGAAGTAGGGAATTTAGCCAACTTAGAGATTGATTAAATAGAATGGGAGCTAATGAATGAGCACAGGATTTCAGTATTTTATTTCCAATTTTGTCAGGGCCAATAGCTTTAGTTGTGTCTACAGAGAGTAATATATCCTTTACTTCTCCGACCTCCAGTACTATATCACTTAGAGTATTATCGCAACGCTGATCAACAAGAGGGGGGTCGTCATCAGGGTCTGTAACTTGAGACTGACTGGTAAAATAGTTTTTCATTATTTCTGCTACATTGTTTAGATCGTCGTACAGAACATCATCATCGATGACTGAGTGACAAGTAGTTTTTGCTGATTTATTTTGCAAATAGTTCTTAACTAGTTTCCACCATGGTTTTGTGGCAATTGATTCACTTATTGCAGCATCAATCCTAATACTATGTTGTTTTTTTAGCTTTTCGCACGGATGATATAACCTTATTTCTTAGTGATTTAAATGTTTGCCATTCAAGCGGACGGTTTGTTCTCGATTTTATGTTGCTTATTTCGTTTTCTGATAAGTGAGCGTATTTCGTTATTCATCCACAGTGGGTCTCTAGGTCTAATTAACACATTTTTTATGGGTATGTTCGCATCGCACATTTGGATTAAGTCACTGGTTAATTTGGATGTTAGGAAATCTATACTTTCGGTTTCGGTTGCATTAATGTCCATATCATTTAATGATTGGTTCAAACTGTCTATATTCGCACGGGAATAGTCATAAATTTTCCGCTCATAGCAGGTTTCTTTCTGTCTGTCGGATTCAATGTTAACATCCACCGGACAGTGGTCACTACATATCGGATCTAGCACTCCCGAGTTCCGTACTTTATTCAAACATGTTACAAATATCCGATCAATCAATGTACGAGAATGAGTGATCCGCGTTGGTTCAGATATTAATTGTTTGAGTCCGATGTAGCCTCTAAATAATTCACTTTTGATTGGTTTTCATTAAAAAGATTTAAGTTACAGTCCCCTACAATAATAGTTTTCATATTCAAATCTACAGCATTCGCAATACTATTGTCAATAAGATCCCAATATGCTTCACTTTTATCTGCCCTATAGAATGTACCGGTGAGAAATGTATGTTTTTAACTTTTAATTGTAATCAATATTGCCTAAAGCCCAGCTGTGTCCAAATTATCTATTTTCATTTCACATAAATTATCTTTGACATACACCGCAACCCCTCCGCCACGGCTTTCTCTATCTTTTCGAAATGGCGCTTGAAAACCCGGAATAGTGATTTCATTATTATCTATCTTTGAGTGTAACCATGTTTCTGTTAAACAAATTACATCATGGTGCCAAACTCAGCTTCTAATAAATCTATCTTTTCATTCAAACTCCTAACATTTAGATGAATTATCTTCAGATCAGTATGAAAACAAGGACCCGGCTGGGGATGTACATCCCCACAACATAGGAGAAGAAGCGTAATACAGATGTTTACTGCCGAAGTATATAAACAAAGAAATCTAGAATTGTAAATGAAAAATTATAAGTTTCATCAGAGATTTTACGTGCACTTTGACTGCAAACAGTCCCACTGCCTGTCTATATATTGTACTATATCAACCGTCATCTATATGCATTCTGTGATTAGAAAAGGCAGTGGGGAACAAATTGAATAAACATACTGGCTAACAAAACAGAACTGGACAACGTCCATGAAATCTTGAAGCATATAAACACAATGTGAGCACAAATCTATTGTCATGAAAGTCACAAACATCATTTTGTTTAAAGAACCAAAAAAGTAAAAAGAGACGAGGCAAATTATGAACATAATCTGCAGATTAGAAAAAAAAGGTAAATTCATGGATTTAACAGAACTATATGAAACGATGGAACACCAGTTATCAAACACCAATTACAAAGATAACACGCAACTTCTGTGGTAAATTTATTGTAAAAGTATACAAAAATCGAAACCATTAAGACCCCAAAAGAAGACAAGTCAAATTTCATGTAAGTATTTGTTGTATGCGAAATGGAGTTACCTGCATAAGAAGTCGCGGGGAACCCCGAAATAAAATACTCGAAATCAAAATCGTAAAAAAGAGACAAAAGAAACAAAAGTCACATCATATCATGTCAGTAACACATGCTATTCATAGGCGTTAACTAATCTACCGCTATCTCATAGCATAAAATGAACGTTTATCTCATGCCATTCCGCGTTATATCACAAACTTTTCTCGGGTGTTAACTGTTGTTCTGTTATCTCATAGCATAAAGTTCACGGTTATCTCATGCCATACCGCGTTAATATTGCATGCTTTTTGCGGGTACTTCTGCGTTCATGCTATCGCATGGTATTACATTACGGTTATGTCATGTGACACGTTAATATGCTAGCAGAGTATTAACTTCTAGATAACAGCATCTGTTTACAATGTGGCGTGCTCCCGATGGTGTCAACATTAGAAAACAAAATAACAACTATTAACAAAAGAACAAAAAGAGAAAAATGTCGGAATTTAAACAATGAATATTGTTATAACTAGGCAACATAATAAATACTTGCTTCTCACTGACAGTATTATTTCACTCAGTTTACAGTAGCTATTGACTTTCAAATATAATAGGAACGAGAAGTTAAATACACTCCGTCGTTATTATTGTCCATTAAGAAAAATAATAGGTTTTGCATATTGAAATTTGAAGTTTCCTATGAGCATTACAAACACATACTGTGACGTTCTGCTTCTCCCGAGTGGTGTAACATTTTACCGACTGCATCAATCTGTAGTAAATATCAAATGCATGTTCTGTTGTCCCCTATGAAAATATAGAATATGAAATAGTGGTACAATTATGTAATGCACCCATACATACATATATACACGCATACATATACTGATGTATTTCCTTCATATGATACACTCACTTACCAGGGACATGTTACTATAAAAGTATCTGTTGCATAGTCCTAAATTACACCATTAGGGATGACATGTATATTTTAGTCTATGCGTTTATTTTTGGCTGAGATTTATCACCATTTTCAACCTCGTGGCCTCCAAAACGTCCTGGAAGTGACCATTGTTGGCAACTTTTTTAACCGTGCCATCTAAGAGTTTTATCAATATGACACCCCGAGTGACCCAAGTTCCCTCCACCTTCTTCTCTCTTACCAGTTCACGAGCCTTCCTGGCTATCGTAGCTCGGGGGCCAGTCAGATCTTCTTTTATGAAGATTTTGGGGGTTCCAGATTTATGGGAGAACTTCGATGCTAACATGGCACGCTTAGTGGCATTGCTTACCAATCTCACAAGAATGGGCCTGGGAGGGTCATGGGGCGTAGCTGGGCGTCTGGGCACACGGTGGCTGACGTCAATGTCAGCTTCACTCAAATCTGCATTGATGGATTTGGCTACGTCAAGGATAAGGTGATCAGTATTTTCATGTTCAGTTTCAGGTACACCAGAAATACGAAGATTGTTTCTACGTGAATATTGTTCACTTCGGTCGAACTTCTGGGACAGTGTTTCGATAACTATGTCTTGCTCTGCGATAGTATTAATAATAATACAGTCATGAAACTTTTTGATAATATTAATCTGCCTTTCGATCTAAATAATATTTTAGCAATTGACTTCTCCTATATCATAATTTGGATGAGGTCCCTTGATAGCCAACGTTGGTACAATGATTTATTTAACGATAAAGGTCAACAGAATGGTAATAAATTACGTACTTATAGATTATTTCAGAAACTTTTGACACCAGAATTTCATGTTATTACTTTGTTAACAAGATCTCAACGTAGTGTACTGAGTAAGCTGCGCTGCGGCACATTACAACTGGAGATAGAAGTCGGCAGGTATACCCGCCCCAAAACGCCTCTAGAAAATAGGATTTGTAAGTTTTGCAGAAACAATGTAATTGAAGATGAGATACATTTTCTTGTTGATGGTGACTTTTATTCTGATCTAAGGTATAATGTATGGCAGGATATTTCCATCGTCAATCCTTTATTCACACAGTTGTCCTCAACAGCTCAGTTTGTATTCTTATTACGTAATGAGAGGTTTGTTAAGCCTCTTGCCGCTCTATTAATAAAAATGTATAATAGACGTAAGCATGCCATTTGCTTCAATAATACCATTTAATATAAAATCACATAAATCACAAAAACTCTTGTATATGTTTGTATTGTTATGTACATTATCATATATATATAAATGTGACTCATTTTAGACATTCTTGTGTCTCATAGGCCTTTTGGCCGGGTGGTACGCTTTTTTTAACATGTTTTTTACAACGTCCGAATCAGACCATGTACCACGTGACACATAAATAAAATATTTTTCTTCTTCTTCTTCTTCTTCTTCTTCTTCTTCTTACCAATCTCACAAGAATGGGCCTGGGAGGGTCATGGGGCGTAGCTGGGCGTCTGGGCACACGGTGGCTGACGTCAATGTCAGCTTCACTCAAATCTGCATTGATGGATTTGGCTACGTCAAGGATAAGGTGATCAGTATTTTGTACAAATGTTTTTACTACTTTTTGCTGATCACATTGTACTATTTGCTGACACTGTATTTGGATTACAAAAACGTATAAATATATTAGAAAGCTTCACTAAGAGCCATCAGCTAATTGTCAACTTGGACAAAACAAAGATTGTTGTATTCAAAAATGGTTGTAAACTAAGTAAACATGAAAAATGGTATTATAATGGAATTATTTTGAACGTTGTTTCCTCTTACAAATATCTAGGCATTTTATTTTCTCGTTCTCTATCCTGGTCTCCCCATGTCAGTAACGCGGCTTTGCAAGCCAAACGAATTGCATATGGTATTTTCAAATCTCTCTTTATGTTAAATCCATTACCCCATAACTTATTTTTTTAAATATTTGACACTAAAATCAATACCATTCTTCTCTATGGAGCCGAGATTTGGGGAGTAGATAAATTCAAAGAAGTGGAAATTGTACATATGTTTTGTTGTAAACGATTTTTAAATGTGAAACGGTCCACATCGAACCATGTTGTTAGGGGAGAATGTGGACGTTATCCTATGTATATATGTGCTTACAAAAAGGCTGTTAAATACTGGTGTAAAATATGTAAAATGCCAGATTCAAGATTTGTAAAGAAATGTTATAATATGTTATTTTTAGATTCTGTAAATGGTAAAACAAATTGGGCATCAAAAGTTAAGAATATTCTCTACACCTTTGGATTTGGATATATTTGGGAACAACAACAAAATTTGAATAATGTTGATAAATTCTTATCAGAATTTTTGTTTAGACTTAAAGTAAATTATGAACAGGAATGGTACTCATCTCTTGTAAATAGTTCAAAGTATTCGTTCTATTCTTGTTTTAAATTCAAGTTTCGTGTTGAATTTTATATAACAAATTTATCATTATCAAAGTTTCGATCATCTCTTGCCAGATTCAGATGTGCCTCACATCGCCTCCAAATTGAAACCGGTCGTTATTCTAACCAACCCAGACAAAATAGATTATGTACTTTATGCAAAGATAACTTTATTGAAAATGAATTTCATTTCTTGCTTGTATGTTAATGTTACCAACATCTAAGGCGTTTGTATTTACCGTATTATTTCTATTCAAGCCCAACTTTAAATAAATTCAATATGCTTATGTCTGAAGACAAACAAGATGTTGTCCAGAACTTATCAATTTTTATACACAATGCAATGACTCTTAGAGATAAATTGTTACGCCAATAATATATTGCAAGTGTTTGTTTATCGTATTGTTTGTAATTATACACATGTACCGCTCTGTAAATCTAAAAATGTAGACTGGGCCTATGGCCTCCACTGCAAAGGAATAAAGATTGATTGATTGATTTCCTCACTCATATTGACAAAGCTATCAGAAACGTTCAATTCAGAGTTGTTTTGACACTTCCTTTTTAAATCAAATTCAGAATCTGACTCAGGTGATGTAAACACATATTGACGGTTTCGTTTGCTAGTTTGCTAAGTTTCAGTTCTTTCAAAGTAAATGATAAACGCAAGTTTGTAACAAGTACTTACTTTCAAATGTCCAAAAATCCAAACGAAATCCAGTGAAATCCGGTGAATCACATCACAAGCACATTTCACTAACTGCCGACTTGTCATGCACAAGAATGGCGTGTACCACGACTATCACGGGTGATTTTACTTTCAGACAAGCTAGTAAATATCTTCAAAAGCAAAATACATCTTCTCATACAAGTTGTCTTAAAATAACATGTTACATTACTACATTTGATGTTTGGTGTTGTAAGATATGAATATTGTATTTAATCCATGAAAACCTTAAGATTTGCTATCTCAGTGCGGGAGCTCTCGAAACACGTCCGACCTCCATCATGACGTCACAATCATAGGGTAATCATAGTTAATGGTTCTTGAGATATCTCACTGACAAGCCTAAAATGGAGCTTTCAATGCTGAAATTTTCAAAGCCTCGCTGTGACCTTGAAAATAATGTGAAGGTCACCAAATTCGACTTGGTCCGGCGCCTTCCCAATAAGATGCTTTGTGTAAATTATTAAGAGAATCCAGTTAATGGTTCTTGAGATATCTCGCTGACAAGCCTAAAATGCAGGTTTCAATACTGAAATATTCAAAGTCTCGCTGTGACCTTGAAAATAATGCGAAGGTCACCAAAATGGACTGGGCCAAGCGCCTTCCCAATAAGATGCTTTGTGTAAATTATGAAGAGAATCCAGTTAATGGTTCTTGAGATATCTCGCTGACAAGCCTAAAATGCAGGTTTTAATGCTGAAATATTCAAAGTCTCGCTGTGACCTTGAAAATAATGCGATGGTCACCAAAATCGACAGGGCCCGGTGCCTCCTCAATAAGATGCAATGTGTAAGTTGAAGAGAATCCAGTTAATGGTTCTTGAGATATCTCGCTGACAAGCCTAAAATGCAGCTTTCAATACTGAAATTTTCAAAGCCTCGCTGTGACCTTGAAAATAATGTGAAGGTCACCAAAATCGACTGGGCCAAGCGCCTTCCCAATAAGATGCATTGTGTAAATTATGAAGAGAATCCAGTTAATGGTTCTTGAGATATCCCGCTGACAAGGGTAAAATGTCAAAGTCTCGTAATGACCTTGAAATGAAGCTCAAGGTCATGAACCTCTATAGGGACCTTACTCTGCATGGTGATGAAGCTATATACAAAAAATGAAAAGAATCCGATCAATAGTTTTTGAGTTATTCAATTTCATCCGTCGGGACGTACGTACGTACGGACGGATGCTGCCCAATACTATATCCCCCACTTCGCGCTAAACGGGCGGCGGGGGATAACAAGGCTTTCCAACCGGCATTTTGATCCCGAAATATAAACATAATTACAACGTATTCTTTTTGGTGACATCGGATACATATCACCTGTAACGTGTCCCCAATGCCTTATATTACATGTTGTTGTTTAATTAATTTATTTTTCGTCGATTTTCACCTTGTGGCGAAGTCACCGACGGAAAGTTTACTATTTAATAAAACAATAAAAAATAAGAGAGATTTTTTAATGAATCGTAAACTCCAAAAAATATAAGAAGGGGAAATGTTAAGTTATTAAAAGCCCAAAATTTTAGATTTTCCAAAAACAATAAGATAGGAAAGTTAAGAGTAAAATTTAAATAAGGGTTGGGAAGATGGGGAGGAGGGTGGATTGGTATGGGAGGGCAAGCGCTCGCGAGTTAAGATCGGTGTATTATTAAGGTTTACAGAGTGATATGGGTATTTTATGGTTATATGGTATATGGTTTCGATCCACCTTGGGAGGTCGTTGATTTGGAGCCGTCTTTCCTGTGACGTCACTGTTGGGTGAGTTTTGGGTGGACTCTGGATCCTCGTTGTAGGACTTGTGATTTCGATCCGTATGTATGATGTCTGAAGCTGGTGGCTTGAGTTTTGGGCCCACTGTGATGTGCTTGCCAAATGTGGGTTGAGCCGGATCGAGATTGGGTCGAGGGAGTTGCCGGCTTGGATCCAATCTATTTCCCGGGGGTTGAGTCCCGGTTGTGTTAGGGGCCGTTCCCATGATTTGTTGTGTTTTTGTAGATATAGATTGTAAGTCGGTTTCCTCAGAGTCCTTGTGATAATGGGAGGAATGGGTAGTTGACATGGAGGTGTGGGTAGTACACTCCATTTCCGCTAGGTCCGATATTTCCGTCCCTGGGGTGCTTGGGGTACCTGGCCTGGGTCTTTTTTTGAGGGGTCTGGAGACCTGTATCTCCCTGGTGTCAGAGTTATTGTTATTGGTTGTCCAAGGTTGTTTTTGATTTGTAAGTATAGTTGGTCTGGTACTCACATTCATAGAAGTCGTAGGTTTCCTCCTCACTTTTGGTTTGGTTGTATCAAAAGTAATTAGTACAGTTATGGTGTGTTTAGAGAGGTCGTCCTTGATACTGTATCCGCCAACTAAGTACTTGAAACAAGGTTGAAGCATTGCGGTAAGTCTCTTAGGCAAATTCCTCTCCATACGTAGGTGTGTGGCGGCCATATTGGATGGCTTTCCGTGACTGTTGTGAGCAGCTGAGTGAGACGTGCTGTCTTGGCGGTGGTTCGACCTGAAGTGATGTGGTGCCTTATATTACATTCGACATTGATCTTATACATATGTCACCCTCTTAATTAGAACTAATAAACGTTTGATTATGTCATGCGAGTTCTACGGCGTTATCGCAAGACGGAAGTGTCCATATATAGAAGCAAAAGGTCGTGACCTCCTGTTTAATTGGTCACCATTTGTTTTTTCTGCTTTTGGGCCAATTGGAGAGGAGGTCGCGACATTTTGACAATATTTTAAACACTTCCGTCTTGGGATGACGCTGTAGGAATCGCCTGCAATTATTAAACGCTAATTACTTCTAGTTATGAAGGTGACATATGTATAAGATCAATGTCGAATGAAAGATAAGGCATTTGGAAACACGTTATAAGTGATATGCAACTGATGTCACCAAAATAATACAATTATGTTGTTTTTTTTTTTTTCGGGATCATAATGCCGGTTAGAAAGCCTTATTATATATGGTATATGAGCACTGCCCATGCATCAAGTGCTTGTGACCTCCTGGCATACATTATGTTTCTTGCATGAAGAGAATACTGTTATAGTAAAGCTTGTTCTGTCCAAGGTGAGATATATGATAAGGTGACCTATATGTTGACCCAAATGAATTTGCTATGCATGCATTTCCTTAAAACTACATTTTATGTGTTAATTCAAGATTATATCCAATATCCACATTTTTGTGTTGAGTTTGCAACAAACTAAGTACGTAAGCTTGAGGTGCCATCTTTTCATGTTTTATTGATTTTGGGTAAATACAAATCTTTGAAACATAGCAAAAACATAGTTTTGAAACTGATTTTCAACAAGCTATTTTAGTTGTGAATTTTGTTTGTGTATTCATCATGGATTACCCAAAAACTCCTCATAATGCCAAATAATACAGATTAATCTGCAAATTATGCTGGCAACAGGCATTGCACAATGATGTTATGAAAATGTACTTAATTATTGCCAATTAAGAAAATTCTTAACTCCTTAGGAGTGCTATTGAAGACTCCTAACTTTTACCCTAGTTGAGAGCAATTCTAAGACCTAAAAGTTTTTATAAATACCACTTAAGAAAAATCTTAGACTTAAGAGTAATTCTTTGAAAATTCTTAGAATTTATGGCAGTTAAGAGTCAATTTCTACTCAATCTTAGAATTTTTATAAATACGGCCCCTGAGCTTTATTCTATCAAGGTAAGATACACGTAAGATGATATATAATGTCTTTGCTGTCCTTTGTGTTTTCAGAACGTGCGGTTTTGTGAATTCTGGGGAAAAGTTTAGCTGTAACGAAATTCGAATTACCTGGTTTGTACCTTGGTAATTGATGTACAGTGGACTGATCTTCCCAAATAATATCTGGTCCTTATGTTTCCTGATTTACATTTCACCCACACTTACATGGCAGAACCATATGTTACAGCGCCAATACCAAAGGCACAAAGAAGAGCTATTGCTATGTTTAGAAGTGGAGTCGCACCGCTCAAGATAGAGATCGGCCGATACAGTAATACACCGCTTGACGAAAGAACATGTTTTATATTTACAGAATCAGTTGAAGATGAGTGCCATGTCCTGCTACAGTGTAAGGTGTCCGCTTTACGATTTTATCCGTTATGAACTAGTAAGACGCTGCGAATTCCTTTACGAAGACTTCTCAAGATGCCAGGATGTAGAGAGGGCTAGTTTTATCTTATCAAACCCTGTGATATGTCATTTAGCTGCCAAAACCTGCACTTCTATTCTAAAGCGAAGAAAATGTTTCCTCTTTTACACTTAGTATTTTATCTATATATCTTTTTAAACCTAAATTAATCGTCAATAGTCGTATGTTGGGTTCTAAAACCTCGTCAATATCCAAGAGAAAGTCGTCAATATATATGATAAAACGTCAATATCTGGTTGTTACTCGTCAATAGTCAATTACCAAGCAGCCGTCAGAACCAAGCACACCTTGTGTTGCACACGAGATTACACTTCAACTGAAATACGTGCTGCACGTGCTACGAGTTGCCTGCAGTTGAATGGGTACACCCTTGGGGAGAACTTGTTTTCAGAGGAAAGTACAATGAAGATTTCTGTTTAAATCCCATTGGGTTTCCAATAACAGATGTTCTTTGAGATTTCACCTGAAAGCACATTTTACCGTTCAAACATTTGTTTTATATAAGAATTCAAACATAGCCAGCGTGACACGGGTATAAATGAAGCAATGATGGACAAACACTTAGGAGATAACGCACGTAAAACTAGAAATATGTGCATGTGATGCACTGTGATGTCCCCCGCTAACATTTAATCGGAAAGTGACCCTACCCCCATTATGTACAAATTTCAAATTGTTTCCATGGAGACCAGCAAAATAACAATTCAGAATAACCAAAGTAGCAAAAGGAACCACTCCCCCAGTAGTTCTAACCACATATCAAGTCTAGTAAAAATAATTTGAATAGTTTTTAAGCTCAAGTACGGAAACAGACCCTACCCCCCACATACACCTAGTCCAACGTGTTTCTATAGAAACCAGAAAAATAATTCAGAATAACTAAAATAGAAAAATGCACCACTCCACAACTAGGTCTAACCACATACCAAGTTTCGTAAAATCATATAAAATAGTTTTTGCGATATGGCCCGGAAATGGTCCTCCCTCCATATGTTCTAATTTGAAACTGTTGCCATGGAAACCAGGAAAAATTATATAATTCAGAATGACCTAAATAGCAAAAGGCACCACTCCACCACTAGATCTAACCACATACCAACTTTCGTAAAAAAAATATTGAATACTTTTTGAGATATGGCCGGGAAACAGTCTCTACCCAAATATGCACTAAGTACTAACTGTTTCCATAGAACCAGGAAAATTTTATAATTCAGAATGACCTAAATAGCAAAAGGCACCATTCCATCACTAGATCTAACCACATACCAAGTTTCATAACAAAATATTGAACGGTTTTGGAGATATGGACCGGAAACGAAAGCATCCCCCAATATGCACTAAGTTCAAAAAGTTTCCATGGAAACCAGAACAAAATAAAACATTTAGAATAACCAAAATAGCAAAAGGCACCACTCCAGTACTAGATCTAACCACATACCAAGTTTCATGAACAACTATTGAACGGTTTTGGAGATATGGTCCGGAAACAAAAGCCTCCCCCAATATGCACTAAGTTCAAAATGTTTCCATGGAAACCAGAAAAAAATAAAACATTTAGAATAACCTAAATAGCAAAAGGCACCACTCCAGTACTAGATCTAACCACATACCAAGTTTCGTGAAAAAATATTGAACGGTTTTGGAGATATGGTCCGGAAACGAAAGCATCCCCCAATATGCATTTAGTTCAAAATGTTTCCATGGAAACCAGAAAAAATAAAAAATTCAGAATAACCAAAATAGCAAAAGGCACCACTCCAGTACTAGATCTAACCACATACAAGGTTTCGTGAAAAAATATTGAACGGTTTTGGAGATATGGTCCGGAAACGAAAGCGTTACGGAATTACGAAACCACGGAACCACGGAATTACGGACGGAACTGAAAACATTATGTCTCCCACAAAGCTATGCGGGGGACATAATTATTAATGGCAACGTCAAATAAAATGATAAAAGCGTTTTAATACATACAAAGAGTTAAGTTATACAGATTGTCTTACATCGGTTACAGTTTTGAATTTTAACTCAGGGAAATAGAAATGAAATGATAATATTATTTGGCGTTTATTCTTTACTTGATTGAACGTGTAGTTCTTACTTATATTTAAATAACTAAGATTTTTCTCAACTAGGCCTTATGATTGCATTGCAAAAATATAATTTACATATCTTTCTTGGAGGTAAAATAGCTTCAAATTTCATATTTGCAACACATTTGAAAACACGTTTTAGCTTTATACGTCACTATTAGCAATGAGTTGTTGAATCGTAATTTATAACATGCTGAAAACATAAGTAAACCATGTACTACTTTCAGTTATTATTTGAATTCAATATCATATAAAGTATGAATAATAGGGGACATGATATATTTTGCGATTATTGTAAATTAAACAACTCCTTTTACCAGATCGTACTGAGATTACAGCTCATTTACATACGATTACTTACATCAGAGACATACATTAAACAACATGTAACCCCGAAGGGTACACAATGCAGAAATGGATACATAAAGATATCTTGAGATAACATCAATATTTTGTTTGTTCAAAAACATGCGCAAAATAATCATTTAATGACTTTGAAAACAAACATCATATTTTCAGTCTGTAAAACTTCTCTCAGCCAATCATAACCTGCCACATCACATCGCCCTTTCTCGCCAAACTGGTCAAGCTATTGCTATTGTTTACAGTATTGAGTCAAGCGGTCACTTACTTACTTGGCGTATAATTACTATACAAACAAAGAAAACAACTTTCCAGTATGACGGTTAGTTAGTGAGACATATAATGAAGACATTTACTAATGTTGGTTGAATCTTTTTGACTGTTGATAGCTTAATCACGGCTTCTACAGAGGGATCTAAAGTCAATTCATCAATGAGACTACATGGTATGTCATAGCCCTGTCATAGAACTATGTTTCGCATATATATTTTTTAAAAAGAAACGGGGTATATGTTTATATTTATGCCGCTCCCTAACAAAATAGTGACGTAACGTAAACATGGACAGATCAGTACACATATCATATACAGTGACAGTATTGAAACAACGATTTTCGAAAACATACAACAAAGCAATTAAATGCTAATGTTAAATCTTCATTAATGGTATAAACATAAGGATATTTCATCAAGGCAAAATCTTAATATTCAATCATGTCTTGAAAATCTCTTAGATATTACGGTATAGTTATGTTTTGAATTTAGTAGTTCTAAGTTTACATTTTGTGATAAGTGGCCAGATAAAATTGAAGACAAATTAAACAAGTTTGTGAAATGTTTTAAGGAACTTATGAATAATCCTGAAGTAATTTTATATAATCTGAATGAGGTTTTGCTATATACACACTGCGAAATATTCGGAAAGAGAGTCATTGAGGCATCATGTCATGAAATTGTATTAAGTTCGCAATACAAGGATATTCAGGATATACACCTTTTGACACCATGTTTCATCATGTCTTGAGCGTTTCTCAATCAAATAAAGAAACAATGTTAGTTTACAAAGAGACAACTCATCAGCGTAAAATAAATACCCTTCTATATCTTTGTTTGAGATAATGTTATTTTAAATTTTAAATATTTGTAAACTTCTAACGCAAACAACTGCCTGAAATAACAAATATGTATACATATAAGTTTGAATGCACAAAGTTTAGTTTACATATCATGTGACCAAAGCCTACCTTATTGAAGTAACTGTTAACGCAAAATACTCATGTGTCTGTACTGAATGTGTTCATCTCAAGACAGATGCAATGCATATGATAAATTCTAAATGTTTAATTTTTGATTGGATCTAGTTTGTCTTGTTGTTGACCAATGGTTGACTAGTGCTTTGACAACTGGGCGTGTCATAGATGGACAGACAAGCTTGATCTCTAAAACAACATCCCCTAATTCTTGTAACAACATTGTCAAAGAGTGTGAAATATCCCAAGCGCGACTCCATAGGCCTGTAATAACACAATCAGTTACGATGTGCCATAACTGTTTAATTACTACTCTGTTTTATTGCCGGACAGATGAAGCTTCTAAATCGTGCTAAAACATGTGTATTCTGTTTATTTACCACCATTGTCTGTTATATTTACATTGATTAGGCCCATTTCCGTTCTGTAAATGATGTAATAATACACAATCTGTAAAACTTCTCTCAGCCAATCATAACCTGCCACATCATATCGCCCTTTCTCGCATGCGCAGTAAAGGCAATATCGTTCACCCGGTGGAATCCCTTTTCAGACTGTCAAATTGAGAAGCCTAAAATTTGCGTATTTTGAAGGGCGATATCTTTGTTATTAGAGGACCGATGAAAACGTTTTTTGGTGTTTTTTGAAGTTGACATTGTTTTCTGTACATATTTACCAATTAACATGGGAAAAATTATGAGGTTTCTTGTTGTTTAAATAAAATGTGCGAGGCGTAAAATGACACGTTTTTCTATTCTGTTTTCTATTTCCGTTAATACTATAGTTCTGTATTTATACAACGTGCTTTTGTAGCGAGTGTATCAATCTGTAAAATACACAAGAATTAAACATTTAATGTTTAAGATGTTTATGTTTATTTTTTTAAATATTGCATGCAATTTGTTGTGTTTCTTTCTGAGCTTTTCAGCTCTTTTCTTCTACTTCAGTACGGTTTTAATCTACAGCACAATACGATAAACAAGATAAAATAGGGGTGTTTCATTAAGTGTTTTATGGCTTTTATAAGTGAAACATGTTCAGTATAAAGCATAAGAGCAATAAAATCATAAAAGTCTTCAAAAGGATAACACCTCAAAAACTTATATATAATAAAATACATGATGAAATACATTGACATTCATATTCTTAACATGGTACAGAGATGAAATGTTAATGTCTCATAGTCATTTTGTTCAGTAAGGTGTTTTTGAAAGATTGACAGGAGAGTAAATCGTGTTTTTAGACACCTTGTAACAATTTTAAATAAAATGTTAATTAGCTGTTAATCTCAATACTGTCACGTATACTGTACATTATTTATTTATTATCTGTTCCCTAATCTGGTGACATAAAAACATACAAAAATCACGTTTGTTATTCAGTCCTAAAATTTAGCTCCTGTTACAAAATGCTGCATGTTTCTGACGAGTTTGTTGAATTTGATGTCAATTTCACAGTTGCTGTGATAACGCACGTGCATCCCGTGCAAATTGCTTTGAAGGTTTGTTTAATCTCTATTGCCATGGCCTATATCATGTCTCTAAATGTGTGGCAAATATGATAATTTGTGGGGAATTGTTATATATGTAATGCATCACTAGGCTTTGTTGTAAACAATTTTTTTTATTTCAACACATGTAGCCGTTCAACTTATTCGTTGAGTAACATAAAATGCACGCCAAAAACCATGTTTTTCTATATGTGTGATAACCTTTCGTAACGTTTTAATGTATGACTTACAATTCCTATTTACGTGGTGAACAGCTTTTAGTAAAAGATATATTTGTCCTTTTAAAATATCAACAAAATTTAATTGCACGTCTACCTGATAGAATTTCATAAAGAGTCCTCTATTCCATAGATTCTGTTAGTAGTGAACAGTATCAAAACAACAAAATTATATTCGTTAAATGAAACCAACATCAACTTACAAATGTCACATTTATGGCATTACATGATCTTTCTTGGTGGGCATATTTAGTCACGGTGTTGTTCCTTGAGCGAAGCTGTTGAAAATGACATTGAGCTCACGTGATCTCTCTTTATAAGTCGTCATTGGGTAAAAACTCGTCAATAGTAAACAGGGACGTGTGTTGCGAGGTTTACGTGCAAGTTGTGCCTTGACTCAAACCGGTATAGAATTTAGGTTTAAGTAGAATAGACTATTCAAACTCGTCATTAGTTGTGCACGAGGTTTAGTCTTCGGACTAACGCCATCAGACTAAACCTCGTGAACATCTAATGACGAGTTTTCGGAGTCTATTCTTTACTTAGATCTTATATTTTGTGATATCCCTTTTGGTAATTTATCCATTGATATATTTTATCTAATTAACACTTTATAAGTTATATATATATATTTTTAAAATGCCAAACTCTCTCATAGCTCTATTATAGAGTGGCTCATTGCATTTTATAATAATGTTTTATGTTTTTATATATATTTTGTAGTTTTGTCTTTTAATGTAATGAGGTGAGACTTAAATAAACTATCTGTCGTCTGTCTGTCTTTAAATGGGTTGCTAGTTTTTTAATAACGACTGATTTAATGACACATATACAACTTTTTTAAGCCCCTGTCCCATTGACCGCCATATTGAATGTGATGAGTTTGCAATATTTTGTTGTATATATCTGCAGTTTTCTTAAAAATAATCCCATAACATAATGAAAATGATGTACTTATATGTTTATAGCTGAGATGATATCTCATTTTGTCATTATCTTTCGACTGCTATTCGATCAGAACTCAATGAAAATTATTCTTGCAACAGGGAATAAACATATAAGTCAATGAGAATTTCAAGAGCGATGACTCACTTAAATCTTGGTACTATAATAATAGTAATTTAATCTATATTACTTTGACATAAATCAGCTAAAGTGAATTAAAAATCGGAAACATTATGTTTTGAAAAAGCACACAAAGTTTAACATACCTAGTATCACGTGGTATCTAGACATTTCCTTGTCTTTAAACTACGTCCTTAAAACTCCACGTCTTTTCATCAAATGAACAAATGAATCAATTGTGAAGATCATGTGGTTAATAAGTTGAAATAAGTTCTTAAGTTCGTAAGGTTTCTTCTGCCGTCGAGATGTGATCCTAATTTGCCTAGCAAAGCCCAAGGGATATTGCATTAATGTTGACGAGAACTGTACTAGATGCTATCAAGACAAAACATACAAAATCCCTGAGCTCATATTTCAAACAACCAATCATTTACCTTTTTAGGGGTGAAATGAAATATTTGTATAAAGATAAGTCTTATTTTCTCGAATTGAATTGGTGACATCATGTCGAAGTGATATCAAACTGTTGAGTCTCAAGCTCTGATCAAGTCAGGAAATTATGATCATTTGCTGAAATGCATAGCATTTTAAAATATATGCATTGTTTTGGACTAGATGTGAAATATTGTGGAAAATAACAAATTATTCACATTAAATTAAATGGATTTTGAAATTAAGATAATTCTGTTTTTGAGGAAATCTTTTTTTGCATGAAATGGATATAAATGATTTGTTTACATATATAACAAGCTCAATTATTTTTACAAACGATAGTTCATTATTTTATGTTTGGCCTTTTTAAAATCATTGATGTTTGTACATTTCAGAGCTGCTGAGGGCGGTGCAATGAAAAACCTACTGAATGGATGAAACACTTCAAGCTGCGAGCAATATTCAAAAGTCATGATAATAACTTGTATTTGCCCTCTATCAAAGAGAGTTTGAAAGATCAAACTAATGTCACATGAGCTCTTATGATTGTTGTTAAACTAAAATCTTCCATTTGTTTGTTGTAAACCTGAGTGAATTATTAAATAGACAATTTCTTCTTGCCTTGTTTGTTTTATCAATGAGGTAATGTTTGAAATGATACAGACTCAAAACAAGTACATTTGATACATCTTCTTTGATTGGAATTCAAAAAGTTGGTGTGATGAACAATAAGGACAATTCTTATGGATAAACAACTTCTTTATTCTGTGTTAGCGACGTTTCCACATAGATTCTAATGTCCGTGTCAAGCAAGTGAGAGCAATAAGGACAATTCTTATGGATGAACAACTTCTTTATTCTGTGTAAGCGACGTTTCAACATAGATTCTTGACAACGACATTAGAATCTATGTCGAAACAACGTCCTATCAGTAAGTACTAAGCAAAGGTTATATTTATAATCTCGAGTATAGAAAAACTGCCTTAAAGCTGAATTCTGGCAAATAAAAATACATCTACATTGACCACCTGATGAAATATTAATTATACAATTGATAATATAAATACAATGTATAATATACTACTCAAAAGAATCCAAGGAACATTTGTATAGTGTCCCTATATGCTAAATATCTCAGCGCATGGTAACAGTTATGTATTCTAGGAGAAAACACTATCTTACTGACATATTGGAATCAAATTATGCGTGATGCAGTGTCTGTATTTCGCTTTGATGTCAGAAAAGAGGCAGCCGTTGAAAATGAAAGTCACATGATGTCAGATGGCTCAGGTTCAAAACATTGTGGCCTTGTCTTGGATGACTTATTGCTTTGGAAATGATATCCATCCCTGGTAGTGATAAGCTTGATGCAGACATTTTCCTGATAAGATGTGATCAAGTTTCCAAAATTAATGTATTTTTCCATTTAAAAAAATGATAATTAAAAATCAGCAGTCCAATGTCAGGTATGCATGTGGGATGATCCAAACTTAATTATTATATTTTTAATTATATTTATTACTGAAGAAATAGCCTTTCTTCACAATTCACTCCTTGGTGTAAGTCTCAAATTGAGAAAATTGTCCCTTGAAGTGGAGATCACCAAATATATTCATGTTACCAAATTATAATTTGAATTCTTGTAAAGTAATTTTTCATGGTGAACACTTATAAACCATTTAAAGGGACAGTAGCACGTTTTTTGATAATTGTATATTCTAAAATTTTCACTGGTTATTGTACGTCAATGCTGAATGTATTATTTTGATAGTGTCAAAAATGACATAACACAACCAATTATCCATGGACAGAGGACAAAGTGTGAGGCTTACCTAAAATGCATGGGCGGCCATTTTGTGTGAACACCTTTAATTCATTTTGTGTAAGAAAAAGCAATCGCATGGCTAAACTTCACATAATATATTTGAATTATTGCTGCTCCACTCAGTTTAAATGCATTTTCTTTTAATTGGAACCATTAGTTTTCATTTTCCTGACATCACCTTATATTCCCCCTAAAAACGTGTTACTGCCCCTTTAATGATTTAAAAATAATAAATAATTAACATCGACCTCGAAAAGTATTATGTTCCCATCAGAGTGGTTAAAAGAGGATCATTTTACATAAAACTGTTTCCTTTCGGGTTAACATCACAAGAAAGCTACATATATATGAAAAACATCCTTTTAGTTTTATTGCATTATGCATTCAACAAATCATTCAGATGCAATACATGACATTTTAATCTCCAAGACAGATGGGTTGACATGAATCATAAATACAATCCACAGTCAGTCTCATATCTGGAAGGGAAGACCGTCCACAACCGCACGCACAAGATTGATACCTCAGGAAGAAAGGATTCTGAGGACTGAATTTCTTTGGATGGTTTGATGATGGTAAATAGGAGCCGTTTAAAAGGCAAGGATTAAATGGTTGATAAAATTTTCACTTTGGTGACATTTTGGTACAAATCATTACACCACGTTCAAGCATTTGGCCATTGTTCGTCCATAAAATCCTTGTCTTTCAATGGTTTAGATGTTCTGTTCCAGTGTCGCCAATCATCTACAAATGTTGAAAGGGAAAATTTCTGTTTGGAGATATGTCATGACATCACCATACCTTTTATTGTCAAATCTTTAACAGAACATGGTCAATTGTCAAGTAGGTGTATACAAATTATTGAAATATAAATCAAACAGAAACAGAAATGTATTTTTGGACAAAGAAAAAAAAGACATTGATAGCTCTTGTACATTTGAAAAAAACAAATTACAAATTAAAATAGTCAAACATGGCAACATTTCAAACGAATCTAGCTTACGTCGTACTTGAGCAGCCTCGGGATATATTTTGTCTAAACTTGAATATCGTAAAAATATTTGAATTTATACCAATTCTTACAGTATTGACTGTTCCTTACAACTTAAATGTGAAAAATTTAACTTAGGAAACCAATATATTAAAAAAATATTTTCATTCCCGACAGTTAGGTGTTAAAATTGTAATTTAATCAAAACCTCACAAACTACAACAACTTTGATCCATTTATGGTGTAAAATTCCTATCTTTGATCGAAACCTCCCTTTTCATAACCATCCCCGACAATGTTGGTGTGAAACCCTTAATTCTTGAGCATAATCCACATCATAATCAACATTCCCGACACATATGGTGTAAAACATCCATCTTCCATTCGATACTCACAATTGATAACCATCCCCGACAATGTTGGTGTGAAACCCTTATTTCTTGAGCATAATCCACATCATAATCGACATTCCGACACATATGGTGTAAAACCCTTATCTTCCGATCCAACCCTCCCTATTCATAACAATCCCAGACAATTTGGTTGTGAAAGCTTTATTTCTTGAGCATAATCCACTTAATATTGACCATTCCCGACATACATGTTGTAAATTCCTATCTTAGATCAAAACCTTCCAATTCATTACAATTCCCGATAATTCTGATGTGAAACCCTTATTTCTTTAGCATAATCAACATGATATTTGCCATTTCCGACATACATGGTATAACACTTCTATCTTCCAATCCAAACCTCCCTTTTCATAACCATCCCCGACAATGTTCACTGGACAAAATACCATAATTTAATGAGGTATACTGATCAGTATACCCCGAATATACAAAATAGTATACCTCAGTATACTTAGCATTTCCAAAAATTTCCTGGTCAGTATACTCCAAATATCCAAAACCAGTATACTCTTGTATATTTTTGTTTATTCTTGTATATTCTTGTATATTTTTGTATACTATTGTATATTTTTATATGCACTTGTATATTGTTGTTTACTCTTGTATATTGATGTTTACTATTGTATATTATTGTTTATTTTTTTATACTCTTGTATATTTGTGTATATGTATGTAAGTTTTGTGTTGTCTCAACATTTAAATGTATCAAAAGAAAAGAATATCACCTATTGATGGTTTTTCGACGCTACAGGCATGCAGGAGACAACTGCTATCTCTGATGACTGAATTAGTCTTATAAAGTCTGATATCTTGTAGAATGTTCTTAATTTTCACAAGATTTAAAAAATGTTTATTTTTTAAGTGTCATTTTGATAATTATTTCAAAAGAATAACACTGTGTTTTATGAATGCGAATGACTGATTAAGTCTTGTAAAGTCTGATATATTGTAGAATGTTCTTAATTCTCGCAAGATATGATAATTATTTCAAAAGAATATCACTGTTTTATGAATGCTTCGTCCAATCTGATGAATACTTGGCGAACCAAAATAACACTTAACTAACAATACAATAATAATAATATGTATGGTTTTCCAACGCAACAGGGATGCAAAAGAGAAATACTATCTCCTTGATGATTAGTCTTGAAAAGTGTGTTATCCTGTAGAATGTTCCTAATTCTCGCATGATTTGAAATAAATAACAGTGATAGTATGGAAACTATCGTAATATGGTCCATGCCCCTAACACTGCATAATGCGACATACATACCAGTTAGAGAAAAATAATCATCAATATTCCTACTAGCAAAAAAGATGCCCATGAGACAGCCTCTTTAAATAACATATAAAACACAACAACATTATGCTATTACATCATTTAATGTATCGGTATATGTACAAAACAAAATATTTACAATTCAATCACATTATATATTACAATGATAAAGTTATATTGATTATATACAATTTGTTGTAAAATATTACTATTGAATGCATTTGGCAGCTTTTTTCAATGGAATATACAATTGAAACAAACATTGTTCTTCCTTAACTTTTTGTTACAAAGGGACAAGTAATCTAACGTATTTGACATAGTAACAATCTTACAAATTTCGATATCAAACAATTGAAATACATGGCAACCATATATACAAACTACATATCAAATGACCAAGTTTGCCAAAAGATAGGCTGCAAAGCATGTGAAACTTACCTTTTCCGAATATGAGTATCAATATTCCATCAAATGCACATTAATCCATCACTGATTTGATCAGATTAAGCAACACATTTTGGCCTCTGTCTTCATAGGTCATTTCAACAATGATCAGGTCGGGTACATAGGTCAATGCAGACATTTAGCTAAAATCATCTCATTGGTTCTTTCTTAACCACTAGGATTTCAATAATCAGATACTGCATCATATTGTTATAAGAGAGACACGTGACAAGCAATGGCTTGAGTATGCCCACCTGTAAGTCTGTATACACAGCAGGTGCCAATCTGTGATATATTGTCAACTTGACAGCAGGGGCTAACGAGGGCTGATTGTTACAATAACAGTTCCCAATTAACGGCTAACATAGATAGGCTTGATGTTGAACACTCTGACATATGCAAAATTGAAGAAAATTAATTGTCAAAAGCATCCAGGAAAACAACCAATAAAGCTTTAAACTTTTCAGAAACCAAAAAAAAAACCCAAGACAAATTACATTTTTATACAGATAAAATAAAACCCTGAAATGCAAGTAAAATATGCCTCATAACACAAACAATGAATCTGGACTTATTGATATTGTATCATTGTGTTTATTTTCAGTTAATTATTTATCTTGTATTATGTTATTGGTGCAAATAATCCTCAATGACTACCACTGTGAATTAAAACATTGAACAATATCATTATTTGAAATGGTTTCAACATATTTTATTATTCGTGGAAATATGAAACGGACTGACAAACAAGCCAGGGGCTTATATTAATACCGTTCCGATACAAATGTGATGTTTCAAGCAAAGGACATTCTGATGACATGAAATGCAATAATACAATCAACAATAAAAATAGAAATTTCCTTTCAATGGCTTGGAAGTAAACATCTTAAACTCTTTTTTCGAATCTATTAGGTTATATGGAGAGGGTGTTCTAAATTGGACAACTTGTTCCCAATCCTATTCTTCTGAATAAGATATGTTTAAATCAAAATCATCTATTAGAAGTGGTGATGAAGAGGTTAACAGATTTTAAAATGGTGAAGTTGCCAAGATCAGATATATCATGGTTTCCATATAAGATTGTTTTAAGCTGTACCTTTTTGGTAGTATAATGCACCATTTCTTAAGTGAGAAAAGTTTGGGAAAACCAGTAAATAATGAGATTAGCGCCTCATGAACAGGTGGGATCATCTGAAATATGCCTTTCAAATTTATTAAAATCTAGATCACTAGAGCCTAAACGAAGCCTACAGTACATAATTTGAAATAATATATGTTTAAATTTACAGCTAACTTTGTTGGATAAACTTGCATTTAGTAAGAACGTACTATTACTGTAGCTTAACACATTCATCTGATGGCCATTTGTATCCTTGTGAAAAAGACAATATCTGTGAAGTAATTCATTTGCAAAATATTTATCTGAGTTAATTCTTATGTATTTCTTTACGTTTATCATATCAAATATATCATGCCTAACACATTAAATCTATCATGTTTGGAAATATTACAGCAACCATCCAAGAAAATTCTAAACTTTTAGAATCCATTCATTGCTGCATCTAACAAACTGGCAGATTTGGTAAACATTAAGTTGGTTTAAACATATTATTCATGTTAATGATACATGAATTAGGACACGAAAACAAGCAAGTATTTGCTGCCTGAGATTCACTTCCAGCTTGATCTCAAGTGACTTATTCTCAATGAAGAATGCAATTAAAAAGGATTTACTTATACAAAATGAAAAAGGATAAATGCAGAATCCAAGCTTAAAAGATCAGAGAACCGAATTATATATTTAGTGACCTATTAAATGCCCATGTGAAATTACCCTATTTTATTCATAGTTATAAATAAACTTTTGTGTGCAATTTACATGTATAGTTAATCCAACATTTTTCAATATGTGTGTTTATTGTTATCCAGTGTCCATATATAAACACTTTTGTCGTATGAAATAAGCAATATGTGCAAGCAGCATTTTTTTTAAATTTAGTTTTGGATTCATGCAAAACAAGGTGGCGTTTATCATCTGTAAATGCACTGTCGTCTTTTAGTTGAATGGACGGTTATATCTCCATGAACAGCTTGTTCTTGTTGTCGTAATCATGAAGACTATTTCCTTTATTTCCTATTGTATTCTATATACAGCGACCGTTGGCCAAAAATCTGTGTTTGGAAGAAAGTTACCAGAAGAAAAGTCCTAAATTTGACAAGAAAAAAGAGTCCCCTGGAAAAAAGTCCTATTAATGACTTTATATTACTTTATATTTACATATATTACGAAAAAACATTTGGTTGTTATTCACTTTATTTAGATGCAATAATTTAATAACATGATAAAATACATATATGAATATTTATTTATTGCCCATACTTTGATAAGTTCTAATAAATTTGTCTATAGACGGCATTTGTATACCATTCTATATGTTAACTAATATTCAAGCATATTATTTAATCAGAATTTCCTTGAATCTGTCCAAACATTTATGCACGATTCACAACATTTCAAATAATTATTAAACTCCTAAATTCAATTTATCATTGTTGATTGTTTACCGTTTATTGCTGTCCACTATTTTATCATCGTGTAAATACTTATCTAATTACTTTGTGAATTTTGATGTTGTTTTTTGTGAGATCTAAAGGAACAGCACTTAAATATGCTGAAAGCTTATTGTGCTGATCCATTTTCATTAATACAAATCATAGATATATAAAAAATTTCATTGTTTCTTAGCAATGATCACATATTCACTGGAATTGAATCTTTGAGATCTCTTTGGCTGATAGCCAACAACTACTTGTTTTACACTTTTTTCATATACACCAATGAAATTATTTGATAATATAATCTCTAAACACTGTTTACACATTCTCCCTGACCTAACATTATGAGTTTTTGCACTCTTTGAGACTCACACCTCATGAATGAATACTCTTGATTAATCTGTGACTAATACCACAGTTGATTCAATAGATGGAGACAAACTCACATTTCCTTAATTCTTAATTAATCCATATTTAAATATCACAACATCATTATTGATATCTTAATTACGAACTAATTATGTTTTTTTACAATATCTTTGATGTTAACCTGTTTTTATAGTAATAAGAGACTTCCAAGAGCGTTTATTATGTTGTTTTAGTCATAGTGTGTTGACAGGGGTCCAGTTGGTGCCCATTCATGACTGATTGCTTGCTGTCATTAATGACTCAGTGTCAAACTCCTCTTCTCTCATGTGCCAAGTTGTGTTGTCCCGTAGTTACATACAGTTTGAAAGGTTTCTGCATTAATTATTTTCATTCTCCGTAAAAGGTATGTTACTTTCGAATATGATGTCATGTACCTAGGCCCTTGAATGCGTCGTCTACTTTTTTACTTTTTATTTTTTCAACTTTAGTTACAAAGACTTACGTTTATAATGCAGAATGAACCCTTTTAAAACAAATGAACTGTGAATGTCATTTTGTTTCCCTCTGACTTTGTATTTACAGCAATAGATAAATCTCATCGAAGAGGAAAAAAAATACATTTAAACATTTATTATGTACAATAGTGTTTTTAACTGATTTGTATGTTTGAATTATTTTTCTTAAAACTGAGAATAATGAAGGATGTTGTTAATTCTTAACTTGACGATGCATCTTCCAAGTATAATCTACGGGAAAATATCTTATTATTAACAAAAAGCAATACTCAGTTATTACATGTACATATATTATGTAACTTTATTTAGAACAAATGTCTTTAAAGCAAATAACTTCTACAGGCATGAGGCCTTATAAGTACTGAAATAAAGATTTATTGATCTCACGCAACTTCAAGATGGAATAAGTGAATATTATTTATCAATTTATCTATACAACGAAATTCATGTATCTATTATTTATATAAGGAAATTCATTTATTTTTACATTATATTAAATATCATATCATTATATATATCAATATAAATCATTGTTTTGAGTTATTCAAAGATAATTTAAAAAACTTCTCACAAACGCCACAAAGACAATTTCACTGTCTTTGATCTTTTTATCACCCTGTAATAAAAATCTCGAGGTGTCCCGTCTGGTCCAGCAAAGTATTTGTGTATTGCCTACATGTAACTCGTTTGCAAATGCTGATACTTAGTTGCTGAATTCGATTTATATGTCAAAATTATGATTTTTTTTCTTGCAAATTCAAAACTTGATTTGTCGATTTATGAAGTAGGTAAAAATAATTTCTCAAAAAGCAAGGGTGATATGCAATTCACATAATAAGTGACTATCAAATAACTATGATAAATGATTGTCTTTGATGTTTGTTTTACTGAAATCTCTTTGATAATAAAGAAGTGAAGAAAAGCCCACTGAAGCAAATGTTATCTAGACTTTCTTCACTAGTGTATACTTGTGTGTATTTTAACATATATTTTGGCAGAAAAAAAACTTATTTTTTTTCTTTTGATGTAATACAAATTGATTTTTTCTTCCTCATATCGTAATCTCTATATCTATAAGGTTTGTTGCTAAAAATGTTTTTTTATAAACGGTCTTAATAGTTATATATATAGTTATAGGTATGGTTCCCTGTGATTTACTTACGTAAACACATGAATTTACATATCAAGGCAAACGCTGACTCCAGAAATATTTATTTAAACTATCTTTCAAAATATTTCAAATATCTCTAAGACAGAATCATGCCTTTTTAAAACAAATAGAATGTGAATGATGTTTTGTTTTTCTATGATTGTATATTTTCTGTGATTTATAAGATTAAAAACAGACCAACAAATATATGAATCTTTATTTGTAATTATTATCTTGTAAAGTTATTACATTTTAATGCGTTTTACTGAGAATGTCAGTTATTTGTTCCCGAATTTACATCTCTTTTATCACGTATTCTAATTATAAATATAGTTTTATGTCTGAACCGTTTAAGATTATATAACGTGAACATTTCTTTTTTTTCTTTTTTATTCCTTTTTGTGGTACGTGAACATTCTTCATAAACAAGTTACAAGTGACAAAAAGATCAAGTGACAAAAAGAAAATACCACAATTATTTCATGTTTATAAATTGTAATAGGAAAGGATATAGACACATTACGATAATAGATATGTAAAGACTTTTAACCATGCTGGAATATTCCAGCATATGTCAAGAAAACACCTCAACCCAACAAGTCATTATCTCTGTATCTTTGAACTTTTTATGGCCCTGTAATAAAAGTCTCGTTAGTAAATATGTCCCCGCGCGGGTCTGCCCTTTAAATGTGTATTGCCTACACTTACTTCGTTTTCAGGTACAGGCACTTGTATTGGTAATTGTTGGATTATATTTAATTCGTCAATATTGAAATGTCTTAGTTAATACATTTGTAAATTCATATAACCTGATATGTCAGTTAATGTGTTGTAATAACACATTCCAACATTTTGATACAAAAAAAAGATAAAACAATTTACTGCCCTATAATCAGAGTACGTAGATCAAGTCTATTTTCTTAAGAACTTAAAGTGTGATATGCAATTGTAATATACTACTCAAAGGAACACTCGAGATTTTAATATAGTCTCTGTTAATTCATACCCACATGCATTCCTGACGTTGGGCTACTGATTTTAAAACGGATTTGTGGAAATTTGATTAGTTTTTGAATTTCTGTATTTTCAATCACATTTCTTCAGGGGATTTCACTACAGGGGATATCACATTCAAAGCACTAAAATAACCCAAGACAAGACCTCAATGTTTTGAGCATGAGCAATCTGACGTCCTGTAACTTTCATTTTCGACCCTGGCCTTGGTAATAAAGTTTAAATTTTTTATTCATAGATACACACAATAACATGTTTTTTATTACATTATAGAGGCGAACTAGAACATGCATATTTCCGCGCGGTATAAATATAAACATTTGGTTGTTTACCAATCCGGTTCCTTCTTTTGTGTTTAAACCACATGCATATTTGTCAATCTTTGCCATAGTTCATTGATTAAGCACTTCTAGTTGAGGGCAGTCATTACTGATTAGGAGCATTACAACTGGTCACTAAGGGGTATGACATAATCAATTTAAATGTATGAATGGGATAACAATTTCATTTCTTTTAATATGATAAAAGTATACATCTTTTGAGAATTGTCGGTGTTACATTAATCTTTATAAAAAAAAATCTTCCTTAAAGTATTATTGGCATCAAAGTTAAAAATTAAATTCCAAATTTCATCAATTTCAACAATATCAAAGTCACAAAAGTAATTTTGTCTTAAATTTCATTAAACTTTTCCTATAATTCCTCTAAAAATCAAACAGAGAGAGGGAATTTGTTTCTTTATGTTTCATCTTCAACAAAATTGGCACAAGAGACAAACAATACATCCCTTAGCACTGACATGCATTCTGCCTTTTTAATTTTTTAATCAGTTAATTCGAAATAATACATTTAATTTTTTTAACTAAAACTTGTTTGATAATAATCTAGTGGAAATAATTATTTCAAGGATGCATACAGGCATCAAAATAGAGCATTATCTTTAACTCATTTGAGGTTGTCATGTCTTTTTGTACAAAACTATAAACAAAACCTGGGCTAAAGATATATGCAACAAAAGGGAAATATTAATTATATTTGAGGTTATTTTTATGTGTTCTTTCTTTAAAACCGCAAACAAAATTTTAACTGAATATGAACACAATGATAGCAGGTTTTGGCACTTTTGGTGTAATGAAATATGTTTCACTTATATATCTGTTGCTGTATATCTGTATCTATATATTCAGTAATGTATTTCTCTTTTCAAAGACAAGCTCATCAATGTAAGCCGTTCTTCTTCTTTGAATTTAGATTTAAAGAGCGCTTTCAGCGGGGCTGTTTTCGCACTCTGGCCGCAGCCTTTACTAAAGTTTCAAAAGGGGAGCGAAAGAGTTGGGACAGTAATTTTGAAGCCGTGATCTAAATTTGGGCTGGGGTAGAATTTTGAAATTTTGAAATTTGGAATGGGAATATAATATAGGAGGAAGGTGAAGGGGGGGAGGGGAGTGTAATTATGTTGTATTTAGTTTAGATACGGGCCAAGAGGCCCGTATCTTTTAGGTATGTGCCTAATGCATTGAGTATATTTGGTTTATTTAATGGGTTTAATAGCTGGTATATGTTGTTTGTTTCTATATTGTTGTCCCGTAGGACTTTATTTAGTTTTGCCCGATGTGACGTGTAGTGTGGACACTCGGTGAGTATATGTTGTATACTCTCTGCTTGTGGGCAGTGAGGGCATGCCGGGGATGATGTGAATTTAAATTGATATAGTTTAGTGTTAAGTTTAGTTGCTTTAGTTTGGAGTTTAAAGATAGCCCTATCAATGTTTTTGTTTTTGGAATAAAGTTTTTGTTTAGTTAGTGGTTTGGTGATTATTTGTTTGAGATGTGTATTAGATGAAGATTGATTGAATTGTTTTTGCCATACGGCTTTAATGTGTTTTTTAGCAAGGCTTTTGGCCTCCTGTTTAGAGTGGTGGAAGGGAAGAGGATGTAAGCCGTATATTGGAATCTGTTTTTGTAGCATTCAGCCCTCATTAACTATTGGTGTCAATTAGACGATACCATTTCCTCATTAGCTTATGGCGTCAATTAGACAGATTGACACGTGTATTGACAATCCACGCTGACAGGTGAGTAATACTCGAGGCATTGTTTGTCACTGGTCTCTCTTATCTAGTTATCCAATCAGATGTTAGAGGTTAACCAAGACACAATGCAAAGTTTCTTTCCCTATATTTCTGCATATTCATTTGTACCTAACTTTTGTTGAAGTAAGGCAGAGACTGCAAGGTGCTGCAACATAGTGCTATCACTATTCATTGATGGATTTATGTGCTTTAATATAGAGGATTTCATTTTCGATAAGGTTAGTTTCACATGTTGTTTATGCAGCCGATCTTTTGGGATACTTTGTAATGCCGATGTCACATAATATGTATAAATGATATATGGTTGCCATGTATTTCAAAAACTAAATTTTTAAGATTGTAAACTAATTCATTCTAATTCTTAACCCCTCATAGAGAGAGAGAGTTTATTCAGTAACTAGGCCACCGGCCCATTATACATTGCATAGTTATATAATTCTACATTTCAATCCCTCATAAGAGGAAATGAATTTCTAACCAATGGATACCTATTAAAATGATATGAAAAAGCATTCCACCAACCATTGATATTAATATTTCACAATATCCTGCAATGATTAGATTATTAGAGACTTTTTATTGGGAGTTATTTGAAAAAAAGGATTCTTGATTTTAGCCAGTTATCCAGATCAACACGTTTATTGCCAAGACGATGTTGAAGATGAATTTCACTTTATATTGAATAGTCCACAATATTACGCTTAAAGGGGCAGTAGCACGTTTTTAGAGGGAATATAAGGTGATGTCAGGAAAATGAAAATAAATGGTTCCAATTGAAAGGCAATGTATTCAAACCAAATGGAGCAGTAATAAATCAAATATATAATGTAAAGTTTAGCCATGTGATTCTTTTTCTTACACAAAATGAATTAAAGGTGTTCACAAAAAAATGGCCGCCAATGGATTTTAGGTAAATCTTCATACTTTGTTCTCTGACTATGAATGATTGGCTTGTGTAATGAGATTTTTGACACTATCAAAGTAATACATTTAGCGTTAACATACAATTATCAGTGAAAATTTGTAAATATAAAATTCTCAAAAAACGTGCTACTGCCCCTTTAAAGAACAACGTTTAATAAGCCGCATTGATATAGATATCCATCGGTATTTAAATTTCTATTATGATATCTATGTAAGGCTAATTTAAGTCATGAATAAATCAGTAAAAGTGTTATTTCATAGGGATGCGGTGAACTCGTAGACAAAACCGGCTCGTAGACACGAAATCCGGTGAACTCGTAGACAAATTGAGAAGTGATCTCGTAGACAGGTTTTCAAATAGGATTTGTACTAATAGTAACCAACTTATATTTATCAAATTCACGCTATTGAACACTCATAGGTTGGGTTAAACAAATAAAGAGAATAAAATCTAAATTTGTTGTGTTTTGAACTTTTAAATGAATCCAATATCCATGTGTTATTTTTAATTCTTGGAGTTCTTGTTTGATCTTTAAATAAAATAAATTGAGGTAAGTATGATTATATTTATCAACAACAACACAATCAACACCAGCTTAGAGACGAGAAGACACCCGGAAAGATGAAAGACGGTAAGTCACTGACAATCAAAACAAACGACTAATCATGTTTTTACAATTTGTTTACAAATATATTGAGTCAAACAATTAATTTTAATCCACTTGCATGAGTAGAAGAGACTCAAACTTACCTGTAAAAACACCTATAGTATATAAACCACAAATTTGAATTCAAATTCTTGGCTTGATTAGATTGATTGAAAAGATATCAATATGTGAATGATATAATATATCATTAAGAAATGAATTACTCGTGTCTGTTTTTATTTCTGAAGCTTTTTTCGTCTCCAATATCTGAAAATTGATTATTACAAAAGTGTGAAAAAATTATAGGATGTGAATACATTATATGAAATACGGTAATAACAATGAGTAGTTCGTTAGTTACAGAATTACAGAATCTGAAACATTGTTACAAAATCATTTAGTTTATGACCTTCAAATCTAATTCACTGTTAATGGTTTTTACTCTATCTTATCAATGTTGTTACTCACTTTGACCCGCCGATAAATTCAATTGTGTACACAGTACTACACAACTCATTTAAAAACGAGTAGGTCATTTGGGTTTATGGTGTCGTACGTTATCTATCACATTTATCTATTTATCTAACTAAAAGTTCGATTAGAAGAATTGCAGCTGGAATAAACCAAACAATATATAAATACTACATTATAAATAACACAAAAATCAAATGTATCTTGAATTTGTTTAAATGAGCACTTCCTGACGTAAACTGAGATATACTGAGATATACTGAGATATACTGAGATATACTGAGATATACTGAGATATACTGAGCTATGGAAATTCAGAGTATACTGACCAGTATACGTTAGTAAATTAGGGTGGTTTCCTAATTAGTATACCTCAGTATATTAGGGTGGTTTACTGACGTATACTGGTCCAGTATACGAGCATTTTTCTTCACGTGGTTGGAGTGAAACTCTTATTTCTTGAGCATAAGCCAATTAACATTGGCCATTCTCGACATACATGGTGTACATTTCTATCTTAGATCAAAACTTTAAATTCATTACAAAACCCGATAATTCTGATGTGAAATTCTTATTTCTTGAGCACAATCCACGATATTTGACATTCCCAACATGCATGGTGTAAAACCTCTATTTTCGAACCAAAACACTCTTTTCATCACCATTCCCGACAGTTTTCATGTCAAACCCTTATTTCTTAAGCATAACTCGCAAAAGAATGGACATTCACGCCATTTATGGTGTAAACTCCTTTCTTCCGATCATAACCATCCCCGACAATGCTGGTATGAAACCTTTATTTCTTGAGCTTAATCCACATCATAATCGACACTCCGACATATATGGTGTAAAACCCTTATCTTCCAATCCAAACCTCCCTATTCGTAACCATCCCCGACAATGTTGGTGTGAAACCCTTATTTCTTGAGCTTAATCCACATGATATTTGAACTTCCCGACACATGTGGTGCTAAACTTCTTTCTTAGATCCAAACACCCCTTTCCATAATCATTCAAGGCAATATTTCAGTGAAACCCTATTTTTTAAATGTGCCGTTCCCGACATACATGATGGTGTTAAACTTTTATCTTCGATCCCAACCACCCAATCACAACCATCCCCGACAATTTTGATCCGTATCAGTCTAGTCCGTATTTCCTGTGCATAATCCACATATTAATGGACATTGTCGACAGATACAGTGTGTTTTGATCAAAACCTCCAAAGTCACCTCAGTCCAGTCCAAATTGAAACATATCCGACAATGTCGATGTGAAACTCATATTTGCTGAGTATTATCCACGTAAATTACTTTCCGACAGACTTTCTATCTTTGATACAAAACTCCCCGTGCATTAGTGTGAAACCCATAAATTCAGATATATGTAGATGTCGTTCACCTGCAATTCAAACATCTTTCATCATGACCGTGAACTTATTATTAAAATTGGAGGTTCATATTACCTGTTTATCTCCATTCCTTGATAGCTATTATTTAATATACTCTCCGTGATAGTTAACAATATGCCCAATTATCCTAATCTGTCTAATCCCGACAATCTTTACACAGATTAAAGACAGAGTTATCACTCAAGTGAACTGCACTCAGCACTCACCGCCAGGTGACCTACCTTATATAGTCATTGCTTTTCTGTCGGCCATCGAAGCATGTTGTGTTTTGATAGCTCTCTGTTTCGATAGTAAACAAGAAAAGCCTTTAACAAGCAGCTGACATGGTCGAGCTATATCCCCCGCAAATTGCACAATATGTATAGGTTTTCCTTATCATATTGCCGATTAATTTTTGTCTCACAAATTAACACAACTTTTCCAGGAAATGAAAGAAACTGTTGTAATAAAGAAACTAAATCATACCAACTTTATGTTCATTGTTGGGCATAATTGGACTTAACTGACAACATTAAAAACAAACGAATGAATTTATGTATTATGTATTTGGATCTTCAAGATCAATTTGATCATATCTAAACAAACATATTTTCAAAATTGCTCTTCATGACACACCAACATATGATTTTGTATCTCAATAACAAATTTGATCAAAAATGTGATTAGTTTAGTTGTAACAGATTTCCAACAGAGTCCTCAGTTTTTGCCAAAAAAGGCAAAATTTTATAAAAATATTTCCAAAATTGTTCTTCATGACACACCTTCATATGATTATGTATCTCCATATCAAATTTGATCAATATGTGATGATTAGTTTAGAAGTTATGAGCCGGACAGGATTTGTAACAGTTTTCCAACAGAGTCCTCAGTTTTTGCCAAAAAAGGCAAAATTTTATAAACATATTTCCAAAATTGTTCTTCATGACACACCTTCATATGATTATGTATCTCCATATCAAATTTGATCAATATGTGATGATTAGTTTAGAAGTTATGAGCCGGACAGGATTTGTAACAGTTTTCCAACAGAGTCCTCAGTTTTTGCCAAAAAAGGCAAAATTTTATAAACATATTTCCAAAATTGTTCTTCATGACACACCTTCATATGATTATGTATCTCCATATCAAATTTGATCAATATGTGATGATTAGTTTAGAAGTTATGAGCCGGACAGGATTTGTAACAGTTTTCCAACAGAGTCCTCATTTTTTACCAAAAAAGGCAAACTTTTATAAAAATATTTCCAAAATTGTTCTTCATGACACACCTTCAGATGATTATGTATCTTCATATCAAATTTGATCAATATGTGATGATTAGTTTAGAAGTTATGAGCCGGACAGGATTTGTACCAGTTTTCCAACAGAGTCCTCATTCTTTGCCAAAAAAGGCAAAATTTTATAAAAATATTTCCAAAATTGTTCTTCATGACACACCTTCATATGATTATGTATCTCCATATCAAATTTGATCAATATGTGATGATTAGTTTAGAAGTTATGAGCCGGACAGGATTTGTAACAGTTTTCCAACAGAGTCCTCATTTTTTGCCAAAAAAGGCAAAATTTTATAAAAATATTTCCAAAATTGTTTTTCATGACACACCTTCAGATGATTATGTATCTCCATATCAAATTTTATCAAAATGTGATGATTAGTTTAGAAGTTGTGAGCCGGACGGGACTTGTAACAGATTTCTTACAAAATTTACCACTTTTTCTCCAAAATCCTAATATTTTATGTAAATTTTCAGAAAATTGTTTCTCATGACACATTATTACATGTTTCTTCATGTCCATAACAAATTTGAATTGAAATGGTTGATTAGTTAGAAAGTTATGAGCCGGACACAAAGTGTAACGGACGGACGGACGGACGGACGGACGGACGGACGGTACCCATTTTAATACCCCCCGCAACTTCGTTGTTGCGGGGGATAAAAAGGCAAGCTTTGGGGCACCCGGTTATGTATCACTATATAGAACGGGGACGGGGTCTTTTACTTGAATAAATTGTTCAAATCGGAGACGCATATTTTTTGCTCTTTGTTTTGATAGTTATCAGTACACTATGTACATAGTAAAATATCTCGTTCGTTCCGCTTAAATTCCACCCAATGATAGATACGTCTCCTATCTCAAGTTGATAAAAGTAAAAAATACCCGAGGCTTGTTTTTCTTTTTTGGCAATGGGATAATGTTGATGTTTTCCAAAGAGTGGGAACATGATGGAAATTTAATGATAATTGAAAAAACGTTAGGAAAATATCAGCCAGTTGCACTCTGCACTCTTTTAGAACTACACCTAGCAAATTATCAGGTCCACAGGCTTTATGTGAATTTATCTTAGCAAAAGACGTTAACACATCATCTTTAGAAATATCTAACACCTCACATGGTGGGAGTGATTCAAGTGCAATGTTTCTTTCTTCTGAAAAAATACAACTATCAAAGCGATATCTCCTGTGAAACACAGTTTTGGATGATAATTTAGCATACTTTAGGCCCTGTCGATACTTTCTTCGAAAGACACCTGTAATCGTTAACAAATCATCCATAACGTTATGTTTTGAAATAGCATTGAGTGAACGATCAGTCATTGACAAGGCGTAAAATTGAAGGAACCGAATTCCTAGTTGATACAAAAATGGAATGTCGTTTCCGAATGTGGAATGCAAAAAAATACACCGAATAACTACAAAACAGCTCACATGCACATGCAAAATTTATATTTTTTAAGGGCGTAAACGCTCATCCATATATTTTTGAAAATTTACGATATATTTTACATCATAACATTATTATAATAATCAGTTTCCAAATTAAAACTTGCCAATTATTTCGTACCACCCACATGGTCACGTGGGTATAAATTTGCAACAGCTCTGTCCATTGGTCGTCGAAATACCAGAATATGCTTAAAACAAATATCATTGGCTGAAACTTCTCTTTGAAGTTTCCAAGAGTATTATAGAGAGAACCTTCTGCCATTAGTTTTCAATATCAAATGTTACATAACTTTGGGGTCTCTGGACCCCAAAGCAATAAGATTATTGTCTCGACTTTGTTCTCCTTCATAGTTGTTTTTCTGTCTGAGGGTGGTTAGACTGCTTTTCGCGAAGCAGTCTCTCTCCTTTAGACAGGTTTAGTGTTTGTTGACTGCAGTTGACGTGTCAGCTGTTGTTGATTTCGGGGTGCTCGTTCTGCACGTGCAGTCCGTGCAGGTCGGTGGTCTCGGGGCCGCTTGCGCGTGCCGCCTGTCCCTTGCGCTTGGCGCGGGGGTCATACCGCCTGCCCTTCTGCTTTCCGCTGTAGCGCTTGGCGCTGGCCAGCTTGGATAGCGCTTGTCGCCTGCGCGTGGATAGCGCCTGCCGCCTGCGCTTGCATAGCGCTTATCGCCTGGGTTGCATAGCGCTTGCCGCCTGGGTTGGATAGCGCTTGCCGCCTGCGCTTGGTTAGCACTTGCCGCTTGCGAGTGGATAGCGCCTGCCGCCTCCGCTTGGTAGCTTGTCGCCTGGGTTGGACAGCGCTTTACCGCGGTTTCGGCGCCGTGGCGGGGAACATCGCTCAGATGATGTTGTGCGCCTCCCGCATCTCGGCGGGGGTCACAAATCTCAGGAGAGATGGTTTCCTTGCTCGGACAAACCTTCCGGCGGAGCTCCGGAACCGCTTGCGGGCCGCTCCCGCGACATCTTCGTCGCTCTTTGATGGGCAGATTGCCGGGGCCCTCCGGCAGCGGCAGGAGTGTTAGCAGCAGGAATTGACCAACAGACTGGCCGCTGGCGGGGGTAGAGCCTCTTCTCAGACGCATACGCCAAAGAAGAGGAAGGGAGGCGGAACACTCCCGAGGGTAACTCCAAGACTGGCGGAGTTTCCTTTCGGCAGGCAGGGTATGTTAATGTGGTAGAGAGAGCAAGCAAACACCTTGTGGTACATCTTAAATAGGTTTTCAGTAAAACCATAAAATGAAATGCGAGTGGACAAAAAATATATATACAAACTTTATCACTTGTCTGCAAAGTGTCATTTAAAGGGGCAGTAACATGTTTTAGGGGAATATAGGGTGATGTAAGGAAAATGAATATAAATGGTTCCGATTGAACTTACAGTTATCAATGAAAAATTGAGAACATAAAATTTAATTTTAAAAATGCTACTGCCCCTTTAAACTTGATATTAATTGAAAAGCTTGTCTACAGCATTTGTTAAGTTGAGAGTTGAGAGTTATTACTCATACTGAAATCTTTTTCCATTAATTATATTTTGAAATTTAGAGATACAAAAAGTTACCAAAATTACAGGACTATGCAATTGTTTTTCTTTTCTATGTGTTGCAGGTCCTTAGTTGTGCCCACTATACTGTTACATTATCTACGTAAATAAGAATAAACTCTGTAGCTCACCAGGTTCCATATCATTTCATGGTTATAACACTAAAATAATGTTTATTAAATTATTAGGACTGAGCATAACACTTTTAAAGGGTACATTTCAGGTTTGTGGTTGCAGCAGTTCAAGAGGAGAAGATCAGAAGGATGGATGGATGGACGTCATGCCATACGCGTGAAAGCCCATCGCGCCTTTAAGGCTTGATGAGCTAAAATGTGATAATAACAAAACATATTCAAAGATAAGAATATATTTATATATCAAATGTTCCAATGAATGTACAATCAAATTTGAAAGCAAACTGTGACTACTGTTTTCTTCGGTTTAAACATACCCTATTTGGTAAACAAGCAAAGTTCTGCTTATTTGAATACCGCACTAGAAAACTTATAAACAAAAATGCAATCGCTGTTTGTGATAGGAGAATAAACATTTTATATTTTTAAAGATCATCAACAAGATCATATTTGCAAATATATAATCTTCATATAACATTTTTATAATTTCCTCTTGTCATAAACATTATAGTATGATAAACTGTCTATATTTATGAAGGATAATGTATGAAATGTACATGTGACAGTTCTCAAACATTTGTTTTTATTATATCCATTGTTGTAGCAGGATCAACATTTAAGTGAATGAACTTATTCAACATTGATAACGAGATATTGAAGGCACTTAAGTAACTTAAGCACTTAAGTAAAAATTGGAGGAAATGTTGTTAACTACCAGTTACCTGAAAAAGAAAATTACAAACATGAATATGGTTAAATAGTATAAAGGTCAACCATAATATATATGAATACATATATTATTTTATTCTAAGAAAATAAATGTAATAATTTTTAGATAAAGGTTAGATATTAATGGTAGGATTAAAAAAATATGTGTAATTGGAAGGATAATTTGCATTTCAAAACATTAGGATTCATTGCCTAATTTGCTTAATGTTCTTAATTTTCTAACTTGACATTGAGTCAATATTGTATTTATTATCATTTTACTAAATAGGATAAAATACAAAATCCAAACTTCAAGGAAACAAGATTGTTGTGTTTCCAAAGTACGGTAAGTAAATACTTCAAGTTGAAAGTGTCCAAAGTCATGTCTACACATTGTTATATTTCCTTACATACACACAAGTATCCTTGAGCCAGAACACATGGTTACAGACTTCTGCCCTTGAGAAAAATCCGAGATGTGTTTCTAAGGAAAAGGACAGAAAATTATTTCTGAAGAGGTTGAAAACACCAAAAACTTTACCTAAAACAATCATTGGCAAGATGTTCTGATATTTAACCCAGAATCTCTTCTGAACCAAGGTGATCTCAAGAAGTATCAGCTAACCTGGAGAAAAAAAACCAAATTCATCGAGTAATGATTAAAAAATAATTACACATTCCACTATCATGATATTTTGGTAAGTAAGAAGTAGGTCATTTGGTATCAGATATTCTATGTTCTGAAATAAAAAAGAGCCTTGGCCTTCATGTTATCACAAAGTACAAGAGCAGTTTTTTAAAGCAGATTGTAAAATAAATTGAGAATTTCTCACATACACCAAGATGAAAAACGATTTTGCTTTGGGACAAATATATTCGTAACTTACTCAAACCAAAGCTAACTAAACAGTTCTTCTGTGAAATAGAAGGTACAGGTACATTATTGATCTGTAATTTATGGTAACCAAACCTTACATATTCTGGTAAAAGTGTGTTTTTTGTATAATCAAGATTCCTGCAATCTTGTTAATAATAACCATTCCCTAAACTTCTAACCACTATCCACGACAAACACCTTTCCCTTATTGACCCTTCTGACCTTACAATCCCCCCTCCATTTCACATTCAACAACAGTCTATTTAACATGATGGAACTACCAAATACCCGTCATGCTGTAAGTGGAGCTTTAAGTTGAACTAAGCTAAGCGAGTAAAAATTAATTTCAGATAGTTTGTATTTTTTATTTTTGGATTATATCCTAAAATATGTTTATGAGAAAGATATTTCAAAACTAATATGATAGAACAGAACATTTCATTGGTATTAAGTTCAAAGGATGCTTTGCCAAAACTTTGTCTCCTTGTCCCGAAGTTGTTATATACAATATGATATTCTTTTTTCAATTGCTTTCATAGAACACCTTTTTTTAGGGTTTACTAAAGGTATTTGCAGCATCCAAATATGTCCAGGGGTAATGTACAAACTTCAAAATATGGCAAATTAAACCAATGCTCCATATGACTATTGAGCGATCAAGGAAGGAAAAACACTTAGTAATTCATACCTCATTACATCCAGAAATAATAGCATTTTTTCACCAAATAATTCTTTATGATGCACAATGGAGTGTAAACAGATTCCTCAGCGTCAGACAATGATTTTGTATTTAACGCTTCTGAAAATATCACAATATTATGAACTTTCTTTAGCTTGTAATTAATAGAGCAAAGGCTCAAATACTTCCCTTTTCAAAATGCAGCTACTACTTAAAATGGTGATTGAAATTACATCTCTACCTATTGAGTATTCCCAGTTACTGACATTCTCTCCCCGAAGAGGCAACTCAGTCATACCCGAGTTAGCCTCTGTTCTATTACGCCAAGATCCTGGGGTTCCGGCAGATTGCCCTGGCGGCAAAAAGTTGTAAGTTGAGATATCTCCCTTATTTGCAGTCAATGAAAACACCTTTTGGATATCCACGACTTCGGGAATACTCAACGGTCGTATAGTGACTTGCAAAAGCATCATGCCTTTAGGTTTATTTTTCATTAACAGTGTGAGAGGGAAAATATTTAAAAAACCAGATATGTATAGGATTTTTCATTAGAAACATATTGTTTTATAATTGTGTAAATTGTACTTTGTTTAATGATAAATTTTATTTTAATAATTCACCAAATAAAAATTAATGAGAAGGTAAAAAGCGATGTTTTGTAGAAGGAAGAGTTGGATGCCGAACCACACGGGAATAGCCGAGCTTGTGCGAATGACCACTTTTGAAACGGCGTCGCTGATTGCACAACTAACTTCGATTACCTTCAATCAGATTTCTATCTTTCTATCCCATGTATTAGCCGTAATAGAACAGAGGCTAACTCGGGTATGACTGAGCTGCCTCTGTGGGGAGAGAATGAGTTACTGATAGTCAAAACTTGATCATTGTGCCAAACCTGTTTAAATGGTAAAACCAGATTGCATTAATGCAGTCAAAGATTTCTTTCTTTAATATGATGTCACGTCTGTTCAGGCGTGGTATGAAAAATTAATTAGGTAGTCCTGGTTTTGGACAGCCTTGCTGATTTGCCTGTAAAATGTGATATTTTAACATAAGAATTTTTTTTAAATTAAAGATATAGAAAACAAACCTATGTACAATATTTTATTTGTATTCTTTGCATTATAGATCTTAAGGATTATTTATGTTGCATTGTTAACTCATAACAGAAGTAGTCATACATCCAATAATGTCGGTCAGTTATGAATATGACGATAATTATCATAACTGTTTAGTGTTATTGTAGCACTTTTCTTTCTGATATCACAACAGTTCCCAAAATCATTTTCAATAAATCTTATACTTTGATTGGTGTTTTCATAAGAAATTGGACTTGGTCATGTGACTTTCCAATATTTATTTTAGTATTTTCCTTTCCGTAAATTGTTGATCAAAACTTCATAAAATCTTTCAAATATTAAAAAGATACTCAGACATCAAATTACACTTGATTTTACAATTAAAACTTAAAATGCATTAACTATGTTATCTTTTATGCTACTTTTATCTCTACCCGACACTGTTGTAAATATTATTATTGATTTGGCCAAGGAGGATTATCAAGCACTGTATCATTTTGATGGGTCAATATACTACTCTTATCACAAGAGCCATCAGAAGAGATGGCTTATCCATCCGGCCCCTCCGAAGTTGAATGATCAGTTTAATCACCATATTTCTATTGAAAATTTCATTAATGTAAAATATATAGTTTATAGGATGACGTGACTATTAATTCTACCACAAGTGTACCATGAATCACGGTCTTATATGCTTTGATAAATGCTTTTCTACACTATTTATAAAAGGCATATCACAGAGGTCATTTTCACCGGATTCTGTTCAATTTTAGCACATTTGTAATGAATCATCTCAGCTACAGCCTCATAATTTCTGTTTAGTTTTCAATCGATAAACTAAGGAACGATAGTGATTTAACCAAATTATGTACATACATGTACAAGTTTATAATGGCGATCTATGCAGGTGCCTTAATTCTGTACATATATCAGTAAATCTTGTGACGTTACATAAGTATTAATAAGATATCTATTATCTATCTCAGCTTGATGTACTTAATTTAGATATGGCCATGCACTATATCAATCAGATAATGAAATGTAAATTATGTACATGAGGCTGAGATGATTTCAATTCAATCTACCAAGTTTGATAATAATACAATAACCTTTCTCATAAAAAGTATTTTTGTTACACTAATTTAACATGAAAGTCAATTGCAAAAACGTCACTGTACGAATAAAAACTGCGGTGATTTGAAAAAAAGTAACGAAAAAAGATAACAGTTCATGCTAGGAAAAAAAGTAACAGGTAAAAACTAACATTTTTGGGGTTTTTTTATTTAAGAAGTTTAACAAAGTATGACATAATATACAAACAGATCAAATTTCATCACATGGTCACCTAAGTGATTTAAAGAATTTTTTTCATACAATACAAATGTATTTGTTTAATCTGATGTATATGTGACCTTCATAGCACACTTTCTTTCCTCCTCTGTTACTTTATATTACCTCCATACTGAAGATCTGATAAACTTGAATGTGGAAGTATTTAACTTTTTTCAGAAACTTTTTTGTCTGGTAGTTTAAGGGATATCTCTTCATCACCTATGCGAGTGAAGTATTCTACTACACAGACTGTTACTGACATCACTAGGTTTTTGATTAATTTTGTCTATGAGGTCTTTCAATTTGATATCAACTTTGGTATTGGGAAGTTTTATGATATGGTTCGTAGATAAACTTGAACATTACCGTGCACATTATATATCATATATGATGAAACAAATATATCTCTAAGCTTGTTAAAATTAGTTGTTAGCTTTTGATAGGTAAATGAGTGAGGCCAGTCCTAATGATCAATTAAGTGAGAAGTATTATGTCGATTTATTATATAATTAGCAATGAAGTATAGGGTTATACAGTGAAAATATAATCCATATTTCAAGAATAGCAGTAGAAAGTCATATTTTCACTGCAGTGAAAATATAATCCATATTTTTACTGCGGTGAGAAACGTAGGACCGAACCTATTACCTCCCTTTGAAACACGATTTTTACATTATCTTTCTGTCTAACATAGGTCTGTAGTTATAGAGCTAATATACTAAAATTATTTTGAACACATCATGGATAGAAGAGATCAGTCATGTTTTGAAATAAACAAGATGTCTGAGTATTTACTCAATCAGGAAAAATAAGGACCAGATATTATTTGGGAAGATCAGTCCACTGTACATCAATTAACAAGGTACAAACCCGATAATTCGAATTTCGTTACAGTCAAACTTCATGTAATATTGACAAGAACAGGTTCTAAATTGTTTCTACCGTTTCTTATCGAATAAATATGTTTCTGTACCAACTACAGCTCCTTTATATCTGCTTTATTTTTCGATATAAGGTCGAGATTAAGAAAAAGGAAATCATATAGTAACTCTTGAACGTAAATATAACAGATTATATAACTGAGCAAAGTAACAGAACAGAATTATATCTGCCTTGTAAATATAAGTTATTTTGACCTCCGAATGGCGCCGTTTCTTCCATCGTGACCCGCTTACCAAGGATTTTACTGAAATTGAATCCGGAAAAAGGGATGGGGGAAATAGGGGAGATCGAAATTAGGATCTCAGCACTGTATATGTCATAAGTGTTTAGTGGAAAAAATCTATCAAGCTTTTGGATGATTAAATCTCCCAGATGACATAATGAAGGGCATCTGGGTTAGGCTTGAGCAAATCTGCTACAGTATATATTGTTAGAATACAGTGTGGTATCGATGCCTGACTGTATAAGCTTGGTGCCATGTATTACGTTTACTCAGGGTTCGGAAGACTGACTATTTCGTCATAAGTACTTGTGCTCTCAATGCCTTGACTACAATCGTATCGGGTGGTTGTTTATATGGTGTTGACCTAATCATTGACAAACTTTAGCTATTCTTTTGAACATCATCAAATAGCATTAAAGGAAAAATCCTATTTATACCATACGAGTAGATCTAAAGATAATGACCTCTTCTTAATTAATCGCAATCTATTTTCAGAGGTGTGTGAGATGAACTATTATTTCCATCAGTGATATTAATGACTTAAAATATTTCTTACCACTAATTCTACTTATGCTTGGATGTTAGTAAATAGCAAACTTGATTTAGTTCAGTGTATCATGACCCTGAAATAGAAACATATATTGGAGATGATCAAGATCATCTTCACAACATCACGGGCGAAACGAAAAAGTTTCTAAACCTTTCCGTTCCTCAGGCCTAAACTAGGAGAGTTGCTCGATACGTTTTCATCCTGCCGTGAGGAGAAAGGAGATAATAAACTTTCCCTATTCCCACAGCAATGTGTCTATACACAGTTTCAATCTCTTGTTCAGCGACGTTCTATTACACTACTGCGCTTACTGGGCAGATATTCCCAGTGTATGGACAACGTTTGAACATGTCCTCACTGTCAAACAGCCGTCCCTTGATAATACCAAGTAACCACATTGTCCCACTTATCATATCTCACTGTTAAAGTCCCATCAGCATACTTGCATGCGGTTCGGGATGAAATTTAGCTACTGAGAATATGAATATATCACTAAAATCGTCTACATTTTTATATCACATTTACATTTTCTGAACAACAATAACTACTTATTTCGACGCCCAAAGACCAGTACCCCCTGTAAAAAAAAGTCATAACATTTAACGAACCCGCTTTCGGTGACGTAAACATCATGCGTGTAGGACTTACACCAGTCACCTTCTCTCTAGAACCGTAATATGCGTTCGATGGGTATCAACTTTGGCAGCAACGAATACCTTATTCGGAGACAAATAAAATAAGATCTAGTCGTGCGCGACAAAGACGGCTTTCAAGCGTACATTTAGAAACCGGAAGTTTTGAGATGGCAACACTTGATTGTGGGCTGCCGGTTCGTTCTTTTTGGTAAATTATCTCCTATTCAATGAATTTTGGTCCAATTTTCCCTAGGTTGGTCGCAACATTTTGAATTAAATACAAGGAATATAGTAAAATTACATTTAAAAACATTGAACTCTGAAAATGGTTCTTTAACAAGGAAAGTATTGATTCAAAGGAGGTAAGGCTTTGAGAACCTTTGCCACTCGTTATTCCAATTCTTACACCGTAGACTTTGCAATGTCCGTATCAACTAAAGATGAATTTTTTTAATGAAATGTTGTTTAATGTAATTACATGGATCATTAGTAGATGTAGATTAATGAGATTTTAAACAAACAAGTGATTTTATTAAGTTTTTAAACTCATAAACACCTTGACAGGCTAGGGTATCAGGCAAGTCGTCGGCCCATACATACAAGGTTACATACATTTTCAAAACGAACATATGAAACAAAATTGCATAATGAAAAAATGTATATATTGATCTACATATCTTTTAGATATATATCTAACTATTGATAGTATTTTGTCTTAATTCAAAACTCATACACAAATATTTACATAGACCATTAAGTAATTCCGCAGATGAAGATGATAGTAATTGATTAAAGTTAAGAAAGGATGAATTAATATAATAAATCTGTTGTACATAACGGTTTCTTATATCATGATAACTATCACATATCAATATAAAATGGAACTCATCCTCGATGTTTTTACTGCACATAGGACATATACGGTCTTTATAATTTAGTCCAAGCCACCGCCCCTCATTTACTTTTAATTTGTATATATCTGCTCTAATCCTAAAAAAAATATTTCTATATTTCTGTTTTATTCGTAAGCAATGTCAGATTTTTCTCTGGTACATCTCTAAAGTGTCTATACAATCTATATCTTGAACTATCTTCGATTGCACTATTCCTTGACTGAATATACATGTCAAATACAACAGTGATACATTACCGACACTTTGATACAACCACACATATCAAAATCCATAAGAAGACAATACATTACGAGCAGATGAAGCATAGTTATAGTATTCATAATAATCATAATATAATAAAATATCATAAGCTTTTTCAGGTAATCGTTGCTGAAACATAGGTACATTTTTTAGCCAGTATTTGATTAAACGACATTATGCATTTATGTACATTGGGTAACGTCCACATTCACCATAAACAATGGCATTTGGTGTTTGAGGACCAACATTTAAAATATCTTGCAAGCTAACAAATGAACATATTCCATTTTTTGGTCAGGCATATTATCCAACACCGCGGCACCATACAAGAGAATTGGTTGGATTTGGCTATCAAAGATTTTGGGGAAAAACCCGGAATGATCTATGATGTTTAATTTATACAAATGATTATAATTTCCAACAAAGCGCTTTTTCCACGGGAGGATAGACTAAGTCTAAGATACGTTTATTGAATTTGTTGGATGAAGGAAAATGTTTACCAAGATATCTGTTTGAATCTGTTGTAAAACACCTTTCCCTTTATAAAACCATTTTCCCTCCAAAATGTAGCCTTGAGCAATTAGCAAAAAGCCCCTGTTAATATCAAATATGAATAAAGAAAATTAACGTTTTCTCGAGTTTTACTGTTAAACCTCATTTATCTGAATACGTTTCTAAAATCGTTAGCTGTTTCTGAAGACCCGATATTACATCAGAAACTAAAATCACATCATCAGCAAATAATAAAAATAGTTTTTCTAGCATACCAGGATTTAATTGAACACCGAACTTTTCATGTTCTGCTATTTCAAGTGATAATTCATTTTGTGAAAAACGAGAATAATAGGGGGCTCAATATACAGCCCTGGCTTAATCCAATAGGGCATTCAAAATATACACATTTTCACATTTCACACGAGCTTTGAATAAACAATAAATACTTTTCAAGGCTCTAAGCATCTTACTATTCAAACCAGATGTATAAAGACATTCCCATAGTTTATTACGGTCAATAGAATCAAATGCCTTTCGAAAATCCATATTATTCCAGAGATCGCCAGCAGACAATATATAAGCATGTCTCATCTTGTTGCAGGATATTATTCCAGAGATCGCGAGCAGACAGTAAATAAGAATGTCTCATCATGTTGCGGGATATTATTCCAGAGATCCCGAGCAGACAGTATACCAGCATGTCTCATCTTGTTGCAGGATATTATTCCAGAGATCGCCAGCAGACAATATACTAACATGTCTCATCTTGTTGCAGGATATTATTCCAGAGATTGCAAGCAGACAATATATAAGCATGTCTCATTTTGTTGCAGGACATTATTCCAGAGATTGCAAGCAGACAGTATACTAGCATGTCTCATCTTGTTGCAGGATATTATTCAAGAGATCCCAAGCAGACAGTATACTAGCATGTCTCATCTTGTTGCAGGATATTATTCCAGAGATCACAAGCAGACCGAATACTAGCATGTCTCATCTTGTTGCAGGACATTATTCCAGAGATCACAAGCAGACAGTTTACTGGTGTGTCTCATCTTGTTGCAGGACATTATTCCAGAGATTGCCAGCAGACAGTATACTTGCACGCTCATCTTGTTGCGGGATATTATTCCAGAGATCACAAGCAGACAGTATACTGGTGTGTCTCATCTTGTTGCAGGACATTATTCCAGAGATTGCCAGCAGACAGTATACTAGCATGTCTCATTTTGTTGCAGGACATTATTCCAGAGATCACAAGCAGACAGTATACTAGCATATCCCATCTTGTTGCAGGTCATTATTCCAGAGATCACAAGCAGACAGTTTACTCGAATGTCTTATCTTGTTGCAGGACATTATTCCAGAGATTGCCAGCAGACAGTATACGTGCACGCTCATCTTGTTGCGGGATATTATTCCAGAGATCACAAGCAGACAGTTTACTGGAATGTCTTACCTTGTAGCAGGACATTATTCCAGAGATCACAAGCAGACAGTTTACTGGAATGTCTTACCTTGTAGCAGGACATTATTCCAGAGATCACAAGCAGACAGTATACTAGCATGTCCCATCTTGTTGCAGGTCATTATTCCAGAGATCACAAGCAGACAGTTTACTCGAATGTCTTATCTTGTTGCAGGACATTATGTCAGAGATTGCCAGCAGACAGTATACGTGCACGCTCATCTTGTTGCGGGATATTATTCCAGAGATCACAAGCAGACAGTATAATGGTGTGTCTCATCTTGTTGCAGGACATTAATCCAGAGATCACAAGCAGACAGTATACTAGCATGTCCCATCTTGTTGCAGGTCATTTTTCCAGAGATCACAAGCAGACAGTTTACTGGAATGTCTTACCTTGTAGCAGGACATTATTCCAGAGATCACAAGCAGACAGTTTACTTGAATGTCCCATCTTGTTGCAGGTCATTATTCCAGAGATCACAAGCAGACAGTTTACTGGAATGTCTTATCTTCTAGCAGGACATTATTCCAGAGATCACAAGCAGACAGTTTACTAGCAAGTCTCAACTTATTGCAGGATATTATTCCAGAGATTGCAAGCAGACAGTATACTAGCATGTCTCATCTTGTTGCAGGACATTATTCCAGAGATCACAAGCAGACAGTATACTAGCATATCTCATCTTGTTGCAGGACATTATTCTAGAGATCAGAAGCAGACAGTATACTAGCATGTCTCATCTTGTTTAAGGACATTATTCCAGAGATCACAAGCAGACAGTTTACTAGAATGTCTCATCTTGTTGCAGGATATTATTCCAGAGATCACAAGCAGACAGTATACTAGCATATCTCATCTTGTTGCATGACATTATTCCAGAGATCACAAGCAGACAGTACAACTGTATACTAGCATGTCTCATCGCGTTGAAGGATATTATTCCAGAGATCACAAGCAGACAGTAAACTAGCATATCTCATCTTGTTGCAGGTCATTATTCCAGAGACCACAAGCAGACAGTACAACTGTATACTAGCATGTCTCATCTTGTTGCAGGACATTATTCCAGAGATCACAAGCAGACAGTAAACTAGCATATCTCATCTTGTTGCAGGTCATTATTCCAGAGATCACAAGCAGACAGTATACTAGCATGTCTCATCTTGTTGAAGGACATTATTCCAGAGATCACAAGCAGACAGTTTACTAGAATGTCTCATCTTGTTGCAGGACATTATTCCAGAGATCGCGAGCAGACAGTATACTAGCATATCTCATCTTGTTGCAGGATATTATTCCAGAGATCACAAGCAGACAGTAAACTAGCATATCTCATCTTGTTGCAGGATATTATTCCAGAGATCACAAGCAGACAGTATACAAGCATATCTCATCTTGTTGCAGGACATTATTCCAGAGATCACAAGCAGACAGTTTACTAGAATGTCTCATCTTGTTGCAGGACATTATTCCAGAGATCGCGAGCAGACAGTATACTAGCATGTCTCATCTTGTTGAAGGATATTATTCCAGAGATCACAAGCAGACAGTAAACTAGCATATCTCATCTTGTTGCAGGATATTATTCCAGAGATCACAAGCAGACAGTTTACTCGAATATCTCATCTTGTTGCAGGATATTATTCCAGAGATCACAAGCAGACAGTATACTAACATGTCTCATCTTGTTGCAGGATATTATTCCAGAGATCACAAGCAGACAGTATACTAACATGTCTCATCTTGTTACAGGATATTATTCCAGAGATCACAAGCAAACAGTAAACTAGCATATCTCATCTTGTTGCAGGATATTATTCCAGAGATTGCATTTATTTATTTATTTATTTATTTATTTATTTATTTATTTATTTATTTATTTATTTATTTATTTATTTATTTATTTATTTATTTATTTATTTATTTATTTATTTATTTATTTATTTATTTATTTATTTATTTATTTATTTATTTATTTATTTATTTATTTATTTATTTATTTATTTATTTATTTATTTAATTTATTTTAAACAATATAAGCATGCGATGTCCAACCTTTAAATGTATGTTGTTTGGGCCAGATTCCTTGAAAACTGAATAAATTCTGTCTGTCAAGCTAATTGATGGTTTTGAATGTGTGTTGGCCAATACCTCGAGGCAGGTAAGGTTTGGCATACAAGAAAGATGATGAAGTCTGGAGAAGATAAAGTGGATGTAACCGTTTGATTATAAGGTACTTTCAATCTTCTGGTTTCTAAAGTGGGAAAATGGTGTTTTTTTTACTGCCTGCAAATATATTTTCGATGGGTTTGGATCCCATTGACTTAAGACGTTTCCTTTAACACTTATTTACTGTTTTGATGTCAGATGTAAGGGCAATTTTAATATATTTTGCTACTGCTTTGCTACACATCCTCTACAGCTTCAAAGTTCTGTTCAAGAGCTTTCATGTTTTCTGTCATCGTTAAAATGTCAGTTTCAGTCACTGAGTTGTATAAATGCACTGAAGTTGAAATGTTGCATCAAGATTTCATCTCGCAGTGGATATGAGCCGTTTTCTGATCTGCGATATTTTTGCGATTTTTTGAAGATTGTCCTTAAAAATTTACAAAGATTCTGTGTGATCTCCTTTCTTTTGAAACTGATGTTAGTGTATGTGTTTATTGCTCGGTTCCTTTAATCTACCACTGACAATTAACTGTCAAATTTTCGTTTGTAACGCCAGCTTACCAAACTCATTTATGTAAATATTTCTTGAAGCGGCCATAAAATATTGCTTTGGTGCAAGATTTGAACTTCGAACTACTTCACTTAAATCGTTGTTAAGTATAAACTATATCTTTGTTTGCTAAATATCAATGTTATATTTACTCCGTGAAGTCATTAGTCTTTGCTTCTCTTTGTGATGCCAATGTGAGGTACACTCTCTGTTATGTCAAATTAGGGTATACTCTCTGTGATGTCAAATTAGGGTATGCTCTCTGTGATGTCAAATTAGGGTATACTCTCTGTGATGTCAAATTAGGGTATACTCTGTTATGTCTAATTAGGGTTTCTCTGTGATGCCAATGTGAGGTATACTCTCTGTGATGTCAAATTAGGGTATACTCTCTGTGATGTCAAATTAGGGTATACTCTCTGTGATGACAAATTAGGGTATACTATCTGTGATGTCAAATTAGGGTATACTCTATGTGATGTCAAATTAGGGTATACTCTCTGTGATGTCAAATAAGGGTATACTATCTGTGATGTCAAATTAGGGTATACTCTCTGTGATGTCAAATTAGGATATACTCTCTGTGATGCCAATGTGAGGTATATTCTCTGTGATGTCAAATTAGGGTATCTCTGTGATGTCAATTTTAAGGTATGCTCTCCGTGACAGTGCTGTATGATGTACCACTTTTCTTCCTTTCTCTATGTGATGTCAATTGATGTACTTCTCTGCAGGATGTAAAAATGATTGTCTATTCTATGATATGAATCTACTTGTACTTAGTACTTCTTTCTGTGGCGCCAATGTTCTTTACTACTCTTTGTGATGTCAATGTCATCTATGATACCATTTTATTTTACTAACTTGCAGCTTTATTCACAGTCTTTTATGTATATGTTATGTAAAATGCATGTCCTCGACTTTTCTCTGTAATAGAAATATTCTATGCCTTACTGATGTGATATGCTATTCGCTGTGATGTCCATCCTGTGTTACTCTCTGTGATGTCCATCTTGTGTATTATTCTCTGTGGTGTCAATCTTGTGTATTGTTCTCTGTGATGTCTATCTTGTGTATTATTCTCTGTGATGTCAAGCTATTGTATTATTCTCTGTGATGTCCATCTTGTGTATTATTCTCTGTGATGTCAATCGTGTGTATTACTCTCTGTGATGTCTATCTTGTGTATTATTCTCTGTGATGTCAAGCTATTTTATTATTCTCTGTGATGTCCATCTTGTGTATTAATCTCTGTGATGTAAAGCTTGTGTATTATTCCCTTTTATGTCTATCTTGTGTATTACTCTCTGTGGTGTCAATCTTGTGTATTATTCTCTGTGATGTCCATCTTGTGTATTATTCTCTGTAATGTAAATCTTTTGTATTATGCTCTGTGATGTCTAGCTTGTGTATTATTCTCTGTGATGTCAATATAATGTACTATCTGTGATACAAGTGTTATGCAATACTCTACTTATGTTATGTACAATGCTTTGATATGTTTTTGGTTGTGTTACTCTCTTCATTACCGGTTCCATTTGATGTCAGTGTGCCTGTATGATTCGCCAGGATTTTGTACTAACTGTCTCCGCCATATGCGTCTTTTGAAGGAAGGCTTCTATACAATGCAGGCTATAAAAAAAAATATTTGACGAACAGACAACCGAGTTTGTTCTTTTAATTTAAGCTACCCTGTGTTTATTAGGAAAATATTTCCAAAGATGTTTATTCAATACAGGCTTTTATATAAGGATTTACTGTATGTGATATCAATGTTGTGTACTACGCTCTTGAGTGGTACGATTCTGTACTTTTCTCTATTTGATTTCCATGTGCAAAAATAAAATTTACTTCATATTCAAGTGAATCAATTAATATGTATATAGTGTAAATCAATCCGAAATAAGAATATAGCAATGCTTGTTTCAGTGTTATAAATATAATAATTATAAAAAATAATAAATAAATAAACACATCATTTGGGAAATTTGACCACATAATTTTATGTGACGGAACGTTTTGCGCTTGATAAATGAATAAAGCATTATGACGCATTGTGAGTTGAGCTTCAAAGCCAAATTAATTGTTTACCAGTTTACTGAGAGAAAAAAGACGACACAGTCACGGTTGCGCGACAAAGTGCGTGTGTTATTGACAGATAACGTCAGAAGTGTTATATACATGTGCGCCCCTAGGCATGCGTCTTAAGTACGTACATTTCAATATTCTCTGTGTGTTGACTGGTTAACACTGCTTGATATATGCCACATTAAATCTGTGAAATCATTGACTACGTGTATTAACTGAAACGTATAGTAATAAATGCTCTCAATATACGAGTAATAGAATATGTTTTTTATTAACTACCTGTACACTTGTATTATTATGAAATCTTTGTATTGACTATTTGTGTCTTCCTTCATAATTTCTTTATTGACATGTTTGTATAAATTGATGAATAATTGTTGTTGTGTAAGTATATGCATTGTAGAAATGTTTTGATCTTTGGTTGAAAGTGGAGGGAAAATAGAATCTCTCTATATGCCTCCTAACATATTGTCTGTTAACTCCTCCTAACATACTCTTCAAAACGATGAAACGAGTAGCTAATTATGCGAATTTTGGACTTGTGCGAAAGCAAAGACCATACACCTATAGTGAATTTCATTCAAACGTCCTTGTTAGCAGTCAGTTTGTCTGTAGTTTTCACTGCCGCCGCCGTATTCTTATTACCTGCTATAACTTCCACTAAGCTTTCCAGAATTTATTATAATTACTGCTTATACCTCGGGAGAACAATTTTGACATGTTCATTTTCAAGGTCAAAGGTCAAGCTATAAAATCACTAAAAATTCCTTGTTAACGATAACTTTAAAATGGTTTGTGCTATGAAGCGCTTACTTAGTATATACTATATATCATCTTTGGAAAAGTTAAAAATAATGAAAAGGTTTCCGCCACAATCCATCAAAGTTCAAGGTTACAGCAAGGTTGCAAAATGTTTTCATTATGTGGTTGTTATACTCAATGAATGGTGTTCAATTCTTGTGTGATCTTGAATGTCAAATGTCAAGGTCACGAGATATGAGTTATTGCAATTTACACCAACTTGGGTAAAATTTTATCCCATTAAGCTTTTCAAAACTCATGTGTTGTATTTTTTTAAAAGAATTTTGACAAGTGATTAATTAAGTGATTCATGAGTGCTTTTTGATCATAGGCTAGGTCAGTGGAAGTTCATGGATCCTGTTATAAAAAACCAGTCTTTCCGACATTCAATCAGTCAAAATGAATTCAACTGACAAAAACACTCCTTGACATAATCACTGTGCTCTTCTGCAACTTATTGAAGATGTTGAACCTGTGGTCAACTTCCTGGAAGGATGGGAAGTACTGAATCGTTACAGTAAAGCCTACATCATGGTAAGGAGCTCTCAGTATTGAGGATATTCGTATTTGACTAATATTTGGGTTTTTTTAAAAAAAAACTCATTATATATCTGTATGTAGTTATTATTTTGTGTTTATTTTTTTAGCCCTAGTGTTGACGGTGCCGAAAAGTTATTGAAAAGTTTCATCAAGCCTCATGAGAGTACGGTGAATATGAAGCAGTGAGACTCTTGTAGGATAAAGATGACAAAAATGTGTCTCATTGTTACTTGAATATGAGTGATAATGTGTTTGTGACAGCAAATACATGGAGAGATGCTGAATACATTGACATAGGAAGTATGCTGTGTTCCCTAATTAAAAGACATATCCCAGACCGAGTTACGTGTCCCTGGGGTGTAGACGTATGTCACGAGGTACTGACACAACTTTTTCTTTTTTCAAATTATTGATAATATTTTGACAAATAACTATGTGAGTAACTGTCAATAAGTGTTTTCACCATATCAGGATTGAAAATGGTGACTTTGGATCAATACAGAGATCATATTGGAACTTTTACCCACCCATGGGGTACCTGCCAGGTTAGCCTAGCGGAGATAGGGAGTACACACCATTCACGGCTGGGACTGACGTTCATTTAAAACTTTTTTATCTGTGTTATTGATCACATTGCATCTACAAACTTCGTTTTGCATACAACAATTCATTGAAAATGTGAATTTAAAGAATTGTACCAAAAGAAAATGTATTTCTTTGTGTATCATGTGACGTCACAACAATTGTTTGCAAGCTGCAGGTGACATGTTCCCAGCCACCTCATCACTCAGATAATAAGGTGGGCACATGATATAAATCCCGGACCTACCCTATCCTACATGCAAGAAGTTAAGGATGCTATAATGGGTGAGGTACGCGAGGTAAGGTCGGAAATCTCTTCATTGAGGAAGGATGTTCAAACTAAATTTGTCACTTTTGTCCAACTTGAAAATCCCAAAAAGAGATTCGCTTTGGCATCAACAATATAAACCAAGACATAGTTAATTCTGACATGGTTTCAGTTAACGATAAGGTTGATGAAATGAATGATAAACTTTGAAGTTTGATGAAGAATTTGACAGACTAAAATCGATAAGTTGACGTGATAATGTTATTGTTAATGGTATCCCGGAGTCAAAGGATGAGAAATCCATGGCCGGTAAAGAAAACGTGTTGTCAGTTTTTAATGAACATTTAATGTTTAAAACTTGGTAGTCAGCTGATATCTCTCGTGCCCGCCCAATTGGTGTTCGATAAAGTAACGCTACTAAACCACGACCAGTGATCATCAAGATATTATTCTCTGATGACAAGGTCAGAGCGTTGAAAGGACGAAACAACCTAGAGGAAACCAGATACCAGATCTCGAGCAAAGGAATGATTTCTTCAAGAACAGCAAGCTTGTAACCAAACAACGCACCGACAGTGGGACAGATACACAACAAAGGACATCACGTAAGCAGACGGTGGCAAGTATCAGGTGAGAGAGGCGGTATTGCGAAACTTCTTACAACAGGGAACGGCTAAAGTAACCACCGTTGAGGAACAATCATGAACTTTCATATGCTAGCATAATATTCTATTATGTTTACAATTGTCACAAGATTTATTTAAGTTAGATGACCATGTGAATCTTATCTGTACTTATATTCCACCTTCTGGTTCTTCTTTTGATGATGGTTGCAGCACAAAATGGGGTTTAGATTATTCATGTTCATCACTTACATGTATACAGGAATTACACACTATTTGAGGCGCTTTGAATGCTAGAACGGGAGAAATGAATATATCCGAGGTATGACATTTAACACTTGTCAATCCCATGATAAAGGTTTATATAAGTTTGGACAATACCTGATCGATCTGTGCTATGCGTTTAACCTGCTTATTGTAAATGGGAGAGTAGATTGAGATAGTGGAGGATACACTTATTTGGTCAACAGGGCACAAGCGAAAATGATTACTTTATTTGTTCACCAAATGTTTTCATGTATATTGATTTCTGCCATCTTGCTGATAAGTTGGATTCTGATCATTTTCAATTAGATTTCACTTGTAACTTATCTGACCCGACAGTGAGTAACACTAATACTTCGATTGTCTGGAATGAAAAGTTCTCTTAAAGCCTATTGACATGTAGTAACAGTTTAAGTGAAACAATCGATGTAAACGTGAATGTAAATGTGAACCGTGCAATTGATGATTTTATACAGATTAATCTAGATTCTGCGGTTTGTATGAAGCGGAGATTTTACTGTAATACAAATAACAGGAAGCGTCAGTTCAGGAATACAGAATGCATAAATGCTTAACGTGTAGCAGGAACTTCAGGACAAAGCACACAGGTTACCACTGTGCAGTTTTTTTTGTGACAGAGGAACACATATAAGATTTGGTGTAGATATCTGATATCGCAAAAGTATGATTAGTTAATCCCTCTAAATCTGCTAAATACTTTTCCAAATATTTAAAACAAATACAATCTTTACAGGGTCGAGAAAAGATAAGTCCATATATTCCCAAATCTGTATGGCTAATTTACTTCAAGACCTATATACAAATACTGATATATTCAATACACACGTACCATAAATTTGGAATGTGGCTCGTATTCTGATAATTATGATGATGTTGATGAACTAGTGCTAGACTTTCCTATAAAAAAATCAGTGAAGTAATAGCACACCTGAAGTGAGGGAAAGCACCTGTGCCCAGGTTGTCATTGAGTTGCTTAAATGTTCACAAACTGAAGTTGTGCCTTTTCTTTTAGAATGTTTCAATTACCTTTTTAACAGTGGCATTTTCCCGTCTAGCTTGTCTCGTTCTATCAATATTCCACTTCATTAAAAGAGGGTCGCTAATAACTCATAAGGGGTATATCATTACTCGGCAAGGCATTTACAATAATTTTGAACAATAGAAATTCACAATAGGCAAATATGGGTGATACAAATCCAGAAACGCAAACAGGGTTTAGAAAGAACTACTCCACGACTGACCACATCTTCATGTTATATGCCATAATTATAAAATGTTTGTCCCGAAAAAAACAACATAAATTATATGCAACGTTTATTGACTTCAAAAAAAGCCTTCAGTACCTTCAACCTCAGCCTTCAACTCTGGAAGTGCTTGAGAAATACTGGTTTGAGGGCATAAATGTACTGTATGTTAAAGAAAATGTATTCAAATATAAAATCCTGTGTCCGCTGTGAGAGTGGTGTAACAGACGTTTTTGGTTGATCAGTGGAAAAAGTAAGGGATTGTTGTAATGTGATGCTAGACTTTGTACCAGAACTTTAGAACATGGTACCTTTAATGGCAAGTGAGGACCATCAGAATCAAATGAGGGCTCCTATGCGCTCTTTTTATAACCCTGATGACTACAAATTACAAATATTTCTTGGACCAATTTCCATTAGCTTCTCAGTAACCATTTTGGTATTTGGTGGTTGACCTTTAACTGTATACTACCAACTCGGAGAACACACAATGCAGAAGATTCCTTTGGGAAAAATCTTCCTAGAGAGCTGACGTGTAAAGAATACCTGTTAACCATGCCCTCCTTTGATGAGTGTGGTGTAATTTTCCAAGATACTCATGATTTGCAAAAACACAGAAAAACTGAGTGTCCTGAACAGTCTTTTTCATAAGGTCAACCTAGGTTACCCAATGGGAGAATGCAAAGAAGATTTGAAGAAGAAGATTTCACTTCAAACCTTGGAATGGAGGATTGTGTTTTTTGTGGCCAAATCTTCATTGGCAGATTGACTTTACAAAAACATTTACATGATAAACAGTGTCCAGAAATGGAAAAAAATACTGATGATGATAATGATGATGTCACAAGTTAGGCAAATAAACCACGCAAAGCAGTCGATATTGAGGAGCAAGGAATAAAACAAATGTATAAACGTGTATGTGAAACTTGGATTTTTTGGAAGAGAAAATACAAATTTATTTGAAAAGAGATCTCATGGAAGAATGATACATAATAAACTGAAAAACCTTATAAAGAGAAATGTTAAGGAAATGTACGCACAATTAATTACGTATCTCTGCATTTGAAATGGGGACCAAAGACACAAGGACTATTGAATCAAGTAGAAGAGACAAATAATATATATCACAGCGTTTTATGGAAACTATAAATGTAAAAGCTGGGTAGAGGACTTGATTGAAGATGATGATGAAGACATGCTATCTGACACAGAGAGTGACATATGAGAAAATGAAGAATGTTAATAGACAGTGTACAGTGTTTTGGGTGGGCTACTCAAATGAAAACGGAGCTCATAAAATGTTTGAATCGTAATTTATTTTCATGTCATATCTCTATGGATCAACACACACGCACACAGAGAGAGAGAGAGAGAGAGAGAGAGAGAGAGAGAGAGAGAGAGAGAGAGAGAGAGAGAGAGAGAGAGAGAGAGAGAGAGAGAGAGAGAGAGAGAGGAGAGAGAGAGAAGAGATAGGAGAGAGTAATTCTGTGTTTCTAAACTGACTTAAATTAAAAACATAATATGACTACTCTGTTGGTTAATTTTTTGTTGAAATTTAATGATTATTTGCGGAATATCAATAACTTGTGCTCATTGTTCATTTCAGATCAGAACTTTTCCCGGTAATGAACCAAGCCCGTTGCTTATCAAAAAGTCTGTTTGAAAGTAATAAAGTAAAAAAAGTAAAAAGCAATTTGATGATTTTTAAGAGCTCGATCTTTATAAATAGACAAAAGAAATCACCTTAATAAATAAAAACCTTGTAGATTTAAAAGTAACTTTTTTCCAGATATCTAATTCGATATATGTATAATAAAAACAAATCATTGCAAAACAAGACAAGGTCATTCACCGGTATTGGGTAAATCACAAAACAAAATCTATGCTACAAAAACATTTGCATAACGCGTTAGGACTGACTTAATGACTTTGGTCTTGCCTTGATGCAGGATGAAGCAGAGGAAAAGCAAATGCTTGGTTCAAAGATTATCATAAGTTTTTAAACCATTTGAAACCAAAATTAAAATATCAAAATTAACTTTCCGTATATTATTGCAAAAGCTTCTAGAATATATACATATTACTGGCATACAACCTAAACTATAAGTGTTCAAAAAGGGTTCGGGGACAAATTTGAATGAAATGTCAAACGTGTTCACATTTTTGTGTGTTGTCTTTAACACACAAGATATTGAGAAAAAGATATTAAAATAAGATGTATTCAGTAAAATGTCCAACGCTTAATTTGCGGCAGTGTCGTTGCCATTCTGGGCCTGCATCTCTAGTAGTTTCTCGATGTTCTCCAGTCTCTTGTAAATCTTCTTTTTAAACCCTTTCGTCTTCTTTTTTATCTCTACCAACTTTTTTATCTCTTCCGTCTTCTCTTTTATCTCTTCCATCTTCTCCTCTGACTGCTGCTGTCTCCTTGCAATATATGGAATAATATCCTGCAACAAGATGAGAAACACGATCTCTGAAATAATATCCTGCAACAAGATGAGAAACACGATCTCTGGAATAATATCCTGCAACAAGATGAGACATACTGGTATATTGTCTGCTTGTGATCTCTGGAATAATATCCTGTAACAAGATGAGACATACTGGTATACGGTCTGCTCTCAATCTCCTGAATAATTTCCTGAGACAAGATGAGACATGCTAATTTAGTGTCTGCTCGTAATCTCTGGAATAGTATCCTGTAACAAGATGAGACATGCTAGTTTATTGTCTGCTCACGGTTTTTGAAATAATATCCTGCAACAAGATGAGACATACTGATATACTGTCTGCTTGTGATCTCTGGAATAATATCCTGCAACAAGATGAGACATTCTAGTATATTGTCTGCTCGCAGTTTTTGAAATAATTTCCTGCAACAAGATGAGACATACTGGTATACTGTCTGCTTGGGATCTCTGGAATAATATCCTGCAACAAGATGAGACAAGCAAGTATACTGTCTGCTCGTGGTCTCCGGAATAATATGTTACAACCAGAGGTGTTTGAATGCAAAGATTAATTTCTACACCTAAAAATGTTGTACAGCCACCAATGCAAAAAACAGTGAGAGTCCATTATCTAACACATAAAATAAAGAATTTGAAAGTCAAATGGCGAATGACGTGAAAAACTTTGCTTTTTGTCAATCAGAGAGCACAAGGATATGAATAACTAATAGCAAATACACGTTTATCATTTGAACGGCTAATGAATAGCAAATAACAGTCTAAATTTCTGATTTTCGATATTTTTTTATTATTTTTATTATTTAAGATATTGTGGCAAGGAAATCACTCACCAGAGCAGCCATCTCATCACGTTCCACTGTTTGGTTCCACCACCACATTGGCCAGCTCAACACAAAATTCCACCCTTTTTTCCAACCTCTATCATCATCATCATCACCATCAGCATCGTCATGTGTTCTGATATTCTTGATGTCCCGATTTATGTAAAATCGTCTTCGAATACTTTCAAACAAAACCTTCTCGACATCAAGGACAAGGGCAATCTGCAGATGAGTAAAGTTAACTCATTGAAAATCGTAAGCATCAATATTATCAGGTCCAAAGGGAACACATCTGTATCAATCTAACAAATGTACATTATCATTCAAGACAACAATCAGTCAAACAGAATTGCAACTTATTTAAAGCCGTTGACAGATACGAGTTTATAAAGTTCCATATGTTTCAATAAGTATTTATCATATAATTGACATTAAGGGAATGAATATGTGTGAAATTTTGAAATCATATCATGAATTATGACAATCAAAGTAAAAGTAAAACAATATGTGATGAAAATCTCGGAGTGGCTCAATCAATTCAAGTACATGTATGATGAATTTCTGTATGACTAGGTTTAATCAGATAATAAAATGCATACATAGACAACTTACGTGCATTGCACACCTTTTGAACTCTGCTTTTCGAAGTATGCCTTTGATGTCGTCTACAGCCAATCCAACCTGAAATAATAAGAAGACATAGTCATCAAAATTCCCCGCCAAATAAGTTTTCAGTAAAGTTCCCAACACTTTCTTCATTGACCATAACTCTGTAATATATCACTGCATAAATCTCAATTAAGGTATTGATACCTTGAAGACACACAGCAAACTTGGCTGTCTTATCTGAAAAAGTTTAATTTTGCGGTTCTTATTTTCAAACTCCATCAAGGTTTTGATACCATGAAAACAGTTAATTTTGTTATCCTATCTTAAATAGTTTTAGAGAAAAACTGTCTCTTTTATCTCGGACTGACGGACGCACGTACCCATGTACCCACGGACGGACGGACGTGGTTGGGGCGGTGATAATGAGGATATATTATCACGTTATTAGCCTTTACCAGTACCTGCTCAAAGGGCTCCTTCATCATGACCCAGGAGGAATTGTACTTTCAAAGCTGCTATCAAGCGTTTAGCCTGACCATTTAGATCTGTTTTTACTACTTTCAGGTACCATTTTAACAGCTGGGTGAACTGAGTGCAATATGGATAAAGTGCCTTGCTCAGGGACACAACATAGACTGAGACCGAGGTCACACAATATTTGGTGTCTCCACTTGGAGGTGGTAAGAGGCGCCAAATACACTTGAAGATGGAGAACATTTTGAATTTCAAGCCTTTACATCCTGGTTTTGCAAAAGCTTCAGACAAATTTGCAGATATGCTTGATGTTGCAGTGGCCTCTCCTCAAGAGTCTGATAGAGGTAGAGGAGTTAGGGGATGGTTGTCTTTATTCTCTATTGCTTCAAAAATTGACAGAAGGTAACTGAATACAAACGTTGGGTCTATGAACAACAGAGACAGGAATCAGTTTTCACATTGCGTAAAATGGGTGTTCATAGAATCAGATTTTCACACAGTTGTATCTCAGGCAGAGTATGGTCTCTAAAAACCAGGTGATAGGTATAGGCAGAAGTTAGAGTCCTTCTTTGGCGCACCAGAGGGTAACCAGTTTCAACTGTACGATTTGCCTCACAACATCACAAGGTGTGGCAGTGGAAAAATTTCAAATCTGTGCCAGTTTCACAACATAAGCAGATAGCAAAACAATTTAACCTCTGTTTTTGTTGCTTAAGTGCATAACACCATTGAAAATTCTGCACAAGATCAGAGAAATGCGGCATTGAGAATTATCAGTCTACATACAATAAACAGCAGCAAACCAAATAAAAAACATGATTCCACTCCATGCACTGGCCACGATTAAAAAAGCCAAAGCAATGTTAAACATACAACAATGTCCACAAACAAGCAACAAAAACCCTTTTCAGCACTTCGGACAATTCCTGTAGTCCTCAAATACGATAATCGCAGAATAGTTGTAAATACACTTCTTGATGACGGAAGTACACAGACATACATATTGAAGATGTTGCATCAGAATTGGGACTACAGGGACGACCAGAATCAGTTTCTGTCAATTTTCTGAACAGTAAAAGTGAAACGTTTGACAGTATGTCAGTCTTATATCAGCTAGAAAGACTTGATTGGACACTTGATGTCAACAATGAACATGGTCGCTTTGACAACAACCAAGGTCACTGGCAACACGAGAGTAATCGATTGGCAAAAGTAGGCAAAGCGATGGTCTCATTTACGGGACATCTTATTTCCTAATGTAAAACCCTGACCAATTGATGACATCCTAAGTGGCATGGACTTTTTAGAACTCCATTGTTTTTAGGGGAATGTTTGTGGTAAACCAGGGGATCATGTTGCCAGATTGACACCTCTTGGGTGGACATGTGTGGGATATTGTTTCGGGTCAAACAACGAACCGTAATGTTGAAACTTATTTTGGCAGGGACATAGAAAGTGATGACAATGACTTGGATATTCTCAATTAACGGTTTTTGGAAACAGAAACCATTTCAAGTTCAAAGTCTGTCAGAAGTGAGAATGATACTTTGGCAATTGATGCTGTTGATGGTTAGAATTCCTTGGAAAAACACATCCAATGATCTCTTAGACAACTATAACTTGTCTTGCAGTCGGTTTTTTAGCAATAAAAAGAAATTGTCACAAGACATGTCAAATGCCAACAATGACATAACAGTACATTTGCAGAGGAAAGCAACTAAAGAAAGCAACCTGAAAAAGACAATAACAGCAAATGGTACTTTTCTCATTTTCCTGTTGTGAAACGACAAAAGTTACAATAGAATGGTATGATAGAAAAGTTTGCAATAGTTAGCATTCCTAGTTGTATCCAATTTCACTTTGACTCCTTTAAGACAAATCTTCATGTCTCTGTTGATGCTTCAGAAGCAGTATTGTATCCAATTTCACTTTGACTCCTTTAAGACAAACCTTCATGTCTCTGTTGATGCTTCAGAAGCAGTATTGTATCCAATTTCACTTTGACTCCTTTAAGACAAACCTTCATGTCTCTGTTGATGCTTCAGATGCAGTATTTGGTGCATCTATGCTGTAACTGATAATGTTGGTTGCATATCCAGTAATCTTGTTGCATCAAAAAGTCATGTGGCATCACTGAGAGCATTACTTGAAATGGAATTGCTTGCGGCTGTTCTTGGGTTAAAACTTCGGGTTGTTGCAAAGGCTTTGAGTAAACCACAGCATACAGCAATCATTTGGTCTGACAGTCGAAAACATGTTATGGTGGGTAAATAGAGGTTATCATGCGAGTGTGTTTTGGGATCGTAAATATCCTGCATTAGGAATAAACATTGTATTTTGCGAGCCTTGGCGAGCTAAATACATAGTGTTTATTCCTAATGCAGGATATTTACGATCCAAAAACACACGAGCATGATAACTTCTTTATCATACAATGTCATTTTAAAATTTAATTCGAAAAAATGCCTGATAATACTATTTTGATAGTTGAAACTGTTTTAAGATTCGCGCATTGATATAAGCAAATGAATAGAGCAATGACTCTGACAGTGAATTGACAATATATAATTCCTCCTTATATATGCTTTTTATTGCCGTTAGTGTTATTTTGTCACGACTCCGAAGTTTTTAAATTTAAAAAATCTATAAAATACGATGATTTAAAAGTTAGACACGTTTTAAATGGTCTTTGGCGGGATCGAACTGAAGTTCGTTAATCCGACGTCATCGAGAGGACGAGTCAATCTCACCAAGGGGCAAGAGTTGCTTCCCTTCGCCTACGTGAAAATGGCAGCTTGCGTTGAGACAGCGATTGAACGAACATTGATGGCCGGAGAGCTAAACTAGATGATAGTCTGTGGATTTCCGAATCCAAACTAAACAATATTAAAGTAAAGAACACCGAAGATGTGTAAATGACGTGTTTGAAAATGAGACTTGAACTGCCTTTGGTACCTGTGAGTAAAATTGTTCGGTCGGTTTCATTCAAATCGTGATGACAGTGTTTTAGCACTGCTAAGTCATACATATGGCTAAAGACCCATACATTTTTGTTGTTATTTCTTAGATTAATGTTTATGCAATGTATCATTCATATTGTAATGCCTCTCTCCGTTACTAAAGGCGTTCAAAATGTTAACGCTTGTGACGTCATCGGAATTTTCGAAAGAAGTTCCGACCTTGACCTTTGAAATTTGCATCGGTATCCGTATATGACCCTTAGCCACGCCCAACGGATATCGTAAATATCCGTTGGCTTTATTATGCCGAGAACACTATCCATTGTATGATAAAGAGTCCTAGCAGAAGTTTTGTTGCAAATCATGTTGGCTACATCCAAGAAAATACTTATCCTCAACAGTGGAGATATGTCAACACACAACAAAATGTAGCCGATATCTTGTCAAGAGGTGCAAATGTCCATGAACAATTGTTCCTATCTAAAAAAATTTGGATTGTCTCTGCTCGAGAAGAGATTCGTGATTGGGAGAAAGAATATGCTTGGTGTAGTGGCCAAAAGACTAAGCCATCACATCAACCAATGGCATATCTACCTGCAGTCAGGGTAACATGTTCTCTTCGTGGTCACAACCAGGTTGGGTGAACTTTGCATATCTATTTCTAACAGTTCAAAAGACGTGGAAAAAGTTGTCAGAAAAGCTTTCTGTGCTTGTTTACTTGTCTAGCAACGTGAGCTGTCCATCTTGAAATTGCATTTGGACTCAACACAGATTATTTTCTAAACGCATTTATCAGAATGACTTACAGATTTGTTTCTGGTTTAAATTCCAAACGGATCACATCATCTTTGGCAAACAAAGGTATCAAATGTCAATTCAATTCTCCAAATGCACCACACTTTGGTGGCATTTTAAAAGCTCTCATTAAATTAGCCAAGCGTGCCATTTTCTCCATCTTGACAAATGGCATGATACTGATGAAGAGCTCTTGACCTCATCGACTCAAGACCGCTGACCTTCCAAAGTTCACACCTAAAAAAAACCATTTTAGGTGGTGCCTTTGAGATTGATTAGACATTCAACCCGAATTCAAGAACTCCTTCGTCACAATTGGAAGCATTGGATGCAGAAATGGCTACCAAAGCTGACTATTCGCAAAAAGTGGTTTAGTCCAACTCGTGATGTTCATGTTGACGGTGTAGTGGTTGTAGTATCACCAGACACACCTGGTTGCTGACCACAAGGCAACATCTTCAAGACACATCCTGGTCAAGGAGGTCATGTACGGATTGTAACGCTCAAGATGGGCAAAATCATATTGATCAGACCAGTGACAAAGATTTGTCCACTTGAATGGAATAGTTCCGAAAATTCGAGACAACTTTCCGTCCAGTGATATGTTGAAGACTTGTTAATAGTTCTGTAAATATTTTTCTGGAATTTGTTGTTTTTGTTTTGAATTTATTCGGTTTTGTTCAAATTAGAGAGGGGCATTTTCTGAAAACAAATCAGGTTTCCATCTTACTTTAGGTTTTTAGTATCTTAATATTTCCCAAAACAGGTCGCTCCTGTTGTCAATGTCATCACGTGCGCCACGAACTCGTAAATGCATAGGCGTTTTGCTTGTCTTGTTGCCAGACTTCGTCTAGACATTCATTATACACGTGGTAGCCAATTAAGACTACAGTGTATTTCTGAGTTCTCTTGTAAGAGCTAATAGATATTTTATTGTCTTTTTGATAGACAATTAGACATTAGTTAGTTTAATTTCTTAGGGATTGTTAATTGGGCTTGCTTGCTAGTTATAGTAATCTGTTGCAAGTTCTTGCCAAACATGCTAAACTCCAAGTCACTCTAATAATTTCTTGAGGGAACAGTCAATAGTTTTGTTCTCATTAGACAATTCATAGCTCATCATTCCTTATTATTCACAGAACGTTAGGTCACAATTAGCTCAATTATGTTTCATATATAACTCTCAACACAGCAGTGCATCATGCCGCTCTCAGTTACCTCCCTTTGAGTGGCGCTAGCATCGTCCCCCATTAGCCATCTGCAATTTTTCGTTGACGTTCTACGTGCTTACAATTGATAAATTATATCCCCTTTAACTAAATAAAAGGTTTTTAGCCGTCAGGAACGGTCTGTGCTATGTAACGTTTTTAGAATCATTTATTATGTGAAAATAATCACTATGCAATTTAATATAGGAAATCTTGTAATACACAGAAAGTAAATTTTCCCATCAGCATTTTATGTTTTAATACTTTTTACCCTTGGTTAGAAGTTCAAAATTAAACGTTTGATAAAGGATGCAACTAGTCCCTTGGTTGTTAAAAAGGGGAAATTAATATCTTAAAAAATAGATGACTTATAATTTTAACAATTTTATGCTTTTATTTCTCATTATATGAAATCTTCCTCAAACAGAAATAGAAATCATAATTTCACTTTCCTTACCATTGTCACTAGATTGTATGTGTTAAACTGAACAACACATACAAAACTACGAAATCAGAGGAATTTGTTGGCCTACTTATAATAATTAAATCATATTTAATAACTCATAACTAAAATACCTATTTCATTTGTGATGACTGATATCGTAGTTGATATTTTTCTGGATTATTTGTTGAAAAATTTGATATGACCAGAAACCAAATGTGATTAAATTTTAATGTATCACCAGGAACTAAACGTGATTCTCTTACTATGTGAAAACCCAGAAACTGAACATGAATAATGGGGACCGTCATTATGTGTAAGCAACGTCAATGCACAAATCCTGCAACTTTGCAAATAACAATGAGCAGTTACCGTTGCAAGCCACAAGATGGCTGCGCCCATGAATTACCCCGTGAATAGGTCTATAGTAAGAGATTTACATTTAGTTCCTTGGTTTTCACATAGTAAGATTTTATATATATACTTGTAAAAAGTGGAGGACATTAACACATACTTACCAGAAGGTTCATGAGGACGATGCTTGCCATTGTGATAAAGAAGGAGAAAAGAAGAGAGGTTGCAGTTGGGTAGAGGGGATTGGTTGTGTCAACCACCGTGGTGTTATCCATGTTATTATGAGGAGGACATTAACACAGACTTACCAGGAGGTTCATGAGGACGATGCAGGCCAGTGTGATTAAGAAGGAGAAGAGAACAGAGGTTGCAGTTGGGTAGAGCAGATTGGTTGTGTCAACCACCGTGATGTTATCCATGTTATTATGAGGAGGACATTAACACAGACTTACCAGGAGGTTCATCAGGACGATGCAGGCCAGTGTGATGAAGAAGGAGAAGAGACCAGAGGTTGCAGTTGGGTAGAGCAGATTGGTTGTGTCAACCACCGTGGTGTTATCAATGTTATTATGAGGACATTAACACAGACTTACCAGGAGGTTCATGAGGACGATGCAGGCCATTGTGATGAAGAAGGAGAAAAGAACAGAGGTTGCAGTTGGGTAGAGCAGATTGGTCGTGTCAACCACCGTGATGTCATCCACACCTCCATTGAACAAGTCATTGTAGTCTATTTCTCCAAGGAACATAACGGCCGTTTTCAAAATTGAATTGGGGATGTCTCTGAAGGCAACCTATAATGCAGAGCATTTATAATGTATAATGTCATATTCAATCTCTATATGTACATAAATATGCTTGTAAAAGGCAACTGATGTGATAATAACTGAATACAGTAAATTAACACAGATTCCCTTGAAGTTTTATTTATTATTTCAAATCTGTTTATCTGTTAACTATTAGTATTTATATTTGAAAAGGAAATCCCGGTTTCCATTTCACAAATGGAGTAGGTCACCTATATCTTTATACATCATCTTTTATGAACTTCAATAGGTTGCCCACCTTGAAGGTAGATATTCGGTTTCATTGTAAGCAAAAACCAATCAAATGAGCAAAGACCTCCATTTTCCACGGGTTGTAGATAGAACACCAAATTTATGCCAATTTCAAACATAAAATTGTAGACAAACCTGGTTCTGAAGAAGAGTAAAGAATCCCATTGCGAATGCGAGGATCAGTGAGAAGAAGACGATGAAGACTTTGCAGAAGGTCCAACAGACCAACTGGAACATGATGACGTAGAGACCCAGGGAGGTGAAGGCCTTGAGATACATCACCAGGTCTATCCAGGAGAAGAAGAGAGCAAAAGCTCCCACCGACCACTGCCAGTCCTGAGAAGTCAGATGAATTCATTATTGATGTTGTGTTGTGTTTTTTTATAGTCTTGATATTTCTCATGTTTATTTGCCATCTTAGTCGCAAATGATATCTTGACAAAAACCTTTAACCTTTTATACTTATTTATAAAGTGCTCTTGGCATTGTTTTATGGTTGTGTTAGTTCCCCGATTTTGATGACGATGATGTAAATTGAATTCATTTACAAAAGCAAAATCATATTTTGAGAATCGAGTGAGTTTCCGTATCATTAATAACATTTAAGAGGAACAAGAAGACATGGTCATCAACATCCCCCGCCAAATAAGTTTTAATCAAAGCTCCCAATATTTTCCTAAATGGGCTGTAACTCTGTAAAAAGTAATTGCATTTACCTCGTTTTTGAACTCCATCAAGGTATTGATATCCTAAAGACACACTGCAAATGTTGTTGTTCTATCTTAAATGGTTTTTGAAAAAAAATTCCCCTTTGAGGACATCCTCGTACAAAGTCCAAAATCTTGAAACAAGGGCAATCACTCCGTAAAAAATAATTTTGCGTTTCTGATTTTCGAACTCCATCAAGGTGTTGATACAATGAAGACACACAGCAAGTTTGGTGAACCTATCTTAAATAGTCTCTGAGAAAAGTTGTCCCCTTTGACGACACCCTCGAACAAAGTCCAAAATCTCGAAACAAGGGCAATAACTCCGTACAAATAATTTTGCGTTTCTCATTTTCGAACTCCATCAAGGTGTTGATACAATGAAGACACACAGCAAGTTTGGTGAACCTATCTTAAATGGTCTCTGAGAAAAGTTGTCCCCTTTGACGACACCCTCAAACAAAGTCCAAAATCTCGAAACAAGGGCAATAACTCCGTACAAATAATTCTGTTGTTCTGATTTTCGAACTCCATCAAGGGATTGATACAATGAAGACACACAGCAAGTTTGGTGAACCTATCTTAAATAGTTTCTTAGAAAAGTTGTCCCCTTTGACGACACTCTCAAAAAGAGTCCAATAAACACGGAAAAGGGGCAATAAATCCGTTTAAGATAGTTTTGCGGTTCTGATTTTCGTACTCCATCAAGGTATTGATACCCTGAAGACACACAGCAAAGCTTATCTTAAATAGTTTCTGAGAAAAGCTGTTCCCCTTTAACTCGGACGGATTCACGGATGGACGGACGGACGGACGCACGGACGGAGCCCAAACCTATATCCCCCTTCCACTTCGTGGCGGGGGATAATAAAATTTGCGTTTTGTGAGCCTTTGGCGAGCATAATACACATATTTTTATTTCTATCATATGATATTAATGATACGGAAACACACGAAGTTAATAATTTCTATATCATATAATGTCATCTGGAAATGAAAGGCTTGAACGCAAATATGATTTCTTCTAAAAATGTGTCTGTCCTAGATTTTGCCAAGTAATTCCTTTCACAAAACAGGTGAAGGTCATATTGTCGGCAATATAAGTAGTGAATAGTCTAGAAATAATGATATAAACGTCTCCAACACTCTGTTAACATTTTATGTCGGATTTCCAGTGCAAACATTTGGTTTTCTTATGACACACAATGTGTATGAACCACTTGCCAACATCGCTACAACAGGGGAAGTAAGTCTAACTGCAACTTTGAAACATTACTTGCGAAGGTGGGGTTGTTACATTTGTTACTACGATACTTGATATTGTCTACCATCCCTGGAATATGATTTGCTTTTGCTGTCAAGTGGGTCAATGACACACTGTGCCTCAAAGCAGTATTTATTCAATCAAAAACAACCGGTTTAGAACAAGCATGACATGCATGGAATTTTGATATGATAGTTCGTATTTTGACCTAATCCCATTGTTATCAGGAATTTGATAACATGATTACAAGATGGGTTTATTGCACCGATAACATTGCTCATTATATGATAAAATTCATTATTTTTTTGTATTAAATCCGAGATCCCTTAGCTTCATCAGATAAACATCCAATTCTTGATGCGCTGTAATAAGAGCTTTTGATTGTAGTTTTGTTGATGATATGAATTGGAATCAATAAAAAGGTAAAATCAATTCAGTGTTTGTGTACTATATCTGTGATCCCCTAGCTAAATCAGATAAACATCCAGTTATCGACGTGCCTGTCTGTAGGAGGTTTTGATGGTGCAGTTGTTGAAGTCGAGGAGGAAGAGGAAAGAAAAGATGTACACGATCCATTCCACGTAGTTCTCAAAGTCAGAAAAATATGCCAACTTCATGTTTGTAATCTGTATGATCTGTAAAAAAATTACACCGAAATGTTATTATTGACTTCTTCTTGAGAAAATTATGTGTCATGAACCAGAGGAAAAAAATCAAAATTAACTAACAACAAAAACAAACACATTCAACATTCAGACTTACTGTTTCTATTAATCAGACGAGATGAAAGAGATATTGAAAATATTTTCTTTAAATAATGAATTCGAAAACGAAACAAAAGCAGTGAACAACAAATATCTATTTTAGATGTCATGTGGTTCGAATATATGTACATTATATGCACATATGCACATATGCACATACACATATATAGTTTCATCTTCTATTTACACATCGTAACCTAGAAAAACTGACAAAAAATATGCTGACCAATGAATATATTCAAGTTGAAAATGAACAATGTAAGACAACTGACCTCAAACACTGCTCCTATCACCATTAGAATATACATCAGGACTTTCTCAGCTGGAAGCCATGCGTTTTCGGCAGCATCACAGTTGTCGTTCATAATGTTTTTAGCATCTGCCGAGCTGAAATATTTTGTCGGTTCACACTACATACACATCATCATGTATTTGTTGAAAATATGTGGTTGTTGACTTCTCATGATATGTCTTACAATTTTATTATACGAAAATCTAGCAATTACAAGGACTTGATTATTTTATCTATTTCATGTTAATTGTTAATTTGTATAAAAAAACACAATCAACTTAAAAATACACCAAAAACCGTTTTCATTGGTCCTCTACTAACCGATATTATTTTAAAAGGGCGCAAATTTCAGGCTGCCCATTTTGACAATCTGAAAAAAGGCTTATACGGAAGAACGATATAACCTTTTTTGCGCATGCTCGAAGTGTTTAATGACATCATAAACAGAACGAACGTGGGCCTAATCATTGTTAATATAAGAGACATTGGCGGTATATTAACAGATTAAACAGTTTTAGAACGATTTGGTGGTATCACCACATAACCCCTACAGTATCATTTACTCTACACTCATTTTGGTAAAATAGTGATGGGGAACTGTCTTAAATAAATAAACATCGTGGATGATGCATCCCCTCTAGCATGAAATGGAATCTCCAAAGCTATGTTAACAAACACTACATGAGTAGTGCGAGTCAATTGAAAGTTTATTTGTGAAAGTTGCTGAAAGAAATTGAATCTAACATAATTTTTTAAATGTTACTATTAAATAACTTTAAATGACCTTAATTACATTAAATGAATAAAGAAACATAAATAATTCTTTTAATGAAAATAGTAAAATAAACCTCAAATACAAGCATTGATAATTTATAACAAAACAGATGCATAGGCATTACCACTTAAGTCTGATAATTTTGCTATCAAGATCCCGGTACACTCATTTACGCTGGGTTGGGGTGCTCCTCGACTTATATTTAGTTTCTTAAAAAATTAAATTCTCAAACCCCATTTTTTTATCAAATATAGGTAAGGAGTCTCGGGGAATTGGAAATTCACTACAGAGCTAACTTGCATCTCCAGAGGTTTTGTTCATGTAAATTTACTGCAGTCTTAGTATTAGAAATAATGACAAAATCAAAGGTCTTACTATTAATGATGTTGAATATAAGCATGATCAATATGCTGATGACACAGAATTATTTCTTGGTGGGACTGAAAACATCTTGTATGCTGCTATTGAAACAATTAATTATTTCTACAAAATTTCTGGTTTGAAAATTAATTTAGATAAATCAAAAAGCTATATCTATTTATAAAATATGTAAAGAACCCAATATCGAGTGGATAATGGGTGAATTTGATGAACTTGGTATCAAATTTACACCTGATCTTAAAAGCCTGTGGATGATGAAGACTAGAAGAAGTTTATGGACTATTATCTTCATGGACGAAAATAAATTTAACTCTTATTGGAAAAAATACAGTGATAAAAACCTTTTTGGGCAATTTCTAAATTAACCAGTGGTGGTTTGTTATGAATTTGAAAAGTCAGGATTGACGCAAACTGAAACAGTGAAACGTTTTGTGGATGTGACAGATCTCTGGCTTCGTCAATATATTTTGCGAAAAAAAGAACAATTATTAACTACAGCAACAAGATATGAATTTCGGATCGAAGGATACCTTGTCACTGCAAAATGTCACTAGTTACATACCGAAAACATCGTAACAAGTCGTTTTTCTTCAATCCTAACCAACGCCGTGACGCGAGGTATGCGTTCTATTTCCCCAAAGGGAGATAATCACGTTTCAAAGGGAGGTAATAGGTTCGGTCCTACCTTTCTCACTGCAGTGAAATATGGATAATATTTTCACTGCAGTGAAAATATGACTCTCTACTGTTTTTCCTAAATTATGGATTATATTTTCACTGTAAAACCCTATATTTCATTGCTAATTATATAATAAATATATATTATCACTTCTTTGAATATTTTTTATTACTCCTAAGAAAAGACCTCTACAAAAGAGATCGTCTCATTTTTAGCGTGTATACCATGTATTCTCATTGATGAGAATCCCTCAGTAAAAGCCGTGATTAGGCTATCAATAGTTTAAAAATATCAACCAAAATAAGTAATTCTTTTATGTCTCACTACCTAACTGTCATACTGTCCAGTTGTTTTTCTTGTTTGTGTAGTAATTATACGCCAAGTTAGTAAGTGTCTGCTTGACTTAATACTGTAAGCAATAGCAATAGCCTGACCAATTAGGTGAGAAAGAGCCATGTGATGAAGCAGTGACTGGCTGAAAGGATTTTTTTCAGTCTGAAAATAAAACGTTTGCTTTCAAAGTCATTAAATGACTATTTTTGCGCATATTTTTAAACAATGGAATTATCAATGTTGTCTAATCATATTCTTATATATTCTCATATTCATATACGGGATGTCATTATGACGTCATAATGGATAAGCATGACTTCACAATGTTAGCGCGGCGGTCGCGATGCCGGCGGATGTCTTGAATGTCTGCCGATGTAATTCAGCGAGCAAAAAATGAAATACTAAACTCGGTCTTATTCAATAACATCAAACGAGCGTCGTTCAGTATTCTCTATATACAAATTAAAAGCAAAAGTCTCATTTGGTAAATGCAACTATCAGATACCAAAAGACCATGGGGATCTGGTAGTTGCATGTAGTTAATGAGACTGTTACACTGATTGAGCATAATATGGTAATCTTATGTTGTGAAGGTTTACCTATACATGTGTGGTGGCCTGGTTACAACCACGTGTCTTGTCAGGAGGATGAGGAAGAACACGTGGATGAAGAATGTGATCAGGTAGTAGAAGGCACCAAAACTGAACCATTTGAACTTTACAAGTGAGCTGACAAGTTTGTGTTGCAGCAGTTCCGTTCGTTCATGCTTCACCTGTGCAAATAACAATAGTGTACCATTAAAAGCTCACGATGATCAAACACAGGTTGCTGCAAATCATTTTGACTAACATTTAGACTCAGAAGATGTTTTTTTCAAAATTGATAATATTTTAAAAACAAATATATGAAAAAGGTGAGTTTACCGAATGTTATGCCGCATAATACAGCTACTGAAAGTTTCTTGTATGCATAACGAGTACAAATATCATACAAAACTATACTACAACAACTATATTTCTACCAAAACTTATGAACTTTGATTTTGCATAGTGTAAAAATACGGCTCTTTCAGTGAACGCAAGAATAGACTCCAGCACACTACAATTATGTACCTTGTATATAAAGTGAAGATGTGAACCCTTTACAAATTGGTTCACAAGATTTGTTTGTAAAGTTTTCTCTGAAGAAATGATGCATTAATGTTTGAAAAATTATTAAAGGTTGGAAAATATGAGCAGTGTAACACACTTTTGTAAAGTAGCTATAAATAATATACACAAAGTTTTGACAGCTATTTTCTGCAAAATAAATTTCTATGTATGTATTCTCCAGTCTTTCCTGCTCACCATAATCTGGAGAGGGTGATTCTTTTTTAACACTCTGGCTCTGCTGGTGTATGCAGAGTATTCAGGATATGTTCCTTCTTTTCCTTGAAAAAACGTAACACAGTAAGTCAGTTACCATTTTGAGTTACTTATTTAAAAATGCCTGTCACCTGATTTCAACAGTAACGATTTGAGAATATTAAAGGTCATTGACATCAAACCAGAATTTTTTTTTCAATTTCAAAGTTTGACATTTACCATGATATTACTTTTCATAATGCAATACGATTACTAAACTTTTAACTGATTTCAGTTAATGTTTATTGAAATGTCAAGATTGATTCAAAGGCTTAAAAATTTTGATCCATAGAAAATAGCAAGGGTATGTCAATGACAGATAGTATGAATGAGAGCTAGAATAAGGAAATATATTGGAGCAAACTGGATCATGAAAATACAAGAAGTTGTCACTAACGTGACGATGTCCCGCGCCCCAAGAGCGAAATTGGGTAAAAGGGATTGCCAAACATCGGGGTTGGTGTATCATAGTTTCTCTTAAAACGATGTCAAGGTTCTAAAAAACTGGGGTCTGCGTATCCAATAAACAATGACGATGACAATAGATATTGCGCTAAAACGTTTAATGTACTGGTCAAACTCCTTTTGTGGCCTTGAAAATTAGGTCATGGTCACCAAAAGCGCTTGGTGTCTGCGTATCGACCGAATAAAGACAAATACTAACTTGAACGCTCTATGTGCAAGGGTTTGTGAGATAACTATCTATCTAACTATCTAGTTAAAAGTTTTGGGTTTCCACAGTTACTTAACTTTGTTGTCTACTACACTAGATCGTGATTTACTATAAGCTGTCAATCTGTTTTATTTCATATCCGCCCAATGAAGACAGACACCAAGTTTGAAGGCTTTACGTGCAATGAATTGTAAGATATTGCGCTCACAAGAAGCGGGGCGAACGTACAGACGGTTGACGGATCTCAATACTGTGTTTAGCGGCCGGGGATAAAAAGATCAAGAAACTGAGAAAAAGAATCAAAGAAAGCTTGAATTTGATAAGAGAGAAGAGAGATGAGAAAATAAGAAAAAATATAGAGTAAATAAGAAATTACGTCTTAGTAGTGACCAGTTGTCCTTGGTCATCAAATCATCGATGAATTCGTAGTTGTATTTGAATTTTTTCTTAGGCTTTTCTTTGTCATTTCCTTGTTCCTTTGTTATGTCTGTGCAACACTTGTCTAGCACTTCGTGAGCCACATCTTGAAATAAAGAGATTGTAAAGTGATAAAATGAATATTCAGGTGTGAGGGAAAGCAACACGAATTGTTGACATTAAATAATAACAGTGTAAACCAATCTCTAAATATTAAATATTAGACGCCATTTTCTTACCCAAAGAAGCAACAGAAATAGACATCTCCTTGGTATTTATATTATTGAACATACATATGTTTATACACAAAGATTACAGATACTGGACAATAAAGGGGTACCAAAAAAAAGACAATAACAAGAAGAGATTCTTTAAAACAATGTTGTATTTATAAGACTGCAGTACCAATCGAATAAATATTTCCACTACATTGGATAACCTTCTTTATACACCATTCATCCATTAAGAAATTGCAACCAAAGTTCTGAAACTTTTGCAACTAGTTTCACATCTTTAATAGGCAAGAGGATTTTCTTTTTAGGGTCATTTTACGAGTACTTCTTTGATGGTGAAACAACGCAAATTAACCGAAGAAATCATAGGATTGTCATAAATCGGGACAAAAAATATTCAGAGTTTCCAAGTCTTACAAATGCAGTGTCACGGTATATTTCGGGAAAAAGGGAATAGAGACTACTAAATCAATCCAGTACCTGGCATATCTCTGATCATCCTTCTCATGGGTGTGTCTATTTTCTTTGAGCCTTTTCTGCGAGGAACAGCATTCCTCATGGCTTGAAGCCAAAGGTCAGACTGGATGATGTACCGAGCTATCTCTCTACAAATACAACAAGCATCTTTATAAACTGTCTGTCTTCTCTCCATACACTTTTCTCAAATATTGATGATAAATGAGTCAAATATTGAGGTTATACAAAAACTACTAAATCATTGAAAATGTTCTCAAACCATGTATGATATTATTCGAACTCTGTTAACAAGATATATGAACTCCAGTATTAGTTTACCTAACCATGAATAACTTTCTCATCCTTATGAAGATTTAATTAAACAGCTGATTGTATGTATCTTTATGTATGTGTTATTGGGTAACAAAAACTTTTTTTTCAATCCTAATGGTTTGAAGCAAGAGGTAAACTGGATGATGTACCGCTGTTTCTCTCTAAAAATCCAGCAAGCATCTTTGTAAATTGTTTTATTATGAGAACCGCATTCCTACTGGCTTGAAGCCAGAAGTCAGAATGGATGATGTATTGTGTAATATCTCGACAAACACAGCAAGAAATTGTGATGACAAGAACGATCCGTTGTTGATACGATATGATGAAGACTATTTCAAAAAGTCGTTGAGGATTCTATCATTTATCATTTGCTTTTCAAATAGTTCAGTCGCAACTTTAACAATTATCTTTTTCCCTAGGTTTTAACAGATTTTAAGCGTATGAACAGACACATTTTTAATGATACATCTTTTTAAATATAATGTTTTCAATTCGTGACATATCTAAGCTCTATATTTACTGACTTACTTGTGCCCATTTCTGATCGCAATGTCCAAGCAGTTGAGATTAGCCTTGTTTGTTAACTTGACATCATCAACTGTTTTTAGCAACACTTTTACAACCTTGAGATGACCTTTAGCACAGGCGAGATGAAGGGGTGACACCTGATGATTAAGCCATATATATCTTTATGAAGGTATTGAATTTGTGAGTTGAGAAATTATATGAAGTATTTAATTCAAATAATGCATAACGCTTTTGTGAAAATATATGGTTGAGATGATTTGAATGAGGAGTAAATTTATATATTTATATATTTATATAATTGGATATAGTCATCGCCCTGTCCGTCTGTCGGTCCTTATTCATGTTGTTTATGGAGCAGAACTCAAAAACTGGTAGACCTAGCTCAACGAAACTTGGTATGTAGATTAGGCAGCGTATGTAGAAGTGCCTTATGGCATATTCAACTTCTTAAGATTGTCATTTTTAGCGGTTTCCATAAAAACGTCAAATAGAACTTTGTTTCCTGAGCAGAACTCCAAGACTGTTAGACCTACATGAAGCTCAATAAGACTTGATATGAGGATCAGTTTGTCAGCTTGTGAAGATGTACCTTTTGTTATTTTCAACTTCTTTGGATTTTTATTATGGGTTGTTTCCATGGAAACATAATTTAGAATTTTGTTTCCGGAGCAGAACTTAAAAATTTGACCTAGCTCAATGAGACGTTGTATGTGGATCAGTAAAAATGTGAAGGTGTACCTTTTGGTAGTTTCAACTTCTTTAGATTTTAAGCAGTTTCCATAGAAACATTAGTTTATTGAGGACCGGTGGGATATGTCATCTTGTGATGTTTGTTATTTATGTCAAAGTATATTAGGTTGGGTTACGCTACAGTGAATAGGTGACATTTTATCCTACGGCATTTTATGAAAAATATCAACCTTGACATGGTTGCCCTCTTTAGTAATAAAAAAACTTACATCGTCCTTTTCCAACCAAGCCTGGGCCTCAAGATTGACCAGTTGTTTACAGATGTCCAGTTGGCCAAACTCGGAAGCAAGGTCAATTGGTGTCTTTTCACATTTGTTTCTGTCAAGAAACAAGTTTGTAATGGAACTTTTGGCTAGTATTTATTCATATGGTTAGAGTGAAACAAAATATTTTATTTTATCATTTATTTTATTTTATTTTACTAATTCCTGAATTAAAACAAGGGACTGTAGATAGCAGCTTAGATGTAAACGTTACATTTGGTTGATATTAGCTCCTTTGGCTATCAGTATATCCACGGTTTCCTTATGCCCGTCTCTTGCTGCAAGGTGGAGAGGAGTGTTGCCAGTCGCGTCTTCAGCAAACACGGAGTTGGAGTGTAGCTCCACAATCACATTCACACATCTGGAACAAAAGCAAAGCCTTGAGAGGTAGTTCAGACTATATTTCACACTTATGTAAGAAAGTGTACCAATCCATGCAGTTTCTCATTATAAATTTACAATTGATTTGTTGTAGAACATTGAACACAATTCGTCAGTTGTCGATGTATTCATATACACTAGTTTTTGAACAGACAACCCATTCTTAAAGGCATTTTAGACCTGGTATGATGTGACGTTTTTACGATACTAACACGATCACTTTATAATCTCATCTGACAAAAAGGGATGCTTATTATTATCATAACTATCAGGAAAAAAAACCTTACTCGTTTTTGCCATTTGATGCCGCCAGGTGAAGAGCTGATGTTTCCTTGTCATTCTTCCTGTCATACTCGGCGTGATGTTGTTTGAGTAAACACTGGAAGTTGAACAGGCGCATGAACACAAAATTGCTTCACACTCACTTGACAATGGAAATACACATCATTAAATGGAATGCAAATACTCTGTTTTATAAGTATTGAAACAAGCCTTTATGTTAAAAGCACACATAACGGACACACACGAAAAATACACCTATTTCGTTATGCACACACACAGATGCAAAAATACAAGCATGCATATTTTTAAGGCATGAAATTTAAGAAGGAATTAATTCAAAATCACATGAGTAAATATTAAAACAAGCACACAGCAAACAATGATTCAATAAGCACTGAAAAACAAAGTTTAACATGACATGACAACAACACATATACAAACACCAAAACAGCAAAAAGTTTGAATACACCAATTAGCTATTTGAATTTTGAGTTGAATAACATTCAGAACTGTACCAATCTCCTTTTACCTTAACAATGGCTTGATGTCCATTAGCGGCAGCCAGATGCAGTGGTGTGTTTCCGTCATTGTCCTTAGTATTGACAATTTTTTGCTTGTATCTCCTGAGCATCTAAAAACAATTTCATCTGGATCGGTTGAAAAGCCTCCCCAGCTCGGGATTAAGTAAAATAACTACAACTCTCTTTGTCATATGAGAGTTTTGAAAATATTTGGTCCATCTTTTACAGTTTTGTCAATCTTTGTATCCTAGGTTATAAGTTTGATGTAGGTACTTATGATCAATGGTTTCAGCATCTTTTATTAATTATTATCATAGGAAAGGCTATGACCAAAATAACCAAATCTAAGACAAGAAAATACAAGATATGAATTACATCCAATCCTACAGAAACATTGTCCTACTCACTTCAACTTGGTCCTCATGTTCGGTAGTCTCCTGACGTACATGTTGAAAATACAAATATATTAAAAACACATTTGTTAATAAGTATGAAATTCATTAATTTACGACATTTCATTATAAAAAACCCTAGAAACATGTGCACGCGATGCCCTGTGATGTCTCCACCCAAACGTTTAAACAAATATTATCATCACCACTTTAAGCCTTAGACTTTCAAAAAGATAAATTGAAGATTAACATGTACCTCCATATGTAGTAAGTTCAAAAAATAAAATATAGTCGCAAGCGACGACAAACGGATTCAGCGCTGTATGGTGTTTTTTTATTAACAGAGGTAATTATCTAAGTAAAAAAGTTTGAGCGACAATGCTTATAATAATGGCAAGGGTTGTCAGCCCGTCACTTAAAGGCAAGACCTCATTTATACATACACTGCTATTTAATATAGCTGTAGCAACGAGGCATCATATTTGGTGTTTTTTAAATCAACTACTAAGGTTGAAAATAAAGTTGCATGTATCCAGAATGGTTTGTTTGCCAAATTCATGATATAAAAGAAAAAGAAAGGTTTTTCTTCATTTCTCTCTGATATTTAAATTAACATTAATTTTTGGATTTCAGTTTTTTCACTTTAAGCAGAAATGCATTCAACATGAAGTAGTCAATAAAAGCATTAAAAACTCTGGTAATTTTTAGTGATCAAGCTTAATAAGTTTCAGGACCACTTAAAGGCAAGACCTCATTTATGCATACAATGCTATATAAGATAGCTGCAGCAACGAGGCCTCAAAGAGATCTTTGGCGGTTTTTTAATTCAACTACTGTGATTGATTGACACATTTTTCAACGATTTAATCTTTATTCTATTATGTACAATAGGGTTGAAAATAAAGTTAAATGAATCCAGAATAGTTTATTTGCAAAATTAATAATATAAACGGAAATCAATTATTTTCATAATTTTTCTTTTTATTTCAGTTATTCAACTTTAAGCAGAAAGGCATTAAACATGATGTAGTCAACAAAAGCATTAACAATTCTAGTCAGTATTAGTGATCAAGCTGAATTCGTGTCAGGACTACTTAAAGGCAATACCTCATTTATGCATACAATGCTATTTAAGATAGCTGCAGCAACGAGGCATCAAAGAGATCTTAGGCGTTTCTTAATTCAACTACTGTGATTGATTGAAACACTTAACAACGATTTAATCCTTATTATATTATGTACAGTAAGCTTGAAAATACAGTTAAATAAATCCTGAATTGTTTATTTGCCAAATATAGTTTTCTTATTAACATTCAAAACGTAAGTTGAATTGAAAATATCTTAAGCTATTTATTTCAATGTATAAGAAACTATCATATTTTATTGTAAATTATTGTAAACATTACCGTTTTGTTGTTCATGAGCTACGACTTTTCAATCTTACATATACCATTTGCATTCAAAACGAAAGGTAAATTGACACATTTAAAAGCTCTTTATTTCAATGTTTAAAGACACATCAAATTTTAGTGTAATTTGTTCCAAGTTCTACCATCTTTTAGCTGTCCAATGATATAATAAACACTGCCTTATGCTTTTCTGTTGCCGCGCTACGATTTTTGGAAACAAACATATATATTATGCATTAAAAACGCAAGTAGAGTCCGTAACTCAAAGTAAATTGTTAATTTTCTGTATTTTTTGGCTTTCTAATGATATAGAACAATGATGTGTCGTCTGTCACTGATGAGTAACGAATACTTCAAACATTCAAAGGTCCGTAACTCAATGTATAAAATATATCTGAATTGATTGTTAATTTAAAAAAAAATCTATAGACTTTTGGCTTTCATATGATATATAGAACAATGCGTTATCGTACGTCGTTGATTCGCTACGATATTTTAAACAAAGTGCAAAGTTTGACCTCTGCTCCTGACCGGAAATGACTGTTCGCGAGCGATTTTATTCTTTAATCTTGAAGACCTTGCCAATGTCTAGCTGTCATGCAAAAAGCATAAAATTCGTCTGGGAGGTTTTTGAGTTATCAGCCCTTGAATATTGCAAAATGTGCAAAATTTGAAATTTTTATTAAAAAGATATTTCGATCTTTTAAATTTTGAACCAATCTTGTTATAGGCTAATGTCTAAACTACATTATGTGTAAGTTTCAGCTTTCTGGTATCAGTAATTGCCGAGTGGTGAATCCTGAAAGGTGCCTGGGGTCGGACTTTTGAAAATAAAGCAGGAAATTCAAGATGGCGGCCAAATCACGTGACCTACGAATTTGCCATGATTTCGTTTTTTGCAGCATTTGTTATTGCGGATCTTTTCAGGTCTCTAAGTGCATTTTGAAAAAAAGCCATGTTAAAAATCCGAACTTTGGGCCTTGCTGGGCCATTTATTTATGAGCCGAATTGGCCCAACAGCTTTGGGTCGCGTCTTCTAAACAACGTCTACCAGCATGTCAAATTTGGTGCTGATAGCTTCAGTCGTTTTGGCTGAATCTTGTTAACAAGAAATCGTGGAAGAAAACAAACCACGCCAATAACAAAATATAAAAAGAAACACGCCAATAAAAATAAGGATTCAGCCTGTTAATCTCCCCAAGTCCAATTTCAGAAACAAGGGCCATAATGGCTTTCGAACTCGATCAAGAGTACATCAGGTGCAGCAATAACAAAATTTCACTCATCTAGATGTTATGGTTTGTGAGAAAATCTGTCCCCATTGTACACCATATAACTAAGTAAAAAAACATTCAAAATATTGTACTTTCATCAAGTACAAATTGTATTTTAGCAACACGCATCTGCTTACATCTGTTACTCAATCCTTTTGTTTTCTATTTAAAATCATACTGTCCCCTTTAACATTGACCCTATGGGAAAAAAATTTTATTGCAGAAAATGAAAGAAAATACTTTGTATACTCGATTTAGACTAATCTTACACACTGATTGTTCACAAAAAGAGCGATAAGAGCGGATTTAAAAATCCCGCTAGTGGCCAGCGGAAATTGGCTGTAGACATTATCTAGGTCAAAGAGCATTGCGCATGCCCAGATTGAAGGGAAATCTCACATAACTGGTTAGCGCGTTCGCTTGCGCTAAAAATACCTTTGCGATATGGCTGCCATCGGTCGAGTTAGTCAGCGGGCTCAATTTGAGCGATGGAAAATATTGAGGGAGACCATTGATGTTAATTTTGAGGACTCAACGAGATTCCAGCAGAGTGACTTCTAGCTGCATGGTAAGATATCACTTATAAAATTTGCTATGAACTTAAGATAAATCGAGAATATTGCGGGGATCCCGTCGACAACACGAAGTGACAATATCAGTTGCCCTAGGCCTAAACCGAAACTTGGCACGAATGCTCTAGATCTTTTCTCGGATAGCAAGCTGTATTGTCACCTTTTGGACTACCATAATTTTTTTTTAAATCAGTCTTTTCTTAATAATATAATTCCAAGAATCGAGCATGATATGATTTTTAAAAAATCAGGAACGACCGTTACTATGATGTGTATTACCTATTTACGTTTATTTCAGTCAGGCCTGAACCGTCTCACGAGGAAATATCTTGCTTGACTGAGTGATCCCACTCACAGATTAAAACACGGAGGATAGGGATGTTTTCTAGAGTTGCATGACATTTGGAATAAGGTTGGACCAATTTGTCAAAATATTAATATTATTTAATATCTATATGGGTGTTATCAATTTACAATTGCATAGATAGGCTAATAGTGATTGTGATAATTTTGAAAAAATATAAAAATGACTCAATGATACTAAGAAATATTTTACTAATACTTTCCAAAATCATGAAAACATTTTAAGCTTATTATATTGTTGGGTTTTTAAAAACTTATTTTATTTTCTAAATGCTTCATCATTTTCTATGTTCATATGTTGAGTGTTTAGTAAATTTTATGAATATTCATGATCACCAAATTTTCAAGTCTGGGATACCTTCATTAGGCCTAGATGGTCTGAAGCATGATGAAATTAGAGTTGTGAAGATACAGATATGATACGTATCATAGTATTAAAGAACAATATGATTCAATATGATAGACATGTCACAATATATTATTTTCAGGGTTTTTGAGAGAGAAAAAACAATAACTTTGACAAAAATTCTGGGTTTTTTAAGGCTCAGTAAGTAGTTTTAAGTCAATGATAAGTATCACAATACAGATATCATATAACAATACTTATATGGCCAGGTCGGGGTATCAAGATTCTCGATGTATTGATATTTTGTCAAAACTCTCCACACTCACACTCTTATTGGTGAATAGTGACAATACATGTATAGTGATACATTCTTTGTATTGTGATAAGTAATGTTAACTTTGAAAATGCTTATTTTGCCCAAACAAAAGAATATTTATCAAAAGTTAATGTTTTATTTTGTAAAAAAACCTTAAGATATTGTGATGTGTCAGTGTATCGTATTTCTATGAAAAATCTTTATCGACACTCCTTTTATTATAAGAGAAGGTAGTTTAATGTTTGTTTTAGTCTTTATTTTTCTTTTTTTATGCACATATTTTAATGTCTTAATACATCATATCTATAATATGTACAAATGTATCAAGATTTATTTTATGTAAATGACTGATTTGATAATAAGCATACATGTATGTTTTTATTTTGATTGTATTAAAGTAACACTAGTTTGTCTTGACAAGTGATTATTTACCATAATTGTTTTCCTTGTAAAAAGTTTTCAGTCACACAAAATATAAAATTAAGATTGGGCTAAAATTGGATAAACCTCAAAGGACTTTAATTAATCGCTATATAATTTACCGATAAGATGCATTTTTTGCTTATCAGTTCAACAATTGAAATTAAAGTGCATTTTATGTGATTTTAATTCATGTAAATATTTCTTTTGTTTAAGTACACACACACAAAAACAAACTTTATATAAATATTTCTTGCTTTTGTTTTTATTGAATATTCTTTCAAGTTAATCATTATTTCTTCTTTACATTTTGTTATAACAGATTGGGGTCAGTGGGAACCAGTTTCAAGTAGTAGTGCTAAACTGGATTCACTTGATTCTTTTGATGGCAGTGCTGAATCAACTCTGGTGAGATTAACCTGAACATGTTTAATATTAAAATTAAACTGATAATAATTACAATCATTTCATCTCTTTTTAGAAAAGTTATTCTTCTTTTTCTAATTTTTATTATATTAAGATCAATATCAATTCTATTTTTATTGACCTATTTTAACCAAAGGAATTATGATTATGCTTAAAAAAGTGTCTGTATTCCTCTGTATTTCCTTAAAGCTTGTATGAAATAGAAACTCTCAACAGACTTTGTATTATTGGATTGTTTGTGATGTGTGTGTGTGTGTATATATAATGTTCATGCTGAAAATGTTACAGTATGGACAAGGGTGATGAGAACCACTAACAGTGAGGAGGACTGGGAAATGAGAAACACAACCCTGCATGATAAGACAGCATGGAATCTCTGAAGGAGTTAACTATATAGGGTATGTTTGTTAACAATAAATAAATGCTAAAACAATTTAAAATCAAATCTGAAAGTGCAAGAACATTGTTTTAAGTTCATGCTTTGTTCATTGAAAGGCTTATTGTTCTTTTTCAGATTGCACTGGGTCACAAATTAATTGTTTGCTTTTTAGCTTACCCCCGGTATGTAACCAGATGGTCTTAATGTTTTGGTATTTTCAACTTATGTTTTCTGGGCCATGGGACTAAAATTAAATTTTTACCTTGTCAACATCTTGAAAAAAAGGCTTGATGTGGGGATTTGAAACTGACGTGGGCAGAAACCAGAAACAAATTACCTTTTTTTCTAGGCCTTAGCTACAGATTTGACAAACCTGAAGGTCCAGATTAGAAAGCTTTGCTCATTCCTTATTACCTGATAGGGATATTAAATAATAGATACTAGGGAAGGGAAAGTTTTGGGTCAGTCCTAACTCTTAGTTTTATTCATAGATTTCCACCCTGGAACATTAAGTACATGTAAATCATGTAAATCAGCTGTTTTTCAAAAACTCATTTCCATTCATTGGTGTTTCCAAATGAGGTTAAATTTGGCTATACCCTTAAGTCTTTTTTCTATGAAGCAAAATGCTGAATTGAAATTGAAACTTTGTGTACAGGTGCTTTTGGGTTTAAAATCCCTTTCAAGTTTTAATGCAGGGAGCCTGCAACACGATTGTAGCTATGCATTGCAGTGAAACCTGCGAGCATGAGCTGGAACTAGCAAACCATGGGTGGAACTGCACTGAAATTCAGTTTAGAATTGCGCCTAAACCTTACTGCTCTTAGAACAGGTCTCTGCTACAGACTGCAGAGCATCTGGCGGGATTCGAACCATGGACCTCTTGATTGCATAGCTACAATAGTTTTGCAGTCTTTCTCCCTGCCATAATACTAGCAGTGATAGAAAAGAAATTAACTTGAAAGAGGCGTTTTACCCAAATTCACCATGCATTTTATAAATGAAATAAAGCCTGATGAGTTACAGAGCCATTGACTCTCATGTTTGTTTTGTTGGAAACACCATTCTATGCTCTATTCCATAAAAGATTAAAACTGGGAATTTAAAGACATCAATTTCATCAAACTTTTATCTTTTTAACAATCTATAAACACCTGAAGAGTTTATTATCAACATTACAATACTGGTATGACTAATTTTTATTTCAATTGTGTATTATGTTAAATTTTTTATTTGAAGGGTTTTCAAGAGGAAAGATAAGTGAAAAGGGGAAGATGTGACTTGGGACAGTAGTTTCCTAGACAGATGAGGGAGGACCAGTTGAAGAAACAAGCCAAATGAGAAGATACAGAATTGGCATTAACTAATGGGATGTGTGTTTGCGCTTTATTAAACATAAATATGCTGACACAATAAAAACGATGTTTGTTCACTTCAAACGCTTTTACTTCCCAGCTTCATTTCCATGCAGTGTTACAGAAACGGTAAAAAACCTTTGCAACCATTAGTTTGCGCCGGTGAGAGAATGTGGAGCCGAGTAGTAATGGCTGACAGAAAACGTGTTTTTGAGCGTTAACGGAAAGCTGAACATAGAAGGGAGATAACTCTCACAATGAGGTTAAAGCGGAAGTGATTGAGAAATGCAATAAAATTGAAAGAAGCGGACGTAAAAGGTGAAAGGAAGGCCCGTGAGAGGCATTACACTCCCCTCCTGATTTCTGTCAGAAATCACCACGGCTGATGAAATATGTAAACATGCAAGTTGAAAAAGTTAAGAATGTTATTAAATGAGTATAGAAAGTTCATAAGTGAGACATGATCAGAGGGACGTCATCATCGGATCATGTCGACAGAAAACCACAAATTCATGAGATAGTGTTCATGATTGTTAAAGTTCATGTTATTTAGAGTTTATGATAGAAGTTTAAGTCCATGGCAGAGTGAATCTCATTGGGCTTCATTAGCTCCTTGGTGTCTGTCTTACAGGAGACGGACGAACTTCACCACTGGGCGAATGTAAGAAGTGCACCTGCCATCCTTCCAGATGCGTACTGAGGCCTTTCTCACAAGGCCATCTTCACTGGGGTAAACCGATATAACTACACCTATCGGCCACTCGTTCCGGGCACATGTATTGTCCTTAACAAGGACAACTTCACCCACTTTGATGCTGGTAGTCGGAACTTCCAACTTAGTTCATGACTGCAAGGTGTGGAGATATTGCACCCTCCACTTATGCCAGAACTGCTCTGCGAGCTGTTGGACCTGTCTCCACTGGGCCTTGCACAATGGTCCTACATCTGATGAGTATTCCTCAAAGTCGAAACTTCGGGAATGTTTCGTCTTGTGCGTCAAGATCATCGCTGGCGAGAGTATTGAAGGATCTTCAGGGTCTGTGGATATGGACGTCAGCGGACGTGCATTGATGATGGCGGTCACTTCGGACATCAGAGTTGAGAGTACCTCGTGTGTGAGACGACCGGTCTTCAGCAACATGGCATCCAGTATCCTGCGAGCTGTCCCAATCATGCGCTCCCAGGCGCCCCCCATGTGTGAGGAGTGAGGAGTGTTGAGCACCCATGTTATGGCATTGTCGGTGAGGAAGTGGTGGATCTGGTCATCTTCTGCTTTGATCGGGGTGATGTTGAGAGAGTCCATAGCGCCAATAAGTTTGTTCCCCGGTCGGAACGAAACTGTTTGACCTCACCTCTGATGGCAATGAAGCGTCGGAGGCAGTTGATGAACGAGGAGCTGGACATCTCTTCGATGAGTTCGATGTGGACTGCACGGATCACTAAACAGGTGAACAATATGGCCCAGCGTTTATTGTTGACACTTCCGCCACGAGTACGTCAAGTGATTACTTCCCATGGACCGAAGGTGTCCAGGCCCACGTAGGTGAAAGGAGGAGAAGGAGCGAGGCGATCCGCTGGAAGGTCAGACATTTTCTGAGTTTCAAACTTTCCCCTGAGTCTTCGGCATGTCACACACTGGCTAATGGTAGATGATACAAGTCTCTTTCCACCGATAATCCAGAAGCCGGCAGACCTCATCGCTCCCTCAGTGATATGTCTGCCTTGGTGTCTCACTCTCTGGTGGAAGTGTCGGGTGAGGAGGAAAGCGATGTGGTGCTTCTTTGGAATAATGACCGGGTGTGCCTCAAGGGAGGAGAGCCTGCTGTGTGTCAGGCGTCCACCGACTCGCAGTAGTCCCAGTTCATCAAGAGTAGGCGATAGTGGAAGTATGGAGCTCTTTGCTGGAAGGGGTAAGCCTTGTTGTAGAGCTGTGATTTCCTCTTCATATGATTCATTCTGGACAACTTTAAGGATGAATACTTCGGAGTTCCTTAGAGCTGTAGTGGTTCCGGACTCCTTGCATAGGTGCCAGCCGTCACTTGATTTGGCGTAAGCTCTTGCGATGTGTTTCAGGTGGGAGAAAGTCTTGATAAGTCTGCTCCAGCTTGAAAATCTGGTGAAACGATCAGAGAACAGGGTAGTGCCATGTTGAAGACAGTCTTGTGGCTTCATCTGCTGGGTTGACGTCCGTTGGTACATGATGACATTGAGAGGGCTGAGACGATCGTCGTATCCGATCTGTACGATTGGCAACATACACGTGAAAGCTTCTCTTCTCATTGTGTATGTAACCAAGGACGACTTTGCTGTCGGAGTAGAAGTTAAAACTGTCTCTGTGGAGATTGAGTTGGTTCACAAGTATATCAGCCACATCCACAGATAGAACTGCCGCACACAGCTCTAACCTTGGGATGGTATGCCCATGTTGAGGGGCCACTCTGGTCTTGCCCAACACAAAGCTGACATTGCTTGGGCCACTTACGCTGTAAATTTTGATGAAGGCAACAGCGCTGATGGCTTCCTTTGAAGCGTCGCAGAAGATGTGTACAGTCTTATTTGGAGATGCTGAGAATGATGAGTCTGAATAGGGTCGAGGGATCATGACTTTTTCAAGGCTCTTCAGGGAGTCACACCACTTCTGCCACTGTGGAAGATATTGAACAGGTAATTGTTCGTCCCATACTGTTGTTATGAGTATCATATATTTATCATATATTTATCATTTTTAATAGTCATCAACTTACATTTACTAAGTTTCATATATTCCCATGCACTCATTCAGTACATATTTTACCTTCTACATCTAGCTTGTACTAAACTCAATCACAGCCAAAGCATTCAATTAAACCAGCTTACATTATACCTTTAATGAATGTCCCTAGCCAGCTTACTCTTACATAACGCAATTCACTACAAGCCTTCAAACACCTTAAGATTTCTAATTTCTAAGTTATTATTCAGTCTAAGTTTTATAATACAAATGAACACATAGTGACTTTGAAAGTGTTTTCCCATGTCGGGACTTTAGCCATGTCGGCCCCTTTCCTATTGGATTATACTAGCCATGTCGGCTGTTGGATTTTACTGTGAATATTATTCTCTGGACTGTAATTCATGGATTGTGAAAAAGTAAGCTATTGATATTTGCTACTGTGCTGTGATATTTTGTTAGACTGCCAAACCATTTGTATCTATATTTTCATGTTTTATTTGTAATTAAATCTGTATATACTTTACTTGTTGTGTCTTACCCGTTCTTTGTTATGGTTGGTTTGCCACTCGTAACACTGTCGTCGTAGACATTAACCCTCTGAGAAGAAGTTTTCCTTTGACAACGACGGGGGCCACTATACCAAGTGGGTCATAGAGACTGTTGCTGGTTGACAGTACTCCTCTTCCAGTGAATGGTTCTCTTTCACTGCTGACTTGAAAGGTAATTGTATCCTCTGCGATATTCCAGTGGAGACCGAGGCTTCGCTGAGGAGGTGGTTTGTCAACATTTAAGTCCAAATCCTTCATATCTTTGGCGAGGTCATCGCTGTCAAATGAGTCCAAGACTGCTTGTCGATTTGAGGTAATCTTATTGAGCCTTATGTTTCCACCGCCCTTGAGGGCGGACTGGGTCGACTGTATTAGGTTGATAGCATCGTCCTCTGTAGGGGTTGAGACTAGTGCATCATCGACATAAAAGTCCTTTTCGACAAGTTGTTTGACTGTTTGGTTCGCAGACTCTACCGATCTCCTGAGACCGTATGTGGCAATGGCTGGAGATGGCGAGTTCCCGAAGACATGTGCTGTCATTCTATACTCAATGATGTCCTGACTTGGATCGTTGTTGCCGTACCAGAGGAAACGGAGGTAGTCCCGGTGACTTTCCTGGACCTTGAAGCAGTAGAACATCTGTTCGATGTCTGCAGTCACAGCTACGGCTTCCATCCGAAACCTGAGGAGTACACCTAATAGACTGTTGGTCAGATCGGGGCCAGTCATGAGGACACTGTTCAAGGAGACTCCCTTGAAAGTTGCGGAAGAGTCAAAAACGCCACGGATTTGACCTGGCTTCTTGTCATTGTAAAACGCCAAAGAGTGGCAAGTACCAGCACTCCTTGCCCCTGTCAACTGGTGGAGCTACTTCAGCGTGTCCCCTTTCGATGATCTTAGACATGAAAGCAACCATGTGATCCCTCTTTGTGGTATCCTTCATTTGACCTGAGTGTAATAGGTTGGCTCTTTGTACTGCTTGTGGTCTGTTGAATGGAAGAGGTGGTCGGTTGGTACGAAAGGGAAGTGGAGCTGTCCAATAGCCATCGTCAGACCTGGCAAACTGAGAATTCATGAGTTTGATAAAGTCTTTGTCTTCGACAGACATGGCAACATTTTCATCCTCACTTGTCCTCCGGAATAAGGCATCTGTGTCGATGGGTTTGGAGCAATGGCTGACATGGAAGTTGTTGGGGCATGGTTCCATAACCGTAGGGCGACCGTCGCCAAGCACCTGTACCTTGTTCACTGTAACAGTATCTGGACGGTGTACCTTTCCGAGACAGACTTCACCTATTATTGCCCAGCCTAACCTGAGCTTCTGAGCAAATGGGGCTTCTTGTGGGCCTGTACGCTGATCCAGCACATGGTGAGCACTGAGTAGGTCGCGTCCTATGAGCAGTAGAATGTCAGCATTTTGGTCTATAGGTGTGATGTAGTCCGCAATTTCTCTTAAGTGAGGGTGGTGTCTTGCAGCTTCTGGAGTAGGCATTTGTTTCGCATGTTCGGGATCATGTTGCATTTTATGAGAGGAGGGAGGTTAAGTGTGGCAGACTCGTCCAAGGCCTGAACGACATAACCGGTCGCTTGTCTTCCAGACATGGTTACACAGCCATTGCATGATGAGAGGGAATACTCTGTGGGATCACCATCTTCGTTAAACTTGTCGAAAAAGTCACTACGAGCAAGCGATCTGTTGCTCTGGTCATCCAGAACAGCATAAGTGAGGATAGAGTGTTCGGGGTGGTTCTCACGAAACACTCTGACGAGAAGAGTTTTTGCACAGGATTTGCCGCTGACACTGCCTTCACATACCTGGGTACAAGTTGTTATAGCAGTAGACCTCCCTGTAGAGGAACTCTCCCCTCCGTGCTTCTTAGGGAAAGGGGTAGACTTGTCAGGCTTGGAATCTCCATCTGAACTGGTGTGCATAGCTGTAGAGTGGGTCTCACTCCCACAGAAGTAACATGAGAATTTCACCTTGCACTCCTTGGAAGAATGTTTGTCTGTCATGCAACATTTGGTGCAGATCTTGTACTTGAGTAAGAAGTCTCTTCGTTCACGGAGCGGTAGACGACGGAAGCCTCTGCAGTAATTTAAGGTGTGACCCTCGGCTTGAGTGTTTGTGGAATCGTTGTTGACTTCTGTCTTCTTTGATGAAAATCTCAAGTTGCTTGACCGATAACCATCAGATGTTTTCATACGCGTGGTTTGAGTTGTGGGCTGTTGATCGTACATGAAGCTCGGGTCATTCCTGATTCTTGCCTGTCTGTTTAGGAAATCCGTGAAGACAGAAAAAGGTGGGTAAGGGACACAGTACCTATCTTTGTATGACGCTGCCTCGTTAGTCCACTTTTCCTAAAGAGAATGAGGAAGTTTGTTGACGATGGGTGTAACTCCTGCCGATGAGTCGTAGTAGGCTAGGAGGGTAGAGTACCTTGTGTTGTCATTTAGCGACTCGATCTCTGCAGCCAGGTCAGCGAGCTCATAGAGCATGTTCGGATCCCGATTGCTGATTTTCGGAAAGCTACAAAGTTTGTTTTTCAGGGAAGATTCAATTAGTTCTGGACATGCATACCTCTCTTCCAGTCGTTGCCAGATTTTCCGTAGAGCATGATAGGGATCATGAGAATGTGATGCATAGATATTTGTAGCTTGAATGCTTGATTTCGGTCCAAGCCATTTCAGTAGAAGATCTATTTCCTCTCTTGGGGCTGCATTAAGGTCATGCATGATGTTAACAAAACTACTCTTCCACACAGAGAAATGTTCAGGTTTATCACTGAATTTGTGAAGTCGTGATATGTGCAAATCTCGTTTAACAAGAAAGTTTGATAATTCTGTACAGATGTTTGTCTGTGTGTTGGTGGATGGCACAAAGGGTGGAGCTGAAGCATTTAATGGCTCGGTTTCTTGATTACCTGTTTCAATACGTACAGTAGGATCACTCATTGTTCTGTGCAGCTGCTCTGTATCATTCCATTTGGGTGGTCTCTCATACGTCTGTTTCTCATTGGTGTTGGTAGCTTGGTTTCTACGAGGTGTACTTGTGATGGGATCTGTACAGGTGACCTCCTCAATGACGATGAGCTCTGCCTCTGCTTCGTCAAGTTCTCGTTGTGACGTAAGTAACTTGATTGAGCTCTCTATATCTGCACGTTTCTTCAATAGCTCCGCCTCTTTCTCGGCAAACTTTAGTCTAACCCTAGCTGCCTCTGCCTTTGCTCGTTGCCTCATCAAAAGAGAACTTGAAGTTGTGCATGTAGTGTTTCTATCAACTGAAACAGCGTCCAAGTTGCCGGGATCTGAGGGACCTGACCGCCTTCTGTCGTTAATTTCCTTGAGAACAACTTTAACTTTGTTTAGCATAGAATCTGCTCTGTTATTGCATGAAACTTCCATTTTAATACTTTCCTCAGTTCCCACGCGTTGTAAGTAGGTGACAAACTCTGAGCAAACTTCCTTGAATAAATTATAATGTCTTTCAATATCTCTACGAAAATCCTGGAGGTGTTTAGCATTATCTCCTTGCGGAATAGAGTCAACTAGTACACTGTCAAGTAAGGGGGCTTGCCTGTTAAATTTGTAGAGATAATCCCTAACTTTATCTTCAAAAAGTTCATAAGCTTTGTCCTTTAACTTCTTTGTACGAGAAGACATTGTAGGTGAATTCACAGTTCATAAAATTTCACAGATTGGCAATAATTGTCATTGTTATGTTTTGAAACTCACGTTGAATTTCGCCGACACAGACGATAGGATGCAGGGTTTTTACTATGCTGACACAATAAAAACGATGTTTGTTCACTTCAAACGCTTTTACTTCCCAGCTTCATTTCCATGCAGTGTTACAGAAACGGTAAAAAACCTTCGCAACCATTAGTTTGCGCCGGTGAGAGAATGTGGAGCCGAGTAGTAATGGCTGACAGAAAACGTGTTTTTGAGTGGAAACGGAAAGCTGAACATAGAAGGGAGATAACTCTCACAATGAGGTTAAAGCGGAAGTGATTGAGAAATGCAATAAAATTGAAAGAAGCGGACGTAAAAGGTGAAAGGAAGGCCCGTGAGAGGCATTACAATAAACAAAATAAAAGATCTGATTTAGACTAAATAAGTTTGTTGTGTATAAAATTAATTAGGATGCTGGGGATTTTAAAGTCTGTCTTCAATACTTTATTATAAATAAATATTGATATAATTGACCGGGCTAATCTTTTTCTCCCTTTTCAATTTCTCTTATTAGGTAAATCTGTGGTCATTTGTATAAGCTATCATATAATGCTTGATGAGCTACATAACCAATGGCTCTAATTTTTAAGAGTTCATGTCAATTATCATTATAATGCTTTCTGCAACTGCCATTGAGAAAGGTACACAAAACAGTCCTGTCAAAATGTAAGATGTAAGATGTCACATGTAGGTAGACACAATAGTAATGTAATTGCTGACAAGAGACACATACATGTATCTGTATCACAAGTTTTACTGCATTTACATAATCCAAAAAGTTATCGAAAAGTCAATTTGATCAAAGGAAACTTTACAAGTCCTAAATATGCTTATATGATTACAGTTATTTTGTTACTTAAATTTAAGACTGGTTAAAAGAAAAAAAAGACTTATGTTTAAAATGTGTTTTGATGTGTCAAACTTTTTTGACAGATGAATCACAAATGATAATTTTAATTAATTGTTTAAGGTAAATGTTAGCATGATTATCAATTTCCAATGCAAAACAAAACCTTATTAAAGTTAAAGGCTTCATGATTTCATTAAGTGTGTATGTATTTTAAGTCATTTTTTTGGTGAAGTACAACATTTTCTAGGATTTTGATGGGACCAATCACCTTGTTCACAGTATCATGAATGAAACAGGTGTGTTCACATAGTTAGATACTTTTTGTACTCAACATATCTTCAGAGATAGATCATCCATGACTCAACAGCAGAATGTCCAAAAGCCCTTGGTACCAGCTGACAGTCCTAGATTCTATTTAATTTAATTTAGTTCCTGAAAAGAGGGATTAAGGCAAATAACCATAGTGGCTGTTTTTGAGTTGTGTCAGAAAAAAATATATTCTGTTTTATAGAAAATAGAAACACCTATATGTTAGCTTTGATTCAATGTGAATAGTTACATCAATGATTTTCATTCATTGATAATTTTCAAATTTTCATGAATTAAAACAAATCACAACTTTTGACTATTACATTGTGACTAAATGCCACAAGGCATTGGCCTAAAACACTAAAATTTGATGAGAACTTTTCCTAAATTCCCTTTTCTTAACTCATACACATCCTCAATCTTCAATTAATATCCTCATAATAGTATCATCAACTCCCTATTTGATAATCCAGAAAACATACACAAGGTTCTAACATAGGTAGATGAATACCTGTAATTGATTATTTAAATTATAAATATTGACATTCTTAAATTCTAGGCTCTAAAAAGCAAATTCAAAATAGTCATGTAATATATTAATCAGCTCACAAGATTAGTTACAGATTAATGAAAAGTAATCTTCATTTTTAGATACAATATATATAACATGGTATAAACTTAATATTTATCTTCTTTTTTTTAATTTAAAAAAAATTAATTTTGTGTGAATATTTTACCTTCATTTCACTGGACATACTGGTATTATCTTTCACATTTGTACTTGCGCTTTACAAATTGACAGATTGAACAAAATCTTTTCTGGTGAATCACCGTAAGAAAAATAATTATTTGTAAATGGATTTTTGATGTATTCTGTTTTATTTAAAAAAACCTAAGCTTGAATGAATGAATTTTTCTCTGTGCAGTGCAGTTTAAAAAAAGAACATAGTCTCCGCTAGAGACAGTCGCTTGTCACTCGACAAAAAATATGACTTAGATGTAGGCCAACAGAATAAGTGATAAACAATTCTTGAAAATGTTGTATCAACAAACAACAGGAATAAACAATTTCTCCAGTGAATCAGACACCGTGACAAAAATCGACTGAAGCCGATCGAATGTGTTTTGATTTTCATGGAATATGGATATCAGAATCGCACTACGAACCAAGAACTTGTGACTAGATAAATTGACTTTGTTGATTCGTTTTTAAAACACTGAAGCTAAAACAACTATCTGCATTAATTCTCTTTGTCGACGTGCGTTGTTCTGCTTGACTCAAAACACTAGACCTCACGGCGATAGACAGATAGTCTAGACTTGGTCCCGGCTTCACTGATATTAAGGTCAAGGCCGTTTAGAACTTTCCTTATATGGAAACGGCACAATATGTCTAAAAATAGCGCGCCGATTATCGGAAGAAATTAACAATAATTAATTGTTTTGCACAGGTGACACAAATTATTGCTTGGTACTGTTTAGGATTCATGTTTACTTTGATATGAAATCGGGTCAAAATTGGGACAGTATGATTTTAAGTGGATTAGCCTATTTATTATTTGACATGAATTAGCTTGAATTAAATTTTATTTTTCGATATGTTCTGATAAAACAGTATGATGGTTACGTTCTCTTTCGCTGGGTCCTCTGAGATGAGGAAACTTTGATGAACTAAACAAATTATTCAGAACTCAACTGGGTGCATTAAAAAAAACTTTTGTCTATACTAAACACCGATGTCAAGTCACGATCTTTCCTTTATTATATGTTCACCCATGTGCATCTGATTGAGTATCGGGCTTGTATGGCAGGTAGTGCCGAGTTGCGCAAAGCAAACATCGCTGAGTAGGGATAACGCTAATTGAGATTGCCGACTCGATGTGGCCTAATTAATTCCCACTTTCATTGTTTTATTCAGCCACCCAGAGTGCCTTTAAGGCGATATGTCAGTTGAAATAAAGATGGGCCACTCTGTACAGTCAGTTTATTACGTCACAGTCGCGCGAGTTTTATGGCCCATAGCCCAGTTGGGATTTTCACAGATTTTCACACTGTCTTTACGAAAGGCTTATTAAAGGTGTTTATTGGAAAAATTCTCCAAAGAAACGAAGTCAAGTTTTTATGTTGTTAAAAATTCTTTGACGAAAATCAAGAAGTGAAAAAGTCGAGGTTAGCAGTTGTTTAAGGCATAAATCATGGCCAAATATTGCTCTCAAATTTTTAAAAAAATCTTATCTTTTCATAATTTCAAAAATAATGTAATAAACGATAAAAGGATGACTGTTGTTTGCAGAACTTCGTTGGCATCTACGGCCTTACGGAGTACTGCTAGATGAACAAATACTTTGCAACCCAAATTCAATAAATTCATATCGATCTCACACTCGTACTCCGCTGATCTGAATAGTGCTCTATGACTAGAATGCTACTGTAATATGTTTACAGGGTAAATAATTCTAATTGTTGGAAGTCAAGGGAGATGAAAGGCGAAAAAAATAGCCATCTTACAAGACCATTATTGATCCGTCCTAAAAATCACAAATTCAGGAGGTACTGTTGAAAGATTCGATCCTTTTTAAAATTTGAAGGAAGGAATGTCCCCATATTATATTGTAACACCATGATTCAAGATAAGAATATCATTAGCTTAACCATCAACAGTTGAATTACTCACCGTGGGCACGACTGAATTTGTTTTAAAATGTTTTGCCTTAGGATCCTGCTGAAACATGAACACAATATCAATATACGACCATTTTCGTTTTTCATGTTAGCTTTTCAATTTACTAAGAAGATTCATTCAAACCAAACAATCAGACTATCAGTATCGAGCATGAGCATGTACAAATCTCAAAAGAAAGTTAGTATAGAATAATTACACACAAACGCCCAGTCTCAAATGAGTCATTTCAGGCTAGCCTCAGATAACTCTAGGAGATGAATCAATTGATGAACGAATGTTCAATTTCATAATCTACAATCGTTTTTCTACCCACACATCAAAACAAAATAATGCTTTTAGGGAAATTTTGATGTTGTCAGATGGTCAGTTTCCACCGCTGCCTCTTCGTATATTGGTATATCGTAACTCCAACTAAGCTTTACAGAACTCTCCAAGTTACTGTAAATTCCTGTATAGGAATCTTTTTGACCTTTAAGGTCAGAGATCAAGGTCATGAGACCGCTAAAAGAATTTCTAAGCCTGATGTTTTGTGCCGTGAAGCTCACATTTGGTACACATCAAATATGGAAGAGTACAACAATTTTGAAAAGGTTTCTGTTCATCCCGTCAACGGTCAATGTGACAGCAAGGTAATTGTGTGACCTTGACGGTGTCAAGAAGTTATGTTCACCCATTATTTAATTTTGAGATATGAAAAAAGTTTTCCAGATCTTATAGCGATAAATTGTATTTTTTGACGACTTTAGATATCCTATTCAATTGTATGTTTCTTTAAAAATCCCATTTTATTATTATTGTTGAGAAGGCGGTATAGTAAAATCAAAACCCCACTTTATCATCTGCTTGTATATCGGCTTATTAACATTCTAAAGTTATACCCAGCAGTCTTTCAGAACAATAAGCCATTTTATTCCGATCAAGGTTTTAAACGCAACCACAAGACAAGTGGTATTTTTAATGAAACATTTATTACAAGACATCCATTTAACTGCCATATATTAACCTTTGTGAGAGAAAACATATTATTAACATATTTTTAATTAAATAAGAGAAGTCAGCTTATCGATAACTGCACAACAGGTTTTTGTATTCAAAGTTTAACTTGCCATTTTTTTCTTTCCAATAAGCAGATAGCTAGCACCACCAAATGTAATACAAATCTAGTATTGTGAACTATGCAATAGGCAATGATATTGTATGTCACATGACTCATGTATGTATGTATGTAAGTGTGTATGTATGTATGTCTGAATGTCTGAATGTCTGTGTGTCTGTGTGTCAGAATGTATGTACGTGTATGTATCACGTATGTATTATGACTTCTATTCTTACATGCATGTATTTTACTATCTATATATATCTCTGTGTGTACGTATGTCTGTATTACGTATATACTGCATATTTCAATATTAATTTTTATATTGTAAATGTGTCTGGCTACAGTGTCTAATAGGTCAAATTGGGTTGTAAGGTATACTTTTAAATATGATATACACTGATATAGATGGACCCATTTGACTGTAGAGTGTTTTGGGACTAGGCCCATTTTACTTCAGAGTGTTTTGGGACTAGGCCAATTTGACTCTAGAGCGTTTTGGGGCTAGGCCCATTTAACTCCGGATGTTTAAGATTAGTCCTAAATTTACCGACACAGTCCCATATCATTTTGAATTGTAACATGACATCGGTAAATACTCGTTTCTGATTGGTTAATTTGAAGGATTTCCCAGTGTTTAATGGCAATGAATACCATAATACCATAATGATCGCGTCACCGTCACAATGGTCTTGGCGAGTTTAAGATATGTGTTCAGTCGGGTTTGTTCCTGTCGGTTCATGAATTATATAACTGTTTTCTCTCTCGTAAAATTCACAGTGAAAACTATAAGATCTCATCGTTATGAGTGCAACTAGTTTGCAATATAGGAACACTATTTTAATGTCAATAACACTAGGAATTCCTTCTTCTTTATAGCTGCGAACACCTATAACAATAATGGATCAGTCGTTAGATCCTTTCAACTCAGTGTTTCCTACGCAAAAATAGAGTTCGCTCTTAAAATGCTTATAACTAACGGTCATGTTACAATATCGATAAATAATTGATAACGCCGTCGGTTTTAAACTAAATTTGCGGGTGTTGAATAACAATGAATCCCGGAAATTTTACAAACGCAACTATTTATCTTCTAATTAAAATACATGTTTCTGAAGTCCTTTCGAAAAAGATAATTGGTTTATCTTACACCTGCCACATAATTGGTCACGTGGTACAGGCGCCATCTTGAATATTTGCAAAAAATATTTAAATCTGACCCCATGCACTTTTCATAAAACACTATCCGCCAAATGCTTGTACTCTGGAGGTAAATCTTACGCATAATGCAACCTCTCAAACGTAAACCATCAAAAATAGAGCCAGTGGCTCTGTAGCTCATCAGGCTTCATATCAATTTTGCTTTAGAGTGGCAAATGCTGTTCCCCCTTACTTGGGGCCACATGGTCACCAAATGTGTAATTTGGAATCCTCCACTACTACTGGAGTCTGTACACAAAGTTTCAGCTTTCTGGGCCTTTTGCTTCTGGAGGAGAAGATGAAAATAGATTTTAAGGGCGTGGCCCCTGTGACCCTTATTAGGGGTCACAGGGTCACCAAAGTTACAATTTATAATCCATACTACTCAAGGAGTCTGTACACAAAGTTTCAGCTTTCTAGGCCTTATGCTTCTAAAGAAGAAGATGAAAATAAGTTTATAGGGCGTGGGCGCTGGGGCCCTTATAAGTCGTCACAGGGTCACCAAAGCTACAATTTATAATCCACACTACTCAAGGAGTCTGTACACAAAGTTTCAGCTTTCTAGGCCTTATGCTTCTAAAGAAGAAGATGAAAATAAGTTTACAGGGCGTGGGCGCTATAAGTCGTCACAGGGTCACCAAAGCTACAATTTATAATCCACACTACTCAAGGAGTCTGTACACAAAGTTTCAGCTTTCTAGGGCTTATGCTTCTGGAGAAGAAGATGAAAATAGGTTTTAAGGGCGTGGGCCCTGTGGCCCTTATTAGGGGTCACAGGGTCACCAAAGCTACAATTTATAATCCACACTACTCAAGGAGTCTATACACAAAGTTTCAGCTTTCTAGGGCTTGTGCTTCTGGAGAAGAAGATGAAAATAGGTTTTTAGGGTGTGTCCCTTGTGGCCCTTATTAGGGGTCACAGGGCCACCAAAGTTACAATTTATAATCCACACTACTCAAGGAGTCTGTACACAAAGTTTCAGCTTTCTAGGCCTTATGAATCTTGAGAAGAAGATGAAAATAGGTTTTTAGGGTGTGGTCCCTGTGGCCCTTATTAGGGGTCACAGGGTCACCAAAGCTACAATTTATAATCCACACTACTAAAGGAGTTTGTACACAAAGTTTCAGCTTTCGAGGCCGTATGCTTCTGGAGAAGAAGAAGAATATAGGTTTTAAGGGCGTGGGCCCTGTGACCCTTATTAGGAGTCACAGGATCACTAAAGATACAATCTATAATCCACACTACTCAAGGAGTCTGTACACAAAGTTTCAGCTTTCTAGGCCTTATGAATCTTGAGAAGAAGATGAAAAAAGATTTTAAGGGCGTGGCCCCTGTGACCCTTATTAGGGGTCACAGGGTCACCAAAGTTACAATTTATAATCCATACTACTCAAGGAGTCTGTACACAAAGTTTCAGCTTTCTAGACCTTATGCTTCTAAAGAAGAAGATGAAAATAAGTTTACAGGGCGTGGGCGCTATAAGTCGTCACAGGGTCACCAAAGCTACAATTTATAATCCACACTACTCAAGGAGTCTGTACACAAAGTTTCAGCTTTCTAGGGCTTGTGCTTCTGGAGAAGAAGATGAAAATAGGTTTTAAGGGCGTGGGCCCTGTGGCCCTTATTAGGGGTCACAGGGTCACCAAAGCTACAATTTATAATCCACACTACTCAAGGAGTCTGTACACAAAGTTTCAGCTTTCTAGGGCTTGTGCTTCTGGAGAAGAAGATGAAAATAGGTTTTTAGGGTGTGTCCCTTGTGGCCCTTATTAGGGGTCACAGGGCCACCAAAGTTACAATTTATAATCCACACTACTCAAGGAGTCTGTACACAAAGTTTCAGCTTTCTAGGCCTTATGAATCTTGAGAAGAAGATGAAAATAGGTTTTTAGGGTGTGGTCCCTGTGGCCCTTATTAGGGGTCACAGGGTCACCAAAGCTACAATTTATAATCCACACTACTAAAGGAGTTTGTACACAAAGTTTCAGCTTTCGAGGCCGTATGCTTCTGGAGAAGAAGATGAATATAGGTTTTAAGGACGTGGGCCCTGTGACCCTTATTAGGGGTCACAGGATGACTAAAGTTACAATTTATAATCCTCACTAGTCAAGGAGTCTGTACACAAAGTTTCAGCTTTCTAGGCCTTATGCTTCTGGAGAAGAAGATGAAATAGGTTTTAAGGGTGTGGCCCCTGTGGCACTTATTAGGGGTCACAGGGTCACCAAAGCTACAATTTATAATCCACACTACTCAAGGAGTCTGTACACAAATTTCAGCTTTCTAGGGCTTGTGCTTCTGGAGAAGAAGATGAAAATAGGTTTTAAGGGTTATGCCCCTGTGGCCCTTATTAGGGGTCACAGGGTCACCAAAGCTACAATTTATAATCCACACTACTCAAGGAGTTTGTACACAAAGTTTCAGCTTTCTAGGCCTTATATGCTTCTGGAGAAGAAGAAGAATATAGGTTTTAAGGGCGTGGGCCCTGTGACCCTTATTAGGAGTCACAGGATCACTAAAGATACAATCTATAATCCTCACTAGTCAAGGAGTCTGTCCACAAAGTTTCAGCTTTCTAGGCCGTATGGTTCTGAAGAAGAAGATGAAAAAAGGATTTTAGGGCGTGGGCCCTGTGGCCCTTATTAGGGGTCACAGGGTCACTAAAGATACAATTTATAATCCTCACTAGTCAAGGAGTCTGTACACAAAGTTTCAGCTTTCTAGGCCGTATGGTTCTGAAGAAGAAGATGAAAAAAGGATTTTAGGGCGTGGGCCCTGTGGCCCTTATTAGGGGTCACAGGGTCACCAATGCTATTATTTATAATCCACACTACTCAAGGAGTTTGTACACAAAGTTTCAGCTTTCTAGGCCTTATGCTTCTGGAGAAGAAGATGAACATAGGTTTTAAGGGCGTGGGACCTGTGACCCTTATACGGGGTCACAGGATGACTAAAGTTACAATTTATAATCCACACTACTCAAGGAGTTTGTACACACTGTTTCAGCTTTCTAGTCCTTATATGCTTCTGGAGAAGAAGATGAATAAAGGTTTTAAGGGCGTGGGACCTGTGACCCCTATTAGGGGTCACAGGATCACTAAAGTTACAATTTATAATCCTCACTAGTCAAGGAGTCTGTACACAAAGTTTCAGCTTTCTAGGCTGTATGGTTCTAAAAGAAGAAGATGAAAAAAGGTTTTTAGGGCGTGGGCCCTGTGGCCCTTATTAGGGGTCACAGGGTCACCAATGCTACAATTTATAATCCACACTACTCAAGGAGTTTGTACACAAAGTTTCAGCTTTCTAGGCCTTATGCTTCTGGAGAAGAAGATGAACATAGGTTTTAAGGGCGTGGGCCCTGTGACCCTTATTAGGGGTCACAGGGTCACCAAAGTTACAATTTATAATCCACACTAGTCAAGGAGTCTGTCCACAAAGTTTCAGCTTTCTAGGCCGTATGGTTCTGAAGAAGAAGATGAAAAAAGGATTTTAGGGCGTGGGCCCTGTGGCCCTTATTAGGGGTCACAGGGTCACTAAAGATACAATTTATAATCCTCACTAGTCAAGGAGTCTGTACACAAAGTTTCAGCTTTCTAGGCCGTATGGTTCTGAAGAAGAAGATGAAAAAAGGATTTTAGGGCGTGGGCCCTGTGGCCCTTATTAGGGGTCACAGGGTCACCAATGCTATTATTTATAATCCACACTACTCAAGGAGTTTGTACACAAAGTTTCAGCTTTCTAGGCCTTATGCTTCTGGAGAAGAAGATGAACATAGGTTTTAAGGGCGTGGGACCTGTGACCCTTATACGGGGTCACAGGATGACTAAAGTTACACTTAATAATCCACACTACTCAAGGAGTTTGTACACACAGTTTCAGCTTTCTAGTCCTTATATGCTTCTGGAGAAGAAGATGAATAAAGGTTTTAAGGGCGTGGGACCTGTGACCCCTATTAGGGGTCACAGGATCACTAAAGTTACAATTTATAATCCTCACTACTCAAGGAGTCTGTACACAAAGTTTCAGCTTTCTAGGCTGTATGGTTCTAAAAGAAGAAGATGAAAAAAGGTTTTTAGGGCGTGGGCCCTGTGGCCCTTATTAGGGGTCACAGGGTCACCAATGCTACAATTTATAATCCACACTACTCAAGGAGTTTGTACACAAAGTTTCAGCTTTCTAGGCCTTATGCTTCTGGAGAAGAAGATGAACATAGGTTTTAAGGGCGTGGGCCCTGTGACCCTTATTAGGGGTCACAGGGTCACCAAAGTTACAATTTATAATCCACACTAGTCAAGGAGTCTGTCCACATTGTTTCAGCTTTCTAGGCCGTATGGTTCTGAAGAAGAAGATGAAAAAAGGATTTTAGGGCGTGGGCCCTTTGGCCCTTATTAGGGGTCACAGGGTCACCAATGCTATTATTTATTATCCACACTACTCAAGGAGTCTGTACACAAAGTTTCAGCTTTCTAGGCCGTATGCTTCTGGAGAAGAAGATGAAAATAGGTTTTTAGAGCGTGGGCCCTGTGGCCCTTATTAGGGGTCACAGGGTCACCAAAGCTACAATTTATAATCCACACTACTCAAGGAGTCTGTACACAAATTTCAGCTTTCTAGGGCTTGTGCTTCTGGAGAAGAAGATGAAAATAGGTTTTAAGGGCGTGGCCCCTGTGACCCTTATTAGGGGTCACAGGGTCACCAAAGTTACAATTTAAAATCCTCACTAGCCAAGGAGTCTGTACACAAAGTTTTTGCTTTCTAGGCCTTGTGCTTCTGGAGAAGAAGATGAAAATAGGTTTTTAGGGTGTGGCCCCTGTGGCCCTTATTAGGGGTCACAGGGCCACCAAAGTTCTAATTTATAAGCCACACTACTCAAGGGGTCTGTACACAAAGTTTCAGCTTTCTAAGCCTTATGGTTCTGGAGAAGAAGTCGAAATTCCACAAAGTTTACGAACGGGCGGACGGACGGACGGACGGACGCCGGACACCATGCCATACCATGCAGCTGATATCAGGAAAAATGCAGAACATGGGAAACTTAAAAAAAAGTAGAGGAAATTATATGCCTATGACATACTATGTTTACGACACGCGTGACTAAATATTAGTATTTTTCGAGCGAGAGCAAGTGTCATAAACATAGTTTATCATGGGCACGAATATAATATTACTTTTTCTACTTATTACTGCAATCCCTATTTTTCAGCATAGGAGGACTAGCCGCCGCCGGTCCGTATAGATTATGACATCATAGGTTAACCGTGACGTCAAAGCATTAATTAAAAACTGCGATTTCTTCCTAGGGCGTCATATGAAAGATAAGCACCTCTATATGACTTGCCTAGAAGGTAATTAATAGATATAAGTAAAGATATAGTGGCAAACGACAACGCTTCATCGCTTCATGGTGACGATATTGGTAAATATTGTAAAAAATTATTTCAAGAACTACATGTATAGTTGGAACTCATTGGTGACATCACATACGCGTGTTAAATGTAGCAACATGGGAAATGTAAAAACAAAGACACTGTAGGAAAGATAATACGCAGATTTCAATACAATGAACAACATAAAAGTAATTGCTTCTCGAAATACTGATTTACTAATAATACATAACTATTTTGTTTTCAGGTGGGGGTAGAAAAACGATTGTAGATTTATGAAATGGAACGTAAGTTCATCAATTGATTCATCTCCTAGAGTTATCTGAGGCTAGCCCGAAATGACTCCATTATAGTTTCATCGATCAAGTTTGGAAAATGTTGAATTTGAGGTAAAGTCATTTGAGCCTGGATATAGTCATTTGAGACTGGGCGTTTCCCTGGGCCCATATGACTCAAGAGTCTTTTGAGGTTAGGCCCATTTGACTCTAGAGTTATTTGAGGCGGTAGGGTCTTTTGAGCCTGTTTTAACGGCCTTTTGTATACCTTAATATCAAATACCACCAGCAATGGACTATTAAAGTTTTTTTCAGGAGAATACCTGAAACATAGTCTTCATTACAACATCTCATTACAGATAATGTTACGACTGCTTCGAGTCACGAGCTCCAGAGTTCCTAATACAGAACTATACTCATCAACGTGTTTTAGCTACAAGTCAGTCTCTGTTATTCCAAGATCAGTCAAAATACAGTTATATACCAAGTTCTGTACAATACAGCAAAATGATTTAATCTTCATTTCATTCTTGAATTTATTTTGTTGGCTAGAGCAACCTTAAATAATTCATGAATTCAAAATAATGTAAAAGGTCCTTTTAAATTTCTATGTTATAAGCAAAGGTCAATTTTTACTTAAACCATGAATATAATGGGACCTGTCGACTACCAATGAGTATAATAATGAGTAAATTATTAGCATTTGTACAAACCATCATCAACTTTTTTCCAGTTCGAGTGTTTTGGGGGTCTAAGATTTCCTAAAAATAAACAAATTGTTAAAATAGGTACATTGATGTGACTAAAATGCAATGTTACTAGATTTTATGCAATATAACATTTGAAAAATATCGTTTAAGAAAATCACAGAGAAATAAATAAGTTCGTTAAAATTTGTTAAATCGTTGTTGATGTTCGATAACGTTTTCTTCCTTCTAAGAAATTCATAGGTTTAAGATCAAGGTGCAATTGCAGAGAAGGTTGATGGTAAGCTATATTTTCACAAGCAAGAACGACTCACTCTAATTCACTGTTCAAGCAAACTTCCAATATTGATTTAATTTAATATCTGTGCATTTTGTATCCCCCAACAAGTATAGAAACAAGCAAAAACTCGATGAGTTGGAAATGGATGACATTATTGGGGATTCTACTTTGAAACTTTTTGAAGACAAAGAAGACCCTACGTCAAGTGCGATTTTGTTGTTGTTAGCGGCTGCCCCGTGAAGTGGAATCCTGCCCCTGACGTTCCTCCGGTGGATGTCAGCTTTTTTTTTCATCAGTAAAAACACCATAATCGGATGTCCATACTGAGCCGCAATATGCAGGGGAGTGTTCCCATCAAGGTCTGTCAAGTCTACTTGTTTGCTGTTGGAGAGAGATGCCATAGATAATTTGAAGAGCTCTCTGCTTGAAACTTTGCATTTATTGGTGAGGTAGAGATGTAATAAGGCAGGTCGGAGAACACTATACATGACCTGGAATGAGACTCCAAGGGCTAGAGATGAAGTGTAAGCTAAAGGTTGAAAGCTCAGATGATAACATTGTTCTTCAGAATACTGCTTTATATCTGTTGCATTTGAAGAATGCATGATAACTTCATCTACATTTCACTGCTAACTGTTTCTAAGTGCATTTGATTACCATGTCATCAGAATAACAGTGCCTTCTAGGCAACAAGTGACAATATTGGTGTTATCAAGATTGTTGTGCATCTTCTTTTTCAGTGCATATTGAATTAAACGAAGTGATTGCTAATGTCCAAAAAACTCAAGCAGAAAGGAAATCTTTATTGGTGCCGTTTCAATAAATGTTCGTAACAACCAACGTCCGTTAGCAGTTACAAACGTTCGTAAACCGATCGTGAAATAGATCATGTTAAAATAAAATCGTATCTAAAAGTGGAAGTCTTTCAGAGGTGAAAAGATATACAGACTATAAAGAATTTGTGGCATGTGTGCTAACATGTAAGAACGACTGGATTGTTTTTTACCTTAAAAGTTAATTCAAATGTGTGTTTTTTGTTTGTTATCATTTGAAATTTTAAACAAAAAGACTTTTTTTTACATAGCATGTATATTTTATTCCAATTTTGGCAATTTGTTTTGTCAAGGGTCGAGGACAAATTCCTTTTATGACGTCATGGGATCTTGGAATTAAGTTGTTTAGTGTTCGACGCCGCAACCAAAGAAAATCTTATAGTCCTTTGTATTGCTTTTTCGGCTGGAGCAATGAAGCCGTTTTAACATTGACTTTGTAATTCATATCATTCCCAATCAATAGTTTAAACTAATACGAGGAAATGACACTCAAAAGTACTCAAGAATAATAAATGATAATGTAGTTATTTATAGCGCAAGTTAATAAAATATGGACTTAAGGTAGAAGGAGACATTGATAGAAGTGCTGGTATAAATTGTTTTGTCAGTGACGACAAAGTGGTTCAGATGTAATTGACTTAATTGTCGGAGTGATGTTGACATGACATTCATAGAGTAATGGCAGGTACACAACAAAACGTGACGTAACCCTCATGGACATAACAAGGGCAGGTTACTCCAACCTTGACTGCTACTGGCACAGCATTGCGCTAATATTACATCCCCTTTTCTTTTAAGAACTTTTAATGGAGGGAAAAGTTATGGCCCATATTTAAAAGTCTCTTTGGCACACACATTCATATAATTAAATTTGAACTTTAACACAGAAGAAAACTGGCAACAATTAACGCTCTCTTTTGTCTTCTTCGATAAAACACATTTTTCACATGAAAAACTGATAGAAAGCGCACACTTTGAGGCACTTATAATTAAACTTCAGTGGTAAGCTCAACATGAAAGAATATGCAAATTTAAAAGTCACAGGTTGAGCTTTTTAGGTGGCACTACACATCGGCCGGATCTGGTCTTCAGTGGTGAACCATTTGACATCACTGGCAGTTGAGGCGCCGGAACATCTGGATGTTGTTGTGAGATCAGTGGTTCTGGTTCTTGGGATGCTTGCATGGCTGCCAACTGCTGTCGATTTCTTCTTTAGCGACCTGCTGGGGTGAAGATGATGTAGGACCTGGGGTAGTGTGACTGATGGGATATCACACCATGGCCTAGAGTCTTCGAGTAGACTGACTGTCCTGGGTCGAGCTGACCTAGGTCTCTTGCGAGATGCCGCTTGTCAAAGTTCCGCTTCTGGTCAGCTTTGATTTGGTTATCTTTTAACCTGAGTTGGCTGAGATCAGGAAGTTTTGGGTTAAGTAGCTCAAGAAGTACAGGAACTGTTGTTCGAAGACGTCTTCCCCTTTGTAGTTCTGCCGGACTGTAAACATTCTGTAGGGGAGTTGGCCGGTAAGATAATAGAGCTAGGTATGGATCCTTCTCTTTCTTCAGTAAGAGCTGTCCTTGACTGTCCTCACCGCTCTTTCTGCCTCTCTCTTGTTCTGAGCAAAAGTAGGGTTATTCATGACATGAGTGAATCCATGTTCTCTTGTGAATTCTTCAAAGTGATTGCTTGAGAACTGTGGTCCATTGTCTGACATGATTGTCTCTTGAATGCTGTGTCGGGCAAAGATAGATTTCAGGTGCTTCACAATATCTGGACTTGTAGTGTGGGACAGTTTGGCATTCTCGACGTACCTTGAAAAGTAGTGACTAGAAGATATTCTGTGTCTTGCAAGTGGAAGAGGTCCGTCGCAATCTTCTGCCATGGGCGGTCTGGTAGATTTGACGGCATGAGAGGTTCGGGACGAATAACTCTTTCCTTGATGCATGCTGTGAAGTTTTCAACTAACACTTGTAGTTGCTGAGATAGTCCAGGCCACCAGACGGACTGTTTGGCCCGTTCACGACACTTGACTTTACCTTGATGTTCCTTGTGAAACTGGTCTAACATCTCAAGACCCATTGACTTTGGGATAATCAATCTGTTTCTTCTCAGCAGTAGTCCATTTTCGACGGTCAACTCATGTCAAAAAGCGAAGAAGGGTTTGAAAGCTCCAGGCCATTCTTCTTGACAAAGTGTGATCAACTCTTTGCAAATTCATCCTGTTGGAGTTTACTGCGCAGCTCGTCAAGACGTTTTCAGATGCTGGCCATGGAGTCATTTGGATTACTTGCTTGAATTATGCATCGGCTTTCTGACTTAGCTCTGACTTTGACACAGTTGATTTCAGAGTTGCGCAAGAGTGTATCGGAGATGACAAGGGTCTTTCCAGGTACATAGTTGACGGTGTAGCAGTATCTCATCAACCTCATTCGGAACCTTTGTACTCTCGGTGGCAACAAGTCGAGATCTTTTGATCAAAGCAATGCTACAAATGGCTTTTGGTCTGTTTCGACGATAAAATCCAGACCTATCAGGGAGGTAAAGAACTTGAACACGATAATGTTAACTTTTGATACTATGTTTCTCTTTTTTGGTACATTCGATATATGATATATGATAATTTTAACCCACGAAACATTTTAAACAAGAATTTGTCACAAAGGTGACAAGATCCCCCGCCGCAAATTGATGTTAACAACAAAGGCGGGACGGACGGACGTACAGAGCTGAATACTATGTCCCCCGTGAAAACTCAAGGTTAATGGGTTCATGAGATATGGCCCTAATAACATTTTCAAAACTGGTCAAAGTCTCGCTGTGACCTTGAAAATGAGGTCAAGGTCACCAAAAACTTTTCAAGTCTGCGTATTCCTCAAATGAAGACTGGTACCAAGTTTGAAGATTCTAGGTTGAGCGGTTCATTAGATATCACGCTAACAACATTTTCAAAACTGGTCAAAGTCTCGCTGTGACCTTGAAAATGAGGTCAAGGTCACCAAAAGCTTTTCAGGTCTGCGTATTCCTCAGATGAAGACTGGTACCAAGTTTGAAGATTCTAGGTTGAGCGGTTCATTAGATATCGCGCTAACAACATTTTCAAAACTGATCAAAGTCTCGCTGTGACCTTGAAAATGAGATCATGGTCACCAAAAGCTTTTCAGGTTTGCGTATTCCCCAGATGAAGACTGGTACCAAGTTTGAAGATTCTAGGTTGAGCGGTTCATTAGATATCGCGCTAACAACATTTTCAAAACTGGTCAAAGTCTCGCTGTGACCTTGAAAATGAGGTCAAGGTCACCAAAAGCTTTTCAGGTCTGCGTATACCCCAGATGAAGACTGGTACCAAGTTTAAAGATTCTAGGTTGAGAAGTTCATTAGATATCGCGCTAACAACATTTTCAAAACTGGTCAAAGTCTCGCTGTGACCTTGAAAATGAGATCAAGGTCACCAAAAACTTTTCAGGTCTGCGTATTCCCCAGATGAAGACTGGTACCAAGTTTGAAGATTCTAGGTTGAGCGGTTCATTAGATATCGCGCTAACAAGAAGCGGGACGGACGGACGGACGTACGGACGTACGGACGGACGTACGGACGTACGGACGGACGGACGTACGGAGCTGAATACTATATCCCCCGCTTCGCGCTAAACGCGCGGCGGGGGATAAAAATCAAATATTATGAAATATGGATAACAATATTCCCCACCCACCTCTTTATCTAAAGTTAACTGATATAGCGGAGGGTATTTCATTAAATATATTTTGTATGAGCTTGAATGATGGTTTTATTTTCAATTTACTCAAATTGAGCCAAGTATATACACAATAGATTTATAAGATAAAACACATATAGCTGTAAACCGCCATATTGACTGATAATTAAATAGAAGCCTTTTAGTAATTCATATTTCAGCAAGTCTTACTTTACTTCATGAAATGAAATGACTAGAAAATATAGTAACATTGTGATAATGTTTGAAAAATAACACCTAGCAACTTTGTCCGCCACATTGCTCGGACTGCAGGGAATGTGGCTGCACAGCATAGCAACGAGCGACACGGGTGCAACCCTGCTTTGTCGCGGTCATGTGATGATGTATAGAAGTTTTCCAACAATAAAGTTGAAAAATAAGACACTGGTTGCGTTGTTCCTGGAATGGCGCCATCGTTGTTACATTTATGAACGAAAGTTCTCTTTTTCTGTCGTAATTTTGATGTAACATGCGAACATTTTGTGTTATTATATTTTAGTGAAACGCAAACGAACAAAATCGTATCGCTCAGATCGACATTTGTAAGGATATGAACGTTTAGTGAAACAGGCCCTGAACAATCGTGGACAATTCATTTTATGAACTCAAATTAAAAGAAGATGAAAGACTGACATGTCCTCATGGAGTAGTTTCGCAATTTCTAGTAGAAGTAATAAGTTGCAGTGGACAATATAGTGCTAAATAACAAAGGTGTTGTGGCGACTGATGTTTAGTGAAGAGGAACTTACTTGTGTTCAAGGAGTAGTTTCGCAATTTTTTCACGGTTGTGTTGAGCAGCCATATGGAGCGGTGTAGAATGGGCCTTGCTTTTAGACCATGAACTTCCAGGATGTTTCAGTAGATCCGACACGATCTTTTCGTTGCCAGAAATGACTGCAAGATGGAGTGGGAGCATCGTGTCTCGCCGACCCTCGTTCGCACTTGCCCCTACATGCAAAACAATGAATTCAGCTTTTGAACAAACAACTAGGTTGGATTCATTTATATAGTCCATGTAACTTCGTTGATGATGCTAGAATTACGTTATGTAAACCAATTGATAAATGAAATGATGATATGTCAATGAGCAAAAGGTATCCTTTATGGAAATGAGAAGAATGACTCGATTTTATCACTTCTTGATTTTCGTTCAAAGATTTTTCACCAAAATAAAAACTGGGCTTGAGTTTTGTTAATTTGCCCTTTAATGAGCCTTTCATTAAGACGGCATAATTATCGGCTGTGAAACAAACACCTTGGTTAGGGACCATAAAATTTGCGCGGGTGTGACTTAATAAACAGACTATGCAGAGTAACGTATCATTGTTTAAACTGAAATACTGCCTAAATAATTGTTTAATTACCATTGATGTTCATATCCTTTTTACACCAAATTATTCGTAGTGTTACACCGTCAAATGATTTATCTAACTGAGTTGAAAACATATTCTGATAACCGTAAATTATTTTTTTCTTTTTCTGTCGTATTGTTACGATAGATGCATAGAAAACGAAGCTGCAGATTCTGTTTATGACGGGGTGTGACCAATGACGGGCAGTCATGCATTCACTGTTTTGTGGTCAGATACGTCTAAGCGGTTCATCAAACGCGCCATTAAAAAACGGCTTTTATTACGAAACTGAACATGAGTAGTATCTTTGATGCACTATACAATATTGTAATCAGACTTCAATATATTTCAAAGAACTTTAATAAGCCATTATCATATTGATGATGAAACTGATCATGTTGTTGATGTAGATGTAGAAGCAGTTAATGCCGCTTCACCCACCTGACTCGAGGAGTTTCTTCACAACCTGGTTATGTCCATTCTCAGCTCCGATGTGCAAGCATGTGTTCCCCCCATTGTCCTTTGTCGACAGGAACTGGCAGTAAAAAGGCCCATAGTAATACAAATACAATTTAACAGGTATACCAGTTTTTATAAGCTTAGATTTCAGTTGTTACCTATACCTACCTATTTATATAAAGCTTCATCACACTATCTAAATTGGCATGTTAAATATGTGACAGTTTAGGCATCTAATACATTAGTATGCATCATAGATCAATAAAGAATATCTTCTTCATATATCTATCTTGTACTATAACTATTTCTTCCAATGCTATACTTGGTGAAATTGGAAGAACATATTTATGTGTTAAATATTTCAGCAGATGTATAACATATTGGTGCAGAATATTACATATGGATGATCATCGTCTTCCGAAAGCATGTTATGATATGTTAAAGCAACAAGATGATCATGGCAGCTGCAGTTGGGTCACCCATGTACGCTTGCTTCTGTTTCGTACTGGATTCACATATGCATGGATTACACAAGACTGTGGTAATATTGAGGTATTTGTTAATGAATTTAAACAAAGATGTAAAGATATTGAACTTCAGAATTGGCATTCTAGAATAACATCCTCATCTTTTCTTAAATATTATGGAGAAATTAAATCTGCCCAGGAACCTGAGAAATACATTTTAGCACTGAATACTGATAAAGATCTTATACGTATTCTATGCAAATTTCGCTGTCTGAGTCATAAGTTGAACATTCAACAACAAAGGTATAATATTGATACACAGATGAGTAAACTCTTATGTGACAAATGTGATTATAATGTTAAACAAGATGAATTTCATTTTCTACTTGTGTGTCCTTTCTATTCTGTACATAGACAATTGTATATACCCAGTTATTATCATACCTTCCCATCCGAATTAAAATTCAAACAACTTCTAACAACAACAAATGTACATTTTTTTAAATCTGTTGCAATATTTCTTAAACGCAACCTGCCTGTGTAAATACAAATGTTGTAATAACATATATGTTATCCTGTCCATACGCAAACTATTATTCAAATGATTGTACTCTTGGCCATCAGGCCTTCAATACTGAATAAACTTCTTCTTCTTCTTCTTCTTCTTGTTGAAAGCACATTGAAAGAAATTGAATCATAGGGACCGATAATATTGCAAAAACAATATTTTCGATTTAAATCTTACATTTCTTCTGCCTTCTTTCGCCTCTTTGCCGTCATCCCCATAAAATGTTCATACCTTCATCGTTAAGGTTTAATCAACGTTGGAATCACAGTATATTTTAGAATCAAAATCAATATTGCATAAAGACCAAATTTCCAAAGCCGAGACTATTTCTTAACCTATACAAATAACTATTGTTTAATTTTGCATAAAGGTTTGTATCCACCTCGACATCATTCGACTTAATAGACTTTACACAGATTCTGACTAATTTACCGATGACCAACATCTTATAACGATCCATCAAAGAAAGCTTACATGTCGCCTGTCTTCTTCCGCCTGTTGGTCACCCCCAAAAGTGTCCAGGATATCATTGACCATCTTGATGTTGCCAGTTGCACACACGTAGTGGAGCGGGGTGGAGTTGGTGTTGTTAACATCAGTTACTATGGCACCCTCTTTGATCAGATCCCTAGCTATGTCGGTCTGACTGTAAGTGGCAGCCAGATGGAGAGGAGTCATTCCATGGTTGTCCTTCATCTGCGGAGATAGAAGCACTCATCATCATACAGCTGAAGGGACGAAACATTATGGTGCTATGGAGGTCCAAATTCATATCAGAGATACATTTATATACCTCCCGGGTGTGTTAATAGCCTTTCAAGTCAGTCTTTATCCCCGTGGAAGATCACTACTTTGCATGAGAGGGCCTTAAACTGTTAGATAATGCCCTGCTGCGAGGGCCTTATAAACGCTTGACTGAGTCAAAAACAGGTCTTCTCCGTCCGACATCGCACTGAAGAATGATAGAAAATCACGTGGGTACCGCGTGATATAGCCAACTGCACACGCCGCACGTGCTACACGTACGGCTAGGCTGACGGTTTGCCTCAAGCAAATTCAGGGGCCGTGTCAAAGGTTTATACGGTTTAAATTTTGGGTTTTTTAATTTTGAGGTAAAATTAAATATTTTCAATGTAAAGGTCGGTATATAAGACAGAAAAAGACCTCGCCCACCGGATTTCCGTGGAAAGAAAGCCCCTGCCCTCGGGATCGGCCACGGGGTCGGGCAAGCCCTCCCCCTAGGCCGCTCCCTAGGGCAGCGGGCTCCCTTTCCACGGAAATCCCTGGTGCGCGGTCTTTCTCCTTAACTTAAGTACTGTGATAACTTGATCGAGATACAGGGAACTCGTACTCTGATAATTCTTGTCAAGTTTCTTATAATAAGGTACGTACTAACCTTTGACCTCCCCTGAGGTGTAGTTACGTTGGTATGAGCTGTGACAAAAATTTCACAAACTACATTAATTAGATCCTGCAAAGTTGGGAAATGACCAATTGAAGTATCTTAGAATGCGTTAGAGGACCAAAATGATCGATCTAGACACATACCGAGCCAAGATCGGCCGATTCACCCACCAACCCGGGACACGACAAGTCAGCCATGTCGCCATAGACAGTGAGTTCACACTCCACACATCGGCCTCGGACACACCGCTCAGGTTAGCAGTATGTGCAATCCTATTCACTACACACCTGTCTTTAGTGCTTACAGTTCTCCGATACCAACATTTTATCATTGATCCATGCAAAAAACTTATTAATTCATGTACATTACCACAAGAGAGTGACTGTGTTTACATACGTGACATCATGATCAGCCATGCATGCTGTTTGTGTTGTTTTCACGGTTCATCGATTGGTATGAGAAGTACATCTCTGGAGCATGTGATCAGATTGCATATCTCACAATCAAATGATATTGAGAAAAATCCAGGCCCTGCTGTCACAACGAAAGACCTCAATACACTAAAAGCAGATGTTCAAAATGATATGCGGTCAGAATTTAGAGATTTCAAAAAGATGTTATCGAGATGCTACGATTCCTGATTTCGAACCTCTAATTAAATATGTAATATGGAACATTGAAGAGTTTTTATCAAAAATAAATGATGTTGATTTTATCAACTATCTTTTAAACTCGAACAAACCTGTAGAGGTTTCAGATTCTTTGAAGGGGATCCTCCTTGGGGTACTTAATTAGCATAATTATCTGTTAATTTGCATATATGACAGGTTGTAACTATTTTTGAATAAAAATTTACACTCACAAAAAAGTGTTATCGTATGTGCGACCATCCCATCGAAGTACCTGTCACCCTAGCGGCAGCAGCCTTAGTGCAACTCAAGGGCAGGTAACTCTAACTCCTCACTTATCAATCTAGACAATGCCAGACAGAATAAGGGGAGGTGGGAGGCCGTACCCCAAGGAGGATCCCCTTCAAAGAATCTGAAACCTCTACAGGTTTGTTCGATTCTTTTTCAGAAGGGTATCCTTCTTGGGGTACTTAATTAGCATAAAAACAGACTCCCAAATAAATGCAACTGGGAGTGGAATTCTGACTGCAGAGAATATCCAATAAAATAGATATATACACACCTGGTCACGTGACCTCCCTCGACGGGGCGAACACACATCGGACCTGGGTGCTAACTGAGTGGTCATAAATACGACCTATTTACACTTTTTAGAACCAAAACCCCCCCCCTCCCTTTTTTTGAAAAGGAGATCTAGGGGTATCTAGGCTTTAAAAAATAAATATCAATATCCCAGGCCATTCCTCTCGGAACAGCAGCCACCGGTACTGGAGTAGGAAAGGGACTTAATATACAAAAGTGAACATTAAAAACAATTAGTTTATTAGTGAAACATAAAAAGTAAAAACCTCGAGAACTCAGTCAATCAGAGGGTTTACAATTCTGTCCACTGGAGAGAACTGTCTTAACAAACCGAGCACGCTCGTTAGAATGCTTGTCGAGTTGGTAATGCTTTATGAACGTACTCGGCCGGCTCCAAATGGCCGCTGAGCAGATCTCTTCAATGGGCAGAGCCGCCGCATACGCCTGAGAGGTCGCTTCCGCTCTGACTGAGTGAGCTCTCACATACCAGGGGGCTCCTGACCCTTATGGACATAGCCCATACAAATAGAGGATACCAGCCATCTAGAAATGGTTTGCTTAGAGGCTGGTTCACCCGTTTTTCCCCCTCCGTAACAGCAAAACAATTGCTTATGTTTACGGATGTCCTTTGTCCGCTTAATGCAAGCTCTGAGACACCTGCGGACATCTAGAATATTGGGAACAGAATTAGCTACACCCGAGGCTGCCGGCTGCGTGAGCGCTGGCAACTCTATCGGGGCTGTTACGTGAAATGAATGATCCACCTTGGGACGATATGAGTCAGGCAGTCTAATGCTGACTCTGTCTTTGTGGAAGACAGTCAGCTCGGGATCAGCGGACATCGCCTGAATGTCGCCTACCCGCCTGCCCGACGTAATCGCCACCAAGAAAGCTATCTTCCAGGTCAGTAGCTGGTGTGATAACCCAGCTAAGTTCTTGAAAGAAGGCCCTGATAGCCAATCAAGTACTATAGATAGATCCCAAGAAGGGCTAATCCGTCGCACTGGGGGGGCGGATTCTGTCCACGCCTGCTAAAAAACGCTGTACCAGAGGATGATTACCCAGAAGGGCACCATCGACTGGAACGTGTATCGCCGATATCGCTGTAGAGTAACCTCTGACTGTGGACGCGGCCAAGCCAGAATCCAGTCTCGACTGCAGAAACTCTAGTACTGAAACTAGATCTGCAGAAAAGGGATCGAGGATCTATCGTTACACCAGCGCGCATAACAGGCCCATCTATCATTGTACTGAACCTTTGTCGAATCCCTCCTCGAAGCCAGTATTGTGTCTGCAATTCTTGCAGGAATACCGCTCTCCTGGAGGCGATTCCGGACAATGGCCATGCCACCCACTGAATTCTGGGATTCGGATGTGGTGCTCCCTCCTGTGACAGGAGGTCGGGCCGAAAGGGCAGCAGAACTGGAGGCATCGCGAGATACCGAAGCACTGTCGGAAACCAGCTCTGCGCCGGCCACAAGGGTGCCAGAAGCACCAGTAGCCGGGGCGACTGAGACGCCAGCTGCAAGAGAACCTTCGATACCAAGGGAAGTGGCGGGAACGCCCACATTACCCGGTCGGTCCAATCGAAAGCTGGTTCGTCATTCCAGAGGCAAATAGATCCACCTGGAATGGTCCAAACAACTGGGAAATGGTCTCGAATATCTCCCGATGGAGCATCCACTCGCGCGACAGAGCGTCCGCTCGTACATTGTCTACTCTTGGCAGATATACTGGCTTCACCTGAATACGAAACTGGTCGCACCAGAGAATGAATAGCCAGGCCTCCTGAAGCAGGGTCGGGGAGACTGTACCCCCCTGCTTCAGAATGTACGTCATGGCGGTCTGGTTGTCCATTTCTAGTGTTTGAACACCAACCGAACGGCTCGCAACTCCAACACATTGATGTGCAGAGTGACCTCGTCCTTGGTCCAAAGACCTGACGCCGTGAGGTGATTCAAGACCCCGCCCCACCCCGAAAGGGAGGCGTCTGTCTGAATCGTCACCGTCGGTTGCGGAGGGTTTAGAGGCAACCCTCTGGACAGGTGAACGGACTCCGTCCACCACCAGAGGTGTGGGTAAAGCCACTCCGGAATTGATAACAACTTGCCTAGACTTTCCGAATGAGACCAGAGCCAGAGCCTGTTGGACTGGTCTCATACGAAGTCGAGCTCTCCAGACCATGTCTACTGTCGCCGCCATGTTCCCCAGCAACTGGAGCCAAGCCCGAGCTGAGTGTATGGGGGACTGCATGAAACGTACAGTGGTCAACTGGACTTTCGATATTCTGTCTGGGGACAGGGAGACAATCCCTAGCCCCGACTGAAATCTGGCTCCTAAGAAGGTCAGATCCTGAGACGGAACCAGGTCTGACTTCTTCAGATTGACTATCCACCCCAGACTGACCAAGATATTGAGAATGTCCTGGGTGGCCTCCTGACTCAGTGCACGAGACAAAGCTCTGATCAGCCAGTCGTCTAGGTACGGGTGACAGCACCTGCCCTGTGATCTGGTGACCTGTGCCGGAATCAGCATCAGTTTGGTGAACAACCTTGGCGCCCTAAAGATGCCGAAGGGGAGCACACGAAACTGGTAGCACACCCAGTCGAAAGCAAACCTCAGGTATTGCTTGAACTGGGGGTGCATTGGAACATGGAGATAGGCGTCCTTGAGGTCTATTGACAACAGCCAATCTCTCGTCTCTACTGACGCAATCACCGATCTCAGAGTCTCCATCTTAAAAGATGGAACCTCCAACATGGTGTTGAGGAACTTCAAGTTCAGAATTGGCCTGAAGCCTCCGTCCTTCTTGGTCACCAGGAAGTAAGTCGAGTAGAAACCTGACTCTTCCTGGCCCCTTGGAACTACCTCGATCGCAGCCTTGTCTAGCAACGCTTTGACCTCGGCCCGGAGGACTTCTGCTTTCTCCCGATCCTTCGGCACCGGCGTACATCGTACTCCTGTGAAGGATGGGGGTGCGCATTTCCACTGCGGCATGTGCCCGTCCCTGAGCGTGGACAGGACCCAGGGATTGGACGTGACCCTGCCCCATTCTTCTGCGAACAGGGCCAAACGGCCGCCAACAGGAATCTGGGGGGCTAGGCAATGAACTCCCGGAACCGCTGGCACTACCACCGTTGGTCCCGGAGCCACCTGAGGAGGACTGGACGTTAGGAACCCTGATTGGGTTTCCCGCGGCCCCGAAAAGGCTGGCGCTTATTGCGTTTGCCTCCTCCTCTACCTTGCCCTCTTCCCCTACCCCTACCGTAGCCCCCGGTGATAGGAGCGTACATTGAGTCCAACGGCATGGTGGGACGGGGTGTAGGAGGAATAGGAGCCCGCTTGCGCTTGACCTGCGGCTCCTCCAAGAGGACTTGAGCCTCCTTGGTGGCAGCAGCCAGGTCAGCAGCCTCCTTGACTACTGAGCAGCCCCCGGAAACAGCGTGGAGCCGAGCCGGTAGGGCAACTCAAGCAGCTTGTTTGTGGTGGCCTGGTTGTAAGATGATGTGGCCAGCCACAAACGGCGCATTCCCACAACTGCGCCCATCATCTGGGAGGCAGAACTCTGAATAGAGTCTCTCGCCAGATGGGAGGAAACCTCAGCCAGCTGCCCTAGAAGTTTCACGGAGTCAGTGGTTCCTTCTTCCCTGGCCAAAACCTGAGTCTGCATAGCAGCTAGGTAGGCCTCATGTACGCTCACCTTCATCTGCTGAACCGCGTTCTTGTACGCACTCTGAAAAGAGGCATACGCAGACTTCAGATGAACGGCTTGCTGTACAAAGGGGGGCAGACGCCGATCCTGCTTCGCCGGTGTAGCGGAAGCGAGGTTGACGGAGGTTAAGACGCACTCGTCTACCGTAGGGACCTCCCATAGTTTTCCGTCTCCCAGAGGGTAGCGCTAAGTAAGATCCTTGAGCTCACCAACCGTGCGCGCCCCGGCCCCGGCGACTGCTTCCTCCAAGAATCCCTTCATTTGCCCCTGCAAGTGAATGGTTAATGCATTTACGTCAATTTGTTGTGCAGGGGGTGGGGGGGGGGGGGGGGGGGTGGGGGTGGCGGCAACACACGTTGGAGCACCGGCGGCTGCTGCTCCTCCCCGTCAGAATCTACCGATCTGCCGGGAGAGGGCGTAGCCTTAGCTTTTTTAACCTTACCGTGCCCTTCCTTGCGCTTTAACCTAGAAGGGGGGTCCCTTTCTGAGATGTCCTCCCCCGCCTTCATGAGGTTGGTGAAGAAGAGTAGATCTGCTCGTCTGGTCTTCCTCGTCTTGGGTGTGAACCCCAAACAAACAGTGCAGTCCGAGTCCTCGTGAGCGTCCTCGGCTAGACACTTGAGGCATCTATCGTGCCCATCAGCAGGGGGAATGAATGTGCGACAGCCCCTACACTGTCTGAATGACTGCAAAGAATCATTAGACACTGCTAAGGACGAGGGAAGGGGGAGAACATTGTGAATATTTGTAAACATATGTAACATGAAATCCAACAATGCACACAACAACGCAGAGGCGATAGCGAATGAATAAAATCGGCAAATGCGAAAGCAAGCTGATGATATATAAAGCCCCTGCCTGAAATAAATAAAGCAAGTAATACATTGCTAATTGCTTGCAAATAAATATAATAATAATAATAATAAAACGCGTATATAATGCGAAAAATTACTTATGACAGAAAGCACAAGAAAGTCGAAGTTGAAAATGTAAACAACACGCCTTTCCTTATCTCGCCATATTTGATTCTTCCCACCACCCGACACGATGTCACATGGTAAAGGAAAACATATTTAAGTCACAACCGAAGGAAAAATACTGAAATGCGACCCTACTTTCACCTCTTCGGTGTATATAAAGGGGTTACCACACATACAGAATCTTCCATGTTCATATTTTCTTTTAAAACTTTGCAAATTCTCTTCAACGAAAGAACATCTTCTCGCATCGAATGACAGATTGATAAGTGAGGAGTTAGAGTTACCTGCCCTTGAGTTGCACTAAGGCTGCTGCCGCTAGGGTGACAGGTACTTCGATGGGATGGTCGCACATACGATAACACTTTTTTGTGAGTGTAAATTTTTATTCAAAAATAGTTACAACATGTCATATATGCAACTTAACAGATAATTATGCTAATTAAGTACCCCAAGGAGGATACCCTTCTGAAAAAGAATTCCAAATCGTTTGTCTGGTGGAAACATTTTCAGATAAAATTATTGCCCTTCCACAGCTCAAAAATACGTACGACTTGTACATGACTAAAGCTCATAAGATTGCTAAGGCTGGTAGACTTTCAGGGGGTGTCATGATACTTGTACATAATGCAATATCTGGTTTCTGTCACCAACTCGAGATCAACATCCCAAATACAGTCTGTTTAAAGATAAACAAATGTATCTTTAACAATGATAAAGATGTTGTATTTTTCGGAATGAATACCCCCCCAGGTGGCTCCACCTTTTATGTTACAGCTGAGAAAACTACAGCAATAGAGCAGCTTGTTAACTAGCTGAGCAACAACACTGATCTCGACTGTGATGTGTTGATATGCTGAGACCTTAACGCACGTGTAGGCGAGAGTAACAACCCGCCAGAGACACTGTACAAACCGTCTGCATAGAAAATAGACAATCTTGTGACAAAACCAATAACAGATTTGGTGAGCAGTTGGTAAATTTATGTTTTACTCACAATTTATACACTTTCAATGGGAGAACAATCGGTGATAGTTGTGGCAACTACACGTATATATCTCAACAAGGTTGCAGTGTTGTAGATTATTTTATTGGTTCGGTCAATATGCACTTACTGTGCCACTCCATGTTTGTTGATTCCAGGGTAGAATCTAAGCACATGCCAGTATGTTTACAGTTAAAGAAAGCTACAGTTGATAATGATACAGATAACAACTGGAAGGACTCCAACGACTCCCAACAGTATATGTATAGATGGAACGCTTCTCTGTCTGACATTTTCTTATACAATATATCGCACTCATGCCAGTCACTGACAGAGTTGACGTTGCTTGTACAGTCAGATATTGTTTTAACCTCTTCAGACTGTATGAGGAAAGTTTATGTCAATGAAAGTGATAAAACTTATAGAACGTTCTATAACAGCAAGTGTGCACAATCCAAAAAGGCAGCTCATAAGAGTTTGAGAACCTATCGACAAAATAAAACTCATCTAAATAGACGGCAATATTACAAGTTGAGAAATCACTATAAAAATACTTGCAGAACGAGTAAATTGAACAATCAACATCATACACAAAATAAGTTGAAATCAACTTTGTCTAACTCTAGTATGTTTTTGAAAGTTCTCAGGAACATTTCTTAAAAACAAAGTAAAACAAATAATATAAGGGGAGAAGTCTGGTTAAAACATTTTAGTAACGTGTTTAAATCTACCTTGACAGAGACTTCTCCATTTATTGAGGGTGATGATGTAGCTATTGATGAGAGATGAGACTACTGTGCCGGATGACATTGATAATATTGTGTTGGAGTCAGCCTTTACTGAATAAGAAATTCAAGCAGCTCTTAATCATCTAAAGAATGGTAAATCGCCTGGTAATGATGCTATCATATGTGAAATGCTTAAATGTTGCGAAAAATATATCTTGCATTTTTTAGTTTCGTTATTTAATGAACTTTTTAATACAGGATCTTTCCCCGAAGATTGGACAAAAGCCATTATCATCAAACAAGGAAACATAAACATTCCCGATAACTACAGAGGTATCTCTCTACTAAGTGTAATTAGTAAAGTATACACCAGTGTCCTCAAAACAAGACTAACAAATTGGGCTAATTTAAAAGATAAAATTTCAGAAACGCAAGCTGGTTTTAGACAGGGCTACTCTACTATTGATCATATTTATTCATATTATTTATTGATCATATTCACTCTTAATAACCTTATACAGAAATGCCTATCCAAGAACCGTAAGAAATTATATGTTGCCTTCGTCGATATTAAAAAAACTTTTGATTCTGTAAATCGTTTTAAATTGTGGTCATGCCTTAGAAATACAGGACTTAGTGGTAAAATGTTAAAAGCTCTCCAGGAAATATATAAATCAGTAAAAGCATGTGTTAGATTGAAAAATTTTCAGTGTACAAATTATGTTGACTATCCTGTTGGTTTGAAACAGGGATGTATACTAAGTCCTATTCTATTTTCTTTTTTTTCATCAAGGAATTGTCCAATGATATCGCCTTGAATGGAAAATATGGTGTTCAGTTATTTCCTGATATGATTGAATTGTTATTACTCATGTTTGCTGACGATGTTATTTTAGTATCCGACGCTATCTCTGGATTGCAGAGACAGATAGATATTTTAGAAAAGTATTCAGACACGTGGGGATTAAGTATATACTTAGATAAAACAAAAGTTGTTGTGTTCAGAAGGGGTGGCCGTTTGGCGAAATCGGAAAAATGTTTTTTCAAAAATGAATTAACCACAAATGTGAAAACATATAGATATCTTGGTGTTATATTTTCCTATACATCTAAAATGACTATGTGCAGCTGATCTAGCACTTCGGGGTAAACGTGCATTGATGGAAATTCTACATAACTTAAATAAGTTGAATATTGTTCACCCCTCAGTATTTTTTAAAATATTTGATTCCCAGGTTCAACCTTTCGTATTATACGGTTCCGAGGTGTGGGGTTTTAACAGATTTGAAAAAAATGAAAATGTACATATCCTAGCATGTAAAAGATTTCTTAATGTTGGTAAACAAACGCCAAATGCTACAACTTGCGGCGAATGTGGCCGATATCCTTTATACCGATCAACTCCATTGTTTGTACCAGGGTGGTAACCTCCTTACACACCTCTTATTTGCTCGTGCTCGGGTGGTATACACTGCATTACATACCTCAAGGCAGTTATTATTTAGCATGAGGCCCTCCATTTCGCACCTCATAATTCCAAAGACCGGTAATGTAATCGATCTCCAAAATTTTCAGAAATGAAACCGCGGAATTCGAACCTACAACCCTTCGCTCTGTAGCCCAAGACTTATACCATTAGACCACAAAGGATTGGTGAATATGAAGGGTATGATTTGTGATATCTATTCTGCTCTCCTCGAACTTTTAAAGTTAATTTTCACTGTTCACGTTACATTTTAGAAATGTGATTATTTTTCGGTATATGAAATTTGCAACAACCTCATCCTCTAGCGTTCAAGTAAAATTTCTAAATGCAAAATTTTAAAAAGTAGAGGGTGTGGGATACGAACCCATAACCTTTCTAACTGTAGTCCAAGACTGTACCACTTGGCTACAGGGGATTGGTGTAGATTGACTATTGAGGTCTATTCCGCTCTCCTCGAATTTAGTGAAATTAATTTGTGTTTTCAACTCGATGTCTTTTCATCAAATGAACGAATGAATTAAATACATGCCTTGTTGATTGGTAAGACGGTTACCAGCCTCGTTTTGAATTACTCGACTGGTAACCTTTACTTATCAACGTCTTAGCTTTATGTCGGGCTGCTAGATATTGGTTGAAATTAATTGAGATGCCCAATCATAGAATACCTAAAGAGCATATGAAATGTTGGTTAATTTAGACAACTTTGGATATTCAAATTATGCATCATCGATACGTAAAATGCTGTTCAGTCATGGATTTGGTTTTGTATGGATCAGCAAATCAGTTGGTAATAAGTTGGTATTTCTACAAAGATTGAAAGATGTTGCTATAAATGGTTTTTTATCAGTCTTAGAATAGTATTCTACATAATAGCACAAGATACAGATTATATAAGGAGCATAAAAGTCTTTTGTCCCCAGAAAAATACTTAAGTGTAATCACTGTTAGGAAATATCGTAATTTGTATAAAAGATTAAGATCTGGTTTATTGCGATTGAAGGCTAATGAGGGAAGGTGGTCCACTATTGATTATTGTTTAAGAATATGTCCTCTCTGTAGTTTAGAAGTTGAAAACGAATACCACTTTTTACTTGTATGTGAACTTTATAATGAATTGCGAAAACTATATTATCCAATATTGTATTGTATTGCTCTAAATATGTTGAAGTTTAAATGTCTTATGAATACGGAAAATAAAGCATTGATGCTTAATTTATGTAAAAATGTTACTCATAGCCTTAACATAAGGCAATCGTTAATCTAGTTATAATAATTGTAAATATTGTAGATGAGATATGTTTTCGAAATGTACATGTATATGGGCTTAAGGCCTTCACACATGAATAAACACACATGACTTGACTGCTTAACATGACATGTACAAGTGAAGCATCTTTATGTAATTCAAACTTATTCAAACTCATAATATAAGGAATACTAATGTCATATTCTTCTAGAACATACACTGATGCTTCATCCTGTTACATTATATACCATTTTAAGCACCATGCTTTCATGAATATATATGTTTGAGATGTTTGTCCCTGGACTCAAAGCATTATATTCTCCACGTTATATGTAATATTAATATCAACGTTGATGAGACTAACCATTAATGCTGGTAATGTAAGAATCCGGAGTAAAAACTTGCAATAAGGCATATTTCAAGTCTCTGTGGCCATCAAAGAAATAGACATGAGAGGGATACTGACGTGTACAAGGTTGTTGTGTTTGTCATCGGTAATATCGGTTACTCTTGCACCTTCTTTGATCAGATCCCTGGCTATGTCTATCTCACTGTGGGTGACAGCCAGATGGAGAGGAGTCATTCCATTGTTGTCCTTCATCTGCGGAGATAGAAGCACTCATCATCATACAGCTGAAGGGACGACACATTATGGAGCTATGGAGGTCTAAATTCATATCAGAGATACATTAAATTACTGTGATAACTTGATCGAGATACACGGAACCCGCACTCTGATAATTCTTGTCAATGTTCTTATAATAAGGTACGTACTTAACATGACATTTCAAGTGAAGCATCTTTATGTAATTCAAACTTATACAAACTCATAATATAAGGAATACTAAGGTCATTTTCTTCTAGAACATACACTGATGCTTCATCCTGTTACATTATGTACAATTTTTAAGCACCATGCTTTCATGAATATATATGTTTGAGATGTTTGTCCCTGGACTCAAAGCATTAAATTCTTCATGTTAATATCAACGTTGATGAGCATTACCATTAATGCTGGTAAACTGTAAGAATCCGGAAATAAAAACTTGCAATAAGGCATATTTCAAGCCTCTGTGGCCATCAAAGAAATAGACATGAGAGGGATACTGACGTGTACAAGGTTGTGGTGTTTGTCATCGGTAAAATTTGTTACTTTTGCACCTTCTTCGATCAGAACACTGGCTATGTCTATCTTCCTTTGGGTGACAGCCAGATGGAGAGGAGTCATTCCATTGTTGTCCTTCATCTGCGGAGATAGAAGCACTCATCATCAAACAGCTGAAGGGACGACACATTATGGAGCTATGGAGGTCCAAATTCATATCAGAGATACATTCAATTACTGTGATAACTTGATCGAGATACAGGGAACCTGCACTCTGATAATTCTTGTCAAGGTTCTTATAATAAGGTACGTACTTAACATGACATGTATAAGTGAAGCAGCTTTATGTAATTCAAACTTATTTAAACTCATAATAATAAGGAATACTAATGTCACATTCTTCTAAAACATACACTGATGCTTCATCCTGTTACATTATGTACCATTTTTAAGCACCATGCTTTCATGAATATATATGTTTGAGATGTTTGTCCCTGGAATCAAAGCATCATATTCTCCATGTTATATGTTATATTAATATCAACGTTGATGATATAAACCATTAATGCTGGTAATGTAAGAATTCGGAGTAAAAACTTGCAATAAGGCATATTTCAAGCCTCTGTGGCCATCAAAGAAATAGACATGAGAGGGATACTGACTCTTGCACCTTCTTTGATCAGATCCCTGGCTATGGCTATCTCACTGTGGGTGACAGCCAGATGGAGAGGAGTCATTCCATTGTTATCCTTCATCTGCGGAGATAGAAGCACTAATCATCATACAGCTGAAGGGACGACACATTATGGAGCTATGGAGGTCCAAATTCACATCAGAGATACATTCAATTACTGTGATAACTTGATCGAGATACAGGGAACCCGCACTCTGATAATTCTTGTCAAGGTTCTTATAATAAGGTACGTACTTATCATGAGATGTACAAATGAAGCATCCATATGTAATTCAAACTTATGTAAACTCATAATATAAGGAATACTAATGTCATATTCTTCTAGAACATACACTGATGCTTCATCCTGTTCAATTATGTACCATTTTTAAGCACCATGCTTTCATGAATATATATGTTTGAGATGATTGTCCCTGGACTCAAAGCATTAAATTCTTCATGTTAATATCAACGTTGATGAGACTTACCATTAATGCTGGTAAAATGTAAGAATCCGGAGGGAAAACAAAATAAGGCAAATTTCAAGCCTCTGTGGCCATCAAAGAAATAGACATGAGAGGGATACTGACGTGTACAAGGTTGGGGTGTTTGTCATCGGTAACATTTGTTACTCTTGCACCTTCTTTGATCAGAACCCTGGCTATGCCTATCTCACTGTGGGTGACAGCCAGATGGAGAGGAGTCATTCCATTGTTGTCCTTCATCTGCGGAGATAGAAGCACTCATCATCATACAGCTGAAGGGACGACACATTATGGAGCTATGGAGGTCCAAATTCATATCAGAGATACATTCAATTACTGTGATGACTTAATCGAGATAAAGGGAACTCGCACTCTGATAATTCTTGTCAAGGTTCTTATAATAAGGTACGTACTTATCATGAGATGTACAAATGAAGCATCCATATGTAATATCGATGTAACATTCTTATAGAACATACACTGATGCTTCATCCTGTTACATTATGTACCATTTTTAAGCACCATGCTTTCATGAATATATATGTTTGAGATGTTTGTCCCTGGACTCAAAGCATTAAATTCTTCATGTTAATATCAACATTGATGAGACTTACCATTAATGCTGGTAAAATGTAAGAATCCGGAGGGGAAAAAAGAAATAAGGCATATTTCAAGCCTCTGTGGCCATCAAAGAAATAGACATGAGAGGGATACTGACGTGTACAAGGTTGGGGTGTTTGTCATCGGTAACATTTGTTACTTTTGCACCTTCTGCGATCAGAACACTGGCTATGTCTATCTTCCTTTGGGTGACAGCCAGATGGAGAGGAGTCATTCCATTGTTGTCCTTCATCTGCGGAGATAGAAGCACTCATCATCAAACAGCTGAAGGGACGACACATTATGGAGCTATGGAGGTCCAAATTCATATCAGAGATACATTAAATTACTGTGATAACTTGATCGAGATACAGGGCACTCCCACTCTGATAATTCTTGTCAAGGTTCTTATAATAAGGTACGTACTTATCATGAGATATCGATGTACAAATGAAGCATCAATATGTAATTTAAACTCATTTAAACTCAAAAAATAAGGAATTTGAATGTAACATTCTTCTAGAACATACACTGATGCTTCATCCTGTTACATTATGTACCATTTTTAAGCACCATGCTTTCATCAATATATATGTTTGAGATGTTTGTCCCTTGACTCAAAACATTATATTCTCCATGTTATATGTAGTATTAATATTAACGTTGATGATATTAACCATTAATGCTGGTAATGTAAGAAACCGGAATAAAAACTTGAAATAAGGCAAATTTCAAGCCTCTGTGGCCATCAAAGAAATAGACATGAGAGGGATACTGACGTGTACAAGGTTGTGGTGTTTGTCATCGGTAACATTTCTTACTTTTGCACGTTCTGCGATCAGAACCCTGGCTATGTCTATCTTCCTTTGGGTGACAGCCAGATGGAGAGGAGTCATTCCATTGTTGTCCTTCATCTGCGGAGATAGAAGCACTCATCATCAAACAGCTGAAGGGACGACACATTATGGAGCTATGGAGGTCAAAACTCATATCAGAGATACATTCAATTACTGTGATGACTTAATCGAGATACAGGGAACTCGCACTCTGATAATTCTTATCAAGGTTCTTATAATAAGGTACGTACTTATCATGAGATGTACAAATGAAGCATCTTTATGTAATTCAAACTTATACAAACTCATAATATAAGGAATACTAATGTCATATTCTTCTAGAACATACACTGATGCTTCATCCTGTTACATTATGTACCATTTTTAAGCACCATGCTTTCATGAATATATATGTTTGAGATGTTTGTCCATGGACTCAAATCATTATATTCTTCATGTTAATATCAACGTTGATGAGACTTACCATTAATGCTGGTAAAATGTAAAAATCCGGAAGAAAAAAAAGAAATAAGGCAAATGTCAAGCCTCTGTGGCCATCAAAGAAATAGACATGAGAGGGATACTGACGTGTACAAGGTTGGGGTGTTTGTCATCGGTAACATTGGTTACTTTTGCACCTTCTGCGATCAGAACCCTGGCTATGCCTATCTCACCCTTGGTGACAGCCAGATGGAGAGGAGTCATTCCATTGTTGTCCTTCATCTGCGGAGATAGAAGCACTAATCATCATACAGCTGAAGGGACGACACATTATTGAGCTATGGAGGTCCAAATTCATATCAGAGATACATTCAATTATTGTGATAACTTGATCGAGATACAGGGCACTCGCACTCTGATAATTCTTGTCACGGTTCTTATAATAAGGTACGTACTTAACATGACATGTACAAGTGAAGCATCTTTATGTAATTCAAACTTATACAAACTCATAATATAAGGAATACTAATGTCATATTCTTCTAGAACATACACTGATGCTTCATCCTGTTACATTATGTACCATTTTTAAGCACCATGCTTTCATGAATATATATGTTTGAGATGTTTGTCCCTGGACTTGAAGCATTAAATTCTTCATGTTAATATCAACGTTGATGAGCATTACCATTAATGCTGGTAAACTGTAAGAATCCGGAGGAAAAAAAAGAAATAAGGCAAATGTCAAGCCTCTGTGGCCATCAACGAAATAGACATGAGAGGGATACTGACGTGTACAAGGTTGGGGTGTTTGTCATCGGTAACACTGGTTACTCTTGCACCTTCTTTGATCAGATCCCTGGCTATGTCTATCTTCCTTTGGGTGACAGCCAGATGGAGAGGAGTCATTCCATTGTTGTCCTTCATCTGCGGAGATAGAAGCACTCATCATCATACAGCTGAAGGGACGACACATTATGGAGCTATGGAGGTCCAAACTCATATCAGAGATACATTCAATTACTGTGATGACTTAATCGAGATACAGGGCACTCGCACTCTGATACTTCTTATCAAGGTTCTTATAATAAGGTACGTACTTATCATGAGATGTACAAATGAAGCATCTTTATGTAATTCAAACTTATACAAACTCATAATATAAGGAATACTAATGTCATATTCTTCTAGAACGTACCCTGATGCTTCATCCTGTTACATTATGTACCATTTTAAGCACCATGCTTTCATGAATATATATGTTTGAGATGTTTGTCCATGGACTCAAAGCATTATATTCTTCATGTTAATATCAACGTTGATGAGACTTACCATTAATGCTGGTAAAATGTAAGAATCCGGAGGAAAAAAAGAAATAAGGCAAATGTCAAGCCTCTGTGGCCATCAAAGAAATAGACATGAGAGGGATACTGACGTGTACAAGGTTGTGGTGATTGTCATCGGTAAAATTGGTTACTTTTGCACCTTCTGCGATCAGATCCCTGGCTATGTCTATCTCACCCTCGGTGACAGCCAGATGGAGAGGAGTCTTTCCATTGTTGTCCTTCATCTGCGGAGATAGAAGCACTCATCATCATACAGCTGAAGGGACGACACATTATGGAGCTATGGAGGTCCAAATTCATATCAGAGATACATTCAATTACTGTTATAACTTGATCGAGATACAGGGAACCCGCACTCTGATAATTCTTGTCAAGGTTCTTATAATAAGGTACGTACTTAACATGACATGTACAAGTGAAGCATCTTTATGTAATTCAAACTTATACAAACTCATTATATAAGGAATACTAATGTCATATTCTTCTAGAACATACACTGATGCTTCATCCTGTTACATTATGTACCATTTCTAAGCACCATGCTTTCATGAATATATATGTTTGAGATGTTTGTCCCTGGACTCAAAGCATTAAATTCTTCATGTTAATATCAACGTTGATGAGCATTACCATTAATGCTGGTAAAATGTAAGAATCCGGAGGGAAAAAAAAAGAAATAAGGCAAATGTCAAGCCTCTGTGGCCATCAAAGAAATAGACATGAGAGGGATACTGACGTGTACAAGGTTGTGGTGTTTGTCATCGGTAACATTTGTTACTTTTGCACCTTCTGCGATCAGAACACTGGCTATGTCTATCTTCCTTTGGGTGACAGCCAGATGGAGAGGAGTCATTCCATTGTTGTCCTTCATCTGCGGAGATAGAAGCACTCATCATCAAACAGCTGAAGGGACGACACATTATGGAGCTATGGAGGTCCAAATTCATATCAGAGATACATTCAATTACTGTGATAACTTGATCGAGATACAGGGAACCTGCACTCTGATAATTCTTGTCAAGGTTCTTATAATAAGGTACGTACTTAACATGACATGTATAAGTGAAGCAGCTTTATGTAATTCAAACTTATACAAACTCATAATATAAGGAATACTAATGTCATATTCTTCTAAAACATACACTGATGCTTCATCCTGTTACATTATGTACCATTTTTAAGCACCATGCTTTCATGAATATATATGTTTGAGATGTTTGTCCATGGACTCAAAGCATTATATTCTTCATGTTAATATCAACGTTGATGAGACTTACCGTTAATGCTGGTAAAATGTAAGAATCCGGAGGGAAAAAAAAGAAATAAGGCAAATGTCAAGCCTCTGTGGCCATCAAAGAAATAGACATGAGAGGGATACTGACGTGTACAAGGTTGGGGTGTTTGTCATCGGTAACATTGGTTACTTTTGCACCTTCTGCGATCAGATCCCTGGCTATGCCTATCTCACCGTTGGTGACAGCCAGATGGAGAGGAGTCTTTCCATTGTTGTCCTTCATCTGCGGAGATAGAAGCACTAATCATCATACAGCTGAAGGGACGACACATTATGGAGCTATGGAGGTCCTAATTCATATCAGAGATACATTCAATTACTGTGATAACTTGATCGAGATACAGGGAACCCGCACTCTGATAATTCTTGTCAAGGTTCTTATAATAAGGTACGTACTTAACATGACATGTACAAGTGAAGCATCTTTATGTAATTCAAACTTATACAAACTCATAATATAAGGAATACTAATGTCATATTGTTCTAGAACATACACTGATGCTTCATCCTGTTACATTATGTACCATTTTAAGCACCATGCTTTCATGAATATATATGTTTGAGATGTTTGTCCATGGACTCAAAGCATGATATTCTTCATGTTAATATCAACGTTGATGAGACTTACCATTAATGCTGGTAAAATGTAAGAATCCGGAGGAAAAAAAAGAAATAAGGCAAATGTCAAGCCTCTGTGGCCATCAAAGAAATAGACATGAGAGGGATACTGACGTGTACAAGGTTGGGGTGTTTGTCATCGGTAACACTGGTTACTCTTGCACCTTCTTTGATCAGATCCCTGGCTATGTCTATCTTCCTTTGGGTGACAGCCAGATGGAGAGGAGTCTTTCCATTGTTGTCCTTCATCTGCGGAGATAGAAGCACTCATCATCATACAGCTGAAGGGACGACACATTATGGAGCTATGGAGGTCCAAACTCATATCAGAGATACATTCAATTACTGTGATGACTTAATCGAGATACAGGGAACTCGCACTCTGATAATTCTTATCAAGGTTCTTATAATAAGGTACGTACTTATCATGAGATGTACAAATGAAGCATCTTTATGTAATTCAAACTTATACAAACTCATAATATAAGGAATACTAATGTCATATTCTTCTAGAACATACACTGATGCTTCATCCTGTTACATTATGTACCATTTTTAAGCACCATGGTTTCATGAATATATATGTTTGAGATGTTTGTCCATGGACTCAAAGCATTATAATCTTCATGTTAATATCAACGTTGATGAGACTTACCGTTAATGCTGGTAAAATGTAAGAATCCGGAGGGAAAAAAAAGAAATAAGGCAAATGTCAAGCCTCTGTGGCCATCAAAGAAATAGACATGAGAGGGATACTGACGTGTACAAGGTTGGGGTGTTTGTCATCGGTAACATTGGTTACTTTTGCACCTTCTGCGATCAGATCCCTGGCTATGCCTATCTCACCCTTGGTGACAGCTAGATGGAGAGGAGTCATTCCATTGTTGTCCTTCATCTGCAGAGATAGAAGCACTCATCATCATACAGCTGAAGGGACGACACATTATGGAGCTATGGAGGTCCAAACTCATATCAGAGATACATTCAATTACTGTGATGACTTAATCGAGATACAGGGAACTCGCACTCTGATAATTCTTATCAAGGTTCTTATAATAAGGTACGTACTTATCATGAGATGTACAAATGAAGCATCTTTATGTAATTCAAACTTATACAAACTCATAATATAAGGAATACTAATGTCATATTCTTCTAGAACATACACTGATGCTTCATCCTGTTACATTATGTACCATTTTTAAGCACCATGGTTTCATGAATATATATGTTTGAGATGTTTGTCCATGGACTCAAAGCATTATAATCTTCATGTTAATATCAACGTTGATGAGACTTACCGTTAATGCTGGTAAAATGTAAGAATCCGGAGGGAAAAAAAAGAAATAAGGCAAATGTCAAGCCTCTGTGGCCATCAAAGAAATAGACATGAGAGGGATACTGACGTGTACAAGGTTGGGGTGTTTGTCATCGGTAACATTGGTTACTTTTGCACCTTCTGCGATCAGATCCCTGGCTATGCCTATCTCACCCTTGGTGACAGCTAGATGGAGAGGAGTCATTCCATTGTTGTCCTTCATCTGCAGAGATAGAAGCACTCATCATCATACAGCTGAAGGGACGACACATTATGGAGCTATGGAGGTCCAAATTCATATCAGAGATACATTCAATTACTGTGATGACTTAATCGAGATAAAGGGAACTCGCACTCTGATAATTCTTGTCAAGGTTCTTATAAAAAGGTACGTACTTATCATGAGATATCGATGTACAAATGAAGCATCCATATGTAATTCAAACTTATTTAAACTCATAATATAAGGAATATCAATGTCACATGAGAGGGATACTGACGTATACAAAGCATGATACTCTCTAATATTGCTCGGCTGAGTTACTCGATAAATGTAATATTAACAATAACTTGGATGAGACTAACCATTACTGCTGGCAATGTCAGCATCCGGGAAAAAGCCTTGCAATAAGGCAACTTTCAAGCCTCTTTTACCATAAAAAACATGAGACACAAGGTCATGTATTTTGATATTTGAAATAATTATTAACAGAACCTGAAAAGAATTGTTGACAGGCTCAAGATTCTAAGAGAAGGATACTGACGTGGACAAGTTTGTCGTGTAGTCTGTTTTTGTCTGCCTCCAGAATTTGTTTAACACAGGAGCTTCTTCCATTCACAACAGCATAGTGGAGAGGTGTTTGTAGGTTGACCTTGTCTCTCACGTAGATGATCTCTACCTTCCCTTGGTTTGCTTCTTTATCCTTCTTGATCAACAACTCCATGCACTCTTGAGATTCACCCAACCCCTGCATCAACAGCAACATATTAGTGAAGGTTATTTAAGGTCCTTCAGCTACTGAAGAGGAAGAGTTCATATCCATAAGAGCTGTATAAACTCAGGTAGTACTTAATTCCTACAAGAACAACAATCTTTACCTCCCCTTTGTATTTTTTGTTTGGTTCCCTGTCTTTCTTGATCAACAGATCCACCTGACCCCTGCATGACAAGCATGATATTAGTTACTTGCCGAAATAAGGTAGATACAATTTCATATCCATCTTTCCCTGCAGGAGCTGAAATATATTAGTTTCAGCTAACGATAAGAACAATTTGCTCCTTAGACCCATCCGTTCAAGGAACAATAAGGCATGGTTAGGGTTATAATGCCTACAAGAAAAACGACTACAGGAAACAATGCCTAAACTGAATGTTATTAAAGCGACATGTTTGCACGTAAGTGAACTGTTCCAATTACTTAGGAATAATGCCTACAATACAGAATTAACGAGTAGATAGATAAAAAATTAAAAGCGGTCTCTATAAGCAGGGACGAAAAAATCATTATTTCAAGAGAAGTGATAACATACATAAAATGATTTGCTCAAAAGGTTTGCAATTCTTAGATATTGAAAATTTCGCATTATATTCTGTGAAACTACTATTCTCCCTTTTAGAACTAACTATAGTGGGAGATCGAAAAAGATGCAGCGAAACATATGACATTCTAATAGTGAAAAAAAATACAGAAGCTTTAACATATCTTGAGAAAAATTGAAAAATAAACGGTTTTCGGTCACAATCGCAGCTTCAAACCTTCCTTTTATCACTTGAAACTCTGATTAGCTTTAAGATTATACTTTCTTGCAACAGTTGATACTTCTCGATCAAGTTACACTATAAATTGAGTTTGTGATCCCCGAAAACTCATGGGATGGCACATTAAGTATAGTATATACAAAATGAAACAAATGGATAGATTGCCTAATTTAAAACACACCAAAAAGACATCAAGACGACTATATTTCATGAATTTAGATGACGTCATTAGGTTCTGGTCCATTTGTAGTAATCTATCTTTTTTGGTCACATATCAAATTCAATCTGTTGGTATTAATGTCTGTTTTCACACTATGTACATGTATATCTAAATATGTTAACGTAAATACTTTATGTAACATTGTTATGAAATGATCGAATGAATTGTAATGATAGAGATTGCCACACACACAAAAATAGAACAAAATGGCAATAAATTTGCTTGAGTGACTAGAGTCACAAAAGTACTGCAAAGATCATATAAATATTGTGAGATAAAAACATGTTTAATTTTTTAAAGAAATACATGATGATAGATGTTTTTTTCATTGTAGGCATAGGTGGAACATTCCACTTTGCTAATAGGATTAACTTGAAGCCACTGGTGCATGAAGATAGTTTGATAAGTGTATGCATTCTTCCATGGAGGCATCAATTAACGCAATCCAAGGTCATTAGCGAAAGGTCACATGACGAATTGCACATTACATCAGGGCTGGTTTAACAGCGCACTGTCGTGCCAAAGCTTCATTCCCAGTGTCGTATTCGAGATCAATTGTTGGAATCCTTCAATCTGCTTTATGATCCACTGACCCTCCCCCCCCCCTCATAACTCACACTAGGAAAAGTATGCATCAACTACATGTATTTCACACTAAAGGGATTGATCAAGAGTTCGCTATAGCATGTCTCAAATCCACTGGTGTCTGCACAACTATTGGTACTAACCCCTTCAGATCCGCCCAACCAAGTGGTAAAGCACATTCAGATTGGGTAAAGCACTATGTTTAGGTCGGCACGCACATCAACTCACACTAGATGTTTAGCTCCTAACATCTAAACCTATATTGAACTCACAGATATCCAGTTGACTATCTAACTAAATGGTAAGACAAAACTGAATCCTGCATCAAAAGGAATCAAACTAAATCAGGACTCTGGACATTGGACTCTGTGATCTTGACCTTTTCAAGCCCTAAAATCAGTTATGGATAACTCACACTAGATCTAGTCAAAAACATGCATCAATCAACGTAACTCACACTAGAGGGTATGCCATCAGAATTTCCTTGTGCTCTGAAAGCTTTGGCAGCATAGTGAGCCAAGGTTTCACCATGATCGTCTTTCACGGTGTGGTCTGTGAATTGAAGGAAGCTAATGTATAAAGTTTGTATATATGATTTAAAAGTGGCTGTCAATAGTTATACACGCGTACATGTTTGGCATATCTGAAAAGATTTGCAATTTAAAACATTTAACATTAGTGAAATGATGTAAGATGTTTTTCATGAAAATTTACATACATGACGAACATGATCACATTTCAAGAGAGTCTATTTTTTAACAAGGGGCTGAGCATTGCAAAGAACTAGTCAAGACAATAGAGGATAGGTATGTGTCTGTGACTGAATCATTACTTTTTTTAATTTTTCTCTTATCAAACTGATAGCTAATGTCAATATGTAAAATTAATTCTCATGTATAGATGTTTGTAGTAAGAGCAAAACGAGGCTTTTGGTTCGATAGATATAAGGGCAATGCCGTTATCCGATAGGAAACAAAAACACTGACGTAGTAGGATGTATTTATTTATACAAAAACCATTGGCAAAATATGTATTACGTTAAAAGACGGGTGTTGGTTCAGTTTAAGTCTTTTCATCTACACCCTTCTTAAACTCCTCAAGTAAGTACTATGATCAAGTCAAATCAGAATAATTCTTCAGATGGAGACATTGCTTAACCTTCCTTACCTGGAATACCCACTTCTTTGTTGAACTCGCCCGTCCTGAATAGAAGAAGATCGACGACCTTGGAATTATTGTTGAGGACGGCGTGTTGGAGGGGTGTCAACCCTCTGGCGTCTCTCTCGTTGACGTCCTTGACAGCTCCTTCATCGGGGAACTTCAGACGTTGCAGTAACTCATCATGGTAACCCTGCTTTGCCAACTACAAGAAACGGTACAAGAAGGTAGTACTCAAACATACGATAAATACACATGAAAAACATATGGAACTGGCTGTTTATCAAGACTTTTCAAATAATAAGGATACTTTTCATATTCAAATACCTGTGATGAATTAACTATGGTCAAACCAATTATTCGGAAACAAGATCCTTAAGCTGTTATAACTGAATAGTATCCAATTAACCAGTACATGCAGGTCACACAAACAAAGACAAGCACCAGAATGTGATAAACGACATTCTTGATAACATTAGAGGTAATTGTTATTACGTAGTAGATATACCCACAGTTCCCGAGGTGTATCGCTCAATATAATATACCTCCTGTTTTAATCGTGGATCTCCGTAGCGTAGTCGAAGATTCATTATTCAAACAGGATGTACATTGAGTTATGCACCGTGGGAAGTGTTGGTATATGTGACTTATACCCCACTTCGGTCGAGTTATTATCGACGTAAAATGGCTATAAAGCCTTCTCTATGTATATATGTCTTGACCTAACTAGATACAAATATTAACAATATCATTCTTATTACGTTTTAAAAACCATAAACTGACTTACTTACATTAAAAGTTGGTACAAACTAGTACACATACATGTACATTTGCTTATTTAGGATCATACAACAATCTAGACATGACGCAAAAAAATACCGCTACCTCTATCAAGCCTTGGTAGCTCAGTCACATTTATTATAAATTCAAGCTACAAAAGGATTCAAAACATAAAAATATATGTAACATGAGGAAAGCAGAGATATTCATAATCAAGAGGAGGATTACGGACCTAACACTTTAAGCATGTTAAAAAGTTGTGCATACACACAGTACACCCACAAACACACAGTACACCCACAAACACACAGTACAAATATACACACATACACCACATGCACACAACACACCCACATACACACACAGTACACCCACATACACACAGTACACCCACATACACACAGTACACCCATATACACACAGCACACACACATACACACAGTACACCTATATAATAACAGTACACACATACACACAGTACACCCACATACACACAGTACACACATACACACAGTACACCCACATACACACAGTACAAATATATACACATATACCCACATGCACACAGCACACCCACATACACACACAGTACACACACATACACACAGTACACACACACATACACACACACATTCACACAGCACATACATACACACAGTACACCAACATACACACAGTATATCCACATACACACAGTACAAATATACACACATACACCCACTTGCACACAGTACACACACATACATACAGTACTCACAGAGTACACACAGTACACACACATACAAACAGTACACACACAGCACACCCACATACACACAGTACACCCACATGCACAGTACACACACAGTACACACACAGTACACACAGTACACACACATACAACAGTACACACACAGGGCACACACAGTACACCCACATGCACACAGTACACACAGAGTAAACACAGTACACACACATGCACACAGTACACACACATACACACAGTACACCCGTATACACACAGTACACTCACATACACACAGTACAACCACATACACACCGCAAACACATACACACAGTATAAACAAATACACACAGTACACACTCAATACACACACATACACAGTACACACACATACACACACTAAACGCATATACACAGTACAACCGCATGCACGCAGTAGTCACATTTACACAGTACACCCACATGCACACAGTACATAGACATGCACACAGTACACACACAGTACACAGTACACACACAGTACACCCACATGCACAGTACATCAAAATACACACAGTAAACGCATATACACGCTTATACAACAGAACACATGCAAAATACACACATACACACAGTACACACACATGCACAGTACACACACATACACACAGCACACCCACATGCACACAGTACACACTCAGTAGACCCACATGCACAGTACACACACACATACACACAGTACACACACATGCACAGCACACACACATACACACAGTACATCCACATGCACACAGTACACACACCTACACACAGTATACATACAGTACACCAACATGCACAGTACACACACATACACACAGTACACCTACATGCACACAGTACACCCACATACACACACATGTGTGGAGCACGGTGGTGTAGTGGTTAGCGTGTCTGCCTCTCACCCCAACGACCCGGGTTCGAATCCCAGTGGAGACACAAAAGATTTGTGACATGGGTCGAAAGCTGTGTTGTGTCCTTGGGCAAGGCACTTCATCCACATTGCACTCAGTCCACCCAGCTGTAAAATGGGTACCTGGTTATACGGGTGTACTGTCCGAAATAGACTCTCAGCGCAGGCAAGCAGCTTTGAAAAAAGTACAATCCGTCATGGTAATAATGCCGTCGGTGAGCAACTTACAAAGATGGATACTTGACGTTAAACTTATCATTATTATTATTATTATTATTATTATTATTACATACACACACAGTACACCCACATGCACAGTGCACCCACATGCACACAGTACACCCACATGCACACAGTACACACACAGTACACCCACATGCACAGTACACCCACATGCACACAGTATACGCATGTACACAGAGTACACGCACATACACACATAACACACACAGTACACAGTACACACATACACACAGTACACACACATACACAGAGTACACACACAGTACACCCACATGTACAGTACACACACATACACAGTGTACACCCACATGCACAGTACACACACATACACACAGTACACCCAAATGCACACAGTACACACACATACACACAGTACACAGACAGTACACCAACATGCACAGTACATACACATACACGCAGTACACCCACATACACAGTACACATACATACACACAGAAAACCCACATGCACAGAGTACACCCACATACACACACAGTACACCAACATGCACAGTACACACACATACACACAGTACACCAACATGCACACAGTACACACAGAGTACACCCACATGCACAGTACACCCACATGCACACAGTACACCCACATGCACACAGTACACACACAGTACACCCACATGCAAAGTACACTCACATGCACACAGTATACGCATGTACACAGAGAACACGCACATACACGCAGAACACACACAGTACACAGTACACACATTAACACAGTACACACACATACACACAGTACACACACAGTACACCCACATGCACAGTACACAGTTACATGCACACAGTATACGCATGTACACAGAGAACACGCACATACACACAGAACACACACAGTACACACATTAACACAGTACACACATTAACACAGTACACACACATACACACAGCACACCCAGTACACACACATACACACAGCACACACACATACAAACAGTACACACACAGTACACCCACATGCACAGTACACCTACATGCACACAGTACACCCAAATGCACACAGTACACCCTTATACACACAGTATATCCACATACACACAGTACAAATATACACACATACACCCATATGCAAACAATACACACAAATACACACATTACACACAGAGTACACACTGTACACACATATACAAGCAGTACACACACAGTACACACACATGCACACAGTACATCCACATGCACAGTACACACACAGTACACACACAGTACACCCACAGTACACCCACAGTACATCCACAGTACATCCACATGCACAGTTCACCAACATGCACACAGTACACCCACATGCACACAGTACATCCACATGTACGCAGTACACAAACATACACACAGTAAACGCATATACACAGAGTACACGCACATACACACAGAACACAGAGAACTGGTTTTATAAACGAGGTTAAGGAGACCGTTTGCTTGCTTCAGCGATATATTTACGTGACAGATTTACCAGATCTATGAATGTCAATAAAAGCATGCATTTCACAAGGGCTTATTGATTTTTTAAAGATAACGTTTGAACCCGTTCCACGATATGTTTGTTTGTTTAAACTTTAAAGGTAATACAATGTCATTTAACACTGGGAAATCCTTCAAATCAACCAATCAGAAACGAGGATTTACCGAAGTCATGTTACAATTTGGTTTCAACGTAATTTTGGTTCTATTTCGTTTCATAAACGTTGTAAGGAAACGTTTTGAAAAGAAAGTCCAAGAACCTTTTAAAAACATTGACTTGGGGTGACTTGTAGTTTATTATATTTTGTACTTCCAAAAGTTGTTGTAAATATACCATTCGAAGTTATGGATACTCCATGATGGTGACACACAGGCAGAAAATGCAATTGAGAAAACTTAATGTAATCTATAGAGAGAAAACATTTCTAGTGAACTCAGACACCCAAACATGTTTAGATTTCTGTTTTGCATTTTATAGTAGTGTGCTTCACAAACAATATACCCAACTTGTCTATAAGTATTACCTTTTTTACAATTAAGACAATATCAAGAAATATTCCGGACGCAACCCTACAATGCATTTAAAATTTGTTACTCAAGTTCCTAAGCTCATTTCTTCACAAGGATATCTATGCAATGATTATAAATATACACTGCACTGAAATCTAAACTAACTAGTTGAGTCTACTGTTTCAAGCTTTTGAAACAACACAATTCAGTTTCAAATTACCTCGAAGTTAAAAATACAACACATTGAATATATTGATAGATTTAAAAAAAAACACGTTTTTTTTCAGATCAGATGAAGACAGTAAAAGTAATTACTCTTGAATAAACAACAATAAGAATTCTCCTTAAAGGGGCAGTAGCGCGTTTTAGGGGGAATATAAGGTGATGTCATGAAAACGAAAATTAATGGTTCCAATTGAAAGACAAATTCATGTATTTAAACTAAATGGAGCAGTAATAATTCAAATATATGATGTAAATTTTAGCAATGCGTTTCCTTTTTCTTACTCAAAATGAATTAAAGGTGTTCACACAAAAAGGCCGCCAATGGATTTTATGTGAATCTTCATACTTTGTCCTATGACTATGGATGATTGGTTTGTGTAATGAGATTTTTGACACTTTCAAAATAATACATTTAGCATTAACGAACAATTATCATAGAAAATTGTTAAATACAAAATTATCAAAAACGTGCTACTGCCCCTTTCACAAAACGCTTTATTTCACTGAGGATACAGGTATGAGAGCACTTTATCTTGATCTATATCATGCCAACGAATAGGTCTGCTGTCACTAAAAAAATAAATCTCACAATTATCAGTCAATCCTTAACAAATATGCTACAGTAAGAAATTGAAAGCAAAATGTCCAGGTAATCTCTGCCAAACTATATATCAAACTCCCAAATCTCAAATAAGAATGACAAACTTATTTTTCATATCTTATAGATGACTTTGATGAAAAGAACTCAAAGAAACATTTTGATATTACAAAATTTGAAATATACAATAGAATAGAGATGTAGTAATTATGTGATATATAGTCAATTCTTGAATAACAGCACAACGATTCTTATCTTTAAACACAGATTTGACCAGAGGTTTTAAGGCAGACTTAAAAGATGTAATTTTTGGACTTCTTGAATAAAGTAAACTTATACTAAAACCATCACTTTTAGGTTTTTGTGGATAGTCATGCAGTTTGTGCCTTGTGGTTTTACGTCAAACAATTATGCCTTGTATTCTGAATAATGAAATTTTTTTATTTACTATTCATTTTAATTTGGTAGATGCAGGTGACAAGGCGATTATTAAGACAAATGATTATACTAGGAGTTATGGTATACGAAGATCTACTTGCAATAATTGTGCCAGCGATATTGTATCGAAAAACCTTGAATAAGCACGTGGATCACGGATTTGACCTGGCGTTTTTTTAAGTGAGGCGAATGTGAACAATCCAAAACATTTAAACAAAACAGCCATCGGAAAATATCTCATTGGGGTGAAAGATAATCGAGGCTCGTCCTAATATCTAAATGTATCATGATATGATATGCATATTTATTACCCATATGGTTGAAAATAAGTAGTGACATATTTTCAATATGAGCACTAGTGCAAATATCACTTTTGCCTAGCAACGATTGTTGTAGCGCGAGTTCCCATATATTTTCGCTTGTGACGTCATTACACCATTGTTCGTGATGTCACTGTAGCCGGCCGTCGCAAGGGAAGCGGTCCGTTTCTTGGACATTTGGACATGGTAAAATGGAATAGAATCGATAATAAATAAATTATTACTCTCGGAATTGTGTCATATGACCTTTACGAAACTCGTGCAAATTTGTGTATAACCCTCGCTCTCGCTCGGGTAATACAAAAATTCACACTCATTTCGTAAAAATCATTTGACACACTTCCTCTGGTAATAATCTCTATGTATGTACCTCATATATACTTAGGAAATGTATTTTAAAATTTGTTTACATTGCTGAATGAAACTGACAACATAGTCAAGACAGGTTATTTCTTTAGGTTTTACGGTATTTTGGAACAAAGCGGTTATAGTATAGTCTACATATTATAATACAGTTATAGTAGTTATCAGTAAATCGCATATCAAGGAATCAACGTATTCTATAACTACGGTACGATTTAAATATGCCTATTGATAAGTGACAAAATAATGTTATCAGCCAGTCCGATTTGATGTGCAAAGCCGAGCCAGTGGCCATTCGTTACACAGGACCTCGGATTATTTTTTTTTAAATAAAAATAAAATTTTGAGAACACACTCTGAATTGAATACCTCTGTTAATAGTATATGGAAAGACCGGACTCTCGGTTCGCCCCAACCCGCTTTTTTTACCGAATGCTGCCATAAATATGCACGCAATGAATATAAAATTTAAGCAAACATGTTCTCAAATGATTTGCCTTTCTACTCCAACTCACTTTAACAAATAAATCTTTGGTGTTATTAAATGAGGACGGCCGAAAAAGATTTCCACGCCCAACTTAATGCTGAGGGGACAAATGGCCGCCGTCACCTTTGACCCTACGGAACGTGTGGCCGCAGCGAGAGATCTCATTAGTTTTTTGAGATTTGACGACAAATGACAGAACCGAACAGAACAGAGCAGAGCAGAATTTTATTTCTCATAATTCACAACAGTGACATAGAGAAAAGTTAAATATATTACATACACACATATATATATATATATATATATACATATTGGAATAATAGTGTGCTGCATTCATAAACATGTGATATGCATAATTTAAAACTTCTTTTATGAATTTTGCCAAGTTAAGTAAGAGTGGTTTATAGGTAGTTTTCATGAGGGCTATATACTTATCAATTGAAGGATACTTACAGTAATACGATGGGAGGTATTTACTTCTTAATTCTGATAGAAAGGGGCAGGCCAAAAGACAATGAAATTCGTCACCGGTGGAGATATTACAGAGTTTACAAATTCTTTGGTCCTTATCGATTTTACTCCACTATCTATGGTTTGAAGTTTTGAAGCGGGTAAGCCAAATTCTTAAATTGCTAGGAAGTTCTAAAATATATGAGTCCATCTGGGGTTTTACTTTGTAAATTTTTTATAGTTTAGCTTTTGAAGAATCAATCTGAGAAGCAGTCCACATTTGGAAAAATTGATCAATAAGGACTCGTTTAATAGATGATTTTAAAATGTGTGAACTGTTAAAATTTTGATTTATCCATACATAATTAAAACCTGTCTCCCGCAATATTCCTTCAATTGAATTAATTAAATTGAAATTAAATTTAGGTTTGGCATTTTGTAAAGTATACATCAGAAGGTACTATTTATATGATAATTTGTTAGGGTTTTGCAACATTTCACACCAGAAAGAAATAATTCTAGTTTTGATACAAATACTGAGAGGATAACGGCCAAGTTCACCATATACCATATAATTTGGCGTAGACATTTTTACTTTAAGATTATATTTACAAAATTTAAGATGAAGCCGTTCAAGACAAATAATATTTTCAAATCCCCACACTTCAGATGAATATAAAAGGATTGGTTGTACAGGTTGATCAAATAATTTTAATTGACAATCAAGGGGGATGTCTAAAATATTAACTTTACGCAATAATGCGAACATTTATCTTGAGGCTTGCCCATAAAGGCGTTTAATACATTTACATTAACGGCCATTGTTGCTAAATAAAATACCAAGATAAACATATTCTTTAACAACATCAATAGTATCACCATGAAAGACAAATGTTGAGTGTTTTCTACATGTACCTTTAGAGAATATTATGATCTTCGTTTTTGAAATATTAAGTTTTAATTTCCAAAGCGTGCAGTAATCTGAAAAGACATCTAAGGCATGTTGTAGATCTTCACTTGACTCAGCTAAAATAACTGTATCGTCAGCATATAAAAGTAATAATAATTTCATATAAACATGAATTTCTTCTTCAAGTAGATTTTCCACCGTATTTAAACCATTAAAAGTATTTTCTGTTAAAAAGGACTCGAGGTCATTTAGATATAATGCAAATAAGAAGGGGGATAAGTTTTCGCCCTGCCTTACTCCAATTTCGCATGAGAAAAATTAGGATATTGCACCATTATGAGAAACACATGACTTAATATTTTGATACATATTAAAGATAACTTGGAAGCATTTTCCACTTATGTTATTTTTAATCATTTTGAGCCAAAGACTACTCCGCCAGACAGTGTCAAATACCTGACTAAAATCGCCACTCGTGAAAATATAAACTTTCTAACTGACTTGTGGTAAACATGGTATTAGTCAAGAAAAGACAGATATCCTCTATATGGACTTCATGACGCTTAAAAATTGACAGTGAGCCTTTCGGTTACAATCGCGTGTCATTACTGTGTGACGTCAAAATGCACAGGGACGTTCATCGAGGTATCGTAACTCCTCGAATAGATGCCCCCGGAGTCCATTTTTTCAGACCCTCGGCGTGAATTCGAGACCCGACATGTAATTGATGTCCTGCGTCTATTCGAGTAAATACGGTATTTGACTGCAAACTTGTAGATGATGAAAGTGATTGAATGCTTTTTCAAATGTCTCATTATTCCATTTTGTCCTATGGAAAATAATTTATTTACCACACTCATTTTTACAAACCTGAGAAACATTAACCCTAGATGATTGAAACTGTGGATGAATTTTCAAAATAAATACTGAAACGTTTTAAACAGGTTTTTACAAAGTTCTCTTTCCAAAAAACATTTGGAACGTTTTCAAAACAAATATGATAAAACTTTCTGAGAACGTTTCTTCAATACGTTTCTAAAACGTTGTGCAGAAACGTTTCCAGAATTTGTTTTGGAAGAATCGTTTCTTGGAAACGTTTCTCTCAGAAACTTCAGGAAACGTTTTAGAAACGTTTTTTGTTAGCTGGGATCTAGGTCATTTCCAAATAATAAGGGTAACAAAACATGCATTTCTCTTATATACCTTTCTCTAAACAATGTCAATATTTCTTGGTTATTTCATATAAAACATATGCAATAGTATATATATGACTGTTTATTGGAGTCTTGATTGCATTTGCAAGTATTTTAGGAAAATAGATATTACCTTGTGTATATCTGGTTTCTTCAGCTCGCTGGAAGCCATGGCGGATTCGTACGAGTACACCCTTCAGTGCAACCGTTTATAAAATGCTACCCCACTCTCAGAACAGTGTGGTCGGGTAGAATGTGGACAGCCATGTAACTCTTTATAATGTGCACTCAGACACGATTTATTAGCTAAAACCCTTATCTATTATCAACACCCCTTTACTAAATGCATGTCCGGGCCTGATAGATCGAGCGGTTTCCTGGAAAATGCAAACTACCTGGCAAGGAAACGATACACTCTCTGACACTTTGTGTTGCTTGACGCTTTAACCCTCGTATTTATACACTGAAATTCTTATACAATGATATCACTCGTAGCAGGACCTCCCTCTGTGTAGGAGAATGTTCGAAACTTCAAACCTTCTTTCAATGCAACATCTCTTTAATCCAAATTGTGCATATCATATCCGTTTCTTTGTTTTGTTATTTGTGCTGTCACTGCAATATCAAAATAGTGCAATATGGTTCATTTTTATATGACATTACGCAATTATTTTTTATTTATTCAATTAAAATTGATTTCAAAGTTAAAGTTTATGCCATTATGCATAAAGGGAATAATCTGCAATTGCATTTTGTAGGTACTTTTCATTTCCTATCGTTACATTTTTGTATTTTGAAATATCAGAATGTTGAATACACTTGAAATCTTCCTGTGCTAAATGTTAAATCAACCCATAAAACACCAAAAAAGAACAGAATATCATATGAAGATCAATGCCTTGGTATCAGTTTCAACTAATGATGTATGAGATTAACCAAGCATTTTTATAAAACAATTATTATTTTCCCTTCTTTAAAGCTGGCAGTGTTGGCTTACTTCTACAGTAGAACACGGATATAGCGAACAATCGGATATAGTGAACACTTTTACAGTCCCGTCAAAAGCCTTATGCATGGCGGCAAAACGTGTGTTCCAACGTGAGTAGCGAACACCGGATATAGCGAACTAAATTTTGTGGTCCCTTGGAGTTCGATATATCCGTGTTCTACTGTATTGAGTTTTCCATATATTATGCTATTAAAATATCACTGATCAGATAAGAAATCTGTACTGGCTTGAGTGCCTCAGGGATCAGTTCTCGGACCAATCTTATTCCTGATATACATTAATGTCATTGTATGTTTACAGTAATATTCGTCTCCTTTCGGATAACACGGTACTGTACGTAATTTTAGTGAAGACCCGTAAATTGCTGCCACCTGTCTTAACAATGATTTAGAGAAAATTCCACAATGGGCCCGTGATTGGCAGGTCACATTCAACCTCAACAAAACTAAATTTATTCAGTTTTAGTCAAAAGCTTAGCCATCTATAACACCTGATCTTCTTATGACGGAACAGTAATAAAAGAGTCAAAAGTCATAAACATTAAGGAATGATTACACTGTGCTTGGAATGATCACATTGTTGATATTGTATGAAAGTTTACCCTATATCTGAGGAATTTTAAATGCCGACTAACGCGTAAGACTTTGGATACGAAGTTAAAGTCTTGTTTCTTACCAATATTTGACTATTGTTTGCACATTTGGAATAATTGTAAATCTGAACAATCGCGAATATTAGAGAATTTACATCTTGAATTTACATCCTAGGTACAATATACGTGGTTCTGTACGTGGCACAAGTCATAACAAAATGATAATGAAACAAAATTCTCTGCAAAGTAAAATATTGTTGTAGGGATGTCTATTCTCATATCAATGATTTTTTATTCCCTTTGATTCAAAAGTTGAATTAAAAATGTTTGAAATAATTGAATGTTTAAACTTTATTTATACCTTTAAGAATATCCTGTAGACTAGTTTCTAAACTTGAAATTATTGATTAACAAAATAAATTTAATCAAACTTTTTAAAAATACATATATGTATTCTCTCCACAGTGAAATGGCGAGATATTGTAGTGCAGATTAAGATACCAACGTTGTTTGGGACTGATAACGTCTTTGCCAGGCATGGGAAAATACATTGCTGATAAGAGCAAGGAATACTACAAAATACTAACATTGCTACTCCCCAAAACATATTACTTTCTAATACTAGATAATACAACCAAGTCTAGGCATAATCATGACAACTTTGGTGGAAGGGATAATATATATACTCAAATCCAAAAGTAATGCGACAATCCAACGGGATTTTGAAAGTCATCTAAGTGAATTATTAGATCGAACCGTAAGGTTATAAACACTACGATTGTTTGAATTAGGGGATAAATCCATTCTGCTTTTTTATTTTGGGGTTGTATGTCGTGCATTCTTTACCCCTAAATATAATTTCAAACCGAGCTTGCGAGGTTTGATATTGTTTTTTTAGGGGTAAAGAATGCACGACATACAACCCCAAAATAAAAAACAGAATGGATTTATCACCATTCTAACATGACTAATTAGTCAAAAAAGGTGGAACTATTTTGACTTGCGCAAAAGCAATGTGATTAGGTCAAACCGGTGCAGACCGGTTCCACTCACTTGCAAAACAACGGTACAGTCCACTTTCATAAAGAACACATAACAATTAAAATGTCATTACATACAGAAAACACGTTTTTAGCTCACCTTTACAAAGTAAATGTGAGCTTATGTCATGGCGCTTCGTCCGTCGTCCGTCTGTCTGTCCGTCCGTCCGTCCGTCCGTCCGTCCGTCTGTCCGTCCGTCCGTAAACTTTCAGGAAAAAGACTACTCCTCCTAAACGAATCCAGATATCATTCTGAAATTGTAGTATGTTATACCCATGGTGATTCCTCACAGAAAGGTAGACGTTTCAGTTTTGAGAATCCTAGATGGCCGCCATGGCAGCCATATTGAATTTTCAATTAGATTTCAGGAAAAAGACTACTCCTCCTAAACGAATGCAGATATCATTCTGAAATTGTAGTATGTTATACCCATGGTGATTCCTCACAGAAAGGTAGACGTTTCAGTTTTGAGAATCCAAGATGGTCGCTATGGCAGCCATATTGAATTTTCAATTAGATTTCAGGAAAAAGACTACTCCTCCTAAACGAATCCAGACATCATTCTGAAATTGTAGTATGTTATACCCATGGTGATTCCTCACAGAAAGGAAGACGTTTCAGTTTTGAGAATCCAATATGGCCGCCATGGCAGCCATATTGAATTTTAAATTAGATTTCACGAAAAAGACTACTCCTCCTAAACGAATGCAGATACCATTCTGAAAATGTAGTATGTTATACCCATGGTGATTCCTCACAGAAAGGTAGACGTTTCAGTTTTGAGAATCCAAGATGGCCACTATGGCAGCCATATTGAATTTTCAATTAGATTTCATGAAAAGACAACTCTTTCTAAACCAATCTAGATATCATTCTGAAATTGTAGAATGTTATAACTATGGTGATTCCGCACAGAAAGGTAGACGTTTCAGTTTTGAGAATCCAAGATGGCCGCGATAGCAGCCATATTGAATTTTCAATGAGATTTCATGAAAATGACTACTTCTCCTCAACCAATCTAGATATCATTTTTATATTGTAGTATGTTATACCTATAGTGATTCCTCCCACAAAGGTAGACATTTCAGTTTTGAGAATCCAAGATGGCTGTGATAGCATCCATATTGACTTTTCAGCTGCAGAAGACACATCATTATTACTAAATTTTAAGCTTTCATCAAGTGATCACTCGCACTATATACATTCTCTAATTTGAACTTACTGATCATAATATTATCTTGAATATGGAATATTTAAGATTGTCATGCAAGTTGTTCTATATTTGTAAGTGTTTCTAAAACATTAAGATGAAAGACAAACATAATTAATTAATTTGTTTAAAATATTTATGGCAACTAGCTGCAAAAACCCAATGACATTAAACATCATGTTAGATTTTGAACAATGGTATCTCCCTTATATTCCTTTAAATACCACACATAAGGGGTCAACCAGAGTTCAGATATTTCTGTTGAGTCCACTATGCTGTCTAATACACATCCCAATACAGGCTGCTATCATCATAGTGTCAGCTGCTAGTCTGTTGCATAATCAACCTGACCCAATTGATATGGTAGAGCATTATGCTATATGGCCATGTGTATGCAATAAGAGTTATGGAAATTAGACTTGTATTCTCATGACAGTGATATGTTCTTTTTAAGAATAACAACTTACACAAAACTTGTCACTTGTTTTGTGTTTAGCAATCTACATGATAAGTTGATGTGGAAAGAGTTATTTTGCATCAGGTTCCAGTTCCTGTGTTTTACTCATATTTGTACCATTTCTATATCTAACAGAAGTTCTTCTTGACACAAAATCAATTTAGGACATAAGCTAACTATATTTTGTGAAATTATATTTATTTTTTACAACAATTCATGTTCTCTCCCGTCAAGTCTTTTAATACCACACATAAGGGCTTAGCCAGAGTTCAGGTTTACATGCTCAGCACACTAGGATGCTTCTCCAAATATACGTAGACAAAGCCAAATACACACATTGCTACACTCTCTGGGGCTAGCAGCCCTGCCTGCTTGTATATTGCATAGTAATCCTGACCTAATTGGTAAATAGAACATAATGGACTTTATGGAAAGTATATTAATTATCTTTATGAAAAGTATACTTGTATTCTATTAATAGTTATACTTTTTACAACTAACAATTTAAACAAGTCAAGAATCAGCTTTTGTGTACAACAATCTGCACGATGAGTTAATATCAACAAATCAAAAATCTGCTTTTATGTTCAGTAATCTACATGATAAGTTAATAATAGAGGTATTTTGTATCAGGTTCCAGTTCCAATACCATGTGTTTTATAAATACCTGTAAAAATAAATGATAATTGTATCATGCTGAAGGGGTTCTGGGAACAACATGTCATCATAGAAGTCATTGTTTTTCAATTAGATTTCAGGCCAAGTACTACTCCTACTAAATCAATTAAGATATCATTCTGAAAAGTGAGGTTTTTTTTATATAGTGATTCCTGACAAAGACGCATTTATTTTATTATCAAGAATCCAAGATGGTCAATATGTCAATTATATTGAATTTTCAATTAGATTTCATGAAATTCATTGAAAATAATACATTTCCTGATCAATCAAATCAATGTCATTATATTTGTATTGATACGCTTGTTGTAATATTTATCAACACTATAAATACAGTTACAAAAAACTGTATGAATCATCTTTATCTGTGAACAGCCTGAAGCATGACTGTTTTAATAAATCCTTTCCGTTTTACATAATTCCTGACACTTCATATATGGCAAATAACATAGCCAGTGAGGGAAAAATATACATTTTATAATCATCTATATCTGATTACGGTCTGAACAATGATTATCTAGATAATTATAATGATCATTCAATTCAAACAAATCCTTTTCAAAAGCATTTAAAATGATTAAATTTGTTCACTCCCAACACTTACTGTTAGGTTTTTTAGTCCTTTGTTCCCATGCAATTAATTTATTCCAAATTGAAAATTTTGGTTAATGAATAACAAATTATCTTTTATTTTGTTTGTCATGCTAATAAAAGATATCATTTAATATTCATCTTCAAAACTAATTGAACAGCTGTCTGAACAATTCTTTTTTTACAATGTCTTTCTCACCAATTCTCTCTGTTAGTTAAGATACTTCAATAAACATATTACTGAGTTGACCTCCAGATTATTTCCATTGCAAACCTCTCTTCTACCCCCACCCCTTCTATCCCCCTTTCCCTCCTCCCCTGTTTATGCCCCCGAATCGGAGATTCCGGGGGTATATTGTTTTTCACCTGTCCGTCTGTCCGTCCGTCTGTCCGTCTGTCCGTTTGTCCACAAAACTTAAACCTTGGTCATAACTTTTGATTGGTCAGAGCTAGGTCTTTGATACTTGACATATGCATCCGGGGGCATTCGTGTTTCACAAACACATCATGTTTCTCCTGTCCTTCCATTGCAAACCTCTCTTCTATCCCACAATCCTTCTATCCCCCCCCCCCCCCTATCCTCCCCCTTTCCCCATCTATCCTTCCAGCCCCTCTCCTGCAACTCTCCTCTAAAGAGTATCTGTATTGCATATTGAAATGAGTGGAGGACACTCACTATATGGAATAACAGTAACTTACATAAGAGGATAAATTACATAAGCTACATGCAGGTGCAAGAGGTCATCATAGGTCATCATATCTAGTAATTAGCATAAACCACCATGTTGCTAGCCTATTCTGACCAATCAGATTGCACTAACATATGTCAAGATTTAAGATATTCAGAAATCTTCAGTTAGAATTACATGAGACATTGACCTGGACAGTTTACTTTGGCAATTGGACCTATCACTAGCTGAATTTGTGATTTGTGTCAGAGAGATATATTCCAAATGTTTATGTGCATCATCTTTTTAGTTCTTTGGAAGTTGAGAGTGTGACTAAATGAATACTCCTAAACCAATCAAGATATCATAATGAAATTAATACAGATGCCCACATAAAAGTAGCATTTTGAAGATTAAAAAGTCCAAGATGGTCACCAATTTAGCCATAGATATACAAAAAAGTTATACAAAAACTTACTGCTTGTTAACAAATCATAATTAAATCATTCATGTATTAATGTTTGTTCAAGCTCTAGTGGTTTCCAACAGAAGAATAGCATTTTAAAAGATAAAAAAATCATGATGGCAGCCATAATCAATTATCTTATAAAAGATGGTTACACAATTAAACCATATTACCACATCATTCATTTTAAGGTGAGCTTCTGTACCCTCGGTACTTTTATTAAATAGACTCATCTGTAATCTATTGAGCATATTATCAATAGAAAACAGTTTTCAATGTCGTCAAAGTTACGAATTTGTACCTAAATCCATGGGTCCACCCATCACCCCTACAAGAGCGACAAGGACTGACCAAATCAAGGGACGTTACTCTGAAAATAGTTGTTCGCTACGTGTCGGTGAACTGTTTCAAACTTAGTGGAAGCTGTCAAGAAAGTTATATTTTGTGTAATGGTTGGGGAGACTGTGACAGGAAAAGTGGTCACTTGTAAATTAGAGGTAGGGGCAGTGACAGCATTCAGCGAAATTAAAGAATAAAGTCGCTTCCGTTCATTTGACGAATCGCTGTATGAGAGGTGTTGTGATCGTTGATTTTGTTTTTAGATCTGTGGACTGTGATTAATTTACATCGCGAAGCAGTAAGAAACACTTCAAACAGGAACAAAAACCCTGGTTATTCGATTAAAATTTGTAGGTGTTTCAAAATGTCGACAAATTTCTGATATTGAAATTTAAAGTGTCGTCGCCAACATGTCTATTGTAAACAGAAAGTCGCTGAGTGCAGATTGTATACTCGTGCGCGGAGGAATGTGAAGCGGTCGTAAATATTTAGAGGTGATTATCGGCGAAATAATTACTCCAAAATGTTTATGAGTAACAAATCAGAACGCAGTATTTTCAAACTAGTTTTCGTGTCATGTTAGAATGGAATTTTCATAACATTATTTGGGCATAATCGATCAACGATGTTTTGAACATTACGTCACTGTGACGTTTTTCGGAATTTGCTATTTTTGGCTGTGAAAATGCTTTAAAAATTCACACAAATGCAGCAACTAAAAAAAGTGCGTGAAACAACCTAACTCAACATGCACGTGCGTGTAAAACTCGTGCAAAAGACCCTTAAAGCACGTGCATAAAGATGTAAAGTGGCCCCTCTCAGTTTTTGAAAGATGCCACGTTTAAGCAATGAAGCACGATTGCGTGCATTAGGAATGATCGATGCAGGCTTGACTGTTGCAAATGTTGCCCTACAGTTTGGAGTTCACCGTTCAACAATCTTTCGACTTATCAATCGCCATAATCAAACAAATTCAGTCAGTGATCGTCAACGAAGTGGTCGACCCAGGGTGACGTCAAACAGGCAAGATCGATACATTAACATGCACAGTGGCACAACATTGTCTTCACAGATGAAAGCCGATTCTGTGTTCATGTGACAGATGGGCGGGTCAGAATATGGCGTCGTCAAAATGAAAGATTTCGTCACCCATGTGTATTGGAAACTGACCGTTGGGGCGGACCGTCTATCATGCTATGGGGTGGAATCAGTTGGGGCAGGCGAATAGCACCTGTTATCTTTCAGAACAATGGTCAGGGTCGTGGCAGAGGTGTCACAGCACAGCGCTATGTGGACGAAGTTATCAGACCTGTTGTTCCCCATCTGACTCTCCAGCAGGATAACGCACGAGCTCATACTGATAGACTCACCCAACAGTTTCTTGCAATTAACAACATCCAAACGATGAATTGGCCAGCCCTTAGTCCCGACCTGAATCCAGTGGAACATCTCTGGGATGAGATTGAAAGACGCCTTCGACGCAGACCCGTAGCTCCACGAACTCAACAACAACTGCGACTGGCCGTGTTGGACGTGTACAACAACATCCCTCGTGCCTTCATAAGGCGTCTGTTCATGTCCATGAGACGACGATGTCTGTCTGTTGTCAACAACAATGGTGGCCATACTCGCTACTAGCACTGTAAATTGGCATGCATTCAAGTCCTGACGTTACATTGTAACAGATGAAAACACTGAAAAGTCAACTTGTACAGAAGTCAATAAAAACATCAATAAACAAATCATGCTTTAATGTTTTGTGGATATTTTATGCCGCTGAGATAGTACTTCTTATCAATAACATCTTGTAATCTCTTTTCATTTTTATTGTAGTATTGGTTGTCGCGTTTCTTTTGGAGTTGAGTATATATATATATATATACATCCAGACTGGCCGTCAGTCTAAGGGGATGATATCTCTTGTTCTTTTACTTCAAGTCAGTCTAGCCAACAGGTTTCTTGAGAGTTGCTAAAAAAGAGACTGTCACTTAACGAAGAAATAAATGAGTGAGAAAGGATGTCCTTAAGGAGTGCTACTGTTGTTTATATTGTGTTGACCTAATCATTGACAAACTTTAACTATTCTTTTGACAAACAGAGCCATCATCAAATAGCATTTAAGGGAAAAAATCCTATCTATACCATAAGGGTAGTCTAACAATAAGACTCTGAAATGAATTTTTTTCAATAAATCTGAAATTTGGAAAAAAGGATGAAAAGGAGACTGAAATTTCTTCATTTTCAGAAATTGAGCTCTCAAGTCTTATTATAGACTTGCTTAGGCTTGCATTTTATTTTAGGGTCTGGCTGACAGACTACCATAAGGGCAGATCTAATGATAATGAAATCTTATTAATCGCAATTTATTTTCAGAGGTGTGTGAGATGAACTATTATTTCCCCTTTATAAAACCATTTTTCATTCTAGAATAAAGGTCCTCCTCTTCTAAAATTAACAATATTAGTTTTCTCGAGATTTACTGTTAAACGCCATTTACCTGAATACGTTTCTACAATCGAAAGCTGTTTCTGAAGACCCGATATTACATCAGAGACTAAAATCACATCATCAGCAAATAATAAAAATAGTTTTTCTAGCATACCAGGATATAATTGAACACCGAACTTTTCATGTTCTGCTATTTCAAGTGATAATTCATCTGGCGTAATCAATTAGGGCATTATACACATTTTCACATTTCACACAAGCTTTAAAGGAACAATAAATGCTTTTCAAGGCTCTAAGCATCTTACTATTCAAACCAGATTTATAAAGACATTCCCATAGTTTATTACGGTCAATAGAATTAAATGCCTTTCGAAAATCGACAAAGGTAAGATACAATTTATTTTTCTTCTTCGTTTAAGTTTTTTAAATGATAGCGAATAAAGTATATATATGATCTACCACGGAATAGCCGCTTCGGAATCCAGCTTGTGATTCTGAAATGTTCCCCTAATGATTGCCCATTTTGTCAGTCTTGCATAAAGAATACTTGTATAAACCTTGCTCAAAATGCATAATTAGGAAAAAGATATACTGTGTTTTGAAATCAGCGACATATAACGAAATTCTTATAGCTCTAAATTTAATTAAAGTCAAATGCATAATTTAGAGCCACAATAATATATAAACTGGAAGCAAAAGCAATAATTGTAATTCCTGAGATTGTGCTCACTCTATAATACAAGAATGTCTCATCGTGTCTCATCAGGATATTATTCCAGAGATCGCCAGCAGACAGTATACTAGCATATCTCATCTTGTTGCAGGATATTATTCCAGAGATCGCCAGCAGACAGTATACTAGCATATCTCATCTTGTTGCAGGATATTATTCCAGAGATCACAAGCAGACAGTATACTAGCATGTCTCATCTTGTTGCAGGATATTATTCCAGAGATCGCCAGCAGACAGCATACTAGCATGTCTCATCTTGTTGCAGGACATTATTCCAGAGATCACAAGCAGACAGTATACTAACATGTCTCATCTTGTTGCAGGATATTATTCCAGAGATCACAAGCAGACAGTATACTAACATGTCTCATCTTGTTGCAGGATATTATTCCAGAGATCACAAGCAGACAGTTAACTGGAATGTCCCATCTTGTTGCAGGATATTATTCCAGAGATCACAAGCAGACAGTATACTAGCATGTCTCATCTTGTTGCAGGATATTATTCCAGAGATCACAAGCAGACAGTATACTAGCATGTCTCATCTTGTTGCAGGACATTATTCCAGAGATCACAAGCAGACAGTATACCAGCATATCTCATCTTGTTGCAGGACATTATTCCAGAGATCACAAGCAGACAGTTAACTGGAATGTCCCATCTTGTTGCAGGATATTATTCCAGAGATCACAAGCAGACAGTATACTAGCATATCTCATCTTGTTGCAGGATATTATTCCAGAGATCGCCAGCAGACAGTCTACTAGCATATCTCATCTTGTTGCAGGATATTATTCCAGAGATCGCCAGCAGACAGCATACTAGCATGTCTCATCTTGTTGCAGGATATTATTCCAGAGATCGCCAGCAGACAGTATACTAGCATATCTCATCTTGTTTCAGGATATTATTCCAGAGATCGCCAGCAGACAGTATACTAGCATATCTCATCTTGTTGCAGGATATTATTCCAGAGATCGCAAGCAGACAGTATACTAGCATATCTCATCTTGTTGCAGGATATTATTCCAGAGATCGCCAGCAGACAGTATACTAGCATATCTCATCTTGTTGCAGGACATTATTCCAGATATCGCCAGCAGACAGTATACTAGCATGTCTCATCTTGTTGCAGGATATTATTCCAGAGATCGCCAGCAGACAGCATACTAGCATGTCTTATCTTGTTGCAGGATATTATTCCAGAGATCGCCAGCAGACAGTATACTAGCATATCTCATCTTGTTGCAGGATATTATTCCAGAGATCGCCAGCAGACAGTATACTAGCATATCTCATCTTGTTGCAGGATATTATTCCAGAGATCGCCAGCAGACAGTATACTAGCATATCTCATCTTGTTGCAGGATATTATTCCAGAGATCACAAGCAGACAGTATACTAACATGTCTCATCTTGTTGCAGGACATTATTCCAGAGATCACAAGCAGACAGTATACTAACATGTCTCAACTTGTTGCAGGATATTATTCCAGAGATCACAAGCAGACAGTATACTAGCATGTCTCATCTTGTTGCAGGACATTATTCCAGATAAAGTGGATGTAACCGTTTGATTATAAGGTCCTTTCAATCTTCTCGTTTCTAAAGTGGGAAAATGGTGGGTTTTTTTTACTGCATGCAAATATATTCGATGGGTTTGTATCCCATTGACTTAAGACGTTTCCAAAAAAATGTTTTCCTTTAACACTAATTACTGTTTTGATGTAAGATGTAAGGGCAATTTTAATATATTTTGCTACTGCTTTTCTACACATCCTCTACAGCTTCAAATCTCAAAGTTCTGTTCAAGAGCTTTCATGTTTTCTGCCATAGTTAAAATGTCAGTTTCAGTTACTGAGTTGTATAAATGCACTAAAGTTGAAATATTGCATCAATATTTCATCTAGCAGTGGATATGAGCCGTTTTCTGATCTGCGATATTTTTGCGATTTTCTTGAAAATTGTCCTTAAAAATTTACAAAGATTCCGTGTGATCTCCTTTCTTTTGAAACTGATGTTATTGTGTGTGTTTATTGCTGCTCAGATAGTTCGGTTCCTTTAATCTACCACTGACAACTAACTGTCAAATTTTCGTTTGTAACGCCAGCTTACCAAACTCATTTATGTAAATATTTCTTGAAGCGGCCATAAAATATTGCTTTGGTGCAAGATTTGAACTTCGAACTACTTCACTTAAATCGTTGTTAAGTATTAACTATATCTTTGTTTGCTAAATATCAATGTTATGTTTACTCCATGAAGTCATTAGTCTTTGCTTCTCTTTGTGATGCCAATGTGAGGTACACTCTCTGTGATGCCAATGTGAGGTACACTCTCTGTGATGTCAAATTAGGGTATACTCTCTGTGATGTCAAATTAGGGTATACTCTCTGTGATGTCAAATTAGGGTATACTCTGTGATGTCTAATTAGGGTATCTCTGTGATGCCAATGTGAGGTATACTCTCTGTGATGCCAATGTGAGGTACACTCTCTGTGATGCCAATGTGAGGTACACTCTCTGTGATGTCAAATTAGGGTATACTCTCTGTGATGTCAAATTAGGGTATACTATCTGTGATGTCAAATTAGGGTATACTCTGTGATGTCTAATTAGGGTATCTCTGTGATGCCAATGTGAGGTATACTCTCTGTGATGTCAAATTAGGGTATACTCTCTGTGATATCAAATTAGGGTATACTCTATGTGATGTCAAATTAGGGTATACTCTCTGTGATGTCAAATTAGGGTATACTATCTGTGATGTCAAATTAGGGTATACTCTCTGTGATGTCAAATTAGGGTATACTCTCTGTGATGTCAAATTAGGGTATACTCTGTGATGTCTAATTAGGGTATCTCTGTGATGCCAATGTGAGGTATACTCTCTGTGATGCCAAATTAGGGTATACTCTATGTGATGTCAAATTAGGGTATACTCTCTGTGGTGTCAAATTAGGGTATACTATCTGTGATGTCAAATTAGGATATACTCTATGTGATATCAAATTAGGGTATACTCTATGTGATGTCAAATAAGGGTATACTCTCTGTGATGTCAAATTAGGATATACTCTCTGTGATGCCAATGTGAGGTACACTCTCTGTGATGCCAATGTGAGGTACACTCTCTGTGATGTCAAATTAGGGTATACTCTCTGTGATATCAAATTAGGGTATACTCTATGTGATGTCAAATTAGGGTATACTCTCTGTGATGTCAAATTAGGATATACTCTCTGTGATGCCAATGTGAGGTATACTCTGTGTGATGCCAATGTGAGGTATACTCTTTGTGATGTCAAATGATGTACTTCTCTGCAGGATGTAAAAATGATTGGCTATTCTATGATATGAGTCTACATGTACTAAGTACTTCTTTCTGTGACGCCAATGTTCTTTACTACGCTCTGAGATGTCAATGTTATCTATGATTTCTTTTGATACCATTTTCTAACTTGCGGTGACTGCTTTCTTCACTGTCTGTTATATATATGTTATGTAATATGCATATCCTCGGCTTTTCTCTGTCATAAAAATATTCTATGCCATACTGATGTGATATGCTATTCGCAGGCTGTCAATCTTGTGTATTACTCTCTGTGCTGTCCATCTTGTGTATTACTCTCTGTGATGTCCATCTTGTGTATTACTCTCTGTGAAGTCCATCTTGTGTATTACTCTCTGTGATGTCTATCTTGTGTATTACTCTCTGCGATGTCCGTCTTGTGTATTACTCTCTGTGATGTCCATCTTGTGTATTACTCTTTGCGATGTCCATCTTGTGTATTACTCTCTGTGATGTCCATCTTGTGTATTATTCTCTGTGATGTCCATCTTGTGTATTACTCTCTGTGATGTCCATCTTGTGTATTACTCTCTGCGATGTCCATCTTGTGTATTACTCTCTGCGATGTCCATCTAGTGTATTACTCTCTGCGATGTCCATCTTGTGTATTACTCTCTGTGATGTCCATCTTGTGTATTACTCTCTGTGATGTCCATCCTGTGTATTATTCCCTGTGATGACGATCTTGTGTATAACTCTCTGTGATGTCCATCTTGTGTATAACTCTCTGTGATGACCATCTTGTGTATTACTCTCTGTGATGACGATCTTGTGTATTACTCTCTGTGATGTCCATCTTGTGTATTACTCTCTGTGATGTCCGTCTTGTGTACTATTTCCTGTGATGACGATCTTGTGTATTACTCTCTGTGATGTCCATCTTGTGTATTACTCTCTGTGATGTCCATCTTGTGTATTATTCCCTGTGATGACGATCTTGTGTATTACTCTCTGTGATGTATATCTTGTGTATTACTCTCTGTGATGTCCATTTTGTGTATTACTCTCTGTGATGTCCATCTTGTGTATTACTCTCTGTGATTTTCATCTTTTATATTACTCTCTGTGATGTCAATCTTGTGTGTATTATTCTCTGTGATGTAAAGCTTTTGTATTATTCCCTTCGATGTCCATCTTGTGTATTATTCCCTGTGATGTCCATCTTGTGTATTACTCTCTGTGATGTCCATCTTGTGTATTATTCCCTTTGATGTCCATCTTGTGTATTACTCTCTGTGATGACGATCTTGTGTATTACTCTATAGGCTGTCAATCTTGTGTATTACTCTCTGTGATGTCCGTCTTGTGTATTATTCCCTGTGATGACGATCTTGTGTATTACTCTCTGTGATGTCCATCTTGTATATTACTCTCTGTGATGTAAATCTTGTGTGTATTATTCTCTGTGATGTAAAGCTTTTGTATTATTCCCTTCGATGTCCATCTTGTGTATTATTCCCTGTGATGTCCATCTTTTGTATTACTCTCTGTGATGTCCATCTTGTGTATTATTCCCTTTGATGTCCATCTTGTGTATTACTCTCTGTGATGACGATCTTGTGTATTACTCTATAGGCTGTCAATCTTGTGTATTACTCTCTGTGATGTCCGTCTTGTGTATTATTCCCTGTGATGACGATCTTGTGTATTACTCTCTGTGATGTCAATCTTGTGTATTACTCTCTGTGATGTCAATCTTGTGTATTACTCTCTGTGATGTCCATCTTGTGTATTACTCTCTGTGATTTCCGTCTTGTGTATTATTCCCTGTGATGACGATCTTGTGTATTACTCTCTGTGATGTCTATCTTGTGTATTACTCTCTGTGATGTCCATTTTGTGTATTACTCTCTGTGATGTCCATCTTGTGTATTACTCTCTGTGATGTCCATCTTGTGTATTACTCTCTGTGCTGTCCATCTTGTGTATTACTCTCTGTGAAGTCCATCTTGTGTATTACTCTCTGTGATGTCCATTTTGTGTATTACTCTCTGTGATGTCCATCTTGTGTATTACTCTCTGTGATGTCCATCTTGTGTATTACTCTCTGTGCTGTCAATCTTGTGTATTACTCTCTGTGAAGTCCATCTTGTGTATTACTCTCTGTGATGTCCATCTTGTATATTACTCTCTGTGATGTCAATCTTGTGTGTATTATTCTCTGTGATGTAAAGCTTTTGTATTATTCCCTTCGATGTCCGTCTTGTGTATTATTCTCTGTGATGTCCGTCTTGTGTATTACTCTCTGTGATGTCCATCTTGTGTATTACTCTCTTTGATGTCCATCTTGTATATTACTCTCTGTGATGTCCGTCTTGTGTGTTACTATCTGTGATGTCCGTCTTGTGTATTACTCGCTGTGATGTCCATCTTGTGTATTACTCTCTGTGATGTCCATCTTGTATATTACTCTCTGTGATGTCCGTCTTGTGTATTACTCTCTGTGCTGTCCGTCTTGTGTATTACTCTCTGTGATGTCAATCTTGTGTGTATTATTCTCTGTGATGTAAAGCTTTTGTATTATTCCCTTCGATGTCCGTCTTGTGAATTATTCTCTGTGATGTCCGTCTTGTGTATTACTCTCTGTGATGTCTATCTTGTGTATTACTCTCTTTGATGTCCATCTTGTATATTACTCTCTGTGATGTCCGTCTTGTGTATTACTCTCTGTGATGTCTATCTTGTGTATTACTCTCTGTGATGTCCGTCTTGTGTATTACTCTCTGTGATGTCAATCTTGTGTGTATTATTCTCTGTGATGTAAAGCTTTTGTATAATTCCCTTCGATGTCCGTCTTGTGTATTATTCTCTGTGATGACGATCTTGTGTATTACTCTCTGTGATGTCCATATTGTGTATTACTCTCTGTGATGTCCATCTTGTGTATTACTCTCTGTGATGTCCATCTTGTGTATTACTCTCTGTGATGTCCGTCTTGTGTATTACTCTCTGTGATGTCCATCTTGTGTATTACTCTCTGTGATGTCCATCTTGTATATTACTCTCTGTGATGTCCGTCTTGTGTATTACTCTCTGTGATGTCCGTCTTGTGTATTACTCTCTGTGATGTCAATCTTGTGTGTATTATTCCCTGTGATGTAAAGCTTTTGTATTATTCCCTTCGATGTCCGTCTTGTGTATTACTCTCTGTGATGTAAAGCTTTTGTATTATTCCCTTCGATGTCCGTCTTGTGTATTACTCTCTGTGATGTAAAGCTTTTGTATTATTCCCTTCGATGTCCGTTTTGTGTATTACTCTCTGTGATGTAAAGCTTTTGTATTATTCCCTTCGATGTCCGTCTTGTGTATTACTCTCTGTGATGTAAAGCTTATGTATTATTCCCTTCGATGTCCGTCTTGTGTGTTACTCTCTGTGATGTCAATCTTGTGTACTAGCTGTGATACCAGTGTTATGCAATACTCTACTTATGTTATGTTCTATGCCTTGATATGTTTTTGGTTGTGCTACTCTCTACATTACCGGTTCCTATATGATTCGCCAGGATTTTTTACTAACTGTCTCCGCTATATGCCCTATAATAATTACAATTGGCACTTCATATTCAAGTGAATCAATTAATATGTATATAGTGTAAATCAATCCGAAATAAGAATATAGCAATGCTTGTGTCAGTGTTATAAATATAATAATTTAAAAAAATAATAAACAAATAAACACATCATTTGGGAAATTTGACCACATAATTTTATGCGACGGAACTTTTTGCACTTAATAAATGAATAAAGCATTATGACCTATTGTGAGTTGAGCTTCAAAACAATTTCATTGTTTACCAGTTCACTGAGGGAGAAAAGACGATACAGTCACGGTTGCCCGACAAAGTGCGTGTGTTATTGACAGATGACGTCAGAAGTGTTATATACATGTGTGCCCCCAGGCATGCGTCTTAAGTACGTACATTTCAATATTCTCTGAGTGTTGACTGGTTAAATCTACACACTGCTTGATATATGAGTTGTATATGCCACATCAGTGAAATCAGTTACTACGTGTATTAACTGAAAGCTATACAGCTGTAGTAATAAATGAACTAAACATACGAGTATTACAATGTTTCTCTATCTGTACACTTGTATAGTTAAGAAACATCAGTTTTTACTATTTGTGTCTTCCTTCATAATTTCTTTATTGATAGGTTTGTATATATTGATGAATAATTGCTGTTGTGTAAGTAAATGCATTGTAGAAATGTTTTGATCTTTGGTTCAAACTAGAGGGAATATAATATCTCTCTATATGCCTCCTAACATATTGTCTGTAAAATCTCCTCTTAATATACTCTTCAAAAAAAGAAACGAGTAGCTATAGGTAATTATAGGTAAATATATTTTGAAAATATTGTAAGAAAACTTCATCTGAGGGTGAGCTTGTGGTACTAATACCAAACCAACAAATATTGGTGTTAAGCTTTTTGCAACGAGTAAGTATCTTTTCTCATAATCATTCGACATTCGATTTATCCATCAAAATCCTCCCTCAAATGCACAAAAATAAACTTCCATCTCGCAGAGGAAGTCGTTCACTCCTCTTGAGCAATGATTTTAGGCGTTGACATTTCTAAGGCGAAGTGTTGAAAATTGTAACGACGTCGTATGTCAGTTTTAAACTGTATCTTCATCGTACGCAGTCAAAGTACCACATTTTGACTTTGGTTTATTTTTGCAGACCCTTTTATACAAAAGAGACAAGGAAGTGATCATCAAATAAAGTAAGTTGTTACCAAAGCCAAACATCTCGGTAACAAACTTTCACCCTAACGATTAAATATAATCAACATATCCCTGTTTCACGTAAAAAAAGTGTAAAAAGTTGATATTTGACAATGAAGGCCATTTATCGTCCCTGTTTTGAGAACATAAGCCAAGAGTTGCGTTGTAAAATCCAGAACTTGAATTGTTCATGACGAATGTGAAATTAATGTCATGCTTCTTTCTTAAAGAGAAAGTAACGACCATAAATTTAAGGAATGGGGTGAGGAAAACAAGGACCAAGGATCTACAAAACCCCAAAATAAACATACTCACCAAAATCTCACCCTTAAGGTGTATCCGACGTATTTGCTATATGCATTACAGGGGCAGTAGCACGTTTCAGGGGGGTACAGTCACTTTGATGCAAATACTGATGCTCAACAATATTTCCAATTTTCTTGATTTTTAGTGTCTGACATTATGTCGTTAAAAATTTAGTTCACTAATCCATGGCTCAGATTTAACATGAAACATGGCGAAAATCATTAGTATTTGCATCAAAGTGACTGATGACTTTTGATACAATCCCTGTCAATTGAAATCAACACTGCACGTGCTTACGCTCACCTGGCTGTTTTCTCTGGTGTGACTACACCCTTGTAACAAGTTGTGAAATGTCTCATGAAAACAATGTCTCATTAAATCAATCATATGCAGAGTTGGTGTGCTAATCCTAGAAAGTTTTGCGTTGCATTCAGTCACTTAGAGCTATCAGTTTTGAAGTAAGAGCATAATTAAATGAAGCATTTATCAATCAAATATAGTTCCTTTTTATATAACAAGATGTATACAGGTGTTCACACAGAAATGGCCGCCAATGGACTTTATGTGAATCTTTATCATTTGTTCTCTGACTATGGATGATTGGTTGTGTAATGAGATTTTTGACACTATCAACATAATACATTTACCATTAACGTACAATTATCAGAGAAAAATTGATAATGTAAAATTTTCAAAAAACGAACTACTGCCCCTTTATGATTAATGTACATTTTATTGGATCAATACGTCATCAAATTATATCAAATGTTTAATTTCGTGTACTTTAAAAGATAACAATTCATTATAATGCAAGAAAATTCATACATTTTATAAAACATACCTAGGGATCGGTAGGAAACAGACACAATAATTTGGAGTAGGATTGCTTTAAAAATATAACATCAATTTCATCAATCTATTTCCTTTGCTCTCTCTGAAAAATTAGAATAGGGTTGCTTTAAAAATAAAACACAAACTTATTCATCTATTTGCTTTGCTCTTTCTGATAAATTAGAATGGGGTTGCTTTAGAAATAAAACACCATTTTATCAATCTAATTTCTTTGCTCTCTCTGACAGTAATATTCAATTCATAACCTTCTTTATTCATGTTTAAACCACATCTGTTTTATGTTGACAAGTTCAACCTCACTGCCCAGGTCATCTTCAAAGACTCCCCCCCCCTAATCCCCAATGCTTCCCCCGCACCCCAAATCACCCACCCCTCTTAAACCTTCCCCCTTAACCACACACCTATATATATGAAAACCAACCCCTCCCACCACCACAACACTGTTGTGTTTACTATTATAATGATATTACAGCACTTTAATGTCTCTGTCCCGAATTATTTTCACATAGCTCTGTCACATTGCCCTAGCGCCGCTTGGTTCCTTTTCATTTGTCATTCAGCCCAGTGATAGCTTTGATCAGCCATGCATGTCTAACACCCCTATCCCTTTACGTACAACACCCCCCACTTGTTGTCGTGACGTACAAAAGTGTTATGGTAATTGGAGCATGGCGACAATATGCTGCAAGAACAATTGAGGTCATTGTCAGCCAATTACAACACAGGTTAACGGGGGCAATTGCCATTCTTAACCAATCACAGCGGCTGAAATGGAAATATTCACATATTTGCATAAGAGGGGATTCCCCTTACCTGACGCGCCGGCTACAACAGTTAAACGTGGACTTTGATGGATGTGTTCGGGAGGCGATGTGACCCCGCGCCGAGGTTAGATACCTTCATAGTTCACAGTTGGGTCCGTATGTTTTACGTCATTCAAGTGTGACTGTGTCGACCAGTTCACTACAGGCTAGGTCATACCATACTATAAATAACAACATCCACGCCTTCCATAACATTTGGACTAAACGCTTGGTATCCCATTGTGGAAATGGACACCATTACTGTCAACCATTGTGACTTAATTCTCTAATTTTATTTTATTTGTAACAGGTGTATAAACTGGTAAATCGGGAATTTTGGGTAGATTTTCTGGTTATTTGAAACGCCACTATCTCAACACTTGAATACATTAACTTCATTGATGTTTTTAAAACCATGAACACCCCAGCATGAAATTTATCAAATCTCAATATATTTTGCCCTATACCTGCAATGTTGCTACCATTCATATTCTCATTTTGTTATTCAAAATCAAACGGGCATAATTTGTGGTACAAAATATCTACTTCGTATAATATAACGGCTTCACAACCTTTAAATGTTAAAAGTGCCTCGAAGAATATCCTTACAAAATATTATTGTTTCAGAATAATTTTCAACTTAAAGGGGCAGTAGCACGTTTTTTGATAATTTTATATTTTATATTGTTTACTGCTTATTGTTAGTTAATGTTAAATGTATTATTTTGATAGTGTCATAAATCACATTACACAAGCAAATCAGCCATAGTCAGAGGACAAAGTATGAAACTTCACATAAAATCCATTGGCGGCCATTTTTTGTGAACACCTTTTATTCATTTTCTGTAAGAAAAAGGAATCGCATGGCTAAACTTTACATTATATATTTGAATTATTACTGCTCCACTTAGTTTGAATACGTTGCCTTTCAATTGGAACCATTAATTTTCATTTTCCTGACATCACCTTATATTCCCCCTAAAAACGTGCTACTGCCCATTTAAAACAAAAACCAGGCACTTATTTTATGAACCCCATCATTTGAACTCTGTGTACTTATTATAAGATACAGTAAATTTATATTTCGATGTTGCTGTTTCACAAAAGCAGGCATCGACGTTTCTTCTTAGATAACACGAAATGTTTAATGTATAAAGAATATAATTATTCTTTGTATTTTAATATGACATAGCGTTAAGCCACATTATGTTAATAGACATTGCTGCATATTGCATAACATAAATATAAATTACTGATATGCATACTGCAAACAGACCTTATGGATGTATCACATAAATTATATGGCGGAAATATTTACATACATTGCTTAGCGTTTACCTACCAAACCATCAATTACAGATATATGTAGATCTATATTAGATGGACGGGTCCACATATCATAAAGTTAACAAATCAAACACCAGATTGAAAAACATCATTTTTAATATATACATGTAGTAAGGTTATGACATAGGGTCTTGAAATTTACACATATTTTCCATATATGCATGCATATTACAAAGCATTAAGGAATGTACAGCAATAAGCATAAATGTATATACAGCGTTATGACGCATTCATTTAAAATTCACAATATTTACTTTTTATGATTATCTTAAAAACAGCTGTTGAATATATAGATGAACTAAATAGACTTAACGTACTTTACATGTACTTGTTTATCATAAGCATGTCAATTGTATATACAAACAAACAAAATTCACGAAATAACACTCCAAATTTCACAATGAAGTTAAAATTATTAGAGAAACGAAGGGAAGCAATCACTTGAGTGTGTCATTAACAAACCATTTACATCTTAAATAGACATGGATAATTTTCTTTAAGAAACATATGTCAAACGTTACAAATGTTTTTTAAATTGAGGAAAACTTTCTCAAGGTGAAACTGTACCATAGGGTTCATTATACAATTAGTAACATTGTACAGGTATGTACAGCGAAGTGGCACTGCAATGGTGTAGAGGCGATCGAAAACCGGACAGTACAGCAGTTGGCGCTCTCAAAATAGTCAGAAGATATTTTGGACACTTATAATCAGAATTAAAGGTTGATAGTGATTAAGAGGTCGGTTATTTAGTATATGAAGAAATGGGTTGGATGTTTCAAATGTATAAGGCCGTCACACGAGTGTCTTTCAAAACAAAAAAGTTCATATCTAGTGAGGATTAACCACGTTGAAGGAGATTGCTTGTACTTAATCAGCACATAGCATATTCTGGCACTTATGAAAACCAAATAAAGTTATATAAAGATATGTAGATAATTTACTACTGTTGTCTTTCCACGAGATATTTAAGAAAATAACAAAATTGTAAAAAAAACACCTCTCCAACTCCCCAATCGCTCAAACCGCTCCCATGACCAGAGGTTATTAAATATTTTATAATAAAAATAACCAAACAACTGAAACTGTTTCAAATATAAATTCTACCAAGGAAATCAAACCTTCCAACTTAATCTTAACAATTGAATTTCAATTCCATACCATTTGAATCTATTGATGTAAGTTTATGGATTCTAAAATACTATTCGGCTTTAGTCGTGATTGAAAAAATCACTTTGATCTGAAGATCTCTGCCTGTCAAAGGGTTAGCTGTAGTCATCTCTCAACATTTCACTTGGCGTGAATTACAACTTAATCTACAATGTGGCCAACGTGGCCTTGCTGAAGTTTAAAGAGTTCGTTTCATAACATAAGATTTCGCTTTGATCCTTTAGTAAAAAAATTCTTACTTAACTTGGATATCCACCCTCAAATTGCAAAAATCACACGAACTTTTTCAAATAAAGTTTACCAATCGTGTTGGAGTTGTGCATGAGTTGAAAATTTGGACACACGAAAATTGGCTAGAGATCATATGTTCATTTAATTACGAATAATTTCCAACAGCAAGAAGAATATTAATATGTCATAGACTCACAAGTTATATTTCCTATATTATCATATATGTAATATTATTGCCGCCTCCACAGAAAAAAACAATGTCTCAATCTGTTCGGTGACAGAAACCTGAAAAATTCGTGCCGCACGTGCAACACGCTGAAATGTACATGCAAGCACGTCGGAACGTATAACCAGGAAACACATAAAAGTGGTCACAAAATGAAAATCAATGTCAAAGTACTATATCTTTAAATATATCAGTAAATACAAGACTTTCTGAATGAGAACCTATTGGCATTAACAGTTTTTATTGACACACAATCATGGAGCAAATCAACCGACTTGGATAAATAAACTACAATAACTTCGGCACATGTGTCTCAAACACCAAACGGAGTCACGGAGCGAATCTTTAACCAAGACGTGGGATGTGATATACGAGCTATGGGGATTACTTGTGAGGGCTTTGCTAGAGTAATGTCATACACCTTGTAGCTGTACTCTGATCTCAGATAGTGTCGTCAAGATTTACTTATTGCACTCAGATATGAACGTGAAGCAAATCATATCCGCTCTTTTTATTGGATAACAGATTGACCAATCATATGCGAGCATAACCGTATTACGGGTCCTGGTTTGTAAATCATGGTTTGGTTTTAATCATCTTACATATCATCAAATTTCTTGGATTACGCAATTGGCATTTAAGATAATGTATTTAAAAATAATTTTAGGGTGTGATTCCACTTAGCTGATATTTTACCTTTTTCTTTTCGAGTATTACTAATGCCGTAATAAGGGCAACGGTTTTTGTGAAACATGTTTGTTTTGAAATTAGCGATTAATTCATTCTTGGGGTAAAGTGGCATTCTATCAAGATATAGTTCTACGTAGAATTGTTCCTTCTGCGGAAAAATGTACTGAACATCTAGCAGAATTTTTTTTTTAATCCTTTACTGAATGAGGATGCAATGCTGATGTAAATTTCTTCACGATTCAATCCTCAACCTTTTTCTTTCATCACACCTTTATTAAGAGGTTTAGATATGTCAGATTTTCAAATTTCCTTAGTATGTCGCCATTTAAAGGATATGTTTTTAACATACATTAACGTTATCACATGCAAGATCTACTAAACTGAATAATATGAATTAGGGTTTTAGATTATATATCAAAAGTACCTCATCAATGTGTCAGTTAATAAATAATCATAATTCATTATTTTGAAATATATATCTAGTATCTAGGTGATGTGCAATCATATTTAAAAGAATAATTTTGCTGCATTATGACACGCATTCTCTTCCTAGCAAGAAACCCTTGATCCAGCCTCTGTTCAAACACGCCCAATTCCCTGGTTTCCTGCAAGTGCACCAGATACTATTTGAAATTTTTCAGCCAATAAAATCACGTCTCGTATTAGAGGGTGTTATCACCATGGCCTTTGCCATAATTTAGTAGGCAATATGGTGACTTTTGTACAGTGGTGTTGGTCGCACAACTGATTTTATTGTAGGTCCAATCACAATAATTTATGATTATATGATAATTGATATGAAATGCACGTATGATACTTGAAAACGTACAGGTTATTGCTTAGTACATATAAACTTACGAATATTTTGATGTTCTAAAATCTAAGAACTTAAACCGTCACACAAATTTCTTTCAAAGACCGCACAGTATGTCTAATTCGTGAAATAAAAAACTTTAGGAAATCTGATGTATTCAATTTTCAGCCATCCCTCTATTCAAATCCCCAAAAGGTCAATTGAATTTAAAGTTTTGAGTAAGGCATCTTGCAAACAACCCATCCCCCCCCCCCCTCCCACCCCCATTAAAAAAAAACCCACAAAAAACACATCCCACCATCTTAGATCTTAGATCCGCCTTTGTCTATTTTACTCGTTTTACTTGGAGCGACAACGCAAGACCATATTATCGTTGTTTCCAACATGTGTCATGTTCAAAGAATTGACGCAGTGTTATCATTTGGGTTCATACGCGTGCACTCGATACCATAAAGTGTTTATTTAAGCCAACATGCCTGAAAAATAATATTGTTTATTCATGTATTTCCCTTATTTCTTTCATGTTGCAATGTAACACATGTAATTGGGCAAGATTACCTTGCGATACCTCAAAGGGTAGAGAAGGGGAATCACCGTTCCTGTATCTTTTACCTGATTGGCTGTATTTGGTGTCCTGTGTATATATACACTATTGATCCACGTACAAGAGACACGGCAGCTGTTTCAAAGACTTTAGGAAATTCTATTGACAGTAACTAGGTGATTGTTACAAACTGATGAAATATTTCAGATTCTACATTTTGAACTTAAAGAGAAAATTCGAAATTTGAAAACATGTCTTGTTATTCACTATCATCATAAAGCGTCCGTTATAGCTTTAAGGAAACTTTTACAGACCGCCTTGATAAGACTCCTATAATATTCACGTACAAGAGACACGTCAGCTGTTTCTAAGACTTTAGGCAATTCTATTGACAGTAACTAGGTGATTGTTACAAACTGATGAAATATTTCAGATTCTACATTTTGAACTTAAAGAGAAAATTCGAAATTTGAAAACATGTCTTGTGGTCCGCTATCATCATAAAGCGTCCGTTATAGCTTTAAGGAAAATTAACAGACCGCCTTGATAAGACTCCTATAATATTCACGTACAAGAGACACGGCAGCTGTTTCAAAGACTTTCGGCAATTCTATTGACAGTTACTAGGTGATTGTTACAAACTGAAGAAATTAAGGATATTTCAGATTCTACATTTTTAAATTAAAGAAAAAATTCGAAATTTGAAAACATGTCATGTGGTCCGCTATCATCATAAAGCGTCCGTTATAGCTTTAAGGAAAATTAACAGAACGCCTTGATAAGACTCCTATAATATTCACGTACAAGAGACACGGCAGCTGTTTCAAAGACTTTCGGCAATTCTATTGACAGTTACTAGGTGATTGTTACAAACTGAAGAAATTAAGGATATTTCAGATTCTACATTTTTAAATTAAAGAACAAAATCGAAATTTGAATATAATTGTCTCGTGGTCCAGTAACATCAGAATATCTATTTTAGCTATAAGGAAAATTTAACACAAGGTCGACACAACGCCTTGATAAGTCTACTATAAAATCCGATCAAAACCTGTAGTAGATACCCACGACGTGAAACGTTTGGTTTATTTCCCCTTAAAGGGGCAGTAGCACGTTTTTTGATAATTTTATAATTTGAATTTCTCACTGATAATTGTAAGTGAATGCTAAATGTATTATTTTGACAGTGTCAAAAATCTCATTACACAAGTCAATCATCCATAGTCAGAGGACAAAGAATGAAGATTCACATAAAATCCATTGGCGGCCATTTTTTTGTGAACACCTTTAATTCATTTTTTGTAAGAAAAGGAATCGCAGGGCTAAACTTAACGTTATATATTGAAATTATTACTGCTCCATTTAGTTTAAATACATTGTCTTTCAATTGAAATAATTAATTTTCATTTTCTTTACATCACCCTATATTCCCCCTAAAAACGTGCTACTGCCCCCTTAAAGACGCGTCTTAACAAGTTTAGACTGGATAGTTGAGCTTTCTCACGATAAAAGAGGTACACACAAATGTAATCACATATCCGATCCACATTAGAAAACGTCTTGAATGCAAAATAGCAGAAAATAAGTTGAAGCGATATACCATGAATTATTTCTCAAAGAGATCTGATTTATATTGTCTGCTTAAGCATTGGTGTAGAGCATACATATATGAAACGTTTCCTAAAATAGCAACAAAAATAACACTTTATCTTAATCTTTGTCAACTAGCATATATGTCATGATATAAGCCTACTGCAATTTGAAACATATTAAATGAACCCAAGACATGATTTGGTTTTAAAATATATTTATTAAGAAAAAAACTGTTGGGATTGGATTTCCAGGTACATTTAGCTTATTTGATTATTTATTTTTATCAGTTTGATTGGATTGTATGAGAGATATAAGCATAAGCATAACTATCGATTGATCACACACTTCAGAGTCACATTCGTTAAAACTGGAAGGAAGTAATGAATACATATATAAGTATTTTGACTTGAGACAGTTGACGAATTTATATAAAATCATGATCAAACAACATTGAGATTTGATGTTAAACAAACACACATTAACCAGTGGTTTTTGACAATTTGGCCAAATCTCCATTTTCTTTGTCGTATTTTGTTACCAAATAGACTACAATTTAGTCTCAGAAGTATTTTTTTCAATATTGACAATATTTTAAAACTGATCATGTACTATGCCAAAATGGCGCCCAGAAGATGCTTTAACTTCAGAGCTGAGCGATCTAGACTTTCTATGCTTTTCTAGACTGGGTTGGTCATCAATTAAATATTTTTGCTTTAGGGTTTTGATGACAGACTAGTTACCAAATGGTAACATCCAAAACAGAACCTCAAAACCTCAATCCATGGGTGTCGTGACAAGCCTTCAGCACGGGACAACCATTGAAAGGCACCCGTGTTACCCAACCACAGATGTCTTCCGACTCGGTGTTTGCATAACACGTGCAACACGTGGAGAAGACACGTTAAGTGTTCGCGGGCCGGTACTGGTGTGTATAGACAGGTCTATGTTGAATGATAACAATTGCTCGGCGAGATCCCGGAATTATGATATCTCTCCTAATAATACTGTAACATCTGCCATCTTCACCATGGATGATCATGAGTCGATAGATTGTTTGATTGATATCTGTGAATGTTGATTCTGACGAAGCGCTGACAGGATCGCCCTACTTTCAGTGTGAAATCGCTTGCACAAGATCGCCACAAAAGCATTTATTATTTTACATATACAAGTTTGAAGGATGATTAAAGTTAAAATCTATCATACTAGAAAAAAAATCTATCATTTTCCAAATTCATATTCATATTGCTGAAAAACTCAAGTCTAAAGTAAAATGTTTTTGCTAAATCGACACACGGAGTTTTGAGATGTTTTAATACATTACTAGATACTTGAATAACTTGCATTCTATGGAAGACAACTGTACATTTTATAAATTGTATTTTGAGATTTCAAGATACCAATAAAGTTGTTATTTCAGATATAACTCTGCACTTTCAATATACCAATTTTAAAAATTTATTTTAATTTTGGCCCAATTTGGCTTCAGTCGTATCTCTGCTAACAAAGCCCTATCTACCAGATTGCTCATCAACTTCTCAGTGAATACCAAGGAAAAAATCTTACAAGATATGTCAGAAAAACTGTTCCGGTTGAATGCGGGATCGATAACAGCATATTCTGTAAAACCTTCGTAACTTGACCCTATCGCTCCGTCGTTTTACACTTGACTGTTTGTAATGAAAATATTCTAAAAGCCTTTTCTTGGACTGACGGAGACGGAAAGCCTCCATTTAAGTTTACAGCTTTAAATTCTAATTTAATTAAGACAAAGGTAATGTTGATCATTCTGTGTAAAGAGCCACTGATTTCCAAGACATGTTTTTTTTTGCTTTAATGCAACCCTAATATACCATATGTGTTGATAATTTCAAAACATGTCGACAATTCATCCAAAAATGACAAATATTTGATAAAAACTAAGCAATCTTAATAAATTTAGATCAACAGGTTTTATATAAGTCAAAACAGTATGACCTAATATAAAACCTGTTTATCTTAATTCATTAAGATTGGATACTAGGCTTCCAAGATGTTTTTTAAAAGTCTCATTTGACACAGAAACCGAGATCACAAATTTAATTAACATGGAAAGTCGTTGATCTTTAAAGGGGCAGTAGCACGTTTTTTTGACGATTTTATATTTTCAATTTTTTAAGGATAATTGTACATTAATGCTAAATGTATTATATTGATAGTGTCAAAAATCTCATTACACAAACCAATCAGCCATAGTCAGAGAACAAATTATAAAGATTCACATAAAATCCATTGGCAGCCATTTTTGTGTGAACACCTTTTATTCATTTTGTGAAGGAAAGGAATCGCATGGCTTAACCTTACATTATATGTTTGATTTATTACTGCTTCATTTAGTTTAAATACATTGTCTTTAGATTGGAACCATTTATTTTAATTTTCCTGACATCACCTTATATTCCCCTTTAGAAACGTGCTACTGCCCCTTTAATGTATCAAACATCAACACGTTACTATCTTTGAGACTTCTATAGCTAAAGTACAACGTAAACTTTGACTAATTGACACGCCTCATAGTTGTGATTTCAATTTGTTAAATGTCTCTGGTAGAGACTTCAAAATGTTACTTTTCTTCAATCGACGTTACTCCCGATTGAAATACAGCATTACTAAAGTCATGACCCAAACGGTATCCTCCCAAAAGTTATACATGCCAGAACTTCTACAACTAAGCTAATGGTCGACTGCATTACTAATTCTCTCACCAAGAACACTTGATCGACTAGTCCGACTAGTTGCATAGGCTAAATTTTTGTACGTGACTGTAGTTGACATGGTTTTTTTTCAAATTTTTGCCACATAAATGCATACCATATTAGTCATGTTTAAATATTGTCTTTTCCTTCAAAAGATTATCGCTCAGTCATAGACAATTTAGTTTATATTTGTTCATCATTTGTTAATGCAATTATTAACACCGTATAGTAGTAAAGTACTAAAGTATTTTTTTTTTATGTTTTATCATACAACTAACTGAGTCGCTCATTAAAGGGGCAGTAGCACGTTTTTAGGGGGAATATAAGGTGATGTCAGGAAAACGAAAATTCATGATGCCAATTGAAAGACAATGTATTGAAACTAAATGGAGCAGTAATAATTCAAATATATAATGTAAAGTTGAGCCATGCAATTCCTTTTTCTTACACAAAATGAATAAAAGGTGTTCACATAAAATGGCCGCCAATGGATTTTATGCGAATCTTAATACGTTCTCCTTTGACTATGGCTGATTGGTTTGTGTAATGAGATTTTTGACACTTTCGAACTAATACATTTAGCAATAACATGCAATTATCAGTGAAAATTTTAACATTTGAAATTATCAAAAAAATGTGCTACTACCCCTTTAAGGAGAAGATGTACCTTATATTGGTAAATAACGGAAAACGTAGATATATTAATGTAATCAATTGCAATACTATGCATTTAATCAAAGGATGCAATGTTAAAACGAACATACAATGTTTGTTTTAGCTATGTTAGGTTTGGTACATGTGAACCTATTAACCTATGTATTATGTTTTGTCAAATTGTGAGATCTAGAACAGCTAAAACGTTACCCTCACTAAAATGTTTGACAATAAGTGTGAAAAAGTCATGTTATAATCATATATAAGTTTAAACTCTTATATTCTATTTCCAAAAGAATACCTCGATAGGACTGGCACTTTAAGCATTGGTTTGGACTCTTTTTAATTTTATTTCAAAACCTAAATGTTAAAATGTTTCACGAACTCTATTTTTCGGGGACTATTTGTTAAAGGGACCCCAACAGCAATCGTAGTGTGACTTTAAACTTATACTGAGAAACTAGCAATAAACAAAATGAACTAGTCTAAAACACCCCTGCTGTCTTTTTTGGTATGGCCCAATGTTATATAAGCTAATTAATAGCTATGGTCACAGTGTTCATTTGTCAACGTTGTTATTACACAATGTAGAAATTCGACGCATATGCGACAGCCGCCTCAAGATAGATATTTTTTTGGCGGAACCAACAAACGATTCTAGTAATATTTTGGAGCAACCATATATGGTATCAAAACGTTAAATAAATCAAAAAGAAAATATGAGGGTTTGTTTAATGTTTATGTTACTTGTATATGTTACAGTGTAAACGAATACAACACCTAATATTGATTTAACAAACATTAAGGTAATTGTGGGTTTTTTCAGTACGTGATTTTATCAATATAGAACCTTGGGAAAGGAAAATCTTGTTTTCGAAACTTCTTACAAAACATAACGTACAATATAAATAAATATTTTGATATAAGAAGTAGAAAAACTGAGATTTACAGAAAGTGCTTAATGCACACATAAATTATAGTGATGAATCGGGGAATCCCCTTTGAGAGAGCTGCCTTAAGCGGCGCCCTATCATTTGTTGATAGTAGCTGTTTTTATCCAATCAAATCACACCCAGACACAAACATGAAGGTATATCAAATGAAAAAGACAACTATCCACCATGTTTATTTATGATAAATTTGTGAAAAACAGAGAAGAAAATATATTCCCAGTTTGATGTTAGAGTGATTTTGCAGATGAACTGTCACGAAATTGTTATATTTAAAGCAATCATACCTTTTTTTGTGAAAATTACGCATATATTTAAAAAGGTGTGATACATACACTGCTAAAATAAATAGTTAGAACATAACTAATAATATTCAGATAAAGACAACCCGACAAAAGCTTGAATTACGATGTAGATCTAAAATTATCTTTTTTATTGTAAAAATAACATATTCATCATTGAGACAATGCAAAATGTTCATAATGTTTTACGTAAATTCTACAATGCAAGGATAAACAGTATAATGTAGTTACCTATATGTGTTTCAATTATGCTATTCTTCTCTCATGACATGTCCCATCATGATGCGAATATTATCATTACATAAAAAGTCAATGTTTCTGGTGTACACTCAAGGAAAAAAGAAACGTCACCTCCAAAATTGCAAAATATATATATGGTTTCTGTTGGGTTACAGACAGTTTCTTGTATATATACTGAATGCCAAAAGAAACGATACACCTCTTTAGATTCAAATATCATTAAGAGTCATAATTATGCACAGATGAATTTGGTTTGTTGTGTTTTAATATCCCATAACGTAACGTATGTCATTTGTACTAACATTACAAACTTGATCATTTACTGATAATTATTTTATTGTCATACTTGCGTTGGTTGGGTCAACTGTCCGAATTTCGATAATAGAAAAGTGGATCGAAAAATCCTAAAAAGATTAACACGTGAAGCTTAATGTTATTGTTTAATGAAATATTGCCTTTTTATAAATAAACAGTGCAATAGAGTCAGCCAAGAGACCACACAGCCGATGTGAGCAATGCTGCTGACACGCCGACATCGACAAAACAGGTTTGCTAACATGTTAGACTCTGGTAGAACGGAAAGTGACAGAGGATCTTATTGTCTGACGAAAGCCGGTTCCATCTGCACGGAGCGGACGGGAGAAGGAGGGTATACCGTCGTCGGTGTGAGAGGGAGGTTACAAGAGGTTATCCCCTTCGGCGGAAGCAGCGTGGTCTGGGCAATGGACAATGCTCGACAGACAAGCAAGGCAGACAGGCAGACAGGCAGACATTACAGTGTCTCAACGTCCCCAACGTTAAAATATTGCCCTTGCCTGCCAGAAAGCCGAAGATGAATCCCATAGAGCACCTCTGGGACTATATTGATCGAAGTGTCCGATTACGACTACAGCAACCTCATACAAGTCAACAACTTATTGCTGCATTGATGAACGAATAGTTTCAAGCATGCTTGAATGCAAATGGCGGCCATACCATATACTAATAAAACATACTTTGCAATTAAATTAACGATTTTAAAATGCCTGTGTTGTGTTCTATCTTATATATTTCTATTTCGATGAAAGGTCGGATTGCAGTTGAAAGCAAACTATTCTTATATAACCATTGATCCCTTATGATAAAATCATAAAGATTATTACACGAAAGTGACAAGTGGCGTTTATGAGTCCATATATAATGTTTTATCATATTGGGAATAAAACATCATACGAGACAAGACATGATTACTGTGCATTTGATTGTAGACATGACATTGACGAAGATAAGTTCAAAATGACCAATAAGTATGAAAAGAAAATTAAAAACGAAGCTGCAATTGATGAAAATAGACATTTACTTATGAAGACTAAAATTGCCAGTTGCACATTTTTTCGGAGGGGGGATATTCAATCTTCCCAAATGAATAATGGCTTTACTAAGTTTACTCTTCAGGGGATTAAAAATCTCTAAGTTCATCCCTATTATCAAATATCGAAGGTAAAATTATCAAGTAGCAAGCGAAAACTACTGCTGGCCATGTTAGCGTGAGCACCTTAAATTGTGTTGTGGAATGGACTTAAGCTTTATCGAACTTTGAAAGTTTAAGGACTCATTTTCTTGTGTTAACATAGATTTCTTGTTTAAGGTAACATTTGTTTAACATATCCACATTTCACTTAAAACACTATTTTCCCTTTATTGTTCACTTAGTGACACATCCACTCCTGTACAACATCTTGAAGTAAAAATGAATAAATCTAATATTCTCATATCATAAAATATTATCTCGTTTCTGTCGCAACGAATTCCATAAAACCAATAATGTTTTCCGTGTTGTTGTATATAAGTCTAATCTATAACAACAATAAAAACAATGTCCAAGTTTCTATTTATATCAGGTCTATGATTCTGATTGGTCTAAACTCACTTTCCTGTTGCTATATTAAGTAAGCATGTCGACACGGAAAAATATCTGTATTTCAATCTTCGTCAGTAGGAGATGGAGACATCATTAGAGACATATACAAGCTATTTATCTTATGAAGCCTAAAATTTACATTATTCTTCTATGTTGTTATACTAAAAAACATAGATAAGATTTGAAGTGCCTACAAATCCTTTCTTTTTTTATTAACTTTTTAATTATTACAACAACAACAACAATTTATTAACTTTTTAATTATTACCAACAAAAAGTAATGGAAAGAGTACACAACCCTGGTAAACACCTGTCAATTTAATATTCTGATATAAAAACTTTGTTTTACTATTGCCAATTGACTCAAATATTTGAAAAAATCTAGTAATAGTTTAAGATCTATGAACAATCAATGTTTACAGTTTATACACCCCGAAAACCGGGGTATATATTTTCCAAAATACACAATTTACTTTGAATGACAATAGTGCTTTGACATCATATCGCATATTACGAGAGACTACTCAACTACACCTGATAGGGTTAGCCAATGTTGTCTTGGACGACATCATCGCCCTTAGTATGATAAAAAAAGACATTATTGGAAATTAATGTGGTAACAGTGATGAGTTAACATCATTACTAAATCACGTTTGCCCTAAGGAAGAACAGTACAGATGTACCATCATGTCAAAATATAAGATTATCTACGTTAGTGCAAACTTATAACATTGAAACTAAACGATTTGATTAGAATATTTATATTTTTGTCATTATGACCTCTTTAATACCTTATATGTTCTTGTTCACATATATGTTGTATATATGAAAGAAAGTATTTTAACTATCCTTTTATAAATAAAAAATATATTTTCACCCTGCCATTGGATCTGTTTGTATTTGATTTTTGCATTTTCGAGTTTAAACCACTGCCTCTAGAAAGCCGAATTTCTTGTTTGTGTAACGTCATTGAACGTATAAGTAATTGGTGGATGTGCAACTTATGAAATGAGATCTCAACTGATTACCCATATAAATCGATCCATTACGTACTCTCTACGTACCTAAAATACGAAATCGGCCCCGAAGTAATTTCGTCATTTCTCAATTTTGTTTTGGTATTTATAAAAGCGTGATGGACTTATGTCTAAGTCAGTTTTTCTGCAGTTCAAGTAAGAGGTTACCTTCTGCCCTTTGCTTCCAAGTTACCAAAGTGATAGATGTAAGAGTGTGTCACTTTTGGAACTTTTAGTATGAATATCATATATGAATGATTATTCTGTCTTCTGTTGAAAACAATTTTAGCATGTCAAGCTTAATGGGGGTTTTTTCAACAAAATAATCAACTCTTGGTAGCTTAGGGACAAGGATTATAAAGTGAATTCAAGATTTCAATTGTTATTTAAATGTCCCTGGATGGCACTTTAAAATTTAAACTACAGCGGAGGTTTGTGAGCCATGCTCACGTTTGGTAGGCGACTTTTGACTGTTAATCACTTATGTTTAAAAGTTCACTATACAGTCTCCTATTTCTATTCTATGTATCATACCTATATTTTATTATTTTAATTAATTTTTCTATGAATTTATGGGAACGCATGACACTGGTTTAGTTACCGAGCACGATGCAGCTTAAATGAAACGTCATAAGCAATAAACAGGGCTAGGTGGAGTTGGGAGAACAGAATTTAGTCTCTTTTGTTGTACACTTATGACAGCTGTGGCTTTGGCAAGGTTAATGTTCGCTACCACCAAAACAAACATCTTATGAACAAAGCAGAAATTAAGGTATTTAAGGTTCCTGATTTGGTCAGAAAAATTTAGATATAAAACTTGATTAACACATTTTAACGAAATTGTGTTTAATGATTTGAATCAAAAATTATGAAAGAAATTTAAAGACCTGTTGAATAAAGTACTTTTTACACTCAAAAATTGTTTTTCATTGGTCTTAATTTATAATGTCTATATTTTCTCGTCTTGATAAAAAGTCAAAAGAAAATTGAATGACAAAAATCGGGGCATGCTTATCCGGTTTTTGAGCACAATTTGTGATTGATGCTGATGTATTTACTCATTATATATTTTTACTTATTGAACTTCAAACCAATTGGAGTTATTTTGAGGCATAATTGTGACGTATATTTTGATTATATACTTAAAAGTAATACAAAGTGTAAAAATCTAATCAATTGTATTCCCAATATAAGAGACAAAAGATGTGTCATAATTTTCATGACAAAAGTACATGTTACCTTTGCAAAGCAATGAATATGATATTTGCAGAATTTCTGCCAAATCATACGTTTTCTTAGATACGATTAATACGTTGATTCAGATATTTATCATAGATTACCTTTGAGTGGGAACATGACTTATTCAGTGCCCAAGAAACTAAAAATAAAAGAGAGGGGCGTTAATAACAGTGGAACGTGAAAATCTCTTCCTTTTTTCTTGAGAAGAAAAAGACAATTCTGCTTTAAGATTTTTTCAACATTTGTAAGATTTTAAACATATGCTTGCTACAAAATGGAATGGTTATAAGCAACCCACAATTCTAACTACCTTTTCACCATGTTTTTTTACGTTGTATTTTCGTAAAGTAAAAACAGGATTCTAAGGGTCCCAAAAAGAGAGAGGGCGCTTATTGCTTCGAATACGGTATATTTGTTGTATAAGTGTTATACCGTTTTGGCAATATTTCAGCCATTGCCGGTTTTATTTGTCCTGAAATTAAGAATTAGCAGTAGAAGGGTACCATATGAAAAAATGAAAATGTATTTATTTATTAGACATTCGTTATTCTGTGCTTTGATATAAAAACGTGATGGAACTCATTTAGAAGCCTCAATTGTCAGTTTTTCTGCAGTTCAGGTGAGAGAGGTTACCTTCTCTCCTCTGCTTCCAAGTTACCATAGTGATAGATGTAAATGTTCTCCCCTGGTTGTCTCGGTGCATCTCAGCGTGAATGGTCGCCTCCCTTCCCGGGTCATTGGGTGCATTTGTGGCCGTTTCAACAAAACAAGGCCATTATTTACCTTTTAAAACTATATATGACATCAATCCCTTCTTTAAATATAAAATTTGAAAAATATGTTTGATTTTATTAATGAAACTTCATTTCCAATTAACAGCTTTCAAGAGTCAATGTAAAGCATGTGAAGCAAAAGAGGCAAATAAGAAAATATATTAAGAAAAATGTTTAAGCTGGTTTTATTTTTAACAAAAGGGGAGACAAATAACAATATATTTTTTGACTTTGATAAACATTCCAATGTACATTATATCATGTCGGGGTAGAACATATAAAAGATAATATCATAAAATTATTTAAGTAACATCACTACACGTTTCCTGAAAAAAGATAGTATTTATTTGTATTTATTTAAAAAAATTATAAACCATATAACTTTACACGTAATTCTATCTATTTTGAACTGATAATAAACAACATTAATTTAATTGTAATAAATTTAATTTAACAACAAATTATCACCTAAATCGTAATGAATTGTCAGTCTAGATATCATCATTGTGTAACTGCGGAACATCATGCTAAACCACCTCTTCTCACAAACTGCCAAAAAAACAGAAATTCTAATGAAAAACTAAATAATTTCAATTCTTAAGACAATTACACCAAGTGTCATCAACTGAACACGATATGATGTGAAATTAATTTGACGGAAGGTTTAATTGCTGTAATTATAAATGAGATATGTATGTATGATATAAGCTTAGACAGCTGACAGACAACTACGCATCTAAATAACACAGCCATTCTATGGGTTATGAACAGTAGTTCACCAAATTATAAAGTTTATTCACCCTTTCTTTCGTGAAAAACAAAAGGATTAGCAATAACATCGTTATATACACCAAGTTGTATCATAGTGCATTCACCTCTCGGTGGTATACCTAAAGTCGACAAAAAGTTAGGCTCGATTGGACATTTAAGGGGCAGAAGCACGTTTTGAAAATGTTATATTTTTAATTTTTTACTGATAATTGTTCGTTAATGCTAAATTAATTATTTTGATAGTGTCAAAAGTCATATTACACAAACCAATCACCAAAGGTCAGAGAACAAATGATAAAAATTCACATAAAGTCCTTTGGCGGCCATTTTTGTGTGAAAAACTTTAAAGTATTTTGTGTAAGAAAAAAAGCTGAACTTTACAATATTTATGTGTTTTGTTACTGCTTCATTTAGTTTGAATGTTTTGTTATTCAAATGGTACCATTTACTTTCATTTTCTTGACATCACATTATATATCCCCTAAGGTGTGCTACTGCCCCTTTAATATCCACTATTATCAAATGCATGTCTTTGCCAAATTTAAATCACATATACAAAGAAGACATCAAGACAAGTTGATTGTTGATTACCTTTATACTGTAAATATGATAACTTCATATGATAAGTTCTTCTCCATATATCAAAACCTATTCCGAATACTTTCTTTATTAATTTTACCATTATTTGGTTACCTTTTTATTTTAAACCTAAATTTAGCGCCATTATGTGTATTTTGCTTATGTAATCGCAAAATATCAGTCCAATATAACTGCCCTATTGATGACCTTTCTTGCATATTGGTGACTATACTTTGCATATTGGCGTCCTAGTTTTGAATATTGGCGTCCTAGTTTTGAATATTGGCGTCCTAGTTTGAATATTGGCGTCCTAGATTTGCGACATGTGTTAAACTGCCCAACACTTGCACGTGCGATGCTGTGATACAAAAGATAAAAACAAAAACAATGTTAATGGAATTTATTGTATTTCGAAGTAAAATGAAAGTGTTGATCTCCGAATCGGAAATTCTTTATGTAAACTTTTCAACATGTTGAGAATTAGTTGAACAGCTCTGAGACGGTGAGATGCTGGTGAAGTCTGTCCTCTCTATGAATCCATGTAAAAACTGAGCATTGGGGATTCTCTCAAATCTGAAACGGAATAAACAGTTTTAAAATGTTGTTTCTTGTTCACCTTACTTATGATATTTATTTCAGCAAAACTCTTTAAGAAATTTTCAATATAATGTTTTGTAGATACAGATATCTTGAGATTGCTTTAGAGCTTAAGATTGTTCGGAGACTAAATTGTCAAAAATTACCTGAACTGTTGTTGCCTTGTTATTTCTAAGTTAAAGTGTCATGGGTATGTTTGAACCACATATGCTAAACGTTTGAAAATGTAGGTTTTCTTATTGTATTTCACTAAGTGCTAACAGTTGCTGCAAACTATTCTAATGTTACTCCGTATAGTATAGTGGATGGTAGGTGATAGGTTCAAATTGTCTCTCATTATTAACATGTATTAACGGGTATATTCAGTGTAAGAAGCCTTTCTAGCGACACTTTGGTTTGACAATGTTGCTAACAATCATTAAATAAAATCCGATGGTTATTTATTGTTTAGGAATCGCATTGTTTCATGGTTTAATTACATTTCGAACAAGCTGGAATTATTTTCAAATCAGTGTGTTTCAAACCAGCTTTTTACTGGGACGGTAGCATGTTCGTGGGGAAATAAAGGGATATAATGGAAAAGGAAAGAACGAAAATGAATATTACAGGACATACAATGTATTCTTGCAATGTATTTTTTGCACACAGAACATTTATAAAGCGAACTTAAATCTTCAGATAATTTACTTGAATCTTTTCCCTACCCAAATGATGTAAACAGTTCATAGATGCACTGAAATGGCCGCATGCAGTTTTCATGCAATATCTGACAACTTTGTGTTCAAGTTACTGATAATCGGATTGAAATTAGAAGGTTGATTCTTTTTGACACTTTGAAGATTATACAATCTGCTTAAATTTGTATAAAAGGGGTAAATTCATATATATTTCTTAATTGAATTTAAAATTTAATAATTCTTTAAAGACGTGCTTCAACGTCTAAAAGTAGCAATACAGTTATTTACGTTATATAGAATGTTCACACTAAATTTAAGCGAGAAATATCATAAAGCTTACCTGAGTGATAACATTTGTTGTATCATACGTCATACGCGATGCCCAATGTGTGACAGGAAATGCAAGCGCAATGCGAGTATTTATACCTGTCCAATACTCCTAGTGCTCGCGGACCTCGTGCACTTGTTACAATGCACGCGCTTCATCATGCAGCCATCAGATGTAGGACGCCAATATTTGTAGATGCGGTAATCACAAAACTAGCACGCCAATATGTACGAATTTAGGTTTAAGTGGAATAAACTCCTCAAACTCGCCAATATTTGCGAGTTTTCGGAGTTTATTCCTTACTTAATGTTCACATATATTGTAGTTGAGACATTCCAAAGTGGTTTAAGGAAGGACAAGCAAAGTTTATGGCTGAAGTTTATTGTCGTTGTTCGATTTGCATGGACAAAATTATCATTGGCGTTTGTATCAAAAACAAAGAAAATTTCATTAGATAACGGGGTATCCATCAGATGAAAAGAAACATAATAAATTCAAATACACACGTTTGCACTTGTCATAACCGCTAAGGTCACTGTTGACGGCATCCCAAATTTAAATTCTCCAGTTTACGTCATTTTAAAAAATTTACGGACTTTATTAATGACTCAGATACCGTATATACAGTTCAGCAACTCTGTTTATGTGAACAACTTTAATCAATGTTGTGTAAGAAAAAGGAATCGCATGGCTGATATATTTGATTTATTTTTGCTTCATTTAGTTTAATTACATTGTCTTTCAAATGGAACAATTTATTTTCTTTTTCCGGACATCACATTATATTCCCCCTAAAAAGAGCAACTGCCCCTTTAAAGGGGGAATATAAGGTGATGTCAGGAAATTAAAAATTAATGGTTTCAATTGAAAGACAATGTATTTAAACTAAATGGAGCAGTAATTATTTAAATATATATTGCAAAGTTTAGCCATGCGATTCCTTTTTCTTACATAAAATGAATTAAAGGTGTTCACAAAAAATGGCCGCCAATGGAATTTATGTGAATCTTCATACTTTGTCCTCTGATTATGGATTATAGGTTTGCGTATTCAGATTTTTGACACTGTCGCAATGATCCATAAAGCATCAACTTTCAATTATCAGTGAAAAATTTGAAATATAAAATTATCAAAAAACGTGCTACTGCCCCTTTAAACTGCAGTGGTAAAACTTTCTTTAATTAATTGATTATTCAATTTATTAATTGCTATGTCACCAGGCCAAATAGTCAATGGTATGATGAAACGAATCTCCTTTTACCATTTTGATGACGTTACTAACAAAAAATGAAAATCTCTCATAATGCCCCATAGCAGCTGTACAACACTTGTTACGTATTACATATTATACTGCATTATCTTCCTTTAGGCAGGCAATTAACAATATTATAACGTCATAAAATCAATTTAGGCTCGCATTAACCCATCACGCTTACAGCTGCGTACCTAAAGTTTGTTCACTTACCTGCGTATTCTAGTGCAAATATCGTGTAATTTGAAATGTCTTTGAGGCATCCTAGCATTGCGAAAACAAAACAGATTATGTTGAAATTTCATTACATAAATTGAGATTCATTTTGCGTAAACATGCGTATGTCATACCTAACAGATAACCGTAACACATTTGGCAGGACATTGAAGTTATTTTTCTCTACAAAAGCCTTCATAAGCAGTCAACAGCTTTAAATCTAAGTCATATTTGCACTAAGGAAGTGTAATTGTGCCGATTTTTTACTTACAAAATTAATTTGGATTAATTTAATTGAGATTTAAAGGGGCAGTAGCACGTTTTTTGATAATTTTATATTTTAAAAATTGCACTTATAATGGTAAGTAAATGCCTAATGTATTATATTGACAGTGTCAACAATCACATTACACAAGCCAATCAACCATAATCAGAGGACAAAGTATGAGGATTTACATAAAATACATTGGCGGCCATTTTTGTGTGAACACCTTTAATTCATTTTTGTAAGAAAAAGGAATCGCATGGCAGAACCTTACGTTATATATTTGAATTATTACTGCTCCATTTAGTTTAAATACATAGTCTTTCATTTGGAACCATTTATTTTCATTTTCCTGACATCACCTTATATTCCCCCTAAAAACGTGCTACTGCCCCTTTAAGGAAATCTTTCACAAATATTACCCCATTAAAGACATTCAGCACCATTGACAAGACGTCCCGAAATTTTCAAATGGTCCACATTGGATAATTCCAATCCTTTTTAAGTGCTCCTTGAGTAATTTTATTAACGTCAAAACGAAACCCAAATTACATGATATCTGAACTAAGATACACACGTAGGTGAACAAACTTTAGGTACGCAGCTGTAGAACAACATCGAACATAGTTTCCATGTATTTGTCACCAACAGGATGTAATATGGGAGGGGTGACACACGCCTCGTAGCAATGATCCGTGCTATGAATATGCTTATAGATAGATAACTTCAATTTATCATTGTTGGTTGTGTGAGATTGATTTGATTGATTGCAAATTATAAGAAAATACTCTAAATAAAAGAGCTGGGTTGTGGGTAAGTGAATCGTATATCTTTAATATGCACTCTCAATCAAATTTTATTTCACACCATAAATGTATTTCTTTCATTCAACGGTTCTATGTTAGTTGATTCAGAGTATTTACACTTTTAAAAGCTTCACGTGAAAAATGTAGCAAAAGGACTTAATTTCACAAGTTTATGAAATCACCAAGACAACACTGATATCATGAAATTTCCAAAACAACATTAAGTTTATGAAAATAACAACAACAAAAACATTATATTCATGAAAATCACCAAAACCACGTTAAGTTATAAAAATATCCCAATCAACATTATCTAATGAACAAACCAAAACAACAGTAAATTCATGAAAATAATCAAAATAACAGTCTTATTAATATCGACAGTGTTGCAGGGAACAAAGGTTTTAAAAATACTGACGCTACCGGGAATGGTGCTCGATCAGAGAGCTTCCCCTCCATAAGAGGAAATCCCTGATAGATTGAGCTCGAACCCCGTTTGAATCAATATTTTAACAATTTTATTCCTCGGTGCACGGTCAATTTAAAGCCGACTGTAACATTCAGTAAATTGCAAATAACCAAAACTACATCTATCAAATGAAATTTGTGAAAATTTATGACGTAGGCGAATTGACAGATTGTTCAATATAAATGTACATCCTGGTTCTAAATGTTATCAGACGGGAACAGTCAGGTCATGTAAATACCACCAAAAACCAGAATTCAGATCCGGTTATAGGCCTGTAAGAAATAGACCCTCTCTGTGATGTATAATGTAGGGTGGAGGCGCCTGTTTATGCTTATGATCTACACATCCGTAAGCTAAATTTATATCAATTGAATGGTATTTTCATAAAACATTTCAAAGGGGTATATTTGAGTCCTTGAACTTAGTATATAAAGCTCCAAAGTTCATAAATTATTTGGGGTAAACAGTTTTTCAAACTTGCTTGACTGTTACAGTACGAAGGTCACATTGTCATAAAGAAAGAATGTTTATAGCTTTTAAAGGCCCTTTAATTTTATTTATACATCTATTTCTATTCAGTATTATTGTGCTTTCGTGACTGAACAACCTATGGATGAATTCGCATGTAACAACGCTTGAGAATGCCGAGAAAGTTTTATTGCTAAATAATCGTTTTAAGTTGTAGATTATTATCGCCTATTATATATAATGTTTATCTTCATTTCAGTTATAATAGCTAATATCGTTGTTCATTATTAATACGGAAAAAACAGACACGATTTTGGGTTTACGATAGCATTCCACTCGTCGAATTCGATGGGAGAAAAGCTTATCCTTTGAGGTTTCGTGATCTTCGTGACATATAATTAGGCATTAACACACTCTAGTAACTCAATACCTTATATGGTTGGATATGTTTAAAAATCTCAAAACTTCATCTAAAAATACTAAAGAAAGTTTGACTAATTGACGCTGCAATCGAAAAAAATCGCGATTTAAAAACTCTCAGTTGTAACACCATGCCTCATTGGTTAGCAGTTTTGACATTTCTTTAAAATTAACGAAATAGATTAAGTAGATAATGAGTAAGATAACGTAGGTGTTTTCAATTAAGGACGTCGTTAAATCGAATAAATCGCTCACATTTTCAATATTTGTATTCAAACAAAAAGTATACCAAATTCCCTTGAAGAAAACTGAATATTGAGTCAATATATATATATAGTAAGTATTCAATAGAACTGAAATTGTTGCCATAACCATCCCCCTTCGTTAAAGATTCTAGATAAATTAAAAAATCGGGGATAATTGATATCAACAACTATACAAAGTATTGAATTGTTCGGTTTATAAGATCGATAAGTAACACAACCAACTTACTATCAGATGACGCAATGCAAACATATTCACATGCTTATAGGACAGTTCTCTTGTAGAGCTCTATCGATATATCGATTTCCAAAACGATTATCGTTTGCTGGTATGTGAATTTAAGAGCCACTTGATGGAATAAGGTGTTTGCACTGTTTATAACTAGACCTTCCTCTTTTTGTCATCCATCGACAACTTACAATATTTCCTCCAATAATACCAACATCCCACTTAATCCAAATATATCCTCTTAAAGGGACCATTCGAATGGGGTATTTTTGTGGAAACGAAATTCAGGAGGACTTTCCTGTTAACAAATATATATTATTTTTACATGATATTTTCACGCTTAATTACAAATACGTTTGTGAGGTTAACATTTCAGTTGTTCCAATTATCGAAGCTACGATCATTACGATGCATTACTACGACAAAATGCTGTCGTAATTGATAACTTTTATCGTGAATTATTTGTAAATATGCTCCTCTTCTATCAATCAAGTAGTTATTTCTTAATTTAGTTGATGTGAATTAGCATAACAGAGCACATTTGTTTTCTCGCAATGCTAACACTCCAAGATGGCGGATGAAAGCCGCTCGAGTGGTGCCTTTAAGGTTGTCAATGGTTCAGGGTGTGTACCCAATCACTGTTACAATTCATATTGTATTACCAGAAAAAATATTTAAAATACGACATACAACTGAATATAACAATTTTTTAAAGCAACAAGGACCTTATTAGAAATAATACTGTTAAATGGTGAAGACCTGGTTGTCGAGTTGGTTAGCCGCTGGGACAGCCAGTGCCGAAACAATACGGTGATGCCTGACTGTCGCAAGACCGATTGTTTGGAAATATGATCGTTTCAGTACTGCTTGTTCAACCTGCATTTTGTCGAGGTGGGGTGGGCGAGTTGGTTACATGTAGGTACGGTCAGTGCTAGCGGTGTTGTCTGAAGTTGGATGGTCCCAGGAATCGACCTGATAAGTACGTGTATTGTACTATTACAAATACCCTCAACTGCGAAAGAAATTTTCTTCAAACACTCAAAACAAAATTGTAATGCCAGATAACGTTGATTATGAATAAACTTATGATTTGGTACATATACACAAGTTTAGTTATCAGGGTATTGACTATTTCAGTGATATACGAGTTCAAACACACAAGGGTTGGAACTCTTATATAAATTGGGATTTATGTTAAAAATTCATAAAATATAAATATTAAACAAATAAAAGAGTTTGTCGACATAGTGAGCCTCGTTGAATAAATACTGTAACAATATCATAATGTTATCAATATGAAAACCTAGGCCTTAAAGGGACAGTAGCACGTTTAGAGAGTATATAAGATAATGTCAAGAAAGTGAAAATAAATGGTCACAATTGAACGACAATGTAGTAAAAATAAATGGAGCAGTAATAAATCAAATATATAATGTAACGTTCAGCTAGGTGATTCCTTTTTCTTACACTAAATGAATTAAAGATGTTCACACAAAATGGCCGCCAATGGACTTTATGGGAATCCTATAATTTATTCTCTGACTATAGATGATTGGTGTGTGTAATGAGATTTTTGACACTATCAACATATTACATTTAGCATTAACATACAACAATCAGTAAAACTTTGAAAATATAAAATGGTGCTACTGTCCCTTTAATGTTTCACTGATTTGTTTTCCTAGAGCCGTTAATTAGACTTGTCTGTTTATTGTACGAGGTACGGCATCACTGGTCATATTCGAGTGCACGAGTGTTTTATTGCTTTCTCTAACTTGAAATAGACCACGGTGAGTATTGATCAATTGATTATGATGAAGAGGTGTCGTTTATCTGGGGCGAAACAGACAAATCGACAATAGCTTAAAAAGTATAATTTAATTACTTGTGTTGCGCAATTGGAGCGTATCGAAACTGTTTAATGACGTAAATGTGAAGGGTATTTGATCAGGTATGGTATGATATTAACAGACAGAATTAACAACTTATGTATTTCTATAAAAGAGGTTAAGAAGGGTGCAAAGTAGAATCATAACTGATTGTCACACATATTGAACAGTTACTTATAATAATGGCAATGACAACAATGTCATTGTTCATGTCGAAACGTCATTGACAGGATTGTCATTTTAAATACAATACAATACGATACAGTACAATACAAAACAAAACAAAACAATACAATACAATACAATACAATACAATACAATACAATACAATACAATACAATACAATACAATACAATACAATACAATACCATACAATACAATACAATACAATACAATACAATACAATACAATACAATACAATACCATACCATACAATACAATACAATACAATACAATACAATACAATACAATACAATACCATACAATACAATACAATACAATACAATACAATACAATACAATACAATACAATATAGTTTCTTAGAGTCTCACCAGAATGTACAAAATATGCTAAAATACAGCGTTATACATAAAAAGTACACATGACACCCAAATTGGGTTACGAGAGACTTAAAGTTACATTTAAAGGCTTTCGACAATAAATATATGTAATATATAAATAATTAAAGGTATATTTCAAATAGTGAGCTTCTTGTGTGTATTGAACACTTTTGGTTTATCTACAAAAATATGTTTATAATGTAAGAACAAAATATGTCGCTATAAATACTTGCCATCAACAAATTTTGAAAAAGTGTAACTTCTATATAAATATTGAGGTCAGATGGAAGCCCAGAAATACACGATCGAATAACATGACTTAATTTTGGCTCTCCATTTCTCCACATACCATATATTCGTGAGACCAAATCCTACATCATTTATTTACAACCAACGTCACCAAATTTGTGATGATTCTTCTATTACAGAATACGTATACAAAACACAAACGTATGTAAAACGTGAACAATAGGTAAATCCCGATCTTTTAGCTGTGTCTGCAGACGTATGGGGGAGAGAGGTACGCCGAATTAACAATTCACAACGATAATGTTCATGAAATGCGATAAACCCACAGATCATTGCCCCAACGGTCCATTCAAATGGAAAGTTTACTTCTAATACTAATGACAGTTGTTTACATAGTAATGCATTCTAAGCAGTTGTGACTTTTATGATGTAACGCGTGACCTTTCACCCCCGATTCGGACAAGTGTGATTTATGTTGGAAATATATTCACACCCGTCGTTTATGTCAGCTAGCTTCCAAGGTTGGTTCAACTGTAGGGCTTAAACGCAACTGTTTCGTCGACATAGATCGACTACAGTGGGATGTTGTGTAGAAAATATTAAATAAACTCCCTGTGTTTTGAAGACTTTTCTGCTTAGTAATTACACTCATAAGACTTATGTTTTTGACAAAGTTTATATATTATAAGTAAATTTAATTTGTTTATCGTATCCTTATTATCTAAGAAACCGTGTAATTTATAAAATATACGTACCTATAGTCTTAGTTTCCCTGTAAATTTTACGCTTTATTTTGAACGTCAAAGAAACCCTACGATTGTTGAAAAATCTCATTAAAATCACATCGAAACTATCACACGTTTGATTGATGTTATTTACAGCGTCGGATAAGCCGTTGTTCCAAAGGTTTCTTAAAATAAAATTCAGATGATGTTCAACGAATAAGGAATAGATTATCATGTTGAATAGACAGTGAGGTGCGAGGAATTGGTTTGATTGGGTTTTAATGAGATTGGATTGCTACGGGAGTCTTGTAGCTAGTATGTATCTCCTAACTTGTATTTATATGTCTGTAATCGCTGTAGATCACACCCAATGACACATTCTCTGTCTCCCACTTTCTACCTTAAGTCTATTTCGGTTTTTCTTTTTGTAGGTACATATTTATATCACTTTTTCAACTTTGATATAAATGATATTTTTGACTCTTCGTTGTTAGTAGAAAAACGTTATCATCCCTTAACATAACCAATCCTTAATCACACCTATTACATTTTTGAAAACAACATTGTTCTCGATAGGCACTCTGAAAAATAATTTTTCTTTATCCCTGTAAGTCATTCCTGTTTTATATCACATTATGCCTACCGCGTTGAGAAAGTCTACATTTGTATATCTCAGTATGATAAAATATATCATGAAACAGTATTCTATGACGACCTTTTATCAATCAACTTGTTACACTTTTTCAGATTTTTAGATATTTTTGTCCGGATAGTTAACTCCTGTGCATGTGTTTAATTTCTATTTACATACACCAACACTTACTAAGCAAAAACAGTGGATCATTTTCATATCCTAAATCCACACAATTTCACACCCAACGCAAAGAAAATATTATCAAGTCTAGATTGCCTTACATACGTAAAAATATTATCCATAGCGTTATTATTTGGCTATATTTTTTTAATATTCAAAATTAGGTTTTTTTCACAAATTGATAAATCAAAACAAATAATAATATTAAAACTTAGATATCAAAGTTAAATGTTAAAAGAATTTATTTTCCATTGCTGGTCAGTAAAAACACATTAATCCGTGATATTGCTGTGTGTATATCGCAACAGCCGCCTCCGATGTAAATGGAGGTTTTGTTTTATTACAGCTCTGTTGGCAGTTCTGCTTGAGTGATTCGCCGACCCTGTCGCCTAAGACAGAGTTTGCTAATGACATTTTTGTGATGATGACATCCACCTCTATCAAGTAAGGCGAATTTTCTTCCGTATAAGACTCACCGTTTTCATTGGCTGATCGGCCAGTCGGCTCAGCCAATGAAAAGCGTCGTGAAATGGGTCATTCTCATTGAGGCTCGAACGTAGAGACAGGCAAGTTGGAGACACAATGTGATTATAACAGTAAGAGAGAGGCTACAAAGAAAACACGGCAGTGCACTATCGTTCGTCTTGTGTTACTGAGACTACCTAGAGATAAACAGACGCTGTATGGCAGCATACAAGGTGAGAGAAAAACCCTAGCGTAGGATAAAACACAGAATACAATACTCTTGAAGTTTCTGTGAAGTATGTTCAAGTACTTGGGAAAATCGATCTATACGAAAACGGAGTTTCCTATTAAGGAGATAATTGTCGATATATTTAATCAATGCTTGGTACAAAAAGAGAGTTTAATTGGAATGGATATACTAATTGTTTGGAATTATGAAATGCAGAATTGTTTTTCAAAGACGTGAGTATTTGTGTTTTTAGAGGTTTTTTTGCAATGACCTTATTTGTTTATCTAATTTGTCTTCGATTTCTTTCACATTTTTCGTTAAAAAGCCAGATAAAAATATATCATGCATAAATAACCACATATTCAAGCTATTATGACAATTTACAATTTTATAGAGATAGAGATAGAGATATTTCATAGGTGTGAAAGTCTCGCTGAGTTTATATCTATCAATACATATACTTATATGAAATATGTATTTCACTACATAACATGCACTCAGTGTAGTTCATGTACATTTCAGGCTTTATGTATATATACATATATACCTGTATGTACGCACCAATTATGTATATTTTTACATTTTATGTATCTGTGATAAGAAAAGATTATTCAACATGTCAACTGGTTCTAAATTCATGCATTTCATAACCAGAACTTTTTATGATTAGTATTAGTTAAGCATAAGTCTCTTTAAAGTAAGCCAGTTTATATAAAATGTTTCCTTACATGTAAAACTATTTGATTTGATGTGATGTCAATTTTATTAAGACAATCGCAATATGATGTCATTGTTCTTTATGCAATCCTTCAATTCTCATTCTAAGTAAAACTAAGGTTCTTTATTTTTTTTGCAATAAATGTAAACCAACATGCATGCATATATTCTGTGCTTAATTTATTCTTCTGAGCGGCACGTCTTATTTCTAAATTCAAACGACAATCCTTGAATCGAAACTGTCTCTCCAGCCTGTTCTTAGAAACATAGTTAAAAGTTTAAAGTATCCAAATATATTTGGGTCTAAGTGACATTTGTCGATTTTGGTATTCGGTATATATTTGACGCTAAACGATACAGTCTTGCATTTTTATCTACTTTTCATTTACGATTGACAAATCTTAGTTTATATCCATAGATGATATACGATGATATAATGATGATTAGCAGATACGTATTGTTTCTCTTACTGTTAGCGTCGTCTTGACTTTAACGTTTACATTCTCCCTCAAACGTAAAGTTATTGCAAAGGTCCTATTTGGATACGTTTTCCATAGCATCATATCTAGGGACATTAATAATGATTATCATGTATCGATCCTAATTGTGTCCACTATTATTCTATCATAGTCTTAATCGTCATGATGACTTGCTTGTGTCTCGTGTAACTAACGTTATGTCTAACGTTAACTTTACTCTATTGCTTGAAAAAAGTGCGACGATAAACATTGTAATGTTCGAATACATCCATTCTTGTATTCAATTTTGAGTTCAAAGCTTAAGCAGAACGTTAATTGATTTCTTCTTACTATCTAAGACATAGACCAAGGTCGTGTCCAGAGACGTTTCTATGCGTTGATCAATTGCTGTAGCAGAATGCCTTTACAAATTTAAATCGTTTTCTATAAAGTTCATTTTTACTGGGCACACTCTGTCTCGGAGAACTCTCTCATACAACATTGGTTACGTGGGACGTTATGTTACCCAAATGCAAGACTTTATTGACTATCTACATGTATGTCCTTGCTTACCATTTTCTATGATAGCTCTAACTTGAATGGTATGTCAATTGAAGCCGTTTAACGACCACTTTTAAATGCTTACCATCTTACCACGATGATAACTTATGGTAGGACAATTGCAGCTTTTTAGCGACCACTTAAGTCTCTAATGTTTACCATCTTACCATAATTGGTAGGACAATTTCAGCTTTTTAATATTCAATTAGATCTCTATGATATTGACTATCGACGAGGCTCGCAATCAAGACTTTATATCTGTTTACCATCTTCTATAGTTTTGAATTTAATAATATGTCAATTAAGGTTATTAAATGTCCAATACACGCCAATGGCTAAACGCTAATATCTTCCACATGGGGATCTATCTATCAATTTAATATTTAAATTAGGTCTGTTTGAGATTGGCCTCGTTTAAAAGGTCAGACTAGCCTCTTTGAGCCTCAAGGGCCCCAGGTTAAAGAGACCGCTTGGAAAGAGTTGACTTCTGACCCTGATTTTGTCACCGAATCGTCAGCTGGTTGTGCAACAAGAGAGTTTATGCGGCCAGGCATTTCGCTGTGTGTTGTTACATGTTAAACAAAGCTAACTAGCTGGGTTAATATTGACTAACTTGCCAGATCAGCGGGTCACGTGATCAACATTACAGCAAAAGGCGGTAACAGTTTACATGGAACTAAACATTCAAGGTTATACTTTGTTTACCTTTCCTTAAAAATGTAAATTTTGGCAAAAACGTTGCTATCTCCTACAAAGCAAAGCGAAGCGGGCTGAAGCTAACTCCCAGGCGAACACATACTTCGCCACAATAAACAGTTACGAGCCAATACAGGCTTTTACTCCATATTATTTTATTTTCCTTTAATATTTTAACAAAGTTTGTCGATCAACTACGCTTAGCGTGAGAAGCTGTTTTATGTAGATCGTCAGTAAAGAAAGTATTTCCCTTGATTAATTTGAATTTTGATACTCTTTATTGATGACACGTTTTCATTTAGATTGGAGACTTATACATGCATTATTTTACGATTTTGATTATTAATTCACCGTTTTGTCAGTCAGTTGATTTATGAAGTTTTGTTTTCATATTAATCCCAAAACATTATGTGAATAATACTTGTACTCGATATCATTGTATGCCAATTTCCTTTTTTGATGCGTTTTAAGTCTAAGTAATATCAATCTATGACAATACGGGTTACTATTTTTTTTTATCAGATATCATTATTTACAACTAAGACTGTTCATGAATTTCTATAATGACAGACATCGTTTTCCTCATATACATTTAGTATAGTTTCCCTTTATGTTGTATTTATTATCTATTAATTATATTGATTTGATTGTAAACATCGTGATGACACTCCAAATGCAGTTCCTCATAAATGCATGCATATCTGCATGGTGTAAATATGTTTCTATCACAGTTTGTGGTTTTAATTGGTTTTTAATATTGTATATACGTAAATAGGCGAGTAATGATAAGTTGATTATATGAATAAATTTGTAAACATAAATGTTGCTTCTACTCTGTGAAGAAATTGGATTATTACAAGTTTCGTATGTGATGTTTTTTAAATCATAACTTTCAAATCATGTGGTCAACTGTTTCACAAAGCACTATTTCTTCAATTCATAACCTCTTTCACTCTTTGCATGATATCTCGGTAGAAAACAAACACTTAATGATATAGCGTTTATGATAAATACCAGTCCCTTAATTGATGTCTTTTCTTTTGCTGTTCAATTGACAGATGTATAATTCAAGATTAGTATGAATCAGTAAGGCATGCTAAATTACGCCAATATGAGACATCGAATGATACATTAATATTATAGTTCATAGACCGTAGCTTAAAAACAGGGAAAGGCCTGTTACAGGTAGATCTAACACTAACGATCGATATGATCAACACTGTTTACAGTGGACCTTCCTTACAAATGTTAACTTACGATTGGAAAACAAATCACTAAATCATCGTTTAACTGAAAAATGTTTCTCTTCTATCAAATGTACCAGATGAATAAAGAATCCATATCGCTGCATGCATATTACATTAAATTTACACTTAAGCAAACTATGTGTGATAGAGGAAGAGTCATAAAAGGGAACACCAGAGCGACAAACCAGTTAACGTTTCCTTATCACAGCATTTTTGTTGTTTAGCGGATCTTAAAGGGGCAGTAGCACGTTTTTGTGAAAATTTATTAACATATTTTACTGATATTTGTACGTTAATGCTAAGTGTATTATTTTGATAGTGTCAAAAGTCTCATTACACATACCAATCATCCATAATCAGAGGACAAATCATAAAGATTCACATAAAGTTCATTGGCGGCCCTTTTTGTGTGAACACCTTTAATTCATTTTGTGTAAGAAAAGGGAATCGCATGGCTAAACTCTTCATTTTATTTTTGATAAATTAGTGCTTCATTTAATTAAAAATACATTGTCAATTGAAACCATTTTTTCTTTAATTTTCCTGGCATCACTTTATATTTTCCCTAAACGTGATACTGCCCCTTTAAAACTATCTAAACTAAATCCTAAAAACTTATATATTCACATTTAAACATTACGCATTTGGGTGTTTAGCAGATGACAAATACAAATTAACACATAAACTACGGGAAAATATAAACATTTTTATCGTAATGAAATTTTTTCTTGGTTTCATTTGCTCGACCATGCACCTGTGTAATCAGAATGTTGACAACAGTGAAGTCCCTTAATTTTCTTTTATAAGCATGCGACAGTGCCTTTAATAAAATCACTTAATGTTGAAGGACAAGTTACTGCTTAGAACGGTAAGATCTTTGGATTTACATCTTAGCCTTTCAGTGTAAACATTCAGAGATCGCCTCTTTAAACTAAAAATAAAAATTTAGTTGCTGAACAAATCACAGGCGAGGGAAAAAAGGGCGTGGTCCATATCCAGAGCTTTTGTCTAGCAATAGTAAATCCGCATGTTCGCCCTCTTAAATATATTTTCTCCATTGCATTATTTTGCTGTACAAGTTTATCACTCCATTTATTTGGGGCTTGTATACAATCCTATGAATGCCGATACAAAACTTGCGTAGTTAACCCAATTTAATTTAGCTGTATAGTTGTTTTTATTTGAAAGTTTAATTTCCTTCTTATCTATAACATAAAAGTCTTATGAATGTAAGTAAAAAATTTACGCAGTTAACCTATTTTTATCAATCTGATTACTCGAAACCTATTGATGCATAACATGCACAGTATGATAGTATTATTGTAGATACAAAAGTGAAAAATTAAGTGGAAATTGCTTTATAAAATTGTCGGTAAATTCACGAGGCATATAAGACAAAATGTATACTCAACGATTATCAATATTGATATATTCTAAAGCTTAACAAAATAAGTTAGGGTCAAGGGGTATTGTAGAATTATCAATATTTCATCATTGATGAAATCTTCAAAATTCATTCAAAATTTCCGTATACATATACATGTACACACATATACATAAACATATACATATACATATACATACACATACACATACATATACATATACATATACATATACATATACATATACATATACATAGACATATACATATACATATACATATACCTTATCATTTTTGTTTATTATGTAATTATCCATATAATGCTTACATATTTAATATTAGTTGCCTTACAGCTTTAAGAGAACAGGGCGTGGTCTTAGCCCACCATCTCTGTCCAAGAGATAGTAAATATCGCTCTATCAAGACATCTAATTCAGCTGTCAGTATCTTATACGTCATCTAGATCCACGGGGCGAGAATAGAATACTTAATCGTCTTTCGATGATGAATATACATATTCTTAGCCGGAGCCGAATACAAAGGATGACATACCTGGATATTTATCAAGATTTTCGTATTTTGTAAAAATCAAATGTGTTATACTGGAATAGGATTTTTTTAAATTGTGTGCCTTTATGTAGACATTTAAGTAAACACCTGAAAGAATATGTAGATAAAATGTGAGTTTTTAAACTATTCTTGTTGAATAATATACATATAAGAAATATTTGCATTTACTTTGATGATAATGTTTTGCTCATCCAAAATTAAGATTTCCATTATGCCTATGTAAAATAATTCTAGCGCCAAGAGCAGTTGATACGCGTAATCACATACTCCGCTCGTCAGATAGTGATTTTCAGTACGCTTCATGATTCGTTAAGCTATGCTTATCTTAGCATATCTTGTATTGTGTTCTCTATCTGTAAAAAGTTAGTTTTTTTCTTGCAATTTCATAAATGTCAAGATTAACTCTTTTTTATATATTCTGCACAAGACAAACTCATACTGGATTTGGTAGCACATTTGTCAACGTGTTCGACTCCGGATTGCGGAGAGGTTCGGGTTCAAATACTCCCACGATCTTTGTGTGTTTTACAATTTGGCTGAGGTTGTACCTTAACTTTTATTCTTTGATATGCTATAGTTATTTTAGTGTCTTACGATCCTGTTTAAATGAAAAGGAGGTAAACTCTGGTATGTGGTAAATGAATTATTGCAAATCAAAATCAATGCTAGTTTAAGCCTGTTTCGGCAGGTTTCAATGTTTTTATTTAGAAATGAAATGGTATCACAACTTTCCTCTCGTAATGATAGCCAACCAATCTAATATGAACTTTGTTTTGAGTGCGTCATTGAAGCCAAGGACAACTACGTTAAAGCAAAACAATGCACGACTTATTTGTGAGCACACAGTTGTTGATTTATATTTTTGGTTTGGTTTGGTGTGTGAACTTTCTCTTATCAAAATATTTTATTATATATAACATAAAAACATAAACGTTAAAACGTTTGTAAAAATATGTGTTTATTAATAGTAAAGGTTTTTATATTTACACTGTTTTGAAATAACATTTCGTGAATTAACCGTACCAAAAATAACATACAATTTTGATCTGTCATGTTTATTAATAATTTCGAAGAGTTTGAAAGTAGGTTTTAAGAAACACGTGTTAATGATTACATGGCAACGGTTCACAACTTACGCAAGCATACTCTCTTATGTGAGAATAACATTAACTATACAAAAAAACAACTATAAAATAACATAAGAACTGAACTCAAGACGCTTTAAGTAGCAAAACTCTATATAAATCATTCTCTAAGGGGGAACCTTAAATGTGAAATAATCCGTCCGTCTATCTATCCATTGTTTTCTAAATTACAATACGAACTCAAAATTACTGGACAAAAATACAAAGGCATATTAAAAATAATGTATAATGATAGCGACTTTGATGAACAATTAACTACTTCTATCATCAAGTTATTTTGTCAAGTATAGTTACATTTTCATACTAAAGACTAAGCCAAGGGTATTTTCATTACATGCAACTTCGTGTAAATGTGTTGGTAGTTGCACATTATTTCTGAACGTAAAAGCTTTGTGAATATACATCTGTAAAATATTGACATATTTCCTCATTATCTTCTTGGCATTTGTCAGCGATATACTTATAATTTCACAACAATAACTTGATATTACTAATGGTTTTCATGATCTCCTTAAGCATAATTCCTTTTTTTGCAATTGGAAAAAAATGATAAAATGGTATTCATCTAGATCATTTTCAATATGTGATTCATAATTACAATAGCAACAATCACCTTCCATCGCTCTTTAATGCATGAAGGCTTCAAACGATAACTTAAAATTTGTCAATTAATAACAGGTAAAAACATCGCTCACAGCGCCTGCTCCAATGTTCTTATTTCGACCCCGCTTGAAGCAATTTCACTCGTCTTTCAGCTCCAATACTAACAACGTTTCCGCCTGTATTTCATATTCATGTTATTTCTAAAGACGTTTTCAAACTGATTTTGACAATCATTATGTCACGGCTACTGCGCTACTTAATATTCCTGTTTATCTTCTTTCATCTTCGAAGGAAGTGAACGGATTCAGTTGGTTGAAGACAATGCCATCTAACAATTCGCTAAATAAGCTGATTTGAGGTAAAGGGAATATTTTGCAAAGGCTTGTATAAGATCAAATTGGTTTCACAGGTTAACGATCTCTTAAAAAATCAATGTTAATTGACTTCTAAAGAGTCCTTTAATTTTAAGAAAAACGAACTTTGATCTGGATCGTTTGAATTTTCTGACTACAAAAATCATAAAGACGAATAGTGGAATGTATTTGTAATTGCTGTTATGAAAAGGATTAGACAAATAATTTATTATAACAATTATGAAACCGTAAAACAGAGACAGTTTGAGGAGTAAAGACACAGAGACTGACGGAGGATGACTGTCGGAGAGAGATAGAGAGATTGACAGAAAGAGAGAGATTGGCAGAACGATAGAGATTAGCTAAGAGATAATGACATATGAAGATATACAGGAGAGAGAGGAGTTGAGAGAGAGGGAGGGAGGTAGATAGGGAGAGAGATATGGAGAGACAGAGGGTAGAGACAGACAGAGAATAATATAGAGAGAAAGGTTAGACAATGAGACACAGGGGAGGGGGACATAGACCGATAGAAAGACAAAGTCTCATAGATAGAAAGTAAAAAGAGAAAGAGATTGATGGAGAGACAAAACCAATAGAAAAACATAAAAAAGCATTAGTGAGACAGAGATTGGTACAGGTACTGAGAGTGATAAAGTAATAGATAAGAGATGATAAAAGAGAGACAAAGACTGATAAAGTAATAGATAGAAAGAGACTGACAGAGAGACAGAGGCTGATAAAGTTATCAATAGTGACTGATAGAGATACATATATTGATAAAGACATATATAGAAAGAGACTGATAAAGAGACAGAGACTGATAAAGAGACAGCGATTGATAAAGTAATAGATAGAACGAGACTGAAAGAGGGACAGAGGCTGATAAAGTTATTAATATTGACTGATAGAGAGGCATAGATTGATAAAGTAACAGATAGAAAGAGACTCAGAGATTGAACGAGAGACAGAAACTAAACGAGAAGTAGAGTCTAAAAGAGACAGACAGAGACTAAAAGAGACAGACAGAGACTCAAATAGAGTCAGAGACTAAAGACAGACGGAGAATAAGACTCCCTGTAGTGAGTCCCTACAGCTGAAGACCAAGAGGACAGTCCAGGAGATCTGGATAAAGTACAGGAAGTCTATCTCCAGCAGAGTCCACATCGACCTGCTTCCTGGAACTTATTGATGCCACAACAGCTTGTTGTTTACAATTTTTTAATACTAAAACATGTGTATTTTTAAACTTTAAAATATCATATCTTATTCAACCTCGTATCCATTATTCTTAAAGTGCATCATTTCATCCTCTTAACTGAATTGAAAGCTTTAATTGAGAAGTTTGAATTGTGACCATTCATTTCTTTGCATTGACTGTTTGACATCGGTTACATAAGGAAGTCCTGGTATTATTGATACTTATATGAGCCGTCATATTATAAATAGTCTTTTGAGAACCATTCTAGAGACACGCTTTGACATGATGTGCATCAGTCGTTGTATGATATCGACAGGGTAATACATACCATTCAATTATGTAAAGTCTGATCATACGTATATAGCCTTTTTAACATATCATAAGTTGATAAGTGGGTACGGAATATAATATATCCTGTCTAAGATATCAGAATCTCATATATTATTAAACATTTATTCGCAGAATTGTTGGTGTATATATATATATATGTAAATTGTTACCTGTAGCCTAGTCATACCATATGATATGAAGAAGATGCCCCCCACCCCGATGCAAAGTTATTGACATACCCTTTGTAAGGTGCTAGAACTATTAACTATGCAATTTAACCTTGTCTTATATCCTATATGATGTGATACCATCAGAGTCATTGACTTACCCTTTGTTGGACTCTGGGTACTGTGAACAGTGCAATAAATTTAACATGTAACCTGCAAAATCTGTAATTCCCTGCGCTACATGTTACCATCAGATTCTTTAGCATACTCTTTGTAAGACACTTATTGTCCTTGTTTAGGCACGTTGATACAGAAATGTGTATATACCCTATATGTGATGTAAAAACTGTAGTTATCACCCCATGTAACATGTAACCTTCAGAGTCCTTACAGTAGATACTCCAGTCTACAGTAAGTGGGTATAGAATTCAGTCTATACCCCAAGTCAGATGTATGTACTGTAGTCTACACCCTATGTAATATGTAAGTGCTATAATAAACACCCCATGTAACATGTAAGCTTAAGATTCCTTGACATTAGGTACTCTAGTTTACAGTTAGGTTGGTATAGAATCCGTCTACACCCCAAGTCACATGTATGTACTGTAGTCTACACCCTATGTAAGATATACGTATGTAGTCTACACCCTATGTAAGATGTGAGTACTATAATGAACACTTCATGTAACTTTCACAGTCCTTGACATTAGGTACTCTAGTCTACAAATAGGGGGGTATAGAAATCAGTCTACACCCCATGTAAGATGTATGATGTGTAGTCAACACCCAATGTAACTTTCACAGTCCTTGACATTAGGTACTCTAGTCTACAAATAGGGGGGTATAGAAATCAGTCTACATCCCATGTAAGATGTATGTACTATAATCAACACCCCATGTAACTTTCACAGTCCTTGACATTAGGTACTCTAGTCTACAAATAAGGGGGTATAGAAATCAGTCTACACCCCATGTAAGATGTATGTACTATAATCAACACCCCATGTAACTTTCACAGTCCTTGACATTAGGTACTCTAGTCTACAAATAGGTGGGTATAGAAATCAGTCTACACCCCATGTAAGATGTATGTAGTGTAGTCTACACCCAATGTAAGATGTAAGTACTGTGTGACAGTACGTCCAGAATCTTCACAAAGACAATCGGCTCGACGCTGCATGTCGTTTGTGCCTAATGGTCGTGTGTAGCGGCTCAAACATCTCAGCTTCACCCTGGCTCGAACGTGAGATTTCACCTGTTCAGGGAGTTTAGCCTCTCTTCGTACGTCCAGGGTTTGTACTGTCTTTCCTACTTCACTTGTCTCCCTTTGTTAGACTAATCACCTTGAAACAATACCCAGTTTATCTTCTCCTTCTGTTTTACTGACTTACGATGTTGGTGTCCTATAAGTTCATCTTTGATAGTGGATTATGAGATTAAAGCGCCAGTGAGTGTATCTTACTCAGGCCAGTAGACTGGCGTCAGACCTGATGGCTCGTCCAGTGAGAGACAACACTAATGTATGAGTCTCCCCTCTGGCTCCCTGCTTCTGCATGTGTATATGTGCGCGTGTGTGTATGTACATGCACGTGATGGATGTAGGTGAGTGTGCATGTAGGCTGTGGGAGACTTATTTTTGCTAATTATGATAATCATAAACATTGACAATATGACCGTGGCATAGACATCAACCACGTGCTGTTTGCATGTGCATCTGTACACGGTGACAGTTGTGTAGTTTGAAGGTTTGAAATGATCTTGATAAATAGTTTGGAAATGGCTACTTTTGAAATGATATTAATAAATAGCTTGCAGGTCTGCTGTTTCTGAAAAGATATAGATAAAAAGTAAATGTCAGTGAACTATCTCATAATCAAATAAAAAGAAAATTCTTAAACGTGAAAAATCTTTTATTGGATCTATTGTACTGATTGCAATGTCATTAACTTCTTTAACAAAACAAATGCGAATATATTTTTTTCAACTGACAGTCATTGACGCATCTGGATTTTTTGAAAAATAATAACCGCCATTATTCATATAGCAGAAAAGTACAATTTTGTCCTCAGTTAATCGATTTTTGCTAAGAAAACAAAGACTTCTGACCCTACGGTACTGTGTTCTAAGATGGAAATGGTGGCAAATCCTTAGCGTCAACATGGAGTTAACTTGAATTTCATGGATGATCAACTTCTTTATTCTCTCTCATTGCTTCCAGGCTCTTGAATGCTTCTCAAACATTCGTAAATATATCTCCGGATATTAAAAAGATTGCATATCAATTTATGGATGAGGCGTCCTGTTTAATAGGTTTTCAATCGATTTTTTTTTATAGAATTTGAAGTGTAAAACAAAGCTTAAAAGCGTCAGTTATGTATGTAGATTTAGGTCCTTAATTCGTCCTTGCTCAAGGCGATGTTTTGAATTTGTCCTTTGAATATTAGAAATGAGATATTAAGTGGTCCTATTCGATCTCTGATCAAATCAAATCAATATCAAATTATAAACCTAAAAGATAGCTTTAGGACTAACAATTTGGTTTTTAAAACTATATCATGTAAACTTTTATTTTGGCTCTAACTTTTAATTAATAGGACACTTACATGACTCCTCTTGGTAATGATTATATATTTTAAAATGTTGTACGCTCTCATACTTCTTATTCAAATGATGTCGAGATAAAAGGTTTTTGTAATTGGGTGATTCTTACCTTAAACAAATATAAGCACGTCCAAAACGTAATTGTATTAATACATTCATACATCATTGAACCGTTGAACTTTATAAATATGACATTTCTGTCTTACCAGATATAAAATATTCCGTTGATAAAGCTGATAAGTTATCCATATACTTCCAAGAGTTAATATAATAAAACACTTAAGACAGTCATGATGTTTTATCATACATGGATGGTGTTCAGCAAGGTGCGGGTTTTCGCCCGTATTATATATTCACACTTTGCTCTCATTACTCATGGTACCTGATGCCATTAAACTAGTGTTACTGTACAATGCTAAACATAATCTAGTGCTACTTAAGGTCCATTTGCCTCAAGATGAAAGCCGAAAATATAAAACTGAATGGTACCAGCTACTAGCAATAGACCAAGGTACCTCTGGTTGAAAAATGAAATATTTCTATCTCTCTATGGAACCCGACACCAAACCTTTACTTGCCGTTAAAACCACATGGTATCTCTGCGTTCAAGCAACCTTTATAGCTGTGTGCAACTGTATTACACTCAGGGTACCTCTAAATAACACCAGAAAATAGGGTACCACTGACATCAGGGGATCTCAACAACAACCCATCGTCTACTCTTTTTATAGAGCGCGACTGTCGGGTATCACAATATACCACTAGGAAACAGGGTATATCTGTCATAAAACCACAATGTTTCTCTGACAAAGTGTATTTAAAATATAGACCAACATTACTATAAAGATCATTTAAGAGGGTTGATCGCACCCAGGGTACCTCATGTTAACACGAGGAAACAGGGTACCTCAACCATAAAACATGGTACCTCAGCCCTGGACCACATGGTACATCAATATCAACCCAACCCTCAACTCAAGCTATCCGGAGAGCAACTGTTTATATTACATTCGGGACCAATGACAACACCAGGAATCGTGCTACCTTAATAAGATAACCTCGTGGTACCATTGACAACTGGGTAGAGCTCTTTACATCACATTCGGGACCAATGACAACATCAGGAATCAGGGTACCTTAATAAGAAAACCTCGTGGTACCACTGGCAACTGGGTAGAGCTGTTTATATCACATTCGGGACCAGTGACAACATCAGACATCGGGTACCTTAACAAGGAAACCTCAAGGTACCAATTATCTGAGTGGAGCTTTTTATATCACATTCGAGACCAATGACAACACCAGGCATCGGGGTACCTTAATAAGGAGGCATCCAACAGGGTACCTCAGGGTGCCTTTGCAAGAAAACTGACAACAGGGTACCTCAACATGAAGACCATCCTCAGCTGTGAATCCCCTACGCTGAGTCACACTGCTTCCAGCTAACTCTGCCTACACTCGTACGGTGCTACTTAGCATCTTTTCACTAAGTTGTGGTATTTTTTTCCAAGTGTAAAACATGGCTGTGACCTTAGCAGGGATTCGAACCTTCTTGTTGAATGTCGGTCCCTCTTTGATACGCAGCTTGGCTCTCCGTAACTTCAGAACATTTATCCTCGATTTTCAATTATTAAAGTTTTAACATTTTATTTCAACTGAATGTTAACTATGGATGCAGGAGCTTTATTGGACATAGTTTCTCGCCTTGGCGAAACACCATATGAAAGCCTTCTAAACACCTTATCTATGTTCAGAATTCAATGATTGCCTTCAAAGGCAAATAACCATTTGAAATATGTTTTCAAATAATCATACAATATTTGATCTTAAACAAATCATGATTTTAGATGTAATATCACAATGGTTTTTAAATCAAACAGAATTATTACTATTGATGTGTCAATATTCAAAGTGTAAAGGAAGTTTTGTATTGCCAATAAGTTTGTAATTATAATTAATACAGTCCTATTAAACTAAGATAATCATTTACAAAGACGTTCTGATTTTGATAAAATATTTTTGAGATGACTTACTTTGAGAATAAAATTAATTGATCTAAATTTAGTTTCAGCAACGAGAAAGTTCTAAATTGTTTTGAGCAAGCAGAAATGAATATACATTTCATTTGGTAAAAAAACAATTTGATCTTTGATCGATATCCAAAACAATTACTAAAAATAGTGATATGCTAAAATAGATTTATCCAGTTGTTGCACTTTGTATTCACAAAGTATTCATATTTATTGTAGATGGAGTTTACAAACATATTGAAAGTAGTACTTATAATATCTAAATTGGCTTAACGATCATGACAATTTTTTAAAAAGAAAGTATGAAGTTTATGCTTTTACTATGATCTTTGATTTTCAATGAAACATGACTAACTTTACATCTTTGCCTTATACAAAGGCTACAAAGCAAGATGATACATCTTAAGAAAGACCCCCTGTCAAGACACAGTTGTGACTTCATGCTATTTATATACCTTCTTTAAATACTCAGACAACTCAATATGCACTGGTTGTAGTACCTGTTGTGGTTTTATCAACAATGTAATTCTTGCTAAGGGATTTTTGTTTAGTGATAACATGATTAAAGTCGAAAATCTGTTGTCAAACAACAACAAAGTAACATATCAAAGTCTCAAAAACATTTTTTGCAATATAGGTATATATTTTGTTCTTTTTTATGTACAATAATTAACCTTATTTCCATGCGATGATTTATGCCTTTAATCAATGTGATACCTTTTATGCATGGGACGTACACTGTCTTTTTAACTTAATATTCGATGTTATTGAATGTCTGAGTTACGGCTTGCAAATTGCGAAGAATATGAGCGTTATTTGACTTTAACTCTCTCGAAGCTTTGCATTGCAAGATTTTATAAAATTGTTCTTTTTTTAAAGACCAACAATTGCAAAACCGTATCAAAAGTTGCAGAAATGTAATTTGCCATTTTCAATATTCATGTAACAGCAAACATTAAATATTCAAAATTGCTGCACAAAATGGACGATCTGCCCACTTTTACCTATAATTTAGCATTTAACAGATTGGTTAACTGTCTCTTAGAACGTTATACTAACGCTCTTTTTGCACTAATTACATTTCAAATTTCTATTCTAAAGTCAGTTAAAAAATTAAAACCTGAAAAACGAATGATTATCCTTATTTCCTCAAAAAACTAGGAATGTTGCATGTTAAAGAATTATCGTAAACTGGAAGACAGGTTAAACTTTTGTTCTGCTTATTTTCTCATGTTATAACTTTAAACACTTGGAATGAATAGGAAAATGAATTATTTTTAATGAACAAAAAGTGTGTCCAATTTGAAATGGTCCATCAAATGGGAAAATGTATTCTTAAGAATTAGTTTCAAATGTTTTGGTAAAAATCATGTCAGTGAAAGCTGGTTCTAATTGGTTATTGATAACATCCTTTGATTTCTTTTAATTCTATGAAAATGGATAATTTGAAAACAAAGTCTAAAGTCAATGTAACATATTGTTTAGTCTTCGGTTTTGTGAAAAGAAACTGTTAAGAAACAGTTTAAAGTTGTAACATTGAAGTTGTTAAAATGTATATAAAGTTGGACGCAATCATATTATCATGATTTATGTATTATCATGATATATGTATTATCATGGTATATGAATCGGTATGGCCAAGTTTTCCAAATGTGTTGGACCGTCCATCGTGTATCTACTAATGAAGAACACCTGCGTCCAGGTAAGATAGATATAAGTACTTATATATAGGAGACGTTACCTGTCTCTCACAACCTGCCCCAGGTGATCCAGCATCGCTCTATATTTCATACCTGTATTTCTTAATGTTAGTTTTGATAGGGGACGAGGTTAACGGGGTTATTTCCCTCATTATACGTTGTGAACGCTTATTTGCATGTTTTATGGTTTTAAATTGATTACATGTATAATTGTTTTAATTTGATTTTTTAAAGAAATGATGATTTTGATATGTCTGTTTGCAAATGTCCTATCGTTGGTAGTTCCTATAAACATTATTTTAGAACCTAAAAAAGCCATACATTTTTCCATTTCTTTTTATTTGATTATAAAGCGGAAAAATGACCTTTGTTAGATTAGAATGTCTGTTTGTCAATTTACTTTACTTTTAATTTGTTAAGTAGCGTATGTAGCTTAGAACACTTAAGACAAAAGTACGTTGAATCAATTTAATTCATGTGTAAGTAAATCATATACATTGGATGGTCAACGAGACAAGTCACCGAAGTTCAATAAGTTAGTGAAATGCATTGAATCAAAATACAAAACTAGAAAATTCGTGTTTGTAATGTGTAAATATATTCATATTTAATGTGCAACCATTATTTATTTAATTTGTGTTTGTAATGTGTAAATATATTCATATTTAATGTGCAACCATTATTATTTTAAAAATCCATTTTTAAAAGAGATATGACGTAAGAGTGACGAAATCTGACAAATATGGCTAGACGTGGCCAATACAGTGTTTAACTTATTACGATGACGTCATCAATGACCTAGTTTCTCGGTTGCAAAACACCTTTATAATCTGAATACGACGTGCACGGGTTACTTTTACTATAGGGACAAATCTGAAGAGTTGTGCGCGAAAGATATTTTAGAGTTTTTAGAAAAAGTAACAAACACAGTTTTAATTTTCATTTTGTATCCCTTATCGGCGATAGGAAAGAAATACAAGTCCGTCAAGTTTATTTGGTAAAAGGTCTTAGGTGCAAAAAGTGCAAAACAAACATTTGTGATAATAAAGTACTCAAGTAGCAATTTTAAAAAATATAATTAATTGAAAATTGAAATATGAAGACATAGCCAATTAGCAGAAGAGCTCCAATAACCTGTCTAGGGTAGCTTCAAGTCGTTCACATTACACTTACTTTACTGATATATAAACAAAATATATTCAAAATGATAAGAAAATTAGAAAACCAAAGATTTTCCTCTGCGTCATGATGTCAAATATATAAATCGCAAGTGAGCATAATAATATTATAAAGAAAAATACAATTTTATTTTGAAATTGATGTATTTGTAATGGTTAGGATGTATTAATAATGGTTATGATGTATTGATAATGGTTATGATGTATTGATAATGGTTATGATGTATTGATAATGGTTATGATGTATTGATAATGGTTATGATGTATTGATAATGGTTATGATGTATTGATAATGGTTAGGATGTATTGCTAATGGTTATGATGTATTGATAATGGTTATGATGTATTGATAATGGTTAGGATGTATTGATAATGGTTAGGATGTATTGATAATGGTTATGATGTATTGATAATGGTAAGGATGTATTGATAATGGTTAGGATGTATTGATAATGGTTAGGATGTATTGATAATGGTTAGAATGCTGTAAGCAGAGCACGATTGAATCTGACAGCAATGTTTAATTGCAAGCGTATCTCCTATATTTATTTAGCTTTTTAATCTTGTAAAGAGGCATTATGTGAAAAAGTAAAAATAATTGATTTATGAAAGGTTAATCTTTATTATCCATAATGACAAAAGCATTTAGTAAAGCAAATTGAAATCTGAAAACAAATGCAAGAGACAACGTTTCCGCCATATTGGTTTTACATCCAATCGGTTTATTGCGAGTAAACGTAAAGAAACGAATTTTATTCTGAAAGATAAATTCTAATTGAGTCTGATTGCGTTCTTTCATCTCTGTGTCCAGCAATACTCTTGATACAGTCTTGGTAATTATACCTTCCGGTCAGTTTGCTGGACATACCTATCAACTGACCACCCAATTCAGATATACAATCACAACTGAAACTGACCGCTTTGTTTTCTCAAAACTACAGAATCGAAAATGGAATCGAAAATGGAATTGAAAGCTAGGATTAAACGATTCAGAAACCTTTTACAATTGTCTATGTATCAGACATCATTCAGAAACTCGATATCTTTGCTTCTTTAATTAGTAAATACTTTAATTCAACTAATTACAAGATGTACTTCTATTTGCTGACGTGAAAAGGATTCGTTTAAAGATCATTGTAAGTCATATCGATTACAGATTTTCATTATTGGTTCTCAAATTGTCAAATGGATATGTGGAGGTTTAACATGACACATAGGTCTTAAACCTCCATCTCAACTTTGCAACTTCAAGTACAACCTTCTTGCGTCTGTTATTGATGACAGAAAAAAACATCACAAACATATCATATCAAAAGTCAAACACTTTGCCATTTACGAATACAATAAAATACGCTTAAATAAAAACCACAAATTTATCAAAAATCTTTCTTTCGAATGAACAAATGATCTGGTATGAAAAATGAAACTATTTAGCATTTACGCTTAAATCAAAACCTCCAATTTATCAAAAACCTTTCTTTCAAAATAACAAATGATTTTGTAAGAAAAATAAAACTATTTACCATTTACGCTTTAATCAAAACCTCCAATTTATCAAAAACCTTTCTTTCAAAATAACAAATGATCTGGAAAGAAAAATGAAACTATTTATCCTTTGCTTGACCCCGGGTTTTCGAAAAGACTTTAGAGTGATTACTCAAATCGTGTTAAGCTCCATGGGGCGCGCTTGATTGTCACTGTAAAGTCACGAACGGCGTCGCTTGATGCGACCGGGAGGGCTCGAATCACGTAGCTCAGCGCGCAAGGTTTTGACGCGATCAACTCAACTTCAACAAGTTCATATGGTACATGGATTCATCTATACGCTTGTATTGTAATATTTCTAATCTTAACACACTTTCGAAACGAAGGCAAACGTCTCCGCTGCGCTCCACAGTTCCACCCAATTGAGTTCCATCAAAACGTAGGAATGGTTTTATATATTTGCTAACGAAAAATTCATTTAAAACATTTATTTAAACATTTCTTTTTTTTTCTTTTTTTTGCGTTAAGTTTTTATTTAACTTTGGTGTGTATCAATATATTGTGTTACCATTTTGCTGACATAGTATGATATGGTTATCATTTGAGCATGGATTTATTTATTTACTTCATAATAGTTTCTAAACATCTGCATATGTTTTTTTCTATTCTAGTTCGTCAATATATCAATATTTGTTAGAGTGTTTATAAAAAAAAGCTTTCTAGGCTGAACAAAATTGATTAGTGTTGTTTCCGTAATTAAACAAATTGATAAAGGAAGATTGGTTGAACGTGTCTCATCAATATAGCTGTCTCATGATTGGAATTATTGTGATAAATGCAATTACATTTAAATCATATATAATAACAATGTGATACTAGTTCCACTGTTATAACAAACAAAAATGCAAATTATGTAACTATCAATTCATTACAATTTTATATATTAACAACGTTGTTTAAAACAAATAACATATTGAAACATTGAAATATAATTGCAAAAATGTGATATCCTTATTAAAGTGTTTGAGAGGCATTTGAAATTGTCGTGCAAAATAATAACAAAAGTTAGTAAATGGTCAACTCTTTTTATAATATAACATTGTCATTATTTTCAATTCCCTTATTGATGGCAAAGATGCTGATATTTAAACGCCAAGTTCACGCGATGATATGTGTTAAGGGTGTCATATCTAAAATCAGAATATGAGTCTATATTGTGTCTATTCAATGTCTATCAGGTTATGAATGATCTCGCCATCAGTTTGATCTATCGACGAATATCGGCGCCATGCCACGGAGGTGATCTTGGACTGCCGTAAGGGCCGCACCTGTATGGTCGACTTCTCGATGAGTGATATATCGCTTCTTGATAAGTTAATTACATTGTGAGTTACTCAGCGAGATCACATGATCTACATTCTGCTGTTAGCGGAGTACTGCCCTAGACCAATATACCACAGCGAAATCACTTGATTTGCATTCTGATGTGAGCGGTGTACTCCGTGGACCACTGTTGATGCGAATCAAGACCGCCCCTCCCCCTGTCGGACCTCCGCCTCTGTGGCTCCCCCGGGCTGTCAGGCACTGTGAGGAGCTTGGAGCTTCTCGCGACAGTCCCGCATCGCTTCACCTGACAGGTGACACGTACCTATCACTTACATTATCTACTCTCGGAGAAATCTCGCCGCTCATCTCGCACTGATTCGCCCCGCCTTCCAACACCGCCGTATCGCCCCAGAGCGGGCAGGTGTGGGCCTTGAGGGCATCCAGCAGTAAGGCCACGCGTTCTTTCACAGTCGATCTGCCCGCATTGTCATCTTGAGATGAGATTAGCACTTTTGACCGTTTATCGAATATTGTCATCTTCTGGAGAGATCACCACGATCAGATCTGACCATTTATCGCTTTCCCTTGGACAAATCACTTACTCCCGTATGTCTTATTCTGAAAGAGACGGTCTCATACAATTCGACATTTATAAGTTATTTCTGGTATTGTATGAATGCCAATGTCATCTTTGGGAGACGTGATTAGCACGTGAACCAACATAGCCTTCTGTGGGATAAATCACTCATAGGCGTCCTTTCTGTGCAAGAGAAACGCTCCCATGCATTTATTGCTTTCAATAAGCCTATTTTAAGTGTTGAAGGAGAAAAGAATGATTTGTAAAGATAACCACCAACCACTTCACACCTTACCACTTAGATTGTTGATAAGTATCCGGGATTGCATGATCTTATATACATGTATTTGTTATATTATGTACGAGATGCATGAATACTTAACGGAGTGATAAAATACACGTTAAAAAAGAATCAAGTGGCAAATCACTTTATGCATAACCTCGATACAGATGACTGCTTTAAAGCTTCATAATCACACAACAAAAACAGCAGGAAGTATGAATAAAACAAATGATTTGAATGAAAACAGAAGAATAATTGAGAAACAAGAAATAGCCTCAAAGCGTATGAACGAGCCAATCAAAAGAGAGACGATGATGACGTCAGAGAGCGATACCCGATGGTTGGCTATGCCAGACTTGAGACTCTGTACTCTGTTACCATGCAGCCGTCTACAGTGTGTCGTTTAGCTTAGTCGGGATCCGTCCTTCCGTCTGTCCGTCCATCTACCTATTGGATCAATATGCCATACTGGACGGGCGCGCGTGCACGCTGCCTACTAACACGTTTGTCTGCTTATATTATCTTGGATCTTTAAAACATCCATTAAAACCAAATTCCTTAATCTACAGAGCACACAGAAGCCATAAAGTAGATGATACGGAACACCCCTCTGGATATAACCTATTATTTTTATGAATGTTACCGGATATTCATATTGAGGACAATTGGTTTCATATTGATAAATATTTCTTAATAAGAGTCTTTTAGGATTTAGGTCGTTCGATAATTTTTAAGCATCTTTGGTGACCATCATGCATTACTAATTAATTTTTAACAAAGATTTTGTGTGATTTTTGTATCAAATTGTTTTATTCTTTCGTTCAAAGTTTTTTTCAGTTTGTCAAATTGCTCATGTTTTTCGCTTGCTTTTCAGAGTTGAAGTTTAGACTGCTGTCTCCGTCCCACGTCCAGACAGGTATAGAAGAAGACTGCACCAGTATGCCTTCAGCAAGTCCTCAGTACAATGTGAGTAATCAACTTTTAAATGATAATTATGTTCATTATTATACAAAACCTGTTGAAGGTTCAAATACAATAAAAACAGATCACTGTTCGTTAATACAAGAGGCGGGCAGCACCTCTGTTTGATACTCTAGTTTCAGTTTATGAATGCAGTATGGAGGCTACTATTGCATCTCCTAAAGACATTGGTTCGGCATCATCTGGATTCGAACCCCAACACCCCTGAAGTTGTACATGATTATACCAAACTCATTTTAAATGATTAGTGACGCTGCTACGCTGTTCGTGATTTTTCTTTTAATCGCTCTTTTAATGGCAAACCACAGGAATTCCACTCTTTCAACGCTAGTAGAAAAACACCAACTTGATTCGATTCAAAACCTTCCTCAAGATTTCCAAAACAATTTTTTAAAGTTTCAAATAGAATGATAACCAAAGCAAAGAGGTTGATAGCACCTACTTACTATGCAATTCCACTGTTGTAACATCAATGGTAGGGAACCATCTGGATTCGAACCCAAACCAACCTGAAGTTACTCTGAGCTCGGCTGCAAGGTAAAACAGAGCAGCTTTACTGTTTGGCGACTTCTGTATGACAAAGACGTCCATTTCTTTTAATTCTAATGTCGTGTCTAGATGTTAGTGGCGTTGTAATGTCTTTCCGATACAGTTCCATATTCCCCATGTTGAATCAAAAGCAAAGTCTATGATTGACAAAACCCTTGTTGCAAAAAAAAACAACAATTGTGGCGTTTTGATTGATTTTGTCAAGGTTCGATGTTGTCGCCTCAATGTCTTCTGATAGCGTTCTACCAGAAAGTTATACGGGTGTAATTGGTTAGGTGAAGCAGAATTTCGCTCTGTAAACTGACAAATTCCATGTTCTAAATTAAATGCTGGATCAAAGTCATATGTATTGTTATCAACCTTAAAATGTAAATTTTTGTGTCTGGTTACTCTCTGAAAAATTGTTTGTAATTTGGATTCTACAAACATTTGAACATTTCTGGTTCCCGAACTTCTATCATTTTGGTTATTTTTCATTTGAGGTTGACAAAAACACTCTTTAGTCTCTAAGATTAACCACAACATTACTATTTAACTACATTCACTTAATTAAAATATTTTACAGAACTTCTTTATTACGTGGACAGTGTTAAAGATTATAGATCCCGCGAGAAGTTTCATCAATAATGATTCTTTCCTCGCCCAAATGCTAACGATGACCTCACAAAAAATGTGTCCTTGCTAACAGCCTATAACACGAATATTACCATTGCAGTTCCCGGTAGGAGAATATGGTTACCCAGGGCAACACAGCGACTGTTACCAGGAAAGCGGCTACCAGAGCGGGTACGACCCCTTCACTCAGCTGACAGCCATGGCGGCCGAGCACAACTTCACGGGTAACTTCACCAATACTTCACAATGTCCCAGTCCAAACTTCACGATGCAAAATCCAACACCCAATCAGCACGCTATGACGTCATCACCACAGCAGTACTTTCCGTCCGGCCTATCGTGTAGATATAGCTCCGTGAGCAGTGAGAGGACGTCATGTGAGATGGACACGAGCTCGGAGTCCTGTACCAGGAATACAGCCTGCAAGAAGTCCTATCCATCCCATACAGAGGAACTCTTTGAAGGTAATTGCAACTGACTTCTTTGTACTCGATTTGTATTTGCAAGTTTCTGGTAATCTTAAATAGTCAAAGTATGCTCCTGTAAGACTTTCATTTGGATTTTTCTTTTAGATGGTCATTTGCATTTATCACTCAAAACGTCATTTGCATGTTCTTTATACTCGTTATTTGCATGGACCTCTTAAATATCCGTTTGCATGTACCTCTCAAAGGTCCATTACAAGTATTTTTTCAAATGACCATCTGCATCCTTAAATTGTCATTTATAGATGAAATTGTTGGTTTAGTAATACGTTTTGGGCATAGTCACAGTGAATACCCAACACTTTCACCCCCAAGAAACCAATATCTTTAGTTTGATTTATGACTGGAGGAGTGAAATCGTTACGTTGCGCCTGTATTTCGAATTGTCCTCGTTGTCTAAAGACCATCCTCTGTTCGCAAACCAGAAGAGGACTAAGACGTTGTGACTCTATACAAGTTGTCCATGTTCGTTGTCTAAAGATCACCCTCTGTTTGCAGACCAGGACAGTTTCCTGAGTTGGACGAGGAAGCATCCTGAACACTGGAACTGTAAGGAGGTTCTGGACTGGTTGTTCTACCTCGGCCAGGAGAAGGACCTCAACATGAGTCAGCTCAGGGCAGAAGCCTTCCAGGACGTAACGGGATCTCAACTCTGTACCATGACTCTAGAGGACTTCAACAAGATAGATCCCAAGTTCGGCAAACTCTTCTACGAGATGCTTCGGAAGCTTTTGCTTGGCGGAGGTTAGTACATCTCATGTGCTTTTTTAAAGATCTTGTACTAGTATTTTCACATCTTTAACGAGAAGCTTCGGAAATTCCTGCTGGGAGGAGGTTCGTACATCTTAACCGTCTTTTGGGGATATAGAACACCACATACTAGATTCTGATAGATTCATATTTGAGCAACAACCATGCCTATATTATATTCATAGGTTTTTGTTTTCATCATCGCAATCAATGATAAAATTTAAAACTATTTGATCATTCAAACTGGCATATACAACACAACATCTTTGAAATTAAGTTGTAGGCAGAAATATTGCAAACATTTTAAAAGCCATGTTTCTATTTTAGTGGTATTCACCAAGCCGACAGAGATTGCCTCCCCTGATATGGCGGACCTCACGTCCTTCACCCCTGGGTCATGTGACTCTGCTGGTTCCAACTTCCAGCCCTGCAACTCACCCGTATACACAAACCTAGTCCGGAAACAGGATCAAGGTAGGTTGTCTTTCATCTAGAACTTTGTGAAATCGATATGTAGAAACATGTCTCATGTTGTATCAAGGTAGGTTTCAAACATCTTGAAACCATAGATCCTCGTCATTTATTCAGATACACAACAACATCCATATAGTCAAGGGAAGACTGCGATCTTTGATTTTCCTATGATTTTTCTATAAACCCAGTCAATGGCTCAGTTTCTTCCTTGTTTCTAAGTTTCGATACTACTCTTAATTTCCATATCTGGACTCTTCCCAAAACAAGATAGCAACGTTTGTCTTGCCTTCCTGTTTATCGATTAAAGATAGATTTGCATACTTCAAATGCCAAATAACTAAAATGGGACATTAGATAGTACAGTTTTCTGAATATACTAGGACATTTTTTCAAAGACTCAGGTAACTGTTAAATTTGTTTTCTTATTAGCCAATAAGCTTATCTGAAAGAATAAATTTCCAAAGTGACTGAAAAACACTTACATGTATTAAACGATTTAACCCTCTGATTGCAGAGTACACTGACGGTCACATTAAGACAGAACGACAAGAAGTACTTCCTTGTTCTATCATAGACAACATGGCGCCCTACTTCGACTTCGATCCTGCAGATACGCCCCAGTTACAGCCCAGTTCAGGTTTGTACCAAATACATCTTCAGTTCATATGATCTTTCACATGTCTCCAGTTATAGTACTTGAATAGCTGTGCAATGTTTTGAATGACCTTAAAAACAATAGATTGGTCGTTTTTCACTTTGGTCGTAACGGAAAAGAATCTAAGTTAAATAATGATCGCTTTGTGGAAGGAGCTTTTCAAACTCTCAGGACTTTCATGAACTCATCGACCATTGCAAAAAACATCGAGATAACAATTTCTAATGTCAACCTTACTAGGGAATTTTAAGTAAATCTATTTGCCGGAATCAAAAATGACTAAAACTGTTATAAGAATTCAAAGAAACTTGTAAGTTGAAATAATGCAAAACATTAAGTCTGAATATAATTACTGAATTAAAAAAACTACATCATGGAGAAGATATTATTGCCTAACACATGGCAAACTAAACAGTATGAAATCAATGTTACCTAGTTTTCACAATCAATCATTGTATAACCACCTTCAACAATATGATAACGTTGCTCTTACCCTCCCAGGGTCCGAGTTCTACCCCCCGGAGTACGTGTACCACCCGTCCAGCTACCCCAGCTCCACCCCTATGCGGAACTCCTATTCCTTCCCCGGCAACCACTTCCCTCAGCAACTACCCAGACGCCGTCCAGGTCGCCCCCGAGTCAAGAGCATCCCCGACGATGGGTCCCGATCTCAGAAGGACAAGAAGGGTAAGAGCTCTTTGGGTTGAAGTAATAAATATCAGAGCTATCGCTCCTGTGATTCGTTTGCCTTTCAGTTGTGAAATTGTATGTGTTCTACGTCACAACTTTTGCGAGGTGACGTACGTGGGTAGTGTTTAGACAATAAGAGATGGCGGGGTTCTTTGAGCTTTAATATCGAAGGCTAGAAAACTGTGAAAATGGTTGCGAAAGTCAGATGAAATGTAAATGATGAACTATTTTCCTAACTTTAGAGACACGTTTCTTTATTATATCTTTTATCTTTTATCGACGTTTCGTCATAGATTATTGTCTCGTTATAAAGCAGATGAATAAATGATGGACAGTGGGATTGATAATGTGCTGGTAACAAAAGGCATAAAAATTGCCTTGCAAAAACTGACGCAGTGACTTTAATACCTACAAATGCATCATCTTATCATTTCGTTTTCAGTGAAAAATCAGCACCTATGGGAGTTTATATACGAGGCGCTGCTCAACCCCATGTACAACCCCCTTTACCTCCGCTGGGAGAACCAGAGAGAGGGCGTCTTCCGGTTTGTCCAGAGCGAGGCTGTGGCCCAGTTATGGGGAGCCCTCAAAAACAACGACAACATGACATACGAGAAACTGAGTCGAGCTATGAGGTAGGTTGAGGATTTCCTTTAGAAAAAATAAAGTATACAACTGATTTCGTAAAGATGTAGACGAAAATCATTGGTATATTTGGGACCATATAAACAGTAGTACAAAATCTTTTCTGGTAAAGTTCCTTGTGGGAACACACATCCTAAGAGCCATTCAACACAATCAGCTGTTATTGGTCAAAGACCTTACCAACAAAGCAAGATGGTCATGTTGGTAAGTTGTTTGTAGGTCATTAGTAGTGGTACTGGGATTGTGATTCCTTCCTATCTTCATGGCATAAATCTCTAATGGATTAAAACTCATCTACCAGGTATTAGGCTAATGGAGGGAATAAATTTACAAGTAGGCCTAAAGTATTTACAAGTAAGCAATACATCCTATTACTAAACCGCAATAACATTTAGGTTACTCCTACAATTGAAGAAATCAGGGAACATGGTGACATCGCATGCCTCACAACATCTTCTTTCTGTTTTGCAGACATTACTACAAGCGAGGGATCCTGGAGAGGGTTGAGGGGCGCCGCCTGGTGTACAAGTTCTCCCGGAAAGCCATGGAGAGAGTGAGAGAGAAACGCAACTCAATCTGATCCTGATGGCTACAAGGTACCGACCGTCCTTCAGAACATTCCAACTTTACAAATGGCAGCTCTACATGGCCTCGTGGTACGGGAGTGAATCTCTTAGTGTATGTGTAGATCAACATTTGAGACATCGCCTCAACATGTGAGACATCGTGAGATACCGTCAGTGAGCAAGGGCGGATCCAGGATTTTTAAAAGGGGGGGGGGGGGGGGGTCCCAAAATAACTTTTCTCCACTCAAAGGGTGGGAGGGGGGGGGGGGGGGGGTCCAGGACCCCTTATACATGGATTTGAAAGGGGGCGGGTGTTAAAAAGGGGGGGATCAGGACCCCCTGGACCCCCCCCCCCCCCCCCCCCCCCGGATCCGCTAGTGGTGAGACACACGCACTTGAGACAAAACACTGGAAGTGATATGTGAATGGACACTTGCACAATCCAGCTAAACAGTGAAATCTGATGACGAGACGGAGTTCCCTATCTATCTGCAAGGTTGACCTGAATGTTCGTGGCTCTGACGACACCTGGTGGGAAAGATAGATTCAGGGACAAGGAACCCAAAGCCTCTGTGACGTCATATCCGGTGTAATATGGAGGCGGAGATGCCCAAGATTGTTGATCGCTTTCTGATGACGTTACTGGAAGCGACGATCTGATGGCGTCGTGCGTATTGACGTGATGGACTAAATGACTTTATCGATGGTCTGATTCTCAAACGTATTTGTGTATTTATTTGCAAGAAGTGAGTTTATTTATACTCATTGGCATCTAGTCATATATTAAATGCGGTCATATTTTGAGCTGACCGTCCATGACATTTTAAAATTATTTATATCATCATGTAGTATATCAAATGTTGAAAGGTTGAAAGATATTCAAGCAATTTGGTGCAAAGGGTATGTGAAACGAGATATTTTAATTGCCCACAAGTTTAAAGAGAATGAGCAATGTTATGTCAAGACCTCATCCATCCATGTTGTATATAATGTCATAGCAAATACTTTGAACCTCTTTAAGAGACTTAAACAAGTACTTATCGATGGTTTACAAGCCCGGTGTGAGGCTAGTTAAGTGAATAGAACTTCTGGTTCAGAAATCCATGACATCCCGATATATATGAACATGAACATGAACAGGTAGAATGATCGTAGATCTGTACATGAACAAGGTGTAGCTAGGTATTGCTCTACCAAGACTAAGTGCTGCAAAATGTGTATATTATGTAGATAAGGAATGTTCGTCAACATTTGCATTTACGTCCAGTCTGATTAAAATCGGCCTAGTTCCGAAGAATAAAAGTTTAAAAATCGAGAGTCGAACTTTATATTTCGAGAGGTTTCCTCTCCACTAGTGTAATTTAATATCGCCGTAGAATTGTTATTTTTGATATTTTATTCCTGGGAACTAGGTTTTTTTAATCAGACTGGATTTACGTCCCGTGTTATAACTGTTATTTGTTACATTTTTTGTCTTTCCTGAAAAGAACACGAAAGATTATTTTTAAAACACAACAACAACATAATCCTACATGAGATTCTTGCCTCTCTTTTATCCCTCCTTCCTCTCTATACGTTTCTATCTCATTCCCCTCTTGTTCCTTTCAAATCCTCCTTCTTTATTACATCCCCATTACTTGTAGATACAATTCCAGCCATATTCGGCTAGCCAAGACAAACTTCATGATTCAATGCGCTCTCTCATCCCTGGTAATTTGAGTTCAAATTAACCCCATGAAAAGTCCCAGGCGTTATATGATGAGGATATCGGAACATTCAACCCTCCGTTTCCGATGATGCATTCTTGCAAGCGCTTAGCATTATAACGACATGCGAACAAGGATTAGAATTAATGAAGCATTGCATTTGCAGCGTAAAGCCCTAGGCAAATAAAATTCGATCCAATAAAGGGGCAGTAGCACGTTTTTTGAGAATTTTATATTTAAAAATTTTCACTGATAATTGTATGTTAACGCTAAATGTATTACTTTGATATTGTCAAAAATCTCATTACACAAGCCAATCATTCATAGTCAGAGAACAAAGTATGAAGATTTACCTAAAATCCATTGGCGGCCATTTTTTTGTGAACACTTTTAATTCATTTTGTGTAAGAAAAGGAATCGCATGGCTAAACTTTACATTATATATTTGAATTATTACTGCTCCATTTGGTTTGAATACATTGCCTTTCAATTGGAACCATTTATTTTCATTTTCCTGACATCACCTTATATTCTCTCTAAAAACGTGCTATTGCCCCTTTAAGGCAACAAAACATTTTAGTAACTCCTCTTGATTCGTGTGTTCTGAACTCAAAATAGAATTTAGCATTCATTTAACTTGGCTTCAATACATAAAACATTATTTATTCAAAACGCTGGTGTTTCTGAACCGTGTTACCTTAGTTTTGTTAAGAATGTTCGAATAAGATGTATGGTGTTTTTAACAACATTATTAAGGGGTAAAGTTTTTTTTTCATTTTATTACCAGAAAAAGTTTGTTTCTCTTGCATGCCGACTGCATCAATAAGTCCGACCTTAACACTATACACTCACTGCACAATGACATATACAACAGTTACTTATATACATACATACATGCCTACATGGTAAGATGAGGTATTTTGTACAGATGTGTTACAGGCCTCGTGTCATGTTCAAACTACAGGTTTGTTGAAATGGAAGATATATGAGAAGCATAATGCTGTTTGAAGGTAACTGTTTGAAGTCGTATTGTTTATTGTTTGTTTGAGTCTTGTTTGTTTTTTGCTTGAATTATTCTAAAATTGTTAATTCTTTCACTGTTAGACCAATTTTAATAAAGTGCTTGACAAGAAATGAAAATCCTGATATGTGCTCGTATACAATTATACAATTTAAACAATTATTATAGTTTAAGAATACATTCCACGCAAGTGCCACAGGATTGAGAATACCGATATTAAGGCTACAGAGACAATTTGCCTTTGTTTATGCATTCTTATACTTATATTTATCTAAACCAGATCTGCTCAGTTGAAATCTTCTTATAATTAGTTATGAACTTGTTACAGTCATTAAAGAAGTCTTATGTGGTGCTTATATAGTAAGAAAAACCCTTTGAATCTGGAATGGTAAATCTTCTTTTATAGAGATACATTCCTTGTGCTTTATGATTGTGTAAATTTATACGAAATGAAATTCTCCACAAACCTGTCTTTGAATTAATGTCAATTACCCATTTTGAACTAATGTGTACTTAAGAAAGCTGAATAACAGAGTGTTCCAACATATCATGCTCAATGTAATGTCATAACATTATTATGACTTGGATTTAACAATATAAACATGGTTAACTCGTTATTGAAGAAGTTTTAGCTATTGAATGAGAACAATAAATGAGCAAATTATAGAAACAACTTTAGGGATCCAATATTTCCTTTATCAGTTGAATAATTAAAAATGACATAAGAGTATTAAACATATCATCAAAACCAATCCTACTTAAGAAAAGATAATAGAATAGATTAAAAACTAGTTTGAACTGTCATGACGTAATTATTCAAAGATATAAGGTCAAAGTTCATCAGTGTTACCTCAGGATAAGGTCGCTTCATATTGTTGGTTTCTGTACATATGTGCTATTTTGTTACTATTTAATTGACGGTGCTAGGCTGTTGCGTTATAAATATACATATAGACCTTAAGTGCAAAGCATATGTCGCTAGTACATGACTTGTACAAATCAAATTGATGTTACATGGATTTATAGCATATTTTTTGTAAGAATGTATGTTTTATTTACACTTTGACATTTTTTGACAGATGTCAAAAACACTTTGCAAATAAAAAAGGGAAAAGTAAAATTGTTGTTTCAAATGTTTTATATATAATTTAATTCAGTTTACTCTCCATTGACACAGGTCATTGATATCACATTGAGTGAACAGATTTACACTAAAATTTGAAATATCATCGTCATTCCAAATGAAACGTTTCATTTTGAAAACTGACATCGAAAACTAAATGAAATGTTCAGTGTAAAGTTCAATACGACATCGTTGAAACATTACATTTTGTTTCAAGTGTCCAATGGAGCAGTATGCTAATTTCGTGGCACTAACGTCTTATTACTGTTCATGAATGGTGGTCACCCGCGTAGTTCGAACACGCCAAAACGGCAAAAAATAGAAAATCATAAACCCCACAATGTTACACATCAGTTTACGTTAGACCACCGCAAACGTTGGGATTCCGGTTCCGGGGTGATACACAATAGAAGCTTGGACGTATCGAATCAGAGCTTCTCGACTTCCTACAAACAAACACTTGTCACTCTACATCATAATATCATTAATATAAAATCATAATTGTATATCACTTATAAAAGCAGACTATAGATAGTATGTGCGGCGCGGCGCAGCACAATAAAGAACTTGATTTAGTGAGACTGTGAACTTGGACATGCCAATTTCTACTGAGTCGACAACGTCGGGATGGCGAAATTGATTTGTTTTAGAACTCTTACATTGGCTGTAAAGCTCCAATGGCACCAGTCACAACTCATTGACGTTTAAAATGACCATGCGTAGTGGACATTAACAAACTTTGATGAACGTTTATGTGAAGACTGAAATAGAGTGTGATGTGAACTACCAATCACTTGCAAACTTTTTGAACGATTGTAACTGCTTTTTAAAGTTCAGGACTTTCTTTCATTTCCTAGGTTGGTTATGTGTTGTTTTCTTTACGCAATCGTAAGATTTAATTACTTAAACTACCAATGTAGGTGATATATGCAGTATCGGACCAATAAGTAATAAACCTCAATCCTTAAAGGGGCAGTAGCATGTTTTTTGAAAGAAAGTATTTTTAATTTTTCACTGGTAATTGTGCTAAATGTATTAATTTGATAGTGTCAAAAGTCAGTACACAAATCAGCCATCCATTGTCAGAGAACAAATAATAAAGATTCACTTAAAGTGGCGGCCATTTTTGTGTGAACACCTTTAATTCATTTTGTGTAAGAAAGGGAATCGCATGACAGAAGGTTTCATTATATATTTGATTTACTACTGCTTCATTAAGTTTAAATACATTGTCTTTCAATTGGAACCATTTATTTTCATTTGCCTTGCATTACCTTATATTCCCCAAAAAACGTTCTACTGCCCCCTTAACTAGTTGATATGGCGACAGAAAACCAAGACTCTATAGACTTTTGAAACAAAGATTGTATATCCAAAGACTTGTTTCGGAATCCCTTGGACTTGAGAAATTTGAGGGTTGTTTCGACTCTTACGATTTTAAGTGGTTGGTTGTAGTGGGGATGATTCCTCTTACTTATAAACCGTTAATATGTAACGATATCTATAAAAACATACACTAATACGATAATGATATCGCTATTCTTTTATTTCAAAATCAAGTTAAATAAGAGATTGTGTCATAATTTAATACAATTATTATCCCGTGAACAAAGTTTTAGGTGATAATTTGAGATTATACGAGTGCTTCAATAAATATTTACAAATCAAGAATTGTGGCTTATCTATGATTTAAAACCAAGCAGTTATAAATAATTATATATATTGCATGATTTCAATAGACTTAATTGAATAATAATTAGACTCTTTAAATATTTTCGTTCATCTGCATGGTCGTATTTCCTTATCCTCCTTGTACAGTACTTAACAGCAGGTTATCAGATATCGCAGTAGTTAACGGTTTTTGTTTTTGACCAATTAAAAGGATGGCACGACCTTTAGTAAAGATTTTTACAGATTTTCATGATAAAAGACTGCTTAAAACATACTTTAATTTTCTATGAAAGGCGCTTATTAGAGGAAATACAGTAGTGTCATTGGTGTTGCAGACTCCTAATTCTCTTAATTGCTCTGGCCTCGTGATTTCATGTCATATAATTATGTTTTCTTCTGAAAATGACGTAAGCCCTAGTTCATTTACATCACACAACTTCACCATATTTGATAGCTAAAACGAGCTCAAATCATTGAGTTCATTTCGCCTATAACATCAAAAGATTAAAAAAACAGGGACGTTAAGTAAATATTTTATTTGCTAAAACGAAGATATTCGTTTCACATTGATTATCAAGCATGTTTATACATAATAAAATATCAGAGATCATGATTTATATTGTTTAACAGATTTTTAATATATTTCTAATGGCGAACAATTCAAGGAATAGGATTTCCATACTTCGAATGGGTCTGTAAATGATGAAGAATTGCAGTTTATTTTCTACAATAGAAACATTGTTGTTGTTCCCTCTATCATTAATATATCTATCTGATTGATTTATCCTGATCTTTTCTATTCAAAGGGCCATAATGAGTGCAGAAGAGCATATGAACTAAATTAATATAAATATTAAAAGTCAAAAGATATACACAAAATATTACACAGTTTATCGTAGGTATTTTCTGCACGAAGACCTGATATATTTTCGAAAAAATTATCCGAATTCTATAAATCTACTTTAAAAAATTTAACAATTCATTATTCATAAAATATCGTGGACAAAGGTGCCGAAAGAGCTTAACAAAGTCCACCATAAGAATTGATATAAACATCATTTAGTAATTCACAAGCTTTACTGAAAATCCTTGCAAAGTTTATCACAGACATCATCAGTACACATTTACTATTTTAACAGAAAAAGGAATTGTACAAAAGTCTTTTGTTTTCAACAGATCTACCAAAGTTCCTCAACACAGTGTACTATAAATATCTAGGACCATGGAGTGAACCTCCTCAGCACTCGGTCTGTCTCTGGGCAGATCCTGGTGGGTCTTCTCAACCACCTGGTGGAGATCCAGGGCCCTGGACTCAGTCATCACCTTCTCGAGGACAGAACCCAGAGCGTAGACATCAGACTCCGTGGACGAGAAGCAGCCAAGCTTGACTTCAGGGGAGATAACTCTGGTTTCGAGAACTGCAGGTTGAAGCTTGACACCTTTGTTGTAAGAGGCAGATCCAAATCCGACCAGCTTCACCTCAAGAGAGTCCTTGTGGACCAGGATGTTGTCAGTGTTGATGTTGTTGTGCAGGATTTTATTATGGTGCAGGTACTTGATGTGACTTGCCAGGTTGATACAGATCTTTATCCATGAAGACTTGGGAACATAGAATCCTGATGAGAGGAGCTGTGTCAAGGAGATAAACCCTTTGCACTCGTCCATGACCATGAAATAGTCGTCTCCAAACCCCTGCTGAACAACTCCGTGAAGGTGAGGGGTTATTGATGTTTCTGCCAATAGAGAAATGATTCTGCATTCATCCAAGATCTGCTCAGGTGTCTTGGAAGAATTTGTATAGTCCTTTACAAGAACATCTGTGCCATCTTTTGACGCATGGTAGAGTTCCGAGGACCCTGTTGCAAAAATTCTGAATTCCTCTTCGTCGTTCTTGTGGAAGTTGATAAGCCTTCTGTTGATAAAAGGCAGCTCAACATCGGTGATATTAATTGGCAAAGGGAATTTTGTGTCCACCATCCAAAAAGGGTATTTTGCAACATCGTAACCAAAGACCTTTATAATGAGCTCTGTTGGAAGTTGTTCAGCTGCTTCAGGCTGTGACTCATTTGGTTCGATCTCCGAGTCAGGAGGTTGATGAAGTTCTGATGACTTTGACGTCATGTACATCTTCCTATCCGTGTTCAGCACAGAGCGCCTAGGTCTTTGACGTCGTTTTGGGACGTGTGTGATATCTACAGATTTGGTTCCCTGGGTTGAGGAAGAGGTTTGTTCCTGTTCTGTGTTAAGTTTTGAAGTTGCAACATCATGGAGAGGCATGTTCACTTCATCTCGCTCAGTGGTTGTAAAGCCTTTGCTACATGCTACTCCTTCGAGGAATGAAGGTTGATGTTTTGGCATTGATGGACTTTGTATAACATTTGTTGATACTTGTGGGGTCTTATTTGAATCTCCAACAGATACAGATCCCTCGTAGTATGAGGTTTGGTGTGATGGAACCTCTTCTGTTGTTGGCGCCTCAAGATATGAAGATTGATGTGAGGAGAGAGAATTTGGCACTTGAGACGAAGCCAATGTTGACTCTTGATGGCAAGCATCATTTTGCTCAACACCTTTGCAACCAAGTCTTGCAACAACGTCTTCCAGAGCTGATTGATGAGTTGATGGCACTGTTGAGGGTGGTTCTGGAAACGATTCCAGTGATAACTCAAGGTCAGAACACTTGTTCTTCTGCTCATCAGCTGTGTCACCCGTTTCAGTAGGAACTCTTTCCAGAGGAATCTGCAAGTTGGATGCCATTGTTGGGTTTAGTCCTGAAAACTTTTCCAGTTTCGACTCTTTTTCGGGTGAACATGCATCACTCAGCTCAACAGCTTTGCAGACCTCTTCATTTGTTACATCTTCCAGAACTGACGGATGGTTTATTGTGGTATGAATTGCATCTTGAGACGATTCCATCTCTGTAGTTGAGACTTCTTGGGGAAGCTTGTAGACCCGATGTTCTTCTATGGTTACAATGTATTCTCCTCTTTCAACAAGAGATGGTGTATAGTATGCGAACATCTTTCTTCTTATACACTGTCCTACTTTCGAATCAAGGGGAGACAACAAAGGCAATTTTGGTAGTCCATGAGATGCATAAGAAGTTCTGAAAGTCAAAACGAGATTGATGAAGCCAAACCAGTTTAATAGTCATATTGGATATTTGTTGTTTTCTTTTATGATTAATTCATCAAGATGAACATTCATATTAATACAATTAGATAGCATTTCGGCCATCGCTAGTCATTAAATAATAATCGATTAATCAAACAGATTTCTTCATGTCAGTCTGATATTATAATTTATCTGAAAATACCATTTCTCATAATTGATTTATGTGAACAAAATGTGTGTCTTAGTTTGTTATAATCTTTATTTTTCACTATAATTAAACGTCTTCATCTTTTTAAAAATATTGAAAGGCAAAAAAGATTTCAACATTACATCGATCGTAACCATTAAAATATATTATTTTAAGACTCCATTATCAAAATATATGTTATTGCTAAATTGATGTGGGCAAATTCAAGAAACAACAATTTAATACGGAATAATAAGGAAATTATACCCACGTTTTCTGGTAATAACCGAAGTCAGTAACAGGCTTGGCATAGAAAGGTCTCTTCCTATACCTCGTAGAAGCCTCAGCAATATTGGAAATACTGGCTCGCATGACCTGCAAATAAGACATATAATTATTATCACGATTGCTCGCCCGCCAAACTTTACCAATAGTGTAATCTGAAGTATAAATTGTTGAAGGTAAGTATCATTTTAAAGCTAATATCTGCACATGAAGGTTTGAATTCACGATTGTCAATCAGTCATACGTAATTTTAAACCTATCTGAAGGAGTCAGGGTGATAGTTACGAGTTGATCATGTATGATTATTTATATACAAAGCATATATGTAAGTTGAACGTGTGAATTTGGCTTTTGCGAATCTGTATTGCTGTTTTAAGAATTGATTTAAAACAAGTCATTTTATTGGCATTTGGGAATGTATATGAGATATTTTGAATTGATATCAATAATTATAACATTTACGTTGGTATCAAAGCAAAACAGTATGTTATGAAAATCACGGGAAGGCTCTTGATGTGATTGATCAACGTTAAGTTTTTCCGTGTATTTTCGTGAAAATGACATGAAAGTTATGAACTCTGTGTATACAAACAAATAAAAGCATGTATTTGGACACTTTGACAAACTATGATTTGCGTGAAAAGAATAACTTTCCTATCTGTTTCGTGAAAGGTGTAGGTGAGATAAACTTTAAGAATTAATCAAAATTTAAAAAGATCTATTACAGTGCGTTTAACAGTAAAGAGGACATGCAATGGGACATCTTCCTCCGCAAAACCTAAAACGCCAGTTTCCTGAACTGTCAATTTTATGCCTTGCTGCAGACCCTTGATTTTTCTGTGCTGATATTTCAGCGCCCCTACAGGCGATTGATGGCAAACTCCAGTTACTTTCTGATAAGACTATTGCTTACTCTTTAAGTAAACTACCGAGCAAGCACAGAAAGCTCAAGAGTCTGCAGCAAGACATAAAACAGACAGTTCGGAAACTAGCGTTTTAGGCTTTGCGTAGAAAGATGTCAAGGGAAGGTAAGTGCTATTGCAATCTCATTCAAATATCGAAACTTTCAAGAAACGTAGCGACGTAGGAATGAAAGTTTCGATCTGATTTAAATGAGATTTGTGCTATTGTATTGTCCCTTATGTCAACCAAAGCACAATACTAAATATAAGACCTTTTATAATTGTCATGTTTTATGATCTTTTAGATAGCGTCACATTAGTGATAAGTATTTGAAGAGGGACATTGGGTTTTCTGAACCTGAGTGTAGAATATTTATTATTTCACTCGAATTGTATTAAGATACAGATACAGAGATGTAATAAGTGTATAATATTCACAGTAACATTTCACTCAAATTGCGTTGCGTTGACATTTTACATTTCCTAAATTTAAGGAAATCATGGAAAACTGAGTCTTTACCTTTTAAAGAAGTCAGTCTTTGAAAATTATGAAAGTAGCAAAATTCGTCTGTTTGTGCAAGTGTTTTAAGGTACATGTAACATCATTAGGAATATTATTTTCAATTAATTGTTTAATTAATCAATCCATTCCACCTGGAAATGACCATTTTAAGCAATGATTTTACAAATCTTACGTTGCGCTCGTGGAAATTCTAAAGTGTATCATATATATGATTAAAGTGACTCCAATTACGTTTAAATAAATTGATATTTTTCTAAATTAAAAGCAATCATGCGAAAATGACCCTTTATCCGTTTAAAGAAATCATATCATGGTTAAAAATCTCTTTTGAAAAATCCCCGTCTGAAATTTATGAAAGTGGCAAAATGTATCTGTTTGCGCAAGATTTATTGTGGAAACATAACTAGTGTTATCTCAATTAATTCTTAAATTAATTAATTACTACACTTATTTTCTCACCTGCAGAGCTGTACGGGTTATTCTTACAAGTGGTGAATTATTTTTCAAAGTGTTCTCCATCTTATTCGTACAATCAGAGTTATTGAAGGTGAAAACACGTCTTGTCGGCATCAAAGATAGCGCGGTTGTGAGGCACAGAGAGACGAGTAATTGTGACGTCATAGACACGATTCTGTTTGTGACGTATCGATATTGTGATGTCATACAGTGCCGTGCATTTCCCTTCACCCAGGGAAAGGAGCACTCGTGGCTTTATTGCAAAAGAAATAAGCTAAATAATCTAAAACTTAGATTCTCCATTTAGACAGAGAGGGGAATTCATTTATTTAGGGAAACGGCGAATATATCAGCTATATCCATGTGCAAAATTCGTCACACTTGCCTAGCAATTCCATTTCCCAATTCAAATTACAGAAAAACTCCGTACTCTATTCCGTACACTGTCGTGTATTTAATTGCCGAATATGTGGTTACCTTTCAAATGCATATCGATTGTTAAAGATATATTTTCGAAACGAATCTTGAATATGTATGTAACACATTTTTTTAATTTTATAAACCTGACGAAACATCACGTGGTCTTAAAAAGCACCATATAGCACCAACCAGTGATCATTTATCTCATTTCGCGTTAATTGTAGAGAGAGTCAGTGGCCATTTTTTAAAGTCATCCTGAAAAACAGTTTTACTTTATGTCCGATGCAATCATATTTTTCATACATGTACATCACATGCAACTGACGAACTTTGTTGCATTATTTAACAATCTCAACTCTTAATATTTAGCAAATCTGGACAAGTCTCCCAGACTAATAGAGCTCTGATCTCTATATAATGTGCTTTAATTTGATATTTTCAATTCAAATGATCACAAATGGCAATATGCACGTCAACATGATAGAAGTGTCATATTTAAACTAATAAACTAATACAATCCTATCAGAAGTGTATTTTGTAAAGCAAATCAATCTAATTCAAAGTTGCAAATTTGGAAATTATTATTGTCATATGAATATTTATATAGCGCACATATCCATCCACTCGTAGTTGCTCAAAAATAAAACCGAAAATCGATGTACGGAATAAAAAGCACCCTGCAAAACAGAATATATAGGTGCGTGCTAATCGCTGCATTTTTGTAAGGGCTTACTCCGTTTTTAAAATCACAATGTTTTTATACAAATATCATTTTTAAATGTTCAAAAGTTCCAAAGATGTTATCCCTATGATTTTTTAATTTCTATAGAATGATTAAGGCATTGCCATAATAGCGTTAATAAAAGAATGACCTTGAATAACAATGATTTCTAAGATCAGGGTAAAAAAATGGGCGTAACCTAACTTATTAAACCATTCATTATTTTATCAAAATTAAAGTTTGAAAGAAAATTACAACCGGAACAGCCTAAGCCAACAGCGTATTGGGTTTGGCTAGCTTGAATTAATTCTTACACTTTTCAAAACAAACGAGACGCAATTGAAGACCAGTGATTTTTTCTGCTCAAATTGATCACAACATATAACCAAGACAAAGATTGGACAACTAGAAGGTTTTGCGTTTTTAACTTTTTAGTGTTCCTCAGTTTAAATTCGTGTTTTCTCTGGAGACTGTCATATTTGATGTCTTTGAACAGGGCAAGAGATTTCAACACAATTTCCAGGATTTACTGAACCCATTTCAAAAGGATTTCTTATTATTATACTCTTCTCTAGCTATTTGGAACGTGTTAGGCTTGACTCTTAACTTCTTTTGGGTAGTAAATATAGATATGTGGAGATTCTCAAGTGTATTCTGATAAGTCAAGTATATAAACAAGAGTTGATAAAGGTTGTAAGTATCCGGGGTTTCGCCTCATCGTCCTAAAGTAACAGAGCTTTGGGTAATGAATAACGATTATACGAGCGCTACATTTCACATTCATCAAATTTAATAATAGTCGCCAAAGCTGTCATTTCCTAATGTACTCCGTGAGTTGTTGGAGTCACATTGCCTGTATTGAAAGTGTCTTTGATCGAAAACACTGTGTTATGTTAACGGTTAATGTTGTGTAAAGTGACAATTTGAAACAATAAAGTTGCCTTTACGATCGAAAACCGGACAATGACGCTCGTTAGTTAGTCTAACAATACAGAAGATTTATTTTTGCAAAATAGTTTGGATGCTTATAAAAATAACAATAAAGCTGTATGCAGTCTAATCAACTCGACAATTCAACCATTGTAAACCTTTGAATTACCTTTGCCTTGAATAATCGCCGGGTTTAATCTGATAATGTAGACAAACTTTATACTTCACAGGTGATATAAGCATTTACGCGCACACTCAAGGTCTGATCAAATAAGGAATATATTACGTGTCATTACGTTATTTGTGCTAATATAAAACATGAAATTCATATGACATATATGATCCCCTCCTTTGAATCAATCTGATTAAAATCAACTGTGTTTCGAGAATAAAGGTTTTACAATATTGATGCTACCGAGGGTGTTTTCTATTAAACAAGGTCCGTTACGGAGAGGAAACCCTGACCGGATTGAGTTCGAACTCCAAAAGAGTCTCTATTTTCCCAATTCCGAATTCATCGAATCATGGTTGATTTTAATCAGACTGGTTTTAAATGATCGCCCAGGCATAGCGGCATTTGAAATCAATAATTGACAGACGATTATGCAGTAGTTTGCGGTAGTAACAATATTCGAGCAGGTGTTCTTGCAACAATCCTAGACTTGGAATTGCAACTATAGTTCTCATGATTAAAACTAGTGTTGATCTTGCCATAAAAGGGGCGTTGACCCAAGTTCACTTCAACTCACTTGTACCTCAAAAGAAGAAAACAGAAATATTGAAGAAGGTTTTATTCGATAAAAAGTATAATCATTGTTCAATAACCAGTGTTGACACACACATGGGTAAAATATTTCATAAATCATAATTCATATTTTCACATATGCTGATATTTCTGTAAATGGTGCGAAATTCCAGAGGATTTCAATACACATCAAAATCACATTCACTTTACAACGACTTAAAAAAAACTGTCGTAATTCCCTCGGTATAAATATTTACAATTTCGCTGTCACAATACATGTAACGGATTTTATCTTTATTTTACCATATTATCTCGTTGTACTAATGAGGGTGTATCATTAAAGACAAGACTCGTTTTAACAAAATAACTCAAATCATATACACATAAGCTGATATCACCCATGATGAAATCCTACATCTGAGTTCAAAATTTCATTTCAAATTATGTCACACTAAGAACTGATATTGTATACAAGAAAACATGAGTAATATGAATTCTTGGTATAATACAAATGGACAACTTAATTTCTTTGTTTCACAATTCCTTTCAAGCCATGTAAATAATATCATGTATATCAAATCCGAAGATTTACCGAAAATCCTGACATGATTAATCAAAGATATCATCAGCATACAGTTATAGAAGTTAATAAAAGGAAACGAAATAGTTTAAGAACATTATCAATATTCTATAAATCTACCAAAAATGGTCAACATAGCTTATCAAAGATATAAATAATTTTCCAATATCAATATCAGGTCTGTCATTCTTAATTGTTATTTCTTAAAATCAGGTGTTTTTCTATGAATCTACCGAAAGAGCTTAGCAAAGTCCATCATAAGTATTGATAAAAATATCATTTAGTAATTCACTAGCTTTACTGAAAATCCTTACAAAAGTTTTCATATATATCATAACTACACATTTACTTATACAAAATAATTGTTCAAAAGTTCTCCATTTTTAACAAAACTACCAAAAATCATCAACACAATTTATTAAACATATCTAGGACCATGGAGTGCACCTCTTCAGCACTCGGCCTGTCTCTGGGCAGATCCTGATGGGTCTTCTCAACCACCTGGTGGAGATCCAGGGCCCTGGACTCAGTCATCACCTTCTCGAGGACAGAACCCAGAGCGTAGACATCAGACTCTGTGGACGAGAAGCAGCCTAGCTTTACTTCAGGGGAGATAACTCTGGTTTCGAGAACTGCAGGTTGAAGCTTGACACCTTTGTTGTAAGAGGCAGATCCAAATCCGACCAGCTTCACCTCAAGAGAGTCCTTGTGGACCAGGATGTTGTCCGTGTTGATGTTGTTGTGCAGGATTTTATTATGATGGAGGTTCTTGATGTGACTTGCCAGGTTGATGCAGATCTTTAACCATGAAGACTTGGGAACATAGAAGCCTGATGAGAGGAGCTGTGTCAAGGTGATGAAACCTTTGCACTCGTCCATGACCATGAAGTAGTCGTCTCCAAACCCCTGCTGAACAACTCCGTGAAGGTGAGGCGTTATTGATGTTCCTGCCAATAGAGAAATGATTCTGCATTCATCCAAGATATGTTCAGGTGTCTTGGAAGAATTTGTATAGTCCTTTACAAGAACATCTGTGCCATCTTTTGACGCATGGTAGAGTTCCGAGGACCCTGTTGCAAAAATTCTGAATTCCTCTTCATCGTTCTTGTGGAAGTTGATAAGCCTTCTGTTGATAAAAGGCAGCTCAACATCGGTGATATTAATTGGCAAAGGGAATTTTGTGTCCACCATCCAAAAAGGGTATTTTGCAACATCGTAACCAAAGACCTTTATAATGAGCTCGGTTGGAAGTTGTTCAGCTTGTTCAGGCTGTGACTCATTTGGTTCCATCTCCGAGTCAGGAGGTTCATGAAGTTCTGATGACTTTGAAGTCATGTACATCTTCCTATCCGTGTTCAGCACAGAGCGCCTAGGTCTTTGACGTCGTTTTGGGACGTGTGTGACATCTACAGCTAGGGCACCCTGGGCTGACGAAGAGGTTTGTTCCTGTTCTGAGTTAAGTTTTGAAACATCTTGGAGAGGCATGTTCACTTGATCTTCCCCAGTGGTTGTTGAGCGTTTGCTACATGCTTCTCCTTCGAGGAATGAAGGTTGATGTGTTGGCATTGATGGGCTTTGTACAACAACTGTTGACGCTTGTTGGGTCTTGTTTGAATCTCCAACAGATACAGATCCCTCGTAGTATGAGGTATGGTGTGATGGAACCTCTTCTGCTGTTGGCGCCTCAAGATATGAAAATTGATGTGAAGAGAGAGAATTTGGCACTTGAGACGGAGCCAATGTTGACTCTTGATGGCAAGCATCATTTTGCTCAACACCTTTGCAACCAAGTCTTGCAACAACGTCTTCCAGAGCTGATTGATGAGTTGATGGCACTGTTGAGGAAAGTTCTGGAAACGATTCCAGTGATGACTCTTGGTCGGAACACTTGTTCTTCTGTTCATCCGTTTCAGCAGAAACTCTATCCAGAGGAATCTGCAAGTTTGATGACATTGTTGGGTTTAGTCCTGAAAACGTTTCCAGTCTCGACTCTTTTTCGGGTGAACATGCATCACTCAGCTCAACAGCTTTGCAGACCTCTTCATTTGATATCTCTTCCAGAACTGACGGATGGTTTGTTGTGGTATGAATAACATTTTGAGACGATTCCATCTCTGTAGTTGAGACTTCTTGGGGAAGCTTGTAGACCCGATGTTCTTCGATGGTTACAATGTATTCTCCTCTTTCAACAAGAGAAGGTGTATAGTATGCGAACATCTTTCTTCTTATACACTGTCCTACTTTCGAATCAAGGGGAGAGAACAATGGCAATTTCGGAAGTCCATGAGATGCATAAGAAGTTCTGAAAGTCAAAACGAGATTGATGAAGCCAAACCAGTTTGATAGTCATATTGGATATTTGTTGTTTTCTTTTATGATTGATTTATCAAGGTAAACATTCTGATAAATACAATCAGATGGCATTTCGGACATCGCTAGTCACTAAATAAAAATAAATTAATCAAACAGATTTCTTCATGTCAGTATGATATTATTATCTGAAAAGACCATTTCTCATAATTGATTGATTTGAACAAAATGTGTGTCTTAGTTTGTTATAATCTTTATTATTCACTATAATTAAACGTCTTCTCTTTTTATAAAATATTGAAAGCCAAAATAGACTTTAACATTTCATCGATCGTTACCATTAAAATATATTATTTTAAGACTCAATTATCAAATTATATATGTTTTTGATAAATTGATGTGAGCAAATTCAAGAAACACAACAATTTCATGTAAGTACAGTAATTATACCCACGTTTTATGGTAATAACCGAAGTCAGTAACAGGCTTGGCATAGAAAGGTCTCTTCCTATACCTCGTAGAAGCCTCAGCAATATTGGAAATACTGGCTCGCATGACCTGCAAATAACACATATGATTATTATTATGATTGCTCGCCCGCCATACTTTACCAATAGTGTAATCTGAAGTATCAATTGTTGAAGGTAAGTATCATTTTAAAGCTTATATCTGCACATGAAGGTTTGAATTCACGATTGTCAATCAGTCATACGTAATTTTAAACCTATCTGAAGGAGTCAGGGTGATAGTTACGAGTTGATCATGTATGATTATTTATATACAGAGCATATATGTAAGTTGAACGTGTGAATTTGGCTTTTGCGAATCTGTATTGCTGTTTTAATAATTCCATTTAAAACAAGTCATTAATTGCCATTTGAAAATACATATATGAGATATTTTGAATCAATATCAATAATTATAACATTTACGTTGGTATCAAAGCAAAACAGTTTGTTATGAAAATCACGGGGAAGCTCTTAATGTGATTGATTAACGTTAAGTTTTTCCGTGTATTTTCGTGAAAATGACATGAAAGTTATGAATTATTTACAAACAAACAAAAGCATGTATTTGGACACTTTGACAAACTATGATTTGCTTGATACAAATAAGTTTCCGATCTGTTTCGTTAAAGGTTTAGGCGAGATAAACTTTAAGAATTAACCAAAATTTAAATAGATGTATCACAGTAAACAGGACATGTAATGGGAAGGAAAGAACTGTTCCTTATGTCAACCTTAGCCCAACATTAAATTTAAGAGCATATTGTCATTTTTTATTATCTTTTAGATAGCGTCACACTAGTTATAGGTATTTGAAGTGGAACCTTGATTTGTCTTAACCTGAGTGTAGAATATCTATGTGAACATTTCACTCAAATTGAATTAAGAGAGATCATTAAGTGTATAATATTTACAATAAAAGTTCATTCAACTGTCATTTCTTTAATTAAAAGAAATCTAGAAAACTGAGTCATCGCCCTTTTAAAGAAAGAATCATTGTTTGAAATGTATGAAAGTGGCCAGATTCGTCTATTTGCGCAAGTGTTTTTTAGGTAACATCATTAGGAATATTTTATTCAATAAATTGTTTAATTAATCAATCCATTCCACTAGGAATGGCTATTTGTAGCAATGATTTTACAAATCTTAGGTGAAGAAAATCTATGCCAATATTTTACTCAAATTGCGTTCAGGAAAATTCTAAAGTGTATCATATTTATGATAAAATTGACTCAAATTACGTTTTAATCAACTGAAAAGTTCCTAAATTAAAAGCAATCATGGGAAAATAGCCCTTTATCCGTTTAAATAATCATATGGTTAAAAATTACTTTTGAATATAATCCTCCGAAAAAGTGGCAAACTTTTCTGTTTGCGGAAATTTAATATGGAAACATAATTATTGATATCTCAATTAATTATTAAATATATTAACCAATGCAATCAGTTTCTCACCTGCAGAGCTGTACGGGTTATTCTTACAAGTGGTGAACTATTTTTCAAAGTGGCTTCCATCTTATTCGAACAATCAGAATTATTTAAGGTGAAAACACGTCTTGTCGGCATCAAAGATAGCGCGGTTGTGAGGCACAGAGAGACGAGTAATTGTGACGTCATAGACACGATTCTGTCTGTGACGTAGTGGTATCGTGATGTCATGTATTGCAGCTAAGCTTGGCAAATGCGGATTTTAGCTTTTTAATTGAAAAAGATTTTAAAGATGCCACTTGATGTTATGAAACCTTGAAATTAAATTCTGTTGATATACATGAGATCGGAAATAAGCACCCCCTTTTCTTCTCAAATATTATGAATTGACAACTGCCTCTTTGTTGACTATTCAAATGAGAATCCCCCATCCGCAAAATTAATGAAAATTGTAAATCAATGAGAAAATATGTCCGTACTGAATTTTACCCAAAATAAGTATTGTCTGTTGAGGAAAGCGACATAGTTACCGTATTTCCTCTAATAAGCGCCCGGGCGCTTATTGTTTCAGCACCCCTTTACCCCCCGACGTTTATTAGAGGCCCGGCGCTTGTTGGAGACCCGGCGCTTATTTCTCTCACAGAATTTAAGATTGTTTTAAGCCGTCTTTTACGATGAATACCTGTAAAATGTTTACTGTGGGAGCATTTTCTAATTGTTAGGACCCGGCGCTTATTAGAGACCCGGCGCTTATAAGAGGCCCGGCGCTTATTTTCTCAACTACTAATGACCCCCGGCGTTTATTAGAGGCCCGGCGCTTATTGGAGACCCGGCGGTTATTAGAGGAAATACGGTATTTGTTTAATTCAATAACGAAAATTCATCTGTAAATAAACCTCCTCATTCTAAGATGGTGTTCGTACACTAAAGATATTTCATCATTCGTGATATCATAAGACATGGAAGTTACAGTCCTTTTTCTCGTAAAAAAACCGTGAAAGTTTCTATCTAAAATTCCACGATTAAATTTGAGAGACAAGCCATTTCCAAACTGTTTTTCATGACTAAATGTAACGAAAGATTTTGGAACTCATCAGGCTGAGTAAATATAGTATTGTTGGTTTCCGGAACAGAACAAACAATTTTGTTAGCCTGTTGAAAATCCAATGTTCCTTGCGATGCTTATACCTATCATCGTCACATTCATTATATTATGCGTTATATAGTAATTTGTTTGAGAAACATTTTAGAAGTTAGAAATATCAAGAAGACAAGGATTTTATGGATTACCAACTTCTTTTTTTGTAGAATGTAGCGCGACGTTTCGGTATAGATCCTAAACCGTTAATGTAGCGACGTTTCGGTATAAGGGTATAAGGGTTTATACCGAAACGTCGCTACATTATACAATAAAGAATTTGATAATACATTAACTCCTTGTCCTATTTAAAACGTATACTTCAAATTTCTAGATAATTCAAGAGGAAAGTGTGATTATTCATTCATACAAGTTCTGACTTTCTATCATAATGGTTTCACAGAGTAAATACTTCCTGAGCAGTAATGATTTGTCAATATGTGCCTGTGCCTTTTAAAAATCATAAGACGTTTCATATATTTTTTAATATTTTCAAACATTATACTATATGATTGTTATTATATATGTGTACACATTATATATATATCTTATTTTTCTCCAAAATAGAACTAATCAGCACAACTTGGCTATCAGTGGAATATGACGTAATAAACTTCTATTTTCATTTTACAATATAAGGTTAATATTCACAATCGGATAAATACGGGAATATAACATAATTTTTTTATTAACAATAGGCCTCCTTTTCACCTACAACAAATTTAAGGACTAATCAACGTTCGATTTAGTTGCAAATCCATCAAAAACGTACGAGTAAGCGTTTTGAGTACGAATTCACCGAAGCCCATATCTATTTATAGTAACACGGGAAACCCCCGGAAGTTAGCGAATTCGACCAACCACAATGCGTCTAGATTTCAGTACAAAACGAAACCAGCGGAATTTCCAAGAGCTTTTGATTCTAGGTAGACATATCATGTCTGTCGTTCTCTCTATCTCCTATAAAACCCTCTTTACATGAGCTATTCTTCACCTTTAGTCGTTGGCTGACCGAACCCTATCGGTTTGCAATCGAACTAACTTAGCAATCACTTCTTTCTCCATTTTCCCCTGTCCAACTCCAAGATCCTTTCCGAGTTACTTTCGGTTTGGCAATGGGCTTTCATGGACGGGGTGGTTTTAGGGGCAGGGGTCACAGAGGCCGCGGGAGGGGCAGAGGGGGTCACAGAGGCCACGGGAGGGGCAGAGGAATTCACAAACAGGTATACATTTTGTTTACTTTTACCTGAAATAAAATTTGTTCAGGTAATCCTTGGAGTTCATTAAGATCTAATTAAGTAATTTACAGTACATGTACATTTAAATGTTCTGTACAGTTACAGTACCTTTTAAAATTTTCTGACTTCAACGTATACAAAAAATGTATACTAGGGGTGGGTATTGCAGGAAATTTTCATATTGCGATATACTGCGATATGCACACTAGTATTGCGATACGCATTGCAATATATTGCAAGATGTTTTTTGGCACAGAAACTTGCCAAAAACTTATGATTCTTAAATGATGAAAAAAACATCAAAAATTTCAATTCTTGTAAATATTTTAATAAAACCATGAAAAATGAACCTTAGCCTTACTATTCGGCACGATAGTAAACTCTCTCGTGTCGTCTGCTGTAGCCATGTTGAAACAAACGCATGACTTCCGTTGTGAAAAACGGAAATACACGAAGATTTCCGAGTGTAACAAACTTTTCCGAATGCTTATAAAAAACCGGTTTTCAACAAGCGTATCGCAATACGTACCGATCTCATGTTTGAACCGATTAATACCGGTAAACCGGTTATATTGCGCACCCCTAATGTATACAAGTATTATCAAATACAATACAGGGGACACCCCCTGGAATTATCCTTTTTAAAATCAATCTCATGATGATGATACTTTTATGCATAATCAACATTGCAATATATTTCATCAAATGTTTACTGTGTCACACTCAAATCAAATATAGCTGTCTTTCTAGATACTGCCTTTTAACACCTACTTTGTCTTCTTAGTTTATTACTACTAAATTCTGAAATGAAAGAAATAATCCAGAATGGTTCACTTGCTAAGTATTTATCCTTCTTTATGCATTGCATATAAGCAAAATAGTTTCTCATTAGATCTTGTTTGCTAACAATCTGTTCCTATCATTTTAACACACTGAAATGATTTCAAAGCTTTTGGAATCAGTGGCAAAAATAAGGAGATATCACATGTAATGAAATGCAAGCAATTGCCTTGATTCACTTACAATATATCACTGAATAGCAAAACTAAGGAGATATCACATGTACTGAAATGCAAGCAATTGCCTTGATTCACTTAAAATACATCACTTACAGGAAAAGCCGTCGCCACCTTTGAACCTTTATTGCTTCTCAATATTAAAACACTCCGGCTAGCTGTGGCTTTGTAAAATAGTCAGTCTAAGTAAACCTAGCCTCAATATTATCCGTTTCACTCCTAGAAAGGCCTAGTAGGGGGTCGCGTCAGTCCACGTATCGAATTTACCAATCAGATCTCATCTTACCAAGCCACAATAGTCTGTCTTCGCACGTATAACGTTGGAGGGTCATTGGTCGCAGAAAGGTCGACTGATCAACCTTCTACTAAGCCTTTCTAGACTCTAGACTCTGAAACGGATAATATTGAGGCTAGGTTTACTTAGACTGTAAATTAGTAAATAGGATATATACATAAGTGAGCTGATGACTCCAGTAGAAATCAAAGGTCTTATAAGTTGATAATTTTAACAAATTTTCAATTGTTCAATGATTTACTTAAATAAGGAATATTTGAAATATATTTTATATCAATTATGCTTTTCCTTCAAATCATATTTATTTTGATATTTCATCAAAAGTTTTCTATTTTTCTTCAAGGGTCATCATGAGAACTTCGGTAAGGATAAACAAGAGGCAATATTGAACTACCTGAAGCAAGAGCACAAAGACCCGCAGTCAGCCATTGTTATTGCTAGAAGATGTGGCTACCAAACTGCTCATGATGTTAACCCAACACTTTACAGCCTACAGAGAAGAAAAATTTTGATTCAAGAAGATGGTAGACCGCCCCTTTGGTCACTTTGTCCAAATTTTGCCGAAAATGAAAATCCGACGACAAGCACCGGGCCTACTCAAATGCTATCAGATATGAGTTCTATGGGCCTTGGGGACTCCAACTTATTTGGAGCTGGCAACAGTGGCAATAGTGCAAGTAGCTCCATCGGAATTGGTGTTACCACTCAAATGAACTTATTTGGAACTGAAAACAGAATGCAAACAAACTTTGGAATGAGAAATACCTCCCAAACCAGCGCCTTTAGACTTGGAGACAACTCCCAGACAAATGTCAGTGAAAATGCAGAGATGTTTTCTCAAAGCATGTTAGCAGATGGGACAAGTGAACCAAAGGCAGACGTCAAAGTTGAGTCTTCTGAAGAAGGTTTGGAGGAAGATGCAGAAGAAGAAATGGAGGAAGATGAAGAGTTTGACATCAATGATAGAATCAATGACTTGATGGCCTTCACAGGGAGTAATGCTTTAGATATAAATGCACCTTCTCCGGGGAGAATAGATTCGCAAGAAGATGAGGATCTTGATCTCTGGGCACCAATTCCTACCACAGCTATAACTCAACAAAGTGAGGTTAACATACAGCCAAAACTAGGAGCCAAAGATTCAGGGGAAAACGCAATGATTGATGAAAAGGTTGAAGAACCTCAAAGTCTAGATTTCAAAGACAAAGTGCTCAAAATTCTGGCTCAACGAATCCTGAAAACTGGAGCATCCTTTGTCATTGTGAATACACTAGGATCAAATAAAGAAGATGTAGAAAAGGTTTTGAGAGAATGTGAACAGGAGAAACTTGTCAGTTTGTCTGGGACAGCTTGGACAATTACAAAACAAGGTGATGCTTATCTTGAGGAAAAGAAAATCTGTGGTCCTTCTATTGAAATTGTTGCAAATGTCCGACGTGGGGATCAGAACATCTATCACCCTTCAAAGAGAGGTTTTGGCCGTGGTGTTCCTATGAATCCTCTTGAACTCATGAGTTCAAACACAAAGTTTGGGGTTACCGGCGCAGGAAGAGAGGAAAAACTTAGAGAGATTACTGGAGACGTAAAGAGAATGACAAATCCTGAAATTCATCGAAATCAGATTAATCTGGCAAATTTATCTTCTGACTCTGTCATAAGGCGTCTAGGTAGGGGACAGACAATTCCATCTGATTTGGTCACCAAAGTGGGAATACAAGCCAATCAGCCAATGAATGTCCAAACAGCAGGTCTGCCGTTCAACACACCATCAACAAGTTTAAATATTACCCAGGGTAGTTTTGGACAGAACCAAATTGGTGGTGCCTTTACTCAGAGACCTCAAGGTCAAATAGTAGATCAAAGGTCAATGTCAAGCTCCATTCCTATGTCACCTCTAGAGATGATTCAGAGAGAGAGGATGCAGACGTCATCACCTCAATCGTTTAACCAACCTCCAATATCCCCAAATATGTGTGTGTCGTTGTCAGGTCGATCACTTCCTGTGCAACCTCAAAGTGACATTCCAATGACATCCCAAAGCTTATCGCCAATGATGGGCATGCTCTCATCAGGTCAGAGGTCACTTCCTGTACAGCCTCAAAGTGACATGTCAATGACATCATCAAGCTTTAGCAGTCTCCCTGCAGGATCTCTACAGATAACAGCAGAAACATTTGCAGGCGTCAATAAGAACCCAGTCAGTGCCTTGATGGAATATGCTCAGTCCAGAGCCACAGCCGCAAGAATTGAAGTGATCAGCTCAAGGGGACCATCCCATAGACCAAAGTGAGTTTATGAGACGAACTGTCTGTCTGTCAGTCTGTTTGTCACAAAAAAACTTTCCCTTGGTCATAACTTTTGACTGCTTGGGGGTAGACCTTTGATATTTAACATCTGCATCTTTATATCTGTATCATTGGAGCTAGGCAGAAACAAATACACTGATGTGGCAAGATGTATAGCAAAATGAAATAATATATTCAGTGTTTGACAGTCAAAAAGATGGTTTCTAGAAGCAAGGGGCAATTCTAATATTGGGGATTTGAACACTCTTAGGCTGGCTACTTTTCATGCATATTTCATCAACTTTTTAACATATTTCTTAATCAACAAAAACATTTTACTTTCCTCTTTTAGATTTGAAATCTCTTTATGACTGCAAAACACTCAAGCAATTAATTGCATTGTCTGCTCACATGTTCAAAATCTCAAATTTCATAGCATATATGTTCACTATTTCAGGTTTGTAATCGCAGCGTTTGTTGGCAACCGTCAGTTTCCGGCAGTTGAATGTGGAAACAAAAAAGATGGAAAGAAAGAAGCAGCGGACGTAGCGATGAGGATCCTACTGGCAGAAGGACAGAAGAATGGAGGCATGACTAAAAGTGTAAGTTTTTGCAGCGATGAAATATATAAGCCAGATTTTATCTGTTTGAGTTAACCCTATGTAAAGTATAAGGAAAAGTCTAAGTATCACGCTGGTTTAAACCCAGAGACTATTTGTATTTGATGTTTTTTAGCTCACCTTTACGAAGTCATGGCGCTTCGTCCGTCGTCCGTCTGACTGTCCGTCCGTCTGTCTGTCCGTAAACTTTCACGAAAAAGACTACTCCTCCTAAACGAATTCAGATATCATTCTGAAATTGTAGTATGTTATACCCATGGTGATTCCCCACAGAAAGGTAGACGTTTCAGTTTTGAGAATCCAAGATGGCCGCCATGACAGCCATATTGAATTTTCAATTTCATTTCATGAAAAAGACTACTCCTTCTAAACGAATACAGATATCATTCTGAAATTGTAGTATGTTATACCTATGGTGATTCCTCACAGAAAGGTAGATGTTTCAGTTTTGAGAATCCAAGATGGCCGCCATGACAGCCATATTGAATTTTCAATTTCATTTCATGAAAAAGACTACTCCTTCTAAACGAATACAGATATCATTCTGAAATTGTAGTATGTTATACCTATGGTGATTCCGCACAGAAAGGTAGACGTTTAAGTTTTGAGAATCCAAGATGGCCGCCATGGCAGCCATATTGAATTTTCAATTAGATTTCATGACAAAGACTATTTCTCTTAAACCAATCTAGATATCATTTTTAGCTCACCTTTACAAAGTAAATGTGAGCTTATGTCATGGCGCTTCGTCCGTCGTCCGTCTGTCTGTCCGTCCGTCCGTCCGTCCGTCTGTCCGTCCGTAAACTTTCACGAAAAAGACTACTCCTCCTAAACGAATTCAGATATCATTCTGAAATTGTAGTATGTTATACCCATGGTGATTCCTCACAGAAAGGTAGACGTTTCAGTTTTGAGAATCCAAGATGGCCGCCATGGCAGCCATATTGAATTTTCAATTAGATTTCATGACAAAGACTATTTCTCCTAAACCAATCTAGATATCATTTTTATATTGTAGTATGTTATACCTGTAGTGATTCCGCACAGAAACGTAGACGTTTCAGTTTTGAGAATCCAAGATGGCCGCAATAGCAGCCATATTGACTTTTCAGCTGCAGATGACACATCATTATTATTAAATTTTAAGCTTTCATCAAGTGATCACTGGCACCATATAAATTCTCTAATTTGAACTTACTAATCATAATATTATCTTAAATATGGAATATTTAAGATTGTCGTGCAAGTTGTTCTATATTTTTAAGTGTTTCTAAAAAAAATTAAGATGAAAGACAAACATAATTGATTAATTTGTTTAAAATCTTTATGGCAACTAGCTGCAAAAACCAAATTACATTAAACATGTTAAATTTTAAACAATGGTATCTCCCTTATATTCCTTTAAATACCACACGTAAGGGGTCAACCAGAGTTCAGATATTCCACTATGCTGTCTAATACACAACCCAAGGCAGGCTGCTAGCATCACAGTGTCAGCTGCTAGTCTGTTGCATAATCAACCTGACCCAATTGATATGGTAGAGCATTATGCTATATGGCCATGGCCCATGTGTATGCAATAAAAGTTATGGACTTGTATTCTCATGACAGTGATATGTTCTTTCTAAGAATAACAACTTACACAAAACTTGTCTACAATAAGCTTTGTGTTTAGCAATCTACATGATAAGTTGATTTGGAATAAATATGCAGATGAAAATCGAAAAGGGTTTAGTAAGAAAAGTAAGGAAATTTGATTTGTCATATCTCTCTGTTGATTTGACAATGCAAAAATGTTTACCATTATAGTACTGTATGAGTGTTAAATAAATTGATACTTTAATGAAAGACATCTCATGGTCACTTGACATGTAAATATTATGTGAACAAAATAAATGTGTCTTATGCATTGCTGTGTTTATGACTTTCCTCTCAATCAGTCATTCATTTTCCTTGAAAAATTTGTACTTTTGAGCTTCTCAATATCCCATGCAGCATAACCATCAGTGAAATAATCTTGAAATCATATTAATGATTCACTACAAAACAAAAGTAAGTGGCCACCATCCTGTAAGTAATGAATGACATTTAAATGGATACACCTAAACCAATCAAGATATCATAACGAAATTAATACGGATGCCCACATAAAAGTAGCATTTTGAAGATTAAAAAGTACAAGATGGTCACTAATTCAGCCATAGATATACAAAAAAGTTATACAAAAACCTACTGCTTGTTAACTTATCATGATTATATCATTTGTGTATTAATGTTTGTTCAAGCTCTAGTCGTTTCCAAAAGAAGACTAGTATTTTAAAAGATAAAAAAATCATGATGGCAGCCATAATCAATTATATAAAAGATGGTTACATGTATAATCAAACCATTTTACCACATCATTCATTTTAAGGTGAGCTTCTGTACCCTCGGTACTTTTATTATATTGTAGTATGTTATACCTATAGTGATTCCGCACAGAAAGGTCGACGTTTCAGTTTTGAGAATCCAAGATGGCCGCAATAGCAGCCATATTGACTTTTCAGCTGCAGATGACACATCATTATTATTAAATTTTAAGCTTTCATCAAGTGATCACTGGCACCATATAAATTCTCTAGTTTGAACTTACTAATCCTAATAGTATCTTAAATATGGAATATTTAAGATTGTCGTGCAAGTTGTTCTATATTTTTAAGTGTTTCTAAAAAAAATTAAGATGAAAGACAACCATAATTGATTAATTTGTTTAAAATCTTTATGGCAACTAGCTGCAAAAACCAAATCACATTAAACATGTTAAATTTTAAACAATGGTATCTCCCTTATATCCCTTTATATACCACACATAAGGGGTCAACCAGAGTTCAGATATTCCACTATGCTGTCTAATACACATCCCAAGGCAGGCTGCTAGCATCACAGTGTCAGCTGCTAGTCTGTTGCATAATCAACCTGACCCAATTGATATGGTAGAGCATTATGCTATATGGCCATGGCCCATGTGTATGCAATAAAAGTTATGGACTTGTATTCTCATGACAGTGATATGTTCTTTCTAAGAATAACAACTTACACAAAACTTGTCTACAATAAGCTTTGTGTTTAGCAATCTACATGATAAGTTGATGTGGAATAAATATGCAGATGAAAATCGAAAAGGGTTTAGTATGAAAAGTAAGGAAATTTGATTTGTCATATCTCTCTGTTGATTTGACAATGCAAAAAGGTTTACCATTATAGTACTGTATGAGTGTTAAATAAATTGATACTTTAATGAAAGACATCTCATGGTCACTTGACATGTAAATATTATGTGAACAAAATAAACGTGTCTTATGCATTGCTGTGTTTATGACTTTCCTCTCAATCAGTCATTCATTTTCCTTGAAAAATCTGTACTTTTGGGATTCTCAATATCCCATGCAGCATAACCATCAGTGAAATAATCTTGAAATCATATTAATGATTCACTACAAAACAAATGTAAGTGCCCACCATCCTGTAAGTAATGAATGACATTTAAATGGATACACCTAAACCAATCAAGATATCATAATGAAATTAATACGGATGCCCACATAAAAGTAGCATTTTGAAGATTAAAAAGTACTAGATGGTCACCAATTCAGCCATAGATATACAAAAATGTTATACCAAAACCTACTGCTTGTTAACTTATCATGTTTATATCATTCGTGTATTAATGTTTGTTCAAGCTCTAGTCGTTTCCAAAAGAAGACTAGTATTTTAAAAGATAAAAAAATCATGATGGCAGCCATAATCAATTATATAAAAGATGGTTACATGTATAATTAAACCATTTTACCACATCATTCATTTTAAGGTGAGCTTCTGTACCCTCGGTACTTTTATTTCTATTTTATTAAGTCCCAAGTGAGCTGTAAGAAATTGTGCAAGTATCGGGCCCATGTTTAAGTGTTTTCCATTGCAGCCTTTATGTTGAGTTTATCTGTTTTAGTTAGCTCCAAAGTAATTGTGTCATTTTTGCAGGGCAATTTTTATGCGGACCTTAACATATTTCTTCATTTAAATCTATTTTTCTCTGACATTTCCAACCAGAGTTTTGCAAGCACTTTAGCCTTCAATGTTCAAGTTCAATCTAACCAACCTCCTTTTGCTTTAAGACAAGGCTTACCATGATGTGAACCTACAGGCCACACTTGATTTGCTCAACAGTAAAGCTGCTGAGTGCCGACTAGCAAGCTCTTAATGTTTATGTTGGTGCAGATGTTTTTGCATGTCATAAATAAAGGTTTCTCTGCAAAACTGTCACATTGACAAGGAAGTCAATGCCCATTTAGAACAACAATGCAGCTGATATTATTCTTTCAAAAGGAGAAGCCATTAGTTCCTGCAGCATCCATGACCCACTTTGACAAGATGGCCGCCCTGACCCACCAAGCCTTCAACCAGTTAATAGCCTCAATACCCGAGGCCATGTCGGGCAGGAAGATCATAGCCGGGCTTGTGATGAAGAGGAACCCGGAAGATCTCGGAATTGTCATCAGTGTTGGCTCGGGTAAGAGTGGACTTGATTGTTCATTTGTGGTGCTCATACATGTTTTATGACCTTATCAATATTCACCTTGCTCCATCAGCGTATGTTTGTATCCATACAACATATTTGTGTTCATCATAACCAAGGGTGAGGAAGAAATAGACCAGATTGGTCAGATATAGAGGTACGGTAGAAGATTGAGCCTAGGGGGGGAAGTTTGGCCTAGGACAAAGTTTCCCCGAGGAAAGTTATGCCTGTTACACCGGCAAGGTTGCATTCAATGATGACTCTGCCAGGTCCAAGTTTTGAAAAGCTCTGTGCTAAATGCTAAGATTGTTGTAAGTACCATACATTACAATTGGGACTATGACTGTCTAAACAGTAACAAAGCTAAAGAAATCAAGGCCCTTTGGATGTAGCCCATTTGGTCACTCTTGAGGGCAAGGATTCTATTCCTGTAGCTCCATGCCCCCCAAAAACATTAAAATTCTGCATCCTTGATTAGCCGCCATGCACCAAAAGGATAAAACATTTCACCATGGGAGTGCACAGGCAAACGGTGAGTTTCTAAATTAACCATGTCATGAGGATAACTATTAATATATTATCATTGGTCAACATTTCCTGTTTGTCACCAGGTAACCGATGTATCACAGGACAACAGTTGAGTCTAGAGGGGACGACGGTGAATGACTGTCATGCTGAAATCATCACCAGGAGGGGGTTCATCAGGTACTGTAGAGTTCTTCTGGGTATATAAGCATTACCCTTTGGTCTTTGGTCCCTTTAGATTATGAGTAGAGTACTTCAAAGCTTGATTTTGACTTGAGTTTAAAAAGGATCGATCACTGACATTTCCTCTTAAAAAAATCAAATATGATATTGGTAATCTCGTTCCTTGTCTTCTATGATTTTTAAACACCTTTTATCTTAATATGGTAAGTATGGTAATGATGGACAAGCAGGCAAACTCATGGAAAATATCTGAAATTACATGATTGAGGGTGAGATACTCTGTTCTATCAGTGAAATAAACCCTCTATCTGGCTACAGTGGCGATAACCTTTATAGTCACTCTACTGAGTGGTGATAAACTTTATCACCACTCGAGTGACGTCAAGTTCAAGAGTTTGACGTCATGTAACAATGGTCTGACGTCATGAATTCTCATATGGCGTCACACTGTTATCGCGGTGACGGGCTCTTTCAAGCAGCCGCTCAACATGAAATTGGCCTTTTTGGCGTAATTAGAAGGAATTCAGCATATAATAAATAGAATATCTGTCAATTCTTGGCAAATACCAATAATATGGTAAGTGTGGTAATGATGGACAAGCAGGCAAACTCATGGAAAATATCCTCTATTTATCCAAAAGTTTTATTTCTCTAATATGTCAGATTCTTTAATTTTAGAACATCTTTAATCTTAATTCTTATGAGAGTTATGATGAACAAGCAAGTAAATTTAACCCATGGAAATTATCTTCCTTTATCCAAAAGTTTTATATCTCTTGATTTTTCAGATTCTTGTACCGACAACTGGAGACCTATGTTCCTGGACAACCTCATGACCTGTTTGAGCCGGGTAGAACCGGTAAGCTCCAGACCAAACCGGCAATCACCTTCCATCTTTACATCTCTACTGCTCCTTGTGGTGATGGAGCTCTCTTCTCTCCGAGGTAAGAATCTCATCATGGTTGATTTATGTAACTTTGGCTAAAAAGATCTCATTTGATCTCATTTCTTAAATTCATAGCTGCTATTCTTTGCAAGAAGTATTTTAATGTTTGTTTCAACAAGATGTACAATATTTTTAGCTTGTCAGGCCTCTGGAACCAGTATGATTTATGGAAGGAAATTCTAAGATTTTTGTTTGGCGTGGCTGTTGTCGGTAATCTCTTTACATTTTCACAATTTTGTGGACATTTTTACAGCAATGAGTTTGTAAAATAATTGTTTTGTGTTCCCTTAAAAAAAATTAACAGTTTTCAATATCAAACAATATTAGCTTGCAGATTGGTGTTTGATTTTCAGAGATTTGTTTGGCTTAACAGAAATATATAAGTTATGACACTTCAAAATCTTTTTGTCTAATATGAATTCATGTATAATTATGCTATTTGTATTTATATCCTTACTCATTGATTGACTCATTCACTCCAATTCACTTACTATCCTAACTTCCATCTTCAATCATTAACTCATTCATTCACGTACTTACCCATCTTCCATCATTAACCCATTAATAATAATGTGCATACATCCTAAGACATGCTCAAAGCACTACATTATTACCCCGAAGGAGTGTACTTTAACAGCAGCTACTAAGCGCTAATCCCGACCACGTAGGTCAGTACATCCTGATTTCAGGTACCCATTTTAGCAGCTGGGTGAACTGAGTGCAATGTGGATGAAGTGTCTTGCCCAGGGACACAACACAGGATGAGACCCTAATCACAAACTTTTTGGTGTCTCCACCGGGATTCGAACCCGGGTTTCTGACGTGAGAGGCCAGCATGCTTACCACTACACCACTGTGCTCCACTCACTAACCTCCATTATGACAACTCTGAGGATGAAATCAAATGTGTTAACATTGTTTGTTCCAGAGATGCAGAGTCAAACAAAGGCCCTTCCTCTCTAGATCGCCAACATCATCCAACATTTACCAACACAGTGCAAGGCCTACTCAGAACAAAGATGGAGGGAGGTAAGATACGGAACTTTTTTTATTTATTTTATTCATTGCCCACAGGGTAAAACAGTGTCATAATCAGAATCTATCAGAATTAGTGTTTTTAGAAGATATTCTTACAAGGAATTATTATATCTGAATGTACTTTATTCAGTAGAACACGGATATACCGAACTTGGATATAGTGAACAATCGGATATAGTGAACACATTTTTAAGTCCCGTCAAAGTTCTATGTTTGGCTACCCAACGTGAGTAGCGAACACCGGATATAACAAACTAAATTCTTTGGTCCCTTGGAGTTTGTTATATCCGAGTTCTACTGTATTTTCTATTCTCTCTTATCAGGTGCTAGTCAGATTAAGGAAACTGTGATATATGATTTATTATCCAAAACTGTGTTCCAAAAAGATCTCATTTTGACAATCAAGTGCTGACATCACAAAGCAATGATATCATAAATAAATTGACGTCACAATGCTTTTAGGTCAGTAGAAACTGCATTGAACCTAGACATTTCTGATAACAGGCCAATTTTTGTTTTAATAAGTAGGGTGAAAGGTACTTATTAACACACAAAAACCAAAGAAAATCTACAGTGGGGAAATTTATTTGTTTCAATTTTTACAAAAAGTGAGAAAAAAAATACTGTTTTTTGAAGACCTTTAACAAGCATCACACATGATGATTTTAGAAACCTTTGTTATTTTATCAATATCTACATCATTAACTTTCAAAGTTACAATACATTCATATGGTTATAATTTGATCGGTATCCCCTCAACAAATTATTTAACCTGCATGGCCAATTTATAATATTGACCAACTATTTAGCTGGGGAATAACCATGGGTTACAATATGCTTTTCTGGTCAGTTTCAGTATAAATAGCCTCATAATATTTTCTCATCAATGATACTCTGTTTATCCAGGTGAAGGCACAATCCCGATCGAGTCCGACTTCATAGCGCAGACGTTTGATGGAATCCAGCGTGGCGAGAGACTTCGGACAATGTCGTGTACGGACAAGATCTGTCGGTGGAACGTGGTCGGAATGCAGGGGGCGCTTCTCTCTCACTTCCTGGAGCCGATCTATCTCGACTCGCTCACTCTCGGTAGGTAGCAGCTAATGGCTGACATATTGCCCTAGCGGCGTTAAAGGGGGTCTCCGACTTCTAATTTGTAACTTCCAGTGTTTTATTAGCGAGGCCCCGAGAGGGTCGGAGAGGGCCTCGCTAATAAAACACTGGACGTTAAAAATTAGAAGTTGGAGACCCCCTTTATTTTTTTAACTTCCAGTGTTTTATTAGCGAGGCCCCGAGAGGGTCGGAGAGGGCCTCGCTAATAAAACACTGGACGTTAAAAATTAGAAGTTGGAGACCCCCTTTAAGCATTAACTCACACACTTGGTAGGTATATATTATTCTGTGGTAACCAATCAAAGCACAAGGATTTGGAAAAGCAGGGTAGTAGACTAACATTTAGTCGCTGAAAAAAGAAGTTCTTAACTAATTTCATTATTTTGATTTTTTAATTAAAAAAGAAATAAAAAGGAACCCTGAACAATACTTAATTTCAGCTGAGGCATCTGTTTTCTAGACTTAAGAAGGCTCCTTTAATTTTTTGTTGCTTTAGGGTCTGGATAACAGACTAGCAGGGTAGTGTTGATCTTATTTGATCAGCTGAGGGAGTCATTTAGTCATTTGTGGTCATGGGACCCTTTGCAATGGTAGAAGTAGAAATTCTAGGGGACAAAGCCCAAAAGGGGAGCAAAATACCCAAGGACCCCTTGTTGGAACAACACTGCAGGGGCCAATTTGCACAATGGATGAAACAACAGCCATTTAAACTTTTGATGTGTTATTTTGATAGAAGGGTAATTACTAATTCAGTATTCAGAAAACTAGTAAAAAGCCTAGAAGTGTCTCATTGTCAACTCAATTATAAGATATCTTTCCCAATCTCTGAAAGCAGGATTCAAAAATTTCTTTGCATGTGGAACAACAATCAAAACATGTGTTACTTGAAATTGGTCAAAGAAGAATGTTCATTGTATTATTTCTCATTTCAAGTATTCGTCGTGAAGTTAGAATTCAATAGCTCAGCATCAATCACTTCAGTAGCATACCGTTTTGAATATTAAAAAAAACAGGAAAATAGGCACAAAGTTTTATGTTAATTTTTGTTCGGGCACACAATTTATACAGATTTTCAACTTAAGGTCAATTCAATACATCTATGCTATAGATTTGTCATTTCCAGTCAATCTTTAGAAGTTTTGAAACCAAAAATTCTGTTGGAAAGAAAAGTTTATGGAAATCAAACTGTTGGTTTTAATTTGATAAATAGACAGACAATCAAATCATAAACATCAGTTTCATCACAGGTATTTGAGAACTCTGTTTATAATCTCACTTCATTATCATTAACATCTTTCACACCAGGTTTCCTCTACGATCACGGTCATCTGGCCAGAGCAGTCTGTTGCCGTGTCGACAAGACACCTCCACCAATCGACACGCAGCTTCCATCAGGCTTTCGGCTCAACCATCCATGGCTTGGACGCGTGACTGCATGTGACCCTCCACGAGAAACTCAGAAGACAAAATCTCTGAGCGTGAACTGGAGTCTGGGTGATCAAAGACCTGAAGTTTTGGATGGGCCACTCGGTCTCTGTTATACACCGTAAGTGTTGTAATATTTGGTCTGTTGAATGCAAGTGTTTGTCAGTTAATAGTTAAAGTGAAACGACAGCTGAAATAGACTTACCAGATATAGAGAGATATTGTGAATCCTCACAGGAGGAATATCCAGACTATTAGGGTTTGCAACATTTTGTAAGTCTAAAAAGAGCGGTTTCCCTAACAAATATCTAGAGGATATTTCTCTTATTTTGACAATTACCATGTTTATCTCTTTGTGAGGAAGAAAGTTTACAATCACAAGTGAAAATGTATGTATACTTCTATGCCTCACAAGATATGATAAAATGATATATGTCAAGAAAGGCAAATTTTCTTTTTATTTAATGATTTAATCATTGTATTTTTGTCTAGATTTAAGGGCATTTACATTGATTGGCTCCAAAGAGAGCCTTTCTCCTAAGCAACAACATAACATCATGTGCATGTGATTGCAACAGAGTTTTTCAATGACATCAGGTCATTGGTTTTATCAGTCAATGGACTAATAAATATATTATTAAATTAACATTTAATTGTTATCATCAAGAGTGACTGATAAAACAGTTTATTTTCATTGATAAATCTTGTTTTTCATCTTTGATCTTACAATAAATAGATTATTATTCTTTTGGGTACAAAGTATATTGAGTGTAACAAATTTGGATTGTGGACGGTGTGACAAAAGTTTGTGCATTTCTTGCATTACTGTGTTCAGATTGATTTTATGCAGTTATTGACACTGTTGGTTTATGAAGTACTCTGTATTTGGAGAAAAGGAATACAGGATCAAAAACAGGCCTAATGGTGATCTGTGTTAATAATGCTAGAAATACATACAGTGCATCATATAAATATTGTTTGATGAAGACACATTTTATTTAAAACCAAAAGGTTCATGAATTCATGACTTAAATATGTCAATCAACTTGAAAAGCATTTACTTCTTATTCATTGAATGACAATATCATCAACTTCCAATATTAGGAATCAAATTAAGGCTCATCATTTTGCTATTTCAGGACAGAGAAGACGTTCTTTTCAAGACTAACAAAGAAGAACCTTTATGACAGTTTCAAGATTATCGCTACCAAATTTGGTCGTCAGGATCTTCTGGGAGCAGATACCTACAACAAAGCCAAAATGATGGCAACAGATTTCCAAACGGCAAAGGCGGCCATGTTGAAAAAGATGAAGGAAAGTAAATTTGGGCCATGGGTCTCAAAACCAATTGAAGAAGAAATGTTCTCCTAGTGTCGAAAGTATTACCTACATTTGAAGAACATTGCTGGAGAGTTATCTAAGGGAGATAACTCTTTGGTCAAAATACTGACCTCTTTTAATTTTCACTATTTGCTTTATTTTCGTTCCATGACGCTACATTCTGCAATTATTTGCCAGATCAGCAATTATTTTGTAGATATTGTTAAGATACTAATTTTGCAAATAATCTCTATGTCATTTATGACGTTTTCAGTCTTTTTCTCCATTATTGACTTTTAAAAATATATACATATTGCTTTAAATTGCAAATTGATATCAATATCTCAGTAAAGTTTTATCTTGCTAATATTTGCAAAATGACAAAAGGAATGTGAAAGACTTCGAAGTCGTACAGCATTATTACAGCAAAGTTTTTCATGTTTTATCAACATATGATGGAGACTTACGTTGCATTCATCCTGTGAGGTTTGGTGTTTATGCTGTTAGAACTTCGAAGATATTTCACATTCCTCTTAGCGCCATGCAACGAGATCAAGCAAATTATTTCTTGTTGTACATGACATGAAAGATTGTATTTTTAATTTCTTAGTTAATCATGCTTTTCAGCTATGATAAGCTAATTGTAAGCAGAGGCTTTAGTACCTGTGTCGTTTGTAAACTCTGCACAAATACTTCGCTTTATACTTGTAAAGGTTAATTTGAATTTAATTAATTTTCAACACCAATGGAACCTATGTCATCCTTATATTTATCCAGTATCAAAGCTTATCAAAGATCATGTAAGTTAATGATTTGTGACAAGTTGACATTGAATTTAACTATGACATCTCATCAAATTATTTGATTTCGTATTTTGGCTCGGACGTGTCATCAAATTTCTAGTTTTCTACTCAAAAGTATAACTCTCCTTGACTTTGTTTCATTTCTATGTTCACATTAAAATCATAACATATTTTATACATTATTTTTGTAAATGTAAATTTGTTTTATTCATATAATCATAGTACATGCGTTTTACATATTTGTTGCTTTGCTCAAATATATAGCTTTTTCTTTCCACAAATGTAATTGATCAAATTGTATCTTTTCACATATTCCTTGTCCTTAAACAACTGTTTTCATGGCTATAAATGTAGAAACCTTGTTAGTTGAAAAGTTGTGTATATCATGGACTTTCATAGAAAGGTAGCGTCCTTGAAATTAAAAACCTTTTTTCCATCTGTATGATGGTTGTATGGTTTAACAAGCAAAAATCAGCCAAAAAATGTAAGACAAAAATGTGGAACAACTTTTCATGGTTACAGGGTATGCCAGAATATCAAATGTAACATTTGTAACAGGTACTATGTGGGTTATACAAATCAAGTTACTCTGCTGGGAGAAAAAACTGATGCTATAAATTATATTCTGCTTTTGTTCCTTGAAGTTCTTATATGTTAATCATCTCTTATGTACTGGGGAAAAAAAAGAAAAAGGTTTTTTTTGGTCTTGCTGAGAACTCCTGTTTTGTGCAGTATTTTGATATTTTAATTTAAATGAATATTCAATGATTCTTTGTAAATTTTGTCTACTAAATACAGGGTAGTTAACTTCTAGTATTTCTCTTATTGTGGTTCATAGAATTGTCACGATGATCTTGACAAAGCTTTATACCACTTTGTTGATGTCGACTAAGCACTTCTTAAGGTTTTGATCTGAATTCTTTTCTGTAGAGTAAAATAAACAGATAAGGTTCATCTTGTTTCAATTTGTTATTGTTAGTTTTGTCATATCGATGATCAACAAAAAATATCTTAACTGGCCTATGTCAAAAAATTTCTTATTTACTAATGATGTATGATGTTACCTTTTGGTAACCAAGATAACTTGCATTGCTAGATATAAAATTAAGGACCATTGTGACTTTTGTAATTTCTTTTAACGCCTATTAAGCCATTAAATATTCAAAAGCAATTTCTCTTCTTTTATTGCTATTTCATGGTCATCAACATAATTTTCTCCTCATAGGAGATATTTCAAATCTCCATCATTATCCTCCTTTCAGTTGCCTTGTATGGATTGATGCCTTGCCTCCGTCACATACATTCAAAAACATGAAAAAACAAAGACATAATTCTTATTTGAAAAATTTATTCATTTTTTTCTGAAATGATATGTTACAACTTTACACAAGACAAAACATCAATGATTTGTGTTACTGTTGGGCAAGAGAATTTTACAGTGCAAGGTCAAATTGTATTTCTATGCAGTACTAAACTCCTTGCATCGTTACTATATAAAAACCCTGCAAAGAGTATATGAGAGACATTTCAGGAAAACTATATATATAGTCAGACAGAAGAAGAGACATTTTCTGGCCGTCTAAGAGATTAATTTAAGTGCTTTCCAATTGAATAGCAATTCTCAAGACACCAATTTCACAAATTAAACTTAAAATATATGCATAATTTCTATAACATTTATTGGCATGTTTATCACATTTTTATCTGAGCAGTTTGTGCATAGAAATTGTTAAGCAACCTATTCAAATAAACAATTGCATTCTTGTTCCAAATAAACTAGTTTCATTGTTGAAAGAATATGCATTAGATATATAATTTGTGACGATTCAGCAAGCATAACGAGTTCATGGTACATGTATATCACTGACTATGACACTTGTTTCAAGGGCGTAAAATTTTCCTTTAAAATAACCTATTTACAAGATATTTCTGATAATATTTTTTATCATACCGAAATAAGTCACTATTAAAGAACAGAATATAATGTCATTTCAATCCAACATACTTCAAACTTAAACAATAAACCAAATGAGCCTTAATAACTTTCCCCCAAAAGAAATTGTGTATCATTTGCCACTTTTTGATAATAAAAGAAAAACAAAGCCATTATTTCAGATTAAAAGACACTCTTAACGTCTTGGTGCCACTAGGGTATTTAAATAGCATAAGAAAATGGTCATATTAAAGGGGCAGTAGCACGTTTTTAGGGGGAATATAAAGTGATGTCAGGAAAATGGAAATTAATGGTTCCAATTGAAAGACAATGTATTTAAACTAAATGGAGCAGTAATAATTCAAATATATAACGTAAAGTTTAGTCATGCCATTCCTCTTTCTTACACAAAATGAATTAAAGGTGTTCACACAAAATGGCCGCCAATGGATTTTATATGAATCTTCATACTTTGTCCTCTGACTATGGATGATTGGCTTGTGTAATGAGATTTTTAACACTGTCAAAATAATACATTTAGCACTTAATTGTAAGTTATCAGTGGAAATTTTAGAATATAAAATTATCAAAAAACGTGCTACTGTCCCTTTAAATATATTCAATTGGTACTTGTAAATTTGATTATTGCCAAAGTTATAATAATAAATTATACATAAAATTTCAGCTTATAAGAATTTAACGTCATTGACAAAACATTAAGCCTGGCAAGGTTTAAATCTTTTCAGGAAAAAATAAGTCTTAAAGCAAACCTGAGACTGTTATCATTAAAGAAAATGAAACTTGAAGTGTGCAACCATGATATATGTAATTTAAATGCTAAGTTCTACATTATGAGGTTTTGATAAATAAGTAATTCTGCAATTATCATAATTTGCAAACTTTCATACAAAACTAATCACGCGAAATGAGTCATCTGACATGAAAATGAAAGTATGAATTTTTGACATTTTATAGTAAAACCTTAAACCGGTTTAGATTAATGATTCGGGAGATTATAAATAATGAAGTAACTTTTGACAATGCAATTTTTACAGTTCAAAGTCTTATAAGGGAGACAACTGTCATTTTACAACTTCTCCCTTGAATAAATGGGGGTATTGTGGACACAACTAATGAAAGCAAACTAATTCATAGAAAAATAGATATCTTCTCTGATCTAATTTAGCATGCAATCTACATGTTAATGATCAGTTTCAATCCAAGATGGACATGAAATGTACATTTCTCCCTTTGAAACACTTCTTAAGGGTATCTCCATATGAAATTATAAAATATTTCAATATTAAATGACAAATATGTTACATCGTAAAACAAAGAGCACATACATGCTATTAATCCATATGTGCTTAATCACAACAGTGTGTATCCATGGCGATTTTGGTATCCATTGTAGATTCATATTATCCATGGAAAGATGCACCTTAGCTATAGCTAAATCCTCAGCTATCACACGTCCAAGCGATCCAGAAAGAAACACCAATTTTCTGTACTGTACTCATCAGGCATATTTGTGTCTCTGATGCTTTATTGGGTTCATATGATCACTCGAGTAACAATTCAAACCAATTATGTTTGGAAGAAGTCATGTTTATGCCTGATACCTATCTGTATGAAAACCTCGTTCAGTTTCACACAGTTTAGGTTTAAAATCAGAGTTATCTCCCTTCCCTGAAGATTGAACTCTAGAATAAAATCTGCAGACTTGGGTTACCTCCCTTGCACCAGAACACAGGAAGATTGAGTTATCTCCCTTGTTTCTTGATTTCAACTTGTAATATCCAAGTGATGATTCACAATCATTTCACATAATGATTGATATTCCAATATTCACTTTCATCGCAAATACATTCTTGAAATATTCAATCTCCGGTTGAAAATTGTTGAAACTCGGAATCAAACCCAGGAATCAGCACCCCCCTGTTGCCCCCCACTTGAGTCCAGCATGATTTTACTTGAGTGCACGTAATCATCATTTCGGCGCGGAGTTTTCTTGTTCACCTTTGCATATAACGGCTCTCCTGATTGGTCGGCAGGGTCATGCTGTCAACGTAAATAGAATATTAATTTTCATAATTATTGGCATATGACAAATCTGCAGATAGGACATAAATTAATTTTTTTTAAACACAATGGGTTTTGGCAAATAGGTAGACAAGAAATATAAATTCTATCAAAAAATGTAGTTGGATATTCTCAGTATTTATACTTGAGTCACTAATCCATGATTTGGTTGTGTAATATTTGGTGTAACTACAATACTTTATAGAAAGACATCCTAAAATTACTTAGAATATGCTCATGACAAATGTTCTTATAAGACAAAAGGAATATTTTCAGTGAAAACATCAGAATTGATTTAAGTCAAACCCATATATTTTATTCCTGATATATATATGTGAATGGATTGGGCGATGAGCTTATTTAAAGGCCGATCCAAAAAAACTAATGAGAGCTAGTCACCTGCGGAACACTTGGGAAAAGAGGAACGCCCCCTACTGGAGGTTTGGTGCGTTGTGGCGGATGATCCTCGATGGGTGCGTACCCTGGACCAAGATCCTGTAGAGGAACATCCTCGGGTTGCTGTAGAAGAGAAAAAGGGGGTTATAGATCTAAATCTCATCTACATGAAAATCTTTATAACATAATTTTGAACAAAAGATTTGTAAAGATGGTTCAGTTTTTAATATTTAACATTTGAAGATATGGTGAGGCCTTGAATAATTTTATAACAAAAATTGAGAAATTGGTTTAAAAATGATTTTAAAATCTTACCCTGCCTGCTGGGGCATAATTGTGTCGATCTGAAAGAAAGAAAGAAATATTTTAGATTATCTGAAATCCTAAAATTTAAACCTTAAAACAAGTTAAAATCTTATCTCACTAAATGTAAAGTGTTACTAATGGAATATCATACCATAAACTCAGAGTTGAAGAAACCAAAGAATTGTGATCTGTAACCGTAAGCATATCACTTCAAGAGTTTTACATCCAATGGACTTATTTTCCCAACCATGCCCAATTTCAGTGGCGGATCCATGGTAGATTCATGAAGGTTAGTACTTACTTTTGAAAATTTGAATTTCTGAGAGCCACTAGCTGTTTAAGTGAGTGAGTTATTGTTTACGCCGCTTCGGCAATATTTCAGCCATTAGCGGTGTCACTAGCTGTTTTACTTCTAATTAAAGGGCCTCTTCAATGAAATATGACATGAAATGTTACTAAACTTACCATCATTGAGATGTGAGTTGCTCTGATTCATGAAGTAACCGTCCATCTCATTCCGACTGTAGTCATAGTTATTATTTGGTCGTTTTTGTAGTGGTCGCCCAGGCGACAGTGTGTTGTCATCATAGCCCTGAGCACTGATTGGTCGATTGAGGGTGTTGTAGGGGGTCGTGTGATTACTTGCAGCGGGACTGATACTGCTACTTGTGTTGTTGTATTTCGATCCCTCGGCTCTGAAAAAGAAGAAGAATTAATTAAACTACAAACTTTGTAAACATTTTAGAAAATGTATATATGTAATACTAATACCTTTTCATAAGTACCGGTATTATGTTGACCACTTACTAGCCCTTTATTATTTTGAAACTAATTGCTTATTGCAGAGGACTTACAATTTGCTAGATGAAATCAGAACAGAACATGAGAATATACAGGCTGTTCTTAGACCATTGTGCAGAGGCAAACACAGATTGGTGGAGTTTGTATACCAGGATAGGCACAAATTTTGAAAATTCTCAGAATATTATTCATTATAATCAGACTGGTATGTGATCTGTGCCAATGAATCAAAATATGATTTACACAAACAATTACTTATTTAATAGATAAGACAATTTTATTTTTAAAAGCAGGAAGGTGAGAAAATGAACTTACTTAACTTAATTAAAATTTTCCTAAAATTTAAGATTTAGAATAAAAGTCCAAAATTGTTGACATGATATTTTTGACATATTGAAGAACGGAATGAGAAAGACACTCGTACCGTGTTGAGGCTGTGAACATGAGGAAATCTTTCTCCATCAGCCCCATCTTGTTGTATTCTGGGTGGAGGGCGCGGAACGTCCACATTGTCCGCAGCACCTGTAAGTATTTAATTATATATTTTGTTAAGAGTCCAGCTAGAAGCTACAACAAAGTGAAAGTTGTTATGTTGTTAAGCCACAACACAATTATTTTTACACGGTTGGGAGTCGAACCTAAATTTTGTTAGTGACAAGTTACTTTTGCTTTTTATGGCAATTTCCCCCAAAACAATTCAGAGGTAAATATTATCAAAGGGGGTAATTTCCCAACCAAATCAACACACAGAGAGATCAATAAATCTGGTCAGTCATATTTAGGTAAGTGTTAACATTTTAAATAGAACTAGCTTAACACTAATTTGCCCAATGGTATGGGGACAGAAAAGGCAAGAATGTTGCCATAGTGCAAAAGCATTTTTGAATTCAGTAAATTTTGGAGTTACAAAGAGTAATTTCGGTAAACATAATACTGGGTATTAGTCTGTCATCCAGACCCTCAAGCAAACTATTCAATTGACGACAAACATAGTCTAGAAAATTATAGCAAGTCTAGATGCCTTATCAAGGCATTGCTTGGGCTCCTTGTTGTTTTAGTAAAATGTTGTTGATAATGGAAAAACTTATTTCTGAGACTAAAAGTTAGTCTATACTGGGTATACAAAAGACATTATAAGGTGTGTACCGTATGTGCGTATTTGACTGTGCGCTGTAGGTATTTGCCCTCGGACTTGGTGATGTTCAGGAGACGTGGAATACCATTCTCTTGCATGAGAGACCTGTAGGCAGACAAGGACATTAGTTATAAATCCATACAAGGGCTATTGATATCATAACAAGATTGATACATGATGACATTGATGTCAAGGGAAGAATGATGTCAAGAAGATATTGATATCGTACCGAGATAGATACATGATGACATTGATGTCAAGAAGATATTGATATCATACCAAGATAGATACATGATGACATTGATGTCAAGAAGATATTGATATCATACCTTGATGGATACATGATGACATTGATGTCAAGAATATATTGATATCATACCACGATAGATACATGATGACATTGATGTCAAGGGAAGAATGTTAAGAAGATATTGATATCATACCTTGATAGATACATGATGACATTGATGTCAAGAAGATATTGATATCATACCTTGATAGATACATGATGACATTGATGTCAAGAAGATATTGATATCATACCTTGATAGATACATGATGACATTGATGTCAAGAATATATTGATATCATACCAAGATTACTAACATGATTACTTTGATGTCAAGAATATATTAACATAGTTAAAGATTGTTAACATGATGACAACGATGTCAAGAAGATATTGATATTATACCAAGATTGATAACATGACATAGATGTCAAGAAGATATTGATGTTATACCACGATAGATAACATGATGATATTGATGTCAAGGGAAGGATGTTGTCAAGAAGATATTGATGTTATACCACGATAGATAACATGATGATATTGATGTCAAGGGAAGGATGTTGTCAAGAAGATATTGATGTTATACCACGATAGATAACATGATGATATTGATGTCAAGGGAAGGATGTTGTCAAGAAGATATTGATGTTATACCACGATAGATAACATGATGATATTGATGTCAAGGGAAGGATGTTGTCAAGAAGATATTGATGTTATACCACGATAGATAACATGATGATATTGATGTCAAGGGAAGGATGTTGTCAAGAAGATATTGATGTTATACCACGATAGATAACATGATGATATTGATGTCAAGGGAAGGATGTTGTCAAGAAGATATTGATGTTATACCACGATAGATAACATGATGATATTGATGTCAAGGGAAGGATGTTGTCAAGAAGATATTCAGAAGAATGAGTGAGTTATTTAGTGTTCAGCATCGCTTGGGCAATATATTGAGAAGAGGTTATTGTAGATATCAAAAGGTAACCTAAAGGATATTGATATCAAGGGAATATTCATTTTACAGGAAGATTGTACGAGATAGATAACAAAAAGACGTTGATCTTAAGGAAAGATTTACATTATTCGTCAATAACTGTAAATTGAGTTATGTTGAAGATTCAAGCAAATATTGACTTATGGGATTTTTGACAAAATCATATAGTTCTTACTGGGCAAAGTCATGGTTGTTTTTGATGACCTCATAAAGCGTTGCTATGACGGCACAAAGCGTGTCGTCAGGGGCAACTGGTCCTGGCATTTGACGATGCTGTGGAAGCTTTCTAACCAACTGCTGCATAGCATATTTACCTAAAAAAAGAAGTTCATTTGAAAAGATATCAATTTTAGTTCATATTTGTGAACATACCGGTACTATCAAAACTAATACCTCAGTACCTTACCGGTAATCAACATAGGATTAATGAGTTTTGTTCAAATTCTGCATTTGATTTATTCCAAAAGATAAAGCATACTGGAAATGTCAAAGTTCTCAAATACAAATTTTTACATTGAACATTCAAAGTCTAATCCAAACATTTATGCAGATATTTATTCCAAACATAAGTTATCAAGCATAATTGACAGATTTTTAACAAATTGTCAAAACTGGAACATAACCTACAAACATAACCCTTTAATCATGATTATATAGGTTCACACTTTCTCCAACTTCCTTAATGGGGTAAACCCCTTGCAGGATTTGAATCAACAACCTCTAAGACAGGCGACCCCTCCAGCACTGAACATACCAACAGCTTACCAACTTGCCCATTTTGCTTCGACAAAAATCTTGGCCTAACAGAGCGTTGACCACTCACCTACTAACTCCTTATTGCGTTCATCAATAGCAAGGTTCCGCAGAGCCGTGGCTGCCGCACATACGACCCGATCACTCTCGAAGGTCAAGAGGTCAACTAGGTTTGGAAGTCCTTTCTCTTTCCGGACCAATGCTCGAATATCAACAGCAGGCTGGAATCATGACATCAGAATAGTATTTATGATGCACAAGAAACATAGTATTTTATTCACACCTTTGCCGAGTGAGTAACTGACTTATTATTCATAATGTCACAGTGGGCAATATATATTCCACGGATAGCGTCATGCACTCTTTTTTTCAAGTGTATTATGTTATCAAAATGCCATTTGATGAAGAAGTCAGCCATCGATGATGAAAACATTTAATGAAAGTCTTCTGCAGTTGTATATATGTTTAGTTTGTTCAACCCTCATTTTCCCTTCCAGTGTTATTGCATTGCTACAGAAGCCAATATCCGCAACTGTGACCCCTAGGAACAACCTCCTCTTAAGTTTCTCAATGAAATCAGAACATATTTTAGATTTTTTTACATGGACACTCTTATGAGGATTCATATTTTTACCTTGGGCAAAATATGGCTTTATGAGTGTGACGTAAAATCTTAAACAATGCTCTGATATTGCAGTCTTTCCATCCTGTTGTGTTCCAAAAGTACAAACAGCAGGTACCCCTCCTATGCTTGGAAGTAAACACTGCTTATTATCTTTGATTTTGCAACTTCAGGAAAAACAGAATACTATATTCCTTCCCATACATACTTAAACTTCAATACCAGTATAATTCCCTTTGTATGTCACCGACAGTTATATTACCTACTAATTGGGAATGGAAGCTACATGTTTTTCTGAAACCAATTGACGTACCTGCCACTCGCACGCTGTGAGATTCTGTACTGCACCCGCGGCTGCCTCTAGCGTGACCGGGTTTGATGCGTTCTTTAACAAGACGGAATAAAGATGGACGACATCGGGTCCCCATAATCCCTTGTACTCAGTGGCTTGCGGAGGTAACGTCGGTGCAGCTCTAAAATGATGATTGTTGATTTGATGTTAAAACAATACAAACTGCTATTTTCAAGATAATTTAATCAAGACTGTAAACAAACATCAAAGAAGCAACAGATTTGTTTGTGCAGTACATAAACATTTTCCCTTTACTCTAAGTGCTTATATGAGTTTTTATAAACCTTTTAAGTCCAAAAAAAGAAGACCAGAAATAATTTAAACTTCTACAATTATGATAGTCTTATCATTCTGAATTATCAAATTTCAAAGGGTTCACAGCTTGCATATATCAGTAAGTAATTGAAAGAGCAATCATAGGGTTTTGGACTTCCGTAGGTACTGTCCATATTCTTCAATATTTGTTACCCTTGGAAGCACTTATAGAGTTGGAATTGATGAAAAGAGCCAAGTTGCACCTACTTTTGATATGGATTGTTAACTTCTCCCCCTTTCTTGGCAGCCCCCTTCTTGTTCTTGCCTCCGCCTCCAAAACATCCTGTACTGTCAACTGGAACAGAATACATAGAAACAATATTAGAACAACTTTATCAAGTATGAAGAGAGCATACACCAACAGACAACAAGAGAACTATATACACTTCAAGATGATGTCATCACTACAAATTAGATAAAAATCTTTTGTTATTTACTTAATCTTATTGATAACAGTAAAAAAATTCAACAAATACTGCATAGACTATGCAAATATTGAGGACTTTAAAATTTGATGGCATCATCATTGTTTTTATAGGCAACCTTTATCTTATGGCTTTATGACAGAATATTTTCCCGGCAAATTACACTATCAAACCCAATGCTTGCATATTTTTCACAGTACAATTAAGCTCTCATGATGACAATACAGATATTTGTTTATCTTATCTTCCAGAAGCTTATAGAATATAAAAATCACTTTTGAACAAAAAGCAATAAATACAATGTGGAACAACTAGCCTCAGTTACAAATAACTACATGATCAAGTGAACCCTACAAACCTTTCTCAGGCTGTTTGGGAGTTCTGAGGAGAGTCCTGTTCCTGAAGTCCTTGTCCTCAACCTCCTGAATCCTGTAGGAGAGGTTCCGCAGGATGCAGACCACGTTCTCTATCGGCTTGTTGTCCATGTCTCCCTCCGTCGCGATCCGTAACGTGTGAATCAGAGCCTTCACCAGACCGTGACACTCTCGCAACTTCGTCCTTGCACCGTAACCCGCTGAACTCACATTCCTAGGGGACAGAAATTTGAGATGATAACTTAGACAGACCATGATGCCCATGGAATTTCATCCTGGAGCAATAACCAGCTGAACTCATGCTCCTAGAGAGAGAAAATTGGGATTAACTTAGGCAGACCATGATGCTCATAGAATTTTATCCTAGAGCAATAACCAGCTGAACTCATGCTCCTAGAGAGAGAAATTTGGGATTAACTTTGGCAGACCATAATGCTCTAAGAATTTCATCCTCTAGCCATAACCAGCTGAATTCACATTCCTTGGGACAGAGAAAATTGGGATTAACTTAGACAGACCATGACATGACCAGGCAATGAGTACATGACACTAATGGAACTTCATCCTCAACCCTACAAATATGCTTTTTCACATTATCAAAGCTCTTGAATTAAAGGGACAGTCCTATCGGAGTATTTTTGAGGAAATAAAATCAAGAAGATGAAGTGTCTTTGTCAAAATGTTAAATTTAGTACTATTAAAATGTTACCCACAATAACATATTTGAAAATAAGTATGAAATAATCATGTAATTATCATATATAAAAGTATTATAAAAGTATAAACTGGGAAGAATTTACTGTTGAATTTTGTTCCACAAATATACCCCAAAAAGATCGTCCCTTTAAAGAAAATATTTTTCAAATCTCTATAAGCAAACTTTCATCAGCAAACAACAGATGATAAGTGACATCATATATAATTTATGACAATAAGGAAGACATGGATATAAGTGCTACATTTTTCATCTTTTGGAATGCAATTTAAACAGTACACCACCACAACAAAGGAATGTCTATATGGTGTGTGGGCATGCAAAGAGTTAAAAATTAAGAATTGTTGAAATTACGAACCTGGATGAATGGAAATGAATAAAACCAAAAAAGGTCAGATTGTTGTATAAACTCGATTTGCAAAAAGAAAAATATGCCACATACCTAAGAACTCCAGTAGCATTCCTGAAGGTCGTGGTCCAGGGTTCGTGATCCCTGTAGGGCGTGGCTCCTGCTCTATCATAGCCCGAGTGAGGAATTATCACAATGTTCACTAATACCACTAAACCATCATCTATTATAGGTGTTTTAAGATCCTGGAAAAGAAAAACGTAAAAAGATGATAAAATTAAGGAAGATCTTGATATTTTGGTATAGAATCAGCAGAATCAGTACCAATTATTTTACTAGCAAGATTAACAACACTCGTCAAATATCAACTCCCTCAAACCCAATTTAAATTCAAACCCAAAGTCCAATTTACAGTGTATGAAATGTCTGTTGGTCATTATCTGACAAGCAGGACTTGAGGTTGAAATAATCAATCTGCTAATCCCAAAATGTAACCCTGCTATATTTTAACACTTTGTATATCTAACATCAAATAATCTGGACAAGTCTGATTGCCTTTCCTGAAGAGCTATCTGAAGCACTGAATTCAACAGTACGTTATTAGTAAGTTTGACAAGTCAATTAAGTCAACAGTACGTGCCTCACAATTAGGAAGACAAGTTCCACATCTTAGACAAGTAATGCATTGTGAGGGAAGTTTGGCAAGTCAACTGTATGCACCTCACAATCAAGGAGACAAGTTCCACAGCTTGGACAAGTAATGCATTGTGAGAGAAGTTTGGCAAGTCAACTGTATGCACCTCACAATCAAGGAGACAAGTTCCACAGCTTGGACAAGTAATGCATTGTGAGGGAAGTTTGGCAAGTCAACAGTACGCACCTCACAAGAAGACAAGTTCCACAGCTTGGACAAGTTATGCAATGTTAGGGAAGTTTGACAAGTCAACTGTATGCACCTCACAAGAAGACAAGTTCCACAGCTTGGACAAGTTATGCAATGTTAGGAAAGTTTGGCAAGTCAACAGTACGTACCTCACAAGAAGACAAGTTCCACAGCACCCCTGTCACAGTTTCCCTCACATCATCTTCCTGTGATTTCCGCAACAATCGGATTAGCTCGGGAATTCCTCCTTGATTCCTTATTTCCTTCTGTTGACCAAATACAAAAGAAGAAATAGTTAAAAGATGTAGAACGATTATTATAGATACCGGTAGATGATAGTTAAAAAGATAGAGATAAATCTGATATAGTAGATGGCTAACAATCAATGGATCTAATCACCTCGTCTAACAATTAGACTTTGATATATTTTTTCAATAAATCTTAAATTTGAAAAATAAATGTAATGAAAAGGAAACTTGATTACGTTTTTTTATTTTTTTTATTCATATCATTTAATTTATTTCATTACTAATTGCCAAAGCATATCAATATTTAAATTTGCGTCAAGACATAGTCAAGAATTGACATTAGCTTGTGTGTCTAATCTATTATATCCTGGGAGTGTGTTCTTGGAAATCCTTTTCACCAATAGAGTAAAGGGGCATAATTCCGTACCTTATTTTCATCGTTACTCTTTCCATACGAGAGGTTCTGGAGAGCACCACAAGCCGCCTTATGGACTTCTGGGTACTCGTTGCTTAGCAACTCAATCAGGGGACGGATTCCACCAAGGCCTCTGCAATGCAAATGGATGACAAATATATGATCTTTCATTGAAGAAATCCTTTTAAACAATCCCCAGAATCTACAAACATTTCAGACACTATTTTAAAGATTGAGCATTATCGACATCTAGTCTACTGAATTTATGAGCGTACACAATTGTAATTGGTTGATATATTACATCAAACTATCAAGGATTAGTTACTGGTATGGCATAGTATAGTTTTTCCTGTTATGGCATTTCCGCAACAATACTGTCAAAACTTCCTAAATTCCTATTTACCATAGTTTTTGCATCTTACGGCATTTCGACGATTTCACAGATGAAAATACTTGCAGAGAAAATTGTTGATCTTGAATCAAATGATCTCAAAAACAACCTAAATATATACAAATTATTCCTCCATGATGTTGATCTAAAATAAACAACAATAATCACTGAAAAACAACAACTCACCTTGTTTTTGCTTTCATTCCATCATCCATGAAGGTGAGATGTTGAAGATATGCTGCAGCGTGAGCTTTGATATCGTTATCTTTGTGAGATAGGTAGTCTATAACCTCCTGCAGATCCGGGTTTCGCCAGCGGAATGCTACACAAATCAGCATTTTCGAGAATGAGTGAGATTTGATAAATTTCAAATTCTGTGGTAAGATATACAATCTTTGTCGAAATTATCCACAAAAGAAGATATCTTCTGCAAAACGTAGTGAAAATTTCAACAGAACTCTGATTCAAATTTTCAAAATTCAAATTTCAAATTTTGTTGCTTTTTCAAAATATACAATCTTTGTCAAAATTATCCCAAAAAGATGATATCTTCTACAAAATGTAACGAAAATTTCAACAGAGCTCTGATCTTGAAACCAGAAAAGTAAAATTCTTGAAGGTTTTAAGAAACTTGATACGATTACTAGTATACCTGATACTGTAACTCTATTTTGTCACTATTATGTCACTTGTGGTAACTGTGGTATTTTGTTTCACTATTTGCCACACTATACTAGTTTAAACACAAGGTTTTGCAATATCGCAGAATCTGTAAAAAACACCATGTCATGGAAGGAGTACACACATAGATAATACACAATACACATCATGCCACAACCACTTCAAGAACATGCTATAGGGTATGCTGAGAAGATGGTAAGATAAAACAAACAGGCAGAAACTATTAATTCTATTCTATCATTCTTAACTGACGTTTGGGAAAAGTAAACTGAATCCTAGGAATTTACGACTGACGTGACCTGCTACTAGATCTTGCTAGACTCAATATCAGAGTTAAGCGATAATTATTGAGGCTAGGTTTACTTAGACTGTGGAATTTACTAATTTCCCAATTCCCCTGACCTTTAGTCACTTAGATTTTTTTTTTATTAAACAAATTTAATTATCAAACAAGTTTAATCTGCTTAAAACAGGTAAGTGTATTGAAATGCTGCACACTTAGAATAAAGAACTTGTCTTTCATTACCTCAAAATTAATTGCAACAAGTTAACTGCAATGACATTATGTGGTCTAAGTTCGATTCATTGGAGATGGAATTGTTACTGTCCAAACCAAAAAATGTTTAACACAGATCATACCTTTTCCTTGAACACTCACATTTTCCCTAAACTTTCAAGAACATTTCACCTCAATTTACAATAGGTCTTGAACGGAGACATTTTCCCCTTAAATGTAAGAACATTTTGCCACAACTTACATCCAGGTCTACTATCAGACGGAGTTGCCCGCCCTTCCGAATTATAATCGTTGACAGGGGGCGCTGAAGCTTGTTTAGCTTCGGCTCTCTGCACCTCCTCTGGATAATAAGGCTCTTTGCCTGCATAATCAGGGCCTTCATTATAGTCGTAATGAGGTGGGGCGCTTGAATCGTAGGGCGCATTTCCGTCCCGTTCGTCATACGGAGGGTTACCATCCCGTTCATCATATGGCGGGTTTCTGTCCCGTTCATCGAGTGACGGGTTTCTGTCCCGATCGTCATACGGAGGGTTTCTTTCCCGTTCATCATATGGAGGGTTTCCGTCGCGAGCATCATATGGAGGGTTTCCGTCACGAGCATCATACGAATCGTCTCTATATGACGGGCGACGTTCCTCGTAAGGCCCAGGACCTTGACCTTGACCTTGTCCTGTAATTATTTTATTCCTACCGCTTGAGATTTCTCATCCAATAATAGTCCAAATTCCTGAGCCGTGACATTATATACGAAAACATTTTTCACCTACTATTAAAGATTTTTCAATTTTTGTACCAACTTTTACATGCCTATAACTAAGAAATGTTTAAGGATTGGCAGCCTGCAGTAGTTTGGTAGAAGAATGAAAACAAATCACCAATAGATTAAAGACTTTTTTCCAACAAAATAAATTTCTATCTTCTTAGAATAGTAAGAGGATAAGATGTTCCAAAATAAAACAAAAGGGTAACGACAAAGGTTTTTCAAATTAAAAATCAAACTTTTAGAATCTAGCAATATCACAATAACTACTAGTACAAGCTAATACAATTGGAGAATACTGCATACAATTCATAACAACAACAAATGAATAAAATATCATGCAACTAATATAGATCATTCACTGTTAAGGCATATGTATGAATGTTACAAGGTTTATTTATATCATCATGCATATGTAACATGCTTATGATAAGATATGCAAGTGTTAAGATCAATCGTAATTATTTTAACAATAGTCCAATATCAAGTTACTGGACTATAAGAAAACCTTTTTATATAGGGATCTATATACAAAACACATTTACTATTTGGAAATCAAATGCAACAAAGTCAACATATTTGATGTCTTTATCATGTATTTATAAGGTTAATTTCTTAAATGTGAAAACAACAAATATTGTCAAATTTTACTTATTGTAATAAGTTACTGTATTATCAAAGTACATTGATTGTTAAACTTCGACCAATAACCTACTCTCTGTTGCATCATTTATTATGAATGTCAAGGAAAACGTGCAACACAATTATGTTTTGACCTATGACATGTAAGATGATCTATGGCAACCCTAAAAATTCAATTTGATACACAAATCCTCAAGTAAGTAGAAATTTATATACTATGTCTTCCGCAGCTAATGGCTGAATATTGCCCAAGTGATGCTAAACAATTACTCACTCACTATACTATGAATTGAAATTTGAGTATGTTTCAAATATTAAACAATAGAAACAATCATGCTATCATTATCTTAGTAGTCAACAGTAGAACATAGTGATACAAGTATCTGGATAACAAAAACATAAAATATGTTGACTAAATGTTTTCTTCAAGACAATCATGCACATCCAAATAGAAACTAACAGATAAACAAACAAATAAACAAACAGCACATACCATGGGAGGGTGAAGGTCCTCGGTGGTACGGATCCTCATCAGGTCGAAGACCGCTGTAACTGTTGTTCGGGTTTTCTTGGAACGGATCGTCTGCAAAAGGGTCTTTTCTCAAGGGAGGTAATCCTTGCATCCGTCTTATCAAATCTGGGTCATCACCAGGACGATCTGCATAAGGGTCGTCAGGATGACCTTGATAATTATTCCTTAATCTTGGATCACCCATATCCCCAGGTGGACCCATAGACCCGTACGGATCTTCAGGATTGTTTTGGTAAGATCCACGGAACCGTGGATCATTTGGATCCATGCTGGGATCATCAGGATGACCTTGAAGGGATCCGCCATACTGAGGTTCATTGGGATCGCGGGCCGGTTCGGGCAATCTCCCATAATCCTCGCCTGGCCGTGATCCATAAGGATCTTCCTGGTAGCTGTCCCGATATCCTGGATCGCCCGGTCGAGCCTGATAAGAGTCGTCTGGATGTCTGCCATATTGTGGATCCCTGGGACCATCTTGTTCATCGTATCTAGGTGGCCCTCGATATCCGTCATCATCATATGGTTGAGGTGCGTACTGCGGATCAGTGTATGATCTGTTAGGGTCTTCACGCCCATTGTAAGGATCTCCTAACGGGGAGTCCTGGTGCCGAGAATCGTTGAGGTGACCTCGGTAGTCTGTGGGTTGAGCTGGTTCCGGGTATCTTTCCTCATAGTCCCCGTACCCCGGTTGATAGGGGGCGCCAGTGTCTGACGGGGCGTTGTAGCTACCACGACTTCCTGGGTACTGGTTTTCTCTGTGGGAAATATATCTTGTTGATCAATTATTTGAAATGCAGAATGATACTTATTTTTTGGATATTTAAATAGTTTTTGAAACTTTAGTGATTATTTATATCAAATACAGAATGATGCTTATTTCTTGATTAATCAATTTAGAAATAAGTTCATTCCAACAATCTTGATTAAAACTTAGTAATGCCAATAATTTTCCCTCCTTGAAAAATTTATAAAAATTGAAATAACTGATCATCATTATTTATCTGTAAAAGAGATCAAATTATCATTACTCAAGGAAAGATAGTTAAATTAAAAATTTCCAAAATTGTAAAAATCAAATGACACTTTAATGGTCCTGAACTGCCAAAACCCATTTACATAACAAAAGAAACAAAAAAAATCTACAAAGATACAGAAAAGCAAATAAAAATAAAAGCTTGATGATAAAAGCAAAGGGATTACAATGAGCTATAATATTCTAGCGACAGTAAGAGAAAATGTGTAAGAAGGATGAATATATGTAATAAATAATGAGATATTATCCATCCCCAATGACATAAGGCTTAATAAGCCAGTGAAACAGACTGCTATGAAGATTATGCCTTGCTGGGAAATGTTCTTTGCATTTTTACTTTTTCACCACCAAATAACCATAACGCACCACTCAATGACATCCTAGTAAATTTTCTACAATCTTAGTCCAGGGCATCTATAACTAAAACTTGCTGGGCAAGAATTATGATTTATGTTGTTCCAATACTAAATTCTTAACCTTTTGAGTGCCTATATCATTGTTTTATTTACTCTTTACTTAGTATTCCATATTTTTATTTAAAGCATGAAGAATATTCTACATTTTCAAGAGACTGGAGATTTTTTATTATGAATTTTTATTACCAGTGGTGCAATTATAAACATCAAGAGGTAACCCTTTTTCATTAAAGGCAATCAATCACTATTCTTATTGTTATTTGCTAAATAACTTATAAGTATGATGGATTGTAATATATCCCAAATTCAGTGTAATGTTGGCTGTTAGTTGAAAATGTGATCAAAGCAGTTGGTCATGTTAATATGACAATGTGAAAGAAAATTATTTGATCAGAACTTGGATTTGGTGATAATGAGTTGTGATAAAATAGTATAAAAGAAACTCTCACCAACTTCAGAGAAACTTATAAACTCAATGAAAGTTCAAAAGAGTTTAAAGAGGTGAATTAAAACCAGTCGATTCCAAACTCAAATCAATAATATAAAGCTGATGTAAAAATCTTATTGAAATATTAATTTGCAATAAATTTTTAAAACATTTTATGCATTTTAAAAAGATTTAAGAAAAATATTCAAAATCTGAGATTATTCTCTTTTTGTTTGATTTTTAAGGTTTAAACTTGAATCTATACAACCTTTATTTAAGTGCATGTGAAGAAACAAAAACAGTCATGCAAAGGCACTGTCCTTAAGCTGATCTCTATAAGATATTTTTCTGATAATGTAATTATTTTAAAAAAATCACTTTGAACTTAAAATATTAAAAAAAGATCCAGAAATCTGAAAATTCTAAAATTTATAGATCAAATTTTTAAAAGTTATCTTTTAAAATTTCGGTTTTTTTTTTAAATTTCAGTAATCATTTTTCAAAAATCAAAAAATATTTTTCAAAAGTGAAAAACCTCAAAATTAAAATTCTAAAATTTCCCCTCATTTCTTTTTCAAATTTACCAATAATTTTGCAAATTTTATAAATAATGTAATTTTAACGTCATTTAGATTAAATTTCAAAATACTTAGGAACAGTGCCACGCCCAATATTAGGCAAGAAAGAAACTAGCCACTACCTGTTAGAATAGTGATCTACATAGGGTTGGTCGTCACTATACCGCGACACGCTGCCCCGCGGCGAACTGCCGTAATGGGCGGGCGCGTCGGGATAGTGAGACGGAAGATGATTGGATGAGAACCTTGGATCTCCTCTTGGCGAATCAGATCGCTGATAGGGCGATCCCCGTAAGTCCTCCACGGGTCTGTTTATAGATTGGTACGTGGAGTAATTTCCATTCTGCTGTTCTTGGGGTAGTGTGTTATATGATGAATGATCTTCTATACGCGGTGTCATCTGCAAAAAATTGTGATTTTTTGACAAAGCTCTTGCACAGAGGAAGACAAAAAAGTTCTTAGCTTACTTCCTGATAGCCGTGTGCACTATATTCCAAGCATCGTAGAACCTGCCAATTTGCACTTTAAATCATAATCCTATCAACCAAGAAAATGTACATAAATTTCAGCTTTCTTGCCCTTTTTTTGTCAATAGTCAAAATAGCATAAAGATTAAGGATGGACAGAACATTACTTTAAAAATATATTTTTTTTTCAAGTCGATTCTAGGTTATAAAATGGTTTTGGGTTTTAAGTCTAAATCTCTGTTTTTGACAATATTTTAGCAAAAATACTCCTGTTATGTAAGAGGCATTGAATTCAACTAGCCTTGTAGGCTTGTAAGATCTTATGAGCATTGGGTTATTTGATAAAAGTGGGGCCAGAAGAGCTAAAAATTTACGATTTGATTGTAATTCTAGGTTACTTAAATCATTATTCACTTTAATATCAGTAATACTAGTTGGTGATCCTACACACAACCAAGACAGAAAATTTTCAAGAAATTTATTAAAGACTCCTCAAAGTTTCATCCCTACCTTGGCACCTCGAGGTCTGTTACTGCTGTTACTATGTAGGGACATGTGTGAGCCGTGGGGGGACGGTTCCCGATCGTACGACATATTGGGGTTCCCGTAGTTGCCCCCTCCCCCTCCGTAGCCCGACCCCGGGCCAGAGTTGTAGTTTGTGCTGTAGGGGTCCTCGTGTAGATAGTCCATCCTCCCGTCTTCACTGCAAGGACAAGGAAGCACATGAATAATTTTCTTATGACAGAGTTGAAAAGGTATTGATAGTAATGATGTTATTATCAATTTCTATTATTAGTGGTAGTAATTATTCCAACAGCGATGAGGTGAGGTCAGGTGATATTATAAGTTATACCATTCAGAGGCAGGGTACATGCGGATTTCGCCCCATGTACCCCGACTCTGAATGGTATAACGAATTTATCTTACCGAATGTTTAAACAAAACGCATATATATGAAGATAAAGAGAAGAGTAAGTCATTTTACTATAGTTTGTTCAAAGTTACATATCGGTTGATCAAAAGTAACCAGCTTCATGTGTTCGAGGTAACATACATTGTACATTTCAAGCCGCTCAATCTGCATGCTTTTTTCATGCTTTTTATGTGCCAGGGTATAAATGATTTATTAACCCGCTCAAGAGGGTGATATCAGTATGTATTCAGGGTCATGTGGACCAATCAGAGATCGAGATTCTTACATGAGGTAGGATAAGGGGTTTAACGCCGCTTTCAAGAGTATTTCACTTATAAAGCGGCTGCTAGTATTATTGAAGGGAGAAACATTGTGGCAATGGATTGCGGTGAAACCTGCGAGCAGCGAATGGAACTAGTGAACTATGGGTGGTACTGCGCTGAAGTTCAGTGTATTATTGCACCCAAACCTGACTACGTGTAGAACAGTATTCCTATAGCACCTGCTTTTCAAGGTCTTTATTGTTTCAAGGGTCTGATAATATTGTGAAATAATATTACGGTAAAATAAAATTTCAAGATAGTGGATGATTTTTCCTAAACAAAGAGGAGTCAATATATTGTTATTATGAGATAAACTCAACATGGTATTTTTTGCGTCAATTATGTAACTGTGGTCAGTATCATTACAGGAAAAAAGTTGATAGCAATGAATTGTCAATTTCATGCAATTACGGAGAGAGGCTGATTCTTGTCTTACATATTATGAAGGATATTACTCGATAACTTTATTGCAGAATTTCTACCTGAAATGCTGTTTTGTTCACTGCAGCAAAACCTGCTTTGACTAACAAATCAAGGGTTGAACTACATTCACCTCCATTGAAGCACATCATCAAAATGTAACTCTGTAGAAGGTCCCATTCAGCAAATTAAGGTAAAAATCAATCATCTTTAAAAGGTTGTCCTTATTTATGTTGAGATAAAGAATATATAAATTGTGTATTAATGTTGTGAAGATAATCTGAAATAGTTTCCACAACATTGTAAGTGATTTGCTGCGATATGTTATGTTTATATATAAGCAAAGCTTTGCTTGTTTACCAAACCAGATTCGTTCTCAAATAAAAATATGTTTAAGCCATATGTTGAAAATTTATAAAAATTATTCTATTTTTTACTTTTGTTATTTTAAATACATAAATAATAGATAAAATATATTTGCTCAACATTTAAAGACTTAATAAGAAGTGAACAATTAGAATTGAAATATGCTGAAATGAAAAAAGAATTAAAGGCTATGAATCCCTCCTCAACATAAAAGATAGGAATATAAATATATTTGATCAGAATGATATTCATTATAGAAGATGATGTTTTACAAATGGTTTGATGAGTTGAGCATTTCTGTATGAAATATCATATCATATCATAAAAGCACAAACAAAACTATATACACAAGTTTGGCTTTTTAAAAATTACACCTGTTCTTAGATCAAGTCATAACTGAAAACACTTTTAGAGGTAAGGGGTTAGCCCTAAGAAACAGCCAGTTAAAGGTTAACAAGCAGCATATTAAGCTTTTGCACTTTTTTCACAAGCTGGGCAAGGGTTACCTTTTGAAGGCTACCAGCAGGGTGTTAAGGGTATCACAAGCAATGTAGTTGAAAAACCTTAATCATAGTAATGTACAGAATTGTTTGGAGAAAGACTGCACTATATTTAGCAATAAAATGAAGCCTATCTCTGCTGAAATTAGCATAGACTTTTGAAAATAAAGCTTTGAAATAAGAACGTATTGCATGAAAACAGTAATGATTTCACAAAGGTAAGAGTGACCTTGATGGATTGAGACGATTTGGGGTTTAACGCCGCTTTCAAGAGTATTTCACTTTTATCGCGGCTGCTAGTATTATTGCAGGGAGAAAGCCCACAACACTATTGTGGCTATGCATTGTGGTGAAATCTGCAAGCAACGGCTGGAACTAGTAAACCATGGGTGATACTACGATGAAATTCAGTGTAGCATTGCACCCAAACCTGACTGCGTGTAGAACAGTTCTCTACTGCAGACAAAGTTGGCAAGGCCCCTTGCGGGATTCGAACACCGACCTCCTGATCCGAAGCCAAATGCGCTATCCCGCCACTTAGGGTGATAACCTAAAGCAAATTTTAAAATCTCGAGTTCAGCTCAAACGTGCAAGTGGGCTAAATTATCTACAGAATAAAGAAGTTGTCATCCATATCTCCTTCTTCCTTATTGTCAATCCAGCCCTCAAGGAAGCAAGAAACTGCAGTGTCAACTTCACGAACAAGTTCCAAACAGACCATAACGAAGCATTCAAGTACATCTCAAGAAATCAATTCTAGTGCTATTTGAAAATCATTACCGGTACTTGTAACAACCAGAACAAATTTTATCATGTGATAAAGTTAAATTACATTTTTGAAAGGAAATACGAGGATATTGAACAAAATGTGATGAATTAAACGATCTTCCATACTACATCAAGTATCTCTTACATTAGCCAATCAAGGGAAACGAAAGCTCAATTTTACAGATATTATGCTCATTTACAAGCGGAAAAATATTCAAACTCAGCGGTGGCTAATAAAACGGGATCATCAAGCTGATTGGCAAAATAGCCAAAACAATTTTTCCTCTTCTAACATGAGGTTTTCATCAGTTGATTCAAGAAATATTGGGAAATTTCTCGTATAAACATGATGTAATTGCTTGTTTTTCCTTTCATGAACATCTTGTTAGTTCAATCAATATTCAAGAAAGTAAAGAAGATTGTTCAAATAAGTGAGGGTCTTGAATTCAAAATTTTTTAAAGTTATTAAGCAAGATATTTTACTACCATTAACCTAATTCCGACCAAACCCATCCATAATTCTGGTTTTCAAGAAATGAACCGTAAATCCTTGAAAAATCGACTGCCTTGAATAAACGCCTGCCTTGAATAATCACTGGGTGGCAGTTTTCGTTGAAATAAATAATCATTTTTCTTGAATAATTGCCAGGTTTTATTTAACCATTTTAACCAACTTGTCAATATTGTCTTTTTTTACTTCATATATGTATTCTCATGCAGTTTTTAACATTAATTTATATGAAATGATTTATAATTTTTTTGTTTGATATTTCAATACTTCATGATCACATCATGGGCCTGAAATAAATAATCACCTGCCTCGAATAATCGCCTGCCTCGATTATCGCCCGGTCAAAACAAGTTTTGAAATAATTGCCCAGCTATTATTCAAGGATTTACGGTACTTTGAAGTAATATAGGGTCAAAATGAAACAGAATGTGACTAAGCTACCCAAAAGTAAAACCCAAGGTAACAAATTTCACCAAATATTCAGTTATGCAAATAAAGCAAGTTGTATAAAATTGATTAAATATCTAACTGATAAACCCCAAAACAAGGCAAAATTTAACAAATTTACATCAAACTATATATCATTAAACCAGAAGTCACTTAAAGTTCACATTAGGCAACAAATTTACACCAAACTATCAAGTTATATCAATAAAGCAATTCCTAGAATCCCATAAACCAACAAAGTCCTCAGGATGAGCTGCCAACGGGCGATTTCTCTCTTCAGTGTATTGATATCAATCTAGAGACAAAGACAAAATCGGTCGGATTGCCGTCGGTTGTAAACATCTCAACACAGATAATGACGATCTAACGAGCACGACCAATTAGTGTCTGTCTATATCTGTCTACGAGGGGATAAACCAAAGCCCTTTTTGTTATTGTCCTGACGTTTTTTTGGGGGATTGTCAATAGAACTGTACAAGTTAGAAATTTCTTTATTTTCGTATAGCATCCTTGGTATATCTAGGCTTAGGCAAGAAAATAGATTATCCTTGGTTGCCTTAACATTTTCATTGAATTTACATGAAATTTGTTTGGGGAGAGTAAGAGAGAATTTTTGTATTTTGATTAAACTTAGAAGTATTATCCTTCTTTATGACAGAGGAAATCAGATATTAACAAACAAAACAAATCTCAAGTTAAAATACATGTTCCTGATCCAATTTTACATTTTTCCTTCTTCAACAATCAAAGAAGTTGTAAATATTTCTAGACTTGCACAAAAAGTCTTGAACCGTTGAGTTTCATCATATCATTGAGGATCAGAGAAATCTTCCCCCGTCCATTCTAGCTAAAAGTCTTTCTTATAAAACAATTCTCTGCTGCAGTTTGGGGGATGGATAGAGCTTAATTATTGGGAGGGGGATATAGTTTTCTTGACTTAAAAGTTTTTTCACCCTCATAAGGGATAAAGAAGCAAGCAAACAGACAAAACACATGCAGTGTTCAGTATTTCAGATTGCAAGGAGTGATTTCATGTTATAACAATATTTCTACTTTAACCCTCTTGCCACTCAGGACATCTTTGCGGACCAGAACAGAAAAAGCAAGCAGGTGGTAGTTCACCCTGCCCTACGACCAACACAAGACAGCCAGGCTACGCTCAAACACAATGTATGAACAGAACACTTCTCAAAACATGCAAATATTTTCTGCACATCACAGATTTTGCGTTTTTATATTTGATATTGCCGGTTACCACTTACCATGTAAATACAGACATGATCACAAACAAGCGCACAAGCCCCTTATTGTATCATATGTTTGCACTTGATAATGTTGTAAATATTAAACTGTCATTTTTTAGACTTAATATTGCAATATATCTAGATAAAGTTTAAGGAAATAACTTGTACTGTTAGTATTGCTTATCAACAGTAGCTCAATTTGTAGATAATTTTTATTTTAAATCAATTTTTATTCTTATGTTAATTTTGAAAAAAAAGGATCAATGTACATAGCTAAATAATTGTTTTCAGACAAAACAATCACCCAATGCGACAGAAACAAAGGAAATAGCAACATAAAAAGCAGGCCTACATGAAAAAGCGAAAATAAATAAACGAAAACAAACCCATACGTTAGTGACAGATTCAATGTGAAGAGAAGAAGCAGCAAATGAACTAGGCCAATCATTCCGTCGCAAAAAAAACTAAAATAATTTGCCTTACCGCACGTACCCAGTGTTCAAGGTTCCTCTGTCTTCAAGCTCTCGTCTGAAGAAAACAAAACGAACCAACGTGCAGTGCTTGAGAAGCAACATGTAAAGCAAATTTGGCAAAAATTGAGACAAGAAGATATTCTTAAATAAAATCTATGGTAGGTGTTAAAGAAGGTAAACTATTAAATAAAATCTATAAAAGGATTAAGTAAAAGAAAATATTTTGAAATAGAATTCATGAAAGGAAAAAGAAATAAACTTTAACAGCTTCTTTTTTCATATTTTTTTCACATGTAAGATATGGGTATACAGTAAACAGTATCTAAAGATTTTTTTCTTTTTGTTAAATTCAAAAAAATATTGTTACAAATTCATGATTTACTAAAAATCTTATACCGGTAGCATAACACAGTAAATCAATATATTTCTAATTTTTATTAATTTAAAAAACATCATCATACATTCATGAAATACCAAGAATCATATTGCTAGCACATCAACCTACACCTGAAAGGTCACAGTGACCCTAAACACTAACTATCATAACTAACCTTGAGGAAACCAACCTTTGTATGCAAAACTTTTGTCTTACAGTTAAGTTCAGGACGAGGATATTTTTCCAAATAATGAGAAAAAGTTTCTTTGTCACCCATCCTTAAGATGAAGTCACGTCTAAATAAGTCCCAACTTCCCCAAACAACTCACCTCCCCTGCAGGTGAAAACTCGTTAACTACCTGGCAAGGCATAATACAGTGAATCGTGACCTCATAACTCAGGTGTATAATTTTTACACAAGCTTTTAGAGACTCGACTAAAAAATGTTTTCTTGTTGGTCGCACTGGTATTTTAGATTGATTTTTTAAAAATCCAAATTATATAGCTTTGATGTATAATTTTAAAAGCTCTTTTTTAAAGCCTATAACTTAAAAAAAAAATTCTTGTTGCTTGCACTTTAATTGAAAATGTTATTGTATAATATCAAACTGGTCCCAAATAAGCTTCATAACTGTTGAAAGTCAAAACTAACCTGTGATATAAATGTGCTGGGTTTTTTTAACACATATTAAAGAGTGTTTGTATTTAAGAAGAGATGTTTTGGGACTAACGGAAGAGGGTTGAATCCTCAAGTGAATTTAATGCAAAATGGTGCAAAGTTTATCTCATAATTTTCAAAGGGTCGGTTCTAAAACATAAACACATCTAAATAATATATTTTATGAAAATCATTAAATAAGTAAAAATCAAAGTTTAATTCTAAACTTGACTGGCATACATATTACACAAATATTTTAGTTCATTACAAAAGTAAAAATTTCAATGTGTTAATATTACTTTTGTTAGTAAAATGTTAGTACCACCCATCTCAAAATTGTTATTGTCAACAATCTATATTTTCATTGGTATATACAATTTCATACAACAATTCAAAATTCCAAAACAAATTATCATCTCTACCCTTTCACACAAAAATTATAAACAAGAAATTCACTTAAGGTAGCTTTTGATGAAAACGTAGAAAAAATATCAATGTAAATGTAGGGAGAATTTTAAAAATTACAAACAAAACATATAAATTCACCAAATCTCATTTCACAATACCTTGTCCTGCTTTCAAGACCCATAGTAACTCCAAAATATCAAGGCAGAGATGTTTAAAAAAAAACATAGTACATCCAAATCAGAGTTGTTGCAAATAGGGGACGAAAATACACACTTTTTATCACAATCCCTGGTGACTCAACCATAGACTATTCCTAATTCTCTCTTGACGAGCCTTTTCCCACATACAGGTGAAAGAAGCTAAATCACTTTGCCACCTGTCTGAATACCTATGTACCAGTATATGTAAACAGACAAAGAAACACCTTTAGAGTTACCTCCCTTATGGGGACAGTGTCAAAAACTACTGAGTATGTTAATATTCTTCTTTGATATATTGCTTGAATATTGCTTGAAATCTAGCAATATTTGAATATTGTTATTTTTAGGCTAAATTTACAAAGTGTTAAATTATATTTATATTTCAAAAAGAGGTAGATTTCCATGTTAAAATTGTTTCGATAGCTCTATTCATTGAATACATTTCAAAAACTTAAATGTACAAACAACTGCAAAATTACAACTTCTTACTTCAGAGAAGAGAAAATTGATTATTATATTATATATTTACTATATTGTTCAGCACCAGGCAATGTAAATCATTACCGTAAAACGAAAATAAATTTGTAAAATTTGAGTTTCACACATTCCAATGATTCAGGATCAAAAGTTTTGGCTGGTTAGGGGGTGAAATCACTGAACCATAAAGGGGAAACAGGGTACATATTTATAGGCAAGGCCCTTTTATACACTCTCTTTGTCAGGAGGGAAGTATAGGAGTGGAGTTAGCGTCTATGTCATTTTATTATCTACAATACGCAGGCTTTGTATCATTAGGAAAAGATTTTCTCTTTGAATTTGCTGAGCAACAACTGAACATTTAAGTCATTTTATTTCTGGAGGTTTTTAATCTAATATGAATAAGTTGAAATATAGACTTGCTAAATACATTTTAAGATCTACAATAATCAAGCCTTGTCTGTGTATCATTAGAATAAAATTTTCTCTATTTTGCTGGACAACTACTGAATCTTCATTAATGTCTTAATTTCTGGAGGCTTTTAATCTAATAAGAATTAGGTAAAATCTAAACTTGCTAAATATATTTTATGATCTATAACACTCAAGCCTTGTCTGTGTATCATTAGAATAACATTTTCTCTATTTTGCTGGACAACTACTGAACCTTCATTTATGTCTTAATTTCTGGAAGCTTTTAATCTAATATGAATTAGGTAAAATAAAGACTTGCTTAATACATTTTATGATCTACAATACTCAAGCCTTGTCTGTGTATCATTAGAATAACATTTTCTCTCATGAATTTGCTGGACAATTACTTCACCTTCATTTATGTCTAAATTTCTGGAAGCTTTTAATCGTATATGAATTAGGTAAAACATAGACTTGTTAAATACATTTTGTGATCTACAATACTCAAGCCTTGTGAAACACTTACTTGCTCAAATAATTGTCCGTAAAAAGTCAACAATGTTGACGTTATGTTTGCCTCAATTTAAGATAACCTTGACATGATTGATATAAAAAAAATTTCCTCATTGCTAAAAAAATTGCAATTTTTGATAAATTTCTAAGAATTTTATGTCATTCTCAGTTTGATAAAAGAAGAATTCCCATTTTTTATAAAGTCTTTTCTAGGTGGACATGTTTCTGAGATAACAATGTGAACATTTTCATTCTAGATATAGATATAATACATTTAAGAGCTAATAGGTTTAAAAACTAACTGTGTAATATTTGTAAAAAAAACCCACATTTTTATGAGGTACTTAAGATGTAGGTTTAAATCTTAACTGATTTATAACGATAAATCAGTTCACACAAGTCTTAAGTGCTAGTTGTAAATATAAACTGATCTAAAATGATACATATAAAAACTGTTAGTCTGTTATCCAGGCCCTAAATACAAATAATAAAGAAGCCTTCTTAAGTTAGAAAATGTTGGCAAGTCTAGATTCTTCAGCTTTAGGAAATTAAGTATTGTTCAGGGCTCCTTTTATTTTTAATTTCTATATACAAATTTAGAATAAAAGAACAAGTCATGAACTCTTTTTTCTATATGTTCGTCTAATAAACACTTTTTGTGAAGTTTACTAGAGGGAGATTAAATCAAAACTAATCTAGAATGGTAAAACATTTCTCATAAGACAATAATAAATCAAAGTCTGAAACTTCCCAATAGGTATACATAGAGGCATATGTAAATATATAGTAGCCATAGGTTTCAAAAAAATACTGATTTAGATGGTAAAGCATTTCTTATTAGATTAAAAAAACATGTATAAATCGATCAAAATCTGAAACTGTTAAAAAAACACTTCTTATAAGGTAAACAAAGAGGTATTCATAAATCAAGTAGCCATAGGTAATACTAGACTGATTTAAATGGTACAAACATTCCTCAAGAGATACATGACAGGTACAAGGATGTATCATGTACCCTAGTGGTACTGATACATGGTTCAGATCCTCTACATCACATCATTAGAGGAACAGTTTTTATACCTGAAGAAATCCTCTACTTCCTGTTCCCTGCACACATACCTTGCAGGTAAAAACTCGTTAAGAACATCTGGTAAGTGTTCAGGTAAAGTAAATATTGCAGTGAGTTTGAGAGGTATATACTATAGTGTGCAATGTGAATTTAAATATATTGGTGAGTTGATGTGATTTTAAGCATATTATTTATATCATTGCGGATGTGCTTATTGTATAGAGAAAGCCTGCAACACTGGTAGTAAACCTCCACATATTGACAATTCCCTCCAAGTGTGCAAATATTTCACTATCAGTGCACTGGTTTGCAATAAGAGGCAATTAGATCATAATTTAAGTAATCATAATGAAAAACTGTTTTTCCTAGTTATTACTACTAATTTGACTTATTGTCATTTTCCTATTGTTTCATGAATCATATAGCTTTAAAAGAAGAAATAAATTCAAATTGGTTTTAAAATTACAAAATAATAACAAATCTCATGATTAGGCTTGTCCAAGATGTCGCTTCTACGTTCAACTTTTTCTAGTATTGAGTTTTCAACCAAGTTAACCTGCTGCAAGCTGCAAGCATAACAGTTGTCATAAAGTCTACTGTTAACAATACAAGGTTAGTATGAATCTCCTAAGTCATAATTCAGGTGATTTTAAAGGGACAGTCCTAAAAGGGTATTTTTTGTGGAAACAAAATTCAAGAGGATACATTCTAGTCTTTGTCAAATCAAGAACAACCAAAATGTTACCCTCACTAACATATATGAAAATAAGTGTGAAATGATATTGTATTTACCATAAATAAGCATAAACAGGTACTCTTGAAATTTGTTTCCACAAAAAATACCCTAAAAGGACTGTCCCTTTAAATATAACTGAATCAAATGCAACTGTAAATTTGTCTCACAAAACTCACCAACTCATCTAAAGAATGATTATTGTGGTGTTTGTCGTGAAGAAGACATAATGACAATACACCCTAAAGCCCATCAACAATTTTTCCAATAAAAGATCTTTCCTGTCACCAACCAGTGAAATTCTTAGATGCAGTGATGAGTAATGAGTGAGTGAGCGGGGTTTTGTTAAACACCGCTTGGGCAGTATTGATAAGTAATGTGAAAACAAAACAGCCAGTAGGAAATCTTAAATCATTCTAGTTGTGATTTGTAAAAAACAGAGTGCACATGCTTTTGATGAGGATGAGAATAATGATCTAATGTTGGTTAAACATGAATAGACAGAAGGTATAGAGGATATATATAATTGTGGACAGAGAAAAAGGGGTTCATTCATACGAGGAGTTGTATGGAACATAGCATAAGAAGGTATTTCATGCTCAAACACATGCAGTCATGCAACAACAATACGTGGGTAATATCGTCTCAATATTCAATCCATATGGATCCTTATAAGCTCAAAGTTTCAAAGCTCTTATGATACAGAAATAAATAGTTTGGTACAGTCCTTTCTTCTAATACGACATCAAGAAATTTTTCATTTTAATTTAATTAGCCACTTGAACTTTGGGAAAGTCTTCAATCAACTGACAGTCTTTAATGACTTTCTTTTGATCTTTATGATTGTGACCATACCATATTTCAAGAATTATTTTTAACCCCAGTTAAATTTTTTTTTTAAATCAAAACTTAGAACTTCAAAAGATGTCATATTTGACCACCTTACCTACCCTTATTTTAGATATATCACAAAATTCAAATTTAGTCCCCAATCCCTATCTTTTTAAATTTTTGGCAATTTGAGGATAATTATAGCTATTGTTCTTGCTGTGGATCTGAGGAAGGTTCCTGGGCCTATACTCACAAGCAGGAGTCGAGCAGATGCGAGCTCATTTTGGAGGTGTCGGCCAACTGACTGGGGTCATCATCATAGTAGGAGTTGTGTTGGGACGAGGGCTGACCCCGCCACATGTACGACTCATCTGCACTTGTCATGCTCGCACTGTCACTACCTAGTCTAGGCTGAAATAGACAACACAACACCACGGGACCCGTTAGTCCTTGCTACTCACTGACAGACAGACAGACAGACAGACGGATACATGGACAGACAGACAGAAAGTTTAACATAAAAGGTTGAGATGGGTAGATTGGCAGGGATGGTTGCAAAGGTGATCAGAAGGCTGATGGGCTTGTTCTCCCTCTCCTTCCTACTCACTGACAGACGGACGGACAGACACATGGACAGACAGACAGAAAGTTTAACATAAAAGGTTGAGATGGGTGGATTGGCAAGGATGGTTGCAAAGGTGATCAGAAGGCTGATGGGCTTGTTCTCCCTCTCCTTCCTACTCACTGACAGACGGACGGACAGACACATGGACAGACAGACAGAAAGTTTAACATAAAAGGTTGAGATGGGTGGATTGGCAAGGATGGTTGCAAAGGTGTTGAGAAGGGTGATGGGCTTGTTCTCCTTGAGAGATGGACAGATATTTGGAAAGATTGATACAACTTTGAAATGGACATAAGTAGATGGTGATGGGTAGATGGGTCTGTTTATCCTCATTTTCTTATGCAAAGCCTAAAACACCAGTTTCAGAACTGTCAGTCTTATGCCTTGCTGCCGACCCTTGTTATGTGCCGATATCAGCGCCCTTACAGGCTATTGTGAGTGACCTTCAGTTTCTTTCTGATTGGACAGTTGCTTTCTCTCAAAGTAAGCTAGAGAGCAAGTACAGAAAACTCAAAGGTCTGCAGCAAGGCATAAAACTGACAGTTCAGAAACTGGCATTTTAGGCATCGTGTAAGAAGATGATTTGTCCTGTGTGCTAGAATGATAGCGCATGAACAGACACACCAAGTGAGTGAGTTGGTCTGCTCTGGCAACATTTCAGCCATTTGCCTTGGGCCAGGTAGGACAAGGATGGATGGAAAGAGGGATGGAGAAAGAGGGATGCGCAGAAGTTGATGGGGAAAGAGGGATGGGCTATGGAGGTCTCTTGGGATAGTGATTCATTGGACATTTTAGTTCTTACTTCTAAGACAGATTGATGGATACACAGATGGGAGGGGAAACACAAGTGCACAGAGAAAGATGGGAGATGGATTCATGGGAAAACACAAGAATGGAAAAGAGAAATGGGGTTGTTGGTTGGAAAAGAGGGTTAAAGAGACAGTCAAACTGAAAGGGTGGTACAAAAGAGGTGAAACACATGGACTGAAGATGGAATGAACTGTAAGAAGGATAGACACATTGAATGACTTATTGTGAATACTGATAGACAAATGAATGAATGTACTTTTGAGTTTAAAACAAGAAGTTCAGTTATGATTCTTTACGGCATGTGCATGCAGTGTTCATATTGGTCACTCAAAAGATCCTCAAAAGACATCCATGTTCCTAAGGTTACTGGGATCAGATGAATCAAGTTTTGATGGAATTTTGATTATTTTGGATTTGACACAGCCAAGTCAGATCAGCCTTATCACAGGGGCTACTATAATTGCAGGCCAAAACTGCAAAACCATTGGAATTCAAATTACATTGAAACTTGCAAGCTTTACATGGAACTGGGCAACCATTGGTGGTCTTCTAGGAAAATAGGACTTAATAGTGTTGTTTGTCATTGAGTAGAAGTTAGTCATAACCTAAAAACATTTAAATGAGGTAAATTGGTTGGGTATGTTGTGTGAGGAGACAGAACGATCACATGTGTAATAAGGAAACAAAATGAAGGAGTTTGTATGAGAGATGCACATAAACATGGAAATACTGAAGTGATAAATGAAAACTATACTCATAATGAAATGAAATACTACTGACAAACTATGAGGATTAACATGAATAAATGTCAAGCACTGATACAATTTTTCACTTTCAAACAAAATCTTTTAAATTCACGATAATCATTGACAAATATCCAGTCATTTTACAAATTTGTCAAAAATTTGATATTTAAATTTAATAGTTAAAAGTTTCCAAGATATGAACCTTTCATGGATGGTTATCCAAAAATATGGACTAAAAAACTCTATGATTCTTGAAAAAATTAAAATTACATTTTTGAAGAGATTTCCGAAGCACGAGTCATCCATGTTTAATATATCCAGAGAGAGTATTTCCGAAGATTTCGTATGAAATGATATCCTAGGTATCCAGAGAATATGTTTCTTCTTTCTCTACTAATGCGGTCACTGGTGCACCATAAATATGACTTATGATCCACAAGAGATTCACAGATAGATTTCTGCTTTTTACTCCGCTTCATCCGTAACTAGGTAATCATATTGCCATCATCAACAGTCCTTGGTAATTTCACAGGGTTGCGTATTGTGCACTAAGGGTTTCAGCCCCAATGAAACAATATGATCACAGGGTTATGTTAAGGCCCATAGTCATATATTGTAGGAATGGCATCTAAATGAAGGGTTCCAATAAAGAGGTAGCCATTGATGCTTCGGCTTCATTCTGTTGCTTTCAGATTCTGGAATATTTTTTCATAGATTGAAGATATCTCTATTTACAGACATTTTCAAACTGTCACGTATTGATAATTTGGGAATCACATTTCTTTAGTAGAAGTGTATAGAAGACACTGACCAAATAGTACCCCAAGCTCCAAAGAATGGTTGTAGAATAGATTGAAGTATAAGTATTAGCTAGTGAATTAACTTGTTGGTTTCAGAATATTGTATTGAACTGTACCCCAGGTAGGGTTAGATGACATCAATCTTTATAAACCATTGCACAAACTTGTACTCTTATGAAATAGTAGTTTTACTCCAATAATTATAAAAATTGGTTTTAAACTTTATCTTTTAGAGAAACTGTATCTCTAGCCTACTTCAAACAATTTATCCTTGAAAAAAGTTGTTTTTTCAGAAATATTTAAAAAGCTACCAACTACCCTTAATCCTTTATTGAAAATTGATGTATTCTTTTCTTGAATCCTGGAAACTCTGAATCTTTGATGTTTCTTTCAACTCCATTCTCACCATATGGATATTTTGTTAAAAACTATGACAAACAAGTAGAAACAGGCTTTGTTCACAGCTCCACTGTCAATTCAATTGGCACATTCACTTTGAAGTCTCAAAGATTCAACAATAACATCCTCCTTCAAGTAGACATATTGCTTGGTATACCCGCAAAACTCTTTCATAGCATGTGCAGTTGAAAGAATGATATCCATTTTTTGTTCCTTTGGTCTATAATTTTAGTGTAACAAAGTCACTTTTTGAAGGCAGAACCAGTTCTAGATTCTGTTGTTAATATCAATCAAAGAAATAGGTCTGTTATCCATATTTTCCCTAGATGATTCCTAAGGTCTAGAATATCAGCGTCACCAGTTCTAGATTCTGTTGTTCAGTAAATATCAATGAAACAAAAAGATCTCTTATCCATATTTTATGATTCCTTAGGTCTAGAATATCACCGTCACAAAGTCACGAGTTCTAGACTCTGTTGTTCAGTAAATATCAATGAAACAAATAGATTTCTTATCCATATATTATGATTCCTTAGGGCTAGAATATTAGCGTTACAAAGACAGGGAACTGTTCATTAACATCAGAAACAATTCTAGATTCTGTTGTTCAGTAAATATCAATGAAAGAAGAGCTATCAAAGCTATCATCACACGGTAGTTATTCACAGTATACTCAGTCAATGTTACATGAACACGTTTGATTGAACCTTGATCTGGAAACAAGACACATCTGTCAATCCTTAATGAAAGCTGTAATATCCATCAGAATACAAGGGTTATCCAGGCAGTGATGCTTCTGTGAAAAATGATCCTTTGGTGTAATCCATTGATAACTCAGTATCTACAGAGGTACCAGCAGACTGATCCTTAAGTGTAAGAATGATCCTTTGGTGTAATCCATTGATAACTCAGTATCTACAGAGGTACCAGCAGAATGATCCTTAAGTGTAAGAATGATCCTTTGGTGTAATCCATTGATAACACAGTATCTACAGAGGTACCAGCAGAATGATCCTTTGGTGTAAGAATGATCCTTTGGTGTAAGAATGATCCTTTTGTGTAAGAATGATCCTTTTGTGTAAGAATGATCCTTGGGTGTAAGAATGATCCTTTGGTGTAAGAATGATCCTTAGGTGAAAAAATTATCCTTGGCTGTAAGAATGATCCTTGGCTGTAAGAATGATCCTCTTGGTGCAAGAATGATCCTTTGGTGTAAGAATGATCCTTGGGTGTAAGAATGATCCTTTAGTGTAAGAATGATCCTCTTGGTGCAAGAATGATCCTTTGTAGTAAGAACTCTCCTTCAGTGTAATCCATTAATAACTCAGTATCTACAGAGATACCAACGGCATGTACCTTTCCTCATTCATTAACTCCATAAAAATGGCCAGTTTTCAAGAAATTCAATTTCATAAACTTCGAAGAAATGGTATCCATGTTTCTGCTTGAGAGAACAGAACTTCATATCACTCTTCCATGAAGATTTGGTTCAACCCGGTTAGCAGAAATTTAAAAATTCCTTCACCTAGAAATTACATCCATTCCCCTTGAATCCATGCAGGTCTGTAACTTTTCAATACAAATTGCTAGTTTTAAAGAAATTAAATTTCATAAACATGGAGGAATGGTATCTATGTTTCTGCTTGAGGGAACAGAAACTCAAATCACTCTTCCATGAAGACTTGGTTCAACCATGGTTAGCAGAAATTTCAGAGTTGCTTCAGCTAGAAATTGCATCCATTCCCCTTGAATCCATGCAGGTCTATAACCTTTGAGCAGTCACTTTTGAATGAACATTCTTGTTGAAAGCTAGTTCAAGGAACTCATCAGCGTTCAATGTAGGTAATTGTTAGCAGCCTCTGATGATGACACAAATGCTAATGGTGCCTTCAAGCTTCATATTCTTCTCCGGTATATTTTCTCCAGAACTTTGTCTATTCTTTCAAGCCCTGTCTGAAACTTGTCTTCTTCGGTTCCGTCTTAGGTTATTGTAGAAAGCTAGTTAGGGGGTCTCCTGTACAATATTATACAGCTGTGGAAAGATGGAAAGCGAGGGAACCTATTTAGCCTAATGGAATACGCAGACATCTCATTTAACATCCATGGGTAGCTTTCCTATAATTATAGCTTTTTGTGGCAATCAGGCAGTTTTTACACTCTGACATGTACATTTGTGTACATATTTCATTTAAAATCCATGGTTTTCAAAATAATATTTCAATTTAAATCACTTATTAAAGTTTCTAGATGTATATATTTTTTAAATTCAGATGAAGATTGACAGATTTATATTTCCAAATTTTTAAAACCTTTTTTAAAGTAAAAAATTTCAAAGAAAACATTTGTAATTTCTAGTTCTGTTTATGAATGAAAAGTGAAATTCCATTTTTTTAATTGTCTGACTTTGCTTGTAAGGTGAAAAAAAATGACAGTGCTTAAATGAGATTACAACATATTAGTGAATAGATAATTGGGTTACTAAATTCTTATCATGCAGAGAATACAATGACATTCATGTACACGATGCACTCAGATAATATTCAATTGCTATTATGCCGTATTGACGTCATTCATTCTCTTAATGCACCAACGTAACTATATGATACTTAATGCACTGCTGAAATATTTCAGTCGCGACACATGCTGTCTCGACAATAACAGTTATGAATAAAATCAAAACAGTGGAAAGAATTATGCACAACATATAATTCAAACTAAAAATATCTTTTTATGACATGCCAACAGTCTCATGCTTGAAAGTGTGCCGACATTTTATTCATGCACTGGCTAGCTTTGAATTCCTGTGTGTGAATATGCATAGGTGTTCTGTGGAATGCAGTCTATACTCAACATGATTTGCATGTTGAATATAATGAGAATTGAAAATTCGTCTTTGTCTGTGACTTTCTTTTAGGCTAATTCAAACTGTATACCTTTAAAAAATAATTGAAATTTTGAAAAAATATTCAAGATAGCAAATATTAAAAATATTTAGTATTTTGGAAAATTTGAATTTCATAAAGATATTTTGGAAAATATTTTATACCAATAAATTTGACTGTCTAAAATCAATCTTATATCATGGGGGTTCCATATAGGTATTAGTCTAAATCATTAATACATGAAAAATAATTGAAATTTTTAAAAAATATTCAAGATAGCAAAATTTTTAAATATTTAATAGTTTGGAAAATTTGAATTTCATATATATATTTTGGAAAATGACTTAAAATTTTACATCTCTAAAATAAATCTTATATCATTGAAGAGCCATAGTTACTAGTCTAAATCATAAATACATGAAAATAAATATTCACATAACTCTTGGTCTACTAGATTATATAAAAACCAACAAATTCCCCTACTAAATCCTTATCAACACACCCCTTAAACTATTGAGCAATATATTCATTGACTTAACATTCCTAAGCTATCAGCTGTATTCATAGTACACTCAGGATTGCACTCTCCTGCCTCAAAGCTATACAGAGTATTTCCTTGATTTAACTCATGCAGGCACACCTTGTAAACCTGTCATGTAGAAAGGGTTTGGTAGTGTCCGAAACTATTCTCTCTCAAATTGGGCAAAATTTCAAGTCCTGAGCGACTAATGCACTGTGGTCCCATCTACTGACATCCCAAGTTTTTTACCTAAAATTATTTTTCTATTTTTCACCTGTTCTGAGTATTCAATCAAGGTGAAACAAAAAACGTCTAAAAGCAATTTTGTTGTGAAATGAAAATATGTTGATTTGAGAAACAAGTTAGTTAATTAATCAAATATGCAATTAAATCTCGATTTTTTTTTGTTCTGCTTCTGAGCTTTTTTTTTAAGAAAATGTTCCAGATGTTAACTATTAATCACTGAATATTAGGTTTAGATAAATATTCAAAAGTTAGATAAAAAATCTTGAAAGCAAGTTCACTATTTCTATTTCCACAAAAATCAGTTAGTAAATACAAATCTGTTAGTCATTGAGAATTAATATCTATCACCATAGAGATATTCACTGCATTCATGTAACCTCTAAACAAAGATAACTTAGAGAGCATGTTATGTAAGCTTGTGTATGTTAGGCAGTTATGTTGAACAAATTTCAACCGTCTGAAATTTCAAAACAAATGCCGACCCACATTTGGATCAAATATCTCTGCCTCTCGCTGACATTGTCCCTCAGTTATTCAAGGTGACACAGGTCACTGCATGTCAGGACATGTAGATTAGAAAGCACAAGGGGAGATAACTGCTGTAGGGATGGATCTGACCTACCTTATTTGACTGATGGGATACGTTCTCTCTCTCTGCCTCGAGCTCTCTCGTCAGACGTTCAAACTGGGCTTCCTGCAGAAGTAATTAGCATTTAAAAAATTACATTTATTCAAAACAGGATTATGTTTTTGCTTCTACCTACTAAAATATATTTACAGAGCCAGAATCAGAGATCGTTAACAAAGAAAAGGGGTTAGATGAGGGAGAATTACCATAAGTAAAATGTTCAGGAACTTATTTCATGTGTTTTCAAATTCTCTCTTATTTTTTAATTCTTATAAATGTTTTTCATTTTACTTCGCATAGATAATTCAAGGCAAAACCGACCATCTAAGACAACTGAAGATTGTGATGAAAAGTAATAAGTATTCATCTTACAAGGATAGTAAATTAAAGTCGAAAAGTTGAATAAATAACGTTAGGTAGGAAATAATTCCTATAGCCACTAAACATGCGCTTCCACCCAAAATAAAAACTTAAACAAAAAATCCAGATTTGAAGGACACCAGTACCCTTTTCAAATCTGCCATCAATCATGAAAAACCATAAACAATGTGCATTACTTACATGAATTTATCTTTTATTTGTCCATTGTTGCATAACCTGATAAGATTACATTACTTATGTCTGGATATGCATTTTCTATCATAACACTTACATAATCATAGCTTACCCTTACCTATTTTGAAGCTTCACAATGTGATGAACAGTAATTTTTCCATTAATTTGACTTTCTTTAATAATTCAACCACATAATATGTTTTTATTTAGGGAACAAATTCAAAACACTTCTAACATTTCAGCCAAGTCCCCAAAGTTTATGCTCTTATAATTCAGCCATTACTTGAAATAATTGTTTTATTTACAAAACTTTTGCAAAGCGTTATTTTCTCTACCGCAGCAATCTATTCTAACTATCTTGATTATGATAACATTGTCGTCATCATGCTGTCTTCTATTGAAACTATTCATTAAAATATAAAATGTACTTGATATTTATCTAATATTTTGACCATAGTGCCAAATGAGTCACGAAAGGTGAAAAATAGTTAAACCATAGACCATTTCTGAAAATTTGATTGCCGAATTAATAGAGAAATACCATACATAAAAACTCAATGATAGATACAAAATATTTTGGCCAAAAACAGATTCAATGGCATCAAGTATTGCCAAATCAAGACAAATTACCCCAAAATCGACAGAAACTGCGATAGCTGATGTAATAGCTCTCCTAACTATCCAGAGACTCACTAAGTGGTTCAATATTTATTGAAGAAATGTCTACTATGCTGATAGGCCCTGGTTATAGGGTTTGCAATACACACTGATCAATAACTTACTGGATAGACGCAACAGGAGAGGATCATGGGAAGAATATCTGGAAATTCATACAGATATATTTCTTGCGCTTTCATTAATTATTTTTTTTACCAATAAATTGAATTTGCAGAAATTGAAACTAAACAGCAAAGTACAAAACACCGACTTGGAATAGATAAAATTTCCTTTGAAAAAAAATAAATTTTTCTTGATTTGAATTAAATTCTTGTCTTTTGCATATATGCATAAATATAAAACCTTATGCAAAAGTTTACGGATTTTATCTCCAAAAAAATATTCTGACCGTCAAAAAGGAAAACTATGTCAAAAATAACATTGCTTGAACATTGTCTGAATAATATAGGAGACCAATATCTAGAAGCAAGTTCAAACTTTTCCCATGTCAAGTGTTGAATATTTAAAAAGCTTCTCACTCCATATATCTTGTCCCTCAATCAAAGAAAGAAATGAGAAACTGATTTTAAGATTATTTGAATATTAAATGTTTTCACTTAGCCTCTGATTTTTTTGGGAATTTTCTTCTTTTTGTAAGCTTAGCTTGAGGGCTGATTTCTCAAATATTGAATAATGAGAGAAATTGGAATCCTGTAAATTAAGATCTTCACATGCTATTCAGGGAGATATCATGTTTCAGTTTAAGGTGAAGATAAATATTTTAAGCTGTGAATATAAATCTTGTTTTACATATTTGACATCACATATGTATGAAATTTTGTCATTACTATTGCGATCATTGCATAAATATAAATTTAAATGCATTTTAATAGGAATGGGAGAATTTAAATTATTCTTTGGTTGGCAGTTTTATCCTTTCATTTAAAAAAAAGCAGCGCTGAAATGAAATATCTCAAATGCCTTTTGCTTCAAAATAATGTTTGTATAGTATAAAGCAAAAGATCAAAAGTTTTATGAGTAATAAATGACCTATAAAAATAGAGCCATTGGCTCTGTAGCTCATCAGGCATCATATCAAGTTTGCTTTATACAGGCCAGATGAGCTAAATATGAAACTGATGTTACCTATTGCAAGAAAATCTATAACAAAATTACAAAACAAATGTAACGATTTCGGAATATATTTCCTTACCCAAATGATTTATTATTATTCAACACTTTCTAGATTACTAGACAGTGAAAGAAGTCCATACTAAAATATCCAAGGAGAAATAAATTTGCCATAGACTGTCATCTAATGGGGAAAAATAGGTTTTTAAGATTGTGACCCCTGTGACCCTATTTGGGGTCCTGGGGTCACAAAACCTACAGTTTAGAATCCCAATTGGCCAAGGAGTCTACATGCAGTCACGAAATCTACAATTAAGAATCCCCATTGGCCAAGGAGTCTGCACATATAATTTCAGCTCTCTAGACCTTTTGGAACTTGAGAAGAAGATGAAAATAGTTTTTTAAGGTTGTGACCCCTGTGACCCTATTTGGGGTCACAGGGTCAACAAAGTTACAAATAAGAATCTCCATTGGCCAAGGAGTCTGCACATATCATTTTCAACTCTCTAGTCCTTTTAGAACTGAAGAAGAAGATGAAAATAGGTTTTTAAGGTTGTGACCCCTGTGACCCTATTTTGGGTCATGGGGTCACGAAATCTACAATAAAGAATCCCCATTGGCCAAGGAGTCTGCACATATCATTTTCAACTCTCTAGTCCTTTTGGAACTTGAGAAGAAGATGAAAATAGGTTTTTAAAGTTGTGACCCCTTTGATCCTATTTGGAGTCACAGGGTCACCAAAGCTACAATTTATAATCCTCACTAGCCAAGGAGTCTGTACATAAAGTTTCAGCTTTCTAGGCCTTATGGTTCTGGAGAAGAAGTCGAAATTCCACAAAGTTTACGGACGGACGGACGGACGCCGGACACCATGCCATGCCATAAGCCCATCGGGCCTTACAGGCCAGATGAGCTAAAAATTGATGGAATGGAATTCTGCACTCTGTATTTAAATATTTGTTTTCATTAGCCCTTTATCTGAGAGCTGAAAAATATAACAGTATTGCAGCCAATTTTTTCTTCTCTAAGGTTAAAGATAACACTAACTAATTGTTCTTCTCATTTTGCCCTGAGAGTGTTAAACACATGACATCGGAAGACAAATACCAAAATTTAGTTATAAATAAAACTCTTGATAATTCATTTACTTCTAAAAACCTTTTAGCATGAGCCAAAAAAAATCAAGAATTATTAAATCAACACAAGACCAAAATATATTATCTTTAACATAGGAAAACAAAGAGCTCCCTGCACTGATCAACAGCCTCATAACACTGTAACTCTATCAGGGGAAGGCACTGCAACGAGTTGTTGCATCAACACCTAGTTTCTTTGGACGGTAACAAGTACTGATATCTTCTCCACATGTGAATCTAGTTCAAGGTGTGATGTATATTTGTACAAAGCTTGCATACTAGTTGTGGTTTGTATTTTTTAAGAACTCTTCTGCAGCTGAGGTAATAAAATCATGTAAAAATCACCTGTGTTAGCTCCATGTGACTGAGCAATCCAAACAAGGAAATTTGCATTTACTGATAACATGGGTTATAAAAAAATTTAAATCTGCAAAAATATAAATGTCAGGAAACTATCTGCTTATCTAAGAATTAAAGCAATACTGATATGTTTCTCCAAAGAATGTTCTTCGGAATCTATTAAATAAAGCTCCAACTATCCTTTATATGTTGTAAGATATAGTTTACAACTGCACATGATAACTCAGCTAAAGTGCACCAAAATGGACTCTGTATCCCGTTCTGTACACAGTAATTGACCCATAAGCCCTGTCCTTAACACATCAATTGAGCCATGTACTCTTTTGAGGGCACAGTAAATGACCAATACCCTCTTATTAGTACACAGCATTTGACCCATATCCCAATTTTTTTACACAGCAAATTATCCATATCCCCTGTGTTTCGACACAGCAATTGACCCATATCCCCTGTAAATAATGTGACCTGGTCCCTCGTATTATCAAATGTTCCAGCACATTACCCCCATAATATGTTCTTTATTCCTTGCGTTTCCCCCCATTTCCGCACATTTCCTGTACATTACCTCAAGAACATTGGGGTTACAGCAAAGGACCAATATCCTCTGTACCCACATACTGCTGCATGTTTCCGCAGGTAATTCACAAGATATGAAAAAGATTCTTGTATTCATCCTGCATAATACTACGTTTATACATACAGCATGGACTTGACCCATATTCCCCTACAGTACCTACAAACCCAGAGAAAAACTGCAATGGATGCACAGCTGGCACATTAGATGTTCCACGCCAGTGCCAACAATAACCTGGAAGGATCTTCATTGCAAGAAATATAACCAATACCCCATGTATTCCATATTCCCAGTACATCACATGAATATGACCAAATTTCCTGAAATCATCAACCCATCCCCCCATATTGCTACATAATACTACACTTACATACAACTTGGACTTGACCTATATATTCCCCTACGGAACCTTCAAACCCAGAGAACCACTGAACTGCAATGGATGCACAGCTGGTGCACTGGGTTTCCAGATCGGTGCCAACAATAACCTGGCAGGATCTTTATTGCAAGAAATATAACCAATACCCCATGCATTCCATATTCCCAGTACATCACATGAATATGACCAAATTTCCTGAAATCATCAACCCATCCCCCCATATTGCTGCATAATACTACACTTACATACAACTTGGACATGCCCCATATTCCCCTACACTACAGTTCCTACAAACCCAGAGAACCACTGAACTGCAATGGATGCACAGCTTGTGCACTAGGACTCCAGACCGGTGCCAACAATAACCTGGCAGGCGAGGTGTAAACACTGCATGTTACACTGACCTGACGACTCTACTCTGTGAGCTCACTGATCAAATAAATCATATTTCTCCACACGCACACCCATATCTGATTTCTACTTATGTAGACATTTACAATGATTAATCAGGCTATAACAGGTTCTTGCTTTTTGAAAAAGTTCTTTGATTGAGTAACCCTTTGCATGCTTAAGATTTATCAAGCACTCTAGCAGAGCTGATTTTGCACTTCACTTGTTACGTAGTCACAGAATATTAGTTATTTGAATGGTTGATTATAAATTCTTCCCTAAATTTAATCCTGCAGATTTGCCACTCAGTATGGTTAGAGGTAAAGGTAAATTTGAATAGATAAATTCAAGAACACAAAAATTGAGGGACAATGATATTTTCTGAGAATAAAGTCTGATAGCCATAACATAAGATATGCTCCTAGTGAGTGAGTGATTTATTGTTTAGCGCAACTTCGGCAATATTTCAACCAATAGTGGCGGAATGTGCTCACAATCAGGGAAATGTTTAATAAGATTATAAAGGTCTTCAACAAGGCTGTTATTATTAACTAACTTATAATCTATGCTGTAACACGTTAAATAGGAGTTGTAGGATCCATTTAAAGTAGAACACAAGGATCAAGTTAAACTACAGCACTCACAACAACTAACAAGCACAAAAACTGCTAAAGCAGTAAACGAATCCAAAGAGAGAGTGAGTTACTGCTTAACACCGCTTGGGCAATATTTCAGCCATTAGCGGCGGAAAATCCAAAGTAAGAAAATTCCAAAATTATGTTAAATTGCTACAAGTCTTAATGACGACATGTAAACAATCAAGAATCGCAATTCCTCCAACGCAGGCAGATAATTGATGATACTTTGACCGCACACTATCAGGATCACATTACTTCTTATTGACAGTTTGACAAATTGCTGGTTGTTGTACAGGCGTTCTCCAGACAAAACCATTATTGTTGGTAAATGAGACAGGGCAATGGTTCGTTGTTCCATTATTACTCTGTGTACAATACAGGCTAATAACAATGAACGTAGATATAGTATTACCTATTTTGACTGTTTTATGAGACAAACCTCCATGGTTCTTGGCTTGTCATGAGTAAGTTGATTTTTTTCGACAGGATTTTATTGAGAATACAAATAATGATATCATTGGGGCAAATTTAATGCATACTAAATCAAAGAGCTGATAAAAGATATGAAATTATCTATTAAGACTGTTTTATGAGACAAACCTCTGACATGATTCTTGGCTTGTCATAACTAAAGCTTTTGGGGTTTTTTGGGGGGGGTTTCCTACAAGATTTTATTGAGAATACAAATAATGATATCACAATTTCAGTGAGTGTGGCAAACTTAATTATTGCATACTAAATCAAAAAGTATTACTAAAAAATATATGAAATTTTAGCATGACTTCAGATTCTGAAAATAAAATTTTGTAACAAAATCGGTAATATAAAAAAAATTATTTAAAAGAAAGGAGATTGAGACTCCTTCATTTTTAGAATATTATCAAGCTTGCTTGTCCTCTTGCTTAGGTTTTTTTTAATATTTTAGGGTCTGGTTGACAGACTTACAGAGAAATGTATACAAACTCCTACAACTGTGAAATTCAATTTTTTCATATCCAAAGCCTCTTTAGATTTCTAATTTTTCTTCCAGTCTAAGCCATAATTAACACTGTCCTATACAAAATGACACTTCCTTAAAGTAATTCTTATTAAGACACGACTCAAGAGGGATTTCTATTCCCTAATTCATTTAATAAGGTGAGGTGAGGGGAGATGGGCTTTCAAGAGTCTTTCACTTATATTATATGTATTAATTTAGGGAGAAAGCTCACAACACAAGTGGGCTATGCATTGCAATGAAACCTGCAAGCATGGCTGTACATTCAATAATATGAAACATTGTAGTTGAATATAACTGAGGGTAATACTTTGTCGGATCTCCCCAAAACCAATAGAACCTTCCTTTTAAAGGGGAAGTAGCACGTTTTTAGTGGGAATATAAGGTGATGTCAGGAGAATGAAAATAAATGGTTCCAATTGAAAGACAATGTATTTAACCTAAATGGAGCAGTAATTTTAAAAAATAATGTAAAGTTTAGCCATGCGATTCTTTTTTCTTACAGAAAATGAATAAAAGGTGTTCACAAAAAATGGCCGCCAATAGACTTTTTGTGAATCTTCATACTTTGTTCTCTGACTATGGTTGATTGGCTTGTGAAATGAGATTTATGACACAATCAAAATTATACATTGAGCATTGACATATAATTATCAGTGAAAATTATAAAATTTAAAATTATCAAAAAACGTGCTACTGCCCCTATTACATGCATGTCAGGTACCAAGCTCCTTGACAGCTCTTGTTCGTAATGTCAAACTGACACTACACTGCTGCGTGTTGAATTCAATTAAGTCCGACAACCGTACAAGCTAAAGAAAAAGTTCCTATGATGTAATGGTGCTTTGATGTCGTCCCGAGCTGGGCATGTCGCAAGTCGTATAAGTTTTCCGCCTACCACCCTTATTACAGGGATATTCTTCAAATCAATATGACTTATATATTCAACAGCATCATATCATGTAGCAAAGATTGCTTCACTGAAGTAATTGGAAGTTGTTAAGTGTGATGCAACATTTATTTTTTAGGTTAGTGCAGTGTATGAAATAAGTCTGAGAAGTTACCAGCCCAAAAGAATGTTTTTACTTAATTTCATGGTCAAATTCAACAAAAACATTAAAAAGTTACCCGTTTCGGGCTGTTGGACGGGTCTTATTTCATACACTGGTTAGTGGGAATCTTTTAGAAACAATTTCGCTAAATATTATTAGAGCATCATTAGGGGTTTATTTTATTCAAAAGATTTTCAAGAAAAAGTCGGAATTTACTTTTCGGACTTTTATCAAGATGAGTTTGCAGAATGTTTTTTGTTGGAATTTGAAATATCAAACAAGTTCTGAAAGAATTCTATATTCTCCTGTCAAGATTTTTATCCTAGTTTGACCATTTATATTCATCAATTCCTTTTTTTTTTAAACAAATACATAATCCTTTATTCATTTAGCAATGAAAAAAATATTCACACTGTTACAGAAAACATATGTTTAAAGAATCTTAAATGCTTGGACAATATTAGCATATTATCAAGATTTTGTTTTTTTAGAAAACATCTATTCTATATTGCATATTTTTGTGCTTGATCCATACCTGGATACATGTTGGAATAAGCTCATTTTTAATATATATTTTATGAAGGATGCAGGCATAATCAGGTAAGTTAAGACAATTAGAAATTTTGACTCACTGGTGTTTTGAACATATATCAATTTGAAGTTTCAATTTTATTTCAAGTTAAAAATTTAGATCAAGAAATCATGCAACTATCCAAAATGTTGTAGCAATGATTTAATACTTATATCCACACACATTATAAAGTACTGTACATTTGATAAAACTTAGTTCTTGTTTATTCCTATCAAATTCTTGGCTTGAAGAATTCCCCATTATCAGTCTTAAATGTATTGATAATATCTAGAACCATAACATTATTGTCATCACTGAGCGTCAATCATATCCACTTATCATGAATTCTCCTGTGAGAATCAACATAAAAACAACACCATGGGAATCCAATTCTCCTAAATGTGCTCGTCAACCTTTCTTAACTCTCACATCATCAAACAGAAAGAGATAGAAATATTTTTTTCAATGAAACAAAATGATACAGTTGGGATTACACAAGATTTCAAGTTGCTGCATTTAACGCATTAATGCCAAACTCCAAATCTGCAAATGTCAATCTCTTCTACTCTGTAAACAACATGGACGGGGATCAGAAACAACAAGAATTACAAGATTAGCACATCAACTAAAAGATTGTTACAAAATCTTGGAACGAAGACATAGAGCTTGAATTTGATTTGAAATATGTTATCATTTTAAGATAAACATTGACACTAAACCAGGTGAAAATGGGAAATAAATTGTCAGAATAATCATATTAAAGCTGAATCTTTGTTTCTCTATCTGATTTTCTGCGTTAACATATCCTTAATTTATTAACATCCTAAGTCTATCTCATCTTGAATTGAAGAAAGTCATGTTGTATTCATCTTACATCGCAATCAATGCGTGGAGCACGGTGGTGTAGTGGTATGCAAGCTGGCATCTAACGTACGCCAAAGGCCTGCATGGGATTGAATCCCAGTGGAGGCACCAAAAATTTGTGACCTGGGCCTTGTACTGTGTTATGTCCCTGAGCAAGGCACTTCATCCACACTGCACTCAGTCTACCCAGCTGTATATATATGGGTAACTAAACACGGGAATACATGTATACATGTATATATATACGGTTGCGAAGCATTTAGTAGAGGCATCAAAGTTACTATTCCTTCAGGGTAATGACACAATCTTTGCGCCTTGAGCTTGCCTAGCATGGAGCATTACAAATGGACTATTATCATTATAATTGTGCTATAGTAGAAGGAGAAGGAACCCTCATTTGAGCAAAGTAACCTATCTTGTCATGATGATACACTTCCAAAGGCTTGATCAATCTTAACAGAGTCATTAGTGCAGGCAAAAAAATTTTCCAAAGAAAAATGAAGACAAAAAATTATTCAATAAATAATGTAGCCTGAGTTTGCAGAGGCTCCATCTAAGGCAATAATTATGTAAAAATAATTTTTTAAAGGAAGAAAAAAATCAGTCAATCACTGTAATTTTGAATAGTGATTTACCACACACAATGGATTCACACAAATAGAATCTGAATGAAGAGAGCTAACTTTGAAAATACACAGCCACATGTTCACACTGATGAAGTCTATATGTATTGTACTCCACAGGGAGGGGGCTCAGATTGTTATCTCTATCACTCCACTCGATCTGGCTACATAAACTGAAACACACACCCAGATAGACTAAATTTAGTCTCTGAAATGATAATATCAAAACGCAGCTTTTTATTATTAAAAGAAAAAGGCGCCCACTGAAGCTGTTCATGTTCCTAAAACTGCAGTGATCTAGACTTGATACAATAATATAGGCTTGCATGGGTCTTTAGAGATATTTTGTTTCAGGGGCTGTTAGACAGACTAACACCTTGACAGTCTCTCTCTCTGGATCTAGATTTTACAAGCTGTATTTTAAACAAGAGCAAAAATAGAAAAAAAAGTGTGGGTATCTTTCTCTACACATTTGAGAAATATTTTTGCTACACCTATATTTGGCTTTTTAAAAGATGCATTTGCACTTTACTAAACATTACTGCTATCATTGGATCTCTTAAACAGTCACAGGGATAGTAGGATGTTTGTTATTACCCAAGCAAGAATAATTGGTTGTTAGATAAACATCATGTGTGCAAATGTGCAAATATCATATAAATGACACTAATTAAACATTTTTATCATCAATTAGATAAGCATGAAAACTGAACACCTTCCAATATAGCATGTCAATGTGACCTCTAGTCAACATCTATACACAAAAAGAACACTCATGGAACAATATTTTGCAAAGTAACTGTATTTTTTGCACATGTGCACATATGATATACATGACACCATGTCTCTCATATATCAAATTATCATTCAAGGTTCAACTCTTCCATAACAGCTCAACACATTGAACTCAAGTCAACTATTTCTCAAGAAAGCAAAATCATGAAAAATATTTTACAAATCATATTGTAAATGAGTACATGAACACATATCATACATATGACACGACGTGTGTAATAAATCAGACTTGGCTCAACACCTTCAATACAGCACCCTCACAGTGACCTAGGCCGACATCTAGCTCAAATACACAGCATGTGTCTAACAACAACAAAGGGGCACTGTTGTGCCTCTAGACAGATTCCATCTCGAACCCGTGACTCACTACACAGGACAGGTATCCACTCTCACGCAACTACAAGCACACGCTCACATTACAGCTTTTATCTAACATTTCCTTATGCAACTGGTGCTTCGGTGTTGCATGAAATAAGGCCCATCTGACAGCCTGGAACCTGGTTGCTTATTGTTTTTTAAAAAAAGATTTAAGTTTATTTTTTTGGGGTTTTTTTTCTAAATTTACAAATTCATTTTTAGCAGGCTATTTTAAGACTAATTTCATTCATTATTGCAAGAAAGCAAGGCAATAATGGCATGAAATAAGGCCCATTTGACAGCCTGGAACCAGGTTACTTATTGTTTTAACTTGAGATTTTTAAAATAATTTGCCATCTAAATTTACAAAATATTTTTTTTAGCTTGCTTTTTAAAGAAAATCTGATTCATTATCTCAAGATAGCAAGGCAATAATGGCATAAAATAAGGCTGTAACCTGGTTACATATTGTTTTAAACTTTTGTTTTCAATAGTTTGCTATCTAAATATACACATACAAATTTTTAGCTGGCTATTTTAAGACTAATTTCATTCATTATCACAAGAAAGCAAGGCAATAATGGTATGAAATAAGTCCTATTTGACAGCCTGGTATCAGGTCACAAACTGTTTCGAAATTGATCTTTTTAAAATTATTTTGCCATCTTAATTTACAAAATATTTTTTTAGCTGGCTATTTTTAAGACTTATTTCATATCTTTAAGAAAGCAAAGCAGTTACAGTACATTTTCCCAACCTATTTTTCTTAATACCACTTTATTGCTGTGGTGTGAATATGAGGATGACCTATCTGACAGCCTGGAACCTAGCCTGGCTTAAACTTTTGTTTTTGACTTTCTAAAAACTGTTATCTAACATATCCATATGCAATTTGGTGCTCTGGATTGTGTATGATATGGTTTGAGAGGCTCGTGTTTCTGAAATACTTTGAACAAAAATATTGTGTTTTTAAAATTAGTTTGCTTGACATGTATTTTTGGTTTGCAACATTCTTGGTTGGCATCTGTTATCTTACAGTTAATGTTTTGTGAACTTGAAGTGAAAAGAAGTGTATACCAGCATTTGCATTTAAAATGATTAAAGATCTTTTTGAGGAGACATAGTATACATACAAAAAACAATAGAATGTAATATACTAAAAGTACACAAAGCCACCTAATGCCATATCTATGCATATATATAGTAAGTTGTTTCATCTCCTAAGTGAATTGTAATACTTAAAGTGACAATATGGAACACATGTATCAAGTATCATCAATTTGATATAATTATTTATTTTTCAAATGTTATCTAACATATCCAAAGCAATTCGTCCTCGGGGTGTGAAAGATTTAGTCTCTGAGAGGCTTGTTCTTAAATTCTGTGTTAAAGAAATTCTGAAATTGGTTTGTTTGACATATATTTTTGGCTGGCAACATTCTTGAATGGCATCTGTTATCTTACAGGCATTTGCTCTTTCAAAATGTTTTTGAGGTGAGGTGAGGTGAGGGCTAATCGCTGCTTTCAAGAGTATATAACTTATATCGCTGCTGCGAGTATGATTGAAGGGAGAAAGCCTGCAACGCTATTATGGCTATGTATTGCGATGAAACCTGCGAACATCGGCTGGAACTAGCGAACCATGGGTGGTACTGTGCTGAAATTCAGTGTAGCATTGCATCCAAATCTGACTGTGTGTAGAACATTTCTCTACTGCAGACAAAGTTGCCGAGCCCCTGGCGGGATTCGAACCACGGACCTCCTAATCTAAAGCACTCACCACTGCGCTATCCCGCCCCCAAAATGTTTTGTGAATTTGAAGTGATAGGAGTATAAACTAGCATTTGCATTTCTAATAATTTAAGATATGTTTGAGGAGACTACAGTATACATAAAACGACAATACAATGAAGATATTATACTGGATGTAGATAAAGCAAGCTGTTGCCATGTTTATATCTACATATATATAAGTAGATGGCCACCTGCTTAGTGCATTGTTATTCTTATTTAAGTGACAATATTGAACACTTACGGATATCAAGTATCAACAATTTGACATTTTTTTTACCAATGCCTTTCATGCATTTACATAGAGAAATCCTCTGAAAAACAGTGTATTTAGAAAAAATAATTCTTGAAATATCTTAAATGTAAAACCTTTTTATTTTAAAAAGAAAGAAAGGATGATATTTGCATAGATTATCATCTATGGAATAATAAGGATATTGAAATAAGAGAAATGTATAACACATATCGAAGTTCAAGAGTAACAATAATTTGACACCAGGACAACCCAATATAACAGGGTTTATACCACAGACCCAGTCAAACAAAGAAAGAAACAAAATGCTAATTTAATCTAAGTAATTCCCACAAATCCTCTCTATACCAAAATAAAAAAAAAAACTAAAAGATATAAGATATATCAAACTTACACTCTCCAGAGAGTCTATAATTGAAACAAAATATTAAAATATTTTATATGCAATTAAACATTAAACTTGATACTAACCACGTCAACAACTTGAAATCCGAAATTTCTATCAAGAATAGCAACATTTTCGTCTTTAAGTATTTAGGTACATGTCCATTGACCTACACTATGCAACATGCCACTTTGTTTTAAGAAATTGATAACCGTTGAAATTTTGTTAAGAACATTTTCTATAATAGACAAGTATGGAACAAGACAGTAGAAGAAAAGATTATTTCCTATAACGTCATGACATTTAACATTCGCGTTGTACAGAGGTTACTTCTGTCATATTTTATTACACAACCACCGTAACTATATTGTGAATTTCTAGCGCATTCCTTAAAGAGTAATTTTTTCAAAACATTAATATGCTTCCATTTTATGATGCATGTCTTTTTGTTTTTTTATGGTTAATCACAAATTTGCAAAGATTTTGAAGTAAATCAAGAAAATGGGCATATTGCATGTACCTGTATATTACACGTACATTTCATTCAGACAAAATACAAACTTGTGCTTTGAGCATGTTTTATCATGTATATTTGTGGTAAAAGATTGCTATTATCACAATGTTTGTTGCAGGGATGATAATAAAACATAAGTAACCTCATAAAGGAGATTTGATGGTATATACAACAATTCTTGATAATCCATAGTAAACATTCTGATGATTCTTCACTATACTCTGGATCCACAAAACGCTTGACAGATAACCTTATTACCTCCCTTTGCTGAGCTATCATAAAATCACCAGTCTCTGTTAAAATGATGATAAAATGGCTTCAATTGTGACACACCACTATATAAGTGCAAGGGTTAAGTCTGTTGTTGATCCCGATTTCTGAGTTCACTTTAATTTCAAATTATCAAGGATATAACAAGACGTACCTGGGCTCTGACAGATTTCAAAAGGCTGGCTGCTGATTCGTCAGCCGCTGTGTAGGATTCATTGGGGCGTAGGTGATACGACTGCATTAGGGCGTGGTCATCGTAAGTATTCTCACCCGCAGGCATCGCTTGCTCAACGCTACAACATCGTATACGATGGAGAGCTAAACTGTAACCATTGTTTCACCTGAAAACAAAGGAAAGAATTTGTAAAAAATATTATTGATGAAATACATGAATGTCTATATATATGCTATGATTCAACAAAACTGCAACCATTGAACTTGTAAACAAATGAAACAATTTGTAAAAAAAACGTTTTTGGTTTTTTTTAGATACTGATGAAATATATAGATGTCTATTATGCTATGATTTAACAAAACTGTCACCATTGAACCACCTATAATCAAAGGAAACAATTGTGAAAAAATGTCTTTTAAAAATTGGTGCAATATATAAATGAATATATATATATATATATTATGATACAACAAAACTGTAACCATTGTGTCACCTGTAACAAAGTAAAGAAATTTGAAATATTTCAACAATAGAATTCAGAGATGGGCTGTTCTCCCCAAAATTCATTGAATTGAATAACTTTAATTAGTGATAATAATGTTAGAGGCGTTCATTAAAGTGATGTTGTTGTTGTTGTTGTTGGTGGTGGTGGTGGTGATGGTCACGAAGATTGTTGTCATAATGATTTCAACTCCATGAGTTATTTTTTTACGCCGCTTGGGCAATAATTCATCCATATAGCGGTGTAAAATAAGCTTTTTTTTTCTTATTCAAGTTATGTAAAGCCTTTTGGATTGCAGGTTGAGCAGTCTTCAAGGATACTCTTAGATGATTTGAACAAAAGTTGATATCATCAAATTTTTTTTCAACGGCTTTGTGATTTACAAGTAAATCCATTAAATTGTTCAAGTTCAATAAGGATTTCAACAAAAACATGTGCATGGCAGCTGGCCTTCAGGACATGGGCTTTTGCATTGATGAATAAGTTTGCGGAACCAAAGCATTTCCTCTTTAGCAACTCTTATCCATTTTTTAATCCTACGTACCCTAGAGTACATGCCAATGGCACATGACGGAACATACACCAACTTAGTCACATGCTTCAAAGGTATAACCCAATCGTAGATCTGTCCAATCAGGGGGCTATCTGAAGGTCATGTGACCTTAAACATTCCCTGCACTTGCTGACAATAATTGTGCATTCATTAGCGAAGGCATCTTGTGAAGGGTGATAATGACTGTTATTACACGCAATTAGGGCCAAGTTCACAGGAAGCTTGTGTTAAAGATCATGTTTACAAGTGCACTAGGGAAAACCAGGTGATAACAAGCTATAACCGTATATGTTGCTATCTTGTGTACATCACTGTTACTCAAAAGACAGGAAAATTGATATCAGCTTATCTTTTGAATGAACATGCAAGAAGTTGAAAATAAAAGTACCGAGGGTACAGAAGCTCACCTTAAAATGAATGATATGGTAATATAGTTTAATTGTGTAACCATATTTTATATGATAATTGATTATGGCTGCCATCATGATTTTTGTATCTTTTAAAATGCTAGTCTTCTGTTGGAAAAAATTAGAGCACGAACAAACATTAATACAAGAATGTTAATAAATCATGATTTGTTAACAAGCAGTAGGTTTTTGTATAACTTTTTTGTATATCTATGGCTGAATTGGTGACCATCTAAATTCTTGTATTTTTTAATCTTCTAATTGTTACTTATATGTGGGCATCCATATTAATTTCATTATCTTGATTGGTTTAAGAGTATTCATTTAAATGTCAATCCATAATAACAGGTTTTGTGACTCTTGAAGTCAAGAAATAGTCCCGAAAATCTCAAGAATTCTTTCTTAAAAGTACTTGTACAGTACTCTGACCAAAGTTTTCAAACACAATCACAAAAGTCAACAAACTGGTTAATCCAATGTTAGATTAGTCACACTCTCAACTTCCAAAGAACTAAAAAAAGATGCACATAAACATTTGGAATATATCCCTCTGACACAAATCACAAATTCAGCTAGTGATAAGTCCAATTGCCAAAGTAAACTGTCCAGGTCAATGTCTCATGTGATTCTAACTGAAGATTTCTGAATATCTTAAATCTTGACTTATGTTAGTGCAATCTGATTGGTCAGAATAGGCTAGCCACATGGGGGTTTATGCTAATTACTAGATATGATGACCTGTGATGACCTCTTGCACCTGCATGTAGCTTATGTAACTTATCCTCTTATGTAAGTTACTGTTATTCCATAATGTGAGTGTCTTCCCCTTAATTTAGTATGCAATACAGATATTAAGAGGCTGAGGGGAGTTGCAGGAGAGGGGCTGGAGGATAGGAGGGGAAAGGAGGGATAGAAGAGAGGTTTGCAATGGAAGGACAGGAGAGGAAAGGGGAGGAGGGGAAGGGGGGATAGAAGGGGTGGGGGGTAGAAGAGAGGTTTGCTATAGAAATAATCTGGAGGTCAACTCAGTAATATGTTTATTGAAGTATTTTAATATTAATTGCATGGAAACAACAGTTAGTGTTGAGAGTGAACAAATTTAATCATTTTAAATGCTTTTGAAAAGGATTTGATTGAATTGAATGATCTTTATAATTATCTAGATAATCATCGTTCAGATCGTAATCAGATCCCTCACTGGCTATGTTATTTGGCCTTTTATGAAGTGTCAGGAATTATGTAACCCACTGATATCATTATATGTTTTATTTAAAAGGATTTATTAAAACACTCATGGTTCATGCTGTTCGCAGATAAAGATGATTCATAAATTTGTTTGTAACTGTATTTATAGTGTTGATAAATATTACAACAAGTGCATCAATACAAATATAAACACATTCATTTGATAGACCAGGAAATGTATTCTTTTCAATGAATTTTATGAAATCTAATTGAAAATTCAATATAAATGACATATTGACCATCTTGGATTCTTGATAATAAAATGAATGCGTCTTTGTCAGGAATCACTATATAAAAAAACACTCACTTTTCAGAATGATATCTTAATTGATTTAGTAGGAGAAGTACTTGGCCTGAAATCTAATTGAAAAATAATGACTTCTATGTTGACATGTTGTTCCCAGAGCCCCTTCAGCATGATACAATTATCATTTAGTTTTACAGGTTTTCATAAAACATATGGTATTGGAACTGGAACCTGATACAAATTACCTCTTTCTACAATAACTTATGTAGATTACTGTACATAAAAGCAGATTCTTGACTTATTAATATTAACTCATCTTGCAGATTGTTGTACACAAAAGCTGATTCTTGACTTGTTTAAATTGTTATTTGTAAAAAGTATTATTATTAATAGAATACAAGTATACTTTTCATAAAGTCAATTTATATACTTTCCATAAAGTCCATTGCTTAGATATGATAATTGCCATACATCATTATGTTGTATTTATCAATTAAGTAAAGATAACTAAGCAACATACAAGCAGGCAGGGCTGCTAGCCCCAGATCCTTAAGGAGAGGGTAGCAATTTGTGGATTTGGCTTTGTGTATTTGGAGAAGAATAGTGTGCTGAGCATGTAAACCTGAACTCCGGCTAAGCCCTTATGTGTGGTATTTAAAAGCTTGACGGGAGAGAACATGTATTGTTGTGAAAAATATATATAATTTCACAAAACATAGTTAGCTTATGTCCTAAATTGATTTTGTGTCAAGAAGAACTTCTGTTAGATATAGAAATGGTACAAAAACTTTGTGTTTTTGCTTTTGACATGTTATGTCCTGTGGGCCTGTGGCCTTTTTGACAGAATAAAACTATATATAGAATTGGTACAAATATGAGTAAACACAGGAAATGGAACCTGATACAAAATAACTCTTTCCACATCAACTTATCATGAAGATTGCTAAACACAAAACTTATTGATGACAACTTTTGTGTAAGTTGTTATTCTTAGAAAGAACATATCACTGTCATGAGATTACAAGTCTAATTTCCATAACTCTTATTGCATACACATGGCCATATAGCATATTGCTCTGCAATATCAATTGGGTCAGGTTGATTATGCAACAGACTAGCAGCTGACACTGTGATGCTAGCAGCCTGCCTTGGGATGTGTATTAGACAGCATTGTGGAATATCTGAACTCTGGTTGACCCCTTATGTGTGGTATTTAAAGGAATATAAGTGAAATACCATTGTTTAAAATTTAACATGATGTTTAATGTGGTTGGGTTTTTGCAGCTAGTTGCCATGAAGATTTTAAGCAAATTAATTAATTATGTTTGTCTTATAACTTAATTTTTTTTTAAAAACAATTAAAAATATAGAACAACTTGCATGACAATCTTAAATATTCCATATTCAAGATAATATTATGATTAGTAAGTTCAAATTAGAGAATTTATTTGATGCAAGTGATCACTTGATGAAAGCTTAAAATTTAATAATAATGATGTGTCATTGCAGCTGAAAAGTCAATATGGCTGCTTTTGCGGCCATCTTGGATTCTCAAAACTGAAACGTCTACCTTTCTGTGCGGAATCACTATAGGTATAACATACTACAATTTAGAAAGTATATCTAGATTGGTTTAGGAGAAGTAGTCTTTTTCATGAAATCTAATTGAAAATTCAATATGGCTCCCGTGGCAGCCATCTTGGATTCTCAAAACTGAAACATCTACCTTTCTGTGAGGAATCACCTTGGGTATAACATACTACAATTTCAGAATGGTATCTGGATTTGTATAGGAGGAGTAGTCTTTTTCGTGAAATCTAATTGAAAATTCAATATGGCTGCCATGGCGGCCATCTTGGATTCTCAAAACTGAAACATCTACCTTTCTATGAGGAATCACCATGGGTATAACATACTACAATTTCAGAATGATATCTGGATTCGTATAGGAGGAGTAGTCTTTTTCATGAAATCTAATTGAAAATTCAATATGGCTGCCATGACGGCCATCTTGGATTCTCAAAACCGAAACGTCTACCTTTCTGTGAGGAATCACCATGGGTATAACATACTACAATTTCAGAATGGTATCTGGATTGGTAAAGGAGGAGTAGTCTTTTTCATGAAATCTAATTGAAAATTCAATATGGCTGCCATGGCGGCCATCTTGGATTCTCAAAACTGAAACATCTACCTTTCTGTGAGGAATCACCATGGGTATAATATACTACAATTTCAGAATGATATCTTGATTCGTTTAGGAGGAGTAGTCTTTTTCCTGAAAGTTTACGGACGGACAGACGGACGGACGGACAGACGGACAGACGGACAGACAGACGGACGACGGACGAAGCGCCATGACATAAGCTCACATTTACTTTGTAAAGGTGAGCTAAAAATCAGACATTTTTAAATGGTTGACATTCCACAAAGACAGTGGTGAATCTTTCCATGAATGATCATAGTGGAGAGAGATTACGAAGACTGTGAATTGTGGTGAAACCTGATGAATTTGCTGGATCTGGGATCTAAAGGTTATCCTTCGGGGAAATATGAACATAGCAGGAAAGTTAATTTCATGTTGAGGAAGTTCTCTAAGGATAAATTGCCTTGCCATAAATGAGAATTGAACTGATGTAGAAGTGAAATTGATACGACTTTGAGGAAAATAGTTCTAACTTGATTCAGCATTGAACTTTATGTTCCTTTTCTGTCATTTGAGTCAATTTTTTTCATTGCAAGATCTTTCTTAGTTGCCCATTAAAGGAAACACAACTCATTAAGAAAGTAAACAATCACAGAGGCATTTGTTGAATTGGAAATCTCAACAAAAAAAATTAAAGGTGTTTTCGGAGAGAGACCCAAAAATTAGGTATTTTTGATTACGGTTAGGAAACTCCACATCTAAAATACCAAGACTTGAATTCAAGAGGATATCATGTTTCAACTAAAGTAAAGTTTGAGGTGAAGTTATTCAGGCTGTGAGTCACACAACAAAACTTCCCTGCAAATTGTTACACAAGACTTGAAGGCGTAAATAAACTTTTCTTATGGCTATTGCAAACACTGTAAAGACCCCACAACCCACCAACACATTTTAGTACCAAGGGCAATCGTAAAGCAGACAAATTAATTCCATGTCAGGAGAAACTCATCTGACATGCTAGCAAGAAGTAGATCTAGTCCCTAATTGGAAGAGGATGCTGCACGAGATCTCACGAGATTACACGAGATCTAGCAACAGCCAATCAGAGCCCTCCTTTCCACTACACTGCCTCTGAAGAGAAGTTTATGGGCACTACACATCAATTTCTCCTCAACTCACATGGTTTGTTTGATCCCTTGTGAAAGTGATCCCGCGTGAAGGTATCAACCTCATGAAATCCTATTGCATCCCAAAGAATTTTTATCAAGCTAACACTTGTCACACATACAGAGCATGCAATGTTGGCACATGGCCTAAATATTGGTTGTCATTGTTTCTATTATCAGTGTACTGTTTATTGGATGAATGCAAAATTATCAATCAACCATTGATAGTATTTTTGGAGTAATTTAGTAATACTTCAAATCTAATATCGTCAAATTTTTACAAAGCAGTCTTGCTGGAAATATTACTTCTTCATCATAATTCAAAAGAGAAACACAAAAATCTTAAGATAATTTCTTCAAAATAATAAATTCTTTTTTTACAAACAAAATATTAAATAAACTTCATTTAGTTTGTAAATAATGTTTTAAATAGGTCAAAGGTAAGCAGTACATTTCCAATGATTAAAATAACAGCGATCCTCCCAAATCAGTCTTAAGGTAAATAGTACATTTTGATTGGTACAAGACCAAAGTACACTTTCAAAATCAGTCCTTAGGTAAATAGTACATTTCCAAGGCACAACAGGGCACAACAGTGGTAATTCCTTCTTATACATGGGGGATTCCTATGTCAACCTATTGATCAGATTCTCATAGAATCCGACCTGCCGCCCAACTCAAGCGATCGGTATTCCACTGCCTCCTATAGTATGCCTGATGCATTTGGAATCGACTCCTATGTTCATTACAGGAAGGACCTCTCCCTTGATGAAACTTGGACTATTGGCGGCCATTAAAGGGAAGCATTAAACTCTTTATCTCACGCCTTGAAAGGCGCTATTGAGTGATAATTACCAAGGAATGGATTATTGAAGGTTTGAAGAACGCAGGATCAAGGGAGAAGAGATGGTGATGGAAATGAAGGAAAAAAATTCCCAAATGATAAAGTGTTTGAGACTTTGATAGTGTCAGTGAGTACAAATGACTTAATCATTGGCTAGTGTCAAAATAAGCGTCAATGCACTTGAGATTAAGAACAGAATTGAAACTAGGGAATTCAAGTTAAAGTTCTGTAATATCCAATGTTGACAACTTTATGTTCATTCCCCTAATGTACAGTGGTATATATAAGAATTATTAAAAGGAGGAAGTGGGTTATAATGTTTATTAACTATAAAATCCCTAACTACATGAAGACAAAAACATTCTTCCTAACAAAACTGACTAAAATTGAATATTTTAGACTTCCAAGCAAGAACCACCCAAAAGGGTATTTAGAAAGCATCAAATTGTGTCGCTCTCCGATATAAATATTGATCTTCCCCGAGTTCCTGCAAGTCTGAGAGTCTGGTAGTTATCAGCGCCTGCATGGGCACATGCATGCTTAGCTACACCACACCCAACTATGAGCCTCTGACATGATTAACTTGCCTTGGCTATCATACCGGTGCCTAGTTGTGAATCTCTGAATTTGAATAGTGGAAGCACAGGGAATTTTGAAAGGAGGGCGTTCACCCATTGAAAAGGAGGAGGTTAACTCTGGGGGTCAATCTCCCCCCAAACCAAAACTGCAGATGCATACTTTTTTTCTTAGGATTCAAAGTAATAGTATGTCAATGGCAAACTTTGATCTGATGCTAAAGGTATTCAGCATTGGTCATGTCATAAAAAACTTCAAAACATTCACAACAGATTAATTTATGCCACATGACTAAATAAAACACTGCGACCAATGACCTTAGATCTGTAAATCCATATTTAACATTATCTTACATCAAATTTTATATGTTATAAAAGTCAAAACATATTTTACAAATGATTGACTAACATTCTCAAAGCATTGCCAATCCAACCACAGCCGATCCATAAATCCAATCACCAGCGCTTTGTCTACAGTTTATGTTTCTGACTAGCTTCCTGTAACCCATAGACCATCTGCCGATTGGTGTGTTTATTCTATTGACTGCCTGGATTGTTCCTAGTTACTGAATAACAGCTTATCATCCTCTTATTGCAAAACCAGTCTGCTGCCATTGGCCTTCCAGTGCAAATTACTCTGTAGCCCTTCAAAAAGCTTGTTCTTTGGACAAAGTGTTTGAAGTGTATGTGGTAGGAGGTTGATCTGTCATCATGAAAATGGCAGATCTGACAGAATATGAAATTGTACTCAATTGGTTATATTTCTGTACGTTACCATGGATATTTCCATAATTGCAGTTAGAAGCAAGGACATCACAGGTTACCCTAATAATTCAACCATTCAGCCATTTTAACTTTGAAAAAATTGCAACACTAAGTAAAATCTGTCAAACAATCAACAAACAAAAAGGCAAAGATTTTCTGCATTGAATGGTATGTGTTTTGGATGGTAGTGACCGTTCTCCTTTCTTATACCTCAATAATGAAAATCAGGTGTTCCTTAACATTTTCTGTTGAGTATATCAACCAATTCTCTACTGAAAGAAGAATCTGAAAGTAAATTTGCAAGGATGGAGGATTTGAACTGCACACCCTCAAGTCAGTCACACATCACCAGCACTGAATATCCCAATAGTTTAGCCATACAGCCACCATGACTCCCAATATACTAAAGGTAGAGATGCAGGCCCCCTGCCTGAATGTGTTTAAGCTCTCCAGATACTTCTAACTGACTGCAGCCTTACGAATATCAAAAATATGAGCACTAAAGTCCACTATACTAGCAGTAGAGATGCAAGCCCCTAGTCCTGGCTAAGGCCCCTAGTCCTGGCTAAGGCCCCTAGTCCTGGCTAAGGCCCCTAGTCCTGGCTAAGGCCCCTAGTCCTGGCTAAGGCCCCTAGTCCTGGCTAAGGCCCCTAGTGCTGAGTTGTAGGAGGCAGTGTGTTAAAGCTCTCCAGATACTTCTCCTAACAGACTGCAGCCTTCCTTGTTGACACAACCTGAGACGGTTACCTCGCAGTCTTGCTATACATTTGAACTTGACATGCCCATTTGTCCCCAATTTCCACATTTCGCTGAAAATATTTCTAGGGATAATGATATGAAGACTCCGGTGTATAAAAGGTTAAGTTCATCTCCTTTGTTGCAACCTTTAAGATGCTTTGAAATTAGGTTTGTACTTCTATCCAAAAAAAACTTCTACAAATACTTCTCAAATACTCTTCTGAGTTTATTCCCTACATATAATGCTTATATAATATATAATACTTTTATTGATTTTGTTAATGATAGAAAAGTATCAAATGCTTAGAAAAAATTATTTTAGCTTATTGATGTTATTTGATGCTATATAATATGCAAGCGTGTATAACAGCAATGGAGTGATCTGAGCAATAATTTCAGAAGCTTAACTTGTCTCTTTTGAAACCCCCTTTGAAGAACAATTAACAGCAAAATATTTGAGAAAGTTTTTTGCACAATCAGAGTTGCTACTTCACCCATGACAACCTTTCAAAATTCTTTGATCCAACCAAACTTTATTACATCAATGGAAAGTCATTGGCCTCGATTTCATTACTGATATGATGTCAGCTTTGTCAAATTATCAAAATAATTCTGAAAGGTTAACATTCACGAGAGCATGATCTTATCATAACCAAAACAAGTTCTGAACAGAAAGGGCGATGGGTTACATTGTGTTCAAAAACCAGAGATGAACTTAGTTTATTAATTAAGCTGCCAGGATATATATCATGTTATCATAACAGTATGAAAAACTTTCCATCACTTTGTTTGTACACTTAAGTATTTTCAAAACATAGCATAACTGCAAAAATAAGATGAATAAATATTTTTCTTATTTTTCATCAAATCTTTGTGGCCATTACACACACAGAGTAAATAGAACATATATTGAAACATTATTTCAAAACAAAGAATTCAACGGAAAATGTTAAAAGGTCCATATCATATATCTACTGGTTGATCAATTCTCAATGACATATAAGAAGCATATTCATAAAGATCAGTCCAAACGGAAGACAGGAAACACATAAAATGCAAAGTGTATCATCATATCAAAACAAAGAATTCAACAGCAAACGTTATAAGGATCCATATCGTTTATCTAGATCAATTTTCAACGACACACATATAAGAAGCATATTCATAAAGATCAGTCCAAACGGAAGACAGGAAACACATAAAATGCGAAGTGTATCATCATTTCAAAACAAAGAATTCAACGACAAACGTTAAAAGGATCTATATCGTTCATCTAGATCAATTCTCAATGACAGATAAACAACATATTCATATAGATCAAGACAAAAAATGGAAGACAGGAAATGCCTAAAATGTGAAGTGAATCACCATTACAAAACAAAGAATTCAACGGCAAAAGATGAGAGAGGCGTTGTTCTAGTTGAACCCAGTGCCATCAGTCTAGATTCAATAATAATTGTGCGTCTGCTCTGCAAATGATGAAGCAGATGTCAATATTGACACAGTTGTCTGCCCTTGGATGGATGGGTGGTTTACATAACAGCCTGTGGAAGGATAACATCAGTTTGCTTTTCATAGACAAGAGTTCATTCAGAATTTGAACATGTGGGAACACCAAATTCCTTTCAATTAAATCTGCATACCGCAATTCCAATATTTGTTTTGACGGAATAACTTTGTTTCCAAAGCTCTGTCTATTTTGCTAACTAATCAATCCTAACACTGTTTCTGAAAAATTATATTGATTTATTGAGGGAATTATTTCAAATCTTATTAGGTGAAATCTATATTTAGCTTGAATAAGAGTAGAAAACTCTAACATAGGTACATATAACATGGGATGTACAAGGGCGGATTTTTGAAAGGGGGGGGGTCCCAAAATAATTTTTCTCCACTCAGTGGGGGGGGGGGGGGGGGGGGGGGGGGGTTCCACGACCCGTTATACATGGATTTGAAAGGGGGGGGGTCAGGACCCCCTGGACCCCCCCCTGGATCCGCTAGTGATGTAGACTAACATTTATATTTTTAAACAGTTCATGTATCACAAAAAAATGGAGCCCATAAGATGCTTTAACTAAAGCTGAATGATCTAGACTTGCTATACTTTAGTACACTTGGTTTGTTGTCAATTAAATATTTTTACTTAAGGGTCTGGATGAGACTAAATGGAATGAAACAATTTTCATTTATAGATATTATTGTTGATTAACAACATTGTTGATTTACAGCAAAGTTTGACTTTAACCTTAAAACCTATCAATATGACTGAAATTTAACAAAAACTTAAACAAATAGACAGCTTAACTAAATGAATTTGAAATATGCATATGCTTCTTTTCAAAACAAAGTATTGATATTAGCTAGGTATCGGCCTCTTCACTGAATAATAAATGAGGACCTATTATTCATAAATGTCATGTTGTTAAAAAGATACATTATCAGATATCAGTGGTGAAAAAAATGTGAACAATTGCTAGAATATTATATCCTTAATTTAACTTGCGAAAATAAAAGTTCATCGTATTATTTTTTCTATTTTTTTTATTAAACTTCTTATCTGACATTATTAAGATCATCTTACCTTTTAACAAGGTTAAAGTTTAACATAATGGTTAATTTGAGAAGATGGCAATCTCTTCAAAGTGTCAAGAATTGTGACAGATTGCTACAAAAAGTTCAAATGTAACCAACTTTAATAACGAAATTTTCAAACTATATTTAACTCCTGGAACAATTTTAAAGCTTATCAACTCTTCTTTATTGAAACCACAGTGACCTTGACCTTTGACCCTTTTGTCCAGAAGGTGACCTTGCATGCATTGTCCCAGTATCAGTGATCTGATTTAGCATGACAATCAAGACATCGACAAGGAAAGACAATCGACTGCTTGAGGAGGACAATCACTTGACCAATTCCTTGACCGATTACAATACTTGAAGGTAATGGTCAATAGAGCCCTCGGCCACAATTCCTCATTTTGGATGGGGATGTTTGGGTTCAGGGGATGGTCAGGTGTCAATTCTAATCTGATTGATAATTGATGATTGGTTAAATCATTTGTAGCTAATTGGTGCTGAGAATAGATCGAAGTCAGCCCCCAATTTTCAACTAATTTGCTTTGTTTCAGATGCGGCTTTATAAGCCACATTCATTTATAATCAATATGGAATTGAGATACTGATCTTATTTGGTTCTTGACATTATTTGAAATTAAAGACCGATTAGGAAAGATGTGATGCATTTTGATTTGTCTGTATCAATTGATAAATAGCTATCCTGCGAAAAATCAAGAGAAAACAGAGTGATATTTTCTTAATTTATCATCATTATATGTTTTCTGAACAATACAGAAACAACAACAAACAAGAGAATCAACATTTTAAGAAAATATATCTTCCATATGAATTTTAACTTTTAAACAATACATATTTTTTTTCTAAACAAATGCTAACATTCTACATTTAGCTTTATCTATATTTTAAAATCAAAAGACGAAAGGTATGAATGAAATATTAGAAACCAAATGATCTTAAAAAATTTAAAAATCATAAAATCTAGATTAATGTTCTTCAAAAAAAAAATTCAAAGAATATATAATAATTTTGAATATTAAACCTCTTTAAAACACATTTTAGGCTAAAATGTACAACATGCAGATTTATTTCCTCTGAATATTTATGTCTAAATTGTTTGATGATACATCTCTACATTAAAAGCTTTTAATAGCAAGTACATTAACAGCATGAAACCAAATACTATCGGTATGGCAACTGTTTACGATTGATGTTTTCAATCAACATAGTACTTAGAAACATGATTCATGTGTTAGTTAGTTGACAGGTTAGTAGTATAGGCAATCAAGCAGCATAGTTCATCTTTGGGTGATGAAAACTCATCTCACCTTTGACCCTTGGAATGTCGCTCCAAAACACAAGCCATAAAAATATGCTGCTGGTATGACAACTATGAATATTGATGAGTGAAAGTGACGACAGTCGTCTGATGACTGGGTCATTATTCCGAATTGTTGCAGATTTGAGTGACAGATATAGCTCATGGTTAATAACTGTATATCATATCGCACCAAAAGCTCTGAATAAATGTATAATCTTTAAAATATAAATTATTGTGTACAAAATCTTGTGGCTGCTTAATAAAAGATACCTGGAAAAACAAGTTTTCAAATTGGTTTTCTGCATAGTCTCTTAATATACATGTTTTGTTCCGAGCACTATTCATCAAAGCAAAATAAGGCATAAAAAAATGATTTTCTAAGTCATCATTACTAAATCATCGGGTCAATTGTTTTATTCTTCTATATTTCAAAACAAATGTGTCCTATTTTAGATTGTTGAATTTCTGGTTCTGCACTGATCACAATATAACACATTAGTGAACCAAAGCTCAAAAGCTCAAATGTAACATTTCACCCCAATCCGAGAATATCTATGGAACATGGTCAGTTATAGTCTGTCAGCCAGACCCTAAAATAAAATTAAAGCCTAAGCAAGTCTATAATAAGGCTATAAGGCTAGTAAGCTCAATTTTAGGAAAATGAAGAAATATCAGTCTCCTTTTCATCATATTTATTAAATTTTTTTCAAATTTTATTTAAAAAAAAAAAATCATTTCAGGGTCTAATTGTTAGACTTAGTCAGTTAACATGGTGAGTACAGTCAACACCTAATAAAATTTAAGGCCTTTATAGGGCCTTTTCAAGGCTTCAAACTCAAAATATAAGGCTTAATTGTCTCGGAATTACAGATTTTTTAAAAAGAGAAAATGCATTTAAAGTTTAGATTTTTACAACCACAAAAGCTTCGTAATGTACTTGTAAGACTTTTTCAAGAGATGGAATTTACAGACATACAAAATCAACTAATGAAACCTGCATTGTCAAATTGTTTTCTTCACGAAGGTTGACACAAGAATATTCTATGATGTAGGTGAATTTATTTCACAGTTAGAAATGCATTTTTGCTAAATTTAAGGCCTTTTCAAGGCATTGTGTCAAATTTTAAGGTCTTTTTAAGGCAGTGCTTGATTTAAGGTCTTTTTAAGGCAGTACTTCAAATTCCAGGCCTTTTTCAGGCCCGTGCGCACCATGGTTAAGGCACAGCCAGTTCACCCACCTACAGACCCGTCCAAACTCCAAGGCATGTAGCGTTTATTACCATGTCCAGTATAAATCAGAGCATTGACTGTCAGTGTGTCTAGACAGGCAGTTATTGGCCAAGTCGACAGCTTTATTTGCCTATTACAGCTAAACAACACACAGAGTGACAGCCCGGTTTCTTGTTGGACTGGCAAGGTGCTTGGACATCATATATATAATTGTATATATACATACAAGCCAGAGGGTCATGGAGTAAGCTACAAGGTACGCCAAATCATGCGCTCTATACTCTATGATATTGGTTGATTGACTTTGTCAGTCTCTTCAAAAGGTCATATCCTAACATGTCTAGATTGGTGACATGAAAAGAACAGAATCACATCTACATATGCACGACTTGGAAATACAAAAACTCTTTAAAAAACCCACAAAAATTAACTTTGAAATTCATAAATTTTATGACAGTTTCTTGCTATAAAGATTACACTGACAATAATAACTAATCACGAACAACTACCTTTTGTATTTAATACATCTTTAAAAGATGTGATATGCGTCGCAACCATCATCAAATAAACAATCTCAAAATTCTTTTTTTAAGCAAAATTCCAGAAATAGTAGTAAAGAGTACAACATGTTTACGTTTCTAATACGAGAGTCAAGTTGAATCTAACCAGGGACAAAGCTCCGATGCTAAAGACGGGAATTTCTTGTGTACCTGCTCCTGTAGAATGTTGGCTCTGATTACGGAACTTTAGCCTCGTGTTGACACAGATTCCCCTTTTTAATCTTCAGGGACCAAGGTGTTGAAAAAACTGGTCACGTGACTTTAGAATCTACGCAAAACACGTTGACACCTCAGGTGTCAAAAGTGACACCATTTGTTCACACACAATGGTTCTGCACCTAAAGTTTAATTGTCTAGATCATTTAAAAAAAACAGAACTGTTGAATAATATACCTTTTAAAAGATAATTGACAAAATTTCATACACTTCAACAACTTCATAATTTTCTATTAGACAAATTGCTATCTTTCATTATCTTGTATTTTCATTTGTTTTGTCACCAATATCCGCGATCTGATAACCAATATCATTACGGACCCTGCTAAATGTTTTTCAACTGGGTCATCTTCACCTGCTGTGTTTATCACGTTGACTGCATAAATACTTTAAAAGTGGTCTGCAACATCCCCTAAAGCTATGTTGTCTCCCCTTTCAAAGTCCTAGACCTTGGCAATGTCAATGTGTGCAAAGCTTCTCCATCTGAAGTATCATTTATATTTTTGAAGCTTGCATCATGCCCTCAGCAAAGATTCCCAAACTTGCTCGAAACATTCAAAACACTTGATTGTATTCTGTATCCTAAACACTGAATTCTACAGCTGAAAAAACTTGATAAGATTACAACTTGATACTTGTATATGTGTATATAAATCATTCTTATCAAACATAACCTCGAATTTTCCTTGTTCAAATTTCACTTAATAAACATTTCTTTTCAAACCTTCACCATGTTGACATTTTTAGTGGTCTGCAAGTTCCCTGCAGCAAAGTTGTTCCCCTTGACCGTTCATCCAATCAAATGTGCCCTCAAAGGAATTCAAGACATGCCTTCACCACTCCACACCAATAAACAACCCTCTTGGGATATTGCATGCATCCTGCACTGGATTATGATACAGTAATAAATGTCTTCACAAGTTCCTTGGAGAAAGCTGAGTAATCTGGCAGTTGAGTTGGAACATCCATCTTGTGTTCTTCTGATGTGGGCCCAAAATGAAGCATGGTTCTAGACAGTTGGGACATAGATCTCATATTCCTTAGATTTAGATCCCAAATAAAGGACATTTGGTTCCATGTAGAGAGCTGAGTGTTCTTGTAATAAGAACATTGTTCTCGTACTCTTAGTCCCTGTCCTTTGCTCTTCTAAGTCCCTAAATAAAGGACATTTGGTTCCATGTAGAGCGCTGAGTGTTCTTGTAATAAGAACATTGTTCTCGTACTCTTAGTCCCTGTCCTTTGCTCTTCTAAGTCCCTAAATAAAGGACATTTGGTTCCTTGTAGAGCGCTGAGTATTCTTGTAATAAGAACGTTGTCCTTGACTCTTAATCCCTAAATAAATGATATTTAGTTCCATGTAGAGAGCTGAGTGTTCTTGTAATAAAAACATTGTTCTCTTACTCTTAGACCCCCAAATGAAGGATGTATGGTTCTGAGTAAAGAGCTGAATGTTCTTGCAGTGAAAGATTTTTTTTTTAATTATACAATGAAGGATGTTTGGTTTTATGTAAGGATTGACATTGATATTCAACGTCCAAATGATGTAAGTTAAAAGTTTCTTCAAACCTATTAAAAAGTAATAGTTATTAATAACATTGTCAATGTACAAATTGAAAACAGAGGCAGATCTTAATTTGTTGTTCTTGTTCTTCAAATTAATTTAAAAACTGAGCAGCTCTGAAAACCTAGAGATAACATCTCAAGATGATTTTCAATTCTGCAATTTTTAAAAGTTCAGCTTTAGAAAATAAGCTTATTTAGAGCTAAAAGTTCTTTGAAAGAGCTTCTCAGTTAAACCTCCACTCAAAGTTTCAAATAACATTTTAGGTGAAATTTGTCTTGCCTGTCATATTGTAACTGACACAATCAAGAATTAACTGGCTTGAGGCTATTTCAAGAACTGTAAAGAATGTCACATTGTTCTAAGAAAAATGGGAACAATAAATGAAGTGAAGAGGAAATATTCCACGACCCAAAGAAGACATTAATATTTAATCAATCTCTATTTCCACTGGGACAAAAAAATCAATTTTGCAAATCAGATTTTACAAAAGCATCCATGAACTGTAGTCAAAGATATTTTTTTATCCGATATTGATCAATTGGGAGGATTGGAAGTGAATTCTACACATTTCCAGATGCAATGCAAGTCAATCGTAATGTCAATTACGGCCTGGATCGTATGTCATTTTTTCCAAATGTTGAATAATATGAAATTCTAGAAAATTTAGCCAATAAAATAATATTGCATTTCTTTAAAAGGTATGAATTTTATTATAAGGAATTATCTTTTGAATTTGTCCTTGTCCTTGCAATTCAATAGTTCATATTTATCTTTATGAAATATATCCATTTCATTATGTAGCTTAAAAGTCTTTGCAAGGTGTAAGATTATTCAATTTCTCTAAATACCCTTAAATATTTCTTAGGTCTTCTCCAATATTTCTTGTACGACAGGTAAAGAGTTATTCCAGCATTTGTGGTTCATATATCTTCTCTTGATATTTTATGTTTAGCACTTTAAGGGTTAATGCTAAATGAGTTATCCTTTATTGACAGAATGACTTTAGACATTCTGTTTATGGCATACGAGTTATGAGGATAATTAATGAACAGACAATTCTTGTTCCTCTTCTACATTTCCTAGTACAACTAGGGAACGGGATAATAGGATAATTGATGAATTCACAAATGTTCCTCTTCTACATTTTCCTATTACAATACCTAAAGAAGTTATTTGCGCATTCATAAGCAATCTACGATTCATGTATTTCTTCAAAACATTCAGTCGAAGGAAACCGAGCCACATAAATACTTGTTGCCCTCCCAATATTGAGTCTAGCAAGATGTAATAGAGGATCGCGTCAGCTAATCTATCCAACTGACCAATCAGGAATCGTCTTACCAAGCCGCAATAGTATGCATTTGGACATATAACGTTGGGTCAAAGGTCGGAAAAAGGTTGGCTGATGCGACTTGCTGCTACATTTTACTAAAATAAATTTTGGGAGTGTAGCGAATATTATTGAGGCTAAGTTTACTTAGACTGTCTAAACAATCAAGAAGGACTTGTAAGGGTTTCTGGTAGCATTACAAAGAAAATCAGAATTCACGTGTCCTAGATCTCCATACAGCAGGTAAAGAGTTAATCTAAGGTATAGATACAGGGATTATAAAGGAATGTTAGATACAAATCTCTGTAAGGCAGATAAAGAGTTAATTCAAAGCTGGGATGAGTCATCCTGCAACCAGAGGTGAATATCTACCTGTGTTTTTCACCTGTTCCGACACCTGAAACAGGTGATTAGTAACACAAACCAGGTGTCAGCTGGAAACTGGGACAGATATTCACACCATACTGCCAACCTTTTTTCAATCTGATAAAGATTGCGAATCATAAAAATAGAGCCAGTGGCTCTGTAGCTCTTCAGACTTCTTATCAATTTTGCTTTAGCGTGTGGCAAATGTGGTTCTCCCCTTATTTTGGACCACAAGGTCACCAAAGGTACAATTTGGAATCCTCCTTATCTAACTAAGGATATTACAGGCCAGAGGAGCTAAAAAGGTCCAAAAATATTATACTTTTGTAAGTTTTTTTACATAACATAACAATTGATATATTACCTAAGGTAAGAGTGAACATTTGATGAATATCAAAATACATATTTCAAAGAGGGGACATGGTTCAGCAAGTGTCTTAAATTACAGTCTCAAGGGCCAGAAACCTAATGGTGAGAAACTTGAGTTATCTCATTAAACATAAGTAGCTTTGTAGTGGGTATCCTCGATTCTGAAGGACCTATGTGAAGTACTTGATAAATGTGTGAACCCTTTACCACATTTACCATGGACCACAAGAGAAAACATTTTATATTTCAACTAATGATTCAAGTTTAAAAAGATTCATATCAAACATTGATTCAGATATTTTCATCAATGTAGACTTTTAGCGTTTAATTGAGAAATTCAATTTAACGTAATATGTTTATAAGTTTGAACCATATGAACGTTTGAGCACTTATATATTCACTGTCAGACAAAAAAATAAGAGACTTTAATACAGTCTAGATCATCATTCAGCAAGTCTAGATCGAAATTCATGGTAACACATAAAAGATTTGGGGGAAAAACATGCAATAAAATGTTAACTTTGAATAGCTGAAAAAAAGAGACTATGGACTGATAAGTTCTCATTAAGCAAGTTTAGACTCTACTGATAGATGATGTTACCATCAGGCGAGGTGAGGTGATTTGGGGCTTTCAAGAGTATTTCACTTATATCACAGAGCTTGTACTACTGCAAGAAGAAAGCCCGCAACACTATTGTTGCTATGCATTTGGAGAAAACCTGCGAACATCAACTGGAACTAGCAAATTGTAGGTGGTACTACGCTGAAATTCATTGCTTCATTGCACCTCAACCTTGCAGAACAGTTTTCTACTGCAGACAAAGTTGCAGAGCCCCTGGCGGGATTCAAACCACAGACCCCATCGAATCCAAAGGCATGAAGCAAATATCAAAGAAATCTTATTAACCCTTACGATGCGGGTATATATTTTTGCTCTACAAGCCCACGTGGCGGAATTGTTTTGTCCGGTGCCAGCCACCGTTATATCCTGATTAACCGCTTCTTTATTTTTGTGCGCGGATATACATATGATACATGGAAATAAAGACAATTCTCTCTTCTATACGATGAAGTAAAAATTATAGAATTATCTCTAATGGTTCGTGAGATATGAATGCCGCAAGGTGGGTACCCTCAATCATTTTTGAGAAAAGGTTTGATATTTTATATCCGGGAGCAGCCAAGACTGCTTGCAGTCAATTATTAGCCTTATCCTGAAAGTTACGGATTTCGCCAAGAGGGCTTACGTGCCATTTTATATTTGGCCCGTAAATATCACGCGCCCCGCATCGTAAGGGTTAAAAGAACTCAAGACAGTCTAGAGAGGAGTCGACTAACCAAACATGCCCTGAATAAAAGATCTTCTTGTAGCTCTATAGAGATTCACAATCTAGATCCGGGGTGTGATGTTACTGTCGATCACACCCATTATAAAGAATCGCCTTAAGTTATTCATACACTTCTCTATGTATCCATACATCTACAAAATCCCCTTCTCTGAACATTTATCTAAGTCCATATACATGTATCTACATAGTGCTCTATCGATTAAGTGCCTTGCTGTCTTCATAAGTTGAATCAAAAAATTTTTTATCCTTTCATGTTCGTATATTTTTATTACTTTACCCAAATACCATTGTCATTTTTTCAATTATTCCCCTTTTTATTTTTTGTTCAAATATAGCCCTTGCTTTCTGATAACTCATTGTCTGTAGCCAAATACCCACGTTTTCTTTGAATTATTCCTTTTCTTAAATATTGCAATCATTACCCATAAATTGCCTTCTGATGTCAAATTTAAATTTCTATTTGAAAATGCTGACTTTCATTCATTTTCTCAATCAACTTCTTTCCTTCATATACATGATTATTTTCATCCTCATTTTTTAAAAGTCTTTTAATGTTCAAAATATTTATTTGCCTTTCCATTCTCAAACATATTCCATCCAACTCTTAATACCCTCTCTATCAATAAACTCCCTACTCTATCTGCTAAATCACTCCACAATCCATAAACTCCCCACTACCTCTAGATATAGACATAAGTATATAAGTACAAGACTCTATCAACCCAGAGGACATAGTCCTAGTGAACCTGTACTGGACAAGATAGGATTGCCTACTCTTTTCAATGGGGATTATTGCAGATCTTCGCGATTAAATATTGAAGCAGTCTGGCTTGTTTCTCTATTCATAGTGGTGACTGACCTCATAGACTAATCTTGGTCCTAAGGAACCTACTTCATGTACGGCAGGTATCATTTCAGACAGTTGTCTTTGGTAGACTAACATTTAGTCTCAGAAATAACAATATCAACAACATTTTACTAAAATTACAAATAGTAAAACAACAAGGAGCCCAAGCAATGCCTTGATTTCCTAAAGCTAAGGCATCTAGACTTGCTATAATTTTCTAGACTATGTTTGTCGTCAATTGAATATTTTGCTTTAGGGTCTGGATGACAGACTATTGTCTTTGGGTGCAGTTGGGTAAAGGGAATGGTATTAAAGGGTGCCAGTGACAGACCCAAAGTTGAGGTGAGGTGATATGGGGTTTATTGTCACTTTAAAGAGTAGTTCACTTATATCAAGGCTGCTAGTATTATTGCAGAGAGAAAGCCCTCAATACTATTGTAGCTGTGCATTGCAATGAAACCTGCGAGCATCGGCTTGAACTAGCGAACCATCTGTGGTACTGTGGTGAATTCAGTGTAGCATTGCATCAAAACCTGACTGCACGTAGAACAGTTCTCTACTTTAGACAAAGTTGGCTAGCCCCTGGCGATATTCAAAACAGGGACCTCCAAATGCGCTAACTACTGGGCAATCTTGCCCCGACAGGCCAAAAGAGCCTGGATATGCCATTGGATGGAGTGAGTGAGTTGGGAGTTTTACACGGCTCAGGCGGTATTTCAGCCATTAGCAGCAAGTTTCAATGGAAGGTCGTGGGGGAAATATCAAGTAGTCTTCATTGTAGCAAGTGTTTTACTTATACCATTGTAGATGGCTTTTTAGAAAGGAAGACCACAGCATCATAATGGTAACTTGCTGTCAGGTATTCCTTGAATAGATGAACATATTAAGTAGATTTCTGTGTAGCAAGTGTTTGACTAGTAACATTGTAGATAGCATTTTAGAAAGGAAGACCACAGCATCATAATGGTAACTTGCTCCCAGGTATTTTTTGAAATAGGTGAACATATGAAATTCGCAGAGGAGTCCTATGGTTTTCCATGTTTTGAGAACATGAGGTCTATGTTTTGGTGTAGATGAGTATATCATTTCCTTGATAACAGTGTCAACATCTGCTTAAAAACTTATCTACCTTACCAATTGCTAATATTTGTTTTATTTTTGAGTATAACTGAAAATTGGTCACTTACAATTAAAAACTAATTCAACTTTCAAAATATCAAACAAAAATAGAAAAGCTCTCTGCTGTAGGCAAAGCCATCAAATGTCGATGCCAGTCTTACAACAGATAACAGTACACAAGAACATCAATAGACATGAACAAGAGCGGGCATATTGAAATCAAATCTAAAGTCCATCATGGCAACTGTTCCTGGCCCTTAGCAACCTCTGTGACCCTTGAAGTCAGTAAAGAGGAATTAACGAGGGCACTTTTACAGAGAATGTATCTGGAATTGCTGAAGTGGCTAGTCAGACTTGATGATGAAATGCCGTCTGCTTCTGGGCAAGTGATCATGTTTGCGTCTGCTTCATCTGATCTACCCGCAGACCGTAACCTGGTGCTGCCATCTAGTGACAGATACATGATGTTCTTCTGTCAACAGCTGGCTGCTTAACCTTTCTCTAACTTATTGTATCATATGTAAAGACTCATACATATATGAACTATATCAGCAAGATTTGATGCAGGTAATAATCATTGGAGATTTGCAATGATGTATTTGACGTCTGAACAGTGAATTGTGAAATTATAGATAGTATCTAATAACATTGTTCAATGGTTATCAGAAATGACATACATTATATCTAAGTGAGTGAGTTATTGTTTTACGCCATTTGGGCAATATTTCAGCCATTGGCAGTGTAAACTATACTTAAATAGGAAACTATGAATAATACATGTTTCTACAGCAGTCAATGTGCTCCTTATTTGGAGCATTATGATTTCAAAAGCATTATGACATAAATCTTATATTCTATTACCTACTGCTAGAGCTAGAATATTGAACATTACCTAAAATACCATTGGACAAACAAGCAAAGGGTTCATATTTTACAAGCTAGAATAAAAAACTAGAATCTTTTTTTCCTCGGAACTGAGGCTTGGTTCCAACACTTTAGAACATCTCAGACTTAACACTACACAAGGTTATTGGTTTTACAAATGTGTAGGCAGCTACTTCAGTAACCACGACGACACATTCCTGGAGATGAGTATTCTTGGAATGTCAGAGAAAGACATCTCCAGACAGATCAATATCCACGCCAGGAAATAGGCGATAAGTGTCATAATTTAGGAACAAGTGACAGCACTTGCTCGAAAATATCTTCAAGGAAAAGCTGATCACACAAGACATTTAGCATTGATGGTTCTTTATAGATGTGTCTGTTGAACCTTTCATTGTCCATGAGTTTATGAGAAATTATCTTTTTAAACAACAGTGATGAATCTGATGCAACTCATATGTGATCCTTCTGATGGGTGTTGATCCTTTAGAATCAAAATTATTTTGGATTGATGATCTCTATGTATAAGGCTATAGAATGTTGGCCTTTAGAATCAATCTGAGTTCTCCAATAAGGTGCTGATCCTTGGTTTAAAACTGTGAGGAGCTCACACAAGACATTTAGCATTGATGGCCATTCATAAATGTGTCTGTGGATTCTTTAGCATCAATCAGATAAGTTTATGAGAAATGATCTTTTAAACGACAGTGATGAAGATGCTCTCTGCTGGAACAATATGTTTATTAGAAAGGAGAAATCATGAGAAATACCAAGGGTACGTCATTGTTTAAATTTTACAATTATGAAGCCATCAGTAAAAGTTCGAAAACAATGCAGCAGGCTGAAGGTTAAAGAGTTATCAACACATGTGATGCAACACATAAGTGACTGTCCTACTCAGATAGGTGTTGATCCTTTAGAATCAAAATTTTGGATTGATGATCTCTATGTATAAGATTATAGGATGTTGGCCTTTAGAATCAATCTGAGTTCTCCTATTGGGTGCAGATCCTTGGTTTAAAACTTTAAGAACTTCAAATGTTCATCCATTAGATTTCAATTTGATTTTAAAGTGTTGATAAGGTAAAACTTCCAAGTTTCCTTCAATTCAATGGTACTTCAATGTTTCTTGAAACAAAAAGGAATTCATCCTTTTATGGTATTAATAGCATAAGTAAAGGATATGTGTTTCAAGATATTGACATCAATTTGATCCTTCCAAGATGTAACCATCTGTAATTTGAGTTTACAAACCAGTGAGTTTTTTCTCATTACTCTGTTCATCCCTTCTTCGACACCCTGTCTCTCTGCCTTTCTATAAGTCTCTGTCTGTCTGTCCGTCCGTCTGTCACTCTCTTTCTCTGTATTGATGCATGCTCCACCAGCAGTGAAGAAGAAAAATGTATCAAATTGAGATACCATCAGTCTTCCCACTTCCAAAGAAGTAAAAAATTCATGAAATCTTCAATCCTTCAGGAGAATTCCATTAAAATAGCTTCTACTTTGAGCCTTCAAGATTTAAAATGACTTAATTCAGCTCCTGGTGTATCATCTATTCATGCCCAATATTGATTTTAACACAAATTTTATCAAGAGACGCTTGATAGATATTCGATGATTGTTCTTCTCTTGGGATATTTCAAGATGACTGAAGGCATTTTCCTCATGAATAATTGGAAATCTATGTTTCCGAAAGTAAATAATTGCCAAATTATGTTAAACAACAATGTATGATTTCTTGGGAAGAGAAAATCATGAAAAAACAATTATATACATAATCGAACTGGCAAAGCCTAAATGGGAAATCAAATTTGCATAAAAAGAATGTTCAGTCACCTCCAAATTTCACAAATAATATTTGAAGACAAAGAGACTCATGAATATAACATCAATTCAATAAACATCCATTTCTCTCAAATACTTGAATTTAAAGACACAAATTATTTTGAAAAAAAACCATCAAGCTAACAAACAATTAGCAACACTTATCTAAAAAACTTGATTATCATAAAATGAACTTTTCAATCTTAAAGGCAACAAAGCTCCAAGTTCTCAATGCAAAGAACTTTAAACTGCAACCAGCAAATTTACATCTCTATTATTCAAACTTTCTTCTTTCATGTCTTAAAAATTTTCTGTTAAAAACGATTCCAAATCATTTCAAGTCAGCAATTAACGGGTATACAAAAATGTACTAAGGGAACTCTCTAGAAATATCAAGAAGTCTTTCAGAAAGATACCAACGTTATCAACTTATTAGCAAAGGGTATGATATCAAAGAACTTTATCAAAATTATGTCATGCCAAGTTCTCCAGTTCTTGCAGACCTTCATCACAGAAAATATCCATATTAGAGTCTCTCAAAGACCGGAAAAGTGCTAAATTCATAAATATATCAAACAATTTCCAAGACCTACAGTTCTTCTAGAATTTTGAGACCAGACAATATTCTAGTTGTTCATCACAGAAAATATCCCTATAAGAGTCTCTCAAAGGCTAAAGTGGTAAATTCAAAATTTATCAAAAAATTTCCAAGACCTCCGGTTCCTCCAGAATTTTGAGACCAGACAATATTCCAGTTGAGGAGACGAGACCGATTCCGCTACAAAGAGAAGCCGGCTCAGCATATTGATCCACCAGATCCCTAGGGAGACCGATAAGATCAGAATGGTCCAAACGCCATAAACATTCCACAGCTCTTTTCACAACTTCTGCAAGAACAGTTGACTTTCTGTGTCGCATCAATAAAAATGGTTTTGGACCGGCCACTTTTTTATGTCCTGACTGATATAGATTGTTTGCTATTGGCCAAATGAATATTTATTTGACGTCCTAGTTTGTGAGTCTACAGTCCTAACAATGAAAATGGATTTCAAACAAACTAAGGTCATCTTTGAGCTCATGCTTGTCCAACTGGTCGAGTTAATTTCTGCAAATACCTTTTTGGGTTTAACGACGGAGTTCAATTACGTCTACATTGTGCCATCCTTCGTCATCAGAAATATTTTAGGAAGAAAGTTAAATCACAAAACCTTCAATAAATTTCAACATTTACCCAGTAAAAGACATTATTCCATAGCATTACTGAACAATCCTGATGTTCAAAGAAGAATAATTATGAAGATTTGAATAGATTTATTTAAAAAAAATATATTCTTGCTTTTGTCCTCAAATTTATATCTTTGATTAATGAGATTTTAGCTTTATTTGACATGCTACCTTCGAAAGTTTTTTTTAGACTCTAACCATATTTGATGATTGCTCTGACCTTTGTTGAAACAGGAAAGAAGGAAAATGACAGGAAGTAATCCATCTTTTGTGATGTGTAATTATATAAACGTACAGGTCGGTCAAGTTTAACAATCTCTCTTCATGAATAATGTATTTATTTATCTTTCTTTCTTTATTTTCTAGTCAGAATGTCAATCTTTGCATAAAATAGTGATCACTGCATTAATGATGACTTGAACATTTTAACATTAAATCAACGTTTATACTTTGAAATCATTTCAGAAAATCAAAGATACTAGCACTTTTGATGTGCTTAATAAATGCAGATAATTTCAATAAATTTCGTTCTAAAAATCCTATGCCACCGTTCCACAATTGTCCCTCAGCAAAGCAATTTACTTCTACATAAACTTCATCAGTGCTCCTCTAATTGGATAACGGAACGGCAATGCATGTAACAATTGCTTCGACCAGACAATCCCTCCATGGAGAATTACTGTTAAAATACTACCCCATGTCAGACATAATGATACACTCAGTATGGCAGTTATATTTATTGTCAAGTTGACCGACAAAACATTATTGATATTTTACCTTAGTGGAGAATGAACCTTACTGCCTGTTCTGTTAGTATTTGACAATTGCTGAAATAGAACATTTCTTTGCCTAGAATTACTATTATTATACCAAATACCAGGTATTACATCAAAACACTTTCAGAAAAATTTTAGATACTGTGATGTTATTTTTATATATTTCATTGTTTTTCTGGAACTCGACATCAAAAATACTATTCTTAGTTACCTAATGGCTAATGCCATCACATTCATATTCATAATCCTCTTATCATGTCAAACCTTGATACCTAGTTGCACCAAGTCTTAGCTAAGTCTTATCTTCTACATGTTAGAGAGATGAGTCGATAGCACTTGTTAGAATGTTGTGGGTGTTGATTTGTAGCATGTCAAGAAATGACTGGATAATCTAATTTAAATAAATCTGAGGCTGATGTTATCAGTTAACTCCTTTGTACCATAAACAGAAGATTTTCTAAATAAAATCAAAATTATTTTGTTAACAGTTAACTTCTTTGTATCATAAATAGAAGATTTTCATAGTAAAATCAAAAATTATTTTGTTTGCATTTTCTATTTTGGCTTTAATAGAAAATCAATTACTATTTAAAATTTTCATATCTTCATTTTTAGGTCTTGAATACAGAAAGTTAAAATGACTTTTCTCAACATAAGTTCTGACCAAATCCCCTGGTTGTAGGATCCCGCCAATCTAATCATCCTGACTGGACGTTGGTCTTGATATAGAGCTACCTCTAACATGTCTTGACCATCAAGTCACCAGCAAATAGAAGGGTCAGCCTACTAATTGTAGATTTACGATGTATTCAGTCTAGATCTGATGATCAACTTAGCCCAGAGCACTAGGCCATCAAGCATGGCACAATTATCAGATATCTATAGCCCTTCTGACAGTCATTGTATCTCATTCTGGTCAGAAATGGTCAGGGGGAGAGAGTCTGTGTTACGAAGTTCAAATAGACTTTTGGTTATTGATCATCAGATTCCATATCAAGTACCTTTAACTAAGTCAGCCATTGTATCTCATTCCAGTCAGAAATGGTAAGGGTTAGAAAGTCTGTGAAACAAAGTTCAAATAGACTTTTGGTTATTGATCATCAGATTCCATATCAAGTACCTTTTACTAAGTCGGCCATTGTATCTCATTCCAGTCAGGAATGGTCAGGGGGAGAGAGTCTGTGAAACGAAGTTCAAATAGACTTTTGGTTATTGATCATCAGATTCCAAATCAAGTACCTTTTACAAAGTAAGCCATTGTATCTCATTCTGGTCAGAAATGGTCAGGGGAGAGAAAGTCTGTGAAACGAAGTTCAAATAGACTTTTGGTTATTGATCATCAGATTCCAAATCAAGTACCTTTTACCAAGTCAGCTATTGTATCTCATTCCAGTCAGGAATGGTCAGGGGGAGAGAGTCTGTGAAACGAAGTTCAAATAGACTTTTGGTTATTGATCAACACCTTCAGATTCCATATCAAGTACCTTTCACTAAGTCGACCATTGTATCTCATTCCAGTCAGAAATGGTCAGGGGGAGAGAGTCTGTGAAACGAAGTTCAAATAGACTTTGGTTATTGATCATCAGATTCCATATCAAGTACCTCTTACTAAGTCAGCCATTGTATCTCATTCCAGTCTTCAGATTCAATAGCAAGTGCCATTTCAGTAATTCAGGTTGATGTCAAATTGTAACAGATATCAATATCTGTAGTAAGAATCATTGTGTCTCTTTTGGTTAGAAATTGTCAAGAACTAGATTAGATTATTCAATATCTACAGATTCCAAATCTGAAATGGCAATAATTGTGGTTCTTTTGGTTAGAAATGGTCAAGAACTGGATTAAAAAGAAATTTTTGGATATTGCTCAGTATCTTCAGATTCCAAATCTAAAGTGACAAGTATTGCATCTCTCCTGGTTAGAAATGGTCAAGAACTAGATTGAAAACAAACTTTTGGTTATTGCTCAGTATCTTCTCATTCAAATCTGAAGTGACAAATGTTTCTCTCCTGGTTAGAAATGGTGAAGAACTAGATTAAAATCAAACTTTTGAACAAATTTCAATATGAATATGAATTCCACATCAATAACGTTTATTGCTCTAGGCAGAGTATAGGAAAAGACAACTGAAATGTCTGAAGCGGCAATCATGTTGTCTCTTCTGGTTAGAAACTACGGAGATTGGAAATAAAGGAATTTGGCTCTCTTTTTCAGATGTGTCAGATGAAAGGCATAATAAGCAGGATGGAAGTTTTGAATTTTTTTTTATTACATGACTCAGTTTATCAAACAATATATATAGCCTACACTGTGCACTAGCTCAAAATTACATGAAAGATTACATTACACAGGTGGTTACATACGGAAACAGAAATCAAACTCTACATTCTTAAAGTCTATTACGTTTGACAAGAGTCATTGTACCAGAATCCTTTACTGAAAGTATACATTTGGGTTCAGTTTCCTTCAGGAATTTCCTTTCATTGTTATCTTAAATTCTTAATTCCTTTCCAACTTAATAATGATCTGTCTTTCCTTTCTAATTTTATGATGATATAGATTTTAATATATTCCTTTCATAAAGCCATTTATTGCAGAAGAGAAATGGTATTTTCCATATAACATCACCTATCAATTTCTCATTGGTCACTATTTCACTTTACATGAACTCAACTCACTTCCAGTTTCAATTTGATACAAAATTGTCCTGAATTCAATCAAAAAGTTAATAACTAATGCCATCAGAAAATCAAATTGAGCCACTTCGTAAAAAGCCCAAAAGCCACACTGTGTACTTTTCCACACCGCATGCACTAGTATAAGGTTAGATAACTTCAATTACAGTTTCAGACTTTAAAGGTCAGTCGGTATATGGTACAACACTTGATAGAAAACATTTTCAGCCTACAAGTTTTCTCAAGCAAATTTGAAAAAATATTTGCAATAACAATTTTTTTGTTAAAGAACCTAAAGTCAATAATATCACTTCCAAAGTTAATTTTCATGATGAGACTTGAAATTCCTATCAAGTACAGAAAATGTAGTTGAAATACTTTATTTGTTGGATAAATAAATATGGGATTTTTCATTTTTCTTGATTATTCGACGAAGAAACACAAAGGATATCATAACTTACAAATTTGTGTATATCCCCGAATAATTTTGCTAAGTATAGCATGAAATAGTACTCATTCAATGAATTAAGGGAGTTTGAAAAACATTTCTATATCATCACTTGTGGCTCGAACTTAAATAATTCAAACAAAACCATACTAATGATGTTGAAAAATTCAATAATAATTCCCCAGAAGTTTAGAATTTTCAGAATCGTTGGTAAGGATAAGGTACATTGAAATTCTAAGGTTAACCAACTGTGCAATGTTAAAAAAAGATCGAGATCATTAAGCAGAGTTTGCCACACATGACTGAATTCATGAATCATCTCATCTGCGGAAACGGGGACAAAGTCGCTGGCCTATGACAGTAAATCGGTCAAGCTCCACTGCTTTCCTCGTCTATCTAACGTCACGGTCTGCCGAATCCATAATTCCATTTCGATAACTTACATCTCCAAGTCCAACCAACTGTATCCAGTTGGTTACGGTTCACCGATTCCATGTTCACATGCGTGACCGAATTCCATAAACCAGACAAATCAATACACTGTAGAGGGGCAGTTAACTCCCATCCAGGGATTAATGAAGTTCAGACAGTTAGCATGGGCATCAAATATGTATAAACGTTATGTGATTGCTGATGTGATCCTTGGACTCATGCTTACCCGCGAACTTCAGAACAGTCTTTAAGGAGCAGGTTGATGTAGGAAAATAGTATCTGCAGGATCTTTGAAACTGCCATGAAGATATTAAATTTTTGGTGAAATAACCATAACGCTTAAACCCAGAAAGAAAACAAGCTGAAACAAATATTGTTGATAGGGTAATAGTAAGAAAATAGTCTAACACTTAGACTCTGAAATGAAATTGTCAATAAATCTAAAATTGGAAAATATAATATTGGTTTTCCATAAAGTCTATTTGTGGACTTGCTTAGACTTTTATCTTATTTTAGGGTCTAGCTGACAGACTAGAAAATAGTCAAAACATGAAAGAAACTTCTAATTATGAAGCCATAGCCAAAAAAGAAAAGCTGAAATATATGACTTGGGTAGGGTAATAGTATGGACATTTTCAAAACATGATAAGGAACTAAAATAAACAAATAATTTTAACTTTCCCTACAAATCACAAAATATCATTTCAAAGTCTGAAACATATCATAATGGCATTAGAATAAATATTAAAATATCTTAAGCACAAGGAAAAACTTTTATTGATATAAAAGTATTAAAGGTTGATCAGATATAATAGATTTTACATCCTGTTTAAGGGAAAGAAAGCACACAGAACACTTCATTAATGCCCAAGTTGTAACTACATTGAAGTTGTAAGGAAATCAGTATCCATGACATTGCATATCCTTCATACTACAATATGTACTTATACAATACCTGTTAATATCAAAATACCAAAGCAATCAAATTCTTGTAAGTGAAGAAACTACAAATCATAAATACCTTTGGATTTAAAATTGTCCTAAAATGTATCACAAATGGTCTACAAAAACCATAAAATGAGTCGAGTTTGCCTCTAATACATCTAATACAGTTTGTATTCATGGACAATTAGATTACAAGAGAGCCTTTGAAAGAAGTTCATTTCAGCAAAACATGAAGATTATTTACAGACCAATACTGTGTTTGATTTCTGTACAAGCTTTTCTATTCAAATATGCATTCAGTTCAAAGGTATTTCATTTCTGAAGAATGTTTTCGCTCTGTACACACGGCTGCTATTTCTGACTAGACAGCTGCTCTGTAGTACACTGTAGTACACTGTAGTACACTGTACAGTTATACTGAAAAGAAGATTTTTATTTACATTAACTTACATACTAGGAGTGCTCGGTATTGAATCCTTATTAGGTCTTCAAAACATATCATGCATTTTTATTGACTTTTTAAAATTTAAAATTTTCTTTTTCTTTTTTAGTGTTGAGTCTATAACGAGTGGATCTTTTTTAATGTATTTTGTACACCCTTATGGATATAATTAAACCAACATAATTCAATAATTATATATTTTTTTGGCATTCAACAGAAGTTAGTGTAGTGATTCCTAGAGAATTTGAAATTCACAGCTATTAAATTTTTTTGCTAAAATGTCAATAATTTTGAAGTTTGATTCCACTCTTGTGTAACTATTGTGTTCTATTTCTTCAACATGCAAAAAGGTTATACATGAAATGTGAACAAAAATCTTTAACATCATAACTTTAGCAATTGATAAGGAAATGACATTATTCGGAATAGTATAATTAAACGAAAGACATGAAGTAAAATGTTCTTTCTGATAAACCATAAATATTTTTTATTATTCCAATCTATAAAATATTGAGTGAAAAGTAACAGTCGTTGCTGACCATTTTGACTTAAAAGGTGTTGATGGTGAATTTATCTTGCCAAAAGCTAGACAATATTCATGAGGAACCTAATCCGATTCTATCACTGTGATTTTCTCACAGATCAGCGCGGTATGATATGGGAAAGTCACTCAGTTCAAAATCATTATTCATACGTCTTGTGATCTTGAAAGTAACTCTTGAATATTCAATCATAGATGTGAAAGGACTATAATCGAGTGTTGAGAACTTTGACAGCTTGACTGTTAAAAGAAAACTTTACTAGGTCAGGAACTTTTACTGAAAAATTACTCTAACAGATTTCAATAGTCTGTCATTCTGATCTTAAAACAGATACAAGCTTAAGCAAGTCTATCAGAACAATTGAGAGGTCGATCTTGAAAATGAAGAAAACTAAATTATTTCTTCTATTTTAAAATTCATTCACAATTTCATTTCAGAGAGATGATTAATTAACATCATTTAACTTGCTTTTCACTATTGCTATAAAAATAATACATTATTGGCCAGAAAAAAAATACAAATGTTATCTATGAATAATAAACATCATTGTATTTCAAACATTCAGGAAACAAAAGCTTCACCATATCTCGATACCATCAACTGTCTACATTAAACAAATATGGCCAATTTTCTTTCAACCTCTTCAGAACAGAATCTTATCACTGAATCTTGACCAAACTGTATTCAGACGTTTTGTAACAAATATGGCACACTTGACAGAGCAGAACATTTACGTTGGTATGTTTAGCCCCGAGGCCAAAACAAAACCTCTTGAACAAACTCTGGTGCATTACTTTTTATTGACCTCTTTGCAGTGCTTTTAACCTGGCCATGTCATGTGTGGAGCTTGGACTGGCTATGTTTTGTTCCATATGATATCAATATGTTGACCCTGTCAGGAGTTCATGGTTGGTTTACCAACCCTCTTGAGAGAATGTACAAAGGTAAAAAAAATAGCTGAGATGAAGAGGTTTGGACAGATCGACCATGAATGTTTAACTTCTGTAATGGGTAATCCTTCTTTGGATATTTTTTTTGAAACTTAATCAACGATATATTGCTAAATGAGTATTTGTAATATTCATTTTCCTCCATTTCAGATTTCACATAAAATGCCCTAAATTGGACAATTTGTTATTCATATTACATGGCAAATGTCTGAATTTCACCAAATCCATCCCCAAAAATACAGCAGAAATGTCCCTTAAAGGGGCAGTAGCACGTTTTTAGGGGGAATATAAGGTGATGTCATGAAAATGAAAATTAATGGTTCCAAATGAAAGACAATGTATTTAAACTAAATGGAGCAGTAATAATTCAAATATAAAATGTAAAATTTAGCCATGCGATTCCTTTTTCTTACACAAAATGAATTAAAGGTGTTCACACAAAAATGGCCGCCAATGGATTTTGTGTAAATCTTCATACTTTGTCCTCTGACTATGGGTGATTGACTTGTGTGATGAGATTTTTTACACTGTCAAAATAATACATTTAACATTAACTTTTAAAATATAAAATTATCAAAAAACGAGCTACTGCCCCTTTAAAAGACCATGCAAAATTGTTGATACAGACATCAAGGGCACTGTGCTGAGTTTTGAGACTGATGGCAATGGTTATCTTGTCCCTGTGAGGAGTATGTTCTATATGTTTATGCTAGCCTGGTGGTGTGTGGAGTATGCATGTCTACACACGAGAAGCATGTGAGTGGAGTATCCAGCAACATTCTACAAGAGTCTAACGCCAAGGAAATACCTACCAAGCCAAGAGATCAAAGCTTGACTTTTCACGTTGTCTTTAGTCATAAAATTAGATTATCATTTTTACATTATGAATGTCTACTATCATATTTTCATCCCTATGTGACTTAGTACAGCTAAGTGTATAGCGGTCATATTACCAAATACTAAAAAAAAATCCTACAGTAAAACTATTTTGGCAAAATCCTTTCCACAAACTTCTCTTGAATCAGTCCTTATCATGAGAAAACTTAATTGTAAAAGTCCTAAACCAGATATATACTGATTTCGCAATTCTAAAACCAGCAAGACTTACTGGTATAAGCAATAAGATTTCTTAAATAAATACTACGTCAACAACACTGTACATTACATACCAAATTACCACCAACCAGAATATTATACTGAAAAAAATAATACTTCAAAACTATCAATTGATCATAGATTTACTAATGAAATATCAATGATAATTTTCCATATTGATATAAGCGAGAGATTTTTAATATATGTATCCTATAAATCATTTTGCAACTACAAAAAGCTTTCCATATATTTCAAATACATTCTGTCCACAAGAATATTTATAAAACATCCAGAAAATTATACAAAGTCATGTTTCTTCAATACCAATTCCAAGGATTCCCTGAAACTCTTAAAGCAAACCAATCAATGCTTGAGGCAATATAGTGAAGTCGATGAATTATCTGCACTTAGGAAACACGTCCGCCGCAAGTGCATTTTGCTACCACTGGCGAGGATACATCACTGCTGCAAATTAGTTTCGAGTAGCTATCTTGTCATGTTTAATCAATAAAAACACCATTATTGATATTCCACAAATTTGTGTCAAGAAAATAATTATGGCTTACGATACCGAAAATTAATGTGCGAAAGGTTTGTGTGAAATTGTGATAAGGTTCTACATGTTGGCACAGTGTATCTTAAATGATTCCAATTTGAGAGTTTTTTCTATCGACTTAATCATCAACTCGTTTATATTTATCTTTCTGGCTGATTAGCTTTAAGTTTCTATAAATATTTTCTAATATAAATGTCCTACAGCTCGGAGCAAGAAGTTGACGGTAATCTGTAACGGCTGTACTCTGTAAACTTTGAAGTCTATAAACTTTTCTTCAAATGCTTAATTAGGATTTATGCTACATCAATCAGTGTTTCAATTCAAGCATCAAAATTACATAGATCTGCTTTTTAAAGATCTTAAATTGAAGGAATTCCTTTGAAGAATATCTACATCAAAAGGCAAGTTTCATTAAAAGAATAAATAGCTTTTGGCTTCCTATAATTAACAACAATTTGAAAGATTTTAACAGCACCAATTATGCTTCTTGGGTTAGATAAATAAAAAATTTAATCCATGAATAACAGAAAAAAGATTTCTGCAAATATTTATAACTAAAAATATCACAACTTAATTAACAGGGGTTGATCTAGTTTTACATTCTTCAAATCATATAACAGCCAACAACAACAAAACTAGTTCTAAAAGAACTCAAAAGGTACTTCTCTATGAGAAATGCAAATTTATTAAATGGAACCAAAAATTCACAGTTACCTCCCTTGAAAACAAAATGATGAAAGAGTATATTTTATATCATTCCAGTAAAGAATTCTTAGTCACTTCCCTTTAAGAAAAGCATTTTACACTCATCCACTTCAACATATCAAGTATTCAGAGTTACCTCCCCTGGAGAAATGTGTATTTTTGCTTATATCCTCCATTACAGTTCCTCCCAGGCATGTGATATCGTCCACTGGTAGCCAATCACCACGCCCCAACCACCCACAGTCTCCACAAGCCATACACTAGTCTCTATAGCAATACAGCGCACCGTATAGCAGGATTGGGATCTATAGAACAACAGGTACACCCTGTGTGGCTACAATAATATCTCCGGGCAATGATGGAGGCATGAAAACATGAAACAGTTGGAATGCCACGTCAAACTGAGCATGGTAATTGAGCGGGCTGTGGGAATGACCAGTTTGTTTTGATGATCTGTGAAGGCTTGCTGTTGATAGAATGGCTTACATGTTTTGGTCATTTTGTTTATTTACAAAGTCTCTGATTCTGTTTTGATATTGTGTATCTGTCGAACATGACTTTGAAGACATCTCTAATGGTACTGTCATGATTAACATTGGTCAGGTCAGCAAATAATGTCCATAGGGTGAGGGCGGCGCTAACCTATGCTATAGAAATGAGGATTAATAGAATTACATAGCTGTGAATCAAATAGATGATCCACAAGATTACAAGATAAAATAGGGAGGGAGTACCGTTAAAACACAGGAATGACACTCGTGATAGGTTCCACATTTTAATTGTGATGTTTTGGGGGTCGTTTGACCCCCTTCATCAGACCAAATATGAAAATGAAATATTACTGCTCAGAAGCAAGGCTATTTATTACCTTTAATCTGAATCAAAGAAGTTCAATTATGAGATAACTAAAACCATGACAACCTTGTTGAATTGATAATCACGCTTGGACTGCACATTCTAGGTATCTTAATTCCTTTTTTTAAACTTAACTCTATTTACGTAAAACAAGACAGTGTAAATTTACCCAGTAATAGGGTACATTGAGGATTACAGAAAAGTTAGTCATGCTCAAAGAACTCGAATGAAGTCAGAGCCAATAGAAAAGTCTAGTTTATCCCACACAATTCTAAACGAACTCAACTAAAATGAAATTTTAAGTCTGAGAAAATATAATTGTAAAATAGATTCCATTAATTCCATGACTGTTTCTGTCCACAAATTCCAAAAATAACAGAGACTATAAGGAAGTCTAGACGACCCTCCAATCTGACCCTATCCAGTCTAGTTATCAGTGGTGGATGTCTAACATTCCTGCTCTTACAATTCCATTGTTTCTAGTTGTATCTCGCCTCTCAGTGACAGCAGACAAACTAATTGTAATCTAGACTACCAATAAGTCTCTCTAAATAATGAATGAAAGGATTGATGGACTGCTTAAGTCCGTAAATACACAATAATTGACCAAGATAAGACTAAAGTCTGTCTGAACACTGAACATCCCTGAACACACGACAACAGAATATCATTAAAGACCTACCCAAGTCTATATTATTGTAGCAAGTCTAGATCATTGTCGTTTCCTTCCTGAAAATAGCTCCTTTCTCTTTAATAAAAAGTTGCATATTGAACATATTTTCATTTCAAGGACTCAAATTTGTCTATGGCTAAGGCAGTCTTTGCTTATTACCACCATAATATTTTACTCATAGTATTAATGGTCCACCAATTTTGACTCTATTTCATTGATATTGTCAACCATTATCAATTACCAAGTTGCTAAATCTTGTACAGAATAAGAAGAAAAACAACATGAAGAAATATTCATTACTCTTGAGATCAATTCATTGACATAGAATCATTTCCTTCGGAGAGATCTACTAATTACACCTATTGTATATAAATCAATAGCCTATTCAAACGTCTGAGCCACCACAAAGAAGTAATCCTGCATCTTTGAATTGTAGGTATGTCGGTCGAGAACAGGAAACATTGCCTCCTCAGAACAATAGGAGATGTCTATTTCCAAACAACGTTAAGGAGATAAGGATGGTACAGAACATAGACCAGGGCTCAAACATCAGGTAACAATCCATCTATCAAGCTCAGGAAATACTAGTTATCTCCCTTTGAGAGACTCTTCTTCAAAGAAAACAAATATATGTCCATGTTCAAAATCTTGAAATGCCTGCTATTTGTTGCACTCATGATAATCAATTTATCTGTGATATACTGATACAATGAATATTATTAAATAGAGGTAGGTTTGGTAGCAATTCTATTAAAGACTTAATGCTGAAATTGTTATTGCATGTATGTATGTTAATATGCATATTGCCTTGTATTTGATAAATCTTTACCCAATATTTATTGATGATGTGTTGAAAACTAGAGTCTACAAGCTGCTTTATTGATTCAAAACGAATAAGATAAGGATATACAAGCAAAAGATTCTTAACATACCTGAGGCCTCATAATATCTATCAAATATTATGTAAGATATTATTCTATTACTCAATCCTGAAAGAACGATTGTTAAGTATCCATAAACAGATTAACTCTTTTGCTTCTAGCATGTCTAGTGTAGTACTTTTTATGGTACACCTATATATATATATATTGTCTTAATATGTATACATGTGTCTCATAAGTCATTTATTGGCTGGGCCTTCAATCCTAACCATATCATGTTTTATAATGTAATTTTATGTGGATTGTGGCGTGACACAAAAATAAACATTTCTTCTTCTTCTTCTTTCCTATAATTAGACACTTCTAGAATGTCATGTGCAGTATCGAATTGTCAACCAATAATTAGTTTAACTGGTGAAATATATTTTGAAAAACAAATAGTTCATAATTCTGATGAAGTAATCGATTCAGTAGGAAAATGTTAAATTGAACTTTATTTTTTATATGAGGAATCTCATTCTTTTCCCTCCCACCCCAGCGCTTCTCGCAAAAAAACTCAAGTTCCCCTACCAGTAAACCACAATATGTATCGTGGAGTTTGGTCAAACATGGTGGAGAAACAAACAAAACACCACAAATAAATATACACAGAAAACACAAACAGGCACTGGGTCACTATCAAACTGGTGTCAGGCAACAGAGTTTAGATTTATACGGAGGGAAAAAATCACTAATTAATCAATTCGGCCAAAACTGTTCAAAGAACTCTCATCCCGTGGACAAATTGCTGCTCCTTTATTCACATTAACATTGACAGGTATGTAAATTAGGTGAATGTTTTTTTACCTCCAAACATCGAAGAGTGCTAATCATTTGAATTTGTGGTTGAGAAACACTGCGTCCCGTGAATAGTTTGTGTTTCTGTCTTCCTCAGTTTGCATTTACATTCCAAAGGGACATCACTACACATAATGACAAGTTGCAGACCACTAGATTTTTTTCCTTTACTTTTAAGAAAATTCTGCAAAGCTGTCAAGAAGGCCTGGCTGGAAATTTTACTTTAACACATTTTTAAATTTAGCTTAATCAAGATACTCTTTTTCCTGACAATATTTTCCTCAACATAAAAACAATTCTTTTTGTCAAAAAAAACAACAAACATTTAGTTCCTTGAAATCTAAAATGTTATACAATCTTGTAAGATCCTTTTTACGGTAAGTTTAAATATCAAACTTTCTCTTTTTCAAAAGGGCCGTATTCCTTTCGACCTTGGATTAGAAAGCATGTAAAGAATATTGTTATATAACATTTAAAAAAGAAACGATTGAAATTAATGTCACACTGGTAAGATCTTAACAGATACCATTTTTTTATATTTTGAAATAAAACATTCTTCTAGATAAGCATTTTCAAAAGAATTTTTCATTGATATTGATACAACCATGTATCACCGATGTCTGTAATGACCTACGGAAGTGACCAAGATTTTCTAGTGGCAATTTAGTAAGGCATGTCTGAGTGATTACTTCCCTTTTCAATCCACATAAGTGGTTTATAGCTACACATATGTAAACACAGACTTTATTTGCATTCAAACATTTTATCAATCTTACCAAATTCTGAGACAGGCACATAAATTACCTGAACAAAAATGATTTATAAGTTGAAATATTTCTATTTCTACCAGACAAATTACGTACAATATATAAATAGAGAATACTAAATGACGTCCCGTTTCATAACATATTTATGAAACGAGTGAATGGGTTGGTATTTAACGAGCGAAAGCGAGTTAAATACTTATACCATTCACGATTTATTAAACAGCGATATCTTCAACGGGAGAGTAATAAATCAATATTCACAATCCTCCGAAATATGAACATTCTAAATTCATCATCACAATTCATTCGAATCCAATAATCCCTTTCAAAATTTACAAATCTTCTTACATTCTCAAAGGATATAGATATGAACAACATTATGAACCACATACAAACAAATTAGTCTGTCATCAAGACCCTAAAGCAAATATATTTAATTGATGACCAATCCAGTCTAGATCGCTCAGCTTTAAAAACTTCTTTTGGGCTCCATTTTTTTTAAAACATAAATTGTTTAAAAAATGTTGTCAAAATTGAAAAAAAATATTCTGAGACTAAAAGTTAGTCTTACAAACAAATCTGTTCTAAACCAATCAAAATCCATCATCACAACCCATCACTCAAATATGACACTTGCAGGTGACGTATCAAGCCTTGAATGTTACTCCCAACAGATAAATGGACATAACATGGTTGCTACGGTAATGGAATGTCCGCTATACGTCAACTTCGGCCCTACAATAGACAACCCTGTGTGTCAACATCTTCATCTAACATTCCTCGACCCTCACACAAGGGGAGGTAATTACATGTGCGGACAATTCAAATTTAAATCCTTTCAATTATTGACGACCTGGGGCAAAGAAATCCATTGTGTCTAAAACAGGTGAGCCCAAATGGGATCCCTGTAAACAGGCTGGGTCCGACAACTGCTAGAGACTTAGGCAGCTTTACTGTTAGCCCTCCAGTGTTTTATGTCTTATCAAGTGCATGATATATATAGTGAACAGGCATTTGTAAACATTATGGGAAATAAATCTCTATCCATTGCAGGTGTTTGGAAATATGAGGCGAAATATAACACTTATCAAACGGCTTCAAGGTCTCATTGCAAAATAGATATTAATATGGTTTTATTCTGGCACAATTGTGAATATGAACGAGCAGTTATTTGTGAACAACAACATTAGTAAAATTTATCAATGATCTTAAATAAATTAACCACATGTAATTTAACAGATAAAAAGTTGAACAAGAAGTTAAATAGAAAGTGAACTTTTACTGACAAAAACTGTTGTATTTCCATAAAATGCCTTCTAATCAAGTCACGCATTAGAATAGCAAATAGGTGACCAAAAAACGCATTAAAAAATTTCAGATTTCTTTGCTACAATGTAGTCGTGAATATTTGTGATCCCATGTATATTTCAACAATGTAATTTCAAGTTCATAAATGAACTTCAATGTTAAATACAGTCTATAATAGTGTATGATTACAATACACAAAACAAATCAATGTTATACAATAGTGTTTATATGTACCACAATCATAACAAAGGAACACAAATGTCAATGTAATATCAGATATATTTCACTCTAGCCTTGAAAAACAAATTAATGTTATTACTTATTACTACATGTTGCACTGATCTTTGTGTTGTTTATAGATCTTGAATTGCAATCATACTACCCTGAAAACATGATATAAGTATGTGTTCATATATTCAAAATGCCAGATCTTGATGCGTTTGAATACCTATCAGTGCTAATATCTTTGTTTTAAATATGGACTGTATATTTTGATAAATCTAGTTACAAAATTTCAATGGTATATTTAAACAAAGTTTCTTACTAAATATCAATGACCTGTCTGATCATCTGCCTATCCACCATAAATAAATCAATAAATATATTTGAATATATTGCACCTCAATTAATAAACCATTATTTTAATATCAAATATTTGTAGATAAGAGACACCTTTACCAGACCATTATATCCATATTTCTATAATTATTTCAACATACACTGTAACAATATCAAAGATCATTAATGACTGCATAAATCGACCAAACCCTGATTGCATATCAACCAATAGATTTCAGTGTTTACGTAGCTTTGTACATATCAGTAGCCCTCTCAGGTCTGTAGACTTACCAGGTCAATTTCAAATCGACTAGGACAAATGTAACGTAGCATGACCTAGAACGCTAACAGGTAGTTCAAGGGGTTAAGTTTCAGGTAAGCTACTCACCTGTGCAAACCTAATTAGCAAACCCTTTAATCCAATTGTCTCTAGCAGACAGGTGCTAAAAATAACATTAGACTAGCAATTGTAATTTAGGCAACAGACATGCCAATTATTTTATTACAGGTAACAGGTAGCCCTAAAGCGATTGGTTAACGAGAAATTGATTACATAACAGGTAAACTACCTGAGATAACAGGACTATTGTTTACACCTGTCATACTTGAAAACATGATAAATTTAGTATGTTCGACAAACAAGCTAAAATAAAATACCGGCCGAAGTATAACCATCCTTCAATTAAATGCTGGAGGAAGGAAAATTTATTTTTAAAAATTTACTTTTATATGCATGTTACTTTTGAATGCCCTTCAAAGACAGAACAAAGGAGTGTATACAATGCCCTTTTCGTTTCTTGTGAAAACCAAATAAAAATTGGAAATAAAAAGTAAGAAAATAGCAATATATGAGTTAGTACATGGGACCTTATCCAGTGAATTGTAAGCTAGATGTATTGAAAGTATGTCATTGGTAAAACAAATATTTTCTCTACTTCTTATCCACTTTATAAAGGTTCTGACTGACTAGTTAACAGGTAAGTGGTGAAAGGGCAGTTAGAGACCATATCACGTCTTGGAAAGTTCATATGAAGGCAAACCAACAAAACGTGTTTGGCTTAGAACAGGGACTTTCAAACCAAACTTAGTATGTGACAAAATGTGCATTAGAGCCTAAACACTGATGACAAAGGTCCGAGCTATTTGTCAGCTAAGTAAATAAACAGTATGAGTAATGCCTCTGAAGATGTACTTAATAAGATCATGTCTGGATGAAGGGGGGATTTACAGATTAATCTTATCGTAATCATTAAATAAATAATTATTAACAACATTTGTGTATTATCAACCATATATTCCTCTTAGGAAAAATTCAAGAAACACTAGCTAGTTTAGGGAATTGATCCTTTTTATATGTTTCTGATGCAGAAAAAGGTAATTATTACATTACGTTTTTGTTTTATTAGACAAGGAACTATAGTTACAACGTTTATATATACATAAAGCTTGAATATTAGTAGGTATATATAGGCTAGATTCACATGATCAAATGATATCTAAATATAAACATTATTGATTTGTAAATTGTCCTAAGAGTTTATCCTTTGTATACAATGTTGTGTAAATGAGATTATCAAATCATACAAATTGATATACATAAGGTTAAAATAAGATTTATTCATATATTTCAATATTCTATGTCAATTAGCAATTTATAGATTTTTATCGTCCATCAGTGCTTTGCCAATACATCATCATGTTGTGTATAATTTTACGGTTATATAGACGGACCATATAAGCAGTGGGACAGGTAATGATTAAGCTTTGCAAAAATCGATTTTGTCCTTTTCCTCAGGTGTGTCTGCTTCGTTTGACAGTTGTTGAAACTTAAGGTACGAAGACACACCTTGAGCGTCCAGTCGGGGGATCAGCGTGTCAAATTTGGGGACCTGGCCACCCCTTACTCACCTGTATAATCCAGAGCTTTCGCAAAAGTCGGCCATGATAATAATACGTCGGCTATCAAGGGCCAGGTAAACCGGGCGCTTCATAAACAAACGATCTCGTGGAATAAAATATCCAATGGAGGCTTATATCCAAAACACAATTCGTGGAGAAGATTCAAAATATTCAGAGGAATGTTGTATATTCAATACAAAGCTGTGTTGGAGGGGGAAAGATATCTATGGAATATTGTAAACACCATGAAAAGGGGACGAACGGAACAGGCCTTGCTTTCACGTTGAGCATATTCACTCGAGCAGTCGCGAAGCAATGCGCACAAATAGTTGAACAGTCCCTGGCATATCTTAGCATGGAAGCCTTGAATCTGCGATATAGAAGTGCAGTGTCACAAATCATACACAAACTCACCTTCAAAACAGGAAATTCTGACCGGTATATGTTCAAATCCACAAGAGTAGCTCCTCTGAAACGAATATACACTACTGTCAATCAAACGTGAACGCCCTTACTGACTGCGAACTTCCACCCTCCGGTAAGAAATGAATGACGAGTAGTATCACTGCAATATTGATCTTCGAATAAAACTAATTCCTATTCAGTATTCCAAATATTTTGTTACTCAAAATCCACCAATGTCTTACTATCTGCGTCGATAGACAATTTAGAAGCAGAGTACGGTAGCCAAATTCCGCTGGGGTAGGAGCAAAAGCGGACAAAGCCGAATGTCAGCGCCACCTTGCGGCAAGTGCGAGCACCAGGTAACGCATTCAGACGCTTCAGGTGGAAACAGGTAGGACGAGTGAAATAAATTGCTTGCAAGCAAAGGTAAGTCGGTGAACAGACAATCCGTGTCATTCGACATGGCCAACAGACGGTGATTTCTGTTGCATGGATGATTTCCGGCTGATGTTTTTTTGTCTCTTTCTACTTAAACATAATTTTTATTCATAAATTTCATCATAAATTTACTTTATGACTAGGCATATTTTACATTATGTTGCTATCGTTGACTCAACGGGGTACATGTATATCTAATAACTTTTTGTGATAAACCACACAATCTATATATTAATCTTTTTTTGGAAACGATGGCCAAAATGATGTACAAAACGATATACGTTATTAACAATAGTTATGAAGCAGTTAGCCTTTTTTTAATTCTTTAAAATATTTTAATTAAGGGTTTTGGTTGTTTTTTATAATTAATGATCACTCGAACCTCAAGATTTTCATCTGATGAAAGAGGACAAAACTGTGCTGAAAATAAAAATTCAATAGACTTGATTGTTACAGTATTCATACACATAAAAAGAAAGAAATTAAAAGTAAATATACGTAGGAAGAGTATCATCTGTAAAGTGAATTAATTTAATATTATAAGGAATATTATGTTTAGGAAAGCTCTTTTAGCAACCCTCTTGATAAACATGAGTGTATGGTTACAAATAACATTTAATTTTGACGTTTACAAAATGACTATTGCTTAGACTCACGAATGCCTAGTGAATAGTAAAATTATCTAATTTATCATTTCTTAATTATCAAATTAATAATTATAATTTATTTATATAGCGCCCATTTCCTACTTAAAGCTGCTCAATGGCGCTGAATAAGAGAAATATTACATATTATATGCGTCTCTCAATAGAAATTAAATTAATACAAACATCATTTTAACATGCACTAGCTGTTATAATATTTATTTTGAACTGTAAAACGTTATACGTCTTTACTATTTAATAATCGTCATCGTTAAAGGTTTTGATGGAAGTATTTAGTACATCAATACCAGCTTAATTTTTAAATATGATACTTATACTACGTCTTTGAAAGCATTGTAAAATGTTAACCATATATTAATACAAAATACATTTAACATCCCCATAGAAATGGATTTCAGAGATTTAAAACTTCAAATAGATAATCTACACGTGCAGTCAATGTTTTATAGCTTATACTTTTTAAGCCGCAAGTTAATGTTAAATATTACAGTCTATGGATCTGACTTTAGTTTAAAAATAACTTTTTGAATAAATGTGGACATACAGGTATATGATTTAAAAAGGTATCACCTCGGATGTATAAATACTAGTATATTTTTGATGTCAACACATTTCCAAGAGGTATTACATATACGTAGTGTTTAAAATATCTTCACCTCTGTAATTCCTGCCTCTATTGACACCTGTTACCTGTTGGGGGCTTTTGTCCCCCTTACCTGTCGTGTACTTGTGTGAAAACATCCCCAGCGTTCCCACGGCATCATATCACCTGACCAGACAAAACCTAGTCCATAAAGGTGTGAATCGCTGAAGCTAACGATGTGTCTAACTTACACTATATTTGCAAACTGAAATTTACGATTCATGGGTTCTCAGGTGAAAATGGAAAGGGGATGAAAAGCAACTACATCAGAAAGCAAGATGATTTTTGTTATAGATTAATGTCTTTTATACAATAACGTTATCTAGAGTTACAATAACGTTCTTTGCAAACTGCTATTTACGATTCATTAGAAGACAGGTAAAATATAACATGAGGTTGAAAAGCAAATCCACAAGATAGCAGTTTTATTTGTTTTGTTGAAATATAAAACGCTATTACACTTTAAAGGGGCAGTCTTATCGGGGTATTTTTGTCGGAACGAAATTCGCTCTTTTTATTAAGTTGTCCAAAATATATCAACAAAAATGTCATCCTCAAGAACATCTCTCAACGTGGTGGTGTTATAATCATGTACTTATATCATCATATGCATTAACTGAAATGTCTTCTTGGATTCGGTTTCCACAATTTAATAAATATGCCGAAAGGACTGTCCCTTTAACGACGTGTGAGGTTTAAATTAACGTTCTGTGAAGTTTCACCATATACGTATAGGTTTCTCCTAGTGTAAACAAATGTCAGTGTTGTTCTGTAAATGAAACAACTTATATTTTGAAAAAGTTGAAAATTACGATCCCATAACCACTGTCACGTAATACTCCAATAAATTTAATCGGGGTGTGACTTTACATATCAAACTAAATAAAATTACTACATAGACATACACATATACTTGATAAATTTCGTCTATATAAGCCGCTGAAACCATGGTCAACGATTTGTTTTCCAAATGTTGGTATTTTAGATATACGAATAACGGATTGCAACATTCTCATATATCAGCTCCTGTTACAAAGGAATATTTTTCGGAATCTAAACGCTAACTAAAATCCCACATTATTATACTAGCCGTCAGAAAAAGAGAAATATAAGTTGCCTCCAAACCTGACCATTTTCATGCAAGAGAATATCTTTCGGGTTACGGTGAATTTCAGGTTAAATTTTGTTCAACTTTTTATATCAGAAACCCTGTCACAGTTCGGGGATTCCACTCTGGGTAGAACATTCCTCAGTTCAGGCTTGAATTTCACAGAGTATAATGTATACTAGCATTGTTTCTTGAGTTAAACGGTTTCCCACACCTTTGCAAGATCTATGTTAGATTTGATAGTTGTACTATCTTTGAGTAAAACAAAACGACATAAATAATTCTCAGTTCCCAACATATGAATAAACATTATTTAATTATGCCTTTACTCATTGACTGGTAAAAGGAACACTTTTGATTTAAAAACAAACACCAACAAATTCTGATGCGTAACAATAAAGAAAAACGCCTTTAAACCCACTTATTTATAACGTTATTTTCGCATACATGTACCATTGCCAAGTTTGAAAACAGCATACAATGATGACTTGGCATGTTCGACACTGGTATCATTTTACCGCCGCTTCGATCGAATAAACAATTTATGGAGTCGTTGATCATTACCAAAGATCGAATACGCACTATAATGGAGGAGTCTACTTAAAGGGGCAGTAGCACGTTTTTTCATAATTTTATATTCTAAATTTTTCACTGATAATTGTAAGTTAATGCTTTATGTATTATTTTGACAGTGTCAAAAATATTATTACACAAGCCAATCATCCAGAGTCAGAGGACAAAGTATGAAGATTCACATAAAATCCATTGGCGGCCATTTTGTGTGAACACCTTTAATTCATTTTCTGTAAGAAAAAGGAATCGCTTGGCTAAACTTTACATTATATATTTGAATTATTACTGCTCCATTTAGTTTAAATACATTGTCTTTCAATTGGAACCTCTAATTTTCATTTTCCTGACATCACCCTATATACCCCATAAAAACGTGCTACTGCCCCTTTAAAGGGACAGTCCTTTCGGCGTATTTATTGTGGAAACGAAATTCAAGAGGACATTTCAATTTATACAAATGATGTATATTAGTACATAGTTATAACACAACCATGTTGAAACATGTCCCTGGGGATGACACTGTTGTTGATATATATTTCACAACTTGATAAAAATAAAGCATAAGTGAATTTCTTTTCCCCAAAAAACACCCCGACACGACTGTCCCTTTAAAATATCGCAAAGATAAATCCTGAAGCTTGAAGAACGTTACAAGAAACAAAATTAACAAAGTATGAAGTTGTTGAACAGTTACATCTAATGTGCAAATCATGAAGTTGAAACTACAGAAGACAGATTGTACAAATCATGAAGTCGTTGAAACTACAGAAGACCAAATGTACAAATCATGAAGTCGTTGAAACTACAGAAGACCAAATGTACAAATCATGAAGTCGCTGACACTACAGAAGACCAAATGTACAAAGAATAGAGTCGCTGAAACCACAGAAGACCAAATGTACAAATCATAAACTCGTTTAACAGTTACAGATATCGAATGTACAAAGCATAGAGTCGCTGAAACCACAGAAAACCGAATGTTCAAATCATGAAGTCGTTGAAACTACCGAAAAACGAATGTACAAATCACGAAAAAGTTGGACAGTGGACACTTCCAAAAATCGAATTTACAAATCATGAAGTCGTTGAAAACATTCACAACAACAGAATGCCAAATATTTATTATGTCGTTAACAATACCACAGACCCATGTCTCAACGTTAACAAATAGTTCAGCAACATTATACAAAATCTTCCCTGGGGCTTGGAACCATCACTATAGAGGACAGGTGAGCTGTAAACTAATTAATAGCAAGTGTCACCTGAACAGGTATGCAGCGTTCACAAACACAGGTGACCAACCCAAACCTCTGTACTAAAGGATCACGACCCCAAATCAAACAGACAGGTGTATGTTCCCCCTTTTGAGGGGATTTAATACACTGAGGCCAGCGTTCGGTGTCCTAACGGGGGACTCAAGGGCTTATCTGTAAACTATAGCGGTCATATGACTGGCATACCAAACAAATCGGCTATGAGAAGAAGATTATGGTTATGACAGAGGTGATTTAGTTACTCGTATTGCGGTTTCACGTTCAGAATATACGCTCCACGTGTTCGTTATGCTTTCCTTTGGGCATGGTATGTGGTATTCGCCCTTTTAATTGAAGATTTTGGTAAGAATAAGCTCTGTGATCTGTCACAAAACTATAAAGAAGCCTTCTAAAGCCTAGAAACATTGGCAAATTGACGTAAGTACTGTTCAGGAGTCGTCTTTACTTTATTATTAATTAATTAATTAATTAATTAATATCAAACTTTAAAAAAATTACCTTGTTTTGATTTTTTTTTTCGTAGTTATTCTTCAAGACAATCCAACAAAGAAAACAACACTTAAGTATACGTTGAAGAATGTGATCGATATTGAAACATATTTCACCGCATCTACGCAAAGCCCAAAACGCCAGTTTCCGAATTATCATTCAATACCTTGCTGCAGATCCTTTACTTTTCTGTGGCCCTACAGGCAAGAAATTAAGCACAGAAAATCAAGTGTCAGCAGCAAGGCATAAAACCGACAGTTCGGAAACTGGCGTTTTAGGCTTTGCGTGTGAAGATTATTTCACCGTTACCATAAGCAGTTTTCACTCGTAATTGTTATGTTTAACGTACGTATATTTGGTCTATAATTGCAAGCTTCGTGTGCATTACTTAAGCACGTATACAGGTCTGGGCATTCCATTCATCGGCATTATAAATGCACCCAACGCTAATTATATTTCCTATTATCAAAACTAATATAATTGCAAACTAAACAGCATTAACAAGATCGATTCATTGATTTGTATTATCTCGCTGATTTTTAAGTACAATTTTCTATTACGCCCGATACGGTTTGTGGTTAAATCTATGTACATGTAACTTTGTCAGCCACGTATGTCAAGTGTAGTTACAACAGAATAAAATATGACTTCAACCAAATGGGTTTCTATTTTTAGCCCGATGGGCTTATGGCATGGCGTGGTGTCCGGCGTCCGTCCAGAAGCATTAGGCCTAGAAAGCTGAAACTTTGTGTACAGACTCCCTTGACTAGTGAGGATTATAATTGTAGCTTTGGTGGCCCTGTGGACCCTAATAAGGGCCTCAGGGGCCACAACCTTAAAACCTATTTTCATCTTCTTCTCCCGAAGCATCAGGCCTAGAAAGCTGAAACTTTGTGTGCAGACTCCTTAGTTAGATCAGGAGGATTCCAAGTAAGAGGGAACCACATTTGCCACACCCTAAAGCAAAATTGATATCAAGCTTGATGAGCTACAGAGCCACTGGCTCTATTTTTTTATCGTTACTTGTAAATTATGCATTTGTTCACGATTACTTCATAAAATTATTTCTTATACGTGTTTTGCTTTACGCAAACGAAAACGCCGTCTTTGCAGACATAAACTTATTTGTGCCAAACTATACTTTTTGGAATAGCAACCTAAAAGCTTGCCATTAATGAGCCAGGATAATATCAGAGGCTGGTTTGGTTGGATTAAATGTAACGACAAAATATGATCGTGTGTTGTCTACAATGCTGTCGTCTTCCTCCCTTTCTTTTATTTTTGTCTATTTTCTTTTTGTTGGTATCAAGGCAAGGTTTGTGAAACGAATGTCAATCATTGATATGTACCTGAGATAAAGCAATACTATAACTATTTACATTATCGTTTGTCAGCTCTTTTTAACTTGATACATATCTTTTTTCTTTTTTCCATCATCTGTCATTTTAGTGTGTACATGCAAAAAGAAAATACTAAAGAAATGGTGAAATATTTCTTTAAATAAAATTACCTTTTCCCCGTCTTTTATACCTATTGTTACCTTAAGATGAAGCAGGTTTAATTAGAAATGCAGATTCCGTAAAATTCATGAAAACGCTTGCCTCTTTTATTCGATCTTCCCACACTGTTGGTACACATTATTTCAAGAGGAAACGCTAATGGTATTTCCATGTATAATCATCCACAATTTCCGAAGACATATCGCAGCATCCTCCACCTGCCACTAGTGGTCAAGTCCAATTGACCCATGTATTTTGATGGACAGTGGTCATTTGGAAACATTTACCATGAACCGAACCAGAAATTCGGTATAGCGTTTCTTCCAGTGTATTGTGTATGATCCAGACCAAACTGCAATTTCAATACAATCACACAGGGGTCTGAACAGTTCAGACTCCATCAAAGGTTTTTCTGCTTATAAAATGTTATTTAATATAATGTTATTATAACATTTTCTTTGAATGATGAATGAATGAAATTTGGTCATTTAATGTATTTACCTACTGTTTTATCTTTGCCAAAAATTCACGTGATTCACTCTTTATATTTTGATACTTTATTTAAATGACAAGCATCCCTGTTGTATTTTCTTTCCCTAATGAGTGGATCATCCCATTCATCAGTTAGGTAACAGGTATGACTCTAGATGTACACTGACCTATTAAATTAGTGTGTGATAATTGGGATGTGTAACTAATGGCATACTACCCTCCCAGTCATCCCCGAAAATCCAGAGTCAACGTTCCGATTATTTTCTCCTACAGAATAGTGGAGAATTATTGTAACGTTGACTCCGGATTGTCGAAGATGTCTCCCAGTATAATCGCTCTTATATTAAGTTCAACAAATCATTTGGTTTGCTAATCTTCGTTCGAATTAGTACAAACTTTAACCATTTAAACGTACCCAAGACTAAAAATGTAGTCTATAATGTAGTAAAAATGAAATAGCCATTTGCTCTGTAGCTTATCAGATTTCATAAACTTTATTCTCCAGTCAAGGGACTAACTTGTGGGTCTCCGTATTATGACAAGTTGTGCTTCCTGTCAGCGAATATTGCCATAGATTTGATCAGAAAACTAAAATTTTAGTTTCAAAACATTAATCACTATTTTAGTCAAATACCCAGGTAGATTGCGGTCGGCCTCAGGTGAGAATGGTGTTGTGTCATTTAGTCATTAGCGTTATCTCAGCGGAGAAATATTCGAGATATGTTGGACCCACACCGCTCTGATTTAGAAACAGCGGAATGTTGAGTGATAAAACTCACTTTAATTGTCATCTAGCCATTTCCGGTTTGTCACGTGAGAGGATTGAATTATGAATTACTTTTTCATGATTTAACTGACATTCTTGTTTGAAACGCATCGTTTATATTCATGTATATTCGGATTGAATTTATCTCCTTCTATAAGAAAAGGATTGTTGGGATTTTATGTCGAATTTAACCATTTTTAATCATATCTCCTCAGAGAAACATATATATATCGCTTTATATAACACTTACACAAACGTTTGATTTCATGTTTAGGAAACGTTTAATCTTTGTACTATTGAACTTTGAAATGTATGTATATGTCCGAAGAACTTAACATTCATTTAAATCATCATGAAATATGACTTGATATGCGATATTTGATTGATATCGCAAAGATGTCAAAACATATGAAATGATGTGTTCTGAGAAGTTTATTTTTCAATAATAGCCCAATTGTCCCGCCTACATACATATATTGACTTACAGATAGAGCTGCAATTGTTCTGAAGTATGAGAACGTGTAAATCGTGACTTGTAACCGATTCTAGACATGCGTTATGATTTTGTACATGAATCATTTTTTACTATCAGCATTTTGTCCATTTCTACCTCACAGGGGTTATTCTCATGCTATTTCTTCTCATAATGATTCGAGTAAACTCCGTGGGAAGAAAATGAATGTTTTCAAACATGGCAAACTTGAAGAGTGCAAATGGTGGAAATGATCGCTATCTCTCAATAACTAAGGAACATTGTACATTTGAATATTCTTCATCCATAATAAACCTTTTAGTATAATTTTCAGTGTCAATGCTAATTTCGGTTAAGTGACAGGTTTGGCATCAACCAATGCCTGAGCATGCTTGTAGATCCAAATATGATCAACACAGACATCATCGGTGACATCATCATTATGTGTGTAGGTTACACCGCGTTTCAGTTACCGCAATTTCGCCCGATGGGGATCAACTTGGGCTTAAGAAAAGAAGAGAAAATCTAGTCGTGCGCTACAAAAACGAATTTCAAGCGTATATTTAGGAACCGGAAATTGTGGGGTGGCCACACTTGATTCGCCTTCGTGTCGACATGCCGGGGCTTACGTTTCGGTCATTTTGGTAAACTGTCTCCTTTTTAATGAATTTTTGTCCATTCTTCTAATGGTTGGTCGCAACATATTGCTTATTAAAGTACAACGTAACAGTAATTTTTTTTATTTTAAATATTGCAGTTTGAATATGGGCCTTTAAGAAGATCGACCTATTTATCATGACCATATTCAACATACCTCGGATCTGTAACCTGACAAATTCAGAAATGCTTTATATAATATTAAATAATTTAATAACGGTTGCTTGATACTGTGATATCCTAAAAACAAATATGTATTATTTTCAAAAATGCATTTTATCAAAAACTATGAGCGATTGCCACATTTTAACAGACGGCGATTCTGACGGTAACAATTAAAAGTACAAAAAGTTTGACAGAATTATTTGGGACTTGCTGTGATAAATTTCCAAGCATAGAAAATGAAAGCATAACAAGTCACAAAACAAAATAAACATTATAAAATATTTATATCAGGATCGAATTAAAAATCAAAAGTAAAGAACTGAAAAATATACAGATTTAAAGCGGAAATACTTTCACATTTCATATATAACGTGTGTCAAAAATATTTTAAAGCTTTCAACGATTATCTTATCTCTGCCTAAATTGTAGTTTATCTCCATAATTATCTTCAAGCTTTGAATAAAAGGATCTGCCTATAGCTGCTCAACGAAGCGTGACGTAAAAATAGATATTATTATGCCTTTTAAACTATTCGTCAAGCTTGAGTGATTAGGTCATATACTAAGCTCAGGGCAATTATTTACGTCAGAATTTGAATTTAATAAAAGGAACAATATAACAGTTGCCGACAAAAAATTTGAATTTGAAACGTTTGTTCTGGAGGGAAACGGAAAAAAGAATCATTTCAATCAATTTGAAAACAAAACTTTACTGGATAATAGATTTGGCAAATTAAACATTTTCTTGGCATTTTTATTGCTCTTTTACCAACGATGAAGTCACATTTGTAGATTTAACATAACTCCTAAATCGACAAAAATGCAGAAGATTTCAAGACATAATTCATCTACATGTATGTATTAATTAATATTTCATTCATTTATCTTTCTAATTCAAATGACATGAACTACTGTTTTATCTCAAGGTTATGATGGATGAGCTATTTGTGTTTGTGCAAATTCAGGTTCAGGCCTAGGTTTCTGAATGAAAACATAATTAAATTTTTCCACATGGGATTTGACATTTACCTACATTGATAAAATGTTTGAAGAACTTGAATTTAAACAAATTATGAACTGAACAGAAGCTGAGATTCTATCAAGGCCCCAAGAGTTATCTCCCTTCCACCGTACATAAACATTTCTATACCATCTGCAATTACCTCCCTTTGACTAAAATACTCTTGTGACACCAACTACCTTGTGAATGTCTTGCATGAAAATATGCCACACCCACAATAACTGTTCACTTGTATCTTCATGTCTTTCCAAATAAAATATTAGATTATCTGATTTAGATCATAAAACATGATAGTAACTGTAGCCATAGAATTTGGTTTAATTATCTAAAATGTTCAAGCTTAGTATCTGGGGAATCCTTATCTTAAAATGAAAACAAGACAAAAAAGGTATGGTAGGGGAATGTTTAATATATCACAGAGTCATGAGACGTATAAGTAATGACACAACATGAACATTTAAACTGTTTCCTAGGCAACGGTACAGTTGAATGGTTGACAGGTCCTCAGGAAATCCTGAAAGACAAATATATCTCGTTACTTATATTTATGTGGTAATCTTTTCATAATCATAATTCATAACACAATTCATAATCTGATGGAGGGGGTCTAACCCCCGAATCATGTAACTGCAAAATTCATCCCCTTCTATTACTGCCGCAGCTGACTTCATGGGTTGATGATGGTTATCCCCTTCTTTTTTTAACAATTCATAATCACTATTGGAAAGCAGCATTTAAGCCTATGTTATCCTTTTAACCAATACATTTGTTTTGTTTAGTTTGAGAAAGAACCAAGAAGTGTTTTACTGCATGTTAAATTTAAATCAGATTGAAGTGAATAAATGAGTACCAAATTGTGTAATAAGCAGAAATTCCTTTATCAAATTTTATCATACCCGGATATCATATTTGGGTGAAAATGTAATCAAAGTGAATAAATCCTCACAAAATTGTGCATTAAGCAGCAATTCCTTAAGAGATTCTATCAGGTCATATTTGTGATTAAAATGTAATCACAGTGAATATATCTGTACCAAATTGTGCAATAAGCAGCAATTCTTTTATAAAATTCTATCATAACCACATACCATATTTATGATGAAGATGTCGTAAAGTGAATAAATCCTCACCAAATTGATAAATCCTCACAAAATTGTTCAATAAGCAGCAAATTCTTTATGAAATTCTATAATACCCACATATATTAATGTTAAATATATTAAATATTAACAAGCAGCTGACATGGTCGAGCTATATCCCCCGCAAATTGCACAACATGTATTAGGTTTCCTTATCATATTGCCGATTAATTTTTGTTGCACAAAATAATAAAACATTTCCAGGATATGAAGGAAACTGTTCCAATCAAAAACCAAATGATACCAACTTTATGTTCACTGTTGGGCATAATTTGAGTAAACTGACAAAATTAAAATCAAACAAATAAATTTATGTATTTGGATCTCCAAGATCAATTTAATCACATGTATTAACAAACATATTTTTCAAAATTGTTCTTCATGACACACCTTCAGGTGATTATGTATCTTCATGTCAAATTTGATCAAAATGTAATGATTAGTTTAGAAGTTGTGAGCCGGACAGGACTTGTATCAGTTTTCCAACAGTCGTCATTCTGGCCAAAAAAGGCCAAATTTTAGAAAAATATTTTCAAAATTATTCTTCATGACACACCATCATATGTCAAATTTGATCAATATGTGATAATTAGTTAATAAAGAAGAAGTGAGCCGCATATGATTTGTAACAGTTTTCCAACGGTCTTCATTTTTTGCCAAAAAAGGCCAAATTGTATTTTAAAAAATTCAAAATTGTTCTTCATGACACACCTTCAAATGATTATGTATCTCCATGTCAAACTTGATCCAAATGTGATGATTAGTTTAGAAGTTGTGAACTGGACGGGACTTGTAACAGTTTTCCAACAAAGTCCTCATTTTTGGCCAAAAAAGGCCAACTTTTAGAAAAATATTTTCAAAATTGTTCTTCATGACACACCTTCAGATGATTATGTATCTCCATGTCAAATTTGATCCAAATGTGATGATAAGTTTAGAAGTTGTCAGCCGGATAGGATTTGTAACAGATTTCTTACAAATTTACTACTTTTTCTTCAAAATTCTAATATTTTATATAGATTTTCAGAAAATTGTTCTTCATGATACATTATTACATGTTTTTTCATTTCCATGACGAATTTGAATTGAAATGGTTGATTAGTTACAAAGTTATGAGCCGGACACAAAGTGTAACGGACGGAACCCATGTTAATACCCCCCGCAACTTCGTTGTTGCGGGGGATAAAATGAAATGCAAGTGAATAAATCCTCACCAAATTGTTGAGGGAAGCAGAGGAGACTGGCAATCTCTCGGGGAGTGAAGTATCTCAGCTGGAGACTACGCAGGAGATCTAGTTGTGTCTCGTCCAACCCTGGTCTCTCTGCTCGATTAACTACCTCGGACTTGAGTTGGCTTACTGCTTCCAGAGCCTGTTACAAATATAAACAATAACCAATGTCATAAACACTTCATCTTCTTATACATCAGTGTATAAAAGAGGCCTATTGAAATGCAATTTACCTGATAACTGGTAGTTGTATAGGCTGAGTGTGAGGGGTTTGGGGTCGGGGTTGGGGTTTATGCTCCTTTTAGAAAATTTCTAAAATTGAACTATTGCACATAAGCAGGGTTACGTTCAATTTCAACATCATCTTCCTACGCAAAACCTAAAACACCAGTTTCCGAACGTCAGTTTTATGCCTTGCTGCAGACCATTGAGTTTTTTGTGCTGATATCAGCGCCCCTAAATGTGATTGTTAACAACCTACAGTTACTTTCTGATTGGAATACTGCTTTCTCTTATAGTAAGCTAGAAAGCAAGCACAGAAAACTCAAGGGTCTGCAGCAAGGCAACACACTGACAGTTTGGAAACCGGCGTTTTAGGCTATGTGTAGGAAGATGTTTCTACATGTGTAAACAAAACTTTCAATATACCTGGGTCTGACACTGTCAGGGGTAAATTGTTAATGATCCAAATAAGACACTTTACAGCATACCTTAACATATTTTGTCATGGAGATCAGGGAACCAGCCCCTTCAACAAAGTGTCCATATCTGCAACATTATCATCACAAATGTCAACTAATTCATAAAATCACAAGCCAATTCTTGGGCAGTTGAAGAAATCATTCAAGAAGGCTATGGATATTTTCTGTTACACTTGCTTCACATACTCAAACATGTCAAGCTAAAGTTCACCATCTCAGTTACCGTATTCGACATAATAAGTGCCCTCTCCCTATAAGCAGCCCCTAATGGTGCTTTTAACTAAATAAAAGTACCGAGGGTACAGAAGCTCACCTTAAATGAATGATGTGGTAATATGGTTTAATTGTGTAACCATCTTTTATATGATAATTGATTATGGCTGCCATCATGATTTTTTTATCTTTTAGAATGCTATTCTTCTGTTGGAAACCACTAGAGCTTGAACAAACATTAATACAAAAATGATATAATCATGATTTGTTAACAAGCAGTAGGTTTTTGTATAACTTTTTTGTATATCTATGGTTGAATTGGTGACCATCTTGGACTTTTTAATCTTCAAAATGCTACTTTTATGTAGGCATCTGTATTAATTTCATTATGATATCTTGATTGGTTTAGGAGTATTCATTTAGTCACACTCTCAACTTCCAAAGAACTAAAAAGATGATGCACATAAACATTTGGAATATATCCCTCTGACACAAATCACAAATTCAGCTAGTGATAAGTCCAATTGCCAAAGTAAACTGTCCAGGTCAATGTCTCATGTAATTCTAACTGAAGATTTCTGAATATCTTAAATCTTGACATATGTTAGTGCAATCTGATTGGTCAGAATAGGCTAGCAACATGGGGGTTTATGCTAATTACTAGATATGATGACCTATGATGACCTCTTGCACCTGCATGTAGCTTATGTAACTTATCCTCTTATGTAAGTTACTGTTATTCCATATAGTGAGTGTCCTCCCCTCATTTCAATATGCAATACAGATACCCTTTAGAGGAGAGTTGCAGGAGAGGGGCAGGAAGGATAGGAGGGGAAAGGGGGTGGTTGGGGGGGGGGGGGGGATAGAAGGGGTGGGGGTTAAAGAGAGGTTTGCAATGGAAATAATCTGGAGGTCAACTCGGTAATATGTTTATTGAAGTATCTTAACTAACAGAGAGAATTGGTGAGAAAAACTTTGTAAAAAAGAATTGTTCAGACAGCTGTTCAATGAATGCTGTTTTGAAGATGAATATTATATCTTTTATTAGCATGACAAACAAAATAAAAGATAATTAGTTATTTATTAACCAAAATTTTCAATTTGGAATAAATTAATTGCATGGGAACAAAGGAGTAAAAAACCTTACAGTTAGTGTTGGGAGTGAACAAATTTAATCATTTTAAATGCTTTTGAAAAGGATTTGTTTGAATTGAATGATCATTATAATTATCTAGATAATCATTGTTCAGACCGTAATCAGATATAGATGATTAAAATTTTTTTATTTATCCCTCACTGGCTATGTTATTTGCCATATATGAAGTGTCAGGAATTATGTAACCCACTGATGGAGTGAACAACTTTTATCATTTTATGTTTTATTATAAGGATTTATTAAAACAGTCATGCTTCAGGCTGTTCGCAGATAAAGATGATTCATACATCTTTTTGTAACTGTATTTATAGTGTTGATAAATATTACAACAAGCGTATCAATACAAATATAATGACATTGATTTGATTGATCAGGAAATGTATTCTTTTCAATGAATTTCATGAAATCTAATTGAAAATTCAATATATTTGACATATTGACCATCTTGGATTCTTGATAATAAAATAAATGCGTCTTTGTCAGGAATCACTATATAAAAAAATACTCACTTTTCAGAATGATATCTTAATTGATTTAGTAGGAGTAGTACTTGGCCTGAAATCTAATTGAAAAATAATGACTTCTATGATGACATGTTTTTCCCAGAACCCCTTCAGCATGATACAATTATCATTTAGTTTTACAGGTATTTATAAAACACATGGTATTGGAACTGGAACCTGATACAAAATACCTCTATTATTAACTTATCATGTAGATTACTGTACATAAAAGCAGATTCTTGACTTGTTAATATTAACTCATCGTGCAGATTGTTGTACACAAAAGCTGATTCTTGACTTGTTTAAATTGTTATTTGTAAAAAGTATTACAATGTACTATTATTAGAATACAAGTATACTTTTCATAGAGACAATTTATATACTTTCCATAAAGTCCATTATGTTCTATTTATCAATTAGGTCAGGATTACTATGCAATATACAAGCAGGCAGGGCTGCTAGCCCAAGATCCTTAAGGAGAGTGTAGCAATTTGTGTATTTGGCTTTGTGTACGTATATTTGGAGAAGCACCCTAGTGTGCTGAGCATGTAAACCTGAACTCTGGCTAAGCCCTTATGTGTGGTATTAAAAGAATTGAACATGAGAACATGAATTGTTGTGAAAAATATATATAATTTCACAAAATATAGTTAGCTTATGTCCTAAATTGATTTTGTGTCAAGAAGAACTTCTGTTAGATATAGAAATGGTACAAATATGAGTAAAACACAGGAAGTGGAACCTGATGCAAAATAACTCTTTCCACATCAACTTATCATGTAGATTGCTAAACACAAAGCTTACTGTTGACAAATTTTGTGTAAGTTGTTTTTCTTAGAAAGAAGATATCACTGTCATGAGAATACAAGTCTAATTTCCATAACTCTTATTGCATACACATGGCCATATAGCATAATGCTCTACCATATCAATTGGGTCAGGTTGATTAACAACAGACTAGCAGCTGTGACTGTGATGCTAGCAGCCTGTATTGGGATGTGTATTAGAAATGCATAGTGGACTCAACAGGAATATCTGAACTCTGGTTGACCCCTTTTGTGTGGTATTTAAAGGAATATAAGGGAGATACCATTGTTTAAAATTCAACATGATGTTTAATGTCATTGGGTTTTTGCAGCTAGTTGCCATAAATATTTTAAACAAATTAATTAATTATGTTTGTCTTTCATCTTAATGTTTTAGAAACCCTTACAAATATAGAACAACTTGCATGACAATCTTAAATATTCCATATTCAAGATAATATTATGATTAGTAAGTTCAAATTAGAGAATTTATATGGTGCGAGTGATCACTTGATGAAAGCTTAAAATTTAGTAATAATGATGTGTCATCTGCAGCTGAAAAGTCAATATGGCTGCTATCGCGGCCATCTTGGATTCTCAGAACTGAAACGTCTACCTTTGTGGGAGGAATCACTATAGGTATAACATACTACAATATGAAAATGATATCTAGATTGGTTTAGGAGAAGGAGTCATTTTCATGAAATCTATTTGAAAATTCAATATGGCTGCCATGGCGGCCATATTGGATTCTCAAAACTGAAACGTCTACCTTTCTGTGAGGAATCACCATGGGTATAACATACTACAATTTCAGAATGTTATCTAGATTGGTTTAGAAAGAGAAGTCTTTTCATGAAATCTAATTGAAAATTCAATATGGCTGCAATAGCGGCGATCTTTGATTCTCAAAACTGAAACGTCTACCTTTCTGTGAGGAATCACCATGGGTATAACATACTACAATTTCAGAATGATATCTGCATTCGTTTAGGAGGAGTAGTCTTTTTCCTGAAATCTAATTGAAAATTTAATATGGCTGCCATGGCGGCCATCTTGAATTCTCAAAACTGAAACGTCTACCTTTCTGTGAGGAATCACCATGGGTATAACATACTACAATTTCAGAATGATATCTGGATTCGTTTAGGAGGAGTAGTCTTTTTCCTGAAATCTAATTGAAAATTCAATATGGCTGCCATGGCGGCCATCTTGAATTCTCAAAACTGAAACGTCTACCTTTCTGTGAGGAATCACCATGGGTATAACATACTACAATTTCAGAATGATATCTGCATTCGTTTAGGAGGAGTAGTCTTTTTCGTGAAATCTAATTGAAAATTCAATATGGCTGCCATGGCGGCCATCTTGGATTCTCAAAACTGAAACGTCTACCTTTCTGTGAGGAATCACCATGGGTATGACATACTACAATTTCAGAATGATATCTGCATTTGTTTAGGAGGAGTAGTCTTTTTCCTGAAATCTAATTGAAAATTCAATATGGCTGCCATGGCGGCCATCTTGGATTCTCAAAACTAAAACGTCTACCTTTCTGTGAGGAATCACCATGGGTATAACATACTACAATTTCAGAATGATATCTGGATTCGTTTAGGAGGAGTAGTCTTTTTCCTGAAAGTTTACGGACGGACGGACAGACAGACAGACGGACGGACGGACGGACAGACAGACGGACGACGGACGAAGCGCCATGACATAAGCTCACATTTACTTTGTAAAGGTGAGCTAAAAAACATTAAGCGCCCCCTCTCCAGGCATACCTGACATGACAAACCTATGAAATTTTACATAAAAAATTGTCTGAAGACTTTTCGCTAAAAAAACATATGCAGATAGAGAATAATTTTATGCAAACATTTTATCATTCGACTGAATTATCAAGACATTTTATAAGCGCCCCCTCTTTCCCTTTTTAACGGCCTATGGCGCATTATAGGTTGAATAGGTATACCATTTATTGATAAACTATTGATATATTGATACTCATCATACTGATTACAGTACAATATCAAACAACATACCTCCTTGTAAAACAGGCACATTTCCTCAAGGACGGCAGAACAATGTCCATGATGACAAATCTACTCAGCTCTTTATCACCAAGGAGGTACTGTTTGAAATAATCACATGACTGCTTTTCAAGGAAATGATCCAGCCTCTGACAGCCCTCGTAAAACTGATGGTCATCGTCCGCAACTTGCCGCAAGTCAATACTTGCATCTTCTAAACAAGCTTCAAGTTTGTCATTATCACAAATTCCACAATCTTGTGTTAAACTTTCTCTTGTAAGTGAATTTGAGCATCTCTCAGAAGAGTCGGATGACTTGTCACATGTTGGGTCACATGACTGACCTAATGTTTGGTCACATGACTTGCTGGTATCACAGTGAGGCTTGCTGGTATCACAGTGAGGCTTGCTGGTATCACAATGAGGCTTGCTGGTTTCACAGTGAGGCTTGCTTGTATCAGAGTGAGGCTTGTGTGTATGATACGTCAGCCATTTTGAAGGCTCTTCTGGGAGTTTTTCTGAGAGTCCTTCTGAAGTTTGGAACTGGAAGCCGTCTGATTTTAGAGTTGCTATCAAATAGTACCTCAATCTACAGTTAGGAACTCCGGCTTGAAGAGGGGTCAATAGGAACTCCTGTAAATATAAACAGGAATATCTTTCTCAATATTATATTGTCATTCAAATCATATAGAAACTTTCAATCTATCTTGCTGCATTTCTCTGTCTGATCTCAATGACAATTTGAATATTCAAGATAGGTAAGCAACAGGTATGTACATGACAAATAAATCACCAACAGTTGACTTGGGTTTAAAATAATTTTATGTTTTAAATCTCAAGTTAATGGGACTGTTAGGGGCAGTTTTTTGGCTTCAGATGCAAGATGATTCTCAGTGACCAAATTAAAAGAATAAAAGCTTGTTAACAAGCGGAAACAAGTAAGAGTAGGTAAAAGTAAAAGAAAAAATCCAGTTTTACCATATTTGGTATATTTATCAATCATTCACAAGATATATTACCTGAAAATGATAGTCACAATTTCTAAGGGTGTCAACAAGAATGTCTCTTGCATCTGATTCTTCAAATCCTTTCACATTTTCAACAAGAATATAGCAAGGCTTTTTCTTGGCACTGAAATAAGAAAAACATTTGTTAGTTTTAGTTATTTAAGGGACTGTGATGAGTTAAGTGAAGGAGTTATTGTTATTACGTCGCTTGGGCAATATTTCAGCCATTAGCGGCGTGAGGACTGTGATGAAGTGATGACGTTATCATAACCAAAGTGATGAAAAAATGGCCCATCAAAATTTTGAAGTATATTATTGATAAAATGGAAAGGGCCCATTCAAATTTCTGAAATAAACTTGTTATAAAAGTCTGAAAATTGCCTATTTTCGAAGACGTCTTTCACTATTGGTTAGGTTGAAATGTTGGAATATTATCTGAAAAATTCCTACCTGCTGATCAAGTTAAGAACATGGAGAAAGGATTTTGTGCGGATATCTTCAGTATCTTTCTTTTTTCCCATCCTGGTGAAAGGCTGACACGGGGGACTCATAAGTATTGCATCAATATCCCACTTCTCAAACTGGCTGGTTGTTAGTTTCTGCAATGATAATAATATCATCACCATGATCATGGAAATAGATAAAAAAAATCATTTTTTTTCAATCTTTATGTATATTATTATACATTATATTATGTATACTGATGTATGCAATATAGGAATAATTTAAAGTGTGCTTTTTAATCTTTCTAATTTTGTAAACTTCTAACCAGGTACCTAATTGTACGACTGGGTCGACAGAGGTACATCTTGAGAAACTCTGTTTCGTCCACTTGTTTCTCAGTTTTTTTGTGAACACGAAATTCAAGGTGATATTCCAGTTTACATATATATTCATAAGTATGTGTCTATGTGATTTTCACAAAAGTTGAGATACGTTAATCAGAGATAATGTTTTAATTGATTATGGATTGTCATCTTCATAAATTAGAGTGCATAGTTAGTGGAAAAACAACAATGAGAAGTGAAGCCTCTCGTCGGCACTATGAGTGTGAAAACCATTTCTTTAGGCACTATATGCAAATGCTTAGTCTTATCACTATTAATTTGTAAATGTGTGTATATTGTATCAAGATTAAAATACCTACAGTTTATTTATCATTTTGGTAAAGGTAGGGTGCCTTCATCGTGTCCATATTAAAAACGCCTGTCTCTCATAAACTTACGTCAATATTAGATGGACGGAGATTTACATCTGGGAAGTTGTGTTTATATATCTGATTGGCTGTTGTGTTCAAATCAATGGCTGCTACAATCTCAAACTCAACTCCACTCTCTGAAAAGAATTGTCATCATTTATTCAATTCAAATTCAAATTCAAAAACATATAATATAATATACTGTATAGAACAGACTATCACTATGCATACATGTACATTATTCAAATAGTTTGTCATTGATATTTTGATCATCATCAACACCGTTATAATAAGAATCGACATTTTATACAACCAACTTGTAGGTATTACCTGAGTTAGTGTGTCAACTTCTTTTAACTTCCATAATTTGACATCGACATTGAAGAAATAAATATCATAATGATTACTTCAAACGTGTTCCCGACAGTGTCATAAGCTTTACAAAATGAGACGATGTTTGTTAAACAACTCTTTAGAAAAATAAATAGAAACATCTGCACTCTCTGACAGCTTTGACATTATTCTAGTTTGTTTATTCACTTTTTAAAAGTTATACGAATGAATCTATGTCTTTATTAGCTAAGATGAATTGTCAATCATGTGTTATCTAACCTTAAGGTCAAAATAAGCTTAATCAATTTCTTAATAACCTTTAAGAGCCCAGTGCATGCCACCTATACCACTGTAAAGTTCCAAAACACGAATCTTCATGCCTGATTCCATGGAGGCTGCCATCTTGAATGTGACGTCATCTACGGGAGCAATCGGATGACATCGGCAATGCTCATCGTTGGAAGTTCCAAATGTAACAGTTTATTTGTAAACTTGTATCTTATTGCAAACAGAATTAAAAAGATACTACCTAGCATCATAAATGAAGATAAAAAAGGTTTCGTTACAGGCAGATATATTTGCGAGGTAACACGACTTATCTATGATCTAATGGAATATACCGAAACTTGTCAGATACCAGGCTTACTGCTTCTAATTCATTTTGAAAAAGCCTTCGATTCAGTAGACAGAAATTACCTCAGTAAAGTCTTAAAGTTCTTTAATTTTGGACCAAGTATTACACAGTGGATAGAAACATTCTATAATGATATTGAATCGAGAGTCTTGGTTAATGGATTCGCGTCTAATCCTTTAAAAATAAGTCGGGGATGCCACCAGGGAGACCCTATAGCGCCGTACATGTTTCTGCTATGTGTCGAAATCTTGGGTATCATGATACGAAACAACAAATACATAAACGGAATTAAACTTGGAAATATAGAATATCTTCTTTCACAGTTTGCAGACGATACAACTCTTACACTTGATGGATCGGGGAAAAAAAGCCTTTACTCCGCGTTTAATACTTTAGAATTTTTTGCCTGTTTTTCAGGTTTGAAAGTCAATGAAGATAAAACTAAACTTATATGGATAGGTTCCAAAAGGAGAACCCGATATAAGATGTGTAAAGAATGGCATTTCAACTGGTCACAAACAAACTTTACTCTTTTAGGTATACAGTTTGATATTGATCTAGAACAAATGGTAGAAATACACTACAATGAAAAGCTATGTCAAATTGAAAGGCAAAATGAATATTTGGTCAGCTTGTACCTTAACTCCATATGGAAGAAACACAGTGCTTAAATCACTTTTATTACCAAAGCTTAACCACCTTTTCTCTTCTTTACCAAACCCGAAAAAATGCGTTATTGAAAGATTGCCGAAAAAATGTTTTAATTTCATATGGAAAAACAAACCAGATAAGGTTAAAAGAGATGTTATGATGTTAAACCCAGAGCACGGAGGGATAAAAACTCCAAACATAAGAAATATTATATCATCACAAAAATTAAAATGCATGGATAAAAAAATTAAGCGGAAATGACCTTAAATGGACATATCTTTTTAACAATCAACTAAAGATCAAAACTCCCTTTTTACTATTGGAAAGTAGCTTCATACGAACTAGGTTGATCTCTTCTTCATCAAACCCGTTTTGGAAAGACATTCTTTTCGAATGGTCAGACTTCATATGTATGAGTAAAAAAGAAATTATAAGTGAAGAAGATTTACAATGTCAATCACTTTGGAACAACGACAATATTCTAATTGATAAACATCCATTTCTGTATTATGATTGGTATAAGAAAGGTGTTATATTTGTGAATAATTTACTTCATGATGAAGGAAGACAGTTAACATATGAAGAATTTTCCAATACGTTTTCTATCAAGACTAATTTTCTGACCTATGAATCGGTGAAAAGAGCTATAATGACATATATTCGATCCTTGAATATACCAAAATTCCAAAGGAAGTTGCTTGATCCTATTTATCCATTTAATATTTCAAAGATTGACACAATTATTGGGAGCAAAACACTATATGCCTCTCTATTAAACTCGAAATTTATTCGCTTGCCAAGTTATTCAAAATGGGAAAGAATTCTACAAATTGATCTCGAAGAAAACGATTGGAAAATTGTTAATATCATTGCCAATAAATGCTCGAAAAGTACATATTTAAAATGGTTGCAATTCAGAATTATACATAATATCCTTCCAACAAAACAGTTTCTTAATAAAATTGGATATGAACCATCACCATTATATATATGTTCATTTTGTGAAATTGAAGTTGAAACAATTAATCACATTTTATTGGATTGTGAGCCTATTTATAGATTATGGAACGAAATAGAATCATGGCTGAACTCAGTACAATTGAAACTTAAATTTACAAACAAAATAATTATTTTAAGAAAGAAAGGAAAAAACAATAATCCTGTAAATGCAATCATTTTACTCGTCAAACAACATATTTATAGATGCAGCATGAAGGGTTTTATACCCAAGTTAGAATACATAAAACGTGAAATTAGACGTTACTATGATATGTCAAGATATGTATTTTTGTCAACAGAATCTGAAGAAATGTTTTTTAAATATTAGTCAACATTACATTTACTACTTGGAAAATAAATCGGCCACCTTCTGAATTTGTACATATTAACTATGAATGTATATATGTGAAACTATATGTTATATGTTTCCTTGAACGATGTAAATGCCTGTATCACAAAATATGGAGAAAAAAAAGAAAGAAAAAAGAAGAGACAAATATATAAATGTCATAAATGATCAATAAGCTTAAAAAAGAATTCATTAAATTATTTTAAAATGGATATATGATAGAATAAACTCTCAAATTTAACATCAAATGGCAACATTCGTCATTAGTTGGATCTAAAACAACACTGTCAACAGCTCTGAAAATAGGCCGATTGGAAAACAATCTCATTAAAATTCGTTCATAACTTGCTTTACTATGTCACGCTGATTATAGCCAAGTAAACATAGTGTGATAATATATATCACATTTCAATAAGATTGTATTAAAAAAACATACAGGTGCGACTTGACAGATGGTCCACCTTAGAGTCGTCAAAGACGTAAACAAACGTATTTACGTCTTTGGTACCGTGTTAGAGATAGAGGATACTTAATGTAGTTTTCCAAATACCTGGTTTATTTCATCGAGTGTCATGGGTAAAGTTGATATTTCAAGAGTGGCGCAGCCACGAGTGAAATATCAACTTAATCCATGTCACGAGATGAAATAATCCTGGTATTTGAGAAACTACATTAAGTATTCTATTTATTATAGTGGAGTTACGTCCCTTATCGGTGACAACACGTTTTACATCGAGAGACGAAAATTTTCCAAAATATGCATTAAGAAAGCTGCCAAAGGATATATCGCTAAATGTTGAAGTTCTATACGATATAACTTACATTTGTGGAGGACAAAATGGTCTCGATTGATGTCTATCGAGCTAGAATCGGCGGTTTCACACATCCGAGGGGAACACGACAAGTGACGTTGCACAAACAAGAGAGTGAGTACACACCTTTCGTGCCTGGGACAGATGTCCACTTCAGGATCTTAATTTGCACCCTACTCATTGCTGTACATTTAACGTCATCATATCTCCTCATTGATGCACTTGAAACTGTGAATTTTGAACGATTTATGCCTAAAGAAGACATTTACCTGTGTACATCTTGTGACGTCACTACTGTCAACCATGACCCAGTTTTGGCTATCTACAATGCTTCGTTTGCACGTGGGATGTGTTTTCTTGGAGGCGTTGTGCCGCCCGTGGGTGTGGTGAAACAAATTCTGATGTGTGCAAACGACATTGAAACTAACCCTGGTCCCCTTACTTTGGAACAGTTAAGAGACTCTTTAATTACCGAAATACGCGACGTGAAATCCGATTTATCATCACAAATCACAGCCCTAAAAACTGAAATACAATCCATTGGATCGAGATGTGATTATTTAGAGAAGTCAGTGACAGATATAAAATCAGATATCGCCGCTTCTAAACATGAATATGACATCATGTATACCGATCTAGACACCATATCTGACACGGTCAATACATTTGATGAACGGTTCACTACAATCGACGCCGAGCTTGACAAGCTAGAATCCTTTAGTCGCCGGGACAACATTGTAATACATGGTGTACCTGAAGCTGAAGGGGAAAAATCAATGGCGTGCAAAGAAACCATTCTTGAACTGTTTGCTAAATATCTAACCTTCAAAACATGGCAACCATTTGACGTTGTTAGAGCGCACCGCCTTGGACGTAAACGTCCCGATTCAACTAAGCCACGCCCGATCATCGTCAAAATGCAAGTGTCAGATGACAAAGTGAGAGCATTGAAAGCTCGGTCTGTGTTAAAGGATAATGGCTTCGGCATCTCCAGTGATTTAACGACACGCCAACGTCAACAGCTTCATGACCTCAAAGAAACTGGCCAGTTCGGGTATTTTAAGAATGGTGAACTTGTAGTGGTTCCAAATGACCGCTCACAGACCCAATCTCGCCCGCCGTATAGAGCTACCCCACGTAGACGTCAAACACATACAGGTCGTGGCAATCGTCAACCACAAACAGGCGCTGTAGTGGAATAGGACAGTGGCCAAGGCTCGAACTTTATTTCACAGGGTCCTCTTAACAACGACACCGGCGATAATCGTCATTCACGAACTTTACATGAAACTAAAGATGTTGCTAACACTGAGAGAACAACCTTTTTATGTTGGAACGTTAATGGTTTGATTGGAAAGATCGATAATATGAACTTTGTTGACTATCTGCGTAAATTTAATATCATTTGTTTGGTGGAAACGTTTGTAAAGGATATTCATTACAACTGGCTAGAGGGTTATAACATATTTTATAGTCCTGCTGTAAAACTGTCTGACCACGGTAGACTTTCAGGTGGCGTTTGCATTTGTATCCATGATTCTTTAAAGAATATGTATAAACAATTAACGCCTGAAATTGACAACTTCGTTTGTATAAAATTCATGAAAAATGTGTTCTCACTTGATAAAGATGTAAATCTTATATGTACCTATATCCCTCCCAACGGATCAACATACTATAAGCATAATACTTCAAAGTGTAATATCGAACATTTAGAAAACTACCTGCTAGCAAACCTCTCTGACTTCGCTGAATCTCACACTATAATCTGTGGTGATATGAATGCCCGTACAGGCCAACAGAACAATGTGATTACAAGTCTTGATAATGGTAAAATGAGCCACATTTTTCAAGCCAGTGTTGACGATGACGATTATCCTTTAGATGATCGTAGTTCTCATGATAGTGTTATAAATAATTTTGGTGATTTATTATTAGATCTTTGCTATGCTTTTAACCTATTTATTGTAAATGGTAGAGTGTATGGAGACTCGCAAGGCGAATATACTTATAACGGACACCAGGGATCTAGTGTTAATGACTATTTTATCTGCTCACCAGACTTTTTCGAATTCATTAAGTTGCTTAACATTGGAGACAGAGTAGACTCTGACCATTTACCGTTAGAGCTGTCTTGTCATTTTCCGAATATGATGCGCTCAAAATGTAAATCTAACGTTGATGATTCCACAGAAAACATTGTTTGGAACGATTCTCTATGTGAACTATTTGTTGATACCCTCAAAGGTAATTTGATTTATACCATTGATCACCTCTTATCAAAACTTGAGTTTGATCTAAACGGAGCTCTACACGATTTCGTTGATATCATACTGGATTCAGCAAGTTGTATGAAGAAAAAGGCTCAGAGAATTAGACAAAATCATAAAATCCCATTTAATCATGAATGCAAAACCGCTCGGAGAGATGCTCGCAAAGCACTTAGAAGTTTTCGTTGTAGAAGAACTGATATCAACAGAAATCATTTTTGTAAAATGAGAAATAAATACAAAGCTTCATGTAGAAAATTTAATTCTAACCTGCGTCGCCAGAGATTGAAAAGATTAAATGACTCGTTCAACAACCCCGCTAAATTTTGGAAACAAATTCGTTCTTTTAGAAAGAAACCAACTCCTAAAAACAATATATCAAAATGTGAATGGATTACCCATTTCAAGACTATATTTAATAATGATGATATTCTACAAACCGACAGCTGTTTATTTGATGATGATAATATATCTTCTAATGACTATGATGATGTTGATGAAATGATTTTGGAAACACAAATTTCAGAAGATGAAATAAAGAATGCTATAAGTCGCCTAAAGAGCGGGAAATCACCTGGTCCAGACAATATCATAATCGAAATGATAAAATGTTCTCACTCCGAATTAATGCCTTTCCTCCTAAGATGTTTTAATACGGTATTTGAAAGTGGGTCGTTTCCAGATAGCTGGTCCCGCTCAATTATTGTACCAATACATAAAAAGGGGGCTACAAATAACCCAGATAATTATAGAGGCATATCCCTTATGAGTGTAATTGGGAAAATATTCACATCTATTCTAAACAACAGACTCTCGAACTGGTCAAGTCTAAAAAACCTTATCCCTGAATGCCAAGCCGGATTTAGAAAAGATTACTCGACTTCTGACCATATTTTCACACTATATGCAATAATACAAAAATGCTTATCTCGTAGTAAACATAAACTTTATGTAGCGTTTGTCGATTTTAAAAAGGCTTTTGACTCTGTTGATCGTTTTAAACTGTGGCAATGTTTAAGGAAGGCCGGTTTACAAGGGAGGATGTACTCTATTTTAAAATCAATGTATTCAAATATCAAATCATGTGTTCGTTGTGATGATGATGTCACCGATTATTTCGACTGTCCCATTGGAGTTCGGCAAGGGTGTATTTTAAGCCCAATACTGTTTTCCTTCTTTATAAGCGAACTGTATTACGATATTTCCATGTTAGGTAAACATGGTGTACAAATGTTTCCAGCTATGATTGAAATTTTTATTTTACTCTTTGCCGATGATGTTATTCTGGTTTCAGATACAATTATCGGTCTACAAAACCAACTGAATGTTTTGGAAAGATATACAAACGAATGGAAATTATTTGTTAATTTTGATAAAACAAACATTGTTATCTTTAGAAGAGGTGGTCCAGTCGCCTCTAAAGAAAAATGGTTTTTGAATGGTAAACAGGTATCTATCTTGAATAATTATACCTATCTAGGGCTTATGTTTTCCTATACTATGAATTTTAAAAAGAGTGTCTTAGACTTGAAGTCACGTGCCAAAAAGGCACTTATCAATGTTATGTCAGTATCCCAGAATTTTGACATTTTATACCCAAAGATATTTTTTAAATTGTTTGATTCACAAATCCAACCTATTATGCTATATGGATCTGAAATTTGGGGATTTCAACGTCATGATTGTATCGAGAAATTACATCTTTTAGCATGTAAAAGATTTTTAAATGTGGCCCAAGCAACACCAAACTGCATGATTTATGGTGAATGTGGTAGATATCCAATATATGTAAACTCACAAATTAGATGTCTAAAATTTTGGCTAAGGATCCTTAGAATGCACGAACAAAGATTACCAAAGCTAGCATATAACATGCTTGTTCATTTAGATGATAAAGGTAAGATAACATGGGCAACTCATATTAAAAACTTATTATTTACCCATGGGTTTGGATTTGTATGGCTTAATCAAACAGTTGGTAATGTTACCGTATTTCTTAAGCAATTCCGAGATCAATCTGTTAATATGTTTTATCAAGAATGGAACTCAAATCTAGACAATAGCACAAGATACCAATTGTATAGATCATTTAAAAGCTTAATTCAACCAGAGTTGTATCTTTCTGCACTGACATCTAGAAACATAAGACGCACATTTGTTAACTTTCGATTGGGCTTGTTAGATTTATCAGTAAATAAAGGCAGAAGATTTTCCATAGAAAGAAGTCTAAGAATATGCCCATTATGTAAATCTGCTGTAGAGGATGAAATCCATTTTGCTTTTGTGTGTCCACATTATGCTGATTTAAGAAAACGATACATTTCAAATCATTACCTTTTAAAGTATCCTAAAACTGCCTTTGTTTCAATTCTATCCTCGAAAAACGAAAATGTGATAAGGAATTTAGCGCTCTTTGTAAAACATGCTGTTGTCCGAAGAGACAACCTATTATCTGAATTGTTAAACCTGCTGTGAATTTTCTGTATATGTGTACCTTGTAAACTTGTATCATTTGTATATGGGCCGGAGGCCTGAATTACAATAAACTTCTTTGTCTTGTCTTGTCTATATGATTTTTTAATGAAATATGTAATTAAGATGTCTTTAAAACTGGAAAGTTACCCATAATATATATCGTAACTGTTGCCTGATAAACAGTTTATTTCACTGATAAAACCCAGTATTTCATCGCTGATCATATAATAAATGTCTTTATCACGAAGCATACGGTTACATGTTTTAAGTATGGAAGAAAACGTGCTCGTTCAATGTTTTTATGATCTATTTGATTGACAAGATTTACTTATTTAACAACATGTTTATAGCAATATCCAATAATAATCAGTTGGTCAAGGTAATGTGTCGTAACTGATTGCACTTTAATAAATAACTTGAACGCTCTAAAGTGCGCCCATCGGGTGTCGTAAACGCAACTTTTGTAATGATTTTCTTATCTAGTATTTGAACTCTCTTGGGGGGGGGGGGGGGGGGGGGGGATCCGCCAATGGATATGTTGTTGTCCGTCAGATTACTCATTATAATGTGCTTTTAGAGCTTAAAATCGTTAATGGTTTAGAACTGAATATGACAAAATGAATATATCTTTGATGATTCTTGTCAAAGATTGGTTCAATCTTATTGACATCTCTTAGATCCTCTAACATGTAACCTATTAGTTGTTGTTTTTTATCTCAGGACTGCTTAATGGGGATCTTTTGTGAAGACTCATCTTCCATAAATCCAACTTTTAGATGCCTCTCACGTATATGTAAACAACCGTGCCATTCTAGCTGATTGACTTGGGTACCAATGGTACTTAACATAACACTCACGTTAAAATGGGTAATAGGTTAGATCTAACTCCACTTCAGTCGGGAGGGTTCAGATTGGAATCCCCTGAAGGGAACTTCTTGATGGCAATGGTCTTCAACAGGTGTTCATTTAACATATTATCTAATCCATTCGCAGTGGACCAATCCCCATCCTCCTACTCAAAGCCTTAAACGCCAGTTTCCGAATTGTCAGTTTTATGCCTTGTTGCTTACCCTTGAGTTTACTGTGCTGATATCAGCGCCCCTAATATATAAAGGCGATTGTTAGCAACCTCCAGTTACTTTCTGATTGGACTATTGCTTTCTCTCTTAGTAAGCGAGGGAGCAAGCACAGAAAACTCAAGGGTATGCAGCAAGTCATAAAACTGACAGTGCGGACACTGGCGTTTTAGGCTTTGCGTAGGAGGATGACCAATCCTCTGAAGGCAACTTATTGATGGCGGCGATGATCTTCTGCAACGGGTACACCTTGAACATTTTCTCTAATCCATTCGCAGTGGACCAATCCCCTGAAGGGAGCTTATTGCTGGCGATAATTTTCTTGATTGGTTGTACATTGAATATGTGGAACCACACATGGCAAAGGTATAAGACCTCTCAAAGGCAACCACCAAGGCCATGCAACACATTTCTTCTTTTGTTTTTATAATCTTGCTTGAATAATTAAGTCCCTAGTCTGCTTATCAAAGCAACACATGACTTCTCAAATCAGTGTTTCGTCATCTGGAAATCGTGTTCCCTCAAAATGACTCGGTGGTTGAAGAGACATGGTGCAATGTCAGGAGTAGACTCATATTCAGTCTCTTAAAAATATAAATCCTCAAAAACAATTATTTTATTAGATATAAGAAAAGGAGCCTCGGAGAAATGGACATTTCATATGCCAGCTGATTAACGACTCCATTGCCACAGAATCGTCCTTCTGTCCACAGAATGTTAGATGTGTGTTTTCTTGTAAGATACGGACATATGTGGTCAGCATATTAAGTTTCCACAACCTCATTGATTCTCTTTCTAGTGCTGAATCAATATTTGTTTTTGTCTTATTTAATTTAACTTTTGTCTGGTTTTCTTAGCCTCTCGAAAGTGCCGTTGATCAAGTGACTCGGTCCTGCTTATGAAAAGATGTGTACAAAATTGAAATCCATCGAAAAGACACCTTGGACACGTTCAAATTGTCATGGTTGTTTTATGCACAGACCATACACTTATTCTGACATCACGCACTCCTTCGCGAAAATTTTTGCGTCGATCTTCCAAAATGGCAGTTTCCACTTGATGGGTAATGTTCATCAATGGCTAATAGAGGTCGAGAAATTTAAACATTTTCCATTTATTTTCGACCACATATAATCGAACAAACCTGTAGAGGTTTCAGATTCTTTGAAGGGGATCCTCCTTGGGGTACTATTGCATAAAAATCTGTATTTTTGCTACTATGACAGGTTGTGACTATTTTTGAATAAAAAATATACAAAAAACAACATTTGGAAAATGTGTTGTCGTTTGTCCTACCACCTCGTATAGAGCCCCATCCCTGGCCGTCACTATGACACCAGGGGCAGATAACTCTAATCTCACCACTTATCAATCTAACAAAGCAGACTGAAGAAGGGGAGGAGGGTGGCCGTACCCCAAGGAGGATCCCCTTCAAAGAATCTGAAACCTCTACAGGTTTGTTCGATTCTTTTTCAGAAGGGATCCTCCTTGGGGTACTATTGCATAAGTCAGACTCCCAGAGATGGAGACCCTGGGTGCGGTAGACAGTCTGCTATTAACTATACCCTAATGCCGTAATAAAGCTAAAAGAGTAAATGAGAAAGAAGCGTACACCCACCTGACCAAACACTTGAGATGTCTTGGCTCCGGTGCATGGCTCTGACCCATGGGGACTAATATTCGAAGCAGGAATGAAACCCTGCACAGAAATTAATTTAAAAATTAACCCTCTCCCTCCCTTTTCGTTACCAAAAAGGCTCTACAGGGGAAAGTAACTAAAAAGAGTACCCACTCAAAAAAGGCGATAACCCTCCGGGTGTCCTCCACTAGAGTCCGTATAAACATAAACATGAGATGTTAGTGGGTAAGTATTAAACCCGCTAATAAGATCTCAACTAAAAACTTAAATAACTAAGTCAAATAACGACTTAACTAACCAGGCCCCGAAGATACAATCAATTCGGGGGACCCTGGCTCTGCCCACTGGAAAGAACAGTCCTGCCAAACCGAGCACGCTCACTAGAGTGCTTGTCGAGTTGGTAGTGTTTAATGAACGTGCTCGGTCGGCACCATATAGCCGCTGAGCAAATCTCCTCAATGGGCAGAGCCGCTGCATATGCCTTAGAGGTTGCCACCGCCCTCACCGAATGAGCCTTTAGGCCCTCCGGGGGCTGGTGACCCTTATAGAAATAACCCATACAGATGGCCGAAACAATCCATCTGGATATCGTTTGCTTAGAAGCGGGAACGCCCGACTTCCCTCCGCCATAGCAACAAAAAAGCTGTTTGTCCTTACGAATGCTTTTTGTTCTTTGGACATACTTCTTTAAGGTCCTACGCACATCCAGGATGTGCGGGATCGTGGACCTAGCCCCAGAGGACGCCGGCTGTGACATAGCCGGGAGCTCTATGGGAGCTGAAACATGAAAGGAGTGGGCTACCTTGGGACGATATGAGTCCGGCAGTCTAATGCTGACTCTGTCCTTATGGAAGACAGTCAGCTCGGGATCAGCAGACATCGCATGGATGTCGCCTACCCGCCTGCCAGACGTAATCGCCACCAAAAAGGCAGCCTTCCAGGTTAACAACTGAAGAGACAAGGAATCAAGGTCCCTAAAAGACGGACCTGACAGCCAGTCCAAGACGTAGGATAGATCCCACGAGGGGCTGATCCGCCGCACAGGGGGGCGGATCCTGTCCACGCCTGCTAGAAAACGCTGCACCAGAGGGTGGCCACCTAGAACGGTACCATCCACCGGAATGTGTAACGCAGAAATGGCCGTAGAGTAACCTCTCACTGTGGACGCGGCCAAGCCGTCATCCAGCCGAGACTGTAAAAACTCGAGAACCGGCACTAGCCCTGCAGAAAAGGGATCGAGAAGCCCTCGACTTCCACACCAGCGCGCATAACAGGCCCATCTATCCTCGTACTGAATGTTCGTCGAATCCCTCCTCGAAGCCAGTATTGTGTCTGCAACTCGTGCAGGAATACCGCTCTCCTGGAGGCGATTCCGGACAGTGGCCAGGCCACCCACTGAATCCTGGGATTCGGGTGGGGCATTCCCTCCTGGGATAGAAGGCCCCGCCGACACGGTAATAGTACAGGAGGCCGTACCAGAAATCTGAGCACCGACGGGAACCAGCTCTGAGCCGTCCACAATGGGGTCACCAACACCAGAAGTCTGGGAGGTTGACTGCCCATCTGCGATAGAACTCTGGGAATGAGGGGCAAGGGTGGGAACGCCCACAGCACCCTGTCGGTCCAGTCTATCGCGAAGGCGTCTGAGGCCAGAGCTGCCGGGTCCGGGATTTTGGAGCAAAAGACCGGGGTCTGTCTCGTTGTCACGGACGCAAACAGATCCACCTGGAACGATCCGTACAACTGGGAGATAGTGTCGAATGTCCCCCGGTGGAGCATCCATTCGTGCGGGGCCAGAATGCTACGAGATAGCGCATCTGCCCGGACGTTGTCTATCCCTGGAAGATACTCCGGCATCACCTTGATGTCGAGGTGATCGCACCACAGTAGAAACTGCCAGGCTTCCTCTAGAAGGGAAGGTGACACTGTCCCTCCTTGCTTGAGAATGTAGGTCATTGCCGTCTGATTGTCCATCTCTAGACGCACGACCTGGCCCTGAATCAGCGGACTGAATCGACTGAACACTCTCCTGACCGCCCGAAGTTCCAACACATTGATGTGCAACTTGGACTCCTCTGCAGACCACAGGCCTGAGGCCAAGTGATCGCCCATGACCCCTCCCCAGCCTGAGAGGGAGGCATCGGTCTGGATCGTAACTGAGGGTCTCGGGACCTCCAAGGGAATGCCCCTGGATAGATTGTCCCTGTTCAGCCACCACTCGAGATGAGCCGGGAGCCACCCTGGAATGGGGACTTGCCGCTCGAGATCGTCCGCATGAGACCACAGACCGGCTAGAGCCTGCTGAACTGGTCTCATCCTGAGGCGGGCTCTCCACACTATGTCTACCGTGGCCGCCATATTCCCCAACAGCCGAAGCCAAGACCTGGCCGGCTGAGACGGAGACTGAAGGAAATGGGAGACGGCCAGGGAAACCTTGATCACCCTGTCCGGAGCCAGGGAAACTAGTCCCTCCGCGGTCCGGAACCTGGCCCCCAGAAAGACAAGGTCTTGTGATGGGGCAAGGTCTGACTTCTTCAGGTTGATGATCCAACCCAGGCGAACAAGAATGTTCATAATCTCCTGGGTGGCTTCCTGGTTCAGCTGACGTGAAAGGGCCCTGATTAGCCAGTCGTCCAGGTACGGGTGGCAACACCTGCCCCTCGATCTGGCCACTTGGGCTGGAACCAGCATCAGTTTGGTGAACACCCTTGGCGCCGTCGAGATGCCGAAGGGGAGCACACGAAACTGGTAGCACACCCCGTCGAAAGCGAAGCGAAGATACTTCTTGAACTGGGGGTGCATCGGGACATGAAGATACGCATCCTTGAGGTCGATTGAGGAGAGCCAATCTCCCGACCCTACTGATGCTATCACAGACCTGAGAGTCTCCATCTTGAACGATGGTATCTCCAGCATTCTGTTCAGATACTTCAAATTGAGGATGGGCCTGAATCCTCCGTCTTTCTTGGTGACCAGGAAGTACGTCGAGTAATACCCGACTTCCTCCTGGCCCACCGGAACGACTTCTATAGCTGCCTTGTCCAGCAGAGCTGTGACCTCGGCGCGTAGAACCTGCGCTTTTTTCCGGGGAGGCTGGCACAGGTGTGCTCCTCACTCCGGTAAAAGGCGGTGGCCCATCTTTCCAGAGTGGCAAGTGACCATCCCTGAGTGTGGACAGGACCCAGGGATTCGAAGAAACTACTTCCCACTCCTCCAGGAACCGAGACAGACGGCCCCCGACTGGAACGTCTGGGAGAAGACAGTGGATTCCCGCCTCCGGCGACACTCCGGTCCCCTGGCGGTCCTCCAGAACAACTGGGAGAAGGCAGTGGATTCCCGCCTCCGGCGACACTCCGGTCCCCTGGCGGTCCTCCAGACTGGGCAGGAAGAGGCTTAAGGGCCCTTGTTGGCGCCCTTTTTGCCCCGAAAAGACGACTGCTTGCCCTTGGCGCGCTGTCGGTTTTTCCCCTGGCCTTTCCCCTTCCCTTGCTGTTGACCTGAGCGTCCCTCGTATGGCCCGTTCCATGACGAATAGGACTTGGCCGGTGGCCCAGTGCTCAGGTTGTCAAGGGGGGAGGACTTCCGCTTACCAGATGAGCCAAGGGCGCCTTTGACGTCCCTAACTCGTGAAATCTGGTCCGCGGTGTCCTTGATGATGGTAGCGGACCCGGGAAACAGGGTGGAACCAAGTTCGTACGGGAGCTCCATCAGCATGTCTCGGGTGGGCTGCGGGAAGGAAGAGAAATTAAGCCACACCCGGCGCAGCCCCATCACTGCGCACATCACCTGGCTAGAAGCGCTACGGATGGCGTCCCTTGCCAGGTGACCACTCACCTCAGCCAGTTGCCTCTGGAGCATAGCCGGAAGGCTACGGTCCTTTCCCTCGTCCAACGACGTGGCCTGGAGCGAAGCCAGGTACGCCTGATGAACTGCAATACGGAGCGCCTGACAGCCATTCCTGTAGGAGTCTTCCGACGTCCTGAATAGCTTCTTCAGGAACGCATCCTGCTTAAAGGGGGGCACACACCGGCCCTGGGCTCCAAGGGAGTCCAGGCTGACTGAGGCCAACACATCCGAGTCACAGACCGGTACCTCAAATAACCCCGCCTCCCCCAAAGGATACCGCTTGTTTAACTCCGGCAGGGAGAAGCGTGTTCTAGTACCCTTCAGAAGAGGCGCGATCATATCAGTGCGGACTGAATCCAAGATGCGGAGGCGCACCTGAGGAGTCTTGCGTTGAGCAAAAGCTCCTCCGGGAAGCCGGAACTCCTCCCCTACCTCCTTCTCGGGAACGGCAACCTGAGGGATGGCCTCTGCCACCTTGGCACGGATCTCCCTCAAGGCAACAGAGATGGGTAAGTCTAGTGGATCAGGATTCCCATCCCCCTCGACGTCCATCTCCGTCTCCGATCGCTCCCCCGACACCTCGGAATCCTCTACCGAGGACAAGGCATCAGAGGGAACGACCGAAGACACAGAAGGAGGAAGACGAGGGATGCGGAACGCCGAGCCACCAGACTCACGCCGTTCGAGAGAAGGGGGCGGAAGGAGAAGTCCAGGTGCGAGCCCCGGCGGCGAAGCGTCGGGACCAAGCCTCTCTGGGGAACCGGCACCGACCGTCACACCAGCGGAGCCGGAGGAAGACGGGGGAGGCCGTATGGTATTGCCCACCATGGCCCGGGAAGTACCGGGCACTTGGGCGTCGGGAACCTGTGCGACACCTGGGCCCCTGCCCAGGCTTGCGTCGGCACCGACGTCGGACGCGGTGCCCGAAGCACCGGCCGACGGAGCATCCAGGCATGGGGGGACCGACGTCCTCAGCTCCTGCCGGAGCTGCGACATCAGGTCTCCCAGCATGCCCTTCATCTGCCCCTTAATAATGGCGTTAATGGTGTCAATTGATTGTGTAATTGGACGGACCCTAGCGGAGGACAGCCGTTCCCCCACCTCCGAATCTGAACTCGGAGAGTCAGAAGGGAGAGCGGGGGTGGCCTGCTTACCCTTACGCTTACGCTTGGAGGGGGGGGTCGCCTTGCGGAGATCCTCGCCCGCGTCCTTGAGGCTCCGGAAGAACGCCGTGTCCAGTGCCCTTCTCTTCTTGGTACGGTTGGAAAACCCCGAGCAGGTAGAACACGCTGAATCATCATGGTCGTCCTCGACCAAGCAGACGATGCACAACTCGTGTGCATCGGCCTGAGGGATGTTAGACCCGCAGTTGAAACATCGTTTGAACGACTGCAAAATCATCCAAAAAGATATTTCAACCGTGCATGCGTGGAAGAATGTAAACATGTGTATCAAAGTGTACATGCGCCTATTCTAAGCATGACATAAATTGGCAAATTCGGCTGCCAAAGTAATGAAATTGCAACTTATGAAGCAAGCCAAAAACATAGCAGCCTGAAATGGAAAAGAGCATGTCAAAAAAACATGGCTTGCCCGTTCCACAAAAATAAAAATCACAACGAACTTTCGAAGTGAAATTTATTCAAAGGAACGAAAGGTTGCTTAAATATTATGACCTAACATAACAACAAGCACCAAAGAAAGACGAACTCCATACGAAAAGATACAATTTTCCACTAGCAGGAAAAGTCTAATCGGGAAGTCGCCATCTTTGTCGAATTCTCGCCCCACAACGCGAGCACATGGCCGCGCCGGGTTTGAGAAACCTAGTCTACAACGCGAGAAATGCGAGAATGCGAACCTATTCTAAGAATAAAAGGTTACCACACATACAATTTCTTTGTCCATAGTACGTTTTCTTAGGAAACTTCACAAGAAACTTAGCAAAAGTCGACAGAAGAACGAAGACGTCCAGCTGGCTCAATGACAGATTGATAAGTGGTGAGATTAGAGTTATCTGCCCCTGGTGTCATAGTGACGGCCAGGGATGGGGCTCTATACGAGGTGGTAGGACAAACGACAACACATTTTCCAAATGTTGTTTTTTGTATATTTTTTATTCAAGAATAGTCACAACCTGTCATAGTAGCAAAAATACAGATTTTTATGCAATAGTACCCCAAGGAGGATCCCTTCTGAAAAAGAATCGATGTGTGGTTAACTATGTCATACGATGGTACATACTCTCCATAACTATAAGTTTCTTTCATTTTATTAAAGGTTTGTTTTGTTTGGAAGGATTCAAATGCAAAAACGGGGTCACAGTTGTCTAAGCAGGCTTCATTGTCATACAATCTAACACTTGTTCAATACACTGTTTTAACCAGGAACTATTGCAAATCACCGACAAAGATATGCGTCAATACTGAGAAGTTTCAGCCACATGCGAACATCAGCATAGGCGGTCAAGCCCTTACAGAACGCAACATCTTAAGCATCTATTAGGTCTGCCCTCATAGGTAATAAACAGGAATATGTACCATCAGAACCATATTGTCAAAATGACCTTGTGTAAAAAAGTGAAGGAAGACAACACAAACATTTTCTGATATTGCTTAAAAAGTTTATTCCTTGTAAATGTTGTGATCACTGTCGAGTAATGATGTACAGTATGGACACAGGTTAAAATGTACAACGTATGTTACAGCAAATCCAACTTAATTACATTATACATCAAATGATTGCTTCTGTTGAAAGAAAATTTGTCAAAACCTCCATTAGAACAATATAAGAAGAGGAACTATTTGAGATATAGGGAATCTTACAGGGTTTTTTTTTTTTGGAATAAAGTAGACAAAAGTTTCAAATATATATTACCAAGGATATGTTTACTATCAACCGAGACGGTTCATATATTACATATCAAAAGACAAAGAGGGTGAAATTCTATATATCTTGCAAGGGACCGTTATAGTTCCAGAAACTTTGAAAAAGAAAGGGTTCACCCCTTTGGATTTATCAGTTTACAGTTGATTAAAAGATTTTTTCAGAAAGCAGCGTTTTAATTAACCTGAACCTCATCTGAGGGCTGATCTAAATTTTTCAGTAAAGGCAATTGACTTTTAGCAGTAATGCTAGTTCATGGTGTTGCCATGAGCTTTAAGAACTGCATTCTGCATCAACTGTTCAAACTATGTACTAGAAGGTACCGCTTGATCTCTCACAATTGACATTCAGGAAGTAATCATCAGATGTATATAGTAAGTAAGTTGCAGCAAGTCTAGCTGACAACACTGCAGACAAACCAAAGACATACAGACATGAAATCTTTCTGACATTATGCAAAGCTGACTTATATTCATAATTATATTTTAAAGAGACGACAAAAAAATAATTTTTGGTGTTTAAAGAACATAAAGGTTTTGTTTATGATCAGTTTCTTTGAATAATAACCACTTAAATTTACAAGCTTTCTAACGCAAAGAAATTTAAGAAAATTATATATTTTTTGGGGGAAAATACAGAGAATATATTGATCAAAATGATTACCAATGGGACAAAGGTATCAACAATGTAATTTCTAGGTGAGGAAACGTCATATTGTATCTCACAACAATTTTTAAAATATATCTTCCTTTTTCATAATTTAAATAATTTATGACAATTTACTCAAATATACAAAATTTGTCCTAGCTAAAAAAATTAAATGAACTAAATTGATTTTAACTATTTTAACTTAAAACAAACAAAACTCCTACAGCGACTTAGTGTTACAAAGCAAAATCATAATTCTGTGAATAGAAAAAATTAAATTGACATATATTACAGAAATTTAATTGATGACCGAGTGACAAAATTACACATGAATAGAAATATTTCATTCTCTAGAAATCTAATCGCAGCACTATAAACTACTGTCATGTTTAAAACTAATACTGGTTTTGATTTTCCATAACTCTTTTATCTTTTACATATAAACATTTTTAGAAAAATAGAACAAAATCGTTAACAAAATTATAGGTGAGAAATTCCATAAATTTTTGTTTTCACAATTTGCAATTTAAGAAACCCACTTTCTACTATTTGAAATTAAAATATTTCAGCATATTATTTTCTTTATCAGTAATATACCAGAAACAAAATCTAGACTCTCAAAATTTCATAAAGTGCATATGTACAAAAATTTACCGCTTCGTATGTACCCTTTTATCTATCTAGCAGAAATATTTAATAATCCAAAAACTTCAAATTATTTAAAAAATTGATGAACCATGAAGTAGCGATAATAATAATAATAATACCCTACAAACTGCCTATTGAAAGGAACACCTCTCAAACATCTATAACTCTATATACAGATTTGACATGGCAAAATAATGGAAACTTGACATAGACTTTACATAAGCAATTACACAATGGAAGCTTCACACAACTTAATTAAGATAAATGAATTATATAGTTATACCAGGTACATAACTGAGCAATCAGAGAGGTAAATTAGTTCTAAAACAACAATCATGCAAGTTTGAGATTAAATCAGTTCTAAGATTGTAAATTAGCATTTATCAAATAACCAATGATCTGAAGCATGTTGATAAGTTCTGAATGAAAACAGAGGCCACTTATCTTAGCGCCAAGACATTAAATTTACATAGCTACTGATTTGAACAGAAGCATGTTGATTAGTTCTGAATGAAACAAAGGCCAATTACCTTAGCGCTAAGACAATAAATTTTACGTAGTTTCCAGTTTAAACAGAGGCAACTGGTCTTAGCACTAAGACAATTTAATTTACAAAGCTTCTGACTTAAACTGAGACCACTCACCCTAGCGCTAAGACAATAAATTTTACGTAGCTTCTGACTTGAACAGAGGCTGTTGATCTTAGCGCTCAGACAATCAATTTTACATAGCTTCTGACTTAAGCAGAGGCAACTGGTCTTAGCGCTAAGACAATAGATTACATTGCTTCCGATTTAAAAAGAGATCACTGATCTTAGAGCCAAGACAATAAAGTTTACATTGCTTCCGATTTAAACAGAGGCCACTGAGTTTAGCGCTAAGACATGGAATCTAAAAAGCTTCTGACTTAAACAGAGGCTACTCATCTTAGCGCTAAGACAATAAATTCTATATAGCTTCAAGTTTAGGCAGAGGCCACTTATCATAGTGCTAAGGCAATCAAATTATGATCTAAACAGGTCACTGATCTTATTGCTAAGGCCATCCATTTCATAATCAATACCATAGTCATCATGTTTTGGACAGAAATGATAGTGCCTTGACAACATTACGAAGTGATAAAGGACTTTTTTGCCAACTATTCCATTGAATAGCTTTTATATGTTAGATTTTTGTTTTTGTTAGATGTTCGGTTATTGAACCATGATAAATTTTTATTTCACAAAAGGGACTTGTTCTTCACAGATTTTCCTTTTTTTCAAGAGAGATCTCTAAAATAAGCAACGAATATTTTTACAAGAGTTGATCACTGAAAATATCTTCACAGTGGCTCATGGCAGTGTTATTACAATCTTATATATGTGATACAATTTATCAAAAATTTTAAAACAATGGCTGCCAAAAATGTAAATATGTCAGAAGCTAACCATAAAGGTCAAGGTCAATATATTTAAAGATGATTTGATGACAATCGTTTCCAATAGACATCTTTCACCAAACACTGGAAAATATCATATTAATAGAAAATAAGATTTTTATCTTCAAAAGAATGACAATCATTTATCAATAATTTGTCATTTTTTGTATTGTGATTGAAACTAAACTGATTTATCAAATTGCAGATATTAATGCAATATTACAATGCCAAAATTGGAGCCAATATTTAATTTTCATCTCATTGACAGACAATGTCTAGACACTTGTCTACCAACTCGAAAATGATTTAAGAAAATATGAGATAACTACATTATGTCAATTTCATATCATCAAGACACATCTGGTTCAAAACAGAGCATGACACAAAATTGACAAATGAATATCATTTTGACAACCATCTTCTACTGTGTTATATATACTCAACAAAATAAGTCAAGGAACAACCCTGGTTTTTCATATTATGATTTTCTGTTATTCATACAACGATAAGATCATGATAAAAAATATTGAATATTTTACCGAAAACCAAGAAACAGTGCCATCAAGTTCGTTAATGTTTCATTTAATATTGCCAATGGTAATTGTCCTTAACTTTTGTTTTACAGTATATATTTTGAGCTGTTACCAAAAGGATTTGGATTAAAATTTTGAAATACAATAATTATCAAAAACAATTAACAACTTATATTTCATTTTCATATAAATTGTATCACATATAAAAACATCACAATACAGATATGGTACATCCTTTTCAGAACTGTAGTTTCAAAATTCTACAAAAATATGACATATATTTCTGAAAATAAGTGCAGTCTTTTCTTAAAATATTTGTATTTTCAAGAATTCCTTATACCAAGATGACCAAAGATTTTATAGGCTTTCAGAGAACAAGATAAAGTTAAGAGATCTTAGATTATAAAACTAATATCTCTGCTTTAAAGGGGCAGTAGCACGTTTTTTTGACAAATTTATATTTTAAAATTTTCACTGATAATTGGACGTTAATGCTAAATGTATTATTTTGATAGTGTCAAAAATCTCTTTACACACACCAATCATCCTTAGTCAGAGGAAGAATTATAAAGATTTACTTGAAATCCAATGGCGACCATTTTTATGTGAACACCTTTAAATCAAGGAATCGCATGGCTAAACTTTACGTTATCTATTTGAATAATTACTGTTCCATTTACATTAAATACACTGTCTTTCAATTGGAACCATTATTTTTCATTTTTCTGACATCACCCTAAATTCCCTCTAAAAATGTGCTACTGCCCCTTTAATATCTTGGGCTTCAATAATTTTGGTAATGAATTAATTCACAGTCATACACATATTCAAAGAAAAGACAATGTGTTCAAATGTAATATTCAGTCTTGTGTGTAAAGTATAAAAATACTTCTTCCACAACCTTGATTAGAAAAATACAGACAACTTGCGTTGATTTTGAGCACTTATTCCAAAGGGTATACATCTTTCATTCTTAACACAAATACTCATATTAAAGTTGATTTTGAAATTAGTTGCAACCTTATATTGAAATTGATCTTGAATACTTTTGGGTTAAAAGAATATTCTCATAAATCATGCCTGCACGAGGATTTATGTTTTACCATATTGAACCTTTTTAAGTAGCAATTCAATTTTCTTGAATACAATAAATAACATTAGGTTTATTGTATGTAACTGAAATGAAAAAAAAATTACTTGGCATACTATCCCTAGAAAAAGAAATAGATTTTTAAAAACTTTACAGTCTGATATAACAGTGTCATATTTATTGCTTTAAATTGGTTGACAAAAATCTAATTTATTCATTTGATTATCTTTTGGTTTGTGGTGCATAGTTAATATTTCTTTGGTTTTGATTAGTGGCTGCATAAATTTCAAACACAACATTTAAAAAAGATGCACAAGCAATTTCATTTACAAATGTTTCAAGTTTGTTAGAAAATTCGATTTTTAATTGTTTATCTTCAGATATGCAGGAAATACATTTGTTCACACATCTTTCAATTCATTGATTTTTTATTGCTTTATTTTTAATATATCTGATTGCAATAAGAACCAATTTTCCAAAATCTTGATTATTATAGGTAATTTCATATATCATATATCAGTCTAGAAATGAATTTAATCTTTATAAACATTATTGACACGACGTGATATTGTACAAAATCTACACACACAACTTCAACTGATATTCAAATACTGGGGCGTCTCATTAAACCTTTACTAAGGTTAACTTAGCAGGCTACAGTCACATCAGCACCTTGTGAAAGGAGGCCCATTGCTGGTATTGAATGCATAATCAAACATGCAAACATTCTTTATTCATACTAAGGTAAGGTTTTGGGTCACATTTTCCTTAAATTTTAACAATGAATGAAACAAAATTTTAACATGACTACAAATATATGCAGATGAGTTTTTTTCAAGAATACATAAATAAAATTCCTTTCATTCAACCTCAATATCTTAATTTTACAGTTAAAAAGGAAATAATCTTGAAATCTTGAAATAATAATTTCTGTCCTGCCAACAGGCGAAAATGTATTTTGGATTTTAAGATTAATTTCTTTTTGTTTTTTAATTTATTGTTTAGCATAGATTCTTGACATTTTCACTTGAATATAAAATGTTGAAATCTCAGTTGGAAATTTGAAACATTTTACAAAAGTTTTTAAAAATTCTTTTTTAACAGGATTTATTGAAGCATAAATTTTACTTCTACAAAAAATACTCCCAGTAACGTAAACTTTGATAATTCAAACTTAACAACATGGAAAACTTATGAAAAAGAAATATTAACAAAACAGAAAATAATTCCTGATAATCATTCATAGCTTTTCAGTGATTACGAAAATACATAAAATATTTTCAAATTTTTAATAATTCTGTTACTAGAGATTAACCGAAGAGTGAGATCATAAACTAAGAATCAAACAAGATCTAAACAAAAACTATGACAAACTGAATGGTTATTTAAAAACATTTTATTCTCTTTGAATGTGATCTTAACTTAAGATTTAATAAACTAGGTATGAGATTTTTAATATGTAATAAGAAACAACAACTGAAGTATTATGGAAAGCAAGTAAGTGTGAGATCAATTAAAATTAAAAGAATATTTAATATTGACAGTAGTGAAATCTTTGCAAGAAAAGGAAAACAAACAAATCATAATATAATAAAACTAAACTCATACAGTCAATGATTTTGCAGGACAATGGAAGAAAAAATGCAAATTTTTACATTTTATTTTGACTTGCAATGTTTGATCATGGTCTTAAACTTAACGTTTGTAAACTAACCAAAAAGACTTTTGATTATATGGTATTTGTAGGAAGAATTTTGGTTTTGTTCTAGTTATTCCTAGTACTACAGCATTGTCATTCACCTTTAATCGACTGAAACTTTTTTATGGAGAACACTAGAATTTCCTTTTTAATTAAAATTTAATTTCACAAAAATTGTTTGAATGTATCGAAAAAATTTGAATATAAACTTTTATAAACAGGATTTTACTTTCACTATGGTGATCTGTTTCAGTGTCTAAAATTATAAGAAAGTTTGTGAGTTCACTATTTCTCTTCATGAAATCTTGGATTACTGCAACTTCATGAAATCTATGTTAACTTCAACTTAGTAATGGGAGGAGTTGAATTACTTGAACTTGGTGAAATCTTTGAATTATTTAAAATTTAAGGAAGGCATAGTTACTTGAGATTTGTTTATTACTTCAACAAAGTGAAATGACTGAAAGCTTTGAATTTCTTGAACTTGGGAAATGTTTACTTACTTCAACAATTTTTTAAAACAGTTTAATATGGAGAAATCCTTGTAACAATCTAGATTAAGTGAAATCATAGAAATTATTGGTGAAATCTTTCAGATGGTTTTAATTAAAGTCTCTGAATTGCTTTAACTCTGTGAAATCTTTAAATAACTCTTTGAAACATCAACACAGTAAAGTCTTGCAATAACTTGAACTTAATGAAATCCTTTAATAACCCTTATCTTAGGGAAAATTTAAATGACTTAAAATCAGTGAAATCTTCAATTACTTGAACTTAGTGAAATTCTTGAATAATCCTAATCATTGTGAAATCATATAAATGACCTAGTGAAATCTTGAATAACCTTAAATCAGTGAAATCCTTGAATTACTTAAACTACTGAAATTCCTAAATTACTCATAAAACATGACAAACTTCATCTTGATGAAATCATCATTTCACTTTTTGAAATCTTTGAAACTACTCAAAACCCTTGAAATACTTCAACCAATTGAAATCCTTGAAATAATTCAACTCGTTGAATACAAAAGACATTCAGGCTGTACTCATTCACTAGGATAACAGACATTCAGGGTTATCATTCTCGTGCATTGACTCTGTTCATTAGGTGCAGTACATATAGAATCATCCGATGCACTATATTGCTTAAGCATAATGTACATGTTAATCAAAGCATAATTATTATCAAGGTATATCATACAATATATAGGCATAACATTGTAAAAATCATTAACCAACACGATTTCAGAAATTCTGAAATCAAACAACATACTAGAAAGAACAACTCAAGATTCTTTCATACAAATTTGTCGACTTGACAAATTTTGTATGTCTAAATGTATACTCGTCAAGTCTTGACAATTCTTGTATGTCTATATGTATACTGTGTCAAATCTTGACAAATTTTGTATGTCTACATGTATGCACAGTGTTTAAAATATAGCCGGTCCGCCAGTCCTCTAACTGGCTACTTTTTGCCAGGACTGGTCATTTTTTGGCCACGACAGGTCACCGTATCTGATTTTCCCCTAAGGAATTGACCAATTAATTTTCAGGACAGACTAGATGTTCAATTTTATACACTGGCATGCATTGTCAATTTTGGACAGTTTCTGTATATCTACATATATACTACTAATATAGACTAAGAACCATGAGCAAAGAAAGTGTTTTACCTCTTTTACAAAATATCTCTGTTTGAACATGGTGAGAATTCATTTAGTTATGGACCAGGGCCCATGTTTACAAATATAATTTAGCACTAAGACCCTGACATAAATTGAGCTGTCTCAGTAATTATTCTATCATTGAAAGCAGATTTGAACAAGGGGACAAAAATTTTACATTTCATTTTCTAAAATTATCACATTTGGACTGAGAATTTTCCAATTAAATTGAAGCACAAATAAATAAATATGGTGTAAAGAATTTATAATTATTTAATTGTAAATTTGATTCAAAATATCAATTTAATTTTTCTCAAACAACTCATTATTTGTTAACATCATGGATCAAAACAGGAAACCATTCACAGGTTTGTGTATCTTGGCCGAAATGAATTTATATATCCTGTCTTTTACTCAGCTCATCTTCATTGGTTATGAGAGTTACCTCCCCTTGGTAACATTCCGCTTTTAACTTTGACAAAATATATTTTGTATAACTTAGAGAGAAACTTGAAGAGAAACATTTAACATTTCAATGTTGGAAATATTGACATATTCTTATAAATTGTTTCAATGTTGGAAATATTGACATTTTCTTATAAATTGTTTCAATGTTGGAAATATTGACATATTCTTATAACGTTCTTAAAACGTAACATCGTCAGTAGGTTCCACAGACAACTCCTGTTCTTTTGACTTGCTTAAAAAAATATATTCCTAGTCTCAAACATCCGTTCAGTAATGGCAGACGATGGCGGTCATCCCTTGACGCGACGCTAATACTGGGAGGAATATAATTGAGTTTGTTAAGTCCATGCTTATATTCGTCAGTTGGTATTCTGGAGTTCGTCTGGGGTTAAAAATCGGACGTGAGTGAATGGAAATATGCCGGTTCGTCCGTTTACCTCTCCCTCCCACTGACCGTTCACATTCATTGCTGTTACTGTCACTATCTCTCCTTTCTGTGGACAAAGAGATGATTTTTGATATTAGCTCAATGTGATGTACAAAAGTGAGTTCGCACTGACGTAAATTCCCATAGACAAACATGTTAATTTGAAATTGCCAGAATAATTTTCATGAATTAAACATTTGTTGATTCATTTTTATTTCTCCGCCAGCTTGTCGGAAATCATCAGGGCTACAATGTCATAATTTTCATTAAATTACCCGATGATTATAAGAAATATAAATGTTATTTGATAACACATATGAAACATGCCGATTACGTTTAACATGACCGTCAATGGGACAATGAAATCACAAGTTGTACATGTGATGATTAAATTTGTGTCATTTGATAACCAATCAACGTAGAGATTAATGATAATTTCGTGAATGCAGCCGAGATGATCTCCAAGCCATACGCAAAATATCAAAACAAATAGACTTTTATCTAATTCATAAAAATTATTCTTGTAATTGCTATATAACATGTAAGTACATGAGAAATTACGTTGGTCCGAACACACTTTTGGCCGCTGAAGTATAAAGTGCTATGAATGTATCGCTACAGTTCAAACAGGACATTCTGTGATGTACATGTATATTGATATCTATTTGACTAATGACTCAAAAATATGAATGTAAATCCCCATAAATTCAAATTTATCTCACAAATAATAGGAATTTAACCATTTTCCAAATAAAAGGATCTGTAAGAAGATAAAACCCTATTGCCCTGGGAGATGATACAGCGATCATTGAGAATAAAAAAAAGAGCAATTGGCTCTGTAGCTCATCAGGCTTTACATTTGATTATGCCTTAGGGTGTGGCCAGAGTTGTTCCTCCCTTAGTAGGGGCCACAGGGTAAAAAAATCTACAATTATTAATCCTCACTGGTCAAGGAGTCCGTACACAAAGTTTCAGCTTTCTAGGCCTTATGCTTCTTGAGAAGAAAATGGAAATAGGTTTTAAGGGCTTGGCCCTGTGACCCTTACTAGGGGCCACAGGGCCACCAAAGCTACAATTAATAATCCTCACTAGTCAAAAAGTCTGTACACAAAGAGCTAAAAAGCCCAATAGAGGATTAAACAAAAACAAATTCTATGAATTCGAAAAAAGCTAAGGTTACTCACCAAGAGTTTAAGTTGTGTTTTATCGTAAGCATTGGGAATCCTCTGTTGTACTACAACCGCTTGAGCAGGAAGCTTGACCTGAAATAGAAATATCAACTCTCATTCACAGCGAAAGAATTTTGCATGTGTCTCAAACATTGCTTGTCCTGCTCCATCATTACCTGTCTAACATCATACAACATACTGTTTAACTCGTCACCGTGATTGTCACCTGTTTGGTCAAATGCAAAAATTGTAGCTAAACTATCAGTGTTTCCGGTGGCTTTTTGCACAGCCGGTCATACTGGCCGGCAGCCCAATATTTTACCGGACAATTAGAAAATCTACCGGTCAATGTTATTATCAATCGAAAGACAATAAAAACAATACTCACAATTTAGATTTTTCTCTTTTTATTTCTGAAGATTTGAACAGCTCTCTCGATCTCACATGAATCATCACTGGCATGCATATTCAATAACATGAGATTGTTCAGTCGCCGTTCTGATAGGCGATTGCGGCTTGAACTGTGCAGTCGGTTTTGCAAGCTGAATCCCCGCTCGGCGGGCACGCTGCTAACAGGAATTACCAATGCAATAACTGCTAGGTTAGTGAAATCTGGGTATATATCTTCAAACTCGCGTACCAAAAGTTTGCAAGTTTGCTCTAATCCAACAGTCCCCATGCTTGATATTGATTTCTTAAAGTGAGGGAAATCCCGCTCTGCTCGCTCGCGATTGATCGGAGGAGTCGTGACGTCACCGTCTGGCTGGCCAATCACAGGACTGAACTTGTCAAGAATAACTTGTAGGGAATCCTCGCCATATGTAGCTATCTCGTCAGCTGTGTCTGGATACCGATCTGGGTTTAACAGATTATCCAGGCAGGTCAAAACAGATAAGCTGTCTTCTGGGAACCTTGCTTCCAACGAATTACATAATTCGTCAATAAAGTCATCACGAGTTTTCTTGAAAGCTGTGACAGAGCGAGGGTCAGCGTAGGTCAATTTGATTCCACGAAATTGTCCATTGTTAACGTTCTCCGTGAACGTTCTCTCATGTTTCCCAGGATTATCTTTTAGAAATTGAAGTGACTCGATTGTTGATCGAACAATAGGCATCACAAGCCCAAGACTGAGAGTATCTCTTTGAAATAAACAAACAAGTTTGTCCATGAAATGTAAGGCGTCTGACAACATGTAGGTCATTCCAATAAAGGTATAGGTTTTGATTTTTTTGTTGATATACGATGCGACCGCATTCTTCCTCTCGGAGGCTTCTTCCTCGATTTCCATTACAAGAGCTGGCCAGGATTCTCTTGTAGATTTGACTGCTCTACCCACAGACAGCCATCTTACACTGGAAGGCTGTTTCACACTCGCAAAATCACTCTCTTCAAGAACTTCTGACAACTCACGAAGTCTGTTGTAACGGGTAGCTGAATACTCGTAGAGTTTATATATTTCGTTAAGAGTTTTTCGATATTCAGCCACGTATTTTGATACTTTAGCTGCATCAGCAGAAGCTAAGGCAACCCTATGTGCCACACAGTGCACATGTACGAGGAAGGGGCTGTTTGGCTGTAGTCTGACCCCTACCCCTGACCGTCGACCGGTCATGACGCTTGCCCCGTCTGAACCTAGACCCACAACTTGTTCCATTGAAATATTCCATTTAGGTAACACCTCCTTTATTTTTTCAGTAATGCACTCTGCCGTTCCACTGTGAACGGAAAAGTTACCTAGAAACACAGTGTCAGTTTTCCCATCAGTTTGAATTTTCAAAAACATGATCAGTTTTTTCTCTACAGTAATGTTCACAGTTTCGTCAATGATAAGACCAATAAATTTGCTGTTTTTCACACGTTCTTTTAGTTTCTCAATTGTACTTTCTACAATGGCATGCTCCATTTCCTCCACTGAATCCGAATGTGAATATATAACACCATTTAAACTTGCACATCCGTTCCGTTTTTGTAAGTCAATTAACTTGGAAAACTTCGATGAAGCAATGTTTTCTTTAGCCATAAAAAGGACAGTGTTCATCATAACGGTGAGCTTTTCATCACTTTTTTCTGAAGCTTTATTAACGTGATCCGCCATAGTTCTGACTTGTGCCGCGATAACAATAGCTTGATAGTGGGCAGCGCTGTCTCTGTGCTCCTTTAAGGCAGACAGTTTCATGTTGACACAACCTTTCGTAAAGCCATTTTGTTTTTTCGAAGATTCACACAAAGTACAAAATAACACATCTTTGCCATCTTTCATTTCATGCCGCAACCAACGAAATTCTTTCAGCCATTCACTGTTGTATTTTCGAACGGGTGCTGAACTCGTTTTCAAACTTTTTGACTCCGACACGGATGCATCAGATTTCTGAGAAGTACTCCCTTCTTCTGATATTTTACGTTTAGGCTTACCACCGAAAAAATTGGATAAATCTGTTTGCAACTTTTTACCACCGGCTGCCATGATGCTCAACACGTGTGATTAAACATTCGCACAATTATAATGGTACCAGTTTACGTCAAATCATTTCCGAATGAATGCATCACGTGACTGACTAGTGAGAACTGTTTCCATATTTAGACTGGGTTTTCCCGACATTCGTTTTGGCATTAAGAAGTAACTACTTTCTTATCGAGTAAAAACACAAACACGATGCTTGGAAAATATTTTTAATGACATATTAAGGTAAATAATCAAGTTACTGTTCTAAATATTTGCCGGTCATCTTGGCCGGCAGTCTTTATAAATACCGGATATTGATTTTTTTTACCGGCCAAAAGCCGGCATATGCCGGATAACGGAAACACTGACTATACATAGATTTCTGCATATGCAGTCCTGTTATTTTGGCAATGTTTCAAGCCTTTTATTTGGTATCTGGAGAAATAGTCTATATTACAATTACAGAAAAAAGCTTCAAGAAATTTCTTTCTCAAGACTAGATTAGCGTTTGCGGGATACCGCAAAAGCAGAGCAGCCCCGGAACTTTGGGTTTCGCCTTACCCTGTTCCGCCTTTTACAGGCCTCACCAAATTGGGAATTTTCTCGTGACCTTGACCTTTGACACTCAAGGTCACACAATCAATGAACACATTTCATTGAGTATAACATTATTGTAATGAAATAAAGTGTTAAAAATTAAATTAATCCATTTTCTCCATATATGTTGACCTTGCTGTGACCTTGACCTTCGACAGTTAGTACCCAAAACTTGTACTTGAAAATGTTGAACTTCTCAAGAGATAATATATACAAAATCTAAACTTCATAGCACAAAAACTTTTCAAGTTATTGTGTTTAGAAGGAATTGCAATAACTCATATCTCATGACCTTGACCTTTGACCTTCAAGGTCACACAATAATTGAACACTTTTTATTGAGTATAACAATCATGTATTGATTAAAAGTGATCATAGTTAAAATTAAGCATTTTCGCTAAACCATGCTTAAGTCATGACCTTGCTGTGACCTTGACCTTTTGACAGATTGTAGCCGAAACCTTTTCAAAATTTTTTACTTTTCCAAGGATGATATATACCAAGTTAGAGCTTCATAGCACAAAAACTTTTCAAGTTACCGTGTTTACAAAGAATTTTGTGGTGATTTTATAACTCGTGACCTTGACCTTTGAACTTGAAAGTGAACATGTCATAATGATTCCCTGGAAGTATTAACATTTAGACATGTTCATGAGTTCTGAAAAGCTAAATGGGATAAAGTTATACCCCAATTTAGTGCATTTTGTAATAACTCATATCTCATGACCTTGACCTTTGACCTTCAAGGTCACAAATCATTGAACACTTTTTTTTTAGTATAACAATCATGTATTGATTAATAGTGTTCATAGTTAAAATAAAGCATTTTCGCTAAAACATGCTTACGTCATGACCTTGCTGTGACCTTGACCTTTGACGGATTGTAGCCAAAACCTTTTCAAAATTTTTTACTTTTCCAAGGATGATATATACCAAGTTAGAGCTTCATAGCACAAAAACTTTTCAAGTTATCGCGTTTACAAGGAATTCTTAGTGTGAATACATAGCTCGTGACCTTGACCTTTGACCTTGAAAGTGAACGTGTCAAAATCGTTCCCCCGAGGTATGAGGAGTAAGGTATGAATAAGAGTTCTGGAAAGCTTAGGGGAAAAAAGTTATAGCTAGTAGTACGAGTGCGGCGGCGGCGGACGCGGCGGCGGCGGCGGCGGCGGCGGCGATGGAAACTTCACAAAAACTGACCTTAATTAACTCACTACAAAGGTTTGTGGAAAAATCATTATGTCAGGAGATTATTTGTATCGGGATACATATCGTATCGTGGCCCCCGTATCGGGATACGTATCATATCGCAACCCTCCTGTATCGTTACACCTCTACAGACTAAAAATATTCACAACTGGTTTCTCTAAGATGGAAAGGATCAGTGTGAAAAGAATAGGTCTGTTACTAAGTTCTGTAACTCACATCTGTTAGCATGGGTGGAATAGGACTCTGGTAGTCGGCGCCTCGAGACGGGGGAGGCTGCTCTTGGTACTGTAACATGACAAAAACATGAGTAAATGATATAATGATTATCGATATATCGGCATATTGCAATACACGAACAACATGATATGAATCGGTACATACTTCTGAAAATATTCAATATATCGAACGTTTAAAAATGAGCAATTTTTATTTTAAAATTGCATAAAACACAACCAAATAAAACATGATTAACGGAAAGTTCTTATCAAACTATGAAGTTGTGTTGTGAAAGAGTTAAAACAATGTAATCAAGGGCAATAAACAGTGAAGATTTTTCAAAATAGCGCATATCTGTACAGTGATGATCGTTCTTAACGCCTATATTAAGACAAGATAGCATGCAAATTCTTGAATTTGAAAGTAACAATATATATTGCGATACGTATTGCAATACGCTTTTCTGTATCGCAAAATATTGCAATACAGAAATGAGAATGATACCCATCCTTAACATGATAAAAACCCTTATGAACATAGCTGTTGTCAAATAAAGAAGTTGTTCATCAATAGAATGTCCCCCTTTAAAGTTATAAATGTGAGATAATTTGTGGATTAAAACTGCTTTCAAGAGTATTTCACTTCTATCACAGCTGCTAGTATTATTGCAGCGAGAAAGTCCGCAACAATATTGTGGTTATTCATTGCAAAACATGCTAGCATGGCCTTGAACTAGTGAACCATGGGTGGTACTGCACTGAAATTCAGTGTAGCATTGCACCCAAACCTTACTGCATGTAGAACAGTTCTGCAGACAAAGTTGCCAAGACCCTGACCTAGATTCCACTTCTCTGAGGTAATTAAAGACCAACTATTTTACTTATCAACATTTCTAAAAGATTTGAAGTAAAATACTTACAGTATCAAGACATGAAAAATAGTTGGCTCCCTGATGACGTAACAAATTAAATGATCAACAATACATTCATAGGAAACAATTTCTTTGGTCTGAGCGAAATGCAAAGATCTTTAGAGGTTTGAGGCATTTATCATAATTAAAGTGACACAGAGTATCTTTCTTAAAATTTTATTTGGTTTTGATAAGCTACAAAATATCTAATATGCTGATTGAAGTTCATATCTCATCACTGGACTTGCAAATATATCCATTTATGCATAATATCTCTAAAATGCTTGATTTTATGGAAAAATCAAGAAAACATCTCAAATACATTTAATATTCGCAATATTGCATCCAATTAATCTACCTTTTAGTTACAATACCTAATAAACACTATCGAATCGAACATATCTTCCTGTCAGCTTATGACAAGGTTTCAAAATTACGTTTGGTAAATTTGCGCGACATATCTTCCTGTCAGCTTATGACAAGGTTTCAAAATTACGTTTGGCAAATTTGCGCGCCACTCGAGCCACATTGTCTGGTTTTCGATCAAAATCCCGACTTTGAATGGCCGTAATTTGCTCTTATGTATTGATTGATCTTTAACTTGTTATTTTCAGTAACAGTTAGTGGTTCCCGATGTAATAACATCGATTTCAAAATTTGACATATGTGATCCTATCAACATACTCTGTGTCTATTTAAGATAGAATATCTCACCTTGCCAAAGTAAGGGACAGGCACTTGACCAATGCGCCCCTGACCGTTGCGGGCCGTCCACCAACTGTCCTCATCCTTGGCGATCACCTCCAGCACTTCATTCTTGTGGAACGGAAGGTCTTCTGGGTCCTGTGTGAAGAAGGAGTGAGTGAGTTGGGATTTAAGATTCATCAATATTTCAGTTATTCAACACATTGATGTTGCATCAAATAGAGACTACACAAGGTAAGGAGAAAAATGATCTGTTGTTATAAGATTTGTTAATGAACAATGCAACAAACAAAGGTGAGCATGGCTCACTAGAGCCTCTGACTGTTCACAGTCTGATTAAAATCGGCCTAGTTCCGAGGATTAAAACTTTCAAAATATTAACACTATTGAGAATCAAACTTTTTATTATGATAGGTTTCCTCTCCACTGAGTTCGACTGCAGCCTTGTAAGTCACACGTAGTGACGAGTTTCAGTTTGCTGAAACTTAAGTGGCTCAGTGTAACTGACGTTAGCTCGGCCAACCAATCACAAGTCACCGGAAAAAGCCTTCGGTATCAATAGCTAGGTGCAATTAACTCCAGTGAACCATGCTTTTAACATTTTCATCGCTAGCAGTCTTATAAACAAACCAATCTGATTGGTCCACTAACGACTGGGTTTCGACTGTGCTGAACTGGTAAAAGATCATGAGACCTACAGGGGTGCAGTCAGACCTAGTGTAAGGGAATTCATAACTCCAGTGAGATAATTTAATTCCTCAGAACAAGGCCTACTTCATTCAGACTGGACTGTTCATATCCGACCAATTAAATTACTGTAAACCTCCCATTTCATAGATGTCTCATAACTAAGACTGACTGTAGAAGAATATTTAGAGATGTATAATGATGAATAAAAAGATGACTATCAAACTGACCAAAGGTAATTCACAAGCTGTGGTAAGTATCACAATCAGACTTTTGTTTTTGTTTAACTTGAAAAGTTAAATGAATTTATGTTATAAACCAAGAATATTTTTTCATTACATGTTCTTTCTCTTTTAAAGTTTGGCAAAAACAAAGTTCATGAATCCCAATTTATGATATGCGTAGCGATGAGAGACTTTACTCAGTTGAAAAAAAGTGATCTCGCCACTGAGTGTGATATCACTTTTTCAAGTCAGTGCAAATATCACAGAGGGGATGACGTCATGTGTACAATGGTTTGACGTCACTTCTATAATCAATGCGATGTTATCACCGTCACTAAGTTACTATCAACAATGGAATGGCGTCGCCAGAAAACTCTCGAGTCAAGACTTTTTGGACATATTCCGGGCTGCTGACACCTTTGCGCTTGAGCAGCATAGGCGTCTCCCGGAGAGTGGTCTCTAACTTTGGCCTTAGAGAGTCATTTGGCAACTTAGGGGTTAACATCAAATAGGTAAAATCGTAATCCTTATTATTTACAACTAGCTGAAGAGACAGTCTTGCATATTATCCCAAATATCATACAAAATTTAACAAATCTAGGCGTGTCATTAAAACTCATAACAATACAAGAAATATCATACTCACTGTCATGGTTTTGAGTTACTGGTTTCAAATGATGTACTGTAAGTACTATAATCCATGATGGAGAATTGAGTTCTAGGAAACTGTTAATTTCAACGACTACTTCAAACAAACGTAGATGTGAATAATGACAGGAAATATACTTGAAAGTGTTCCCTATTTTCTTCCTTGTTTTACAGTTTTCATTGACAGCATAAAGAGATTCTTGAAATATCAAGTGATGAAGTGTATTTTCTCTGACATTAGATGATTGACGAAGATTTGATGGGGTTATGGGAAGTGTTTGGGATTTAAAACTGTTCAAAATCTTTCTTTTTCGAGCATTTATTGACTCCACCTTTCTTCCCACAAAAAACCTTCTTGTATTTAAGTCTAAGAATGTCAAACACAAAGTTTCATATCCAAATGCCTTAAAGGGGAAGAAGCACTGTTTTTAAAAAAAAATCATATTTTAAATTTTTCACTGGTAATTGTCAATGCTAAACAATTAATCTGATAATGTCAAAAATCTCATTACACAAACCAATTATCTATAGTCAGAGTACAAATTATTAAGATTCACATTAAGTCCATTGTTGTCGATTTCTGTGTGAACACCATTAATTCTTTTTGTGTAAGAAAAAGCGCTCACATGCCTGAACTTAGTACATTATATATTTGATTTATTATTATTACTGCTTCTTTTAGATAAAAAACATTGTCTTTCAATTGGAACAATTCAATTTGATTTTCCTGACATCACCCTATATTACCCCTAAAACGTGCTACTGCTCTTTATTAGTCTTTAATAGTATATTACCAAATAGTATCAATTAATAAAACATCAGGTATACCTCTTTTATTTGATTCAAATACATTTTTATAAGACTTATAAGAATTTGAAATTGAATTGAACTCATTTGAATTTTTCCTTCATTTATTAGGTTTTTTAAAAATCATATCTTTTCAAATTACAGATTGATTCCATAAATCTTTCATAATCTAGGTGTCAAAAAACATGTCCTTTGATCATAAAAACATATACAAGTTTGATGTTTACATCTGCCGACAAAGTCTTATTTTCTCTATAGTTTTATGACAAAGAAAGATTTTATTTTGTAACTTCAAAGAATAATAGGATATTATTTTCTGAACAGAATAATATAACACTTGAGTATTTTAAAAGCACTTTGAAACGAACTTTGCCACATTCAACACGATAGGTAAATTCGCTGTTAGTAAGAAAAACACGCACCTGCACGTCTCTTTTCTTATTGAAAATACGTTCGATATTTTTGATTCGTCACTTCTTGATAACGGAAAACTTTATCCTTATAATTATTTCACCACGAGAAAGGCAATTGATTTGTGATTCGAAAAATATTAACTTTGTCAACATTTAGGGAACTTCGTCACACACGTTTGTCGTTTGTACGTCAAAGGGTCAGATTTCAATGACGTGTCAATTAGTAATTAAAGTCTCGGCCATGCCTGCGGCCTGCAGCAGGGAGAAGTTTAAATCACAAAATAATTGTCATAAAATCAAAACAATTTGTCTCTTAATCAATGAATGAAAATTTGGTTATCCTCCTCAAATTAGCCTCGATCTACACTGAGATGCCCCCCAGCACTCCTAGACGTTCACAAGTAGTTGAGCCTAGGCCTTTCCGCTAATCCAGCAAAGAATGATGACACGAGGAAGTGTAGGTTCATTGATAGAGGAAGAGTGGTGGTGTGTTTGTAATAGGCTCTGAATATCAACTGTAGGAGAGGGGATTTTTTTCAGATTTTGTTTTTCGATGATGAAATATTGAAATCAACAGTGTATGAAATATGGCCCGTCCGACAGCCAGGTACCTGGTTACTTTTGACCAGGACTGGTAACTTTTTGAGGTTTTACTTCAATTTGACCATCTAAATAAACAAAATATTACTTTCGGACTGGCTACTTTTCAGGCTTATTTCATACACTGAAATCAATAATAAAATATATCTACATGTACAGTGAGTGGTGGTGTGTTTTATAAGAGGCTCTGAATAGCAACTTCAGGAGAAGGGGATTTTTTTCAATAATTTCTTTTTCATTTTTTTTTCAATGATGAAAGAAAGTGTAAGAAAATTTTATTCTAATAAGTTGTATTTTAATTTGAATAAAATGATAGGTTACTTAATTTAAAAAAATTATTATACATAGCAATCATATTGGAATAAATGTTTTTTTTGCTGTCAAAATACCACTTTGTGATGTGTTATCAGCTTTATATCATGATTTGTCAATGATGTTGTGTTCTAAATGTGATGACTAAGGGTACCCAGGCTTTTCTTGGAGATTTTTGTGTAAAATCCTCAGTAAATGACCATTGTATGAAATAAAACATGTCATTCTACATACACGTAATTGACAAACAGGGATATATATCTGTGTAACCTTCACTCAGGAAATATCACTTTTCATGAACTCGTCATAACGGTATGACATGGGAACTCCTATAACATCCTTTATGGTGTGGGAACAAACTAGAATGAGAGACAATTTCCTTTTCATCCAAAGAGCCAAAATAGAATTACTTCTAACAGAATTTGTTTGTTTTGATGTGTGGGTCCACCATTTGGAATGAAATATATCAGAAAAACTCTTACAGATGCAGTAGGGTAGGTAGAGGGCATTAAATCATGATCCCAATATGGTGTCCACAACCTGATCTATTTTCAGTACTTATTTAAAACGAAGAGGGATCTATCATTTCAAGTTAGCTTGTTTCAAACGAATGTGCTATTTCTGTTCCTGTGTTTAAAAAAAAAACAAAAAAACTTTTCATTTCAGAAACCCTGTTACACATAAGGACATGAACTAGGGAAGTTGACATCCCATTGGAATAAAAGATTAGAATATTTCAGATTTCTTATTTTGTGTACAAAAACAACACATTCGCACTTTATGTCCTAGTGCGTTTATAAACCTAGGGTAAACAAGATGTGTTTGTGATGCATCCTGCTCGCTGTGTCAAGGTCAAGGTCACAAGGTCAAATGTCATGGTGTCATCTGAAAGGTCTCATCACAAGGGATCCATATGTCAAGTATCAAAGACCTAGCTCTGACCAATCAAAAGTTATGACCATGGTTAAAGTTTTTGTGGACAAACGGACAGACGGACAGGTGAATAACAATATACCCCCGGAATCTCCGATTCGGGGGCATAAAAATTTACTTCATATTCACTATGGTTGTGACATATCTGAGAATATAAATATAAGAAGGAATTATTCAAGAGAGATAACTATAAATAAAACATATGACACATCATCCACTTTTGATAGAAATTGTCTTGATTAATTTTACTGTTTTCAATGAGATACCTTCCTGCATTTGTTTGGTAAAGGAAGATCATTCTATATTCAAACAAATAGGCTACCTTGAACAAACTAAGGAAGCGTGGTATTATCGATATATCGGTATATTGCAATACAGGAACTGGATACCAATCGGTACACACTTTTGAAAATATTCAATATATCGAACATCTTAAAATGAGCTGTTTCCATCTAAGATTTGCAAAAAAACAACCCAAATAAAACATGATTGACGGAATGTTCTTTACAAAGTTTGAAGTTGTGTTGAGAAAATAGCTTAAATATGTATACAGATCATAAAAAGTGATTGAAAAAATATCCCTTTCCAAAATGGCTCATAGCTGAGCAATGATGATCGTTTTTAACAAGATTGCATGCACATTCTTGAATTAAAGAAGTACCAATATATTGCAATACTTATTGCAATACGCTTTTCCGTATCGCAATATATTCCAATACAGAAATGAGGAACGATACACATCCTTAGAACAAACCATCACAATAGACCAAATACACAATCATTAGAATTTCGTTGTTTCTAATTAGTAGTTCCTGTTGTCCGACAGAAGGACCCAATCTAGGATTACTGGAGACTGGATCTGACATCAAATCTTTCCCACGAAGGACAAATGATGCACTGAGCTAAGGTCACTAGCGACAACACATAGATCCTGGTTTATGTGGAAAAACATCCTGATAAGTTTGACTGGCAATAAATCATAAAATTTCAAAGTAAATTCTTCATTTTTCAAAGGAAATCCTATTTATAAAACACTTTTCTGCTTTACCCTCCGTAAGTTAACAAAAGTGACAATTTATTCTATTTGTTGCACATGAATCTGATTTCTTTGGAATGATGCAATTCATTACAAAACACAAAGTGTATTTTTCATTGACGATGCAACCTAGAAACATTGCATCAATACGATGAAAAGAGCACTGGACCTGTTTTGCCTTTTTAAAAAGGATAATGATGGATCCCAAGGGCTTTCTGGGAAAGAAAGTCTTCTGCCCGAGGGATGACAAAGGGGAAAGCTTTCTCTAAATTTGACCACTTTTTGAACCCTGAGTTTAAAGTCTGTGTCTGGTTTATTTTACAAAAATTCCAAGAAAAGAGATATCGTAGATAAACTCACCTTGCCCGCAAAATCATATTTGGCTACAATTTTTATCCGAGGAGCCTGGAAAATAAAAATATGCATATGAAATATTTATTTATGATATCAAATCACTTCATTATTGCTACTTCTTACATATATTTTATATCACGTTCTTAACAAATTTTTAAAACTAATGTCAACCTGCAGAAATATTTTGAAAGATTTCGACTCATATAAAAACATAAATACAAAGATTCAGCTTAATAATTCAGAAATAATAACTAGTTAAAACAAGAATATTTTAGCCTCAACAAATTGATGTTTAAATTCATGGGGATGGATGATATACATGTGTATTCTATGCATAAGGAAATTGTTTAACAACAGCTTCATAATTGATCCACTATGAACATGCTAACATTGATGCATATAAAAGGATGGTAACATATGGTCCTGTTATTAAATTCTAGTGTTAGTAAATAAAAGTTGCATAGCTATACATAATGATAAAATTATCAAACATTAACCCCTTGTGTGTGGAAGACCAATAACAGTTGCATTTTCTTGAGATTTCACTATTTTAACTGGTATCATATCATGAAGGGATAGACATTGAGATACTATCCTTGCTATACATTATGATGACCAAAGTTTTAAGGGCAAGATTTTGCAACAATAAATTTCAAGAATATTTCTTCTGTTTCAGTCATATTAACCACATAATTGTCATCCTGTCTCCGGGTACAAACGTTACGCTAACTCTACTAATCTGTACCCTTGGTTCAGAAGCTAGATTCGCTTGCGTGGCCCGACCTCAGATATAGCCAATCAAATCATTTTCTCGTTGAAATTTTATCGAGGAAATGATTTGATTGCCTATATACCAAGTTGAGCAGCGAGACGAATCTAGCTTCTGAGCCCAGGGTACAGATTAGTGGAGTTCCCAGAGACAGGATGCATAATTGTAAGAGTTTTTAAATGATGATTAATCAAGTTGGATAAATAGTTTAGAAAATAAGAAAGCTTGACTTCTTTGTTCAGATCATATATTTGTGAAAACTCGAACAGAACCTGGAATTCAAAGCTATCATAGCGCAAATATAGATGTACCATAAATACATTTATTATTGTCTTAGTGCTAAGAAAACTCCAGAAATATAATAGTTGATTAAGTTGGTTGTTCATTTAAGATGGAGTCAGCATAACAATTAGTCAGAAAGATTGTCTGGCTTTTTTATTATTTATTGTTTCTTAAATCAAATGTCTCTGCAAATAGACTCACAATATCAACTAAAATGAAAATTACTTACCGGTTTTATTAATGATGTAGAATCTAGGTAATGTGTTTTATAAAACGTAAGAAGACATGGGATATCTGGAAACTCCTGGTCTCCGATTCGGAAACGCGTATCCTTTCCGACTTGAATTCGGTTGATGATGTAGTGGCTAACTCTCATATCCTCCCTGCAACAAAAAATATATTTATAAGTTTCACCAATTCCTTTCGTATACAAGGAAACAAAATATATATTTCCCAAAATACTTTTCAAAATAAAAACAGTCAAATAAAAGCAAATGATAAACACATGATAATAGAAATTCAGTGTATAGAGTTACCTCCCCTTCTGTTGAATTTTTGGTATGATAAGCATTTAGTTTGATTATTATGGATTCTAAAATAATGTATCAATCACTGCGAACACAATTCTCATGTTGACCCAAATAAAAAATCCATATATAACATTAATCTAAACATAATTTAACCATTAGAAGTATCTTAGTATATTAATGATTTTTTATTCTTTTGCTATACACTACAAGTAAAATTTACAGTTTCCTGCGTTTGACTTGCGAACTTGACACTAAATTCAGCAAAATCAGCCACTAAGAAAAATGAAGTTCAAAATTGACTGAGAGGTTGATATGAAGCATAATGAAAGAGAGGCTGACATGAAAGAGAGGCTGATATGAAAGAGGCTGATATGAAAGAGAGGCTCACCTGACACACAACACAAAATCTCCTCGTATAGATCTACTGTCGCGTACTAGAAACACGCCACTGTCTCTTTCGTTCATCAATATGTCATTTGTCTCCTCTCGGCCTAGCGGACCGAAGTACCAACTGAAAGCAGAAGAATATTATCTTAGTAAATAATTAAGAATTTATATAATAGTTACTTGACACAGATGTAACAGATCAATCATTGAATGTTGAAAACTCAACTTGCATGGAGCATAAAAAATTTACAGGATATGAATGTTTATGTTGCCATGTTCACAGGACCTTTGTTATCAAATGGCAGCAAAATACTGATTTTCCAAATGTAACAAAAACAACATATTAATTTTGATGAAAATATTCACAAAAATATTAATGGGAGATAATAATTTCTCAAAATGAATCCCTTCATAATATTTTCATTTTAAATTATGGCTCATTCGACTTGACTATTAGCTTTTCTTAATTTGTTCAAGACTAATTTTGCTCTTGGTTCCTGGGTTAAAATTTCAGTAAGGCACTGAAGCAAATCATTAGCACCAATGCAAATATAACAATTGATACTAATTATCCTCCAAAATGAAGTCATTGTCGTCTCAAGGGTTACAGAGACTTGAATAGCCCGAAAAAAACCAAAAACATGCATTTTTGAGAACTTCTCAAGTCTGTTTTAGTCCTTTTTCAGTATTTGAAACCCTTTATAATATTTTCATTTCAAATTAAGACCTTGCTTATTCAACTAGACTATCAGCATTATTTTTGCTCCTGGGTCTGAATTTCAGAAAGCCACTCAAGCAAATCACAAGAAAAGAATTGCTACTAATTAAACTCCAAAATGCAGTAACCGAGTTACTGTGGTCTCAAGTGTTACTGAGTCTTTAAAAGCCCCAAAACATGAAAACCTAATAAATGCGTTTTTGAGGACTTTTCAAGTTTGTTTTAGTCCTTCCTTAGTATTTTCGCTTGGGCAAGACCTACGGCAACTTTTCCTTCAATTAGAGATAATTTCTCTAACATTTTTATAGGGCGATTATAATGAAATCTTGTTATATCTCAGAGACTATACAACACTGTCATTCCTTATTATGTATTAAAGTATGCTTACTTTTGCTTTTAAACAATATTTCTTTCTCCTTTTGATTAATAAGGAAGTCTTTGATTGGCATTCTAGAAGTTGGTGTGATGAACAATAAGGACAATTCTTATGGATGAACAACTTCTTTATTCTGTATAAGCGACGTTTCTATATAGATTCTAATGTCGTTGTCAAGCAAGTAAAGTCAATAAGGAAGTCTTCAGAAAATGAAATCATGTTATATCTCACGGACCATTCAACATTGTCTGTCCAAATTATGGATATGTTTACTATTACTTTTCATATAACAATAACAATATTTCTTTCTACATTTTTCTTTCTGGCTTTAATCTATCAAAAGTTTCAGATAACCTAAATTACACTTACAAAGCGATAAGGGTTTTACGGGACTCAACTTTCCTGAGTATTTGACGCAGACAACGTCAGGAGGACCCCAAAAAATAACCCTGTGGGTCCTCTGTGACTCAGTATTAATCTGATAAAAATATTCTCTTAATGAAAGCCACATTTCAGTATGAATTCATTAAAAACACTAACATTATTGGTAAATCTATATCAACCTTTTTATCAAGATTGAAACATCCATAATATTTTTATAGACTTTTGAGATAGGAAGGATTCCCAAAAATATACACTCTGAGTCCCCAGGACTGTTTTGATCGACTTTGTAAAACCCTGAGAGATGTACCAAAATATTGATTCTGACTTCTGTCTCATCCGCATCCATTTAATTTCAAATTCTATAACCATCGACCAACCCTCTGACTTCCATTACAATCAGCTAATCCACCTGACTAATTCTATTCACCTCAAATAACAACAGAAATTCCTCAATATCCAGTTATCATTTCCGCTAGCTTTCATTCCTATGTATATTTCAAACAATGACAGCCATTTCATAATCTATTGCAGTTGACCTAGATTAGCCTCTGTAGGCCACATCCGACCTTTAACCTTTCCACAATATTTCGGGACAATGCACTAATAGGCTACGCATGAGCTATTACAAGAGACAAATTGGGCAGGCCGAAAGACAGCGAAGGGTTGTTGATCCAGTTATGTAGGCGAACTGTCAACACGCGGGAAAGAAGCGGTTGATGGTTATTTCACCCAGAGGGTGTTGCAATGTAACAATAGCCTACCGGATTAGCTCATACTTGATGGTGACAATACCGGCGGCAAACCCTGCGGGTCAGCTGCTAACGTCCAATTATTTCTTTTGTTAAAAGTACCGAGAATTGTTATTTCCTATTTAATCTTCATCTATTTAGCAATACAATTGTTGTTGTTATTTAATCTCCTATTCTGCAATGTGAATCTTGAATAATTGTTTGATATGTAATGTATGTGCTCTTTGAAAAATGTGGTTTGTTTTAAAATTCAATCTCTTGATAATTTTTTTTATATATATATTTATTATATGTAATATTTTATTATGTGAATTCAGAATTGTTTGTTGTCATTGCTATTTATTCCTAATTGAATATGGTTGTTTGTTTTACAATTTTATTATTAATAAATATTCAGATTCTTAATTCATTCATAACCGTGTGTAGTTTGGAATAAATTTGTTTGCAATGAAGTTGTTGATAGCCGTTTCATCGTCATTTACTGTCATGGTTATTGACGTTGATAATAAATCTTCACTTACTTATTCAGAATTGTAATGTACAATGTTCTTATAAAACGCATTTTTGTTCGGTAAAAATCTGTTTTCTGAGTCATAAAATGTCATATAAAGTCATATGCAAGTAATACTGAACCTTTTTACAGTGCATTTATTCTTTAATTCTGTTTACTCTGTTACAAGAATTATATCTCACATACTGGTAATCATCACAGACTGAGTTTAAAAGTTTTATCTTTTATTTGATTTCCATATTTCTATGACTATTTTATTGCTACCTCTTCAAATGTTTTTTTATCAAATCAAATCTCTCATAATTTTTTGTACTGGTTTATTTTTCAATCATTCTACAATACAAATTCTATTTCCTCATGAAATCGACACACAATTGGCATTGTATTCACACTATTGTTATTGTGATAATTGTTTGAATATCAATAAAAATATCACTTTCAATAAGAGATTATCGGTATCAACTTGATTGATTGATGACCATGTGGTTAATTTCATGTCGATTTCATTTAGGGATAACTATTCCGCTATGATCTCATTATGGTTACCATTCTGCCAAAACAAGAAATACTGATAATTGTATATGCTTATTGCATTTAGATATCATCTTGATTATTGCTTTTTTATTCAATCATGTTATTCTGCCAAACAGGAAGCAATAGTTTAATCACCATAGGAAGTGATGAATTGATTAACTTGACAAATAAAGTTATTTATTTTGATCAGTTCTGAGTATTCACATCAACTATATTAACTGTTACAGATTGTTTCATTAATGATGCACAGTTAGTGGTATATAGCTATCGTGGATTCTGTTCAGAAATATATTTAGTATACCTGAAATAAAACTGCATACATAATAAACAAAACATTTCTTTCCTTTTTTGTTCTGGCTACAGAATAAATCGAATTTGATGTGAGTTTTGCCATTTTTACAGAACATAAAATATAAGTTAAATCATTTATTTATAATGTGGAAAATGAAAATCAATGTCAGAAGTTAGTAGAAAACAATACAGATATACCACTTTTGTTCTTAGCTGATCAGCTGAGAGGGTAATTTGGTCTATATGGTATATGGGACCCTTTGCAATGGTAAACGCATCCTATTTTTTTCTTCTTTAAGGGGCATTTTAGAAGTTGAAATGATGATAATGAAGAAACGTATATGGATGACAACTTCTTTATTCATGACATGCGACGTTTCAACTGTTTCTAGTGTTGTTTTCAAGCAAATGAACAAATGATGGATAGAGGCATGTATTTAAGTACAGTAAACTAATCTACCTATTGTTTACTGTTACTATTCTGAGCATATGGGACTTTGCAAGGGTAAAGTATCTTATTTCTCAAAATTTTAAGAGCGGCAAGCAAAAAGGTTTGCAAATTTCCCCAGGACCACCTTAAGGAACAACACTGGATATAAATTTACCAAACAGAGATTGGGAAAGACATCTTTGATAATGGGCCATATTCAGGTTTTTTTGCAATTTTCTGAATTTCAAATTGCCCATTATATCAATAGTAACTTTCAAAATTTTAATGGGTCATTTTTTCATCCAATGTGCAAAATCGCCCCTGCCTTTCCCAATCACTGACAAAAAATAAGCAAGTCAATCTCACTGGCCTTATACCTACTACAAAAGGAAGTACTCAAAAATAGTCATAACGTATTCTTATCAACATCGCTGTCATGTATTCATGTATTCATACTATTCTATACAGGTCACAGGTGAAACATGTTGAATATTTTGTGTAACAACCTGTCTGTCTCAGAGGCTTATATCTGCTGTAACTTTTGGATGATTCAGTGTTGATTAATCCTGTCAGACATATCTGCTGTAACTATTTAGGGTAATAGTTGTTATCAATTATTACAATGGTGTTATTCTCGCTGTCATCTGGATGATTCAGTGTATCTGTGCTTAATTTACTGACTATGTTCTTCGATGTTTTCTACTGTTACTCTTAGGTAATAGTTGTTCTCAATTATTACAATGGTGTTGTTCTCGCTGTCATCTGGATGATTCAGTGTTGCTTAATGCTGTCAAACATTTCTGCTGAAACTATTTAGGGTAATAGTTGTTATCAATTATTACAATGGTGTTATTCTCGCTGTCATCTGGATGAATCATTGTAGCTTTGCTTAATTTACTGACTATGTTGTTCAATGTTTTTACTGTAACTCTTTAGGCAGTGACTGGGAAAGGCAGGGGCCATAGGCCTTTTTGCACATTGGATGAAAAAATGGCCCATTGAAATTTTGAAGTTTACTATTGATATAATGGGCATAGGCCCATTGCAAATTCAGGAAATAACCAGAAATATTGAAAATGACCCATTGTCAAAGATGTCTTTCCTAATCCCTGCTTTAGGTAATAATATTTATCAATTATTACCATCGTGTTATTCTCGCTGTCATCTGGATGATAAAGTGTATCTGTGTTTAACTTACTGAGTATGTTGTTCGATGTTTCTAATGTAACCCTATCAGTAATAGTTTTTCATTTATTATGAATAACTTCAAAATCTTATTCATACTCTACAATCATGGTCATCATTGAAGCTCCAGAAACATTATTTGCATCGAGTTAATGTGACTTCTAAAAAAACAATTGTGACAATAAATTGTACTATGGAATTGTAATCCGTATTTGGGATACAAATAATGAACAATTTTGTGTATGTTGTGACACATATTGTTGATTTTAGTAAGTTAGGATTGCATTATTTTCTGAAAGCATATATTCATATAACAAACATTACTAAACACTCCATCCTTTCAGGGGACACAAAAGAAAGAGGACGACTAAGTAGATGTTGATCTCTATACCATTAAACTTTAGAACACTAAATGGTTCGTAAATCATTTCAGGATTTTATTTAATTTTATTCTTAACAAACCAGATAAACTTTCAAAGATAAAATAATAACTGAAGCATGAATAACTTCTGAAGACAAGACGGTTAATCCTCGAGTAATAAAAATAAAATTTACGCATGGTTGATTTAATTTCCAAAATTTAGGTCACCTTGACACAGACGTTACTCTTTGAACAAAAGATAAAGATTATTCTAGGTTTGGAAAATTCCAGATAAACAATTCAATTCAGTTTTTCAAGTCATTAAAACTACATGCCTGGCTTTGAATATTTCTTTACTTAGTAATAATTGATTTTGATAAAACGCTGTTAAAACATTGTTGGCGTGTGAAGTATGCTATATATGTTTGCCTTGAGTCGTCTAAAAAATACATTTTTAAAAATACTTCTGGACCTTTAAACTGTTTTTATCAGTTGAATTTTTTAAGTGTTTCTAAAATCACTCTTTAAAAATCACAAAAATATGTTTCTATTTTCATTTGAGAGAATATAAACTTGTGAAATCATTTTGAGATAATTGACCATTATTCAGTTACAATCAAAACATTAAATACCTTGAATATTTAATTACAAATATTTAAAGTGATAAGTATGTCAAAAAAATAAGACATAAAATCACAATATACAAATATATAATCTAATCACTCACACTATTTAGGATTACAAAATATGTATTCATAATCATATATTTTTCAAAAGTAGGTTATGATGTACATAAGTTATACCGAACAACGACCTGATGCTAAATATTAATATCGTACTACAACTACCTGCTTAGTATTCTTGAACAGATTTTGTTACCCTTAAAGAGACAGTCCTATTGGGGCATTTTTGTGGAAACAAAAATTCAAAGGGACATTCCACTTTGACAAAATGCATATGATGTTATTGGCACATGGTCATAACAACCAAGTTGAAACATTTTACTGAGGGTAACATTTATATTTGTCTAGTTATGATTTACTTCCTTACATACAATGAAATATGGTCATATGGAAAATATTTGTTTATTTGAAAGACAAAGATGTTCGAACGGCGAAAGGAAGGATATGTATTGATGACAACTTTTTTATTCAAGGTATCTTGAAGTAATTTGATTTGAAAAATGCAACATGCATTGACAATTGTTCTTTGTTCAATGTTCTTGAATAAAAACAGCAAAACATTGTATAAATATTACATTCTATAGAATAATCTGTGGGAAATGTTCTAGGTATAAAAAAAATACAGGAAAGTTCAAATTGCAGTGTTGTTCCAAGGTGATCAGCTGAGAGGGTAATTTTGGTCTATTCTGAGCTATTGGGACCCTTTGCAATGGTAGAACTGTAGAAGTATCCCAAATCTCTAAATTTTAGGGGACACCAAGCAAAAGGGGATGGCAAATTTGCCCGGGACCCCCTCTAGGAACAACACTGAAATTGGGTACATGGTATTTGAACAATTTTCATTGCCTACCTGTTCACATATATATATGTCATGAATACATTATTAGGTCAAATTCAAACATATTTTATGTACAATATTTGGGTAGTTTGCATGGCAGAGAAACTACCACTGTTTCATTCCTCAAAAATATTTGTGGCAAAGCTGCTTTGATTATAAGATTAACAATTCCTCACTTTCAGGTTTTGGAAATAGAGATACAAATTTACCTTTAGTTATACAGAGTTTTACATAAGCAATCAAAACTAAAAGTCCTAGAGACTCAGAGGATATATTTTTGTGAGTCGATCCCTATATCAGGAGTGGGATGTTTCATAATTGATAAAAAGGTTTATGAAGATTTGCCTATAATCAGATTGTCATTGGTTGATGTTTTAATACCATCTTGACATGAATTCTTGACATGGGCATTCATTGAAAGATTGGATATTTGTATCAGAATAATACAGAGTCACAGATGACCCACATGATTATTAGTTGGTGTCCTCCTGACATTTTGGCATCAAATACTCAGGAATGTTGAGTTCCGTAAAACCCTGGTTAAATAGAGACATTTTGGCTTGACCTGAATTTCACACAGATATAATGACTTCTATTACCGGTTCTATTACACGCCTGTTTGTTTTATAATATTCAATCTGATTTCATATTTAATGCATATTCCCAGCATAACTATGTTGAACATTGTTGGATTGTACAGTTGCTAATTGCATTTAATATTCAAATATGCCATTGAAATGTCAAATGACAACCTTGAATGCATATTTGTGTAATTATGATGAACAACATTTTTAAATGTCATGTATAATTTGTTTAAATGATAATGCAGTTAAATTCATATTCTGGAAACGACCCATCAAAGTTTGGTAGCTACAATGTTTTACTTAAATAATCTTTCCCTAACTTCATAAACCGGTATAAAACAGAATATTGTCATATCTACCGGTATTTGAAATATTTCATGGTGAAGTATGATATGTTATGTAATACAAGACGGCAGTGTATTAAAAAAGATAATCATATAAAAACAGTAACACCTATTACAACAATGTATTCATTCAAGTTCATAAGTAAATGTAGAACATATATTCAAACCTATCAGATATACATATATGCCATGGAAACATCATTCAAATTACATATTCTGTATGTTCACATACTTGGACACATATACAATATTTACCGTTTATAACTTGACTGCGACAGGAAATGATATACAATGGCTATTTACAAAATTCAAAAGAAAGTTTCTGACTCATTTTAGTGAATGACTTAAAAAATATGATTGAAAATGTTATCAATGAACAATAATATTAACCTGCATGAGCATTATGCTATCTATAAGATATATAATGAGCGAAGTTTACGTGAATCAAACAAGATAATTGCAAATGCATTTGCTCACAACTTTTACTAATCCAACTGACGAGTCTAAAAGTTCAAATCTCGAATCTGTCAAATTTGAAACCAGCATTGTTTTGAAGCTGACATTTTGATCTAACGGTATCAAGTTTACAAAGTTCGTGCTTGTTGTTATTCAAAGGTTTGTGAGTCACATCAGAGTCAAATGACAAGAGAACTTCACATGCGAAGCGTTTTGCAGACGGGTTGAAAACGTTATCTCTATCAAAATTCACCAATCGTACCCCAGTTTCGGATCGCCATTTCTCTCTCCATTTACGAACAATCGTCGCTTTGAAAAGAAATTTCACTCACCTTAGCCTATCGTGCGGATCAAAATCCGCCGCCATGATGTCATAAAGCGACAAAACTGTCAGTTGTTATGTTCACATCGACGTAAATTCTTTCCAGGAAGTTTTGATCAATAAAATATGGCGACTGAACGACGACAGACTCAGCGACAAGTTACTGGCTTCCTATGGCGTCCCCGCGGGGCCATTATCTTTACTCGAGTTATCTCCCTTGCCATACAGGCTCTTTCTGTTTCGAAGTTTTGATTTAGAATCACAATAACAGAATAGCAATCTATAAGTACTTTTCTTTTTTCTCCATTTTTTCGAGTTAATTAATATAGATTATTTATGAATGCATTTAACACAAGGGTTTGTTTATTTCATAAAGTTCCTTGATAAACAATAGGCTATCATGCCGGAACTGGTCAAATTCCAACGTTTTGCATGTTATTAGTAACCTATTTGAGAATAAGATTATCAAACATTCTTAAATGAAGATAGTAGAAGGATAACTAAATATACTCTTTGAATTGTGCTAATTCGCTGATCTTCATTAATTGTTTAGGCCTATGTGTCTCTTGCCATGCAAAATTGTTTTCCTCTTTTAAAAACGCTTAATATAAGACAGATAGTAGTATTCAATCATGTTTTGAAACATAGTAACTTAGACAAATGTGTACACGAGAGAAACCCATAACGTAAAAACAAACATCGAAAAACTGCAATACACAATAGACATCAAATCAAGCGATCACCGGTACACAATGGTGTGAAATGTTATACACAAAGGTACTAAATTAAGCGATCACCGGTACAGATTGGTGTGTAATTTGATACTAATTGACTAATCAAGTCAGGAAAGGCACGTTCGCCGTCAGTCAAATAATTGGCAGTTATCACGCTTGACTGGACATAACCACTTACGCGGTTGTGCAGTTCACGGTAACCGGTTTATAGATAATGGTGCCAAACACGTGATCAACCGATTTCAGAACACGCCATCGCTGTTGTTAAGATCTTTTCAGCGTCAAATAAAGCAGTAGGATTTTTTTCAGAAAAAAAAACCTGGTAGGCGAACATTATATTGTAGAAAATATCTCTCCTATAAAACATGTTCCGGGTCTTTCTATTCCAAAAGTCGATATTAATGGCATAAATATGCGTTTACATGCTTTCGAAAATTAATATAAAAAAGCTATGCACATCCTTGCTATAATCTATGTCTATTTAAATCAATCGCAAATGACGTTGAAGCAAGCTAAGGGAATGACATTGATTTTCAACCACTGTTTCTACACTATGAAAGTCTACAAGGTTCAAGTCTCCATTAATTACAAACAGAACCTGATTTTATTTTTATATTTTCATTGGCACGTATCAGTGTTTAAAATATTGCCCGTCAGCCAGTCCTTGAACTGGCTACTTTTTGGTCAGGACTGGTAACTTTTTGGTCAGGACTGGTAACTTTTCAAATTTTTTCTTAAATTTCCCAAAGGAATTGACCAATGAATTTTCAGGACAGGCTAGATTTCCAATCTATTTTATACACTGCACTTATTGACAAAACAAGTTTACCAACATTGCAATACTTTTTGGTAATAAACATATACATATACAATGGGGATTAACGGTAAATATAGATATGAGTAAAAAAGTTGTTTTCAAAAATGGTGGCAAATTATCAAAACATGAAAAATGGTCATTGAAAGGGCAAACCCATAGAAGTAGTTTCTCATTTCAAATACCTGGGGGTAGTCTTTTCTTGCCGAAATAACTTTTCAAATGCATGTAGCACTTTGGCAAAACAAGCAGATAAAGCTTTAGGGCCCGTTCGGAAATTGTTTAATCGATTCCATGATCTTTCATTTAACACTTACTTTAAGATATTTGATTCCAAAATACAGCCTATCCTTCTATATGGGTCAGAATTATGGGGTGTTTTTGTAAATAAACAAATTGAGAGGGTTCATACAACATTTTGTAAATATGTTTTGAGATTAGGTTATAGATCTTCCAATGCCGCAGTATTAGGTGAATGTGGGCGCAAGCCTCTTCTTGTTAACATTTATTTTCGTGTAATAAAATTCTGTCTAAGAATTGTAAGAATGTCAGAAAATCGTTTAACAAAACATTGTTAATATATGCTTAAAACTTTTGATTGTCAAGGCTATTATAATTGGGCATCTTGTGTTAGATCCATAATATTCTCGTGTGGCTTTGCATATGTTTGGCAAGCCCAGGACGTCGGCGATGTAAAACAATTTATTAGAATATTTAAATCAAGAACGAAAGATGTATGTATGCAAGATTGGTTTGCCCGTGTGAGTGAATCTTCCACTTTACAAGTTTATTGTACCTTTAAGACTATCCTTCGATACGAGCCATACTTAATGGAAATTAAATCAATTAAATTGCGTCGCACTCTTTCCAAATGTCGCTGCTCAGCTTCTGAACTAAAGATTGTATCTTATAGACGCTCCATTTCGACAACTATTACTGACGCTATGTGCCCGTGTTGTGGGGATGACCTTGAAGATGAATATCATACTCTATTAGTTTGCCCATTATACATTACCATACGAAATAAATATATACCAATGTATTTTCACAAGTATCCATCAAACCAAAAGTTTATTCAATTGATGTACAGTCAAAATCCTACTATCATAAATAATTTAGCACTTTATATATCAAAAATGTTTAATATGCGATGTGAACATCTCGCGCTCTCGTAACAAACCAATGATCAATCTGTATTTATGCTAATGTACTATAGGCCTCACAGGCCATCATTTACGAAATAAAGAGTCTGAGTCTGAGAGTCTGAGATATACATATACATTTTTACAGACAATGATTATCAATAAAACGCAATATGAGATAAACGTGCACGTAAGTAGTTCTTAATCGATAAAATAAAGATATATACATATGGACAAAATGTAAGCACCCCCACGATTTTTCAGCTACTAAAGTTGCCTGATAAGAAAGAAGGCGATGTGGTTGTAGAAATGATCGTATGGTATGATAGAACCATAATTTAGCAGTTAAGGGAAGAACGTTTCATCCTGATAGTGTTTCGCATCTTTTGGATATTTGCATTCATTTGTTGTAGTTTTATGTCAAAAAACAAGTTACATTATTATGAGAAAAGATAGTTGTTATTAGTAGTTGTGATGTGGGTAATAATTTAATTCTTTCAAGCTCTCCAGTCAAACTTTAGTATCAACATTTTAGTCAAAAGTCACTATTTAAACCTATTATAACCTTCAAAGTCGCCAATTCTCCAAAAACCAAAATTCCAGTGAAATGGTTTAATAACAAACGATTGTCAGTGTCAACTGTTATGACCCCTAGAAATCAATGAGAAGTGTTTGATTAACAGATAGAACTAAAAAGAATACAAAGATTATTCCAAAATCGTATGATTCCAGCCATTTCGTCAATAATTGACAATAACTGTTGAAAAAAGGGATGCCGTTTCACCGACCAGTTACGTCCTTATTTGTAAGAAAAGAGGTGATTTGATGTGTGGAAGTCAAGTTGGTAACACAAATGTTATTTTTGATGACTGAAACCCATTGTCTATTGGCTATTTTGGCAGTACATCCATACTTATTTTGGGTGAAATTTCAGTATATACCATTACAAATTCAATCGCAATCTCATAAAATGTCTACATGGACGATTTTTCTTTGAAGAAATTAATACAAAATCGACATTTTTATGTTAAGCGTCATGCATTTATTCACGGTACCGTAACTTTGCGATAGCATAATTATTTAGTTTTCGAATTTAGGTGGTGCTTTACTTTTTTCGGTATGTATATATATTGCAGACCTACCACTATTTCAAAATAAAAATATATATTAGTTAGTGCAATCTTTTATCAGTGAAACTAAGCGATTTGAACCATAAAATATAGATAATAGCATTTTAATATTTTAATAGTATGTCATTGGATGATTTGAAAAGTTGAAAGATATAGATAATAACAATACACATATGTTTAAAGACGTTTTATTCTTTTCACACCATTTACGTGTACCTTATAGATAATCATCATAATACATTGGTTCACATAACAATTTATCAACCTAGAAGTGAAGAAAGCTGGGTTTATGAGTTAGTTATCTGTGAGCTTATCAGCTTTGTATTTCCCTGGTTTGTTACACTTCCTTTGTTGAAATATCACTTTTCAGACCAAAGCCTCTTTCACTGTTTAGTTTACAGAGTCTAAGCGTTCAAAGCTTGTAAAAAACATCAAAATAAACGGCTAGAATGCACTTTACCGGGCGCCGCCTGGTCGCTAACTATCTCACATTAACACATCTAACATCTCATAAACATTAAGTATGTATATATATATTTCTTAAATATTCATTTGGACCAAAGTTTTCTTCAATTTTCACAAGACAGATCCATGAAGCTGTAAAATGTTTGGCCGTTAAATGTTTGGCCGTTTCATGACAAAGGAGAAATAGTCCAATTTGGAATTTGTGTGTGTTAAGAACACATGATAAACATTATATTAAATTTACGAATTCCCTTATAACAAAAGTATGAAAGTTTTCATTTTTGAAATTTGGATTAAATTGGATCCAAAAAAAATTCGAACAAATTCGGAAGTACTTGATTGTATATGAAGTTGACACCACCGCCATAAACATCAATTAACCATTGATAATTTGCACCTCTTACCGTGTTAAAATAATGGATATTTAAGAAAATATTGACGCTATATATATCGAGAATTGGACTTGTTCCATAGGGAGCTTCCCCTCCACAAGTGGCGGAGAGGAAATCCCAATCGGAATGAGTTCAAACTCCGATAGATTAAAAAAAATATCGACCATAATATTGTATACCTCGGAGCACGGTCGATTTTAAGACTGGATTGATACTACCCTGACAAAAGCGTTTACCTTGTGTGACAATTCAGTGCGCCTTGAAGAAATATAAGTTGTTGATAGAAAATAAATCGTTTACAGAAAACATCTGAGTCAAAGAAATCGGTTGAGCGTATCAAAACGCAGATATCAAACCACCAAACGAGCTTTTCATCCAAATACGGTCTTCATTAACGAAATGATTTAATATAAAATCATTATCTCTTTTTTTCCTGTTGAATTTATTCATTTTCATTCCCTAGAACAGGTTTTCGAAATGGAGAAAAGGGTGTGGATATTAAAAATTAATGTTCAAAATATTAAAAATATGTTCATGAATATCGCAAAATTTGTATTAGATTCTATATTTCTTGCATTGTTTATACAATACACCTAAAATAGTGACCTAAAGACCCTTTCTGACAATTTTAATTTCGCCGACCTGCTGTTTGGTCGAACGCGAAAATGGCACGACAGAGCAGGAGATTTTGTCCCGAACGGGTCGCCTTACATGAAATATAACCTATGACTCATTAAAGTTTCAATCAAAACTATTAAATGGAACTTTTATGTGTATCAAATAACGCATTGCATTATACATGATGAAAGTAGATAAAGAATATTGAACTTAAACGACACTTTTACTTTTGCAGACTGTTTTGCATCTGATTACTGTTGAAAGAGTTTGGTTTGAGAGTTCCGCACATGGGCCAAGGGAAAATGGCGGCAACTTCTAATCATGAGAGCCGGTGGCTCTTTGTTTATTGTTTTATTATATGTTTATGTTTTACACAACAAGCGAAACTAAATGCTCCAAAAGTCCTACTTCCATATTATAGTTCCGTCATTGCAAATTTTACCCTGGAAGTTGAATTTTCACCCGAGGAGTCGCAAGGTGCAAGTTGTTATCGATGGTGAGAATCAATTGTCCAGTTTTCGATCACCACGGTGTGCTTTCTTCACGATTTTCGAAATAGATTCAGATGATAACCCACATGCTTTGTTTGTGTTTTTTTTTACAATAAACATAAACGTTTGACTAATTTATGAATCTTAATAGCGTGTTTGATAAACAACTTCCGAATACTTTGAAAATTACTGTGATAACAAAAATGTTAAAAAACAACAATGCCATACTGTACAGTGTGTTCCTAGAGGGGGTCCTGGAGACACTCACCATTTTGGCTTGGTCTCCCTTAAAAAAAGAGAGAGATGGGATACTTTTACCATTTTAAAGGGTCACATATTCTCCGATCTCTCAAACCACATTTTGATCAATTATCATATGTAGTTATTATTCAGGTTTTCAACACATCGAGGTCTTTTCTTTTTGCAATTATTTTTATCACTGATTTAAAAGGGGTCTGTGCAAAAGTCATCCTCAGATGACTCTTGTTGATATCTACGGTTTGTGTGGCTGACTTTCAGTTTTGTGTCCAATATTAGATTCAAACCTAATGTTCTTTGACCTTATTTCAGGCGATCCACAAGACAGGAAGTTGCTCAGATACAGTTGATCAACAGCACCGATGGAGAATGTTCAAACAAGGCGTTGGTTTCAGCCACATCAAAAACCTCCCATCAGATGACAACAGTTGTCCTCGCAGAGAACAGAGGTAGATTATTCTATACTACTCAAAAGAATCTAAGGACGATTTTTATATTGTCCTCTATGTACTTGACATATCAGCGCATGATTAAAGATATGATCATACTATTTAATAGAAGTTAAGAGTCAAACCTATATTTTTTCATGACATCTTCAGGGATTGGGAAAGACATCTTTGACAATGGGCCATTTACATGATTTCTGGTAATTTTCTGAATTTCAAATGGGCCATTGCCAATTACATCAATAGTAAACTTCAAAATTTTAATGGGTCATTTTTTCATCCAATGTGCAAAATGGCCCATGGCCCCTGCCTTTCCCAATCACTGCATCTTTTAACATGAGCCACTGCTTGGTTACATGGAGTTTCACATAGACATAATGTTGTACAGAAATTTATGAAAAGTGAAAAACATCTTTGTTGGACCAATTTTTCATGAAACATGCACATGACATATAAAACACATTTAAAGAAATCACTGCATCATAAAGGTTGGACATCATCGGGTTATGGCAATGCAAACAATTTCCTTGTTTAGAGCATGAATTGGTGATTATTCAGGATGCCTTCATACTTGTTGTTTTTTAAAATTGTGTATATGCTTTGTGCACACATTTAACGTCAGGATATAATGAACCCATTTTCAAGAAAAAATTTACTTAGAAATTTAGATTGACTAGGTTGTTTTGACAGTAACAGTACATCAGGGCTACAGATAAGGGGCGTACACACGTAATGTACGCCTTAAAATCGACAAAGTAAGACCGAAAATAAAATTCCAAGCGTATCATGTACGCTCATAAATACCTGTGTACGTCTACTATTTTATTTCTGTGCGTATCATGGTCATGGACTTTCATTAGAGTGGTAAGTATAATTTGATACAACGAAAAATCACAAGTGGAAACGCATCATGCTTTAAACAGGGACAGAGTTACATGCTTGCTATGCAACGAGGTATACCTTTATTTTTCGATGAGCCAACGTTTCGTATGATTTAGATATCAATCATTACATCGTGACAAAATCATTTTAGTGTCACATGCTGAAAAAGTATATTATTATGTGTAAAATATATATAAATAAAAGATTTAATTGACTAATACTTAATTTAGTTTCATACTGCTTAGTGATTTGTAATCTCCAATGTTATCCAATATTTGAACATTTTACATGTCAAATCGATTCAGTCTTCATAAGATATTTCCATGTTGGCTGTTTTTTCCTTTGTTTGTGAATTAGTTTGTTAGTTAACAGTGAGACGTAAATTGGAAAAGCATTGATGGTTTCACATATGTTGAATATACAATTCAATTAACTGAAATTAGACAGCCAATTATCAAATTATAACCTTACCCCCATATGTAAGGGTAAAAAGGTATCCCTTCAATCTACTGAAATACGACTTCATGTATAAAAAGTGATTCTGATTTTGGGATTTTGTTCAGACCAATTTCATCAATTAAATTCAGTTACAGTTCAGTTACACTGATAATCGGGACTCATAAGATCAAACAAAAAATGAAGAATTTGCCAGGACAATATCTTTCTTTAAAAAATAGTTAAATTGAATAGAGCATTGAGTATTTATTTGTATTTTCAGAATATATCAACATAATATTGTTTTTACTAATTGAGATGGATAGCGAGAAATAAAACCGGCGATGATCAAATTTAACAACGTACAAAGCAGACTTTTATAGCGCTATATCAGTACACCTTCATTCTCTAGAGTACACCTCCATTTAAAATTCAAGGCGTATGTACAACTTCATTCAAAATGTTATCTGGAGCCCTGGTACATTATCTGCCATTTTGCCTTCCAATTGCTTCAAGTAAATAATATTTAGCCATAAGAAACAGAAAAACTCGGATGATAAATATAAAAAATATCAGTCAATGAGATTGCTTATAATTTCCATGTTATTAGCAATTTATTTAACATATAATGAAAAAAGTACATTACTAATTTTGAATGAATCAACTTTTGTTCACACGTACGCTAAATCCATCTCTAAGGCAGGTAAATAAAGTTTTGTTAACGTTATTAACTAGGGAAAGTTCATGTTTTTGTTGGCAAAATAAAATAAAATAAGTTACCGAAAAAACAAATGTTCTTATCATTTCTATGTTTTCCTAATTGATACAGATATATACATTTTCATCTAGTAAAGTGTTAGTTGTTTTTAATCACATTTAAATTTGCAACTGAACTAAATCAAAGATCAAAGATGGAATAAGGATTGCTGGTGTCCGCTATCGGTGCACCAATCCCCATAGTGTACGTCAAGTTTTGCTCCCTTGAGAAACCAACTGAAGGTTAAAATCACTTGTTCGCCTAGGATTTTTGAAAATGTGAATGTAAATAAACTTACTTATTGCATGATTATAACATCTGAATTGAGTTGCCAGTTTCCTAAATATCATTGTTTTGAGTGATGTATAGAGTGCAATGAGGCACTATGCATTAAGGATGGGTATTGTTACTCAAATCGTATTGCAATACTTACTGTAATATATTGGTACCTTTAAATTCAAGAATTTGCATGCTATCATGTCTAAATATGAGTTAAAAACGATCATCATTGCTCAGCTATGAGCTGTTTGGGAAAAGGAGATTTTTCAATTACTGTTTATGACCTGTATACATGTTTGAGTTATTTTCACAACACAATTTCACACTTTGCTAAGGACTATGGGTAAAATCATGTTTTATTTGGTTGTGCTGTTTTGTCAATTTTAGATGGATATTTTCAAACCTTTGAAATATTGGATATTTTTAGAAGTGTGGACGGATTTGTATCATGTTGTTCCTTTATTGCAATATACCAATATAAAGATAATACCAAAAATTTTAACTATGCCTTTATTTAGCCGCATACGTCCAAATTCTTGTAACGATCCACATTGAAATTGTAGAACATGTAGTATTAACCTTGTTCAATAAGGGACTATATTTGTATTCAGCAGTGTACGACCAAATTCTTGTAAATGCAATATCTCATCCGCTGTTGCACTAAAAGTTTGATACCAGCCTACATTTTGGGATCATACAGAGAAATAAGATTATGGCAACCATGACCAAATTTTCAATATCACCACAGAACTTTGACCATTTTTCAAACACGACCTACACTGGGGTATTTGCCAGATTGCATAGAATAGAATATATGTATAATAAAACGGATAATTTAACAACAATGGTCGATTTATTGGAATGTGAAATGAACAATTGGCACATGGTTGAAATGTTGGAGTTGATTTGAATTTTTAACCTCAGATTAACGTACATGGTTGAATTACCAGAGGCATCAAATTGATAGAGAAATGACGGTAATTATGGTGACCATGCATGACCTTATTTTCAAGGTCCCCACAGCATTATTTTTATTTATTGTAAATGTTTCATTATTAGTGGTGGGGCACATCGCCATGCTAGCGGTAAGCACTTGTTATTTGTCCTTTGTAAAGAATCATTGGAAATCAGCCCCTTCCCAATGTTTGCCACTATTTAGTAAAGCAACAAAAAATGAGATAATAATTTCAATAACAGTTATAACTGTCACCCACAGCAGGTCTACATGTTATCATGAGATAGACAAGATAGCCGAATGGCAGCTTTATGCAATTAACTGTCAGCCATTTTCCTGATAAACCTTTATTGCACTTCATAAATATTATATGAATCCTGGAAGTGATCATATGTAACACCATAGAAGTTGCACAGCAGTGCAAGTAATAATTTGAGATGAACAGCAATATTATTTTTATGATACAGACTATCAGGGGGATGGACAAAATAAGAGATATTTGACAGTCAAGTTTTTCTGAAAACAAATTCTTTGCTTCAAATCTTTGAACCAATTGTTGAATAAAAATCTGGGAGTGAGTGTAAGACAGTGATCAATGTACAGTTTAGGTCTACCGAATCCATGCACTCGCTACCACAAATTCTTCCTTGTCCCAGCAGATGTAAATGAGTCTCCCACAGTGTTGTTCCTAGAGGGGGTCCTGGGGACATTTGCCCACCCTAATTGATGTCCCCTAATTAGATGTAGGATACTTTAACCATTGCAAAGGGGCCCATCTGCTAAAATATTGCCAAAATGACCCCCTTAGCTGACCACCTAGGAACAATAAGAGAGCAAAAAGTGCCATTTAAAAATATTGCTTCCCAAGCTATGGGTCCTTTCGAAATGTTGTGAGTATTTGAAGCAAGACTCGATGAGGGGGGAGGGAGGGAATAAGTTTATCACTGTTTTGGTCGGGTAGGGTTCAATAATTCAATAATAGGGTTTAATAACAATTAAAAGATCACTTACCTAATCATAAATGGACCCATAGATCACCCATGGTGTTTATTACCGAACACATCAAGTGACCCAGGTAGCACGATTAGAAATTAATGAGACAGTGTACAGATTTTATCTGAGTGTTATTGGAAATACGTCTGCTCATCTGGGACAGGTGTGGTCGGCTGTGAATGACAGAAGTGAATCTAGTGCTGCAGTGCTAGTGCTAAGGTGAATAAAGATCAAGGATACAGTTGAAGAGAAAGTGTGGAAATGATCTTGAAGTGAGACGTAACTAACGTGTGTAGTCAGAAAAATTTTCATTTCTGGATGTGATTTGTGGTTTTGGACATAGTCCTTGTATGGACCCAGGCGTGGTTGGTTTTGAAATGACACAACTGTGTATTGCTGGTGATATTTGTTAAAATTGTTAGGTTTGTTCGAAAGGTGATTCTTGAGGATGATTCTGGAAGGGAGCCTTGACTAACTAAGTCTGTGTAGTTTCATACTCAGATTTACAAAACCACAGAAAATTTTCTGAAACCTTTTGAGTAGTGAGAGAACTCACTGACAAAAGTGTTGAAATAAGGTTTCGAAGTGCTCTGAAAGGGATACTTGTAACTTGTTTATAAGTTTGAAAGTTTGTTTCCCTGAAAGAAATTGTACATCGTCAAGGAACATATTTGGAGACAAGTGGAATATCAAAAGAATTGAGTTGTCCAAAGAAGAAATATTTCTCACATCAATGACTGAATGACTTTCTTAACATTACAATGTTTTATCAATTTTATTTATCAATCTGAAACTCAACTAGCCTAAAAATACAGGAATGTAAATGCCATAATGGAAACTTAAGAATTTCCTTCCAATCATTTCTGTGGATTTCATCACCAAAAATGGATACCTTAAATGCGACTGAAATCTCAACAAAGGAAACTCCAGGCTTTGCTGAAATAATTTTTGTTGTCATAGGAGCTATTATCTTCTTATTCGCACTGATCTCAAACATAGTGATGTTGATTGGTGTTGTAAAGTACCACCGTCTGGAGACCGCTGCTAGCAAGATCATTCTCAGTCTCCTGATCGCTGACCTCTTTCTGATTTCACTTCTTCCTCTTCGCCTCGTTCTGATTCAAGGCAGGAAGTTTCACACCGTACAAACTTGCACAAAAGCTTTCCAAGGAATGATTTTTGCTCTGACAAGCATGCAGACGTCACTCTTACTGGCTGTGATTGACAGATTTCTTGCCGTCTGCTTTGCTTTGAGATATCAGACGATCATGACAAACTTAGTAGCAAATGTTTCAATCAGTTTTGTTTGGATATATTCCCTGATATTTGGTTTAATTCCAGATTTCTCTCCAGCTATCATAAAGCCTAAAAAGGCTCTGATTTGCCAAACAAATCATCTTTTTACCTTAGAATATTACATATCTTGTGCTGTGAACTTCATTGTCATGACAATTATGATCGCCATCTTTCATATTTACATTTTGTCAGTTGCAGTGAATCAAGTTCATTGTTTAAGAGCATCAGCAGGCGTCAATCGTCCAACTTTCAACAGCAAGAGTTTCAGAATCTTCAAGTCAAGTGCTTTTGTGACAATTTTGTTCACTTTTTGTACGCTGCCGTTTTATATTCAACAAACAATCTACATACACGTTGACGAGGTAACTCAAACACAGGAGAACATCGGACGAGGAATGATGTTTCTAGTTACCCTGAATGCAGGATTGAATCCAGTCATGTACGTCTGGAAGAATACGATGTTGAAGAAATGTGTCATGAAAGTGTTCAGACGACGTTTGAGTAGTGAGGACACTACATCAGGCCCCGGAAGTAGTGGAGTTTAAAATTAAGATTAACTCTTAAATGCATCTCCCAACATTTCAACAGTGTAGATACTCTATCAGGCCCCGGAAGTAGTGGAGTCTGATATTGAGATTTACCCTTGAATTCTTCCCCAAATTTCAACAGTGTAGATACTATATCAGGTCCTTAAAGTAGCGGAGTCTGATATTGAGATTAACCCTTGAATTCTTCTCCAATATTTCAACATTGTAGATAATATATCAGGTCCTTAAAGTAGTGGAGTCTGATATTGAGATTTACCCTTGAATTTTTCTCCAACAGTTCAACATTGTAGATACAATATCAGGCCTTGGAAGAAGCAGAGTCTAAAATTGAGATTAACCCTTGAATTCTTCTCCAATATTTCAACATTGTAGATACTATATCAGGTCCTTAAAGTAGCAGAGTCTGATATTGAGATTAACCCTTGAATTCTTCCCCAAATTTCAACAGTGTAGATACTCTATCAGGCCCTGGAAGTAGTGGACTGTGATATTGAGATTTACACTTGAATTCTTCTCCAACAGTTCAACATTGTAGATACAATATCAGGCCCTGGAAGAAGTAGAGAGTAATATATGTAGAGATCTACATGAACAGTTGAAATATTGGACATTTTCAAGATTGATAAATGTAATACTTACTCTTTGTGCAAGCTATGGATTTTTCTTTACGTGTGAGAAAAAATAAAATTTCTAATCAAAATGTACTTCCTTTTTTCTAGTCATTTGTCTTAGTCAGCTATCTATTCAGTATAACATATCCAATAACAGAATATTAAATGTCACCCACAGCCTTGGCAGTGATCAATCTACAGAAATGACCCCCTGAGTCCAGTGACTGGCTACCAAAAAGTCTTGTGAGTTCCAGCAGATTTGAATGAGTCCTTTTACAAGTTAGCACATAATATAACAAAAAACTTTGCATCCCAGGACTCGCAGCTTTTTTCTCCTCTAAATTTCATGAGTATTTGAAGCAGGACTCGCAGGTAAATTTATCACTGCCTTGGCATATGTCACCTTTGCTTAAAACAAATAGTAGTAAAGAAGCGTTTAATGTCATCAGCTTTTCCCTGATAAACCTTGACTACAGTTCATGAATATTGAATGAAGCATGCAAGCTAGCTGCTAATAACATGTACCGTATTTCCTCTAATAAGCGCCGGGTCTTCAATAAGCGCCGGGTCTTCAATAAGCGCCGGGCCTCTAATAAGCGCCGGGGGGTCATAGGTAGTTGAGAAAATAAGCGCCGGGCCTCTTATAAGCGCCGGGTCTCTAATAACCGCCGGGTCCTAATTATTAGATACATGCTCCCTCAGTAAACATTTTACAGGTATTCATGGTAAAAGACGACTTAAAACAAAGTTCAATTCTCTTTGAAAGAAATAAGCGCCGGGTCTCCAATAAGCGCCGGGTCTCTAATAAGCGCCGGGGGGTAAAGGGGTGCTGAAAAAATAAGCGCCCGGGCGCTTATTAGAGGAAATACGGTACTAGAGTTGTGATGATACACTTATGCCACGATGCGATACGTATTGCGATACTGGTGCATCAATATTCACGATACGATACGTATCTCGATACACAATTTTCAGGGTATTTTATAGAAAAAAGCCTATTAAGTTTGACAAACATCTTGATTTTTAGGTTGAATAAGGTATTTTATAGTCAACGATACGTATCACGATACTGACATAATATCACGATACGTATATGCTATATTGTCAGATTAAGTATCATGATTCTCAATGTATCGATATATCGTCACAACTCTTATATGTAACAACAGATTGCACAGCAGTAGGAGTTATAACTGGAGATCATATAAATTGATTATAGACTTGTGATGAAGTCAATACGTATCTTTTCATAGACTTGAGGTCATCAATATTTACTGAGGGATAAAGTTGGAGGGCGATATTCTTTGACTCTTGTATCTTAAAAACAGATTTTGATTCCGTCAAAAATTTGTTATGTTAAGACTATAAAATAGAAGAACAACAATATTCATTATTTACAGAGTTTTCTCTCTTTATGAATTTGTAAAACAACAAGAATGTTATCCTAAGCAAGATATGTAATAATCATGTATTTACAACATTTTATACATAAACTAGAATGACCCACTCCAATTTCGTTGACTCAAAAAATATGCCGATAGGACAGTGATTTTGGAAATGAAAGGGCCATTGCTATTTTGAAAATTGGAGAAATATGGCACTTTAATATTATGAAGTTTACAATTGATATACCTGGATAAGGGCAAAAGCCGTTTGAAATTCATAAAAACACTAAAACCCCTGAAAATGGCCAATTGTTATAGGTGTCTTCCTAATCACTCAATTTTGTCAGAATTGTTAAAAAATAGGTCCTTTAAAGGTGGAAAATAAGGTGATTTCAGGAAAATGAAAAAAAAATCGTTCCAATTGATAGTCAATGTATTTTAACTAAGTGAAGCAGTAATAAATCAAATATATAATGCAAAGTTCAGCCATGTGATTCTTTTTCTTATTCAAAATGAATTAAAGGTGTTCACACAAAATGGCGGCAAATGGACTTTATGTGAATCTATATAAATTGTTCTCTGGCTATGGACAATTGGTTTGTGAAATGCACTTTTTGACACTATCAAAGTAATACATTTAGCATTAACATGCAATTAACATTATTATAAAATTTTCAAAAAATGTGCATGCCCCTTTTATGCCTACCATTTGTTGTTTTTTCAGTGACTGGAGAGATTCTGCGATGTAACGTGATCGTGAGTGAGATAACCAAACTGGTGATAGATACGACCACACGTCTCCTCTACCTGGAAGATTCTCCCGAGGAGCTGGTCGCCAGGGGATATGACAGCGAAGGTATGCTAGGATTATTTGTGTTTAATTGTATTAGATCCTTGGTAGAGGTCCAGATGTGATTGATTTTCAGATGATTATATTTTATCGTCGTAGATTGAATTATTTTGGTAGGAATTGAAGTGATTTTATCTCTGATGATTTTCAAAAACAAGGTGGAATGTAGGGAATTAACATCTAAATTTAAATTGATTAATGAGACATTTTTGGTTTTTGTTATTTCAAGTTTTAGTGTTTTTCTGAAGTAATGTATGGAAGATGTAAGCCTTAAAACGCATCTTTGCCAGTTTTAGGACAATCCCAAGCCAAATTGATAATACAGTTTTCTTTTAACCGAAAACTTAGACATCTTGAGTGGAATTGAACTCAAAATTACTTTACCTCACCTTTAATTATTCTTGAATATTTCAAAAGGAGTTCAATCTTCAAAATCTGCCATTTCTGCTCCTTAAACATTGAAATATTTGTACTAAGACTTATTATCTATTTTCCAGGAAACATATTCTCTAGCCTTGAAGGTCTCTCGTTTGATTGGGCCCTTGTGTCGGACACAGAGACTGGGCATGATGTAGTCGACGCCCACAATATTCTAAGGTGCGTTATAACCTATTAGGCCTAGAACTATATTGCAGTGATAAATCTACTCCTAAACTCTCTACTCATAAAGGGGGCGGGATAGCGCAGTGGCTAGCGCGTTCGTTCCGAAACAGGATGTCCGTGGTTTGAATCCCGCCAGGGGCTCGGCAACTTTGTCTGCAGTAGAGAACTGTTCTACACACAGTCAGGTTTGGGCGCAATGCTGCACTGAATTTCAGTGCAGTAACACCCATGGTTGCTAGTTCCAGCCGATGCAGTACATAGCCACAATAGTGTTGCGTGCTTTCTCCCTGCAATGATACTAGCAGCCGCGATATAAGTGAAATACTCTTGAAAGCGGCGATAAACCCCTTATCACCTCACCTCACCTCTACTAATAAAATTTAGAAAGGACTCTGTGAGCTGTGAGTCCTGGGAAGCAAATGTTTTTATGTGTTACTATTTTCTTACTTATTGGTAACCTCATTTAAATCTGTTGGAACTCACAAGAATTTGTGGTAGTAAGTCCCTGGACTCTGCAGTTCAAATCTGTAAATTTAACACTATATTGACAGGTTTGAACAATTTTAGAAAAACACCAGTGATAAATCTACAAATATGACCTGACTTCAGGGATTAACTACCCAATGGGCCTGAGCTTAAGTTAGTCCCTTACACCATAACTTCTATACTCAAAGAAGTTGAGTTTCCAGGATGAAATTAATGCTGTTGACACTTCATGGTTTTAACATCCAAACATGTAATGGAAGAGATAAAAAAGATGTCCCATTTATAGGGACAGTCCTATTGGGATATTTTGTGTGGAAATGAAATTCAAGAGGACACAATGATATATTCAATTCTTTGTAAACTTGTTAAATGTAGAACACCTAAAATGTTTTTCTCACTATCATATATGAAAATAAGTGTGAAACGATCATATATATAAGTATTGACAGGGATGGAATTTTGAATTTTCTGTCCACAAAAATACCCGAATAGGACTCCCCCTTTAAAATGTAATGTTATTTTTGTGTGTCCAGAATCAAGACGTTTGCCGACTCCCACTACACGACCCCGCACCACATCATCCCGCTGGAAGAGCGAGGCCTCATGGGAAATTGTATCTTGGCGGAGGGAATACGTACCGGCAGCGCCAAGATCAGCATGAAGCTCAAAGACCCTGTGTACAAGGTACAGATTCCTCTTGCATTGGTCTCATGTCTGCCTATTCAGGTTATAGATGTTCAAGACACACACTGGCTGATTAGTTATCCCCCACCACGAAGGGGGACATAGGTTTGGGCTCTGTCCATGTGTCGGTGCATCAAAGTTAAAGATAGAATAACCAATTTGCTGTGCGACTTCATGGTATCAATACCTTGATGAGGTAAATGCAATTACTTATTACAGAGTTACGGCCCATGTAGGAAAACATTTGGAGCTTTATGAAAACCTATTTGGCAGGGGATGTTGATGACCATGTCTTCTTGTTTTGCCCGATTTGGACAACAGTTCCTGTCAAAGGTCCCTCCCCTTTATTATAGCTCATTGCATGAATACATCCCTACCTTCATTGATGTATTGGTTGTTGATTCTATGTATCAATACACCCTCTGCTACAGAACATTGAGGCTGATGAAGTGCGGATCATGGTGGTAGCGAACCTGATGCTGAGTCCGCCAGATGCCTACCTGCTGAAGTGGGCGACCGTCAAGTATGTTGTGGAGCTTCTTAAACACAACACTCTAACCAGTAAGTGCCGTGTTTCCGCTGGCTATGTTGACGGGAATTTTGTAAATTTTAATGGATAAGTCATTTAAAATGAAACCAAAGAAAATACAGCAAAAACTACTGTTTCTATTCATGTTCCTGAAAATATATGTGTAGCTAGCTTTCTGCGTGTCATGATATTTACCAGTCCACCGGTTGAATGTGGAACACTGAAAGAGACTTAATCTAAAAAATGAGAGTAGGTTGAATTGTTCATTATCTGACATGCTTTCTTATGTATTTATTTCTTATTTCTTTATTTCAGTAAATGCTGTTCTTATATTTTATCAGAGACTCCAGAATTCTTCTTGTTTTTATGATGGGCATACATACCACAAGTGTATTTGCCTTTGACTCTGTTAGCAGAGTCACAAAATCTAAACCCTGCATATTTATACCATGCATAACTAATTTCATTCACTGGACTTGCAAGTTCTTGTTACAATTTGTAACCTTTTCTGCTCTAAGAAGTACTTGTTTGTAAAGATCTTTTAGAAACTAACTAAATTATTCCGTTTCAAATGTAGTATGACATTTATTTCTAAATTTAAGTTTGTTTAATGATAATAATGATGAAATAATGAATACTACACTGTTTTTGCAGGTTTAACTAAATTTTGAATACTTGAGATGAATGTTGCAAAGGGAAATAACTCTGTCTATAAGGGAGATAACTCTTTCAGAAATAAAGATGCCGTCCCAGCAGTATTACCTGGAGTTGAAGGACACCCAGCTCTGCTCCCTGGACATGCCTTCTTCTACCGTTACCGGCCTCGAGTTCGGATCCACTGAGATTGTGCTCAAGGATAGAAGTATCCTTTTTGTGTGAAATTTGATATTACATTTTAGAACAATTTCTCTGACAATCCTAGCATTTCTTGATATTTGAAAATGTTCTTTTAAGACAGAATTCTATATTTCTAAATTAAACATACAGACTTCTTGTCCATTATCTTACCAGAGCCAATGACAGATTGATAAGTGATGATGTTAGAGTTATCTGCCCCTGTTGCCATAGCTATCGCTTGGTGAGGGGCCTCTTTAGGGTGGTCAAATGATACAAAACATGTTTTTTTGTATATTTTTATATCTAAAAATAATAACAACCTGTTATAATAGCCAAAATACAGATTTTATGCAGTAAGTACTCCAAGGAGGATCCTCTTCAAAGAATCTGAAACTTCTGCAGGTTTGTTCAAATTTCTGATAATAAGACTCTCACGTGTCCTGAAAACATTTGACAATAACGTCTTCAACAATGTTTTCCATTTATTCAGATGATATAACTCCCCTTTCTCACAACAAATGAAGTTATGATTTTCTCCATTAGATGTTAGTTGTTGAAGTTTTCTAAAAGATATACACAATATTGAATTCTCATTTTGCTAATTGTTTTAGAGAATGCTAAAGAAATAATGTCTGTTTATTTTGTTTGATCCTTAACAACACCAAGATATTTTAGTGACAGAGTTCTTCCGTCAGCCGTCCGCATTGATTCACGTTGTTAGTCCTGGCTACTTGGGTGAGTAACTTGATCAAAGATAATGTTCAAAGAAAAAGAAGTGAGATAGGTCATCAGATATTCAATGCTTGATTATGACACAATTACAGTAAAACACGGATATAACAAACTCCAAGGGACCAAATAATTTAGTTCGCTATATCTGGTGTTCGCTATACTCATATAATTTTAATGATATTATATAGGGACGGGACTTGAAAATCTGTTCACTATATCCGATTGTTCGCTATATCCGAGTTCGCTATATCCGTGTTCTACTGTAAATGGAAACATTTGATAAAGGAATATGTTTTGTTAACTCAACATTTAACATATTTGATCTCAATACTTTAAAAGGAAAAATAGAAAAGTGAAGTTAAGTACTCTTGAGTTTTGTTTCGACAAAAATACCATGATAGTACCGTCTCTTTATTTACAAAACCTTGATAATAAATAACTACCTGTACTGTTAAATAAAGGAAAAGGAAAGAAGTGAAGCTTATCACAAATTTCGAGTGTGTTGAATGTATTCTTAATTGAAATTACTTTTAATAAATATACTTGAAAAAAAATCTGATTTCCCTCTTGTTAAAGAAAACGTCAGATCTGTGATTTCTTTTTACAAAACTGTGTTTTGGTTACCGGGTAACTTTTAAGTTTGTGGATTCATGCATTAAATGAGCAGTAGCACATTTTAGGGGGAATATAAGGTGATGTCAGGAAAATGAAAATTAATGGTTCCAATTGAAAGACAATGTATTTAAACTAAATGGAGCAGTAATAATTCAAATATATAACATAAGTTTAGCCATGCAATTCCTTTTTCTTACACAACAAAAATGAAAGGTGTTTACAAAAAATGGCCGCCAATGGATTTTATGTGAATCTTCATACTTTGTTCTCTGACTATGGATAATTGGTTTGTATAATGAGATTTTTGACACTGTCAAAATTATACATTTAACATTAACTAACAATTCTCATTGAAAATTTTTAGATTTAAAATTATCAAAAAACGTGCTACTTCCCCTTTAACTTAGTAATTTGTTTTCAGCATTTGTTGTCCTCCCAACCAAGAAGTGGGTCCTGGAGACAAAAAGAGAGTACGAAATTCTGATCGAAGTTTATGACAAGGACAGCCACAAGATATATCCATCTGATGTAAGAAAGGAAATTGTGAAATCAAGATTTTCTTTATATGACCAACATAAGTTTTTGTAAAAAAAATTAAAACATTTTACCAGCAATCTTTTGCAATTTTAAAAAATGTAAGTGAAATGTTTTGACCTTATTCACCTTTTCCATTTAATCTGGAGACACACGTTTCTCTTGCATGGTTTGTACGGGCCTGGAAAAGTATTTTTTTGATACTGGAAAAGTACTTGAATTTAAATGCTTACTAAATGTCCCGAAAAAGTACTTGAATTTCGTGGTAATGTCCTTGAAATTTAAAAAAATGTACTGGAATTTATCGAGACCGATCACAATAAAAAAAAACCAATAAAGTATCTTTGTTCTGCTAACTGTGCAAATTGATAGAGAACGGAAGGAAACGAAACCAGTCTGCGAGCTTACAATCATTCCAACAAAATTGGTAATTTCCGCTTCTCACGATTGATTGCAAACCAGAAATTCCAAGGAGCAATGCGTCACTTTTGAAAATGGCGGCATTGAAACTAAAGTTTTATGAATATGTACTTCAAAAATGGTAAAATCTCCTTGAAAAGTCCTGGAATTTTATTCTGCTTTGGCTGTATAAACCATGTCTTGTCACCTTATGGTTCCTGTTTTGTAGAAACAATAATTATTTGTTTGCAGAATGTGCGTATCCAGGCAGTGTTCCCCACCAAGTACTTCAAGGTCTTGTTCTCCAGTGTCAACGGCACATACCATCGGGTACAGACTTTACTGAAGGGCTTCACGGACATAGATGGCGCTCTCACTGCCGTCATCAAGGAGGTGACAAATTTGATACCTACTACATTTCTCTATTGTTAGAGAAGTATGCACGCCACTAATGGCTGAAATATTGCCCAAGCGGGGTAAAACAATAACCCCCTCACTAGAGAGCAGTATTGGAATAAATTAGTTACCTTCCTTTTCCTTTCTCCTTTTGTCTTCTCTCTTTAGGATAGCAACATGCTTGTGTAATAAGCTGAAATATTGCCGACAGCAATTCCTTTAAAATCACTCCCAATGATGTCATTCTTTTCAAGGGTTTTCTTTCTTTTGCTATCTTTATGATCTCAGATGTACACTCTAGCAAAACATATCATGTGCCATTTTTGGAGCTATTACATGCAGGCAGATAGTTGCACCTTGAACCAAGATCAATACATTTAGTTATCTTGACACCCCTTTTTATTAGATTATTCCATTTCAGGATGGTTCAGAGTACAGGATCAGTCCACAAGTGAAGGGGAGTCAGGAGGTGGAGATCTACGACTCTATTACGGTGGACCCTCCAGAACTGTTCTTCCCTTGGGACCCTATCTCTCAGTGTAAACATACTCACAATATAAAGGTATGTTAATGACACCAGTAGAAACTTGCTGGAGGTTCAAGGTTTTTTGTTCAATGGGCGTTGTTCCAAGGTTTGCTGAGGCAAACACATCCTGTCTCAGGGTACGAACATTACTCTAACTTCACTTATCTGTACCCTGGGCTCAGAAGCTAGATTCACTTCCGCGGCCCGACTTTGGGAATAGCCAATCGAATCATTTTCTCCTTGAAATTTTATCGAGAAGGTGGCAATAAAATGACTTGATTGGCTATTTCCCAAGTCGGGCCGCGCGAGCTAATCTAGCTTCTAAGCCCAGGGTACAGATTAGTGGAGTTAGCGTAACGTTCGTACCCTGAGACAGGATGAGGGAAATTTTTTATCAATTCTTAATAGATCAGACCTTCTGCTAGAGTAAAAGAGATCTACTTGTCAAGGCATGGTCAACACATCAAATTGGTTTGCAAATTTATCCAAAAGCTGATCTCTATTTGCAACACTGACTGCAGAAATTATTTTTTACACTTGTCTAAGACCCATTGACTTGAATCAGTGTCATCAGCTTATGCCTCATTATACCCCCGCTACGACGTAGTCGGGGGTATATAGCGCTCCGCGTGTCCGTCCGTGCGTGCGTGCGTGCGTGCGTCCGTCCGTCCGAAATCGTTTCCGGAGCATTACTCAAAAACTATTCCACTTAGAAACTTAAAATTTGGTATGGGAGTAGCCTATATGGTGCTGTGGTGCCTTTTAGGGGTTTCAGCTCAATGGTCCAAATAATTTTTGAAATTTTGACCAAAAACGGTCTGATTTTTGGACTTTGTCTCGTTTCCGGAGCATAACTGAAAAACTATACCACTTAGAAACTTCAAATTTGGTATGGAAGTAGCCTATATGGTGCTGTGGTGCCTTTTAGGGGTTTCAGCTCAATGGTCCAAATAATTTTTTGAAATTTTGACCAAAAACGGTCCGATTTTTTGACTTTGTCTCGTTTCCGGAGCATAACTGAAAAACTATACCACTTAGAAACTTCAAATTTGGTATGGAAGTAGCCTATATGGTGCTGTGGTGCCTTTTAGGGGTTTCAGCTCAATGGTCCAAATAATTTTTGAAATTTTGACCAAAAACGGTCTGATTTTTGGACTTTGTCTCGTTTCCGGAGCATAACTGAAAAACTATACCACTTAGAAACTTCAAATTTGGTATGAAAGTAGCCTATATGGTGCTGTTGTGCCTTTTAGGGGTTTCAGCTCAATGGTCCAAATAATTTTTGAACTTTTGACCAAAAACGGTCAAAAAATTTTACTTTATCTTGTTTCCGGAGCATATATAAATACCAAATGACTTGCACACTTCAACCCAGACTCCGTATATCCGTAAATCTCACCTTACGGACAAAGATTTTTCAAACAATGTGTCTATATTTCTTAAGAAAAATGACCCAGTTAACCGGACGATTTGCTATCCGGACGATTTTCACCTGTAACCAAAACAAGGTTCGACTGTATAGTGCTGTTGTGCCCTTTAGGGGTAATTCCAGGGTTCCCAGAATTTTATTCAAAAACTACATGGCCGGGGATGTTTTGAAGTGAAATAGTTTTTAGGGTTGCAAGATCATTGTATTCTAAGTCATAATCATAAATTTTCAAATTAATGTTACGTGAAGGCGGTCAAACTCAAGCGGGGGTATGTGAGCCGCGCTCACTTTTGCCTTGTTTTAGTAAATTTTAACAGTGGATCGTTTTCCATTTTAAAAATATACTACTCCTTGATTTTATCAAGTGCTTGGAAAACCAAGCATGAAAGCTGGAAAAATTCCCTTGGACCCAACCAACACTGAAAATACACTTCATAAAATTGATCAAATATGAGCAAACAAAGCAAAATAATAAACACTGCTTAATGCAATAGTTACAGTATTCTAGAATATCACCACTGTATTGTATTTTGTTCAGAACCCTGCCAGGTTTCTAGGGGCGGGATAACGCAGTGGTTAGCGCGTTCGGCTTCGGATCAAGAGGTCCGTGGTTCGAATCCCGCAAGGGGCTCGGCAACTTTGTCTGCAGTAGAGAACTGTTCTACACGCAGAAAGGTTTGGGTGCAATGCTACACTGAATTTCAGCGCAGTACCACCCATGGTTTGCTAGTTTCAGCCGATGCTGCTCGCAGGTTTCACGGCAATGCTTAGCCACAATGGTGTTGCGGGCTTTCTCCTGGCAATAATACTAGCAGCCGCGATACAAGTGAAATAATCTTGAAAGCCCACATCACCCAGCCACCCCAGGTTCTAATCTAGGCCTAGTATGTATTCCAAGTTGAGTTCTATCATGGGTTTACTCAGGATCTTGGAGCTTAACACTCAAATTAAAGACTCTAGTTGTATTTGAGGAAAGAACATTTTATGGTTTACTGACACTTAGTTATTTTTACACCAGGCGTCGGGAGGAAGTGGGGAGTATGTGTGGAGCACGCTCAACGCAAGCATCACCAGCGTCAACATCAAGGGGGAGATAACCACTACTGGTCTCGGTTCAACCAACGTCACGGCAGCTGATGCAAAGAACTCAGCCCATACTGGCACTGTGCAGGTATGTAGAGAAAGGAAATTATAACTAGTAATTGATTGGACTCATCAAATTGTAGGTCAAGAGAGATAGAGATTAAGGTTAAATTATGGATTCAACCAACGTCACGGCAGCTGATGCGAAGAACTCAGCCCAGGTATGAAGAGAAAGGAGATTATAGCTATTAATTGATTGGACTCATCAAATTGTAGGTCAAGAGAGATAGAGATAAAGGTTTAATTATGGATTGCATTACAAACAATTAGCCCTTTCCTAAGGCATTCAAATGCTTCTATTTTCTTGATCAAAGGCAGCTATTCTGAGTACGATGTAAGTACCCACCATCCCAGAAAATATGAAATGTATTAATTTGCTTGTTTCCAAGACCATTTATTTCATTTCAAAATTGGATTAAAAGGCATTGGGTTATTCAAAGGAATACTAAGCCAGCCAGAATTGGGGAAAAAACCCTATAAAAACCCTATAAAAAGCCAAAAAATTAACATTATGCAGCCACTGATCTAGTCTAATATAAAATCCATGATAAAGAATGGTATATCTTTGTCACTCCTTACTACAAAAGAATGTAACATAATGCATGCTGTGTATAAACATTCATGTTGCATTATGTATTTTTGGCCAATGGCCTTATACTGAATAAACTCTGTCTGTCTGTCTGTATGTACAGAATTATTTTGCCATAGCAGTTTTTCAACATATTCTTTATGTAATTACATACAATCTCGTATGCAGGTGCATGTGTTGCCCCCTGCGGATCTGAAGTTCCCCCCTACTAAGGTGGAGGCAGCGGTGGGCACCACCCTCCGAATCCCCCTGCAGGTGTCAGCACTGTATAAAGGTGGGTACAGTTGACTTGATAAAACCATTTACCTTTGGGTGATAGCTATATTCTAATGTAAGCTTGTGACTTGTCATGATTTAAGGAGTTGTGATATTTGATACCGTAATTTTTCCTCTTTTTTTTAAAACTCCATACAGAAAAAAAGACATATAAGAATAACAATTCCAGACATTTCTCCAAATAATTTGACATCTCCAATAATTTGACGATGTAATATTTGTCCGTGGTCACAAATTTAAATCAAGTCTAAAATTTAAATTGATACTCCTATGTTTCAACCATTGCTTGAAATACATGTTTTATTTGGCATAAAATAATTGCAAAGCTTAAATTTCTCTACTGCAGCAATCAATTTTAAATGACTTGATAATCAAATTGCCATTATACAGTCATCTGCAAAACTATCCATTAATATCACTTTTGTTCTTGATATTCATCTAATATTTGGACCATTGTGCCAAATGAGCCACCAAAAGTGCAAAATAGTTCAACAAATTTAAATCAAGTCTAAAATTTAAATTGATACTCCTATGTTTCAACCATTGCTTGAAATACATGTTTTATTTGGCATAAAATAATTGCAAAGCTTAAATTTCTCTACTGCAGCAATCAATTTTAAATGACTTGATAATCAAATTGCCATTATACAGTCATCTGCAAAACTATCCATTAATATCACTTTTGTTCTTGATATTCATCTAATATTTGGACCATTGTGCCAAATGAGCCACCAAAAGTGCAAAATAGTTCAACCATAAACCGTAACTGGAAATCTTGTGAGGGTCTAATTACAGAAATTACGATAATTAGGGTTTGAAATTGGTGGTTTATTTGATAAACTGTTGAAACAAGCAGTGAATTGTTGCCGTCAGCTCTGAGATGTGGTTTCGAATCCTGCATGGGACTTGCTACATCCCAGAACAGATAGTGGGATCCATAGTATGACAATGTTTATCTCTTGTTTCGCCATATTTGTTTAAAGAGGAATTGAAGACCATATAGAAGTTTCAAGCATATATTAAAAATATCTCCTAAGTATGTGTATTCATAATTACACAGTTCAGAAAAAAAATATCTTGATCATTAGTTTGATAAAATATCTCATTACAAGTCAGTCATCATTAAAAACATGCTCACAATGGGATTTAATTCATTTTGCTCTATTCTCTGCTCTCAGATAAAATGCACAAGTTCATCGACTGTAGAGAAATGCCTCTCAACGTGACTTACAGCGACGGGACAGTCTTCGATCAACATCAGGGTGAGTGGGAGAAATAATGATGATGTTATTAAACCCTCAGGAGTAGTCACATATCTACTATGATAAAAGTAGTGTAGTCTATTGTGTTTATCAAAATAAAAACTTTGTGGGAAGTTTCAGCCCACGATCTTTACGGCCTTATTATTTTGGCCGGAAGTAGGACCGATTTGGTCTGATAGGCGCTGGCAGTGGAGGTACCAAAGTGTTTGAATTTGGTGGCTCAAGGTGAGTCTCTACCTCAATTACGCTAGTGAAACTAGCGCAGGAAAGGGCCGGCGTAATTTCGGTAGACATCTTGAACATAGAAAGCAGGGGAATACAATATAAGCAAGACAGGACTGTCTTGCATATGTTGTGTTTATCAATTTTACTCAGACTGTCCATACCTTGAAAGCCTGACAGCCACCTATAGAATAAAGATTGCGGTACATCTCTCTAAAATCATGTGACCCCTATCGAATCATGTGAGAGAAGGAATTTATTAAGATCAATGAGTATCATAACTTCAGATAAGTTTTTATTTTGGTCCTTTAAGGACCCCTGGACATGTTATAATTTTCAGCGCACTTTCTTATAATTGAAAAATTCAGAGATTTATTCTGATATGCATGTTTTCCTATGTTGATAATTAATCTTTCTTTAAGGTCTTTCAAGTACTTTTACTCATATTTAAGCACGAGTGTCGTAAGCATAGTATGTCATGGGCACTACTATAATATTCTGTTTATTACCGTAGTCCAGGATTTGAAAAGAATACTCAAAATCTACTTTTCAGCATAGGTGGATTAGCCGCCGCATGCCTGTATAGATGGTGAAGTCAAAATATTGTTTAAATCGTCACTTCATTATGAAAAAGTGATAAGTTGTCCGAGGGAATCATATGGCAAATATGAACCTGATACGACTGCCGTCGTAGGTAATAAAGGTAAATATATTGATTCTTCAGGCGACGTGAGGCTAACCACCGAGGGCTGTACCATCCTCAGCTTCATAGCAGTCCATCAAGGTCACACAGAGGTCACGGCATCCTACCAGATCGGCAACGTTCTGCTTCAAGACTCCATTACAATCGCTGCCTACAACCCTCTTAAGGTGGGAGATTTTTTTTATTGTTATCTATAACCTAGGATTTGAAATCATAGACTCAACACAATATTTTACTACAGGATAAAGATTTAATTCATTTTCAGCACCCTTTATTTGAACATTATGTAGTCCCAAACTTTTAAAAAAACTCCAGTAGCTAAAAAAAATTTTAAATATTGAGCTTTTTGTTAATCCAACATGAATTCTGTTATGAAAAAATTGTGACTCTATGGTCATGTACAATTGTTTACTTTATCCAATTCCTTAATTTTCAAGTTGCGTCTCTATTTATCTCAACAAAACTATCCTTGTTTCTCCCATGTATTACAATGTCAGTGATTCATTCACTGTGAATTAGCCTTGCAGAAATGGTCTGTATTCAATAATTTGAGTCTTAACCTATTAATATAGTCTGTGGACCCTGAGAAAGAGGCAGTGATTGCGGTGGCAACATCGAAGGAGATTTTGTTCCGCGGAGGACCGCAACCCTGGGTTTTGGATTCATCGAGATACTTTCAGCTGCGTAAGTATAACAATACCTACCAAATATGAATTCAACACGTATAATAATAATCTTTATTCAATACTTAGAGGCCACAGGCCTATAGTACAAAACATGGATGAATTACAAATGATATTATTCAATGGTAATACAGCCACCTTCACAGAGACCATATCCTCATAACATCAATTTACACACAATTAATTATTACAATTACAACATTATATTCTAACATACCACATCGTATCAGACAAAACATATATTATCTAAAATTTAATACAATATCACATCATACTTATAATTTATTCTTTCTTAGTGACATTCCTTGATAAATGAAAGTTGATAGCTTGCGAATAAGATTATTATTGTCAGTTCTTAAAAGTAATGAGAATTTGATTTTATTTGGATGTTCATAATAGTATCTAGGAATGTTAGTTGTTCTGAGGTCAGCATATAATGGACAAATTAAAACAAAATGATATTCGTCTTCTACACAATTAAGATTACATAATTACATAATTTACATCAACACGTATAAATGACAAAATGTTTTGAATAAATTATTTTTAGGAGTTAACCATGTCAAATAGGCTGCCATTTCGGCTTACATCGATGAATATTGCAAAGTAAATTGAGATTGTTTGCAAGGGAATATTGATTATTTCAGTTATTGCAATGCTATTAGCTCTGTACAGATATTTATTATGACATGGAAATAAGGGACGATCACTCCAAGTTATTTTTCTGAAATAGTTCAGTGCTATTGTAGCTTCTTTACAGATATTTCCATTGTCATGATTTTAGTCACTTGTCATCCTGTCATATCAGCGTTTATGTCTCCTTATATTGGTCCAACCTATCCCCTGGTATCTTTGATCATATTCAGTGGTTACTCAACGCAGTTAATAGCCTGTCTGTTTTCGCAAAACTTTCTCGAACTCCATACCCTGTCGTCTAGCAATGTCTTTTTTGGAAATCTTATAGAACCTGGTTTGGAGCTTACCGGGAGCCTGCAGCGGAACATGAGATATATTATCTAATATCACTCCCATTGGTTGATTGGGTAAGCATGCGGAATGAAGCCCAGGAACCAGTTTGTCGCTATCGCTGAAAGGGCATCATTTTATTGACTTGCTTTAATATAGCCATACCATAGCCATATAAGAATATGTTGGAGCATAACGGGGAGACATATACGCTTACCATATTCGTCCTATTCAGCGCCCCGGGCGCTTAGCTTAAAAAGATCCAAAGGGGGCGCTTATTAGGATACCCCAGAAAGGCGGGCGCTTATTAGGAATACGTTATAGACAAGCGAAACTAGCACTTGTCGAGATTCTGAACGAGAATGAAAGTAGGTCGATTGTGGAAATTCAGTGCAACTACACATTCACAGGCCCGGATAAACTAAAAACTATTGGAAAAGCAGTAGAGGTAGGCCATTTTACGTATGAAGGGGAGGGGGGGCGCTCTGTTATATGGAAATTTGTAATAGGGGGCGCTTATTAGGGAAGGGGCGCTTAATAGGACGAATACGGTATGTAGCAGGATGGTCAATGATGTGTGAATATTTTTGATATTCTGTGACTGTTCTGTTCCTTCTGTGATTAATATGTGATGGATATGTGATGAATAAGCATGTGTTTGATTCCCCAGTGAGTGCCGAAAAACCATCCATCATCACGATGGAAAAAATGGATGTCTTTAGCGTCAACAGTAAGTATTGATATCATTTTTAATTCAAAAAGGGAAACCAAAAAATAAGGATATATGAAATATGTTTTTCCTCAAGATGTTAGATCATAGTTGTTCCTCCATTTTGAGCCAAACTGCTTATCATGCTTCTATCTTGTCATGGCAAATCCCCAATGTTTGGCTTGTTTTGAAATATTAGATTAGGCGTCATTAGAATGAGTTTCTGCACATTGAGTTTGTTTTCCCTCACAGAGTTTTGGTTTTTAAACCCAACGTTCCCCTCAAAGGTTAACTTCCTCGAGTGTCAATTTGACTAGTTTCAGACTTGCTGGGTTGTGTCTGAATTTATTTTGAGAATTATTGGTCAATTTAGCAAATAGCGTGGCTAAACTTTACGTTACATATATGAATTATAACTGCTCCATTTACTTTAAATACATTGTCTTTCAATTGTAACCATTTATTTTCATTTTCCTGACATCACCTTATATTCCCTCTAAAAACGTGCTACTGCCCCTTTAAAATTTGATTGCGAGGAAGTTGACCCCCACTTAGTAGATTGTTTGTGTCAAGTTGACAAAGCATGTTAACTTATCATCAGCAGCCCTAAAAGCAGAGGCAGGTAAGAATGAAGATCTTGTGGTACTATATATCTGTGGGCTGGCTAGACATTGCAGCGTAGACTTTATGCTTTGCTGCAGAAGTTTCATCACTGCCTTGTTTAAATTGCTAACACTCTAAACGCTGGATAAGTACAACGGAAGCATTACACAAATATTTTTGGGCATTTGTCGTTTATTACCACATGTCGATAAGAAAAGGAAGATTTTTTTGTTCTTTATTGTAATTACACATTTCAGATTCTATGCTTCATTCGATACATACCAACTTGACACAAACCATGTCATCTTGTCTCTGATATTTGTATGTTTGGTTTGAGAATACTTGAATTTTCTTACCAAAAGTCAGATTATGTGACATTATAAGCTGGTGTCATCTTAAAGCGATCAGTGTTAGAAGATGAAGGTCCTATGCATATGGAAGTAATGTCTGATTAAAATAATCTCTTGCAGTGACTTACTAGCAATGAATATCTCTTAATTAGTATATTTGGATAAGTTTATTTTACAAGTTGTTACAAATATCTTTATTCATCCCTGAGTGCTCATTTCAAATATTGCATGCTTTTTTTTTGTGGTCTCAGAAGAGTAAGATTTTTTTAAATATTTAGATTTCAAAAATTCTAACAGAAATACTCTATCTATCCTTCTTCTCTTCTCTCTCCCCTCTGTCCTAGTCGCGGCCTGTGATCAGCCTCATTCTGAGGAGAACTATTTTGTAGTAGACCTCTCACAACCATCTGTTGACCAGATGTATATCCCTCCGCCTCATGTATCACTACACCCAAGCTGCTTAACATATGCACCAGCTCTGTATAGTGAGTTGTTGGTTCCTTGGGTTTATTGAATTTTTTGTTGTTGTTGCACTATATTGGTTGTAAGTATGATTTGTTTGTATATTTTGTGAATTTATGATGTATTTTTTGCTATTTTAACTTCATCTGAGTTCAAAGATTTGATATTCTGTTCTATTGTTTTGAAAATTTTGATGCTCAATTATCATTTGGTACAATTATTAAGGTTCATGAAGTATTATCAAAGATGACATTTTTTAGAAACTAACCTCGAATATGTTCGGTATTATATGTAATGTTTCTTTCTTATTATTTCTACACAATACTTTGTCCAAAGAAATTAAGTTTTTGTATACAAAACAAATTTGAAAGAGATTTAGCTTCATTTATTTAATTTCCAATTTATTTTCTTCAAATACCTTGCAATGTTCTTCTGCATATACTTATTCTTTGTTTTGAATGTTCCTAGTTATATTCCTTTGTTTGTTTTGCTAAAGGATCAATGATAGAAGATTTCAAACAAGTGATTAAAACATGATTAAGACTTCAGGTTATTTAAGTTAGGGAACTTGATGCGTAAGACAATAGATTGAGTTGAAATATTTAGAATACATGCATATCAAATGCTTTTGCACATGTATTCATTGTTACTGACCGTTCAAGTCTTGATTGATTATGAGAATTTGAATCAGAGGGAACGCTTTGTTGTATTGAATTCTGTAAATAAAGTTATTAATATTAAAAGATAACATTTTGATGCATCCTTTATGAAAGAAAAAATGTTAACTGATATAAATTTTTGAAAATGTAAAATATTTTCAGCTTTAATGGTTTTCCTCCTGTTTTTAGAAAATAACATTAAAGAGTTGATTGAATTCTGAAAATAGACATGAACAATTTCCTGACCGCAGATTTAAAAAATTATTTGAATATTCTGTATTTTCAGTCAAAGAATGTTTTATCAATGTTTTCATCTTTTTCCTCTTTTTGCATTTTAGGAGGATATCATGCATTTACAGTTTTGTGTAAAGACTTTGGAGAACAGGTAAATATATGTGTGATAATAAAAGAACTTCAGCTCTTGTAATGTGATAAATTTTCTTGTATTATGGACATTGAGTGGTTGCACTGGAATCTCAAATCTCAAATCATGAAAACCGCCAATAATGGCTGAAATATTGCCCAAGCGACTGTAAACAATTACTCGCTCACTCCAATCATGATAAGAACTTTTTTGTAATATAATACGAGAAATATATTATCTTGAATGAATAAAAAAAGAATATTTTGTTACTTAATATATTTGGTTTTGAATAGAATTTTCTATTTTAGGCATACTCCTTTGCGTCCACATATCATTATTAAAATCTTTTCTAAGTGTTAAAGGGAAATGTTAACTTTGCTGCAGACTTTGACTCTGAAAGTCGGGAATGAAAAAACAGCAAGGAACATCTTTCCAGCCTCGGAGGAAACTCAGATTAGGTAAGTGACTGTTTTCATTTTACTCCTTTGTCAAACATGGGCGGGATAGCGTCTGGTTAGGGCATTTGACTTTTGATCAAGAGGTCCGGGGTTCTTATCCTACAAGGAATTTGCCAACTTTGTCTGCAGTAAAGAACTGTTACACTGAATTTCTGCACAGTACCACCCATGGTTCGCTAGTTCCAGTCGATGCATTCAGGTTTCACTTCAGTTTATTTTTCTCCATCATGGATATGTAGGGAGTCGTCCAGTTATCTGAATCAAAATAATATTGTGTTGGGTATGTATGAAAACATTTTCAAACACAAGGAAATATATGAAAACACTTGTTGTACCAAGTAAATAAATACAGTAGAACACGGATAAAGCGAACTCGGATATAGCAAACAATCGGATATAGTGAACCAATTGTCAAGTCCCGTCCCTACATAATATCATTAAAATTATATGCGTATAGCAAACACCGGATATAGCGAACTAAATTCTTTGTATTCTAAATTCTTCGTTATATCCGTGTTCTACTGTAGTGATATATATATTTTACTCAAAAATAGTTTATGTGCATTAAAGACAAGAAAAAACAAAATTCATAAAACAATCTTTTCTATGCAAAAGTGTTATGTGAACATATGAAGAATATGACACTACTTATGTTTCACCAAATGATATTAAGTATCTATGAGAAATCCTCTGTTCTGCAGGTTCTTGTGTGCCAAACCCGTGGAGCTACATCTTCAGCCGGTCCTGAACCTTGACCCCAACCTGCCTCCCTGCCCCGTAACGCACGAGACTCACCTGCCGGTAGGTATCAGGGCTTGAAATCTGGTCGAGAGAAAGATTCACCAGATAAGATAGGACTGTAATTTGTACATTAATTCATCGTCTTAGGTAATTCCACCACAATATTTTTCTGAGGTCACAAATTTGACTCACTTCTAAATTTTCAACCATGTACAAAAAGTGTTAAGTTTATGCCCTTATGATTCAACCATTGCATTAAATCATTGTTTAATTTGCCACCCATAAATCTCTACTTATCAATTAATTAGATTAATTTGTGATCACTTAAAAAACTATGTTCTGATATCAGTGTATAAAATAGATTGTAAACCTAGCCTGTCCTGAAAATCAATTGGTCAATTCCTTCGGGGAAAACAAGAAAATTTTGAAAAGTTACCAGTCCTGGCAAAAAGTAGCCAGTTTAAGGACTGGTGGATGTGGTATATTTTAAACTGCTGATATTACACTTGTTGTTTATCTAACTACTAGTTATCTATCTTGATGGTTATCCAACATTTTGCCCATAGTCCCTAATTATAGCTATCAAAAGTGAAAAATAGTGCAACCACAGAAACCCCCTGTCTCGGGGTACAAACTTTACGCTAACTCCCCTAATCTGTACCCTAGGGTCAGAAGCTAGATTCGCTCGGTCAGCCCGACTTAGGATATAGCCAATCTAATCATTTTCTCGTTGAAATATTATTGAAATTTTATCTCGCCACCTTCTCGATACAGGATGCCACAGAAATTTCTTTAATCCTATAATAATTCTAACAGAAAAATTATGATAGTTATTTTGGTTACAAAAAATATCCTTTTTATTGGAGGATATCAGAGATTAGGCTTGACCATGGAGATCAATCCAGATTAGCCAACTAGTTTTCATGACAAAAATTATTCTGATATTCAGATACCGATCCACTGTGAGTATGAGAGAGATATTCTTATCAGTGTCACGGACAGCGGTGGACGAAGGTTCGACAACTTCTCTTCCCTAGCCTTTGAGTGGAGCGTGTCAAATACTCAGCTGGCCTCCATTCCAACCCCTCATGAACTTGTCACTGATGTGTCGTCAGCTCAAGATGGAAGAAAGATTATCAGAAGTGAGTTTCTCTTCAAATTTAATATTCAACTGACAGTGCTGGATATTCGAATTCTGATTGTCCATTTAATCTACTAGTCTTCAGTTCCAATTTTGAGTTTACTCCATCAATCCAGTCTGTAATTTTCAAGCACCCAAGCTTCATCTTAAAAATATATTTGTCTCTCTTGGATAGATAATAACTATAATGTGCATACTTATATTGCGCCTTCTCCACGTCCTAAGACATGCTCAAAGTGCTACATTATAACCCTGAAGGAGCATACTTTCACAGCTGCTACTTAACGCTAATTACAACCACCTAGGTCAGTACATCAAGCTTTCAGGAACCTATTTTAACAGCTGGGTGGGCTGAGTGCAATGTGGATGAAGTGCCTTGCCCTGCGACACAACACAGGATGAAACCCAAGTCACAATTTGTTGGTGTCTCCACCGGGATTCGAACCTAGGTCTCTGGCGTGAGAGGCAAGCATGCTAACCACTACACCACTGTGCTCCATAGATATAGGTATGAAGGGCAGAAATCATGACTGCGCAAGATTCAAAGCAAGAGTTTAGGATTTAGCAAGAAACAAATATTTCGAAATATAATAATTTGTTGGTGGATGGTAAAGTTTGTTTTTCTATCCAACAGCTTACCAAACTCTGCAGCCCTCGGCTAAAACAGGAACTGTGGTTGTCACGGCAACTATCAAGAGTTACAATGGTAAATACCTCAGGACAGCTGGAAGCAAAATTGATGTAAGTTACTTTTTTTGTTTGATTGTTTTTAACCATTGTCATTAGAGAGTATGCTCATATGTTCAAGGTAATGCCAAAAGAATAACCGAATTGCAAAACATTTTTTAATGGTCTAGATATCAATCTATTAACAGAGGGAAACTTTTCTCTTATGGTAATGATTTCTGTTTATGAATACTGAATTGATAACTATAAATGCACATTTATGAAGATAATAAAAAATTGCAATTATATTTAAAAACGTGATCTAGACAATAAACAACTTAATAGAATATGCCATTCATTTAAATCAAGAATCAATCCATTCCAAAAAATAAATTTCAGTAACTTGAAATAATATATCAAGAAACTATTTAAATTTTCAGGAAACGATTCAGCCGAGGATCAGCAAGTCTATCGAGCTACTTCTGGTTCAACCGTCCTTCATCTCTCCGGACCAAGTCTCCGTCTTCAACCACCCCTCTAACAAGGTGAGCAGGGAATTCTAACCATGAGATTATGAGTGAAGAAAATCGGATAATTATTTTGCAAAGCTCTCAATCATGGCTTCATAGTTGGGCAAAAATCTTCATGGAATTCAGTTTATTTAGTGCTTTATTTGAATTAAGGATAGTGTGTTTTGTGAATGGTTGTTAAAAAGGCAAGATGAAAACATTAAGTGCCTTTGGATTTGTAACAATAAAAGGAATGTTGTACAACTTTTAGATTTGTCTACTGTAGATAACTGATCCGCATGCCTTGAGAATTTTGATGCATTTCTACATTTATTTAAGTTTGTTCAATCCGCTAAGCTTTTGGTTTCACAGCGTATTTTGCCAATCATAAAACAAACTGAACTGATGTCTGATGTCTGAGGTTTTGCTCATATGATAAATGCTCGGGACTGATAGAAAAACCCAAATTTGGTACAACAGTGTATCTATTGTCAATATGTATATGTATGTCACATTTATCTGTCATTCATAACCTTGCTGAGTAACAAAAAAAGGATTAACCGTTTGCATGATGAATACCTCATAGTAGAATTTGAAATAAATTGTTTTCAATTTCAGGTCACAATTGACGTGAAACAGGGCTCAGGTTATTTCTATGTTGAAGAATATCATTCTGATGTGGTCGGACTCAAGTATGATGTCAAGTCAAAGTCTGTTCTGGTAAGTTTTCATGTGGGTAGCACGTCAGATATGGACGATTATGATTATCAGGAATTTGGACAAATATCATTTATTTCAATGACATCTTTTTCAGAATATGTTTAATGTGCTTATGGGAATTAAGCTCTAATCTTGTGGGAACAATTGGACTGCACCACAAATTTTCAATTTTAAATTGATCTGTGGAGCGCTGTGGTGTAGTGGTTCGCGTGCTGGCCTATCACGCCAAAGAACCGGGTTCGAATCCAGGTGGAGACACCAAAGATTTGTGACCTGGGCTTTACACCGTGTTGTGTCCTTGGGCAAGGCACTTCATCCACATTGCACTCAGTCTACCTAGCTGTACAATTGGGTACCTGACTACAGGAAGTACGGACCTATGTGGTTGCGAGAAGCGCTTAGTAGCGGCTTTGAAAGTACAATTCCTTCAGGGAAATAAATGTACAGCCAATGAGCAGTGCTTGCACTGGATATTAGGCTTAAAAATTTATATTTATTATTTATCTGTTTTGGCTGCAAGACCCTTGATATTTTATGGAGAGGTACCTCACACCCAGGATAAATAAGTTTTTTTTATCAGTTTTGGCACTCTAGGGCAGGACAGCTCAGTTTAGCTTTGTTCAACTTTGGATCAAGAGGTAACTTTGCAGTAGAAAACTGTACATGCAGTTGGGTTTGGGTGCAATGCTTCACTGCATTTCAGCTCAGTACTGCCTATTGTTAGATAGTTCAAGCAGGGTTCACTGCAATGCTCAGCCACAATACTGTTGCAGGCCTGATCTCTACAATTATGCTAGTAGCTGTGATATTAGTGAAATACTCTTGAAAGCGGCGCTAAGCTCATCACCTCACCTCGCATTACCTTTGGCACTCCCATTAATATGGTCGTACCAGGCACTATCCCTATTATTCAAACATGTGTGTCATGTCCATGCCTTTAAATCTTTTTATAATTTTACTCAAACATATTACTTATTTTCAGGTGAATCCCCTGAAAGACGGCACCCAGACGTTCACCGTGTACGATCTGTGTCTGGACAATGTTGAACATCCGATGGGAACTGTGCACATATCTGGAGTAGGCAGTGTTCAAGTCATGGTTCTTGACAAGGTATAAACAAGGCTTTTTGTGACAGCCCTTAAATCTTCTTTGCCTTAGAATGTATGAGTATTTATGTATTCTTTCACATACATTTTGGATGGCAACTTCTTTATTCATGATATGCAACTTTATATGTTTCTTCATTATCATCATTCTAACTTCTAAAATGCCTCTCAAAGTAGCTTTTCTTTCACATAGTGTGTAATTGTGCTATTCATATGATTCAGTGCCTCAATTTCTTTATCATGCAAATTGTATAAGTTTGTGCAAAATATTTACCTAAATTATTATCTTTGATATTTATTAAAGGGCGGGAGGGTAGGTTGTTTGGAAATGATATCTAGTTTTAGAGACTGATTTATACTATTTTGAGGTTGCAAAACGAGTTATCTCCCCTGATTGTGTTAATTTGCCACTAGGTGGAGGTACGGAAGGAGCTTAAAGCCCGAGTACAGGTCCTCGACGTCCACGGCAACGCTCTTCTCTCCAGCTTCTTCTCCCTCATGAAGCTCAAACTGGAACCAGCCGCTGACATTATCACTGTTAGGTATGTTGACCCTTGAATCTTATCTCTTGTCACGCTGCTAATGGCCGAAATATTTCCGAAGTGCCGTAAAACAATAACTCACTTACTCACTCACTTATCTCTTGTGGTTCAAGATTGGAGAAAGTGTTGTAATTAGCATATCTGTATGTGTCAATCTGTTTGTTGCAAAAAAATTAACCTAGCTCGTAACTTTTGATTGCTCAGACCTTTGATATTAAACGTGCATCTATCATGATAAGACCTTTCAGATGAGGTCACAACTTTTGACTTTGTGACCTTGACCTTGTCATCCTGGGCATCAGTGTTTCACAAACACAGCTCGTTATTTTATGAAATTTATGAATTAAATTTGTGATGCATCGTCAGTAAAGACCAACTAACATGTTTTATCCATTTTAGTATATAATTTCCTTTCATCATTATAAATACAAATGTTTGAGTTTATCTCGCCTGTAAGGCCCGATGAGTTTATGACATAGCATGGTGTCTGGTGTCCGTCCTTCCATCCGTCCGTAAACTTTGTGAATTTTCAACATCTTCTTCAGACAATTGCTACACCTTGAAGCAAAATTGATATAAAACCTTATGGCTCTATTTTTATCCCACCGGTATGTAATACCGTGGGATATAGTCATCGCCCTTTCTGTCTGTATGTCCGTCCGTCCGTCCGTCCGTCCGTAATCATTTTGTTTCCGGAGCAGAACTCAAAAACCGGTCCACATATCTTTCTGAAACTTTACATGTGTATTGCCCACCTGCTGAAGTGGTGCCTTTTGATATTTTCACATTTCTGAAAATTTTATTTTTTATTATTTCCATGGAAACGGCTCTTATTTGGACTCTGTTCATGAAAGGTTTTGTTTCCGGAGCAGAACTCAAAAACCAGTCCACATATCTTTCTGAAACCTTACATGTGTATTGCCCACCTACTGAAGTGGTGCCTTTTGATATTTTCACATTTCTGAAAATTTTATTTTTTATTATTTCCATGGAAACAGCTCTTATTTGGACTCTGTTCATGAAAGGTTTCGTTTCCGAAACAGAACTAAAAAACCGGTCCACATATCTTTCTGAAACTTTACATGTGTATTGCCCACCTACTGAAATGGTGCCTTTTGATATTTTCACATTTCTGAAAATTTTATTTTTTATTATTTCCATGGAAACAGCTCTTATTTGGACTCTGTTCATGAAAGGTTTTGTTTCATATATATAAAACCGGTCCACATATCTTTCTCAAACTTTACATGTGTATTGCCCACCTACTGAAGTGGTGCCTTTTGATATTTTCACAATTCTGAAAATTTTATTTTTTATTATTTCCATGGAAATGACTCTTATTTGGACTCTGTTCATGAAAGGTTTCGTTTCATATATATAAAACCGGTCCACATATCTTTCTTAAACTTTACATGTGTATTGCCCACCTACTGAAGTGGTGCCTTTTGATATTTTCACATTTCTGAAAATTTTATTTTTTATTATTTCCATGGAAACGGCTCTTATTTGGACTCTGTTCATGAAAGGTTTTGTTTCCGGAGCAGAACTCAAAAACCAGTCCACATATCTTTCTGAAACCTTACATGTGTATTGCCCACCTACTGAAGTGGTGCCTTTTGATATTTTCACATTTCTGAAAATTTTATTTTTTATTATTTCCATGGAAACAGCTCTTATTTGGACTCTGTTCATGAAAGGTTTCGTTTCCGAAACAGAACTAAAAAACGGGTCCACATATCTTTCTGAAACTTTACATGTGTATTGCCCACCTACTGAAATGGTGCCTTTTGATATTTTCACATTTCTGAAAATTTTATTTTTTATTATTTCCATGGAAATGACTCTTATTTGGACTCTGTTCATGAAAGGTTTCGTTTCATATATATAAAACCGGTCCACATATCTTTCTTAAACTTTACATGTGTATTGCCCACCTACTGAAGTGGTGCCTTTTGATATTTTCACATTTCTGAAAGTTTTATTTTTTATTATTTCCATGGAAACGGCTCTTATTTGCACTCTGTTCATGAAAGGTTTCGTTTCATATATATTAGCTTATACTAATCTATTATGAACCTTGCTTGAAAAATTTACAATTATCTTTCAAGGGTTTACATCTTACGATTATGTGGAACCGGTGGGATATGTCATCTTCTGATGACTCTTGTTTCATGATATTATCTGTTTGTACCTTTGTCAGTTTCATGTTTCTGAATTCATTTTCACTTTTCAGATCTACATCGGAAAAGGATGACAAGCTCTCTGCACTGTACACAGTGTATGGAGCTGTGGTTGGTCACACGTCCCTCACCGCCTCCGTCACTCTCCCCACTGGTCAGGTCATCTACAGCGCACCAAAACCTGTCGAGGTTAGTCTCGTAAAAATTGTGTTGAAATACAAATATAAAATTCCAATTATAATTCGAAACTTGGTTTACTCAATCGTTGCTTGTCAATGTGTAATGTATCTCAACTTCTCCGACAAGGCATGCTGTTTTGTGATAAAATTGTTGTTTCTCTTTGGACTATAATGTTCTGCAATAACTCTGAAAACAGGCACAGAAAAGATCTCGCCAGGGGTTCAGCAACTTTGTCTGCAGTAGAGAACTGTTTTACTCATAGTAAGGTTTGGGTGCAATGCTTCACTGAATTTCAGCGCAGTACCACCCATGGTTGCTAGTTCCAGCCGATGCTCGCAGGTTTCACCACAATGCATAGCCGCAATGGTGTTGCAGACTTTCTCCCTGCAATAATACTAGCATCCGCGGTATAAGTGATATAATCTTGAAAGCGGCGTTTAACCCCACATCAACTCACCCCACAGAAAAGATGTCATAAATTATGCAGAGGAAGAGCAACCTACTGATTATTTTGATGAGATGAGGTACGATAGATATTTGTTAGGCGGAAGAACTTACAACTAGTTCAACAATTGATGAATTGGTATAATCATGGCAACAAGATTTTGATAATATTGTCCCAAGTTCATGAAATGATAAAAACATCCTTTGTTTCAGGTTTTCCCGCCTCTGAGGTTGGAGCCAAAGAATATGACACTGATGATAGGAGCCAAATTCCAGGTAAAATGTTTTAGATTCTTTAATATTTTAGCTGTAGCATATGCACTGAGGTTACTGAAAAATATATCTGGTATTGAAATTTGAAAAAAGCATTAGGTTATCTAAAAATGATATGTGAAATGCTTTCCCTTGACTATAAGACACCCCTACAAAATCTTAAGCTTTGAAATGCTTTCTTTTAATACAAAAAAGCAAGGGATCCAAATTTTTTCTTGACCTTTTTTAAGAAAGATTATTATCTTTTGGAAATTCTAAATGAGGTTCATGTCAAAAAGTTGTTAGTCCGGACTTTTGTATTGATTTGGCTCTGAGTTCATAATGAAAGCTTGCAGTTTTAAAGCATTGATAACCCAAAACCTTTGATACAATCTCTCCATCCAGGTGCTTGCTAGAAGGGGGCCCTCAGCCTCGTTTAGCTCCTGATTAGCATTGATTCAACCCTAAGTTAATAACCAAAGCTTGCTGTTTTGAAGTATTGATAAAAGCACAGTGGTGTAGTGGTGAGCATGCTGGCCTCTCACGCCAGAGACCCGGGTTCAAATCCCTGTGGAGACACCAAAAATTTGTGACTTGGGTCTCATCCTGTGTTGTGTCCGTGGCAAGGCACTTCATCCACATTGCACTCAGTCCACCCAGCTGTTAAAATGGGTACCTGAAAACTGGATGTACTGACCTATGTGGTCGCGATTAATAATGTTTCGCTTTGAGCATGTCTTAGGACGTGGAAAAGGCGCAATATAAGTATGCACACATTATTATAACCAAAAACCTCCTGATACAATCTCTCTATCTCACCCAGGTGCTAGCTACAGGAGGTCCTCAGCCCCAGAGCACGGTTGAGTTCAGTATCCAGGACAGTCAGGTGTCCTCCGTGTCGTCTAGTGGACTCCTTAACGCTCTCAAGCTCGGCACCACACGTGTGGTAGGCAAAGCTGTGGGAACGGACCCCGTCACAGGAGAGACTGTGGTATACTCTCAGGTAAGTGTCAGATTTGGACGCAGCTTATGGATGAAATATTGCCCAAGCATTGCTGAACCATCCTGTTACAGGGTACGAACGTTATGCTAACTCCACTAATCTGTACCCTGGGCTCAGAAGCTAGATTCGCTCGCGCGGCCCAACTTAAGGTTGTAGCCAATCAAATCATCTTCTCGCCGCCTTCTCAATAAAATTTCAACGAGAAAATGATTTGATTGGTTGCATCCTAAGTCGGGCCGCGCGAGCGAATCTAGCTTCTGAGCCCAGGGTACAGATTAGTTTAGTTAGCGTATCGTTCGTTCTCTGAGACAGGATGTGCTGAACAGTAAGTCACTCAATCTAGTTTTGGACTCTAAATTGAGGTTAGAATATTGCTTGTTGAATGATTTTTGTGCAACCATGGATTGAAGTACCTGCATGGTAGTAAAACAAGAACAGATAAAGTCACGTGTGTCCTTGCAGGTTGGTTTAATCTTTCTTTGAAAGGACACAAGTTTTCTCAAGCAATATCATTCTTTGTATGTTTCTGGTTAGTCTTCTCGTCATGCCTCACAAATCAATTTGGTAGGTGGTCATATTTCCTGAATGTTGACCCCTCAGGAATTATTTGGCAGAATTGAATTAATTATTTGGCAGGAGAAAGTATAATATGAGGTGTTTTTCCAAACTTAATGTGTAAAAAGAGTGGTTTTCAATACTAAATATCTTTATTCTTGTGATTGTTCCTTGGTTTGTAAATTTAAATAGCACATACCGGCGTATATGACTGGGTATAAGCTGAGAATTTGACACCAGAAATTAGGGGGTCAGATAGGGGGGTCGGTCTATACCTGAGTTATATGATGCAGATGATAAAAATCAAGAGACCAAGCACGAGTATCGGTCAGCCCAGCGAGTTAGCGAGCGATGTTTACACAGGAAGCAACAAGCACAATCATTGAGGTCATTTCTATTATTGAACTTGTGAAAAAAAAGGCTTTTGTTGTGTTGTTGTTTTTAATGAAAATATACAAAGAGAAGTTGAAAAATATATAAAGATATATCAATATGAAACATTCAAGCAACCTTCACGTACTGTTAGATTTCGGCAGATCGATGTGGCTTCACTCGCATCCACGATAGGCAATTTAAACCCGGTTTTTCAAATATTTTCAAGAGTTATCACTTCGAAAGGCTTGTTGTCCATTTTAAAGTATTATTAAGACATATTTCCAAACTTATCAATCATATCTTATCGAAATTCACTCGTGAAAGCACAATGTTTTACATTACTTTGAATTTCAATCGTAATTTCGTGACGACGAATAACATTCCTTATCTAATCTTTTGCTCATGGTTATATTTCTGATCGTTATTCTTCGACTTTTATAAACACAAATATCTCAATTAACTGCATGTTAATTTTGAAAAAATTAAATATAGAAAACGTGTAAAAAAAATCTGATATATTTACACATTTAATATTGTATCGACAAAATGTTGTCATGAAATTATTACGATCACGTTTTATGTTTCGTAGATCTTTTTTAAACCAACTTGCTGATTGGTTGGCCAATGAAAAGGCTTGTAACAAATATCTCATTTCCAGCAAACACTTCATGCACCAAAGATTGTTCACTGTCGTTCGTTAACAATTTGTCGAGAATAATATGTTATATGATTAAAACAAACAACAAACACCGTAAGTGAACACTTATAATTTCTTTTATAGTTTTTAAAAATAAAATACGTCTTAAAATTAACGTGTCATTTGATGATTTGATAGCTTTTAGTTTCTATGCAACGGGCATCATATCGACTTACTGTCAGCAAAATAGAGCTGTGAAGAGGGGGGTCGGTCTATACATGAGATACTAGGTTTTGACTGGAATTTGGGGGGTTGAGAAAGGGGGTCGGCTTTTATCCGGTCATATTATTATTAGTTAAATGTAAGTTTGATGTTATTTCAGGATGATGCCATTGTTAATGTTGTGATGCTGGCGGGGATAAGGATCTACACACCGCTGACTCGACTACAGACTGGAACACAGGTACCTGACTTCAAATACATATCACATTGATACCAGTTTTCATATTTTATTTCTGAAGAAACTAATCAACTGTTTCACTATCATTGGAACCTTCTCTTTGTTTTGAGAGCAGTTCTTTGTGAAAAACAGGCTTTACTTTCTTATTTTTACAGTTTGAGAAATATGAGAGCCTGTGGTGTTTGTGCATTTAGCCCTGGTGATTTTGTATCTTTGAGTGATTTTTGTTTTTATGTGTTTGTTGCCTGTAAGGGAAATTTGTTTGGTGTCCCTCAAAATTTTGATAAGTTTATGCTTGTATTATTGCAAGCTGTCCAATCCTCTCAGAAATGGCCAAAATGACCACCAAGGAACAACACTGAGTAAATATTAGAGATTCAGCAAATTCAAATATTTTGTTTTTGATGTTGTAGATGCAAGCATACGCTGTAGGACTGACTGAACACGAGACTCCGTTCACCTTCGGAAGTTCAATCCCCCCTCTCTCTTTCCACTGGTCTGTCAACACTCGAGAGGTGGTCGCTCTCAAGTCAGTCTACCACAAGGTAATAAACTGTTTCTAATCATTTGAGCCTTACAAACCAGAGATCAGGCTTAAAACATGGTTTTCTAGGAGTCAGTGAATTAAAGAGACAATTTGGACACAGTCTTTGATGTAGAAATAGAGATCAACGGAATTCTCCTAGTTGAGAATGAATGTGTGTTTGAAGTTCAAGTATGTTATATGATGAGCATTTTTAGTTGCTTATTGTGTTTTTCTTTTTCATCAAGTGATTAGGTATTAACTTTTATTTGATGGACACACTTATTCAATTAATACTTCCTCTGAAAATGCTCCTGTCTCTAAAGCATAAAGAGCACACTACTCTTGTGAATTTATGCGCTCTATATATGAATGTATTATTATTTTTATATATACCTCCAGAGCAACATGAGGCTGTCTGAAGAGAGTGACTTCGCTAGACGGCTGTTCGCAACCAAGTCTGGCCGAGTGACCTTGAGCCTCAAAGTGACCCCTTCTCCGCAGACCTCGAATCAGGTCTGGAGCAACCTTGACCTCAAGGATGAGGTCCAGATTGAGGTGAGATTAGCTTGAAGATCTTCGTCTTCAACTTTTGATCTTAAAGGGACACCCAATTGGTATTTTTATGTGGAAACAAAATTCAAGGGGACGCGGTAAGGCATTCTATTCTTTGTCAATTTGTTAAAATTAGAACAACTACAATGTTACCCTCACTAACATTTATGAAAATAAGTTAGAAATAATCATGTTATAATCCTATATTAGGAAGGTACTCTTGAATTTTGTTTCCACAAAAAATATCCCGATAAGACTGTCTTCAAGACGAATCAACAATGTTAACATTAAATTTTTCCTGTAACAAACAGCTATAATGCTTACTGTATTTGATACACCAGAGGATGGTTCGTAAACAAGGAAAATTCAATTTTGCATGTACCTTTGATAATCCTTTGTTTACAAGTAATGTTTGCTTCAAGATCAAGAATGGTTTGTTCATTAGAAGAAAGAGAATTGCAACTTTTCATTTGGTCTTAGATATATATGAATTGTGTTTAATTTTCATTGGTGTGAAAACTTTCACGGTATCTATATATATATATCCGCAGGTGTTTGACAAGCTTGAGCTGGTGAACCCGAGTGTCTGTGACGGACAGATCATCATCACCCCGGAAACAGAGACAAGTATCAGGACAAACAGGTCGGTTGTGGAAAACTTCCTCTGTCTCTGGAGAATCTAGGATCTCTTAGTGCTGGATGACTCATCAGTAAAAGCTAATGATAAAATTCTTACGCCTAATATCCAATCTATGACTGGCAGTACATTGTCCATAATTACCCTGAAAGATTTTACTTTTTAGGCAGCTTGTTTGCATGACCTATGGATGGTATTCACCAGGGGAAAAATCTAAGCGCCTTGAGCAACCATGAGTGGTTGGATATGCGCGCTATATAAATATCCATATAATAATAATAAAAAATAATAATATTCAGGCACTCATTTGTACAGCTGAGAATGATGATTATGTGGATGAAGTGCCTTGCTCAAGGTAACAACACAGTTTTCAGTGAATGTTGATTTGAACCTGGGTCTCTGACTTGAGAGAAAGCATTTTCACCACTACATTACCATGTTCAGCTTTCAGTTGGTGATATCTTTCAAGACCATATTGCATCTTATTTGTGCATAATTATCATAACTTTGGACTTGAATTCTTTGCACCAAGAAACTGCATCTGTTATCATCAACTTCAAAAGCCATGATAATTTCCAGCCAGGTGTATGGTATCAAATTTTCAAAATACTGTCCCTACAGAGACCTGACTGCCAAGGTGCGCTATGTGGTGTTGTCCAAGAACACGTCTGTGGTGTCGGTCAGCAAAAACGGGGTCGTCACATCCGGGCCCCGCACAGGAAGTGCTGCTGTCAAGGTCATCGCAGAGGAAGACTTTGGGGTCAATCAGACGCTTGTCATTCTTGTCAAGGTAAACAATGAACATTTTTGGGTAAATGCTTATTTTGTGTCCTAGGATGAGAATGCAGAATTCATGTAAATTATGATTGATGGCAAAATATTTCTGAGATGGTGTCTCACTCATTTAGGGCATTCAGTTCATGTTGATAAAAGCTTCAAGAACAACAATATGATAAAATGCTGCCTTGTTCTGATTCGAAGACTATTAGCTGTAAGTGCTTGATTAAAAGATATGTACACATAGAGAACATTTGTTAATAATTTGTGATAAAAAATTTAAATCATGTATCATAATTTCCCGATATTTTCTGCTTTTCCGCAGGTGAAACCTGTTCTGTACATGATGATCAACGCAGACACTGCACTCAAGACAGCGACTGGTCACCTTACCTCCATCCCCGTCGGTACCACCCTCCGATTCTCCGTCAGTTTCCATGACGACGTCGGCGCCACCTTCTATGCCACTAATGTACAACTGCAGATTAGAAACAGCAGGTAGGGTAATGTCATCAAGAATGTAAAATTATCAATCACTGAAACAACGCTTATGGATAAAATATTGCCCAAGGGGTGCTGAACTGAGACTCACATACTAGTCAAATCATACTGTTATCGTCAATTGTTTTTAAGTCTGCCTACAGGGATATAACTGAAATTTAATTTCATATTTTGCAAGCAAATTAGTTCCATAAAGAGGATCCCCTTTAAAGAATCAGCAACCTACCGTATATGACCGGGTATAAGCCGACCCCGCATATAAACCGACCCCCTTTCTCAACCCCCCAAATTCCAGTCAAAACCTAGTATCTCATGTATAGACCGACCCCTCTCTTCGCAGCTCTATTTTGCTGACAGTAAGTCGATATGATGCCCGTTGCATTGAAACTAAAAGCTCATGAATCATCAAATGACACGTTAATTTTAAGACGTATATTATTTTAAAAAACTATAAAAGAAATTATAAGTGTTCACTTACGGTGTTTGTTGTTTGTTTTAATCATATAACATATTATTCTCGGCAAATTGTTAACGAACGACAGTCAACAACCTTAGGTGCATGAAGAGTTTGCTGGAAATGAGATATTTGTTACAAGCCTTTTCATTGGCTAAATTATGAAGGTCAACCAATCAGCAAGTCGGTTTAAAAAAGATCTCGAAACATGAAACGTGGTCGTAATAATTTCATGACAACATTTTGTCGATATAATATTAAATGTGAAAATATATCAGATTTTCTTACAAGTTTTCTACATTTTATTTTTTTCAAAATTAACATGTAGTTAATTGAAATATTTTTGTATATAAAAGTCGAAGAATAACGATCAGAAATATAACCATGAGCAAAAAATTATAAAAGGAATGTTATTCGTCGTCACGAAATTACGATTGAAATTCAAAGTAATGTAAAACATCGTGCTTTCACGAGTGTATCTTTGACAAAGATTTGATTGAATTTCGATCAGATATGATTGATAAGTTTGGAAATATATCTTAATAATACTTTAAAATGGACAACAAGCCTTTTGAAGTGATAACTCTTGATAATATTTGAAAAACCGGGTTTCAATTGCGGCTTGCCGATCGTGGATGCGAGTGAAGCCACATCGATCTGCCGAAATCTAACAGTACGTGAAGGTTGCTTGAATATTTCATATTAATATAATTATCTTTATATATTTTTCAACTTCTCTTTGTATATTTTCATTAAAAACAACACAACAAAAGTATTTTTATTTTACAAGTTCAATATAGAAATGACCTCGATGATTTTGCATGTTGCTTCCTGTGTAAACATCGACTAGCTAACTCGCTGGGCTGACCGATACTCGTGCTTGGTCTCTTGATTTTTTTCATCTGCATCATATAACTCAGGTATAGACCGACCCCACTCTCTGACCCCCTAATTTCTGGTGTCAAATTCTCGGCTTATACCCGGTCATATACGGTATATAGAATTCTAAGGGTTCTAATGTAAAAAGAAATATGAGAAATCAACTTGAGCTATGTGTTTGTATGTTGTGCATGTCCAGACAGAAGCATGACAGGAATTGGGTCACTCCGTAATGCATGCATGCACATATAAACCATGTGTTTGATGAAGTGACTATCAACTTGGGAACTATTAAGAGTCAAAGATTGGCAAAATAAGTGAAACAAACAATGTGGCTGATTAACAGAGTGTTCCTAAATCAAATCTTTCTCAATACAAACGTTCTCCCTCTCTCTATTCCTAGGTACGACCTCCTGCAGGTATCAAAGAAGGAAGACAACAGTACTCTGATCGTGCGAGCGATGGAGGTGGGACAGACTATCCTGAAAGTCTGGGACCTCAACAAGCCATACATGGCCGACTACATCAACATCCCCGTCGGCAAGGCCATCAAACCTCTCCAGTCCGCCGTCACCCTCGGCAGTGTCGTCTGCTTCAGCACTCCTCTCCTCTCAGACTCAGGTATTGTAGCTTAACTCTATGATAACAAAGGGAAATGAAAAGAGGCACATGCAATAAAAGTTATCTTAGAATGTTTTTATGTTTAGCAGGTTATAGAGTCCCGGTTCGAATCCTGCTTGGGTCTCAGCTACTGAATTTAATAAGAGAAAAGAACTTATTATTCAAAGCTAAGATAGTTGTATGCAAAAATGCTGATGATGGGTTATGCGTCTCCATTGCAGAGCTCTTATGATAACTCACTTATTCACTTTTTAGCTCATCTGGCCTGTAAGGCCCGATGGGCTTATGGCATGGCATGGTGTCCGGCGTCCGTCCGTCCGTCCATCCGTCCGTCCATCCGTCCGTAAACTTTGTGGAATTTCGACTTCTTCTCCAGAACCAGAAGGCCTAGAAAGCTGAAACTTTGTGTACAGACTCCTTGGCTAGTGAGGATTATAAATTGTAGCTTTGGTGGCCCTGTGACCCCTAATAAGGGCCACAGGGGCCACACCCTAAAAACCTATTTTCATCTTCTCCTCCAGAACCGTAAGGCCTAGAAAGCTGAAACTTTGTGTACAGACTCCTTGGCTAGTGAGGATTATAAATTGTAGCTTTGGTGGCCCTGTGACCCCTAATAAGGGCCACAGGGTCCACGCCCTAAAAACCTATTTTCATCTTCTTCTCCAGAACCAGAAGGCCTAGAAAGCTGAAACTTTGTGTACAGACTCCTTGGCTAGTGAGGATTATAAATTGTAGCTTTGGTGGCCCTGTGACCCCTAATAAGGGCCACAGGGGCCACACCCTAAAAACCTATTTTCATCTTCTTCTCCAGAACCATAAGGTCTAGAAAGCTGAAACTTTGTGTACAGACTCCTTGGCTAGTGAGGATTATAAATTGTAGCTTTGGTGGCCCTGTGACCCCTAATAAGGGCCACAGGGTCAGCGCCCTAAAAACCTATTTTCATCTTCTTCTCCAGAACCATAAGGCCTAGAAAGCTGAAACTTTGTGTACAGACTCCTTGGCTAGTGAGGATTATAAATTGTAGCTTTGGTGGCCATGTGACCCCTAATAAGGGCCACAGGGGCCACACCCTAAAAACCTATTTTCATCTTCTTCTCCACAACCATAAGGCCAAGAAAGCTGAAACTTTGTGTACAGACTCCTTGGCTATTGAGGATTATAAATTGTAGCTTTGGTGGCCCTGTGACCCCTAATAAGGGCCACAGGGGCCACAGGGGCCACACCCTAAAAACCTATTTTCATCTTCTTCTCCAGAACCATAAGGCCTAGAAAGCTGAAACTGTGTGTACAGACTCCTTGGCTAGTGAGGATTATAAATTGTAGCTTTGGTAGCCCTGTGACCCCTAATAAGGGCCACAGGGGCCACGCCCTAAATACCTATTTTCATCTTCTTCTCCAGAACCGTAAGGCCTAGAAAGCTGAAACTTTGTGTACAGACACCTTGGCTAGTGAGGATTATAAATTGTAGCTTTGGTGGCCCTGTGACCCCTAATAAGGGCCACAGTGGCCACGCCCTAAAAACCTATTTTCATCTTCTTCTCTTAAAGCTTACAATTGCTAAGCAGGTTTATAATGACAATTAAAACGTGGCAAGTAACTTGGTAGTTTTTACAAGTTAATCTTTCATTCTGTAAAAGTTTTTGTTCAACTTTCTTTGACTGTATTATTACAATGTAGTAAATGTCAACTCGTTGGTAAAATGTATTTTTAGTTTCACAACTTTTGCTTAATCATGTAACTATGTATATAATGCACTATTTTACGTTTCTTGCTGCTTTGTCCAAGATATCTTCATACGCCAACTGCGGCATTGAGTTAAGAGTTAACTCCCTTTGCTCATGGTAAACTTATCAACCAATCACAGAGCCTAACACAGGCTCGTCACAGGTTCCATGGTTAATTTGCATAAACGAAGTATTCCCTTTGTCTTAAAATCAATGCTTAGCCAATCAGATTGGCTTATTTTGTCTACGGAAACAAACGAACTTCCAACAAGCATGGCACTTCCCGCATTGTTACTCGAATCAGCAGCCATTGTTTGTTTACTGTTACAAGTTTGTCAAAGTTTTTCCCGCCTCCATCCCCAACACCTCCAGATAAAATTTCTTATTCAAATTCTAATCCTTGTTACTATCAGTTTGTTTTTTCTACATTGTTACCATTTCTATGTTCTCCCTGCATACATGCACCGTTCCCACAATGTCTGATACCCTGCAGTTTTTAATGGGGGTAAATGCTCAAAAATACCTTGTATATATATATGTCGTGGCCAATTCCCGGAATTGCCCATTCCCTGGGTTTGGGCAACCACCCCTGCCCAATTCCCGGGAATGGGCAAATCAGATTTCAATTTGCCCAATCCCAGGGAATGAGCAAGGATTAAGATATAAACCAAATGAGAACCAACAGTTATTACACTTGATTAATGTTTATTCTGTACAAACAGTTCTTGATACAATGTAACACATGGTAATCAGGCAGTTAAAATGCAACACTATATCATTAAAATTGAACTTAATCTTTATTTATTTATTAAAAACTTCAAACAAAATTTAAATACTCATTATAATCAATATTAAACTATATTAACATTAATAATTTTAAAAATCCAAAAAAATTAAGATCATTAACAGCAAATCATTATTTAGACTGAAATTTGTATTAGGTAAACAATCTAAAATATCCAAAAACAAAACAACTGTACTAAAAATACATTATTAAAAAAATTTAAAACCAAACTTATTCTGACATTCAAATTATCCTTATTACTAAAATGGGAAATTAATTTTTCAAACAATTTTGGGATTGTTGAAGAAACACAGACAATTGGCTCTTGTCCAAACAGAGCAACATATGGCGATGATTTTAACTGATACGACATCTTCTATTGTAATGTCATATTCTTCTTTTAAAATAACTGAGAAGGTGTTCGTGTTGACTAAGCCATCGAACTTTACCTTTTGCTCCATGGTTTAAGCGTAATCATCCAATCCCAGGGAATGAGCAGTCGTTAACACTGCTCATTCTCAGGGATTAGCTGACCAATCACTGGGATTGGGCAAGCCCCCGACCATTGACGGGGATTGGGCAACGTTGTTGCCCAAACCCAGGGAATGGGCAATTCCGGGAATTGGGCACGACATATATATATATATTTTATGTTTTGAAAGCCATGTGTATAGTGTATATCCTATATTCTATTATTTAATATGTATGACTTAATTGCCAAATTCAATTTGCTGTATTGTCATTTCATGCTTTGTAAGCCAATGTGGCATGTTTGCTGTATGTTACAATTTATTTGTAAGCTTTGATAGCCGAGTATGGCTGCTTTGTAGTCACTAGGTTCAAGTTGCCAGTATTTCTGCAGTTCCGTTGCCCTCGTCCATGCATGTGCATATTTTCCTACGTTGGTCGAGTCAGCTTCGGCAGTTGTATGTTGTTGTATCTTTCCTCGTCAACGTTGCAGTGTACCCTGTAACTAGTAGTCTCGTATCCTCCATCATTGCTGTGGGATGTGGTCTCCCTGCAACATATATATACTCCAGCAGTATCGGTTACCTCAAGCAATAATTCATAACAGTTGTCATGTTCATATCTTATCATGATCAAACTATTGCCAGTTAACACTTCTGGGCATTCTCACTTGGTTATTTTCATTGGCGGTTATATCATCAGCGATGATATTCCTCCCCTTCAATTCACAGTTTTAACAACTCAGTAATCTGCTATGTACTTAAGCTAAGTAGCTGTAACTTGGTATTTTCTGATGCTCAGGAAACCATAATACCAGTTGCAGTCCCAAAGCTTGGGAGCGATCAATGCTTGGTCGTATACTTTTATCTTACCACCAACTTAATCTGTTTCACCAAGTTGGTCCCCAGGCGGTGGCTTGACCGATGCTCGGTCAAGGGTAACTTAACAAGTGAGAATGCCCCATAAATGCCAAATCTAATTATATGTATATATTGTAATAAATATTGAAATGTAATTTGTGTTTGGGTTGTCATTATAAACAGAACCATAAGGCCTAGAAAGCTGAAACTGTGTGTACAGACTCCTTGGCCAGTGAGGATTATAAATTGTAGCTTTGGTAGCCCTGTGAACCCTAATAAGGGCCACAGGGGCCACAGGGGCCACACCCTAAAAACCTATTTTCATCTTCTTCTCCAGAACCATAAGGCCTAGAAAGCTGAAACTGTGTGTACAGACTCCTTGGCTAGTGAGGATTATAAATTGTAGCTTTGGTAGCCCTGTGACCCCTAATAAAGGCAACAGGAACTTCCTTCAATTCTATTTTCATCCTCTTCTCCTGAAGTATAAGGTCTAGAAAACTGAAACTTATCGCCTATAAACTTAATTTTATGATTGGTGACCCTGTGGCCTCTACAAAGGGGGAATCACATTGGCCAAACTCTACAGCATAATTGATGATGAAGCCTGATAAGCTACAGAGCCAATGGCTCTATTTTTTAACTAACAGATTGTAAGTCCAACCATGAGATGACCATATCAAGAGGATGAAAGATTTGTTTTTGTGTGAATTTTACTTTTAACATTCAACAAAATAACAGAATTGACTAAAATGTCAATACTAGCCATAGTAAGATGTGCTATCTATACTATTGAACGATTTAAATATGACTATCAATAAGTACTATCGGCACAGCAGCTATCTCCATAAGTTGTTCGATCTATCATTACACCCCTATACATTTCCGTTACGTATTTGGCTTTACTTTAAATTTCTAAACTGATGAAGCCATGGTCAGTGATGCTTCGTCTTTCCTTATTTCTGCAGGTTCCTTCGGAAGTTGGAAGAGGAAAGGAACATCTGTGGAAATCTCATCGTCTGGACTAGCGACAGCCGTCAGTGTTGGGAGAACTGTCATCATCAACAACATCACCTCTGACATCGTCACCTATACAGAGGTCACGGTCGTTCCCATAGAAACCGTCTCCATAGGCAACAGCATCAGTTTCATAGCGACATACCCTGGACGTCGACCTCTGAATATACCAGTTAGTCTTGGTGCGAACGACAAACCTCTTGGTAAGTGTAAGTTAATATCTCAGTGGTGCACAAAAGAAATAGTGTATGTAGAGTTTCCATGGTCACTTTGGTCGTTTGACCATTGTCTTGACCCATGGAATCCTTTTGAGACCAATGCCAATCTAGTTAAAACTAGCTGTAATGTTATCGTCCCCTAAGTCCTTACGTTACATCTAGCTACTAACCCACCTGGTCCGTGTCACGCATGCGCGGAAATCAACCAATGGAAAAAGAACTGGCTGATCTCTTTGAATCGGGTGTCGTTAGGATTTATATTGAATTCTACACATTATGAGCATAAATATCAATGGTTTAATGTATGACTTATTGGAAATACACAATAAAGCTAGTTTTAACTAGGTTGGCCGATTCTAACAGCTTGTATTAACTAGATTGTCCGATTCAAAGGGATCAGCCAGTTCTTTTGTCATTGGCTGATTTCCGCGCATGCGTGACACGGACCAGATGGGTTAGTAGCTAGATGTAACGTAAGGACTTAGGGGACGATAACATTACAGCTAGTTTTAACTAGATTGGACCAATGCATATTTCCGACCAATGCACATTTCCGTATATGGCCAGGTAAAAGCCGATAATTGGATACCAGAAATTAGGGGGTCAAAGAGGGGGGGTCGGTCTATAACTAGGATATGTAATCCAGATGAAAAATTCAAGAGGCCAAGCACGAGTATCGTCAGCCCAGCGAGTTGGCGAGTCCATGTAACACAGGAAGCAACATGCACAATCATCGAGGTCATTTTAATATTGAACTTGTAAAATAAAAATAATTTTATCTTGTTATTTTTAATGAAACTTTACAAAGAGAAGTTTAAAAATATAGATAAGTATATTAATGTAAATTATTCATGCAAGCTTTACCTGTTCTTTTGATAAACTGTTTCACAGGTAATGACAAATATTGATATTTCGTTTCGCTTCAATAACTGATAAACATCTAATGAGAAAGCTAACTTTTGAAACTAAGCTATTTTGTTGATTCCTACAGACATATTGTTTAGCTCTTTATTAAGATAATAATTTGTTTATAGTGTTTAATTGATGCATAAACATTTCATGCTGGGACTATTACTTATACAGATCTTTAACATAGATCTAAATTCCATCTCCAGTCAAGGAATTTTACAGAATGTTGAATCGGTTTTTTTTACAGGTGAAAATTGTACAGCAGTTTTGAAATCAGCGTCCTATCGGCCACCCTCTCTGCCATATCTGTGTCACCTTGAACTAACAAATAAGCAGAGTGAAATTGACATACCTGACCTCTTTATGGTTGCTGCGGCATTCGACTCTGAAAAAGGTAGGATGTCTAAGACAGTTATAAAAAGATTAACATTTGAAATATATAAAAAATTATTTTTCCAGTGAGACGGATGTTTTCTGATCATAAAAATTAAGTTTGATGTAATGGAACTAAATTTGGATTACAGAATATAAATAACCTTTAAGGATGCATCTTTGCAAACAAAGAAAATAGTTTTATTAATTAATAAATCAAGGAAGTTCTTCATTGCCAATATTATCTAGAAATTCATTATGTTGAAAACATCTAAGCACAAATTATATTTTGACCTTGACCTTTTGATCTTTCAAGGTCAGCACGTCTGCCAAGTCAGGCAGGTCGCGTCGGATCACTTGAGCCATCAACTCAGCACTTTTGCCTCAAAGGTCAAGCTTGTTGTCACGGTAACACAACAGGAAGGTCAGGACGACCTTCAAGCAGCACAGGAGTTCGACCTCGTACCTTCATTTTATGTGCACAAGTCTGAAGTGCACCTGACGACCCTTTCTCCTCTGTCGTCAGTCCGTATATCAACGTTGTCTGGGCTGGAACAAGATCTTGAGGTATGTCCTGGATAAGCGTAAATTATTCATTTCAGTGTGGCTGAAATTGGTAGATATAAAAGAGTTCAAGATAATGAGAGTAAGTTAAATGAAAAGTTATTATGTAAAATTATGAACTTGAAAACATCATCTATATCTATGGTTTTGTTGGCATATGGTTCTTTCATTAAAAGTTTTACTGTGTTAAAGAATATTAAGAGAAATCTTGTCATGTATGTTTTTCATTGCCTGCACTTTTCTACAGTTTGCATCATCAACAAATGAAGTACAGGCTTTGAAGAGTTATACAGATGACCTTTGTTTTAGCAAATAATTTAGACTTAATTTAGATTATCTTTTAAATATTGAATTTGAAGCGCTGCAAGATATTGCTTAGAAAATTTGATTATCTCCAGATTGAGAAGCATGTGGGAGGGTTAGACTACCATGTTGACCACAATGATATGCACCTCACAATAAAATAAACAACAAAGATTTTTGTCTGCAAAACATTGTCCTTCTCATAAATAAATTCATTAAGTATAATTTATGTGGTTATCTAGGATACATTACCTTTAAAAAGATAGTTGATCAAATAACTTGAGCACAACCACCCTAAAACATGCTCATTTTGATAATATGCATGTGTTCCACATTTTGAATGTTGCTTAATGTTTTGTGAAGAGTATATTGTGAAACTATGTTAATGTTATTATTTGTTGCAGGCGTCAGTGAGTGATGCAACCCTGATCGAGGTTCTGTCCCCGGAGACAGATAGTCAATCCGGGACGGTTGTCCTGTTCCCGGTACGTCTCCTCGATTCCCTGAGTGTATGGGAGAGAGAGAAGCTTGATCTTCACGTACAGATCAAGAATAAACGCACCGGCCAGGTCGCTGATGTTCCTGTTTTTGTCAAACTCATCGGAGAGAAACCTGATCTACCAAGTGAGTATTAGTTGTGAAATTTCTTTGAGAGGTATTTGTGAAGTTGGAATGACAATAAAGCTGAGGAATATATGGATGACAACTTCTTTGTTCATTGTATGCGACGTTTCGACACAGATTCTTGTGTCGTTATCAAGCACAAGAATCTGTGTCGAAACATCGCATACAATGAACAAAGAAGTGTGTGATTTCTAGGTGTTTGATAACTTATATTTAATCGAAGATAGTTTCTATTTATGTTGGGTTTATAAAAAATTGTGGTTACGTTTGAGTTTGTCATAGCAATCATCTGTTTGTGACATCTAGATAAATGATTTTGGTGTTAAATTTTGAGGTAAGTTGTCTGAAAAATATATTCATGATTTCAAACATTTATCATCTCTAAGATAGTTTGTAAATATCCTCAATATATCTATATAAGCCTTCTATTTCATGTAAAGAATCATTATCAGAATATTAGTTTTAGAATTTGTTAGTGCATACTTTACTTACCATAACACATCTTTGAAAAAATTGCCTACATGAAGGATGACGTCTAAAACCATTGACATTGAATCCTTATTCCATGATTTGAAAATTCCTATTTTTTCATTAATCACATTTGATAACTCTCTCTCTCTTGCCAGGAATGAGGACGGTTTATCACAGGGACGTTGGCTGGAGCACGCTCATTCTGAACTTCCTGTTCAACTACCAGTCCTGGTTTGCTCTCTTCCTCCTCATCCTAGCAACAGCCATTGCCGTCCTCGTAGGTTAGTATCCATGCTGTGGCTCAGCAATTGTGTTTTGAATGAGCCATTGACAATCCCATAATGATTAAATAAGAAAATGTTGACAATATTTGACATTAAATAAATATGAACATGTGTTTTTATAGCAGTCTAAGTAAACCTAGCCTCAATATTATCCATTTCACTCCTATACTGTGTCTAGAAAGGCCTAATAGAGGGTCGCTTCAGCCGACCTTTCTGCGACCTATGACCCTCCAACGTTATACGTGCAAAGGCACACTATTGCAGCTTGGTAAGATGAGTTCTGATTGGTCAATTCGATACGTTGGCTGACGCGACTCTCTACTAAGCATTTCTAGACTCAGTATAGGAGTGAAACGGATAATAATGAGGCTTGGTTTACTTAGACTGTTTTTATAGTAGATCTTTTTGACATATTCGTGTGTAGTAAAATTCTCAAAATAAACACCAAGACAAAAGATTCAGCAGATTTTCAGAGGGCCCCCTTTCGGACCAACACTGACATATATATCTATATATATACAAGTTAGCGAACCTGAAAGAACCAACTCGGGTGAAATGCGCTAGTTAGCGAATGAAAAATGTTTCCATATCAATAAATTCTTTGTTTCTATATACATGTACTTGAAAGTTGTTTTTGTGGATGTTTTTGTCTATACCTATATCTATATGTATCTCCGCAGGATACCATGTGTTGATTGGTCCCCGATACAGGACGAGCGCCAACCAGAGCGGTTTTCTCAACACAAGTGGGCAGATGTCCCCGGGACCGAACGTAACCTACATCCAGTCTCCGCCAGGTGATCTTTTTCTCCACTCGTCTAACTTTATCCATGTAGTAGTCTTAGTTGCAAGTGAGCCATGTTTCAAGTCTTTTGAAAATCAATCTAGAAAAATAAATGCAAGAATTGAGGAAGAACTTTGCTATCTTGTGAAAATTTTGATTTTGCTGAAAAACTTTTTTGATCACGATCGTCGTATTAAAAAATCATTGTGGATATCAAATCCTAAGTTTAGTCAACGTTAACTATTCAAAAGTATTCATTCGTAAGAGCTGTCTGTTGATTCAAATGTTTAACTGGTACCTCTCAAAAAATCCCTCCATTCAAGCGATATTATGAACACCTTTCATGCTTAGAAGTGTATGTATCTGTCTATACCTGAAATAACTTGGCTTGTATAGATGAAAAGAAAATAAGTCTATAATTTCTATTATCAGACTTCAAAAGACCACAAGAAACCTTCCAATGATAAGTGAAAATTTTAGGAGTCTTGTTTAACAAATAGTAATACCTCAGAGAAACCAAGAAACTGTTTTACCCCATAATTTAGCAATTCTAGTATTATGCATCTAAACAAAAAACCATTGGTTATGCTGTTTCAGGTTCGCCGCCGTATGGAGGTCAATCCTACAGCTCCTCTCCAACCTCCCCCCAGCTGTGGAGTGTCGGCCACAACACCAGCAGATCTCCCGTCTTCCGCAGGGGTCCCTACAGCCCGTCCTGATAGTCGGTTATGAACTAGAGCTCGTGTAAAGCCTCTCGTGGAACTCAATGGGTGCATTGTTAACTCTCTTGAAGAATTTCAGGAAAGTCTTGATAAGTTGCTAAACTATAGTGCTCTTTGAGAATTTTGTTCAGGAAGTCTTGATATGATCTGACTTTATGTATTAAACGTGCAACTCGGTTGAGGAAGAATTTAAGGAAAGTCTTGATAAGTAGCTGAACAATACAAGGCTTTTGTTTTGGTTTACACTATGCGCTCTTTATGAGTCTCACTTGGGAAAATCTTGTTATATGTATAAAAGGTGCTGTAAACTCTCTTGAAGAAATTAAATGACAGGATTGGTCGGAGAGTAAGTGCACGTTAAAGTTTACAAATTGATTTGGGAAAGTTTGAATATGAACAACAGTTGCACTCAAGGCAATTTGGGAAAGACTTTCTTCGGGTTTTTGATACATGTTCGATAGGTCAGGGATGGAACTATTCAACTGATTCAGCTGTTTTGGGCTGGTACGAACTGAAATGTTTTTCATAGATTACCATCCTCAAACCACAATTCCATGTCAGCTACTTTGCCATCACTGATTGGTGCACTGATAGCATTTTCAGGAATAGTTTGCGGAAAGTCTCAATTTGAGGACAATTAATAGGTGCCCTCTAGACTTTGTGGGGAGCTGTTTCATGGAACGTCTTGATACATAGACGTAAGCTGCACTATGTGTTGGAACACTTGTTGGAAATTCTTGTTAAAACGTGAACCTTAAATCACTGTGGCCCTTCTTCAGGAAACTTCTTTGAGAGCCATGATTCATGTACCAAAGGTATTTCGGCAAAATCCTGATACTATAAAATCTCTTTTGGAGCATTTTTTTTTAAATTCTTGATTACAAATAATAAGTGCACTATCAACAGTCTTGATTTTGGAAAATATGTGCATTAAAGGAACATTTTAAGTTTTTTTTATGTGACTTAAAAATGTTTTATACTGTCGATCTATGTCAAACTGAGGATAATTTTGTTGTCATTTATTTATATGTCCTAAAGGCACCTAACATTTTACATGAATAATTAATACTTTTAATGAATAAATGCCAAATCAATGTAACTTTTTCATGCCAAAGTTTAATTTGATCCTTTGTTTTCTCAGGAAAATGTTTTAAAACTAATATGTTGTTCCCTTAGTAGGATGTTTTGCTTTAGAGAGATGCTTTGAAATCATGTCAAACTATTATTGTTAATTTCCTCTTGAAAAATATAACAGACCTAATTGCTTGATACTAGTTCAAAAATATTCAGTCAAAATTTGTCAAGGCATTTCGTGTATTTCGGAATTAATTAACAGAAATGCGAGGACAATTTGATGGGTTTATGTTTGTTGATTGCATTCTCAGATTTAAAAAAATCATAATGATCTCATTACATACTACATTTCTTGTGTGTCAGAAATCACAAATAACAAGTCATATAAAATGAAAAGAAATATTTTATTTTCAAGAAATTTAATTGGTTGAGCTTGGTCATATTAGGGTGTTAAGGGGCTGAAAGCCAATTAAAAGTAAAAAATTGCTCAAATGAAATATATTCATTACAAAATTGTCAATTCATCAGAAAATCATAGAGGTATTTCATATTGAAGAAGAATCAAATAAAACACTCTTAAACTAGTTGAATTGTGCAGACATTTTTCAACAGTACTTTGATGGCAGATTGTAATAAAAATGTCAAACAAGAACCAATTTCTCACGACATTGATTTGATTGTGTGTAAATGTACCTTATACTCAGCGATATCTCTTTTATAAAACTGGTGAACAATTTGAAATATGAATACTATGTCTTTCCACTGTACATAGATGTATATTTTTGTGTCTTATGATATTCTCAGCAGAGTTGAGTGTGCAAACTGTAGAATTTTGTGAGAAATTGATTTTGTACTGCAATAGTGTTGGAATGTTGTAATGGATGGGAGAAACTTCCCTTGCAATGTAAAAGTTTCTCCAGTCTATGACGGGCAAGCTTAAGCCTTTCTGCCTTTATCAACTGTCCTGTGCCAACTCTCTAGGCTACTGGAGCTAAACTTGATGGTCATATGTACTGATATTGGGGAAAATTAATAATTTGGAAGTAGAATTGTTTAACGCTACTAATGCATGGTTCACACGGGCCTTGAAAAGTACTTGAATTTTGTTTTGATACTGGAAAAGTACTTGAATTTACAATTAATGCTTACTAAATGTCCTGAAAAAGTACTGGAATTTCACGGTAATGTTCTTGAAATTTTCAAAAATGTACTGGAATTTACCATGACATGGATCACAATCGAAAACACGTCATTCTGAAAGAAATGAAAGAAAAGAAAATGTGGCAAAGAAATTTAACATTATTATTTTTTAGGCTACCGGTAAGTATTCTAATGATGGATTTAAAAAAATTTATTCAGAAGGTTCCTATAGATTTTGCATATATTGTTTCTTAAAAAAACTGTTTTTGCCAAATGTAATAGTTTAGTCTAGTCTTTTGAAATGAGGAAAGCAAGATTTGGAGCTCAACTTTTTTGTTTTACTTCTGAAGTTTGAGTGATGACATAAAACAAATCCTGCTTTTCCTATTTCTCATCCTACATCTTCTTGGGTTTTTTTTTCTGAATTTATTTTTAGGTTTTGTAAGAATGCTTTTGCTGACCCATAATTGATGATATAAATGAAAAGTTTTCATTTGATTTCATTAGTTTATTTTTGTCATGTACACAGTTGATATCATAATGTTGACAGGAGAATCATGTTTTTGTTACTTAAATGGGATAACTTTAGTTCAAACAGAAATAATCTTTTGAAATTTTTTCAAAGTGTTTTCTACATGATGTCCTAGGAGCATTTATTTTGTGTTAGTATTACTTGAAGCCATTAACAAAAGTTTTGAAAAAAGATTCAATCTAAATGTTAAGAGCTTCTATGATTCATGTACCTGTACTTCAATAGCATTGTAATAGTCAGGTTAAATAGTCATTGGCTTGTAGGGTAAATAGTTTGCTTTTGCTATGCAGTCAGCCCTCGATAATCCAAACGCTTCCGTTTTTCATAAAAAATGTTTGGATAGTAAAAAGTTTGGACTATTGAAATGAACCAATCAAGTTGGAGTAACTCCACTTTGAATCTACAGACAGACGAGAACGTATTTACTATATCAAACGAGTTTATTTCATACATATATATATTTATAACTATTACACAATTTACTACAATCACAAACATTTAAGAAACACAAAACACTTTTGATGAACGGCAGGATTAATGAAGCAGAAATAGTGATAATTAACTCATCCGTTACAGCTAATTGGCGTTCGGATTCGGAGACGGAATCAAAGGTTAATGAATCAACATTTAATGAGTTTATATAGAGATTAGTTAAGTTACAGCTGGCTACCGTTCGGGACTGGATTATCAGTGGACGGATTATCAAGGTCTGACTGTATATTTCAGCTCAGTTTTTCCTTTCATATCTCTTTCAATTCTTTAACAATTTATGTTAGATTAGAATTGCTTTTCCCATTCAAACATCGAAAAAATCCAAATATTTTAATCATTCATCATTCCTATCGACACTGCCAAAATTCATATTTCAATTTAGTGCTTTTATACCAAAAACAACCTAATTACCTTCAATAATCATGATTTGTCAGCATTGTGATTTATTTTTTGTTTACAATTCCAATCTAGGTTAGAAATAAGCATGGAGAAATGCAAGAGCAGTACTTATCGTTACAAATGTAGAAACTGTTTTAAAACCAAAGAACATAAAGATTGATTTAAATTGACACATTTTGTTTTCAATCTGATTTATTAAATTTTTAGTTAACCAGTCGATGTATTTTTCTAGCTTTTACCTTATGATCTAATTAAAGGCTAAATCACGGAGAAAATTGAAATATATCTTATCAACCAGGGAATTGAGCCACCAGTTTATGGTAGATAGGACCAGAATTTATCATTGGCAGAATTTAATTGTTCTTCATTTGTCAATGTCTTTGTCAAAATGAAACGATTCATATAAGAATGTCAAAAGAGGCCAGTTTAATTTTCGTACAATGTTGCATTGCAGTGTGTTAATTTCAATTTTGAAATGTTTTGTAAAAATGTAATAAGTGTGAGAGAATGTATTTGAAACTGTAAATAAAACTTGTCAGAATGAAACTTATGTTTTGTTGTTTCATTGTGGGTGTTTAAGATGAAGTGGTGAGAAATTTAATATAAATCTGATAACGACAAGTTCAAGACGTGCAAACCTGAAAATAAAAAATTCTCTGGAGAATGAAACATGTCTTTGCAAATGAACATTGAAGAGTTCTGAGTTCTTATTGAGTTGGTATTAGATTTAATGCCGATGTGAACACATTGAATTTGTGGAAGCAACAGAAAAATAAGGCCAAGCATCGCCATAGAATAATGTCCGAATTCTGGTCACAACCCAAAGTCAAGAAAACTTGATTCGCAGACAAACTGAAACGTTCTTCAATTATTGCATAATGCCCATCAAGCGGCAAATTATGACCGTACAACATCAGCAGCGACCCCTACGATTGACAGGACAGCATGTGTCATCGTTTGACATTCAGTTGCACCATGTCCTTTTCATGGATGAATAACAATTTTCTCTTCACGGAGGTGATGCAAAATCATCAGATATGTCAGTTAATGAACATGTTTTGATGATGTTGAAAGACGTTTGTGACGCTTAACAAATCTTCCTGCACACTCCTACACAACTACAACGTCTTCGAAAGATCTGGAAACACCTTCTCACAACGACGTCATACACGACTGATTACTCCAAATCGACTGAATGTATTTCGTTTAACAAACCAGGAGGTGATCATTCCGGATAATAGAGTGATTTTCTTATTTAACCCTTCTGCATTCAGATTGGTGTTTTACCTTTTGAAATGTTCTTTTTCAAATTTTCAAAATCATGTCGTTTCTGTTCTACGAAATACTTTTGTTTGTATCAACTTTGTTTTAACACATTTTCTAGACTAGTAACAACTTCTGTTGTTGAACAGTTTATTATTATGAACGTCTCTATGATGGGAAAGACTAGAAAAGCTTATTCCTAGAAAGCACTGGTTTTTGTTATTTTATTCATTGTCATGTTGAGATAGAAAATTGTTACAATGTTTGAGAAAAAATAATAACTACGACAAGTAAGAAAATTGTGTTATTCACAAGAATATTTTTTGTTAAAAAAAATTCTATTTTAGAAAGGAGAAAGTTAAATATGAGAGACACCAATGTGACGTCACCCTTTTGAAACTTCGGGGGAAAAAACTTCAAAACAATCCAGCAAGCTGAAGGTTGAACAACAAGAGAGACTGCACAGTTTCTTTCGTAAGTGCCTACCACGATTTCACCATCTAAAAACAGACGCTCAATCAATGTTCTTAAGCAAGACACGAAAGAAAACTTTCAAATGAACTTAGAAACAATAAACTTCTCAATAGCCTAGTCCAGAGTAGTCTAAATAGCTATAGCATCGGTATTGTTATCTCTGGGAAAGTGGTGTAATAAAACGTTTGCCAGATGCCCGTTGAGTTCGCCTTTGTTGTTAGACCCTTATGATAGAACAAACGCATGGAACCACAATGTAAATACATCACATCCTTTCGGTGGGTAGAATAAACACACTCTTTCTACTTCACAGATGTAGACATGTAAGTATGCGTTGGTAGATATATACACTGTATTTGAAGTTAAAGGATGTGGAAAACTTCAAGTAAGACGCGATAAACATTGTACTCACTGAAAAAACGATACCCTCATTTCTTCGTTCAGTTTACATCTCTATAAAGTCTGCCATGCTGTAATTGTTAAAGGGGCAGTAGCACGTTTTTAGGGGGAACATACGATGGTGTCAGGAAAATGAAATTAATGGTTCCAATTGAAAGACAATGTGTTTAAACTAAATGAAGGAGTAATAAATCAAATATATAATGTAAAGTTCAGCCATGCAATCCCTTTTTTAGAATAAAAGGTGTTCACAAAAAAATGGCAGCATTTGGACTTTATGTGAAACTTGATAATTTGTTCTCAGACTATGGATGATTGGTTTGTGTAATAAGATTTTTGACACTATCAAAATAATACATTAAGTATTAACGAACATTTATCATAAAAAAATGAAAATTAAAAATTTGAAAGAAAAAAACTTGCTACTGCCGCTTTAAAGCCCCATCGTCATACTTGCCTGCTGTTCTTGATGAAATATAGCTATCGAGAACAAATACATCACTCTGTAGAAAAATCTTTCCTCGAAAGTTTGATATCATATTAACATGTTTTAATCAAAAAATTAATTCGACGTCCAAATACAGTACTCTTTGCAAAAGTGCCATAGCTTTTAACGAATCCGCTTTCGGTGACATCATCATAATGCGTGTTGGTTTTACATCGCGTCTCAGTTACCGCAATTGTGTCCGATGGGTATCAACTTGGGCGGCCACTTGTGCCCGATTCGGATTAAAAAAAGAAAAGAAAATCTAGTCATGCGCGACAAAGACGACTTTCAAACGTATATCTAGGAACCAGAAATAGTGAGATGACCACTTGATTCGCCGGTGCTTACGTTTCGGTTATTTTGGTAAACTGTCTCCAACTTAATTAATTTTCGTCCGAACTGTTCATGGTTGGTCGCAAAATTTAGCAAACATTGCAACGAATACAGTAAAAATACTTTGAACATATTGCAGTTTAAATATGAGTCTTTAAGTCTAAATGTTTCGAAATAATCTTCATCATAGATTTGACTGGATGTTATGACAAAAATAACCCTGGGCATTGTTTCCAGTTGAATCATTGTTTGCCAAGAACATCTGAAATACCATTTGGATTTTGATAAGTGTTAACAGTTCAATATTCAAATAATTGGACAAAAATGCACCAGAGTAATTCAAATTTACCTCTAGATTGTTTTTGAATGCACTCCCACATGGCAAATGAATCTTCGGGAATGTTCATCAAACTGCATGATGACATTTTTTTACATAGCATTATCGTTATAATATAATCAAATGAAAGCTAAGTATTTCTTCAATATATTATATCCAAAAGAATTGTTAAACTACGGAACGAAATCAACATATTCACAATCAAAATAAATTTGAAACCAGTAGTTTCCTCGATTCAAAGGTATAAATTCAAATGTTGCTACAAAAAAATTCACAGACATCACACATGGCAACTATGAAGTACGTACATGTTAAATATTATTCTTAGCGCTTTTTACTGCAAAAATGCCTGTAAATGTATATCCGCTCTTATATTCCAACCATATGGCTCACATGGCTGGAGGCATTTCGCGCCTTTACACTCTGAGTCATGTAGTTCAATACAATTGTTTTCGTAAACTACATATGACCCTTTATTGATATGCATCATAGGAGAATATCACAATAGTCATTTTTATGGATATATAAAGTAAATGACCATTTTAAGCGAAACAAGATATGTTTTGAGTTTTGACCGTTCTGTTAACTGTTATTGCTGTCATTGCCTACGATATATAGACTGGTTATCTTACTTTATTTATTTATATTTTTGTCTAGGAAGTGGCTACCGATTTCAATCTCATTAAAATCAAATCTTCGTTCTCTTGGTATATATTCGTTTTTGCTTGTCACTGAGAGAATAGTTTTCATTTGTCTTTAAATCAATTTGGGAAAGACACGCTTTTCTTGTTATATAAAAATATTGAGTTCGTAAGATATCAAACTATACTAAAATTTTCCACATTATTATGTATGTCAAGCTATTCTGGAAAATGACATCATGGCAGAAGATTATGAAAGTATAACTCAACAACCATAACATAGGGTGAGCGTTATTACATTTTAAATATTTCACTTATAATTGTAAGTAAATGCTAAATGTATCATATTGACAGTGTCAACAATCTCATTACACAAGCCAATCACCCATAGTCAGAGGACAAAGTATGAGGCTTCACATAAAATCCATTGGCGGCCATTTTTGTGTGAACACCTTTAATTCATTTTTGTAAGAAAAATGAATCTCATGGCTGCACTTTACGTTAAATATTTGAATTATTACTGCCCCATTTAATTTAAATGCATTGTCTTTCAATTGGAACCATTTATATTCATTTTCCTGACATCACCTTATATTCCCCCTAAAAACGTGCTACTGCCCCTTTAAATGCAGATTTTAAGTATAGGAAACCGTGAGTCAATTGATGATCAATCATTAGATATAAAATATAATTGTGTATTCAGAAAGACAAAAATACAGAGGCATTTATTTGCTATTTCTGTATATTTTACGTTTGATAGAACTGTAACTTCGAGGTCACTTACAACTTTGTGAACACATGCGCAACACGTGTAGTAATTCGTGTTACATGTAACAGCATTTCCATTTCCAAACTAACAAAATAGATTACCACATTGGCTACCATAAATACATACATATTTCAAGTAATTATGGAATACGTTTAACTCATCATATGTGAAATATCTCTACCACGTGTCGATCGCACTAAGCACAGATGAAATGATAAATACAGGTAGGTAACATATGTTCCTTAAATTATCAGAAGTGTTTTCACTTTTGCCCAATCCATTTGACCTTTTGTCAATAAAATATGTTTCAATCAAAAAAAAATTATCAACCTTTGTATTTTTCCTTTCTTAAGCACATGTTGGAAGGACATAGTTGCACGATAGTTTCATTTTGATCGCACTATGCACAGATTAAATGATAGGTACATGTAGGTAATATATTTTCCTCAAACTATCAACCCCTTTTTCTTTTTATTTCTTAAGCACACATGGGAAGGACAAAGTTGCTCGATCTTTCATGTCGATCGTACTTAGCACAGATGAAATGATAGATACATTTAGGTAATAAATCTCCCTCAAATTATCAACTTTTGTATTTTCATTTCTTAAGCCCACATGGGAAGGACAATTTTTGCACGATCGTTTCTTGTCGATCGTGCTTGGCACATATAAAATGATAGATACATGTAGGTTATAAAAGCACACATGGTAAGGACATAGTTGCACGATCATTACGTAGTGAAGGTCATGTGATAATAGAGTAGTGTTAAACGTATATTACATTAACGATGTCATTCAAAGGTCATATTTGTTTAAGAAATACCATGCATTATTCAATCTCTATCCTCACACAGCACCTAGGTTTTAGAACAATTAGATAGTCATGATATAAATGACTACATTGAGTACATTCCCTATAAGAAGTCAAGGTTAATTTTGTTAACTTCTTTGAGAGGCATTTTAGAAGTTTGAATGACAACAATGCAGAGGAATATATGGATGACAACTTCTTTGTTCATAGTATGCGACGTTTCGACACAGATTCTTGTGTTGTTTTCAAGCATATTCTTGTGTCGTATTCTGCATCAATATAATAATAATGAAGTTTTACTTCTTTGAGAGGCATTTTAGAAGTTGGAATGACAACAATGCAGAGGAATATATGGATGACAACTTCTTTGTTCATAGTATGCGACGTTTCGACACAGATTCTTGTGTCGTTATTAAGAAGATTCGGCCAAGCTGATTCTTGTGTGGTTTATTCTGCTTGAGAACGACAGAAAAATATGTGTCGAAACGTCGAATACCATGAACAAAGAAGTTGTCATCCATAAATTGCTCTGCGTTAATGTTAATTTTGTTATTAAGTAAAAGTTGAGTTTCCACCTTACCCTAGGATAAAGACATATGTTTAAATACAGATACGAAGGATGAGTTGTACACTATAGAAATATGGAAACGCATTATCATGATGATAAATCTAACCTATAACCATGAGCTTGAAATGAGTCACATATTTGTAGACATTTCCTTCTTGTACTGATAAATAATGAATGTACAAAAACTGGTACAAAATATCACATGGTCTTTATAAATCATTTCTGTGTACCATACATTTCTGTGTTACTTATCAACGTATTGATGTCATAACATACATTGTGACTAATTCATGCTATCTGGTAGACTTTCTGACGTGTTTTTCTTACTCTCACAGAAATATTTTTTTTCTTAATTCATTTATTAAATATATTTATAAAAATGGTCAACATTATGATTACGTCTAAGTTTATAAACATACATTTATGGTGTCAAATGGTTACTTAAAGGTTACGTTTTACGACGATCCATCAGAATATAAATGATTTTATTCCCTATGACAAGTCAAAGAAAATGTCATGATTCTATAAAAGTTGAGTTTCTACCCGTCTACTAAGATAAACACATTATTTTTAATCCAATACGAAGGATGAGTGGTACACTTTAGAAATATGGAAATGCATTATTATGATGATAAACCTAACCTATAACCATGAGCTTGAAATGAGTCATATATTTGTAGACATTTTCTTCTTGTACTGATAAATAATGAATGTACAAAACACTGGCACAAAATACCACATTGTCGTTATAAATCATTTCTGTATACCATACATTTCTGTGTTACTTATCAACGTATTGATGTCATAACATACATTGTGACTAATTCATGCTATCTGGTAGACTTTCTGACGTGTTTTTCTTACTCTCACAGAAATATTTTTTTTCTTAATTCATTTATTAAATATATTTATAAAAATGGTCAACATTATGATTACGTCTAAGTTTATAAACATACATTTATGGTGTCAAATGGTTACTTAAAGGTTACGTTTTACGACGATCCATCAGAATATAAATGATTTTATTCCCTATGACAAGTCAAAGAAAATGTCATGATTCTATAAAAGTTGAGTTTCTACCCGTCTACTAAGATAAACACATTATTTTTAATCCAATACGAAGGATGAGTGGTACACTTTAGAAATATGGAAATGCATTATTATGATGATAAACCTAACCTATAACCATGAGCTTGAAATGAGTCATATATTTGTAGACATTTTCTTCTTGTACTGATAAATAATGAATGTACAAAACACTGGCACAAAATACCACATTGTCGTTATAAATCATTTCTGTATACCATACATTTCTGTGTTACTTATCAACGTATTAATGTCTGTATCTTCAGATTTATAGGTCTCATAACATACATTGTGACTAATTCTTGCTATATCTGGTAAACTTTCTGGAATGTTTTTCTTACTCACAAAAAATATATATTCTAGATTCATTAGATATATATTTATTCAAATTGTATCTAAATTAATGCTAACGTCTTAGTTTTTGAACAAATATGTATGGTGTCAAATGGTTACTTAAAGTACGTTTTACGACGATTCATCAGAATATAAATGATTTCATTCCCTATGAAAAGTCAAAGTAGATATCATAATTCAATTAAAGTTGAGTTTCTATCCGTCTACTAAGATTAATAAATTATTTAAATACAGCTACGAAGGATGGTTGGTTTTAACCAAGCATATTGACGGCAGTGTTTTTAATCCATGTATCGCTATTAGCACTCAGTGCCTCGAATTTGCTCTTTACGAGGGACTTTATTATCATTAATATTGAAATATAGAAGTGCATTGCCAATGTTAAAAATTAGTCAGATACTTGTAGACATTTTCTTTGTGTGTATATGTTAATGTAATTGGATAAAACAAAATTATTTGATAAATGTACTTCGGTTTTGGTACAAAATATGTAATTTGATAAATGTACTTCGGTTTTGGTACAAAATATGTAATTTGATAAATGTACTTCAGTTTTGGTACAAAATATGTCATTTGATAAATGTACTTAAGTTTTGGTAGAAAATATGTAATTTGATAAATGTACTTCAGTTTGGTACAAACTATGTAATTTGATAGAACAAAATTATTTGATAAATGTACTTCGGTTTTGGTACAAAATATGTAATTTGATAAATGTACTTCAGTTTTGGTACAAAATATGTAATTTGATAAATGTACTTCAGTTTTGGTACAAAATATGTAATTTGATAAATGTACTTCAGTTTTGGTACAAAATAAGTAATTTGATAAATGTACTTCAGTTTTGGTACAAAATATGTAATTTGATAAATGTACTTCGGTTTTGGTACAAAATATGTAATTTGATAAATGTACTTCGGTTTTGGTACAAAATATGTAATTTGATAAATGTACTTCGGTTTTGGTACAAAATATGTAATTTGATAAATGTACTTCAGTTTTGGTACAAAATATGTAATTTGATTAATGACAATATATATATAAGAGTAAGGCAAATTATGATCATAACCGGACACAACAAACTGTATTTGCAATGATTATTTGTTAACAAACAAATACGCCCATTTCTAGAATTCCGGGGTTTTGTGTTTGCCGGAAATGAGTTGATAAGAGCTGAGATAATTTAGAAATCACTGTTATTGGATGTGATGTTTTCCTTGTAAATCAATATTTCATTAAGGCGAATAGCCAACGTGTGATTCGTTTATACTCAACGCAGCTGGTTTGATAACGCTATAGCACGTACAGTTGGTATACAGGAATCATATGATTGCTTCTGTATGCCTAGACTGTCATCAAGGCTTTGTAGCAATAAAAAAGATGTGAGGTGATATGAGGTTTTACGACGCTTTCGATATGTTTCTATTATATTGTTTTCGAAAGGTCGCGAGGTCGCGAGGTCGCGAGGTAAAAGGTTGTGACCTCATCTGAAAGGTATTTTCATGATAGATGCACATGTGAAATATCAAAGGTCTATCTCTCACGGTTGCTATTATTATTGCAGGGAGAAAGCTTGTGGTTATGCATTGCTGTGGAACCTGCGAGCATAGGCTTGAACTAGTGAACCATGGGTGGGATTGCGCTGAAATTAAGTGTAGCATGCTCCCAAACCTTACTGCGTGTAGAATAGTTCTCTACTGCAGACAAAGTTGCCCAGCTCCTGGCGGGATTCGAACCACGAACCTCTTGATCCGAAGCCGAACGCGATTTTCACTGCGCAATCCCGTCAAAAGCAATGAAAGAAGGGCCTAAAGTGTTAATGGTGTTTGAGATTTTGGGTAAGAATGACATCCAGTCTCTGAGAATTTAGGTTTGTAAGAAAAACATATATATCTAAGGAAGTCATGGGGAAATGGACAATTTCTTGTCCAATCCAAAACTATACTCTCTTTTCAAAGGGTTATGAGAGTCAATTCAAGGTTAAAATCGTATGAAACTAGTCGGTGGGTTCAATTGATCATGATCAAGGGTTTGTTGTTCAATTCTCAGATAGCTTAAGCTTCATATTGATACCGTTTTAGATGTTTCAATGACTTTACTTAAACGATGTTTTTGCAACTTTAATGTCGATATGTCTATCTGCAGTCATCCAAATTTAAGATATAAGATTTGTGGATGGATTAAATTCCCAGCCTTTTGAAAAAATATATTGATTATTAAACGTTATCTAGATCTAAAAAAACGATTTTCTAAATATGTGTTAAATTCATGAACGAGCTTTTACCACTTATGACGTCATCATATTTTTAAGCGTTTTAAATTCTGAAGAAGGGTTGTAAGATAACGACATTTAAAATGTAATTCGAGGAAATGAATGTTCTCGTTGACTCTTAATTTGTTCAAATAATGTTTCTTGTGCCTATATCTTACGTTTCATCCTTAATTAATAGTGCTATTGGCAAAATACTAGCATATGTTTGATATGCTCTCAAACGATTGAATGTGAGTCTTTAAAAAACACTACTTGCTTTTTATAACACGTACGTCATACATTTCAAGCTCATATTTAAAGGGGCAGTAGCACGTTTTTAGGGGGAATATAAGGTGATGTCAGGAAAATGAAAATAAATGGTTCCAATTGAAAGACAATGTATTCAAACTAAATGAAGCAGTAATAATTCAAATATTTAACGTAAAGTTCAGCCATGCGATTCATTTCTCTTACAAAAATGAATTAAAGGTGTTCACACAAAAATGGCCGCCAATGGATTTTATGTTAAGCCTCATTCTTTGTCCTCTGACTATGGCTGATTGGCTTGTGTAATGAGATTGTTGACACTGTCAATATGATACATTTATCATTTACTTACAATTATAAGTGAAATATTTAAAATATAAATTTATCAAAAAACGTGCTACTGCCCCTTTAAAGGACTTTTAAAGTGTAAACCTAGATTCAAATGGCGAGATTCAAAGAATATACGATAATATATTAATATATATATATATATATATATCATGACGAGTAATTTTAGTTCGAGCTAGTTCGAGCTAATGCAAACGTATGTGGGTTTTTATATAGTTTTCTGGAGAGGAACTATTGAGTTGCTGAAAATTACCATTTTAAGATAATCAGTTCAGTTCAGTTCAGTGACAATATTAATGTAAAATCGTGTTTATGCAAAAAAAACATTTTTTTTTTAAAAACCCCAAAAAACACGAACCAAATATACCAAATATAAAACTGGTCATTAGCGTATGTAATTCTGGCCTCTGCTTTTGACCTTATATCTATTTTCATTGAAACAAGTAATTGTCACATATTTGGTACATTTGATTAAATAGAAAGTGAGTGAGACAGTTTAAACAACAAAAAGTATACTTGGTAATTCTTGGTAAAACATATTTTTCTGGTCCACAAACTCTTTCTATTAGCTATCTAAATCAAAAGCTATCTCAATATCAAGCCAAGTGGTAAATTTCATTTACAGTTTTGTGTTGGAATGATCCACTGATTTATGCTCTAAAGAAACTGCCAATTCTAGCAATTAAAAAGGACTTTCTTGGTTCGCAAAATCTCGTTCGGTAACCTATCCTTATAAAACTTAAACCAAATATGAAGCCAATAGTGTCTCGATTCATTTATCAAGTTGTGTTGCCATGATCCACTAAATCATGTTCTAATGCAATCTATTTTATGCTATTTTCACTATTCTGGTTCGCATCACCAGTCGATAAATCAAATATCAAATCAAACGTCTTTGTTTTCTGATAGAGCTATTTCTACTGGATTAGCCACTTTTGTAATTCCAAGTAACGGAAACTAAAAACTTAATCTCTTTCATCTGGATTCGGATTCACCTCTTAATATCATATTTATTGACTTGAGTTTAATTTTTTTTGGAAATAGTCAGTATCAAGTAAACTGCCCTATCTGGGATTCGTTTGGTTTATCTTTGATCCGCAGAAAACCAAATAGTATAAAGAATTTGCACGTGTGTGGCCCGTTGTTCTTGCTTCTTCGCTATCTATAAAAACTTGAGATTGTCTTGATCAAGGGAAGTGAAAACAGCTGATGAAGCAAAAAATACCTTACGCAAGGTTTCGAGAACCTGTGCAAGTCTTATACAGCTAATTGGGCAGTTGGAAGGTTACCTGTTCGCAATCTATGACACACCTTGAAATAATCAGGCTTATTTACCTGCTTTAAACAGTTTGTCTGTGGTAAAACAACACCTGAAGATATATGTGTTCTTATCTCTTTGATGTCATTAAGGTGCAAGTCATGATATAAGAATTTCGAAATATTTAAAGGTATACTTATTATGTCTTGCTGACACAAAACATTAAATGTATCTTAATTTTACCTTCATTAATAAACTCTAACTTTATTTTCCAATTTGAAATTACAAATGCCATTTGTCATTCTCTGACCAGAGAGGCAGCTCGTTCAATTTACTCCGATCTAGCCTCTATTCCAATTAACCAAAATACCGGGGTTCCTCTGTGGGGAAGAGAATAGCCATTTGTAGGCAATTTCAGTTATCTAACTGTTAATAGTTATGTTTTTTAAAGTGTGGTAGTGATGATTCCTATGCAACTTTTAAAACATACATAGATTATGACAAATGATGAATAAGATGCTGCAATAACTGATGATGAATCTGGGAATCTTTGTGTCTAAATATGCTTTTTTTTTAAAAACATACATCGTCGACGTGATTGAATTATAAGCTTTGAGCAGAACAAAACCGACATGTAGCAATAAAGTACAGGATGATCTCAATTTTCATTTTAATTCCTATTTATGCAATTTTAATGATTTAATATTTTAATATAATATATATGAAACAAACCCAAACCAATAATTATAATTGTAAGCTTATTCTTTATACAGTGACTTTCCATAAACCGGCATACTTCTTATCCGACATTCCATCTGTCAAGTAGTTTCAACTCGTGTTTGTTTTAATGTGAGAAATTCCCTTAATCCGACATCCTTCTTAACCAAACAATCTGGTCCTTAGCAATGACTATTTAGAATAAATTATAACATTAGTAACAATTTTTTTTTATCGAATTCTATGTTTGTATGCATTTATACTTATCTTGTGACAAATTTTAATTTATTTCATGTTGACATAAAAACGGACTAACAATAAGAATGGTAAAGTATATCAAATAGATATTTCATTTTTCTAGCTAACAAATATACCAGATATTATGATATTCATACAACAGTAAATGGCAAATATTTCCTAATTGATATAACAAAGCATTAGAGGGAAGGGAATATCATTATGTTTCAACGACAAATGTTTTTATACTAATGCTACAGAGGATTGGAGAGAGTATAGGGAATATAGGCTTACTTGCAAATGTGGCCAACACCAGTAGGGGAACGCAGATATTTTTAATTATTATATGATTGGTGGTGAAATACCGAGATCTATCAATGAAAATAAATAGAGGTTATCATGCGAGTGTGTTTTGGGATCGTAAATATCCTGCATTAGGAATAAACATTGTATTTTGCGAGCCTTGGCGAGCTAAATACATAGTGTTTATTCCTAATGCAGGATATTTACGATCCCAAAACACACGAGCATGATAACTTCTTTATCATACAATGTCATTTTAAAATTTAATTCGAAAAAATGCCTGATAATACTATTTTGATAGTTGAATTTTTTTAAGATTCGCGCATTGATATATGCAAATGAATAGAGCAATGACTCTGACAGTGAATTGACAAAATATAATTCCTCCATATATATGCTTTTTATTGCCGTTTGAGTTAGTTTGTCATTTTTATGTTAGTTTTGAATTTTAAAAATCTATAAAATACGATGATTTAAAAATTAGACACATTTTAAATGGTCTTTGGCGGGATCGAACTGACGTTCGTTAATCCGACGTCATCGAGAGGACGAGTCAATCTCACCAAGGGGCAAGAGTTGCTTCCCTTCGCCTACGTGACAATGGCAGCTTGCGTTGAGACAGCGATTGAACGAGCATTGATGGCCGGAGAGCTAAACTAGATGATAGTCTGTGGATTTCCGAATCCAAACTAAACAATATTAAAGTAAAGAACACCGAAGATGTGTAAATGACGTGTTTGAACATGAGACTTGAACTGCCTTTGGTACCTGTGAGTAAAATTGTTCGGTCGGTTTCATTCAAATCGTGATGACAGTGTTTTAGCACTGCTAAGTCATACATATGGCTAAAGACCCATACAGTTTTGTTGTTATTTCTTAGATTAATGTTTATGCAATGTATCATTCATATTGTAATGCCTCTCTCCGTTACTAAAGGCGTTCAAAATGTTAACGCTTGTGACGTCATCGGAATTTTCGAAAGAAGTTCCGACCTTGACCTTTGAAATTTGCATCGGTATCCGTATATGACCCTTAGCCACGCCCAACGGATATCGAAAATATCCGTTGGCTTTATTATGCCGAGAACACTATCCATTGTATGATAAACCGTGTTATCAGTCACTAGTGACAATAACAATGGAACGTGTTATCAGTCACTAGTGACTGATAACAACAATGACCTGACGTCATCGAACAATGCTCTGACGCAATGACACGCTCATGACGTCATGTTGTCGCTTAGGAAACGGGCTCTCATCGGAGCCGACTCAACGTAGATGCGCTTGAATTTCGACAGAAAAACAACGATTTAATCATAAAATAAATAGAAAATTTGTCTTTCCTTGACAAATACCATGTTTATCTCATCTCGTGAGGCAGAAAAGTTGTATATTATCACTCGTGGCTGCGCCACTCGTGAAAATATAAACTTTCTTCCTCACTCGATGAGATAAACATGGTATTTGTCAAGAAAAGACAAATATCCTCTAAATATCATGCCTTGCTAATATTCACATCATTTTTAATGTTTTATTTTTATACACAAATATAGTAACAAACCTTTAACAGCGATACACAGAAACAATGAATTCAAAGCATATAAACACTTCTTACAAATGAATATGGTTCGAAGAAAGCAAGTATATGCAAACCTCAAAAACCCCGACAACATGGACTTTTATGACGTGTATCAAATAATTCTGTTTGTCCTTTATTTTTTAAAATTTCATTTTTATATGTTTGACAGTGTGTCTTTGAAGGGGCAGTAGCACGTTTTTAACAATTTATATTTTCAATTTGGTAATTATACGTTAATGCTCAATGTATTCTTTTAATAGTGTCGAAAATCTCATTACGCAAACCAATCATCCACAGTCAGAGAACAAATTATAAAGATTCACATAAAATCCATTGCAGCCATTTTTGTGGGAACACCTTTAATTCATTTGTGTCAGAAAAAAAAAGAATCACATGGCTGAACTTTACACTATTTGATTTATTACTGTTTCAATTAGTATAAATACAATGTCTTTTAATTTGATTCCCCATAAAAGCGTGCTACCGCCCCTTTAAATAATACAACACCGATACAAAACACTGTGTAAGATATATAACTCTGTGTGTATGCACATGTGGATAGCATCAGTGAATAACCAACAGCGTTTCTATCAAATTATGTATTAGAATACCATTATATCTATAATATATTTCAAATTGACACATGTGAGGTGTATCTTTAAATAACACAACACCGATACAATGCACCGTGTAAGTTATATAGCTCTGTGCGTATGCACATGTGAATAGCAACAGTGAATAACCAACAGCGTTTCTATCAAATTATGTCTCAGAATACCATTATATCTATAATATATTTCAAATTGACACTTGTGAGGTGTATCTTTAAATAAGACGAACAAGATACAAGGCAGTGTGTAAGGAAAGGTATACAGCTCTGCGCACATGTGGACGGCATCAGTTATAAGCATACTCGCTGCAACACAAGCATTCGTTCTGTATGCGCTGTAGTGTACTGTATGTCGGTCAACTTGGGGGTTGTTAGCTGAGGGGGTCACGCTTAACGCTGCCCCAAATCAGGTGACACAGTCGCGAGAAGGGGATTAAGACGTGTTTTGGGGAGAGTTTTTGTTATGGAATACATTTCACTTCCGGGCTGCGAGTGACATTGATGTGTGATATATACAAGGCTATGATTCACAGGGAGGAGACGCAAGGATGAGGATATTGTGGTAGGTTTCACAACGCCTATGTTCTCTAGCAGGGAAGTTCGTTGTACATTTCATGTTCATTTCAATGTCGTTAAATGTCATATCACATCATATGTTGTCTTTTGTTGATTGCAATGTATATTTCATGCAGTTTGGCATTGACAGTCGGTATTTTGTTGTAAATTTCACCCTGATCTCGTCCAAACTGGGGAAGTGTGTTTTAGTTCTAATTTATTTCAGTGTCATATATTTTTGTTATGTATCGAATTTCGTTGAAGTTTTGTTTGCCTATCCATATCATGACAACTGTGTTATTGGATTGACACGGAAAATTTTGCTTCATATGTTCATAGCCTGTAAGTTTCTTGTGTATTACAGTGTCGTTGTCATTTAGATATGACAATGCATTGAATTTTCTCCTTACCTATTTCAAAGAGGTTTTCGTCTATATAACGCAAGTGTGTTTTGACAGTTTGGGTTTACAGTTAAAAATTGATTTTAACGAAAGATTGCACCTCGATATGTACATTGGTCGGGAACTCGATTGCCTATAGTTAATTATTTATATCAGTGTCATTGACATATCATTTATCAAATCACATATGAATATGAAAGTGTTTTTCTCTCATGATATTGCTCCTTCTGCAATATCTATATCATGACAGGTTGATTTAAATTGTCGATTAAGATTTAAGATTTCCATCTGAACAATATGTAGAAGGGCAGTTTTGTGAAGATTTCAATATTATGTTTTAATGTCCTTGTCATTTGAAGTAACAGATTACACTGATAAGTGTTTCTGTGTCTCTTTCAATTTTGATTATTCTCATATCTATATCATTACAGTTCTTCATTGAATCATTATGGTAGAATATGTGGTAGAAATCCCAGGAAAGTTCACTTTAGTTTTTGTTTATTTCCTTATTTCATTACATTGACATGTGTTTTTGTGTCTATTTCAATATATGTATATCTATTGTTCTCTTATATCTTGTATATCACAATAGTTTTGTTATTGAATCAATATATAGTAGGTTTCATTACGCTTGTGTACAATAACAGGGAAGTTCGGTTTATAGTTTCTTGTTTATTTCAAATGACATGTTAAGATGTAAGTTGACAACTGACATCACATGTTCAATGAACATGACGGATTTCACTGCGTCTCTGTACATTAACAGGGCAGTTTCGAGTTGATATCAGTGTCGTTGACATTTATATACCAAATGCGAATGACAAAGGTTTTTGTGTAGCCTATATTGTGATTATGAATTTGTCAATTGCTCTGTAATGCCTATGCCATAAGATTTCGATATTAGAATGTGATTGAAGATTCATAACTTACAAAACCTTCATAACCTGCCTAATAGGTGCTGTAGCTTATGTCATAACATTAAGATATTAGATCGTCATTGAAAATTCATAACCTTCATAACCTGTCTAATGGGTGCTGTAGCTTATGTCATAACATTAAGATATATAATCGTCATTGAAAATTCATAACCTTCATAACCTGTCTAAAAGGTGCTGTAGCTTATGTCATAACATTAAGATATTAGATTGTCATTTAAAATTCATAATCTTCATAACCTGTCTAATAGGTGCTGTAGGTTTCACTACCACTACCACTTGTATAACAGCGGGGAAGAATACGGTCCAGGTCCTTGTTTATTCAGTGTCGTTGACATTTATTCAAATTGCATTGAGGCCTCCTTGTAATTATTCAATGATGATGTCTTTTTATGCAGTTGGTGTTAAACGGTTCACTTTGATAAATGAAGATGCTGTTTAAAAGTTCAGTGTAATTTCATGTATATTTCAATTTCGTTGACATTTCACCTATCAATTTCATTTTGACTGTCAACATGTATGCTAATTTCAATGATGTTCGGTATTGAAAGTAGAAATATGTACTTCACTAATTCCAGAATGTGACCGTGTTGTACTTGTTTCACCTGTGATATTTAAGTTTTTTACGATGTTGAACTATTACGGTATTGTTTACATTTCATTTGTCGAGCTACGTTTTCTTCTCTCCGAAGCTGGGTAGATGTTTATGCTTATTTTATTTTCTCGTTGCCATATGTCAGATGGGTCAATATTTCTGCACTTTGACAAGAGGTTGACTGTCTATCTTATGCTTAATATGTTTTGTATTAAAGTTTGTCTTCTACTTGATTTGTGCCTATGTTGTTTCTGCTTTGGCGTTGTTGGTAATATTTATTCAATGATCATTTCTCATTTCATTTTTTATCATATTGTCTCTGTAAATTAACAGAGATATAATTCTAAGTTGTTGATATTTAATGAATTTTCCTTTTAACTTCCTTTTAAGTTTTTAGGGTTAATATAAGTAGCTTACATTAAAAATTAAAGCTGGTGATATTAACCGAATTTATATAACTGACAGTCACGATCTTCAATCACGATTTTGACATTTCAACAAAATGAAGTTGTTTATTTCATAAATTTAGATATAAACGAAAATAAAGACATAAACTGATACGGCAATACAAAGGTAAATAATAAAAAGGTACAACGTTATGATACCATGATAATCAAATACGGAAGTGTATTTATAACGTTAGTAAGGAAGTTGAAATCAGTTTGCAAATCTTGCCGTGTATAAGATTATAACTGCAGAATGACTCATCTGAAATGACAGTAGCATTGAGCTATCTTAATATGAAAACGTATGCAGCTCATGTTTTATTGTATGTGACTTCAATTTGATACACAACATAAATGCAAATACATTATTCATGGTAGATTTGAACAATGCGTCAATTGTTTGTTTAATATGAGTTTTTTTACATGAAGCATAACAATAACTTTTGTCAAAGGCATCTTTCATGTAGCAAGTCCCAAATAGTTGATTATTGATGGATTCTCCAGCATTGTTTATTATTATGTACATTTCACTTCACGGAAATTGCATGCATTTCGTGTATGGTTACTTCAATCGTCCTTGTTGTAAATATTGTACTTTTCTCTGGTTTCAGAAAAAGCGAGAATCACGTGCATCGATGTACATTTCTTTACGAAGCCTGGGAGTGAGGGAAAATTGACATCTAGCGAGGAAAGAAACTTTATGTTGGTTACATACTTGACTTGAATAAGTGAATCACAAACGAGGATAATACGTCATGGACATAAATAAGACTAAAAGAGTGCTTATTTTGTAAACAAGTACGAATTTGTTGACATTGTACCTAGCAGATGGCTACCACCTGCGTATTTGACCTATATTTTATTGGATAGCTTCTGATAATTGTGTATTGTCGTGGATACGTGTGGATACGCGAGGATACGTGTGGATACGGCTGACAATGTGGTGTGGATCTGGCAGATCGGGTCGAGAGAGACTGAGATCGGATAGCGAGTGTTCTACATATGACGAAGAATGCAAGATAGTCGTGGTTGGATCATCCAGCGTCGGAAAAACAGGTAAGTTAATTAAAGGTATATCTTCAAAGCGCTCAATTGTTCTTTAAAAGGCAGTGGCACATACTTTATTAGAGAAACAGAAGTTTATGACGAAACAGAAACAGTAATGTTACCAATTGTGAGATAATGTTATAAAATAAATGTAGCATTAACAAACGAAAGTTCTATGTTAAGTTTACGAATTCATTTCCTTTTGAAATTGTAAGGGGTGGCAGCCAGCAGTTTTTGCCTGAACTTAATAATTTCTTCGTCTACTTCGGATATCCGGGTTAAGATGTGCGATGAAGATAATACATTTGTCATAAAGTAATGTTAACTTGGGAAATTTAGAATTAAAAAAATAATCGTGCTACTGCCTCTTTAAAGAGACGATTTTCATGACTTATTTTTTTAAATCAAACCGATATACTATTCATCATGATACAGATTCAAAACATGTTAAGATTTATTCAACTTCCAATGCCAAATATTACAATGACTTATGCAACTGAAATAACACCAATCATTTACATGAATACTAGTTATATAACCTTTCAAACACAATCAACTCAAAACTGATCATCTATCTGCTATACAAAAGTTTCCAAAATTACGATAATCTAATTGACTTGAGTCATTGTAAGGTTTTCGATCACAATCGCCATGTCAAACTTAAAACAATGTCATTCGTCAGTGTTTCAGTGTTTTTTAACCAACCACTATGAAAGTGTGTACGATTTGAATGGGTATAAATAATATAAGGAATAATAAACAAATAAAATTATTTCAGTCAATCACACTAGGGTAAACTGCAATTCAAAAGTATTTCGAAAATATTCAACACATTACATATAAGTCAAAACTCAGCATACTGATGACAAAATTCACCATCTTAAAAACCAAGATGTGGAATAAATAAAATGTAATTTGAAATGTTGCTACAAAATGATCACCTTAACCATAGAAACCCCGAATTTCTTTTAAACTGATGACACGATCACATCTTTAAATATAAACCCAGGTGTTGAATTGAAAAAGCCCGTCGATGATGCCTAAAATATTGTACAACGCAAATGCATACTACCAAACACATTGAAGGTCATTTGAAAGTTAAAAGATTTTCAAAAAGTATCACCATATTCCGAAGTGGTTCTCGACTAAAATCCCACGTGGTGAACAAGACAAAAGGTTATTTTTTTAAGAAAATGATCGCAAATAACGAATACTGATGACAAAATCCACAACTCAGGTGGTAATAGTAAAAAGCCTTGTTGATTCTACTTGAAGTCTAGTGCAATGCAAATGTATACTCTCCGTCACATTAAAGGTCATTTGAAATTCACATGCCATATGCACCAACACAGTGATGTTTCCGGTTTAGCCTGCCCAGGCTGGTAGTTAATTGAAAGCAAATAGGCTTCATATTGACTGCATTTAGTCGGGTCAGCCCTGATGAGTTATAGCATGACCATAAGTTTATAATGATACTTTGGTTGCTATTTTACTGCATTTAATTAAGTCCACTCTTGATTGAATGTATATAAATGGACATTTCCCCATATAGTCTAATATGAACAATTGATATTGATGTTTTGATTTTACTACATGAATTCGTATATGGCTTTATTTCCTATATGGTGATTCATAATAAGTGACATACTTTCCATATGTGTACATGTGTACATATACTTTATGCCTAGCAACGATTGTTTTAGGGCGACGTACCGTATATTTACGTCTCATGACGTCACTGTAGTCGACCAAGCCGAGAGGCAGGCCGTTTTCTGGATATTTCTAAGGAATACAATAACATAGAAATAGAAATAAAGAAATCATCATCCTCGGAATTGTGCCATTTGACTCACCCTCGGGTGTTATAAAAATTCACACTCGTTTCGTAAAAGTCATGTGTCACACTTCCTTGTGTAATAGTCTCTTTATATTTAATATAAAGGAAGGAATACTGAAATGACCTTGAAATGACGTTTAACAATGAATATGTACACAGTTGTATTTTTGTACTTATTACCTATCGCATCATTATGATCAAAACTATGGTTGGAAAATGTGTTGCAAATGTGTTATAGCAAGTGAATTTGCGTTTGGCTCACTTAGTCATATCAGATCCTGTAATGCTATGGTTACTTCGTACCACATGAAAGCATTGATACATATATTATATGACACTAAATAAAATTACAACTCGAAGTAAACTATGTTTATTTCAGTGTACATGTACATTGTTTTGCTTGACAACGACACGAGAAGCTGTGTCGAAACGTGGCCTAACTTGAATAAAGAAGTTGTCATCCATATAATCCTCTTCCTTAGTGTACATGTACATGTACATACATATGCGAATACAGCCTAATTTGACTTTTGTTTAACCTCCATGTATATATAAGTGATGAAGGGAAAACTGATAAACAATTGACCCTTTATATGGCTATCCAAAATGTCAATTAGTGAAATTGTTAATAAATAAATATACAATAATAGAAATACAATTATTATACATATTATTATACAATTTCATATGATCTCACAAACTACGTATATTATTTCAATGTCCCCCGCAAGGCGTAACTCTTGCTAGTGTCAGTAACTGGCTAATAAAAACCATGCAGCTAAGGACCACAGTAGCTAGTTTGTATACAATTCCCTTTTTGACTAATAGTTGCAATCTTCATGAATCCTGTCTTTGAAGTATCAAGCTCTGTCGCCGTAGCCTTGAGAGCGGGCACAGAAATGTTGTAGAAATGCTGTAAGCCTTAGAATAGCGGGTCATTGGGGTTCATGCAGGGTATGCCTTGCGAAGAAAGTTGTCATTATTAGAGAATCCGTAAAGGTTATCGTGGGAAAGTGAAACTGTAATATGAAATATATCTTTCCAATTGCATACGTCCAAAATCTTTTAGGATATGTGTCTACGTACTTGGTAGTTGCAATCTTCATGAATCCTGTCTTTGAAGTATCAAGCTCTGTCGCCGTAGCTTTGAGAGCGGGCACAGAAATGTTTGAGAAATGCTGTAAGCATTAAATAAGCGGGTCATTTGGGTTCGCTCAGGGTATGCCTTGCGAAGAAAGTTTTCATTATTAGAAAATCCGGTTATCGTGGGAAAGTGAAACTTTATCATGAAATATCTTTCCAATTGAAAACGTCCAACAAATGTGAGGATATGTGTCTACGTCCTTGGTTTAATTGGTCATAATTACTCAACAAAGTGCTTACATCCTGTGGTTTTCAATTGAAATTGACATGCTCTTAACTTGTCCGGTTTCATTTGTACAATGGTACTTCATTTGTAGAGTATTTGACCACAGGCACTTATGAAATTTACAGGAATAGTTCTAGCAGGGTCTTTTTAAGCATCATTCTACAATTCGTACTGTTTTTGCATTAGTGGGTGAATAGAATTTTAAAACAATCCAGTTTAAATGTCACGGAGGTTTATTTTTAGGTAGTTTGACAATTTCACATTTTCACTCAAAGAAATTAATTAATTACTGATGCTATTATCATTAACTAGTATGGAAAGCCTTGACAAGAAAATGTTAAACAATTCAAATAAGTGCAGTTTTTGATATAAAGTGTGCATATGCTAACAATACAGATATTTGTCAGTAAATGCAGTTAAAAGTATACGAACAACGTCAATGACCCTTACAACAAATCTTAACAATTTGATATTTACACGAATATCGTCAAATACGTTTAATTCAGGGCATACTAGAATCTTGAAATACTTTTGTAATACTTCCTGAAAAGATTGCTTTTAAAAGACAAGAAAAAACTTTAGGTCATTTATCATTCGTTTAACGTTTTGATATCTACTGAATGTTTGTAATTAACTGAACCATGAAAAGTTTTTATCATACACTTTACCTTTATGAATAGGACATTAATTGATAGGCAAAATGAAATAGCGTCATTCTACTTACTCTTTATCTCCAAGGACATCAGTTCGTTGTATATATGTAAAAACATGTACTTTACAAGTGTCATTGATACCTATGATGAAATATACAATATCACAATCGTCTTTTATTTGGAATGTATGTCTTTTCAAAGTATACCAAATGAATTCTTAAATTGTCTCATGGATGCCTATAATTATATATATAATATTCCAATTTTCGTTTTCAAAGTATATACACCGAAATCTTTACGTATGTATGCACAACAACATGCCATGAAAATGATAGCAATGTCATTGTTGTTGTGATATGAACCTAAGCGAGGGTAAAATTCAAACTTTAAAGGGAGTAAATCTCTTTGTTTTGTGTAAAGCTATGCTCGCTATGTACACGATGCAACTTTAGGAGCACGAAGTTTTTCTTGTATTTTAAGACGCTATAAATATACAGAGCCTTCTTATTCTAAACGTCCCATTACTCCTTTCTTACTTGTTTCTGGCTTGTGCTGCATAGCCCGATACTTCTAATTAGTTTAACAGATTCTATATAATATATAGCTTTTTGTTGAACCACCTGTTGATTTAAGTTGTTTTTGAACGCAGGTATTAAAGGGGCAGTAGCACAATTTAGGGGAAATAAAAGGTGATGTCAGGAAAATGAAAATAAATGGTTTCATTTGAAAGACAAGTTTTTTTAACTAAATGAATAAGTAATAGATCAAATATATAATGTAAAGTTCAGCCATGCGATTTCTTGTTCTTACACAAAATGAAAAGGTGTTGACACAAAAATGACTGCCAATGGAATTTATGTGAATCTTTATAATTTGATCTCTGACTATGGACGATTGGTTTGTGTAATGAGATTTTGATACTATCAAATAATACATTTATCATTAACGTACAATTATCAGTGAAAAATGTAAAATATCAAATTTTCAAAAAAATGCTACTCCCCCTTTAAGCTTTAAAACATCCTCAAACCCCATTTTCTTCATTTAACCACATAGCGTATATCTATGGTGGTCGTTAATTGAATAATTGATAAATTGATAATTAATGTAATATTCGGAATATCAATGATATTTCAAACCCCCTCCCTTATGAAATATTATCAGATTCGTCTGGTGAAATTAACAATTTGAACATATTTTGCCTTTTGTTCTGGAACGGTCAAGTGCTTAACGCCATGGGGAATATACATGTGCTTTCGACTGTTGTGCCAAAGGCATTATAAGATAAGATAAGATAAGATAAGATAAGATAAGATAAGATAAGATAAGATAAGATAAGATAAGATAAGATAAGATAAGATAAGATAAGATAAGATAAGATAAGATAAGATAAGATAAACTTTATTATCCCCGCGGGGAAATTTGCTTTACATTCAAAGAGCTTTCAAAATATAGCGTCTTAAACCACCTGTTGATTTAAGTTGTTATTGAACGCAGGTATTAAAGGGGTAGTAGCACGATTAGGGGTATATTGACGTGGGTAACATAACAATGTATGCATATTGCAATCAGGGAAAATGTTTTGCATTTTATGACGGTCAAAGCAAGTTCTTTTATCATAAAACGCACCATTTCCCTGTTAGTCAGTTTGAAATTGACAGATATCACATTGAAATCTTAGCATTCTGTATTGACTCGTCGTTTTCAATTCCATTAGGAAAATACAACCAATGATACGCATTAAGACTAAATTCAGTCTCTTAAAAATAAATCTATAAATAAATAATGTCCATACTAGAAAAGGGGCCTCAGACAAATGGCTATTTCACTGCGGATCTAGACTTGCTTTTCGAGCGAAGATACGTGAAGGATAAACAATACAAACAACAGTCTAGGTGTTAGGCTACTAGACTAACATTTAGTACCTGAAAAAAAGAGTTTTTATTGTCTTGTTTTTTTATTTAAAAGAAATAAAAAGGAGCCCTGAACACTACTTAATTTCAGCTGAGGCATCTAGACTTGCCACTATGTTCTAGACTTAAGAAGGCTCCTTTATTGTTTCGCTTTAGGATCTGGATAACGGACTATTTGGGTACATGCACATTATATTGACATGGTAGCTGAACAATACATGCTATGTACATCGCAATTCCGGAGTTCAGCGGAGCTTTTTGTATTTTATGACGCAATGAATATCCACAGACTTATTACTGAACGCCACATTACCTCTGTCTGTTTCATCTGACTTATGTTGTATTACCTGATTCTAGTAACGAACTTAACATATTTGGAAGACTAGTGTCTATTGTTCTAGAGCGGCTCATTATTTTAATCTCTCTTTGGAACATAAGTCATGTTATTTTCTCAGTAGCCAAGCTATGTAAACTTTGTAGATTATGATAGGAGAACAAAAGTGTTTTCTTGCATTTTATGATAAATATAGATATATGTATACTCTTTATTACTGAGCGCCCCATAAACAGTGTCTGTCTATGCCTTTGACTTATATGTACGTTTTTATAATTCTATTCTTCTAATGAATTTAATATAAATTGAAAAAAGGTGATTTTTATTCTTGAACCTGTTTCCTATACTGCAATCTCTCCTTTCAAAGTAACCAATCTGAAAATGTCAAAATCTTGGTTTCAAAAATGTTTTTAATGTTCTAGCATTGATTCCGTAAAGATCAAAGGCGCCGCTCACCCTTTATTCCGCAGTAAAGTATAGATTTTGAGTGATGTCACGAATAATGGCTCATTACGTCAAAAACAATCGGCTATGTCATCTCTACTAATGACCCTGATCGAGGATTTTCAATTCGTGGCTTTTATGTGATTTACAAAATATATGTTTATTTTGGAATAGAAATAACTTAAACGAGTTAAACTCGACGGAGTAGAAAAGTAAAAGAGTAGTCTTAATCCTCATGTGTTTTGCAATAGTATAGTTTTGCCCTGAATTATTATAGTTAAAGCGCGAGGCAGAAACGCATTTAATTCTTTGACCAAAAGTTCAAGGGAGTGCGTCAGTGACATACGCCAGGGCCAAATTCTAGCATCCTTCCTTAGATGACGTCAGAGCATGGATCCACTGTCAGGTATTATTTCACCTGAGAATTGTTTCCAGAATTAGACTCACCTGTATAACAGATTATCGTACATTTTCGTTCGAGGTTTATTACTTATGCCCGAAAAGTCATAAGTCTGTTTATGAAATATGATGTACCTGTTGCCAACAGATCTATCGACAGACATATTTAATATTAACCATTACGGGTTTTCTTGCTACGTCTTTTCTTGTCATTGCTCTCAATAAGATGAAGTACGTAGATCACGTTTTTTACTATCGTAATTGTCTTGAACAAATTACACCGAAATTTCGTATACCTAAGACTGGTCACTCAGTTTCTTTAAAAATATTTCAAAATTATCAATTCATTTGGTATAGGCAAACATCTTCAGAAAAATATAATTTTGGACTTATGCTCATCCTAAACCAGGCACTGCAGGCAGTAGCTAAGAGCGTCCGCTCTTTACCCGGGAGGAACGGTTCGATTCCCGTCCATCCCCGTGATACCAAAAGACGTTAAAGGGTTGGGGATGTTGCTTCTTTGCTAGCGCTCAGTATTATAAACATAGAAATACTGCACTGTGGCTGTCAGGAACTATGAGCACAAACCGAATTCCCGTAAATCGTTAAATCTTAAACAACTGAAATGCTAACCTCACAAACATATTTGAAATTAAGTGTGAAATTTTCTTGTAAAAATCATATTTAATTGTAAGCAGGAAAGTCCTCCTGAATTTCGTTTCCACAAAATATACTCGAATTGTCCCTTTAACTGGCACTGAACTGTGGCTTCAAACAGAATTTCCGTAATTACTTTGTAATGGAGACAATGAGAATTTTTCTTAAAAAACTGACTTACTTTCAAGAATTGTTTTTCAAACAAGGGTGAATTCAAGGTTAACCTATAAACAACAGAATTTTTGGTTAGATCACTTATTTTCATGTAAATATAGTTTCTGACTTTCCAGAAATTTTATTTTTAGCATGGAGAAATCAAACGGTTAACTTATTTTCATGCTTCGATGGTTTCTGAGTGCACATACGATCTGCTATTTATCTAATAAAAGAGAAGATGTTGAAGACCCAAAGGAAAACACATTTTTCTTGATCGTAACACTTGGTACATTTCTGTTTGAAGTTCTACACCTGTGAACACCTTTAAGTACAGTAGCATTAAAGAGTAATCATCGATGTTTTCTGTTTCTATCATGAGCCGAGGTGACCGCACTGAAAATGATTACAAACGAATTCCCGTTGAAGAACAGTTTGTTGGTAACATAACTTGTTTTCAAATTTTAGAGTCTCTGACTTTAAAGAAATTTAGTTTTGAGCATGGAAGATCAAAGGTTTAAATGTTCTGCTATTTAGCTTATACAGAAAGTGTTGAATACCCGAAACTTTACTTTATCGTAACACTTGGTACATTTTCATGGATGTTTTCTGTTTCTATCATGAGCTGAGGTGACAGTACTGAAAATGATTACAAACGAATTCCCGTTAAGGTACTCTATTATGAAGAACAGTTTGTTGGTAACATATGGTTAGAATCTCTGACTTTCAAGAAATTTAGTTTCGAGCACGGCAGATCAAAGGTATTAATTTTATGAACTCTACGTGGGCCCGACAACATATTTTCATGCTTCGATAGTTTCTGATTGCACATACGACTTCCTATTTAGCCTGTACAGAAAGTGTTGAATACTCAAAGCGAAACGAACTTTTCTTGATCGTAACACTTGGTACATTTTTATGGATGTTTTCTGTTTCTATCATGAGCTGAGGTAACCGTACAGAAAATGATTACAAACAATGCCCGTTAAGGTACTCTATTATGAAGAACAGTTTGTTGGTAACATTACTTATTTTCATGTGTTGATAGTCTTTGACTTTTAAAAAATTTAGTTTTGAGCACGGAAGATCAAAGGTATTAATTTTATGAACTCTCCGTGCTTTTCATGCTTCGATAGTTTCTGATTGCACATACGACATGTTATTTAGCCTGTACAGAAAGTGTTGAATACCCAAAGCGAAACAAACTTTTCTTTATCGTAACACTTGGTACAATGTCATCGATGTTTTCTGTTCCTACGAGTACGTACGATTAACTAGGTGTTGAAGTTCATACAATGTTTTCATTATCGTAGCACATCTTTGCATTTGGTTTAAAGAAATGTATTTCCAAAATGGAACCGGATTGGTAAACAAGCAAAAGCTTATGTGAACACGGAATTTTTGCATTCCTGTTTGAAGTTTTACGTCTGTGAACACCTGTAAGTGCATATGCATTAAATAGTAATCATCTGTTTCTATCATAAGCTGAGGTTAGAGGTACTTAAAATGATAACAAACTTCTAAATAAATACAATCTACCCACTTCAAGCCAAAGATAGACTAAGTTAAAAGTTTTGTTGTACCGTCTGTTTTGTAGTTTATATACAACGTGTTTACATGTAATGTGACCTAACTTATCAAAACATATCTATATCTGATTTATCATTATGCTCTTTTTAACTGTAATTGCATATATTCACCTCTTTTCAACTTTAAAGGTTATCTTCAAACATCACATGATGCATTATTCAGACAACAAAAAATGAAAATGCAATTGAAGTGATTAAAACAGTTTTAACTTACGAATAACAATAAAAAGTATATCTACTGTATCTATCTTTATAAATATAGATAAAACACGGCTATCCGCATTTAAATAGTAAGTAAAAAAAGTACATAAAATGGACTAAACAGGAATTCCATTCTTGAAGGGTTCATCCGTAATTTGCAGAGTATGTTTTTTAATTCAAAAGGTCAGATATGTATGTCAGATAAGTTAATTGCGCGTGTCATGTATGATGTGTTTGTTTGTTTGTGGTCTTTTTCGTAAATCAACTATGTGTAATTTTTAAAACTACCAAAGACACTCAAAGAAATTATTATTCAACGCGTTTGACATATGGTTATCTTTGAAAGATATATTCGCATTTTCGTAAAAAAATCGAGAAAAACGAAAGTAAACTTGCTATGGATAAGTGCGTAATGGGTACTAATCATACGGGTTAACAGGTCTACAAGATATCACATGTGTGAAAGTAATGAACATGCTTTATTTTTTCAATGTTTTTGAAGCAAACGAACTATATCTTGACTTGACTGACATTTGGTACACTTCATTTCTTTCTCTCCCGATAATAAGTCCATGTTATTTTAAGGCCTAGACATGGTTTCATGCCAAAGCTTAAGTTTAGAAGTAATTTTCAAGTGGCATGTATTTGTTTTCTTACTAATTTTGCTTTAACTGTACAAATAAAAAGTGTGGTTAATGTCAACGATTTGTATTTGAGTTGATTTGTTCATTTTCGGATTTCATCAATTGAGATTCATGATAAAAGACAAAATATGTTTGATAAAATTCAATCACGAGCTTATATAATAGCTTTTAGACAGTTCAAAGGCACATCTACACAGAGGCATTTTGTGCTCTGGCCTGTAACTGTCAATAAGTTTATTTTTTCATCAAGTTTTATTTTCATTTAATGTTTTCAGGAAGGAGCTTTCAATTATAAGATACAGTCGAATGGTTTCATGTCTAACACACAAAATGCCATTCTAGAGTTTTAATTAGCTTTGAGCGACATTTATTTGTTTTCTTGCGAAATGAAATTTGTAAGGTAGCTCTTAAGAAAAACTAGCATGTTCTTTAAGCAATGAAAGTTATACAGTTGTGAAAAAAATATATGATACATAATTTACCAAGTGCTTTTAAGTTTTCTCTCACGCGGGGTTTGGAGGTGGGGGAAGGGGGGGATTGGAGGTAATAGCACAGTGGTAACCGCGTTCGTCTTCTGAGAAAAGAGGTCCGAGGTTCGAATCCCGCCAGGGGCTCGGCTAGTTGTCTGCAGTACAGAACTGCTCTCCGTAAAGTTACACTGAATTTCAGCGCAGTACCACCCATGGTTCACTGGTTCCAGCCGATGCTCACACGATTCACCGAAAAACTTAGCCTCAATAGGTTTGCGGGATTTCCCCCTGCAATCATACTAGCAGCCGTGATATAAGTGAATTACTCTTGAAAGCAGCGTTAACCCCATATCACCTCACCTCATCTCTTCCCTTGAGGCAGTACAAGAACATGTTGTTTTCTTAGAGAAGCAATTTGTCTTAAAACTGTCATCGGTTATAGCAAGTTGTTCTTTCCTTAAACATTAAAGACGTTACAATTATCAGATAAGTGCAATTTGTTTATCTTTGCTGTTGACATGGCATACACACAACATGCCAATCATGGTTTGTTTCATGCCTTATAACGATGTTAATAGGTTCAAAACGATTACGACTGAAAACCATGCTTTGCGAACCTCACGAAAAAAGCATGCATTCTATAAAAGTGTTTTGACAAACTGAAATTAACACCTTTATTCTTGATTGAGGTTGCATGAGAATGTCATGGGAATGGAAGATACAAGTGTCAGTTGTGTTTTAAGAGAAAAAGATACTTGAGTATTGCAAATGATTGCACAATATATTGAAGGTGACACTCCAGTTTATCAATTATATGTAACCTATGTTATAAGTCATTGATTAGTAAACAATCTAGCTGAAACATGTTACTGAGGGTTCATTTTTGTTGATTAAGATTTGTCCACTTGGTAAATAAGACACAGTCAGTAAAAAAAACCAATAACAATGAGAAGTTAGACTATTGATTATACGGCGACGAGTGTGAAAACCCTCATTAAGGCATCATGAGCATAAATCCTTAATCATTTGTAAATGTGTGTTTAGTAAATTAATAAATATACTTGATATAAGATGTATGTTGATAAATTAAAAAAAGTACAACACTTATGAAATCACCCCAAATCTCATTAAAATCAAACCTAAGATTCGTTCTCTAAGTTTATTTTCGTATTTGGGTTTTCACTATCTCAAACAAAATGGCGGTAGGACCCGATAAACTCTTTAAATAGGTTTATCTAATTACCATTTGATAACACAAGGCAGTGGTTTCCAAAGTCAGTTATTTATCACTTCAATGTTGTTGTTTTTATTCAGGTCTTATGTATATTTCTAAAGAATTTAAGTTCTGGAATCATACAATATAATTAAAATTTCATTAGAAAACGCCAAAAAAGGTATATAGTGATCATGAGGGACAATATATGATGTACATCTAAGAGCTATGGTCGAAATGAACTAATGATATATTCTGTTTAGCATATAGGCGAAATGATATGTCAATATATATTAATCAAAATTTCCTAAGAAAACGCCCATGTGATATAGTGAGGGACAATATGGTGTACAACTTAGAGCTATGGTCGAAATGAACTAATGATATATTCTGTTTAGCATATAGGCGAAATGATATGTCAATATTTATTAATCAAAATTTCCTAAGAAAACGCCCATGTGATATAGTGAGGTGTACAACTTAGAGCTATGGTCGAAATGAACAACTGATTTATTCTACACTTTAGCATATGGGCGCAATGATATGTCAATATGAAGTATACCCAAATATCACGAGGTCAGTGGGAATCTAGCATGTCTCACAGTCGCTAATTAGACTAACATTTCGTCTCAGAAGTATTTTTTTCAATATTTACAATATTTTCAAACAATTCATGTTTTATAACAAAATGGAGCCCAGAAGATGCTTTAACTTCAGAAGCTAAGCGATCTAGACTTGCTATACTGCAGTAGACTTGGTTGGTCGTCAAGTGAATATTTTTGCTAATCTTCTTTCTTTACATCTAACTTGGTTTGTTTATATCTATTTCACTGTCAGACATTTCTAAATGAATTGTGATTCAAGATAATTGGTTAATTAATAAAGTGGTAGATGTTGAAAGCAATAGATATTAACAAAGGTAACAAAGTAAACTGTAGTACATGATTGCACATAATAAAGCAATTAAAATGTTAATACAGATTCGAATGAATTATTGAAATATTTTTTATTAATAAAATTTGTTGTGAAGTACTCAGCTTGAATATTACGAACGAGAAATTGAACAATTTGAGGTTAAGGATTTTTCCAGTCTATGATTTGCCAGCGTGCATAAGATACTCCGCATGTCAGATGAAAATGTCAAACCACATTGAATAGGTATGAGCGGATATTCCTATGATCTTTGTGATAGTCCGGTTTCAGAAAATGAAACCGGTTTCCTTTGTCAGAACATATCTGAGTTGAAGATGCCATTCTGGGAGGAAAATAACTTGCTACTTCAAACGATAGAGGTCTACATTCACATAAATGCCGTTTGAATCGTACAGTTGCATTTCTGTAGATACCTCATAAGATAAACATATTATTATAATAAGAGGATGAATTGAAGGTGTTCACATAAAATCGCCGCCAGTGGATTTAATGTGAATGTGAATCTTCATACTTTGTCCTCTGACTATGGATGATTGGCTAGTGTAATGAGAAGTGAAAATTGTAAAATATAAAATTATCAAAAAACGTGCTACTGCCCCTTTAATGTTAAGAGTAAGTTATCGGACAAAATTCCTGCACTCATGTATGATAATGAAAAGATACCACTATCACACATGTATACAAACTGATAGCCAACATTGTAAACCTGTCTGTTGGTATGCAAGTAAAGCTATAATAGGACACGAGATAACATTACCTTAGCATTTCACGCCTAAATTTCATATATCAGAGGATGTATATATCATCAGCGCAAAAGGTGTAAAGTCGAAATAATTGCACTTAGTTTTAAGCGATTATTTGTAACTGGGCCTGAAAAAGTACAAGAATCTGTACTATTGAAGATAGTGTGATCCCAAATATAACAATGCTAGATGGTATGTAGTCGAGGTAAAGATTGTAATAAATATCATATATAATTCATAAAATAGATTTAGATATCTTTAATTAAAGTAAATCAAAGTATCTAAAATGTACATCGAATTTACTTTAACAATTACAACCAACCATTGACCAACAATATATTTTTCAGTTTTTGTCTATTTGGTGGACTCGTTATACATGTAACATGTCATGGTTTTCCCATCCACATTTTGATTTATAATTAATAATTATTATATTGCCTAAACTTGATAAAATGTGTAATTAATTGAAAAATATAATAGGTGAATCTTCAAATTATGGATAAGTCTCAATATTATTAGGTTCAACGTATGGATTGTCAAAACCGATTTTACTGACATGCAACAACCAGCGATGTTAATCTATTCTAATGCTGGCCATTCTAAACCAAAGGAAAATAATAATCCCCTTCCAGAGATGCACAGACTATTTTAGGCGCCACTTGCTTTGTTTTGACCAATCTCTTCAAACAAATGCATGTGCACTGCCAACATCTATAAACAACTCTAAAATTGCTAAATATCTTTTCATTCATAAAAACAATATTGTTCCATTTGTAAGAAATACATTCAAAATACCATTTGAACAAAACCTTAAACATGGGGTTAAAGGGGCAGTAGTACGTTTTTAGGGGGAATATAGGATGATGTCAGGAAAATGAAAATTAATGGTTCCAATTGAAAGACAATGTATTTAAAATAAATGGAGCAGTAATAATGCATATATATAACATAAAGTTAAGCCATGCGATTCATTTTATTTACACAAAATGAATTAAAGGTGTTCACACAAAATGGCCGCCAATATATTTTATGTGAATCTTCATACTTTGTCCTCAGACTATGGATAAACGGTTTGTGTAAAGAGAATTTTGACACTATGAAATTATAACATTCAGCATTAACGTACAATTATCAGGGAAACATTTAATATATGAAATTATGAAAAAACGTGCTACTGCCCCTTTAAACATGGGGTTAATCTTTGAAATATATATTCGTTTACATGCCATAGATAAGTACTTAAGAACTAATCATACGGGTTAACACGTCTACAAGATATCACATATGTGAAAGTAATGAAACTGCTTTATTTTTTCAATGTTTGTGAAGCAAACGAACTATATCTTGACTTGACTGACATCGAGTACTCATCATTTCTTTCTCTCCCGATAATAAGTCCATGTTATTGTAAGGCCTAGACATGGTTTCATGCCAATTTTGAGTGAAATGTACATTGATGGCCTGTCTTTTTGGTGAAGGGTTTACACTAGTCTAACATTTAGACTCTGAAATGAATATTTCGTAAAATTTCAAAATTTGAAAGAAAAAAAATATAATAAAAAGGAGCCTCTGAGATGGATTCATGTTCAGAAACTGAGCTCAGAGTCTTGTTATAGACTTGCCTAGGCGCTTAAACAATTAAGGGGTCTGGATGACAGACTAGGTTTACACATACACAGAAAATAAAAAAAGAAGGTAATTACGAACGAAGTATGAATTTAAGTATATTATCCTTGTTTTCGTTTATTAATGAAGGACCATAACGGTTCTTCAGCATTATTGCAATAAATCTTCGGTTATGAAAAATCATAAGTACGGTATCCTCAACAACTAGCTTTTCGCTTCCTTCTCAGTCCAAGAAAAACATGTTTTCTGAACTGGCAATTTGTCAGCAAGAATGTCATCAGCTTTAAGTTTTAACATTTTGTCAAGTAGTTTTTCCTTTAAAGATCCCTTGATCATGGATAACATGAAAAACTTGGCAATTATCAGATAAGTGCAATTTGTTTATATTGGATTGTGACATGTCTTTAAAACAAAACGTCATTCATTATGTCCCCCCTATAATGATGTTAATATGTATGTTAACGTTCAATTCAATAACCACTAGGAACCATGTTTGAAGTTTTCACGTTCAATTCAATAACCACTAAGAACCATGATTGAAGTTTTCACAAAAAAGCATGCGTTTCATGAAAGATTGTTGACAAGCTGAAATCAACCACTTTAGCACGAGAGACACACTGCACGAGAGTTTCATGGGAATTGTAGATACACGTGTTTGTAGGTTTAAGAGGTGTTGAATTTCAAGTGGTTTTATGTTTTTCTACTCAACAGACCCAACATTTTAAAAACAAAGTCAAGTGGTTAGTAGATTTTAATTCTTCCTTTTCTTTAGTTAATAATAATGAAAATGAGAGAAAGTCACGTTTTGCCGAAGTATACGGAAATGACCGGGACTCTGCAAATGACTTTTTTTGAAACGGCGTCACTGATTGCACAACTAACTTGGATTGTCTCCAATCAGCCTTCTGTCTTTCTTCCCTATGTATTTGTGAATTTAGAACAGAAGCTAGATCTAAGTTACATGACTATTTGGAGAGAATGCTGTTAAACATAAAACATCAATACAAAAAACTTAAAACCTTTTACTCATACGATATTTATAGTTATTAGGCTAATCTTAGTCACAGTCTGTACCAACATGTTGATGTTACCAAAGTTTACTTAATAGCGTTATTTTTTTTCAAATAAGAAGGTATATTTCATGTATTCCTCCTTCGTGAAATGAATCTCTGAAATCAGAAATACGACATGCAAATATGGATAGTTTCTTTGCATGATGATAAAGTGTCAAATTAATGATTTACAACTAAGTCCGCTAGCTAGAAATCAAATTTTGATACATTCTATGTAGCATATGGGCTAAAGGATATGTCATTATGAAGAATTTCCAAGTATCACGACGTCAGTGGGAATCTAGCATGTCAAACGGTCACGTTTTCTTTATTTTTTCTTCGAGATTTTTTTACCTTAAGGAAGTGGACTAATTTCAACTTTGTCAGCATTTGACTGAACCAAGCAATTTTAATCAGTAGATCAATTTTCTTTTATAAGAAACCGAAATATTCTTCTTAAGATATGGGTCTCTTTTCGTAAACAGTGTGGTTTGATTATTTGGTGAGAGCTCATAACTTGATTAAATTTGATTGAAATTTACATCAAACAACAGCCAAACTTGGTACATATCTTCCCTCAGATGAATTAAACTGATCCTTTAAATCCTCTTTTGATAGCTCATTTTCCCATGATACTGATGAACATGGTTTTATCGAAACCCAGACAATGTTCAGAATCTGGCACGCACCAATGACTAAAATGTTGTATCTAGTATACTGGAGGCATCTTTGGTATGTGGTTTTGAATATGTTCTGTAGCTATATAGATGAAAATAACAGGTACAATTTTGACTTGTGGATATTTGGCACTTCCAAAGTTGTCAATGAAAACAGTTTAATCTAATACTTTGTTGCAATTTGGAACATATGTTTAAGTAGGATTATATATTTTAATTTCATCAAAAATGCTCAACGTTTGATAAGTCAATTTGCTCAGGATGTTGTCATTGAAGTCTAACATGCAAAAAATTACAATGACGTTAATTTATCAACGAGTACTCAGTGAAAACATCAACAATGAGAAATTTATCTTTTTATGGCAAAATAATTTTGTAGACCTTGACCCAGTGATTGATCAACTAGCATAATATAATCTGGCATATGATACCCCGTCTGTCAGATAAAAATGTCAAATCACATTGAGATGATAAGAGAGGAATATTCATGTGATCTTTGTGATAGGCAAGTTTTAAAAATGGAACCGGTTTCCTTTGTCAGAACAAATACATTTGATATTCCATCACAATGGGAAAACTCGTTCCTTTAAAGGGGCAGTAGCACGTTTTTAAGGGGAATATAAGGTGACGTCAGGAAAATGAAAAATAATTGTACCAATTGAAAGAAAATGTATTTAAACTAAATGGAGCAGTAATAATTCAAATATGTAATGTAAAGTTAAGCCATGCGATTTCTTTTTCTTACAGAAAATGAATTAAAGGTGTTGAAAAAAAAATGGCCGCCAATGGATTTTATGTGAATCTTCATACTTTGTCCTCTGACTATGGCTGATTGGCTTGTGTAATGAGATTAATTACACAATCAAAATATTAAATTCAGCAATAACATACAATTATAAGTGATTTTTTTTAAATATAAAATTATGAAAAAACGTGCTACTGCCCCTTTAAACGATAAAAGCTTATCCAGTTATCTAAGCCCATAAAGTCCTTATTTATAGACACATACTTTCATTTACAGAACCAATCATATGCATATATCATTGAACTTAAAGTCAATGAATGTAAACGGTTTAATGCCAAGTTTGAACAGCTGACAATGTATTTTATGATTTTCCTAGACCGCAATATGTACTGTGTTTAATGTGAAAAATATAACATCATTACTAGTTACTACACTTGTGTAAGATAATGGAAAGATGCAAAGAGGCACAGAGTATGTTGATAGGATCACATATGTCAAATTTTGAAATCGATTTTATTACATCGGGAACCACTTACTGTTACTGAAAATAACAAGTTAAAGGTCAATCAGTACATTAGAGCGGGGGAAAAATACGGCCATTCAAAGTCCGGATTGTGATCGAAAACCGGACAATGTGGCTCGAGTGGCGCGCGCAAATTCGCCAAACGTAATTTTGAAACCTTGTCATAAGCTGACAGGAAGATATATTCGATTCGATAGTGTTTATTAGGTATTGTTACTAATAGGTAGATTAATTGAATGCATTATTTCGAATATTAAACGTATTTGAGATGTTTTCTTGATTGTTTAATAAAATCAAGCATTTTAGAGATATTATGCATAAATGGATACATTTGCAAGTCCAGTGATGAGATATGAACTTCAATCAGCATATTAGATATTCTGTAACTTATCAAAACCAAATAAAATTTTAAGAAAGATACCCTGTGTCAGTTTAAGTGATAGCACTGTAAATAAGTGTGTTTCTATGAATGTAATTAATTAAAAAAAGAAATGGGAGAATCCTAATATTATGGATAAATCTCATTATTATTAGGTTCAACATATGGATTGTCAAAACCGATTTTACTGACATGCAACAACCAGCGATGTTAATCTATTCTAATGCAAGCCTTCTAAACCAAAGCAGAATAATCCCCTTCCAGAGATGCACAGACTATTTGAGGCGCCACTTGCTATGTTTTGACCAATTCTGCAAACAAATGCATGTGCACTGCCAACATCTATCTCATAAGGTTGATAACAGGTGAATCTTAGTGCACATAGATGAACATTGCGATATTTTGATCCCAAGGGATGTTTTTAAATAACTTTGTTGCCTGCAATAATATGTCAACCATTAATAAAGAGATTATAGATGATGAGAATAACAGGTGAAGTGAAAATCATGAAATTAATTATCCGCATATCCCCCCAGTAAACATTTTTGTTGAGATTGTTGAGTTTATAATGAGAAATATGATTTTTATACGCCGAGATTGATTAAATAAAACACGTGTTGAAACATTTAGTAAAATAATTGTTCATAATGCATGTTGATGATTAAATTTGTGTCATGTGTCAAATAAATAAATATTGTAAATAACCAGCTATAAATGGGTGCCAGCGATTCCATCCTGACATCTTTCCCTCGCCGATGCTCTCAGTGAAACTTTTTCAACTCGGATAGAGCCTTAGGTTCGAATCTCTTTAGAGGGCTTTTCTGTGTTAATGACCTGTTTTCCGAGTTTAAAGGTAATTATACGCCAGAAACTCTGTAGAGTAAATAGCTCATACTTCTTCTTCATTTTGAAAAATGATTCGAAAAGCATTCTTTTGTAAGAAAATATTTAATAATTCAATGAATTTGCATCTTATTTTCGTTGAATTGCTGTCTTTTCTGTGTTAATGAACTATTTTTCGAGTTTTAAGGTAATTACACACCTGTTTGGACTGCATATTTGTGAAAATCTGTAAAATAGTTAAGAAGCTCGTACTTTTACTTCTTGGTTATGAAAAATGATTCATTCAAAAAGCATTCTTCCTTTATAGATGCTTTGGAAAGATAAATATTTAAAAAATCAATGAATTTGCTTAAAAATTCGTTTAATTGCACTTTTGAATAGAATATGATGAGGTCGTCTTCATGGTTATCATCATTGGATTTTTTTCACAAAGACACTTTTGTTTTGAAAAATTGCAGTGCGTACAACTTTTGTCATTCGCTATTTCTATTTAGGGTATGTTTTTACAATTCCTGTTATTTTAGGGCATTTTAGCAATGAATCACAGACAGATACAATCTTCGACTGTCTGGACTAGGAGAATATGTATTTATTTGTGGAAGATATTTACGTCGACGGGTAATTTTAGCTGTGCATTCTTTGTTGAAAGAAAATAATGGAAACGCAAAAGGGACATGATGATTAAATGATAAATTACTCAGTTGAGTACACGGATATGATAAAGCTCTTTATTATTATAATCATAAATTGTTAATATCAAATTAGCTCACTTAATTATTATATTTACTCCAGTAGAAGGGTAAGGTTGCCAGAAGAAAGACCAACTTAAACGTTGATTAAACAGGTAATCCACCCAGCGTAGCTCATTAGGAGGTCAATGTATGCATGATTAAACAGGTCAGAAAGGTCAAACAATCTTTCAGTGCTAAAGACAATTGACAAATTTATGAATTTTTTTTGTTTTTTTACAAATTAAAATAGCCACAGTTCAGAAGCCAAAAATTCACGGTAACTGGTTAAATTGACTTTTCCAATCAGAAAATTCACTTAGTTCACTTGTCGCTTTCAAATATAAATGTTACAAACTATTTTGAAATATTGAGCACATTCAGAAAATAGACAACATCTGATAAAACGGTGCAATTATATTTGTCATATTACACTCCAACTCACTCCAAGCAACTTTTATTTAAACTGTATTGAGTATCTCACGAATTGTTTTCGATCACAAGACAATCTATTTTTTTAATGGAAGCATCGTTTTTCAAACGTACAATGGTTGGGTTCAATACCCGTAAAGCATCCATTTCTCTCACTCCAATGATAATAAGATGTTCCCACTTAAATGGAAGCATGAACTTTTCCATGTGTACGTTAAACCTTTTTCTATAATAACGTATAGTTGAAATGTTTTACACTCTTTTGTTATGTGTTGCTTAAACCAATAACTAATAGAAACGGGTTGAACAATAAAAATTTCAATCTAAAAAAACGCTTCAGTGACTTTAAAGGGGCAGTAGAAAGTTTTTGGAAAAAATCATATTTTGGAGTTTTCATTGACAATTGTACGTTAATGCGATGTTTTGATAGTGTCAATATCATAACACAAACCATAGTCATCCATAGTCAGAGAACAAATTTTAAGATTCTCATAACCACCATTGGCGGCCATTTTTGTGTGAACACCTTTAATTGTTTTGAATAAGAAAAATGAATCGCATGGCTGAACTTTACATTACATATGTTTTATTACTGCTTCATCTAATTAAAATACATTGTCTTCCAATTTAAACCATTTTTTTTCATTTTCCTTACATCACCCTTTTAGGTTGTTATTTATGAGCCCAAAGCAAATGTCTCTACAAGTGCGAGAATCCTGTAGTGAATCAAGCACGTGTACCACATGATTCTACCAACAGAGCCGGAAAGAAAATGTCAAATGTAATAGGGAGGTATATTGATGAGGATGCGATGACGTCATAAGTTTGTGTGCACATCTGGGGGCCATGTTTTTTTCTGGAGCTCGTTTGGTTTCTGTATAGATTTTAGCCCCAGGTCTCTCGTTATTTAGAAGCTACTGGTTTGATATTTCTCATATGAGAAGATCGCTGACTTCTCACCTTTCCATAAGAGAATATAGCCTTCTCATTTTACTGAATGACCTCATCATAAAATAATCCTGGGTGGTATGTGGTTAAACAAAGTGTTGTACAATGAACGTGGTATTTTCTTAGAGATAAACATGCTCTAGATTGAATTCTACAAAAAGAAAAGCTGGTATAATTAGATGATAACAAGTTGCATTTAAGATTGACACTTAGATTATAAGACGAAAATTAAGTATATCAATAAAAAATATAAAATATATAAAATGAAAAGGAGACCTCATTTCGTCTTTAAAAGACAGAATCAAACACTAAAGTTTTGCTTTTGGCTGGTTTAGGCTTTTCCTTTATGTAAGTTTCTGACTCTAAGCAAGTATGCACTTATCAAATTGATTATGAATGACAGCTTGCTCTACTTATTGGTAATGTTTTAGTTGGTCTCTATAGGGAATTCTCAAAGAATGGTTGATACATGATCGATTGGATAGTTTCTTCCGTTAAAATTGTGCATTAGAAATGAACAAGTGTGTTGTAAAAAAATATGATGATGCTATATGCCAATCTCATTAAATCAGGGCCTAGATTTTCGAAGCTCTCTTAGTGCTAAGATAGTCGTAAGTACCATACGGTAACATTGAGTTACGACTATCTTAGCCCTAAGAGAGCTTCGAAAATCTAGGCCCTGGATCATAATTTCGCTGCACTACGTTACTAAGATTGTAATCTGCGTAGCGTAGGTTTGTATCTTAATTTATCCAGATTGACATCAAAACCTTTGCTTGATGATATATTATAATGCAATCATTTAATGTTTCCTTAATATTGTATAAATTCAATCTTTATTCAAATATAGAAGTATTTGATAGGTGATGCTATGATAATTATTGTTATTGTATTTGAAAATCCTTATGTTAATCTAAATCTATCTAAAAGGACATTAGCATGTTTAAAAGGGGAATACAAGGTGATGTCAGGAAAACGGAAATATATGGTTCTATTTGAAAGACAATGTATCAAAACCAAATAAAGCTGTAATAAATCAAATATGTAATGTAAAGTTCAGCCATGAGATTCCCTTTTTTTACACAAAATTAATTAAAGGTGTCCATATCATAATGTCCGCCAATGGACTTTATTTGAATCTTTATAATTTGTTCTCTGACTATGGATGATTGGTTTGTATAATGTGATTTTTGACACTATCTAAATAATACATTTAGCATTAACGTATAATTATCAGTGAAAAAATAAAATTTTCAAAAAAACGTACTACTACTTGACTAGCAAAAGGGAAATAACACGCTTGCTACATTTAATTTGGTTAACCAATCAAATTATTTATTTGCCATTTTGTTCATATTTTCAGCCCTTTGCCAAACTTTTGTCACCGAAAATGGAGACGGAGCCAAAAATCTTCAAAAATCATCACGAGGTAATGTATTCAGTTAAAAATTGTCAATCAATTAATCATGACGTTTCGCACCAAGTACAAAATGTGTTTGTCTGAACTCGTTTTATACTTGATATTTATGATAAAGGTTATATTGATATTTGTTTCAATCTCATATATCCCTTATTATTTTTGTTCAGTATATTATTTGTTTATATCAAAAGATAGACCGATCTATTTGAATAATCCTTAGTATCAACAGTTTATTTTTGCTCTCATTTTCATTTTCCCAAAAAAAATCTTTGTCGATAGTCCGACAGAATAATACATAATATCAGTTTAAACATGTTTGGTTACTTAACCAATTGCCAATAATTAACTGTACCTTCAAATATGTAAATATCGTTCATGATAATATGATATCATTAACCTCGTTAATGTCCTATCTTGAAAGAAAATGTTCGACATGTTTGTTGAAGGTCGACGGGCGGAGTTCGACACATGGGAGACTGTCGATGGAGAGTCATGCTGTATGAGGCTTTTCGAACTCAAGATGGCGGCTCAGGTCAGTTCATTTGTTTCTGTTATCATGAAACTCATTACCTAGCTGATCAATTATAGATGTTAACTTCTGGTAAATGTCTATATCAATATACCGTTATTTGGCTGCAAGTTATAAAAGTGAACGAACAGATGTATCAGGAAGACTGATTGGATATATAATGATTCATGTTGCAAGTAGACTGATTACTGATATCCTGACACATGTTTCAGGATTACTGATTACTGTTATCCTGACGGGTGTTTCATTACGAAAGATGAATGCATGTTAAGGGCGATTGGTTACTGATATCAAGACGTATGTTTCATGACGATACAGTAATTTTGAGTGTTTCAGGGCGACTATACTGATATACTGACATGTATCTTAAGACGACTAATTACAGTTACTCTGACGCATGTTTCAGTGCGACTCATTACTGACCATCTGAAGCATGTTTCAGTACGACTTATTAGTGACATCCTTACGCATATTTCAGTACAACTAATTACTGACATCCTGACGCATGTTTCAGTACGACATACAGTGTATTAGTGACATCCTGACGCATGTTTCAGTACGACGTATTACTGACATCCTGACGAATGTTTCAGTACGACGTATTAGTGCGTCCTGACCCTGTTTCAGTACGACGTATTATTGACATTCTGACGCATGTTTCAGTGGGACTTATTACAGACATCCTGACGCATGTTTCAGTGCGACTTATTACTGACATCCTGACGCATGTTTGAGTACTTCCTGCTTCTGACATTCTGACGCAGGTTTCAGTACGCCTTTTTACTGACATCCTGACGCATGTTTCAGTACGAATTACTACTGACACCCTGACAAATGTTTCAGTGCGACTTATTACAGACATCCTGACGCATGTTTCAGTGCGACTTATTACTGACATCCTGACGTATGCTTCAGTGCGATTCATTACTGACATCCTGAGACATGTTTCAACATGACATACTACTGACATCCTGACGCATGTCTCAGCACGACTTATTACAGACATCCTGATGCAAATTTCAGTACGACTTATTACTGACATCCTGACGCATGTTTGAGACTTATTACTGACATCATGACGCATGTTTGAGACTTATAACTGACATCCTGACGCATGTTTGAGACTTATTACTGACATCCTGGCGCATGTTTCAGCACGACATATTACTGACATCCTGACGCATATTTCAGCACGACTATTTACTGACATCCTGACGCATGTTTCAGTGCGACTTATTACTGACATCCTGATTTCTGACGCATGTTTCAGGGGGACGACGACGACCAGATCGTCAGGTCGCTGACGCAGAGCGCTGACGGGTTCATCCTGGTGTACTCCATCACTGACAAGACGAGTTTTGACGCCGCGTCACGTGTTCATGACGCCATCCACAAGATACGCAGCTGCACGGATATACCACTGGTTCTTGTTGGTATGGTTTGGTTTACGTCTTAAAGCCGTGTTTCCTCGAATAGACGCCGGCCCTCGTATAGACACTGGGACTCGAATAGACGCGGATGATACGTTGATTAATTATTGCTCCCGTAGTTAATACGTAGGAAATATGGTATACGAAAATAATTGTGATTGTGAAAAAATGGATTTAGGTCAATTATCCAATGAAAAATGTTGATTTTCTTTATTTTTATCTCTTAGTAAATGTATAACATACCATCAAAAGTAAGCCTACCTTCTTGTGTGTCTAATTCGGTATGGTGTGGTTTGTCGGTAATTTCTATCTAATGAACTATAAAATATAATGTTGAAGGGCATTTGTGAGATCTCGTGCAAGTCGACTTTGTCTATAAAGCTGGTTCTTTGATTCCAGAAAAAGTACACGTTTCGTTAAAGTTTAAACAAGTTTCGGAAATGAAACGATTGCTATTGATTTATGACTAAATACTCTAATATGGACTGCAAATGTTTGTTTGCAGTTTTTTCCATTTCTGTACATTTCTATTTGACGGGTTTAACCCTTTGATCTTTATGTGTTGCTAGGCAACAAGGGCGATGCTTTTCCTCAACGTGAAGTCGACGTAGCAGACGGCCGTGATCTCGCTTTCGAAATGGGAACGGCATTCTACGAGACTTCAACAAGAATGGACTTTGATAAAGTCAGGAGTATATTTCATGACGTCATTAGGCAAGTGAGGTGCGTGCGCACACGGTCCAAATGTCAAGAGCAAGCTTGCAACAAAGTGAGAGGATTCATCCATAGACTTAGTTTGAGGTCAAAACGGAAGTCCTTAAAACGACAATCGACTGGATGACGTCATCATTTAGCCTCGTTTTGAAAGTGCTACCACAGATACCGCAGTGACTTACACAAACCCAGTATTTGTAAATTGTATCTTATTGTAAAAATGTAGATGAATTATAAATGTGTTGAATTAAGTTTTATTTCATTTTTGTGACACTTCAGATCCACAAAGGCACACATGTCAATTTAGCAAAGCAAATCTGGAAGCTTTAATGCTGATCAAACATCCGGTATTGAAGTTGTTCAAACCTTGGGGAAAATGGTTAATACGATAAATTTTTATCCAACAAGTTTTGGAACGTTGCTCGTGGGCCAGATGTCCAAGTAATAGATATTGTCTGGTCATACTTATACCATCTTCCTACGCAAAACCTAAAACGCCAATTTCCAAACTGTCAGTTTTATGCCTTGCTGCATTACCTTGAGTTTTCTGTGCTTGCTCTCTAGTCTGTAGGGGCACTATAGCAGCACAGAAAAGTAAAGTCTCTGCAGCAAGGCATGAAATGACAGTTCGGAAACTGGCGTTTTAGGCTCTGCGAAGGAAGATGTACTTATACAAACAGGGGCAGTATGGTTTGAAATTCAATATTAAGGGGGAAAATTCCTGTACAAACCTAATAATTGTTGCAACCGGCAATTGATGTAAGTAATGATCTATCTTCCCGAGGTGTATAGATATTTGCCTTGCAAAACTGACACAAGACCTCTAAAGAGAAATGTCATTTTGCCTCATCTGAATCATGATAACCAATGATTATCCAGCTTTGCGTTTCTGAAAACCGTGACAGTGTATGTGCACTTGTAATAGAAGAAACATCGGGAGACAACTCATTGGGAAATAAAATAGTCCTACTGCATTAAAACTGCAATTTGATGTTATAAGGAGCTGGGACAATTGCCTATTTCAACCTACTCTTCGCCGCTAATGACTGCAATACTGCCCAAGCGGCGCTAAACAATAACTCACTCAACCTACTATCCAGAATCACTGCCCTAAAGAGCTGGAATGTTGTATGCAGACACCTTTGCCTATGGAGGCTATTGTATGGATGGGGTGACCCATGGCCCATGATAGGAGATACAAGACCAATTCCTCCGTTTGGCTCCAACAAAAGGTCCAGAAAGCTGAAATCTGATGCCTACACAATTTAGTTAATGGGGATTTTATCAAAGTCAAAGGAGATACTAAAAAGCTACACCATTGAAAACATCTTTGAAACAAATCGGGCGATCTTGTGGCCTGTTTAGGTGATTAGATACCCAGGGATCAAGAGGCTGTTTTAGCTAGTGTCCCTACAGAGATAAAATCTATTTTTTTCAATATATCGGATATCTTATATATGCTATTAATAATTTAAGACAATGGAAAGTGGAGTGAATTAGGTTCATCCTGTTTTCGTTTGAAACTTAGAACTAAATTTAAAAAAGGCCTGATGGAACAAAATATTGACATTCAAATCTTTTAAAACACAGTTATTCATTTGAACGAAATAAGCATCATCTGAACACCTATAATCTAATTGACAAATGCAGAGAATTCAACGTTATAGTAAATAGTAATTGTAGAAAATGTGACATGTAATTAAACTGGAAAGGCACATGACAAAATTTTTAAACATTGAAACTTTTTTTTTATTAGGGGAAATTCAACAGTTTGGATAATGACAACCTCTGGACTTGTGTACTTTGGACCACATGACTAAATAAAATTTACTTCAGTTGAAAAACGGATAGCGAATTATCTAAAGGGCCTTGGCCTCACCATCCTGAGGTCGGCGTATATGTTGCCGCACGTGCACGTCGACCATGCTCTTTGTCATCGATATGCCATTAACTAATAGAATTTGGTAACGGGATTCTCTTTAATCTCATGTATTTACTCTGTACAAGGTCCAAATAAAACAGTCTCAACAAGAATCTTGGTAGCCGGCATTGATATGTTTATGGTTTAATTAACTTAAGACAACTTCTCTGGTAAAAACTTTACATAACTAATGTCGATAATGAGGTTTTAAAGGGGCAGTAGCACGTTTTTAGGGGGAATATAAGGTGATGACAGGAAAATGAAAATTAATGGTTTCAATTGAAAGACAATGTATTAAAACTAAGTGGAGCAGTGATAATTCAAATATATATCTTAAAGTTTAGCCAGGTGATTCATTTTTCTTACATAAAATGAATTAAAGGTGTTCACACAAAATGGCCGCCAATGGATTTTATGTGATTCTTCATCCTTAATCCCCTGAGTATGGATGATTGGTTTGTGTAATAAGATTTTTAGCACTGTCAAAATAATACATTTAGCATTAACTTACAAGGATGAGTGAAAAATTTGAAAAATAAAATTATCAAAAAAACGTGCTACTGCCCCTTTAATGAACCACCTGTCTAATCTATATTTGTTTCTAGAGGTATTTTATAATGCTTATCTACATAGGATGTATCGTTAAACAAATGAGTTAGCAAATGAGCAAATTAAATTAAAGATGCTAAATCATACTTGCAATATTTTAAAAGTATTTTTAATGTATACGTTGTATTTTCAGAAAAATTTAGCGACCAACCTTGAGGAAATCGGACTAAAATTCATCAAATAGGAGATAATTTACCAAAAAATACCGAAACGGCAGTCGACAAAAGGGCGAATCAAGTGTGGCCATTTCACAACTTCCTGTTTCTAAATGTACGCTTGAAAACCGTCTTTGTCGCGCTCTACTAGATTTTATATTCTTTTTCTCCAAATTAGGTATTCGTTGTTGTCAAAGTTGATACCCATCGAACGCAATTACGGTAGTTGAGACACGGTGTACATCCTACAAGCATAATGATTACGTCACCGAAAGCGGGTTCGCAAAATGACATGCCCTTTCCAGGAGGGGTACTGTGCTTGAAGCGTCGAAATAAGTATGTTATTGTTGATTAAACAATCTAAATATGATATCAAAATTTCGACGAAAGATTTTTCTACAAAGTGAGGTATTTCATTTCTAAATAGCTAAGTTTCATCCTGAACCGCTTGCAAGTATGATACAGCATCTTTAAGATCAAATTTTATTCGCTCACACCAACATGCGTCAAATAAACACATCATACATTTCACAGTTTCACAACCATATTGAAGTAAACAATAGGCTACACTTTGATAAAATGTGTCAATGTTAAGTGACCAATGGCAATTAATTGGACATTTGACGAGCTCTGATTACACCTGTCCACGATCTTCTAGTCCACGAGAACATAACATCATGCCGACCTTTGAGGTGTCCTATTCATGACGTCACTTAGAGCCAACGTTTGCGGTGGTCTAACGTAACAGATATCAGCCTTCGTGCAGTGAAGAAACTGTTTTTTGTGTTTCTTGCTTGTCAAAAATCATCAAAACCTTTTTGTATTATCGCATTAAGTTATCAATAGAAATGAAGGAACAATGGCGACTCATATAACATGGGAATTTGTTGCATACAAGTGTCAATTTTCAGAGGGATTCATCATATCCGTTTGCCGCTTTTAGGTGATTTTTCAACTTAGGGAGTGGCCAACTGTTCTTATTGACAGTTATAAAACTTTTGCGTCACATGACCTAGAACCAACCCCAAGGTCACGTGATTTTGACCTTTTGGCAATTTTCGTAAACATACATGCCATTGGAAATTGCTCAATTTAACGTTTTTAGCATACAAAATTAGGTTTCAACTATGTCATTGCGAATTTAAGTGACAACATCCATACTATATATAGTTTTCGATATTTCATTTTTAAAATGACAAAGCTCCTTTTGGACGTCAGTTTAGATATATTGAAATCAAATTCTAAAATATGTATATGACCAACGAAAAATTTCATAACAGGTTGGTATCAGCGTTTTTCATAGGAATTCATATAAGAATATTTTCAATGTTTCCTCGAACCCAAAAGATCTCAAACGATACACATTTTCAAGAATTTTCTATCAATCTACCCTCTATTGGTACAGGCATTGATAGCTGAAGCCTGAGATAATCGTGGCACGGAGAGCACGTGCTCTGTTATCTACACAAGCTTGTTGATTTCACTATGGCTGCTATTTACACTGTCCTGGCACGGAATGCACGTTCACGGTTGTAAGACTCGTGCTTCATGGGTTTCCATTAGCTTAACAATCCATCAAACGAAAGGTAGAGACTTTCATTCCATTAGCTTAGACCTCTACGTTAAAGGGGCAGTAGCACGTTTCAGGGGGAATATGAGGTGATGTCAAGAAAATGAAAATATATGGTTCAAATTGAAAGACAATGTATTCAAACTAAAGCAGTAATAAATCAATATATAATGTTAAGTTCAGTCATGCGATTCATTTTTCTTACACAAAATGAATTAAAAGGTGTTCACACAAAAATGGCCGCCATTGGTCTTCTTTTCCATTTTTTAAATGGATTTGTCAAAAAAGTATCTATAACGAGTGATTAAAGTTTAAACTGCGTTCAACGCAATTACACATGTTACTAAATACAAATAGACTATTGACTTCAGTTCCCTACAACAGGTGTCATAATTAATACCCTGCTGTAAGTCATTTTCACCCCGCAGAGTTAGCTCAGTGCAAGCAAGCCTCTGTTCTAATCATGCAAGATCACGGGGTTCCGGAAGATTTTTGCTAAATCAGCTGTTTTCCTTTCCCTTGATCAAGACAATTTAATTTTTTTATAGAAAGTGAAGAAGCTAGAAAAACGGACCACACACGTGCAATTTTTTATATACTATTCGCTTTCTGCAGATAACAGACAAACTCTACAAATGCCAGAAAGAGGATTTGTCTTGATACTGGCTTTTTCCAACATTCTTTTAACACCAGTCAATGAAATATGATATTTAGAGGAGGATAGTTTATCAAGGTGAAATAAATTAAAGTTTTTAGTTTCCGTAACTTTGAAATAAAAAATTCTGTAGATAAAATATATCTCCATTTGAAATGAACAAAGACATGCTCAAATAAGCGTTTGGTTTGATATTGGGTTTATCAACTGGTGATTCAAACACGAAAAGACAAAAAAATACTTTTGAACATATTTTAGTAGAAAATAAATTAAATGTAAATATAAATATATATGTAAATATATGTTTTATTTGGAAAGGTAAATGGAAGAGATTTTGAGAACCAAGAAAATCCCTTAGTTTATATTGCTTGAATTGACAGCTTCAATAGCATAAGTCAGTGGATCATTCCAACACAAAACTACAAATGAAATGAGATAATGAGGTGGATTTTGAGATTTCGTTTGATTTCGAAAGGTAACCGAAAGAGGTTTGTGAACCAGAAAAAAATTAAATTCCTTGAAGTGACAGTTTCGTACGTACATGTACCAATCATTTTCTCCCAACAGAGGAAGTTTAAGTCATGAAATGTTGATCGAGCCTCTATTCTTAATAGACCAATCCATTTGTTCCGGCAGATTGCCCTAGCGGCAAAAAGTTGCAACTCAAGATATCTCCCTTATTTGCAGATAATGAAAACATGTCTTGGATACCTTTGACTGGGAGCATTCTTAACGGTCGTATAGTGTCCTGCAAAATTTGCTTTTATGTTTATTTTTCATAAACAGTGTGAGGGGAATATTTGAAAAATCAGATAAGGATTGGTTGTCTTTGACATTGTAACTGTTTCATTACTGTGTAAAATATTATTTGTTTTATGATAAATTCTATTTTACTAGTTAACCTAAGAAATATTAGGAGAAGGCAGAAAGTAGTCTTTAGTAAAGTTATCTCCCCTGGATTGTAAATTTAATTGATAGCTATGCCAAAGCATACGGAAATGACCGAGGCTTTAATTGCGAATGACCGATTTGGTAACGGCGTCTCTGATTGCACAACTATCTTGGATTGCCTCCAATAATATTTCTACCTTTCTACACCATGTATTTGGCTGATTAGAACAGAGGCTTGCTTGGGTATGACTGAGCTGCCTCTTTGGGAGAAAATGACTGTAAGTAACATCACCGAATCATGAATTAGATTTTACCGCCGCTTCATCGGCTTAAAAACCCTGACAGGCTCAGTTTGCAACACCCTGATACATCAACGTATAGGTCTACGCGTTGTTTCTGTCCATCAAAACAAGGACAGGAGAAATAGGTAAATGAGTATAGCAAATCACAGCAAAAACAAAAATCATGTCCACGGATGATCAGGGCTAGATACTATGTAATCCGGCTAGGTATTCGGCTCGTTGCATAACACCAAGCTCGAGGTAAATAAATAAAAGAAAATATTCACAGGTAAGCGTGATGTACGATTGCTCTATATAACAAATGTGATATTGGTAAGTTTGTAATTATATTACACAAGTTGAAATAAGACTAATGTACAATATGAAAAAAAGCCAAATTTTCGTGTTATTTCAAGCAAGAAAAACGAATATACAACACACATTTCTTCTTTTAGACTCTGGTTAACACATACGCTAGTCGAAAGGAACGATTTAAGGAATCGTTTTCATTTCACTATCGGAAAGGTTATATATTCTAAATAGAATAGCAGGTATGGTTACGTTTGTGATTTTTATAAATATGCCGTGTGGGTATCCTGTTTAGACTTAGTGGAGAGGAAACAAAAGGAAATAACAAGTTCGATTCTCGATAGAGTTAATATTTTAAACCTTTTATTCCTCGAAACTAGGCCGATTTATTCAGACTGATTATTGACCTTTCCGTTGGTAATCTGTCACGTGACACAAACAATTGTTTGAAAACATTAGTTAAAAACTATCTTAAAAAACAAAAGCCGTAGCAAAAGTATTGTGAATCAATTTTTGAAAGAGCGCCCATTAAAGGGACAGTAGCACGTTTTCAGGGGGAATATATAAGGTGAGGTCAGGAAAAAGAAAATTAATGGTTTCAATTCATAGACAATGTATTTATACTAAATAGAGCAGTTATAGTTCTAACATATAATGTAAATTTAAGACATGCGATTCCTTTTTCTTACACAAAATGAATTAAAGATGTTCACACAAAATGGCCGCCAATGGATTTTATGTGAATCTTCATACTTTGTCCTCTTACCAGGGATGATTGGTTTGCGTAATAATATTTTTGACACTATCAAAGTAATGTATTTAGCATTAACGTACAATTATCAGTTCAAAATAGAAAATATAAATTTCTCAAAAATCGTGCTACTGCCCCTTTAATTGGTTGCTGTTATGACTTTACAGGTATAAATAATGAGATGTACTCCGTAAATGCAGGCATCATGTAAGTCGGGTTTGAAGAGTAATAAAAAATTTAAAAAAAATTATATCAGTATACAGTTTGGTTTATACAAAAGAATGAGGCACATTAGATATGCATTCCTGTGAAGGGGCATCTTCACAACGTCACGGGCGAAACGAAAAAGTTTCTAAACTTTCCCATTCCTCCCTTGACATCATTGGCCGTGATTTCTGTGCTAGCATTTCAACCCGCTGCACGGAAGTAGAATAGTCCAATCAGAAGACAGCATGTTAACTGAACCGATTTGAAAAAATACTTTTCTATGTGTTTTTACAAGGGCGAGAAACAATTAATTTGAGTGATACATAAATGTTTGTCTTCTCTGCATTCTCGGTGCTCATCAAAAACGTGAAAACAACCAAGCGGACTGAAATTTGAAATAAAATTTCACTCGGATAGTTTTCAAAAAGATCGTCTGTTAGTATTTTGAATTTGTTCCGAAATTTCATTGGCTATTTTGTAAGAGCTGATAAGGGGCGTAACTCGTGATCACGATAGGTGTCGCTGCTCCGGATCACCACTTTTCTACCTTGTGAAGGCAAGGTCTAAAGCGAGGAGAGTTGCTCGATACGTTTTCACCTTGCCGTGGGAAGATGGTGAAGGGGCGGTACGGTCTGATACCTGCAGAACAAAATCTCTACAAGAACTTGTACCATTCAAGATAGTGTGATCCCAAATATGACATTATTACATTTGTTCACTATCTAAAATGACATTTATCTGTTATACATTCAGCTTTGGGAGCTGTGTCAATTAACATATTTTATCTATTGTTGGACCTCCATTTTTGTGGATGGCGAAACGGGCGAGTTGGATAGCTGTTGGTTAGTCATTGCTGGCGTAGTTGCCTGACTCTGAGGGTGTGGGTTCGAATCCCGCAAAGGACTCGACCCGAAAAAGTACAAGACCTTGTACTATTTAAGATAGTGTGATCCCAAATATAACATTGTTACAAAGTTCCCGAAGTACTGTGTGTTGACTGATGAGCTGTTCCTGCCGTTGACGCTGCAGTTAAGAATCGGTTTCTCAGGATACAGGATTGAAGAAATTATATCTTCCGCATATAGGAATAATTCATCATAACTAATCTAATTCATAATTGCTCCTCCGATATTTATCAGTAATTGACGCATATTCTTATTGAATACTGAACTCTGAAATCTGCTCTCTCACACGCCGATTATGAGCCTGAAATTACCCCCCTGAGGCAAATCAATTACAACATAGAAATCACTGACGTTTTTCTTGATCTTAACTTGGGTTAATAAAACGTGATTGGTCACACTATTCACCTTAAGAATATTGTTTTGCAGAATGAGTCCAAGGCTTGCTAGAGATAGGTTTGCCACTTTCCTGGGGGTTACTGTGTTATTTGTTCGGTAAAAATATTTAAACCCACTTCTGTAGATCGAAAATGATCCGTATACCTCGTCTTTCTTCATGAAACTAAAATACATGTAACCTTTGTGACCACCTTCCATTGGAACTAGATTAAGAGTCCATGAATATGTAAGGTTACTCTTAAAGGTTTGAACACTTCTCAGTCGACAGTTACTATCAATGATCGGTTCGACAACATTTCCTTTTACCCCCGTTTGCTTGCATTTTCGTTTCCCTGGGATAGGTTTAAAAGTCAACTGGTTGCCTGTAAATATAGAAATACATTTCTTACCTTTTTCTGATTTGAATAACATTAATTCTAAAATAATTCGAGACAATTTGCATTTTTCTGGTACTCAGAATAAAGAAGTTGTTATCCATAAATATTCCTCCTTAATTTGCATTTTGGTGAATTTTTATTCAGGCTGATACGGAGGATAAAACATTGATAGATAGGTGGGCAACACTGTGATAATAATGATTACGAAACATTATCGACTGGCATTTATAAGAAGTAAGAATGCAAGGGTTGTAACATGTTATGATTTCCGTGTTAGCTATTAAATACAATGCACACAGTCGTGATGACGTTTATATAACTGATAACACGAGAAGAAAAATATATTTCCGTACGAAGTTGCAGAAAATGCATTCTATCTTCCGATGTTTCAGGTCTTTTTTTCAAATATTCTTACCATTTGATGTTGCAGAGGAAACAATCATACCATTATGATGTTGCAGAGGAAACAATCATACCATTATGATGTTGCAGAGGAAATGTTCTTACCTTTATGATGTTGCAGAGGAAATGTTCTTACCTTTATGATGTTGCAGAGGAAATGTTCTTACCATTATGATGTTGCAGAGGAAACAATCATACCATTATGATAGTGCAGAGGAAATATTCTTACCATTATGATGTTGCAGAGGAAATATTCTTACCATTATGATGTTGCAGAGGAAATGTTCTTACCATTATGATGTTGCAGAGGAAATATTCAAGTCGAAATATTTTCCATATGATGTTGCAGAGGAAATGTTCTTACCATTATGATGTTGCAGAGGAAATATTCTTACCTTATAATGTTGCAGTAGAAATATTCTTATCTTGAGAGGAAATATTCTTACCATTTGATGTTGCAGAGGAAATATTCATACCATTTGACGTTGCAGAGAAAATATTCCTTCCATATTATATTACAGGGGAAATATTACCATCATATTATGTTGCAAAGGAAATGTTCTTTTCATATTATGTCGCAGAGGAAATATTCTTACCAAATGATGTTGGAGAAAAAATATCCTCACCATTTGATGTTTCAGAAGAAATGGTTGGCTTCAGAGTATCTGAAATAAATGGAAAAAAGTATCTCCAACTGTGAGATAGTATTCCTACGTAGCATCGCTAAGTATTTCCTACGTATAAGATAGTATCTCCTGCGTAGGAGAAACTTAATCCTACGAAGATACTACCTCGTGTGTGTTATCAATAATATTTCGTACAAAAATACTATCCTACGTTAGATGCACTCTCTCCTACGTAGAGGATATTCTACAGAATGTTTTATCATGACACTGCTATGCTTCTGTTAAAAAGCAACTTAATATCAGTTAATGTCTTATAAAACAAATTCTCCGTCTTGATTAACTTGATAATAAAGTCAATATTATAAAAAAGGCACCCCAATGATTTCTCCTCATATACTATCTGATTAAAATAAAATCATTGATTCGCTCCCTTATTTATATTATGTTGTTACTGGTCACTCATCTAGATTGGTGACAAGTAACAACATAATATGAAACAAGAGAGAGAATCTAAGATTTGATTTCAATGAGATTGCCTCATATACAGATAAAATTGCATTTACTCTAGTTTCTAGTGTTCTCTTTCAACATAGTATTTTTCAAATTAAAGAAGAGGAAACGATAGCAAGTCCAAAGAGAGACTAGATACACATTTCGCTATATTCCCATTGGTTTAACTGTTAAACCATTTACATTGGTTTAAAGCAATAGCCGGAACCAGTGTGCTTCTTGCCCCTGACTGATCAGTCGTATCATTGTTTTCAACTTAGTCTAAGTAAACCTAGCCTCAACAATATTCGCTTAACTCCGATATTGAGTCTAGCAAGATGTAGTAGCAGGTCGTCTCAGCCGACCTTTCGTCGACCTATGACCCCCCAACGTTATATGTGCGAATGCATACCATTGAGGTTTGGTAAGGCGATCCCTGATTTGTCAATTCGATAGATTGGGTGACGCGACCCGCTACTACAACCTAGACTCAATATCGTGAGTGGAGCGAGTATTATTGAGGATAGATTTACTTAGACTGGTATTTAACTGCGAGTGTCTTAGATTAAAAGGTTATTACAAAATACACAAACAATTCTTTTTCGTATATAATAGAAAGATATAAAGACACTCAACACAAAAATCTAATAAAATATAAAAAAGCACATTTACTGTATATCTATTGATTTTACTAACGTTCTACATTAAGATAATCCACATAATCCAAAGTTTTTTTATTATGATATATTTTTAGACTGGGAGGAATAGATTCAATGTTGCATTTAAACCCGCATGCTCTGCGATGTCCCTTTTTCAGATGTTAAAAAGACTAAAGATGACATACGCTATGGTAAATGCAACGGCAATGTTTACCGCAAATCGTTGAATAATCGTCCGGAGATTATCAATTTTAAAAACCGATGTGAGCTGACGATTGTTCAATGCAGTCGATTATTCGAGGCAGTCGATTATTCAAGGCAGTCGATTATTCGAGGCAGTCGATTATTCAAGGCAGTCGATTATTCAAGGCAGTCGATTATTCAAGGCAGTCGATTCTTCTTTTCAAAGCGATACTATGTGTATGCATTTTTAAACTAAGAAGAAACAAAACCATTATCATCTGTAATTTCTTAATGTGAACAATGAAATAGCACGTTGTTAGGGGGAATATAAGGTGATGTCAGGAAAATTAAAATTAATGGTTCCAGTTGAAAGACAATGTATTGAAACTAAATTGAGCAGTAATAAGTCAAACATATAACATAAAGTTTAGCCATGCGATTCATTTTTCTTTCACAAAATGAATTAAAGGTGTTCACAAAAATGGCCGCCATTGGATTTTTATGTGAATCATCATACTTTGTCCTCTGACTATGGATGAGTGGTTTGTGAAACGAGAGTTTTGACACTATTTAATTAATACAATTAACATTAAAGTACAATTATCAGTGAAATATTTAAAATATGCAATTATCAAAAAACGTGCTTCTGCCCCTTTAAAAGATCTCACCATAGAAGACCTCAAGAATATATTTCTTCTTTGACCTCGTGGGAATCATGCTCTCCGTGCAGTAATGTATCCCACAAGAAGGTTGGTCCTGAAACCAAAAGATAAAATGAAGAGAATTGGATAGTGAGATAAAATAATATTACCCAGAATATTATACTAAAATACCTACTAGCGGGTCAAAGTGAGGAAACTGACGCCTTCAGTCAAGTGACTGTCCCCTTTAAATGATTAAACGTTTTATTTATTGAACAAATATTATCTTCTTGTTGTTGTCATTTGTATACTATTATCATTAAAATACTCTTACATCATTCAACGAGTAAACTCACGGGCAAAAGAAACGCTGGTAACATAAATGTCATGATGTTTTATTCCATGTAACATAAATATGAATGAAAGAAAGTGGCAAAGTTTCCTTAGAAGTCAACTATATTATATTTGCCTTGTTTGAATCATTTTCTGTTGATAACTTTGCATGGCGCCTTTCCAAACGCGTGTCAAAAAATCACCAATTTGCTATCTCCTTAACTAAGCGAGATAGGAGAGCGAAATTGGTAATTTTTGCATATTTGTAGACGTTATATAACGAAAACACGTCAGTGCATACATGTCAAAGTGGATGTTTTTCATTAACAACATCTCAAATAACCTTCTCATATACATTTCCAAAATTCAAATTTAATTTCAAAATATTTATTACCAAAAAAGTACTTGAAAACAGCGATTTTCGCACCCTAACAGTGTTTAGACAACCACAGTACAAAAAACGTCATGCAATCATGGCTGAAATTATGAGAGATAATTCTCAAAATACTCTTTTATGAAACACATTCTACATTGCAATTACACGACATGCATTATTTGTTTATCCTTCGTTTGAAAAATACCCAGCGTTTCTTTTGCCCATGGGTTTATGTATACAGAGGCTCACATCTCTATATTTGTTAATATAATGAAGCTACTTTGAAATACAGTCGATAAAGCAACTGTAATCTATTTATTCAAATAAGGCGTCTTTTCCACGGTTAATTAAAATCTTTCAAAGAAAGTTTATCAATTTGAGAAAAGCGGAATGAATTTTTTAGAATACGCCCCGGTCTGCAAAGCTGAATGTGTTTGGTGGTTTTGCAAAGAAATGTTCTTCCACCTTTTTTTCGAGTTGCAAGGATTGTCAGGGCAAGGTATATCCAAACATGATCTTAAACCTAATAAAAGTAATCTCAATGGAGCTAGCAATATCATACGTTGAAATGTCAATAATAATCGACTTTCAGGATCTTACTTTATGCGTTTACCGTTGTATTAAATGGAATGTTTCTTAACAACATATAAGCCAAAAAGAGTAGATGTTCCAAAACCTACAATCATACAACTGAATTGAACTGAAATTGTGTTGCCTTCTAAGCTACAAAGGGTCCCATCATGGGAGTTGTTGTTGAAACAATCTCTGCATTAAAGGTTGCCAAAATCTTAGGTCAAGAAAACTACCGGTAGTTAAAAGTTTATGTGAACATTCATTATAACGAAAGAATTCCAAAAAGTTGGGAGGCTTTGGCCTCCAAATAATATCAATGAAATAACTTATAATTGCAGTACCCGGACATGAGGACAAATGATATTCATACTGTTATTTACAGCTTTTGGCGCTGACATCTATCAGTAGGCGCTTTCACAAACACTCAGGCCGTATGATCGTACATGGTTTGGAGGTACCGAATTTCCTCTAATAAGCGCCGGGTCTCCAATACGCGCCGGGCCTCTCATTTGCGCCGGGGGTCAAAGGTAGTTGAGAAAATAAGCGCCGGGGCGCTTATTAGAGGAAGTACGGTAGTTTAGCTCTAAACCTGGCCTGGTCTATTCAGGCCTTTAAACCAGGTGGTTAATACCAGGTTTAACCTTTAGCTTGCTGGACTGTTTGCGAACTTGCTTCGATAAGACCGGATAAAAATATTTTAAAAATGTAAACCTGCCATAATAATAATAATATCAATACTAATTTTAACGCCTAGTATCCAGTCCAGGACTGCTCAACGGCGATACAATGGCTGTACAATGTATATTATTACCCTGAAGGAATTGTACTTTCGAGTCAAGCTACTAAACGCCTCGCGCGACCATATAGGTCCGTACTTTCCCCATGTTCAGGTACCCATTTGTACAGCTGGGTGAACTGAGTGCAATGTGGATTAAGTGCCTTGCCCAAGGACACAACACAGTGTTAAGCCCAGGTTACAAATTTTCGGTGTCTCCACCCGGATTCGAACCCGGACCTTCGGCGTGACAGGCCAGCATGCTAATGGGGTTAGTTTAGCAAGGGTTTAAGACTATGACCATTACTTTTTTTAAAAAGCCATAATCACACATTTCAAGAATGTTGCATGAAGATTTCGATATTCAACAATATTTCAATAACTTATTTGTACATTTTTCCACATATATCTTGTTTCTTGTGTACAAACCATTATCATGAAGTTAAAATTTCAATTGCTAAACAATATAATATGCATTTCTAATAGAAAGTATGTGTAGTGGACAGTCTGATTAAAATCGACCATGCTCCGAGGAATAAAATATCAAAAATATTAATTGTCTCTATCGGGGCTCGAACCATTCGGGATATCCTCTCCGTCTCGTGAGAGGAAAGCCGGGCTGGATGTGGTTCGAACCCCACTAGAGATAATATTTTTACACTTTTTTCCTCGAATCACAGTCGATTTTAATCAGACTGGTGTAGTGGATATATGCAGTGTTTACAGCTCTGTAATTCATCAATCAAATTGTGTTGTGAAGACGTGATCAGCTGCAATGGTGCGAGAACATTTACCAATTTAAGCGATACAATCATTTACTTTTTGACAATTCACAAACATTAATTAGGGATAGGTAACAAACATGCTGATTAAGAAATCAGAAACTGTTCCAGCCTACAAACGTGTTCTCAAATCTCACCTCTTTGACTATTTCTGATTCTGCCCAGCAAGAATATCATGTACAACGCTATTGAAGATTTTTATGTCCCCGAATCGGAGATTCCGGGGGTATATTGTTTTTCACCTGTCCGTCTGTCCGCTTGTCCACAAAAACTTTAACCTTGGTCATAACTTTTGATTGGTCAGAGCTAGGTCTTTGATACTTGACATAATGGATCCCTTGTGATGAGACCTTTCAGATGACACCATGACATTTGACCTTGTGACCTTGACCTTGACACAGCGAGCAGGATGCATCCGGGGGCATTCGTGTTTCACAAAAACATCTTGTTAAAATCAAAATTAGCGCTTTATCAAATTAATAGTTTATAGTTTATAGTTTATAGTTTATGAAAATGAATAATTCGGAAGGTACAGTCTTACCTGAAGATAACCGATCTCTGTAAGGTTTAATCTGAGTGTACAGGTCAACAACTCCTGGAGGTAGTCTATATCTGTACACCCTCTTCTTTCGGAACATTTCATCTGACATTGCTTGAACCCAGGCTTCTGTTCTAACTTAACGTCGAAGTACTTTTCATTTCCACAATAACACCCGACAAAAAGAAGGAGAATTAACATGACACGTGCTGACATCTTGATCTGTCGCTGGGCAAGTAAAAGGTTCATGGTCTTGATTTAAAGCACCACATGTCATTCAGTATTCATGAAGTTAAAGTGCTAATGGTCTATATTTCACACTGATACTAAGATTATCTTATTATAAACTGTTGGTGAATAATGAATGATCGCTTTAAAGTATACATTTGAAATAATCATGATCATTGTCTGTTAATAGGATGTTCTAACAATATTTATTTTGTATCACGAATACGTTTGAGTGTTATAAGTTAATAGTTTTTTGTTTCAGGGTATATGTTTATACCCTTACTACGGCTACTGTCGAACGTTTTCTTGGGGAATTAAACCATTTATAGGGGCAGTAACTGTTTTCTTGAAAATTTCAATGTTAAATGTACTTTTTTGATAGTGTCAAAAATCTCATTACTCAAACCACCTCCATAGTAAGAGAACAGATTATGAAGATTCACATAAAGTCCATTGGCGGCCATTTTGTGTTAACACCTTTAATTCATTTTGTGAAAGAAAATAATCGCATGGCTGAACTTTACATTTTATATCTGATTATTTGATTGATTACTGCTTCATTTGGTTTAAATAACTTGTCTTTCAATGTGGAACCATTTATTTCATTTTCCTGACATCACCTTATATTCCCCCCAAAACACGTGCTAAATGATGTTGGTAGATGAATAGTGGTCTAAATTGTATGTTAAATCAGGACGAAAATAGCTGTTCTACAGAAGATTTATCTAACATTTATAAAGAATAACTCCTGTTTTAACACATTTGTTAATAATATTGGATAGTAAGTAAATAACATATTTTATTTTATAAGACGGCCATATATAAGCATTTTGCGGATATTGTTTTATAATTTTTGGGAACCTAAAGAGACCCTTCGTTTAATTCGTTAAAAAATACGTGGCTAACTATCCTTACAAATGATATATATATTCAATTTATCACAAATAGGTATTCCCAAATAACCCACACAGGACAATTATTAATTTGATTAAAATCGATAAAGATCATTCGTTCTGCTATATCATACATCCGCAATCTTCTACAATACCCCTTTACTTGTACATAAAATAGTCCAGTGATGCTGGTAGATAGTTTGTAATTGTTTTGTAAAACTTATCAACCAATAAAAAATCGTCACTCAAACCCCTGGTTGTGCTCTTGCTCGGGTATAGCATACACTGTAAAGTTGAAGTGATTTCATTGGTTGCTTATATATGAGCGGTGCACGGATTTATTTATACTTTGACCTTGTAGCCAATTAAATGCCCTGATCATTTTCGATATCAGGACTCTTTTCTTCCAAAGTGTCCTTTTATTCGATACAAGGATAGTGTGTACATCTCTTCTAAATGTCTTCAAGATAAAATAATCAACATTATATAAGAGCGGTGCAAGGATATATTCATAATTGGACCTTGTAGCCAATTAAATGCCTGATTGTTTTCGATATCAGGACTCTTCTCTTCCAAAGTGTCCTTATATCCGATACAAGGATAGTTTGTAAATCTCTTTTAAATGTCTTCAAGATAAAGTAATCAACATTTCGCTTAATATTTGATTGGTGAGCTCATGGCCTAAGAAAACGAGTTATGATTCTTGATTTACGATTGAAAAAATGTGAATCAAATAAATTAAATCAACTACGATTGAAAGAATGGAACAAATAAATCACGATAATCATTCGATGCAAACATTGCAACAGAATATTAAAATAAATCAAATCTTTTTTCAATTATTCATCAAGAATTCATGTTTCGAAATTCCATTGTTGCAATCCAGCACAAAAAGAATCTGTTATTGCCAAAAACGAGATAGACAAATTGTAAATCACCCTGTATACCGTACAATGTAAATATAAATAAAAGATTAAACGATAACAGTTGAAGTACAAGCACATTTCATATCATATTTATGTGTGGTTGCATTCTTTTATGAAACTTGCTTTTCAATATGAAACATTTGTCTAGGTTGAACAATTTCTATCTCAAATCATACCCAATAAACCCTCACCAACTTCATGAGTCTTAATCAATCTCATTAACCTCCTCATCAACCCTCACCAACCTATATCATACCCCATAAACCCTCATCAGGTTCATAAATATCTATCAATCTAATCAACCTCATCATCAAGTATCATCAAACTATGTCATACGCCCATAAACCCTCATCAGCTTCGTTAATCTTCATCAATCTCATTAACCTCCTCATCAACCCTCACCAACCTATATCATACCCCATAAACCCTCATCAGGTTCATAAATATCTATCAATCTAATCAACCTCATCATCAAGTATCATCAAACTATGTCATACGCCCATAAACCCTCATCAGCTTCGTTAATCTTCATCAATCTCATTAACCTCCTCATCAACCCTCACCAACCCATATCATACCCCCATAAACCCTCGTCAGGTTCATAAATATCTATCAATCTAATCAACTTCATCATCAACTATCATCACCCTATATCATACTAAAACAAAACCCGCATCAGCTTCATAAAATATCTATCAATCTAATCAACCTCATCATCAACTATCATCAAACTATATCATACCCCCATAAACCCTCGTCAGCTTCATAAATATCTATCAATCTAATCAACCTCATCATCAACTATCATCAAACTATGTCATACCCCCATAAACCCTCATCAGCTTCGTTAATCTTCATCATTCTCACCAACTTCATCACAAACCCTACCAACACATATCATACTCCATAAACCCTCATCAGCTTCGTCAACCTTCATCATTCACACCAACCTCATCACAAACCCTATAAACACATATCATACTCCATAAACCCTCATCAGCTTCGTCAATCTTCATCATTCACACCAACCTCATCACAAACCCTATAAACACATATCATACTCCATAAACCCTCATCAGCTTCGTCAATCTTCATCATTCACACCAACCTCATCACAAACCCTATAAACACATATCATACTCCATAAACCCTCATCAGCTTCGTCAATCTTCATCATTCTCACCAACTTCATCACAAACCCTACAAACACATAGCATACTCCATAAACCCTCATCAGCTTCATGAGTCATCAATAATCAATCTTGTTAACCTCTTTATCAACCCTCACCAACCCATATCATACCCCCATAACCCCTCATCAGCTTCATGAATATCTATCAATCTAATCAACCTCATCATCAACTATCATCAAACTATGTCATACCCCCATAACCCCTCATCAGCTTCATAAATATCTATCAATCTATTCAACTTCATCATCAACTATCATCAAACTATGTCATACCCCCATAACCCCTCATCAGCTTCATAAATATCTATCAATCTCATCAACTTCATCATCAACTATCATCAAACTATGTCATACCCCCATAAACCCTCATCAGCTTCATAAATATCTATCAATCTATTCAACTTCATCATCAACTATCATCAAACTATGTCATACCCCCATAAACCCTCATCAGCTTCATAAATATCTATCAATCTAATCAATCTCAACTATCATCAAACTATGTCATACTAAAACAAAACCCGCATCAGGTTCATAAATATCTATCAATCTAATCAATCTCAACTATCATCAAACTATATCATACTAAAACAAAACCCGCATCAGCTTCATAAATATCTATCAATCTAATCAACTTCATCATCAACTATCATCAAACTATGTCATACCCCCATAAACCCTCGTCAGCTTCATAACTATCTGTCAATCTAATCAACCTCATCATCAACTATCATCACCCTATGTCATACTAAAACAAAACCCGCATCAGCTTCATAAATATCTATCAATCTAATCAAATTCATCATCAACTATCATCAAACTATGTCATACTAAAACAAAACCCGCATCAGGTTCATAAATATCTATCAATCTAATCAATCTCAACTATCATCAAACTATGTCATACTAAAACAAAACCCGCATCAGGTTCATAAATATCTATCAATCTAATCAATCTCAACTATCATCAAACTATATCATACTAAAACAAAACCCGCATCAGCTTCATAAATATCTATCAATCTAATCAAATTCATCATCAACTATCATCACCCTATATCATACTAAAACAAAACCCTCATCAGCTTCATAAATATCTATCAATATGATCAACCTCATCATCAACTATCATCAACCTATATCTTACCCCATAGACCCTCATAAGTTTTTTTAATCTTAATCAACCTCCTCCTCGCCCATCTAATCAACCTTCATCAAACCTCAAAAACCTCCACAAGTATTATTAATTTTCTTCAATCTCATGAATCCCCTGATCAAGCCTCACCAACCCATATCATACCCCCATAAACCCTCATCAGCTTCATGAATCTTAATCAGTCAATTTTCATCAAACCTCATAAACCTCCACAAGTTTTTATGGGTTTTTTCAATCTCATTAATCTACTGATCAAGACTCACCAACCCAAATCATACCCCCATAAACTCTCATCAGCTTCATGGGTCTTCTTACAATTGCAGTCTGTTTACCTAAAATGCCCCTTAAAGGACAGTAGCACGTTTTTATGTCACGGGAATATAAGGTGATGTCAGGAAAATATAAATAAATGGTTCCAATTGAAAGACAATGAATTTAAACTATATGATGCAGTAATAAATCAAAAATATAATGTAAAGTTCAACCATGCAACCCTAGCCTTTTCTTACACTAAAATGAATTAAAGGTGTTCACATAAAAATGGCAGCCAGTGTAACCTCATAGTTTGTTCTCTGACTATGGATGATTGGTTTGTGTAATGAGATTTTTGACACTATCAAAATACATATAGCATTCATGTACACTTATCAATATCAGTGAAAATTTAAAATATAAAATCTTCAAAAAACGTGCTTATGCCCCTTTAAGTGCATCACTTATGTATCACTAATGTATCACCAATGTATCATTAATGTATCACTACGCTTTGCAATTTGCATCTTCATAAATGGAAACTATCCCATTTTTAAAGGCACCTGCGCACAACAATATCTGGTAAAATTTAATAAAGGTAATGCCTTTCTTTAGTTATAAAATAAACAATTATTATCATTTGCAAAAAATATTAAATTTTGAATGAATGAAATTTGTTTTCCATAACAAAACAGAGATTAAAAACTTAGCGAATATGGCTACATTTCTTTTTTAAAAAAAGCATAAAGAAACGCGAACAAATATTAAGGAAAACCAAAACCAGTTTCTCATAGATAATATTTTTTAATTGTTATTTTGACGTTTTCCTATTCAAATCAATTATTTATAATTTTTGTTTTAAAGAATTCACTTATGATAACCAAAAAATTATATGTTCGTAAATACTCAAAATAATCTTGACTGATAAGGAACTCAATTTCTTTCGTTTCATGGTTTTTGGAATGAAATATTTCAATATCTGATATTATAAAATACCAATTCAAACTGTTTTGTATTGTTATTTAAATGTTTTAAATGTGGAAACGCTTTGCATGATTTCATAAATCTAGATTTTAAATGAAGAAGCGATTTGCATGATTTCATTAATCTATTTTGATATGAGATCAAATTTAACGGACTTTTCCACCAAATTCAGATGTACTGGAATAGTAAACAGAAAGGTGGCGATTGAAGATCTTTTGTACTAAAATATGATAGTTACGAAGCAGTTGGTACTCATGTCGTTGAATACGATATATAAAGACATCAATTACACTTTTGAAGAGGAAAGTTTACTCGAGTGTGCAAACAGGTGCGTGGAGAATGAACAATGCTATCGATTGTTCTATTACAAAGAAAAGAAGAAATGTTTGATTTATACAGAGAATCAAGCACCGGAAAAAATAATCCCATCAAACGGTTGCATAACTTACAGGCCGAAAAATCGTGAGTTTGTTTCCTTGATTTGTCGAATTTCATCATTGTCGTTTCATACATTTTATACAAGACCTCGCTTTTAAATATTGAATATGTTAGACGAAGAAAATTAATAAGGATGTGCAGGAATTAAAGCGAGTTCGTTACAAATATATGTATCTAATAACATTTTAGGCAATATCAATAACAATTTCATATCCGTTTAAGTGAGCATACTTGAAAACACGAATAACAATTGAATAAAAACACTTGAACAATATTGTAATTTTTTTAGTTCGCAATGACATAAATGAAGTTTTGATACTTTTTTTTCAAAACTTGGTTTGAAGCAATATTCATGCATTTTGATAAAAATTGCAATTTTTCCTGTATTTATATTTGTTACCCGATGTGGCGATATAGATTGGTTATGAGGATAATTGACGAGGCCGGAAAACTAAAAATAATTTTCTAAACTGGATGGAGGTTGCGTTAGACCACCGCCAACGTTGTCTCTTTGTGACATCACATATAATAGGATGTTGGTTAAGAAGTTCTCATGCAGACAGACAGACAGATATTTTATTTCAGTCTCACCTCATTACAAAATATAATACAGCGTCTTAGTAAAATTCGAGGCACTCTATGTGGAGTTATGAGAGACTATAAATATAAACTATTATTTACAAAAATGTAATACAGTCAAATAAAAGGCGTTGGATACAATTCTATAATTCTTTACGACCATTAAATGAGACCTTCTTTTCAGTAAAATTAAGTGGCAGGTTTTGGCAGATTAAAAACACATTTCAAGGCTGGATAGTATAAATCACACTTTTTCCACATCAGATAAGTGTGTAACGATAGACATTTTAAAGTTGACATCTTTCGCCCTTGTAAAGAGGACAGTTTAGTAAAACATGACATTCACCTTCTATAAAAGTACTACAGGAGCTTCGAAAGCCGTAAACAATTGGCAGTGATCTAACAATATAGTATAATTACATAATATATATATGATATACATATACAATGACACATAAACTTAAAAATCGTAAATATAAAGCCTTTCCATAATTGAGATGAGATGATGCTATTAACAATGTTCTGTTAACCTATTTCCTTGATCAAAGTGATAATAGCAATTACTAAGATATACATTTAAATACTTCATACAAACAACAGTGCACAAGGAAAAGATTCAAAGTATATTATTACAGTAATCCTGTATAAGCAGTCAAAACCTACTCATGGGTGTATTTTACCACTGATTGGACTGGTCCATCTATTCAAGTCCAGCTCATGTCTGTTATGGGTTATACCATTCACAATAGGGGTGAGGAAGTGACCCTTTGCACTTAGTGTAGGTGAAATGAGGGGTTTTTTTTCAGGTGTAGGCGAAATGAGGGCAAACCTGTCCTCATCACGTAACTACATTGTGTAGCTAAATTCATCTAAGTGATTACAGTGATTGTGATGCTTTCAAGGCCGGTCACCGATTTACCAATTCATAGACGACGCTCCGAAATGCGTGTTGGACTCTAAGTTTTACCTTCCCTCAAACGAAAAGCTTTCGTGAAGATTTTACGTGAAAATTTGTAAAAGCTTTCATCAGTTATCGTCGCATATGGCATTTTGGAGGGTGAAACGAGCGAGCTTAAAAACCCTACTAAAATAAGATATATCTTATACATTTCTGGAAATCATTACGTACAGCTTTACAAACAAAAGTCTGGAAAACCATAATTTCACCCCTGCTTACCAAAGATTTCTTATATGCAAAATTGTTATGTTTCTTTTAAACTATTATTGGTTGGTTATTTTAAGAAATGTTTGATGTAATATGTCTGAAATTTCGAACCTTTTCGTCGTCTTATATAGAATTTTGGTTATATTAGAATAAGATTGTCATTTGATATGAGGTGTGTTCTGTTTATTCAAGTTTGTCCTTTTGGTTGGACAAAGTTTGATGTCGCCAAGTCATGTTACAAGTTATTCAACGAAGATGTCACCTTCAGAGTTGCTTTGGTAAGAATTTTATTCATTGTTTTTTAACATTCAACGTATTCAACTAATTCAGAAGCTTCCTGTTTGAACGCATTGAGTTGAAATTTCAATTTTGGCGAGAGTTAGACTACAAATTAGACTCTAAAAGAGAAAGAGGTATTCAACTGAAATATAGAATATTTAGAAAATTGGAAACTAACTTGTGGGTTTTGTTTGAAAAAAATAGTAATTTAATATATATATAAAGCGTAATTTGGAAAAAAGGATATCACTGTTGGATGTCTGGGTCATGAGATGACAAACGTTTTCGTTAATATTTACGATCGTGAATAGTGTGAAAGCTTGATCGGGATTCATGGTCATACAAACAACGGCACATCTACATTTCAAAAAGATTTCATGTCACAACGTCTTAATCATTTAAACAGTAAGTGACAGGTGACCCTGTGACCCTTAATTTGCTTAAAGGTCCAGCCATATGAACATCCAGTTCACGATCGTGCTTATTTTGGAAATGCCACAATCAAAAGCTGTACTGTGATAAATTTTACTTTTATTGAAAATAAATTATTTGTAAAGGTATGATATAAACACATTTATTATGATCAGACTAAACAACAATGCCTCGTGACACCACAGCAAGGCTTTTCACACTCTAAGTGCCGATGAATGGCTTTACTTCTCAATGTTTTTGTGCTTTATCGAATATACTTTATTATTTATAATGTTGAGAAATAAAAGTCAACAAAAATGTAACCATCAGTAACATGTTGCAATTTGGTTGTGTTGTTGAATTTTGTTTCCACAAAAATACACCGATAGGACTGTCTCTTTAATATGGCCACAAAATATAAGTTTGAAAATGTCTGAACGCCGTTCTTATTGTAGGAGAAATGCCGAGGACACGAAGCAAGCCCTGTCGACGTCAAATCGCAAGAGGAAAACAATTTTGTTATGTCATTTCTCAAAGGTATTTCCATTTGCACTGTCTGTCTCCGCATGTTCGACATATTGATGAAGAGGGTGCTGAAAAAATAAGCGCTTATTAGAGGAAATGCGGTATATAAGTCTATCGTACCCACGAATAATTCTTGGCATAAAGAAAGCTTTTCAAACCTAGGTCCCGCTTTTCCTCTAATAAGCATCCCCCCCCCCCCCCCCCCACCCTTCATCCTTTGTTGTGTTCCTGGGCAAGGTACACCATCTTGTACGAACAGACAAATTCTGTTCCACATCTGAAAGTATTTCTCAATCTCCTATGGTCCCCTACAAAGATCAAGAGTTGAATTAGAGGACATATTTCATTGAAGTCAGATCGAAACGTATTACTCGTACTCATGCAAGAAACAGAGTGAAGTACGAGTGATACGTTTCGATCTGATTTCAATGAGATTTCTCAGCCCCAGACTAATTAGAGCATGTTGTGTTGAACTCGTCTTGATAGACATCAGGGTATGGTAGGAGCTACATGGATTAAAGAATTGATAAACAAAAATCTATTCATTTTTGTTCAGGTTCTGCAACAATACCATGGCTTGGAGGAAGGTACTATGAGGAGGAACAGCAATGGAAATGGCCAGATGGGTCGGAGATTACTCTGACGTATTGGAGGAATTACAGACCATTAAACAAAGACTCGGCAGGGTGTATGGTACAAAGTGACAGAAACTGGGTCGATATTGATTGTGACGAGGAGATGCATTTTATTTGTGAAAAAGAGCCGGAATAGGAGGATTTGGTATAAAATGGTTTGAAAACGTCATCACACAGTTGTTTTCTTTGAAACAACTACAAGATCGAAGTAAATCGTTTGTTAAATTGTTAATTTGTCTAGTACGCTGTCAGAAAAGTGAAAAAAATAAACTGGTTACGCATTCGGTCATATTATATGAAAAAGTCAAAGAAGCCCTACAACGTACAACTGATTGCACAACTGATATTAAAACCAGGATGTCTTTAAATAAGTTGAAGCTAAATGATGAGAAAACAGAAGTGTTGTTAATAGGTACTAAACGTGATTTGTGTAACATTCCAGTTAACTCTGTCAATGTTGGATGTGCTGCTATTTCTTTTGCTGAGCAAGCAAAGAATCTTGGTGTTATTATTGACTATGGACTTACAATAGTACCACCAGTAGATAAGCTTTGCAAAATTTGTTATTTCCACCTCCGTTGTATCAGGCAAATACGACACCTCATTTCAAGAGATTGTGCCAAAACACTTGTGCAAATGCTTGTCAATTCCAGGCTTGATTATTGTAATAGTTTGCTTTTAGGAATCACAAGATGTCAGTAGACAAACTCCAAAAAGTTCAAAACGCTGCAGCATGGATAGTGACTAGATTTTATTGTATGAGTTTTCTGTACAGGTTTATGTTGTATTTACGGAACTGTGTTAAGATAAAAAAAAAAACTATGATCACCTTGTCTTCACTGACTATATCCCCTGGCCTGCTCAATTTACGATAACCTTACCTTCACAAACTATGATCACCTCGCCTACTTCAACTTTGATCACCTCGCCTACTTCAACTTTGATCACCTCGCCTACTTCAACTTTGATCACCTCGACTACTTCAACTTTGATCACCTCGCCTACTTCAACTTTGATCACCTCGACTACTTCAACTTTGATCACCTCGACTACTTCAACTATGATCACCTCGCCTACTTCAACTTTGATCACCTCGCCTACTTCAACTTTGATCACCTCGCTCCTTCAACTTTGATCACCTCGCCTACTTCAACTTTGATCACCTCGCCTATTTCAACTTTGATCACCTCGCCTACTTCAACTTTGATCACCTCGACTACTTCAACTTTGATCACCTCGCCTACTTCAACTTTGATCACCTCGCCTACTTCAACTTTGATCACCTCGCCTACTTCAACTTTGATCACCTCGCCTATTTCAACTTTGATCACCTCGACTACTTCGACTTTGATCACCTCGACTACTTCAACTTTGATCACCTCGACTACTTCGACTTTGATCACCTCGCCTATTTCAACTTTGATCACCTCGCCTATTTCAACTTTGATCACCTCGACTACTTCAACTTTGATCACCTCGACTACTTCAACTTTGATCACCTCGCCTATTTCAACTATGATCACCTCGTCTACTTCAACTATGATCACCTCGCCTACTTCAACTATGATCACCTCGACTACTTCAACTATGATCACCTCGTCTACTTCAACTATGATCACCTCGCCTACTTCAACTTTGATCACCTCGACTATTTCAACTATGATCACCTCGACTACTTCAACTATGATCACCTCGCCTACTTCAACTTTGATCACCTCGACTATTTCAACTTTGATCACCTCGCCTACTTCAACTTTGATCACCTCGACTACTTCAACTTTGATCACCTCGCTCCTTCAACTTTGATCACCTCGCCTACTTCAACTTTGATCACCTCGCCTACTTCAACTTTGATCACCTCGACTACTTCAACTTTGATCACCTCGCCTACTTCAACTTTGATCACCTCGACTACTTCAACTTTGATCACCTCGCCTACTTCAACTTTGATCACCTCGCTCCTTCAACTTTGATCACCTCGCCTACTTCAACTTTGATCACCTCGCCTACTTCAACTTTGATCACCTCGACTACTTCAACTTTGATCACCTCGCCTACTTCAACTTTGATCACCTCGCCTACTTCAACTTTGATCACCTCGACTACTTCAACTATGATCACCTCGACTACTTCAACTATGATCACCTCGACTACTTCAACTTTGATCACCTCGCCTACTTCAACTTTGATCACCTCGACTACTTCAACTTTGATCACCTCGCCTACTTCAACTTTGATCACCTCGACTACTTCAACTATGATCACCTCGCCTACTTCAACTTTGATCACCTCGACTACTTCAACTTTGATCACCTCGCCTACTTCAACTTTGATCACCTCGACTATTTCAACTTTGATCACCTCGACTACTTCAACTTTGATCACCTCGACTACTTCAACTTTGATCACCTCGCCTACTTCAACTTTGATCACCTCGACTACTTCAACTTTGATCACCTCGACTACTTCAACTATGATCACCTCGACTACTTCAACTATGATCACCTCGACTACTTCAACTTTGATCACCTCGCCTTATCTACCATGATCACCTCTTATTCAAGATGATTTGAGACGGGCGATTATTTTTTCGGCGCCATTGTATGTAGAAGCATGTTTTTAAAATTGAAATAAACCCCATATTGATTGTCGGGAATTTACTTTTTGTTGATATTAAGATTAATATGGCTCTTACCAAGCGTGTCATAACTACATAACTATACACCAGGTGGTGTGGTTATGAATGGGGGTATATAGGCTGTTATCCTGGATAACCAATCAGAGAGCAAACATGGACGACAATACGTGAAGAGTTGCCTCGCTTTCGCCTCCGACCTTGCCGTATCGTCCCTCGGAAAAAGTACCCTTGACGTGATATCTAAACACATCTCGAAATGATTGCTCAAAGTAAACGCAAAATTGTTTTATTTTTTAAAGTCATTTGTTACCCCCCCAAAAATCATAAACTGTACTGTCCAATTCACAAAATTGCAAGGAGCACAATTGAAAGAGCTTTACGATAAAACCCACCTTAAATTCGTCCTGAGAATACCTTAAAAAAAACCAGATATATAATTTTGTTTGATGCAGGACACCGCTCCAATTACCCCTCTCCTTTCAACACCATGTGCTTTCGATGTTATGCTGCATCGATGGCTTGAACGTGAAATTCATGAATTCCGTGCAGCGCTGCTGAAATGAACAACATCCGCGCAGCCTCACGAATGTCGGCTTAATTTAGGAATATCCTGAGAAATAAAATATGGTTCTGTGACCTTTTTTTAATGAGTGGAGTTCACTCAACCATTACACCAACTTTTAAAACTTAATTATTTGATAAACACTAAAACTTATTAAGAGGGAAAGAACTGTCAACCATTGCAATGTTGTGTATATGAAATAATGGCCTTGACTGAGTGAATATCTGTGATAACCATCTCACTGATTACTCGATGGTTATCACAGATATTCACTCAGTCAGAGGTCATTATTTTGTTATGTTTACAATCAGTGACAAACCTTGAGATCTTTACAATCACTACAAAGCCTCCAAATTGAATACTATTTCGACGCTGTCATAGTAATAGATATACTACTAAATATTAGATGGACTTTTTAGAAATTGAGGTGACCACTCTAGATGTTTTAATGAAGTTGTTGGTTGACCTCTGATCAGTTCAGTAGCCTTGTTTCCACCTGTAACGATTTTTCTTTTACACGAGTCACAATCAGTGAATACCAACATGCACACAAATGAACAGGCAAATGAAAACCTTTTTAACATACAAAGCACTCAGGTTACTAATACAAAGCTTTTAATCGGCTTTCGCCTCAGACCTTGCCGTATCGTCCCTCGGCAAAAAGTACCCCTTGACGTGATATCTAAACACATCTCGAAATGATTGCCCAAAGTAAACGTAAAAATTGTAAAATTATTAAGGTCATTTGTTACCCCAAAAAGAATCATAAACTGTACAGTCCAATTCACAAATCGCAAGGGCAACAACTGAAAGAGATAATGAGACTTTACGATAAAATCCACCTTAAAAGTTACTAATACAAAGTTTTTACTCCAATCTATATTGACAAATTCTCGTGTCGAAAACTCGTGGCTTTAGTATTTCATCATTTCCTTTTAGCAAGTAACAACATTCTTTAATATTTTCAGTTTAGAATTGATAAAAGGAATCGATATAGTTAAACGATAAGTTGCTTTTTAATACGCAACAGACTAGAGAACTGGCACTGTTAAGCAAGGGAAACGCTGCAGGGGTTAAATCAGCGGGTGATTGGGATTCTTGCGACTTATGCCTTGCAATGGAACTTGATATCATTTTTATATAAAGGGATTTATGGTGACTTATTTTTACATTGCATTCTATATCGATAACTTTCTAGAAAGGTTTGATGCTTGTTTACCAATCAGAGTATTGTATGGAATAAATTGTGCCTAGAAACCTTGACTTTTGACTTGTAATATAGTATGGAGTTTCGATTACATGTGGACGTAAGTCGTACAACATGTAGTATAAGGTTCAAAGTTCAAATTACGTCAAGCTTATGTCATGAGGTCGACTTAAATTAAATGACATTTTGAATAAATTTAGATAGACAGTTCCATATTTGTAAAATAGTGTCAACAGTATCTCCTATATACAATATAAAAACCTGTTAATCTAAATTTATTTAGAATGATGATTTGGTCGCTACATATGTTGTCGCGTTATTTGGTTTTCGTGCGTGATAACATTATCTTGAGGCAATCTTCACTTCTGAAAGAAAGAAGAAATACATTATTGTGTTAAAGTTCATATAACCACAAACATATTTCACTATTTTCTTTGAATTATATTAAAGTCTGATTACAATATTGTATAGTGCGCCAAAGGTCGCTACTCAAATATGTTCAGTTTGGTAATGAAAGCCGTTTTTGAATGCCACTTTTGATGGACCGCTTAGACCTATCTGGCCACAAACCAGTGAATGCATGACTGCCCGTCGCTGGTTACACCCCCTTTTTGTGACGTCATAAGCAGAAGTAGTCTCGTTATATCTATAATCTATCATAACAATACCACAGAAAAAAAACCCAATAATAAACGATTTTCAGAAAAAAAATTCCACCCAGTTAGATAAATCATTTAACGATGTAACACTAATAAGCATTTGGTGTAAAAAAGATATCCACATCAATGGTAATTAAACAATTATTTAGGCAGTATTTCAGTTCAAATTATGATACGTTAATCTGTGTAGTCTGTTTATTACGTCACACACGCGCGAGTTTTATGGCCCCTGACCCAGGTGGGGTTTTCACAGCCGATAATTACGCCGTCTCAATGAAAGGCTAATTAAAGGTGTTTATTGGACAAATTTACAAAAATCAAGCCAAGTTTTAATTTTTTTTAAAAATCTTTGAACGAAAATCGAGAAGTGGTAAAGTCGAGGTTAGTTGTTGTTTAACATAGAGCAGTTTGTGAAACTTGATACAATCTGATTTTACAAAATTATCAGTTTTTAGAATAACAATGAATCTGAATTTTGAATAAGAAAGTATGTGATCGACCATATTTTCTATCTGATTTTTATGTTTTGGTGACTATATATTGACATACATTTTTACATTAAGTTTGGTATGTATGCTTACATGTATGTTAAGTGGCTGTGATTTCGTTTTGATAAAGAATCGAATATTGAAAACAAGCACAATATGAAATTGCAAATAAGAAGAAAATGACAACTTATTGTATGGAGAAGGTAACATTGATTGCATCATCTTTCTTGGTACCATGCACAGTGAATGACTTGAATGCTTAGTGACTATAGCGCTTAGCACGTCAAAGACATTTATGAAATAATTAATAATCAGTCACGACGTAGTATAAGGAATACAAAAATCAAAACTGAAACTTCAATATCGATTATTTCATTTGATTAACAAAAACAAATTGCGTAATATTAATAACGCATTCATTTTGTTAGGTTAACGTAAAATGTAGGCGATTTATGTTTTTCAGTAGGAAAGGTTAACATTTGAAGCTCTCGTAAAATACAGCTTAACCCAACCACACGTCGGACTTTTTGGACGTAAACGTTACAGCTAGTTTTAGCTATATTGGATAGTGTACTGATCAAAAGATGTGGGATTTCCGAACGTATAAATGACATGACAGAATGTGAGAGGAACTAGGGATAAAGGGGCAGTATCAGGCACTCAAAAACAAGATGCAGAGAGAGAGACACACACACATACAAATACATTAAAGAGAGAAAGAGAGATATAGACACACACACATACAAGGACATTATAGAGAGAAAGAGAGAGACACACACATACAAAGACATTATAGAGAGAAAGAGAGACACTCACACATACAAAGACATTATAGAGAGAAAGAGACACTCACACATACAAAGACATTATAGAGAGAAAGAGAGACACTCACACATACAAGGACATTATAGAAAGACACACCATGTACACATACAGAGACATAATAGAGAGAAAATGAGACATACACACATACAAAGACATTATAGAGACACGTAAAGAGATACACACATACATAAAAAGACATTATAAAGACATAGAAAGAGAGATACAAATACATACTAGGACATTATAGAGAGAAAGAGAGACACTCACACATACAAGGACATTATAGAGAGAAAGAGAGACACTCACACATACAAAGACATTATAGAGACATATAAAGAAAATTACACATACATACAAAGACTTTTTATAGACAGAGAAAGAGAGACGCGCACACATACATAGATATAGAGACATAGAAATAGAGAGACACGCAGACATACATACAAACACAGAATAGAGACATAGAATAAGACACATACACACATACAAAGACATTATAGAGACAAGGATAGAGAGACACAAGCAAATATACAGAGACATATAGAGAGAAAGAGATACATACACGCATACAAAGACATTATGTATTGGCATAGAAAGAGAGACACGCGCACACATAAAATAACATTATTGAGAGAAAGAGAGAAACACATACATACAAACTCATTATAGAGACATAGAAACAGATATACACATACATGCAAAGACATTATAGTATAAAGAGAGACACGCGCACACATGCAAAGACATTATAGAAATAAAGAGAGACACGCGCACACATACAAAGTCATTATAGAAACAGATATACACATATACATACAAAGACGTTATAGAGACAAAGAGAGAAATGTACATATACTTACAAAGACATTATAAAGACATTGAAGAACATGCAAAGACATTTTTGAAATAAAGAGAGCCAGGCGCACACATACAAAGACATAGAAATAGAGAGACACGAGCATAGGCTACACTTTTGACAAATTTGGAAAATCAAAAACAATCAACAATAAAACAAGTTAAAAGATTTAAAACAAGAAAACAATGAACATAACTTTTCCGGGAGTAAGAATACTAAGGTAAATTGAACAGTTTACTTTACATGATTATTGGTGCTAAAACACTTCCCGCGTAGTATACAGAGTTAACCGTTACTTTTTATGATGATATATGGAGTATATCATCCAAGTGTCTTCTGATATCAAGTATATCCACACGAGTTGATAAAAGTTACAAAAACAATATTTTTACGTTTATCAACGAGTGTTATCAGAAGCTATGGGGATGGGATAACAATGTGACGTCATCATATTTATGACGTCATAGCATTGTGATGTTATTATAACATTTTGATGATGCAAAAGTATTTTGATTTCATGTAGGTGAATCCAACAAGGCATTGTTCAAAATCTACTGTCAAAACGATATCTCCCAGCGATATATCTCCTGTAGAAAACAGTTTTGGATGATAAAATATTATTTAGTACTATTCAAATTTAACAATCGAAAATAAAAAAGGAAGGATATATGAAAAAAAACCTAAGATAATTCAAGGAAATACGATACAAATATACAGGTCTATCAAACAATGATAAGACTCTTATCTTAATGACAAAGGGAGATAACCGCTGTTGTACACGCATGCTGCTGCCTAATCAAACGGAGCTAAAACAGTGCTGGCCGCTCCTTTCACAAAATGATTGTTGTGTTAACAGAAAACAGTGTTGTACATCAAAATATGCCACGACGATAATTAAATCACACGGTATGGAGTATTCTAAAAAAAATTGATTTTACTAATTCACGATAAAAGACGGATTTATACTGTCTGCACTCAGATACGAAACTAAACCGGATGGCTCTCGACTTCCTAATTTAGCATTCTGATCAACATGGCGAGAAAAATTGAGGTGAGAATAACTTCGTTTATTGTAAAAAATGTGAATTTATTTGACTCTGTACGAGTCTGTGGAAATAGACAACATATTCTGAGTCTATTTACTATCCATTCCACATCCCTAAAAGCCCACAACTCCCCGTATGTCCACAATAATCTAAGAACATCTCCCACGGCAGATAATTTCAGTTCCTAAACCGTTCTTATGTCACCGAACGCCAATATTATCGCTACGGTCTAGTTTCTACACTCATGGGCAACACCATACTGTTGTTATAAGCGTCATGCATGCTGTAATGGGGCCGATTAATTAATGTGATCACGCATTGTTTGTTTTATATCTCACCTTGCCAAACTTCCATCTTCCATTTCAGCCTGTTGACTTCCATAAAATCAGTTCTGGAATCCCCACCTAATGTGACTGTCAGATGTTTATTTTATCGTTTTATCATAGAACTGTTAGTTAGTCCATGTGTTTTTCTTTTAAGCATGCTGCTTGCATATGTGTGCAGCATGTTCAATGCAGTTACAACTGCCTATTTATATGATTACTGAGAATGGAAACAATGGAATCACTCCTGCTTACCAAATGATTCAACTGTGGTTATTACTGGATAATGTGTTAAAATAACCCTATTTTTGTTACTGAAACTTGAATTATGTTTTTATGTCTACCTTTTCATTATATTTGTATGAAATGATTCATTATTCTTACCTTTTGTTGACATTGTCCATTTGTCATGTCATGATCTTTGTCACTGCATGGTCATTTCTAATGACCTATAAATCTAATTACCGATTTATCAGAACAAGATATGATTGAGTATGATTTTGATTGTGTTTACTCCTCTAAAAATATGTAATTCTGAATCTAACAAATGCTCTTAATAATGTTTTGACATTATTTAAAAGAGCTTTAACATTTTCAAAGGTCGGAAAGTGTCATCTCTTACATTCGCGACTTTCACAATAATTTTTCGACTTGCATTTGGGTACGCTTCCGGTTTGTTCGCTGTGTAGAATTCCACACAGCGAACAAACCGGAAGCGTACCCAAATGCAAGTCGAAAAATTATTGTGAAAGTCACGAATGTTCAAGCACTTATTGTGGCAAATTTAAATTTCAACAAGAGCATTAAAAAATCAAAAGCTTTTTAAAAACAATGTGTTTACAATACGTTTGTACTATGATTTGTAAGATATATACGCATCCAAAATGTTCATAAGACATGTGAAATGGAGATGCTCTTAAACTCTATAGCTAGGGGTAGATTCAAAATAACAAATTTTCTGCAGCGTATTGATAGACACATTTGGTACTAGTTACCCCTTACTAAGGACTAGGGCTGGGGCGTCACGTGCTAACCTACGCTATAGAGTGTGGGTAAAATAAATGTGACATAACTGCGGATCAAATAAATGATTCGCAACGGTACAAGAGAAAATAAATGAGTAAAGGGGGAGGGGAAGTACTAGGGATGTCACGATACAGGTACCTTGCGATACGATACATATCTCGGATTCTCGATAACTAAATGCGACATTATTGACTGTATCGTGTATTGTATTGTGAACTGTAGCACGACAATGCATCGGTGTATTGTGACATCCCTAGGAAGTACTATCAAAAAACAGGAATGAAAAGTTCCCATTCGGGGGTCGTTTGTCCCCCTTCATCAGACCCCTTACTAAGGTAACTTATTTTTGAATCAAGTTAGCACATAGGTGAGTTGGTGTCATTTTCTTGTCAGGGGTTCAGAGGTTCAAATCTTGCCTTAGGCTTAGGCTCTATATATTTATGAGAGCCCTGCATTCAATTCCTTTTGGTGCTTATTTAATGGCTACTTTTAAGCTTGTTTAGTACATCCATTGTAAGCTGGTTTGATTCTATACATGTAGGCTTCTATCAAAGTATTATCACACTTTTTAGGCAGGCTTTAGATGTAGAGATACAAGCAGCCCTTATATAAGTGGAAAATTTTGAAAAGGATGATAGTTAAATAAATTTTGATATCACTTGGCCAATCTAAGAGAAATGAAGAGAAATGCATTAAGAAGTATTTAATTTAATAAACTTTTATGCTTCATGAAACATAAATCAAAGTTCGCCTATGAAAGTTCTAGATCTTGTGTTTATAATACATGTTTCGTGACGATATGTGATCATAGCATTTCATATGATAACTTGATTTTTTATCATTACTCGTATTTATGATAGCATATAATCCTTTGATAAACAGTAACTGTACGCAATTACTGATACAGCCTGAAGTACTTCCTTATTAAATTCTAGTACTCTCTTTACCAAGTCAAATTGATGTTTCAAATCTGTTGAAATCATGTCATTTCAAGGTTTTAAGGTCTATATTAACCCTTTCACTTCACAGACCAGAAAACAGGCTCTTAAAATATATTTGTAAGTAGTTTCCTTAGAGGTTAAAGGGTTATTCTTAAATTAAATTTTCTCATCTTTACGACATACTTAAATTGTCAGTGATAGGACACTCCTATCATTTGAGATGATTTCCATAGAAGGCAAAATTGCAGTAACTTACAGTTACTATTTTGGTATTTCTTTCAAATAATGTCAATTGCATTTTGAAGGGGTAGTCTGCTTTATATCAAGATTAATATTATTTAAATATTTGGCAATATTAAGCATGTTTCTGTCTCTATGATTTTTCAATTTGGATTGATCAGTGCAGTACCCCATCCAGTTTGGTTCAGTTTTTGTGCAGTTTCCACCGCCCACCGCACTCTTTTTATTGACTATGTTTTTTTTCACTTTGCTTTCCAGAACTCTTATTCAAAACTAATGCTTATTCCTCGGGGATACTGTTTTGACATGTTCACTTTCAAGGTCAAAGGTCAAGGTCACAAGTAGGGGTGCAACCACACAGGAGGGTCGCGATACGATACGTATCTAGATATTTGGGGTACGATACGATACGTATCTCGATACGTATTACACAGGATAGTGAAGTATTAAAAGAACATTTACTTTATTTGTCTATAATAATTTAATAAACACTGTTGACACTGACAGGGTAAAAATTTAAAATTAAGAAATTTAATTCCACTGTAGGTCGTATCGTAGTGTACCGATTCAGAGGCAAAATGTATCGTGTATCGTATCGTCTGCCATATAATCGCAATGCACAGGTGTATCGGTGTATCGTTGCACCCTTGGTCACAAGTTATAAAAGTCACTAAAACATTCCTTGTAAACATAAGTTGAAAAGTTTTTGTGCTATGAAGCTCTAATTTGGTGTTTTTAATCTTTTAAGAAGTACAGATTTTAAAAAAGTTTTGGGTACAAACTGTCAAAGGTCAAGGTCACGGCAAGGTCAAGACTTCAGCATGTATTGAGGAAATGGATTCTTTTAACTATTAACACTATAATCCATTACATTATTGACAATTTATTGTTATCCTCAATGAAAAGTGTTCATTGATTGTGTGACCTTGAATGTCAAAGGTCAAGGTCACATGAAAATGTCCAATTTGCTGAGGCCTGTAGAATACGGAACAAGGGAAGTCAAAAGCCCCGGTTTCAGGGCTGCTCTGCTTATGCAGTGTCCTGCAAATGCTAATCTAGTTCCTGCAGTGGTTTGCATGTTTCATCGCAATGCATAACCACAAAAGAATTGCAGGTTTCTCCCTGCAATAATACTAGCAGTTGTGATATAAGTGAAATGAATTTGAAAACGGCGTTAAACCCCAAGTCACCTCACCCAAACTAAATTATGACTGATTATTTGCACATTACATAAAAACACATGATAATTTTGTATCATTCTTGTTAATTTCTTCTAATATCACTAACATGCCTAAATATGTATTGTTGTCTCTCATTTGCTGTTGAGTCTTAAAACAAGCACAAACAGATATAAACTGTAAGCTCCCCAACGCAATCTTTAACAACAAAGCAGCTCTGTGCTAATCATACAGTATTCAAGTCCACATGTGGAATACACCAACTGTACACTGGCCTCATCAAGGAAAAATTCTAATCCAAATATTCGAGGCATGTTTGATGGGCTGAGTTTAAATAAAGAGATCAAGTTTAAATAAAAATAATCGGGTTGTTTTCCCAATCTTATGAAGTGCTTGTAGAACAGATGCTAACGGATATGAGTTCAACATGTGTTGCAACGCCTTCATCTGTTGCAAACGTCTTATCATTTGACCAATAAATTTCATCCATTTATAAAAAATTCTTTTAAGGGTTAAGTTTATTGGAACACCTTCTTTAATATGATTGTGGAAAGCATAAATTGATATCAAGTAGGATATGTATTTGAACAACAGATCATATTTTGCATTTGACTGAAGTTCTTTGAAAAATCGGCATTTTGTTTTTATTTAATATTCATTAGACGAGGTTGGACCATACACCTGGACAATTAACTTTTTGTGAATATATATATATATATATTTATAGAGGAAATATTTTGTGAAATTGATTTATTGAAAAAATATAAAATTATCAACATTAATTACTAATTAACACTGTTTTCAAAAACATGATAGCCTTTTGATAGGTACATAAGCGACCTAAATTGAAAAGAATAGAAACTTGAGTGTAAATAAGACTAATAAATGGGAGAAGGTTACCTAAGTTGGATAACTTGTTCCTAATCCCTTTCTTTATTGAATAAAATATGTTTAAATCAAAAATTAAGACTAATATGGTGTATATATAAATTATAGTTCTGATACTTGTTGTTGATTACAGCCCATTTGGAATTGATGATGAACATTTCAAGAAAGGATAACTCTTAACTTAAATACTGTGGTGACTTGTATCAGCAAATGACATTTAGAATTTTAGAATAATGTAGGTGACCTCTTTAAATTGACATTTAGATGATCATCTTAGTCATCTTGTCTACTTCCTAAGTTTTTATAATTTAGAAATAATGTCTTAAGGCTAATTTGCTATTTGATTAGAGCTAAAACATGTTTTTAATCAATTTGATCGAATATATATATTATTGACATTCTCCCATTTCAGGAAGGAAGTTAACCGCATTAAGAATTCAATTTCAGTGTAAAAAAAATTTCTGGTGGTTTAAGAATGTTTTTCATAATTCATTGTGACAATTGTACATCATGAATTTAATTTCTAGTGGTTTACTGTTGTAATACCCGGTAAAAAAGTTTTTACAAGACGATCCAAAATTGTAAATAGACTTGATTTGCTTTTTATTGGATGTTTATGATCTTGCATCTCATCTGTAATGAAAATCATTCTTCTTGAAGGCATTTTTCTGAAATAATTCTCCACATGTTTCTCAACTTATTTGGGCTCGAATAGACAGACCGACCAATACTTGATAGACTTAACAAGTTGCCTGCACAAGACTGAGCAAGAACTAGCAGCCTGTTTCAGTGTGAAGGCATACTCTGAAGAATTTCACCCCCAACCTTGTGATAATTATCCCGAGTTTCCATGTTCCTTGATAACTGATTCAAGCCCAGGTCATACTAGCAGTGGAAGCTATAGAGGTCACGATGAACATTTAGTGTTTATTTATGGCTCCCTCCTCGGATAATTCCAACAATATTCCCAGGCAGCTGCCACAATCTCCGACATACTCTCTTACTGTACAATCACCTGCTTCAGGAAACGGAAATTAAAATCAAATTTTATTCATTTAACTGAGGACCAAATATGATATACAGTAGAACACGGATATAACGAACTCCAAGGGACCGACATTTAGTTCACTATATCCGATGTTCGCTACTCGGTTTAAGCTGTCATACATAGGGCTTTTGAAGGGACCTATAAATTCAGGTCCAGGAAGTAGATCTAACCAATTGAAATTGTTGGTAAAACATGATATGCTCTTTTGTAGTATGACAGGGTTATATGTAAAGGATATTAACCTCTCCCTAGGTTTTGATTGAAAATATAAACATGAGGGTGAGGGGTGCTGGGCCCAAGGCTGATGTAGTGCCAAAGCAGCTCCCAACATCAAGTCAGTCATTTTATCAGCTAATATAAATCTTTACCTCAGGAATTAGGTCTCAGAGATCTAAATTGTTGGCAAAACATGAAATGGACTTTTGTATAATGACATAGTTATATGAAAAAAGGGCAGTATGGCTAATGGCTGATGTTTACCAAAGCGGCTTAGAATGACAACTTGCTCTTCTAGACTAATTTATGAGGATACACATTTTAATGCACAGTGCTCCTATTATCAAAAGATAAACTATATGATACAGCAAAAGTTGTTTTCAACAATTATTGCAGTTGCTGCCATATTGGACAAACTTTTTCAACATATTAATTTATCACCTAAGGGTGCAACGATACACGGATACACCGGTGCATCGCGATTATATGGCTGACGATAAGATACACGATACGTTTTGCCTCTGAATCGATACACTACGATATGACCTACAGTGGAATTAAATTTCTTAATTTTAATTTTTTACCCTGTCAGTGTCAACAGTGTTTATTATGGACAAATAAAGTAAATGTTTACAGTTTCACTATCCTGTGTAATACGTATCGAGATATGTATCGTATCGTACCCCAAATATCTAGATACGTATCGTATCGCGACCCTCCTGTGTGGTTGCACCCCTATTATCACTTGCCCAAACTAAACTTAACTTAAAAAGTTGTTTCCAAAACATAAGATGCACTTTTGTTTAGTGACATGGTTATTGTAAAAGGATACTTCTATAAGGGTAAATTTGCTTATAGCTGATATATGTATCACTTATTCTTTCAGGGTATTTGTCATTGAAAAATTACTCAGATCAGAAATGTAGTGAGGTATGAGCGATAGTTTGACCTTATTTTAATGAGATTGTCCTGGTTATCTGTTTAAAACATCCATCAATTTTAATGTCTTGTGGATTTATTTAGCTTAGTACATAACGTGTATGATTAAAAGAGGGGTAATGATCTATATCTTATCAGAACAATATATTTATACATACTGTAACATTATTGATACTTATTGATGGATTAAGAATCATAATAATCATAAATACCATCACTGATAGCTCTTAAATGTGATAATTCTTAAAAAACTTGTAAAATATTGATTAATATTTTGAAGGCTGTGTTGGATATTGAGTGAGCTGGCGAGTTTAAACGAGTAAATAATAATGAATTAAGAGTGTGACTCATCGTCCACAAATGTATGTCAGCATGGCATTGAGAGAATGATCATTGTTAGGATGAAAACAGGAAAAAGCCTCAATTGTTCTTTCGATTGTTCAATTTAACAATTAATAGGAAGGATTTGTTCAAATAGTGTAATGGATGCAGATAAGTATTTAAAATGGCAATGTGGAAAAAGTAGAAAATGCAATAAAAATGTAAAATCAGTGCTCATGACCATATAAATAATGAGTCTTGTTACTTAAACAATTAAAATGATTTTGATGAGGAAAAATAAGGTCAGTGGGGAAATGATAAAGATTGAAAAAAAAAATTACATCTAGAAAATACTGTTAAATATTGTGATATTATTTATCCCTGGACCATGTTTATGTTATGCCTCTTTAATTTTAAATCTGATGTTGTCTTTGGTGTATACCTTACCTTTTCATGCAAATCTCCTACCAAAAAATAGTTTTTCATATTTTTTACATTAAAAAGATGATGTAATATTGCTTTGATTTCACCAAACAGTGTTACGATTCATGAACTTTTCGAAAAATGTTTTGATCTCAAACATTCAAGATGTACCTGAACAATTAATGGCAGGTGTTATTCACCTTGACAGTCGCCAACAAGTATTACATCATCGCTACGCTTCGATCTGCAGCACTCTTTATTAAACAGTCATGGATGTGTTTGAGAACTCTTCTATTTGCTGTATTGATGTTCAGGTGCTTGTTCGCCTTCATTGTTTAACCCACTTTATGCTTAAATATTTGCTTCTCTATGTATATAAAAGGCACAGGGCATGGAGAGGGTTAACACTTTCTCTGCTTAGTTATATAACCATTACTGAATCTCTGAAATATGATAATTAGATCCAGTGTTGTCAGTAGTTTCATTGTGATAAAACTAGGGTAGCTTTTAGGTAAATTTTAATGGGATACTTCACAATGCTTTAGGTATCAAACTTCTTAAAATGTTATGGGCATCAGGTATGGCAAATTTCTTCCGGATCCCCTTTTGATTCAGATTTATTCATACCTTTATCTCTCAGTGGCAAATTCATTAACTCTTTACCATATCCTTGTCTATGGAAAACAAATTTCTGCTTGTATCTCAGGGGTCGAAATTAGTACTATTGGGGTGCTAGCCATTTGGACTAGTGCATTCCTGTGAGTACTAGCCCAAAGACGTTCTGACTAGCCAAATACACCGTTATAATCATATTTTCTTTAAATTCAACTAGTCCTTCGGACTACCAGTCATTGAACTTAACTAGTCCAGCATCTTTTGCACTAGCCATGGGCTACCGGGCTAGTGCTAATTTCGAACCCTGTATCTATAAAGTAGGGCAGTAAGGGGATAATCTTTTGACAATATACACTAGTGACTAGTCTGGCAGACCAAAGGTTAAATATTTTCAATGTACATGTATCTTTTTGATGGGGCCATACACACTATGCAGCAATATCATGCCGGTTAAGAGTTAAGCCTTATCTTCATAAATTTGTAATACTTTTTGTTCAGCAATGCAGGGAATAGGTTGATTGTCTCACAATTGATTGGTCCACGGCATGCCAAGGGTTAAACTCCGATTCTGCCGCAGTACCCATTGTGATAAATTTAAAGGGTTATGGGTTAACCTGCATGTCTCCCATGCACCGGTAGTGCAGATGAGATGATAGATTTTTACCTTGGCAATTATTCATCCACTAGCAAGGTGCAGCATGTTTACTCAAGCGCATCTAGTGCCAAGCGTCGAGTTAGTCACATGTGTTCAACGTTCATTGATTCCATGTTGAAGGTTACGCTGTCGTGAATAGGTAACAATTTCAAATAATATTTCATTCATGATTCATCTAAATGGTTTATCAGAGCAATTCCCTTGGAACTGAAGGTGGGCCTATTGATTATTAATCGTTGGTCATAATGTTATATGATACAGGAACAATAATGAATGCTGAATAATTTGGTGACTGGTTAGTTGTAACAAAGACAAACCTGTTACTTGACAGACATGTATCTATTGTGTTATCATAGAATTGCTTTGTTCTGTTCATCTATAGTCTATATTAAAGCTCTTTGTCTCCGCAGAAAGTGTTTTTTGTTGAATAGTGATTTATCATAGCCTAAAGTGTAGAAAGTACTTTTTTTTCATGGTGCCTTAAAATATGTTTTTCGAATTTATGAATTATGTATTTTCTGTTTGCTTAATTATGATTTTTCAAAGAACAATTGGTAGCCATTTGTTGTTTTACTTCACTGCTTATATAAGTAAATTCATGAAACAAAATAATATGAAAATATGGATTCTGGTCATCTGGGATAGATAATAAAATTCTATTTGTTTTATCAAATTTGTAATCATTATGAATACGACCATTAAGCTACCACGGAATCATGAATCATTCAAGAATATTCCAACTAAAGTGCAAATAATCCCTTAAGGTATGAATTATTGTATTAATATTTCCGTGCTATTAATCATTATTTGATATACAAAGTAGGAAAATATTTCAAAAGAACAAGGTAATTTCAGTGTGTGAATTTTCAGAAAGAAGACAATTTGTTTAACCCATTAACTGCTGATTCATTATCATCGATGCACCTAATGAAAGGTGTGGGTATAAGTCAATTGTTTACTCATTGCATATATTTTTGCCTGCATTGAAATCATTGATTTGATACGAAAGGTGAAGAGTCATTTATCATTAATTTCTTTCTGCTTATTTGTTGATATCACAATAAATCTAATATGATTATTTAATAAGTTTGTCTTAATTTGATCAAACATTGAATGTGATCTTTAGGTTTTCGAAAATCAAGAATAACAAGGATAGACCAGGCTTTATAAATCTTATATCATTATTTATTATAAGTTTTTCTAAACTTGATCAAAAGTTGAACGTAATCTTCTTTAGGTTTGCTGAAGGTCAAGGTCATCAAGGGTCGGCAAGGCTTTTGCCAATTGTAAACATACTTAGATTGGCAGGTAAAGGGTTAAAATTGGGTTAACGGGATGTTTTAGCTTAAGTTTTGAGGCAGTTATGCAACCTGCAGTATCCATTATTGACTGAAAATAACAGGTTTGGAAGGTTCGTACATGAACAACCATCGTGCAGTTTGCTACATGTAAAAATATCTCATCTTGGCCAAACTTAAATGAGTACACAGGTTTCATGCCTTAGGCTTAGCGGTAGCATAATTTTCTTCAAGAAAAATACTAACAAGTGAATTTTATGGTGACCCAACATCCCACTTCAAAGGGGCTGGGTAATGTTATTTAATTTGCAATTTGTTTTGAAATATGCTGTTGATCACTTGGTATGGTTAATGATATTGACAGTTTTATTTTTTGTTGAAAATTAGTTAAGTTTTGTAAATGCTGTTATTTTGTATTCCTTGATTTTCATTCTTGAGACTTGATTCATTTGAGAAAAGTGTGTCTGGTTTAAGAAATTATTGATTACCCTTTTATTCATTAGCTATACATATCCTCTCTCAAGAAATTTTAATCATATACGGTTCTCAAATCTTTTTTTTCTAACTAGAGGTGTTTGAAATAAGGTAATTTTAATGTAACATGTATCAAACACCATTGAAAACTGTTAGAATTCTTTGTTGCAATTTTGAAACACTAAGAACATGAAATTGTTTTGTTAAAAAGTGCTTAGAACTGGTAAAACAAGAGGCCCATTGTTCGCTTCTAGCCTAATTAACCGATAAAAGATTCCTCTGGAATGGTTTCAAATTTGTCTTTTTTTTTTCAAAGTAAAGTTTTATGCATGTGGTCAATGGCTGTTGGCAGTGAGAAGGAATTAACTACGAGTCTATTCAAGTGTATTTCAAACTTTAACTCCTGTTTTCAAGGTTTTTTTTATTCTGGGATAACAATGGTTCACTCACACTCAATGTTAAATCAAGCTCTTGTTTTGGACTCTTCAACTATATCTGCTGTTGGTATGGCTCTATTTTACTTGTAAGTTCTGTATGCAATGCTTCGTTTGTTTTCATTGCAGTACAGAAGGTCCACTGGTTCCAGCTGGCAATGCAAGCTGTCTTTTTCACTTTAGAACTTTATTATTTAAGATTCAGGATAAGTCTATTGTTTTAACAAAATACTAAAAATTTGAGCTTAAATTTTTTCTTGAATAGAAAGGCTATATTTGGATTGAATGCCAATTCAAGGCTTCTTTTATCATTTCTTTTTAAGAATATCATTTTTGTTAAAGTCAAATTTGGTAGAACAGTCAGATAAACCTGAAACAATTTTTTACCATATCCAAATAACAGTGTATCAGATGAATTCTGTATATCATTTATGCAGATCTTCATGCTTTCTTTATCCTGATTGAAATATAACTTGATATAGCCTTGACATTTGTAACAGATTTACTAATGAATTTAAACCATTTTGAAGGCATTTTAATTTATGCAACTATGTTCCCTGCCAAGGTGTCTCTCATCAGGGGTTGATATTAAACATGCATATTTTTATATATTTCTTCATATTCTTAATTTTTGTTCATGCTTCTCCATATTCTATCATATCCCACGATTTGTTCTAAAATCTTGAATTCTCTAAGTATTGCACAAGTCCATCCTTCTGTTTGCTGGTCCTTCTCCTGCCATAGCTCTGATCTGAGGCATCATCAGGACACTGACTCCCTAGGCTGCGTGGTATGTCCACATGATTAACCTCCGATGGCTGCCCACTGTCGTGCTGGTGGTCAAAAGCGATCAATACCTTACGTGTACTCTTCCCAACGAGCTCAGTACATCACAGATAGGTCGGAGGTCATCACGGAATCGTCGAAGCTTGTTTCGTAGAGACTGTGTAGGAGTGTCAGGAAGCTTGGATGAGAAAAGGTCAGGGTGGGTTATTAACGCGATGTTGCTCAAGGGGGATAATTGTTCCGTGTTTTTCATAAACATGGCTTACACAAGGTAATCAATGTATTTGTCATGTCTAAGGAACCCTCTGTCAATTATTTGCTATTTTGGTTCATTATTGTCCTGCCTTGAATGGGGGTGATGTAAATCCTACCAGTTATGAAAACAATTGGGAAATCAGTGGCTTAAAGATCCTTGTTTTTCAACATCCAGGTAAGGGATGAATTGATCTCTATCTTGCAGTGTTGTGCCTAGGTAATTGACCAAGGGGGCATAAGATTTGGCAGAAGAAATCGGAAATTTACAACAGTAAGAAAATATAACTTTTCCAAATTTTGAGAGATTACTCAGTCTTTAGGACCTGTTCTTATAAAGCATTTATTGATCTCAATCAGGCACTTTTGTTAATATGTGATTGACTGAGAGGGGGGGGGGGGGTCCTATTCGCAAATTATGAACAATTTCAGTGTTCAATCTACAGATATGACCCTCTGATTCAAGGGATTCGCTACCAAAAAGTCTTGTGAGTCCAAGCTGATTTAAATGAGTCCTTTAATAAATGAGCACATACCGGGTAGTATCAAAGCAAATATGCTTCCCAGGACTCACAGCTTAAATTTCTATGAGTCCTTTCTAAATTTTAAGAGTATTTGAAGCAGGACGCCGGACTCGCTGGTAAATTTATCCCTGCAATTTTGAAGTATGGAAAAGTAGTAATATCCGATTTGCTAAATTCAGAGATCAAGCCCTTGAAACCCCTCTAGAAACATGATCATTGATCCTGAATTCCTTGGTATGTGCAATTTAAGGGCTGTTAGTAATCAATATTTGAAAAGCATATTCTTTAGTATAGGGCACTCTTTTAGTGTTACTTACAGTTTGTTTTAAGACAATCACATCTTATCATGTAAATTTGATTACGGTTCATAGTTTGATTTAAGAGTTATTCCTAATTTTACGGTTCATATTTTGATTTAAGAGTTATACCTAATAATTTTTAGCTCATCTGGCCTGTAAGGCCCGATGGGCTTATGGCATGGCATGGTGTCCGGCGTCCGTCCGTCCGTCCGTCCGTCCGTAAACTTTGAGGAATTTCGACTTCTTCTCCAGAACCATAAGGCCTAGAAAGCTGAAACTTTGTGTACAGACTCCTTAGCTAGTGCGGATCATAAATTGTAGCTTTAGTGGCCCTGTGGCCCCTAATAAGGGCCACAGGGGCCACGCATTAAAAACCTATTTTCATCTTCTTCTCCAGAAGCATTAGGGCTAGAAAGCTGAAACTTTGTGTACAGACTCCTTGGCTAGTGAGGATTATAAATTGTAGCTTTGGTGGCCCTGTGACCCCTAATAAGGGCCACAGGTGCCACGCCCTAAAAACCTATTTTCATCTTCTTCTCCAGAACCATGAGGCCTAGAAAGCTGACACTTGGTGTACAGACTCCTTGGCTAGTGATGATTATAAATTGTAGCTTTGGTGGCCCTGTGGCCCCTAATAAGGGCCACAGGGGCCACGCCCTTAAAACCTATTTTCATCTTCTTCTCCAGAAGCATAAGGCCTAGAAAGCTGAAACTTTGTGTACAGACTCCTTGGCTAGTGAGGATTATAAATTGTAGCTTTGGTGGCCCTGTGACCCCTAATAAGGGCCACAGGTGCCACGCCCTAAAAACCTATTTTCATCTTCTTCTCCAGAACCATGAGGCCTAGAAAGCTGACACTTGGTGTACAGACTCCTTGGCTAGTGATGATTATAAATTGTAGCTTTGGTGGCCCTGTGGTCCCTAATAAGGGCCACAGGGGCCACGCCCTAAAAACCTATTTTCATCTTCTTCTCCCGAACCATGAGGCCTAGAAAGCTGAAACTTTGTGTACAGACTCCTTGACTAGTGATGATTATGAATTGTAGCTTTGGTGACCCTGTTGCCTCTAATAAAGGCAACAGGAACGTCCTTCAAATCTATTTTCATCTTCTTCTCCTAAAGTATAAGGCCTAGAAAACTGAAACTTGTCGCCTATATACTTAATTTTATGATTGTTGACCCTGTGGCCTCTACAAAGGGGGAATCACATTGGCCACACTCTACAGCATAATTGATGATGAAGCCTGATGAGCTACAGAGCCAATGGCTCTATTTTTAACAGTTATGCCAGTTCAGGATGTCCCATGATATTTTTTTGCATGTCCTTCAGATAATGTTCCCAGAGTAAAAGGAAATGTCATCATCAGATGATGTGTCACACGATATATAAACTGAAGCCTGTGTCAGATATTCGATGAGAGTGTAGGAAATGGTTACTTTAACTTACTTATGTAGCGATGATGCAGTGATGTGTATTATTTCCTTCCTTGTATATATAACATTTTCAAGTCATAGGTTCATCATTAGAATGTTTCTCGTATGTTGTAGGATTTTTTTATATCAATTTTAGTGATAAAGTTTGCCCTCAGTCCAGCTTCAAATACTCATAAAATTTACAAAAGACCCATATACAAATGCAACTTGTCTCTTAGGGGTGAAAGGATACAGAAATATCTTTTCAAGGATTTCATTGACTATATTGAGCCTGGTCTGTTTGGTTTAAGATCTCCCCCATCTCTTCCTAGAGCTTGACAATACACTGCTCTCAGCCTCATGACCACAAGCTTATCTTCTTCCATGCTCTCAGGTTTCACTTGCCCAGATCTGCCTGCTTCACATGCCTCAGTTATGGATGTGAGTTCCTACCCAGCGGGTTCAACTCAACTCACCAACCTGTCATGGCACCTTCTTTACCCTCTTTCTTTCTATTACCTCTCCTTTCCATCCTTTTCATTCTTTCTTCATCCTTTTCATCTTTTCCCTCTTTCTCCTTCTTTCTAACTTCATAAAAAAAAATTTGATTCTCCCCTTCTTACCCTCACTTATTCAATCCCGCACCACAACCCCTCCTACTGCCATATGCACTTGGAAATGATTTGAGTGTTTGCAAATTAAATAATTAAGTCATAGAATTCAAAATGGTAGTTCATGTATCAAAATGTAAACATGAAGATGTTGACTCTTAAACTCTTTTGTTATTAGACTAATGAAATTTTGCATTTTTGTGAATTTGACTTGCTTAGATGTGATTTACCAAACTTAGCTTTCAATTTAGAATAGGATCTATAAACTGCTACATATTCCCTTTTAGCCTATGAGCAACTTACCCAGAAGATAAGGCAGGTTTATCTGTTGTGCAAATAAGCCTCATTTGGAGGAACCCTTAGACTTGCTTTGTAAATGAATCCCTCCCTAGAATGAATCCCTCAACTGAGAGTGTTGTTGTACTTTTATATAATAATAGCTTTCTTATACCGCGCATATATCCATGACAGAGCATGCTCACAGCGCCATGAGTATTACACCCTGGAGGGATAGTACTTTCGGTGCCGCCTATTAACAAGCGCTCCGCGCGACCGTATAGGTCCATACTTCCCCCTTGTTCAGGTACCCATTTGTACAGCTGGGTGAACTGAGTGCAATGTGGATGAAGTGTCTTGCCCAGGGACACAACACTTAACGAGACCAAGTCACAATTTGCAATCTGCAATTTTGGATAATCTGTATAATGTCTAGTTTCTAATCGATTCTTTTAGACTCATTATTAAGTTCAGGTCAAGATGTTGGACTAGATATATTTTGAAGACAGAAGAAAGTCTTATGTCAAATTTATTGTACCCTTTCTCCTTGAATACATGATATTAGAATACTGGATAAAATGCCCGGAGAATAATGATGTAACTAGAAAGAAGTTTCATAAAAAAGAAGATGCATTTGAAATTATCCTTTGTGAAAATTAGATCTTCAAATATTTGTTTTAAGAGCACCTATTTTAGAAATATTCATGATGTTAAGACTTCTCAAAATCTCTTTAAATGATTTCCCAGTGGTGCAGTTAAGATATACATAGGGTTTCGAGTTACACGGTTTATTAAGGCACATTTACATATCTAGGTGTAGTGAAGATGACAATCTAGGCTAGGTTGGGTAATGTGGCGTCAAGGATTTACGACAAGGATTTACGACCGTGAGCTGTTTGAATGAAACCAATGTCCATGCAGCTAACAATAGCAGAGCTATGTGACAAGGCATGACACGACCAACTTAGAACTGATGAAATGTACGAGGGTCAAGGAACTCTCCATTTGTATGTATCCAGTGTCGTAATGCTGTAATGGAGGGTCATTCCTCTTGCTGAGGGAGTAGGTCAGTATCGCTGTGGTACGCACAGTTGTGACAAGAATCTTAATCTCTGACGATATACCTAGCAGAGATGAGTTTACTAGGGATGTCATGATGATACACCGATGCATCGTCGTGATACAGTTCACGATACAGTTAACTGTATATTGATACAAAATTAAGTGAGTATCATTAAATTTTTGTGTCGGTATCGTTAAATGTGTGAATATTGAATCAAGAAATCAAGAGTTGGTTAACTTCCTTCTGAAAAATTGAAAGGAAATTTAAGCTGAGAGTCACGGGATTAACTACCGGTACCTACACTCTCTGTATAGTAATACAAATTGTTGACTATACATTAGTCCTATAAATAGGGTATCCATATTTTAATCCAAAGTCCCCAGAGAATCACATTGCAGGAGTTGAAATGAGTCTTATCACAGTACTAGTCATTTGGACTAGTGGATTTCTTAATCTTGTAGCCCAAAACATTGAAATTATCCTGTTATCCTTCATATGTCACTAGTCCTTGGACTACCAGTTGATACATTTCACTAGCACAGCAAGTTTTCTACTAGCCTAGGATATAAGTGCTAATTTTGAACCCTGCGTATATTTATGAGGAATAAGGCCAGAGAGGCTAATTGATTGGGTGGTTGTACATTGTCAATCAGCTGAAAACTTCACATATTCTGACGTCTTCAAATGCACAATATTCATGTCGGAATTTAGGGCTACCACATGGATTCATAATTCTGTTGTATTTTTGCAACTTGTTTATTACGCATTATGTACTACGCATTAGACATTACACACTACGTATACATGATATCCCGGCCTTTAGTAATATGACAAGCTCGTGAGAAATGTGATTCAATACAAACTATGATACAATGAATGTAATTCAATTCCAGTGACAGATTTCTTTTATTGATCAACGATATCAAATGCTGTTACTTGTCAGTCATATACAGTGTATTATCAAATGAGAATTTCTAATTTACTTCAACTAGTAGACAAAATAATTGATGGTAAGATTATTAAATGACATTCTTTTCTAAAATTTTAATGAACAGATTTGGAATATATTACAAGTCAGAATTTGCAATTGAAAATTATAAGAAGAGAGAAAGTTCTCTAAATATTCATACAAGTTTCAGCTGAGACAAATTCTCCAAAAAATACCATTTATATTTATGTCAAGGTGACTGACTATCTGTTCAGAACTTTACAACATGACAACTGGTTGTCAGTTAAGGGGGTCATTTTGACCTTTTCGGGTCAAATGGGTAATGGTAAAAGTATCCCACTTCTCTAACTTTTAAAGGGGCAGTAGCACGTTTTTAGGGGCAATATAAGGTGATGTCAGGAAAATGAACATTAATGGTTCCAATTGAAAGACAATGTATTTAAACTAAATGGAGCAGTAATAATTCAAATATTTAACGTAAAGTTTAGCCATGCGATTCCTTTTTCTTACAGAAAATGAATTAAAGGTGTTCACACAAAAATGGCGCCTATGTATTTTATGTGAATCTTCATACTTTGTCCTCCGACTATGGATGATTGGCTTGTGTAATGACATTTTTGACGCTGTCAAAATAATACATTTAACATTAACTTACAATTATCACTGAAAATTTTAAAATATGAAATTATCAAAAAACGTGCTACTGCCCCTTTAAGGGACACCAAGCCAAAAGGGTGGGCACATTTCGTCAGGACCCCCTCTAGGAACAACACTGTTACTGTACATATGATTGTATCACCATATTAAGGATCATCTGACCAAAATTGACCAGAATGACCCCCAATCTAATCAACTCTGGACAACACTGGTCATACTGGACAAAATCTAGTTACGGTGACTGTATTGGACTTAATACTGTTTTGGTTAGCTAACGGTCCCATCTGCTCAGAATTGACCAGAATGACCCTCAATCTAATCTTTGGACAACACTGGTCATACAAACAAAATCTAGTTAAGGTGACTGTATTGGACTTAATACTGTTTTGGTTAGCTAACGGTCCCATCTGCTCAGAATTGACCAGAATGACCCCCAATCTAATCAACTCTGGACAACACTGGTCATACTGGACAAAATCTAGTTAGGTGACTGTATTGGACTTAATACTGTTTTGGTTAGCTAACGGTCCCATCTGCTCCGAATTGACCAGAATGGCCCCTTTTCACATCTTAACACTTAAGAAATTAAGTGAAGGTGATTTATTGAATAAACCCCCATGTGCTAGCAAGCGCTGGGTCACAATGTCTTTCCAGGTCAGGTCACAGGGACCTTGGAGCCTTCCTGGTGAGAGCCATGTGCTTGTCATTTTCTGCAGGTGTCATTGTTTTTTTAAATATTGGTCAATTTGTTCGTGAAATATTAGATGTATGATTTGTGGTTGTTTTCATTTAAAGTTTCAATATTTGATTGTTATTGGAGGTAACATGAACACACTTAGGTAACATGAACACACTTCAGCTCTTTTTACAATAAGCAAATTAATCATTTAATAGAATGTGATAAATTGTCAGAAATTAACAATGCTTGTGAAAAATATCTTTTGTGAACCTATATTAAGAATTGGGATGTTTTACGTTTAAAAAACCTTTTACAACTGCAGTATGTGGAATCTGACTTTGCCATTAGTAACTATTTGTCATTCAGTAACATAACATATTTGTGACAAATAATTTTTACTTATTAGTGATATAATGTAGCCAACAATCTTCATCCAAAGTCTTAAAGCAATTTTTAGCTGAAAATATCAACATTAAATAATAATCAACATACATAGAGGATACTAAACAGCTATTCCATTGACTACTATTTTCATTAAATGAGTTAATGATTTTGTATAAAATGAGTGAAAGCGTCATACTAGCATTGTGGTATTACACTAGTTTAATATTGCCGTATAAATCTTACACGGAAGTTTCTTACACGGGTAATATATCGTCATACTTAACTATGATTTATGATTATTGATGGATTTTGTGTAACAATATAACATTTTATGATAGATAATTGATTGTGATATACAACTTTAAATCTTTGTCGAATCTTAATCAATCTGCAAGCAACAGATATCAACATGAATAGTGTTCATACTTAATCTATGGCTTCAATGTATCGGTCGATTTGGATGATTTAATGGTTGGTTAGTCATCAAGAAATTGACTGAGGGGGGCGGCCCAGTCATAATTTTCTGAATGGGTCTCAGATTTAGGTCATGATGTGGGATTCCCAAGCCAGGTAGTATTGTGTATAATTATTTCAGCTCCTCTTATTCTAGTGGTGGCTTTTGTATATTATTTATTTCATTTCTGTCTTATCCCAGGAATCTGAGCCAAGTGGCTCGTTGATCTACAGAGTCATGCAAGGCATTTTGTACAAAGTGTAATTGTATCTTGTACTCGAGTCAGCCGACATGCACTGACCGACCTCTCTGTATTGCATTTCACAGGGAGGGAGGTGTCTGTTTAACATAGACTGACAAAATGTCTCTCAAAAAGACTTTTTTGAAAAAATAAGAAATACAGTAGAACTCGGAAATAACAAACTCCAAGGGACCAAAGAATTTAGTTCGCTATATCCAGTGTTCGTTATACGCATATAATTTTGATGATATTATATAGTGACGGGACTTGAAAATTTGTTCGCTATATCTGATCGTTTGCTATATACGAGGTCGCTATATCCGTGTTCTACTGTAGAATTGTTCTGTGTGATTTATTGGATTAGGTACGTCAGTGATAAATTTACCATCGAGTCCTGCTTCAAATACTCATAAAATGTAGAAAGGACAAGTAGTTTTAGCTGTAGGTTCTGGGATGCAAAGGTTTTTGGTGGTACTATTTGATTACTCATTGAAGGACTCATTAAAATCTGCTGGGACTCACAATCTTGACTTTTTGGTAGCCAGTCACTGGACTCAGAAGATCATTTCTGTAGATTGATCACTGAGGACTGATCATATGGCATCATTATTCTAAATATGTCTCTGCAGGTTTGTGGCATTTATTTAAAAGTAAGCAATTGATTAAATCATTGATATGTTTCATAAAATAAAATCATCTGGTGTTATAAAATACCAGGAAGGAGCTTAAGAATAATGATACTTTCATGTTGAAATCTGGACTTGCCTTTTAAGAAGAGTTGTGTATATCATTTAGGAAAAGGACATCCTTTATTAAAGGGGTTTAAATATTTGAGATTTTTCTCAACAGAATTTTTGAATTAACTTCTCTTGTAGTTGCTTTGAAGTTTTTATATCTATATTTTTATGTGCTTAGTATCATGTTGTTCAAAATGATCCTCTTCATATGCATGTAGCTTCATTGAATATGACACATCAGGTTTTAAATGAGGGAGGGGTCGGTCCGCTACTCTAATTATGTGTTACAGTCATTGATTAATGTAATTCACATTCCTTTAAAACCCATCGCATTCCAGTTTCATTTGGGAACATATGTGACTCAGTTAAGTTATCAATTGTGTTAGCTTTGTAATCTATGTGAATAGTTATTCAAAATGTACCAAATGCCTGCTTAATATGAATAATTTGATTTTCACACATCTTTGAATATCATGGCACTTGTTGATAAGTTTCAAGAATGATTTCCACTTTTGGATTATCTTTAATTTCCATCCACTTTGCATGCAGATATGTTTGTTTGCACTGAAAGCCAGGGTACGATTCCCTGCAGACCAAACATGTTTAGAAGCGATCTTATCTGTAGAGGCCTAATTATTTGTGTGATTTTGCATATTGGGCACTATCAGTGTTATATCTAGCATACTTCAGCTTTGACATATTTGCGCCTTGCTGTATGTTACATAGCGAGCTCCACAGATTGAAATCTCTGGAAATAGTTTCTTTCTCTGTGTGTATTGGACTGAAATTCTTTGGTTTGTATTGATGGAGGAATTCCGCTCATAGTTGCACATGCAAGTTGGTTCATTGTCTTTCCCTTTCTTTCTACAAGAGGAATGTCGTCAAGGGGTGAACCTTCTTTCCTCCCCTGTGATATTTTATAACCACATTCTCAAGATTTTCTTTCTCTGTTTGCAGGTGCTTGTTCATGGATGCTGCTTCTGCATGTGGAGGATGACCTTGAGGTCGTGACCTTGCACCCAGTGACCCAGTGAATGAAATGACAGACAAGTTTCTTACTGTGATGAAGAGAGTGTAATCATCCTGTTGCGACGCCCCAGCCGACATATCTTACAATCATGCAGCCCAAAGATGTAGGAGTTTACCGTGGGATGACATTTTGAGGATATTTACGTTGAATGTTTTTATGTGCAATCTGTAGTGACAGAGGTCATCAAAATAGTCTATGGTAACAGAGTCCAACCTATTTCTTTTTCAACATGGAGTCTGTTAGTATGTTCATTGCTCGTGTGAAGTAATGGCCAAGTCATGGGGTTGTGGATTCCACACCAATGGCTGACGTGCCCCTGATGAATGGATCCGTGCCCCGCTGGTGACAACACCACGCAGCAGCATGGCGAAGAAAGCTGAAGGGCGCACTTTTAACGTGAGCGTGATCGGACTGAGTGGAACGGAACGGGAGAAGGGGCAGTATGGGGTTGGCAAGTCTTGCTTGTGCAATAGGATAATCTATCAGGTTGCGGACAAATACCACTCAGAACACATCTCTGTTCTCTCGCAGAGTGACTTTGCCGGCCGTGTCATCAATAATGACCACTTCCTGTACTGGGGGGAGGTCACAAAAACAGACGAAGGAAATAATTTTACGTTTAATGTCATAGAACAGACGGAATTCATAGATGATGTGTCGTTCCAGCCATTCAAAACTGGGCGGACTGAACCGTATATCAAGCGATGTATTCAAACCAAGGTGCAGTCTGCCGAGAAGCTGATGTATAGTTGTAAGGATCAGCTAGGTAGGTACACCATTTTATTCTTCAACTTTAAAGACCTATGTTTGTGCCAAGTCAATAATGATGTTTGTCTCAAATTTCATGTCATGTCCGTCATTTGCAAGATTGTGTAATTTAGGTATTATGTTTTATTAAATTGGCATTGTTTCAAAGAATCATGAAATTTAATCAATACAGTTCCTAATAACTTAGCTTGACTCGATTAAAATAATGATTTTACAACATACAATTTATAAATATAATTGATGAAGAAATGTCTGATGATGGCAAATGGCTACAATATTGCCCAAGCAGCACTAAACCACAAATCTTTGCAATGCTATTTCAAACTATGGACCTGAGATCCATTTAGTTCGGACCATGTTCTACATAAAGGACTGAGAAGTTTAGGCCAAATATTCCTTGAGGTCAGTTGACAAGTTTGAAAATCAAAATTGTTTACAGATTCTTCCAGGGTGTCTTAACAGGGAAAAATAGTGCAGGCTTATGAAACCTGAATATTGTTTGGTAATCTGCTGACAAACAACAGCAACAGCAAGGTGTCCCCTTGGCAAACATGAAACTGAAATGTAAACAGCGTAAAATAACTGGGAAGTTCCTGATTGTTTAGCTAGCACTGTAAGGCAAACTTCACATGGACATTTCCACCTTCCGATTCACATTTTCCTTTATTTGGAGAATGTTGTTTAGCCTATATAACCTTTTGGAAGATCAACGACCTTTACAGTATTCTTGTGCAGTATTGGACAAGTTCCTTGAAAGTTTCCCTGTTTATTTGCGCCTCAAATATCAATGAAAAGAAGAAATGTAATGTATGCAGATACCTACATTTGACCCCTCCAGTTTACCTTCTTATTCAGGAATTGTAACTTGAAGCCCAACAAAAGAAATGTAATGTATGCATATACCTACATTTGGCCCCTAAACTTTATCTTCTTATTCAGGAATTGTAACTTGGCCCCTAAACTTTATCTTCTTATTCAGGAATTGTAACTTGGCCCCTAAACCTTATCTTCTTATTCAGGAATTGTAACTTGGCCCCTAAACTTTATCTTCTTATTCAGGAATTGTAACTTGGCCCCTACACTTTATCTTCTTATTCAGGAATTGTAACTTGAAGTTCAAAAGAAGAAATGTAATGTATGCAGATACCTTCCAATAACCTCTGCATTTTAAATGCCTATACATCAATGAATCATCACATAAGGCTGAAGTTATAAGGGGACTATATAGGACGCAAGAAAAGTGCACATTTCCCTGTAATTGACTTATAGTTTCTAATTCAGAGGGGATGTTAAGGGGGCAAAGCCTTTCCTTTTCAATTTTTTTGTCTGAAAATATATGGTAAAAAGGTCGAACATGGAGGGTTTAACCCTTTTTCAATTGGTGAACCCCAATATTTCTCAAATTGTGCATCTTCCACTGTTGTTGATGAAGTATACAAACATATTGTAATTGACGTTATAAGAATAAAGGAATTTATCAATTTTAGGGTTCTTTAGTGATCTTAAAAATAATGGCAGTCTTTATGAAAGTTTGGCTTTAACGACCGCATTTTACCCTTATATGTTTTTTATAAGAAGGGAATTGATTCTTTGAGGTTGCCAAATGCTCCTTATACTATGGCTTTAGAAATGGCTTTAGGTTGCAGCATATCATGAAGTGAAGATCGTTTCCTTGATTCCATTACTAATAAGATTTGACACTCAATTGAAATCCTTAAAAAGGATAAGGTGCTATGCACATGACAACTAATATTGTTATTAGTTCATATATAAACATCCATTGACAGAATCAATATTTTGCTCTGTGACCATGACCTTTCATGAAGATCATTTTATGTAATAGGAGATCATTGTATCATAGCTATCTCTTGCCATACAGGTTTTTCATTGCTATTCAAAATATGAACAATCAATATCGGCTGAACAGTATTAAGACATTTCTTGGTGAAAAGATTACAGGAGTTGGTAACACTGTTAGTCTGGAAAAAAATAGTGATACTTAGAATTCTTTCTGGAAATAAATAGTGATACTTAGAATTCTTTCATTGGCATTAAATCTGTAAGTGTAAGGTCATTGACCTGGTAAATTGTACTTTTCACATGTTGAAATTGAAAAGTGGGGAAAACTCCTCAGTTATGATTTGTTAACATACTCAAGTTACTATGTTTTGAGAAGAAATATTTTGTTGATCATAATATTTCCTTATTGTGTGTCTTTTTTAACCTAAAATGGTTACCGTATTCGACGTAATAAGCGCCCTGCTCCAATAAGCGCCCCCAAAGGGTTTTGTAATAAAGTCTAATAACCGCCCATGTACCAACGGTACTAACATGATTTAGATCTATGTTTACTTCCGGGAAAATGGCCGCCGCCATCGGCAATGTGTTTCTGTATAAAAAATTACTTTGTGTCATGAGCAATTAAAGAATACATTAAGCGGCAATATGTGTTGTTTTCTACTCAATAATGTGTAAGTATGTTTTGAACGTCTTTATTAGATATCAAAGACAATCTGAACACAGTTCCATTTGAGTAGTCTTTATTATCCCTCGCCACAAAGGTTTGAGCTCCGTCCATCCGTGCGTCCGTACGAGTTAAAGGAGCCAATTTTTCTAAGAAACTGTTACAGATAGGATCATCAAATTTGATGTGTGCCTCAAATATTTTTCTGGAGTTTGGTGTCATGATATTTTTGAGTACACTCGAGTATTTAGGAGAAGGTTCTGACTTAATTTTAAATAAGAACAAATCTGGCAGGGGATGTTGATGACTATGTCTTCTTGTTTTTCGGTTGTCATTCACACAACTTTAATAAGCGCCCACCCAAGTCAGTTTTTTAAGCCCCTGGGCATTTATAACGTCGAATCCGGTAATGCGAAACCCAGAATTATTGACTTTCAGAAATGAAATTGTTGCCAAAGGGTATCAGAAAAATATCACCATTTTGAAGGTCACATCATTGTCTGTAGCTTTTGAGACCATTATATAGAAGTGTTGGGTATATTAGAGAGTTGTACTTACTTATGCTCTTGTTTGCGAATATTTAGGAGCACTAAAATTAATTACCAGAATGTTTGGAACTGATCCTAATTTATTTCACAATGACTACATGCAACCAAATGTATGTGATGTTGAATACGTCCTGGCATTCTCATTTAGGGATTATTCACTTCAACATTTTATTAGATTTGACTGACATAGCCACCAGAATAGTTAGATTGCTCCTTTAGCAATGCACACTATTACCAAATGTTTTTCAAGTATGTCCCACTATTCTCAGTTTTAGATTTGACTAACGTGAATGACCAACAGAATAATTAGCAATGACCTTAACATTTCACATTGACTACATGTCATGGTAAAAATGTCCTGCCATACTCATCTAGTTACATGTGTCTTTTTGATTTGACATCTATGATTGACCACCAGAATGGTTGGAACTGATACTTTCACAATGCTACCAAATGTATGTCATGTTGAAAATGTCCTGCCATTCTCATTTAGTGATTTTGATTTAACCAATAGGACCACCAAAATGATTAGCACTGATCCTAACATTTCACAATGACTACATGCTACCAGATGTATGTCATGTCTAAAATATCCTGCCATTCTCATTTAGTGATTGCCTATTATTTCTCTGTCTTCAGGCATGGAGTCTGACTATGAACAGAAGCTGATGCCGGAGGGGAAGTTGTCCATCGACGGTTTCATTTGCTGCTTTGACGTAAGTCAGTCCCCTCAACGCCCCTTGGACAAGCAAATCGAGTTTGTGGCTTCCCTCCTGAGTGCTGTCCTGAAGGCGAAGAAGCCACTGGTGCTGGCGACAACCAAACACGATGAGGCAGACGAACAGTTCGTAGAGAGGGTAGAGAAACTTCTCAATCGGCGAGAGTTCAAAGGTTGTTTCCCGTTGGTGGAAACGTCCTCAGTGGAGAACGTAAACGTGGAACTGGCATTCATGACGCTAGCTCATCTCATAGATAAAACAAAGGCCAGAGCCAAAGTGATCCCTTTCCATGAAGCCCTGAAGGCCAGACAGGAGATTCTAGGAGTTGCCTCGAAAGCATATCAGAACTTGCTCAAACTGCATGTCAACGATCCCAAGTTGAGTTGGTCTTCTTGTCGAAAGAAATGTTCAAACGAACCCGATTTTGGTCACTATGTGGACTTGTTCGGTACAGACAGTGCTAAAAAACTGTTCCGACAACATGTGCGGCGGTTGCGAGATGAACAAGTTTCTAAAAAGGAGCAGGACTATCTCACAAAGGTCCCGAGGATTTTAAAATATTTTCTCCCCAATTTAGATGCAATAGGGGACAGGTGAGTTGGTGTTTGCTTTCTGGTGTTTGTTGAGCTTTGAACTGGCGTGTTAACATCAGCTATCTTGCTGTAGTAAATCTTCTCCAAATTCCCCTACAAATAAGAGAAATCCTTGGATATGTATTTTCAGTCAAAAACATATTTCTCAATAGAATGATTCATCTTTATCCTCCCCAAACATTTGGAGAATTTTATGAAAACTCTAAATAGTTGTCTTTTATGTCACGACGCTGAAGAAATTTCGGGAAGAGAATTATAGTTTTGATATTGCTCTTTTCACTGATTTATGGTTATATAGAGATTATAACCTGAGGAAGTGTTTCACATGACTTTTACGAAAGCGAGAGCGAGTGTTATACACAAATTTGCACAAGTTTCATATGAGTCATATGACAAATTCTGAGGGAAATAATTTCCTTATTACAGATTCTATTCTCTTAAAATATCCAAAAAAAAGGCCTGCTTCCCTTGCGAAGGCCGGCTTCAGTGATGTCACAAACAATGGTTTTATGACATCACAGATGTAAATATACGGGGAATCACTCCATAACAATCATTGCTAGGCAAAAGTGATATGTGCACATATGCTGATATTAAAAATATGTCACTACCTACTTTCAACCATATGGGTAATAAAGAAATATATCAAATTTGAAATATACGAAGGACTTCGTACAAATACATAGAGGATATCTGTCTTTTCTTGACTAATACCATGTTTATCTCATCGAGTGAGGTAGAAAGTTTACATTTTCACGAGTGGCGCAGCCACGAGTGAAAATATTTAACTTGTCTACCTCACGAGATGAGATAAACATGGTATTTGTCAAGAATTGACAGATATTCTATTTATTAAGGGTGCAACGATACACCGATACACCGGTGCATCGCGATTATATGGCTGACGATAAGATACACGATACGTTTTGCTTCTGAATCGATACACTACGATACGACCTACAGTGGAATTAAATTTCTTAATTTTAATTTTTTACCCTGTCAGTGTCAACAGTGTTTATTATAGACAAATAAAGTAAATGTTTACAGTTTCACTATCCTTTGTAATACGTATCGAGATACGTATCGTATCGTATCGTACCCCAAATATCTAGATACGTATCGTATCGCGACCCTCCTGTGTGGTTGCACCCCTACTATTAAATATATGATGAAATCCTTCTAATTACGTCAAAAAGGGCCAATTTCATGTTGAGCGGCCGCTTGGAAGAGTCCGTCACCGCGGTAACAGTGTGACGTCATATGATAATTCATGACGTCAGACCATTGTTATATGACGTCAAAGTCTTGAACTTAACGTCACTCGAGTGGTGATAAAGTTTATCACCACTCAGTAGAGTGACGATAAAGGTTATCGCCACTGTAGCCAGATAGAGGGTTTATTTCACTGATAGAACAGAGTATCTCACCCTCATTCATGTAATAAAAATATGTTTTGTTAAGAAGTTATTATGGAAGGGAGATATACTTTACTACAAATAAGCACTGACAGATAGAAAAACATATGGAAATATTAGTTCGAGTGCATGAGATGAAATATCAACAATTGAAGAGCCAAATGGTTGACTTCCTGGTCTACTTATAAGCAACTGACAACAGTTTTATAGGATGAGAGCCATATGTATAGGACACTCTGAGGAAAGTTAGAAACAAGGTTCTTGTTCAAGTGCTTGTCACACCATAGTACCGGTAATATTAATATCTGTACAGCCACATGTGTCAAGTGTCATTGGGCTTGCTTCTCATAATATTTATACTTGGATGGGCCGGGCTTGTAAAGCATGAAAATAGGGTGTACATCATCCATAATGATTGACATGAGTGTGAAATTATTCTTCAATTGTAATATAAAAATAAATGCAGGGTCATATTTGTTTAAGTGAACTGATATGTGAGGTTTTATTTTGGCATAGGACTTTAACATAAACATAGAAATATGCTTTATGCAGTATAAACTTCACACTGGTGTTTCTTTCTTGAATGCATTTTAGGTGTAAGTGTTAAAGGACACGGATAATGATCTTCTTGATCATTGTAATGATATCCCTACTAAATTAATAAATTATCAGTTGTGCCCTAGTAAGAACTTTCATTACCTAAAAGGTTGTATGCCATTTAATCATATGTCAGACTGTAGCCCAATTCTAAGCACATCCAATATATCAGGGTAGTAATGTTGAAACAAAACCTTTGAAATACTTTGATATTCTTGTCACATTTGCCTCATGACAAAAATACTGTTATTGATAGCTATTTATGGCACATCAGCTAATTTTTCAGCACATTGCCAATATTTCTAGATTCAAGGATATTTTATTGCTGGTTACTTCAAAGACAAATAGCCTGATATAGTAGGATTTTGTTTTGCTTGCTCCTCAAAATTACTTTCAAATATTTTTTCCAAACTCATTAAACAAGGCCCATGACTATCAGATTCAGATTATGACCTGGGTGTTATCTTTGATGAAACCATGTGTATGGAAAACCACATCTCAAGAGACGTCCAAAAGACCTATTTTCACCTGCGAAATATTGGCAAACTAAGATCATATTTGACACAGTCTGATGTCCCCAAAGTCATGTCTTTTAGATTTGACATATTGCATTGCACCTTCTTTGGTCCCTTGTTGTTTTTGCTGGTGACTTAAAGCACTTAGTAGTCAGTCATGATATAGCCAGATATCCACACCCATGCTTGTGCCCCTATTTTCCCACCAAATAAAATAATGTGATTCTTTCTGACACAGAAGTTGGCCGACGGTGCAACGTTACATAGAGAAACATGAGGACTTCTCCAAGTATTTTGTGATGGCGTGTCCGAGTGGTCAGGGCACTTGGAAGATGACCGACAGTTTCCTGGACAGTACCGAAGAGACCAGGGTACCTTTTGATTTGCTCAACTCACCGGAGGCAGAAACCTGCTTCAGGAACCATTTGAACGAGCTGCAGGCAAACCACCGGCGGAAAGAGTGAGTTCAAATATTTACATGATAAATAATCTTTATTGTCCTTTTAGCAATAAATTTGGACATTCTTTGTGTGCCTATGGTACTCTTCAGGCAAAGTACATTGCCAGTTCAAGCAATGTTCTGCCCTTCTGCTGAGCATTAAGTGAGGATGCAACATCTCAACTCGTAACGACTTTAAGCATAATGCAGCTACGAATCTGGCCTCCCTGGTGATCCGTGCACTCTGTACCAACTGAAAATTGTGTTTATACCAGCACTGTATCCTAATCAGAAGAATATTCTAATTATCTGTCTCATGCCTCATTTCAGAAGCATAACAGTCGCCCATAAAAACTTATGTGTCGAAATTTCAAATTTGATTGTCTGGTATTGATGTATCAGTACAGACACAAACATCCCTGTCACATTATAGCAGTGAAGTTTTTTACTAGTTAAGATTGTTAATCTTTAAAGTAATTCAAGAATTTGACAGAAATATTTCTGTATGTAAAAGGACATCTCATATCAATCATATAATTTTGTGATATCGTTGAATGTATTGTATCCTGCAAAATCTTCATCAAACTCTCCCTGCAGACTCCAGAAACAGTTCAAGCGTCTGCTAGAAGAGAACCCACAGGTGACACCAGGGAAGACACTGCATGAGACGTACGTTTTCTTCGTGGGGAAGGACGTGTACAACGGACTAGATGAGGGGGACCGTATCGTGGTGTACGAACAACACCAGCAGGACCTGCGACAATCGGCCAAGCAGGACTTCCAGGAACTTCTGTGGGAGCAGAGTCAGGTCTTCTTCAACCTCAACTCCTCAGGCAGGATGACTACCGAGGATCTCAAGGGCATCACACTTGCACTTCAGGATGATCCAAGGTGGGTGCCTTTTCAAATTTTATATTAAAGGAGATTGTGCAGAATATAATAGTTTTTAGCTCACCTTTACAAAGTAAATGTGAGCTTATGTCATGGCGCTTCGTCCGTCGTCCGTCTGTCTGTCCGTCCGTCCGTCCGTCTGTCTGTCTGTCCGTCCGTCCGTAAACTTTCAGAAAAAAGACTACTCCTCCTAAACGAATCCAGATATCATTCTGAAATTGGAGTATGTTATACCCATGGTGATTCCTCACAGAAAGGTAGACGTTTCAGTTTTGAGAATCCAAGATGGCCGCCATGGCAGCCATATTGAATTTTCAATTAGATTTCACGAAAAAGACTACTCCTCCTAAACGAATCCGGATATCATTCTGAAATTGTAGTATGTTATACCCATGGTGATTCCTCACAGAAAGGTAGACGTTTCAGTTTTGAGAATCCAAGATGGCCGCCATTGCAGCCATATTGAATTTTCAATTAGATTTCACGAAAAAGACTACTCCTCCTAAACGAATCCAGATATCATTCTGAAATTGTAGTATGTTATACCCATGGTGATTCCTCACAGAAAGGTAGACGTTTCAGTTTTGAGAATCCAAGATGGCCGCTATGGCAGCCATATTGAATTTTCAATTAGATTTCAGGAAAAAGACTACTCCTCCTAATCGAATCCAGATATCATTCTGAAATTGTAGTATGTTATACCCATGGTGATTCCTCACAGAAAGGTAGACGTTTCAGTTTTGAGAATCAAAGATGGCCGCCATGGCAGCCATATTGAATTTTCAATTAGATTTCACGAAAAAGACTACACCTCCTAAACGAATGCAGATATCATTCTGAAATTGTAGTATGTTATACCCATGGTGATTCCTCACAGAAAGGTAGACGTTTCAGTTTTGAGAATCCAAGATGGCCGCTATGGCAGCCATATTGAGTTTTCAATTAGATTTCATGAAAAGACTACTCTTTCTAAACCAATCTAGATATCATTCTGAAATTGTAGTATGTTATAACTATGGTGATTCCGCACAGAAAGGTAAACGTTTCAGTTTTGAGAATCCAAGATGGCTGCAATAGCAGCCATATTGAATTTTCAATGAGATTTCATGAAAATGACTACTTCTCCTAAACCAATCTAGATATCATTTTCATATTGTAGTATGTTATACCTATAGTGATTCCTCCCACAAAGGTAGACGTTTCAGTTTTGAGAACCAAAGATGGCCGCGATAGCATCCATATTGACTTTTCAGCTGCAAATGACGCATCATTATTACTAAATTTTAAGCTTTCATCAAGTGATCACTCGCACTATATAAATTCTCTAATTTGAACTTACTAATCATAATATTATCTTGAATATGGAATATTTAAGATTGTCATGCAAGTTTTTCTTTATTTTTAAGTGTTTCTAAAACATTAAGATGAAAGACAAACATAATTAATTAATTTGTTTAGAAGATTTATGGAATTAGCTGCAAAAACCCAATGACATTAAACATCATGTTGAATTTTGAACCATTATATTCCTTTAAATACCACACAAAAGGGGTCAACCAGAGTTCAGATATTCCTGTTGAGTCTAATACACATCCCAATACAGGCTGCTAGCATCACAGTCTCTGCTGCTAGTCTGTTGCATAATCAACCTGACCCAATTGATAGGGTAGAGCATTATGCTATATTGCCATGTGTATGCAATAAGAGTTATGGAAATTAGACTTGTATTCTCATGACAGTGATATGTTCTTTCTAAGAATAACAACTTACACAAAACTTGTCAACAATAAGCTTTGTGTTTAGCAATCTACATGATAAGTTGATGTGGAAAGAGTTATTTTGCATCAGGTTCCAGTTCCTGTGTTTTACTCATATTTGTACCATTTCTATATCTAACAGAAGTTCTTCTTGACACAAAATCAATTTAGGACATAAGCTAACTATATTTTGTGAAATTATATATATTTTTCACAACAATTCATGTTCTTTTCCGTCAAGTCTTTTAATACCACACATAAGGGCTTACCCAGAGTTCAGGTTTACATGCTTAGCACACTAGGATGCTTCTCCAAATATACGTACACAAAGCCAAATACACAAATTGCTACACTCTCCTTAAGGATCTGGGGCTAGCAGCCCTGCCTGCTTGTATATTGCATAGTAATCCTGACCTAATTGATAATTAGAACATAATGGACTTTATGGAAAGTATATAAATTGTCTTTATGAAAAGTATACTTGTATTCTATTAAAAGTAATACTTTTTACAAATAACAATTTAAACAACTCAAGAATTAGGTTTTTGTGTACAACAATCTGCACGATGAGTTAATATTAACAAGTTAAGAATCTGCTTTTATGTTCAGTAATCTACATGATAAGTTAATAATAGAGGTATTTTGTATCAGGTTCCAGTTCCAATACCATATGTTTTATAAATACCTGTAAAAATAAATGATAATTGTATCATGCTCAAGGGGTTCTGGGAACAACATGTCATCATAGAAGTCATTATTTTTCAATTAGATTTCAGGCCAAGTACTACTCCTACTAAATCAATTAAGATATCATTCTGAAAAGTGAGTATTTTTTTATATAGTGATTCCTGACAAAGACGCATTTATTTTATTATCAAGAATCCAAGATGGTCAATATGTCAATTATATTGAATTTTCAATCAGATTTCATGAAATTCATTGAAAAGAATACATTTCCTGATCAATCAAATCAATGTCATTATATTTGTATTGATACGCTTGTTGTAATATTTATCAACACTATAAATACAGTTACAAAAAACTGTATGAATCATCTTTATCTGCGAACAGCCTGAAGCATGACTGTTTTAATAAATCCTTTCCGTTTTACATAATTCCTGACACTTCATATATGGCAAATAACATAGCCAGTGAGGGATAAATATACATTTTATAATCATCTATATCTGATTACGGTCTGAACAATGATTATCTAGATAATTATAATGATCATTCAATTCAAACAAATCCTTTTCAAAAGCATTTAAAATTATTAAATTTGTTCACTCCAAACACTAACTGTTAGGTTTTTTAGTCCTTTGTTCCCATGCATTTAATTTATTCCAAATTGAAAAATTTTGGTTAATGAATAACAAATTATCTTTTATTTTGTTTGTCATGCTAATAAAAGATATCATTTAATATTCATCTTCAAAACTAATTGAACAGCTGTCTGAACAATTTTTTTTTTAGAAAGTCTTTCACACCAATTCTCTCTGCTAGTTAAGATACTTCAATAAACATATTACTGAGTTGACCTCCAGATTATTTCCATTGCAAACCTCTCTTCTACCCCCAACCCTTCTATCCCCCCTTTCCCTCCTCCCCTTTTTTCTCCTGTCCTTCCCTTGCAAACCTCTCTTCTATCCCACATTCCTTCTACCCCCCCCCCCCCCCCCCCCCCCCCCCCCCCTTTCCCCATCTATCCTTCCAGCCCCTCTCCTGCAACTCTCCTCTAAAGAGTATCTGTATTGCATATTGAAATGAGGGGAGGACACTCACTATATAGAATAACAGTAACTTACATAAGAGGATAAGTTACATAAGCTACATGCAGGTGCAAGAGGTCATCATAGATCATCATATCTAGTAATTAGCATAAACCCCCATGTTGCTAGCCTATTCTGACCAATCAGTTTGCACTATCATATGTCAAGATTTAAGATATTTGGAAATCTTCAGTTAGAATTACATGAGACATTGACCTGGACAGTTTACTTTGGCAATTGGACCTATCACTAGCTGAATTTGTGATTTGTGTCAGAGGGATATATTCCTAATGTTTATGTGCATCATCTTTTTAGTTTTTTGGAAGTTGAGAGTGTGACTAAATGAATACTCCTAAACCAATCAAGATATCATAATGAAATTAATACAGATGCCCACATAAAAGTAGCATTTTGAAGATTAAAAAGTCCAAGATGGTCACCAATTTAGCCATAGATATACAAAAAAGTTATACAAAAACCTACTGCTTGTTAACAAATCATGATTATATCATTCTTGTATTAATGTTTGTTCAAGCTCTAGTGGTTTCCAACAGAAGAATAGCATTTTAAAAGATAAAATAATCATGATGGCAGCCATAATCAATTATCATATAAAAGATGGTTACACAATTAAACCATATTACCACATCATTCATTTTAAGGTGAGCTTCTGTACCCTCGGTACTTTTATTAGGTATTGTTGGGTAGCTCGTGCCTTGTAGAATTGTAAAGTGAAGTTAAATAAATGGTAGTCCAACAAGGTCCGCAGGGGCATCTTATTCGCTCTTAAGGTTGACCCTGTGATGAGGTCTTCATTATGCTTGGTTACTTGACACATGATCTCTCCCTTTTTCTCCAAGCCCAATAACACAAGGCATCAGGGTAACATTTGACTCAGGATTTCCACCTTGAATAGCTTGAAGGTGATTAGATTTTGACAAATTGTAACACAACTTCTTTAAAACCTTTGCGTAGTTGGAAATGCATGATAGCAAGGTAGATTTTCTTCCTTTTCTGTTGTTAAATACATGTTTTTATAGAACTAATTCTTAATGTAAAGAGTATAAGGATTGCTTCTTTCAGGAAGTCTCAATGCTTAATGCTTTGATTGGTCAAATCCAACTCTGTTTTAAGTCCTACAAACTGACAATCTGAATGTTGCGTCTGCTGCAGGTACAAGGCCTTGATTCGTCTCAATGCTTATTGCTTTGATATGGTCAAATCCAACTCTGTTTTAAGTCCTACAAGGTGACAATCTGAATGTTGCGTCTGCTGCAGGTACAAGGCATTGAGCCGTCTGGAGGAGGACCGGAAGGTGATGGTGCTGAACCACCTGGGCTTCATACAGTGTCCCTCCAAGGACCGGTGCTACTTCAAGGAGAACTGTGTCGACGTGCAGCTCATGAAGCTCCTCTCATCCAGATCAGCTAGGTACTTCTATCATTATCAGTTGTCAGACTTGTTGCTGCTTGGTCATTGGGAGAATTGCTGCTGCCTGCAATAATACTAGTAGCCATGATATAAGTGAAATTATCTTGAAAGGGGCGTTAAGTCCCAAGTCACATCACTCAACATCATGTCACATTTTGGGACTCCACTTGTGATACATGTGTTTGTCATTCAATGATTGGTTAATCTCCTTTAATTGCTTTTAGGAAACATCTCTAAAGCAGTGTCAAAGGAGCATACTTTCTGCAAACCAATTTCAGTTCAAACACTCCTTTTGGTTAAAAAAGTAAAGATTGCATGAAATATTAAAGACTGTATGAAGTATTAAAGACTGATCATACCTGGATAGGTCTGTTCATTATCAGATATTTGTACTCTTATACAGGTGTAGTTGAAAGAAACAATTAAGTCTCTTGAATTTGGTCCCTATATAAAACTCTCCTCTGTATTGTAGTCGCCCGGAGGTGGTAGAGTCGTGTGAGGTCCCCGAGGGAACAGAGAGGTGTCTCAACTTGGTGCTGCTAGGGAAGGATGGACTCGCTAAGGACGCTAACCTTGCTATAAGAGTAAGTCCTGGTCTCCAGTTATATGAAGGGAAAAGATACTTTTCTGCATGACAACCTGTTTATTCTGAATAACGTTAAGTTGTTATCCAGATAAGCTTGTTTTCTTAAGAATTTGTCTTCTAAGAACCTTGGCCTTAGCAAAGCAACCTTTTCTTTGGCTATCCTATACTCCTATCTTTAACTTTGCACTAAGGTTGCATTAACAAATTACGATGGTTGCATTAACAAATTACGATCACCTTTGTGAAAGGAGGCCTTGTAATGTAACCTTTTGTGAGATTGTATACAGTAGAACACGGATATAGCGAACACTCGGATATAGCGAACAAATTTTCAAGTCCCTTCCCTATATACCGTATCCTCGCGGGTATATGACCACCCTCGAACTAAAGCCCACCCCCCATTTTTCAGGGTTGAGCAGGTTGGGGTCATTCTCGGTTTATAGCCCACCCCCCAATTCTCGAGAGTGTGACACAATCGATGTCAGACGATCGAGTTAGCGATGTTAAAATTTACACCGGAAGCAAAATGCACAAGTTTACATCGATGTTATTTCTTGAAAAATAAAAATATATTGTCCTGTTGTTGTCTTTAATGACTATATACATTGTCAATAAATAAAAATAAAACAGTATATTGTTTTTGAATAGTCATGCATCATTAACGTACTGTTAAATTCCAGCAGAAATCACGATGTATGTGGCTTCACTTGCATCAGCGATCGGGAATTAAAATATTTGATTCCCAAAATATAATCAGGAACTATCGCTTTATAAGGCTTGTTTTCCATTCTAAATGTTTAAAATGGCATATTTCCAAACTTATTTATCATATTTAATCAAAGTTCAAAGATATCTTTGTCAAATATATATACCTTCGCGAAAGCACGTTGATTTACTGTACTTGGAATCTCAATCGTAATTTCTTGACGACAAATAACATTATTAATATTCTTTCGTGCTCATTATCATAATAGTTGCAATTTTTCTTCGAATTTTATATACGTAAATATTTCAATTAACTGCATGTTGTTTTGGAAACTGTAATATATATCGAAAATGTTAAACAAATATTTGAATATTTAGACATTTAATATTGTATCGACAATATGTTGTCATGAATTTATTACAACCACGTTTCAGTTTCATACATCGTTTTCAAATCGACTTGCTGATTGGTTGACCTACATTTCTGGGCCAATGAAAAGGCTTGTAACAAATATCTCTCTACCCGTAAACACATGCAGCAAAAGCTGTCGACTGATTATTCACGTTCGTTTTTCATGAGAATAATATTATGTAATCTGATTAAAACAAACAACAAACAATGTAAGTTAGCATTTACAATTTCTTTTATCATTCTTTTTAATAATATACGTCTGGAAAAAGTGTCATTTGATATTTAAGAAGATCTGAACAACAGTCAAAAGTATCGATGTCAATTTTCAATGCAACTCGCATGAAGGATTTTCTTGGTTGGGGTCACTCGCGGTTTAAAGCCCATCCCCCAATTTTCAAGATATTTGTTTGCCAGGCCCCCTGATCTTATACCCGCGAGGATACGGTAATATCATTAAAATTATATGAGTATTGCGAACACTGGATATAGCAAACTAAATTCTTTGGTCCCTTGAAGTTTGTTATATCCGAGTTCTACTGTAGTTGCTAACACTTGCTGACACATCATTTTTGGTTTGATGGTTTTACATTGGTAACAGCTTAAAAAAAGATAAGTGTATAAAGATTCTAATTGACCGTTTTATCTCGACTTACTAGACAACTTCTTGATATATTACTGTATTTTGGTTAAAACAAAGGTTACATGAACTTAATTGCTCTTCTTTATGTTTTCACGTCACTTTGTTTCTTTTTGTTTCAGAATCTTTGCCTAGAAGACGATTATAATTATGAGAATATCAATTATAGTTTAGACTACCGACCAATCGATGGTGATGTTAGCCTGGAGCATAATGCTTTGGCGACTGCAAACTTCAGACCGCATGGTAGGTTTTCAACTTCTTGAATATCTCTGTAACCATTTACACAAATTGATCATTTTAGAAAAAAAATGGGTCATTGATATTTTAAGTTGTACGTCATAGGTAAAATGATCCAGAAAGAAGGTTTTGGAGGAGGCATAGGAATCATCAAAATAATTCCAACCTCACAATATCAAGTAAAAGGTTTAATACTTGTTAAAAATTTTAAAAGTACAGATACAAGTCATCTTCAAAGCAGAGAAAGTATGAATTTTAAGAGCTTGACATGCGCTGAAAATGCAAGATGTGGTTACCCCTAAGAATCAGAAAACATGCCCTTCTGCTACAGGTTGCCTCTGCGTGTACAACTCACAACACACGCTAGGCTATGTGCGAGAGAGTCTGGAGTGGTCACTGTTCACGGACCTTGAACAGGATGTACAGGCGCTCAACGGGATGCCCATTGCCATTATACAAGCTTACAACCCTAGTCAAAGTGAGAAAGAGCAGGAAATACTCCATGATGAGGGCCAAAATCTTGCCAGGAGGTTTGTATGCCTTCATTTCTAGATGTGCTGCTTTTTTCTGGTCATCTTAATTTCTGTAACAATTCACCCTTTTTGGGCAAATTTATAGTGAGAGACTATGATATGAGAGACAATATGCACCAAAGGTGTTGAGAGTTTAACTGACCATGTTTGTCCTAAAAACGTTTTAAAAATTATAGTGTTTTTGTAGTCGTTATAAAGGAGTCCGAGTTAGCATGTCATACAACCTGGTTACAAACTCTTAGGAAGTGGAGAGCTAAAAAAATCATTATATTGGTCCTGACAACAGGGAGATGAAATCCTCAAAGGCATGTAATAGTTGGTGTGGTAGTACAAGACAAATGTTATGGATAACAACTTGTTTATTGATTTAAACAGGAAGATGGTTGAGAGCTGTTACGTGGATCTATTTGTGGTGAAGTTTATTGTCACTGATAAAGAATTATGAATAAACTCCTCATTCCCCTGCTGTAGATTACATGGTGAATTTATCAACATTCCTGAGGACGTGGACGAGGACTCACACACTCAGTTCGACAGCTGCCAGATCCATCGCGCTCTGCAGGCCGTCATCAAGCGATGCTCCGCCAGTATGGGAGGCTGGCTCCTCTCGGAACATGCGGAGCCAGATATCAGGTTTGTGAAGTACCTATTAACTCAAATTTCTCACCATTTGGTCATTCTCTGATATACAAGGGCTGAAGATATTGTGGTCCAGTTGCAGAAAACACATAGTTAACCCTAGTCGCTATGGTTGTCTTTATGCAGTGTTAAACGATGACACTAAGTTTAACTCAGATTAACGCTGCTTTGTGCAACAACCCCATGATCTGACCAAGGTTTGAGACCATCACAAAACAAGTCAATATCTTGTGAACATGAAAATGGACTCTTAGCTATTGAATCAGTTTTATACTAAAAATTAATCGGGTTTCTTTAAACTGCATTTGGGTTCATGCTTTGAGATCATCACCAAACACTATCTTGTGTACATTACAATGGATTCTTCTTAGCCATTGAATCAGTTTTATAATTAAAAATAATCGGTTTCTTTTATCTGCATTTGGGTTCATGCTTCTCAATATAAATTGTTACCTCCGACCTGTAACACAGATTTCTGTTAACTTATGAGATATATATGACACATGTTCCTCCGTCGTGTCCAGGATATCTGTGTGCATGATGTGCGGAGACGACTTCACGGCGGAGGTTCCTCTGGGCCCGTTCCTGAACAACGAGTTCTGCCGCGTGTCCCAGAAGAGTCCCCACCTGATCACCCTCGACACCTTCCTGGAGTACCAGAAGCAGCGCATCGAGATCGAAGTCTCCTCCTACCATGGCAACAGCCAGGCGCCCCAACACATCACCCACGGATACATCCTCGTCTACTCAGCCAAACGGAAAGCTTCTCTTATGACACTCAGGTACTACAGAGACCAGTGTTCCAAATATGTTTTAGTCCTTACAAGTAAACAGGACTTTTGGTTTAAATCAACAGTCCCTGTTAAATAAATAATAAAAAAAACTCAGTATCTCTAATATCACACCTTCCTTACAACAAGCGCCATCTAGAAATAACCAGCAATTGGCTGTCTGCAGGCAGATATTTCAAACACCAACAGAGACAGTGGTTATATATGTGTAACAGTGGGCAAGTTATGAATAAGAGTATGATTATTTTTGTAAGTTATAATTTTTCTTTCAATGGTTAGCAGTGTCCAAAATAATATTTATTCTATATTTGAAAACTAGGCTTGTGGTTAAAAATTTCAACCTGCATAATAAATAATTAAAACCTCTGCAATGTGTAGACACTTCAAAATGTATTCAAAATAAAACCAAATTCAACAAGACCCATCTTAAATGAACCAGCAATTCAAGGGAGCTATTTTTATTGTAGGTCAGGCTTGAGGTGTTAAATGGTTATCCGTGTTCACTTCATGTGGAAAATCCAACAATCTTTAACGCCGCTAATTGCTCAAATATTGCCCAAGCGGCGTTAAACAATAACTCACTCCCTCACCTTACAATCTTGCCCATTCCTCTGCAGAGCGTTTGCCTTGCGGTTACCCAACGTGCCTAAGTTGATCCTGGCGGTCGCAGAAGGGGCGGGTAGCGCCGCATCTTTCTACTCTAGTGACTGCAGTCAACGTCTCATCACTGAGGGCAACGCCATCGCCGACCGGATAGCCGCCCGCTTCATGACAACCACTGCCAACTTCACCCAACAGAGTGAGTATTTGCCTCTATAATGACTTGACTTCATTCACCAAATATACCATATGCTTCAGACCTTGGCAATGGGGCTATATGATGTTATCTAGTGTCATGAATATATTCTGTAAAATATTTGATATTGAAAAAAATCTATCTGTCCTTCTATGCAAGAACTTATGTAGAGTTCATACCAGTGGAACTGCCCATAAGCGCTAAGAGCTCAACAATTTGAGTGCATGGATTACTGAATTATTAGGTTTTCAGTTGAGATTGAAAGGATAATCGTTCTTGCTGGCATTTAAGATGAAATTAGTTTTAGCAGAATTGATATGAGATTTCTTTTCTTCAGTCACTGAATCATATAATTCAGGAAAAATGTGGCTTTAAGAAGCTATGAAATCTGACCCAAGATATGGTGATTGGTGTTAATTCTTTAGGAAGGAAAAGATTAAATTCTTACAGAATAGATTTAATTTTGGTGAATTTGCATTCTAGTAATTACAGACAGACAAGTGTATTTCGTAACTAGGCCATAGGCCCATAATACACAGGAATTACGAATTATTTTCTTGCATGCATTACAATTAAGCTCCAAAAGATGATTTGAGAGCAAATACTTTAAATAAATAGTTATAAACTTAGACTCTAGTTATAAAGTGTTTCTGATTATGAAGGAGCTGATTTTGCTTCAATATTCTCAGAAAAAAATCATGATACAACATGACCTTATGATGTTTTAATGAGATATTCCATTGAGGAAAGTATATAAGCTTCTTGCTGCCCAACCCTTATGACTGCAGCCCTCCTAACACTTCTTTTCCTTTCCTTTGCTGCTTTCTTCCTTCACAGGCACAGGAAGTGAGTCCCAATTACCTCCCCTTGCTAGCATTTTGCTTGGCTTTTAGTGGATGCTCCAAAGTTACCCTGTTGCTTTTGAGTGCTTGAATTATTTTTGATATTATATGTAATGTCCAATATTACACTAATAATATTTGATATTTTCAACGCTGTTTTACTTTTCATCATTCTGAAAGTTTTAAAATATCCTTAGGCAAACATTGTTTTACAGAACCTCCTTTGGACAAACATTTCTGTTATTCAAAATCTATGTACATTAAAAATTAAAAAAAATTCAGAAAAACTTGGAAATGTTTTGTTATGATACTCACCTGACAGTTATCAGCAAATAATTCTCTGCTTTTCACAGATGAAAACAGTTTATCAAGATATTGATTGATTGCCTGGCTTAATTTAAGACATTTGAAATCTTGCATGATATTGTTGAGCCTTTTGACAAGAACTATGTAATCCTTTTGATTTTACATCCTTATTGGCACTTATCCAAATCCCCATTAGATAATTAGTTGGCATATTAGTAGGTTCATGCATGGCTCTCAGATGTGACTATTGCTTAATGAATGGCAATAATGATGTAACGGTGTTTTTTCAGTTTTGATCAATGCAGTAAATATGCAGAGGGTTCTTTCATTTCAAAATTTCACTATGCGTTTGTTCACTGGCTGATTACTGGTTTAAAAAGTGAAAGTAAACTTGTATCAGTGCTCATCTCTGTTACATTAAATGAGTTTGAGCTATATGCGTTAAAGCATGCATCAGATTGGACTTGTCAAATTATCAACCCTAGTCTTAAAGGGGCAGTAGCACGTTTTTTGATAATTTTATATTTCAAAATATTCACTGATAATTGTAAGTTAATGCTAAAGGTATTATTTTGATAGTGTCAAAAATCTTATAACACAAGCCAATCATCCATAGTCAGAGGACAAAGTATGAAGATTCACATAATATCCATTGGCGGCCATTTTGTGTGAACACCTTTAATTCATTTTGTGTAAGAAAAAGTAATCACATGGCTAAACTTAACATTATATATTTGAATTATTACTGCTCCATTTAGTTTAAATACATTGTCTTTCAATTGGAACCATTAATTTTCATTTTCCTGACATCACCTTATGTTCCCCTTAAAACGTGCTACTGCCCCTTTAATACCAATTGTAACATGACTTCGGTAAATACTCGTTTCTGATTGGTTGATTTGAAGAATTTGCCAGTGTTAAATGGCAATGAACACCCGCAAATTGGCTGAGGCGAATCACCGCGAAAGGATACATTATTTGGTCCACCTCAACATTAAAATGATCTGATTCTCCCAATATTCGTGACCGATTCACATTTTACTGTTGTTGCTGTCATTTTCGAACTTGCGCATTCCCGTAGATGCCAAAAATCCTTTTCTATTTGCTTTAGTTTTATGTAACCAAACTTTCTTAATTGGCTAAGTTTCTCCTAATTTGCCGCCTTGAGCCATGCGGCCGGTTTCTTTCGAATGCCGTTCCCATGGCACGACGTCACAAAGGCCAACGGTTATGACGTCATAATGATCGCGTCACCGTCACAATGGTCTGGGCGAGTTTAAGATATTTGTTCAGTCGGGTTTGTTCCTGTTGGTTCATGAATTATATAACTGTTTTCTCTATCGTAAATTTCACAGTGAAAACTATATGATCTCACCGTTATGAGTGCAACTGGTTTGCAATATTAGAACACTATTTTAATGTCTATAACATTGGGAATTCCTTCTTCTTTATAGCTTCGAACACCTATAACAATAATGGATCAGTCGTTAGATCCTTTCAACTCAGAGTTCCCTACGCAAAAATAGAGTTCGCTCTTAAAATGCTTATAACTAACGGTCATGTTACAATATCGATAAATAGTTGCGATTGTAAAATTTCCGGGATTCATTGTTTTTCAACACCCGCAAATTTAAGCGTTTAAAACCTCCGGCTAACGCCGTCGGTTTTAAACTAAATTTGCGGGTGTTGAATAACAATGAATCCCGGAAATTTTACAAACGCAACTATTTATCTTCTAATTCTAAACCCACGTTACATCACTTGCAAATACAACGAAAATAGAAGATCAATGGAGTGTCAGCAATGTTATAAGAATCATGCTAGGATGCTCTGATTGGTACTGTAGTCAAATGTTGTATGTGATTGTTACAGCATGGAAATGTGACGGCATGGATCAAGGCATGTTTGAATATCATATGAGCAGTCAAGGGTTAACAAATCTGTAAATCTTTACTCTCTGACTTACAAAATGTTACCTTTGACTCAACTAAAACTTCACTGAAAAGTCAATGCCTTGCCTTTGATTACAACTTGCTACTAAGTGGTATGACCGTCGGACCAATTTCTGTGACTTCATGCTGTTACTTGCTGAATTTTTGGCTCTGAAACATTTTTTAACCCCTGCTGCAATTCTCAAAATAATACTTGATGATGTCTACAAACTACATTCGATGAGATTATCTTGATCCTACATATACCTCACATCATGTTCCTGATTGTTCCAGCAGCGGTATTCAACCCGTTCTTCAAGGAAGCATGGGAGAGGAAGGAGGAATCGGAGGATTTCTTCCGGGAACCAATCGACGAACAGAGTCCTCCAGCATATGACGATCGGTGTTCCTACATGGACCGACGTCCCCCGGCGCCATTACCTTACAACCCCTACCATACAGCCAAGAGCAGTACTAGTAATAGGTGAGTCGGGGACATACTGGACGATACAGCTCATGTTTTGATTATTCTCCAAGTGAATGCCAAACAACTAAATCTATAATCCAAATTGTTGAACGTGAAATTTGATTACATATCTTCAGTTGTGTCTTTTATGTGTTCTGTCTGTAATGAACATTGTACCGAGATCAGTGAAATAATTAGGGTCAAGAGTTTGAACAGTAGCTGGTGTTAATTTGTTATTTGGAAAAGGCAAAATTATTGCAAAAATCTTTTAGCTCCTTTTCACTCAGTTACACATTACAACTTAAGAAGTTAAATATCGTCTTAAATCTTCACATCCTGTCCACTTTCTGTACGGCAATCTTTATTAATGAATCAGTGATGTCATATTAATCAGCCAAAGTACGGACTCGGAGCCTGTGTACGACCAACCGAACATGTACCAGCGCCGCTATCCGTCTGACAGCGACCACGAGCGAGCGTCCTCAACATCCCCAGTCCCCAGCGGAGAGGACATCTACGCTGAAGTCGGTCCTCAGCCAAACGGGGAACATCTAGTCAGGCCGAGCTACGTCAAGACACGGCAACATATACATGCTGGTAAGAACCTTAGACTTCTCTTACCTTTATTGATCAGCGTATTAATACCTCCCGATATTCAGGACAAGATATGGCAAGACGCAACAACAAATTCATGCTGGTAGTTCCTGAATGTTGTTAGGGTTATCTCCCCTTTGTTGATAAGAATTTTGCCCCTTTGTTGTCAGTTCTTTTCTAGTCAGGACAAGATACTGCAACCTCTTAAAACCTGGAGGGTACCTTTGATTCATAAGAGTTTTCTCCCCTTTGTTGATAAGAGTTATGCCCCTTTCGATTTAATTAGGCCAAAATATTACAAGACATGGCAACATACACATACTAAGAAGTACCATAGGCTTTGTAGAGTTATGTCCCTTTGTGAATCAGTGATATACCTCTTTTATGGTTATGACAACATGTACCATTCCATGCTTGAGTAGAGGAAGAGTTATTTCCCCTTTGAACAGAATAATGCTTTATTAAGGCCTTGCCAAGATATGGCAATACATGTCATCGCATACATGCTGTGAGGTACCTAAGGCTTATTGGACTTTGTTTAAAAGCCCTTGTAGCAAAACTGTAACTGATTATATTTGTAACTATTAAAGAGTTAGGACCATTTATGAGACTCAACAAATCAAATCTTGGTTTGTTATACTTAGGCTTGTTAGAGTTATGTCCTCTTTGTTTATCAGCCCTTAACGGAAAACATAGGACTGATTTATCCGAACTTCTAACATAAACCCATATAAGACTACACACATTTCTTTGTGTTTGGTTTGAAACAATTTTCTATTACCATATTTTTCTCTTGATCATATAGTTCCATGAAGTTTTATGTCATATTCTTGTTTGTTTTTGTCAATACCCATCACTATCATAACAGAACTAATTTTTGTCATCATGTCATAATTCATGTTTGTAAGTTCATCTTGTCAAGACAATTTTCACAGATGTACATCAACATTTTCATTTTCCATTTCTTTGTTACCATATTGTAAAATTTTCATGAACTCATTGCCATCATATTTTTCATTGTTTTATATAATTGATCTTAGCTGACACATAAAGGTATTCCACGAAATTTGTCAAATATTTCTGAAGTCATCACACATTTAGAGACGATTCTACCAACTTTCAGTGGTAAAATCTTCATGAACTCATTGCCATCATGTTTTCAATGTTTAATATAATTGAACTTATCTACACATAATGGTATTCCACGAAATTTGTCATCAAAGTTGCAATATTTCTGAAGTCACCACACATTTAGAGACAATTCTGCCAACTTTCAGTCCAACAATACAAGGACCATAGGAAATCGTTGCCGATTCTCGAGAGCTCGTGCGATTCATCCCGACTCATGAGCGAGAGTACTGAGTTCTCCGACTCTGACGTTCAGTCTATTAGTCAGTTTCGAAAGTCTCGCAGTATGAAGCTTGAGATGCCTGTCGAGCCATCAGGTGACTAGATGGCGCTGTTGTCAATCGTATACTCATTTCTCGTATAACGTGACCTTGGCGTTGTTGTTTAATTTGGAAATTAGCATAATCTGTTTTGGCGTCTTGCATCACATTTTCATCTCATGTTTTTGTTTCTGGTGTAACTTTGTTGTTTCAATTTCAAGGAAAGCTCATCTGCTTTGTTTTGAAAGTGGCGTTTGTTTCGTTTGAAATTATCGTTGTTTATATTGTCAGTCTTTTCTGTTTGTCTATGTCTCTGTCATTTACATCAAAATTTGGCATTTTTGTGAGTTTGGAATTTCATATAGCATTAGTGTAAAACACTTTCAGTTATGATTACATCACATATTACTTATCAGTTCGATTTGATTACATCTTATTCTTGCACAGTTCCATTTTTTCAAAGCAAAATTATTAGTTTGGTACTTATAGAAAAAAATTTTGCCAAATGGATATTAAAAAATGTTACAATGAAAATTTACTCAAAATCTTTTGATTGCTTATTAACCTCATTCCAAGAATGTTTTCAGCTTTCCCAAATGATAAATTCATATGAAAATTTAAAATCAACACTTACATGAGCAATCACACCCAGTTGGAACTTTTAGGAAAAGTATTTGAAGAGTCAATTGTATTTTCCTTTGTACTTCATGTTGTCGTTGTTGATAAAATGTTCTGTCGTATCAACTAACCACAAAACTTGCTCCTATTGCGTAAGTTCATTCACAAGTTTCTCTTTCAGATGAATAAGCCTCATTTATGTCTCTGTCTGTCTGTCTGTCAATCTGTTGTTCCATGTTCGTCTGTCTTTCATCCTCATTTCTTCTCCCTTTCTGAAAGCTTGGGCACTTAATGAGCAACTACGTCGTCGCCGCAATATGGAATATGCCGCAGCAGCGGCTGCCGTTGGTTCGAGCAGTGAAGAGGGTGAATTTATTTTCCAGCATGACTGATGGGACTAGTGCTTGCATCTTTCCAGCATGCTCTAACATTCTGTCTATTTCTTAACTTTACTGCTTTTCCTTTACAAAACTTTCCGGGAGGGAAGGCAAAACTGTAAAGAACAAACTAGGATATGTGGCATTATGATGCTGTATCATCATTTTTTCAAGGTGATAGATATTTATCAATTTCTGCGATATTTGTACAGTTATATCACAACTTGTTAATACTCACTTGTGAAGGAGTTTCATATGATATTACATGATTTATAATTCAGTGGTTTATCGTCAGTGACAGATTTTGCCTACAGCAGCGAAGACACGCGTCAATTTTCTTTCTGTACATTAGGCCTTGAATTTTATCAATGTTTTTGCTGGAATAGCTGTATTTGAATATTTTTTACTTGTTTACAAATTGTATTGATTACAACTTCTTTGTTCTGGGAGTATAAGGTTTTAATACAGATTCTTGTACCATTATCAAGACAGACGAAAATACAAGAATGTTTAAGTTGGACAAGCTTAATTCACTCATATTATATTTGAAATACTATGAAAAGTATTTGATTCAAAGAAAATGCTGTTTATGGATAATCCCTGTAAACATTATCTAAATCCACTCTGGGTTGACACAAGCCTTATCACACTGCCTAGATAGTCAGAAGTATTGATAGTAAATTATGTTTTAACAGAGGATTAGATACAAGCACATAGTGTCCCTTGTACATTCATGTTAAAGCTTTAGAAATGTTGGCAAAACACAAAATATTTGAAAATTTGAAGTTGGAAATAATCACTTACCAAAGAGGTTTCATTCGATTAAAAATCATTAATTTTCTTTTCCATTTACAATAGCCAGAGTGGAATGTACAATTATGAATCAACAACTTTTTTGGTTAAAACTTATTTCTTTCTGTAAGCATATAGAATTGGATGAGCCTACAAACCAAAGCCATATATCAATGCATCGCCATAACAATTAAACAGAACATTCATGTGATGACCAACATTTCTATAATCACAAAATGTTAGCTAGCTTCAAAAATATCCTAAGTACAAGGCTTTTTTACCAAAAAACCTTTTCGACAAAGGAATCACAAATGTAGTTTTTTCAAAAACTCACCTAAAATACCAATCTTAGAAAAAAAAATTTAAAATAAATGATGATTATTTTGGTCAATGAACTTTATCTGCCATTCCTGTAGGGAAACTTGTTTTATTTTGTGTTGAACATTCTCAGGGATATGGGTTTGGATTTCGCATTAGACTTGCAAAACTATTTACAATTGCAGATCATGGTATAAGACATTTAAAGACATACAGTACCATAAATTACTATTCTGTCATCAGCTTGATAAACATTTCATGAAGATTTCTTTCTAATAAAGATTCAGAAAATTCCTTGAAAAGCTGTTTCAGCTAAATTTGTTTTTGTCAATTTTTTGCAGAATTCTGTTTTTGTCAATTCTATGCCTATGAATTTGCAGACATGATAACAGTTTGCATCAATAATTGAAGATTTCAGCTGATTCCTTACCAAAATATGCAACAGATTATGATATCTTCTCCAGTGTTAGAAAGAGTTTGTAAACTTTTGGCAGGACAATATTGACCCTGTATTCCCAAAATCCAATCTGTAATCTTAGAGGTTATCTGTACCTCTGTCAACAGTGTGGATTAACCCAGGGTTTCATCGCTGAACTTTGCTCACAAGAATCAATATTTACTTACAAGTGTTGCCCAAGTCTTCTAATCTTTTGTCTTTGTGGTTCTGGCAGTAATTTAAAACAAGCAAACCTGAGGCTAGGCAAAACTGTCGAGCAGGGATTAAGAAGCTGTTGGAGAAACAATTACACGTCTTAATTGCTAATCTGGCTACTGTTTTGTTTATTTATCTGTTAATTCGAGCCTTGACTCTAAACAATGAAACCAGCAGACCGTGATGGTCACCCTTGACCGACACCACTTCGGAATCAGTCCCAGCTTCGTGCAGTGATGCATGCTAATCTGCTCAAAGATAATTGCTAGTTGTAATTAATGAGGGGATTAATTGGTGTCAGACACCTTGGACTTGTGTACTGTATTGTACATACTGTTTCTGCTATGTAAACAAGAAGGGGGTGTGGCTTGGTCTGTGACAGGGTGCTGTGTTGTTCTAGAGGATTTTCAGAGGGCATATATTGGCAATTCTGTGCCAATAGGGCCATACTTGAATTTGCATCAGTGTAGTACAGTTGGATTTGGGAGAGATATTTGGATCCACTTTGGCAGATGCTGTGTTGATAGATTCAGACCTTCAGTATGTTTCTTGATAGCGTGTTACTATGCAGTGGGTATTACCACCCCTACAAGAAGATGAAAGTTGGTTAGTATTGATTAAGATTTTTACGGGGGTAGTTTATTTTAAATTTATGGCTTTCCTTGATATTTTGACAAGTAAAACATTAACTTGTGCATCTGTTTTTTGGTTAGAGATCAGTTTTGATAACTAATTTTATTCATCAAAGTGCATGTAAATTTTATGCAGTATTCATATTTGCAATTTTAGAAGAAATAGAATTTAATTTTATTAAAATTTCACATGAGTGTTATGATTTTTTTATTTTAACTAACCAGGTAGATAGATATTTATTTGAAATAAAATGAAAGAAATGTGTTTTTTTGTTGATTTCTCACATTGAATGTTTTGTGTCATGTAAGATTTGATTTCCCTATTTCAGGCAACATGATTCATTGATCACTCCCTGTCACCAGCATGTTGTGTGTTGTGGCTGGTTGTTTGTTGTCGTTAATGTTATAATCTGGTTTTATCAAAATAATTGTAGGATGAGGCATGGTTGTTAAGATGTAATGTTTTGAAAGTAATTCTTTACCATTTCTTGCAAATACCTGGAATATGATAAATGATACCCCAAAAAATTTGAATTTAAATATGTTAATTTATAAGGCATAAGAGTAGCAAGACAAAATTGTAAAATGATAATGATATGATGTTTATTGATTATATAATATATTATTACTGATGAGCTTTAACAAATTTCTGGTATAAATCCAAGTTTTTTACTCCTAACATGCTATGATAAAGGTGTTGTTCTGACAACCTTTTTATATTATAAAATTCAAATCTTACTTAAATTATGAGAAGAAAGATTTATCTCTTAATCTATACTGAAGGTCTTGCAAATTATTATCAAAAAAACGCAAATATGAATTTAAACAATGTTATGTTAATGAGTAGCAGATCTAGCAAGACCTCGATGCTGCCATTCCAGTGCTAGCATTTCTTAACAGTACTGGTGAGTTTTAGCAGGCCTCGACCTCGATATGAACTACCTATTAAACTCTGAATTTGCTTGCAGGGTGGGTAGACAACAGCCTATACGACAGGGAGAGTGGATGGGTTGAGAACGACATGTACGCTCACACTATGACGGAGAGTATGGAGGTCCGACACCCGTCGAGGTACGGACCAGTTTCCCCGGAGGACGTCGTGTGGGCTGATAATGACCTGTACGCTTCACAGGACCCACGCCAGTATGGACATCGTAGATCTCAGGTATGTCTCTTTAACAGTTTGTAATGATTTCCCATTGTTAACAATATAAGCATGCATTGTTCAATTAAATTTATGTTGTTTGGGCCAGAGACCTTAAAAACTGAATAAATTCTGTCTGTCTGTCTAAATATTTTTAAAGATAATTGGTTTTTATGTTCTGAATAGTGAATGAGTGGAATCTATATTTTAAACTGCTTAATTCAAACATTATTTAAATAACCAGTCCCTTGCTTTGTCACAACAGTTGTGAAAAATGGTTATATGTGAGAAGTTTTGTTATTATGTCCATATTTTGAAGTTAAGTATTTTCTGTTAAACTTGAACCCGGACATGATTTTTATATTCGAAGTATATGTTGACCGTCTTGTAATAAGAGGTATTGGTTTCAGTCCCGAGGGAGCCAACAGAAAACATCAGGCAATCGAGTACAGGCGCCGCTAGCTCAGCCCGAACCCATCGAAATAGCGGACTACTGCACAGTCAAGGTAAATATTTATATAACTTTTATATGTTCTTGAAAAATAAATCAATTGCTGAAATAGAGATGACGAGAAAGAGATGTCAAAGTTGGTATTTAGTTCAGTGCTCAAATTAAATTTTGAAATTCAGAACATTGAAAATTCTAATGAAAAGGATTATAACAATATTGGTTTTGTTTTATAGGATGCAGTTAGCAGATTTGAGAATGCTGAGAACGACTACGGCACAGTCCAAGACGCATTGCCTCGAGGCAAACTGCACAGGGTGAAGTCATCAGGCAAGAAGGAGAAAGGTATGTAGAGATACTTCATGTTTTATTTCATGATAGGAACATGAAAACCTTCATGTTACAAGATCTTTTAAATGATGGAGAAGATTTTCAAACATGTCTTCTGTAACTTCATGGCTAAAATATTGCTCAATCATTTCCCACTTGCGGACTCTAACCCTAAATCACATTGCCTCTGTTGATCTGGTCCATGTTGATTAACCTTCATGACTGTATCCAGCCTGTGTATATGACAAAGCTTTTATTTCTCTCCAGGTTCCGATTCCGAAGACTCCGAGTTCAGTTCCCTGGAGCGAGAGCGCGGCGAGGAGCCAGTGAGCAGAGTGAACAGACGCCCCACACCTTACAGGAAGAAGGGCAAACAGCGATCTCAGGACGGAGCCGTACCAAAGTCTAAACCTGTACCTCTCTCACGGGGAACCACCTTTGGGGGCAAATGTAAGTGCTTCTTGACAACACCAGTTCACAGATTTAAGATTTTGTTAATGGCTAAGATTATTAATCTAATGTATTGGATTTCAAGCTTAGTATTGCTTACCTATTACAATCTTCATATATTTATTTTTAGTGCATTCAATCCTCACATGAAATAGATACAATTTTGATTGTTGTAAATATTATTATCAGACTTATACCCAGCTTGGTGATGCATAATACATGTTCTCATGCAGATATTAACCAAGAAGTTAGTCAATGTACGTCAATTGATATTTTCTGAAAGCATACCTTAATCAGAACAATCACAAAATCTTACATTAAATTCAACTGAATATTTATTAAAAAATATAAGGATCCATCGGCATGTATTTGAGGTGTATGTTTCTGCCAGCAGTCCGCAGCAACTCCCCGTCAGAAGGAAGCGAGGGTACGGGAGACGAGCTCCAGGGGCGGAGGAAGGAGAAGAAGCGTCGCTCGTTCCGGAGACAGAAGGGTCTCAACCAGAGTCCCGGCCGCGCCATCAGTCCCCCCATGTCTGACAGCGACCACATCATCGGATCACCACCAGGTACTGACATTTGACTCTTATCGAGTAGTGTTAGTTATTGTGAGGTGTGAGCAATCAGCTTGAGATGGTGAATGAATATCTTGGTAGGTTGTGTCTAATGGTGATCCAAAGCCAATTTAAGAGATTGATTGAATTTCTGACAGGGTGTGAGCAATCCGGATGTTCTATCGTTGTATAGGTTGTTTAAATGTTGAGAATTGAGAATTTGGAGTTTGATGTATGTATTCACTTTTATGAATGTTATTTGCAGGTCGTCCTCACTTTGAAGAAGAGAATCCATATGAGATAGTCCACACATACTCCACACTGCCACACCACAAGGTGAGTTTATTATCTACTGTTCAAAAAGATCGGGAGTTAAAATCTGTGGAGTCAGTTGTTTTCTTGTTTTGTTGAGATTGTTGAGATTTGAATCTTAATAACTGTGGAAGAAAGCAGTTGCAATATGATGACTTTGATCTTGAAAAATATTTTTTTCAAACTAGAACTTAAATGTTACCCTGTCACTCAGAATGATCTTGAGCTCAGTAAATATTAAAAATAAATGATTCAAAACTAGAAGACCTGACTGGTTTTTTTTTGTAATAATAAAACTTATCTGATCATCAGTTCCAGGGCGAGGAAACCGAGTATGACAATCAGGGGAACCAGTTTCTGACAAAGCTTCGGTCACGCACCCTACGAGACCCGGAGAAACAGAGGAAGAAAGAAGAGAAGAAACAACGGGAAGATGAACGAAAGCGCCAAAAGGAAGAGGTGAGTGCTTGATATTCAACACTTGAAGAACTGAATGATCACAACTAACAAAAACCCTTTGAAAATGTGCTTAGGTTCATGAGGATGTCATTTAAGTGAGGTAATGTCTGAAATGAGCATGTGCTTTGTGGATGGCGTTATAGTGAGGATTTCTTTCACTGAGGTAATCTTATAGTGAGGATGTCTTATAAAGAGGAAGTGTCATGTTGGGGATGTCTTATGCAGAGGTGGTATAGTGAGGATTTCTTACAGATGAAATGAAGATGTCTTATACTGAGGTAGTTCATAGTGAGGATGTTTTATACAGAGGTAGTTAATAGTGAGGATGTCTTATACAGAGGAAGTGCTATAATGAGAATATCTTATATTTAGGAAATCTCATAATGATAACGTCTTATATTGAGGTGTTTGGAAGTGTTATAGTGAGGATGTCCTAAACATATTGAGTGCTATAATAAGGATATGTTATATTTAGGAAATCTCATAATGATAACGTCTTATATTGAGGTGTTTGGCAGTGTTATAGTGGAGCAGGAAGGACGGCTAATCAATACAGCCTATTGTTGTCATGGTTGCCAAGGGCAACCAGTCCTCGACAGTCTTCCTTGAATCAGCAGGTCTCTCAGTGTGCTATATACACCTGTAGCATTCATGCTAGCATGCTAGTTGGTTCAATATGATAAGATTGTTACATGTGACATATCGTGACTTAATCAGCTCAATATGTGACTCAGATGATCAAAATGAACAGTGACCTTAGATCAAGAGTGAGGTTAAAGGATTATGTGGTTACACAAGTTGTGAGAAGTTAGTCATGGATCACCAATGTATTATAGGCGTGAATATTTGAGTGAAGCCGGCAATGATTTGATCTTGAGAGTTTAGTAAACAATGGGCTGTTCTGCTTCTGTGTGTAACTCTGTTGGAACCACTGGCTATGTCAAACTCTCGGACGAGGAAAACAATGAGGGAAGTGGGGACAAGGCGAAGGTAGATGTCTTGAGTAAAGTTTGAAGTTGATGGTATTTTCTGATTAACTGATTAAGAGAAGACATGTTGATGTGAATTGAATAACTGTTCATGATTATCAAATTTAAGTTAAGTTGCAAGTCAATGAATTTAAATATCAAAATAAGCTTTGATTCATATAAACAATTCTTAAAAGTTGTTTGTCTTTGTCATCAGTGTGAATTAAAATATAAAGAGATTTTGGTATTGTAATAGGAAGGAGATTGACTTGATGAACGCCAAGGGTAGCTTGAGACCTTTGGTTCAGCTGTGTGTGATTGGATTTTGTTTCCACCTCTTTTTATATTTGATCAAAAGTCTAAACCTGTTTGTCATAGAATAAACAGTAATATCTTATTTAAAGCCAGTAGTCAACCTTGGATTATGAAACTGAAAATTTCCATGTTACGACACTTATTGATTCGGCAGCTAGGTGTTAATTGAGATTAACTGCTAACTGTACGATAAGCTGATAACACCGGTCTGACCCACGATGATTTGTTGTGAGTCACGATTCCTCTAAAATGGGCACCCATATAGCAAGGAGCTATTATACAAACAACTGAATCATGACTTGATGAACACGCTAACAGACTAATGATCAAGCAACAAGTGTAGGTTATGTTCTAACAAGCTGTTTCTGTTCTGCAGGAGAAGCGTTTGAAGGAAGAACAGAGGAAGATGAAGAAGAACCCAAGCAAGAGTTCCGGACCCTCACAGAGTGGCTGCTGTCTCGAAGACTTCCCCACCTCCGCCGATAACCCCCTCATACCCCTCTTTGTGGAGAAGTGCGTCACTTACATAGAACAGGAAGGTATGTAGATTTGAGCATTATCTATATATTGATTTGTCATATTGCAACAATGATTATAAAGGATATGTGATCCTTTAATGTAAGAATTAACAGACATTAAATTACACTTGTGACGTCAGAGTTACTCAGACATTAATGGACATTTTAGATATAATATTGATCTATGAAGCCATTTCAGTCTTATCCGTAAATATGAAAAATGCAACCACTATGTAAACAGAAGGTCTAATTGAAAAGATCTGAAAAACACAACTTACCCGAAGCTCATCAGCACATAAAAATTAACTTTTTCTCTGGCAGGTCTTCATGCTGAGGGTATCTACAGGATCCCAGGAAACAAAGGGCAGGTTGATCTACTATCATCCAAATTCAATGAAGGTGAGAAACTGAGCTTTTCTGTGCTGCATTATCTAGGCAATTACCATTTGTAACTAATGTTGACACACATCAAGATTTTTCTTTTCCCTTGGATAATTGCATTGTATAAAAAAATCAGGTATTAATTTTCAACCATTGAAGTTGAAATTTTGAAGTATATTGAATACACGTAGAAATTGATTTTTCCCTTTGAGAAATGCAGTGTATACAAATATCAGGTATTATTTTCAACCGTTGAAGTTGAATTTAAAGTTTATTGACGACTCAACCAAATTGATGTCCCATTCATAATTGCAGTGTATAATTCCTGTTGAAAAAACATTCAAAAGTTTAAATGTAATGAAAAAACATCCAAAAGTTTAAATGTATTGAAAAGCATCCAAAAGTTTAAATTCCTTGATTGTTTTTCAGACATCAACACCGACATCCATCAACTAGATATTCAAGTCAACGCAGTAGCCACTGTTATGAAACAGTTCTTTATCGACCTGACCGAGCCTCTTGTCCCGGTACCACTTTACGATGAACTCATTTTAGCAGCAGGTAAGTGTCTCGTAGTTTGTAGTAGCATTTTATTTAAAATTTATCATTTTCCTAACTTTCAGTGGCAATAATATCAATGCGTCATAAAACCAAATCTGACCGTGATTGTGATGCAGAGTTTTAGCATTGAGTGATACGGTGATATATCAATGATTGTTATAATGAAGATTTTTTTATGGATATACTTCTATATCAGATAAAGACATTTATTTACATGTTTTTAAGCTGTGATCAGTTAACAATTGATTTTTTTTCCATCATTCTAAGTATCTAAAAACAGCTTTAATGGAAAAGGGTATTTCTTTGAGGGTTTTAGTTCATAAATATTTTCTCCTCATTTAGATGGAAGAAAGACGAAAGGTAAAGTCTTGAGTAAAGCTTGAAATCTTCACTTTGTTTTTTACAAGAAAGAACTTGCAGCACTATACTAATCTTTGCTGTAGGATACATCTCCGCAAAAATCTGAAGTACAAACACTAGATTTGCTTTTAACTTTGGTCTAGTGGACCGGTATTCACAAAGCTGGCTTTGGTCTTACCGCAGCTTACAATCTACTAATCTAGGTTTCACTCTACCTCCTAAATCTGGGTTTGTTTTGGTGTGTCTACTCTTTTAGTCTATATTTGTCACGATTTTCACTCAAGGTAAAAGTTGGGTACATTTAATTTTTTTGAAACTGTCAATTTGAAATTATTTCATTGTTTTATTTGATTTTGTTAAAAATTATTTGTCAAATCATGCAAGAGTCAGAAAAATATAATTTATCTTTTATCAAAATAACTGTCGATATGATTTTGTTTTTATTTAGTTTTGATTCATATATTTATAGAAGAGCTTGCAAATTATAAGTCAACATGCATGAGGGCATGAAAGACAACATTGCACTTTAACAGCTGCAGTAGTTATAAATCTTGTAGTAATTCATTTATCAAAGTATTTCAAATAGGGACTAACTAAAAATAAATGGAAAATGATCCGAAATTAGACATTAAAAATCACATTGTAGTTTTGGAAAATGCTATCAGTATGCAGAATATGCTAGATGATCTTGCTTCCAGTTGTTTCTGAATGTTAACAAAATTAGTTTGGGGATTTGAAACTTTCAGATCATACTTGTCACAATGTTAGACACAGTAGTTGTTTTGTGGTACAATATGTATTTGTTATGAATAACAATGTACTGTGTGTTTCTAATGTGTTAATTTAAAAAAATATGTTATAAAATGCATCGGCTATAATGTGTCTATTTTCTCTCTCACAGGAGTTAGAGACAAGAGCAGTCGACTTCTGGCGTTACGAGGCGTTTTCAAGAAGTTGCCAGACCAGAAGTACAAACAGAACTTTGAAGTGCTCAAATATCTCATCACCCATCTTCACAGGTATGGACAATTTTACGGAACAATTCTTGTAAAATCTAACGAGAAGACTTGAAAACCATTGCTGCAATACATAAATAGAAAAATCTAACACACAGTTCATTTGATTAGTTAAGCTTAAGATCTTCGTTTCAGAAAGGAACTGAAGAATGTTTTTCTTATTTACAAACCTATACCTTAAACAATATTTTTTGCAAGATAGTGCCGAACTTTACTTGTGCTTGTCATTAGATTTCTCTGAAGATGCATCTTGTAGTCTACTTATGATGAAACTTATTTCAGATTTTCTGTTGAAAAAAGTTTTCAAAGATTGCCAATCATAAGATTAACTTCTAAAATGCTCTTTTGGTTAACTAATGTTGAAGGATGCATATCAAATATTCATAGTAACTCTTCTATTGCTAAGTCAGCTAACCACTAAGTCTTATCTAAACTGAAGCATGTATGAGACCACATGTGATGAGTCAATTAAAATTTTCTATTGAAAAAAGTTTTCAAGGATTGCCAATCTTAAAATTATCTTCTAAAAAGGCTTCTGTAGTTTAACTAATTTTGAACCTTGTCTATACAGAAGCATGCAATATACCACAAACTCTTCCTATTCACACCTGTCTGTATTCAATTGCAGAGTCTCGGAACACAGCGAGCACAACAGTATGGACAGCTCTAACCTGGCCCGGTGCTGGTGGCCGACCCTGATGCGTGTGGAGATCACCTCGTATGAGCAGATGGGACAGTACTCCGTCTACCTCGTGCACATCATGCAGACGCTCATCGAGCAGTACAGCTTCTTCTTCCATGGAGGCGACGAGGTCTGACCTGAATGAGGTCTTTCTGGACTCTCAGCAAGTTGAGTGAGTCGTCCTCACCGGCGCCTCATTGCATTGCAGTCAGATGTTGTATCGACCGTATGGGAAAGATTTGCTTCTGTGCTCATCTCGCCAAGTTACATCGGTCAGGCTGTGTCATCTTCACTGGCATCTTGTTGGGTGAGGATATGGGCGTGACCTGCATCAAGACTTGGCGTATGGAGTCAGGGAACAGACATTGGACAACAGTCATCATTGGACATTGGATCAGATGAATGTTGATGTGTTGCCCGTCTGTCTCTGCCATCTCCCCCCACATTGGAAAGTGCAAAGCATAATACACAGAAAACACTGTTTGTGTTCATATTTGGTGTCTGTCGGGACACTTGTGTAGAAGTGTTATATATTCTGCTACAATTACGCATAACAAAGTGCTGACATCGTGTACGACCAGCTAGCTCTGGTTGGTGTTTTGATATTGCCTTAACTCAACTGTTTATTGGTCATTGGTTAGTCATGCGGCTGGTCTGTCTGTCCGTCAGTCAGTTGGTCTGTCGGCCAGTAGGGAGACCCGATACTTTAGGGCTGGTCTTGTTCTAGCAGGTTGTTGCTAAGTGTTGTTGACGCTTGTTACTTTTATACTCTTCTTGTGGATACCACTGATTGACCACAGAGCCACAGATAGCTTACAGTATCATGACCTTGAGATCAAAGGGCACTTGGACTTGAGATCAGGGGTCATGAATCAAGTTCAAGGGTCATATGATCTCGAGGTCAGGGTCACATGGACTCAAGGTCAGGGTCACATGGACCCAAGGTCAGGGGTCACATGAACCCAAGGTCAGGGGTCACATGAACCCAAGGTCAGGGTCACATAGACTCAAGATCTGGGGGTCAAGGCCTTGGTAGTTGTCATTATGTCTTTGTATGGCGTATGTATATTTGTGCATAGTTGTTGATCTGGGTGTTTTTAAACAATCATGATTGACTCATTAGGCATATACATAACATTGCATTCTTTCATGTTCATTGCCCAGTTCAGTTTGATCCATAGACGATCCAATAACATTGATCTTTTTGTTGTTAATTTAAGGATATTTTTTATCTGTGATAAATGAACTCTGTTCTGTACAAGCGTATCTTAGACTTGTATCCTCAGGCTGGACATAGTCTTGTTATAGTCGTAAACCCTTCTGTACCTTTAACCTTAGTCGCCCCTCCCCTCCCTGCCGCCAGTCACGTTCTGGAGTAATTGTTATTGTGAATATTTATACCAAGACCACCATGGCTGACTGATGGCAATGGTAACAAAGACGCCACCAATTGTAAAGATTGTACATACTAACTTATGTCAGTGTCACGTGTAATAAACATGATAATACTATACCCTTGTTCTCGTATTTATTAGCTATTGACGAGTTAAGACTTAGAGCTCGAGTCGCTAGATTGAAATGGACATATCACATGACATATCTGAAATATGGTGAAATGTACAGTAGAATCCTACATAGAGTATCAAATATACAAGTTGAAGAAGTATTTATTTAGAAAGATCCATGTATCCAGTGTTTCCTGATAATCGTAACTAGTCATTGTGATCCGCAAGCTAACTAACGAGTCCACCTTCCATGCTCACTGATAGAATTTCCTGAGAACTGAAGCTTGCGTTATGTGCAATATCTGTCATATAGTTCTATATGAGAAGGTTACACTAACTAAGAGTTATGAAGTATTGTACTTGCTTTAATAGATATGAGGACACCCACAGAAATAATTTTGATGCTGTTCTTAAAATTATCATTATATTTAGATATGAAGTACAGTAGAACACGGATAGAGCGGACTCGAAATAGCGAACTAAATTTTTTGGTTCCTCAGAGTTTGTTGTATCCGTGTTCTACTGTATGTCACCCTTTTGGCACTATTGCTTTTAAGGGATATGCTGAATCTTTAGATTTTATTCAAAAATTGGTTACAACAATGTCATGCTGGCATGGGTTGAGTCATCTTGAGTTATTTTGTTAGCAGGAGACTGTATTATGAAGTATTTGTCATTTTCTTTGTTACCATCGTCATCGAGAGAGTCATGTTTTAGTTATAGTGATTATGTAGACATTCGGTAAGGTGTGCGGTTCATAACAATAACAAGTTCCATGTTTTGTCTGTAACTGTAGATTGATCTCATGTTAACGCGACCAAAGTTTGAATCCTGATGTAGACGATGTTTCATTTATTTCTGTAGGTTTCATACCCCATGCCTTCACTGACACGTGACAATCATGTGCATTGTCTATTCGTAATTGACATTGTTCTATTTTTATCTGAAAAGTTTGTTATAAAATGTGAATTCCATTACCAGTCAAAACCATTGTGACTTGCTGAATAAGGATAGCGGAATTTAGTTAGAGAATTAGAAATACATAGGACTTGCGTCCAATTGAATGAATGAAATTTGAGCTCATGATGAACTTACTTGTAACCCTTGTGCATGTGTTTAGGAAATGAATTGTACATAGCTGATATGTATTCGTAGTGCAAAGGTATGCATAACTGCAATGCTTTGAGTGGCAACCATTGTTAAAACACTTTGTTTTCCTTTAAGATACAAGGTTGTGACAGAAAATCATACAAAATGTGTTCATTTTGTGTATATGTTAGTGATCTGAATTGTACAAAACCATTGTAAGGATTATCTCCCTTGATAAGATAAGTTGTGGACATCGTTGCATATCACTAGATGGCGTTAGTATTCCTAAACACATGTACGACGGGGGTAGGATATGTGTTCATTCCCCAGTATTGATTATTGAATATAGGGAGGTAACATTTTATTTGCTTTGAATATCCTGTTCTGTGCACACTGCTTTGACCATGTTCTGTCTCAAACTTTTTGTCATGAGTAAACTGGAAACAATTTACAGTGCATCTGTGTTGCTTGTATTTTCTGTGTCCATATATTTCATTCTGCTTCATCAGCCGGTGTTTATATCTGCACAGGACACCGACTATCACCTGATTGCCTTGTCTGTTTGACTCGGGTAACTTTATCAAGAAGACATAGTGAACAACATCCCCTGCAAAATTGGTTTTCATAATACATGTTGCTCATTACATTTCCCTAAATCAGAGGCCAAATTCACATTAAAAGGCAATAACTCTGTAAAACATAATATCATGCTTCTGTTTTTTAACCTCATCAAGGTATCGATGCCGCGAAGACACAAAGCCAGTTAGGTAATCCTAATTTTGGGAAAAGTTGTCCCCATTGAAGATACTCTCATACCGACAACATGGAACAAGGGCAGTAACTCTTTATGAAATAATTGGACGCTTCTGATTTTCGAACTCCATCAAGATATTAATACCCTGAAGACGCCGCAAATCTGCCCCTTTAACTAGGATGGATGCTCAGACACACAGATGGAGTTGGTGGCGTAGGATAATAACCAAACAAGTGACTTATGATCAAGCAATTTATGCAGTTTTAGATATAGCTAGGAATTTAACTGTTAGGGAATTGGAGAAGTCTTTGTCTCTGTACACCAAGCCACCAACTTATCTTAGAGTAACAGATCATACCGGGTCACATGAAAGACTTTTGAAAATGGAAAACAAAATTTCAGCTTTTTGCGGCATTAAACAAGAAGTCGGTGTAACAGTTGCAAAGTGATTTCCTCTCTATGTGATGTTCACAATATTGATAAATAATTATTACTTTATACAATTTCCAAGACTCTTTCATGTGTTTAAAATCTCTGGTTAATGCTGTCTGTTGTAAACTTAATTTGTAGTTGTTAATGAGAAAAACATTTCAAATATTTTACCACAATTTATCCTATTAAGTACTGTTTCTGCAAAACGACTTCAAAACATGGCATCAACAACATAAGACAGAAGTAAAACATTAGATTTTTATTACCGCACTAATGTGTTGTTAATTGCTTTGTACAAAAGAAAGAATCACTGCGTTGACAGTTAAAGGTTCAAGTCTGCACAATCAAAGTCGAACATCAGAACTAAATTACAGAGAAAGTGGTAATACTTAAATAACATCTAATGTTGAAATAATAAAATATCCAGATCAACTCTTTTACAGAAGAAGCTGATCTCACAGTTCCGATAGTTCATTTCACACGGCTAAAGCAAGGACAATTCACACTCCTGTCAGATAAAATTGTAAATAATCTTAAAACACTGAATTACAAAGGACATGGGATATACGAAGTAGAATTCAAAGCATCAAAGTCTCCCGCTAATGAAAATGCAGTAACCAGAAACTAAAACGCCCTTAATTCAACATTGAGATATATGTACATGACCACAATGGTGGCAATGTCAGTATCACAAAATCCACAGCTGGTTACCATGGCAACTGACAACACCCTGTCAATCAAATCAAGGACTTCCTTTAGAAGATAATATCATTATACAATACTTGTGTGATCAAACCTTCAGGTTCATGAGAAAATAAAAATGCTTGTTTGGTAGAATGCCAACCTTTTCCGAGAGAAATCCTGATTAACAATTTATCCAAGGGTGTAAGATAATAAATATAAAAGTGAAATTTAAAGACAGAAATTTTAGTTGTTACTAAGAATTTTTCAACTATTATTTACATATATTAACTTATAGCCCAGGAAACTAATATTCAGATTATCGAATACCGCTTTATGAATTTCACTTTTGTTACTCATCACATATTGTATTGTACAAGTCTCAAATTTTCAGATATTGTACAAATTGTCTACATAATTAAATACACAGATATCAATACATCAGGTTGAATGAAATACACAAGATTGACATGTTAAATGCCGCTGCAAGGAGAGCCTGACAGGGGTCAGATAAATATTGGTCGCAGATGTAGAAGTAACACAGGGCTGACATCTGAAGGACTCGGACACCAACCAGCCAGGAGCAGTTGTAGATCTCACTTCTCCTCACACCACTCGTTCTCCTTGCGTACCTGCGGACAGAGAACATAACATACTGTGAAATGATCCTTTTGTTAATTGGATGTAAATTGATACATCTCTCACCCCAAAAATAAAGTTTCTTGAAGTTTGCAGTTTCCACTATACAGGCCTTAAAGAGGCAGTAGCAAGGTTTTTTTTAATTTCATATTTTATAATTTTCACTGATAATTGTACATAATTTGTTCATGCTAAATGTATTATAATGCTAAGGTATATAAGGATGACAACTTCTTTGTTCATTGTATGCGACGTTTCGACACAGATTCTGCAGATTCAAATTCACAGAATCTCTGCTAGAGAACGACACAAGAATCTGTGTTGAAACGTCCCATACAATGAACAAAGAAGTTGTCATCCATATATTCCTCAGTATTATTGTCATTCCAACTTCTATACTGCCTCTCAAAGAAGTTAAATGTATTGTTTTTATAGTGTAAAATATCTCATTAAACAAACCAATCATCCATAGTCAGAGAACAAATTATAAAGATTCACATAAAGTCCATTGGCGACATTTTTGAAAGAACACTTTTTATTCATTTTGCGTAAGAAAAAGGAATCGCATGGTTGAGCTTTACATTATATATTTGATTTATTACTGCTTCATCTAGTCTAAATACATGGTCTTTCAATTGCCATTTATTTCATTTTCCTGACATCATCTCATAATCCCCTAAGAAAACCGCTACTGTCCCTTAAATATATATGCCGGTAAACCATCCCTTAGGACTGAGTAACAAATAGCTCAAGAGATTAACCAAACCTTGCATATTGAAGGGTATGCAGTGTTGTTCCTAGAGGGGGTCCTGGGGACATTTGCCTACCCTTTTTGCTTGGTGTCCCTTAAAATTTGGAGAAGTAGGATACTTTTACCATTGCAAGGGGTCCCATCCACTCAGAAAAGGCCAAAATGACCACCTTAACTGGGCACCTAGGAACAACACTGGTATGTACTTATCATCACTACAAGAAAGACTAAAATCAAGTCTGTCAAGACATTTATGACAATTTTCAAATAATATTTTGAACTTACCTGTTCTTCTTCTGCGGGTGTGAAATCGTTCTTAATGTTAAATGTCTTCCTGATCTCTTCAGGAGATTTGCCTTTGATCATGTTTGCTACAGTTTTGCAGGTTACGTCTAGTAATCCCTTGATGTCTAAGTAGTTTGCTGCCTGTCAACACAATATTATAATCTATAGTTTACACAGAAAAAATTTAGTGATTAATTTATTCAACATAAATTCAATGGTAATATATAATTGTCATCAACATTAATCTTGGTGATTACATTAAGTACATTTCTTTAATAATACAAAACTCATTTTTTGCATTTTTTCACCTAAATAAAACTCTGTCATATTTCATTGTCAACAATCACTCATACCTTTTTATAACTGACAAAACCTTTACTGACATTTGCGAATATCATAAAAAGAATTCATAAATTTTCCACTACTTTTAAGATCACCAGAACCATATATATATATATATATATATATATATATATATGAAATGTTCAATTGATAATTGTAAGTGTCAGAAATAGACATTGTTGATCATGTGACAATTCCTTTCTATTGCTTCAGAATATGCCAAAATTACCCCACCAGCTAAGAAACCTAAGAACAACAGTGCATTAATAAATTTTAATGCTAATTTTTCACACACAGATAAATGATCACAAATGCCTACCAGAATGAGTTCAAAAAGTGTTCCCTGGTCAACTTTGAGGAACTCTGCGTCCCATGAGCAGATATCGTCTGTCCTCTTCTCCTTGTTCTCATCATCCTCAGGTGGTGGGGGGTCGTCCTTGTGGTATGTGCACCACTGTACCACCTTCTTCAAGATGGCTGCGTTCACGTTGGGGAGGGGGACTGGCTCCTCTTCATCCTCGTCCATTCCCAGATCTGTGAGCAGATACCATCTCATGAGCTTCTTTGAATGGGCAATTTAGAAGTTGGGATGCAGGGTAAATTTACCTGCGAGTCCTGCTTCAAATACTCATAAATTTAGAAAGGACTCATAGAAATTTAAGCTGCAAGTCCTGGGATGCATAGGTTTTTGTGTGTGATTCTATGTGCTTACTTATTAAAGGATTTTAAAACCCCTTTCCGAAATATTTGAAGTTAAAACATATTGTTTTGATCAAACAACTCATCCTGCAACATCGCCCAGCTAACATTTTTTTCCCTTTCGTCAAACTTGCTGCATCACTTTTCCCGAGCGAGAACCGAAGAATCCCGAACTTTAATGAGCACAAGAACCAGTGACGTAATAGTAGCCTGACGAATCCAGAGGCGTGTAGTTGTTTACATACGAGCGAAGGGAAAGTTATTTGGCGTGAGTTTACAAAGACGTCGTTGGACCTAATAAACGATGATGATAAAAATATATCAACACAGACCTATTCACTAATAGGTAAGGGGCATATTCGATTGGAGATCATATTCTATTGGATAGGTTTTTATCATCTAAATCTAATATCTTAGCACTGTGTCAATGAGTGGCCGTGCTCAAAGAGCGAAATCGGAATTACTAGTAGACCTCAACGAACACACGGCAAGTGTTATCACTTATCAGCATTTACTATTTTTAAAGAACTTTTGATAATTGATTTTTGAGCTAATGTCAGGTGGCGAAGTTTCCAAATGACACATAAAGACACCTAGACAAAGTCTAAATATTTGAATCGACCGCCCGGCCGGTCGTCACGTCGTTGTGTCGTTGACAGCACAATTTTTTTTAACGAAAATGTAAAAAACCTGTCAATTTTTTTAAACTTTAACTGATAAGACTGGCAACATCTTCAAGAGAAACTTACAAACAAGGCGTCAAAACAACTTTGTATGCCATGATAATCAAGCAATATAGAGTTAGAACAACATTTGTTCCTTTTGATATGGATTTCAATCACGTCGCCAGTATCAAGAACGATAACTCTAAACGGCTCTTTTGTTTACTACTTGACATGTTCCCAGAGCTGATTGACTAGGTTGCTTGGATTTTTTTCTTTCTTATATATATAAGATTTACTTTTTATCAGATTCAATTACACCTGCAATATCTCAGAATTAGTCTCAATACAATAAATTCCTATGTGAACAATGCTATGTGTTTGATCTTTTAAGACTAGTTTATCAAATATCATGATGATAAAACATTGATGACAATGAAATACAAGAAGGTAAATAAAAAGCAATGTAGAATTACGCTGTTTATTTTAAAAAATGACAACAACAAAATTATGATAATTTTTTATGATAACATTTTTTTTATACTTATATACTTATATGACAAAATAAAACCCATCAAATCACATAAATTACAGGAATTTGTAAAGAAATCATTGACAAAGGGCTATTTTGTAGGTTTTCGCAATTTTCTGTATTTGGGCAAAAGACATTATTTCAATAGTAAATTTTATGGACCAATTGTTTTCATCCAATGTGCAAAGTGATCCATGGCCCTTGTCTTACCCAATCCCTGTTTTATGCATTTATATTTGTTGATCATTTAATTATTGCTTACAAATACTGATTCATTCCCAAAATATTGAAAGAAATATAATCACACAACATCATTTCATTTATAATATGCAAACATCTAGCAGATCACTTAGATATTGTTTAAAATAATTACTGTAACATAGATGTGCAAAATCCATTATTTCGCAAAATATTGCTGATATGTGACATATATATATTTCTAAAATTTGGAATCGTTTTCACTATGAAATAATTAAAAGAAACTGTCTGGAAATGAGTGTACTTATATTCCAAGTTACTGCAAGACGTTCAATTTTATTCAAAAGACATCAAGGTTATTGTTTCTTTATCTAGAGGATTCAACTGATCTCAAATTTCCAGTTCTATAAATAGACTGGAGTACGAAGTAATAATAATATAAACCTAAAACAAAATGATAGCCAGTTGGACTTCGATTTTTTGTATTTGGAAATATCGAATCATTCTCCAAAAAATAAACACAGAAAAGAGTCTATTGACTGCAGGCATGAATTGACGACGATCAAACACATATTTATCTTCAGCTAAAATTATTAAACTTAGTCAACAATACGTGTAATGTCTTTGAGATATGTTGTGAGTATTTTATGTTATAAATCTCAACCAAAGTATCGACCAAAAGCGTGTTTGTTTTAAGACAGCTTTGACATCGGCCTACCCAGGCTTTGCACTGCAGCGCATCATGCCCGACCGAGACTGACGGGCTACTATTACGTCACATTACGGAAGATACCGAGAGCTGCCGATCTTTTTGCATATCGGCAAGTCGGATTTGCCGGGCGGTGTACAAATGTTAGCGCAGGATTGCAAATTTGACGTAAAATCATGACGGCTTGTGTTTACCGGTAAAACACACCATACTTATGAAGTTAATTGACTTAAAATGAGGTTTTGAAATCCTTTAAAGGACTCATTTAAATCAGCATGGACTCACTAGACTTTTTGGTTCCCTTGACTCAGAGGGTCATATCTGTAGATTGACCACTTGAATGATGATAATAAGAAACATATATGGATGACAACTTCTTTATTCATGATATGTGACACAGTTTCTTGAGTCATTAATAAATCACCCGGCATTTGCTTGAAAACGACACATTAAACTGTGTTCTGCTTCAAATGTCGCATATCATGAATAAAGAAGTTGTCATCCATATATGTTTCCTTATTATCACACTCATGAGGTTTAATTTAAAAGAAACATATATGGATGACAACTTCTTTATTCATGATATGTGACGTTTCAACACAATTTCTTGTGTCATTAATCTCACGGCATTTGCTTGAAAACGACACAAGAAACTGTATCCAAACGTCGCGTTTCATGAATAAAGAAGTTGTCATACATATATGTTTTATCATTATCCCATCTCATGAGGTTTGATTTCGAAACATTGCATCAAATCAGAAATTTACTTTTTTGAAGTGCCAAAATTGAAACTTGAGTGTCTTTTGGGGTTCAAAATAAGCACTTGTCAGTTAGCCCTAGTGAAAGGATCATGGACCAGTAAAAAGCAATAGTAGAAAGGACTAGTTGAAATCAAAGAACATGTCTATATTAATGTTTTGACAAGTTGAAATGTGTTTTGGCTGGTACTCTCAGAAATGTACTAGTCCTAATGAGAAGTACTGCAACAGCACTAATTTCGACTCCTTTCTTTACTAAAAAGACAGACATACCCCCATTTCCCTAAAAGGCTATTCATATTAAAGGTGAATCAAGTCCCCCGGCCTAAAATAATTGAGGGAAATAGCGCTTCATGGTTGGCCCAGCACTACAAGGCAGTCCGTGATCAATCGACAAATATAACCTGCTGAGTTCAGGGACTTGCAAGCACAATGTATTATGAGTCATTGCAGATTATAAATGAAATATTTAAGTATTATCTTGCCTTTACCTGATAAATCAAAAGAGGTAAATTCATTATCAATCACCATTCTATACAGTTAAGCCATACTGTGATAGCCACAGTGGATCACCATGTGTTCTGAATGTATTTATGATATCGATTTCACAGGATTGTTCTTACAGATACCGGTACATTAAATGTGTCCGTTGCCCCCTGTGTTTCTCATTAGTGATTATATCATAGCAGATCAGACCAGAAGCTATTCTTCTGTATCTGTTTTCAAGAAGTGTTCTAAGTTAGGATAGACCTTGCCAGTGATAAATTTACCCCCAAGTCCTGCTTCAAATACTCGCAAAATTTTAAAAGGACTCTTGAAATGAAATGAATCTGCGAAGTTTTTTTCATGATACTACAGGGATTGGGAAAGACATCTTTGAGAATGGGCCATTTTCAGTGTTTTTGGTAAGTTTCTGAATTTCAAGTGAGCCATTGCCCATTGAATCAATAGTAAACTTCAAAATTATAACGGGCCATTTTTTCATCCAATGTGCAAATGACCCATGGCCCCCATCTTTCCCAATCACTGGTACTATTGCTTGCACATTGAAGGACTCATTTATTCAATTCATGGAAACTTACCTTCCAACATAGTTTTGATTGTGATTGACTGTTTTGCGATTTCAACATCAACCTCAAATATCTCCCCATCGGAACTCTGCAGTTTAATGTTAGGCATCTGAAAGATAGAAAACATGTCCATTCATTAGCATTGTCACTTACAAATAAAGAACGATTTTTAAAAAAATAATAAATAAATAAAAAAATAAAAAATTATTTACAAAGCAAAATAAAAACAAACATAGTCAAAGAAATAGTGCAAGTATATACATTGAAACTCACAACTGACACTGTTACTACAAAATAATGAAAGCAAAGAAAAGGTGCATATTATATAAACAACATAAGGAATAATCTATATGGAACCATGGGATATATCTGCAAATTGGCAAAGACAGTGTGAAAACAAAATCTGATTACTATTGGGAACACAAAAGATCTTAAGTGGAGAGGTCATGACCCTTGGAAGCATTAAAGAGTGAATAACCTTAGTAGCTTAATCAACAACTTATGTTACATGTTCCTCTGTTGTTCTGCACAGTGCACATACAATCTTTAATGTAACATTCAACTTATTTATCATTGATAAATCTATATATGTTATTTCCCTTTCATTCAGCCTATATTAGAATTTATATCGATTGAAACTAGTAAAAAGAAACATCAATTGACATTGATGAAAGTTTGGTGGCAATGTTACTTGGGCTTTATCCAAAGTATAAATATATATATATACTGCATGAGTATACTCTTTGACAAACTTGAAAATAAATTACTTTCCAAGAATCAAATGTAGGATTACATTCAAATTAGGGATGACTTATGACCCTGATGTGACCAAGTCACATACAAAGTGGTATATGGCAATTGTGATAGCAAATTACTACATGTATTGTGATGAACTAATGCTGCTTTTTATTGCTATTGTTAATCCCTCCTCCACAATTTGTTTAAGTTCTTATGATCAATTCATAGTTTTTTTGTAAGTAATTTATCTGGATAATGATTGGGTCACCAAAGCTTGTCACTATAAGAACATTATGAATCAGATCACATACAGTTTGAACACTAGAACAGAAACCAAGATTCATAACTTTCAATTTAGATTCAAATAAAGCCAAATCAACTAGCATTTTATAACTACTTATAAAATCTTAGAATAATTCTGAAAATAGGGTCTAGAGGATATTAATTGTTTACCTAACATATTTGTCCCTCATTGTGTTTGTTCATGTTTCCTATCTTCTAATAACTATTTCAAACCTGATAGTAAAAAGTATTGTAACTTCCTTTTGCTAAAAATAAATATCATTTATTCAAAACATATGAATAAAAAGCAACAAGCCTACAAAGATATCATAAATTTATATAGACCTACTGAAGCAAATTATAGATTTAACTTTACAATAGAACTAATTAAAACATATGAATTAACTGTAAATACCAGGGTAGAATAGATAGAACATGGTCTGTTTTCTGTTCATAATTCATAAATGTAATGTCATGGATATGAGGTTTTTATTACCAACACAAGCAGATTAGCAAGTAGTTATAATGTGGCATTTCATTCTTATATCAAATCGTACAAAGATCATTTGAGACCATAATCACATACGAAAATTGTTTTTCTAGTCAAAAGTCGTCTCTAAATAAGGCAAAACCTGGTGGAAAGCCAACGAATCTGACATGAGATCATTTCCTAAAATCAAAACATGACGCCATATTTGTTGGCAAGGAGGTCCAGACGACAAAATAATCTTTGAATATTAGCTGTGTACTTCGTTTATTTATTACGTGAACTAATTAAAACATCAATTAGGTAATACAGAATTCTCTTACCTCTGTTTCGATGTTCTTCACCCTTTAGAAACCAAATATATTGTCTTTAATCGACGATATCAATTCAGTAAACTCAAGTCCTTTCACGCTGGCAGAACTTGCGCCTCCTATGTCAAGAACGGTAACTCTAAATATAGTTGGACCAAGGTAAATATACTGTATTTAAACAAGTCAAGACATGTTCGTATCTCATAAGACGTTAATGCCATTTGTCCGTTCTTTTGTGCTTTTTGTTTTGTAAGTCAATAATATCATTTCCGATTTTTAAAATTGATTAACATGCATCTATGATATCATAATTTAGTTTGTATTAATGTTTTGCTTGTCATTGTTGAGATACAATCAAGATATTTTCTACTCCCTTTTTTCAAAACCGTTCATGCAATTATTAAGTTATGTAACTAAAGTACGTTTGGATTTTATTTTATGCTTTTGAAAATAATTACAACTTTTTAGCTAAATGGAAAATTACTTTTATTTTACAAAACCTTTTTTCAAATTAATTTGGGAGGTGAAACGACGAATTAACGAAAAGCAAACAGTGAAAGTTTTACAATTTAAAATGTTTTATGCGTGTTACAGTCTACAAAACTATATTTTAAATAAATGTCACATACACTATAGTTTATATGGAATAAATATGCCCCGATTGATTTTGTATTGTGTTTTCAACATAGTTAATAAGTAATATAAAGGTTAATCAACAGCCTTTTTTGGCATTATAGGCTTTCATACTTCAAGTATTTTCCCTCAAGTACTATGCATTGCGGTGAAACCTGCGAGCATCGACTGGAAATAGCGAAGCAAGAGTGGTACTGCATTGAAATTCATTGTAGCATTGCACCAAAACCCAAAGTACTGCGTGTAGAACAGTTCTCTACTGCAGACAAAGTTGTCGAACATGGCGGGACATGGTTGCAAAGATATCGAGTCGACAGCTTCCTTTTTTGTAACAGAATATTATAGTCTGTGTTACTATGGATACTGAAATTTGTTGATTTGGTCCAGCTTGCTACATCAGTTTGTGAAGAAATCTCATTAAAAGGGATCAAACCTGTCACACGCCCCTCGCTGCTTGATTGTGAGGGTTGACGGTTAACTTCGAGCTGATTTCAGTGGGATTAAATTGTGAAAGAATGGATGGCTGGTGACAAAAATATTTTGAAAATATTTTTGTCTATGTGTAAAAATGTGTCTGTCAAGTTCCTTATTCAAATGCTGAAGTTAGAATACGGTTCCCTGTTCCTTACCATAATTGTGAAGTTAGTATGCGGTTCCTAGTTCCTTTTTAAGTTGTGAAGTTACATTACGGTTCCAAGTTCCTTATTGTAATTGTGAAGTTGTTAGCATACGGTTCCTTTTAAAGTTTTAAATCTAGGAGTAAGCATGCGATTCCTAGTTCCTTATTTAGATTGTGAAGTTAGCATAAAGTTCCTAGTTCATTATTTGGATTTTGAAGTTAGAACGCGGTTCCCAGTTCTTTATTTAAATTGTGATGTTAGAATGCGGTTCCCAGTTCCTTATTTAGATTGTGATGTTAGAATGCGGTTCCCAGTTCCTTATTTAGATTGTGATGTTAGAATGCGGTTCCCAGTTCCTTATTTAGATTGTGATGTTAGCATGCGGTTTCCAGTTCCTTATTTCAAGAATCTTTTTTTACGTGAAGTGAGCATATTGTTCAAAGTTCCTTATTCAATAATGAAGTTATCTTGTGGTTCCTTATCCTCATTTAAAATGTGTGATGTTAGTATCGGGTTTCCAGCTACTATATTCGCAACAATTGCGGATAAAGAAACACCTTTCGGAATTCTTAATAACTGTTTGAGGAATGAGTAATATAATGCATAACATATCTTTCCTCTCATGCAAGTTACTTACAAATCAACCATTTCTTACTAACGTTAGAATCAGCAAATGTCCATTTCATACAGGACCGAAAAGTGATGCAGTCTCTTTTCATCACATTTATACAAGAATATTCTCTAATTTTTCAGTGAGGAAATGTCCGTTTATAAATATTAATAAATGAGCTAAACAAGGTTAAACATTTAAAACATTCTAGTCAGTTGAAATATTATAGTTGAAGTTTACAGATAATATGTACTTCTTGTGCCTGATCGAAAGGTTCTTTTTGTTATGAACGTATCTAACAAATATCAAACTTTTGATTCCACAATTCTCGTGACCTCAAGTATAGAAATTGTTCTATACGTTTTCCTTGAATAGCATATTAGAAGTTGAAGCAAGTAAGAATGACAACTATTTTATGCATATACAACTTCTTTATTCGAGACGTTCCGACATATGTCCTTTACTTCCGTTGTAAAGCAGTTCGAAATGTCGCCTACCGTTTCCTTAAAGAGCATTTTAGCAGTTGAAGCAATACTGGATGACAACTTTTTTTAAGGATATTCAACTTCTTTATTCGAGACATTTCAAAATAGATCCTATATTTCAGTTTTCAAGCAGTTCGAAAAGTCGGCTACACAGAATAAAGAAGTTCTATATCTATAACAATTATGAATACAGTTACTTGTCATTCTTTGTCATATACCATCTCGGAATATTTCAATATCTACAAATTGCATCGTGTGATATTACATTTTCTCTGGATGGTAGTAGTTCATTAGACTAGTGTAGGATTATATGTTTAGTAGCACGTTTTAAGGGTTAATATAAGGTGATGTCAGGAAAATTAAAATAAATTGTTTCAATTGAAAGACAATGCATAAGAACTAAATGAAGCGGTAATTAATCAAATATAAAATGTAAGTTCAAGCATGCGATTCATTTTTATTACCCTGAATTAATTAAAGGTCTTAACACAAAAATGGCTGCCAATGGACTTTATCATTTGTGTTCTGACTATGGATGATTGGATTGTTTAATGAGATTTTTGACACTATCAAAATGATATTTCTTACAAAAATTAGAATTAAAGACTCTAATCTATGTACTTTCTGTAATGAAGAACAGGAATCCATTTGTCACTTGTTCTGGGATTGCGAATTCGTACAAGTATTTTGGTCAATATTTCTTTCTTGGTTAACTGAAAACTGTAATCACATCCATAACCTTAAACTCTCTTTGGAATTGATAATCTTTGGCTGTAAAAAAAATGTTTTCACTGATGCTGTTTTTGATTTATTCATTTTATTAGGTAAATACTATTTGTACAAATGCAAGCTGAACTACTCACTACCAAGTTTTACTCATTTTAAAAATGAGTTGAGATTGAGATATTATATAGAAAAATGTTGCAAAAAAGAATTTTATGCCAAGTGGGTTATGTACCATTGTTTATTCAACGACGACTGAATCATTAATGTCTAACTTCTTGACATTGATCTAGTATTGGTGTGAATGGTGTGTGAAAGTTTCTGTCGGTATTTTATTGTTTAAAAAAGGCTTCCTTGTAACCCACACTGAATTTGATCATTTAAGTCTGTCGTCCCCTGGCTGCTGAGTTTTTGATTGTTACAGGGTTTGGGGAATAAAAAAAATGATACATTTAGCAATACCGTACAATTAAAGTGAAAAATCGAAAAAATCAAATGTTAAAAAAACGTGTTACTGCCCCTTTAATCTTCACGAGTGCGTTACAAAAATTATTGGTAAAAAGATTATTCTGATGTTATATTTTCAACCTCAATAAGAATTGTCATGATCATATCTGTTAAATCAGGTGTTAAAGTGTTTGGATGATACGTGTATTGTAAATGGTATATCAATTACCTATCATCAATTGGGTAAGAATTTAACAGTCTTTTGTATTATGTGTCTTTTTTATTGGTACACGAATTCAACGGATTGTCACAAACATCAACAAAAACGAGATAAGATAGGTATATTTTATTTCTTCATAAAACACTTTTCAACGCATTACCATTTAACACATACAGATGGTATATTATTATTATATATATCACAAGTATTGCAAATAATTTCGAGATCAAATCACATGACATTTCATGAATTTAATGTGAACAAAGTATGGCACCTAAATGATAAGAAAAACAGAATGCGTAAAATTTAAATAAGAAATAATTAAAAACATGATTCCATTATATAAACTTTTAGAAATATGTCATGGATTTATACATGTATATGCATATCAACCATCTCATTCCAATTCAGGACAGGTGTTTTTCATAACTGCTCAAACAATATTATTCATATTCATGCCGAGCATTTTTTAACAGTGACATGAATACATAACTTGGAACAGCTGTCGAGTTTCCATACGTATGTTGGAGTTAAAACTAGCTTTGCTTTTAAAGCTTTTAAGAAAAGATAATTATGTTCTTATCTGATCAAATGATAGCCGCGTATAAAGCTGGTATGCTCTAACAAAGGACGTTGATATTTGTGTACACGCAGGAAAAACCTGATGAAAGGATATATAAGGTGAAAAGGACAGGAAAAGCCTGATATGTAAAAATAAAAGCGTAGGAGACCGGGCAAGGGAATTCATTCACAAGATTTTAAAAATGATAAACATATTAAAATAAATACATTTTAACACAAATATAACATAGGGATTTGGTCATACACATTACACAATGATATTGGTCCTAATTACAACAATGATCAATAACAATGAAAATAGGACAACAAATATATATGAATAAATATAAACAAAGGTATAATGTTCAAGGTAAAACTTTGAGACAAAATGTACACAAAGGGAAAATACATATATTCAATTACGACGATGACAAAAACTTTGCCTAGTGAGGTCACGGTAATTTGAGCATTGAATAGCTTTCAGACAAAGAATAAGGAAGTTTACATGTGGAAAATAAATTTCAATGCAAGAAAGATTTATACTTTGACACCAGTTTCCTCAGTTTTATCACAGTTCTGCAGAGAAATGGAACTCTTGAATAGAGAAGGGACAGGGAGATTTTTCACGGATTCCAGCAGCTGATTACCGAGTTTGTCGCGTATTTCACACCTGCACAGGTGTTCCAAGCGACTGGGTTGCACAATGCTTGGCACGTGTTCACAAACGTCACATATATATTCCACGTGAACACGATTATGTAGTGCGACAAGGTACGGTACTAGGTCCGGTTTTATTTGTTTGTCACACTTAAGTAACTCCACGCAGCATCGGAGATTGTTTAGTGAGGCCCTGTACTTCTTAGCAGCCTTTTCAATAGCTGTCATATGAGTTGAATCTTTGATTGTTGGATCCGCGCCGTATTGAAGAAGTATCCGCGTGCAATTGACGTATCCAAGCTCCGCAGCAGTGTGCAACGCCGTCTTCCCGTTCTCCATAAGTTCACAACCTTTGGCATTGACATAATTTATTTTGGATTTTTTATCTATCGTTGAGCTCTCCTCGCATAGCACTTTCAGCATTGCCTCGTCGTTTAACCTCACAGCGAGTAAAAGCAACGGACAACATAAACTTACTCTAAGTACCGTGTCGCCGTATGTACGCATGATGTAACGTGCATATTGGATATGACTGTACATCACTGAAAACCTGAGAGCTTCAAGGGGAGGATAAATGTTACCTGCCCCCGTTTCCACCTCGAATTCCGCTGTGCTCTTTTGACGTAGCTCTTCAATTTCTTCCACATTTCCTCGATTCCTGATAGCGTTAAGAAACCGAAACATCCTCTAAATTATCCTTGCACAGGTCCAATAAAACACGAATCTTGCAATGAAAGGCCTCACAATCAGAAATATCAAGATGTATGTTCAGACCTGTTTAACAGTAAACATAAGCCCGATCTCGTCATGTGGCAGGTTATAAATAGACCACGCCAACCAAATGTGGGCAATGAACGATGCAATCTCATTGTGACGTCACAAAGGGGACACATCTGATTGGTCGACATGTACGTTTCACGTACATAAATTAGCATAAAATACACACTTTTACTACGTGAGTGAATATGGCTGATGATACACTCTAACCTATGCACTTGGGCTGCATAAATTATTAAACGACATTATCATAAATAGATTTCTAAAACCGACAATAATAACATGCATTGAGCATGTCTTTGTGTAGACCCAAGTGTTAATTCGAGATAAAAATTGGGTTTAGATTTAAAACAATATTTATCTAACAGAAATAACAGTTATGGGTTCATTTTTAGTCGTCTAGTAATAAGACAAGGGTGTTTTTAATGTAAATCCATGATGTCGTATGTAGCCTATATATGTATAGTTCGTACTAGTTTTTGCTAGCTTAGCATTTTTCTGTTGACTCTAAAGACCATTAGTATAATTATGTCATTATAAATGTTAACAAAGTTGACAATTTAAACCGCCTTGAAAATAAACCAGAATTGAAAAAAACAAATTGCGTTGACTCGTTATGACGTATATCTTCTGATATATTTCGTAACAAGTCGACACACATTATCCATAAAATAATCTTCCTTATTGAAGTCGACACACGGAAGAAAAATCATAATACGTCATGCCTCATTAACTCAGGCAATTGTATATACTTAATTAAACTCAATCACCATCTGTTTCCAGGGCCATATGCTCTCTTATGAGCAGAGATAAGCACCCAACTACTGCATAATTAAACGATGTTGCATAATGTTATAACACCATGACCCGAGATATTAAGATTAATTATGTTAGATTCGATCCCTTCACGACTTTTTGGACCAGTGGGATTGAATATACACAATGAGCTTGTTATTATGGGCGAAAATCTCTCTGAGCCAACTAATCATTATTTACATTGTAAAATCGTTTTGTTTTTGAGAATGATATTTTTTAATTTCTCGTCAATGGTGAATGTTATTTCAAAATATGCAAAATTATAAATTAAAAGATAGATTCATTGTATTTTTTTTATTTTGAGGTTGTATGTTGTGCATTTTCTACCCAGATTTTAATGTTAAATGTTTCCATTCGAACTTAAAGTTAAGTGCAGCTATCCATCAACCGATTCTGGCCATGATACTTTGATACGAGTTAACAAATTTAGTGGTACTAGGGATGAGTAACGATTTGCATTTTTCTTAGAATAACAACTCATCTTTGTCATAAACAATTGAAACTGTCCTTCTTACATGACACGAAAACTGGTCTGAAAATACTGCTTTCTGAGTGGTTCCTCATTAAAATAATAACATGAAGTTTATTTACTAGCACACTGGTGAAACAGATATGGTCTACAAAAGACAAACAATATGATAAAGGAGATGAAGTACATTCGCTAATAAAGTGGAAGAGAGATGAAATAACATACTATGTTGTCTAGAGATTTAAAAATATGTTAAAGAAGATGACAGATGTTCATACACTAACAAACTGGCAAAAGAGTGACATCACATAAGAAAAACAGAGAGATAAAAATATGACGTTTATATCCTATAAAAACTAGTAAAAGAGTGACATTAGAAAAGAAGAAAATCATTAAAGTGACACAGAGTATCCTTTTAAAATTTTATTTGGTTTTGATAAGCTACAAAATATCTAATATGCTGATTGAAGTTCATATCTCATCACTGGACTTGCAAATATATCCATTTATGCATAATATCTGTAAATTGCTTGATTTTATGGAAAAATCAAGAAAACATCTAAAATACGTTTAATATCCGAAATTATGCATCCAATTGATCTACCTATTAGCCACAATACCTAATTACCACTATCGAATCGAATATATCTTCAAGTCAGCTTATGACAAGGTTTCAAAATTACGTTTGGCTAATTTGCGCGCGCCACTCGAGCCACATTGTCCGGTTTTCGATCAAAATCCCGACTCTGAATGGCCGTATTTTCGCTCAAATGTACGGATTGACCTTTAACTTGTTATTTTCAGTAACAGTTAGTGTTTCTCAAAGTGTAATAACATCGATTTCAAAATTTGACATATGTGATCCTATCAACATACTCTGTGTCTCTTTAAGAAGATTACTTACATTTATCACAACACTGGTATAAAAGCGATGACATTACATTGAACACAAGTGGTTCACTTACTTACAAAATTGTAAACGGTTTTAGATAAATGATCAAGAAATTACATCATATTTGAAAACAAAGGCAGCGAGAATTACACCAATGCATTAGCACAATAACCTGTACAAAATATATTTCATTTGGAAAACATAAAGATAACGAAGATAAAGAACAATACGATGAAGGACAGGACGTCTGTTAAGAACATCATGATAAATGTCATCACGTCTCTTAAGAACAATATGAGGAAGGACATGGCGTCTGTTAAGAAACAATACGATGAAGGAAATAACGTCTATTTAGAACAGTATCATGAAGGACATGATGTATTTTAAAAACAACGCAATGAAGGTTTTAACGTCTATTAAGAAACAACACGATGAAGGTTTTTATCTCTATAGAACAATATCATGGTGGACAAGACGTTTTTTAAGAACACTATGATGAAGGGCATTTCGTCTATAAAGAACAATATGATGAAGGACATGACGTCCATCAAGAAAGAATATGATATGGACATGTCTATCAAGAAAGAATATGATATGGACATGTCTATCAAGAAAGAATATGATATGGACATGTCTATCAAGAAAGTATATGATATGGACATGTCTATCAAGAAAGAATATGATATGGACATGTCTATCAAGAAAGTATATGATATGGACAAGATGTCCATTTAGAAACAAAGTAATGAAGGACATGATGTCTATTAAAGTTCACATAACCACAAACATATTACACTATTTTCTTTGGAATATAGAGAGTCTGATTACAATATTGTATAGTGCGTTAAAGGTCGATACTCAAATATTTTTAGTTTGGTAATGAAAGCCGTTTTTGAAAGCCACTTTTGATGGGCCGCCTAGACAACAAACAAGTGAATGCATGACTGGTAACGCCCCCATAAACAGAATCAGCCTTGTTATCTATACATCTATCGTAACAATACCGCAGGAAAAAAACATAATAATTAACGATTTTCAGAAAATGTTTTCCACTCAGTTAGGTAAATCATTTGACGACGTAACACACTTAGCATTTGGTGTAAAAAAGATATCCACATCAATGGTAATTAAACAATTTTATTTAGGCGGTATTTCAGTTGAAATAATGATGCGTTACTCTGTATAGTCTGTTTATTACGTCACACCCGCGCGAGTTTTATGGCCCCTAACCCAGGTGGATTTTTCACAGCCGATAATTACGGTGTCTAAATGAAAGGCTAATTAAAGGTGTTTATTGGAAAAATTAACAAAAATTAAGTCCAGCTTTTATTTTTTTGAAAAATCTTTGAACGAAAATCGAGAAGTGGTAAGGTCGAGGTTAGTTGATGTTTAAGACAAATATAATGAATGATATGACATCCATAAAGAAACACTTTGTTGAAGAACATGATGTCAAGAAACAATATAATGAAGGACATGACGGACGTCTATTAAGAAACAATATGATGAAGGAAATGATGTCCATTTTGAACAGATGTCATGAAGGACATGACGTCTATTAAGACAAATATGATGCAGTCTAAGTAGTAGTTACTTCATCCATAAACGAGAGGTTGATCCAGTTACACCACACCTGATCGCTGTTTGATTGACAGCTGAATTCGTCGAGGACGGTAGTCCGAGACGCAAATTCAGCTGTCAATCAAACAGCGATCAGGTGTGGTGTAACTGGATCAACCTCGAGTGATTGGATGAAGTAACTGCTTTGTACCACGCCCACATTGCACGTTGTCAAAATCTGCACGAGATCTGCGCCGGAAATTTGAATTTGAAATCATTCAGTTTCACATGGCCACAATGTCGAGTCGCGAGTGGGATGACATGATTGACGACCTTATATTGTCGTAAATAATTAATAGACTATATAACTTTTCATTCAAGTACATTTTCACTAGCCTATGGTGTTTCTAATTGTTCAAAATGGATTATGTTCGATAGTCCTATTTGTTTGAATGTGCTTCATTAAAACTTGACGTTCTTTTTATTGTGCCATTTTATAGAATATTTACATCCTCTTCAGCAAATTCCTTTAGTGCGTGAACGGTAGGCGTGGCTTGCTAAACTGCAGCGAGCCAATGAGATAGCTACGATCAAAGGTTACTTCAGGCCGTGGTGTAACTATAAGATACACCACGGCCAATATCAAAGGGACCGACATGTGGGCATGGTACAAGTAAACCTAGCCTCAATATTATCCGTTTCACTTCTATACTGAGTCTAAAAAGGTCTAATAGAGGGTCGCGTCAGCCGACCTTTCTGCGACCTATGACCTTCCAACGTTATACGTGCGAAGGCAGACTATTGTGGCTTGGTAAGCTCAGTTCTGATTGGTCAACTTGGTCACGTGGGCTGACGCGACTCTCAACCAAGCCTATCTAGACTCAGTATAGAAGTGAAACGGATAATATTGAGGCTAGGTTTACTTAGACTGAATATGATGAAGGATATGACGTCCAAAAAGAAACACTTTGATGAAGAACATGACTTATTTTAAAAACAATATGATGAAAGTCATGATATCTATTAATAAAGAATATGATGTTTATCAAGAAACAGTGCGATGAAGGATATAATGTCTATTAAGAAACAATATGATAAGGACATGATGTCCATTTAGAAATAATGTATCGAAGGACATGATGTCTATTAAGACAAATATGATGAAGGATATGACGTCCATAAAGAACACTTTGTTGAAGAAACAATATGATGAAGGACATGGCGTCTATCAAGAAACAATATGATGAAGGACATGACGTCTATCAAGAAACAATATGATGAAGGACATGACGTCTATTAAGAAACATGGACATTCTCCCCTCCATATCCAAATGTGTCCCCTCCGTATCCAAAAATGTCCTCTCCCTACCTGACCTTCTGGGTCCGCTCCGCTGATTATTCGGCGAGTCTACTCCGCGGCCATGTTAATTTGTTATTTTGTCAATAACTTCGTAGTTTCTGAACCAAATCGGGTCAAGTTGCACAGAAATCTTTATTATAACCAAACACTGATATGCGCGACAATATGTATGGGATTCAAAGTCGTAAAGGGCATGAAAAAAGGCATTTAAAAGTCTCCTCTCCGCTTCGAAAATGAAAGTGAGATAAACATCAACTTGACATCTAAAATACGCAAATTTCTTGCAGTTTGTGAACCAAAACTCATAAGGAATGTATTCAAAATTCTATTCCTGATGACCACAGTTAAAGGTGACCACCTAAACCTCAACGATTAGAAGAAGGGAGCAATGAAAGCAGACACCTACCTCTGTTGACCTGTCCCGTCCACCATTTTGAAAAGTCCCCTCCATACCGGGTACACGACAGTGATGATGAAGGGCATTAACTCCATAAAAATAATTGTGCAGTTCTGATTTTCGAACTCCATCAAGGTCTTGATACCCTGTAAACACAGCAAATTTTGTTTTCCTGTTTCTGAGAATAACTCTCTCTCTTTAAGCGGACGGACGGATGGACTGAAGGAGACCAAACGTATATTTCCTTTCCATTTCGTGGCGGGGGATAATTAGCCATATGTAAATGTTAAATAACCAATGACTATAGGACAATCACTTAGCTCTGATTACACCTGTCCAAGCTCCTACAGTGCTCAGGAACATAACATACCCTTTCATGTGTGCTATCCATGACTTACCCAGCGACAAAGTAGCAGATATTGGCCCTAGCACACTGAAGAGACATCTAGTTCTTGTGTATCCAGGATTTCAAAAGCCCTCACAAATGTTCTGTATTGTTGCAACTAGTTACGAATAGAAATGAAGTAACATGCTGATTCTCGCAACAAGGGTAGTTGCTAATTTTTTGTCAATTTCCAGAGGACTTTCCTATTATCTTTTCATTTTCAGCCGCAAACCATTAGTTATTCTGTATGCTAAGGAGTTGTGAAGCTTGTGACTTGACATCTTTGTAGAGTTTGGCACAACATAATTTCACAGCTTAGCTAAAAGGCATGCTACAAATCCTTACAGCAACCTTGACGCCAAACGTATTCAAAACGCCCAAAGAACATAAAACTGAAGATATGTGTAGTTTTATATCATTTATTGCATAGCTAACATATGTACAGCTAAGCATATTTCAATATCTATCTACACATAAATGTTTCTCATTCCTGTACGGAAAAAGAATAATTTATTCATTTATGTTTGTCTTTGACAAAATAATGGCTGTACATAGTTACATTACACATGACAATGGTACAGTGAAGGACAAAGGATGGTTCCCTGTCTAATCCACTTTTCACTCTACAATGAATCTCCCACTCACATTCTTTCTCTCATTCAAATGACGTCATGCATTCAAAAAGCCATGGCAGTTTTAAAAGAACTAATGCAGAGTCTGTATCCTATCCTTCTTTAATGTCTGCCAAAGTGTAAGTGTAAGGTGATAACTATGGATATGGGACCATCTTATCCTGAGAAAATCATTTTATACATTTTACCAGGGAAAAGTGTCATTATGTGTGTATAGGTGACTCTGAGAATCATAAAATCAGCAATTGCAAATAATCCTAGGAAAAGGGTTCATTATATTGAATAATATACTTTAAAGGGGCAGTAGTAAGTTTTTTCACTGAAAATTTAATGCTAAATGTATTATTTTGATAGTGTCAAAAATCTCATAACACAAATTTATAAACCATAGTCATTAGAACAAAGAATCACATAAAATCCATGGGCGGCCATTTTTTGTGAACACCTTTAATTCATTTTTTTGTAAGAAAAGGGAATCGCATGGCTAAACAATACATTATATATTTGAATTATAAGTACTTCATTTAGTTAAGATATATTGTCTGTCAATTGGAACCCTAAATTGTGATTTTCCTGACATCACATTATATTCTCTCTAAAAACATGCTACTACCCCTTTAAAACAAGTCTTAAGACCAACTAAACTATAACTTATTAGGATAGGTACTTCCAAGGGTAATTTCAGATTCTGACTGACCAAATGATAGATATGTCACTACAGATTCCATTTATTCTTGATTACTTGCATAGACACTTTCACACAATCACATTTATTCTTCTTTGACCATACTCTCATTTTCCATCTTAACTAACAATTGTTTGTAGTTGGACTTACATAAAACTAAAACAGCTTAAATATACATTGGCATCACAAATATACACTTTGAACATCTTGAAATTAATCCAGAAACAAGGGATGCAATCAAATCAAATTCATGAAAATGACATGAAAACAAAATGTAAGAGTTTGATGACATCAAAAAGTATGACTTGTCTTAAAATCCAGTCTCTGTCCATAGTAATATTTTCTGCAAGTAAGGATGTGTTTGGAAATTCTTCAGAAAACTCTGAAATTCATTTATTATTGTGTTAAGCATGTCAACATATAACAATCACCAATTCACATTAATGTTTTTGAAAATCACATAAAGTCAACATACATTTAAGGTGATAAATAGAACCTGCTATTATCAATATTAGCAAAACATTAATGTTACCTAACAATTGCAATCAAACAACACAAAACTTCTAATGCAAATCATGCTTCTTTTCAAATTGTAATTTCCTTACACTACTAAACAATATAATTTTATATAAGTAATGAGTGAGTTATTGTTTTACGCCGCTTGGGCAATATTTCAGGCATTAGCGGCATTTTATATAAGTAATATTATTGTAAAAGGCAGACTTTCTCAAAATTAATTTACTTTGCGAGGTGAAAAGAATCATCAAACAGAAAATCAACTCAAAACATTAAATTAGCAAAACAAATGGAAAAGTAAAATTGTACTTTACTTATACATCATTAAATCAAAGATTCATATCTTAAAGTATGACAATCAAATGATGTATCCATGAACATGTTATTTGTACCATAATGGTATGTCCACAGAATGACCCATAGCAAAGAACAAAACAATGCACGATCAAAACATGTGCACAGAAACAAGTGACATCATCACAAATCTGCACAGAAACAAGTGACATCATCACAAATCTCAACTGCTATTGTTTTTGCAGCATTACATTTTGTCCCTTGTGATAAACATAATGAAATATTGAAGCAAGATTCAAAATATCAAGAACACAAACCTTTAACAAAATACAGATTCTATTCAAACTAAAAAAGACTTATTGGCTTTGCAGTTCATCAAGTATTGCAGGACCTATCCTGGCGTAAGTAAAGGTTGAGAGAGTCTTACAAAAGCTTGACAGTCACCAAGTAACAATCCACAATGAGGGTCTTTCAAATTGCATAAAAGACCATCGATGGAATCAATTTCACAAACTTTCTTCTCTAGATACCAAGGTGCACTGAAAATTCCACTTGCCTAATGGCTTCATAAGAAGTCACTTTAAGGTTTAAACAGTTGAGTTACGGTCAATTGTAGCCCATTATTAATCAAAATTTATTGTTAGTGTTTTGTTTTTCATTTGAAGGCTTTAAGGATACTACCTGTCAATAATTCAGAGAGTCAGGGTGCTGTTCAACAAAGCAGTTGTAGAGGTATGATAAATTGTTGGCAAATATTGGAAAAAAAATGATTGTAAGTGTTTTGTAGAACAGGCCCACTTTCACAAAGCCCTAAGGAGACCGTAAGTCCTTAAGGAGGCCTTAGTGCTATGTTAAAGAATGGGAGTTAAGGTCAACCTTAGTAAAGGTCCAACTTTGTAAACTTTGATCCAACACACACCAGGTACCCACTCTCCCAGCTCTAAGGGTTCAGGTTTGGAGAAGAATATGTAAAACGATTGTATGATGAATGACACCTGCATCTTGTATCTTGTCTGAAAGGCCTGATGAGCTTAAAAGTCAAGTTAGAAACAAAACAAACATGTCAATATGATAGAGGTGTAACGATACAAGAGGGTTGCGATTAGCTCCTTATCCAGATAGCGGGGTCGCCATCCGATACATATACAATAAACATTTACTTGTTACACAATGTTCTTTTCACAAATTATTTGGATCAATTATTTTTGTGCAAGAATTTAACTTTACCTGGTTTGATGTAATTGTAATATGATACAACTTCAAAGTATTAGGAGAAGTTCTTGTGTGCATATAAGTATCTCTTAAATCATCTATCTCAGTTTTCACCATAGAGAATTCATTTTTATGTTATGTTTTACGATACACATCCTTCAAAACAATACAAAACACTACAATGTATCGTGGACCATACGATACTGTTTCACCATATCGTTACACCTCTAAAATACAAGTAATCTTTTCAAGCAAACCATGCAGCTGAAACTACCATATTGCAAGCAATTATTGAAATAAACCAAAGCATTTAATCAATCTAAAGGATTACATTAAAAAAACAGATGTAAGCAATCTACCTATACATGAAGATATGAAAATAATGACATAGTTCCAATTTAGACGAGTTTTCCAAATTAGACAAACAACCCCATTCTTGAGATATTCATTTTTACAAAGGGCAAAGTGTTAAAATGGTTTGAACCAGAGTCCGGCTCAAACATGGTTCCTGTAATTAACATATAGATTAATTAAATTAAACATAACAGAATAAATATTACTAATGATCAAAATGCAAGTAAACTATTTCAAATTGGCAAACATTATTCAAAATGACAATATTTTCAGCTCATATGGAAGAAATGGTCATAAAATAGCCATAGTTACGCCAAACAATCAAAAGCTAGATACGGCTTGCAGAGACTTTCTGGTACTATGTGAGGTATAACTTTCAAACTCTACATGCTTTGAATAAATTGTTCAAATCAAAACTTCTAAATTCAAACTTGATGAATATGAAAGTGTCTTAAAGTGAATAATGTTTTGAGACAAAGGTTAGCTTTTTTAGAATAGGAGAATAATAAGGCTTATGTTAGTAAAGTGACATTATGTTGTAAGATTTCATGCAATGTCAGAATCATTATTAACTTGCAGTGGGTAAAGTATTAGCCCTTTTATCAAAGCAAAACTGAATTCAGGCTCAAAATCAGCTTTGTTACTGATTTATTTGGGGTATAACAGATGACAAACTGAAACATAACTTAGCGATACATATCATTTTCATCATAACACATGTCATCAGTTTCATGAAAATCAAATAAATGGAAATGCAAATATATGAGTGAAAACAGCTAAATAATTCATTTGGCATCAAACTCATCTCTCATAACAAATATGTACCTTGAGAAGTAACTAAAATTTTCACATTGTTATAATAATATTTTCATGGATCAAATTGTTCTTTCATGACAATATACACCACTGTTAATAAAAATATTCATTGAAAAAAAGTATCACAATCAAAAGTCCACTTTCTGAATAAACCCACAACTACATTTCTCATTAACTGTAAGAAACAACGGTTAATGTTTTCTGAAGATACTTTATTTTTTAATCCTAGATTATAATTTTTGCACTACACAAAAGAATAAACTGAACTCAAATTATGAAGCCTAACTCAACCTCTATGATTTCTTCAAGTAAACTTCCTATTATTTCAAATAACTGAAATTTAATGTAGAACTTCATTTATAAAAACTACAACTTGACTTAAGAGTTAGGTATGGTAATCCCATCGTTAGCTATCATCTATTCCTGCAAAACCATCCATTTATCAAGCAAAATATTGTGCCAAAAATTTGTCTATTTCATCCTAAACTATAGAAAGATTTTATCCATCTAAAATTTGTTTAGTAGGTTATGTCCGATGAAAAGACAGATTTTTCAAGCTCTGAACAAAAAGGCCCCCTTACGTCACAGAAGAAAGCTAAACCACTGTCTTTGAAGCGACCAAAATCCCTTACATTTTTCGATATCAGCATAAAATGTGTCTTTAAATGTTCTAAACTAAAGCAATGTTACATATAGCATCTAATAATTTGGCAATAATGGATACTTTCTATTTCAACAAGCAGATTTAATATATATCGATGCATGTTCTGAATTACGATTTGAGATATTCTGAACCTTATAACAAAACATCACATGCATCAATTTGTCGTTATTCTGAAAGGAACAGGGTAAAACCAACATATACATATAACAATCCTGGATATGAATAAATGGTCTTAACAGACCCATCATAGTAGGTCTAATGGTCTTTTGTATGCCTGTAATGCATAGCCAAAGTCAAGTACTGTATTTACTCAAAATATTTGCACCCAGTGTCTATCTTATAGACAATATTCAGACCCAGTGTCTATTCAAGCCAAGCTTTTATAAATATTTTGCAAGATAAATTTCACAGGAATACAAAAATATTGGTATGCAACAGTGAAAAATGTTTTGGGTCATAAATGTATCATTATTAAACATGAACATGTAAAACCATGTTTTGCACTATTAATGGTCCGAATTTTTGAAAAAATCTTAGATTAATGGGGAATCAGTAAGTCATCATCATGTTATATCACTGTACCCATAGTGTCAACCTCAAAGAAATAATACGGTTCTCCACATTACTCTGTCCCCATAATATCAAATATCTATATTCCCTAATATCAAAAATATTTTTAACAATTACCCTCTTATCAAAGGCTAACAAATACAATTAATATCAAAGATGATTATTTTGATTATTACCATCTTTAAGGCTTAACAGTGCAATGTTAATTACCATACAATTAATTACCATTAATATCAAATATTCATCCAACCCTCTTAAAAAGGCTGTAACATATTACAATTGATACAATTTTGACAAAGTTAACTGCATTCATGTTGGCTTTAAGTTCTTATGACCATTATTCATTTAGCATTTATGGCATTAGTGAAGATTCTTGAGTTCCTCTTGATCAATGAAAACTCTTTCACCTCAAAACGATACCATCCAGTTCTTTATTTCCTTCAAGATGAAAACTGCATCCACATTCGATTTTTCATCAATATTACCATTTTACCAGTGTAAAGAGTAAAGACAATCCGACAAGTAATTTGTCAACTTCCACATCCATGTCTTTTCGTGTTATTGTATAAGTTTGACTTTGGTTTTTTGGTTTCTTTTTTACAATTTCTAAGTCAACCATCAAACCCTGAAGTCAATCTTGATTCTGATACAATAAACCGAGGTCATCACAACATTATCATTGTACTTCCATAGTCTTCCTGATGAGAATGCAAAGAACGTTCACGGTTGATGTAATCACTTGGCCAGCTCACGGACGTCTATTTGAAATGTACAATTCTGTCATACATGGCTATTTACACATGTCTTTCACTTGTCAAGTCTACCTCTCACACACAGATATTGTCACGTTAATGCCCAGGTTTCCATGGTCGGCGAAAAGCTGTGCAATATTTGTGTCGAAAACTAAGCAGTCGCTGCTCATAATGGCCGACTGAATACCGTCGTGGATGCTTCGCGGAGTCGCCTCCCATGTTAACCGTCTTCGATGACCATTCAACTCTAACCTGTAGATAGAAAAGTCGTTATTACTTGGAGGTGAAAAAAAGAAGAGATAAAGATTAGGAGAGGATATAAGGCCTTTCAAGAATGTTTGGTACATTTACTTCTGCCTGTTACAATTCTAAGATACAAATTCTAATGCACAAACTAGCAGTGCTAGGATAATACTTTACCCTATTTGACCGTTGATGCTGGCGTATCAGTCATTATATTCAAAGCATTCTCTTGTCAGAATAAAACATCATATTCATGTCTATGTCATTCCAACTTTCTTGCCTGAACTTGAACATAATCTAGACTCACACTGAGAATTTCTCAACTTTAGAAACCAGGGCCTAGATTTTCGAAGGTCTCTTAGCGCTAAGATAGTCGTAGGCCAATGGTAATGTATGGTACTTACGACTATCTTAGCACTAAGAGAGCTTCGAAAATCTAGGTCCAGTATTGTATACAGACAAAAACAACCACATAATATTCTCTATTCATGTATACCCTAAGACTGAGAGAATGAGTTGCTGTTAATTGCCACTTTGGCAATATTCAAGCCACTAGCAGGCTGACCTGTAAGCAAAGTTCTCTGCTCTCTGCCGTGTTCCTATCAACTGCACAATAGCGTAGAACATCTGAAGGCCGTCTATCTTCTCCTGTTTCTCCAGAACTAACATGAAGTTCTGTCCAAAACATGACTGCATCATCACCCAGTCCACCGCACCCGGTAGGTTGATGTCTGTCGCCAAGAACACGATATCTTCACCTGCAAACAAACATCATCATTAGTTTCATGATTATTATCATTACAATAATCATCATCTTCACTAATTTCAAAATCTTCATCATTATCGACATCATCACTACAATCACTATAATGAAATTAATACTTAGCAGAGATTGGGAAAGACATCCTTGACAATGAGACAATTTTCTGAATTTTGGTTCTTGTATCAAATAGTTTACATCAAAATTCAAATAGACCCTCTTTCATTCAATATGTAAAATGGCCCGAGGCCAAAACTTTTTCCCAATCCCAACTTAGTATTACCATCACTTTAATCTTTACCAATATCACCACTATCATTGACATCATCATCCACAATCATACAATGAACTTCAAATCATCACCATCACAAACAACAGCATTATCAGAAGTAATGGGACAATACAATTTTCAAAACTAGTCAGGAGGCCTTTTCATTTCTCCAATCATAAATAATGATCATCAATTGAAAATCCCAATTAGCCTTTTTTCTGAATGTGTAGAAATGATTTTCTTCTCAATATTATACAAAGTTAGCAAAATAACCAGCTTTTGAAAAAATTAACCTGGATGAAATAAATAATTGAAAATAAAACAAATGAAGACATTTGAGATTTTTGAGAGGCATTAAGGGGCAGTAGCACGTTTTTAGGGGGAATATAAGGTGATGTCAGGAAAATGAAAATTAATGGTTCCAATTGAAAGACAATGTATTGAAAAAAATGGAGCAGTAATAGTTCAAATATATAACGTAAAGTTTAGCCATGCGATTCCTTTTTCTTACACAAAATAAATTAAAGGTGTTCACACAAAATGGCCGCCAATGGATTTTATGTGAATCTTCATACTTTGTCCTCTGACTATGGATGATTGGCTTGGGCAATAAGATTTTTGACAATGTCAAAATAATACATTTTGTATTAACTTTCAATTATCAGTGAAAATTTTAAAATATAAAATTATCAAAAAACGTGCTACTGCCCCTCTACGAAGTTGGTGTATACAAGTAAAAGACAAATATATAGATGACAACTTCTTGTTTATTGTGGGTCACATTGTCTCTGGGCTAATCAGAATTGGCATGAACATGGAAGAAATCAATTGTTGAAAATAAAGCAAATGAAGACATTTGAGATCCTTGAGAGGCATTTAGAAGTTGGCATATACATGTAAAAGACAAATATATGGATGACAACTTCTTGTTTATTGTGGATCACGTCTCTGGGTTATTCAGAATTGTCATGAACATGGATAAATAAAGGTTTAAAAATAAAACAAAAGAAGACATTTGAGATCTTGAGAGGCATTAAGAAGTTGGTGAATACAAGTGAAAAACAAATATATGGATGACGGGGTCACGTCTCTGGGCTATTCAGAATTGGCATGAACATGGTTGAAATAAATATTTGAAATAAAACCAAAGAAGACTGATATTGGCCTGTACCCTGTAATGTGGTTATACTCTTGTGAGACTGCATGAGATGAGGCATCACATTGTCCAGGTTCCCCTGCCACTTGCACGACGCACCTGGGCACGGACACGTGTATGGTCTGCAATAATCACAGGTCAGCAATAAACAAGCAGTAGTAGATATTAGGGCTGAGTTTCATGGGAAATCACACGATTCGATATGTATCACGATACAGACAGGCAATACAGAATGTATCACAATACATTGTTTAAAGTATAACTTTGTGCATATTTTATGAAATATTCAAGATGGTGGAAATTTTGTGTTATGAGATGATCGAAAATCAAAGATTAAAACATTTTTTTCCTTCAAAAACAGTTCTTTATGAATCAGATTGCTTCATACTTACTGTAGTTACAGATACTGCATATCACTAGCTGGTTTTAAAGTGTTCACTTAGTTTTTCTTTTCATTTTAAGTTAGTGAAATCTATTTTTAGTGTATCACGATACAGGAAGCTCACGATACAATAATCACGATTTCTAAAGCTACGATTGTATCATAGGTATCGATGAATCGTTACAGTCCTAGTAGTAGCAGATATTGGCTTCAATTTCCATGGTTTGTACTAGAGGCTTGACAATACACAAATGCCACGATACTACACGTATCGCGATACTGGTGCTGCAATATGATACGTATCATGATACACAATTTTCAGGCTATTTCAAAGAAGGTTGAATAAGCAATTTTATAGTCAACGATACGTATCATGATACGAATATTGTCAGATTAAGTATCATGATTCTCAATGTATTGATATATCGTCACAACTCTAGTTTGAAATCATCAAGCTCATCAATGCACTAGATGTAAATTGTGAGCTCTTTATTTACACACAGTTTAAGAGTTGATGCATCAAATAGGTAAAATTGTTGCATGAAAATTGTTTGTATGTTTAGCAACTTTGTAAAATTGCAACTAACATTGCTCTTTTCAAGCTCAGGGATGATACATCTATGTAATATTCTTGGTAATTTACAAGGGTTTAAAATTAAGTTATTCACAGTAAGTCATGATTTTACAGCTGTTTTACTAAACTAAGTTAACAACAGAACAAAGTCAAAACTCTTGACAATTTTGTAGTAAATTATTCTGAAAAACAAACAAGTCACTGACTTTTCACAATTTTTAAAGCAAGTTGGTGGTAAAATCTTGACTCTCTGTGACCTTAATGTAGGGGGGAGGCATTTCTATGAATTTCCTGAGCCGTCAGAATCCACAAATGCAACACTCCATTGTTTTCAAGTATTGTTCATGGTCTTAGCCCCTTCCCCGCAAATTTCAATCTCTGTGATCACAATTTTCAGATTTCAAAAACTCTTAAAACATTTTGTCCTTGAAGACTACACTCACCTGTGTTCACAAGTCTCCTCGTGATCTGTTTTCTCTGTATGAACCAACGTGACCGGGCAGCCATTGTTGGAGTACTTGCAGGGGAAACTCACAGTAGACGCTACCTTCTCCATCGCGAGATTCCGTATGTTGCCTGGTGATTTGGATAATAATTACAGAATAAATTGATATGTTGATAAGTTGGATAAATATTTGGATAATATGCTATCAAAAGTTGAAGTACCGTTTTCCCCCCTTATAAGCACCTGGGCCTAGATTTTTTAAGCTCTCATAGTGCTAAGATAGTCGTAGGCCAATGTGAAATCTTAACCTGGGGCTTTAATGATTTACACCCGTTGGTCGAGAGCTTATTTTCTTAACTACCCTTGACCCTTGGCACTTATTACAGGCTTGGCGCTGATTGGAGACCTGGCGCTTATAAGAGGAAATATGGCGTATCTTAGAGATGATGTGTTTTGTAACGGGACTTTAACTTCATTCTAGCAATATGTGCAAGACGAAAACTTACATTATTCTGACCATCTATTGAATAAAACTGGCACAATTAACTTGACAGTTGATATTATGAACCATTGATACTAATTGATATAAACAAAAAGTATCAAATAATTTTATTAACTTACAAAGAGTTTATCAATTTTATTGAAAACTAAGAATACTTAGAGATTCTACTTACAAGAGTCAAGTTTCACTGTTTTCATGTACCAGTATGAATTGAAGAAAAGGTAAAAATGGAATCCTGACTTACCTAGGGGACCCCTACATGTAGGGCAAGAAGCCAGTTTCTGTCGACATGTTTGGCAGACAATATGGCCACTTTGGCATTGCATGATGGGAGGAAGGGCATAGTCGAAGCACACAGGGCACTCGAAGTAGCTGGCAAGGTCATTATTGCTTGAGTTGGGTACTACTGAAATAAAACATTTAAACATTAAAATCGTCAACATCTTCACTTCCCTCCACAAATCTTTGTGCTGTTTTCACTTGTGTCTGAAATGACTTCATTCTGACATGCTGAACATTGGTAGTATGGGTTGCCGGTTGGCAATTAATTTAATCTAGTTATATATAAAGATACACTTGTTTAAATGCTTAGTAAAACAAACATTAAGAATCAGAATTCATCATAAAATTTGTCAAATCATCAGTAATACACTTTCTCCCCTAAAAGTCTATTATTCTTAAACTTAACTATCAAACAAAGTTTGAATTAATATAAACTCATTGACATAAGAGTCAACATTTCCCTTATTCATTAATCTGTACATAACTTTCTTCCTTGAATTTTTGAAAATTCACCTAATTGTGACCATACTTTGAAAGAAATCAAATACTTACTGTCAAAATCATTGAGAAAATCATCATCAGTTTCCATTTATGAAATTTTACACAACAAAACACAGTCTTAATCAACCGTGAACAAATTTGTTCACAAACACTAATCATCTAATCCTTCATTTCACTACATGGTCACAAGATGATCAACTTCCTATAAGGAAGTGCAAGTCTGGCTGTATAAGCACATTAACGCTAATTACAGTCTATCAAACAAAGAGGAAACTCAAACTGATAACAATATTACAGTACAATGGGTCAAACAAAACTGTAACAAGGTCAACGTAACCTGATCTTTCGACTTCAATGTGTTAAAATGACTGATATCATGATACCATTTAATTTCATAAAGTTAGATTCATAATTGTGGTATTATTTTAAATAACTCAGCTATGGTGGTGTTTTAAGATCAACTTGCTGATCAGGATATGCTATGATAATGCTTCACTAGATACTTTATTTTGACCTTTGACCATCAACAGGTTGACTTCGTACCCATCTTATACTTTGTAAATCAGCACAACTGATCAAAAGGATCATATCAGGGGGTTTTCCAGTTGGGTTTATGTAATTGGAGGCTTCATGAAACAATTCAAAGATGTCAGATGTAACGTAAATGTAAACATTAGCAGGGTTTGATTTAATGTGGCTTAAATAGATTGCACCAGGTGCAAGCTGATAGGTTACTTTGGTTGCACTTTCAAAAGATTGTTGGACAAATAATTCATGTATCATTTTGAATAATTTTATCCTTTTTATCAAATGCCTGTAAGACTTACATAATGTAAATTTCTCAGATGAAATAGCTGTAATAAACCCTCTACTAGGCCTTTCTAGACTCAGTATAGGAGTGAAACGGATAATATTGAGGCTAGGGCTGCAACGATTCATTTATGCCTCGATTTGGTTCGATTATCGATTCTACCCATTCGATTCGATTCACAAACAACATGTTTTTGTCGCCTCCCGCTACGATAGCAATCAGAAACGGAAATTTACGAAGATACCAGAAATATCAGCCAATGAGAATGCTTGAAATATGCACGACAATTGCCGAAGCTGTTGACCTATAATTCACATCCAATGAACATGCAGTACGTTATGACTTCTGAATAAATTAACCTTCGTTTGTTTACGTACACTGTTTAAAGGGAGGTAACTCTAATATAGTTTCGTTATTGTTTACGAGGAAAAGATCGCGTTTCGTTGACAATATTGCAAGTAATGTATTATAACTGATAACAAAGCGGTTTTTTTACTTCTTCATTGTTCATATGGAGGATACAGATCTATAAATTTTTCATCTGGTAAAGTGTAAGTGGTTTTTATTAACAATTTAATTTGCAATTGAACCGAATCGAAATTTGAACATTTGAGATCGAAGATCGAATCGAGACTGCTGGTGTCGGTTATCGGTGCACCCCTAATTGAGGCTAGGTTTGCTTAGACTGGGTGAATACTTACATGGCGGGGCTAGACCACGTCCCTTACCACCGGACGCAGGCTGCCTGCTCATCATCACACTCTCAACCTGCAACAAACCAGAAATTGAATGAAATGATCATCAGAAGGCAGACATCAAAAGGCAGACAAAGTCTCTATATGCAACATTTTTGAAAAATTAGTAATGAATATATGAAATTTTTTGAAAAATAAGTAATGAATATACTAACATTTTTGAAAAATAAGTAATGAATATATGAACATTTACAAAAAATAAGTAATGAATATATGAACATTTTTTAAAAATAAGTAATGAAAATATGAACATTTTTTTAAATAAGTAATGAATATATGAACATTTTTTTAAATAAGTTATAAATATATGAACTTTGACGATTGCTCATCCCCCTTAATCAGTGTTCATGTGCACCAGAATTCAATTAAAATGATAATTACAGAAGACAGAAATATAGTCACTCTCTGCATCATTTTTGAAAAATAAGTTATGAATATATGAACTTTGACGATTAGTCAACCTACTATATCAGTGTATGTGCATCAGAATTTAATTAAATTATAAAAATCAGAAGACAGAAATAGTGACTCTCTGAATCAATTTTTAAAATAAGTTATGATTATATGAACTTTGACAATTGGTCAACCTGCTAAATTTAAATCAGAGTACATATGCTCTACATCATTTTTGAAAAATAAGTTATAAATATGTCAACTTTGACGATTGGTCAAGCTGCTAAAACTACCGGTAAATGAGCGTACATATGCGACATGTGAGTAGCTACACACACATATTATACAATTATAGAGTGGTGATGAGGTCAATACCTGTTTTTATAGACCCGAGGAAAACAATATAGACCGAGGATGAAGTCCGAGGTCGATATTGTTTTACTCGGGTCTATACAAACAGGTATTGACCGAACTCACCAGTCTATAATTGTTTTATTATGTCTCAATCAAAAAAGTCAAAACATAATGGAAACCTACAGCAATGAGCGGCATTTGGGCTCGATTGTTGGCAAGGACGGGTCAATGACGTCATGAAACAACGGTTTGACGTCATTGGCTCTATTTTTAGTAACTCAAGTCAATATCACTTTTGGTCGGACTCGGGGTCACGGGGGTCAAGTCAATATCACTTTCTGTCGACTGTCATGTGACCTGTTCTCGACCAATCAGATTGCCGGAAAAATACGCTCACATAATAAAAACTGATGTAGCAGGATGTCCTGAAGATGATTGATATACAATACATGTGTCACTGAATAAACTGTTTAATACATACACTAAATAATGTCCATTTTATCCATGACTATACTCGCATAATCCAAGAAGAAGATTTGATTGTCAACAGAGGCTTACTTGTTTTTTGAAGGACTCATTTCAATCTGCAAGGACTCACAAGACATTGTGCTAGCGAGTCCCTGAGTCATATTTGTAGATTTATCACTGCAGCTGCATAAATGTGTCATATTTCATTTGTCTTTCAAAAGTTATTCTTTCAAGGAGAATCATTGTGTCCATGTGTAATCATGCATTGCAGTGAACACAACAAGCTTGGTTTGAAGTAGCATGTAGTATTGCATTGAAATTTGATGTAACTTTACACCCACAACTAATTATATGACAGGAAAGAATATTTATCAAATTATACTCCTGCCAGGCACGCGATAGATGTGCAATGTTTTAACTTTTTGAAGGAATGACACTGACAATGTACTTTTAAAAGTTAACAGAAGAAATTCTTATTGATCAATAAAGTATGTGTCACTATAAATAAAAGAATTTTCACCATTTGTGATATGGGTTTTTTGTGTCACTGAACTAAACTGAAAACTTAAAGGGATAAGGATGATTTACTTCAAATATCTATATGTCACAATAGAATATTCACAATAGGAAAAGTTGAGAATATTTTACTACTCACATAAAAATGGGAATCATCAAATACATAATGTTTTGTTACCATTAATAGTCTTCACTTCTTTAATACTTTCTAGATCTACTTTATCACATCATCACAATAGGCAATGAATCTTACGCCCACAGGCATGTATGATTGCAATTGATAGTGCTTTGACAGAGTGATGAACACCAGGAAGTATTAATACAATCGTAAAGACATCAGCAAATTGCAATAGAGGTGCAATGGTACATATAAGGTCCTGATAAGATTTGTATCTCTGGGAGTTGGGATACAAAAAAACATCCTGTTTCACAAAAATTATTTGATAATTCACACATATTTTGTACCAATTCATTAGAGGTGTGACGATACAGTTTTTTCACAATACGATACATATCTCTGCGATAGGATTTGATAGGATAACCATTTCAAGGTTTTTGACAAAATAAAAACATGAATTTTCATAAATCCTACAATTTGATGGCAAAATAAGCCATAGAAAAGTCAACTATACGTATCACGATACAGATAATGTATCACTATACGTGTATCGTCAGATGAAGTATCACAATTCACGAATACAACAATATCATCGTCACAACTCTACAATTAATTGTAAGTACTTGCAGCTGGTTTGATGAATTTGCTACTTATCCATTTTCCAGGTTTCAGCTTCTTTTTTGTTTCACAAAGTACTTTTTAAATCTCCTTAATAGTTTTGAGATATTACATCAAAATCAAAATGCATTTTTCAATATTTCCAATTATGGCATACTTTTATTGATATATTGTACAGTGAAAAATATCTCCACTCTTTTTGCTTGGTGTCCCTTAAAAGTTTGAGAAGTAGGTTATTTATAACATTGCAAAGGGTTCCACATGCTCAGAGTTGACCAAAATGGCCCCCTCAGCTGATCACCTAGGAACAAAACTGTAATGTATCATGGACGATGTATCACTGTATCATTACACCTCCAATTATTTCTATTAGAGTGAAAGATCAAGATTCTATGTCAAGAACAAATCTACAAGATAGACAGAGTGAATTTGAGATAGAAAACAGCTCACTACCAGATTCTTTCTTTAGTGTGCCAACCATCATAGTAAAAGATTTTCTACTGACCCCTATAGACACTATGAAATGTTCCGTAACATTTTCATTTTGATTTACTGAACACTCTATAAAGTCTTGAGCTACAACCTTTCTTGAAATTATATATTGTTGTATACTTGAAATGGAGTCTGTTTTATCACCTAAATTCCAGTTTCCTATTTCAGATATGTTGTACATCAGGAATTTGTTGCATCTTTTGATGTAAACAAGTTACATGCTCTTAAAACATTAACTTCATTGTCACAACCGATTTAAGATAATGTTGTATTGACACCCCCAACTAATTTATAACCTCCATTTTTTAGACTCTTTTAGCAATGCCATGCCTATTAGAGCATTAATATGACATGGCATTTTCAGACATATTTGCAACAACAAATCTGTTTCTGCCCTAATAAATCACATAAAGTGTATTACTTGCATATTTAATACTTATCATTATGAAAAGTGAGAACAGTCTGAACTAGCTGAACCGGAGCTTTTGATCAGTGATGGATTCCATTTAAACAATATTATCAAGGTTTAACATAGTCATCAAAACAGAGTCCTTGAGTCTCGGATAAATCTTCTTCTTTTTCCATTTCCTATTTTACGAGCCCTCTACAAAAATATTAGATTTTTCACACTTGATAAAAGGTTAACAAAAATTTTTTGAAACTAAGATAACATGGTTAAATGATGATTTCTTGAAAACATCTTGTCACTAAATTCATACTGTAATTTGGTTTTCATAAACAGAGTGGATATTTGTATCAGAAAAATACTGTCAATCTGTGTCACCAGAACCATATGATTATTGTTTTGGGTGCCCCATACATTTCCGTAAAACTGGATTGTAGTCTCTGAATCTTCTCTTGCCATCACTGAAAACTCTATCTTCATCTTATGATATGATTCTTCTATTATTTTATTTTACTTCAGATATGCACCACTCATTTTGTATTTAAGTAATATTTCACATCTTTAACCCATCATGGAGTTAGTCATAATCTTGGTAAACATTTTTAATGACTCATTATCATTTATGATTATAGCAATTTTTTAGGTTACATTGACAGAGCTGGAGGTTATGGGAGTGTCACTAACCGTCATAGTATTCCTAACAATTTCTAAATGGTTAAACAAATGTTTACAATTTTCAAAACAAATTATGATTAACTTGAATTTAAACAGTCATTTAAAACATATGATATATCAAAATGTTGCATTATTGGTCATATTACCAACCACTTCTAAATGCATGGAAAGATGGGACAACAGGAGGGTAATGACCTTGACCGAGCTTAGCTAGTGTGATAAGACTGCTTATCTATGTCCTTCGTGTTGTATATCACATTACCATTTGGTTGTTCTACAAGGAGTTGATAAGAGGAAAGTGGACAAAACATAAAGTCTGAATCAAACGATGTTTTGCATGAATAAAATCAACATCAGATGAGTCATGTGGAAATTTATCAAAGATGTGCAAATTATTTCACTCGTACACAAACAATGTTACCTTTGCTTTTAAAATATATATCAAAGGTTGTAAATATATGAGATGAACTGCATATAGCAGGAAATCTGTCAAACACATCGGAGTTGATGCCAAGTTTGATGGTGTAAACACAATGACCACACATTACAGCTGAACGAAAACATTGCGAAGAAGATGGCGGCAGAGTTGAACACTTGTCATAGGGTTTGTCGCATTTTCGCGAATATTATCCAGTGTTTTCATGCTGTTTCTGAAAGATGAAGAATCGAATAATATAAGGGTATAGGTTGACCCACCGTGGTCTCCACAATGATTGTTTAGGTGATCGAATTTGACAGATGAAAAGAGGGGTCAGTGTTCCCCAAAATACGTCCACAACGTCACCACAATGCGTGTAACGCAAAAATCGCAAAGCGACCCCTAACGGTGTCCGCTTTCAAGGGAGGTAATCGTGTATTTATGATTTCATAGAAACTGACTTGATCACTTGATGAACCTAACGTGTTCTATTCCGACAAAAATGTTTTCCAACTTATACATTTGAAATTTTTTATTATTGATGCATGTACTTGGTAATCTCTATCTTGTTAATTATATACCCTTTTTAAACATTTGATTCCTGTTTTTAATGTCAGTTAGATCTTTTGAATCTGTAGGTTACTTTTTCATTGTCTTTCATCTGGTCATAATCATGTAATATTGGATCATGAGGAGATAATTTTGATAATGAATAGTCCCAGAGATGATATAGTAAAGAGTGTTGAATGCAGGATGATTTTGTATTATCTTTTACACCCAAGATATATCTCTTCTTTTTAAACAAAGTTTCAACTCACAATCCCTTTCTTTAGGTTTTCACTCTTTGCACCCCTTGGTAAGTTATTGCATTTGTTTTAGTTTAAGGATAGATGACAAAACAATATCTATGTAGGTGGTTTATCTCATAACCACCCTGGTCGGTTATGAAAAGCTATACAACCAAACTATTGGACTTTCATTTACACAAAAAAGTCAGGAAATTTAATTTTCTCTATATATGTATATCTATATTACATTGAAAAAATTCTCAGTTCTTAGATAAAAAACCACATCAGGAGTGTATAGTAAGTATTCTAAATTTTTGGTTTGGCTAAGACGTATAAAAGCTGCAAATTGAAAGGAAAAAAATACCCAATTGCCTTGGGTTATGGCAATAAACTCAGCTTTGGCTATGTCCTCACAAGTTTATTTGCCTAGTCCGTTATCTAGACCCTAAAGCAAAATGAATTAAAGGAGCCTTCTTAAGTCTAGAAAATATTGGCAAGTCTAGATGCCGGAGTCCTGGAATTATGTATTGTTCAGGGCTCCTTTTTCTTTCCTTTTAGATAAAAAATTTAAATGATATACACATAATTAGTAAACAACTCTTTTTTTGGAGGCTAAATGTTACTCTATTAATTGCCATTACCACTCTGTACCAGGTTATTATTAACTATGTAGTATTCTGATCAAGATCAATTATTTCTATCCTGGAAGACCCATTGCTAACATCATTTGATAAAGATCAAGATAGGCTTGTCAGTCCAAACAGGCAAATACTCTAGAATCAGTCCATGTTATGACTTCCAGGGGTACTCAAATACTAAAGCCCAGGTACAGCTAGACTCAAATCCAAGAAAGTAGACTTGATGACTCAGAAAGGGTTGGTCACTGTTACTTATTAAAGGGACAGTAGCAAATTTTTTGAAAATTTTATATTTCAAATTTGTCACCAATAATTGAACTTTCATGCTAAATGAATTATTTTGATAGTGCCAAAATCCATTATCCTACCTCATGTAAGAATCTTGATCTCTGATTGGTCCACGTGACCCTGGATAAATACTGATATCACCCAGAGGCGGGGTACATGGTTCGGTATAGTAGCATAACACCAAGCTCGAGGCTGATATCTCCCATTGTACCCCACATCTGAATGGTATAACTTATATTACACAAACCAATCATCCATAGTCAGAGAACAAATTATAAAGATTCACATAGAGTCCATTGGCCACCATTTATTTGTGAACACCTTAATTCATTTTGTGTAAGAAAAGGAATCCCATGGCTGAAGTTTACATTATATATTTGATTTATTAGCGACTCATTTAGTTTAAATACAATGTCTTTCACATGGATCCATTTATTTTTCATTTTCCTGACATCACCTTATATTACCCCTAAAATGTGCTACTGGCCCTTTCAAGTTATTTTATATTTTGTTGTTGCGATGTTTCAAGTAAGTTGATTATCATGAAGTCAAAATATACTGTTTTTGACCATGAATAAATCAAAATATATTTACGTGTATAATGTCTAGGTTGAACAACAATTAGTTGTGGGTAAAGAGAGAGATATCAGGTACATTGTACATTGGTCCGAGTTGAGGCTGACCCAAAGAGGATTAAAGTTTCACCCATGAAAGCATTCCTTCATTGCCAAGATAAATTCTTTATTTTATATTGTTTTGCAGCTGGTTGAACTTGCTCAGTTGAAGGAAGACACTTGACTCATTGTCTTGACCAGGATTTGAACTCAATTCATTGGGACATTTCCTCTGCTTTGTTGAGGTGAAAGTTCAGCTAACCAATCCAAGGCCTCATGCGAAAATGTCAGGAATCAGACCCAGGGGCAAGTAACTCCTGTGACCCATTCTTCCTACTACTGGGAGTTTAGCTCAGTGGTAGAGTGTTCGCTCGTCACCCAGTAGACCAGGGTTTGATTCCCGGTCGCGTCATACCAAAAGTTGTTAAAAGATGGGAGTTGTTGCAATTTTGCTTGACACTCAGCATTGTAAAGGCAGAACAACACATTAACTTGCACAGCACTGCATGTGGCTACCTGATGCATCGGCACAAAACAAATTTCTGATATGTATGTATGTACTGAGGACAATAAAGTGTTATTATTACCAGTATACATGATTTTGTTTTCAAACACCAGCATGTGATAAGATGCTCCTGACTCCTGTACAGAACACCAGCCTATACGGACTGTGATCAGACCATGTGGAGTGGAAACCATGAAACAAATTCAAATCCCTGTAGAGGCAATTTTATTCCTTGGAACATCTTTGATTTTAATCAGACTGTGATTGTATTTGCAAATAATACCAGGCAATGTAACATTTCAAAGCTGATCAGATTTCTACTTTCAGCTTTCGTGATTTAAAATCTTACTGACGTCATCCGATATTGGCCTTTAATCAAATATTTGGAGTAAACATAAACACCAGACAATTACATGAATAATTTTTTACAAAAGTCTGTGATATCAGGCAATAAACACTGTTTAACCCTTCTTATAACCTTTAGGGATGTTACTCTATTGTTCCTCAAGGTTTATAAGGATATATTGAATATTTTGAACCACAGAAATGAAGATTTTTGTTAAAGCTAAAGTATCTACTTGCTATGGCGTTTGAAAAATAACTCTAAATAATCTAGTTTTGCAAGCTGAAAATGTTTTGGTAATATGTCATCACAAACCTGTATAGACCACCCTCTGACAACTGAGCAACACCACTGAAGCTGTTATGTTAGACCCTCTTAAAACGGAGTCTGGGCAGTTTGATATTTTTTAACTCGTAAATTTATCTCCGCAATCTCTTCAGTACACTAAGCTTCATCTTGATAGTACTATTTCAAATTCATGGCCTCCTGGAGGTTATTATAAGTTACAAGTTATAAGTTATAAGTGATCGCGAGTTTGATATGTAGATTTTTACCATGTGTCCAAATTAAATATCAAACGAGAAGGAATATGACTTTAGCATGTACAGGGTAATTCACCAAGCATACATGACGTTACGGTTACAGCAATGGAATGTAGCTTAGCCTTTGTTTATCGAACAAAGGGCAAGGGAGATAACTCTTGACACTACGCGGTTGCTTGTTACTAGGGGAGCGCATGGCCCAGTTCAACATAGCTAAATATACCTACGGCACGTGACCGGTTTTGACCAATGGTAAGCCGACATAACTGTGCAAGTCGAGATAATACTTATTATTGATGAAGTAACTGCAATCAAACAAGGAATCCAAGTTCTCAGCCCAGTGGTATAGACTGAGTTAAGGCCTATTTGTATAGGTTCCTCAAATTAATGGTACAGACCTCTTGAGAGTAACAACAAAGACAATGATCAGGTTTAAATGAGATTTTATTCCCATTCCCGAGTATCCCACTATCAGTGAGAGAGTGAGTGAGAGACTATCTACAGACTCCCAGACAGACCTCTGTCCGTCCGTCCGTCTGTCCATCTGTCTAACAAGCTGTCACACAGGCACTTCAGTCGCAACACGTCTAACAAAGGTCAAACTTGTCTTCTTGAGGTCGTCTAACATTCTTCCAGGATTACGTCAAACATTTAAAATAGGAACTAAATGATATACCTTTATACCTTATTTTCACATGTCAACACCATATAGAAAATATTTCAAAATATGTCATTCATTTTAATTATTTATTCAGGTTGCTTCTTTGAAAATCAGATAAATTCTTCATAAAACTGCTGTCTTTTTTTTCATGAAGAGAATTGATTTTATGGAACATTTTTGTGTGGATATGATGCCTCACCCCTATCTTATGATTATGAATATCTTAAATTGATTTGGCACTTTCATTTAAATGTTTGACATAAATCCCGGACCTTGGACTTCAACTTCACATTTTTATCACAATCTTCAATTATTAACATTTGTGTTCCTTACGTTCATCAGTGAAATCGTTATCTTACATTTATACAACTACAATAAGAAATAAATTTTGCTTACTACTCTCCATGTTAAAAGCTAGCATACACATTTGGTAGCTTTCAAGCTACGACTTCATCATAGAAAATTCATTTATAACAATTTTCATAAAACATTCTTCCAAAATTAAAATCAGTAACAAACATTTATGATTAATTATTGAAATTAAATTCACATATTCTGCCGATGATATTTTGACACATTTAAAACACCACTTGACCTCAGAATCTATGAAGTTTAAAATGAATACATGTTTATCTATTTACACTATATACATCAAAACTTTCCAAGACTCTATGAAAAATCATGCTTTCAGCTACAAATATTTGAAAAGTGCATCATCATAATTATTCATAAATAAAATGAAAAATCATAAATGAAAATCAAAGCCAATTTGTTCTGGAAACAAGATAAGATTGAGTCACAAATATACCCACAAGACATTTAAGTGTCGATAATCATATTTTTAGATATAATTATTACATTAACCTTTCATAACATTTGAAATACGTTAAAAGACATTAAAACTAAATTCAAAAACTGCAAAATTAATTATGATCATACACTTTAAACATGCAAATACCGGTACAAAGAATATAAATTCTCGTTAAAGTGAAAAACTTGCATTCGATCGTCAATTGCAGACTAGACAACATAAAAGAACATGACAATTATACGAGGTATCGAATCAACTTAGGGGAAGCACTAGGTGTCGAATAAGATTAAGCACCTGAACTAGCTATCGCAACCTGCCCCTAAACAACGTCATTACTTTTCATCGTACATAACAATGTACATCCAATAAGCAGTTTCTTTTAGGTTTCTTAAGCAGATATCTTATTTACAGGGAATCTATTTTCAAGACCATGAGAAAGTTGTGATCTCATCAATACTGCAAAATGAAATTTGCCTTATGTTGAAGGTAAATGGTTACAAATTCTTAATGTGTATAGGAGGGAAAAAAAATTGAACAATTAAATACATATTTTTTATAAGAATTAAGGTACATTACTGCTTTTGGATTTTGTCTTTGAAAATAACTTTCAGGCTATCTGTTTGTACATGGTGAATTTCACTCTTAATTTATTAAGTCCTTTACCATTGTAAAACATGAGTTATGAATAAAAGAACACATTTTCTTTAATATTGGTAAACTCCTGTAGAAAAGAAAACTACTTCCCTATCTAAACATTAAATATACAACATAAATTTCTCTATGGTATAAATGTGTAGATAGAAAAGCTTGAAAAGTAAGCTTTTCCATAGAAAACAGCAGAAAATTCATGTTAAAATTTGTAAAAATGCTAATAAATAAAATTCATAATTTCATTGAATTGAGATTCCATAAAGGCCATAACTCCTTAACAATCCATTATGCTTACAAATTTGTTTGTAATCAGTCACTCTTAAAGTCAATTTTTACAAAAAAACAGAATAAAAACTCAAAAGAATCCAGGAAAATTCTAAACACATTTATTGTGAGTGAGCTATAGTTTTGGCAATATTATAACCATTAGCTGCGTAATCAAATTTATAAAATTATTTTCAATATGAACAATCATTACATTAAAGTGTGTTTGAGAGATAGGGTATTATTTAGAATTAATGGCCTCAAAATCTTTCATTATCAAACTAAATGTGAACACAACCTTGAAAGACATATTATTACAGGTATGTACGGGTACATAGCGGTTTATGTTTAGCCCATTGCAGCAAACAAAATTATAATACATTCCTATGACATATCTGCACTTTTTTGTTAACTAATAAGAACTTCAGAATAAAATTAATCAGATATTAAGACTAAATTTACATGTCTTAAGTTTATCACCACTTTTCAAAAACACTTTTGTTGTGAAACTTTGCTTAACATTTTTTTCTGGGGTTTCACAAATATTTTAACCAAGTACACTTAACATTATTTTCAACGCATTTTAACTCCTGTTGATGTCTTTAGGTAAAGTAATTTTGAAATTCCCAGTTTGGTTGAATTTTGGATAAGAAGAAAATTAATGAGACATAAAAAACATAAGTTCTATATATATAGTGCAGTATTAAGGTGAAATGAATATATCAAAAACATTTGGAAACATTTGCTATGACGATATTTGAGTTCGATATGTGAGTGATTTATTCGTGAAAATGTCAGGGAATTGACTAGACTCTTCAGAAGTTCTCTTGCTACGAAAGTTGCCCGAGGGCCACGAAAAAAGACCTTGTTTCTTTTTAATTAATCATTAAAAAGCCGAGGTTTCAGGTTTGACATCTTATACAAAGTTGTCATTCAAAAAGGTTGCAAGAGTATATGCTAATTACCAATTGTGCCTTTCTACATTCTAGACTATAGTCCTTTTTTGCTAAATTCACTAAAATGTCTACAAATTTGCATATATTACAATTATTCATAACCTTTCTGACTATTTTTCTCTTAAAAACTACAGCTACCAAAATACTATTCAAACGATAAATTTATCAATTGTGATTTGGCTTATTTGATTTCTGATATTTCATTTACATTTGAAATTATGAAACAGATTAAATTTAGCTTTTTTAAAACTAGTCTACAAATGTGATGTATATCAACATTCTAAAAATATCAACTACAACAACATTAAAAGGCAGAATACGAAATCATGAAAAGTCATAACAAAACATAAATCAACACTGTACAAAATACAAAGTAAACAATTGTTTATCTTTGTGACCCAACACCAACATTTAGTTAGACTAATCTACGTAAAGATTAAACTTTTACTATATATCAAAAAAATTATTTCATAGATAAATTTCATCAAATTTAAATTCTTTGATTTATATTGTTTTTCAAATACTTTTATCACAAAATGATAGCGTACCCAATTACTTTTTCAATATATATCAATTTCATGTCAACATATCTTTGGAATTCACAATATCAATATTTTCGTCCAATGTTTTGATGAAAACAGTACTTGAATATCCTTTTACAATCAAAAATTAAAATATTCATACTGATTTCCAACTAAATTGGTATTGTGTGTTGATATACTGTCATTTTCACCTATGAAATGAACAACAAAATAAACAAAGGTCTTCCACAACAAAACAATAAAATATTATGGATTTGTATTGTTTTAACAAAATTAGATATTTTCTTAATTTTATTAAAACCATATCTGGCAATGCAGTGTTTTTATTACATAATTTGAAAATAGAATAACTTAAAAAACAACAACAGATAAGTTCATAAAAATTGTTAAAAAATGACGCACTTGTCGACATGGAAAAAAAAAGGAAACAATAGGATAAATTTGGCCAACATGAAAGGTTTCATTCTTTTTTCAACATCACAGTCATTGTTTTGCAATTTCCACTTCGAAGAAATACATATTCTAACCTCAATGTCAAAACTCTGTATCCTTGATTAAAATTTTCTGAAAGATAACAGATGACAAATCATCTGTCACCTAAATTCACTTCAAGTAAACAATTCAAAAAGGAATTTCAAAGTTTTGACACTAAGAAGAAACAATAACATTCTCCAAGGGATTCTTTACTAGGGCAGGCTGCAGCTAAGCAGAAACTAAAGATGGGCTCCATGATTTGGTCCCAGTGCATCATGGGATAGGCACATTATAGTGACGGTCGTCCTCGGCAAGCAGGTTTATCGTGGGCCAGGTGTCGGGTGCTTCATCGATGAAGTGACAGAGGAAGTCATCCTGTGAGAAGTTCTGGAGTCTCCCGACCTGTATTACTGTGTGTAACGTGTAGCTGAGTAGACACATCTCAACCTGAAATAGAGAAATCATCAAGTTTTATCATTACCCATGGGGTAAACTTGTGTTATTCATTAAATGGGCACTGAAGACACATCTAAACCTGAAATAGAGAAATCATCATGTTTATCACAGTCTGATTAAAATCTGCCTCGTTCCAAGGAATACAAGTTACAAAATATTTACTCTATGAGAATAGAACATGTTACTTCGATAGGTATCCTCTCCACTGAGTCAGACGGCAACCCAGTAAGTCGCATGTTCTGGCGTTTACTCAGCTTATCAATCACAAGCCGCCGGCAAAAGCCCTATCAGGCTAGGGGCAAGTAACTCCTGTTAACCATGCTTTGACTTTGATCGCCACCAGAGGTGTTATAAGCAAGACTGGGTTTCGGCTGCGCTTTACTGCTATCAAACATGCAAAATTATCACATCTTATCATAACCCATAGGCAGAAACTCTTGGTGTGAGTTATTTTTCAAATGTGTTTTGTGAGAAACATCTAATATTGCATCTTGTTTTATGATATACATAGGGGAAAACTTATGTAGTAACAAATTTGATATGTGGACATATCACTGACTCCTCAATCCAGGCAATTTGTAAATATTTGGAACAAATTAATCAACAAACGCACCTGTTCTAACCCTGCAGTATTTCCGACACCATTTAGATGGTTTTTGATGAAATCCTCAACAGTTTGACAAGAGTCTCTGGCAAACATGAGCCACACAAATATCGGCACATCTTCGCCCTGTTCACTCGCATGTCGAAGTTCAATAGAGGTCAAGGCCATCAACAGCTTGACCCCTTCCATGAGTTCAAGGTCAGTCGTAGGGTCAGAGTTCAGCAGGTCAGATGTGTATTGGGCCCTCTCTTCGTACGATGGTATTTTGCATATTTCATCGATCTGAAATAAAACAATTTTCGGATTAGCAAATATTTTGAAATAGATTAATATATACATAGTTTACTATGAACAATGAATATTGTGACCATTTCCCCCGGCACAATTAAACATTTACCTTAAATGAAGACCCTATGATATAAGGAAAAGGCCACCAAAGTCTACAGATGTCTAGTCACTCCCCAAGTCTGATACCAAATTTGCAGATATCAAATTTTGGTGCTGTGTTTCATGACATGTCTCGCTTAGAACTGGTTTTAGAACTGGTCAGTCTTTTAAGTCACCTTGAAAATGAAGTCTAGGTCACCCAAATAATCTGGTGTCTGAATATTGTCCCTGGCTCCAAGTATTGAGGCAATTTGGGAAAAAAATCGGAAGACCAATTCTTTTTGAAAATTAGCTTACAAATCATACCTTTCACAAGATGGAACGTTTCTGAGACTCAAACCTAACACGTACCGTTGAGTACAGAGAAAGAACACATTCACACATGCGAGCCAGACGGTTTTCGTCAGTTGATGGAAGACGATCTGCAAAGGTCCAATTCTGGAGCCCTGAGGCTGACTCCTGGTACAACTGATGGAGCTTGTTGATAGTATCCACAATCCCTGGCCAGCCTTTAGTTACATGCAGGCCCTGACTCAGCACTTGATATAAGCAGCCCCTCACAGCACAGTAGTTGTCTCCCCTTATCTGCTTGAGATGATGGCAGTTCATCTTGTCAGGGATTGCGGTATATGCCTGGAAGAATTGAGAAATTTTATACATGTAGCAGGGATTAGGAAAGATATCTTGGACAATGGGTCATTTTCAAGGATATTGGTAATTAATATTGTTCAGTGATGAAATACTGGGTTTAATCAGTGAAATAAACTGTCTATCAGGCAACAGTGACGATATATAGAGGATATCTTTTGTTTTGAGTGTGATATCACTTATCTCTCATCGAGTGACGGGGTAGAGCCAGTATTTTCACGAGTGGCGCAGCCACGAGTGAAAATATAGGCTTTACCCCGTCACGAGATGAGAGATAAGTGATATCACACTCAAAACGAAAGATATTCTGTTTATTATATGCCTCTGTGGTCGAAAATGTGTTAATTTATGTCCAAAAGACTTTGACTCGAGAGTTTTCTGGCGACGTCATACCATTGTTGATCGTAACTTAGCGACGGCGATGACGGCGCGTTGATTGTAGAAGTGACGTCAAACCATTGTACACATGACGTCATCCCCTCTGTGATATTTTCACTGACTTGAAAAAGTGATATCACACTCAGTGGCGAGAACACTTTTCTAGAACTGAGAAAACTCAGTCTCTCACCGCTTAGCATATAATAAATTATATTTTCACTGTGACCAGTGACGATAATTGCTGCGCCATTCGTGAAATATCAACTTTACCCATGACACTCAATGAAATAAACCTGGTATTTGGAAAACAACATTAAGTATCCTCTATTTATCTGAATTTCAAATGGGCCCTCGCCCATTATATCAATGGTAAACTAGTATTAATAGTACAAACATTTGAAAAGGCAATCAGTTCCACCAATGTGCAAGATGTCCAATGGCCCTATCCTTTCCCAATCACTGATGTAGGTTGAAATTACACTAGGGTTGTTTTTTATATCAAACATGTTTTATAATGATATATAGCATCTTATTGAAATGAAACATTCATGTGGAAATGTACTATGAACTTTTGCTCATTTGCAATTACATCATCACTTCATAAATATTTCCTCTGACGATTACAACAATTTCTTTTCTTTTTTTACTTCATAGCCCCAAATATTGAATTGCAAACAATAGTATCCCAAAACACTTATCACAACCTCCGAAACTGAGTAAATAACAATAAATGGTGGATTTAAGTTTTTACGCTTTTATTTAGCGCAGTGACCACGACTGATTGAAGCCACAAAAGTTTAGCATCTATTTTTGATAAGCCTCAAACCCTGTAACACAATCAATGAAATGGTCCCAACACTGGGTGTGAATACAAGAAAAAGATATTTTGCTTTTAAAAGATAATTTCTCCTCCATATAACAATATATCAAAGCAAGGTGTGAGTATCTATAATTGAGGCCGAGTGATAGTTCCTGGCACATACCTCTCTGATTGTGTTGGCTTTTGGAGTGTCCCCCTTCCACTCTCGCTGTGCATAGTCCTGTATACCAATACTCTCACCGATGTTTTTTAACCTGCCTGGCGGTTTATCTATACAAACAGAAACATAGTGAGTTATTGAGTGAGTGAGTTATTGTTTTACGCCGCTTTGGGAATATTTCAGCCATTTACAGAAACATAAATTTGCTTGCCCCCCAACATACATCAGTAACTTTGTAATAAAAACATCAGCTTATATGTCTCCATATTGAGCTCCGACACTTATCCTGATATCCTTCGCGCCAAAACCCTTGTATTGCTGATGGATATAATGTTTTCAGCCAAACTCCATCCACTCTTATCCAGCTACACCTTTCAGTGAAATCTTATAGAATGCTGCTTGTAAGCTTTGAATGAGACATATATTCTAAAAGCACTCCCATTGGTTAATTTGGATCAAACTGTTATGAATTCTCATTAAGTTTTGTGCCGCTGTTGTTAAAAGCACATAATTTGATTGGCTGGCTATATTAAGCAATACTAGGGCTTTGGTCCAACGGATATCAGTGGATGTTTTGGAGTTTAAATGTATACGTTGATGTAGCAGAATTTGTAATATAAAATTTTACATTTAAGGTATTTCTGTAGCGATACAATTTCCATGATAACAAGATACATCTAAAGATATGATAAAACAAAAGAAAAAAGAAAATTAATGTATACGATTATGTAGCAGAATTTGTAATAATAATAATATTCTTAAACTTAAGTATTTTTGCAGGAAATTACAATTTCCATGATATTAAGATACATCTAAAGATATGATAAAGCAAAAGAAAAAAGAAATTTAATATTGACAATCATTTTCTTGATAATGCTTAAATTTTTTTTTTTAAATGTGCATGATTATGACAAAGAAATCAAAATTACCTTTAGGGGGACATAACCCTGGCCCAGTTGCACTGGCTTCCTGCAAGTTATCTCCCTTTGGATCTAAGTTCTCACTGAGCATGTGCTTGGCAGGAGATCCATCAGATGACGACAGGTTTGGTTCCGACTTCCTCCGTAGACGTTCCTCAGGCAGTATTCGTTTCCTTCGGAACTTCCTTCTGTTTCTGATTGTTCGTGGTAGTTCATCATCACCGATGTCGCCGAGATCCCAACAAAGTTCTACACTACCTTCTCGTGATGATCTCTCTGAGTCAGAATATGAGAGGCTTGGAGATCTTTCCCAACGTGTTTTTGCTCGATGAACCAATCTGCAAGCTCGTCTGGCCATCGGGCTTTGTTCACGGCCCTTAGGTTTATCTTCATCACCCCGATGTATCAGATCTGAAAGCTGGGACGTAATCATTGAAAACTCATCCTGAATATCTTGAAGCTCCCCCTCTATGTGTTCTAGGTTCTTTGTGGTGTGTCCACTAAAGTCTATCTCTTCAGTTTCGAATATATCACTATCGGGGGTACACACACCAGATATATGTCTATCTAAACTACGACTCCTCCGAATTGACCTTGACATTGTGAAACGCTCAGGAGTTGGCGATCGTGAATTTTCATCATATGAAAAGCTGGACCACTCGCGTAGTCTCTGAAGCAATGATTGTTTGAATTGATGTTCCGAAAGAGATCCGGAAATATTCGGTAATGGCGACATTGCATCCCGATCTTCATCATCACAACTCCAGTCTGCCAGACTCCCTGTTCCCCCACTGTAACTTTGCAAGGATTCGGATATTTCTAAAGATGCATCATAATCTGCACTAAGGGAACGACTATTGTCTGATTTGTCAACTGTCAACTGTCCAGTTACCTCCCTTTCCCTGTCATTCCCCGAATGATGTGACGACATGTCATCAGACGGAGGTGTCAACATGATACTTGTGTGTTCCAAGTTGCCACAAGCTTCGACCGTCAGACGTGACTTGTCATCGGAATGACATGAATTGTCGCCTGACTGTGCAGCGTTCTTATTATTGAGAGATTTAGGACTGAAGTTGACGGCTAGCGACTGACTCAAGGAAGGATATCTGGACAAAGCAAAGCCTTCCCCTCCGCTTCCCTCATCCTCAAAATTGTCTGGCATATTCTCAAAACCACTTTCAGCCGTGCAGGTGGAATAGAAAGAATCACGGTTTAATCCCCCGTCACTGTAGAAAGACTGGCCAAGCTCGGACGCACCGCCAATGGCCGAATCTTTGTCTGAGTTCGGGGAAGATTTCCGCCGACCCTTCTTCCTGAAGCGGACTGGTTCAGGGTCGTGGATGATTTTGGCATGTTTTTCCTGCTTGTGGCTTTTAGCATAGGCAACTCCATACTGGTAGTCATCTTCCACTCGTGGTGGGCACACTCTTCCAACGTTAACGTTCCCAACATCTGTGTTGGCAGCACTGTCAGAGGATCCCTATAACAAAAAGAGAAATTATTATTTCAAATTTTGTTTTCATTCTTTTCCAACACTAAGACTACATACCAAATAGCAATTATTCAAGGCTGACCAATTTAAGGGAGGGATCAAAACATTTTGAGAGGGGGTTCACACTTGAATATATTCCATCCTCAGGTTGATTTTACGGTCAAGATCGTAAAAGGAATCTGAGAATAAAACAGAAGCCTGTTGAGTGAGTGAGTGAGTTATTGTTTTACGCAGCTTGGGCAATATTTCAGCCATTAGCGGCGTTAAGCCTGGTGAATAAAGAACACAATTTCTGACCTTTCGAAAGAACCTACTTATCCATTTGACGACTAGCATCTTGAAAAACTCAAAGAAAATGCATGTTTTCCTGGAGCTTATATGCAAGCGTCACGCTCTAGTTATCGACTTGGATTCAGTGAAATAAAAATAGGTATCTGTTCCTTTAAGTTGACATAACGGAAGAGTATATATGCCATGGAATATGAACCATAATGGATTACTTATGAATCTATCCAGGAAGAGCTTTGTTTTTTACAATGTAATGTATTTATAATGTAGTGTGATATATACATCCTTTATACATTATTCATATGACACTTCCTGGTTGGGACAATCAACTGCTTTGTTTCATTTTTATCAATATAGGATATACATAAAATACATATTATATTTTTTATTTTTAAATATTATTTTTCATCAATCTTTTTTCAGAATTTCTTTTTAAGATTCAGAAAAATAGTTTAAAAAATTTAATTTTTTAAAATCATTTTATCAGTATGTCAATGTACATATGAATTTATCATGCATTTCTATAATATAATTTGCAAAAAAACTGTAACAAAGTGAGGTCATTTCAAGACATAGTGTTGATATCGTCTGTATATGGCTATGTATGAGTCAACACGTGTGGATAATATCTGGACTGAACAACATACACGATCCCTTAGGTAAATATAACAATTTCAGGTAATTGAGTCCTTGTGTACCCATGTCCAATATTTTGAACCCATTGAAGCCCTAGTTCTTTCAGGATGTCAATAGAATTAAACCTTTGTCTGCTTCAACTGGATTTTTTATCCATTGGATGGTAAACTCCCATAAGAACTCTAGGTTTCTCGTTTGCCAAGTCAAGCTATTTAAAACAAGAAGACATAGTCATCAACATCCCCCGCCTGATTTGTTCTTATTTTAAATTAAGTCAGAACCTTCTCCTAAATACTCGAGTGTACTCAAAAATATCATGACACGAAACTCCGGAAAAATATTTGCATGATACTGATTTTCGAACTCCATCAAGGTATTGATACCCTTAAGGCACACATCAAATTTGATGATGCTATCTGTAACAGTTTCTGAGAAAAATTGGCTCCTTTGAAGACACCTCGAACAGAGTCCCAAAAAAACGTAACAAGCGCAATAACTCCGGAAAAAATATTTGCGCGGTTCTGATTTTCGAACTCCATCAAGGTATAGATACCCTCAAGGCACACAAAAAATTTGATGATCCTATCTTAAACGGTTACTGAGAAAAATTGGCTCCTTTGAAGACACCTCGAACAGAGTCCCAAGAAAACGTAACAAGGGCAATAACTCCGAAAAAAATATACGCGCGGTTCTGATTTTCGAACTCCATCAAGGTATTGATACCCTGAAGGCACACATCAAATTTGATGATCCTATCTGTAACAGTTTGAGAAAAATTGGCTCCTTTGAAGCCACCTCGAACAGAGTCCCAAAAAACGTAACAAGGGCAATAACTCCAGAAAAAATATTTGCGCGGTTCTGATTTTCGAACTCCATCAAGGTATTGATACCCTGAAGGCACACACAAAATTTGATAATCCTACCTTTAACGGTTTCTGAGAAAAATTGGCTCCTTTAACTCGGACGGACGGACGCACGTACGGACGGACGCACACACGGACGGAGCTCAAACCTATATCCCCCTTCCACTTCGTGGCGGGGGATAATAACAGTAGAACTTGGATATAACAAACTCCAAGGGACCAAAGAATTAAGTTTGCTATATCCGGTGTTCACTATACGCATATATTTTAAATGATATTATATAGGGGCGGGACTTGAAAATTTGTTCGCTATATCCGAGTGTTCGCTATATCCGAGTGTTCGCTATATCGGTGTTCTACTGTATAACCAATCAGGTTGGGTGGTGAGGTGATTTGGGGTTTAACGCCCAATCACTATTTGTGTCAAAATTATGTCAACAACAAAATTCATAATGTTCATCAAACAAAACAACATACCAATACCAGGTCCTGACACCATCTTAATCGAAGAGAGAGATTTAAGCAGACAGATGACACTTTTTCCCACATCGTTTTGTAGCAAAGTTGGATTATGATGTAAAATCTAAATATACTGCCTGGACTCACATCTTAAATTGTCTTTATCAATGGAGCTTCTAGATCTATCTATATCAAGACAAGCAATATATAAATACACGTTGATAATGTGATATCTTATCATCATCTGATATGCTTATACAAGGACATATTTAGGTCAAATTGCATGTAGCCAATAATCACTGATCATTGTTTTCAAGAAGAATTAAGAGAGACTAACACTATCCTTAGTTATTTTGTTGGGATGGATATTTTTTCAAAAGCTTTCATGTAAACAAGCCTTGAATTGAAATTTATCAATGATAAAAAAATTCAAAACTATAATCAAGACTCAAGTCTATGGTCAAGTATTTTTTTGTTATATATAGTTTAATGGAAGAAAACTCCAAACCATTCAACATAAACCCTATTTTGAGATATCTTTTTTTAAATATAACCCTTTCAGGTATTCAAAGTTGGGCAGTATTAAATGCTTCAAAATGAATTTTAAAAATAATTTTTCCTTAGCATTATGTCAAAGCTATCAAATGCAAAGGTAGTGATTTTCTTAAACTTCGGGAGGGTCCATTCAGAGAACTTCATATAATTTACCTTTAATTATTGTGAGGCAACCTGGAGTATAAGGTGACCCCCTTTCTCAGTACCCAGAATTGTTGTCAAAACTATATCTCAGAAATAAGGCAAACCTACCTTGGTTCTTGATACTTATCATTATATAAAATCATTTTTATTAATCACGAGGTTCTATCTTATATGACACCGACACTAACACACATGTTACAAATCAATACTGCCAGCAAACATCTGCTGAATATTTCCTTTAGTCAGGTACATGAAAACTGTTTATCGATATGTTATTTTGCATTTTCATTCATATCTCTCTTTGTTTCCCATTCAAAACAACAATAAGACAAAGGTATTGTTAGATAAACATTTAGACCCTAAAAAAACAGAGTTCTTTACTAATTTTATTATTTTGATTGTTATTCTAAAAAGAAACAAAAAGGAGCCCTGAACATTACTTAATTTCAGCTGAGGCATCTAGACTTGCTAATATTTTCTATACTTAAAGGCACCACTCGAGTGGCTTTCGTCCGCCATTTTGAATGGTTAGCATTGCGAGAAAACAAATGTGCTGTAATATGCTTATTCATCAACAAAATTAAGTAATAACTACTTGATTGATAGAAGTGGAGCATATTTACAAATAATTCATAATAAAAGTTATCAGTTGCGACAGCATTTTGTCGTAGTAATGCATTCCACGATCGTAGCTTCGATGATTGGCTTCATTTCGCGATGTTTTTTATTTATTGAGCGATACACTTTATTGTTTGTCAAATTGTCACATTTTTTAACAACTAAAAGGCTTATCTCACAAACGTAAATGAAATTAAGTGTGAAATTATCATGTAAATATCATATATAATTGTGAACAAGAAAGTCCTCCTGAATTTCGTTTCCACAAAAAATACCCAGCTCGAATGGTCCCTTTAAGAAGGCTCCTTTAATTTTTTGCTTTAGGGTCTGGATAACAGCTAAGGTATAGTATTCCACCAGATTAATATCAAAATAACATCGGTGATTGTGTAATTAACTTCAAGGTAAACATGAACTCACTTGTCTGACAGATACTCACTGGGCAACTCCCCTCTTTGACCCCCAAATCTGGTATCAAAAACCCACCTAAAACCCCATAACATACCATAAATGAGCGAGAATTTTGGCAGCTGCAGAGGGCTATGGCAGGGAGATGGTTAAGGTCCTTGTTTCATTGTTTAATTATCTTATGATCAATATCAGTTTGTAATTCATGTGCCTGACAATCATCCAGATGTGTCTATTCAAACTTGGCTGTTGACGTATAATGACTCAGTCACTGACTCATACTAAAGACAATCGGACAAACAGTAAACAAAGCCTTTGTTTTGAAATGACATGTGGTGATTATTTTCATGCCAATTTTCCATTTTTTGGAAACTGATTGCTGAAAGTGTTGCATGTTAATTTTATAATTTTACAGTTTTGATGTCTTATAGGATTGGAAATTTATTGCGATTATAATTTCATGCATACATATGACAACTGAAGGAGTAGGTTTCTTCTTTCATTCAATTGATGTTTCATTTAATAGAATTTCGAGTTTAATTTTAACATCTAATTTTAACATTTAACATTATGATTTGTGCTTAACCCTAAGCCCAAATAATAATACTTACAAAAAATATAAGAAGTTATCAAGTTATAGATGGAAATAGATAAAGTCATGTTATAATAATTAATCTTGAATAAAAGCAACTTTTATGAAAACTGACTAAGTAGAAAATGAAGGCCTTGTAAACAACCTTAAAAGTTTGGCTACAGAATTTTAGTCATTTACAGTTTTATTTATTTTCATATAATAATAAATATTAAGGCTGTTTATATAGAGCTTGATTCCACAACAACAGGAGGGACATGCTAAAAGCGCTGACAATGAAATGAGAAAGAACTGTTCAGAAATTTTGAGTTTGAATTCAAACAGTTTACATTATTTACAATCATTGGCACATTCATATACTAGAATAACCATTGGAAGAAATAGGTTCGAGTCTCTTTTCCAATTTTCCAAACTGGGTGATGTCTTGAGGTCGATATTTTTAGGCTTCTCTTTAATTTCTTTAGCACTATTTACCTTGATGAAACAATATGCTACCAAACTGATAAATATTTTTATTTATTTCATTTCTTCAAAACTTTATTAATTTTGCAAATACCCTTTTCCTTTTAAATGATATAAAAAATAGTTAATCAAAGTAAAATATCTGTTCAGATTCCAGAAAATCCTGATATATTGCCAAAACAGACAGATAACGTTTTACATTTGTTCCACACCCATCCTGTAGCACATGGTGACCTCTCTTCACCCTATATGAGGATCAGTCCATGACATTTACTGCACTATAGACTCAACATCTTGAAGAGTTCTCTTGACTAAGGGGGTGTCAGGTTGCTCATATTCCTAGAAACAGAACCCAGATAATAATAACTTTCAATGACATTTCTTACGAGCCATCATCACTCAGAAGTTTTGACAGCAGGAGTATCAGGTTTATCATTCTGTACTTACTTATTCAATATAGGCAAATACATAAAAGTAGGTCTTAATTTCTAATCATTCCCTTCATAAGGTTAAAAGAGCATCTGATTTTTCTGTATTTTGTAAATGTTTTTTGACAATTTATTCTGAACTACTTGCATATTAAAACTTAGATTTTTTTAATAACATCATTCCATTTGATTTTTTGTACTTTGTAATTAGGTGATCAGATGTGAAGATATAATTCTACTAAACACAAAGCTTGCAAAACCAAATCCAAAGATAGGCTCAATAAAAATCATGCATTGACATTTCTGCCTCTGCAGACAGGAGAGTTTCAACAGAGAGGAAGGGTCCATTTTGCTACAGGGGTGTCAGGTTCTGTACATCCCAAGTGTACTGTTATCACATATGGTAGTCTAGTCAGTACGTATCCTCGTTTGACCTTCATCTCGCTGCCGTTATTTCCTATTATTTCCCTAACAACTGTCGTCTCTTTCATATTTATGAGGTATTCCTGATTTATGATATCAAAATAGAAATGCATTGTACTTGTTTACAAAGCTTGAAAAAAATCTATGAATTTTAGATCCATTAAAAAAGATCGTAATCATTAACAGCAAGTGGTTGCCCATGATTAATAATCACATTACAGAGATTTGTAATATTTGTCAAGAAATGTTTTACACATTTCAATAAATGTAATGTATATAAAAAGGATAATAAACATTAAACAGCAAGTGGTGCTATGACTTTATGATATAAAATAAATCACTGAAACAGTAGAAAATGTTTGCTGTGGTGTATTTATGTCAATATTTAACATGATGTATAAAATATTAATATCATATCTATTTTTATGTTAGGAAGAAAATGATGTCCATTTATATGCAATCAATATCATCGTCGGTAAATGCTAATTTTTAATAGATTGCAACTGTTGATAAAAGCATAGACTAAAATTCAATTAAAGAACTGGTTTTTGTTAGTAAATATATCAACATAAATATCATAACACTTCATGCAAAGATCTGATTCACGGAATTTAAAAGTTTTCATATAGTGAGTGAATTGGAGTTTTATTAAAGCCGTAAGCGGAGAAGTCTTCATAGATGTCTTTAGGTAATATTCAGGTAATAACAGTCATGAGTCATCATAAAATTTCAGACTTTAATGTTCCTTTATGTAATTTTTACAATGGTTATCATTACAATTTACTCTTAAATATCAATTTAGACTATAAAATACTAGTCTTTGAAAAATATTTCTAAACAAGATGTGTTTGTGAAACACGAATGCCCCCAGATGCATCCTGCTCGCTGTGTCAAGGTCAAGGTCACAAGGTCAAATGTCATGGTGTCATCTGAAAGGTCTCATCACAAGGGATCCATATGTCAAGTATCAAAGAGCTAGCTCTGACCAATCAAAAGTTATGACCAAGGTTAAAGTTTTTGTGGACAAACGGACAGACGGACGGACGGAAAAGGTCAAATATCATGGTGTCATCTGAAAGGTCTCATCACAAGGGATACACATGTCAAGTATCAAAGACCTAGCACTGACAGTATAGAAACTATAGCCAAGGTTAAAGTTTTCGGAAAAGGCTCGCTGTGTCAAGGTCAAGGTCACAAGGTCAAATGTCATGGTGTCATCTGAAAGGTCTCATCACAAGGGATCCATATGTCAAGTATCAAAGAGCTAGCTCTGACCAATCAAAAGTTATGACCAAGGTTAAAGTTTAAAATGCTCGCTGTGTCAAGGTCAAGGTCACAAGGTCAAATGTCATGGTGTCATCTGAAAGGTCTCATCACAAGGGATCCATATGTCAAGTATCAAAGAGCTAGCTCTGACCAATCAAAAGTTATGACCAAGGTTAAAGTTTTTGTGGACAAACGGACAGACGGACGGACGGACGGAAAAGGTCAAATATCATGGTGTCATCTGAAAGGTCTCATCACAAGGGATACACATGTCAAGTATCAAAGACCTAGCACTGACAGTATAGAAACTATAGCGAAGGTTAAAGTTTTCGGAAAAGGCTTGCTGTGTCAAGGTCAAGGTCACAAGGTCAAATGTCATGGTGTCATCTGAAAGGTCTCATCACAAGGGATCCATATGTCAAGTATCAAAGACCTAGCTCTTACCAATCAAAAGTTATGACCAAGGTTAAAGTTTTTGTGGACAAACGGACAGACAGACGGACAGACGGACAGACGGACAGACAGACGGACAGACGGACAGGTGAAAAACAATATACCCCCGGAATCTCCGATTCGGGGGCATAAAAACGATTTATTTATTAAATCTAAAAGGAGCCTCAGACAAATGGCTATTTCACTGCAGATCTAGACCTGCTTTTATCGACGTTTTGTTAGGGTCAAAATATTATTAACTACAGTCTGAGTGTAAGACTAATAAAATACAGACTTGCTGATTAATGACTTTGAAAGTTACTTGTTAAAGAGATGTTTTGAGACTCTTAGTCTTAGTTCTGGGAGAAAATTATTTTTATTTAAGACATTGCGGTGAGTCATCCTGAACTGAAGTGAAGACAATTTGATATGTTTGTTCAGATTACAGCCATTATGAGTTTAACTCTTTCACTGAAGGCTTATAGCTCATTTAATTGTTGATTCTGATTTCTGGGTTAATTTTCTTCAAAGAAATCACCAATATTCTTTTGTTGACAAGTTCAACTTGCAACCAAAATACTTTTCCCTTAATGTGATAAAGTTTAATGGGATTGAACAGAAACATACAACTCTCACTATCTCTGTGGCACAAATCTATTGTATCTTTTTGATAAAAGGGAGTTTTTAAATTATCCCTGAAGGTTTTGTCTGATAGTGATTTCCGTATGAATCATATAAACAAAAAACTACAACACATATGGCTGAGACTGATTTGTTAAATCTACATCTTAGTTGACAAGATTATCTTGAATTCTAAAGTTCATATATTATTATTTTTTCGCATGATATCATGACAAAATCATTCAATGGAAGCCCATTTTATATCTCTGAAAGTTTGTTTCAAAGTTGAAAGTCTAAATCTAAACAAGAGCTTTATGTTAGAGTTTTGCATAGATTTATATCAAATCCAAGAATTCAAAATCCTCCTTTCCCGAAAACAATTATTATATGAAATATTAAATAAGAAATATTCAGTCTCTCTTTGTCGTCAAATATATAAGCTATCTGGACATTTATTGATGTCTCTAGGCTATAAGATATGTTTTACTGCTTTCTTCAGCTATTTATCAATGGTAATAGGAATTCTGACATACAGGTGCCAAATAGACTCGGAATTAGTCTCTAGTAACATTTTATCTATTGACATATATTGGGATATTTTTACAAACATAATACAAGCCTGTCCAGTAGCATATGAAATACAGCCAGCCAATAAACTGATTTTACTCTTTAGTTATTCTTTGTTTTTTAGCTTCTGAACCTTCACAGCTTATTTGATAATTTGTTGTAGACTTCTAAATCATTAACTGTTTTCACCATCCACAACATTAAAGTCTTGCTGAGAAGACAAGGGAGTTTTATGGATGATCAATTTCTTTATTGTAGAAAATAGCAACATTTTGGTATAGATACGTTACATATATAACTTTTTCAAGCCATAAGGATCTATAACTAAATGTCGCCACTTTCTACAATACTACAATAAAGAAGTTGATCATCCATAAAAACGCCCTTGTATTTCCAACTTCTAAAGTGCCTCTAAAAATATCCTTCAGTGAAATATAATATTCAAGATTCAGGTCTGAAATTGTATTTACCTGTTAGTATTTAAAATATTTTTATTGATTTAAAGTGCTAAGTAGGTTTTCAATTTCAATTTCAATTTATAAAATCAACTAGTTTTTCTCAAGTAGATGACAATTTTGATTGCATATTTTGTAAAAGGCCGCATCTATAATTAACAACCATTTGGCTGGTGGCCAAAGGTATTTTCAATATTTTTTGTAAAAAGCTATTAAAATGAAATCACATTTTTGCTTCTACCACTTTCTGACAAAAACAACACTGATGTTCTTAACCCCTAGCTCTATCAACTTCTCCATGGTAGCCATTTTATACCTCGCAGAGCTAGCAAGTCTATCTGAATATATTTTCCCTTCTCGTTCAATGAGCCATAGAACATGAAGCTGACACTGTATATCTAGGTAAGTAGACAAATAACACGCAAATGAGAATACAGCACATCACTGGAAGGTAATCTAGACAACAGAATAATATAGAGAGTTATACACCGCCAGTTACTGCCAGTTGTACATGACTATGCATTTAAAAGAATCTTTAACTGCAAAATGACTGCTATGGGAGTCGTCTGTGGACCACAATGGATTTTAAACACCTATTATCTTACAGTTGTATGCAAGGCTTAAATTTTTGAAAATCTTAGGAAATCTTAGCTTGAATATTATGGTTGTAGAATTGGTTGAATAATGTGATGATTTATCTTATTTACGTTTCCATATTCAACACAAAAAGGTTGTGCTTTACATGAAACTTAAGCTCTGTTTCATTCCAATTAAGTTTGTATGCTTTACATAAAAAAAATTAAACTCTGAAATTATCTCATATTTGCCTGTCAAACTGAATAAGGATTACAAATGAAAGTTTGTTAATTACTTTCAAAATTCTCTTAATGTACATAACAAATTTATCAAAAAATTATATAACAGTGTACTAAGAAATTTTATACATTCATCGATGAATAGACTGTCCTTTATCTTTGTCCTCAAAAACAATCTGGATAAGACATCAAATGCCCCGAAGAAGACTTTTCCCCATGACTGACAAAATTTCACGGCTTTATGAACAAACCTAACTACATGAATCAGGGACACAAAGCGATTATCAACACCTTTTGAGAAAGGTTAGCACACCTGGTGACGTGTTTTCTCTACCTCAAGCGCAAAAGAGTTCTATTTTTACCTGCAACATCGCTCATAGATGATCCAACGTCTGAATTCTTACAACAGATGGCGCTGACTCAAAGATTATTTTTTTTCTTCAAAAAACAAGCTCTTGAGAGAAAGGAGGAAAATTGTGCATGTGTGAATAACATTAATGTTTTTTGGTCGATCTTACATTCTAATTGGAAATTCTTTCAAGTTAGTAGTTTTTAAGAATTTGTATGGCAGCAACTGTTAAATTTGATGTTGAAATCTGCCAAGAGGCTTAAAATCTTAATTTCTTATGGTTTGGCTTGTGTTCTCAATCAAGTATGAAACATGATTTGAATTTGATATTACGATAAAGAGAGTGTACTCTCAAACCAGATCACCCTACAACATGAATCTGTAATGTTGAGAAACCTAGACTCGCTTACAGATCCAAAGCTTTGGTAAGCCGGTAAGGTGAGGTGAGGTGAGGTAATATGATGTTTATCGCCCCTTTCAAGAGTTTTTCACTTATATGGCAGCTGCTAGTATTATTGTAAGCCGGAATGAGATTGTGAGACTTTAATACACTAAAACCATTAATCTCTAAATTATCCCAAGAATGTGAGGCAATCTCGTTGTAAATATTTTGCTGAAGTAGCCATTTTCTCTCGGCATAGTGTAAAACCAGTCCGCTGGCGTTTGGCGTTTGGCTGCTGGCTGCTGGCGTTTGGCGTTTGGCGGTTGGCGGTTGGCGTTTGGCTGCTGGCGATTGGCGTTTAGCGTTTGACAGCTGCCTATAAATCTCGGCCCCTGGTATCTGTTAGCTGAAGGCTATTTAACTTGTTTTCAAGATAAAGATTTTTATAGACCGAAACTTTGTCCCAGAAAGTATTATCATTTTTTAGAAAATTACTGCTTTTTAACATATGAAGTTCATAGGGTAAAGGGAAGAAAAATCTAACATTGAACGATGATTGTCATATTGTTGACATGTTTATTTTTTGCATGGTCAATTTAAGTGGTATATTGTTGGATTAATAAAACCCAATAATATATGTCTAAATGTTTAAAATATTTCTGTGATATAGCTTCTAATTTGTTTTCAAAATGGGTCTGAAATATGGTGAAAAGGACAACATAAAAATAAACCAAGTCCATTAATATGCAGGCAAAAGATTTCAATAGTATAAAACAGAGAATTGTAGTTGTATGAGTTATAGAGAATAAGGTAGATATCTGCTATTTATATATTCCTTCATTAGTATTGGTTAAAAGTATTGAAAATTGCAATGTCATAGATTCCCTATAAAGTGGTACAAAACATGTCAACACTTTGGGTGAGACTTGTTGTGAAAAACTGGATATGGTTATGTTTGGAATTATTACAATATTCAGTTTCCTTGGCCTAGGGGCTCAGGCAACATTTGAACAAAGATGGTAAATCAGAATTACCCTTGTGAGTAATAGAGTTGGTCCTCATTCACCAAGTCTAGCTTTGACTGCACATGCAAACATCTGAATAATCGGCTACTGATATAGTTAAATTAATAAAAGAGTTGACCTGAATTTCATAGACTTAATTTCAGTCTACAAACACTCAAGTGTCACAAGCATGTTTCTACTCTTTTCGTACTCATGGCCTACAAGTCATTAATTATTCTCAGCAGCAGCTAGATCTTAAAACAACCATGCTTGACCTCTGATGACATGATAAGGGACATGAATCTTCATGGCAGATGGGAATTTTGGTGGGGGAGTGGGAAAAAACATTTTACTACAGTGAAATCAGTCAATGGGTAACTTGTATTACAATTTTTACTTTAAGAATATATCCTTCAAAAGAAATTAGCTAAAAATAGGGAAAGGGCATGAAAAATATTGGTTCTGCAAGATCTCGATAAAAAAATCTGAGTTTACATTACAAAGGGGTATCATGTTTTGGCACAGGTTGAACTAGATATAGAGGTAAGATGCAAAAGAATCCTGAATCCAGGACTGACGACTGAGTTTGTTTATCATACATTAGCTGTAGCTGAGAAGAATAATTGTCTAAGGCCATTTCTTAATTGGTTCAACAAAGAGTACAGATTTCCAAATTTCACAGCCTTGTCAAATCAAGGTTTACCTACTGGTCGTGGGGAAAAGGCTCATAAAGCCACCCAAATAAGGAAAGGGCAGGCGAACAAAAGAAAATTAATCCCCACTAGGCTCACTTCATCTTCATTTGTTAAAACAATCCCACCTCAAATAGAAGAGTCACAAGTAAATGATAAACCACCATTTCCTTCGCCTCCTTTGGGATCTTATGTACTTTCCTTATTGCAATATTGTGATAAGAGTGTTAATAAATGTTTTGGATGCAATTGTTCTTTGAAGCCTGACGGACATATTCCTGATGGCCCAAGAGATTTAATTATTGTTAGTAGGGCCAGACGATCTTACATGTTGAACGGTAATGAACGATGGACAAATCCATGTAATGTGTATTTTCATTTTAATGAATCATGTGTAAGACGACATAACAGATTTTCTGTGTCATCTTTGATTTACATTCCAAATTTTATAAGGGAAAAGTTCACTAAACAGCATTTTGGAATACTTGATGAGCTTAATATAACATAATGTTTTAGAAGTTATTAGAAAATTTAAGATTGAAACATGGATTTGCGGAATACTGTAAAGGTATCTAGCGTGAAACACCATCACAGTTACTGATATCTTAGGTGAGTTACAAAGAGTTTCACCCATGGAGCATTCTTCCTAATTTACAATAAAATAAAACTTTGTCAGAACTTCTGGATTTTTACGTATGCTTTTCGGTGTCACATGTCACATAATTAGCATATCAGATGCAATCTGTTCATAATTTTGGATCTACATGCAATGCCTTCTCCAATACTTGCAGGTGACTTGTATTGTAAATGTTTTTACAAGATGGACTTGCCATGCTATCATATTAGCTAGTTTGTTTTGCTATGCTACAAGATGTTATGACTTATATTTTATGATGTATTATACAAATCTTAAAATGTCTTTCTTATTGTAAGACTTGATAATCAATCAATTATTTTACAAAATTGTAAATTTCTGATTGTCGAGAAAGGAAATACAAATGAATTTATGACTCTCTGTATGTCCATATTTGTATACTCTATTTTCTTTCAATCGGTTTTACATTATAGACTTACTGGATGTAGAAAATGTATAAACATGTTCTTGCTATATTACATTCACAATTGCACAATTCACAATTTGTTGAAATTCTCGGATAATAAACATTTATGCTAGCCATTCATTTTGTGTTGTATATATCGTATACTGTGTGGGAATACACTTTGCATATCATGAAAATCCTTATTCCATACATTGATGAATTAAAAGTCAATTTGACTATCAACTTTCAAGGTAGTGACAAAAAAAGGAATTGTTTTTATTAATAAGTTCACATATGTTTTAGTCTAAGATTTCACATTAGTTCTTTCTGAATTGTAAACCTTTTAAGGAGCAAGACCAGTAAGTCTTTAATCTGAAATTCCAATTTCTGTATGGCGTTTTATAAATATAGTAATTATGTTGTCAAGAATTCATAATGAAACCCAAAATCACAACACTTACTAGCTTACTATCCAGATCCAATCATATCTATCCTCATCTCATATCTATCATCAGCAATGTGTCAGCCTAAAGGAGGTCTTGTTAGGCTCAATAGAAAACTTTGTGGGTTTAGAGTTTGAAACTCAATAACTAACTAACTGAATACCACAGTGAAGAGAAAGTAGAAGAGTAATACATTTTAGTTGTAAAACCAAATCAGGTCATTTTGAACCAGAGACCACATCATACCAAATTAACCCTATGCTTCTCAACAGTCACAGTCAGTATAGCCTGTCGTAAATCAGTTAAGCATCACTAAATTACATACAGCAAACACTAGCAGACAAACGCCAACAGCCAAAAGCCAGCAGCCAGCAGCCAAACGCCAAACGCCAGCAGCCAGCAGCCAAACGCCAAACGCTAAACGCTAAACGCCAAGCGCCAAACGCCAAACGCCAGCGGCCTGGTTTTACACTATGCCTTTTCTCTCAAAGACGAATGTAAAGGAAATTTAAGCTTGGTCACCTTTACATAGACAGGAAGCGAATGTCGAACAGATAATAACTAACATGAAGAGATTTCCACACACTAGAGGTGCCCTTCACGTAACATGAATAATTATGATGTAACAGACTACAGCCTACTGACATTTGCACTCAAGGGAGATCACTCTAAATTTAGAACCTTCTGTTAGCAGCTGAGATGTGTTAAAAGATGTTAATACAGGCAGACTGTCATGTTATGGTTGGTTTTAAGTCATTAAATTCTTCTAGTGTAGATATATCAGAAAATTATGCAAATTCAAAAATTATACAAAGCTTATTATGTGTTAGGAGAGTAGGGACATATATTGTCACGCAAAGCGCTTAGTAGCTGCTTTGGAGGTAAAATTCCATGAGGATAATAATGTTCAGCCAATGCTTATAAGTGCTATATAATAGGCTTAAATATTGTCATTGTTATTATGAGTTTGGTTAAAAATTTTAAGCTTAAATCTAAGTTTTACCTCTTTAGGTCAATATTTATCATACCCTGATATTGAGACATAAGGAAGAGTTTAACAAAGTGAAAGAAGGATAATAAAACCATGAGGTCTGTTATATTATTGACATGTGATATTTTAGTTATTCCTCATTGGTTATCTTGTTAAATATTGAAATTACAGATTAACCTTATACATACTACTTAAAAATATCCTGGATTTGATTTTCATTACTCAAGATCCATTTGTAGACAATAAACTTAAATTAAATTATGATTGAAAAATTTCATGAATGTTCTGACAATAATTAGCCAGCCAGGTAAATCATTCAGATAATATCATTATGACAACGTAGATAAGTTTGATACTTACTGAATAATAGCAGCAGTCATCATCAGAGTATATATCAGTGTTTGTCTCTGTTCCCTGGCCTGGCCGACTAAAGATGGGACGGATGTAGTTGTAATATAGTCGGTACACGAGGAGCGAACCCAGACCCACGCCGATACCAAGCACACACACTACCCCGGCGGCCTTGGCTGTAACAGACATGGTACATTGTCATTAGCAAGTATTATATTAGCGTCTTTGTTTAATGGAGGGAGGGTTAATGGTTTGTCAATGTGAGGTTTGAAAGTCAGATGAAAAGCATGATTCAATGTTTTAAACAGAGACTCCATTGTTTTGATTTCATGTTACAAGTGAGCACTTGCCACCTGTGGCTGAATATTGCCCAAGCCGCGTCTAGCTCGAACTCATCTACTTACTCAAAGTTTGCACCCAATGGTGAATAAAGGCGTTAGAACTCCTTTTGGAGTATTTTCTAATACCCTAAAGATGAACACACCCAACAATTTTCTGTAAAGAATTGTTATGAATCAACAAATCAATGAAATATATAGAGATGTATGTAGGTTAGTGAAATATTGATATTCTATAATACCACATCTACCTGAGCAAGATTGATAAATCTTACTTATCTTTGGATGACAACCTGGATAATGCATCTTGACAGATGATCAATATTGTTTTTTTGGGAAACATTTATAATAACATTTCCATGATTTGATATGATAAACATGAAATGGCATATGCGAAATAACAAGAAAAAAGTGAGCATGGCTCACATACCCCCGTTTCCCGTCTGATTTTTCTTCTACCTCAGGAGTCAAGAGTATCATCAGGTGAAACAAAAACCACAATTTCATCTACTGACTTGTTAAAGTTCAGATAAAACATGTCCAAATTGGAGCATCAGACTAGTCATTTGCACCAAGTTCAAACCCAAACCCAAGGGCGAATTTGGTAACAGATTTCAAACTCAATGAAAAGTATCATCAAGTGGATCCATTTTCAGTCAAATTGCAGAATCAAGGGCAATAACTCTGCGAAAAATAATATTTCGGGAATATCTTTCAAACTCGATGAAGAGTATCATCAGGTGTACCCATAACCAAAATTTCATTCATCTAGGTGTAATAGTTTCTGAGTAAATCTGTCCCCATTGCAGCATCAGACCTAATACTCGCTCCAAGTTCAATGGCTTTCGAACTCTATCAAGAGTATCCTCAGGAGCATCAATAACCAAAATTTCACTCATTTAGGTGTTATAGTTTTAGAGCAAATCTGTCCCCATTTGAGCATCAGACCTGTTACGGGCCTGAAGTCCAATTTCAGAAACAAGGGCCATAACTCTGTCAAAAATAAAATTTCGGAAATGGCTTTCGAACTCGATCAAGAGTATCATCAGGTGTATCCATAACCACAATTTTATTTATCTAGGTACAATAGTTTCTGAGAGAACTTGTCCCCATTGTAGCACCAAATCCGCTGTTTGTACTAAGTCAAATCAGAGATTCAAGGGCGATAACTCTGTAAAAATTAATATTACGGAATCGGCTTTCGAACTCGATCAAGAGTATCATCGGAAGCATCTATAACCAAAATTTTATTCATCTAGGTCCAATAGTTTCTGAGAAAATTAGTCCCCATTGAACCCTATTAAACTAAGTCCAAAAACTGACGTTTCCATGGAAACGGCCAAAAATGAAAAATCCAGAATGCTACAGATGGTCAAGAATTGATTAGAATGACATGTTTAACAATTCTGCAAAGTTTGGTTGATGTAGACCAAGTAGTTTTTGAGATATGTGACCGGACGGAAGGACGGACGGACGGAAGGACGGAAGGACGGACGGACGGAATGACCGCTATATACCCCCGCTTACTTCGTAACGGGGGTATAATAAACCGATCAAATGAAGATTTTAAAGATATTCCATTTATTTAGGAGCAGAATAGTCAAATTTCAGTAAAGACCATAGGATATATATAGGATAGTATAAGGATCTTTAGCAAAACATTGCTATTATGACAATAAAGAAGTTAATATCAATAAAATTGTGTACCTTTTCCCCCTCCAACTTCTAAATCTCTGTTAATACAGTTTAAAAGTGTTGGAATCACACATTACAAAAGACTACAACAATTCTGAAGTAAATTTACATCATGACTTATAAATGTGTCGTTATTATTCAACATTATCCCACTATTTGGACCCTAAAACATATATATTGACATCAATAATATCAAGAGTTTACACAACGATAGACAGGTAAATGTACCATTAGTTGAAATTAGAAACTAATTTTTGAACTTGTAAGTAAAAGAACTACAAAAGTAATATGATTCTCACCATGGATCCACTTCTGTTGTAAAAAAACATAACTCAAAATCCATTTCTTTCCAAGAAACTCAACAAAAACTGCTGTCACACCAAGTACCACTTGTAATTTCTAAACACTGTATATAACTGCACATAAAGTAGCCTTATTGACACTCGCAATCATGATGTTAGTCAAATATAGTTGTATGATCATATTTATAAACAAAAACTTCAACATGTAAATCCACCATTTTCTCTTTCGTTTTATGAGGATATCCCCAACAACATGAATGAAATCACACAGCATTAAGGAAAGATAAGTCCTTTCATTTTTATAAAGGATTAACTGTTAGCATGCCTTGGGTGACCTATTTTCAGTACAAGTAGATTAACCCTAACAATAGAGTAACTTGCAGAGCGTAGTTCATAACAAATTGATTTTAGTTCCCACTTCGTTGAAAAATTACCCTTTTAAAAGGCAAGTCTAGATCCTTATCTTTAGTCTTTATCTCCCTTTCCTAACGGATCTTTTCTTTTATTTCTTTTCCTCCTATCATGGACTTAGTTCTAACTTCATTGGAATGTTTTGAAAAAATTAGACATTTTCCTTTTAAAAAAAGACAATTATGCTGTAGTTTATGAAAAATGAGTGAAAAGTAGCCAGGGCAAAAGTACTTTTTGTAAATTAAAATAGTAAAATAGAGAAAAAGTTACCAGTCAAGACCAAATGTTACCAAGCACTTTGCTTCAAAATGGGCCTTATTTCAAATACTCAACAAATAATAAATATGATCTTGGGTTTCATTCAGATAATAGAAACATTAAGTAATTGTTAATTGTAAATCTTCCGAAACATTGAAACTGTACTTTCTTTTGCAATATTTCATAAACTCAACCAAACAATAAATATAATCTTTGATTTCCAAGCATGAGTTTTGATTGTAAATCTTCTGAATCAGTAAAACAGTTCTTTCTCTAGCTATATTTCCAGCTTGATACTATGATAGTTTTTTGCAACTAGGCCTGGCAGAAAGCTGCAACATTACTGTAATAAGAGAGGAGGAATGACAGATCCTTTTCTATTTCCTTGTATGGTTAACTAGCGATCAATGAAGAACTCGCTCCCTGGTCGATACACCCACACGCTTAACTAACAATAGCAGCTCGAGAAAAGCTTATCGACAGTTCTGTAATCGAATCTAATGAAATAGGGTACTTACTTATGTGACAAACTTATCTGAGAAAGAAATATCAATGTCTGTACATATGTCATGCAATGAAATTACTGGATAATTGTCATCAGAAGTGAATATATAAAAGACAGATGATCAGTTTTTATCATCACTAATACATTAAACATCCGATGTTGACAAGAAATCCAAATGTATAAAGAGGAGATTTTCACTTATTCCAAAGAAAATATTTACAAAATACCTCTAAGAAAAAGAATATTTTAACCATTTGTTTGGTTGTAAATTGATTTGTTGAGAAGTGATTAATAATTCAGAGTACTGAATGACAAATCAGACCATCCTTTACGTCAAGAACTCCAAAAAATGTTATTAAAAACGTTAATGTGTTCCTCAAATAGATTGAATGGTGTATAGATAGAATAATAGTTATGTATCATCTTAAAAATTTACGAAAATAAATCAAATGTCGAAAAAATAAATGGCTAAGAGATTCAAAGATTGATGTAAATTGTTAATGGGTTCATCAACTTCATTACTGTAAACTTTTTTGTTGACTTGATGAACTTTGCTTTAATGTAAGTGAAAAGACAATAATTTTTTTTTTTTTTAACATGACATTCATACAGACATGAATGAAATTTGACTTTTAAAGTCATACACATATTAAATGTTGTCTTCAAATATTCAAATTGATGCTGAACAAATTGATAAACGAACATTTTTTTCTGTTTTTGCATGCAAATCTTTAATAAATCTGTGTGCTGTATTTAAACAAAGTTCATTCAGAACATGGTATTTAAAAAAATAATATTATTATTTTTAAATAATCAATGACATATGATTTATAAGAGAATCAGTCATTTTAAAATTGTTTATTCAAGAAACCTATCAAAATTATATTGCTCATTTTTTATATCACTATCAAGCTATTCAGAATCTGGAATGCCGTGATGAATGTTTCATTGCGCTGGTTCTCGACCTTTGACACAGGACACGACAGGAAGTTTATAACGATCAGTTCTGATCTGACAGTCTGACAATAACACAACAGGGTTAGAAAGGACGTGTCCTCTGTACTTTCCTACTACTTGCCCAGGGTTGTATTTAGGAGCAACTCTGACATGATGTTTGTTTACTTTTGTACAATTATTGGCTTTGCAACTTATATGGCTTGATAATAAGATATTATAAAGTCAAATGACACAAAGCTTTTCAAAGAGGTTATCAGAAGTTTTGATATGCCTCATTTGTTGTAAAATAGTTGCCCTTACTAAAGATCAAAGAGTTGCTTTTTTCTATAATTTGTCTGTTTACTAGGTTTTAGCTTTCAAGGGCATTCACTTATTGAGAACATAAAATTAGGCGTACAGGCTTGGCACAGGACCAAAAAATCTACAATAACTATAATTCCGACATTTCAACTCTCTCGTAAGTCTTACATAAGTTTTAAAAACAAGTTAAAAAAGAAAGAGGTTCATAAATGGACAGTAGGATAGACACCATGTCATGCCGTTTCAGCCACTATCTTTAAAATCCAAACTGGACAATTATGATAAACTGTTACAAAACTGTATACAAGATGACAGACTCTATAACGAGTCAAACCAGAACAGCAGCATACACAACTAGTAGTAATTACAAGATATTTCCGTTATTGTGTGCTAAGCACTCTGCTGCTAACGGTGTAGCTCACAATTACTGGTAATGATTTGTGTCCAGGGTCTTACACGCCATCGTCCAGTCTCTTTAATGACCATAACCGACTGATACACTTTGAACGAACAATCTGCCATTACTCTCAAACCAATTTCAAGATGACCATACTGATACACTTAGAACGAACAATGTGCGGTTTCTAGATGGCAAGTTTCAATTTCGACTTGCATGCAATTTCTCAATCTCAAGATAATTATCATATTGGATTAAAGTCCAGAAATGAGAATAGACTATAGTCATTATCTGTAAGACTTGAACAATTTTCAGTTTTGTATTCAAAAGTAAACTGAAAATCAAGAAATTATATGTGAATTCAGTCACATATCACAAGGTCAAGGTCAACCGTATGCTTGTTCTGTTGATCAACTCTGAGTCGTTAGGTTTAAAACTTGTATCCTTGGCCCTGGATAAGCATATGTAAGGTATAAAAACATGTATGCCAAGGGTTAATTCCTATTCATTATTGCATTCACTATCCTTTCCCTAGGCTATGATAACCACATTCCAGGTGCTTAAATGTCCAAGAATCAATCAATAATGGTAAATCTAAGACTATCAGGCAGGATAGCGCCATCGGACAAACAGGTCTGTGAGTGAATCTGGCACCATTAGACAATAGATCCTGGTATTGAACATTCCCAATCCACTTATTACCTTGAGATAGAGAAGGTTTGGATATGGATATATCTGCTCTTGCTCTAGTTGGGAATTTACTTAGATTGGCAGATTTAGAAGGTAACTTTTAGGTTATACTGCCCTTCCTTTCATATATACGGGATAGCTCAGTCGGCAAGAGCGCCGGTCTCACGTTGCTGAGGTCCGGGGTTCGAATCCCATCCAGGCCAAGGTGTAAAAACCTAGAGTTCACCTCTGTTAGAACTCTATAAGTGTCACCCTGGAGCCCTAGTGTGTAGTGCAACAAAAACTACGGGCTTAAAAGATCCCACGAATTCATGTCAGTGGCTGAATGGTGGATACATGAACACGTGCATACGCCGAGCTGTTGGTTATCAGCGTTCAGCAGTGTTGGACAAACTGCTGTGACTATGTGTCTCAGTTCACCCAGCTGTGAATGGGTACCCTGTGAGGCATAGAATGGTCCCTAAACTGAGCGCCACATATGGATGCTGGTTGAATACTCCCCAAGGAGTTGAATTGGAAAATGATTGGACGGTGAAAGAATGCCATTGACCAGGGGAAACAATGTTAGCGCCTTGAGCAACCACTAGTGGATGGATATGTGCGCTATATAAATATCCTTATAATAATAATATATAAAGATCATAAACCGAGAAACGAGAATTCAAATCAAAGTGGAATATCTATGACAGAGACATATATGTCCAATGCATCATTTATTATGTTTACACATAATATCTTTCAATACGATGCATGCCATAAATACAGAACAGGACCCTGCTTATTTATTCATGTTTTGGGATGACAAGCCGTCAGACAGATGAGTCAAGCCAGCGTAAAGACATTTTCATTATCCGTCTGTCTCTGTAGAAATAACAACAGTATCGGCACTGATCAATTTTCTATCAGCCAAGCTGGGATAAGATTGCTCTTTCCTTTTTGCACTATACCTGCCAGGTCATTGTCTCATAGCTTTTCTTGGTTTAGATTCGAAAATGATGAAATTGTTTCTATCTATTATCCAAAATTTTCATAGCCTTCAATTAAGTTTTCCAAGTTGAATCTAAGAAATGTCGTAGACTCACTTAAAATATAGTTAGTCTAATGAGAAATTTCCATTTTTGGTACATAGAACAAACTCATTCTTCAGGGTGAGATTGAATATTATGAGTGGTTATCAAATCAGTATAAATAATTTTAATAATAAGTACAATGTTAAGTGTCAATCAAGGAAGCAACAATTTATCTTTTTCATATGACATGACAAGAAATATTCTCCAGTGTTTCTAGTAATGAGAAGAAGTGAACTGGGGTTAAACACCGCTTTCTAATGCATTTCACTAATATCACGGCTGCTAGTTTTATTTCAGGAAGAAAGTCTGCAACACTATTATGGCTAAGCATTATGGTGAAACCTGTGAGAATTGAGAATTAGCGAACAACGGGTGGTACTGCGATGAAATTCAGTGAAGCAATGCACCTCAAACCTTCCCGCGTGTAAAACAGTTCTCTACTGCAGACAAAGTTGCCGAGCCCATGTCGGGATTCGAACCCCAGACCTCCAAACCGAACACACTAACAACTGTGCTATACAGCTCCCTTTCTAGTAATGACCAGTGATGCTACCAGACGAGCTACAGCACGTCTGACCTTGAACTTGAACAGCAAATGTCAAGGTCGACAACCTGTATCCAGAGGATGTTCGGACCATTACTGCATTCCCTATCGCTTCCCTAGGCCTTGATAATCTAATTCCAGGTGCTGAACCAATCAATAATGGTAAATCCAAGACTATCAGGAATGGAAGCGCCATCGGACAGAATAGGTGAGAATCCCTTGATGATGATTACCCACCATCAATGCTGGTCTCAGAGTGTGGTCGGACACATCTTCATGATAGAAAATCACAATTTCAAAGACAAAATTACATATATTGAAAAAAGAAATTACCATCTTTCCATTAAGAGATTATAAGCCATTTTTACAAACCTTTATTTTACTGGCCAATAAAAGTAAGTGAAAACAAAACAAAAACATTGTTAGAAAGATAAAAATGTCCTTGTGGTTAAATAGAATTTCTAGAAGACATGAAGGAATTCTAATGTAGGATTCTGAAAGTGAAATAGAATTTTATCTTGATATGATATCAAAGACATCAACTCGTTTCCCTAAATATCATTTCTCCCTTCATTCTTGAAATTCCTCATTTTCCTACACAACATCCTAGGTCTTAAGGGACATTGATGTTTGACATTTATATCGCAATCACCTTGAAGAACTCATCAATACAAGCCTCTTTTAGCTGTTATATCTAAACCCGATTTGGATCAATTCAGGGAGAAGGTCATCGGGTTCACCAGTCCTCGCAAAGGATGGAAGACGCTTGACAAAACATTCTAGCTGACGCATCTGATTATCACTCTTTCCAATCAATCTTTGCAAAAGATAAAATGTCGGTTGGAAAGATGTAAACACAAGAACAAGATAATATTAGGATCAAATCTTGGATATGAGTCAGATAATATTTGTGTATTCCTAGTATTAGAAATGTAGCTGAATACACACAATGAATGATCTTTCTAATAAAGGTGAAAATATGCTTCAATATCTGATCTGATATGATTGTGTTTTTTTTAAATCTGCTATGGTCAGTTTAAAGGGGCAGTAGCACATTTTTAGGGGGAATATAAGGTGATGTCAGGAAAATTAAAATAAATGATTCCAATTTAATGTATTTAAACTAAATGGAGCAGTTATAATTCAAATATATAATGTAAAGTTTAACCATGCAATTCCTTTTTCTTACACAAAATAAATTAAAGGTGTTCACACAAAATGGCCGCCTATGGATTTTATGTGAATCTTCATATTTTTCCTCTGACTATGGCTGATTGGCTTGTGTAATGAGATTTATGACACTATCAAAATAATACATTTAGCATTAACATACAATTATCAGTGAAAATTTTAAAATATATAATGATTAAAAAACGTGCCACCTCCACTGACAAACCTTTATCAAAAATTTAAATAATGTATGTTCTATGAACCATCTATAAGAAACACTGTTCTTATATTGAAACAAAATGCTGACATTCAAGCATAATCCACCATTTCATAACCAAAGTTATATTATTTGAGAAAAACATAGCTTCATATTCAGATGAACCATTATTCTTTATCCATCAACTTTGAAATAAACCTCAATGATTACTTTTTCCTATTTTGATACAAACCGATTACCTCATTAGATCACCGCCATAAATGATTAATTGGTAATTCAGTGGGAAAAATCAATTCCAGTTGTAAAAGCTGTGCGTCAGAGACGATTGCTGATAGAATTGGCCTATATAATATCTGAATGTAAATGGAGCAATATGGTACCACCATGTCAACAAATAGGCAGTTACAAGATGGCCGAACCTGAAAAGTCTGCGAGATCGATACAGAGTCAATATAATCAAGAGTTATAACAATTGGGTCGGTTTGGGTCATCAAAGCTTATTATTTTCTGTTCTTTGAATAGGTTTTTACTTTGTTGTGTAACGCTTTGATATTGTTTTTGGTTTTGTAATATTGGAGTTATTTAATTTCTAATTTTTAATTTCTAATTCTAAGCAGAAAGATAGTTTCAGTAAAGTGCAGATATGTATCCAGATACACATTATTACCTTACACAATGCCTTTTCGAAAAATATTTGGATCAATTTATTTTGTGCAAGAATTTAACACTACCTTGATTGATGTAATTGTAATATGATCAAACCTCCAAGTATTATGGGAGGTTCTTGTGTGAATTAAAAATATCTTTTAAATCTCTATCACAGTTTTAGCATCTGCATTCATTACTTCAATATTAATATGTTATGTATCACGATTTGCATCCTCCAAACAATATGATAAATTGTGGACCAATTTATTGCGAATACGATAATGTATTGCAATATTGTTATACCTCTAGTGTATACCAAAAATATTGCTTTGTTTTTCTAAACTTTCCTAGTTTCCATACAGTTACATACCGGGATTGTCTATCATTAGCATACATATAAAGATATTAAATAAGTTAAAAAAATATTTATCATCGTATAATTGTTATAAAACAGCACTATTACAACAATAAATCAAAACTTTATTCATTCTAACGTATACGCGTCAGAGACCGACGATTCAAACAGGAGGTGTTACCGTGTATTGAGCGAAGTGTTGGTATATCTCTCACTTCAACAGCTGCATTTCAAGCCTCAACAGCCAAATCACAAGACATTTCATAACTTTTTCATATATACAGGGTATATATGAAACCTAAAACTGTTTTAAACTGTATATGTATATAAACAGTTACAGAAGCATATCATTGCATAACAGCAAATGACTATGACCTTCTAATGAGGCTGTATTCATATCCCCTGAACATTTATTTCTCCCAACCTTCTCATTAAATGCCAGGGTCAAGAACAAGAAGATTGAATGCAAGTCTAAAACTTAAATGGCTCTCTTTCATTTACATACAATGACTAAATACATAACAATCAGCTAGGTCATTTTGATGACAGATATATGGTGGTGTTGACCTCGCTTGTAAGAAAACAAACACAAGGAGTTACTGGGTTATTCTGAAGAGTCCTTTTGGCAAGTTATATTGAGGACATCATAAATCTATACTCAAAATAAAACCTCCTTCTCGTCCAAAGTTTAAATATTCAGTAACACTCCTTTGTTAAAAAACATATACTAAACAAAATACATCTTCTTTGAGAGGCATTTTAGTATTGAAATGACAATAATGCAATGGAATATATGGTTGACAACTTCTTTGTTCATTGTATGCGACATTTCGACAGATTCTTGTGTCTTTTTTTACAGAGGAAGAGTAATGATGTAGGGGACTAGTCTATATATATATATAAGAAAATAGTACAGTACAAAGTAAAAACAAAATACATTTTCAATAAGTATTTATCACATGGAATATTATCTCAAGTAAAGAATATTTATAAACTAAGGTGTTCCTTAATTTATTTTCATTAGTCTATTATATTCTAGATATTGAATGACAATTGTTGACATTTTAAATGTATATATTTTTAGACTTAATGGTAATTTGAGATGAAATGGTACCATTAAGGACACCCATCTATATTACACCTTATGTCAGACACAGACAAAGCAATTTGAGTCCATTCATGGGCTTTGAAGCAGAAATAACCAGAGGAAAGGTCACGTCACAAACAATGATATCTTGTTGTCAACAAATTTGGTGGGTTTTTTTTTACACAGTCTGTATTTGGTTTAAAAATCAGCACTATAGATAAATTCAGAGAAACCAATGCTTACTGTGTTCAAACTATATATTCTGATGACTTATTTTGGGCAGTGACGTTTTTCGGTCATGTTTGTGAGACAGAGGCAATAAATCTCTCAAACACAGTCCAATTACAAATAAAAATCATGCTTATTTGTGTCTCATTCAGTTCCACTAATCCCCAAAAAAAATTTTGGGTAATGCTAATGAATTAATCTTGTATGATTACTGCATAGGATGGGAGAAGTTTTAACTTCAGACTTTTTTTATATTTGGGGTACATTAACACTTCTGTGCAACTTTATCCACAAAAATAAGGTTTCTATAAAAATCAATTTTGGAAGGATGATAAAAATTTATTCTTTCAAGTTAAAAACAAAAACATTTATTAGTAGATTTTGAAATGTTGTTTTCATCAACACATAACAAACTTCAAAACAGTGGAATTCAAGAATTCTAGTTATCCAATTACTGATTTTGAACTAAAAGGATAAATCGTGTACAAATCTCAATTTCTAAGAAAGATTTGTAATCCTCCCAGTGTAGGTCTTGGTTAAAGGATCACTTCAATTGAGTGTTCAAGAAGGAGTACTTGTAACAGGTCTGTGACCTTTAACCTCTTAGTGGAGTTTTAAACATTGTTTATCATTACTCTACTGTTACACAGGAAGTTCAACTCATGCCCAGAACTTGTATTCAGTCTCCGAACATGTTTGTCAACTAATCTGAGACTTCAACAATTGTCAAATTCACTGTTTGAAGGTAGGACTTCCACCTTATGAAGCCAGAGTTGGAAGAACATGTAACCCGTTATATTAAACCTTTAAAGTGAATAACAAGACTTCTCAAGCCATAATTCGTGATAATATTTTGAAAATCAGGTTTTTCAATTCCCAATCGTGTATGTATGGTACATCATGATATCTGCTGAATAGCTGTTAATGATACATGATTATTTTTTTCCAAACAATCCCTAGCATGTTCGTACTTGATTAACAATGTACATATTCATTAAATCAACAAGACAAAGAATTTTATTCTAAAAGTTCAATATAGAGTTGGAAGAACATGTAACCGTCATATTAAACCTTTAAAGTAGATAACAAGCATTCTTAAGCAATAATTCTTGATAATATTTTGAAAATCAGGTTTTTCAATTCCCGATCATGGATGCAAGTATGTATCATGATATCTGCTGAAATCTAACAGTATGTGAATGTTGCATGTTTTTTTCTTTCTGAAAGACCCCTAGCATGTTTATACTTTATTAACTATGTATACATTCATTAAATCAACAAGACAAAGAAATTTATTTTAAAAGTTCAATATAGAGTTGGAAGAACATGTAACCGTCATATTAAACCTTTAAAGTAGATAACAAGCATTCTTAAGCCATAATTCTTGATAATATTTTGAAAATCAGGTTTTTCAATTCCCGATCATGGATGCAAGTATGTATCATGATATCTGCTGAAATCTAACAGTATGTGAATGATGCATGATTTTTGTTTTCCAAACGATCCCAAGCATGTTTATACCCTATTAACTATGTATATATTCATCAAAAACAATAAGACAAAGGATTTTATTTTACAAACTCAATATGGAAAAGACAGCGATGATTGTGTATTTTGCTTCTGGTGTAAGCATTGACTCGCTAATTTGCTTGATGCTGACAGATTCTCACTTTGCCTATAGATTTTGTCATTTGCATCACAGACCCTGGTTATAAGCCTTTTCGACCCCCTAATTCTGGTATCAAAATCTCAGCTTATACCAGGTTATATATGTACTTGACCTTCCATTTTCAACTTCGTCAATATATTCTAGACATTAACAATTGTAAAAATCACTATTTGAAGGCATTTTAATTTGGAATATTACATGTGAAGCTGAATAAGATGAAGGCAATATTATGGATATAGAACTTCTTTATTCCAGTTTGTGACGTTACTATAAGCTGTTGTTTATGATCTGTGTTTTGCCAAAACAACCCACATACACAAAAGTTAAATATTCAAGTTGGAGACTAATCAGGACACGTAATACCAGAATACGTAACACTGTGACCTTCAATCTCTTTGTGAAGTTTTAGACTTTGTTCATGTATCATTACACTACCGTTACACAGGAAGTTGAAAACACGACTCAACCCACAGGAAGTGCTTGCATTCAGCTTTTGACAATCACGTTTGTCAACTAATTTGAGACTTTTACAATTGTCAAATTCACTGTTTGAAGGCATTTTAGAAGAATGAATATCACATGTGAAACTGAAGATGTCTATAAGCTGCTGTATTTGATCTGTGTTTTGTCAAAACAACCCCCATACAGGAACATAATCTTTTATTATAACTGTCAAACTGGTTATTGTAAAATTACTCATTTAAGTTGTTGTCTGATACAAGACTAAATCAGACTTTGATAAATATTTCCATTAAAGATTTAACATTGAATTCACTTCAGTTACCATGGAAACATATAAGTAGTATTAATATGATACTTATTAAATGCCCAACTAACATTGATCACATATATCAAACTTTATGTGAACTATGAACACAACAATAATATTTAACTTAATTATATTGATATAGCATCTCCATCAAGAAACAAACATTTAACTAGAATATTATTCATTTCATAGTAGATAATGAAGAAGACAAGACTGCAATAAAAGCATGCATTTGTAGCGTTTTGAATGAAGTAGATCTTGCTTGATGGTATCTAACTAATGTATATTGCATCTGTAAAACATGATATCTATATTTCTTCTTCATAAACGTGTTTATCACAAGATCTCTATGATGTTGGTGTATTAAACTTTGCACTTTGCAAATATTTACACTTTATATGTAATAAATATACAACACCTTGAAAACTTAGATTTATATTATTAGTGTATCAAAGTTTGTCACTTGACAAATATTTACACTAAAAATTAAATATATATGTATATATATATAAACTTCCAAAACTGAGAATTATCACATTATGTGTGTATCACCATTTGTCACTTTCAAAATATTTACACTAAAAAGGAAATATATATATAATACCTTGCAATACTGATAATTATCACATTATTTGCATTAGTAGCTTGACAAATATCTAAACTATAAGATAAATATAACACTCTACAAGAATGCAAAAATGCCTCCATACTTATAATAACAAATTGTCACAGTACAGTTGGCAGGAACTATCCATTATTCAGTTTACATTCTGTTTACGAAAGGTCAACACTTTTATGTAAGTCATGCTAGCACTGTTTAAGAAGAATTCCCAAATCATTTATTTATCATATTTTTTTTTCAAAAGAAAAAGAAAGAAATAAACCATGAACAGTACACCGACACTGTTGTAAATATTTAACATTGAAAAAGGTCAAATTAGATTATACAAGAATAGCACTTCAGGTTTCTAAGGTATTGACATTGTTTAATTTCTATATGATAAGCTTGCAAATGATCAAGATTTTCTTGAATTTAAGCTTGAATTCCAAAATTCACAGCTATCAAAGACGTAGTGTCATTGGAATAAGTCTGCAAGGTGTTTCTAAAAATAGCCCAAATTCCAGGCATCGTCTTTGGCCAAGCACCGGCAATCCGTCAATGTTTACATTACATAATACAACTCAACAAAATATTTTACTGAATTTGGGCAATAAAATTGTAAACGATTTCAGTTCAAATGATCAAATGTCATTAAATAATGAACTTTGGTCTAGAAGGCATCATATAATGAAATTCAAAAACATCATGAGGTGACCAAGCTTATACAATCATGATAATGATGTTTTTGTCTCATAATCATAATAAACATCAAAATCCCAAAAATATTTGTAGATTTGAAATGTCAATTTTACATAGAATCTACATAACCTTGTACATGGTATATTCTTCACCGACACAAAAACATTATTCCATTATTAATGAGGCATTATTTATGACCCATCACCATGACAAATGTTTGCATGAAACCCAGAATACCAATATTCATCAAAAAGGTTGCATAAAATGAAAAGAAGCATGCAAAAACATTCAGATCTACATCTACTTACCATCTCCGAGGTCTACTTTGACGCTTGTTCCTCGAAACACAAAATACAAAACCAGGCGTTTTTTGTAGGGAAAATGACTGACAAACTTGACGACATGTTTGTATATCTCTGATATCGTATCCACAACGGGAGGGACAACCGATAAAGTCCCTTTATCCATCCTCTGACTGTGGTCCCAACCACAGAACTCCATTTTGGAACGAACCTTCTACCAAACTAGTGTATTGATCATCACACTCCCGGCTTCAAGTTGGGGCAGTCCATTCCACTCAGAGGGGTGAGGCAGCCGGCCGGTCTGTGGATATGAAAGGAAACCGTCACCAACTCAACAAAGAAGCATTTGCTATAACCAAAGAGGTGCTCACAGTTTGAATGGTAACAAAGGGTGTGACAGATATGATTCAATGATATGTAATAGGTGAATGGACTTGCATGATTTAAGAGATGGTGGGTAAATAAAAGGTGAATTATCTCATTGGTTCGCTGAAAGAAATCATGTATTATTTCATAAAATGAAGATGAGATGATATATGATGAATTAAATCTAATAACTTAAAAGAGAAAACTATGTTTTGATATGCAATATAGCATTTCAGTTACCTCGACTTCAATGTCATCAAACAGAATCACCATATATATACATACATATATTGTGAACATTACAGATAAATTTAAACATAAAAACATAAAAATAGAGCCATTGGCTCTGTAGCTCATCAGGCATCATATCAAGTTTGCTTTATACAGGCAAGATGAGCTAAAAATGAAACCGATGTTACCTATTGCAAGAAAACCTATAAAAAAATTACAAAACAAAATTAATGTATTATTATTCAACACTTTCTAGATCGCCAATATCAGACAGTGAAAGAAGTCCACACTAAAATATCCAAGGAAAAATAAATTTGCCATAGACTGTCATCTAATGGAGAAAAATAGGTTTTTAAGATTGTGACCCCTGTGACCCTATTTGGGGTCATGGGGTCACAAAACCTACAGTTTAGAATCCCAATTGGCCAAGGAGTCTACATGCAGTCTTTCAGCTCAATAGACCTTTAGGAGCTAAAGATGATGATGAAAATAAGTTTTTAAGGTTGTGACCCCTGTGACCCTATTTGGGGTCATGGGGTCACGAAATCTACAATTTAGAATCCCCATTGGCCAAGAAGTCTGCACATATAATTTCAGCTCTCTAGACCTTTTGGAACTTGAGAAGAAGATGAAAATAGTTTTTTTTTAAGATTGTGACCCCTGTGACCCTATTTGGGGTCACAGGGTCAACAAACTTACAAATTAGAATCCCCATTGTCCAAGGGGTCTGCACATATCAATATTAACTCTCTAGACCTTTTGGAACTGGAGAAGAAGATGAGAATTGGTTTTTAAGGTTGTGACCCCTGTGACCCTATTTGGGGTCATGGGGTCACGAAATCTACAATTAAGAATCCGGATTGGCCAAGGAGTCTGCACAATTCATTTTCAACTCTATAGTCCTTTTAGTACTGGAGAAGAAGATGAAAATAGGTTTTCAAGGTTGTGACCCCTGTGACCCTATTTGGGGTCACAGGTTCACCAAAGTTACAAATTAGAATCCCCATTGTCCAAGGAGTCTGCACATATCACTTTCAACTCTCTTGTCCTTTTAGAACTGGAGAAGAAGATGAAAATAGGTTTTTAAGGTTGTGACCCCTGTGACCCTATTTGGGGTCACAGGTTCACCAAAGTTACAAATTAGAATCCCCATTGTCCAAGGAGTCTGCACATATCCCTTTCAACTCTCTAGTCCTTTTAGAACTGGAGAAGAAGATGAAAATAGGTATTTAAGGTTGTGACCCCTGTGACCCTATTTGGGGTCACAGGTTCACCAAAGTTACAAATTAGAATCCCCATTAGCCAAGGAGTCTGCACATAAAATTTTTAACTCTCTAGTCCTTCTGGAACTTGAGAAGAAGATGAAAATAGGTTTTTAAAGTCGTGACCCCTGTGACCCTATTTGGGGTCACAGGGTCACCAAAGTTACAAATTAGAATCTCCATATGCTAAGGTACTTGTACACAAAATTTCAGCTCTCTAATGTGTATGGTTCATGAGGAGAAGTCGAAAGTGTCAAAAGTTTACGGACGGACGGACGCCGGACGACGGGCCATGCCATAAGCCCATCTGGACTTTCAGTCCTGATGAGCTAAAAATTATTCAAATGTGTCATTACAGATCAATCCCTGACAAAGAAGACAATTATTCATATTAGTAAGACAAAGGTATTATACACCATGATTCACAACAATTTCCTGTAACATCAATTAAAAATTGCCTTTCTCCTTAAAAATAATTAAAGACAATTGTTGTTAGGCATTGGTTTTTAACAAAAGAGGCAACATCTAATTAGTTTTGATTGGAAGTTAACACCGTGACCCAACCTCCCTTTGTCCATCATTGGGACTGTTTTATTTCTTTTAGAGATTACCTAATCCCTTCCTCTAAGCTATATATTTAAGATTAAAAATAAACGTGAATTTATTACAAAGCTGTCACCAATATTGTAACATGTTTTCAAACTGTGAATAAGATATTTGACTGCACTGAGTGACATGTGTTTGTGAGTCATGCTGCTCAAACTAGAATTCTTACCTGTGCGTTTTACCTTTAATTAACAGGTGAATCATGAATAAGAACCTGATCTATATCATGATTGAAATTAGATTTTGGAAATTATATGTTTCAATTATATATTTTTCTAAATAAGATTCAATCTATTGTTTTTTTGTCTGTGATATCAAATTTATACTTTCATGCTTAGATGAAACGGAGACGAAGCAAACTGATGATTGTCTTCAGGCATGCACAAATAAAGTTATAAATATGTAACTTATCGATTTAAGCCAAAGGACAAGCATGACATATGAGAAAATATAATTTCTAAAATTAAGACTTTGCATATTGAACCCTTTACATATTTGTTTTCAATAATATTTTGAAACATTTTGGTTTATACAAATCAACTTTCAATTAAACAATTTTAGTTAACAATAACAGCAACATTAACCACAAAACGTTTCTATAACTACCCACTGTTATCATAAGTTCTATTGTTATCATCATTATATAATATATATATATATATATATATATGTTTTGGGTATTTTATTTTTGGACTCCAAGGAGAATCTTTTGATGCACAAAAACTCTTAACTTTCATGAATCTCAGTTAAATATCATAATTATGACATCTTTTCTTTATCAAAACATTCTTGAATTGGAAAGCATAGTTATCAATTGTCATCTGGTTATTTTGTTAACATTATAAAACTCATCCTATATCATAGCAAAATGAAATATCAATTTTACTTAAATATTTTGGTAAGCAAATTCAGTTATCCCTTGCTTGATAATGATAACAACTTCAAACACTTCCTTACAACATTACGAAGTCACATACTCTGTGTTTGAAGACATGTTGCCAAAGTTTACTTTTCCATTTCATAATATTTTGCAAGACTTTGAGCACAAGATATGAACGAGATGCAAAAGGTCAAGGTTATGACTTTGAACTTTGACCTACATCAGCCTCAATACTCCTCCAAAACATAGTGAAAGCACGTCTTACAAACTATAACATGAAACCCAGTCAACAGAAAATACTGAACAAACTAAAAAGTATGTCACGCAATTAAAGATGGAGGTAAAAATGTAAACAGTTCGAACAAAGGAAAAGGTAAGATTACTCCATGACAAAAAATAAAGTAAAAACGTAAGGTATACTGAAAAGGAAATTAAATATTTTGATAGAATTATTTTTTTCAAATTAAAATATAATTTTCAAAGAACATTCATCCCAAAGACAGGTTTGTGTTACTTAAGAGGAACCCGCAATTATCCTCCATTTAAATATTATTTTGCACTAATCAATTCAGAATTTAATGAGTAAATTCTATAAATGGAAAAAACAAAAGACATTTAGTCACCAAAAAAAAGCAGTTTGTAACTAATTAAATTCAAAACTTTTGATTACAGATCTAAAAATGAATCTAGACTTGCTTACATTTATGACTTATGAATAATGCTTGGGTTTTTTTGCTTTAGGGTCTGGATAAGAGATTAATATCTATATGCTCATCACTATTTAAAATACATCATATACTAAATACGTAAGAAAAAAACCCCAGAAACTAAGTTGTTAATAAGTATACCTAAACCTGCAATGCAAAAATCTATTAAAAATTGACAGATATGAAAATCTCTTCAAAACAGTGCTTTAGGGTCCGGATAAGATATATATATATATCTATATGCTTATCACTGTATATAAAATATATCATATACTAAATACGTAAGTTAAAAACAACCCAAGAAACTAAGTTGTTAATAAGTACACTTTAACCTGCAATGCAAAAATCTAATAAAAATTTACACAGATATAAAAATCTCTTCAAAACAGTGATGTGAAAACAGGAAGGATCGTTAAATGTTTACTGTGAAGACGAAGCTAAATATCCCATGATGCACTGCGTCTACAGACGCATACATGCAAATGTATGCGTGTCTCCCTTTAGGTCACAAAGGTCAGGTCGAATCGAAGGTCAAAAAGAAGTTGACCTGGAAGTTTGACAAACATGACAACGAAGCCATGACAGTCAAAACAAAATAATCGGATGAAAACCCTCTTCCTGAGTAATATGGAAACAGCTAAATAGCCCCCGAATTGAGGAATATGTTTTGAACTTGGTTCCTGGGAGTGAAAAGTCATTTTCAGAATAATCGATAAATTTTATTGCAACAAGTTATTGTTTTTGAGTAATGTTTTTTCATTCTTTGACCAAGGTTACAAAGATCAATTTCAGAATATTAGTTTATGTTTATTTTATTATGAGTAACAATAGTTTTGGAAGAAAGGTAGAATTATATTGGTACATCTTGACAATGAACTTGATGGCTGTAGGTGACTTGAGTGACTTTGAAAACATCTAAAATTATGCAGCTTGTATTTTGATCATAAAGCAAATTTGATAACAAAGTAAAAGAGTCAGAAATAAAAGTACCGAGGGTACAGAAGCTCACCTTAAAATGAATGATGTGGTAATATGGTTTAATTGTGTAACCATCTTTTATATGATAATTGATTATGGCTGCCATCATGATTTTTTTATCTTTTAAAATGCTATTCTTCTGTTGGAAACCACTAGAGCTTGAACAAACATTAATACAAGAATGATATAATCATGATTTGTTAACAAGCAGTAGGTTTTTGTATAACTTTTTTTTATATCTATGGCTAAATTGGTGACCATCTTGGACTTTTTAATCTTTAAAATGCTACTTTTATGTGGGCATCTGTATTAATTTCATTATAATATCTTGATTGGTTTAGGAGTATTCATTTAGTCACACTCTCAACTTCCAAAGAACTAAAAAGATGATGCACATAAACATTTGGAATATATCTCTCTGACACAAATCACAAATTCAGCTAGTGATAGCCTTGCCAAAGTAAACTGTCCAGGTCAATGTCTCATGTAATTCTAACTGAAGATTTCTGAATATCTTAAATCTTGACATATGTTAGTGCAATCTGATTGGTCAGAATAGGCTAGCAACATGGGGGTTTATGCTAATTACTAGATATGCTGACCTATGATGACCTCTTGCACCTGCATGTAGCTTATGTAACTTATCCTCTTATGTAAGTTACTGTTATTCCAAATAGTGAGTGTCCTCCCCTCATTTCAATATGCAATACAGATACTCTTTAGAGGAGAGTTGCAGGAGAGGGGCTGGAAGGATAGATGGGGAAAGGGGGGGGATAAGGGGGGATAGAAGGATTGTGGGATAGAAGAGAGGTTTGCAATGGAAGGACAGGAGAAAAAAGGGGAGGAGGGAAAGGGGGGATAGAAGGGGTGGGGGTAGAAGAGAAGTTTGCAATTGAAATAATCTGGAGGTCAACTCAGTAATATGTTTATTTTAGTATCTTAACTAACAGAGAGAATTGGTGAGAAAGACTTTGTAAAAAAAGAATTGTTCAGACAGCTGTTCAATTAGTTTTGAAGATGAATATTAAATGATATCTTTTATTAGCATGACAAACAAAATAAAAGATAATTTGTTTGTTCATGAACCAAAATTTTCAATTTGGAATAAATTAATTGCATGGGAACAAAGGACTAAAAACCTAACAGTTAGTGTTGGGAGTGAACAAATTTAATCATTTTAAATGCTTTTGAAAAGGATTTGTTTGAATTGAATGATCATTATAATTATCTAGATAATCATTGTTCAGACCGTAATCAGATATAGATGATTATAAAATGTATATTTATCCCTCACTGGTTATGTTATTTGCCATATATGAAGTGTCAGGAATTATGTAAAACGGAAAGGATTTATTAAAACAGTCATGCTTCAGGCTGTTCGCAGATAAAGATGATTCATACAGTTTTTTGTGTTGATAAATATTACAACAAGTGTATCAATACAAATATAATGACATTGATTTGATTGATCAGGAAATGTATTCTTTTCAATGAATTTCATGAAATCTAATTGAAAATTCAATATATAATTGACATATTGACCATCTTGGATTCTTGATAATAAAATAAATGTGTCTTTGTCAGGAATCACTATATAAAAAAATACTCACTTTTCAGAATGATATCTAATTGATTTAGTAGGAGTAGTACTTGGCCTGAAATCTAATTGAAAAATAATGACTTCTATGATGACATGTTGTTCCCAGAACCCCTTCAGCATGATACAATTATCATTTATTTTTACAGGTATTTATAAAACACATGGTATTGGAACTGGAACCTGATACAAAATACCTCTATTATTAACTTATCATGTAGATTACTGAACATAAAAGCAGATTCTTGACTTGTTAATATTAACTCATCGTGCAGATTGTTGTACACAAAAGCTGATTCTTGACTTGTTTAAGTTATTTGTAAAAAGTATTACTATTGATAGAATACAAGTACACTTTTCATAAAGACAATTTATATACTTTCCATAAAGTCCATTATGTTCTATTTACCAATTAGGTCAGGATTACTATGCAATATACAAGCAGGCAGGGCTGCTAGCCCCAGAGAGTGTAGCAATTTGTGTATTTGGCTTTGTGTACGTATATTTGGAGAAGCATCCTAGTGTGCTGAGCTTGTAAACCTGAACTCTTGCTAAGCCCTTATGTGTGGTATTAAAAGACTTGACGGGAGAGAACATGAATTGTTGTGAAAAATAAATATAATTTCACAAAATATAGTTAGCTTATGTCCTAAATTGATTTTGTGTCAAGAAGAACTTCTTTTAGATATAGAAATGGTACAAATATGAGTAAAACACAGGAACTGGAACCTGATGCAAAATAACTCTTTCCACATCAACTTATCATGTAGATTGCTAAACACAAAACAAGTGACAAGTTTTGTGTAAGTTGTTATTCTTAGAAAGAACATATCACTGTCATGAGAATACAAGTCTAATTTCCATAACTCTTATTGCATACACATGGCCATATAGCATAATGCTCTACCATATCAATTGGGTCAGGTTGATTATGCAACAGACTAGCAGCTGACACTATGATGCTAGCAGCCTGTATTGGGATGTGTATTAGACAGCATAGTGGACTCAACAGAAATATCTGAACTCTGGTTGACCCATTATGTGTGGTATTTAAAGGAATATAAGGGAGATACCATTGTTCAAAATCTAACATGATGTTTAATGTCATTGGGTTTTTGCAGCTAGTTGCCATAAATATTTTAAACAAATTAATTAATTACCGGGTATGTTTGTCTTTCATCTTAATGTTTTAGAAACACTTACAAATATAGAACAACTTGCATGACAATCTTAAATATTCCATATTCAAGATAATATTATGATCAGTAAGTTCAAATTAGAGAATGTATATAGTGCGAGTGATCACTTGATGAAAGCTTAAAATTTAGTAATAATGATGTGTCTTCTGCAGCTGAAAAGTCAATATGGATGCTATCACAGCCATCTTGGATTCTCAAAACTGAAACGTCTACCTTTGTGGGAGGAATCACAATAGGTATAACATACTACAATATGAAAATGATATCTAGATTGGTTTAGGAGAAGTAGTAATTTTCATGAAATCTCATTGAAAATTCAATATGGCTGCTATCGCGGCCATCTTGGATTCTCAAAACTGAAACGTCTACCTTTCTGTGCGGAATCACCATAGTTATAACATACTACAATTTCAGAATGATATCTAGATTGGTTTAGAAAGAGTAGTCTTTTCATGAAATCTAATTGAAAATTCAATATGGCTGCCATAGTGGCCATCTTGGATTCTCAAAACTGAAACGTCTACCTTTCTGTGAGGAATCACCATGGGTATAACATACTACAATTTCAGAATGATATCTAGATTGGTTTAGAAAGAGTAGTCTTTTCATGAAATCTAATTGAAAATTCAATATGGCTGCCATAGTGGCCATCTTGGATTCTCAAAACTGAAACGTCTACCTTTCTGTGAGGAATCACCATGGGTATAACATACTACATTTTCAGAATGATATCTGCATTCGTTTAGGAGGAGTAGTCTTTTTCGTGAAATCTAATTGAAAATTCAATATGGCTGCCATGGCGGCCATCTTGGATTCTCAAAACTGAAACGTCTACCTTTCTGTGAGGAATCACCATGGGTATAACATACTACAATTTCAGAATGATATCTGGATTCGTTTAGGAGGAGTAGTCTTTTTCGTGAAATCTAATTGAAAATTCAATATGGCTGCCATAGCGGCCATCTTGGATTCTCAAAACTGAAACGTCTACCTTTCTGTGAGGAATCACCATGGGTATAACATACTACAATTTCAGAATGATATCTGCATTCGTTTAGGAGGAGTAGTCTTTTTCGTGAAATCTAATTGAAAATTCAATATGGCTGCCATGGCGGCCATCTTGGATTCTCAAAACTGAAACGTCTACCTTTCTGTGAGGAATCACCATGGGTATAACATACTACAATTTCAGAATGATATCTGGATTCGTTTAGGAGGAGTAGTCTTTTTCCTGAAAGTTTACGGACGGACAGACAGACAGACGGACGGACGGACGGACAGACAGACGGACGACGGACGAAGCGCCATGACATAAGCTCACATTTACTTTGTAAAGGTGAGCTAAAAAGCAAATGTTTGGTACTGCATTTGTTCTCTAATTGATATTTGAAACTGTCATTCAAAACAGCACAAAAGGTCAAATATTTGGTCCTAGGAGACAAAGGTCTTTAACAATGACATAAATTGCAGCTCAAACTGACAGTCATGTCAACTGATTATAACCATACCTGATTAGAGGAGAGCACTAATATATATACATATATACTGAAAAGTTTAAACAGAAAGCATAAGTTTTAACCAGGTCTGTCTTCCTAACCAGGTCTGTCTAGTAACTTCTGCAAAAGCTACATAAAATGTTTGCTTGACCCAAAGTTAAAATTTCAAAAGAAATAACATGAGAGTAAATAGACTGCTGTCAGACCTTGTGAAGGGAAACTATGATAGAACATGTTCGTATCCCAGTAGTGTTGATATTTTTATACTAAAGACATAACAATTTCAAATTTCCATAAGCCCATCACAGAGGTACCTCGAAATGGTTGCCTGACACAAAGTCCATAGTTTCCAAAATCAAAAACCAAGACTCAGCAACACCTCTTGATCTAAACAGATAACAGTTCAACATCTGCGATAACAATACCACTAGCCAAGGGTCACTACTGGTCATCTCCACTGGCCAGAGATCACACTTGAGGTGGCAAATCTTTATTTACACAGATGGGAAGACATCAGCCAAGCTGGATTATCTCTAACCTGTCTGAACTGCCTGAACAACAAATTGTAGATGTCCAGATCTTCAACAAGAACCAAATCTTGAGTGATAAAAATGACATCCTCCAGTGTTGGTTAGAATTTGCTATGCCATTAGGACGTTATTTCCCTTCCCCTGATAAAAGGTATCCTACCAGTCTAGGTAAATCTAGCCTCAATAATACTCGCTATGCTCCCATACTGAGTCTAGCTAGATACAGTAAGAGGTCTCGTCAGCCGACCTTTTGGCAACATATGACACTCCAATGTTATATGTGCGAAAGTAGACTATTGCGGCATGGTAAGTCCAGCTCTGATTGGTCACTTTGATAAGTCGGCTGATGCGAGCCCTTACTACACCTAGCTAGACTCAGTATGAGAGTAATATTGAGGCTAGGTTAACTTTGACTGGGTATCCTGCTTCTCAAAATTATATGGGACATCATAACAAATTGCAAATTTCTCTGGAACCCCCTCTACAGTGATTTCAGCTGTCTAATTATTCATCAAATATAGATAACTTTAAAACTTAAAAAAAATAGAGCCATGGGCTCTGTAGCTCATCAGGCTTTACATTTGATTTCGCTATAGGGTGTGGCCAATGTGGTGCCCCCTTAGTAGGGGCCATGGGGCCACCATAGCTACAATTTATAATCCTCACTAGATAAGGAGTTTGTACACAAAGTTTCAGTTTTCTAGGCCTTTTGCTTCTGGAGAAGAAGATGAAAATAGGTTTTTAGGGCATGGTCCCTTAGATTCTTAGAAATAATTGGGGTCACAGGGTCACCAAAGTTACAAATCAGAATCCCCACATGCCAAGGTACCTGAACTCAAAAATATCAGCTCTCTAGAGTCATTGGTTCTGGAGAAGAAGACGAACATAGGATTTAAGGGCGTGGCCCCTGTGGCCCTTAATTGGGGTCACAGGGTCACAAAAGTTACAAATTAGAATCCCCATATGCCAAGGTGCCTGTACATAAAATTTCAGCTCTCTTGGGCTTCTGTTTCTGGAGAAGAAGATGAAAATAAGTTTTAAGGGCGTGGCCCCTGTTGCCCTAAATTGGGGTCACAGGGTCACCAAAGTTACAAATCAGAATCCCCACATGCCAAGGTACCTGTACACACAATTTAAGCTCTCTAGTGTATATGGATTATGAGGAGAAGTCAAAAGTGTCAAAAGTTTATGGACGACGGTCGACAGACGGACGACGGCCAGACGGACGCCGGACGACGGGCCATGCCATAAGCCCATCTGGCCTTTCAGGCCTGATGAGCTAAAAATTCATGCAAAAGGTTACCATTGTCATCATAGACATTAGTAGCACCTTTATACTGAAAGACCTATTCTTAAGCAGAGTCTTTAGGGCAAGGTGTCACTCTCTAGCATTGCATTATTGTCCCCAAAAAAATGCAGAACAGGGGACTATATAAGCAGCGGTGTCTGTCCGTGCATCATTCTGTCTGTCTGTATGTACCTCCGGATTCTTGTTATCTATCCTATGCTAACATTTGTCCTTGCCCGTCTACCTGAATTACTGGTGAGCCCGGCATAATGTTGGTCCTCTGTTTTCATTTGGTGGCATCAGTAGAGATTCCAGGGGGGCCTTGTTGACTTAGCGCTATTCAACTAGCAGGTATCAAAGAGTAAGGGGGAGGCTACTCTGCAACACCACTGCCTAAGTTCCTTACTCTGACCAGGAACCACATCTACCGTAATTTCTCTATTAATTTGACATCTCCAATAATTCGAGAACATAATATTTTTCTGAGGTCACAATTTCAAATCACTTCTAAAAGTGCCAAAAGTTGATGCTCCTATGATCCAACCATTGCTTGAAATAATTGTTTGCTTAAAAAACAAATATAATGTTTTTCTTCTGCAGATATTCATTTAAAAAATCTTGATCATGATAACACTGCCATTAAAATGTAGTCATCTATAAAAATTATCTATTAATATCACAAAAATTAATCTAATATTTCGACCATAGAGCCAATTGAGCCACCAAATGTGGAGAATAGTTCAACCATAGACCTTTTCTGAAAATCTTTTGAAAATTCTAGGGTCGAAGTAATAGAGAAATTACGGTAATTCACGCCAAGTCTAAGCAATAGCCGGAAGCTCTTTACTGATATCAGAACCACATGAATATAGGCAACAAAAGATGGCTACTTCAAAAAGAAGTCAAGGGTTCCATAGTGATGAAGAGAAATTAAACCAATACACTTGACCTTGGTTCAAAACCAAGATTGTGTAATATTTCCTTTTATCAGTTTCTTAGTTCATATTAAAGAATTTGACCAAAATCTTTCACACAAAAGCTGCTGAATCTGACAAAAGACACAAAATCAGTCATTAAATGACATTTGTTTTGAAAGGACGATGATGATGCTCGATATTTGGACAATGATATGTCAACACGACACAAAATCTTATCAAATAAATAGTTATGATTAACTTATGCATTCCTAGTCACAATCTGCTGAGTCATGAACTTTGGCTGTTTTGGTCAAATTTCAGAAAAGATTTTAATCTTTGAGTTGTCCACTTGCAATTTGCAAAAGCCAAACAGGCTAGGGGTTAATAACGATCTCATTTTCCCTGATAAAAAGACTAACATTTAATCTCAGAAGTATGTTTTTCAATCTTGACAATATTTCAAAACACTTCAGGTTATTATAACAAATTGGAGCCCAGAAGAAGCTTGGCTGTGTGATCTAGACTTGCTATACTTTTCTAGACTTGGTTGGTCATCAATTGAATATTTTTGCTCTAGGATCTGGATGACTAACTGGAACACTCTACCAACTTCTGACAACAAATGCAAACAGTTTCACCTCCAAACAAACAGAGAAACTCATACAAGTTCGATAGTTGTTATAGATACTGAATAATCACCAGGAAACAGGAAAACTAAAGTGAAAAGTTACCAAGAGTTCACCTTAGAGATAAAAGCTTTGCTCTGGTCATGTGTAAATGGAATGCACAGCCTCCATTTCATTTGGCGTCTGCTCAGTCAATCAGCAGGTCCAGAACTGACAGGCTATTAGCCTAGAGCATCATGGGAGTAAAGAACTTGGCGTTTGCTTATCTGAATAAATTCTTGAACCTGATCCTTTTGTTGTGGATAAGGATTAAGAATAGCACTTATTGAGTGTACAATTGTGATTTATAAGATAGATACTACTTACTGACAACTTATGATATTTTGAAAAAATAATTACTTGTAAGTTCAGAACTGTCATTTTTTATCTGTCACTCAGAATATTTCAATTTTCTTATATTCCCTTGACAAAAAGTTGTAATTACTACAAATTGACCCCTACATCATTCAAGAACTGGAGGAAGGGTTAATAACTGAAGGAGTTTTACAATTCGCTTGCATTTTAGAAAATGTTTCTTTTGAGAATTATTCTACTTTCTAAAATCATTTTGGATTGATATTGCTTTAATTTTTTCATGGACAAAACAGATTCTTAAACATGAAAATGAAGTCAAATGCTTCACTATGATTATAAGCAGACATTTGCCATTGCTCAGACTGATTTGATGTCTTTTTCAACAATTTCTAGATATTACATACAAAGCTTAGATGCCAAATTAAGCAAATAAAGCTGTACAAATACTTAGATATTGGAATATGTTAATGCATAACCGGTAACTTATAAGAACCAAATTGTATGCTTTACTTTATGTCAATGTTTTCAATATACACCTATTCATCTCTTTAGGAATTCAAGATGGTCGCATGATTCTTCCCAAATTTGAACTTGATAATCATAAACATCAAATCATATTTCGAAAAGTTCAAATACGAATGTGTTAATGTTTATGTATTAATTTAAAACAATAAAATTTTATGCTTTACCTGTGTCATTGTTTTCAATATAAACCTATTGATCTTTTTAGGAATTCAAGATGGCCGCATGATTCTTCATAAATTGAAATTTGATAAATATAGATATGAGTGTTTCACCTCAGGAGGTCAAGAGAATGTATAGTATTTCTACCCATCATCAATCACACATGACATCTATTTAGACTATAACTAAGACTATCAACACCATATGCCGCAATTATCACCTTGCATAACCCAATCAGGTAATAACTGTATTTCACACAGTGAGGTGTGGCTTGTTATCTTCAGTCTTTAATGTCTAGGATTATGTCTTCACCTTCAAAGAACTGCTTTTTTCCCATGTTCATATATTTTGTTCTGAATTTTTCATTTATAATAATTTCAGATTCTTCAATTTCACTGACAAAGATCTTATATCTCCATATTCATGAACCTATTACAAAGGAAAACACTGATCCTTCAAAAGCAATATATTAAAAGAGTAACACAAGTGATGCAGAAAGAAGATTGTTGGCTCAAATTTGTATAAGACTCCTAATTTCAAATATATAGAGGATATCTGTCTGTGCATGATTAATGACATGTTTATTTCATCATATATATGAATAACTAACATAAGTGATCCAAAGAAAACCAACAACATAATTCGTTCAAATTTGCATTAAACCAAATAAATTCAAAATTTATTCAACTCATATGAAGCAAAACACAAAACAATCATCAATAACAACTGTCAACAAGAAATAGACACAATTCTACACAAGATATATATTCGGAGGTATATAAGTAATTGAGAAAACCAAAAACATAATTCGCTCAAATTTGCATTCAACCAAATAAATCAAAGATTTACTTACTCATATGAAGCAAAACTTAAAGTCATCAACGACTGTCAACAAGAAATACACACGATTCTTCGCGGCATATAAGTTTCACAAGTGATGCAAACACAGGCCACTTCCTATTTATACACACGAGTTGTGTGTACGTGTGTAGAAGCAGATAGTGTGGTCAGACAGGGTTTGTGAGGTGTTAGCTGCCACTTTTATTATTTAAAGACTGCACATTTGCATGTTAACATTTCAAAAGTCAACATTTGAAGAGATTTTGCTAAATGTCCCGACATGTTATATGGCAAGACATGTTCAAAGTAAAGACGTCTAAAAGAGGAGAAAAATAGGAACAAATCAAATACACAGAAAGTGTCTTTACAACGATTTAGGATGTCTTGTGTCTCCTTAGAATAGAGAGCGAAAGCCAGGATGTTGTTCACACTTTCCAGCCGATTTGTTTTGTTTTGTTTTGTTTTGCTGGAAGAGTTTTATGTCATGAAAACAAAAGTAGTTATTATATTGTCAAAATTCATTGTGTAAAACATGAATGGTATATTTCAATGAATGAGTAATTATGGATTTTATATGTATAGATGGCATCATCATTTATATATTCTACATATATAAAGGTTTACTTTCTTATATTAAGCTATGTTACTGAAATGAATAATTGATTTGCATTATGAAGAAAAATATGATTATATGATTTCAAGGAATTCCATGCATTTTGATCTAATATAATATATATTTGAATTGAGAATTTTTCAATATTTTAGACATATTTTAGGATATAACAAGAAGACATAGTCATCAACATCCCCCGCCAGATTTGTTCTTATTTTAAATTAAGTCAGAACCTTCTCCTAAATACTCGAGTGTACTCAAAAATATCATGACACCAAACTCCGGAAAAATATTTGCGCGGTTCTGATTTTCGAACTCCATCAAGGTATTGATACCCTGAAGGCACACATCAAATTTGATGATCCTATCTGTAACAGTTTCTGAGAAAAATTGGCTCCTTTGAAGACACCTCGAACAGAGTCCCAAAAAACGTAACAAGGGCAATAACTCCGGAAAAAATATTTGCGCGGTTCTGATTTTCGAACTCCATCAAGGTATTGATACCCTGAAGGCACACACAAAATTTGATAATCCTACCATTAACGGTTTCTGAGAAAAATTGGCTCCTTTAACTCGGACGGACGGACGCATGGACGGATGGAGCTCAAACCTAGCTATATCCCCCTTCCACTACGTGGCGGGGGATAATAAAGTACAGTAAGTAAAGTATCCTTAGTCAAATATTAAGATAAATTTCTGATGTCTTTTCATTGTTGATTATACAGTAAACATAAATCATGATATTTTCCTCTTATCATAATATGACTAAAACACGATTTTACCAAATTGAAAAATAATCTTTGGCTTCCTTAAGCTTTATAAATAAATATTTCAAAATGATATTGCAGTTCCTTAAACCTGATGTTACACACATACTGCCAAGGTCAAGGTTATTAACAGGGTAATAAATTTCAATGTGTCTGTCATCGTATAATATGAATAATCTATATCAGCGACCCCTTGACAATAAGGAAACTGTACCAGGTGTTCCTTTGAGTTTGACAAGAAAAACAATTTATATTTTACTTGTTACAAGCAGTTCAAATAAGTGTCGAACTTATAAACAATAAGGACAATTCTTGTTGATGAACAACTTCTTTATTCTGTGTAAGCGACGTTTTGACAATGACAACGACATTAGAATCTATGTCAAAACGTCACTGACACAGAATAAAGAAGTTGTTCATCCATAAGAAATGTCCTTATTGTTAATCACACCAACTTCTAGAATGCCATTCAAAGAACTAGGAATATATGATTTATTCTGTCTTATTTTGGACATTTTATAAAAAGTTGGTTATCCAATCGAATGAAGATAGCCATTACAGGGAAACAAATAGGAGTCTTTGGATATTGATTACCAATATATAGTTATCAAAATATATGTTTTAGGTTTGGGACAATACAGATTTTTCACAATACGATATGTATTACGATATCTCAAAGTGATACGATACACATCACGATGATGCTATTTCAAGATTTTTGACAAAATAAAACATAATTTTTTCATAAATTCTCAGATTTTTGGGCAAAATTAGCAATTTAAAAGTCAACGATACATATCATGATACAGAGAATGTATTACGATACGTGTATCATCAGATTAAGTATCACAATTCACGAATACCATAATATATCGTCACACCTCTACTTTTAGGTCTGAATACAGAATTATTAGTCTTGCCCCATTATTACTTTTAACATATAAGTGTCTAGCTCCTTATTCAACAATTAAGATTTTTGCAATACACAAACGAATGATCAAGACATTGACATTTACAAAACATAGAATTATGTTCTCTCTATTATATTTCATAGACAAAATAATGTCAACAGTCTCTTCCACAGTCTTGTCAAAGTTAAGGTTTTGACTCAACAACTTCCAGAGAAAATAACACTTTCTCCAAGGCCAATCTCTGTAATGGCTGCCATTTTAGCTCTTCTGCATTCTAATTGGTGTACAAAGCGTTAAGAATGCTTACAAATTGCATTTGGTAAACCTCACTGACAAAATGGCCGACATCAATACTACTTAGCTATATCATCACTCTGTGACCTGATAGTTGCCTGAGGCTAGTTGAATGTATGATGGGTCATTCGTGTATAGAAATTGAATATTTATCTATCATTATTATCAAAAGTCACAAAAATAGCATCCTTTGCCAAATTATCTTGGGTTTTTACATCAATTAAGCCATTTTATTGATGTTTTGACTGTCCTCAAAGTGAGAAGGAAAGCAAGGATATTGCTCACATTTTTAGTTACCTTATTTTCTTTAAGAGTCTTTTTTTTTTAATTTGCCATGAAAACAACAAAATTATTAGATTGTTTGGCTATTTATTCAGCAAAGCAGAAATAGTGTACTTCAAAATATATGAGCTATTATGGAATAGAAACTGTGTAAATCTAGTCTTACATAGACTTTTTATACTACATTAGTACTTCGAAGTAGGAAAAAGAGAAATATTTAAAAATAGTTTCATTTCAGTGATGTTTCCTTGTACTTACATTATCAATGTGAATAGATCCCTTCATTTAGAAATCATTTATCTTTATAATAGGTATCCATTGTAACACAACTTGAATTTATTCCCCAATTTATAATCCTCACTAGTCAAGGAGTATGTACACAAGCTTTCAGCTTTCTAGACCTTATGCTTCTGTAGAAGAAATTCCAATGTTATTTATATCTTTATCATAAACATTATTATTTTATAGTAGAATATATACAAATTATAAAAAGAATTCCATTGATGTTTTAGTTGTTCTAATTATCATTTACATCAATAACATTGCTTGACATTCAAAAACAACATAAAATTAATTGTCAGATTCTTTTTTGTTGATAAATCAATCAATCAATGATAAGCCTGATTAATTAATCACAATTATTGAGCAAGCCTGATGCATGCAGCAAGTTACGTGCATTACAGAATGTACTCTTCATACAGATTATGACGACTTAAGCTTCTGGGACTTTCAGCTAAAAGGGGCTTTAATTAGAACATTTGTTCCATGTTTGGTAGTCTTGTGACAATATTGACATAATTATAGTACATAAATATGTATCAAGAAATGAAATTAAACAAAACAATTATAATATCAACTGTGCAAAAGGTTTGTGTGACTTTTACTTAAAAGTGTGAGTCAAAACTCCAAGTGAAAGACATTTTTTACCCATTCTTTCCATTCATCCAGTGACAATGAAAAATACATTTTTTTCAAAAATTGTTTTACTATGATCCATATAGATATCAAATTTAAATAAGTATGGATTTGAATTAAATTTTTTTTTTAGAAATGGGTTGATTAAGAGGGGCGAAGGTTGAAATATTTAATACTTTTTCATATTATTGAATTATCAAAAGTAATGTAATATGAGATGGAGTTTAACATTGCTTTCAAAAGTATTTCACCTATATCGCGGCTGTTACAATTATTCCAGGGAGAAAGCCTGCAACACTGTTGTGGCTATGTATTGTGGTGAAACCTACGAGCATAGATTGGAACTAGCAAACCATGGGTGGTACTGCACTGAAATTCAATGTAGCATTGCACTCAAACCTGACTGACTGACAGTTCTCTTCTGTAGACAGGCAGGATTCGAACCATGGACCTCCTGATCCGAAGCCGAACGCGCTAACCACTGAGGTATCTGGCCCCCAATTATCAAATGAATTCTTTCATGTGAACACCATTCAGTGACACTGCACTATATTTCTTTCAACTTCAAGACAATAAAACTGAAAAAGAATTTTCAAGTTTCAGGAGAACTAAAATCAAATGATGACAAATGTAAATTCAAAATAATTACCTCCAGCGTCCCAGAAATAATTTTTCTCCATCCCGGCCTAAACAAAACGCTACCTACCTACCAACAACTGCCACTGAACTAAAGCACAGGTGTACCAGGGACAGTTTCAGATCAATATATGAGCTGACAATATCATCTGCACTGAGGCCGTGTTGTATTAATATCTTGTTTTTCACAAGATTTTTAACATTAGAATATCTAATATATATATACTACACTGAAAAAAACTGATATATGAAATGATTGATAAAGATTTATTTCTTTACCTAATGTAAAATAAATTCCAAAAAGATACCTCAATCAATTGGTCAACAATAAACTCTTAACGGTACCTGTATTTAATTAAAGTTGAATGTTCTCTTATACTGTTCAAAACATGTAAAACACCAACTCACTCACTCCTCTAACACAACCCTTGAGTTCTATTCCTCTGGTTTAGGTGAGACTGGTTTGAACTCAAATTTTGGTTGGTTTATTTTTTGGCTATATGATTATTCGAAGACCTTCTCTTAAACTTTGAGGTCGGATAGCGCAGTGATAAGCGCTATCATCTCAGTTTAAAGGTCCTTAGTTTGAATCCTGCCATTGGCTTAGCTACTTTGTCTGCAGTAGAGAACTGTTCTACACGCAGTCAGGGTTAGGTGCAATGCTACACTTATTTTCAGCGCACTACCACCCATGGTTTGCTAGTTCAAGGTGATGCTCGCAGGTTTCACTGCAATGCATAGCCACAATAGTGTTGCAGGTTTTCTCCGTGCAATACTAGCAGCTGTCATAGAAGTGAAAAACTCTTGAAAGCAGCGTTAAACCCTCAATTATCTCATAACTTCTTTCAAACTTCCTCTGCAAGTAGTTACTTGTGCCAGTTTTGATAACTGTCAAAGTCTTGCTACATTCATAACTTTTCTGTGCCAGTTCTTCAACATAATGCAGTTGAACATAAAAGCCCAATGAGGAACCTCTTGGAGGTCAGTATTAATAGCTAATTAAGGCTGTGCACTCAATATATATTTTTAATACCAAGGCTCAAATTGATGGAGATAAGCGCAAGTTATAAACTGCAAGAGAAGTTGTTCTTTTCCCTCTTTTGCAAAATGTATTCAAGGCCTGGTTTGCAGACAACAATTTGGTATCTCAGATAGAATAATGACCATGTTCAAAATTGTGGGTAATAGAAACAGAACAATTTGATCAAGTGTTCTTACTGTCAATATATAATATATCTGGTAAATGCTGACTTTGCTGATAGAGCAATAAAAGGTTCAGTTAGATTCAAACAGCTGGCACTCAGCTGTTGTGATATATTAATTAAATCGTGACATTAGTATTGATTGAAAACTAGAAAATTGTTAGATATATCACACAGTATCGTTGGATAATGAGTCATAAAACAACCAGCATATATTTGTTTTTAAAGGTTATGTTCATGAATAATGTTAATTTGATTATCATTCCAAATCATTAACCAACCTATGAAACAAGCCTGAAAATTAAGAAAGCGGCTGGACCTTATTTCATATACTACTTTACTAAAGAATATATAAATATTACAGAATATCACAGGTATTGTAAACATAATAACTCACAATCAATTGTATAATTTCAATTAACAAAATATATTCATGTTTTATTTGTGAATATCTATAAATTTCAAATCAGAATGTGAATTTTGTTACATAAAAACTGTTATAACTTACAATAATTTGTTCTAACATAAGATTTCAATAGGTTATAGATTTCAATTGAATTTTTTATTTTAGAATAATAAATAACTCATCTTTTATGAAGCGTATAAATATAAATTAATAGATATACATTTTTAAAATCAAACACATTGATATTATAGGGATTTTTTAAAACGGCATCGATAATATCTTAATTCTTAGTGAATATCTCAAACATGATAATATTTATTATTATGGCATATATGGTAACTTAGGCATATCATCTTGGTTCATCTCAACCTGCATCCCTACTACATACATTTGGACGAGTCCATTTTGAAACTTCAAAGATCTATCTTCTGAACTGTTATTTAACAATTTGTTCATTTACATGAGGTAAAAGGACATAATCAAATCTGATTCAGTTGAGGGAAATTTTTCCCCATCTATGTATGTGAAACTTATCGATTTCTGCCTTCCTTCGATATCCGCACATCGCGTGCAACTGTAAAACGTGCACGCCGAAATTCGATCTTCGTTTTGAACATGAACATTAAGCCATTTCCATATATCTCTACATTTACCTACCCAGTGTATGCGAAATCTTGCTCTTCGTTTCCACCATCTACGTTTGAACATCATAACATTTCTTTCAAATTATGCCCAAATTTGTCGGCATCACAAATCTTGACAGCGGCAGTTGTTATGAACATGAGGATATAAATAAACAATCCCTTCAATTCCATTGGTCAATATTATTAGCAACGGGCACCTGCTTGCGACGTCACGATACTGGCTGCAAACAATCTCCCGCCATTTCGTAGCGGTCCCATGGTGTAATGGTTAGCACTCTGGACTTTGAATCCAGCGATCCGAGTTCAAATCTCGGTGGGACCTCGCCTTTTGCCAACAAAATTTATTCTTTTATTTTGAAAATGAACATTCACTAGTATCATGTTTGCCATATATTGCTTTCTCTACTCACAAGAAAATAACAGAAATATTAAACACGACAAAACAAGGGAAATATCAACATTTTTTTTGAAAATTTTACTCAAATAAAATATATTTTTTCACAAGTGAACATATTTATGATAAATATATTATCGCTAAATCATTTTGTCCACTATATTATATAAACGAAATAAATGCTTGATAATTGAAAATAGTATATATAGCAGTATTAGCAAACATTATGAAATTGTATGTACGATGGTCTTTACCAGGTTTTTATTCAATTATTTTTTAATCAAGTGTTTTCTTTATTGTCACTAGCATAAAGGAGTATTTCCCCATTCTGTCCGAAACCGAAACCAACCAAGAATAAACATAGCCCAGTGAAAGTACACTTTTATTTTTACAGTAATTACTGGTAGTCAACTGCTGACCATACCAGTAGTACTAGCGGAAATAGAAATAAAACGATTTTTGACAATTATTTCTTTCTTATGAATAAACTTTAAATTTAAATTCTAAATATCCACTCAAATTGTTTGGTCCTCAACGTTCGTTCACTTTTTGCGACATCCCCCAAAATATACGAGTTTACAGGAGGGAGGTGTCACTTCCATCCCTAGAGCTTATTTCAAAGTCCAAAAGTATGTATCTTATGCAAGCTATAATATGTAAATGAGCTGTAATCTCAGTGCGGTCTGTTAACAAAATTTTAACGTACACTTTTTATCTAAGTTATGTACAAGTGTGATTCAAATTGACCGTGCTTTGAGGGGAAAATGTATCAGGTCTTTCCTCTCCTCAACGAATGTAAATGAGAGGAAAACCGGACTGGGGGAGGCTTGAACCCCGCCAGAGATAATATTTTTACATCCCACTTACACCTCGTCGTCCATGGCAACCATTCATAAAAGTGTCCTGTTCATTATCGATATCGGGAACTCTTAGGCCAAAGAGTCCTGACATCTGATGCAAGGACACTTTTGTCAACCTTTCCTGCACAAGGTTTACAATCAACAACATAGACATATATATAGAAGTGAACTGAAAGGATCAATAATGAAATAAAACAAGCTGGAAAACAATCATAATACTTACACATTTTGCGTGAATCAAAATATTAAAATCACCTAATAATACTTTAGACTTATTTTGCACTAGAAAAAAAACGATACCAAGAAAAAAACATTATATGATTTGTGTTGCACCAAAACTTTTGTTAAGTTCGGAAAATAATTCTAGAAATATCCAAAATAATTTGATAATGATACATAATCAATTTATTTCATAGATAAGATAATATTTTTTTTGGCTAAACTTGTTATGGGAATGATTAAAGTACCTTTTTATTAGAATCCAAGAGAAACGTTTCATAAGTAGAAACCACTGTCAAAATGTAGCTGTGTAGGACTCTAATTACGCGTCTTCTACTTTCGAAATCGAAACAGAAATTGACAACCTGTGAAACTTTGTCTTGAAACTCATATTCATGGAGTGCACGAAGTCTGCAAGCCAAAAACATTTACTTCGTGCCTTGCGCTTTGACACACAAGAAGCACGTGTCTCGCGCTTTGACAAGCAAGAAGCACGTGCTCGTACACCATTCATAGTACCACAAACTGCATTCATAAAACAGTGAAGGGACCCTTGAAAGATTATCGAAAATTTAAATTTTATTTAAAACTATTAATTTTGTGGTTGATTTCACTTAGATTAAGTGAGATGTAAGTCAGTTACTTGCATAGTAAATTGTATGCATCGAATAACGGCAGGGACACTTTGTCCTCGAGTCAGTTCTCGGCTCCGCCTCGTACTGGCTTCTCGGCTCCGCCTCGTACTGGCTTCTCGGACAAAGTGTCCCTGCCATTATCCGATGCATACAATTTACTATGCTAGTAACTAGTATTACCGGTACTTACACTATTTTTCCTCAAAGCACAGTGGATTTTAATCAGACTGTTATGTCCTCTACTATTGATACCTTATTATGTCATATTTACTTTTATAAAATAATTGAAAACGATTTGTCAGTTTCTTTTGTGTTTACATCCCTAAACGAGTTATAAACTACTATTCTTATGACTTCATTTATGACGTTTGTTGTCAATTACAGAGTTGCTGTGACTACGCATGAGCAAATGTAAATTCAAGTGAAAAGAGCGTTACGCATGCAGGTTTATTGTCACACTGATTGCTGATAGTGATGTAGGCTATTACCGGGAATCCTCGTATTTAAGCCCTGCCGTTATTAAGCTCATGGGCTTATTAACGAGTTTTGATTTTCGTATTTTAGCCCATGGGCTTAATTTTGATAACATATTTTCTCACTTTAAAATGACTAAAACAGTTATTTTCGATGGAATCACTGCCTGTTTTTAGACTTCGATAGATACTGATGTTTCAAACGTAGAAAATGCATTGGTCTGAAAATATAAATGCCATTTTAGACACCAAACATAATAGCTAGTATAAACACATTAGATGATAAGAAAGCAGGAACTGATATAGAGTAAAGGGTTGATATTGGTAATCGTCCATTATTAAAAGACAAATAAGTCTCTCTTTTTTCATTCGCCATTGCAGAATGGGAATCATTAACAAATAAACCCTTGACTACTAGGGATTCCTTAGATTGAAAGTAAAATATATAAAAAAAACAAGTTTTGTTATAATTCATCTCCCTTCGAAATTACGCCCTGGGCTTAATTTCAGAAAATACATTTCCCATATGAAAGGGGTGAAATTCGAAATTAAGCCCTGGGCTTAAATAAGAGGATTCCCGGTACATGTTTCCAAACGTGTTGCAAATATGAACATTTTGGGCGACTTGACCTATAAAATGGCAACAAATCACATATTTGCAAAACGTTCATTAGGCTTAATTGGGAAAAACATTATTTCAAGATCTTACAAATTTCACATATTTTTTCCAGGAATAAAAAAACCCCGCCAAATAACATTTTATTTGTATTTCTGCGAGTACTTTGGTGAAAAACTTTACCTTGGAAATTTTGGTAATTGAGTTGCATTTATCAGAAAATTTAGAAATTATTAATTTCAGTAATTTTAAGTTAATAAGGTTGTTTTAATAAGAGGCAAATTTCAACAGCTGATAAAGATCCATTTGTAGTAAAACCCAAACTTGAAATACCTAAAGGTTATGACAAGAAACTACAACATTGAATATGAAAGTTTATATATATATATATATCTGATATGCATCTTATTTACTTTATTTTGTAAAGAATACCAACTTATAATTTAGCAAACACCAAATAATCAATACAGAAAAGCAAAGCTGTTCAAGCCAAGTCACATTGCAAGGGACATAACTCCTGAACAATGATCAAAGGTACATTATATATCCTCTCAAGTCTGAAAATGCAAAATTATTCATGCAAAGGAGCACCAGAAGATTCTCCGAGTCATTGGCTTTGTATTTTTTGGCTTTGTATTTTTGCGTGCTGCCCTTTTCTTAGCACTTTAGCCGACTGACTTAGCACAAGACCATGAAGCAATTGTGGTAAAGTTCAGATATCACATCTGAGCCACCAGCCAAGAGACTGCAAGGGGTATTAAATTTTTGTAACTTTCTAATTTTTTTTACTTCAGACTTTTTTAATCTGAAATGGCAAAAATTCAGTAAAGGCGGATAGACAGTTCACAAACAGCTTAAGGTTGTCCGAGATTACACAAAATTGTACCAAGAGCTTTGTTTGGAAATAAAATTGTGTTGGTACTTACGTTGAAACATATGGGTAATAAATGCTTAATGCAGTTTTTTAATGTACTTCACTCACGTCAAAATAAATATCTTTTGCAGGGAGAAAAGAACAAATGGATGAAACTGCATTGTTCAACATACGTTCATATCTTGAAGTGGTATTGGTGATGCAACCGTTATATAGCATGTGAGTTCTATTTTTAAACCACTTGAGCAATGGTTCAGCCATTCGTAGTACAAGTAATAGATATACCCACACTTCCCGAGGTGTATCGCTCAATATACCTCCTGCTTAAATCGTGAGTCTCCAAGGTGTAGCGTAGCGGAGCCTAGGATCAAGACTCAAACAGGAGGTATTTAATTTTGAGCGATGCACAAAGGGAAGGGTGGGTATATCTAACTTATACCCCACTCTAGTAGAGTTATATTTGACGAAAAAGAGCTATCCATCTTTCTCTATGTATATGTCTTGGCCCAACTAGATAAAAAATATAAACAATACTCATCGTATTTCGTTGTAAAAAAACATAAACTAACTTCATTACATTAAAATTTGGTACAAACTACTACCTATACATAGGCTTATATAGGAAAATACAAAAACTTAGACATGACACAACAAAAAGTACCACTACCTGTATCAAGCCTCGGTAGCTCAGTTGATAGAGGCGTTGCACCGCAACATCCAGGGCCCTGGTTCGATTCCCACTTTGGTTAACATTTCTCAAAAATTCAAAATTTTACAACTCCGTTGATTTGCCAAAGTTGAAAATCTCTACACCTGACGTAATGTGGGTGTGCCAAAAGAATAGGTGTATTAGAAAGGTTGTGGTGTATCAGTCGATATACCTACAGTTAGAACAAAGGAAACCATAGCATCGAGAGCGGAAGTGGGGTTTAAACAAAATACACTTAATTTCCCCTTACATGTTAGATCATCCATGCACAGTACACTGAACAAACGAGTTGTCAGCATAATTTAACATGGATATCAATGAAAATAATATTTCAAAGTTTCTGTGTATTTCTCAATTAAATACCTTAGTAATAGTGTTCAGTGACATTTATTGAATTTCTTTCAAATTGTGATGTGTATCATATCTTGACATGTCTGTATCATCACAACTCCTGTATCTATTTTTGTCCAGTATAAAACTGTTTAAGGAAAGATTCTAATCAGCTTCACATTCTGTACAAGAAAAGTTTTAATAATAAAATACTTAAGTATTTAAAACTTATCTATCAAAAGTGGGTATGTTGTTGAAAGCTGGACAAGTGTTGTTGAATGCTGTAATGAATCTGTCAAAGGACAGATGAGTGAGAGAGTTGGTAATTTGTAAAAGCAAGCTTGGAAATCTTTGGACAGAACTGCTAAATAACGATGCCATTAAGATTGACACTACATGCACATGTTACACAGCAAAGGTTGTTCAATGCAAAGCAACCTTTTCGAGTATATTCATGAAGCACCTAACCATTGGCAACCAAAAAAAGAAAAACAAGAAAGCAGGCTTATTTCTTTTAATACCAAATTTTGGTATTTTACAGAAAACAAAAATAAGATTAACGTTTTCTGCGGAGACTGAGACTGTTGTGTTTCTTCATGTATGCGGTCCTTGATCCACCGTTCGTCTTTGTGAACTTGTGGCCCTTTCCAAGACCGCGAGAAGATTTTCCAGCTGAGGTCAGACCACGGAGCTCACGATGTTTGTGAACAGCCCTGCACAGCCAGTTGATCTTGGGGTCTCTACGGATGGTCTTGTTGGCGACGTCGATCATTATCACCTCAAAGAACTTGTAGGTGGAGTCTTCGGCAACCCAGTAGGAGTTCAACACTCTCAGACCTCCACACTTACGGCCGACACGCTCCTGTGAAGGAAGATTGTTTAGATTGTAAATCTAAGAAACAAGACATATATAACTTTATGAAATAGTCCAAATTAGGAAATTAGAAAACAAGTTTTCTGCTATCTGTTTGTGGAAATTTAATTATTCCTAAGAACTATACAAGGGAGATCATTTACACATGTTTTTGAGGGGTTGTATCGACAAGTGAGGTAAATAGAGAATCTCACCCAAGTATCTTCTGATATCAAATATATCATCAAAAGTTCATAAAAGTAACAAATATCCGAGGCTTGCCGAGGATATTTTACTTTTATCAACGAGTGTTGATATATTTGATATCAGAAGACACAAGGGTGAGATTCTATTTATCATTCGAAATCATTTTTCATCACATAAGCATGAAATATGTACATCTTTGAACACTGCATAGCCCTCCAACTCCTAAACCATTGATGTCATAGCATTGTGACGTCATCGTGTTAATGACGTCATAGCATTGTGACGTCGTTGTGTTTATGACGTGATTTCTGATGATGCAAAACATTTGTGATGTCATGACCCTGCTGATGACAGGGCATTGTTCAAAATCTACTGTCAAAGCGATATCTCCTGTGGAACACAGTTTTGGATGATAAACAAAACTTCTCACCTGCATGCAGATATACACAACTAACTTTGAACTGACAATTTTTTTATTGATGTCCATTACTTTAAATGCATTTTTTGCCAACACATTAAAGTTCTATTCAAAATTTTAACACCCCATTCAGTGAAATTAATTTTTAAACAAATCAGACATTACATTCTACTTGAGCAATCAACTCTACACACAAAAGACCACCGGTTCACAAGCGCTGTGACCTGTAATGATCTCACCTCAGCCACACTCCTGAGAGATCTGGCAAACTTGAGCTGGTTGACGCCATGGGTGACTGGCTTGCCGTATGTGCAGCCCTTGGGGACGGGTCGCTTACGGCCACCACGGCGGACTCTCACTCTGTAGATTACGTAACCTGAAGCACAAGTTTGCGTTCATAAAATCAAATTTTAAAAGAGTTAAGGAGTGGTATCAGGGTTCGAAATTAGCACTAGCCCGGTAGCCCATGGCTAGTGAAATTGATGCTGGGCTAGTAAAATACAATTATTGGTAGTCCGAAGTACTAGTTGAATTCAAAGGAAATACAATTTTATCGGTGTATTTGGCTAGTCAGAATATCTTAGGGCTAGTGCTCACAGGAATGCACTAGTCCGAATGGCTAGTACCCCAATAGGACTAATTTCGACTCCTGGGTATCCATGCTTTTTAAAACTTTGTGGTCCAAATGGCTAAAAGATAGAATTGAGTAAAACAAATTTTTGATTCACTTGTCCGTAGCTTCGATTTTGTTCAGAATTTACCTGGTCTTTTTTCCTTCAAATTGCTGTGAATTAAAATTGTATTATAAATCCCCCTTTCTAGAAACAGACAAATGCTAATGTAATTGCTTTTCAATCATGTTATCTCAAAATCAACCTTGTGGTTCCAGGAATATTTCTGGTTGAATTGAGGCAATAGAGTTTCCCGATTCAAACAGTCTTATCACCTGCGACTAATCTCAATCAGTACACACCCTGCTTTGCCCTGTATCCCAGTCTCCTAGCCTTGTCTGGTCGAGTGGGGCGGGGTGCACGGTGGATAGCGGTCAGCTGACGGTAGTGCCAGCATCTCACACGGAGAAGGAACCTCAGCACATCGCTCTGCTTCTTGCGGTAAATCTCCTGCATATACTTGTACGCCCCCATGTTGTCTTACCTGTCTGACATAAAAGGTTTATTTTTGTAAAGGAAATGTATTTTTTAATTGTTTCTCATTAATATTAGAATAGAGTTTGATTACAAAGATCTTTTTTTTCTTTATTTAACACCTAGAATGTATTTTATTTACTTCAATTATGTAAGTGAGTGAGTTATTGGTTTGCGTCGCTTGGGCAATATTGCAGCAATTAGTGGCGTAATCATGTAAGCGAGTTGGGTTTAACATGCCAAGTTCACGTAAATGATAATTTGGGAGAGTGATATTTTATGTTATTTAGATAAAAAACTTTCCAGACATTTCTCTGACACAGAAAGACAAGACTTGGCCACAAGTGTAAATGCATATCATGTAAATGTAAAGAGTCAATTTGATTAGGCATACTAAACTCGGGTCTTCGATTTATTCCTGACATGCTAGAAATAAATGATTTTAGCTCTCAATGTTACTCAATTGTACTGGAAACTCATAATCACAAATGTACAAGTAATGAAACTTCGGAACTTCTAGACGTAAACTTCGTGTGACCATAGATCTAACCATAACGAAAGTTCATTTATTTAATAAATACGTTTATTCCGCATAAAATTCATAATTTAAAATACGAACTGGTTATCTTAGATTTAAATAAATAGAAATATGACAATGATTGCTTTTGATTTAGTGGTGGATTGGGTCGGATTGTGAAGAAAACTTTTCGTACCACGGGCACAGAAGGGCACTTCCTGTAAAAAGGATGAGCGAGAGTCTGCGAGATTTTACGTGACAATAATCGTCGTACTTACCTTACGACTAGTAAACATTGAGTTTTATTGTAAAGGTACTCTACCGGTTACGAACGAATACATTTTAAAACACCAGATGGATTACCAATATAAAACATATTCATAAAACATAGATTGTAAGCAATAAATGCAGATAAAGATATTCATAAAACGCAATTATGTGATAAAACACCAATTAAAGGAGGAATATAAGGTAATGTCAAGAACATTAAAACAAATGGTTCCAATCGAAAGACAATGTATTTAAAGTAAATGAAGCAGTCATATATCAAATATATAATATAAAGTTCAGCCATGAATTAAAGATGTTCACACAAAAATGGCGGCCAATGGACTTTATGTGAATCTTTATAATTTTTTCTCTGACTATGGATGATTAGTTTTTACTCTATCAAAACAATACATTTAGTATTAATGTACAATTATCAGTGAAAAATGGAAAATATAAAATGTTCAAAAAACGTGCTACTGCCCCTTTAAATCGCTATAAGATAACCAACTTTTTAAATAGTATGATCCTGTATGATATTATCATTACCTGAATAGTTCACTTTTTAAAGAATAAACATGTCAGTTTTCATATCTTTATATCATAATTTTATTTATTTATTGTTTGATTAAAGCAATTCTGTAACTTATCACATAATTTAATTCATTGGCCTGGAACAAAGAATAAAAATTAAAAAATAATAATAAATAATCTGGGGTTTTTCATGTCGTCAAAATTACCATGTCAACCTAGTGAGGTATTCACTTTACCGTTGAGAAACATGTATTTTCTTATAGGTCAATTGTATATTATTCCCTTCAATTCAGAGGTTAGTTGGTTAATAAATATATGAGTCATTTTGATTGGGCATTCAAAAGACGCAAGAAACATAGTCCTGCTTCATGACTGGGTATTATATTTCATAGACTAAATATTAGAAACGTAACCCTCTTTTGAAAGGAGATATAAGTTGAGTAAAGTATGTTGAAAGACAGTAGTAATCTACAATAGAATTGGGTAGTTTTAACGAAAAGAGTAATAACAAGCAGATTGTTATTTATATACTTTATGCAGCACTTGTCATTATCATCTTATGGTTGATATATATTGTTTAGATTCCAATTTGCATAAATTTCATTAATAGCATTCTCACAATTATGATATTGTTATAGTTAGATATTCGGTAAAATTGGAAAAAATGGTTTGGAAGAAAATATCACTTTTATAGCCGAGAAAACCTTTAAGTCTTGGAATAAGACAATAGATGTAACACAGACAAAGACCAAGTCGTGAATGAAATAATAATTGCAAATGAAAGAAATCGTCTTGTTCATTTGTCGCACAGAAATGGTCAGAGGATCAGATAAATAATAAGTTAACAGACACTTGTCATTGGTGAATAGGGATAGTGTTGTGAATTGTTCCCATATAAAAGCCCGCTTGAAAGTGAAATGGAGCGCGATTCTAGAAGTTACTGATGTACACTTACACTCAGGGGCAAAAGAAACGATACCATATAAAATACATGATAGGTCAAGCTACGAGTGATAGTTACGGCTGAATCTGGGTTAATTTGTTTCTTCAAGGGCTAACTGAACTTAGTTTTTAGTTTCAAAGCTATATCTGATAACGCTTTTGAAATATTGTTGAAATACAGGCCTTTCAAAACGCCGTTTTAAAACCTCCTTAACTAGACGAGATAGGAATGAGAAAATGACCCTTTTTCTTGTTTTTAAACCATCATACAGGCAAAATGCGTGAACAAATTAACTTCTACCCGGTTTTTTTTATATTGATAACATCTTATATTTATAAGATTTTTACATTTCATAATTTTTGTATTCCAATTTTAAAGATTATGACCAGAAATAACATTGAAAAAGCTGTGTTCTGACCCCTCGTGTATTTGAACAGTCACAGAGTTATAAATATCATACTTTCATGTTTGAAATTCTTAGTACTTCTTCACAACTAATTTGTCTATCACAAGGGTTCGTAGTCGCATTTCATTTACAACAGGATTTTGTTCTGTACTCTTTTGGAAAGTTGGTATCGTTTCTTTTGCCCCTGAGTGTAGAGTGAGAGAGACTGTGCCTTGTAGGTGTTTAATCATGGCAAGAGATGTCACATAGCCACGTTGATTAAAGGGTGAGAATAATTTATTACTTGCGTTTGTCTTTCTAGGACGAAAGTCTATGTAGTTTAATGAAGCGATTCCGAGTAGCTCTAGATTTATGCTAACTCGAGTTTCCCCAAGACTAGTCCTAGAGAAGATGTACTGTAAGATATACCTTTAAGGAAAATGTTATAAGTAGGATCATTAAGGCCAGATCCGAATATAACAATATGATAAATCTGTTGTAATTTTACGAGTGATATTGGTCGTTTTCAAATAAGTTCAAACAATTCCAGTTTTATTCCTTTACCCCGAAGTTTATTTTCGTCTTTTCATGGCATTTATCCAAATATATATTTTGGAAATTTGGAAACTGCAAGTTAAATAGTGGTATTTATGTTTGATTGTATGGCCTATACTACGAATGTCTACAAAGCAACCGAAAATTTTGTCAAGAATCCGCCTGGTCTACGAAAACGCATTCAACCCATTATAAAGATAAAGACTTTGAGCGACATATACTACGTTTCGGTCGTTTATAATGAACACTGTTAGTATACTTTTTAGTATTTGTGAAATCATGCATTTATCAAAGATTCAAATAACATTTACATGTTCAATTAGATTGGCGAAGACAACCTATTGATAATTGGCCATTTCCATATTTGATTCGATAGAAGGTCATGGTTAGACTTTACTTATCGCATTAGTCGTCATGATAATAGCATGCAACTTACATTCGGAAAACAGCTTCCGTTCAAGGTAACACAAACCTTTTCTTACCTTTCTGAATGATTTCAAACGTGGCAAAGCGGGGAATTTGAATTTTTCAGCTTTTATATATATATAAGCATTTGTGTCATAATTAACACTGAACAATGAAACTGGTACAGGGTGATTTATTTCATGAAATATTAGTGTCTTTTTTTTAAAGATTCAGATACTTTCGTATTGATCAAATTGACTAAATGTGTTACCCTGACATAAGATATGTTGCTAATAAATTGTAGAAAATATTGTAGATTATCGACAAGTATTATCTTTAATCGAATTTTAATTAAATGAATGATATTTCTCATCTTTCCACTAAATTTAATTTCAGTGATGACAATTAATTTAATTTAATTCGTTGTAATTTTATTCTTTTCTGGTGCTGAAATTCCTTTGATAATGACCAATAGAAATGTACTTTAAAAGTAGCAAAGAAACTATGGTATCGTCAAGTCATCTGTTTTCAGTCATCATGTGTTTTCGGTCAGTTATTTTAACTCCCTTTTGTGAACCTATCCAAGGGGATATTAAAGTACCTTGTGGATTATTTGCAGCAGAGGGTTCATAGGTACATCTAGGAATAGTCATTTCAAATATAATTTGCTTCAGAAAAAATATTATGGCAAAAACAAAAACATCATCCCATTTTAAAGCAAATTTTCTAATACCAATTTTCTTTTGGAAAGAAAGTCTTTTTATTTTAAAACCTTGCTCTAATAACTGTCCACCTCATTTCCTTGTAATTCTTTACATAATGAGATGTCTTGATGTGATAATATTTATTGTCACTTGCCATTTTAAGAAAAAGTATATTCATCGTTTTCAATGTTATATCTTATCAAATTTATTTTAAAAACTTTAAAAGTTATCTCAGTGGTTTTGAATGTTTTTCCTATAGTACACAATTAATTTTTTAAAAATATGGACAAACTCCAAGAGAAACCTTTATCAAATCACATGAGACTGTCAAAACTGATATTCCTGTCGGAGAAATAGTGAGATCACCCTCTAAACCCAGTGTTTCATGATTTTCGATTTTTCATTATGAAATATGATGAATCAAAGTTATTTTTATCTAGAATAATAATGACTTTAAAAATATCAATTTAATAGTTTTAGTCAGACTTATGTCAACTTTCTGTGTAATTATGGAGCATAAACTTTGAAAAACTGTCCTGCATATTCTAAATAACAGAGGTTCAAGAAAGTGACTGAAAACACATGACACTACTTCAAAAGTCAGGATTTTTTCAAAGTTATGTTTAAAGCATTCTATGTTGTACAAATGTTAAATATAATTGGTTTTCATAAATTTTCTATTAGATAGTATGGCAATAAATGATTAAGAGTAATTTCTCATCAATACATGAGGTAATTTTTCAAATACAGGTCTTTATTCCTTATCTGACTGAAAACCCATTACACAAGGATATTACTGTTGATAAAATATTCAAACTTATGTTAACAAATTATTATTGAAATAGAAAGCTATGGTGGCTGCCATGGAAGACTCAGAGTGCTCTCCCTTCCTCTTCACTTTTAGTTCTGCTGTTATACTATGTACCGTATATGGTATATAATACTTGTTTAAAATTTAGTCTACGAAATGTATGAAATAATTACTCTAACTTCATTTATATTTTTTTATTTCTTTGGACTTTCATTTCATTTATTAAGTCAATCTAAACTTGCAGAATTCAGACCTAGACTATGTTAAAGGTGCCTATTTTATATTTAGTCATGACGTTGGACTAAATTAAAGTATGAAAAAAGGTATGTACTTAGATATTTGAATGTAGGTGTGTTAATTGCATTTTATTATCATTCATAAAGTTTGAATTTTTCACAATTACTTGTGTAAATTCAAATAATGTCTTGAATGACTTTTGAGGTAGCTAAAGGTTAAAACTTTTAATTCACTTATAGTAGAAGATCAAAAGCTGCAAAATTATGAATACTGCAAGATATATCTTGAATGACGTCTGAAGTAGCTAAAAAAAAAGGTCACAAATAGAAAAGTTTAAAGTCTTCAGAATCACCAATATATATAGTTTTCATATCTTGAACACTTCTAATGTGGCTAAAGTTTGTTCAAAACATGTTAAACATCAACTCATTCACTCATTGACAATAGTAAAGTTTAATTTCTTGACAATGACCAATATAGTATTACATAGTCTCCATATCTTGAATCACTTCTTAGGACCAGTTCACTAATAGTAGAAGATTAATGTCAGTTTGTAGATAGCATTGTTTGGTCGTTGTTGTTTATTACTATTGATGCTTGCATGTTGCTCTACAGTATAAACAATTCTATCTGGACCGAGTAAACAATTCATTGATAAGTGTCTAGCTCTTAGATTCTCCTACTGCAGCAAGTTTGTTCAAGTTCAAATTTGATCCCAATTTCTTCATTTGAGAAACTGTTGGCAAATTTCTGGATTGTAATTTAATTATTTGCAGAAGAGGGAAAATGTCTTTGACAAAGGTTTGATATTTTGTTTACTATTAGTTGACTGTATAATTGATTTGATTTTAAATTAGAAACAGATAAATAAGTTTTTAAATTTTTGAAATGTTTGTGTGAATTTAGACATATAGATACATAAATATATCAAGGAATAAATCAACATTTGATTTTAAAATTCATATCTTTTAAAATCAAATATTGATTTGTTCCTTGATATATAGAGGATATCACGAGATGAGAGTCGCGTTTAGATAGTAGAAGTGACATCAAACCATTGTACACATGACGTCATCCCCTTTGTGATATTTTGAAAAATTGATATCATACTCAGTGGCGAGTAAATAAATATATATTCTCAAATATGTTATTTACCAATAGAATAGTTTTGACACTTCTTCAAGTTTTTCAATGAGTTTATGTAACTAAACATTAGAATTTAAGATTATTACATACTCTTAAAGATTTAAAAGTGTGAATTGGTGAGTGAATGAAATGACAAAAAATCTGAAATCTTTTTTTTTCTGCATAAATTTACTGGGTAGTAAAATAATTGATAAAAAAAAAGTCTTAAAAATAATAATTTTAGGTATGTTTATGTTTACTATTATTGAATGTTAAATTGATTTGATTGTAAATTAGATACAGATAAATAAGATTAAAAATGTTTTTGAAAAATTAAGTTTTCATTCAAATCAACATTTTGGCATTTTTCCAGCTCAAACTCCATAAAACAACATCTGCCTGTCAAGTTACTCTGCAAGGTGCATTAAAAGCTGTTAATTAACAGAAAACGCCCCAAAACAATCTCTTGCCATTGTTTATTGAAGCCCTTGGGCTTAGCAACCATTTGTTATTTATTACCCAGCATGCTTGAGTAATAGCCTGATTAGGCTGTGAGTTGATTGGATGATTGGGTGTTTAGTCATATTGCGCAGGTCAGTTTGCCTTGACCTGCAGTTGACCATATGGCATAACAAAGAAGTGATCTTGAAATAAAATTGTGGAATATGTTGTGTTCTTAATTGGTACTGTAAAAATTTTAGACATAAGAAAATAGGTGATAAAAGAACAATTGTGGAATATATTTGAGTATTTATGTTATTTTATACATGTTTTAACAAAATTTAATTTCTTTCTTTTTATCTGAAATATTTTATACATTAACCTATTCTGTACATGCGCATTTGGTAGCTAACACAGGGATTAATCTAGACTTATAAAAAGTGGTAATACAAAAATGTTCTCAAAAGTATTGTTCCTCAAATCTTTACAGCTTGGTTTGTGGGACTTCTATCTTTTTTTAGATTGACAATCACAACAAATCATATTCTGTTCCCAAAAGATTTCTCAAGGACTCCAGTGTTGTTCCTAGGTGGTCAGGTAATGGGGTTTTACTCTATGTAAGTCATTTCTTGACCAAACCCCTTACTGAAAGACAATTTTGAAAATTAAACACCTGAAATAAAGACATCTTGATAGTTGCTTTTTTTATGAATAAATGTATAAATATAAGTATGGGAGACATATTCAGATAGGCTGCTGGCCTGTTTACCGATTCCTTTCCTTTTTAAAAAAATATTGTTTGAACCAAGTTGCTTTTAAATTTTTTTTCTTTTAAATAATTTCTCTAAAATCATGATGTTGTATTGCTAAGGCTTCCATTGATATGTTTATATCAGGAAGAGTCCACATTTCAAGGAGTTTGTTTATCAATAAAATGGATCGGTCCACGTATAATTAACTTCATGCTATGGTTTAGGTCAGTACACCTTAACTCAAGGCTAGAAGAGAAGTGTTGTGTAACTTTAGTTCAGCCTGTCCGTGACTGTCTTGACATAATGGGCATTTTGTGTCGCTTACAGGGTCATTTAACTGAGTTTGATGCGACATGGGTAATATGACACTAGGTCGGTGTAGTTTGACATGAAATATGACACTAGGTCGGTGTAGTTTGACATGAAATATGACTTTAAGTCGGTGTAGTTTGACATGGGTAATATGACACTAGGTCGGTGTAGTTTGACATGAAATATGACACTAGGTCAGTTGATATTAAAGGGAATATAAGTACATTGGGTCAGTTTGGTTTGACATGAAATATGACACTAGGTCGGTGTAGTTTGACATGAAATGACACTAGATCAGCTGATATTAAAGATATTATTACATTGGGTCAGTTTGCTTTGACATGGTGACTGATGAAACTGGGTTGGTTTTCAACCTCATTGATTAACCTGATACTGGGTCAGTTTGGTATGATATAACCAGGTATATTATGACATAAGGTTTATGTCACTTGACATGAAATATTCCAACATTGGGTCTGTGTTTTTTGACACTTGGTGGTATGATTTAACACTAGGTCGGTTTGGTTTGACACAGTTATATAATCATTTGAGTAAGACACTGCATTTGTGACATTGTTGCAGCTGGTTTTTACTAGCATATTTACTGACTACGGATCAGGAGGTCCGTGGTTCGAATCCCGCCAGGGGCTCGGCAACTTTGTCTGCAATAGAGAACTGTTCTACTGGCAGTAAGGTTTGGGTGCAATGCTACACTGAAATTCAGTGCAGTTCCACCCATGGTTGGTAGCTCCAGCAAATGCTCACAAGTTTCACCGCAATACATAGCCACAATAGTGTTGTGGACTTTAAAGAAAACAAAAAAAAGGTTGACATGACAGGGTATTTATTATTCAAAAGAATTTTACCGAAGGAATTTGCTTCAATCTAATTTTAACTTAGATTTATACAAAAACCTTGAAAGTGCCATATTTGTTTTTCTTGTTTTCTTGTTAATTTTATATTTTGTTTATCATAACAACTTACTATGGTTTTATGTTTTGTAGATGTCAAATGTATTTGTCCACAAAACTTGCTTTTCAGAAAGATATCAATAACATCGTATCTTAATTTATTTATTTAGTTATGGTAAAATAGTGAAAAGACTTGTCAAATCATTTAAAAATGAAGTTTTTAACATTCACTTCTGCCCTCTAGAAAACCCCTCCACCTCTTACGATGCTGCCGGAGTCGACCTAAAATCCCACAATCCTGTGCTTGTAATCAACCCATAACATCTGTTTTGCAGGCCCTGATTCCTGTGACGCCTGAAAATATGATAATGATGTAATTATGCCAGAACAATTAGTGTAAGCATTTAAGGAGAGCTGTGCTGTAATTGTGAATAGAGTTTGTAATTCAGAGGAAGGACCTCCTGTATGCTAGCTTTTACTCTTGGATTGAAATTTAGTCCTATTTCTCTTACCAAATAAAGGCAAAGGTTTTAGTATTGCACTTTTTGGGTCTACTTGCATCACAATTTCATGTTACCGGTTTTATCATTGGGTTTTGAGTGTCATATTGTCTGAAATATTTGTTTTATCTTTTTTAAAGTTTAAGTTTTTGCCATCTTTTTTGCAGTTATTTTTTTGCTAGCATTTCTAATGTATGGGTTTTTTGAGCTTTGAGGTCAAATATTGTGTTTTCAAATATTCAGTCCAATGAACCTGTGGTCATCTAGTAAGAGGTTTCATAGCATGTCAACTGATGTTACACGCTTATCTGCAATGATACTTATCACTATCAAGTGGATGAAATTCTCTTGCAAGATCTGATTATATCCATATTGATTCATGTTTCAGGGATTGGGGAAAAGGTCTTTGACATTGGGCACAGAGCACTCAATTGGGTGGATGTGGCGCATTATCAAATGCAATATATTATTATTATTATTACATGTATTATTATTATTGGGCCATTCTTAGACTTTTCTGTAATTTCTGCAATTTCAAAGGGGCCTTGTCCTTGTATCAATAGATAACTTTAAAATTTCAATTAGCCATTTTTTCATCCAATGAGCAAAATGGCCCATGATCCCAGCCTTTCCCAATCCCTGATGTTTTATAGGTATAGCAAGTTTACATTTTAGAAATTTGAAGAAAAATAACCTTTGGCATCCATCTAATAAAGAGCTGCAATCATTATGCTGAACTTTGATGGTTATTGACCATACACTAATTACATGTCTTTATGTGACATAAGCCATAAGTAATAAGCTGTATTGATTATTGCTGAACTTTGATTGATTTGATTTGATTTGATTTGATTTGATTTGATTTGATTTGATTTGATATATGTCATTTTTTGTGTTTGCATCATTCTACCTAATGCTGTGCACCAGCTAAATATGAATTTAATTTATGGGTTATACTATAAAATTCCAAGATAAATATTTGGCCTCGTTAGATAACAGTTTTGTACTCAATAAAACATTTACAATTCTGCTGTGTTCATATAGGAATTATACTTCATCAACTGACATGTTTGTTATAATGATAAAAGCAGATTATAAGTATGTTTTTTGATGTTCTTTGACATAAATCATGCTTTATCCTCTAACATCTGGCATTTTTCATATGATCAAATATTACAGGAAATAAAGTTAATCTTAGAATGAGTCAGGTCATTTACTTTTGCCTGTTTACTATTTGTCTTACAAACTCTTTTTATCTACCATAGTCTAGGTAAACCTAGCCTCAATAATAAAAACTTCTTGTAATTTTTATTACATTTTTAATTGATTGGTCAAAATGTTTCTATAGTCATATCTTTAATGAAAACGCTCATTTGATTATTCATTTGTTGAACATCTCTCATTATCAAAGCTAGACTTTAAATTATGAATTTGTGACATGGTAGTTAAATGTTTGTTTCCACCAAATGTTTTTATCATGTAAAATTTTATATTATATTCAATAATATTGAAATTTTTATCATGCCTTATCAATTATGAGTACAATTTTACCAGACAAAACAAGTTTTGGATATTTGATTTTATGTTATTGATATAGTTTTATTGTGTTAAAAAATTAATCAATGATTATTCTTAAATTTCAAAATAAATAGATAACCCTTTAATTTTTATCAAGTTTTTGACTAAAACTGTGATAAGTATAAGTCAATATCAAAGTAAACATGAGTAAGTCTTAAGAAAATTAGTCTTTTTCAAAGTTTACTTTTCATTGTTAAATATTTTGTTCAAAGTTAGTAAAACAAACTACTTTTTATAAACTATATAACATATTGTCAAAAGATCATATGATAAGAATTCTAAAATAATCAATTATAGTTAATTATGAATAATGATTACGATTTCTCCTAAATAGTCCTCACACTTCCACAGGTTGAATATTGATTAGTTCCGTCCACCAGACTAAGTCTGATTCATGTAACTAGGGAGTATCCTAGAACATGTCTAGCTCTCGGTATTTGTCATCTCATGACATTTTATCAGGCCAAGAACATCAATACCATATTCATAATTTATGCTCCAATTACTCCACTATCAGCCCATATGGTCATAGAACAAAATTCAGTGAAGTAAAACCAAAGAACAGAGCTCCAAGCATTGTCAGAAAGCACCAGACGACAGGAAGGACAGAAATGGTAGAAGCAGACGCATCAGCTGCTTATATATGCATGGGGCCCTGAACCAGGATAGAGCTTGAGCATTGAACCAGCTGCTAACTGGCTAGGTTCTGCTAGAGGCATTTACTATGGTTGAGCCTTTCAGTGGAATCTCACCCTCTCTCTCTCTCTCCTAGTACTCTAGAGCCCAAACTCTTTGATTTAACTTCACTGCATCTTCGTGCCAAGTCGCCAGGTTGGTGCATGCATGTGGAACAAATCCAAAGTCTCATTCCTGATTCATAAAAGTCAATGATTTCTAGGCTTATAAGAATTCTCTCTCACTCTCTCTCTCTTTGCTCATTGATAAACCTGCCTATTTAAACCGTGAGGTGTTTCCCCGCGTTACATGTTGCAATGTTTCCTTGTGTGTAACCCCTGTGCTGCTCATGCCTTCTGCATCTGTTGATTGCTCCATCAAGTATTGGAATTCAATTCTCTTTTGAATTTTCCTCAGGTGGGACAGGCATCGACCAACTCAACTATTGTTATTATCCTTAAAGGCTTTTGTCACCGGCTGTTATTAGTATCGAGGACTTTCATTGGTGACTATTATACTATCAAGGACTGTCATTGGTGACTATTTCACTCTCGAGGACTGTCATTGGTCATCAAAACAGTGTCACAGGCTCTCATTGGTCAATTTTAGCCAGGTAAATAATGGCAGATGAGGAACCTGATTTTTTCAAACCACATCCCAATCCCAAACCACGAGTTAAGAATTCCTTCTTTGACGTAGTACCAGACGCATTCTCAAGCAAATCAATAGAGTTCACTGGTGATCACAGACGAGGATCGAAGAAGGACGAACCAAAGGAAGAAGAGACAGCAGAAGAGGAAGAAAAGAAGGAAGAAGAAATGCCGGTGGAAGAAACAATCGCTCCACAGCACTATGTGGTGGTTGAAGCAAAACCGTGGGAGAGAGGCGATCAGGTAATTATGAATGGTGTATTAGCATTTCATCTGTAGATGTGGATTGAATGAATGGATGGAGCTCTTATATTGATTGGTACCGACTGTCATTGTTTAAATGTCCTGACTGAAGCAGATGACACATGTAACATGGCCTCTCTGTATGTTATGGTTGAAGCAAAAATACAGTGTGGAATCTGTAAACATATCAATGGTGTAAACATGCAGTTCATATGTATTTGTGGATTGAATGAGTGAATGAACGTCTCACATTGATTGGTTCTGACTATCATAGTTTAAATGTCCTGACTGAAGCAGATGACACATGTAACATGGCCTCTGCATGTTATGGTTGAAGCAAAAATACAGTGTTGGATCTGTAAACATATCAATAGTGTAAACATGCAGTTCATATGTATTTGTGGATTGAATGAGTGGATGAACGTCTCCCATTGATTGGTACTGACTAGCATAGTTTAAATGTCCTGATTGAAGCAGACGACAACATGTAACATGGCCTCTCTCTATGTTATGGTTGAAACAAAAAATGAAGAGTGATTAGGTAATTATAAGATGGTGTATATAGCATTTCATCTGTAGTTGTGGATCTAATGAATGATGAAGGTCTCATTGATTGATATCAACTGTCATTGTTTAAATGTCCTTACTGGTGCAGACAACACCATGTAACATGGCCTCTCTGTATATTATGGTTGAAGAAAAAAATGAAGAGTGATTGGAGGTAATTATAAGATGGTGTATATAGCATTTCATCTGTTGTTGTTGATTGAAATAATAGATGAAGGTCACAAATCGACTAGTACCAACTGTCATTGTTTTAACATCCTGATCAAAGCAGATGGCAACATGTAACATGGCCTCTCTTAATGAAGTGGTTGAAGCAAAAAGGGTGTGAATATATTAATGGTGTTTACATGTATTTTTACATCTTTAGTTGTTGATTGTACTATAATTGTGGTTAAAAAGTGTCTCTTATTGATCGATACCGACTGTCATTATTTAATGTCCTTACTGAAGCAGACAACACCATGTAGCATGGTCGCATAGTTTGTGGTTGACGCAAAAAAAGGGTGTGAATAAAGTAATGGTGTTTACATGTATTTTTATGCCCCCGAATCGGAGATTCCGGGGGTATATTGTTTTTCACCTGTCTGTCCGTTTGTCCACAAAAACTTTAACCTTGGTCATAACTTTTGATTGGTCAGAGCTAGGTCTTTGATACTTGACATATGGATCCCTTGTGATGAGACCTTTCAGATGACACCATGACATTTGACCTTGTGACCTTGACCTTGACACAGCGAGCAGGATGCATCCGGGGGCATTCGTGTTTCACAAACACATCTTGTTACATCTGTAGTTGTTGATTGTACTATAGCCGTGGTTGATAAATATCTTCCATTGATTGGTATGGACTGTCATTATTTAAATGTCCTGACTGAAACAGACGACACCATGCAAGATGGCCTCTCTGTATGTTAGTGTTGGAGCATTAAATCAAGAATGGTGTGCACTTTTTACATGGATAATTACATCTGAAGTTGTGGATTGTAGTACAACTGTGGTTGGAGGCTTATACTGATATTTGGGCACAAGTGTCGTAAATATAGTATGTCATGGGCATGAATGTCATATTCTGTTTATCACAGTAGTTGAGATTAAAGAAAATATTCAAAAGCTACTTCATTGGCAAACTGTGACGTCAAAGCATTGTTATAACATGTCACAATGAAAAACTGAAATGTTGTCCTAGGGCATCATATGAAAAATATGAACCCTGATATGACTGCTCTCATTGGTAGTAAATATATTTTAGGCTTTGTTGGTAGGTAGTTATAGGAGAGATAGTTTTACCATAAGCATGCATTTTCAAATGTAATGAATTCTTTATCATCCTTAATAATACCTCTTTCAGTGTATAGAAAGGGTCGTAGTCAAAAGGCCTGCAAAACGGAAAATTAAAATGGCTGCAAGAAAAAGTCAAGGCCTTTTTAACTTTTTGGTAGGGCTGTTTTGACTAGGGGTTTGTGGTCCTTTTGACTTTTTGGCACCCAATGCAGCCCTTTTGTCCTGTTCCCTATACAAATAGCCAGGAAACAACCTTCTCTTGCAATAACTTGCTTCAGTGTCGCCATGAACAATTGATTCAAGACTTCACAGTTGACGAAATACAAAACTCTTGCTAAAACTCTTCTTTCTAGGCAAAACTTACAAGCTTGCTTGTTCTGAGATTCATCAAGCACTCCAAGCAGAGCTTATTTCTCACTTGGGCTACAACTATTGGGGAATGTTCCAAAATAGTGGATAAACATATGTATGCACATGTGCACATATGAAAAATATAGAAATTGATTGGTATGAAATAAAAATATAAATGTAAGGCTGTTAAGAGTCATCAAATACCGGAACCCAGGGGTTTAATCCATCCTTTTTTGGAATATTCAGTAAAACAAATCAACAAAAAGAGTGATCTCCTTTTTGCCTTTTCACTTCCCCAACAATAATTACCTAGAGCAAGAAACATAAACTGTTTGAATCAATCAAGTCTACTACTATTGAACTGAGGAATCCTCAACCTGAACAAGAACTATAAACTTTTGATCAATCGCTATCTGTCTAGATATGAAGGTCATTGATCCTGTGCAACATATTTTACTGATTTAGATAGGTGTGACGTGTCTATACAAGTGTCAGGATAGATATACTAAATTATGATTAAATACTGTAGTAAAAAATGTATGCCATGTCCAGATAACACTAAATAGATGGCCTGACACTTGCTGTTTTGGAAGTCAACATTTTAATCTGATCATATTATAACATTTTCAGGATAGATAAATTTATTAAATATGAATTAAACACTGTAGTAGTATATGTATGCCACCTTCAAATAGCACTTAATAGACGGCATGCCACTTGCTGTTTTCGATACATCAGATGAAGATCTTTTTATTTCTAGTCAAAAGTTGATAGTTTACCATCCAATGACGTCTCATTTAATAACATTGTCAGGATAGATAAATTAATCAAATAATAATTTAATACTGTAACAAATGTATGCGATATTTAAGTAGCACTCATGACAGTGTATTTTGGATGTTAAACATCTCTTTTATATCTGTTAAAAATATAGTTCAATAAGATATAGTTCAATAAGATGATAGTTCAATATCCTGCTATATAGAGAAAGAAGTCAGGAAAAACTGGTCGGTCCTATTTTGATCTTCAGAAAAGACCAAACACCATGAAATATGCCAATATTAGGCGACAAGAACAAGTCATGCTGACCAGAATCAAGCTGAACCACTTTCCGTGCCAAAGTTACCTGCACAGATTCAAACTTAATGACAGTCCCCTGTGCCAATTATGTGAACTCGAGGAGGAGACCATCAAACACATCATATATGAGTGCTCAGAACTCGAGGTTTTCAGAGACTTGGACACTGCCAAAACGCTAGAAGAGCTGCTAGAAAACAAAAACAATGAGTGGGCAGTCATTGTCAACATGATGATAGAGAGAAAAAAAAGGATGCATGCAAGGGTCCAATTGTACCAGAGGCATGATACCACACAGTAACAGTATATAGAGAAAGAGGTCTCACTTATAACATTTCTTTAAACTATCTGAGTGTAAGTAAGCCAGATACTAATATCATTAACAATTTTGTTAAAAATGTCCAAAACAAACTGACTCTAGTATTTTTGTCATTACTACCTGAATAATCTGCAAACTCCACTGAAGTGATCATAGCAAAGTATTACAAACACTGTGTAGTTAACCTTAAGATTATGAGGTTACATCAACAATAAACACACAATGTTATTTTAAATCGTAAAATAACATCATACATTTATTGAGCTGTTATATCTTAAACAGTTGGGAAATGAAACAGCATATTTGTATTCACATACCTCCTACCATACCCTGTCTAAATGTCTTGTATATTTTTCACTTTTTATGTCTTCGATTTGTCTTTTACCACTTTTATACACATTTGTGGTGATAGAAATTAATTTATCTGATATTTTGTTATTGATGCAAAAAAATAAAAAATTAGATATATATTGGCAAATACAATTTTTCAATTCAGTTTGTTTGATGGGGGTTCTTTAACGAACCTTATTAGTATATATCTTTGGATAAATATGAGGACGACCGGAGATGTCCCCTGCATAAATTGCTGAGCTGTGACATCCAGGCAAATCAATATTTTCAAACCCAGCCTGAACTGCAAAATATTGTAATGCTCCTTGGAATACACAGCTTTCACGGACTCATCGGCAGTGTCTTGGTCACCAACTGCAGAACAGTGTCTCTTCACGCGGAGACATTACGAAACCTGTCACACGTGTGACTCAGTCTCGTGACCCTTGACCTCTAGCTCAGATTGTATCGTTACGCTGCAAATATCTTCACATTGACTGTTGGAATCCCTGCAAGAAAATATGGTAAATTGAGTTTTTGAATTTTGCTTTTTGAGATGTTGCTGTATTTAGTTTGATGAACTATTGATCCGATGATGCATTGAGATGCATGTGCATCGCTATGGCGACATCATGGTTACCTGACATGATTGCATAATCTGTGCAGCGGGCATTGGTCAATATTTATTGTAGAATAATTAACAAAGGTTCTGGAAATATTTTTCTTGTTATTTATCTTGTATTTTGGTTTGTAAGTGTTCTTAAGTTGCAAACCTCTGTGACACAACGACAGTCTCTGTGGATGCATTTATTGTTTGATGTATTTTCAAGAGTCCTGTCATTAGATTTGGCATTCAAGATTTGCTGTGATAATCTTCACTATATCTCAATCCAATAATTCATCTTTTACTTCAACACTCAAATTTTCAAAAGATTTTAATAAAAACGTCTACCAGTATAATTTTGTTTATTTTTATGGCTCAATCGACACTATGGTTGAAATATTAGATAACTATGTGATATGAATGCATAGTTTTTATAGATGATCACATGAAATTGACCATATCATCATAATAAATATTAATTTGATAACTGCACTAGAGAAAATTAGTCTTTCAATCATAATTTTTTGTGCAAATCAAACAATGATTTAAAGCAATGGTTGAATCACAGGAGCATCAACTTTTGGCGCTTGGTTGAAATTATAAAAGTGATTTCAATTGTGACCTAAACAAAATGCTATGAGGTTGAATTATTGGAGATGTTGAATTAATGGGGGAAGTGTATACTCACAGTTGGCTACCATTTGCAGTACAGTACCTTTTTTTCGTCAGTTCCACAAATCTCGCCGTTGATCCTTTTTCTCCCTGATCAGTGTCTAGGTCTCCCCCTGTTGAGTGATATATATACACAAATTGAATTACTGAAATATTATTGAAAACTTGCTAACTTCAAACACACTCACTACCTCATTTGCAATGGGCATGCTCGTGTAGACTTTGTATTTATAGGTATATTTTGTACTAGGGCGTACCCTGTATGGATATATAAGTTTGTGTAGTGATGATAGGTACCGGTGTAACAGGCCAAATTTTACCCCTGGCCAGACTTTCCCCGGGGAAGGTTTGGCCTAGGACAGACTTTCCCCAGGGAAACTTCGGCCTAAGCCAAACTTTCCCCCCCTAGGCTCAATCTTCCCCGGGGAATGACTGTCCTAGGCCAAACCTTCCCCACCCTTAATTCTACCTTGTACAAGGGGGAGATCATGGTCTAGCTAATCTATTTCTTCCCCACCCTTGGTTATGATGTACAAGGGGGAGATCATGGTCTAGCTAGTCTATTTCTTCCCCACCCTTGGTTATGATGTATAAGGGGGGAGATTCTGGCCTAGCTAGTCTATTTCTTCCCCACCCTTGGTTATGATGTACAAGGGGGGAGATTCTGGCCTAGCTAGGCTATTTCGTCCCCACCCTTGGTTATGATGTATAAGGGGGGAGATTCTGGCCTAGCTAGTCTATTTCTTCCCCACCCTTGGTTATGTATACAAGGGGGAAAATTCTGGCCTGGCTAGGCTATTTCTTCCTAACCCTTGGTCATGATGTACAAGGGAGTGATTTTGGCCTGGCTAGGCTATTTCGTCCCCACCCTTGGTTATGATGTATAAGGGGGGAGATTCTGGCCTAGCTAGTCTATTTCTTCCCCACCCTTGATTATGATGTACAACGGGAGATCATGTTCTATCTAGGCTATTTCGTCCCCACCCTTGGTTATGATGTATAAGGGGGGAGATTCTGGCCTAGCTAGTCTATTTCTTCCCAACCCTTGATTATGATGTACAAGGGGGAGATTCTGGCCTAGCTAGGCTATTTCTTCCCCACCCTTGGTTATGATGTATAGGGGGGGAGATTCTGGCCTGAAATAGCCTAGCCAGGCCAGATTCTCCCCCTTGTACATCATAATCAAATATTGGTGGATTATGTTGTTTTAGTAGCCTTTTTCTGTATGGCAATTGCTCAATAATAGGCAGATTCCATTTTAATAGGCAGATTGGGTATATATATTCCATCGATAAATTAAGAATTCTTTTGCAGAAATGAGATTAAAAAGTTTTAAAATAGGAATACAAAACTATAATATTATTTTTGATTTTCAAAGGATGTCTATCTTAATACCTGTTCACCTTCAAAAGATGTACAAATATATGTATTTCATATTTTCACTACAGGAGTTAATCAATTATCCTTGATAGATTTGTTGCATTTTGCAAAATTATTAATTCTGTTTATGATGCTGATTTTGCAGGTTTTGTTGAGTATGTATTGTGATCCATCTTTGGTGTAAATAACAAGAAATCACAGGGATGTCGGTGTGACATACACAAGGTCATGATGACCATATCTACAACAAATTGTTGAACAATTCTAATAACAATTCCATGAGGATTTATCGTTCCTATTCTCTACTTTTGCAATCAGTCATGTCATCTTGTTTCTATGACATGTGACACTGGTAATTATATGGACATATTTTTTATATTTATCAATTGTTGAAACAGGGCATATGAATGCTTAATACAGTATGTTGTTTTGACATAAGGTATAGAAGATGACCTTCCATTTAATGCTATTGTTATCAAAAGAGTTAATGCTTTTGTATAAAAAAAGTAAGTTTGATACAAAATTATTCATGAGTTTAATAAAAATTATATTAGATGGAAGGAAAGTTTAGTATTCTGTTTTTTACTTGCCAACAATGTACTGAAACTAACATTTCTGCAATTGTGACGGCGGGCTTAAATTATGATGTCACATCAACACACTTCTGTGATGTCATACATGCTTTGTGTTATTACACTAGTTGAATATAATTGCCTTATGAATATTATACCGCAATATCTTACACGTGGGGGATATAATTTATCATTCCAAGCCACTGAACTGATCGTCACCATAAACTCTTGGTGAAAAGACTCTTGTACTCATGTGCTGAGGGGAAATTAGATTGGAGAAATTGGGAACAGAAATGTGAAACTTGAGTTTGAATGTTCGGAAGTGTTTAGTAGGGAAATGATTGGCTACAGGTGGTTCCAAACATGCTTTGTTTGAATTTGGCCTTTACTAAAATGAATGAATGCTTGTGAAATCATGCTCAAATTTGATTCCATGAAGGCTGGTATGAGATTTCTTGACCATATGTGGTGGCCATTTTGGGTTTTTGATTGTCTGCTCGAAATTAAGGTCCAAAGCAGGTTGGTGTGAGATTTCTTGACCATATGTGGTGGACTTGTTCATGGTTTTTGATAATCTGAGTTTGAGTCCCAACTTGGTCTCAACATGGCTATTTGATCTTTGAGAGGCATGTGTTAGAATGTGGTTTCTGAAAAGCTTCAGTTCTTTATAACTACAAGGGAGAACAATGGTTTGAGTTGTTACATTTGATGCAGACATATCGAAAAAGCCAATAAAGATGGGTTTGAATAGAAACCTTGAAGTCAGATATTGACAATCATATGAAGAGAAAGACTTGTTCCAGTTCTTAACAGATGTGAGGAAGAACAAGAGTTTTTTTGTGTTTTTTTTGGACAGACAGACAGTATTTAAATAGTATTTATCATAGTTCAGAGTTGTTCAGTTATTCAGAGTTGTGACACATGCAGACACAGAGAAAAATAATATTTCAAGCTTGAAAGCCTGAAGTATATTTATTTCACATAAACATAATGTTTTTATATTTCAAAAGTGATAAATATAGCTGACTGCAACAGTTACATTTTTTATATCAATATTCAAATCTCAAACTTCCCCCTCTGGAATATGCTAGGCTAACCCTTTTACTTACACTTTGTAAACTTATTTAACCTCAAGTATAACAACATACCTTCATTTCTTTCATCCATAAAAGGGGCCCTTGGGAATGTAGAAAATGTGGATATTTTCTGGTGACTATTGCATTTTTTATGTCCTTGATATGAAGTTAATACACTTTTCAATTATAAACATCTATATATAGAGGTTACGCTTTAGAGATTTCAATCTTCGCTGTCAGTGGGTTTCTTGTTGAGGCATTGTGTAGATAGAATTATGAAAAAGGGTAGAGTAGCCCAAAGAACATTGAATTAAAAGGGGGTAGCTCTAAGGGTTATGGAGTTGGGATTATGAAAGGTTTATGGAAATATCAACTGTAAGAATATCAGAACAAGAGGTTTTGAAGGGATTTGTAGTTTTGAAAAAAGGGATCAGTAAAACAATGTGAAATTATTAAATGGTGGAGAATTTTGTTTGGTGATGATTAAAAAGATGTGATATTATAAAGTGGAGAAGATGATTAAGTGTAGCTATCTCCCATTTGTACAATTACAATTCTACAGAAATGTGATGACAACAAATAACATAATATTCAAAACAATTCATGTCAAAACAGTTAATATAGACTAGGATACAACAGACAGAATTTATTACTCTAATGCTGCACGGAATAAATGTTTGGCAAGCTTTGGTGTTTTAACTTTATTAGAGTCGTGATGTTCTTCATTTGAGAAAGGTAGATCTAATCCTCAAAAATATTGAAAATGAAATATGGATTTAAAATATTTTAATTGTAATGATTAGAAACAAAACCACAATTCCCTTTCAAAATATTTTGATTGTAATGATTAGAAAACAAAAGATTTTTTGTATTCCACCATGATATAATGCTGAAACTGGACACTCAAGACTCTCATTTAAATTTGTTTGCTCCAGAAACAGTTTTTGATGTTGAAGAGGTTAGCATGGAACTAAAGGTAGAAATTTAATTAAACAAAGACCTCAAAGTAGGCAAAGGTTAACATGACCAGTGTTATGGTAAGGTAACATGAACTCTGTTTGGTTGAGTGATCCGGAGGTCGCTGAACCATAACCTCCTATTTACCTACGAGGGTACCGTTATTTCTCTGTTAATTCAACATCTCTAATAATTCGACCACATAATGATTTTCTAAGATCACAATTTCAACCAAGCGCCAAAAGTTGATGCTTTTATGATTTAACAATTTCCGAAACCATTGTTTAATTTGCACAAAATAAAATATGATTGCAAAGCATAATCTTTTCTTTTGCAGTACTTTATTTGAAACATTTTGATAATGACAACATTTCCATTAATATGTGTTCATCCATAAAAACTATGTATAAATGTCATACATGTACTTGATGTTTTACGTAATATTTCAACCTTAGAGCCAAATGAGAAATCCAAAAGTGAAGAATAGTTCAACCGTAGACCTTTTCTGCAAATCTAATTTTAGGGTCGAATTAATAGAGAAATTACGGTTATCAATTCTTCATTCAGGTCAGGTTCAGTTATCATGTTCCCTCACCATTAAATTTTCTTTACTTTATGGATATCATACATTTTACTTCAAGCAGGACTTGACAGTCATTTCAAAGAACATATTCTGAACCAACTGTGGACGTCATAATATTTCAGAAACAGGTTCTTGAGATCTTTTTGTAGAAGAGTTTGTACCCATTTCACCTCATCATATTTGTTGACAACTTCACAGCTGTTGTTTACAAAGAAATCTTGTTTGTAAATTCTCATAATTTGCGGAGATCATCTCGTTTGTTTATAATCATATTTAAAAACTCAGTTTTTTAAGATAAAGTCTTTTACCTATCAACTCTGTAGACATCATACATTTCACTTAAAAGGATATCTGATGGATTTATGACAAGATTTCTTGTACCTTTTTATCTTCATCAAATTTGCCGTCTTTACCACATTTCAAGATACCTGACACTTGCAAGGTTGTTTTGTATTAATCTACCTGCCTGAATAACCTAAAGGTAGACATTAAAGGGGAGTTGAAGATATTTTACCTGTGGTTTTCTGGACACTTATAACTCATCATGATGTCTAAAGGGGTAAGTAACAAGAAATACGATCATTATTTTGATTAATGATTTTAGGATTTGATTTACACATTAATTTTTCTCACATTTCTAAATATCCAAAATATCCTAAATAGCCTAAAAAGCTAATCATTTTTTAATGGTTTCTTTTTTTCCTATCTTTTTAGATATATGAATAATGATAATATGTTTTCTGCCCTTTAAACATGTAAATAAGATAGTTTATAAGATATGTGAAGGCTTTTTACTCCTGTGTTATTTGATGTAAAATCATTCATGATAACAGGAGACAAATGATAATATGTGGTCCTCCCATTACCACAACCCTGCCACCATACATCAGCATTAAGGAATATAGACATGCTAAGTACATGCATCTGGACTGTCTGATGACACATGCGTTGTGCACATGAGTGACATAAACATGCAATGCACATGCTTCTGTTTCATGATTGACATAAACATGCAATGCACATGCTTCTGTTTTCATGATTGACATAGACATGCAATGCACATGCATCTGGTTGAAATTAACATGAGTGCACATTTCTCTTTTTATCATGACATAAACATGCAATGCACATGCATCTGGTTTTGGGGTTGAAATTAACATGAGTGCACATATTTCTCTTTTATCATGACATTAACATGCAATATACATGCAACTGATTTCTATGTTGACATAAACATGCAATGCACATGCATGTGTGTGACAGTTGTAAGCTATACTTGTTAATGAAATCAGACAAGACCTTTAAAGGGCAATTTCCTTTTTGCATCTTGCAATAAAAAGTAACATTTATGAATTTTATTTTTTAACATTTTATGATGATAAATGATTTTACAAATATAACTCATTGCTCTTGTCAACACTATAGGAAGTTGTTAAGAATTTTACATGCATTTTTAACAGTTGTTAGCATTTTGACAAATGAAATCAGGCAATACCTTATCATCGACTTTTCCTTTTCACAAGAAGAGAAGAAGTATACCATTTGTTACAGTATTATGATGATAAATCATAGTATAGATATGGTATACTTTCAAAAAGTAAATGTCACATCATCTCATTCATACAGGGACAGAAAGTTAAATCTCACTGGAAGTATAAAGCGCCCTTGAGCAGGGATATGGATATTGCATGGTGCTATATAAATGTTTTGACAACCAGTAAATAAATGTTTTACTCTCGGGGTCAATTGAGGGTGGGGGGGGGGGGGGGGGGGGGGGGGGGGGGGTTACACGCAGATTATGCATGACTCAAATTAGCAGAAGTTGTTCACAAAGGTCTTCAGAACTAATACCAATTTTAAAAAATTGATTTTGGAAAAATGTTTTTTTTTTTACCCTTTGGGTCATGTGAATGAACGAATATTCACCTACTACTACCATTACAATAGCTCCTGGTAGTATCTTTCACAATATTTAATTTATTTCACAAAGATTAAACAAATCTTAAATTCAGTCTAAAACTCAGATTTGAAACAAACACAATCAACCAATTATTGTTGATAGGACCAAATGATCTAGACTAACATTCAGTCTCAGAAGTATTGCTTTCAATTTTGACAATATTTTTAAACAATTCATGTATTATAACAAAATGGAGCCCAGAAGATGCTTTAACTTCAGCTGAGTGATCTAGACTTGCTATACTGGTTGGTCGTCAAGTGAATATTTTTGGTTTAGGGTCTGGATAACAGACTACAAATGATCCAAAACATGCAGTTTTGAAATGTCTAGGGACTAAGTCTCTAAAGGACAGTCCATGACTAGGGCTTTCATGGGTACTTGAGTACTCGAGCCCGAGTCAGGTCCAGCTTGACACGTGTCCATTTTTGGACCTTTTGGTGTTTTACACTGTTAATTATTTAAGTTATTTCAGTCTGTTTGTCTGTAATGTGTGAAGACAGATGATCAACACGACATTTCAAAACATTGATGTCAAAATCATTTTATATACGACTATTTAAAAATCGAATCATATGTCATAATATCTAGGTTATACAACAATTCATGGTTCTTTCGGTAAGGCAGACACTTTGAGTTATAAAAATCCGAAAATCCTTTGGTAAAGATAAAATGTCGGGTACTCGGGTCCGAGTCGAATCTGACCCCTCGAGTACTCGTGTCCAATTTGTTTTGACCCGTGGAAGCCCTATCAATGACTATGTCTGAGACACAGTGTAAACTAATCTAGCGGAATGCAGTCAAACTGCAGTTGTGTGGCGTCTAGCCTGGATTTATGCCAGGGATCAGGTCTACAGGTTTATCAGGAACGGTGCCAATACAATGGATCATAGGGGAGGAATAACGCTGGAATGTTGGCGGAAGTAGTGGGGATGTGATTCAATACTTGTTAACAGTAGTAGACGTGATGGTGGTGGTTTATATATAGAGTTAACGGATAGTCCTAGCTGTTTTTGTAAACAGATGTAGTTGTAGAATTATCTATATCAGGAACGGTGCCAATACAATGGCTCATAGGGGAGAAATAACACAGGAATGTTGGTGGAAGTGATGAGGATGTGATTCAATACTTGTTAGAGAAATAGACAGTGGTGGTGGTTTAAATATAGAGTTTATAAATAGTCCTAGAGTAACTTGTAAACAAGAGTTGTTGTAGAATTATGGTATATCATGAACAGTGATAGTACAATTGTTCAAGAATGTTGGCGGAAATAGTGGGGATGTGATTCAATACTTGTTAACAGTAGTAGTCGTGATGGTCGTGGTTTGAATATAGAGTTTACAGATAGGTATTCTAGAAAATCTGTTTTTTTTTAACAAAAGTAGTCATAGAATAGTGGTATATAAGGAACAGTGATAGTACATTATTATTGCCCAAGAGGGTGAATAACACTTGAATACTGGCAGAGTGATGATGTGATTCTTTGCTTGTAAATGTTGGTAGTCATGCCATAGTGGTATATTGTGAGGCATCTGCAAACAGGTTATGTAGAGATTTTATACTTGTAAACAGAAGTAAGAATGTTGTTTATCAGGAATGGTGCTAATACAATGGTTTATGAAGGTTAAATATCCCAAATAACATTGGGAGTTTTGGTAGGAGAGATGAGGTTGAGATTAAAAACTTGTAGATAGTGATAATAATAACCACTTTGGTATACCATAAGGTATTTGCAAACAGGTTATGTAGAAATTTTATACATGTAAACAGAAGTAAGAATGTTGTTTATCAGGAATGGTGCTTATACAATGGCTTAGGGAAGGGAAATAGCATTGGGGGTTTGGCACAAGTGATTGGATTTGATTCAGGCATACCTTATGGTATATGTCGGAGTATTTGCAAACAGTTTATGTAGTGATGTAAAGCTTGGAAACGGAAGCAGTCATACAGTAGTGGTATATCAGGTACGGTGCCAAATGAGGTGAATTAACTGGAATGTTGGCAGAAGCCATATTATTTTGGTTTATTTCTTGGTTTAATGGTAATAATTATAAAATGGTTGATCTTTGGGTTGTATTTTGATAAAGTTAATGTAGAGAATCAATAATTGTTAACACTAAAAGTTTTATTGTAGTATAGTATATCAGGCTGTATTACTTATAAAGGATAACATAAACCATGTAATATTTTTCATATGTGCACATGTTGATTCAGCACGAGTTCCACTGATTCATTGTCTGTGATGTTGAATAGCTATTGTTTGGTATTTCTCTGTAAAAGGCCATTTCCTAGTTATTTTTGGGCAATTCAATTGGAAATTAATCAATTACCGAGTATAGGATTATAAAGGAAATCTTACTATAGAAAATTTTCAATATGTCTTTTACAACAAGAAATATTTGGAAGAGATTAATTGATACTCAGAATAAAACTTTGATAGGGGAAGTGCAACTCAAAAGTTTACAAAGCAAATCTATAATATTTTAGCAAGTCTAGATTCTCAGTAAGAAAATCAAAGATGATTTTGGCTCAAATAATAGAGATTTCATATATTCTCTTCTGTGACCATAAGTTACTCAACTTCTCTAGAAGAGGAAAACTGAAAACCTAAAAAGATGAAAATCTTTAGAGAAACACCTGGATAACTGTTGAAAGTGTAGAAATCATCTGTCATCCTTACGCCTCTTCTGTAATTTTAGAATTACTTCTCCTCTTTCCCAAGTCTACAACTTTCCAACTCTAATCTATCTTCCTCACACCGGTTCTGCAACTCTAGAAATCATCATCCTCTCCTGTAACTCTAGGAACCAGGAGGAAACGGCACTTGTCTTGGACAGAACACATCTGGTGCCAAGTCTGGGCTTGTTCTTGCTAAAGCTTTATAGATATTACAGTTTCCAATGATTGAAAATTAACATTATGATTGGTTGACAAAATTGCAGAGTATGAAGTAAGGCCTATCAGCCATCCTTATACCTTGTTTAATATGTTATTATGCTTTTCTGCATTGTTACCTTTACGCCCTATAAAATATCAATTTTGGACTGACTATATTTCAGGCTTTTTTCATTCATTGTAAAATGTGTTTTGTTCATTGCCTTACAAATGTTTTTGTGCTGTTAAAAGTTAAAATAGTTTTAGTCAGTTGTGTTGCAATTGGAAAAAACAATTTACATTTTTTCATGAACATTTAAGTTTACAAAGTAGGGTCAACAGCAGGGATGCAGAAATCTGTCTGTTCGGTCATGTTCGATTGGGAAACCACATTGACCGATTTGAAAATTACCCTATCGGACATTTGAAACAGAAAACTGACCGATTGGAAATAAACATGTCGGACATTTGACAAGAAAATTGACCAAATGAAAAAAATATGGACAAAAGAAAACTGTCAAAAGTGTCAATAAAGACAAGCTATATGGTACTCGTGTCTGTCATAATCTTACTGATTGTGATTTTGATTCGAGTAGCTTCACTAGCGTCAACGAACAGAATTTGAAATAAAGACACAATTATTTTCAGAAAATTTACAAGAAAACATTTAAAAGATGACTCTACAGTATCCATGAAGAAAAAGTTCTTTTTTCAAGGTGGTACGGTAAGAAACAACCATAGATGAGAAACACAGAAATGATCCTGAAGTTTTACACTACCCCCAACTTAATCCAACTCCAAACGTCATTTGTCTTCCTTAAATTGTAGAAAAGAGGAATCAACTGTTTCTGTCTTTGAGAGAACCCATCTGGCGCTAGTCTAAAACTTGTTCCATCTTCAACCTCCTGCCTTGGTGGGTAACCATAATGATGGGGCTGCTAATGGAAAAGTTAATTACTTTACTGTGTGCAGGATGGAAATGTAACAGGAATTTATTTTCTTTAAAGTTTTCTAGGATTTTAATAGCTAAATCAGTGAGTGCCAAGCCATTCTGAGTTGCAGGTATCATGATTTTAATCCAAGGAAAAAAACTTTGGTTAATCACATTTAACAGTAGAACACGGATAGAACAAACTCCAAGGGACCAAAGAATTTAGTTCGCTATATCCGATGTTTGCTATACACATTTAATTTTAATGATATTATATAGGAATGGGACTTACTATATCTGATTGTTCGCTATATCCGAGTTCGCTATATCTGTGTTCTACTGTATCAAGATGGCAATCACTTAATTAAATCTACCTTGAACCAAAAGGATAGAAATATTACATTAATTAATTTCTTAAACGTTATCTAGCAATTCAATTGGTGAATCAGTGAGTGAAAAAGCCATCAACTGATTGTCAAAGGAAATAATCTTTGGGTTTGTCATGTACTGGTCGTCTGTCAGCCAGACCCTGAAATAAGATAAAAGCCTAAGCAAGTCTATTAGAATAGTTGAGAACTATATGTTTTTGTAAATGAAGATAATTCAGTCTCATTTTCAATTTATTTATTGTATTTTTTGGATTTATTGATTTTTTTCATTTCATAGCATAAGTGTTGTGTAATGACAGTCTAAGTAAAACTAGCCTCAATAACACTCGCTATACTCCAATATTGAGTCTAGCTAGGTGTAGTAAGGGCTCGTGTCAGCCGACTTATCGAATTGACCAATCATTGACCATTTTATACATCTTTCATCTTTACAAAATGTTGCTTTTATTTAGCCAGGCTATTAAAGGCTTTTCATATCTGTACTATCCATAACAAAATAAGAAACAGAAACTTTAATGGTTTGCTTCAAGATTTATGGCAAATATTTGTCAAAAATTAAAAGAAAAGGTTAGCACCAATGAAATTAACTAATACGACACTGGAACTTCAGCTTGAAAGATCAGCACCAAATTTTCATTTGTATCAATCTTATTGATTAAACATCCTACATATGATTAATAATGTTAATAGCAGTTTGGAAAAAACAAAATTGGTGAATCTATTGAAGTACTCTCTGGCTGCATCTAAAAAGACAAAGTTTTTAATATTAAATAATTGATATAATTAGAAATTCATAATTATAATTGTCAGTTATACTTACCTTATATACATGTGTGTTAGTATGACCATCTGTTACAATTACAATAAAAGATAGTTGAAATGGATGTGATATGTATAACACCACATACATGCATGTACAATAAAAATATTAAAAAAATATAGAATTAATTTATAGACATCAATTTAAGATAATCAATAAAATTATGAAAAAATATTAAATGATATTTTCAATCATGGATTATTTTAGAAAAAAAACAAGGATAATAATAATACACAATCCATTGATAGAAATTAATTTAACATAAAATAATCAATAAAATGAAAAAATTTAAATATTTTCAATCATGATATTTTTTAAAAAGCTACTAAGTATGAGAATAATAATCATACACAAATCAATAAATGAAATTGACAAGCGTACATTTCCTGCATGTGTAGTGACACAGATGTACATGTGTGTGATATGGCAAGCCAATTGTGAGTTGGCATTTACGTCTATAGACCATTGACCTACTTGTATGTTTCTGCAACAGACAAGGTTGTTCTAACTTCATAGGTGACCAAATCTTCGAATTAATTGTCTATTTCATCTTCGACATGCCTCCAACTCAAGATAAACCCTTGCACGTGAGTTTCATTCGTTTTGGAGGATATTTGGGGGATTTGTTTTTATCAAGGTTTACTCAGCTGTTGATGATGAGGTTATCAGCATATGTGTATATTACTTACGTTTCTAGTACTTATATGTTGTACATGTGTGAAAATTTTGGCAAAGTGTAAATTACTGTATGCTTGTTTATATCTAATTTCTGATAACTCAATGAATGACAATTTTTTTTATTGAAATATCATAATATATATAATAATAATGTGGTATTTGATACAATTTAACAAAATGTAATGACATGGTGTAATGATGATAATCAGTATCAATGTATTCAATGACATTACATTTGCATAATCCATATATAAGGTAATGTTCATAAAAACATTTCCTAATTCATTTTGATATTTCCTTTTCAAAGGCTGAGAATTATAAGTGTGAGTGTGTATATGTCATATTTTGATTAAGCTATGAGACATTTCCAGAATATGCCAAAATTTTACTAGGACATATTACTGTATGCTTTTTTTTGTAAATCTACATTTATAAAGTTTCAATCCACTCTATAATAATCAAGATATACAGCAATGTACATAAATACATTCTCCTTTATCTCATTTTGATATTTACCTTTTCAAAGGCGGACAGATAAAAGTGTGAGTGTATATGTCATAGTTTGATTTAGCTATGAGTTGAGACTTACTTGTATTTGCAAAATATGCCAAAATGTTACTACTACTTACAACTGTATGCTTTTTTGGTAAATCTATATTCATGAAATTTCAATCCACTCTCAATCTTGCAAACATGTCCTACGGTTTACAGTAAAAATGTGTATGTGTACATATTAGTCATAATATTGATGTAGATATTCGGAATATTCGATCATAAGGTGACAGATGTTGGTATCAATTGAGCTTTATTGTAGATATATATGTCAATAATACTGAAAGAAATATGATAATGTGACATTAATTTAATTATTCTAGATAGGTATAGTATCTTTACCCAACTAATTCTATTGTTTTCCATCAAAATTGCCTCAATATGCTTGTGAAATTGTCCTTTTAAGCATTGTTGCATGTTTATTGGAGTTTATTTGTTAAAGCTTTCCTCAATTAATCAAAGTTAAAGCAAAATGTATACTTATTAACATGGTTAAGGGATACCCTTTGTAAAGGTTGTTGTTAAAAAGGTTCCTAAAGGCATCAATGAGCACAGTGGTGTAGTGGTTTCTATGCTGGCCTCTCATGCCAGAGAACCAGGTTTGAATCTAGATGGAGACACCAAAATTTGGTGACCAGTATGTTGTTTCCCTGGACAAGGCACTTCATCAACATTGCATTCAGTCCACCCAGCTGTTAAAATGGGTACCTGCGAATACAGGATGTACTGACCAACGTGGTTGCGACTAGCACTTAGTAGCTGTGAAAATATAATCCTCAGTTTATGATGTTTGTAGCTCTTTGAGCATATCTTAGGACATGGAAAAGGCGTAATATGAATACTCACATAAATAATTTAACTCACATTTGTTATTTTGATAGATATCAGCGTGTTACATTCATGAATAGCTAACCAGAATTCTGTATTCATTCAACGATTAAGCTGTTGAAATATCAGTGCAGGTTTCAGTTGACCAATAAGTACCATTGCTTCAAAGAACACATCCCTCTTACTTGATATTGTATAAGCCTATGTTGATATTCTTTCTGCGAATCAGTCATCAATTTGACTCAGCATTATTCTGGTTCAGGATAAGCTTGATACAACTTGATCACGATCAATAGAAAATATTCCATTCTGTTTCTCATTTCTGTTTGTTTTCAGGGCTTATAAAATGAATTGATGTTGCTTGATCTTGCTAAATCAACCTTGCACATCACTGGAGCTTGTTATATCAGACAAGTTTTGGCCTTTACCTTATCGTGATGTGGTGATTTGAGTGCTAACATGCTCCTGGTAGGGTCTCCCAATCTGGACAGGTCGAATAGAAACCAGACCAAATTTAAATCATTCTAAAACCTACTGCCTTTCTCTCAGGATATTATATGAGTGACATACAATGTTTACGACATGAGTACCTAAATATTATTTTTGTCCCGAGCAAGAGCAAGGAATATACTGATATTTAGGCACGAATGTAGTAAACATAGTATGTCATGGGCACGATTATGATATTCTTTTTTTTCCCGTAGTTCCAAAATAAAAAAAAATACCCAAAACCTACTTCTCAGCATAGGTGGACAAGCAGCCGCGGCCCGTATAGATTATGACGTCATAGGTGAACTGTGACGTCAAAGCATTGTTTATAACATGAGGTCACAATGAATAAGTGATATTTTGCCCTATTTTGAAAATATCTTTAATCCTAGAATCTTCAGTTGGGTATCTATTGTCTTTAAGATAAGGAACTTTTACCATTCTAAGAGTTATCTATAAGAAGTAGATGTTAATAGGTTGGGTAATCACAAACCAACAAGCAGATAGCGCCAACATGCAACACATACGTCTGTAAGAGAGATCCATTACAACTTTGAGAGTAAAAGTTAAGGTGATGTATGGAGTTTGGCTTGCAAGGCACTGCTGCAGAGTTTATCAAATGTGGTTGATAAGCAGCCATGCTTGTTTTCACAGAAAGATATGCAACTTTTTGTCATTTATCAACCTTCTAGTTTGGCATTGATCCAGATGTCTTTGTGCAAATTCATTTAAACAAATATACCAGGTAGTGGTCAGTTTGATACCATGATTGTGCTTTCCCTGAATTAAAGGGACCATTCGAGTGGGGTATTTTTTGTCGAAACAAAATTCAGAAGGACTTTCCTGTTTACAATTATGTTATTTTTACATGATAATTTCACACTTAATTTCAAATATAGTTGTGAGGTTAGCATTTCAGTTGTTCAAGATTTAACAATTAGACAAAGAATAAAGTGCATCGCTCAAAAAAAAATTGAATTAAATGAAGCCAATCATCGAAGCTATGATCGTGGAATGCATTACTTTGAGTAAATGCTGTCATAACTGATAACTATTATTATTAATTATATGTAAATATGCCTCTCTTCTATCAAACAAGTAGTTGTTTCTTAATTTTGTTAATGAATTAGCATGATACATGTGTTTTCTCGCAATGCTAACATTTCAAGATGGCGGGTGAAAGTCGATTGATGCCATGGTACCTTTAATGCCAAGTGCAGCTACCTTTCTTGATAAAAGATCATCAGATACAACCTTGTTTGTACCGGTAATAATCAGGGCTGAGTATCATGGGAAATCTCACGATTCGATATGTATCACGATACAGACAGGCGATACAGAATGTATCACAATACATTGTTTAAAGTGTAACTTTGTGCATATTTTATGAAATATTCAAGATGGTGGAAATTTTGTGTTATGAGATGATGGAAAATCTAAGATTAAAACTTTTTTTTTTCTTTAAAAATAGTTATTTATGAATCAGATTGCTTCAAGCTTACTGTAGTTACAGTTACTGCACAACACTAGCTGGTTTTCAAGTGTTCACTTAGTTTTTCTTTCCATTTATATTAAGTAAGTGAAATCTATTTTTAGTGTATCATGATACAGGAAGGTCACGATACAATAATCAAGATTTCCCAAGCTACGATTGTATCGTAGGTATCGATGAATCGTTACAGCCCTAGTAATAATGTTAGGTGTATCTTTTGACAAAGATCATCATTAGATTGGACAGATTGAGATTGTTCAAGGTTTGTAAATTTGTAAGTGCAAAATCTGTTAATGTTGGTCATGCAAAAGGTCAACAGCAAACACCCAAATGTAGAAGCCCTTGATAAATGTCCACTGTATGAAAGAGAACACTATACAGCTATTGTTTTATTATAAAGGTTCAACTAATTTTGTTGTTAAGGCTAAGTTTCTAAATAAGGAGATATGTGGTCTACGAGTTCTGGTTTACTGTATATATAGCCTGGCAGGTCCAATAGTTTCCTTTTTTCCTATGATACATTTTGTGCAATTTAACTGTAGTAAATAATCCAAATGCTCTTGAACTTCTTGTCTTTCTTCTATCATACGGCTGAGGCAGGGTTCCAGGAAATCCTCATCTGCCCCAACTTATGATATTCCGGGTTGATGGTCTAACTGTCCAGTTTTAACGGGGAATTAACTCTAGGCAGAAGAAATCCGAAGTCCATGGAATAGATATGCACACTTTTATTTACAGGAATGACTTACATAACAACATAGATACAATATGTAGATAACAGTTGGTTTCCACTCCAGGGGCCATCTTCCTACGCAGAGCCTAAAAGGCCAGTTTCGAATCTACTTGTTTTATCATTTGGTCAGTTTATATAGCTGATACATGAATGATTAAATTGGCAGTAGATAAACAGTAGTTGACAATGCATTGTTATTATGTGTTGACATGTCTAGAAGCTTGAGGATTAACAAAGTTAAACTAATCAAAGTGTCTAAATGAGTTGTCCTAATTTTGCCTTAGGGCTTAAAGCTTGCCATAAGAATGATAATAAAAGAATATGTGTATAAGATGTCTGCTAATGCATAAAGATAATCTATGTGACTGAATATCAAGTCTTTTTTTTACTTATTCCAGATAACTTGAAGCGTTTTACTTAGAAGATAAATAGTTGCGTTTGTAAAATTTCCGGGATTCATTGTTATTCAACACCCGCAAATTTAGTTTAAAACCGACGGCGTTAGTTATAAGCATTTTAGGAGCGAACTCTTTTTTTTGCGTAGGGAACTCTGAGTTGAAAGGATCTAACGACTGATCCATTATTGTTATAGGTGTTCGCAGCTATGAAGAAGAAGGAATTCCCAGTGTAATAGACATTAAAATAGTGTTCTTATATTGCAAACCAGTTGCACTCATAAAGATGAGATCTTATAGTTTTCACTGTGACATTTATGAGAGAGAAAACAGTTATATAATCCATAAACTAACAGGAACAAACCCGTCTGAACAAATATCTTAAACTAGCCTAGACCATTGTGACGATGACGTGATCATTATGACGTCATAACCGTTGGTCTTTGTGACGTCGTGCCATTGGAACGGCATTCGAAAGAAACCGGCCGCATGGCACAACGCGGCAAATTAGGAGAAACGTAGCCAATTAAACAAGTTTAGTTACATAAAACTAAACCAAATAGAAAAGGATTTTTGGCATCTACGGGATTGCGCAAGTTAGAAAATGACAACAACAACAGTAAAATGTGAATCGGGCACGAATATTGGGAGAATCAGAACATTTTAATGTTGAGGCGGACCAAATAATGTATCCTTTCGCGGTGATTCGTCTCAGCCAATTTGCGGGTGTTCATTGCCATTTAACACTGGGAAATCTTCCAAATCAACCAATCAGAAACGAGTATTTACCGAAGTCATGTTACAATTCACAATAAATAAATATATCTTATGAAATGTACTAATATGTATGATATGAATTTGCTTATCAATATTGGTAATTTCTATCCTATGATACTTCCATTAATTGTTTTAGCAACAATGACAACTGAATACTATACATATTTCTTCCAATATTTACTTTTTCAGGGACATTCTTTTAGCCTCATAATGCATCAGAAACAAAATATTAGGCATATGGGTAATGTCATTTCCATAGTTCCGGAATTGTCTGTGACGGACAAGAATTTGTAAAACAGATGTAAGCTCAGATTTAACTAATGCAAGATCATACATGAAAGCAAAGGGGCAGAAAGTTATCAGATTTAGCAAGGAATCTGTCAGAACAAGAGGAAAGAGCATGTTATCATTATCATATTTGTTTCTCCTGTAGTTTCTTTCTGGCTGCCATTCTTGAAAACAACATCGATTTAAAAATGTAATTGTTTATAATCTACTTCGGTGGAAGTCCTTTCTAGAAGGGAAAAGTTCCTGATGGTGTCAGATTTAGCAAAAATACTGTCAGATATTCAGAAAGAGCATGTTAGCATTATCATATTGTTGTCCTTTTTTCTGCCTGCCATTCCTGAAAACACTTACCATTGATTTAAAATCTGTTTTTATTCTACTGGTATGTTACTGGAAGAACATCCTAAAGGGGGGCCCAAATAATAGTGTATGATTTAGCAAAAATACTGTCAGATATGCAGAAAGAGCATGTGTATCATTGTCATACTACAGCCTATATAGACTTATCCGGGAAGAACATCATGCAGACCACTAAAAATATTTTCTTTTTTTTCTCACTCTTTTTTTTCTGTACAATTTCTCCTGTCATGCTGCCATTCCTGAAAACGCTTACCAATTCTATGTTTGACAGAAACTCCACTATATAGAACAGTTCAATGTAAAGGCAATGATGGGTTCTTAAAATACTTACCATTGATTCTAACAATGGTAAAAGCCATGATGGTGTTTGATTTAGCAAGAATGCTGTCACAATATTGAGGCAGAGTTGTGTTTTTATTATCGCCTGCCGCTCGTTTAGTGCGAAACGGGGGGATATAGTATTGGGCAGCGTCCGTCCTTTCGTACGTACGTCTGTACGAATGAAATTGTATATAACTCAAAAACTATTAACCGGATTCTTTTCATTTTTTGTATATAGCTTCATCACCATGAGAGTAGGCAAGGTCACAACGAAACTTTGAAATTTTACCCTTGTCAACGGGATATCTCAAGAATCATTCGCTGGATTCTCTTCATAATTTACACAAAGCATCTTATTGGAAAGGCTCCAGGCCGAGTCGATTTTGGTGACCTTCACATTATTTTCAAGGGCACAGCGAGGCTTTGAAATTTAAACATTGACATCTGCATTTAAGGCTTAATTGTCAGCAGGATATCTCTAGAACCGATCCCTAGATTCTCTTCAAAGCATCTTATAAGGATGATATGTTAAGAACTGTTCTCTATATTCTCTTCCTTTTTTTGCACAAGGCTTCTTATTTGGAAGACCCAGGGACTAGTCGATTTGTTATGGTCTTAATGACATCTAGTAGCATGACAAGTGTAGACAAGTGTTTCTATGTATACATTATGCTTTTTGTTAACATCGATTTGCGGCGGGGAATCTTGTCACCTTTGTGACAAATACTTGTTATCAGATAGATACCTCCAACTACCCCACTCCAAAACTTGACAGTGATTTGAAAAATAAGAAATATCAGATTTTATAACATACATTTGATCAGACCCTCATATGTCAATGAAGAATTTAGAAAAAGATCATTAAACTTTGAATTTTCTGTCTTCTTCAACTCCAAACAAGAGATCATTATTCTCTCCAGTATATTTACACCTATGAGGTTGATAAAGACAGATATTTCCAAACATTACCACCAGGTGTACATGCCCTATGGAATATTTTATAGACCTGTCTGTATGTATGTTTAGTCTGTGTTTGGAGGTACAGCAATTTGATATCTACTGTTTATAGAAACATTATACTTTATTAAGATAAACCCAAAAATATGACAATTTCAGAAACAAAAACCCTTGATGTTTACTTTAAAATGATATGGCTGTCAGCAGGAATAAATTGAGTTATTGTTAATGTTGTTTTGATTATAATAAAAAGTTTATGGTTAATTTTTTTAAATCAAGAGGGGCAGTCATGTTTGTAAATTTGGAGTTTTTTTTATTAACAACATATCAAAAAGGGGAGGGGAAGGAAGTTTAACCCCCAGAACCCTTTCCTTTGAGGGGCAGTCACTATTGTAAATTCTTGATGGAAGGAGGGGTCGGGGTTTCAGTAACAACATTTCAAAGAGGGAAGGGGAAGGAGGTTTAACCTCCATAACCTCTTTGTTTGAGGGGTACTCACTTTTTCTTGATGGCAGGAGGTATCGGGGTTTTGGTAACAACATTTCAAAGAGAGGTGGGAAGAAGGTTTAACCCCCGAACCCCTTCCTTTAAGGAGCAATCAGTTTTGCAAATTTTGGATGTGAGGAGGGGGCGGGGTTTTAGTAAGAACATTTCAAAGAGGGGAGGGGAAGGAGGTTTAACCTCTAGAACCCCTTACACTGAGGGGCAGTCACTTTTTCTTGATGGGGGGAGGGGATGGGGTTTTGGTAACAACATTTCAAAGAGGGGTGGGAAGGAGGAGGAATCAATTTTGTAAATTCTTGATGGAAGGAGGGGGCGGAGTTTTAGTATCAACATCTCAAACAGAGGATGGGAAGGAGGTTTAACCCCCAGAACTCCTTTCTTTGAGGGGCAGTCACTATTGTAAATTCTTGATGGAAGGAGGAGGAGTTTTGGTAACAGTTCAAAAAGGGACAGAGGTTTAACCCCATTAACCCCAACACTGCTTGGAACCACATGTTTTACCTGAAAGAAATTATGTTTGATGACGGAGGAGTTTGTTTTCTAAAGTCTGATGTTTTGACGGGAGGGTGTATGTTTGTCTGCTTTTAGACCATATGGTGTCTGTTATCATAACAGTATGGGGCGAGATGGGGTCAAGTGGGGTCAAAGTGAGCTGTACTCTGTACACTTAACTATCAGAAGAGGGTGTAGACAGATTCAGTATTAACAGAGGTAACAATTCTGTAGGTTCTAGGTTAGTTACCGACATACCAAATTCAAATTTTAGCTTTGACTATCCCAAAATCACTGAAATTTAAATGATTTGCTTCTTTTAATAATAAATTAAAATGTCCTGAAATAATTTATTGGCTTCACAAATTTGTTGACATTCATAACCTACTTGATCCCAAAAGAAATTTCATCCTGATTAAAATGTTCTGATAATTTCATATTTTTTAAAATTTTTATCAAAACAATCACACATCTTTGAGAGAAAAATTTTAAGTTTGAAAATATCCCAGGAATTTTTTAATTTTTTGGTTCACATGTCTAAGGGTTTTATGATGTGGTTCACCCTTTGAATCACAAATTTGTCTAAAAAAACTTCAAGAGGGGACGCAAGTTGGACTGGTGAACCAAACATTAGAGAATATATTTCTTGTATGGCATCTCTGATTCAAGCCATTTAGAATCTGATGGAACTGCAAGACCATATGGCTGATAGTGGTTTAAGGAGCTAGACTATCAATATCAGACAGTTCTCAGGTATGCTATGATGCGGAAGCAGAAAGGTCATTGTGACCTACCTGAGTTAACCAGATTTCCCGGCATATCAGATGATTGGAGTTATAACTCTTGTGTGAATAACAGATGTTAGACTTCCCATCTTTATAGTCTCACCTAGTCTTGCTTCATGACTGTGTATTATAAAGGAGCCTTTATTACAGTCTAGGTCCTATTTCTGCAAGTCTAGATTTAATGAATACGCAGTCATGGCAACTTCATCCAGGTACCAGCGGTATATACAGAGGGTGGATTTCTCAGATTGATATGAAATGAAAAGTCTAAAGAAATTAAAAAATAATATGGACGAAGGTACAGTAATTATTTTAAATATTTCATAGACTAAATTTTAGTTTAAGTCTGACCCTTTTATCAAAATAGTACAAAGGATCGCTAACATTGAAAAGAAACAAAGAAAATTTGTCTTTGAAGAAAGAGATACAAGAGTTAAAAAACAAAGAATTAATCTATTTCATTGTAACCGATTCCATGGGAACATAGGCCACACCTTGGTGCATTTCCTGTTACTGACAAAAGTGTCTTTATATAGAGGGGCAAAACAACAGCAGTCTTTATCATTCTATCTTGTTACAATTGCTAAATTGCAAGAAATGTTTACAGTTGCTAAATAGAATCCTTAATACATTTTATATAAATAAGGCCTCTGCCTGAAAATGCATGATTACTATTGTTGCCAATGATGAGTTTAAACTAACTATAAAATGATACATTATGGCTTTGCCATATTATAGTGTCTATATTACATGTATTAGGTAAAGCAGAGCTTAGGTTAGGTGGTTTTGGGTTTAACGCCGCTTGCACAAATGAGTTTAGTTATGCATTTGGTTGAAACCTGCGAGCATTGGCTGGAATTAGCGAACCATGGGTGGTACTGCATTGAAATTCAGTGTAGCATTGCACCCAAACCTGACTGCGTGTAGAACATTTCTCTACTGCAGGCAAAGTCCCTGGTGGGATTTGAACCCCAGAAATCTTGGTGTGCAGCCCAATGCACTTAAACACTGACTGACTGTGCTATCGATATCCCATGATAACATGGTATTTGTCAAATAATGACAAATATCCCCTAAATATTCAGGCGTCAAATTTGGAAATGTGAAGTGGTGTGAGGCTGAAAAGGAACATTTCTACAACCAAAACAATTATAACATAATTTTGAAATTGCTTTATATTGTTATATTAGCTACTTTTGAATGTCTATTGTGTGTTGAACAAGTATAAGCCTGTTAATGTAAAAATTGTACCTGTTACAAAAATAAAATGTAAAAAAAAAAGATTTGAAATTGACAGAACGTTATGTCACACACCACAAACCAAAACAAAAATAAGAAAATCAGAACAGCAATTTTAGAAAAATGCAATTGTTGGTTCATTCTACACCAAGTGACAGGAGAATGTTAATGGTTAGCGAGGACAATTGCTTTCAACACCTTCTAAAAGATAAAGCCAACGATTGACTGAAAATGTGGGATGCATGCATCATGACGAGATAAAAATCAGCAAAGTTTGGAATGTGTCCTCTTACAAAGGGAGATAACTCTAGTCTGAACAACATGCAGGAAACAGAAATACGCTTGAGTAAATGAAAGTGCTTCACATTTTCTTACTAGAGAGTGTTGTCAGATTTTCTACCAGGTTCAAAGAAGAAGCATTTATTTTGAATTTTATTTTTGTTCAACTTCTCTTCAAATTAGATCTTTTTACAATAAACTGAAGTAAAAATGTTTGGAACACAGGTAGTTGTCTAAAATATCAAATATAGAATTTAACTGCAATTTATGTTAAATTCCACTGTTTATTGACATATTCCACTTTTGTGATATCTAAAATATTACGGAAATAAGGAATAACTATGAGAATTGTTGGATCAACTAGATAGATTAAAAGGTGATGTGTTCTGGCGAATATTCAAGATTCAATTTTTGTATTGTATACACATTTGGGGCAGGATACAAATAAGGTTTTCTCATTTTTTAAGCCTAATGACCACCCTAGGAGAAAAAATTTTGTCATTAATTTGAGTGATACACTTTATAGACTAATGTTGTTAAGAGAACTACTATAATTGATTTCCCAGGTGTAGGTGAATACACCTATAGCATGAAATAATGTCATTAACCTTTGCATGATAAAGAGTGAGTAGCAAGTCTATGTCCGCAAGCTGCAAATAATAATAATAATACTTTATTACCCCAAAGTGAATTCAATTCGATCATTACAGAGCTAGTGTACGATAGAAACAAGCAACATGGTTACAAGCAATACGTTAAACAATCACATCAGTACAACAGAAAGATTATTTAAAGGCGAAAGCTACAAGGAATAAAGGTATTTTTGCCCCTAATGGTTTGATACAGTGGTAATGAATATCATCTTCAAGAAGGAAACTTTACAAATTCAACACATGATCTTGGTCAGACAGAATCTTAAGGGATAATTTCAAAACTTGTTTTTCCAAAAGAAAAGATTAATTTAAAGGGGTAGATAGAATAAATATAATATCTTATTCATCTTTGGCTGCAGTAAATAAGAAGTTTTTTTCAGAGGCTTGGCAAGTCTATTTGGACCAGTCCTTTGCAAGTTTTTATGGACCAGCCCAAATAGTTTGTTTTACAGAAGATCCAGAAAGTCTACTCAACTATCTGCACCTGGCTGACAGGGATTTGGCAAGTCTATGTCTGCAAACTGCCGGAGAGGAAATAGTTTGTTTTACCACACCTGTCTGCACTTAGTCCTCTGTAAGAGATTTAGCGATAAGTGGTGAAATATTGGAAGATCCCATCGCTTGTAAATTGACATCGCTTAAAACAACCAAGTCATTTAATAATAAAACAGTTACATTTTCTTTTGAAAATAGTTTTTTTCAACCTTTTAATAGTTTTTTTGGTGAAATTTTATTTTTCAAAACATTATTATTTAACAAACATGTTGTTACAGAGTTTACCATTCAATTATACTAAATTTACCTTTAAAATGCAGGTAAATGATTATTTTTAATACATAAGTATAAGGGAAGTAACTCCTGACACCATAGCATAGAGGAAAATAGTAAAACATGTAGATCATTTAATATAACATGTATTACCAAAAGTTGCAAGAAGAATAATATAGAAGTAGAATCTTACCAAGATGACTTCAGTTAGGAATTACTCGAAAGGGTTGATTATATTTTACTGTTAACCTGCTGGTAATATATGACACAGATTATTTGACATTTCTTGTTCAAATACCATACATACTCATCCCTTGAAGAATGATGTGTATAAATTTAAGCTCATAAAAATATAGATCTCTACTTGAATCCTTAAGAGAATGTCAAATATCCTCTATTATTAAGGCACACAAATTCAACTTCTTTATTCTCTATTCGCCACCAACGCTGGTACAAGAGCATATAGATACATACAAGTATATGAAATTATAAAGTGAAGGTCAATTTTACATCTTTTTTTTTCAGTTCAGAGTTTACAATTGCATTTAAGTTTTACATATTTTTTAACACTGAGAGTCTTTTCGAACATAACAGCATTTCATTTTATGAATGTTAGGGAAAACACAAAAATATTCAGATACGTAACTTTTTCTCATATTAACCAAAGCTAAAAATCGAAAAATACCGACGGTACCCCAAAGCTACAGCTGCAAACCAGGATTTCAATTATCTAATTAGTCAGTGTGCACGTCAGAAACAGAAAGCACAACATTTTTTCTCAAATTCTAATTGACATACCATATGCTGCTAAGGTACAAAAGCACAAATTCAAATGGACAAACCATTAAAGATTGAACGGATAAAAAGGTACATCGTAAATTACCGTTCTGACACATTCCGGGAACTCCTGCCTTAAAACGCAACTTACCACGCATAGATAATTGAATGAAAAGATAATACACAGCATGTCCTGGTGAAATACTTGATATTAGTCAGGTTTAACCCTGAACACAGAAAAATGGTCTTTAACTTTTAATTGTCAACAATTAAAGTGAGATTATTTAAAAAATCAATGACACTTATATTTCTAAAGCTGCATGAACCCAGTCTTGCAAACATTTCTGCTCCTGCTTCATGACCGTGTACTAAATAGGAGCCTTTAATACAGTCTACATCCTATTTCTGCAAGTCTAGATTGACTGAATACACATGAAATGAAAAGCCTCAAGAAATAAAATAATAAAAATGGAGGTACAGTAATTATTTTAAATATTTAATAGATTAATATTTAGTCTAAAACATTTCATGCACCACATGTTAGTTATTTATGTAACAAAATTTGCTAATACACAATATGAAATGAAAAGCCTCAAGAAATAAAATAAAAAAAAGAATTTCTTACAAAATTTGTTAAACGCTTCAAATGAAACGAGCATAGCAAGGCCATTATCAAGTCTTCTCTTAGTTTAGATGAATTCCTCTACACAAGGCTGTGTAAATAAACATTTACAATTAAAGTTTTAAAAAAACTTGCCTGGGTTGAGATGCCATACCTTGAACAAAATAAACTGAATCCCTTTTTAAAGCAGTGGGAAGTCCATATGGCTAATGGTTTCCTCTTTAACTTAATGGTTTCTTATTGACAGGGAATAGTTGTTCTTTCTGTAAATTATGTATTAGTAAGATGATGTTAGGACATACAAAAAACATTTTGTGATATTGAGATAAGGAATTCATAAGATATTAGAAATTCATCATAAACTCATTTGAAAATTCCCAAATTCATAACATAAGAATTGTAGATCAAAATTTATACCCATATTAAAATTTGCTGACATTTTTTTCATAAATATATGAAGCAAAATAATAAAGAATGTTTTCATAAAATCAAATCCTTAAATACCTAAAAAGATTTTCCATTTTCTGTGCTCTCATATCATACAGTTCGAATATAACAGATATGTCTATCTCCAAATTGAAACTACTATGTCATAGGGGCTATATTCTGAATATGCACAATTTGTTTCCGTGGAAACCTGAGCCAAGTGCTTTTGTTGAATATATGGAATGGTTTCCAGGAATTGATCAATAGATGTTGCATCACCGCTTACTCATGAGTCTAGACCGTCTCACAGGCTCCTAAACATTTTGTCTTCAAAAAGGAAAATTTCACCCATTTTACTCGAGTGAGTGAGTTAATGCTTAACGCCGCTTGGGCAATATTTCAGCCTTTAGAGGCAAAATGTATTTTACTCGAAAAAAAGGAATAAATATATTCTTCACTTGCTTTAAAACAACAAAAGAATCTTTGACAAACATTGACAACACTGAATAAAGAAGTTGTACATCCATGACATTGCTTTTATCATTATCCATCAACTCAGCTTCCAGAATGCCCATCAAAGAGTTATAGGTAAAAGGTGTACAAGCTTACCTTCTTAAGTTCCTTTCCCTTATAATTTGGGTTTTATAATTTTGTTTAATAAGACATATTTAATGCTTAGAGTGTTTTATTCAATTCATTAAAACTAAAATAGAGTTTCTTGATGATTGCCACTCTAGTTTTTATTTTGACCTCTCTTTGGAAACTTGTCTTTTTATCTTTAACTCTTAACCATCTCTATTATAAAGCAAGCCTGCTGCCATTAAGAGTTAAAGCCTTTGTATTGTGATTCTTGTAATCAAGTCACTCAAGAATGGCTTTTCACCTATACATTCTGCAGGGGTAAACTCCAATGAAGATCCTTAAAATTTTTATAATCATAATTTCCATCCTGACTGAATTGTAGTGATAAGGGGTGCTTTGTAGAAAATGTATACTTATATAAATCGGTACGCATTTTTCAATGTGGCTGAAGGGTGCACAACATTAAACAGGTCAATTAAATCATAAATGAAACCATTTAAGGAAAATATAAAATCAGACGACAGTGGAACAGTCAAGACATTGACGTGAGTCATGTGACCTAGGTCATTCATACACAGTAAATCTTTAGACAATGTATATTTTCTGAATATATAAATATGCATTACCGGTACAAATAAATATAATACAAATAAATACATATCTCAATAATACAATGAATATATAAAACAAATAAAATCATATTGCATGGGATTAACGATAATGAAACAGACAATGTAAATAAAAAAATATTCTTTATATTGATATATAAAAAATTCATTTGTTTTCAATTTCAACACAAAACATGGCAGAACGTGATTTTTTATAAAACCTTATGTACCGGTACACGTATAACTATATATATGTGACACAGAAAATATGCTGAGGATTTCAATGTGTCAATGAAGTTCCTTAAAATCTCAATAAATAGCTGTTGCATGCTCAATTGTAAAAAAAGCTGCAATCATGGTAGTAAAACATCTAAACATTTTCAAGATTTTAAAGGTATTTTAGATAAACAACCATTTGAAATAAAAAATATAAGCTTAAACTGATTTAATTTTTAATAAAATCTGTCATTGTGTATCATTAGATATGTGTACACACGTATCATTAGATATGGTGATACCTCAAATTTTTCATGATCCAATAACAACAAAAGAAAAGTATTTATGATGTTAATAAGAGGTTTTATGACATTTAAAATTCAGAATAAGAGTTTAACAAACAAGTTTTGTTAATTTTCCTTCATCATTTCCTGTTAATCACAACTGACTAAGGAAAACATTAAAACAGATGTGTAGAAGTTTTAAAACCAGGATGTTTCATATTTAGTTTCAAAATGAGTTACATGGTTTGGTAATGAGAGAAAATGTAGCTTACATGAAAGATAGACATATTTCATAGGGGAATGCACGTGAAGTAACTAGATATTTCTAGGCGTAGCATCACGGGTGTCGAATTATCACGTTGTCTATTTCAAGAGGCAAAGCATTTCCTTCATGCATGATTGTAACAGATAACGCAGAAATTTTCCACAAATGATTTAACAGAAATATACACAAAAGGGTGAAGTCTTTTCTTTCCTATCTTAAAGGGGCAGAAGCCATTTTTTGATAATTTTATATTTCAAATTTGTCACTGAATATTGTTAGTTAATGCTAAATGTATTATTTTGACAGTGTCAAAAATCTCATTACACAAGCCAATCATCCATAAATCCATAAAATCCATTGGCGGCCATTTTGTGTGAACACCTTTAATTCATTTTGTGTAAGGAAAAGAAATCGCATGGCTAAATGTTGCATTATATATTTGAATTCTTACTGCTCCATTTAATTTAAATACATTGTATTTCAATTGGAACCATTAATTTTCATTTTCCTGACATCACTTTATATTCCCCCTTAAAACGTGCTACTGTCCCTTAAACCAGACTTTAGAGGCATGCATGTATATTCTGCCTGCTGGTATTTCTCTAATGACAAGCTGCAAAGATTCTTTGTAGAAATTTGTTGACAGCTTTCACAGACCATGTAATTAATGTTAGAAAGAGGTATTTGCTATTAGGATTGTTATGCATTATTAGCTTATGAATGTAACATATAAATAAGAGTCTTCGGCTGAATTTGTTGCTGAATTTGTTGGCCTATTCTTTTTTCAAAGTTTACTATTATATTTAGTTTTATGGGTGAATTTATACTTGTCATTTTTTTCATTTTTTTGTAAAAAAATCTCTTTTTTTATTGATAAATAAAAAAGGTTGTGACAACAGTCAAATTTGAATAGATTTTAATTTTAATAGATTCTAATCCTGCTTTACTTATGTTATATTCTGATTTAACTTTTTACTTATTATTTTTTCTCTTTATATTATTATTATGCATATATTATATTATATATAATATTATTTATTTTCATATGGTTACAAATTTTTCATGAAGTTGTCATCTTCTTTATCCTTATTTTTTCATTTCATAATTAACAAAAATAATTGTAACATGTTTCAAGATCAAAAGCACTATACCTAACATATACATTAAAAAGAGTAGATATATTTATTTTTCAAATGAGTGTTTGCTAATACTGAAAGATGTTTGATGTTCAATATTTACAATATAAACTGTATCTATGTTTTTGGACCTCATTAGAATCATGAACACTTAATGAGAAAAAGATGAGCTTTGTTGTTTACTTTCATCTTCAATTGATTAAAAAGGGCTGTAAATATTATACACAGATGTTGCTTTATAAATAAACAAGTACTTAAATTAAAGCTGTCATAACAACTACACACCTTGCCAACTATTATGATATATAATATAATATAATTCAACAAAAATGGTTTTGCTTTGCTTTAATTTGTAAATAAAATCTGTTAATCTATAATATATTATTTTATAAACTTTACTATTGTTAAGAATCAATTTCAAAATACAAATATATATAACATTTTAATTGTTTTAATCTGATTTTGTACTTTTTTTTACATTCAAATAATAGAAAGATGTAAAAATGTATATCACCTACAGTTTTAAATAAGCCATAATGAATAAATGCAACATGATACTGAAGTGAAATTATACAAATTATCTATTAACCATAATAAGAATGTCAACATTTATTTACATTTATTAATAAACATGTCAGTGTATTGTCTTACTTCTTCATAAGATGTATACACAAGATACAACAAAATCTAATTACTTATCACAATTTTATAAATATCTTAAATGTTAAATATATGAAAAAAGAAAATTAAAAATATATCTAAGCATCACTTAAATTCAGTAACTTGTAGGTAAGTGATCTGAGTAGATTTAACAATTTAATCTTTTGTTGAAAAAAACTTACACAATGTATCTAAGCATCACTTAAATTCAGTTACTTTTAACAAAATGATCCGGGTAGATTTAACAAAAAAATGTTTTGTTGAAAAAATACCTGAAAATTCAATTCAATTCAATGTTAATAGTTCAATTTTACAATAGTTAACCCCTACAAGTCCAAATACCTCTAGGGGCCTTGAACACTGTTGTTAGGTTCCCACTTTCCCTTTCTTTACAACAGGATAGCATGTGTAATTGGATGATTCTATGGCATGTAGCCTTTGTAACATACAACAATACATTTCAGGTTATTGGTTTTGGAAGATGTCTTTGCATTCAGTTCTCTTCAATTTGTTATGTCATTTACCAATTTACTGCCTGTTGCCCCAGGCAGCTAAACGCATTGTTGAAATAAATTATTCAACCCAGAACAGATGTTCTTACTGGAAACCTTATCAAACAGTTGCTTAGCAACTCCCGTTGATATTTGGATAAAGCCTAAACTGGATATGATGTCTAAATGAACAAAGACAATTTAATTGTCAAGTTGTTTTTGATTAATGGAACTTTTGACCTGAGGCTTATAGAGAATGAATAAACTTGTTCTGCCTTTGTGTTGATGGTAAATCAAAAAGTAAACACCAGTTCAAATTTCAGGTATCCTCTATAAAAAAAATGAATGAAATATGAATACACATTAAAACATCAACATTTGTGTAAGTGCCTTGAAATTAACTAGTCAAATCTTTGTTTTTCGTGTGTTAAATAATGTAATTAAAGAATCTAAAAGGTGGTGAATCAAAAATAAAATGACAGAAAATCCTATTATTACGTTATTACTATTATTTTACGTTTTTCAAGCAACGAAATATATCTCCTTAAGCTGGGTTGAAACATTGACAGAAAATTATTTTCGTTGACAAATGTAATTATCGTGTGTCTAAAACAAATATAACAGGTGCATGCAGATCGTTAATTAAATATTAGGTCAGACAATAGCAGTAACGCATCGCTTGTGAAAACCGGCGACAGACCACGTGCATTTATTATGAAAATCTACCGGTGTCTATTTATAGCTCTTCCGGTTTCTGTTATAGCTATACATGTTCAGGGGCCGCGGATGTGGAACGCATCGATTGTAGCCCATTTTCTAGTGGAAGGCAATTTGCATTGAAAACTAACCGCCAAATCTTCATTCCTGCACTCGGCTTTGCGAAGCGGCTCTTTGCTGCTTTGAGGAAAGTTTATGTGTATATAATTGAATGAGAGCCTGCTACTTGGACAAGAAAGCCAATTTCTACCTCAAAACTCATTCGTGACACTGGCATAATCGCGGGTTGTCTGCAAGTGCTTTGGATTTCATATTCAGCGGCGTCGTTGTATGACGGATCATCCAGATTCTCTCACGCTCTGGAATTATTGTTTGTGACATTGTGCTCATCGAGTTTGGATTCTGTACGGGTGGCCACGTGCAATTACAGATTTACTTTAAACCATATGAAGATTGTGTTTCTTTGATACCAAAATGAGTCACGGACGTACGCCAGTCAAAAAGGTTCCCATCCATTTACAGGTAGGTTTTGGTTAGAACTATTATAAGTGTCCTTCGATTTGCGAAACGGCAATCATTTCATTGTGAGTTAATCTTTGTAGAGGTTGCTATCAGTTGTTAAATGGTAGCTATTCAATACCCACTTGTGATTTATGATGATTAGGTGATGTTGATTGTAGGCTGCTTGACGTGGCCATGATAATAAGGATTGAATAAACATTAACTACTCAAGCATAACGGCTAGTCTGAACCTATTATAGTTTATTTTTACCTGAATATAGGTTTTAGCTTATACAAAACAATGTTATAATTTGTTAAACATATCAATTGTGGATGTGTAATAAAATGATTGGCATACCTTTCCTCATACACTAATACTGTTAGATTGCTATCATTATTATGATTTGACTGAGTCCATAAATATAAATTATAACATGATGACAGCTTGTGTGTAGTATGTGAGATAAGAGAGAGTTGTGAAAATTTGGGTCACATGTTTTACAAACACTGGTATCAAATTGCTATTTCACACTCAAGGGAGACCCACTTTGTGTGGTGCCTGTCTTCAGAAGATCTCTTTACATGCAAAAATGCCTCTTGGGCTTTTCTTCATTTCGACTAGAGGACATGACCATGTTATTGATTTCAACACATTGAACCAGCAAAGCTGATTATGTGGAGAGCAAGCCATAATGAAATTAAGATAAAAAACTGACGAAAACAATATTGTGCATTTTTCAACTTGACGACCCATTAAGACACCAAATATGATTTATCTTGACATATTCAGTAGTAGATTCCATTCATGTCATCATTTTCTCATTAATTATGAACATTGGGTGTTACTTGCTGCACTTAATTAATCTTTATCAACTGTAAGTCATTAATGTCTATATAAATTCCTATAGGTAATTTAGCATGCTTTAACATAATTATGGAAATAGACCTATCATATTTCATGAACAATTTGATGTAATTGCTTGCCTACAGCAAATGTGTACATTCCCTAAGCCTGTATTGTAGACTTACCCTAGCTTCTTATGAACTAAATTTGATGAAGAGTTTATGATAAATATTGAGCTTGAATATTGGTGAAAATCAAAGTTTGAAGTTTTTCAAAGAGAAATATCCCTATGTGGTTGTCAATGATATTCCATATTAATGAGCTGAGGCCAGAGTGCTCACTGTTAAATTCTAACCCTTTAAATTTACAACAACCAAACAATTTGTTTAAAAGTTTAAAAATTAAATTTTTGTTATAAGACATCATATTTAGAAACACAGAAATCACAGAACTTGAGCGTTACACTGGCTAAAGATACACCTAAATATTTGAGACGCTGTAGGGCAGGAAAGGAACAGAGACTCAATAGGAGAACAAAGTGTACTTTAGAATGAGCTAGTCAGAGCTACAGTTATGATCTAAAATAAGCTAGAGCAGTCAACATGCAAGGCCTGGAATGCAAAAAGTATGCAGAGGTACAACCAAAGAGAAGACCACGGCAAGCTAAGGGTTAACAAAATGAGCCTGTAGATAGTAAGCAAAATAGGCTCCATTGGGAAACAAAGTGTATATTAGAGTGAGCTACTATTATGTTCTAAAATAAGCTAGAGCAGTCGACATGCACTAGGCTGGATGCAAAATGTTTGCTTTAGAGTTTGCAGATTGAGTCATGAGAACCAAAGCAGGCAAGGGGTTGATAGAATGAGACCATAGATTGTAAAGCAACAGAGACTCAATAGGAGAACAAAGTTTCCTTAAGAATGAGCGAGTCAGAGCTACTATTATAATCTAAAATAAGCTAGAGCAGTCGACATGCAAGGCCTAAGATGCAAAAAGTATGCAAAAGCAGAGGTACAACCAACGAGAAGACCACGGCAGGCAAATGGTTAATAGAATGAGCCTATAGATAGTAAGCAACAGAGACCCAATAGGAGAACAAAGTGTACTCTAGAGTGAGCTACTGTTATGATCTAAAATAAGCTAGAGCAGTCGACATGCACCAGGCTTGATGCAAGGGGTATGCTTTAGCAAAGGAATGCATTGTTGATAAGCAAGGGGCTGTGTTTTATCACATCTTCACTCTAGAAGATGCTCCTTGCTTGAGTCAGTGTTTCACCATAAGCCCTTATCTCAAACCTAATAATCAGAGAGGATTTTTAATCTAAATATTTAGAGGATAGCAGCACCAAACTCCACATTGGACCCCTGTGTTATGATGCAATAACGATCCCTTTGTCCCTTTCAAACATGTGTGTATCTTATTTCTAAAATTTTCTTTCCAGGTATATGGAATGGTACTCATGCTTTTCTAGACTGAACGTTCAGTCTCTGAAAAATAGAAGTCAAAACAACATATTCACATATAAGAAAGGAGCCTCAGAGAAATTGATTGTTCCAATCAAATCTAGACTTAAGATAAGATAATACTTTATTATCCCGGAGGAAATTCTTTTTACATAAAAAAAAATTGCTTTATCATAAAAGAGGATAGGTTTAAGGCAAGGATGAATTTAGGGTTAAGGCGTAATGATTAATGAACAAGAGTATTGGTTAAGCTAAAGCTTTCCCTATCTCCACTGCTAAGGTGATCTTATCAGAAAGTTATGTCAATGGTAAGGGCTCTCTTAACAATTTTTAAAATTGACCAACAGTACTGTGCCAAAAACTAATATGAGTGAATTAAACAGGATGACATTTTTAAAACTATTTTTAACTAAGGGATATATGATTGTCTGCTATGAATGATGTATAATATTTCAAATATGACATGCCCATCCTAGTTTCAAATTTCTCAATGAATCAGATATTTTGACGCTGTTTCTATTCCTGCATTGCTGGACAAGTTTATCATGAGGTCTGTCAAGAACTAAATAATGCATAATCATTCACAAACCAATAATTACAAAATTCATGGATTGGAATGACAATGGACCATTTCTACTCTATTCTGCAATTTCAAAGAGGCAGTTGTAGTTCTATCAATAGAAAACTTCAAAATTTTAACCGGCCAATGTGCCCTGCCTAGGCTGCCTTCCAAGTTATGAAAATTTTGCAACCAATGATACAATTACAGCTTTTTACCCTTAAACTATGAATGTATAAGTTAACTGAATTTCAGGATTCATAAGGTATTTACATAATCAATAGTAAGGCCTTAAAGATTAAGGTCAGAATTTAGTCACATGTCAATTAATTAATAAAACTGGTATTGTAAGGATGATTAATAAGTAAAACATCCCTTTTTAGTTTTAGATTGTTAATTACCATCAAACTGTTCAAACTGATCTAGAAAAAATTTATCACCTCATGGGAAATTGATTTATTGCAACACATTGTTTTGTAGTTGAAATGTCAATATTGCACTCCATGCAAAGCTTTCGACAAAAGGGTGTTTTCGATTCACTGGCATTATTGAATTTATGGAGCTTTTCTTTTAGAGAAATGTTTTGTTTGCTATGTTGAAGAGTTTCCAATAATCAAGGTTGTCATGACATCGGAAAACATGCAGATGGCCTTCGAAATATGGATTTTTTGCTCCATTGTTATACTTGTGGCTACATTAATCATAGACTTGTTGCCTAGTAATTCATTTTTATAAAAACATAGACAAAGATGTTAGATGTATCTCTAATATTTATGGATTATCACACCTTTCTACCAAAAACTCTTTGTTCAAAAGTCAATGTAAAAAAGTGTGAGAAGCTTGAGAAGTAGGGCTGCAACGATTCACTACGATGCATCGAAAATCGATTCAGATATATAATATCGAAAATCGATTCATGATTCAAAATTTCGATTCGATTCACTTTTAATTTTTCTTGCTAAAAATAATCAAAATTTTACCTAAATTAGATCTTGATATATTGCATTAGCGAGTGTTAACAAGTCACGTAAAGTTTTTAAACCGGAAACCAAGTCTACAATATGTCAATATGTCTACAATATGTAACGTAATCAGTGATTGGTTAATATCCTCATCCTCGAGGCTCTCGGCCAATCAGCGTGGTTTATACATTTGCCTTAGCAGCGCTGCATGGCAACGGTCGAGCAATATGGCCGAATCGAATCGAAATAAATCGAATGAGCTGTAAAAATTAAAAAATCGAATCGAAGTTGTCTAGGTGAATCGTTGCAGCCCTATTGAGAAGATATTAATGATAATAATGAGGACATTTATATGGCGCTATATCCAGGTAACACTAACCTGATCAAAGCGCTACCTACATCATGATCTTTAGCCTACACATGCTTTGTGTCAGGAATATGTTTATGTTCCCAAAACTTTAGGGAGATGATTTTGCATAGTTGCACTTTCATGATACTTTTTCAGATCAAATGATGACACAGGATATAAAAGTAGTTAATCCCAAAATCAGGAAGTCACTACTTTCACTTGAAAGAATTGAGTTCAGGGTATGATGACACTGGTACCTATATTGATATATTCCTGCGTATCATATAGTCAATTCTAATCAGTTTCCTGTCTATCAAAGGGCAACCTGTTTTTAGATTTATTCCTCATCCAAACCTTTCATTCCATCTAGTTTACAGCCAACTTAGTGCATAGTTGTTAGTCCCTGACATTTATGTTGTCATGGCAATGACCTTGTCCCATATTCATACAGTGGCATGTGGTTGTTCAATATGGTTCCTATTGGGCTGTTCTGTTTTCCTCCCCATATCATGTCAGAGATTCCATTGTTTGTTTTCCTTGAAAAATTGTTATAAATTTTTCTCATATTTGTATTTTCCTCAAAACATAATAGGAGCGAGAAGTTTGCCTATTCTCTATCATGTTGAATGTTTGGCTTTACATTTTGTCATTGTGTCAAACCAGTTTTTTGGCTCTTCCATTTTCCTCCCTTTTCATGTCTCTGTCTCTCAGGGCTTGCTGGTAAGACTTGTTTAGGAATCAAGGGGGGGGGGCCTGGAGAAATATGTCAAATCTTTTGCTTGGTGCCCCACCCCATAAAATTTGGAGAAATTCCCCTCTGCTCTAAAAGGGCCAAAATGACCCCCTTGACTCAAAATTGACTGACCATCTAAGAAAAACACTGCTAGTGGTATGGATAGTTATTTTGCCATTTTGGAGAGTGCTTCATTTGTTCTTTCAGATGAAGTGTTTGAGAGTCTTGCAACCTGTTAGAACTGACTCAAGACTCATTGGTAACAATCATTGCAACCTGTAAGCTACAGATTACTTCTCCTTCGAATTGAAGCGGAAGCGTGTTGCCTGTGTTTGTCTGTTATCTTAAGAATACTTTTTCTTTGGTTCCGTATTTCCAATTTCCAGACCTGTTCACAGTCTAAGCCACTGCCTCGAGCAGCTTCTGTGGTTGTCCCACGGTTCTAATGGAAGCGGACATGTGTTGCATGTGTTTGTCTATATCAGCAAAGCTAAATCACAGCACAGAGGCGTTTCTGTATGCCTACAGACTTATCAGTGTCATGTACTCTACATGCATTCAGGAAGTTGTTGCAACTGAAGGAGGTTTGGACTCTTTATGAAAATGATGGCTTTAACAATGACAGTGTTGTCATTGGAATTATTTGTCAAGTTCTACTTTGGACCCAAAAGAAGTGGAGCAGCATTCTCGCCTTTGAGCAGCGTATTCTGGAGATCAGCACGGCACTATAGAAGTAGGAATACTTTGCAATTATCAAATTGTCCAAACCTGTTTCAATTTGACCAAAATGCCTCCTTCATTACATTGTCTTCTTGGTGATCATAGAAAAACACGGTTCACCCTCTTTTCTTGTCTTGCTGACAGCTCAAATGTAATTTTGGTCTTTGACCTTGAGGAATACCCAAATAGTCAATTCATAAATAAAGAATCCTAGTTGATGTGTAATATCATTTTGATAAAAAATCTATGGTTGGAATGTGCCTTTTCACAACCTTTGTCTTCTACCATTCACCTATGTTTCTAAGAAAATGGCCAAAATTGGAAAGTTTTTATTTTTTCATCGATAAATATTGAAATTCAATTGTCTGTTATTGATCTTCTAATGGATGATGTAGAAGATATGAGATTCGAACCTCTCTTTATCTAAGACTAGGTTGAGTGACTGGCCTACCAGTCTGTACAAAGATAAAACATCAAGGTCTGGGCTATCCTCAATCAACATTCCCCTGTTTAAAAGGCTGGAGATTTTATCAGAAACACAGGTGCCAATGATGTGATAATTTTAAAAGCAAATGGTCCCGAAATAACCCACTGTCTTGAGGGAGAAAGGCTGCATGTTCTGTAGAAAATATCTGATGTAGGATAAGATTTGCACACCATTGGTATAAGTGATACAAATTTCAAAGAATTTATTATTCACGTTTTCTCAGATTATCTTGCAGGAAAATAATACCAGTGGAGGATTCAGGGCATTGAACCAAACCTTCCACCATATTCCATGCCAAGTTACAGTTTCCTTTTCAAGAATCCGGGAACTGCAAATTTATCGTTTGTTATTGCCTTGTCTCAATATTTTGATCTTAACAAGGGTGTTTGAAATCAGTTGAAATTTGTAATTTTTGGAGGGGAAATAACTTATTTTTGCTTAAAACAGGGAATAATGATTCATTCAAGTCAAACTCAAGGGTCATGCCTTTATTCCGACCCCGGTGAGGTCCCAGGTTGATCAATTGGACCCCAGGGGACGTAAGGCAATATGGAATGCAATTATAAGGGTTCAGAAGTTATAACTGCTTGAAATATTCATTGAGTGTCATTAGCTTAATTGATGTAAATGGTCGTTAGGGAAACCAGTGAGTCAACTGGCATGGTTAATCATGTTAATTATCGGCTTTAGATTCCCATACAATTGTCAGAGACATGATCTTTGACAATGTGTATAGTAAATAGTAATAGTAATCATAATGTAGTGAGCATTAGAATGTCTTATATTATTGTAGACGTTTTTTCATTAGAATAACAAAACATTCTCTTTTTGTTTATGTATTAAAAAGTAAGAAATGAATAAAGATTTGTTCACTATATTATTTGCTAAATGGAAGTTAAATATCCATAGAAGTTCTTTTAATATGAAGTTTATAGTTAACCATAATGTTATTCTGAAATATATCTACATGTATAAGTATATCCTCAATTAAACCTATACATGTACTTTACATAAATGTAAAGGTATGTATGTAAATTTCGAAATCAAGTAAAAATATTAATTCATTGATATTCTGACAGTTGGAAAACAATAAAATCAATTTCCCATTTATTTGTCCAATATGCAACATTAGCAAGAAATGAAAGCTTTTAGATGTTGCTAACATAATTGCAATCTTCAAACTGTTATTGGCGAAACATGATTAACTCTACATTTGTGCATGATTATTAGTGGCATAACTGGGGCATTATGTTCCTTGTTTGTTGTTTGATCCCACATAACGGATTAGTAATAGCTTTCTTAATCAACAGCTTGATGGGAATATTGCATGTAAGCTATTTACTGTGTAAGTTAAACTACTTTTATAGCCTGATCTACTACGTGAATAATTGGCAGAGATTATGTGGTAATGCTTAAGCTTGTCCAATACTTTCAATTATCTTCATGTTTTGTAAGTATAATTTTAAGAGGTGTATTGAAATAATTTATGAAACTGAAATTGAAATAGGATGATTGGTAATTGTTTGGTATGATTGATCAATTTACAAACCCTCTGCAATAAACAGTTAGCACAGCATTTCTGATTTGTTAAGTGAAAAATTAAAGCTACCAATCAACCTTTAGAAATTCAAAAGTTTTGTTTGAATAACTGACTTCCCTCCATGTATTTAGGCCAAAATTGCAATCTCAATAAGCAATATCAACAGTAGACTTCTGAATAGGTAGAACATAAAACGTGCAAACTACTTGATCCAGTTGACCATGGCTTGTACCCTGTTAATCTTTAAGGAATTTGTTCCCATAATCTCCTCTAGGCAATTGAAGGGTGTCCTTTGAAGTATTAGGGGTGGAATTAATTTGGGGATTATTGTCCTCTCAGCACTTAAGATATAAAGGGGAAGGACATTTGCAGAGTTTGGGGGTTAAAAAAAGAGACGTGTTAGTGGTTAATGTGGTTTTTATTGGTATAATTCAGGTGTTTGGTTTGTTCTTTAAAAATGAAGACTGTTTTGTTGTTAATGTGGTTTTTATTGGTATAATTCAGGTGTTGAGGGGTTCTTTAAAAATTGACACTTGTTGTTGTAAATGTGGTTTTTATTGCTTTAATTCAGGTGTTTAGTGGTCATGTTAGATATTGCAGAGTTTGTTTTTTAAGATTGGAGACAGGTCTGTTGTTAATGTGATGTTGATTGGTTTGTATTCGGGTGCTGAGATAAGACATGGAATGAGTGGTGTGTTTTGTGTCAACTCAAATATTTTCTCCTTTAAGTGTTTACATAAGATTTCAAGGGGATATAAAGCTTTACTTGTTGAAATGAAAAAGTGTGATAAGCTGATAAGATTTACATTATTGTTCACTTGAATGAGGATCATTCAAACACTTAATGACAAATTCGGAATTTCAAAATGTATTAACACAATATTTTATCAATATTCTTATTCTTAAACAAATAAAAGTTTTAATCTTCTAAAATACTAAAGGATCAACAAAGGCCTGGCTTCTATTTCTTGAGAAACGGGTGAAAACCATTTTGCATGTGATCTGATGTGCACTGTGATTTGAAAAATATGAAAATAGTTATGTTTCACTATATGACTTTTAGCTAGATTCATGTTCAATGGAATCTTTCTGGTAACAAGACCAACGACCACCTCTGCAAGACCTTTTGATACTTACATAGTGTATATATATACAACAATCAGAACCCTTTGATTACAGGGTGAAGGACTCATTTCTATTTCTGAGGGAAATATCATAAACCATTTTGCATGTGATGTGTGCACATATGATAAACATGACACTACTTACATTTAACAAATAGTGTATATCATAAACCATTTTGCATGTGCACATATGAATAATATGACACTACTTACATTTAACAAATAGTGTTTTAGGCTTAATTCCTTTTCACTAGGAACTGTTTGGCATAAAACCACCATTGCAAATCTAAGAAACCTACTAATATTGTGTATATGCTACAATAAGAATCAGCGACAGGGTGAAAGCCTGATTTCTATTTCTGGAACAACAGGAGTAAAGCATTCTGCATGTTTTCAGGTGCTAAGCTTTCTATTTGAAACAACTTGTGTTACAGATGAGAAAAACCTGGACTGGAGAAATACATTCTTGAATGTTGTGTTATTCTTTTAAAATGCTTGTTGTTTTGAATTCTTTAATATGTGTGTAGGAGGAGCTTTGACAAATGCCCACACATCTTTTGAGGCAAATTATCCAAATTTATCTCACAGCCACTTGATTTACAGGTTTGTCCTGTTCCTTGTGTTTGTAATGCCAGAATGATGAATGAATAAAATAGTATACTTTGATTTGTGCCTTGGAGGTATTTCAACCTGATTCTTTGATCTTTAATTTTAGAGATAAACAACCACAAAGCTGTAATTACAAAAAAAATTAAAACTTCTTTTCATTAGAAATACAATGTAATAGGGGAAACTATATTAATTGTGAATGAAATATCAGAGCGTCCTGTTCAATTTGATCAATTTGAAAACCATTCAAAAAAATTCTCAGAGGCTAATGGTCTAGAAACATATTACTGCATGAATTTTACCCCCCAAAAAATGAAATTCAGACAACATGAACAAATATATAGGTCAAGGAACCCAATCCGCAAAAATTCCAAAGAGAGGAACCACATAAGATTTGAGATGATTCCCTGAAGTCTAAGATGACATCTTCAAGAGAAAGTGCTTGAAGCAATAGAAGAGAAATTTGACCAAGATTATTCTCTAAACACTCATCCCCTTTTGTTTACCCAAACCAATCCAAAATGTTTTGGTGCATTCTTTCCATTTCCAGCCCTCTTCTGTCCCTGATTGTAAGGTTAAAGGTTATCTAGTGACTGTTGAAACTGACTCAGTGGTTAAAAAGTATGAGGTGTTTTTCAGGAAAGAAATTCTTAGCTTCAAGCTGTAGTTGAACTGTGAAATAATTTTGTCATTTGGTAAACATTTAAGCAACCTTTTGGAAATATATTAATGTTGTTTGATTTTATTTTAGCTTAACTTAGCAATTTTATACAACCAATTGGTTAACTTTGTGTGAAATCTTTTTTCACTTTTATGTCTTTGTAATTATATTTTTGTCACCAATGTAGTAACTGAGTCAAAATTGTTCTAATCAAAATAAACTTTATGATGAATCTATTTGACTAGAAAAATATAAACAAATCATATTCATAAAAGAGCAGATGATGTCTTGCATTTGATAAAATGACAATGTCTTACAAATACATTTTAAATCAACACCCACTGTGAAGTCATTTGGTGTCAAAATAGAGCAAAGAAACAGAGTATTTTATTATTCATCTCCAATTAAAAACAAAAGCGTGCAGTATGACCCAAATCCCTTCCTACACTAGAGAAGTCGTTTTAACACAAAATGTATACAAAGGGTCAAAATTGGTAAATTTGTCTCCTTGTTTGTCAAACTGTGTCTGAAAGTGTCCACCGTTAAACGGATTAGCACGTGACATTCCTGTAGTGACTCGTGGCAAGGTGATCCAATATCCAAACACGTCCATCTTGCTATCTAAGTCCAGACCAACTCCGCACAAATAGTCACACCAGAGGCATATTTGTTCTTCTAATTACAAACTGACTTTCTGCTTTGTCAGCAAATTCTGTTGTCCCCAATCGGCTTGGTTTTAAGAAGCTTCAGCTGTAGAAGGGTTAAAAACAGATTTGTGGGTTATTTGGCAGAAGAGTAGAGTAGATATTATTAAAATGACAGTATATTCTTGCATAATAGTTTCTAGAGCTTTTGTTGATGAAATGGTCAGAAATAGCTTTTGACCAATGCTAAATTTGAGAATGGAGCCCAGCAAAACAGAAAGGTAGAATTTATCAAAGGGTTGATGTTTCAGATCAAAATTGATGGTATCCCCTCAAAATTTATTGCAAAGATCATTTGAATGAAATTCCATTTTTCTGATCATGCAGATACTCTTTGCATTTGATAATTTCTGTGAGTGTTAAAATACATCTGTCACCATCATAAAGCACTTAAACCCATAAGCCAATATGCCAATATGTATTCAGCTATCTTGACTTGATCGATGAAATAAAGATTGGGTGTAATATTTCTTATTCCAGAGTTCACATGATTACAGCAATAATACAGTAATAATTACAATTTACATGAAATGGTAAGCACAACATATGACATCAATATGATATTAATAATATATATATCATAAATCCAAAATCTTGAATGTTAACCATCTCGCTGCCACAAACCCATGATTGGCCACCTTCCGTAGTCACTCAAGTATCAAAATGAACATATGTTCACTATCAATCATGATTATATTTATGCAGCATGTGATGTTGTACATTATCAACTACCCATTCAATATTGACATCTGTGACCCCCGTTGGAGCTATGTATATCAGAAAGTCGTTGAATCGGCCATCTGGCTTCCCTGTGCCAGTTGTGACCAGCCTATGTTAATAAGCCAATTTTGAGTTTATAGGCGTTTCTATAAATTATGCTGTGAATTTTAATGTATTCATTATTGGATTATGATGGATTGTTTAGTTCTTGTGCTGTGCCATGAATTATGCTGTATGGATTTTGAATAGTTATTCATTGATAATTAATTGTTACAGAGCTATGTGATATATTGGATACTGATACGTGGTTGAATGAAATGTTGCGGTGGCTTCCAAATGTTTTGTAATCAGCTATAATTTTTGTTTATATATTTTATTAAATTTATGAAGAAAAAACATTTAGGGACATTTCCGTGGCAAATTGTTTTAATTATAAATTGAAAAGTAATTCCATGTCTGTATGTCATGATACGCATATTTCAGAAAGTTCATATATGGCAAAAATAAATACCTTCTCAGATGAATATCAAGTTTTTAAATATTTCAAATACATGACATTCCACAAATAACGGAAAAGATTGTATCAGTAGAAGAGGATAAAAATCATTACCTGTCCAAAAATGATGTATAGAAATATGATATGAAAATATGCAAGGAATACGCTATTTATTCATTACCATAGAGACACAATGTTGTCATGTTTTTATGCGCTGACAGTTACCTAAACACTATATAAGCATTCAGGAAGAGGCATAACACAATTTATCACATCCCTCGACTTGGCTATGTAGATTTTGAAAGCCAAGATGCAAAAAGATATCGTAAATTCTGGGCCATAATTCCCTCTGTTGACATTGAATACAAAGAAAAAGGCACATCATGCTGGGAATACGGTCTTGTCATGCCAAGATGTGACCTCTCTGTTCATCTTTCCAATACATCTCTGAAAGAACGTATTAAATTACAATCTCGCCAGAACATGGCAATAAGATTCTTGCGCTGCATGAGTGAATATTAATTCACCAGGGAGGGGGTGGAGTTATGGGGATTGTCAAAATAGGTTTTTTATCATCTTTTTCACATCTATGTTCTTTTTTTGAGTGTCCATAGTAAGTGGGATATATATTCACGAGCATAGTTCATGAACTCTGGTTGTCAATTCATAGTTATATTTTGTCAGCTTTCTGGTTTTGGTCATTTTTTAAATGCTTGTTCCTGATCTTGTTTCTGATGTTCTATATTTGAGGGTTGTGTCACAGACTTAGCAATGGAGTGTGGTTTGTCTGAACTCAATCTTCACATTTATTGTTAGATTTGAGAAAAAGTTGATTGTTTCATTTGGAGAGAACTTGCCTTTTTTTGTCTATATATGGTTGTCTTTGTTCGAAATTTGGTTGCCTTTTTTTGGTCTATATATGGTTGTCTTTGGTTGAAATTTCAACAGTGATTTTTGATTTAAGTGAAGTTTTGCAGTCTAAGTAAACCTAGTCTCAATATTACCTGTTTCACTCCATTGTTGAGTCTAGAAAGGTCTAGTAGAGGGTCTGCACTTACACTTGTAGGTTGCTTTGTGGAAGATGTTCAGAAGTCTCTTGAAATGAAAATATATCTACAATTCATCGAGGTTGCTTTGTGAAAGGTGTTCAGAACTCTCTTGAAATGAGAATATATATTCACAGTTCGTGGAAGTAACTTTGATCTTTTGAAACAAAGTAAAGCCTCCAATGTAGATGTTAGTCTGTCATCCATACCCCTTAATTGTTTAAGCGCCTAGGCAAGTCTACAACAAGACTCTGAGCTCAGTTTAAAATTAACACATCTCAGAGGCTCCTTTTTATTATATTTTTTTTTTTCTTTCAAATTTTTAAATTTTACGAAATATTCATTTCATAGTCTAAATGTAAGACTATGTAGATGTCTGCACTTACACTTGAAGATTGCTTTGTGAGATATGTTCAGAAGTCTCTTGTGTTGAAACTATATCTACAGTTCATGGAGGTTGCTTTGCAAAAGGTTTTCAGAACTCTCTTGAAATAAGAAAAACCTACAGTTTGAACTTTGAAGAGATAGTTTGATCTCTTAAAATGAGAATATATCTACAATTCATGGAGGTCGCAAAGGCAGCCAAAGGTATCATTATGATAGCAAGGACCTCAATGAAGATACAGAACTTCACTTCCCTCCTTCGATGTAGACGTCTGCTCAATCAGATGGCTCTCGTAGAAGAATCTGACTGTTATGGGTGTCTGGACAGTGGATGTATGTTTAATGGGCTAGATGCCTTCAGCCCTGCACATATTGCGGCACTAGTTTATAGCCAGAGCGTGTGCCTTTAGTCTGTACTTCATGGCCAGAACTACAGCATTTGTCCTTGGTTTATGGCCAGACCGCTACCTTGAGTTATTGGAGCATTGGGCTATTATAGTTCAAACACTTCACCTAAAGGGCTTTGACATTCCTGTTAAAAAGGTTAGCCTGTAATGATCTGAAATGGTATTTTGGTAATTTTTATACATGTTGAAGCTTGAATTCTTTTATTTCAAGAAGAAAAGAGTTTTTTTTAAAATGATGTAAGTTGTGATTTGTATTTAAATCTTCCTTTTGAAATTTAGAAAGCTTGGACATGGATTTTTTTCGTATGATTTGTTGATGCAGTAATTAGTAGAAATGCTAACAGAACTTGCAAAAAGTCAGATTATTCCCTTTTGGGAATGAGTTATTCAACCAGAAAAAAGTCTGCCTAAGAAATTTAATTATTCTATAAATAAAAATTCACAAATCCTTAATTTAATCGCGCCTATTCCCTTAGCAGATAAGAGGTTAAGATTGAAATCTTGTACAGATTTCCGTTCTTCGTTGTTGACCTTCCTGGGTGCATTGTATCACAGCATTCACTGCCATCTAAATATACCAGAAAATTTCAAACATCTGCAAATAGGTACTGAAGGTATTTCCTGTTTGTATGCTGCTTTTGATAGCTTTAATAAGTGCATGTCAAACTGATAAACATCTTTTTTTTGTTCTTGTGAGAAAATGTCAGAAGCCATATTTACTATAACACAATATCCTGAAGTCTAAATAATGGCTCGACTGTGTCAAACTAATATATTAATCCACTTCCAAATTGCAGAAGAAATAGATTTTACAATTGTTTAAAAAATATTTGGAATTTTTTAAGATTGCATGATTATTCTGAAACAACTTATATTTTGCCTTTTTTTTCAATCATGTGTCTTTGATTCTTTTCTTTTCATTTCATGAGTTTCATATATCTTTGCTATTTCAATCAATGGAATCAAGAAGATATGTTATACTATAGTATAAATGTCATATCAAATGTGACTTCTATACTTCAAGCTTCTTTGTCGTCCTCATGAGCAAATTCAAACAAACACATTTCCATGATGTATTAACAAAATCTCAAAATGACTTAGAAGAAACTTTGACTACTTGCAAAACAGGTTTTGAGAAGATACAAAGAACTATACTTTGTACACGTTCTACGTGACAAAGGACTGATTGAGCACCAGTGTTAACTCCGTGTCAGCCAAAGGTGAAATAAGTTGCCGTGTATGTAGGTGTTAACAACTTTCTTTGAGGGGAAATCTTTTCCTTAACTGACCTTGAGGGATGAGGATTAGAAGTAGGACATGTTCTGAATTAAAGCTCAAGGACTTGAAATGAAATGACAAGTGAAACCGTTAGTATTTCAATTCATCACAGATGAACACATATTACAAGGTCTCAATTTCTCATTATATTTGTCTGAAATGCTTATGAGGAAAATAGTTTGTATAGCATAACCTAAGGCCATTCTTTTCTCTTTTCTTGAAACAATTGAATGATTAAGATTGAGGTTTTCCTGGTTAGATTTTATGTTTGATAAAAAAGGTTTTCCTGTTAATAAAGGTCAACTGAGTGTGCTGTAAAAGGATGGATTCAAAAGATTGTTACGATGATATCTAAGTAGTATCCTTATGATGTAAGCAAGTTGATTTGTGCATCTGATGCACCTGTCTTGACAGTGCAGAGCAGGTTTATAGCCAGTTTTAAAGTTATCTGAAAACACAGGAAATAGCAATCACTGAAATTGAATTGAGCGAAATAGTTAGCCATAATTTGATAAGAATGTCATGAACCAATTTCTATCCTGCAACTTAATCAGTGAATGTTTGTCAAATAATGCTCACATTATTGAAAATGATACAATAATATATAGCTGAGTATCATGGGTAGAGCAAGGTGATGTTTTTGGTCCAATACTCTTACTCTTTCAAACATTTATGCCTATAACTTACCATTTCAACTGTTTCTGATAAATGAGTTCACCTGCTGTGGTAGTTCCTTCAGCTGTTGAGATCAAGTGACTTAAGCTAATTAACATTAATTAACAGTAATTAGCACATATCTTCCTCAGACAGCCTTATCTTCTCTACATGAAATAGGATGGTATCAGGTTTGTGTCTCTTGGAATAAAGAGCCCTCTCTTTTGAATATGTTTCCAGACAACATTGATATTTTTCAAAAGTTTTAAAGATAACTTTTCATGTTGTGAAAGGCAGCTTGATATTCTTTACTTCTATGAAAACTTTAGGTTTTTAGTTTCATATGAAATTAAGAACCCTTTATTCTTGAAAAAGAAGTTCTTTGTTTGAAGTTAATTTGTGTATGTTCCATAAAGTATTAGAATTTATCTTGTCTGTTTTGACATTTTGCAAAAGAGGTGCATTATAGTTTTCATTTGTTTATAGACTAAAATTGTGTTGCCGTTGCCGAAGATGATCATGTTACATGCGTCAAGACAAATTCAGATTAAAGTTTCAACTTTTTAAAGAAAATTTGAAACAGGTTGCAAGTGATAAATCTTGTATTCAATGATATATGACCTGCAAGAACTAATGTTTAACAATCCATTTGAAAGATATCAAAAGAAAAACGATGATCTCGTATATAAAACTCTTGAAATATCACATGTAAATGTCTTCTCTTTGAAAAAGATCTCATTACAAGCAGAATCCTGTTACATTTTCATAAGGATTTATGTGTTTTGCCTTAAATAAGATGCCGGTCATGAAGAGATAGGAATACAAGAAATAAGGACATCTTTGAGACTTTTTCACAGCAGATTTCTTCTTCTCATGTTCATAATTTCAGTGCATCCTGTCTAAATGATAAGCTTTTCATTAAGGCGCACTTGTGTCTTTTTATGTAACATTGAGAAGAGATATCATAAGTGCTAACGGTTCAAAATATATTTACACATGTTTATTTTGACATCTAAAGTAATAAATAAGATAAATCAGTAAATTTTTGTAACAGCTCAAAATTTTGGAATAAAAAATTGGTGATGCTTGTAAACATGATTTTAGAAAGAATGTGACAAGGACCAATGTTGTTACCCTTCTATTTTGTAGTGAAATTAAATTTGATGATGTTTATTGGTTTTACCATAGAATGAAATCTTATCTGATTTGAGTTAGATTGCAATAGTTTGTAAACTTCTAATCCTAGAAACGTGCATCTTCTAATGCAAAGCCTTGAACGCTGGTTTTCGAACTGTCAGTTTTATGCCTTGCTGCAGACCCTTGAGTTTTCTCTGCTGATATCAGCGTCCCTACAGGCGATTGTTAGCAACCTCCAGTTACTTTCTAATTGGACTTAGAGAGCAAGCACAGAAAATTCAAGGGTCTGCAGCAAGGCAAAACTGACAGTTCCGAATCTGGCATTTTAGGCTTTGCGTAGGAAGATGAGTAACATGTTAAAGTGTGTGAAAACGGTTTCAGAGGTGATAACATGCAATTCTGTAACATAATAAGGAATAAAGAAATCTTGGGATAGGATAATACTTAAAACATATTAGAACAATCTGTTTTCAAAGTTATTTCCTTCTATCTGAGAGATAATACTGGTTGACTTTCCCTGACTCTAGTCTATTACAAGGCTGAAATAAACAACTGAATATTTTTTATTTTTTAGTCACAAATGATGCATTGTTCAACATGTCTGTGAATCAACAATGACATTGATGCATCAGCATATTCAAGTTCCTTCATGTCATGAATACAAAATTAGGATGACTTTTCCTCTGCAGTCCTTTAGTCTTACAACTTGTTGCTATTTTCCTATGTTAAATCATCCACCATTTTGGTTTGAAAACTCTTTTAATATAATAAAAAAACAACTTCCAGAGTAGTATAGGAAAATATTGAAACATTGAACTTTTTATGTATAATTGTTTCACAAAACATGTTCAGACGGGTTAAAATTTATATTATTTCATGGAAATATGTATCTATATCAAACAACACAACACTGAAAAGATGCTTTGAAATTGCATGATTGAGAGAAATGAGCTATATGACACTGATATCAATATTTCAATAAAACAACTGTCAGCATGGCGCTATGAATGCAATAACTATGCACCATACCGGTACATAATGTATAAATATACCTGACAGCTGTGGATCCTCAATAGATATAATGTGATGATGAATGCAATAGCTTGGATCTCTTGTCCTGCTGCTCTACATGATGTACATAAAGTCACCCATGTCCTATGTCATGGTCATGAGTAGACTAAAGAGGTCTATTATAGACTAATAGCAATTGGGCACATGCCAATGAATAACCTTCAACGCGATGTACAGTCGCTATTCTACCTAATATCCAGGTTTGTCAATTTGATTATAGGGTTTTGTAACAGGCATGCTTTACGTTATCAATAGCTTAGAATTATTGGCGCGTTAAACGGATAGTAGGATTCGATTCATCTCAACACAATGACAATAAAAAATCCTCATCGATTTGAAAACGGGGACGCGTGTCTGTTCTGGCTTGCTTTCACGATTAGCTATAAACCTTCTGTGTTTGGTAATTTATTATGGATGAAGTGACTTTGCTGACTGGTTTTATACAAAGGATGAAAATGCCGAAGCAGACATGTTTTGAAAGGCAGTGTGTCACTCGAGAAAAATATCTTCATTTATTTATAAATTTGTCTTTATTGTTCAGACTAGAATATTAGCTGTGTTGAGATTTTCAAGGGTGACCGACTTTGTTGAAGAACTGAGTTCATGAAAGTTCATCATTCATTTGCTGCAATTTGGATGTAAATAAAAAACTGAAACTATTGATGCTCTGGTATGGAAAATGTTCTGGGTTAGAAAATATTGCATAATATATATATAATATATAATGATATAGATACACATCTCATTGAATTGAACCCTTTACTTCCTTGCTTAGTCAGACACAAGTTTCTACTCTTGACGATGTTCTTCCAAAAAAATATATTTCTTTGATCAGTGACCAATGTATATGTGTCATGGTCCAACAAGTTGTTCAATATCATTTCAGACACCATATTATTTCAGACAAATCAATTCTGTCTAATCTGAATAATTGGTTGATGTTTCGAACCATGCTCACGTCTGCTTCTTGACTCATTATTATATGTTCAAAGCATTGACCAAGTCTCAGTTTCTATGTACACTTGTTTCTTGTTGGCTGTCAGACATAAGTAAGTGTAATATGTAACTAAGTGGACATTTCTGTGCCAATGTCTTCCCTTTTACTTGATGATTTTGTATTGACCAAGTGTAATTTTCTAAGTGGTTGTCTGTTTGACATGTCATAGTAATCTTGGTCTTCTGTCAGATATAACCAGTAAGTATCGAGATATTCTGTATAATGGTGGACATTTCCATACCAATGTGTATCCCTGAATCTTTATGGTTTTGCATTGTTTCTTGGTTGGCTTTTGGACATTAGTGTAGGATATTCTCCTAGACATCAGTGTGAGTAATCTGTTACCCATAGCCAGTTGACATTTCTGTGCCTATGTCTACCCTTATAATTGATGATTTTGCATTGATAAGTGTCATTTCCGTGGTTGTCTGTAAGACATCATTTAGAGTTATCTTGGTCATCTGTCAGGATACTCTGTAACATGGTGGATATTTCTATACCAATGTGCAAAGTTGTTCCTTGAGGGGTCCTGGGGACATTTGCCTACCCTTTTGGCTTGATGTCGCTTACAATATTGAGAGGTAGGATACTTTTACCATTGCAAAGGGTCCCATATACTCTAAATATGCGAAAAATGACCCCCTCATTTGAACATCTAGGAACAACACTGCAATGTGTATCCCTGAATCTTTATGGTTTTGCATTGACCAAGAGTCAGTTTCAATATGCTTGTCCATGGTTCTCAGTCAGACATCAGTCAGAGTAACCTGTTAGGTGTCAGACACTTACAGAGGAAGCAACTTGTTGAACATGAGTTCTCCTTGGCATATCTATTTGTCAGTTATGGATAGTCTTTGTTCAAACTTCAACAGATTTTCAAATAGGGAGTGTTATCTCTTTGACTCACAACATAACAACGCAGACGTCAGGTGAAACAGGATCAACTATCATTGTCTTCAGTTATGAAGTAAATAATGACCCTACATGCAACTTTCATATGGCTGACATGACCGATGAAACAGGATCAACTATCATCATTGTCTTCAGTTGTAAGGTTAATAATGACCCTACATGCAACTTTCTTGTAATCTTTGACAAATTTGTTGTCAACAGCGACCATTTCTCTAGTGGTATGAATATGCTGAAGTCGCTCTGTGCTGAACTGGAGTATGAAATGAGCCCAAGAATATAGGGTTCCCTTCTGAGTAATCAGTTTAACTGATATGTTAAGGATGACCCACTGACACTCACACCATGTTCACAAAGCTGTATCAGTATTAAGTTGCAGATGACACATGCTGAGTAACCTATCAACAGTGATTTCATATACATGACACCAAAACTCAGTATTAAGATGTATCAGACATATTTAAAATTGCTTGAATTTCTTATTCATTAAGCTTACTATACCATTTGTTTCCAACACTTTCGGTTAAACCAGAACATGTCCTAAAAAACCAATTTCATAGCTTTGAAACAAAACAGCATTTACAACTGGGCAGGGATGCAGAAATCGGTCTATTTGCCGGACATGTCCGATTGGGAATCCAGTTTGACCGATTGAAAAAGTGACCTGTCGGACATTCAAGTAGTCATTTGACCGATTGAAGATAATCAAAGAATTACTAAACAAACAGATAAACAAGCCTGAGTTGACTAACAAGCAATCAATAAAGGCCAAGTGCCCCGCTTGTATCGGTCATAATTGTAATGAAAACACGAACCGGTCATCAATGAAACAACTAATCCTGTATTCAAACGCCATAATTACCTTCTTATCTTTAATTATTGGATCATCTCAGTGTCATGTATTGAGTAAAGAGAATTTGAACGTCATGTTTTTTTCAGGTATGTAGATTACTAGCATGTGCAGCGATGGCCGCCATTTTGAATATTTAATGATCGCATTGAAAATTGTTATCGTAACTGAACATCATATAAGGCTTATTTACGTGATAGAATATAATGATACTATATGTTCATGATAAACATTAGTAATGGGAATGTTTTTGATAAAAATTATTATCGTAATTGAAAAACTTGAGTCACGTGTTCTAGTTTTCTAAGAAAATGTAATCTCGAACCATAGCGCATTTTTCCACGTGTTGTAGTTTTCTAGGAAATTGTAGTCTCGAACCAAAGCACAAATTACCACATGTTCAACTGTTTATTTACGTGAGATAATAAATTTAAAATTTGTTGAAAAAAAAACATTATTATCAGCGTATATTATATACTATAATATATTATAAATAATATATATTCAGAAACTTATCTATCGATAATTCTTAACTAGTTATTTAATAATTCATGCCATCAATAAAATTGAGACACATTACTTCCGGGTCGGCTTATACGTGAAATGTCCGATTGGCAAAAATTTGAATCTGCATCCCTGCAACTGGGTCCACTTACTAAAATCTCCCTTAGGCTTTTGTGATCAGTGTTGTTCCTAGGTGATCAGCTGAGAGGGTCATTTTGGCCTTTTCTGAGCTGTTGAGATCCCTTGCAACGATAAGACTATCCTACTCAAAATATTATTGGGCACTAAGCCAAAAGGGTGGGCAAATTTCCCCAGGACCCATCTAGGAACAACACTGGTGATGGTCCCCCAATGGTATGATAAGAGCTAAAGGGCACCTTAGCAGTTAGTGAATATGGGCTAGTTTTATGGGTTGGAACTTCAAAAATCATAATTCTGAGGAGAAAATGCAAAGCACCATCCTACTTGAGCATGTAGTTATTCAAAACCTTTAGAGTAATCTTCAGAACTGCTAGTGGATAAATTACTGACTAATACAGGATGCAAGATGAAACCCTCAACGTAACATGACAGTGGATTGTGATAGTGTATCCCCACAAATATGAGTCATTTCTACTTGATGGGTAATGGAGTATGTTACTTATGGAAACACGGAAGTAGCTTTGAGACATATGAGATAATGATTAAAGAATTATCTGTTAACCCTTTGCCTGCTGGAGTAATATGTGCCAAACTGTCCTGAGAACCTGAATTCAAAGACGCCAAACTCTTGATTGAAATAACAAATCAAGATGGCATTGGGTCAAATCTTGAAAATAACTATCAGTGCTTTTGAATTCTTTTAAGGCGCCCATAGTTAAGTGGCTGAAAATTTTCATGCAGATCTCATCATAAACACCCTTAAAAAAAGAAAATATTCCAAAAATTTCTGTTTTTCCTGTCCATATGTTGAATATAAAATACTGCAGATTGAAACTCAATAATGTTGTCAACATGAATGAGTTACCTCCACAATAAGCTTCACTATCAAAAATATCCACAACCTCCAAGTCAATGTGCCTTTGTATCTATGGTAGTTGCCCTGTCCAACTCTTTGGAGTTTGTACTTTTGAGCGTGACAGTGTTTGCTGGTGCTGGAAAGCTTCTGATGACAGCGATTATATTAGTGACATCACAGTGCGGATAATCACTGTCTGGAGCTAGAAATTTCCAAGTATAAGGAGGATAAAATAGTAGTTATTAATATTAGCACTATAGGTGTCCTGTAAGCTGCCTGTAGGTGTGTATGGAACCAGCAGGTGCCCTTTGATACTTATCATCATCACCTGAGTGTTATCATTACCTGAGATACCTATCTACCCAGATACTATCTGGGAGCTCCATAGACTGGACACTTGAACACCTGCTCATCAGACTGAAGAGATCCAGAGGAGTTAACCTGCTGATGGAACTGTTAGGGGAGGGGGGATTCTCTGAACTGGATATTGTTCTCTTGTGGATAGGGAGGCTTGATTTTGGGTGGGAGGAAAATATTTAGGTGGGGATTTGTCTTTGTCAAATATTTAGACTCTGAAACGAAGTTTTTAAAAATATTATAGAATAGGATGAAAAGGTGCTACAATCAAACTCTCTTGTCTTCTTTTAGATTTTTTAGGCTTTTATCAATTTTATTTAAACTAGAGTCTTACAGACAAACTGGATTTCTTTGTAAAGGGTATTGTAGTCGTCTCTAAGAATATGATGAAAAGGAGCTGCAATCAAATTCTCTTGACTTCTTGAAGACTTGCTTAGGCTTTTAAATACATTTTAAAGTCTAACAGACAAACAGGATTCCACTGAAATTGGGTTATTGTAGTCTCTAGATTGGAGGAGGTGCTGTATTTTGGTGAGGAGGGAAGCATAAGGGACAGGAGGGTTTCCTTGCAGGAGACTGTCGTCTTATTTAGGTAGGGTGCTTCATTTTAGTTTAGAGAAGAATGATTATTTTGTTTTGGAGGGGAGTGTTATTGGGGGAGTTGATTACTGTGATAGGATATTGAAGTCTGTGGGGAGGGGTGCCTCATTGACTCTGGGGAAGGGATCACTACAAGCACCTGTCAAAACATAGATGTCTAGACTAGTACTTGTAACAGATGATGACCGTTGCTTGTCTGCTCATGACCACTAGTTGATGTGAACTAATTTATCTTGTCTATATATGTAGGTGAGATTGAGTTCAGGCAGGCTGCTGTGAGATAGCTTACGATCAGGAGGTCCGTGGTTCAAATCCCGCCAGGGGCTAAGCAACTGTGTCTGCAGTAGAGAACTGTTCTACACACAGTCAGGTTTGGGTGCAATGCAACACTGAATTTCAGTGCAGTACCACCCATGATTCGCTAGTAACTAAGTTCCAGCCGATGCTCGCAGGTTTTGACGCAATGCATTTCCTCAATGGTGTTGCGGGCTTTCTCCCTGCACTAATAAAAGCAGCGGCAATATAAGTGAAATACTCTTGAAATCGGCGTTTAACCCGAGATCACCTCACCTCACCGAATATGGTTGAGACATCCCATATCTCTGAAATCACAAACAACATTGCAACTGAGTTTATTCAGATATTTGCAGCATAATGAAAGAATATAGGAGAGAATGTGTAACCCTGTCGTAACCCTGTTGACATCAAGCCCATTATCTGTTTGTTAGGAATGAATTTAGTTCTATATCTTATGTTCAGTTTTGCTAAAAAAATTAACATACATTTTTATAAGTGTGATATTAAGCGTTTTGTGTTCTAAGTGCTCAAGATCAGGATGTAGACTTTCAAGCACATCTGTTTGAAGCCTATGGCATGCATCAACAAGAAGTTGCCACACATGAAATGATAGCGTGATTATGTTCGGGATAGGTTTACACAATCCATCCTACACCCAGCTGCTGTGTCAGTTTGTGTTCAAAATCTTGAATTGAAGAATCGCAGCACTTGCTTCAGGCATAGAAAAGGATGCTATGATTTTATTTTCCTTGTATATTTAACCATGACTAACTTTTTGCCTTGAGCTCAATGTACCACAGTGCAAATCCTTGGCATTAAAGTTAATGTTTTTTGGGGAAACAAAAGATGCAGATTCAGAAAAAGATGCAATGTTTTCATTCTCATGGAACGTAAAATTAATTCATGGCCTTGAGGAACTCCTTCAAATTCAATGTATCACAGTACAGTTGTAACCAAAGTCTTTGTGATGAATTCTGAGGAAACAATGTCACTTCTTGTTTCAGACATTGGAAAAGATGCAATGTTTTCAGATTCCTTATAACAGTGACCTAGTAAAGTTGTTACCAAAATGATTAGGATGAATTCATTGTTTTTGCAGGAATAAGATTAATACTTGTTTGATATATTTCTTTCTCATAACCGTGACTAATTACTGTTCAATATATCATGGTGTACACTGTAGTTCTTGGGATTTGATTCATTGGATTGTTTAATATTAAAACCTGAAACTTGTTGAGAAATAACAAAGTGCCACAACAATAACAAGGAACTACTTTGACACAATTTGTACGTGAAATGGGATGCATTTCTTGCTAGGCATTCCCTCAGATCACAGTGCCAGATTCTTGAAGAACATAAACACTTACTGACAGTATTTTGGCATTACTCGCTAATGCACTTGATAACAGATCACTAATCACTGTGTCACTGTGTGGCTTCGTAATTAGTTGCATATACAAAAATTGTTTAGGGAAAGAAATACGTCATTGAGAAACAATTATGCAAATGCAGGTAAATTAATGGTATGATGGTTTTTTTTTGCATTTCTTCAATTTTGCAATTTAAGAAATTCGTTTTATTCTTTAACCTAGGATCCTGCAATCTGGGTATTATTGTACTGGTGAGTACATGTGAGAAACTACTCATAGATTTTCCTCCAAGTATTGATTAGTCAAAATGATAAAGAATATCAATGTAGCTTCTCAAGCACTCTTCTCCGGAATAATAATAATAATAATAAAGTACATTTCTTATGCGCACAATCCAGACAGTAAGGCTGCTCAAGGCGCTACAAGAGAGTCGTTCACAGGGGAAAGAGTATGTACAAGGTAGGGGAAACCTACATGCATTTGGAGAACAGGTAGGTTTTGAGTCTGGGTTTGAATACTTCGAAGGTTGGAGATAGCTTCAGGTCAGGTGGGAGAGCATTCCACAGCACTGGGACATTGTATGAGAAAGTTCTGGAGCCGAAGGATTTGAGTCTGTAACTTGGAACTACTAGCAGGTTGCTGTCACTGGAGCGGAGTTGTCGAGCTGGTACATATGGTGTGAGTAATTCCTTGAGGTAGTCAGGGCTTGTGTTGTCAAAATGGTTGTCTGGAATGGTGTGCTCTAAACAAAACCGACATGGCTATCTAGGAATCTTGCTACTTTCAACACAAATAGAACTCCACAAGGTTTTATTTTCTCCGAGGTAACCAACAGTGTTTGATAAACATACAATGTCATTACAACCTGGGCTACAAAGGTACCAAGTGCAAGTATATAAAACAGCAGAATTACTTCTTGAGGGGACCTTGCATCAACATTGGCTCCCGCCCAGGCCTGTTAGAGAAGTTAGCTGTGCTCTGAGTAATGCATACAGTATACACTGCACATGTTGGCCATGACTCAATGTAGTGCTGTTTAGGTGGGAGGGAACTGGAACATGGTTCTTGGCAAACCTGCCACTTCCGTGTTTAGTCATTCTTAGGCACCATTGGCGCTTCAATATCAGAAGATAGAATAAGTTAAATAAATGAAATGATGATAATTATTCTGCTATATTGAGCATTAGGTTATGCAAAGAATGTAGTGCTGTATAGTTGGGTGGGAACTGGAACATGGTTCTTGGCAAACCTGCCACTTCAGTGTTTAGTCATTCTTAGGCACCATTGGCGCTTTAGGAATCAGAAGATGTAGAATAAGTTGATATATCGTCCATTTTGTTATACATACAATGAGAGCTGTTAAGGTGGTACAAACTGGAATATGTTTCTTGGCAAACCTGCCACTTCCAAGTTTAGTCAAAGCACCATTGGCGCTGCCGAAATCAGAAGCTGTAGAATAAGTTGAATAAATGATGAAAATTCTTCTTCTTTTACTACCATTTAGTAATGAATACAAACAATGTAGTGCAAACTAGTGGTACAAATTGGAATATGTTTCAAACCTTCCATTTCCATGTTTAATCATTCTAAGGCACCATTGGCGCTTTCAGTATCTGAGGTGTAAATAAGTTCAGGGAAGCACTGTCAATATCAGGTGCAGGATGAGTTTATGAAGAAAAAATTCCAAGAGTTACTGTGTTATCTACCATTTTGTTTTGTTCTTGTCACAAATGATGCAATACTATGTACCAAGAACTTTAAGATAATGGCAATACCATCTGGCAGGACAAGGCAGTTTCCAACTGATGAGTGTAAAGTTTTTTTGTCTAATCTAGCGTCTGGATTCATTGTAAGACACTAATGATACCAAGCATTTTCTTGATGCATGCTTTTGCAGGTACGATACCATCTGATTCATTAATACATTATTTGCTTGACGCTAATGATGCCAAACAAAGTCTAAATGAACGCTTTTGTAGTACAAAACCATCTGGGAGGTGTATATAGTTCCTAGTTATGAAGTGAGTTATCACATGTTAGAAACTGTAGAAGGTAGTTGAAATGATTTCAGTCATTGGCGCCAACAGTACCTGAGAGTGTTATCGCACCTCTTAGAGTTTATTATTCAGCAGTTCACAAATGGTAACTGAAGAATTGATGGTGGTTTGCTTGTAAGTTGTTGATGGATTTGTAGTGTCTGTTGGCACTCCATATTGTTTTGTGTTCTTGAGATACCCTGGTATTGTTTATTTGTTTGTTCTGTTAACAATGATTGACTACCTATGCTGGGGTCACAAAGTTCTACTCTTTCATGGAGAAGTTGGTAAAGATATGTCAAGGTCACACAGTACTCTTGGTAGGATTTGAAATGTATTTCAGGATATGTTCACTATGTTAAAAAAACATAAACCTAATATCGTGCTTTCTCCTTTATCAGATTCTTTTGACAACTTTTTTATTGTGTAGGGACTTGGTGTTTTAAGTTATATGCTTACTTCGTGGCAGTGATTAAACATCAAGAAACATCAGGTCCCTTCACAATAAAGCAAATATTATTCCTAAAACTTACTTTCCCAAACACAATGAAGTTTTTAAAAACTAGGGAGTAGATGATCTGAATTTGTTCCATAACAGTTTTCATTTCTATACAAGTAAAATCAGTCAATTCGAACCAATGCTTTATGCTCTGCTAATACATGTAACTAAATATCCCAAAGTGACAAAATGAACAAATTTCTGGACTACTTGATTCTGTGTAATGGTAAGCAGTTAACAATAATTCATTCATAGTGTGCCTAATATCACCATAAGTTCTCAGTGGCTCATCAAAAGCAAGTTCAACCCATCAAACAGGTTAGGAGCTAAGTAACACTGTAACTCAAAGGTTTGACCGATAACCATAATGTGCCCAAACATTACGTATTTAGATGTAGATTGTGAATGAAAGGGGGAATAACAAGTCCTTTTACCCTGGTCCATAAATCTGACCAGCATCGCCCTGGGTAGCACATAGAACACCTGTATTAGTGTAGAGATTATGCAGGGGAATGACAAGTCCATATAACTCTGCCACATAAATCTAACCAGGTTAGCATATAAGAACACCTGTAAATAACTGTGGTGTTAATCCAGAGGACACTATGTTAATCCACTGGACATGGGGCATGTGATAAGGGGAGGGACGACACATGTTTGTATTGGGGGGTTAGGTGAAAGGGCACCTGCTAAATCTCAGGTACATGGGCTTAACGAGTTTGCACCTGACAGGTGTGTTCACTAGGAATTGAATTATGACCTAATTTGAGATAATTTTCTGTAAGAAAGTTTTGTGAATGTGATTTGTTGAACGTTGTAGTATATGACCAACTTCTAGTATTAAATGTCCTTTATGTTACATATTCTGTTTAATTGAACTAATTTCAATTTCTTTCTTTTCCAGGTGAGTCACTTGATTGTTTATAAATTTGGATATGATTGATCCGATAGGTGAGTAGTGATTACATTATATCAAGTACAAGACTATTTGAACAGAAATATGTTCCCTGATCACGGTGGTTGACCATGAATCTCTGCTCCACTCCAGTATTATCTGTTGTAGGTGATATAGACATGGATCCATTTTTACAAGCAGTTTTTTCCTGTAAGGGAATTCTCCCAACCATTTTACTTTTAAACGTTTGAGAAGTAAAATACATCTTGTCTCTTGAAAGGAAGACTAGAATGATGTGATAGTGGACAGAGTTAGTCTGTATGGGAGATGGTTCACATGATGGTCAAGTTACCTGTTCATTGAGTGTGGATCACCTGTCAACACCTGAGTAACGAGGCTTTTTTCCTGCTGTAGTCCAGGTTTCTTTGAGAATACAACAGGACACTTCCAATATTACTTCTTTGAAAAGGATTTTAGGAGTTGGAATGACACTAAGGAATTATCATGAATAAAGAAGTTGTCATCCATATATTCCTCTTCCTTATTCAATGCTGCTGTGCTGAGAAAATACCTTTTTAACAAGTCACTTTATTGAACATAGGTCACTTAGGTACCACAGTGTTTTGTTAAAGAATGGACAGTAATAAATTTACTAAGGCCTCTTCAGTGAAAGGCATCGTAATGATGCTAGAGTGGACAGAGTTAGTCTGTATGGGAGATGGTTCACATAGTGGTCAAGTTACCTGTTGATTGAGTGTAGATGTACACAGTAGTCAGAACACCTGTCAACACCTGGATAACGAGGCTTTCTTACCTGCTGGAATCCAGGTTTCTTTAATGAGAACAACTTCCGTCAATAGATAGATTTTCAATCCATATATTAATGACTGAAATATTACTCAATAATACTCACTTAATATGATGAGGAATATTTCTGGAAAAATAAATTGCCTTTGGAGCGGAATCAAGTTTCAAGCCTTTTTTAAGAAATAATTTGATAATGAACATGATCATAAACACATCACTGGTTTTTGCATTGCACATTTCCTTCCTTGAACATGTTCATATATCATATGCAGAACAAATATTCTTTGACAAGCAGAAGTAATTCTGTACAAAATGTAATTTTTCCCAGTTAATTCTAATAATTCGATATATTTCATTTTACCAGATATCTTATCCAGATGCTTGGACACTATCAAAGAAGTTTTATGATTCAGACACCATGTTGACAATTCAATTCCATGTACGATTTTAATACAGGTTTTATTGCAACATCCATAGACATAAATTGAAGGGAAGATCAAAATTCTCATAAATATACTCTAGCTGATGACAAGATATCTAATCTCATGCTCGGACACTATCAAAGAAGTTAGTTTTATGAGACAAGCATCATGTTGAAATTTCATTTCCATGTACTTTTGATAAAGATTTTATTGGAATAACCACTGACGTATAAATCAAAATTATCATAAACTTCACTAGCTTCAGATAACCAACCACTGTCCATAAATCAGAAATCAGAGAATTTATGACCCCAAGATTTCAATCAGGAAGAGAGACCATCACTGAATAAACTTCAAATAGATATCAAATTTATCATAAATCTCTAGACACCACAAGCAAGAGACTGAGAGCAGCACTGGTCGTACCATATTTCCTGAAATAGATGCACATGCTCATATTTTCAACCAAGTTTCAAACTAGATGTTTATTCAATAGTTTATGAAGCGATTTTGACATTTTGAGACGAGGGGAGGGGGTTGTTCATTGCTTTTTTTTGGTCATAATTAGGAAAAATATCACATAATCCTCCAATTCTTCATTTAACTGCCAGTTGTTATGACTGTTAGATGATGTAAATAAACCAACAGTCTCTCCTTGGACAAAACCTTTTTCCCGCCAAAATGTTGAAGACATGATATTTGAGATTTGTCCTCATTGAATAGTGTTGTTCCTAGAAGGGGTCCTCACTCCGTCCTGGGACATTTGCGCACTCTTTTGACTTGGTGTCCCTTAAAATTATTAGATGTAGGATACTTTTACCATTGCAAAGGGACCCATCTGCCTAAAATTGCCAAAATGTCCGCCTCAGCTGATCACCTGGGAACAACACTGTTGAAGATATTGGTACTCTTTAAATGAACTATGGTATATCTATACATAAAGTCACAGACAAGATTCACATTATCTCTCTGATAAATCCTGTAAATCTACAGATATCATTTACAACCCTAATGAAAAGATCAGCTTCCTGCTGTGTTGGAACCACTGCCTAGACCTAACAGATATCATTTATGACCCATATCATCATATTTCAAAGTGTATTTCCTGTAGCATTTTAAGCACATTCCAACCTGGATACATCAAAGACATAGCAACCAGCCACCAAGTGGAAATCCTCTTCCAAAGTCTGCCGAAATATACTCCCACAAATCCCAATAGCATACCAGAATCCCCTCAACAGGTTTCTCAGGCCAGTCCTTCTGTGATGTTTCTAGACTGATAATGCTTTCACCTGAAACAAGATAACTGATCCTGAAATTGTCCTCAGTCCATTCCTCTGGAGTGAACTCAAATTGTCCTGTCTTTCAGAAACTAATTTATTCATTGAAACTTCCCAGATCAATCATATACCAACAGTGGTTCAATATGATTTCTTTTATGGAAATCTGTCTTGCATTGTTGTCCTAGTCCCAAATATGATCTCTTCAAAAGCAAGATTAGATTTGGACCAAACTTAAAAATCAAGGGATAGTTGCCCTGGATCAACTTAATGAATCTCCCACTACCTTATATAGTCTTACACACAGACGCTTGAGCATATAATTCACCCCATGGAAGCAAGTCTAGATCTGGGCTGCTCTGAAAATCTCCATTTGTCTGAGGCTCCTTTTAAAAATTTAATAAAATAAGATTTTTACTAAAAAAAATATATATAATAAATATAAGTCTATACCTTATATTTCACCCTCAGAAAATGCGAACCCTACTGTCACCTTCAGAGACTGTACATCCCTCCTTCCCACCCCCATCCAAACCCATATCATACTTTACCCTCAGCTTATTCCCACCACCATCCTAGGTCTCAATATCTGTCCTCCCCAGACAAATTTTACTAGCAGGCTATTTGTCTGCATGAGCCCCTCAGTGACCCCCCCCCCCCCTGAAGACTGAATATCCTCTCCATGCTAAACTCTCAGAGTATTCCCAGCTCTCATTATCTGTCCACCCCAGACAGAGATTACTAGCAGGCTATCTGTCTGAGCCCCACCCAGGGGAAGCCACAACCCCACCCTAAGAACATCCTTCCCCCCCCCAAACCCATGCTTGCTAGAATTCCCACCACCACCACCCCAGCTCTCAATATCTGTCCTCCCCAGACACAGATTACTAGCAGGCTATCTGTCTGAGCCCCACCCAGGGGAACCTTCACATCAAACAAACCCCCTGGCATGTGGTCTCTAGTCATTAGCTGTGTTAAACAGCTCTAAGTTGGGAATACTGGGCAGACTTAATGTAGAGGTGGTCAGTAGACTTGCTTTTGGCTCTAAAAATAATATATTTATAATAATGGTTTTTATGCCAGTCATTATTTGCATGCCTGTCACTTTGTCAATGGTCAAATTCTTCTTAAAAGCTCAAAAGTTTTAAGACTAATATTGACCATCTGATAAAACATCAATCATATCAACTACAATAACCCCAACTTATTTTTTCCAGAATATCTAATCTATTTGACAGTGCAGCTAGTGTGATACACATCCTAAGAATAAGTAAGGAAATTGCTTTCAGTGTTTGGTCTGTAGCCATTGAATGAAGACTTGGAGGAAATGATTCAGACAGTAACAATACTAACTAACTAAATGGTATATTTAGACTCGTCGATTGAGTCGTTGAGGCTTCCGTTTATTTAGGGTGCTCTCATTGACACAGATATTTCATTGTCAATTTCTTAGAATCAATAGAGGAATATTCGTCGCATAAAACTTAAGCATTGATTGAAATCATAAACATTTTTGTTGTATTTTAGGTTTGATGCAAAACCTTTGGTAAAACTGTCCTTATGTATTTCAATGTATATAGTTTCTTCTAGTAACAATATGCCATTAAGTGGCAAAATGATGTCATCATTAAAGGACGTTGTATGTATATTAGTTAAGTATTCCAAATATAAAGTACATTGAGAACTCTAATGAATAAATATCTCCTTGACACAAGCCATTATGATGCAGCATAAACCTATTTCAGTGTTTGGCCTGTAATTCAAATATTAAGTATATTGAGAAGTAAAAAGTATATATCTTTTGACACAAGCTATTATGATGCAGCATAGCCTAAATCAGTGTTAGGCCTGTGTAACCCCAACAGACATGTTATCTGTGTCGGTGACATGTTGATGACAGTTGGTTCTCCAGGAACCTGATTCTTCTTTGATGTGTAGTGAGGAAACTCTCCTACAGCATGCCTCTGGCAACATTTAGGGTTCTGTTCTTGGTACTGTTTATATTGGATGATAGGCTATCCATTGTAGGTTATCACTACTATGGAGTCTGTTTCATTACCCAGTGACAATGGGGTGAGATAGTTCAGTTGTAACTTGTTGGTGCAGTCTGGAAAGTCAAAGGTTAGAAACTTTCAGTTTAAACTTTTATTTTTTACTGTAGAGAGATTTTATGCAACAATTAAGTGGTTGAAATGTTGTTCCAAGATGAGGTCCTGGAGCAGTCTTAAAATTTGTAGAACAGTAATTTAGAAGCATTGCAGAAGTTCTTAACATCCAAGAATGTGCGAAAATGATCAATCTGTTGGTCACAAAGGGACAACCTAGGTCCGATGCTGTCTTTAGCCAAATGTGAGTGCCATAGCATTTATTGAAACCTCGTTGGGTGTAATACAAATTCATAGCCACAATTACATTGTTGGTTTCCTCTATGAAATATTCCCAAGTGGGATCCAACATTCACTCTCTCACTAATACTCATTCCTTTAAAATATTGTGATAAAGAACTGACATCAACCTACTCTCCAATGGCCCATGGATGACTTGGAGTCTCTGTGCTGCCTGTTTACATTGCATGATAGCTAGCACATAGTAGATGATCGTGTCCATGCCGTGTCATCCTGGCAGCTTCTTGGCTATGTTTCACTCGTTGATGAGGTATTCATTGATGCTTATTGCTGGCTATGTGTAGCTTTATGGCTGGGTTGCACTTCCTCGTCCATTTCTGTGAGAAATGTGCATTCTTTCACCCAAGGGGAACAAGAACAATGGGTGTGCAATGTAGATGTTCTGGTTGTACTGCTTTCTATTTGGAATAGGTTTTCTTTGAAAGATTATTCATCTGAAATGTGAAAATGTGAATTATTACATAAATGTGTTCTGTGAGATTTAACACGTTTAAATAAACTCAGTTTCGTCAAAACCAAACTTTTATTTACAATTCAGTTCATAACCAATTTAATAATTAAGTTAATTATGAATAATGAATAATACTCACAGAAACAACGTTTACCATAGAGTCAATAATGGACTTAGTGAAGCCTTCTGGAAAGGACACAATATTCAATTAGTTTTGCTGATGATCTCATCAATAATGAAATGTATCTGGTTCTGACAGATGTCTTTCCCACCCCCATGCTGGCCATTGGTGGGGCAGGGTCAATTTCAGTACTTTGGCTGGAAGTGTTCAATTTCATTATTATTGTCCAGCAGGGTCTCCATGACATGAGAGAAAGCACTATCTGTGTAATTGACCATGATGTCCTCTTTTCACAGTGGGATACTGCAAGGTGATTGAATATCACAATGTCTCTTTCATGTATAAAGTAGTTAGAGATACAGACCTTTTCAATTGAAACTTGAGGTTTTCTAAGACATTTTTTTTTCACATTTTAAGGTGGCTTAATTATGTTTGTTCATTATCATTCAACAAAATAAGGCAAGACTTTCTTTTTTTAAAAGTGTTTTCCCTCAAAAATAACCATGTGAATAAAATAAAGAATTATGCAGCTATAATTCTGTTATTTTTTTTACCTTTTGTTCTGTGAGGATATCTCATTTGTGTATTTGAATTAAGAGGTATTACTTATTCTCCTTGAATTTGTGAAACCTTAACAATGCATTATCAAGAATAAATGAAAGTCTACATTTTATATGAATAACCAGATACAGACAAGGGCCAACAGCATAAAGCCAGCACAATAGAGTGTGGTCCCTGTTGTATCGTGGGGTATCACAAGGTTACTCTATATCTCCATGCCTTTTCCTTATATAAACAGAAAAAGTTGCCAGGGCAGATTCAGCATGTGATAGCTTCACCAAATGCTCCTGTGGGATCTTGAATGGGTCTCTTTAATGTTTACCAGACCTGTTTGAAAATGATAATACACAGTAACGTGAAAAGAGTGGTAGTGGGAAGACCTGTGTTTTCTCACACCCATGAAGGAAGGTGGTTCGATGGCAAAGGTCTGCTGTAGTTCTTGCAGGCTTGTTTGAATTGTAAACATTGCAGATCATTCCAACTTTAGCAATTGGAGGGTTTTGGTTTTGTCTAATTAGAGGATTTTTTTAAAAAGATTGCAAATTTAAGAGGCAATTAATTCTAAGCTTCAGAATGATTGATATAATATTTTAAAAAAATTAATTTGATTTATACATGTTTCAAATGTCTAGTATATTTGTATACACAGGGATTGGGAAAGACCATTGTGCCATTTTCTTGATTTTTGGCATTTTTCTAAATTTCAAATGGGCCCATTATATCAAAAGTAAACTTCAAAATTTTAATGGGCCATTTTGTCATACAATGCGCAAAATGGCCCATTGCCCCTGCTATTCCCAATCCCTGTATACAGAAGATATACTATTCATAGTTTGTTACTTTTTCCTGATTGTATATTATCATTGTCATGTTTGAGGTGGAGAAAAATAGAGAATTGTTTTTTGATACAATGATATATATAGGTACCATCTGGTGGGTAGGAATCAATTACAAAGGTTTTATTTCAAGACAAGATAGTAATAATATTTGTAGGGCAACTCTCTATGCATGTTGTGGAGCAAATATCTGTGTATATTTGTAGATACAGAATCAGGTCTCTTAAAGAAAGTATGGTTATTTCAAGACATCATAATTCTGTTTATAAGCTAACTTACTTTACATGTGGTAGAGCTGTGTATATTCTGTGATCAGAAATCAGCGCTCTGAAGAAAGTATGGTTATTTCAAGACATCATAATACTGTTTATAAGGTAACTTACTTTGCATGTGGTAGAGCTGTGTATATTCTGTGATCAGGTCACTCTATGTGTTTATTTGGAAAGAAGGTGTACCTCCATAGCTTATAAACATAGCTGTGAAGTACACAGAGTGATTCCATCTCACATTATTGCTTTGTGGGAAGCTGTGAAAATGATAGTGATCTGGTAACCCCGAGAGTTATTTTATAAACTGACATTATCTTTGAATGGAAATAACAAGATTTGATATTAATTATTTCTACAACTTCGAATAAATAACAATTCTGAAGTGAAGGGCAAGATACCATCGAGCAGTAACTGAAACTGGATATAAAATCAGTTGGTCATAGTCAATTTGATATAATTCCAGTTCCATTACTCAGGAGAAACATCTGCTGTTCTTGACATGATCTTCAAGCTTTAGCTTATAGCACAGAACTTTGGTATCATATCAAGTGATCTAGTTCCTCTTGATGTCATGTCTGTTGGAATCATGATCAGAAACTCTTTAGCCAATGGCTTTTGCTTATTGATTGTAGTTGAACCATGATGGTCTTGTGGAACATGAAGCCCAGAGTTAAATCGATTGCTATGGCATTATGGTATTATTTTGGTATTGCCAAAGCCATGTTTGACATGGAATGACTGCCCTTATCATGAACTAATATCCTTCAGTCATTGATTTCCAGTGTATAAATTAGATTGGAAACCTAGCCTGTCCTGAAAATTAATTGGTCAATTCTAGTGGAAAATGAAGAAAGTTTTTGAAAAGTAACCAATCCTGACCAAAAAGTTACCAGTCATGACAAAAAGTAGCCAGTTTAAGGACAGGTGGACAAGCTATATTTTAAACACTGCAGCATTACCTCAAATATCCTTGCTTAATGTAGTCCTGCTGTCTACCAGAATCAGTCTTTGAATAATTTAAGCAATAAACATACATGACTTCATATGTTTTTGTAAAATAGTGGTAAATATCTCTGTGTCTTTAATCAATTCATAAAAGATTTTATTGCATCATATATTGGTTTTTATCATAGCACGTCATGCAATGGATTGATGTGTCATCCATTTGGTACCTCAAATCTCCAAGATTCAAATATCTTTCTTCCAATACCTTTCAGCCAAGAATAGATATGACTCTATTTGCTTGTCTAAAACACGGATAAATTGTTCCTTGTCTTGAATTATTGATTAAAGGTTTGACTGCATCAGTAGCTCAGACACAATACCCTGATCCTAGATATTCTATTGATTGATGATTCATGACTCTAGCTCAAACTATCTACACCTGATATAGTGTTTCTGATAGTTCGACTACATCAGTAGCTTGGACACAATACCATGATTCTAGACCTCCTCCTATGGTTGATGAATCATGACTCTAGTCGAAATAATCTTCACCTGATAAAGTGTTTGTGATAGTTCAACTATATAAGTATCTGGAACACAATTCCCTGATTCCAGACCTCCCACCATTGATTAATGCATCATGACTCTAGCTCAAACAATCAACATCTTATATAGTGTTTCTGATAGTTTGATGTCCCTCACAATTGTTGGCCACTAATTCCAATTTCCATTAGATAATATTCCAGTATAAATCTTTGGATAACTTCCAGCCATGACAAATGCTGTGACTTCATTTGTTTGTGCAAATCATGGATTACAGCTCCATGTCAAATCAATTGATTAAGATCTCCCATAATTCATTGATGAATCATGACTCTCTGTGCATGTTCTAGCTCAATCTCTCTGTACATATATGAATTGCTTGTCATAGCTTATCTGCCCTAGCCATGTACTGACATTTGTCAACCACTAATTCCATTTTCCATTAGCAAATATTCCAGGAGAAGTCTTTAGATAACCTGCTCCATGTCTGAAATCAATTGATCAAGATCTCCCACCATTAATTAGATAAGTTCCAGCAACAACAAATGCTGTGACTTCATTTGTTTGTGCAAAACATGGATTACTCGCTCATGTCTGAAATCAATTGATTTAAGATTTTTCTGCATCAGAAGCATGATATCCTGATTCAAGACCTCCCACCATTGATTGATGAATCAGGACTCCCTGTACATGTTCCATCTCTGTGTACAATACAAAGTATTCCATCTCCATCTCCATCCAAGGTTTCCCAGCCAAATCAAGTCATATCTCTGTAATGGAGATGAAATCTCATGCAATTGCATTAGTACGCAATTCCAATTTGTTTGACACTGATTTGTATATGCCCGAGTGTTTTAGTGTCATATTTCTCCCAGTAGAATGAATTGGAAGTGTTTGTATTATTTCTTAACCTCTTAATCAAATTTAGATAAAACACCACTTAAACCAAACTTTGAATTAGGTGGTTATCAAATGCTGAAATTGCCACCCTGGTAACCTACAATGGATAATCAAACTCAAAAATTGTCAGTGCCAAGTTATCATCAAAGCTTTTAGAATAGAATTCAAGAAAGTCAAAATTAACATTTTTCTGTGCAACAATTTCTAAAATATTCAGTTATAAAATTGTTGCACGGAGGTGTAGTGGTTTGCCGATTGATCATGTCAATAAAATAAATCCAGGTGGAGACACCTAACATTTGTGATCATGGCTTTACACTGTGTTGTGTCCTTTGGCAAGGCACTTCATCCACATTGCACTCAGTCCACCCAGCTGTTCAATTGGGTACCTAAATACGGGAAGTACGGACCTATATGGACACACAGAGCACTTAGTAGCAGCTCTGAAAGTACTATTCCTTTAGGGTATCAATTTACAGTCAATAAGCAGTGTTTGCGCTGGATATTAGGCTTATTATTTGTCAAAATAAACAACAACAACAATAAAAATGTTGAGCATTGTAAGTATTCAACTTCACCAAAAGTGTACATCATGCTGTAGATTGATTCTCATAACTATGATGTTTTTCTTCCTTCTTTGTGTCATCATTTTCTTACTTACAAGGACCCAAGGAGACTTGAGTGTTTACTGAGCAGTTGTCTATACAAACTATTTTCTCTTGGTCAACATTGGGAATAAAGCTTGTAGACAGTTATGTTTGATCAGGATACACAGACTAAGATTGTTACCTAGTAAAGGAGGTCTACCCATATGCCTTTACTTATTGGTTCTGGAAAGGGACATCTCTCTTTAAAAGAGCTTTATACACATCATCAAGAGATGTACATTATTGTAAAAATAAATTGGATATCGTTTAAAGTAACGGTCCTAGATGAAGGAGGTCTACCCATATGCCTTGACTTATTGGTTCAAGAAAGGGATATCTCTCTTTAAAAGAGCTTTATACACATCAAGATATGTACATTGTAAAAATATTTGGATATAGGTTAAAGGAACAGTCCTATCTGGGTATTCATTGTGGAAACAACATTGAAGGGAGACATTTAAGTTTCATCTTCCTACAGAAAGCCTAAAACGCCAGTTTCTGAACTGTCAGTTTATGCCTTGCTGTGCTTGACTTTTCTGTGCTTGCTCTTTTGCCTGTAGGGGCACTATAGCAGCACAGAAAAGTAAAGGGTCTGCAGCAAGGCATAAAACTGACAGTTCGGAACTGGCGTTTTAGGCTTTGCGTAGGAAGATGTTTAAGTTTATGCATATAATGCTACCTGGACATGATTATAATGATGATAACTAAGTTGAAATATGTTGCTAGGGGTATCATTTTTGTTGAATTATATTTGTCAACTTGTTAAAGAAGAGTGCACAAGCTATTTTGTTATCGCAAAAAATACTGTCCCATAAGTGAAGTATCCAAATCTGGCAAAGCTTCGTATTTTTACGAAATTCCTCTTCTTGCATTTAGACAGTCAAATGTGTGTTTACAAAGTTTCAGCAAAACATATCAGTCAGTTGACCAACATGAAACAAATAGAATGTATGAGAACAATTTTCTTGAGCAAGACCAAAACTCTGGCATGTTTGTAAGGGTGATGCAAGACCTAAATGAAACACAACTTTCTCTGCCCTTTCAAACATTCACATATTGAAGTGAAAAACATGACCACTGTGTTACAAGGAAGGGGGTGGTATTTTCATGGTGAACATTATTTTCAACAGGAGGTTATAGAAATAAGGAAATGGGTTAAGGATTAAGAAAAAGAGTGCTGTTTGAGTTTGTCAGGAGGAAAAAACATATAACCGGTATAAGAATTTGGCTGGATTTGACCACCCATGGTTCGCTAGTTCCAGCCGATGCTCGCAATTTTCACCGCATTGCATAGCCACAATGGTGTTGCGGGCTTTCTCCCTGCAATGATACTAGCAGCCGCGATATTAGTGAAATACTCTTGAAAGCGGCATTAAACCCCACCTCACCTCACCTGGATTCGTTTAGAGACAAAGGAAAAGGGAAATTAAAAACTTTCCTGAGTGTGATTTTAAAGGGGAAGAAAGGGAGATAAAAAAAGTTGATGATTTACCAAAGGTATGCACTATTGACAGGGAGAAGAAAGTTGTGTAAAAAGTAGTTGAGGACAAAATATCCATTTTGGTCATATCTGTCATATTCTCAATAATTGGCACAAGAAACATGTGGATTAGAACTGAACAACCTAGGTTATCGAGGGTTAACTATATTATGGTTTGAGGTGAGTGTTTATAAATTGGGAGGGGTTGGAAGAATAGAGATGGGGGACTAGGTAGAGGAACAACCTGTTGACTTTGATGAAGAATACCTCAGATTCTCAGGGAGTCGGTTGTATCACATGTTCCACATAATGCCAGCAATGTACGAGAAGGCTGTATAGTAGCACCTCACACTTGGATCTGTTCCTAGTACAGAAACAGACCAAAATACTTTTTCTTGGAAAGAATCTTTGGTTTGCATGTTTTCTTGTGCTTTTTTGTGGAATTTTTGTGTGTAAGCTCTTGTTGCAAAAAGATTTTCAAAAAGGGTTAAATACAAGATTTAAGAAAAGAGTAAAAATGAATTTTCCTGAATTCATGTTTCCTGTTCAATATTTGATGTAGTGCTTTGGTTTCAATGTACCATGATGTTAAAAATCTTCCCAGAAATTTTGGACAACTTTGACTAAAACATTTGAGGTTTTTTTAAAGCAATTTATAGAAAAAATTCAACAGGAAATATGGTTTATACACACTATTAATTTTCAGCATGTCACTCTAATCATGAAGCATAAAGTGAGACATATTCATCAGTTGAAAAGACACTAAAAGTATTCATAGATATTCATAGATATGAACTTTGAAAGATAAGTTTGAATGACTTGAGCCAAGAGGCAACTTACTTGAATTGGCATAAAGTGAATATTGATTGACAAATTCACTACAAGTTATAGATGTTATCCATGAAATAAGTGGGATATTTCACAAAAGTTTAATAATATTTATGGGTTGAAAAATTCTAGATATCTTCCTCTTTTAGAAAGAGCCTTTATACTTCAAACCATCATTGTTCTAAACAACATGAAATGATTTATCTGACACTTATCATATCAATGCAATTGTTCCAAATTTCTCTTATGACTCAAATATTTAATGTTTTATTTTTTTTAAATTCAGAGATCAAAGCTTAACATCATAGATAAATCACTGAGAGACAGACAAATGTATTTATTGAACAATAACCATGAATCAGACATTTGCACAAAATGTATTTGAACACATAAGGAAGTTGATGATTCAGAAATGCATTGATGTTGGGGTCGTTGAGTGCAGGTCAAACTTGAAATGTCAGACTCGTTGGGCTGTTCTAGACTCTCTTATTGACTCTTTGAGGAAAGTTTTATTTGTGGCCTCAAATGTTTCGCCTTCACTGCATCCAATCATATCAAAGCATATAGACTAACATTTAGTCCCTGAAAAAAAGAGTTCACTACTAATTTTATTATTTTTATTTTTTATTTAAAAAGAAGTAAAAAGGAGCCCTGAACAATACTTAACTTCAGCTGAGGCATCTAGACTTGCCACTATTTTCTAGACTTAAGAAGGCTCCTTTATTTATTTTTTGCCTTAGGGTCTGAAGAACAGACTAACGAGCCCAAAGGCCTTCCTCTTTAGGAAGCACCATAAGTTGTGAACTTTGCGCTATGAGCAATCACTCGGTGATTGGAGATTTGGCTCATTATAAGAGAACTTATTATTATTATTCATCCTTCAATACCTTGTGTAGAGGAAAGACTCGCACACTATATGATACACCAATTTAGTCCCTGGAAATTTTAAAAATTGTATCCAATGTTTAAAAGGAGCTTGAGTGAAATTGCTTATGTTTATGTAGTTGACTCCAAATCTATGAGTATCCTTGATTTTCAAAAGGTTATGTAAAAGTAAACACATTCAAATTCACACTGAGTGGAGAATGAAACTAAAGATATGGTTTTCAAGGGTGTGACCATTTTATTATTGAGTCATCCAGACCTTATTTAAAAGAATAGCAATGCTAAGACAAGTTTTCAGAAATCAAAAGGTTAACAACCTCCATTATTTCAGATTTATGTTTTGTTCAAATTATGATTTTATCATCAAATTTTTATTTCAGAGACAAGAAATCAGTCTACTCTTGAGATCAAAATTATTTTCATACACCACAAAACTCTTTAGTAGCTATCTTTCTTGATCTGACAATATTCTTAGTCTTCTTAGATGTAGTGATGTCTAACTGTGATAATGTGTGAAGGGTACATAAACATTGGTAGCTCGGTTTGATCTTTATGGGTTACACACTGCTACACTATTGGGTGCGGTCCAACATATTGTACATTGGTCATGAGAACATAGTTATTTTGGATTTTATGTTTCCTTATTCTGCTGTTTTCAGGAAATCATTGTCAACCCTTTAAAACAATATTACCAAAAATTCAGTGGACTTTTACTTTGACCTTAATGTAAAGATTTTCTATAGAGATGATTAAGGGTGCAACGATACACGATACACCGGTGCATCGCGATTATATGGCTGACGATACACGATACGTTTTGCCTCTGAATCGATACACTACGATACGACCTACAGTGGAATTAAATTTCTTAATTTTAATTTTTTACCCTGTCAGTGTCAATAGTGTTTATTATAGACAAATAAAGTAAATGTTTACAGTTTCACTATCCTGTGTAATACGTATCGAGATACGTATCGTATCGTACCCCAAATATCTAGATACGTATCGTATCGCGACCCTCCTGTGTGGTTGCACCCCTAGAGATGATAATTTTAAGGTTTGTTTTAATCTTGAAATTGGGAAGAAGAATTTATGTAAATAGAAGAAGAAAACAATAAAATAAGAAAGTTGAAAGTGTAGAAATATTTTTTTACTTTTAATTTTTTCAGTCTTTTCCTTTCTCTTGCCAGTGCCAGGACATTAATTGATAGCCAATTAACCAATAGCTAATACTAGATTATTACATTCAATAAGTTGTAATTCCAATAGTGTGGCCACTCAAAATGGCAGCGTAATAATTGATCCAGCAGCTTGACTTATGATTTATCGGTAGGAGATATTTTGACTCGCCAAATCAAAAGTATTTCAAGTACTTACATACTCACTTCTTACTCTGCTTGAGAACGACACAAGAATCTGTGTCGAAACGTTGCATACAACAAACAAAGAAGTTGTCATCCTCTGCATTATTGACTTACATACTCCCTTGATAAATGAACTGAATAAACGCTTCCTTTTCCCAGTACTAGATTATTTTAATTCCAATAGTGTGGCCACTCAAAATGGCATCATAATTATTGATTCAGGAACTAAAGTTATGATTTACTCAGTAGGAGATATCTTGACCTTTCCCTTGAAGACTGAACTGAATGACCTTTCACTATTCCCAGAATAGTTACAAGATACATGCCATCTTGTGGACTTTTATTTTTTAAAACTGCACTCCCTCCCGCACTTGGTATGTATTGGGTGATGACATTTCAACAGCTCCTTGACTAGTTAATGGTCCAATATGCATATAGAAACTCCTCAAGCATCCCAGGCAGACAGACAGTTTCAGAAAAACTGCAAAATATTTTTTTAAAGAGGGCCGGCCTACTTCATTACCCTTTTTTGGTTGCAAGGAAGTATGTCATTAACTCTTCATGTAAGCAGTGTTGTTCCTTGAGGGGGTCCTGGGGATATTTTTCCACCCTTTTGGCTTGCTGTCCCTTAAAATAATGAGAGGTAGGATACTTTTACCATTACGCAATGTCCCATACACCAGAATATGCCAAAATGACCCCCCTCAGCTGATCACCTAGGAACAACACTGTTGGTCACCAAACATCTTTTTTAGTTGGGTTTGGGAAAATCTGTTATCATTTTGTGGTACAGTTTGTACACATTTTTTTGGAACAGTATCACTGCTGCGTTGAAATTCAGAGAAGAGGTTTTCATACACCTAAAACTATAGGTCTCACTTAAAACTTGAATTGCAGTCAATATAGGTAACAGTAATATCATTGGCTTTCCCCTCAGTGAAATAAGTAAAATATTGATAAACCAAGTCACTTCACCTTATTTCTGAAGTGTTACTTTATCATCTACAAGATCTAAGGTCAGAGAGGCAAGAACTAGAACAAGACTTGTCTGAAGAAAACTCAGGTATGTAAAGATTTCTCACTCCCTTCAACACTGAGTAATTAGTTCGCCTTCCTCTAGTCTGGTGATTACCCATCATTCAACAGCAGTACCAGTCTACCATTGGGTGGTATATCATGCCTCATTTACATATTTCTGTCCAAGATATACAAATAATATCTGGATAACAGCTCTTGTATGGATTATCTTCCCAATAACCTTCATCTTTTGACTGCAGAGATTGGCAAAGACGGACCGTGTGCCATGTTACATATTGGAAGAAAAATGGGCCCATTGAAATTTTGAAGCTTATAAGGTCCATAAAAAATTCAGAAAATTGCTAAAAAAGCTGAAAATGGCCCATTGCTAAAGATGTCTTTTCAATCTCTGACTGTATCTTCAAGTCTATTTCTGCAACAAGTCAGAGCTGACAGTTAGTACCCCTTAGCACTAAGAAAGTCATAAGTCAATGATAAGAACTGACACTTATGACTTTTTCAGTGCTAAGTTACTTTTGACTAGTTGGTAAATGTCTTATAAGAATGAGATCAACAAGAGTGGTTGATGTCCTGGAATCACCTATTGGCTCCCAATGACCATAAGTTGTTCAATTGAGCTGCTTGTGATTAATTTTGCATTATATTTTAGATGTGGCATTATTTCTCAATGCTGCCTTTATTTTCATACATAACCACTCAGTTACAAGAGATGATAAAAAGTTTCAGTCTGATTAAAATCAACAGTGCTCCGAGAAATACAATGGAAAAAATATTGAATGTACCGGGGTTCGAACTGAATCCAGTCGTATTTTCCTCTCCTTCACAATAAGACGGCACCCTCCTTGTCGCATCTGTTGTTAGCTCATCTAGCCAATCGCAAAAACTCTGACAAAAGTTTTCAGTATCTGTAGCTAGAGGCCAGTATCTTCAGTGTTCCAATCCTTATACATGCATGATCACTGCCATCCAGCTTTTTATATGCAATGATGTGTTGGACCTCTTATGACTAGGTTTTGTCTGCTAAACTGGTTATAGGACATGAGTGGCTGTATTCAGACCTCGCGTAGGGAATCTCCTTGGTGGAACCCATTTCCACCCTTGTAAGGCACCAATATTTCGAAATTCCAACGGTTGATTCTCGTCATATTGTTGCAAGTTTCAAAGTATTATTTTGATCTTTCCTTAGGTAGTTACAGTGAATAAAATGACTTAGTCTGGAATGTGTTTACTCAAATTTGCTTCATCTTACCTTACATTAGTCGAAAGATTCTGAAATAACTGCCCTTGGTAATTCTTAGTTTTCACCTTGATGTCACATCAAAAGCTATTGACAATTATGTTCTCTAAAGGTTTAAAATCTTTTCTCATAAAAATCAAATCTCCTATTCCCTTCTGCAATCATGAGGACATTTCCAGAGTAAATCAGCCCCATGGTTTTCCATGAAATAAAGTTTAATAGCTCAGGAACGTTCTTCACATAGCTTTCTGTGCCTGTAGGCGTGAGCATGACATTATAAGGTGTTAAAACTTGAGTTTATTGACTATATAAGTTAGTAAAGAGGTAATAATGATTCTTGCTTAACTGTTTCTTCTCAGGAGATTGTTTTGTATCAGTCATTGATGTTAAAGGGACAGTAGAAGGTTTTTTGAAAATTTTATATTTTCCTTTTTTTTCACTGATAATTGTACGTTGATTGTAAACATATTATTTTGATAGTGCCAAAAATCTCTTACACAAACCAATCATCCATAGTCAGAGAACATATTATAATGATTCACATAAAGTATATTTATTATGTTCATTATGGTAGACGACAGAAAGATAGATCTATTCCTTATAAATCCCTGTTCCTGAATTTTCCCCTTTTACCTTTACCTACCTCAGTGATACAATTTTAATTCTCTTCATGCTGTTACCTACCTTATAGATATTGATATTTATTACATGATTGAGGGTGAGATACTCTGTTCTATCAGTGAAATAAACCCTCTATCTGGCTACAGTGGCGATAACCTTTATCGTCACTCTACTGAGTGGTGATAAACTTTATCACCACTCGAGTGACGTCAAGTTCAAGACTTTGACGTCATGTAACAATGGTCTGACGTCATGTATTCTCATATGACGTCACACTGTTACCGCGGTGACGGGCTCTTCCAAGCGGCCGCTCAACATGAAATTGGCCTTTTTTGACGTAATTAGAAGCATTTAATCATATAATAAATAGAATATCTGTAAATTCTTGACAAATACCATGTTTATCTCATCTCGTGAGGTAGACAAGTTAAATATTTTCACTCGTGGCTGCGCCACTCGTGAAAATATAAACTTTCTACCTCACTCGATGAGATAAACATGGTATTAGTCAAGAAAAGACAGATATCCTCTATATAACACCAATGGCAGTTTACAAGTTAGTGCACCTTGATATTTTGATAAAGATATATAGATACATATATCCTTGTACGTCTACACCTTCGTGTTCCCAATTTCTCCCTTTAACTTTTACCTACCTCAGAGATACAAGTTTAATTCTCTTCATACCTCATATAGATTGGTGTATATATAACACCAATGGCAGTATACAAATTAGTGCACCTTGATATTTTGGTACAGATATAAAGACACATTCCATGTACATCCACATCACCTGATTTCTCCGGTTTACTTATACCTACCTCAGAGATACAAGTTTATCAAGGCCAGGTGTGGGCTTCTCACCTAAGCCCCATAACTAGGTGTTTATTCCAGCTCATTTACAACTAATTGCTTCCCTTACTCCTGTGCTACTACAAGCCATTTGGAGACCAAGTAGCGTGACCTTGTGTACATACAGTAGCCGGGAGATAAAGAATTTGTGCTTTGTTTAGATGAAATTCAAAACATTTAGAAATTTAGAATATGATAACATGTCCTTTCAAGGCCATGTCGATGTCCAAGATGAGAAATATTTGATATTTTTAAAAAACTGTTTTCTGTTAATTTTAGAGTAGAATTTAGGGAATTCTCAGGAAATGGCTGAAATGGCCTCAACGCCAAATTCTTCTAATCGTTTCCTGAAGAAATTGTGAACAAGTTTTTTTTTTTTTAAATATCATTTCAGAAGGATTGATAGGGACCAAGAAGTTTATGAAAGACCTTGCAGACACCTCTAATCTATTGAATGATGACCTAGGTAACTTACTTCCGATGTATGTCCCAGGGTGATGTAATCACATAGATAAGTGCTGGAGCTAAGATACTGAATGATGTTAGACAGTTAACAGATTTCAAAAGATTTATTTAGAAAGATTTCTGACAAAAAATTAGTGGTTTTTCAGAAACAAATTTTTACCAAATGAAAAAAAATCAATTTTGATTTCTTTGAAACAATCTAGGGGAATTACAAAAGTTTGCTGAAAAAAAAAATAATATGAGAAGATTTTAAACAGAAACAATAACATCTTAAATTTTAAAGTTATAAATTTTAATTGAATTAATTTGAAATGACGAAACAAATTTGGCCGCACTTCAACTCAAATCTGGAAACCAATTTAATGGAAATCGAATTTGTCAAGCCAACAAGATGTGTTTATCTTTAAACATGTTGGATTTGTATAGCAAACAAAGGTAATGGGTTGGATCAACATTTGTAGGCAGGTTCTGTTGGTTTACTTTGACACATTTGTTTCTTGTTTGAGTGACAGGTGTCAGAATTGTGATAGACAATTATGTCGCACATTGCGGTGTAGGTGTATGCAAATCACGTAGACAGAATGTATATGCCATTTTCAACTGTGATATACGACTACAAATATGTGTATAATAGAATTAAGTAATTTTATTCATGGAAAGTGAGATTCCAATTATTCTTACATGCACTCATTGCTGAAATATTGCCTGGCGCTAGACAGTAACTCACTTTACTATTCTTAGACAGCAGAATTTTATAAAAGTTTATTTGATAGAATTTTAGGATTATTGTTATTTTTTCCTTAGGAATTTTGTCATATATTCTAACATCAATTACATGACTCAAAATTCTTTATGAAACCATATTTTCCTTTCCATATAAATCTGCAAATGAATACTTATAAATTCTTTTATATGAAACCATATTTTTCTTGCAATATAAATCTGCAAATGCATGCTAATAAATTCTTTTATGAAACCATGTTTTCCTTTCCATATCAATCTGCAAATAAATATACTAAAACATTTTGAAGAGTGGGATGCTTTTGGTACATGATAAGGCTATATAGTGATGACAGATCCATGTTTTATTGCTGTTTTGAAATATGATAGAAATTGAACTTTGACCTTTGAGTCTGATAATTGTTGACCTGACTCCAGGAAGCAATGTCAATGTTTTTGATATTTTTAACAGGAAATATAAAGGATGGATGGCCGGTGTTTGTGATTTTAGATTTTGTACTTGTGATATGTATTTGATGAAGGAGTTCTTTGTTGACCAATGAATAAAACATAAAATATCAAATATTGAAATTCAATATATTTTCCTAACTCTGAATCAATTCGTTTTTGATAAATTTTAGCAATAGGTTCAGTTGAAAAGGATGAAAGTATTTACAATTTTGATTTTTAAAATGGATCCAAAAACAGCTTAGGAATCTGCAGAATAAAATATAAAATACATTTGATACTGATCCAAACCTCAGTTGGCAGTTTCATAGAGGTGAGGCAATAAATAAATGATAAGCAGACATTCTGATTCGAATTATCTCCATAAATATGGACTCGAGTTACAAGCTTTGCCAATTCTCATCAGATACTACTCTCCCCAGAACAAATTGTCAGTCTTGGTATTCCATTGCAGCCTCACACGACCAGCTACACTGTCTTCAAGACTCTTGATAATAGTTTTACTCCATGCTTTTCACCTTTAGTATGAAGAAAATGGAAATTCAAAATTCTTAAATAAAACCTTTTGAGTTACACTAAGCCAGAGTTTAGAAATTGTCAGTAATTGATTGATTTACAAGAATTGAAGAAAAGTAAAAGAGGCTTTTTAATTATTCACAGAAAATCATTAACTTCCTTGTCTTTTGATTGACATGATTTTACCTGTTTCGTATTTAAAAGTCTTGATACTGTTTTGCTCAATAGACAAATGCTTTTCAACATATATCTATTAAGGTTCCAAATTAAAAGATAATTACTAGTTTTGTTTGCTTTCCTCCAAGAGAACATTAGAAGTATAAGCGATAACATTATGTTTGCTATGTTTTTTTACCTCGAATGTCAGTGCAGATCTCATTCCAATCTTGAGAAGTTTTCAAAGTGTATTAAATTAACACAGCCTTGATTTCTCAGTAACTATTGCCCATAAGAGAATAGAAGAAAAAATTGGTTATAATCTCTTTTTTCGACATAATTGGGCAAAATTTTATTTTAGGTTTTAAGTATATTTTAATAACAAATTGATTATGGTTCCACTTCAACACAATGTATTTAAATTTTTCTTCAAAATTGTTATCTCACATGTACATATGTCAGTAGAGAAAGATTTGCAGCATTCGGTTATATGTTCGTCTTGCAGACTGTTCGCCAGTCTAAGGAATTGTTCGGTCATTGGCTTATTGATTATTTCTAACAGAGACAGACTGACCTTTGGCGCTGATTCACAGAAACTAAAAATGCCAAAGACCTTACTCAGCACTTTTAGAATTTTGTTAAGGATGCACTCTGCTTTAGTGCCTTGTCACTGGAATTGGAGACATTTTCTATCACTGATTCAATTTGTCATGGATTTTATCTTTGAATCTGTCAAGTCAGCGTATTTATAATTTGCATTTGTCATTGAGTCATTAAACTGCTACGACTTGAACAGAATTTATCCTCTTTGAAGTATTTATTTTATTGATCTTTTAGCGAATCTTTCGATGGAAATTGAGACAAGATTTTAAAAATGAAAGGTTTTTGGCTGTTTCAATCTGTTCTTTATTTTGAAAATGGTTATATTTGAAAGGCTCTAGACTGTTAGCCTAAAATGATGAAGGTGGGACAAAGAGTTCATTTGTAAGCCTTTGTGTCTCCCTTTAACTTAATTGAGAACATTTAGGATGCTCAGTCCAAATTCTGAGAAACTGACCAAATAACACTAAAATCAAGAAAATACCTCCATTGGTTCACCATCTCCAGCATTGGTTTGCAGGTTTCAGTACAATGTGTAGAAGCAAGATTTTCTTCCAGCAAGAGAAGATACCTTCACTTTAATATTTTTTATGAATGGTAATCAAAATTTGATCTCATTTCTGATATGCTTTCAATGGCTGACATTTGACTGTCATCTCAACAAAAAGTATTCAGGTCCAGTGTTGCTTTAATACAGTCCCAAGGCTTTTACAGATCCGTTGACAGTAAATTGTATATCAGACAAAATACATTAACCTTTCAAAGAACTGATTTGGAGCTGTAGGTGGGAATTATGCGCTTATTATATATGGATTGACGCCAAATGTCTATAAATTTATGAAATGAAGAAATAAGAAATCTGATAATATGGAATTGTATTCTCACTACCAAATATGGAATAAGTGAATTATTTACCAGTATGTGTTTTAGACATTTGCCTCTAGCCAGATATTATGTTAATAGTTACACATGTGATCATGCCACTTCCTGTAGGAAGGGAGGTAACTCTTGTGAACCTACTCAGCCTGGTTTGTGAGAACTGCATGCCTCTCTCTTTCAAGAAACATGGTGAGCTACAAGACACATTTTAGGTTTACTTTATTCATTTGTATGCATATTGTACTTGAGAATAGATCATAGATTTATTTCAACCTTTATTTTACTTTAATTTGTTTGAATTTCACATCCCTTTTGTAAAACATTGTTAGTCAAGGTATATCATGAGTGTTAAATTGATGTGACATCTGTTTCATATTAAAGGAATTTGGAACAAACTATGTTGAAAACCGGACTTAAAATATTTTAAAAGTGTAAAAGTAACTGAAATATTGATGCTTTTGAAATTTAAAAAAAAAAGAGAATTTTTAGCTTTAAAATATTGAGGTTAATGTTTTATAATGTGTGCTTGACCCTCAAATTACACATATGTTTTATGATGTATATCCAACAACTGTTGAAGATAACAATTTATGATATTCAGGTTAAGATCTCACACTTGTGCAAAACTGTCATACTGGTTGACATTTGAGATGTAACATGGTCTGTATTGCTGTCACAATTAGCTTATGACCTAGTTTAACTCAAGAAAATACTGCCGGTCATCACCCTCTTAAGTATTTTAGGTTGGTATAATTTTATTTAATAATTTTATTATACAGCATCAGAAACTCAGTCATGATATTATCATTGATTAATGATTATATTTGTTGATATCTGCCCCTTTTAAGTTGTTGAAATCTGTGACATTATATTTTCTTTGAAATTCAACCCTTTTTGTTCAGTTGATATGTTCATCATAAATTCTATTTTCAAAATTGTATATTTCAGAGAAGCTCTTTTAGTATGTTATATTGATACAGGTATTGCTTCATCTCCAGCAATGAGAAAGTTAAAGGCTTAAGACCCTTTATATATTTTATTAATTCCCACTGTGCCATTTAAAATCAGACATTTTCTCAACGTCATTTGTCACCTTCATATGTAAGTATTACATTTGTATGTGTGACCCCCCTTGACTAGACAAGAGTCCTTTCATGTGACAGGCCATCTAGCTTTCACTTGGCCTGACCAGAGTACTAAGGGGAGATAATTTGATAGTCTATAGCAGCTAAGCCCTGTCACTCACAGTCTTACAGGCCGTCATGGGTCTTTAGGCCAGGACCATTAGTTAAAAGATATGGACAACCCGGAAAAAAATAGTAGAAAGCTGATTTTTTTCTGGAGACCTTCAAAATATCACCCTTACATCAATGGCACAAAGTTCTGCGAATTCTAGGTGGTGGCTTTTTCAAAATGGCCGCCGTTTCCAATATGGCCGCCAAAGATTTTCTGAATTATTGAATATATTTTACATTTATGTCGTATATTGAATGTTGTATATCAAATGAAAGCTTGTTTGTTTCCTTTTCAAAAATGTACTTTTTATTGGTGTAGATAATAACCGAAGTGAAATATTGATCAAATTGCTTGCAAAATATACTTTTATTTTGGTAAAATTGAGAATTTTTTCATTTTGCTGATAATCATGTCATGTAATATATCAAATGAAAGCTTTTCTCAAATGCTTTTACAAAATGCTTAGTTATCTAACATAAGGTTATTAATGTAATCATAATTGTCTTTTGGAAACTTTTATATTAACCTTTTCCCCCACGTTAAGAAATTATACACATTAAAGTACCAAAACAGTACCAAGAACGTACGAGTGTCATTGAGTCGCCTGTGATCCACTTAAGGGATCTTGAGTGGAATCATAAAGTCAAAGTAAAATAAAAACAGTGTGTCAGCATTGTCATACTACCATTGCACTCACCATCATATCAGCAAGTTGACCATGCACGGTCCTTTGTTTTACTACTAGTAACAATATGTGTCAACATCATTCACAGGTATGAATCATGGGAGGCTTCACAAACGCTTTGATCCATATTCGCAGATGAAAATCCATTGTACTGATAGTATTAGTTACCGGTAATACCGACATCAATGTCAGCATTCATACCGCCAATGGGAGGTATTGCATGAACAACACCACCAGGTTCACAGGAATGGAAACTCAAATGTCCATTACGGGTTAGAAAGTCACAGTGCAGTCTTTCATTTTGTGAATTGGCAAAGTTCAAAGGGTATACTCAAAACCAACCATACAAGGGTGAAATGCACCAAGATTGAACATCCGGTTGTGGGACAAAATCCCCAAGGACAAAATCCCCAGCAGACAAAACCCCAAATAGGGTAGGAACAGGTATAGAATATAGAGATATATATTGCTGTGTTGAAGTTTAACATCTGCTTTCACCGCTTGACATCTTGGTCATTTTGCATATATGGGGCAATCCTTTAATTATCGTGAAAGAATATGGACTTATAATCTAGAAGAGGTCATTGGCCCCATGAAAATCAAAGTAGACGCTCCAGTGGCAAGAAAAGTAATGCTAGAGGATAAAAATTATTTGGAATTTTGAAAAGAGTTCGGGTATATGACTTAAAAAGGAAGAGGTAATGAAAAGAAAATACCATTTGATATTCAGTATAATATTCATATATATAAACGTATATGTTAGTTTGTAAAATGAAGATGGAATAGAAGTTGATTACAAAAATTCATTTATTTCATATAAGCAAAAAGCCTACAGGTACTAAAATCAAAGATAATCCTTCAGAAGTTGGGATGAACAGTTAGATATATTTCTCAAACTTATCTTTCTACTTATCAAAATAATACAAAACACACCTAATGATCTGATTGGATTGTTTGAAATGTTGTCCATAGATGGATATTTAGTCTTAGGGGATTTAGGCCCTTTGGGATGAGCCTTCTTTGTTCCAATGCTGAAGAGTTAATATTTGGTTAATAAGTTTAATAACATCATTTGTCTTATGGGTTTTAGTTTAGTAATGCCATTGGATTAATTTGATTCAGAATGTAGCATATTGGCAGATGCTTTTCAAAACAGAGTTACTATTTGATGATTAATCATGCATATCACAGCTAATATGTATATACTGTTAGAAACATTTTGTTGTATGGATGACTTGGATCTCACTCAGATCAGAAAAAGGCACAAATATCTGCTAAATCCGAAACACTCACTACACAAGTTTGCATAGCAATCAACCCAATGTGAGATCTCACGATGAACTTCAAAATGATATACTCTGTCTGAGTGTTGAGTGGTCTGTTACCGCAACATGTGGCTAGGTTTATGAGTGCTACCAATTACCAATAAATGGTATTTGTGGTACAGAATATGTTGTAATTTGAATGGATATTGTAATCTAAGTAACAGTTTCTGGCAAACAACTTCAATATTCTAAATGCCTTTCGAAGACTGCATGTATGCAAATATCTGTGTAACCTTGTACCATTTGTATATTGACTTTGACTTTACATCTTCAATTATTTAAGCTTTTTAAACAATAGAGGCGGGGCCCATCAGCAGATATTCCTTTCAATTCTGAAACGAAAACCATTACCTTTATGGGTCGCATTTCTTTGTTGTGGCAAGACAGTGATTAATCACTCAAATACAAACAAAGAGTCAGGATACAGGCGTGGAAATGGTAAGTTGATTGTATCAACTGCAATGGATATTGTCAAATGAAACAAGTATCTGTTAAAGTAGTTGGCTTTGGTGATGATGGTTGCATAGGCCACAACTGACATACATGAAATTATTTTTTCAGAGCATATATCAACATCTATTTTTGCTCATGCAGTTTCGATGTAGATAAAGAAGAAAGCTTTAGTAGACAGTGCTCAAACTGAAATGCAATGGAGTTTTCTTGTAGAATGGAATTCCAAAGGTGGCATTGTTTTAGAAACATTCATTTTGAAAATCTTCAGCTAACGAATCAGTGTAATCTCTGAACCACCATGTATTTCAAATCAGTCCAGAGAGTCAGCGTTTCATTCTCTTTCAAGTTGGAGTCACTCATCTGAAGCTGTGTGTTCCAAAGAATATACCTTACTGTACAGCAATAGTTAGGAAATGGATTACCATCAAGTGAATGAGAATGGCAGTACAGAAATGCGATATTTGTTCATACAGAATTTGGTCTACATTTATCACAAAAGTTCTGAAAATGGTTTCTAGTGGATGCAATACTTGAAATGATCCATCTGTTTGAAAGCGTGATTAGAGTGTTCAAGCCTGTGTATGGGATGTCATTTAAAATGCTGTAGTACTGCTACTGATTTTAGTGACTAACTGTGAGCACATGAATTCTTCATGTTATAAATGTATATTTTGCAAGCATTTTGATCAATAATTCATTTCGGTTATTATCTACACCAAAAAAAAGTACATTTTTGAAAAGGTAATCAAACAAGCTTTCATTTGATACACAACATTCAATATATAACATAAATGTAAAAAATATTAAATAATTCAGAAAATCTTTGGCGGCCATATTGGAAATAGCGGCCATTTTGAAAAAGCCACCACCTGGAATTTCCAGAACTTTGTGCCATTGTTTTGAGAATGATATTTCTTAGGTTTCCAGAAAAAAACAGCTTTCTACTATTTTTTTCCACCTCATTTCTAATGGTCCTGGCCTACTTGTCAAGTTCAGAAGTGTGGGATCAGTGACAATGAATAGCTTGGATGTACTTGGATAGACTAGACTATGTTGTCTTCTGAAATAATGTCTATCATATCTGAGCAAGTCTAGAATTCTAAAAGGATTATGTAATTTTTTTCCATAAAGTGATGGAAAGTGTGCAGGTGTATACCATATGGATAAGTCTGTCAAACAGCCCCTGAAACAAAATATATCTATAAAGCCCCATGCAAGGCTATATCATTGTAGCAAGTCTAATTCACTGCGGTTTCAATGAACAGCTTCAGTGGGATCCTTTAAATTCTGAAATAAAGTCTATAACACCTAAGCAAGTCTAGAATTCTAAAAGGATTATGTAATTTTTGTCCATAAAGTGATGGAAAGTGTGCAGGTGTATACCATATGGATAAGTCTGTCAAACAGCCCCTGAAACAAAATATATCTATAAAGCCCCATGCAAGGCTATATCATTGTAGCAAGTCTAATTCACTGCGGTTTCAATGAACAGCTTCAGTGGGATCCTTTAAATTCTGAAATAAAGTCTATAACACCTAAGCAAGTCTAGAATTCTAACAGGATTTTATAGTTTTTGTCCATAAGTGTTCAAAAGTGTGTATGTGTATTGGTATAGGTATTGCTAAACTAGATTCTTGCCAGAACCCTTCAAAAAGCAAGTATAGAAAATCTTAGCAAATCTACAATTATTTCTTGCCCATCCTTGTCAAGAAATCATTGTTTGAGTAACAATGAAAAGCCTGAATATTCAGTGTTTACTGATCATTATGTCCGGCTTGTTAAGCCTTTTCCCCATGCCCATATAAACATTTACCTTTCAAATCTTAGAAAGTCAAGATTCTAACAATCTTTGATTGTTCTTACTCGTATATTGAAGGTGTGGGTCCCTTGCAATGAATTTCAGTGAAATGAATATCAGATTTGCTTATAATCCATATATCCTTTCATTGGTTCCCTTTCAAGATCAAATCTTCCAGTTTTAGTCTAGGATTCCTAATCCTTGTGAGCCAAAATCAAATTTATCACATTAGAGCAAGTCTAGATTTAGAGAAAGGATATAATGGATTTGTCCAGTTCGGATGTTTTGGACAAGTGACTTTGAATAGCTTGGATAAACTGTGTTCAGTGATACATAAAAAAGATGGACGCTTACCTATTGTCCAAATTCTTATACCATATTTTGAAGAAAGAAAGTTGATTCTAAAGCTTTATTCTCTTCATGTCCAGTTCAAATGTTCAGGTTCAGTGATAATGAATAGCCAGGATATTATGTGTTCAGGGATAGCCTGTTAGTCTAGTGGAGGTCCCGAGCCCTAGTTTTCAAAGCTCTCTTTGCTAAGTAAAACCAGTGAGAATCTATGGTTCATTGAAATAAGAGCTTGACCATTGTTAATCAAAGCCAGTTTCAAACAGTTTATGAAAATGTAGAAAACATTGATTGACTTGAAATATTTTGCTGATTTATCATTTTCACAATAATTCTAGTTTGATAGTACTGTACATGAAGACTATCAAATCAATGATAATGTCTATTACAGTAAGTCACAAGTGGGAAAATTAAAAACTTTGATTGACTTGAAATGTTTTGCTGATTCATCATTTTCACAATAATTCTAGTTTGATAGTACTGTACATGAAGACCTATCAAATCAATGATAATGTATTTTACAGTAAGTCACAAGTATGAAAATGTAGAAAACATGGGTTGATTGAAATATTTTGCTGATTTAGCATATTCACAATAATTCTATCTGTTTGATGGTACTGTACGTGAAGACCTATCAAATCAATGATAATGTCTTTTACAGTAAGTCGCAAGTGTGAAAATTAAAAACTTTGATTGACTTGAAATATTTGGCTGATTCAGCATATTCACAATAATTCTATCTGTTTGATAGTACATGAAGACGTATAAAATCAATGATAATGTCTTTTGCAGTATGTCACAAGTATGAAAATGTAGAAAACATTGGTGGATCGACTTGAAATATTTTGCTGATTTAGCATATTCACAATAATTCTAACTGTTTGATGGTACTGTACATGAAGACTATCAAATCAATGATAATGTCTATTACAGTAAGTCACTAAGCCTTTGTCCCCATTATCTGGCATGCTTTATCCTGACAGGTGAATTTGTACAGAGATCCTAGTCTTTTATGTCTAATAAAACTTTGTTTATTGCTATTTATTTACTTTAAGGTTATTGACTGCAATTGTTGAGATGTCAGGGCAAAATTTCAAAATATTTCTAATTTGGTAAGTACCTTATCCAAGAGAATAAAAATAGGCAAAATTGCTAACAGAAAGAAATTAATTAAAAGTATTAAGTTAAATTAAATAAATGTCCAACATGTTGATTGCACTTTTCTGTGACTATAGAATAATCAAGCATTTGTGATGGTAATAAAGTTTTTAAATCCAATAATATCTTCCAGTTTAATCAGGGAACATAAAACAATGCATGTATGATGAAATTTATGTTTATCATCATCATTGCACTCTAGGGTATCCTAACATGACACTAGTTAGTGTTAATACTCAATAATATCAAAACAAGGGATCATAACCAGGTATGAATACCTTAATGACACCACGAACAGGTGCTTGGTGTTAACACCTGTCAGGTATGTTGATTATCATAGATTATCCCATGTCTATGTATGTAATATGTTCCTATCATACCCAATTGTTTTCATCAGATAGAGCCATATCTAATGCATGACTCTCCTACCCTACAACAGATTGAATTCCAACCTGTCGCTGACACAGCCATTCACAGTCAGGCGCGGGAAACTATAGCAAGGTCACGACCTACCTGTTCATTTACCTGTCCAAAAGTTGTCAGCTACCGAATAACTCTATCGATGAATTGAACTAATTTTTGTTTGTGGATTGTGAAGTGCTTTGAGGCAAGGTTGTTGAGTTACCTGTGACAAGCTTGGAAATTTACCTTAACGAGGCAGGTGTTTAACCTGTAGCTTGTGTCATTTAGTCGGGTGTGTTTACCTGTGACTACATGGATATGGCTGAGGATACTCCGACCAAGGTAGGGTCAGGGTCTTAGCCATTGTGATAAGTTTGATACAGTGTAATAATGGAATTCTTATGGAAAAGAATTTCTTAAATCATTTTTGTTTTTGCATATTGCAGAGATATGATTGTATGATAAAGATTGCATACAGTGTCACTTAGGTATTTGATTGAGTTTGTGCAAGGAGATTGAGTTACATCGAATATCTTAATTAGGTTAGTGTGTATATTTAAAGGTGTATTATTGAATTTATTTGGTGTTCCGGTAGATTGTTTTTTCTTAATAAGCATTGTCAACTTTGGAATTTTTTTGTGAATATGTGAGTCAATTTGTGATCTTCAACATTGTAAAACAAGCATTTTCATAATCTTAGTTTGTGGACTTACCATATTCTTTGCAATGAAGTATTGATTTTTCTAGCATTTAATTATTTGGGTCACAGTGACCCTTCAAAGGTGTAAATTTGAATCATGACTAATGCTGCATCATGCTATTAGTCCATAATTAATGAAAATTATTTGATTATACATAATTCAGTTTTTGGTAAGATGTTCAATGATACAAATAAATTATATGATGTCCTTTACGCACTGTATAAATTTGATTTAATACATTGAGATAGTTTGCTTGTTTCATGCAATTAAAACATAAAATGTATATTAGTTTCATTATGCCATTTTTTTTTAATTTTGCACAAAAATGTTTATGTGTAATAAGAATAATGTTTAGTGTAAAGAATTCGAATATTTGTGAAACGCTCTTGCCAAGTAAGAATACAGGTTTCCTTCTGGGGCTTATGGAAAGTGAAACACTTCAAACTGTCACAAGACGAAAGCTATTTGGCATTATACATTCACCTAGGTGTTAACCTTCTGTTCTCACAGGTTATTTCTGTTAAAATGCAATCAAAACCTCAATGGTTGGACAGATGTGTTATGAATATATTTTAAACTTTTTTCAATAAGATAATCACATTATTTGTTTTTCTGCAATGCATATGATGAGACACTTGAAGAGAGCAAAAGTATCAGTTTAGATTGAGGTAGAGATATGAAGCATTTTTGTATTTGAATATTAATATATTCAAATATTTACAGCGTTTCAAGGAAAAAAGAGAGATTGCTCGATCAATTCTAAATCTTTCCTATGTTTAACTACCTTTTTAAAACTGAGGAAATGAGCTATTGAAAAAAAATGTTCACATTCTTGCAACTCGTATTGGTACTATTGAGATTTTGTTTTCTACCATTATGATACTTGGGATGATGCTTGTTGTGGTTTTAAAAAAGATGTTTTAACACTTATATTCGACTCAATAAAATGATGTTGTCCTTCTTAAGGGAAATAGTTCATAAGAGAGATTTGATGGTTGATTCTCTCAGTCAAGTACCACTCAATTTCATTTTCTTTTTTTCAAAGCTCTTAAAGACTGAACAACCTGGTGAAGAAAGATTTGTAATTCCATTCTTGCAAGTTGCCAGGGTACAGATAAGCCTACTGTTGAGTTCCATGACACTGATATATTGTATTGTTTGTGGTATTCAGTACTTGTTAGTACATGTTCTTATCTCCCTTTAACTGGATACATTCAATGGTTCTTATGTTCAACCTTTATATGGGACTTTATGGCTTGTGTACACTTTGACACAGGGCATAGCATTCTACAGTTTGATTGAGTTGACTTGCCATGTTTGTAAGCCTTATAGAATAAATAGAACCCTTTTCCTTTTATTGAATGAATGGAGTGGACATACCTAGTCAATGTCTGACATGTTTGTGAAAGTTGCTCATTGTGGGCACCAAAAAGGTTTCATGGTTTTTGTGTTTTGTGTGTGTGCTGTTAAGAAATATGTAAATCGTGGACTTGTGTTTTAGAGATAATTTGTGAATTCCGATTTCTACTTGAATTCTTTAACAATCATCTAAATTTTTGTAAATGTTTGGAATGGAAACTAGATAATGTCTCATTGCCAAGCTTTCAACAATTTCTCTTGAAATTCTTTCGAAATTTCTTTTAACAAATGATGAAATGTTCTGTGTATAATACTGTGACATTTTATCCTCTTTTAGAGCTTTTAGGAGCACATTTTATCATACACTTGCAACATACCGGTAAGCATAAGTTGTTTGACATAGCTCCTGGAGATAGTGAAACAAATGTTTTTGTCTGGTTTTCTTTTCAGAATATTATCCACGTCTGAAACATTGGCCCCCTACAGATAGCAATGATATTTAGCAGCCCCGTCTAAGGACGGGGCTGCTATCAGTTTTTGTGAAGTTTCCATCGCCGCCGCCGCCGCCGCCGCCGCCGCCGCCGCACTCGTACTACTAGCTATAACTTTTTTCCCCTAAGCTTTCCAGAACTCTTATTCATACCTTACTCCTCATACCTCGGGGGAACGATTTTGACACGTTCACTTTCAAGGTCAAAGGTCAAGGTCACGAGCTATGTATTCACACTAAGAATTCCTTGTAAACGCGATAACTTGAAAAGTTTTTGTGCTATGAAGCTCTAACTTGGTATATATCATCCTTGGAAAAGTAAAAAATTTTGAAAAGGTTTTGGCTACAATCCGTCAAAGGTCAAGGTCACAGCAAGGTCATGACGTAAGCATGTTTTAGCGAAAATGCTTTATTTTAACTATGAACACTTTTAATCAATACATGATTGTTATACTAAAAAAAAAGTGTTCAATGATTGTGTGACCTTGAAGGTCAAAGGTCAAGGTCATGAGATATGAGTTATTACAAAATGCACTAAATTGGGGTATAACTTTATCCCATTTAGCTTTTCAGAACTCATGAACATGTCTAAATGTTAATACTTCCAGGGAATCATTATGACATGTTCACTTTCAAGTTCAAAGGTCAAGGTTACGAGTTATAAAATCACCACAAAATTCTTTGTAAACACGGTAACTTGAAAAGTTTTTGTGCTATGAAGCTCTAACTTGGTATATATCATCCTTGGAAAAGTAACAAATTTTGAAAAGGTTTCGGCTACAATCTGTCAAAGGTCAAGGTCACAGCAAGGTCATGACTTGAGCATGGTTTAGCGAAAATACTTAATTTTAACTATGATCACTTTTAATCAATACATGATTGTTATACTCAATAAAAAGTGTTCAATTATTGTGTGACCTTGAAGGTCAAAGGTCAAGGTCATGAGATATGAGTTATTGCAATTCCTTGTAAACACAATAACTTGAAAAGTTTTTGTGCTATGAAGTTTAGATTTTGTATATATTATCTCTTGAGAAGTACAACATTTTCAAAAAGTTTTGGGTACTAACTGTCGAAGGTCAAGGTCACAGCAAGGTCAACATATATGGAGAAAATGGATTAATTGTATTTTTAACACTTTATTTCATTACAATAATGTTATACTCAATGAAATGTGTTCATTGATTGTGTGACCTTGAGTGTCAAAGGTCAAGGTCACGAGAAAATTCCCAATTTGGTGAGGCCTGTAAAAGGTGGAACAGGGTAAGGCGAAACCCAAAGTTCCGGGGCTGCTCTGCTTTTGCGGTATCCCGCAAACGCTAATCTAGTTCTTATCATATGTTGTCATTATTCAGGATAGAATGTTTTTCACAGATTGTTTTTTAGTGATAGCGGCTTATCTTAATACGCAAGAAAGAAATGATGATAACTTCAATGTAAGATAGCTCTGACAGTTTTAGTAAAGGAAAGACTTGCCATGTTGTTAGGAAGGATATTAAAGAAACCAAAATGTCTTATGTTGGAAGTTTTATTAGATACATCTTTCATGCAAATAGTTTCTCCAACTTCCTTTTGTTTTAGGTTATTCTAAATCAAATCAAAAAATTTGCACATACATTTTTTTGGACATGATTTGAAATAAAATTAATCTGTAATAATTTATATTAGAATCTCATTTCTGCTTTGGATGAAATATAAATTATAAGATTTAGTGACTTAAAAAAGTAAAAGTAGATAAAAAGTACAAAATTCTTGTACAAAAAAATCAAAGCGTGCCAACCATCCAAATGCCATCGAGAAAAAGCAAAGCAATTGACTGCATAATCAACAGCCCAAATATTAGACATTTGCAACAATGGCAATCTCTTTGTCTCTTTGTATTCCTCATTATAAAAAACACATAGAAATGAACAGCCGACTTCATCATCCATTATGTGATTCATCCTCTAAATTATTTATACTCATTTCAAAGAAAGATGATCCTGTGTGTTCACCGTAGATAATTCAGCTTGACGCTGGACGATTTCCTTGCATATCACTTCCTAGCCTTTCTTCCAGGGATGCAGATTCAAATTTTTGTCAATCGGACATTCCACGTATAAGTCGACGAATAATGATATTTTGTAATAAATTTTGGTGCTTTATGTCACGTAAATACACGATTGAACATGTGGAAATATTTCATAGACTAAATTTAAGTCTCAAATTATTACTCAGTAATTTACTTATTACTATGATGTTTAGGCCTAGGTATATGAATATGTTTATAATTTAAATAAATAATCAAGTTTCAATAGTGTCAGTTATTCAGTAAACAAATGCCAGGTGCTTAGAATCTAATATTAACTGGAAAGCAGACGATGTACAGATCTATTTATAGCAACGCATGCAATGCAATGCAAAAATAAAACACTGAAAATACATTACATTAAGTAAAATAAAATTACTTTGGCTGTTTTAAATATAATTCTATTAAGTTATGATGCATATCAACTACTTGACACACACTGCATACGTTTTTTTAGCCTGTCAAACTTGCCAACAGATCAGCCTGTTTTCGTTTCCCTATCACTGCAGTAATCCTGCTGTTCCTTTCACCTCCCTGCAGTAATGAAAGCTCCCAACACTGTGTTAATGAAGTCTTGCTTGCAAAGTCGATGCATGGAGCTTGTGAAGTTAGTGGAGGGAGGATATAGTAACAGCATGTAAAATAACGATGTGAAGTTGTTTGATGTCTTTTTAAAAAAAGTTTGGCCTTATTGACTTGTTTTACTCAATGCATGACACTGAGATGATCCAATAATTAAAGATAACAAGGTAATAATGTCGTTTGAATGGATTAGTTGTTTCATTGATGACCGGTTCGTGTTTTCATTACAATTATGACCGACACAAGCGGGGCATTTCATCGGCCTTTATTGATTGCTTGTTAGTCAACTCAGGCTTGTTTATCTGTTTGTTTAGCAATTCTTTGATTATCTTCAATCGGTCAAATGACTCCTTGAATGTCCGACAGGTCACTTTTTCAATCGGTCAAACTGGATTCCCAATCGGACATGTCCGGCAAATAGACCGATTTCTGCATCCCTGCTTTCTTCCTTTCCCCATTATATTATTTTCATTTGTCCTTGAGCATTTCAAAATAAATTTTCATTGGTAGAAGCCTTATATAGCCGTCCATCAGTTTCCTAAAAAGCTAGTTATTTATTCACCATGTACATTTTGTTATCCTTCGATTGATCAAATTCTATAATAAATTTTAGTTTCAATTTAACATTAAGCAAAGAGCTTTATGTAGCCTGGCAGTCTCTAAAATCATCGTCTTGCAAATTATTTTCCCGCAATGTTCCTGAATTTCTCTACTTCATGAAACAGCTCTTTAGAAGTTCTGTTAGTTCTTTAATTAAGCATGCCGTCTGCTTCATCATCATATTTGAAATTCATTTTAAAAGTCTTGATCCACTGTTAGTCTAACTGTATTCCCTCAATTGTCCTGAATTTTTCTACTTCATGAAGCAGTTCATTGAGAAGTTCTGTTTGTCCTTAATTAAGCATGCCGTCTGCTTCTCTTCATCATATTTGATATGCATTTTAAAGTCTTGATCCACTGTTAGTCTTACTGCATTTGATATCAATGAAAGCAGTGAATCTGATACCTCCCCAGAAATCTTTATAAGCCTTGCTAAGCCAATCAGGCCATGCCCTCCTCCCAGGCTTATTTGGGACCTCCCATAACCCTGCTCTTTTGTCATTTGATATGCTCTTAGACATTTTTGTCTCCATTTGCAATCAGATGTCCTTTGTTGTGTAATTTGTATATTATGTTCAAAATCCCTTGTTTGGGGTTTAAGGGGTTTACTCAAACTGCCGATCTGTTAATAATAATTATTGACCCACCCACCAGGCCGAACCGCCCAGTTCCACCCATGACCACCCTCAACACACCCACTACATGCTTTGAGCATGTTTGACATGTCACTGAAATTACCCCAGGGTTGTAATGAGGGGTGTTTCCATTCATTGGAAATAACTTAAGGCCCCATGTCAGCAATATCACCCTATGGTCGAAGAAGAAACCTAAACCCAACAACAACAACTAAATTAAATGAGGGGTGGTTCTCGCAGCTGTTGGCTTCTTAGCCTTGGTTCAAGAGATCTGCGATTTGATATGCGTTAGGATTTAGAAGTCTGTTTGTGTTTGAGTCAAATGCTGTGTAATGTATTGCATTTGACAGCGTAATAACTCTTTTCTCATAAGACTTGACGTCTGTATTATTCGTTTGAGAAAGTCTCATCTCCCTCCACCCCTTTTCTTCCACGAGAATAGTTCCCTCCTCAGTGCATTTATTCAGTGAGCTGACTTTCTTATTCATGTGATATCGTTGTTCAGCCTTATGATAACATGGTGTGAGTTCATGACTCAGAATATGAGAAAGTCTAGGTCAGGCAGCCTCGTACAGCCATTTAAATACAGGCAAGAAATTGTTTATTTTGATAAAGATTTACGATACATTTCCTTTTAAAGCAAAAGCTGTAGCTCATCTGGCCAGGTGTTTGTAATAATAGTTAGATAAAATGAAAACTTTAATGCATGAATTAATAGATGACGTTATTTATGACATTTCTTATTAAAAAACAATTAAAATGCGGTTATTTACCTAAATAAATTGTGGTTACTTTCAATTAATTACAGATTTAATTCCTTTATTTAAAAATAAAAATGTCTACCACTAGGAGACCAAAAAGAGATTCTTTATTTGTTCTCAAGGCCTCAATTAATCATCAAACAACCACATTTCCAAGAAAGGGTCTCGTAACATGCTTTGAAAATGTCTACTGCTAAGGATGTCAATAAAAGATAAATGAGTTGATCTCCAGGCCTCAATTAACCCTTGTACAAATGGCTACCACCCACATTTCCAAGACCAGTTCTCGTAACATGCTTTGTGATACTCCACATGCCTCCAATGTTCTTTGTTTATTGATTATTTTCCTGCAGCACACCAGACCATCCTGTTTATGTAATGAGCTTTATCTGCATTGAGTGAACTCCTTAGACTCCTAACATTCTGTCCTGGTTCCTGCCCAAAATCCTGCCATCCACATTGAATCCTTCATCCTTCTTTACTGCTCATTACCCCGAATCACGTCATAGATTAAAGGTTCCAGGTGCATCCCATGTTATAAACAGTCGGTTAAGGTTTTCAGCCTCGTTGGAATATATGATTTAAGTTCTTTTGGGGTTCTCAACATTCATCTATGAGTTTAGTGCATTCTGTTCCCCATGTTATGAGTAATATGAAGTTTTTCTCTGCTTGCCCTCATCAAGAGTCTGGCATGCTCAGATCTAGTTTCAAGCTGTTGGAAAGGCCAAACCCTGATAATTTATTTCTGTACAATGTTTTTGCAGCTTTTTTATTTTGTCAAGCAGTTGGTGTGATAATAGGATGCCGTGTCTGCGTATGAGATGTTGTCAGTCAGGGTTAACATCAGCAAGATGTGTTTGTCATCTGACTCAGTTTTAGACGAGATTGGTGGGGAATAGAGGAGACATCGGTTTAAGAGGAGGTCGGTTTAGAAAATGGCAGACATCAGACGCAGATTGTGAGATTGTGGAGTGTTACAAGTCTGGGATGAGTTTTCCTGGCCCAGTTGACTTCTGACCTGTTTGATATTGTTCTACCAGGTGGAGCCGTTCTTGCCTCACATCCTTCCTTCCTTATCATGGCCGCTGCCTAACTTCCTGTCGACCTCATTGACAGATTTGTCCAGGCTTTTACATGCTAAGTGTGATAAGTACATGCCTCATGGGAGATTGATACTCTTCTTCTGTTGTCTCTGAGATGGGACTGATTCATTACATCTGTTGCTATCTTTAAAACATGCAGGAAACATGATAAGTTCTCAAGTGATGCTTTAATTAAAACTTATTCAATTCTGTTACAAGTTACAACACTTGAAATGAATGAGATTGGCAATTTGTCAAGGATGCATATAGCAATTCTTCCGTCTTCTTTCATGGAACACGATTGATGGAAATCGACCATGTTGCATTGACATTGCATCAATTGACATTCCTCATGTGACATCTGCTTCCCTCATATTCAGCCAACCGACTTATGGATCTGAAATATTTTCTTCAAACTTTGATCTCACCTGACTGTGGACCATTTCTTCTCCAATCACATTTGTGAATAGTCTACGTCTGCTTCTTACATTAGACGTCTGCCATTGTGAAACTGAGCTGGCTCGGAGCTGGTTCTCTACAGGTATTGATGTTGCACCTGAAGGCCTGTCTGTAGTCCTGAGGTGGAGTTTTACATCGGGCTCGGAGGATGTTTGTTCTCGCTAGCCTCCACGTTTAATCTGCCGATAATCCCAGACGTCCTCCGGCATGGAGGAAAACTGTACCGATCACTATCATTTCCAGACAGCTGGAGGATTTTGTCTCTGCAAGGAACATGGAGTAAGAGTTGCATGAGTGTCATCCTCCATTTTGGAAATATCTTCCCTGCTTGTAAATTTATTGATTTTTGTCTATAAGGTATGTTTTTCACTTATGAATGTTTTAGTCTTTTCTAGCAAATAATTGACTCACATGTGTATGGTAACATACACATAGTGTATCTCACATGTGACCTCTGGTTGATTTTAATTCTGTTCAAGGTAGGGTCATATTCCTTTGATTTTGCTAGAACAAAATATTGTATAGCAATGTTGCTACTGTTTCTTAAAAAATCATGCCATATTATTTTTTAAACATTGAGATAAAAAATATTAGGTTTTACTTGATAGATACATTAAGGCATGGTATTTTTACTGAAATTGTTACTTCTATGGTAATTGGTTAAAAAGTTGTGAAGAATGTGCGACCATGACTCAACTAGCTAGGTCAGAGTGACCTCCACACTTCTACAGTGGACAGACCTCGTCTCTATTGATCTCCATCCTCTCCTGCTGTAACTCATGGCTGAAAAATGCCAGAGAATGTTGAAATTACCCTTTCTGAGTTATAGACTTGTAACAAATTTTCTTCAATTCAAGAATCAAATTATATTATTTTACCTTTGTGATGTGACAGCAGACAAGAATTGTCCTTACAGTGACATTTTAAAATCTTTGAAGTTAAAATGTTCTAATTTAATTTTCTTAAGGCTGTGCATTTGCATTCAACTATTTTTACTCCTGTATGTAAAATTCATGTTTGACAGGTTTGAAAAGAGTTATCACCTTGTATATGTTTTAATTCTGTCAAAAGATTCTGTTAATTTGTTACATAGGTGATTGTCAACAATTTCTTAATTGCTAATTTAAGATTGTCAAAAATCTTTGTAATTATTTGCATTGTATTTTTACAATATTAACTATTTTTACATGATGATATTTCACTTCTTCGGCAACACTTACACTTAAAAAAGGCAGAACCAGAAGTATTTATGAAAAGAAACTTTTTTTTCAAAGAGTAAGAATAAGTTTTCACTGATAGCCAAGCTATGACCCCAAAGTTGTTTCAAATCTCTCTGCATTGCTAGAGAAAACATATATAATAGTAGCAACAGATGTTGTAGTCATTTCAGGTTGAGTTTGTCTGACATTTTGAGCAGACGTCAACCGAAATATGGCCTCTATTCATGCTTTCGCCCTCCATTAGAGGATTTAGTGGGTTCATGACATTTTCCTTACGACTTTCTATCATTTTGGGAATTCCTGGTAACGTTTTGTTATCTAGTTCAAATTATCAGGGAACATTTTCTGACCTTTGGAGGGAAAGATGTTTTCTTTCATTACCCCTTGTGCCTCAAAACTTCTGTAAAGGTTTCAGAGTTTTTCTTTCATGTCAACGTTTGTGGCATAAGTTGAATGTCTGATAAGTGATAGGTTGCAATTTATGTTCACCTCGAAATTCTTACTTCGCAATCGTTGCATAACTTGTGCTAAGAGGTAACAGTTTGGATCTTTAAAGTTCTTCATGCATCAAGGCTAATAAACATATTACTTTATTTAACAAGATTTGGTATCAAAGTAAAACCACAATTTATGAACTTTTAATAGCAATTACAAATTTATATTTGATCCAACTTGATCACAAATATAATCTTATTTATTATTTCAATGGTTGTCTATGCATGTATTAATTCATTATGCAATGATGTTTGATTATGGGAGATAGATTCATTTAAATTATTTATGATATTAATATTAGTAAAACAAAAACCAAGATGCATATAATAATTTCTTAGTCCAGTGGCCTTTCGATAATTGTTTTGTTGAAAATAACAACTTTTCTATTTTGTCAAAATGATTTTTAAATATTATTCATAGCATATTTGTGTACCCCTAACAAGTTCATGGAAAGTCAAATCAAAATTGAAGAGTTAAGTTTTATCGAAAGAACTAGTGATAGGCATAAATGTCTAGATCTTTTTGCATCCGATGTCAAAGGGTTAAAGCTATCCAGCCGTCTTCCTTAGAGCTCCTGTGATAAGTTATAGTAAGATACTCACATGATAGACAACCTTTCAACACATTCAACAGCTTTGTTCTCTCAGCGGTTAATCTAGTACATTGTTATCAGAACACTTCAGTTTTATCCCTAGCCGTGATCTAAAGGTGGGAAGATCAGTTACCATGAGAAAGTTCAGTCAAGAGTTGATCATGAGTAATCTCCCTTTTCTAATGCTATCTTAGTTATTCCACTTCTAAAATGTTGATGTGGTTCATTCCATAATTGTAAAATCAACTTATTCAAAGAGATAGAATACTTATGTAAATAATGAAAACTAGTGTGTTAAAGATATCTCTAAGTTAACTACAGTTTAAAAAGTTAAATTGGATCAGGAAATAGATTTATCTCTCTTTTATCTTAGAGTTATCTCCCTTTAATTTTCAAAAATGGAGTTTTATTTATTCTTTTAACCTGAAATTTAACTTGAAAACTTTTTAAAATTCTTTGAGATTGAAATAAAATTCAAAACTGAATAAAGGGTTACTCAATATTTAAATATCAGAGTTTAAAAGCTATAGATCTAGAAGATAATGTTTTGCTTTTATTTTCCAGAGTGCGCAGTCACGACTGTTTATCAAAGGGGGCAAGGTGATCAACGATGATCAGTCCTTCTACGCAGACATTTACATTGAAGATGGCATCATTAAGTAAGTTCTTGTTCCATTGTTTTAAATATCAACACATCCTCTATTATTGAGAGAAAAATGGTGTGGAAAACTTTTGGACCATATTCTCTGGATGATCATGAAAGCTGTTAAGGATTTTACAATTACTGACTCGATTTTAACATTAAGATGATTGCTTGTATTGTACAACAATATTTGACAATAACAATGATCGGGTTATTTACTCTTGTTTTCATTATTTATTGTTATGGTACATATTTAACAGATTTTTTTGGTCTCAATCAGGGATGCAGAAATCTGTCTATTTGGCAGACATGTCTGATTAGGAATCAAGATTGACAGATTGAAAATTAACCTACCAGACGTTTCAAATAGAAAATTAACCAATTGAAAAATGAACCTACTTACTTACTTACTGCCCGTTATGCCCGTGGCATGTAGGGCAGCAACAAAGGTACACCACTCCGTTCTGTTTTGGGCTAGTTTCTGAACGGTCCCCCATGTGTGATGTAGGGTCTTGAGTTCTCCTTCCACAGTTCGACACCAGGTGTTCTTGGGTCTTCCTCGTTTCCGCTTTCCTTCTGGTGTCCAGTGAAGGGCTGTGCGGGTGATGTTGTTTGGCTCTCTCCTCATTACATGGCCGATCCATTTCCATCGCCTACGCATGATGATGGAAAAATGAACCTGGGACATTTGAAAAAGAAATAAACCGATTGAAGAAAAATAAAGACAACAGAAAACCTATTTTTCACTGTCAATAGTGTTAATAAAGACAATCCATGGTACTTGTGTCGGTCATAATCTAATTTACAGATCTGAATATTTATCCTTTGAAACGTGTGATTTTATAGGATATATGTAAGATTAATTTCTTGTATTACAGACAAATGGGCACCAACCTGGTTATTCCAGGAGGAGCCAGAACAATTGATGCTCGAGGAAAACTTGTCATGCCAGGTGAATATTTTTTCTACTTAAAAAGTGGGGTTTTGTACAAAACAGTCTAATTAGTATAATCTGAGTATCAGTCTGATTAAAATCGACCGTGCTCCGAGGAATAAAATATAAAAAATATTGTCTCTATCGGGGCTCGAACCATTCGGGATATCCTCTCCGTCTCGGTCTGAATGCACCCACCTCTATCGCGTGTTGCTATAAACAATTTAGCGCAGACAAACCCAGTCGTAAGCTATCCAATCACATCCTCGTTTTTAAATAGGGTTTAGCGGCGGTTATGTATAACGAATGGTACACTGGAGTTACCTGCCCCTGATGGATACCAAAGCTTTCACTGCGCTCCTTTCGATTGGCTAGATGAGCTTGTGTCAGAACATGCGGGCAATAGGGGTGCCTTCAGACTGTGAATGAGAGGAAAGCCTGGCTGAGTGAGGTTCGAACCCCGCTAAAGATAATATTTTTACACTTTTTTCCTCGAATCACAGTCGATTTTAATCAGACTGATCTGAGTATTTACCTATATTTTAAAATGAAGAAACATGTGTCAGGAATCTGCACGGAAATGTCACTCTCTTGCTTTAAAATCCATTAAACTGTTCCACATTCAGAATCTCTTGGTTCCTTACCTGTTTATAGTAAGTGATTACAACTGAGTTGAGACAGTCTTGAAATATATATTAAAAAAAAAAAAAGAATATTCTTTATCTTTTGAATAAATCATAAAATTTTACCATACTTGAAGAGATCCCATTTACTTTTAAGAATAAGTTTCATTGCTGTCTGTGTACAATAATTGTTTATTCCTTCAGGGTTAAGAAATTGTTAAGGGGCAGTAGCACGTTTTTTCCTGACATTATGTATATTCCCCCTAAAAATGTCCTTCTGCCCCTTTAAGAGTCACAAGAAATTTAAGGCTTCTAGACAGTAAAGAAAATAAAACCCAAATATCAAAACAAGATTTTAATGCAAAAATATAGAAAAACATTTTTTCCCAAAAGGAGAAGATAAGTAAACAATAATGTTTTCTTGTGAAAGTTTACTATGTATCATTTTGTCAATTTAAAAATGTACAGGTGGTATCGACACCCACACACACATGCAGCTTCCCTTCATGGGGACGACAGCAGCTGACGACTTCTACAGTGGAACTAAGGCTGCTCTTGCTGGAGGCACCACCATGATCAGTGAGTAGAGTTACCTCCCTTTCTTACTTTGCTCTGAGAGTTATCTCCCCTTTTCTCATTATGTATGTCAAAGAATTGGCTACTTTTATGCTATGAGTCCTTAATACTTCAAATGAAATCTTGGAATTATGCTGTGAATTCAGCCCCCAAATTCCGATTTTGCATTGACTTTGACATTAACACCATTTATATTGTTCGAAGTGAAATTTATCATTTGAAAAAAAACCTAAAACATACAGTGCACCTGAATTTAGTTCCTTCACAATGTCATGAAAAAAAATAATCAAGGAAATCTCAAATGGCTTTAAAAAAATGCAAAGGATTTAGAAAATGTATTGTTAAATGCCTCAGGATGCACTTTCCAAGTGATCAATAATAGTAACTATTGCAAAGAACCAATTTTGGATTTATACAATGTTTAGTTACATTATTGCTGTCCAAGCTGTGTTCTAACAGCAAGTGACCATGTACCCTCTGTTACCAGTGGACTTTGTGCTGGACCAGAAAGGTGTATCTCTGCTGGACGCGTACGACAAGTGGCGAGCATGGGCCGACGAGAAGGTGTGCTGTGACTACTCTCTTCATGTCGGGGTCACCTGGTGGAGTGAGCAGGTAGCCAAGGATATGGACGTCCTCTGTCAGGAGAAAGGTGATTAGCCTCAAATATTGAATAAATTGATGATAACAAGTATGAATAATTTTTAGATAATTTCAATTAATAATCAGGGCCGTATCTCAATGGTAGAGTGTCTGCTCTATTCCTCTAACCACAAGATCAAATGTTTCATTTATGTGGTTGAAATACTGCCCAAATGGGGTAAAATTTTAATTTAACTTCTTTGATTTGCAATTTTCCAAATGTTACTCTTCTAATTTTCAGGCTTCCTTGGTATTTTGAAAGTTTAGTGATTAATAAGTTATTCCAAAACATCATAGGAAGGATTTACTTTACCGTTTCAGTCCCTAGTGGCTATTCTAATGAACCATCAGGATAAGAAATACATACTTTTTATGCCTTTCTCTATTCAATTATGATAAAAAGTAACTTCTCTTCCTTTTCACTTCCAAATGTTTTATGAATTTGGATTAACTTCGATAAAAGCAAAAGAGAAATTAACCATTATTTAATTTTATTTAAATATTCTGCAAATGCCAATTTAAAATTGCATAAAGAAATCAGATATGTCAGAGAGGGAAACAAATTATTTCTTTTAAAAAAATGCTCTAGGGACCACCCATACTTCATCTTCTTTTCTTCCTGCTGTAAAAGAAACAATTGCATATAACCATTCAAGTCTACAGATTGCATCTCAAGTGTGTTTATATCTGTCTCAAGATGCAACCTGGGAGGTTTTCAGTTAGAAAGCTACTCCACCCATCAAAATTTTCTCTTTGATGATTTAATGGGTGTTTTTCTCATAAGAATAATGATCTCAAATTTCATTATGAAATATGTATGTGTTTCCGTATTTATATTTGTTTTTGTAAAGGTATGAGGTATAAGTATTTGAGTGAATTTAAACACATGGACCTTACAAGTAATCTATACTTTAAATCTATATATACTTTATTAAGGAATATAGGACAGGCAGTGCATTTGATGTTTATGTAAACAATGCTAGAATACAGTTTATTATGTTCCTGGTTGAAGGTCCCAGGTTAATTATTTACCAAATGTATTTGTGACGTTTTTAAAAATTCACTGAGTCAATGATGTGGCTCTTTTTTAAATCAATTTACTGAAGTGACTTACAGAAAAATATTGCTACTTTGCCGCTAATGGCTAAAATATTGCTGAGGCTGCGCTGTAAAAATAACTCACTCCTTGGTTACCTACTCTGAAAAATGTTTAACCCTTGGGTACATGTATTTCAGGTGTGAACTCGTTCAAGATGTTCCTGGCCTACAAGGACGTGTTCATGCTGGATGATACGGAGTTGTACCAGTCCTTCCTCAAGTGTAAACAGCTCGGAGCTCTCGCCATGGTGCACGCAGAAAACGGACACATGATCGCAGAGGTGCGCTTCTTCGTTATACAGTAGAACACGGATATAACAAACTCCAAGGGACCAACGAATTTAGTTCGCTGTATCCAGTGTTCGCTACTTGCGTTTAGCTGTCATACATAGGGCTTTTGAGGGGACGTAAAAAAATTCACTATATCCGATTGTTTGTTATATCCGTGTTGATTTATCTTTATAGTGGAAGCTACAAAGGCTGTATTGTCGTGCATAGCTACGCTAAACAACTCACTCTCTCACTTGCTTATGTTGTAGTTTAATTTGTGGAGAGTTTTCTTATCATCTTGATGTCTGAGTTTGATTAGGGACACAATTGGGAACCGAAAGGATGTTAAGAGAATGGACTTGTTGCTCTTTGCTTTGCACTTAGCAATAAATGGATAAGGCGTTTGCTTCTTTGCACTGTGGCTTCTTAATGCAATTGGAATTCATCGCTTCTAAATTTACATTGAAATGACCACAATAATTTTTCTTGGTCATTATTAGCTCCTAACTATCACAATCTATTACTCACAGAGACACAGATTGCATAAACATAAATTTACATTTTATCAAGATAAGCGCCTGGTTGAGACTTTGATGTGCACATCTTATGCATCTAAAGCCTGTTGCCTTTTGTAAGTGTAAGTTTGCCTATTTAACGTAAATATTTGTAATTGTTTTCCAGAAATCGCGAGAGATGCTGCAGATGGGAATCAACGGACCTGAAGGTCACATGCTCTGTCGGCCTGAAGAGGTGAGTCAACTGACAAATCCCATCTTCCTAAGCGAACCTAAACGCCAGTTTCCGATCTGTCAGTTTTATGCCTTGCTGCAGACCCTTGAATTTTCTGAGCTTGCATACTAGGAGAGAAAGCAATACTCCAATCAGAAAGTAACTGGAAGGTGCTAACAATCGCCTGTAGGGGCGCTGATATCAGAACAGAAAATTCAAGTGTCTGCAGCAAGGCATGAAACTGACAGTTCGGACACCGGCGTTTTAGGCTCTGCGTAGGAAGATGGACAAATCCTTTCAAAAAAGGTGGATATGGTGTTTGTTGTGTTTTTGATTCTGTACTTCAGTCAGTGATCCAATGTGTATATCTCTCCGCAGGTTGAAGCTGAGGCTACAAACCGCGCCATCATGATCGCCAACCAGGCTGAGTGTCCTCTGTATGTTGTACACGTCATGAGCAAGAGCTCCGCTGATGTCGTCACTGCTGCACGGAAGAAGGGTCAGTAACACCTATGTAGTTGTATGGTTAAGACAGACACCTCAAAATGTTTCTAAAAGTACCTATAGGATTTCCAAGAGTACTTGAGTAGGAAAGACCCAGCCAGGCCCAGCTGGATTTGTTTTCATTTCTTGGACTCAAGGACCCAGATAAGGGAGATAACTGCTAATTATCTAAGTAATTTTATGCTGTTTGTTTATGATGTGTGACGGAATGGCAAAAGTTGCCAATTTGATCATGTATCAGTTGTCATATACATGTGTATAATATCTTAAGTTGACAACAGTTATACAAAACCTTATAATATATGTAAAGATAAGAATTTTGAGTGCCTAGATCAAAATCAAGTCTGACTTAAATAAATTTCTTTTACTCTTGGAAGCTTGAGGTACCCTTCAGATTAGTAAGATCTACCCATATTGATAAACCCATCTTGTGTTTGTACAGGGAATGTAGTATTTGGTGAGCCAATCGCTGCTAGTCTCGGTACTGACGGGACACACTGCTACAACAAGTGCTGGAGACACGCGGCAGGTCACGTGATGGGACCCCCTCTACGTCCTGACCCAACCACCCCTGACTATCTCATGGACCTCCTAGCTAAGTATGTTGAGAACTTTATTTTTTATGCCACAGACATCCCCTTTTATCCCACTAAAGCATTATCAATAAGTAGTTGAGATTATCAAAGGTAGGTTGAGAATGTAATGTTTATGCCAAAGATATCATTAATGATCCCAATAAAGTAAAATCTGATTACACTAGATTATCAGAGGTAAACTTTTGAAAAAACATCAAATGTCTGAATTGAAAAGTTTTTTACAAGAAAACCTTTTTTTCTCATAAGGGGAAAGGAACTCATTTGATCTTCCACATTTCATCTAGTTGTCTTTGCTAGTTCTATGATCATACAATAAATCAACCCTTTCACCTCTTAGTAACCGGTGTCTTGCATGTAGGGAGTGAAGTGATAATGTACACTGTCATCTTGCCCAAGGGAGATAATTCATAAAAACCTACAACCTTTTCTATGTTCAATCTGTAAATTTCATCTATATTTTCATTGTTTTGTCTTGGATATAATAGATAAAGTCATTGTCCAAGGGTGATAATCATTCACTCAATTTCTGTATCTGCTCCTTACAAATATTTACTCAATTTTCCCCTCAGTAATGATCTGCAAGTGACTGGCACAGACAACTGTACATTCAACGCAGACCAGAAGGCTCTAGGAAAAGACGACTTCCGTAGAATTCCTAATGGCGTCAACGGTGTGGAAGACAGAATGTCTGTAATTTGGGAGAAGGGTGTTGTAAGTGTTTCAATAATTAAAATTTGCATAACCATAATCTAAAATAAATTAAACGCAAATTTTTTTTATATGATAATTTAAATTTAAGCAATTGTCATAAAATGCTAATTCCTTTGAAATAATCCAAAGACGAGTGAAACATATTTATTTCATTATGTACTCATTTAAATTTAATCTTTTTCTTCTCTGTTTTCAGTATAGTGGTAAAATGGACCCCTGTAGATTCGTTGCAGTTACAAGTACAAATGCTGCCAAGATTTTTAATATGTATCCCAAAAAGGTAAGATGTCAAACGAATTTACGTTAGTTCGTTTAGATATATTTCATTACAGAGTCTTCAAACTGCTTTTAAGGAAATATAGTGACTTTTGAGCATTCAATCAACTTGAAAAGAACAGTTTTCTGTACTGACTATTGAGGATATTTCAAGCTTATATTGTAAATGACTAGGTAGTTCAGGGGTGCTGTAGTCACAGAGGTTTGCAGGTTCTTTCCCACTCAATACGTAAGCAAATCCATCACTAGCTTATGGGAAGCCTTGTCCCAGGCCGTAACGTGGATCAGGGAACTATGCATTCAGCGGTGTCAGTCCATCTATACGTACGTCCGGGTTCTTGTTAAGGCAGTATGTTAAGAACATGTATGTCCACGAGTTCAAATTTGGTGTTAGCGTACATGAGGGGAATACGCAGACGACGGTTGATTATGATGCTTATTGAAAACTTTGCCCCCTGCCACAACTTAGAACATGGGACTATGCATTTAACAGTATTTTTTTTAACAGTATATTAATCTTCAGATTCACTTTAATGCAATATCTAATGAACCATTTCACTAAAAGAATTGTGTTGTCAGCCTACATGAGTGGAATACGCAGACACCAGCCAATTATATTGACCTTGTTTGTTGATGTTTTAGGGAAGGATAGCAGTAGGATCTGACGCTGACATCGTCATCTGGGACCCAGAACAGACGAGAACGATCTCGGCCAAGACTCATCACCAGGCCGTGGACTTCAACATCTTCGAGGGAATGGTGTGTCACGGTGTGCCTCTCTACGTCATGATGAATGGACATGTTGTATTGGATGAGGGTCAGGTACGGTATCTTTTGATGATACACGTATAGAGAGTTTCAGCAAAGTGCCTTCTGATATAAAAATGTCAATTATATTTTTATTTTTAGCTACAAGTGTTGATATATTTAATAATGAGATGCTTTCATCATTTAAAATAATTTTTCTAATGTATCCATAAAAAATTTATGTAACACAAAGGTTTGATTGATAAAATATATTTCAAGCTATGACTATTGTTGTCCACAGCTGAAGGTGACCCAGGGTCTCGGTAGATTTGTGCCCACCAACTGCAACTCGGACTACGTCTTCGGAAGAGTCAAGGCAAGGGAAAGGGTAGGTACCATCCATCATGTTTAAGTCAGTGCTTGATAATCAGACGGAGTTATATGCTCCTAGTAGTGTCACTCGAGCTGGACAGGTCAACAGTTAGAAGCAAGATTAGATATGAGTCATGTTAAACCTGCTCTCTGTCCCTCACTATACCTTTGTTTCCGTCTGTTCTTTTATTCATTTTATCCCTTTCTGTCTGATCTGTCCACATTCTATTTGATGACAACTACTTAGTGTTGAATCACTGAAAATAAATTTGACAATATTTAACTCCCAACTCACTCTGCGTAATAAGTATTTAAATAAGGCCCTTTCTTTTTATCTTAATCCTTTATAATTTAGCCTTTATCTATAAGTAACTGTTTTCTCTGCTGTCAACTTTTGAAGTTTTTTTTTGTTAATTTGGCTAGCTTCTTTTCAAGCTTATCTAATACCATGATAATAAGTTGATTATTTTACTTACTACATATTATTTATTTCTGTAGACTTAGACCAATATAAGCAACATAACTGTCATTCATTAAAAGAATTGTTGAACAATTACAGAGAAATGTCTTGTCATGTTTTGAATATCAGTTTGTTTCCTATCCTACAGAGCCGTCGCCCGGTGAAGGTTGAGCGAGATCCCTACGCTGGTCCCGTTATTGAAGTAATGGAACAAGCAGCGAACCTAAAACCATTGGAGTCCAACCCAATCTGTCCCGGTGGTGTTGATCCTAACTCCTTCCTTCATCACCAGACTCGCAGTGGGGTGCGAAACATGCAGGATTCTAGCTTTGCATTTAGCGGTAAGTGGAGCTGTTACCTTTAGTTTCGTATACAGTAGAACACGGTTATAGCGAACAATCGGATATAGTGAACAAATTTTCAAGTGCCGTCCCAATATAATATTATTAAAATTATATGCGAATAACAAACTTCGGGTATAGAGAACTAAATTCTTTGGTCCCTTGGAGTTCGTTATATCCGTGTTCTACTGTTTTTGGCAAGGTTTGTCTGACTTTTGGCCCGACATTTGTACCATTTTTGTGTTAAATCTTATTGATGAAACCTTCCTGGGTGGTATTGATAGGTAGTATTGAAACCTATAGCCTTTGCAAAAATTCTATTTAGGTTGGGATTAGAAGATAGATGATAGATGTACAAGTAACTGTAACATGTTTTAGTTGGTACTGATAGAAAACTGAAACCTAGTATTTTCAAAATCATGTTGATGTAGAAAAACTTTTAGTCGGCCATTGTTTCATGAATGTGCAAAATGGCACAGGGTCCTATGACCATATCAGGGTTTTGTTTTTTTAATTTTCTGAATTACAAATAGGCCATTTTCTCTATCAATGGTAAGCTTCAAACTTTTAGTGGGCCATTGTTACATAAAGGTGCAATACGGAACAGGGTCTTATCTTGCTCTATCCCTGCTGTACATTGACATCTCTCGCATTCTAATTTCAGGTGAACAAATTGATGACAAGGCTCCTCGTCGATCAACAACTCGAGTCAAGGCGCCACCTGGCGGCACTTCCTCAAGTCTTTGGTAGTCCATCCTCTAACTAAGGGCAGATAACTCAGGCTGTCTCGCGCTTTCAGTAATGGTGTTTTTGAGAGCTTGTTAAGTGTTGCATTATCACTGTAACGTTAATAAGAGTGTACTTGGTAAGGCCTGGAATACGCATCCCGCACACTCAGCAAATTTCCTTTCAACAGGGATGAGTGTACATCTGTATGTCTTTTAAAAAAAAATTTATATTGGGTATTTTTTGGTTGAGATGTTCATTTGAATTGAACTTAGGTCAAACGTATTAATCAATGATTTTTGATGAAATGAAATGGAAATCATGTTTAATAGAATGAAACTTTTAACTCTCTAAATGAAATTATGATACAAAAATACAAAATATTAAACTGAAGGTAATTTGAAAATTTCCTGAGTTTGCAGTGATGCTCAAATTCTTTGGCAATTGTTGACTTGATATTCATCATTCCTTGTATACTGATTAAAAGTTTTAATAATCATAATCATCCATACCGACATAATTAACTTCAGTTTGATTAATTACAAGCATGAAATTTATCTCCCGCTTTTCCTATAGTAAAACTTTGTATACTCCACATTTTGAAAGTTCAACTTGGTATGCATTTTGAAAAATGCAATTTGAATTTACTCTTTCCTCTACTAATGTCCTGTTTCAATAAAAGGTGCTTTTGTATGAATATGCTACATAGAACAAGATCTCTAATCCTTTCCACATTTAGCAATTGCATTTAAGCTTTCTGAAAGAAATGGTCTTTGAACCAATAAGTTCATTTTATGCTTTTGAAGTTTTTGAATTTCGAAACTTCAAGTATGCCTCATGCATATTTTAAAACTTTTATCATGCTTCAATCGTGCATTGAAAGGTCAACATCAAGTTTGAAATCGAATGTCAAACCTTTCATTTGAAACCAGAGTTAATTAAAACTTGAAACCCGCATTTGGATGTGGTCTCAAAAATACTGGTGAAAGTGTTATCAAATAGAATTTGACACCTTTTCATTTGAAACCAGTGTCGAATGAAATTTGATGCCTTACGTGTGAAGCTGACTGTATTGATGTATAAAACTATTATTTGATGGTGGCTGCCGTATTCCATTTACAGGAATGCTTTATGCCCTGGATCAGGAACTTTTTACGAGATACATAATAATTTTACGACCTTGTACGATTACCCCATTATATTTGATTTATCACATTGTAGAAACGTGCCCATTTTGTTCGTAATATGTAGATTTTGCATGTTCTGTTAATCTTTGTTACAGTTTTTAGATTTTAAAATGTCAGAAGTAAGATACCTTCAAGACCGTCGCCTACTAACAGAAAATATGCAAAATGGGATCAAAATATCAACTTATCATATTGTATGTCTCAATAGTATTATATCTGTCTCAGATATACTAATGTAAGTATTCCGGACATCAGGTATCTATGCAATGGAAACAATAGATCTTACCATTGTAACTTTAAAGATAATCAGATATGTAAGATATAAGTAGGTAGACAATATACAGACCATACCCTAAGTATATGTTGTATAATTGAGAGAAGGTATTGTAACCCAGCCACGGCCGACAGCACCGCAGACAAAATGATTGTTTTTATTTCCCCATCATCTCATCATTCCTAGGAACCAAAGACTTTGCAACAGATCTAAGAATGTTTCCAGACAAATTAAGAACATTTTCAGAAATTGTTTTTCTAGAATTTTTTTTTTTTCAAACTCCTGGTTGAACATTGGTCAAGAAAAATACCTTCTGTGTGTCAGTTGATTTGCATTGAATTGATTTACACTGATACTTTGCACTGAAACAGGCATAGTTTATATTGGCCCTTAAAATTTCACAATTTTAAACTGCATTCAATTCAGGCATGATCTCATTGGAAATTCCGATTTTAAACCCTTTTTTTAGGTGAATTTGCAGTAGAAGGGACATAATATAAGCTAGTTAAAAACTATTAAGGAATGACTGAATTTGATATAATTAATAATTTTCCTGTTTTATACCTCATGTTTTTTAAGATTGGGATCTCTTTTGTAACTAAACAGGTTTGCTTGTGAGGACAACATGCACAAAACTCTCTTAGACAAGGACTAACTCATAACATGGGTGTTCGAGTACTAAGATGGTTTTGTGCAAGGGATCCATTATATATATGTACACCAGTTTAAGAGAATGCATACTTATATCAGAGTTTGAAAGAAGGCTGTCTAGCTAAGCATCAGTAAATATTGGGCAGAAAATATAGGAAATTTAAATCTTGATTCAAGGAAGATATATTTTGAACTGGTATCAAGCTTTTCAAATTAAATTGTAATAGTACATATAAAACTAAAGTATACTTTGAAAATGTATACCTTTATCGATTGTGGTCAAAAATTACCAATTTACCAGACAAAAAATATTTTCTGAAATAACCAGTAAATCTGAAAGCATTTCTATGATTGACTCATGGCTGAAATATTGCCGAAGTGGCTTAAAACAAATCCTCTATGATTGACTCACCTCAAATAATTCCTAAGTTTAAACAGTCCTTCCTTCATTCGCTGGTATATATGTACATTCTGGACCTGCTACATGCTGATCTGGGTGCCAGAGGGAGATGGAACAATGGCCTTGTGGATATTGTAATAGTTGTAGTCTTGTATCATGTTGTAGGTGTCAGTGTTAACATCCCACGTCATGTATTGCCTCTCAACGGCAAATAAATTATTGCTTCTGAATCAAGTTGTCTTGTTCTTTGTGAAGATGTGAAGAGAATATTGAAAGATATAAATCAACAGATTTGACAACTGTGTTCAGACTTTCACTCTGATTTCAGTTTGATTAAAATTGCCCTAGTTCCTAAGAATAAAATTCTTAAAATAACTCTGTGGAAATACAAAATCCTCTACACTTGGTCTGACCATACCCCTGTAGGTTGCATGATTTTCTACTAGAGGTATGTTGATAGTTTTTTTTACGATGCCTCATAGCAATAACATGCACGTCACGCTTTTTCAAGTTTTTTGACAAAACAAAACATTATTTTTTTATACAGTTTAACTCTTATTTTTAGGTAAACTAAGCCATTTTGAAGTCAACAATATGTATCACAATATAGAGACTATCAAAATACGTTTTTTTATTGATTTGATTACCGTAAGTATCCTGATTCAGGAGTACCACAATATATCGTCACGCCTCTATTTTTACAAATATAGTGCAGCAGTTCCCCAGTTGTTAGCGGACCAATCGCATCGCCTTGCTTATAAGACAGCAAGCGGTGATCATATTAAAAGCATAGTTCACAAGAGTTACTCGCCCCTTGCTACTGCATACTGAAGGCTTTTGCCTGTGGCTTGTGATCGATTGGCTGAGCTAACGTCAGAATATGTGACTTACAGTGCTGCTGTCGGACTCGGTGGAGAGGAAACTTATTGAAATAACAAGTTCGATTCTTGATAGACTTAATGTTTAGAAACTCTTATTCCCCGGAACTAGGCCAATTTTAATTAGACTGACTCTCACTTCAACTCAATAGATGGCTACACATAGGTCATGGAAACCTGAAAATCATTGCTTTCAAGTGTATGAACCCTGCAATCTAGTGAAAACTAGCTGTAATGTAAACGTCCCGTAAGTCCTACGTTGCATCTAGCGACTTACCCATTAGGTCCGTGTCAAGCACCTAAGCGACGTAAATCAATAACTCACTCACTCTGTGTCGAGCATGCGCAGAAATCAGCCATTGAATAAAGAACTGGCTCATGTCTTTGAATCAGGCATCGTTATTATTTACATTGCATTTTGCACAAAATGTTAACATAAATGTCAATTATTTTATTTATGACTAATAGGACATAAATAGTTCAGCTAGTCTTAACTAAATTGCCCAATTCTAACAGCTAGTTTTAAGTAGATTGTCCGAATTAAAGAGCTGAGCCAGTTCTTTTTCCATTGGTCGATTTCCGCGCATGCTCGACACGGACCTAGTTTGCAAGTCACTAGATGTAACATAGGACTTATGGGACGTAAACATTACAGCTTGTTTTAACTAGATTGATCAACCCTGTGGTGCAACAAGTCTTAAAAGAACAAGAAACAAGGACCCAGAGATAATGATTTAATTCCCCTCAAGTTGAGTATCACAATCTTCTCATAGAAGATTTTACTATGTACAGAAACAATCACATAGGTACTTGAAGATCAAGTCAAAACCACCAAAATATTTCAATTGATCATGGTGGTCCTTGACTTATCAAAGAGTATAAATACAACATTCAAGGCAAGTGTGCAAACTTTCATAAAACATGTCCCAATCAAATACACATTTCACATTCAATCTAGTCACTTTAAGACCAATGAAGTGAAATTCAATATTTCAAAAAGTATTTTACTGTTGTCATTGTATTTATGACAAAATTTAGCGACCAACCTAGAACAAATTGGACAAAAAATAATTTTATAGGAGATAATTTACCAAAATGACCTAAATGGCAGTCGACCATCTCACAATTTGCGTTTTTCTAAACATACCCTTGAAAGCCATCTTTGTCAGACACGACTACATTTTCTTTTCATATTTTCAAAAAAGAGTATTTTGTATTGTCAAACAAAAATCTACAATACAGCTTGGGATGATCTAGCATCTACAACTCAATCTGTTTTCTCGATTTAAGTTATTGACGTGACAAACCCCTGTAAAATATACAGCATATTGTTTTCACAAGGCCAACAAAAAAGACCTTTAAGATCATTACCCAAATGCACTAAATCAATTTTAGGAAAAAATTAGGAGCACTTGTTTGATACACATATATATAGAACAGTACAATGATCAAAAGATAGATAAGTAATAGATAAAATTATTCAAACAAACCAAAATCAACATTTGATATGTATATATAGGTTTTCTTCTAAAGGAAAACCTGTCATAATGAATATACACACTTACTACATTGAAGACATTTCTCTGTAGAGGTGTGACGATACAGATAATTCACGACATGATGAGATTCGTATCTCAAAACAATACGATGAGATACGATATTCGTCATGATACGCTATTTCAGGGTTTTGGACAAAAAAAATCATCAACTTTTGATAAATTCTGATTTTTAGGGGGGAAAGGCATTTTAAAGTCAACCATACATACCACGATACAAAAGTATCATGATACGTGTATCGTCAGATTAAGTATCGCGATTCACGAATACCACAATATATCGTCACACCTCTATTTCTCTAAAATTTGAAAAAAATTATAATGTATGGATCAAAATGGCAACATGGCAACTGAAAAACTTATTATTTCCACATACACTGCAACATGAGGATACAAGCTGGTGTTTCAATCACTTCTTATATTGCTTGATTTTAAGTAATTTCATTGGTCGATACTACAGTCAATTGGGATTGAAGGAGCTTGCTTGGATAGTAATCACAGGAGCCCGATAGTATAGAAAAAATGTAGGTAAAACGTAGGTAAGAAAGACCTACCCCCTCTAGTATACAGACAGGGTAGGTCTTTCTTACCCACATTTTACAGAGGGGGTAGGTCTTTCTTACCTACGTTTTACCTACATTTTATTTACGATATCAGGTTCCTGTGACAGTAATATGATGGAATAGGATATCAAAAGAGATATCTTGTTTTAAGTACCATTCCCTTATTGTTCTGATCCAAAGTTTGAATAATATACATACCGGTAACTGTCGTTTTAGTATGATGGACCCAGTTTATTATGTGTTTGATAAGCGTCACTTGATTTGTTAAATAAGCAGGCATTTATACAATAACAAACAATAGCTGGTTATCTTGATTAGTGAATGATTAACACAAACACAAAATTTCTTAAGATATAAGAAAATGAGAAGATGAAAAGAAAAGGAAAATGGCAGTGTCTTGTAAGACATTTATAATCAGAAAAACAGTTATATCCTTTTATGTTAATTTGGTGGCCAAAAGTCTTTGTCATAGGCCGTTCTACCAAGTTATTAAACATATCATTAACTTCAAAGACATGAAATTATAAAAATAAAACTAATGATTCCTTGATAACAGCCATAAAATGGTCAAAATAAGCAAGCTGTGTTCTTCCTAGCCAATCAGCTTAGGGTTTGTTGACATATTCTGAGCATATGGGATCCATTGCAATTATTGAAGTTTTCTACTTCTAAGAATATTAAGGGACACTTGGCCAAAGGATGGACGTTCTGAAGGAATAACACTGATTTACAAATATAGTTATGAAAACAGACATAATATTCACATTATTCAGGGAGAATGTTGCTATAATCATCATGATTTTAATGCAAGTATTTTGAAAAATGTTACTGCAAGCTAAATAAAATGTTAACTTTGAAACAATTATCAAGGTTTCAAAACTAAAAACAAGGAGAATATGGTACTTTCATAACAAAAGGAAACACGTATCAGAACACGATAACAAATATTTTAGATATATTGCATTATTTCACAAAGTCATAATCCACAATAAAACAAAAACATTAAAAAGGAAAATGAAAGGGAAAGTTCAAAGAAATCAGAAATAAATAAGGATCATCTTCTATCAGGCCACTCTTCATGAATAAGAATTTAACATTAAGAGGTTTTTAAATTCAATAAATCAATCTCCACTTTTAAAAAATATGTTCTATATCTCCTTATCAATAAATAACACTATGAACATTACTTAGATGCAATAACAAAATAAATTCTCACCTTAATATAGATAACTTAAAGTGATTAACCAGATTTGAAGAAAACATTTCACTATCTAACATGGAAAAATGCAGTTACAAAGTCATCTACACCAAGCTAATACTTTCAGCATCCCCTCCTTTCATATCAAAACACTCAACAATGTACGTTTAGAAAATATTGTGAATGTGTTCACTTTCTGTCATAATTGTCTCTTGTTTCAAATTTTCATCATCCTTTGATATCCGGAAAAATCTCAACCCGCACAACAGTCCAAGAGATAACAAAACAATACAGATAACAAAAATAAATCTGTTGCCGTGACGAAACACGTCCTCGTGAAGAAGCATCAACACAACGCATGAAATGAGGTTCAACGGAATTCTAAACCAGTTCATTATGCTGTAACGGTGTGTTTCTGGAATTATGTGATTCCGAAGAAACCCCATGGAAGGAAAATAGAGTCCAACGGCGAATTCAAATATGAGCAAAGCAATGTAGGTTAAGGTAACGTTGCGATGTTCTGGATGGGTTGCGATGATGCACAAGACCATTCCAACCAATGCTATGATTACCGACGAGAGCAAAAGGAGAACTACTGGAATGTTTCTTGAACTGAGAATTTGATGAACGGCTTGCCCAATTAGGATAGCAACCATAAAACTTGAGAACGTTATGCCAAGGGAAGGATGTCCTGTGTCTAGTACCGGTGTCCACAGGAATATTATGATGTATATCACACTCTCGTATAAGGCTTCTATCGCTCCTATCATAAATATTTTCTCACTTTGAACGATACTTTTCAACCCTTCTCCACAGAGCTTCCGAAATTTTGTTTTGTGTCCGCTATAATTTTCATTCCAATGGGTTGTGATGATAATTCCAACGAATATCAGGAACGGTACCGCTAGCATGTACGGCGCCACGGGTCCAAGACCGAACCATTCAGATACAACATTTGTCGTCACTCCTGCCAACATTGCCAATATCCCGTTCCAGAATGACGCCTTTGCAAATGTAACAGAAATCCATTCTTTTGGAAAGTCATGAGTTTCAAGATGTTCATGCACATACCAAGCTTCAAATGCAGAGAAGAGAACAGACGTTGCAACCCCTCCGATTATTCTACCGATTATCAGAATTCCATAACTTCTGGAAAGCTTGAGCAAACAGGAGAGTGAATATGTCACTGTGAACACGACACACAACTTCTTCCGTCCAAACTGATCAGCTGCAATGGGAGTCCAGGAACCAAGAATTACAGTCGAAGCAAAGCCAAATACATACAGAACTGCAATCTGCTCTTCTTGGAAACCATAGTAACTGTAGAGCTTGTAGAGATATGGACCCTGGAGCCAGTCAGCAAACATAGCGACGAGGTAGACCAAGTAGTACCCTCGCTGGAACTTGAGGAATTGTGGGTTGTTGCCGATAGACTCATCACGTCTTGTTCTATGTGCCCAGAACTGTAGTATTCCACAGAGCACCAGAAGGGCCACAAACATAACATAAGTTATCCACATCATCTTGACAGGTCGGCGTGACACGAGCAGGAGATAATTGGTTGAGCTACCTCATCCTGCAAAGACAAGACGATAAATCATCAATTATTACTTTATATAACATGAAGAAAGACTGTCCGTGAAACATCTCTTCTTAGATAAATATCATTTAATGGTTATCTGTTCATAAGAATGTTAGTATTTATTACCTATTTGGTAGCTATTTACGTAGGTATTTAAGTTGAACAAACTTTTACATTGACCAATACGTTGACTGGATTAAGTTAATAGATTTTCCTGCATTATAGAAGTGACACTGATACTCCAAATGCCAATTCTTTTATTCAAGCTAAATATATATAGATATTTCACAAATCAACTAAAAAAATATTTCATTGACAAAGTTGTGGTTTTTTTTAATGATTTAATGAGCACTTCACCTCTACCTGTAATTTGAGACAAATTTTCATTTATTTTGTATCAATAAATGTTTTATTGTCTAAAAAAAAGTCAAGAAAATGCTGCTAGTGAAAATGCACAAATTGCATTGCTCAGTGCAATTTAACTTTTGTAGCAATATTTGGCATTGTTTAGAAATGACATTAAAGCAACAGTTTAAGACAGGCTTTTCTTTAGCAATCTGAAAAATAATTTCAATGAGCGTTGCTGTCTTGGGCCCTGTATTAATTCAAAAACATTGACAGGTGCTTTGAACTTACCTTCAAGCTGCCATGTCAACTTTAACCTAGAACCAAAATTTCATCCTGAAAAAATGCTCAACAATTTTAATTCGTATATATATTAGATAATGATATGTGATTAACATGATCATATTAAATTTGCATAATGCTTGTGTATATATCTGTTTTCAATATTTCAATATTTGAGAAACTTATGTATGGTTCGTAGCTACCCGGAAGTAGATAAAACCACGTGGACTTCCGGTAGTCTGGCTGGTTTGTTGAGAGAGAACAAGCAAGCAAGCATGTCGACTAACAGACTACCCCAGAAGAAATATTACCGACAAAGGGCACATTCAAACCCAATATCCGACCATAGTTTCGATTAGTATGTTCCATTATTGTCATGACAAACAAGTTGACAGTTTTGCGTCTGTGCACTAAACAAAGATGAATTAAAAAGGGACTTCAACTTCCAAATAATTTTTAAAATAAAAATATTCATAAATAAACAACACCTTTAAATTTAATCAGATAAATGACTTTTACAAATATGAATGTTATCTCAAGATGTAGATAATGTAATTAAGTTCATGTTCAATAAATATGATGAGAAAAAATTCCGAGTGCATATCATGTAGGGATTATTTAAAAACTTTGTAATAATTGAATCAAACTTGTATTTGGCCATTCATAAAAAAATATAACATGCATAAATCAATCACAGATAACATCAATTAAGTTATTGTTATAAGAAATACATTTTTATCATTTCAGTCCAATTGATCCATGGCATATGGACTGGTCTGAACATTACCAACAATTTTGCAAACCACCTGACCCAAATACAAAAGAAAGGCCAAAACATGAAGTAGAATTTGCAGACATTGGGTGCGGATATGGTGGTCTACTAGGTAAACTATTTTCTTTGGAATGAGAATATTAGTGATTAATATTTTCAAATATGTAATAATAAGAAATTCTCTGAAGTTTCTTGTCAATAAGTTTTTTCAAATATGTATTTTTATCTAAACAAAAAGCATGTAGCAGGGCCCCTTGGGAATTTGATATTTTTAACTTTATATAACCTTCTGCAGCTGTTTTTCCAATATTTGGATTTTTGACAATGTTATTGCTGAAAAGGGCTAAAAAGGGCCAAAAAGCAGTGACTGTTGCAGTTACTTTCCAAGCATAGTACTGTTTAAATTGTTGTTGAGAATGGTCAACATCAATTATGTGTATAAACTAAGATGATTGGCTTTTGAAAATATTTTTGCATCATAAAGTGATTAAGTTAGTTAGTTCTTGATTTCTTAGTAGATGATTTCTTTATAAAGATAAACTGTTATGTTAAAATTTTATAAAATCATTTTTCTATTTCAGTTCAGTTATCGCCCTTGTTCCCAGAGAATTTGATACTGGGTATGGAGATTCGAGTGAAAGTTTCAGACTATGTTAAAGATAGGATCAAAGCTCTTCGGGAACAAAATCCAGGAAGTTATGAAAATATTGCGTGTATCAGATCTAATGCAATGAAGTACTTGCCAAATTTTTTCTTCAAGGGTCAGGTATGTTTGTTGTTTATACTCTTGAATATATTTGGGTTCATTAAATTGCAGTCTGATTAAAATCAGCCTAGTTCCGAGGAAAAAAATATTCAAAATATTAACTCTACGGAGATTCGAATTCCTCTACACTAGGTCTGACCGCACCCATGTACCTTGCATGTTTTTACGGGTGTAGTGCAGCCGAAACCAAGTCGTTAGAGGTCTTGCTTATGAGACCGCTAACGGTGATCATGTTCAAAGCATGGTTAACAGGAGTTAAGTTACTTGCCCCTAGCTTATACCAATGACTGTTGCCATCAGCTTTTTATTTCTCGGAAGAAAGCCGCTTTTAATCAGACTGATTGAATTGTAATCCTTGAAAGTATTCCGAAATTATTCATGACAATCACTTTTGTTTGTTTATTAACTAAATTATGCTCTAAAGCATGACATGTTTCAGGTTTATTACTTGGTAAGTTTTAATTGTAAACCAAACAATTTTAAAAGATTTATAGTATCAATAAAAGGAGGTTGCAATTTTAACACCTTGATTTTCCATTATTCAACATTTCTTTTAATTTCACCACACACATTTTTATGAGTTTACAGATTCAAATCACTTTTAAATAAACAATTCTAAGTATGTGATCATGGGCGTAAAGTTGATAATTTCCATAAACATTGACAACAATGTATGTAAATTCTTGCGAACAATGTTTTATTCTCTTTTGAATAAACAATTCTAATTATATGCATAAAGTTGATAATTTTCATAAACATTGACAACAATGCATGTAAATCCTTGCGAACAATGTTTTATTCTCTTATATCATAGAAGTGCATTATAAAAATGGGGAAAACAAATTTCCTAAACATTTGATCATTCAGGTTTCTGAAAAACGCATTTCTTCTTTATTTCAGCTTTCAAAGATGTTTTTCCTCTTTCCCGATCCCCATTTCAAGAAGACGAAGCATAAGTGGAGAATCATCAGCCAGACACTGCTTGCGGAATACGCTTATGCCTTGAGAGTTGGGGTCAGTGCTGTCATTTATTGACAAGGACGTTTTTATCAGGCTATTTCTGGTGAAAACAAATTCGAAGGAAAATGTTTAGTAATCTTTTTAATGATTATCAATGACCACCGTCTGTTTGGATTATTTTTGTGAAAGGGCCATCAAAATAGTAAACAATATGTTAGATTTTCAGCTTTTCCAACAAATATTATCCTTGAATCAAAGACGAATGGATAGATTACAGGAATTCAAATATTCTACTCTTCCATTCAGACAAAGAATTATAAAATCTTCATCCTTTCTCAATAAAACTAGAATGGCAATAAAAATATTCCAATTTAATGTACCTAGAAAACATTCCTTAAACCATTTCCAAAATACATACCTTAATACCTAGGAAAAATTGATTTTAGATACTTCTATTTTGTTCATTAAGAATATCATGTGGATAACATTCCTTCAATTCTCCTTTGGTAAAATACTCTCTAAAAGGACGGGCCAATCAGGGTATTTTTGTGGAAACCAAATTGGTATATTTAAGGTTTTGAAATGTTTTTCCGCAGGGAAAGGTGTACACTATCACTGATGTGAAGGATCTCCATGATTGGATGGTGGAACATTTTGTTGCATTCCCGCTGTTTGAAAGGATGAGCGATGAAGAACTGGTAAGTGATGTGACAGAAGTTACAATGACACTTTTTCATTGTAACTATTTTATTTTCATATATAAATTCCCTGATATCTACCAAGACCATACCCCCATATTGCTTATAACTGATTATTCATGGTTCTAAAAGACATGTAATTTTCAGCCAAATAAATGCTTTCATGCAAGGACCCTGAAGCATTAAATCCCATTACTGCATCTTTTATCTTGCATGTTAGTACGGCTATCATTTATGATACTAGAAATGTTTCTTTCTGCCAACTCTTTATTCAACATTAAAGAATAGTTTTTGTGTGACATCAGTAAGAAGTAAAAGACATAAGAAGTAAAAAACAATCAGCTTTGACATCACGAGCCATTGCCCTGATCGTGGATTTTCAACTTGCAGCCAGATGTGATTTACAAAATATATGTTTATTTTGGAGTAGAAATTTCATAAACGAGTTAAAATCGACATACAAGAAAAGGAATAGAGAAGCCAAAACCTTCATTTGATTTTCAATCAAGTATATTTTTAAACTAAACGATTATATCGTTAAACCACTCAACCTTCGGCTTTGAGTATAATATTTTAGGACAAAAGTATCCTTGATTGAAAACCAAATTATGGTAAGGGCTACTCTATATAATTTATGACTGAATCTATGAATATTATTAGCTGGTTAATAATAGAATGATACACAGTTTTTGATAGATATAAGGATATTGAACAAGCACTACAAATTAGAGGTACAGGAGGGTTGCGATACGATAATTACCCTGAAATCACTATATATGATACGTTTCCCGATACACATTAATACCTTACACAGTGATCTTTTTCACAAAATATTTAGATCAATTATGTTTGTGCAAGAAATTTACTTTGAGGGGGAGGTTCTTGTGTGCATAAAAAATATCTTTTAAATCTCTATATCAGTTTTCATAATCTACACTGAGAATTCAAATGATACGATATATCGTGGACCAAGGTATCGCGATACGATACTGTATTGCCGAATCGTTACACCTCTACTACAAATACATATAAGCTTACAAAGCAGGATGGTATATTGAAGAGTACAAAGGCTATGTTTTTTAAAGCATTTTGATCAATCAATCTTTTTTTAATATTTGTATTTCAGTTTCTATATTCCTCTTAGGGATTTGGTTATCTCCCCAGAATAATATTTGCTTTTCTAAGAATATATATAATTAATTGCAGAAGGACGATATTGTTGTTGAGAAACTTTACGACAGTACAGAAGAAGGTCAAAAGGTCACTCGAAACAAGGGAGACAAATTGTTGGCGGTTTTCAGACGAATTGACGACCCCGCGACCTCGCCTCAAACAAAGATGGATACCAGCTGACACCCTTCTCATCTCTAGAATAACACTTTCTTGTTTTTAATAAAATGTCTTTTTCTTTTTTTTCTCTTTATTATTTAATAAATTATTTTGAAAAGGTAATACATTACACATGAAGTATCAAATTCGCCAACAAGGCAAAATTCATGCCATTCTGGATCCTTGACCACTTTAATGCTTGCAGCATTTCATCATCTTTTCTGTGAAAGCTCTCCAGTTTACTGCACTTGAACTTGACCAATCTGACATCTCCTGCAGGTGACTGTTGATTGGTAATATTACCCAAAATTTGGGTGGACTGCAGCAAGACTTAAATTAACCAAGATTGTTGCAAGATATGCCTTGCCTGAGTCACCATGAGAAGTGGGTGATGTAACATCTACAAAGGAATTTGTTTATGAGAAATAAAAAAATTTAAAATGGAATCTGTTATTATTAATGGCTTTTGATAATTCTACTTATTGTGACAATCTGAAGGCCAATCAACAACATTAACTGTTAATGATTAGAGTTAGCTGGTTAGGCTATACTTTATAATTTCTGTACTTCTTTGTCCAAGAATATTTATGGAAAAAAATGGATCTTGATTAGTTTCGTCATGGTCAAATTGATATTGAAAGTGAGGAATCATTGTGTGGCTGCATAAAGAGGTTTTTCACTCTTTGGATGCAACCAAATCTCTGTGCAACATTTCTCTGTGTGCAACCAACCCAGAGCCATGCAATGGCTATTGATCTAAGCTGTCATAAAGAAATATAGGTTCGACCCATAACTTCTTTTGAGTAGTATATTTGGGCTAACACTATCTGCAATAGTACAAATCATTTTTATGGGCTTGGTTCCTTGCAATATTCGAACACATACTTTAAGAGTCGGGCAACACTGCCAGCAATGGCATATGACATCAGCTAACTAAATCGCCCATTTTACCATTCACAAAAATAGAAGTCGACAAGCGGTAGTCTGTCATCAAGACCCTAAAGCAAAAATATTTAATTGAACACCAACCAAGTCTACTGCAGTTAAGCAACTCTAGATCACTGAGCTCTGAAGTTAAAGCATCTTCTAGGCTCCATTTTGTTATAATTCATGAATACTTCTGAGACTAAATGTTGGTCTAAACAAACGGTAGTTAGGCTGTCCATTGGCTCATCTGTCAAAGCTGACTGTATTCGAGATACATTCAATTTAGATAGTAAACAAAAGTTACAAACTCTTGTCGGAAGAGTCGGGCAACAATGTGAGCAATAACCATAACAGTAGCCAAATAATAGAAAACAAGTAGAAATCAAAACCAAATTGTTAGTGTCGGAAAGATTATTTAACTATTAAACGTGTGAATAGTACTAGTGGTTGCTGCAAAGGCATAGCCAAAAGGTATGTATTTTATTCTAATTGAAAACTAATAACTGTCATGAATTTTTAATTTGAATGAAAATCATCTTTATTGTTGTCCTGACACGTACGAAAAATTTAAATACCACGAAGATCATGGAGTGTCTAACCTCTTTCAGGGGAATTTTAAAAGTGACAGTAATATAGGAATATATGGATGACAACTTCTTTATTCATGGTATGCGACGGTTCGACACAGGTTCTGCTTAAGAACAACATAAGAACCTGTGTCGAAACGTTGTATACCATGAATAAAGAAGTTGCCATCCATATATTCCTCTGCATTATCATGAAGTGTCTCTAAAATAAATAAAGAAAGTGGTTTTTTTTAATGTAATAAGAGAACTATTGAACACTCTCTGCATTTGTATAAATCCTTTGGGTTTTTTCTGGTCGTGTCTCTTGCGGAAAATAACCTCTTATCAAAATTGCCAACTTGCCAACATTGACCAAACCATCTTCTTACCAACTCATCTCCCACGCATTCGGATTCAAAAGTCGAAAAACAGTATTGAAGCGCTCGTAAAATGTATCATGAAAGCGTTCTTCACAAAGGTCCATACACTTTTGGACAGCTTTTGGAATATGAAGGCAGATGGACTAAAAATAACTGCAGAAACGGGAATTATTCATGATTTATATAGATTATTATTTTAGCTCAATATGCAGTAGACAAATTAGCACACATTCATACGTAATTCTTTGAATTCAGACAGACAATTAATTTGGAAGAAATCGTATTAAACTTAACTTTATAGTAAGCATGGATATATCTTATACATCGGTGACATAGAAACACGAAAGTTATATGCTTATAATAGGCCTCTTAAAAGAACATTTTTCTCAAAAAGTGGCTTCTAAATCTTATGCATATAGAATAATAACAATGTAAACTGAAATTGACAAAAGCAACCTGTTTTTTGAGAATTAAATTCTAAAATTTCTCTGTAACAATTTACTTGCCTTATCTAATTATTACGTTCTTTCAAATGCCATCGAACTCTTTCAGTCGCCTATTCTCTATTTTAAAATAGTGTTACGAATTGAAAGGCTATCTGAAATTCGAATTAGGAACTTTTATTTGTCATATTTATGGATATACATAACACACGCTTCATCATGAATATCCGTGATCAAATTTCTCTGGACTTTATGAAATATTGCCTAAGCTGTGTAAAACTCTTTTATCACTTACTTTGTGGGGTTACTTCTACAACAAAACGAATGTCCAAAAGTATACGATATATAGATAATAAAACCCCTTACCCGATAGGAGAGGGGGATATTATTTCATTTGGTATGCATTTATACATTCAATATGTATTTGCATTGTGCGTATCAAAATTTAGCCTTTATTACAAGTAATTACAAAATATGCATTTCCTGTTTGCGTGCAAAGTCAGTACTAAGGTTTGTTTTTGTTTTCTCTCATTCATTGCATCGTAAGTAAGATTTGTATAAAAACAGGCCTGAAGTACATAGTTATACATTTACAGGTCGCGTAACACATTCTTTCTAAACATAAACATTTGTGTATATTAATGGACAACTTTTCTAAATGAGATTTACTTTGGTTATTCATTATAGATATAAATCTATTAGTATCAGAGTGCTTATACAAATATTTCTTTATGTACTTAATTCTTAACGGGCAAACACATAAAAAGGTAGGCCTATTCAACCTCGACTATATTCAGATTAGGCCTACACATTTGACAAATTCTGTTTTCTCTTAAGAATCCTTGGTATCTCCCAGTTTCGATAATAAATCATGATTAGAACAACTTAATCTTGCTAGTGAAGATTTGTATTTTTTATCAATAAGACCGAAAGTTAATGTTCTGAATAGATAGAATCTTTAACCATTTTGTAGTAGAAACATTTGTTACATAGTGAAATACTAACTGACCAATTTTGAAGGAATGTATTTTAAAGCTTTTGTTTAACTAGGCAAATAAAACGAGGGTGTGATTCTACGAATTATTTATGCCAAGCATTACCGAAGCCGGTGGAAAATGGTATTTTGTTAAGTGTGTGTTGCCTAGTTCTGTTTACCGTGGCTATCATATAGTTACATCGAATATATTGAATAGGTGTTTAGCCTACTTATTTGAATCCACGAATGGGTCTGTTCGAATATCCCTTATGTCCTTATAACAACAGCGTCTGTGAAGATATTGTTATGTAAACATTCAATAGCAGAGAGCATTTTACAACTCCTAATTAGGTGTAATTGCAATTAAACACCAGCCACTGCTAATCACCAATCAAAACAGAAACAGGCGGAAATGCTAATGAACCGAGATAATCGATGTTGATTAAAATGTATTATATAATGTGTGTAATTGAAACTACTTTAAACAAACATCGTTAAGATATCCTACTGAGAGAAAAGATCAACAGTCATACACTTGGTTAAGATATTTGTAATTAAAAGAAAACAAATAGCAGTAAATATATAGCAGTATATAAATGTGAAGAGAATTTGAAAAGATTAATCTAGAATTAAATATCATGTTGTTAATATTCCACTTTTATACAATAGAATTATTTTTGAAATTATAAAATTATCTGTAAAAAAAGTTTTTTGGGGTTAGGTAGTATTGTTTCATATTTATTCACCAAGATGAAACTTTCTAAAAGAATATAGAAAGTTTCCTCAACAAGTCATCAAAATGTATTAAACGAGTTTGTTATAAATGATTTTCTTAAAATTTTTTTAGAAATAAAGGTTTTGTAGATAACGTTCTTTTATCTTGTGTTTGAAGCCGAACTCAGACAAGCAATCAAAGGGACGTAACTGCTGTATAAATAGTCACTGAAAGTCACGTGACGAGATGGAATTCTGGGATATAGCCATGTGTGACAAAAGGAAAGGATGAACTCGGACGAACGTCAAGATTTTGTTGCTTTCGCTCACACTGTACCTTAGATCGTATAAAGAACTCATTGTTGGGTAAGTTCATGCTTATGTATTACGATATCCAATCGTTTTCCATGAAAACAAGGCACCTAACTCTAAGAAAAATCCCGTTTCAACATCTGCAAAGTTTGACATGTATTTCAAGTTTTAGCTGCCTCGAGAGTTTCCGGCCTACGAAGTTACTGAGTCTGGGAACATTTTAGGCAAAATTGGGCCCAAACTTCGAACGTTTAGAAATATAGAAGTATAATTTACATGTTTGTTTAGATAATGTGTGTAATAAAGGTCAATAAAGTTGCATAGGTGTGAAATAATCTTCATTACAAAGGTACACAAAATTGTTTGTTTATTTTCTACAGTGACATCCTGTCAGACAAAAACGAGTTGCATGGATGTAAATTGTCAAATTGACAGTGTACATATTATATTCTATATGTCATCTGAGTTAAGTTAATAATGCTTATGTCATAGTTCAAAAAATTTATGCCATTTGTGAACAAAATTTTCAAGTATTCTTTTTATGTACATTCTCATGGAAAATTTAGAATTACTTGTGTGAACTCTCCAGAATATGTATTACCTACCAAACAGCAGTTTTTTCTGCTGGTAACAGATGTGTTTTGTTTAGACTTTTAATGGTTTAATCAAACTTATAATGAATGATGAAATAAACATTTTAGGTGAATTTAAATATTATCAAAGATAACTGTGTTACAATTACATCCAGAGAATATCATACACATGTATATGAATCTGTTACACAAATGCCAATGTATCTGTGATGCAGACAGTGAGTGGGATTCTTTAGGACAGGTAAAATAATCTGAAATGAACTTTGTTAGCAAATGAGACCCTTACAGTTACCAATGGAGGAATAATAAGTAGTTGGCAAAGTTTTGATGAACTAGTCTACATATAGGTCATGGTATTAATAAACTATTTAGAAAAAGGATGGTTCAGGCGTCAAAATTAGTCTTACTGCAATTTCTCCATTAATTTAAAAGAATAGAATAATTGCATAGGATTATTATCTCAACTGCAGTATTGAATTTAAAATATCTTCATAATCACAACATTGCCATCATCATGTTGTCATCTATGAGTACAATCAATAAATTTAGTTTAATTTACACATGTTCTTGTTGTTTATCTTACATTTCAACCATAGTGCCAAATGAGAGATCGAAGAAAAAAATAGTGTAACCATAAATATTTCTGAAAATCTTTTGAAAATTTAGTAAAAAATAGTAAAACTACGCAAGTACACGAAATTTGAACTTGTGCAATTCTAAAATTAGCAGCGCAAATGCATTCCAGCTAGTCCAAAACATTGTAAGCCATGTAAGGATTATGTTGTCCTTATCAAAATGTACCTTCACTGCAGTTCATACATTTTTCTTGCCAAGCATATTTTCTACTTGACATGGGCAGCGATTGGAAAAGACATCTTTAAGTATGAGCCATTTCAGTGTTTTTGGCCATTTTCTGAATTTCAAATGGACAATTGCAAATTATATCAATAGTAAATTTAAAATTTAAATGGGCCATTTTTTCCTTCAATGTGCAAATTTGCCCATTGCCCTTGCCCTTCCAAATCACTGCATGGGCTACAGGACTTTAGATAATTTTTAGCCTTTAGAATATATTATCTTACCTTTTCCATTTTCTGTTTACAGGATGACTCTGATTCCATAGAGAGGGAAGGCAAGATGACTGTGGTCTATATTGTACTAGCTGCATGCATTGTGGCGCCGGTCACAGGATTCTGCCGGTCTGGAGAATTTCTGAACCAAGAGACACAACTCTGTCAGGTCTGTTCCAAATGTCCGCAGAACAAAATAATCAAAACACCATGCAGAGCAACAGAAGATGTTGAGTGTAAAATGTTCACAGAGTTTGTGAACTTCAACCAACCACAAGGTGGTGAAGGGAATGGACAGGAATCGGACTCGGAAGGATTCAATCCTGTGATCCATCCTACCATCACAAAGGATGAAGGAGAATACTGGAGGAACCTTGCTTTCGCCCTCATTGGCGTTTTATGTGCATTAATTGTGGTAGCAACAATCATTGTGCTCTGTGCGTGTCGGAAGTTACATGAAAGTGTTGCCTTGAAGAAGCCAGAAGAGGATGATTGTGGTATGTGGTTATAGTGAATGAATTAGTGCTATAGTTAATTTTAGACAATTTATTAAGAAGCTTGAAATGTAGAAAGACAGCATTTTGTGTTTTGTTGTACAGTGATGTTCAGCTGAGATGGTCATTTTCATATTCTGAGTCTATGTGACTCTTTACAGTTGTATAATTGTCTTAGTTATATAAATATCCAGGAACAACAAGCCAAGTTGATAAACAAATGGGTTGAAATTATTCTTTCCACAGTACTAACTGGTGGATTTCTTAAACTTCCAAACACAATTCAAGTTAGACCAAAACATTGAAAGGATGTTGTTATCCTTAATCTGTCACTAGTCCTTGGACTACCAGTTGATACATTTCACAAGCCAAGCAAGTTTTCTACTAGCCAAAGGCTACTAGATGAGTGTTATTATGAAACCCTAATGTGCTACTTTTTAAGATACCAATTGTGTTCAATATGAAATTTGATGAAGTATACGTTTAACATGATGTACCAAAGCCCTAAGGTGTTGGACTCGTGTCGGTCGCCTCACAAATTTACCTTCTCAAAGGCATTTATGTATAGCTCAGCTGTTCTGTTGAATTGAATCTTTAGTTTCTTCCCAAAGAAAAAAGGAAACTCGCCCATACAGATTTACTTTCCGTAAAACAACTAATAATTTGAGAATTGTTTATTGTTTTATTGAAGAAGCAATAGAAGGTTTTTCCTGTTTCTGTAAAGAAAAAAATTGTACTATTGAAGTATTCGTTCATGGGTTATTGTCACTGCTCAGAGTGCTTTTAATGCAAGGCCTTCTTTCAGGGTATTGTGAGGGTATACACAATTAGTGTTAAGGAAAATTGTTTTAAAACTTTAATTTTGAACAAATGAAATTAAAGATATCTAAGTCCTTGATTTCTTTGGTGACAGGTGTCTTTATCATTATTTCAGGCAGAATGCATTTGCTATGAAATAAATTAAAAGTATGTTATTTTATTGAAAACAATCTATTTATACCGCTTAGGTCATTTAAGCTCCATCTACATAAACGCCTTTGTCATATCTTACTAACAGCACTCTTATCATGGTTTTGTAAAACATTTTTTTTTTGCAAATGACTTGTTTTGTCCTATGGTCCTGTAGTCTCGACAGAAATAATTTATCTTTCAATACTCTAAATATAAGGCCGGCTACTTCCTCAACATCAAAATTTACTTTTGACAAATATTTTGTTTTTGCTTGGTGCAAGTATTTGTTTACTAATAAATTAATAACTTTTCTATCTTTGGTTTACAAACTTCTAAGAAGACATAGCAGTCAGAAATATCTTCTTTAAAATGTTATGGCAATGAATACAAGTAGGGATAAACCATCACCCTGCCTCAGTCCCTACCCATCATAATGTTCCCAGGCCCTTTCAACAAAAATTTGACCCTGGATCCGCAAGCTTGATAGTATCGGTGACAAGACAGTATTATATGTATCATTCATGGCATTAACATGGAAATTAAATCAACGCTCCAACTGAGATGATAAATTCTACAGCTTTTTTATTCATCGCCAAAAATGATGTGTCATGAAATAGGACCCAACTCTCCGCCATCATGGCAGTATCGAGGCAATCTTAGACGTGAAGTACAATAGGGAAGAAACACTCTAGCCGTTACATTAACGGAGATCCGTCGGGCTTCAGTGACTTTGAATGGGATGCTGCAAAGGAAAATACACAGGAAATGCAAAGTTACGGCCAGGTCCCATAATCACTGATCCCTACATCCTGTGTGATTATGTTGAGCGTATTAAAGGAAATTGACACACAGTAGAACAAAAGGCTTTAATCTTGATGGATTAGAACACAGGGTTTAGTTAAGCTCTGTTTTAAGAGTTGCTATTTATGTAGGATGATACCATGGCTTTGTAACTTGTAATTTTAAGATAATTTTTGAGATTTGACTCTTTAAAAATGAGGATATCTGAAAGATGTTGTTTTGTTAAAGTGAAGGGAAATGTCCTTATCATCTTTTCAGTAGTCATTGACAGGTAGCAATTTGGTTATTAGCAATTAGTTTATATTGTGTAAATTGTAGAAATATCTTTATTATTTTTCTCATGGTAATAATTTAAGAGGGGCATACAAATTTAGTTAGTTAATTTGAAGAATAGCAATTGTTCCTTTGTACATGTAAGGATCGAATAGCTATCAGGAAACATGAGACATCCAAGTTTGAAATAATTCTTTTAACAATATGTTCCCAATTGAATGTTCCAATGATTTCCTTCCCAAAGAGTAGTACCTATTAACATTTCCTCGGCCAATTTAGGCTGCCATGTAAAATCTTTTGTTGCACTGTCTAGCAAGAATGCACCCTTTGACACAATAAATCACAAGAAAATGAAAGAGCCTTTTCCCATTGTCTCTGCCCCCCTGCTAAATGGAAGGCCAGGCTGGCCAAAACTCATAAGACAAAGCAAGGCGAAAGCTTTGTCAAGATGTTCAACAAAAGATTTTCTTTTCGATACACAGGATACAATCAGTTAGAGGAGTGCGAGAGTTAGCAAACAGTTTGTCAGACGGCTCAGTGTTTCCCTACTTGAGTTTGCATTTGTCCCGCAGAATCCATCTTGGCTTGTTTGGAGACTTCGTCTCGATACACATTCAGAGAAAGAAGCAGAGGAAGAAAATCTCCCTGTATCAGCCACTTCCTGTGTCGGCCAAAATGAAAGCATCCCATGTTTGTCCTAAATTTAACATGTCGTGTTAGTGGCTGTTGACATGGAGGCCATGAACTGAATTCTGAAAAATTATTTCTTGGCAGCTGTTATTCTGTGAATTTTAATTTCAAAGTTTGAACTTTTTCCATTTAATTTTGAATGAGGTTATTCTCTTCAGTTATTTTTTCTCAAGGTGATTTTTTTTTTACAACTCTGTTACTCTGTTATTTACAAATTCTTTTCAAATTGTAACTTAATACAATTAAATGGGAGAACTTATAAGTTATTTTATTACAACTACTTTTATGATAATAAATTGATAAGTGAATTAAATTAAGTAAGTATTTGAATAACTAAATTGGAATATGACTGTTAAGAAATAACTCATTATTGGTATCAAGGTAATTCTTATTTCTTTTATACAACTCTGTTACTCTTTAAAGGGGCAGTAGCACGTTTTTAGAGGGAATATGAGGTGATGTTAGGAAAATTAAAATTAATGGTTCCAATTGAAAGACAATGTATTTAAACTAAATGGAGCAGTAATAATTCAAAGATATAACGTAAAGTTTAGCAATGCGATTCCTTTTTCTTACAAAAATGAATTAAAGGTGTTCACACAAAAATGGCCGCCAATGGAGTTTATGTGAATCCTCATATTTTGTCCTCTGACTATGGGTGATTGGTTTGTTTAATGAGATTGTTGACACTGTCAATATAATACATTTAGCATTTACTTACAATTATAAGTGAAATATTTAAAATATAAAATTATCAAAAAACGTGCTACTGCCCCTTTAACATTTTTAATTAAAGTCATTATCAATGCTTTTCAAATTGTAACTAAATACAACTGAATGGGAGAACAGACCATAGTTATTTTATTACAACTTGCTACTGTTATTATAACAAATTCATAAGTATGAATTCAATTACCCCGGTAAGTTAGTATTTGAATAACTAAATTGGCATATGACTGTCAAGAATAACTCATTATTATCGGATTAAGTGTCATAACTATGCATAGGACTATTGTGATAAAGGATAAACAGGAAATGCCCGAGTGATTTGAATTCGTAAGCTGTTCCCCAAGTTTATTGTGACCTATTTATGGCAAGCTCATTGAGGGTAGAAGTATTTCAAGAAATGATGCAATGTTTTCACCGCTCTTTTCCAAAGAATGTCATTTTACAAGTGTTAAAAAGTTTTATTTAATATAAAACTAATGAATTAAATTGACTTAATAAAAAACACATTTTACTTCACAAGTCCATTGTTTTCTTGACAAAACATATTTTGTAAACTTTTTTTTTATTCACCTTGCATAAAACTAAGAATATTTTCTGATAAACAAGTCTTGATTTTTTTTCTTTCAATATATGTTAGAAAGTTCTGTTTGTTATGAAAAGTAAATTATCTCATGAAATAATCATCCTTATTTTGCAGAAATTCAACCTAGGCATAAAGTAATTTTAAATCTCCTTCTAAAATGGGTCTAAACCTCTTTGATATATTAATTTCAGGTGTGCACACAATAGGTAGTGCCTAAACAAAATACCACTAGTTTTGACAACTCTAGTAGCTTTATGATTTATACATCCTTTTATGGCAGAATAAAAAGCTGTTGTAGTAAAGAGAGATCCTTTGGTGATGTTCCTTGGTGATCTGATGAGGGTGACCAAATTTTTTAACCAAATGAGGAGCATTTAATTTAATCATATTTGTAAGCAAGCAAACAAGCCCTTGTTCACATCTGTATTCTGTAACACAAGTAATAAGAAAAATAACATGAGCATTTTGTAGGGAAGGAGTTAAATAATTGTTTGCTGGGCGGGGGTTGTATAAAAGGGTATTTTGTTGTAATTTGTTAACCTTTATAAATAAATGTCATATACTGTATTTACTATTTGACCTACTAAGTGCCCTTGGCGGTTAAAAATTGGAAAAAGGGGGCGCTTATTAAAATGTCAAATGATAAATATGTTTGTATATTGTCAATCTACATAGAGTTTTTAAGTGAAAAGTAACAAATCCAATGACCGTGACTAAAGAGGAGGACTGAAATCAAGTCTCCAAACCATGTTTTATGTAAAATTTCATAGGTTTGTCATGTAAAGTAAGCCTGGAGAGTGAGGGTTTAATGTTAATGAGTTAAAAACACTGTAAGGGGGCGCTTATAGGAAAGGACGCTTAGTACGTTGAATATGGTAGTCTTTTACCGGTCACTTTATAATTATATTGATAAAACAAATATAAATGGGACTATTCAGCTACATAGCCAATGATTCTATATTTTCAGGGATTAGGAAAGGCAGGGACCATGGGCCATTTTGCATGAAAAAATGGCTCATTAAAATGTTGAAGTCTTCTATTGAAAAAAAAATCACCGTAGATTCTAGAAATGGCCCATAGTCAAAGACGTCTTTTCCAATCCCTGTATTTTTGTAACGTTTCTACACTCAAATTTGTGTTTTCATTCCAGATGACAACGACAGCGGTTACGTGGTGATTCGTCAGATACGACAGTTTGCCCCGCCCACTTCAGTTCGTTGCACAGAGCCTCCATCAGCCTTCCAGTCTTCGCGCCATCAGAAAATGCCCTGGCTCTATCGTCCGAAGAGACGCTTACTCAACGAATACGTTGATGACGTCTTTGAATCTGAAGATAGCGCCGGCTCTCGCACAAGTCGGAAAATGCCTCTTACTGTAATCCCTGAACGAGAAAGTGAGGGAAACAGTTGTGAGAACGTCTAGCTCATCACATGATCATGGAGTGACCAATCATATTGCTGCATGATTATTGACTGGCCAATCAAATCGTGGCATGATGACCTGGGCATTATTTGGTAACTGTGTATTGACCAATCATATTGCTGCATGGTCATGGAGGAACCAATGACATTGCCAGCTGATCCTGGAATGGCCAATCGTATTGCTGCATGACACAACACTTGCTCCATGCTTTGGTTTTGTTTTTGATTTTGTCTGCATATAAGCTTGAAATCCTTTTGAAAGTTATATGAACTTTTATTTTGTTAAAATCACGTTACTATTTCAAAATATTGAAACATTTTGTAAAAGAGAAATATTTGTTTATGAACTTAGATCAAAATTGTTTTGAAGTTATTTTCTTTTTTCAAGTTGACCTCTATCTTGATTTTCAAAACTTCCAAATTGTTGATGCAATGCTTAAAAGCAATATATTTTTGTGAGAAATATTCTTGGTAGGTTTTGAATACCTTCACATGTAAGTTATTTAATAAGGAGATATGGTTTGAAATGTGACAAGGAAAACTATCGGTCAATTTGTTTTCTTATGTAGTCATGTATTTTTAACGGGAAATTGCAATGACTAGTTTTCCATGAAAACTGTTTGTGTTCATTTAGATTTGCGTGTTTTAGCCATTGAAAATTGTCGCTGTGCTACAAAACTGCCAACCATGATACACCAAATTCTCTGATCGCAAATATTCTGATTTGTTTTTCCTGTTATTGTTACGAGGATCGATGATTAAAAATGATATTGAATACAAATAAAATACCTTTTATCCATCAATTGTGCTCGTGTACCATTTATATTATTAATATAAGAAGGAGTTTAATAAAATTTTATAAGACATCTTCATGTTAATTACGAAATACTTTACGAATAGCTGAAAATCAGCATTATTTTAATGCCAAAAGACATTTTTATGGCAAGAATATTGTCGTTTGACATTTGTGCTACTTTAATTAAAGGGGGAGTAGCACGTTTTTATGAGGAATACAAGATGATGTCAGGAAAATGAAAATTAATGGTTCCAATTGAAAGACTTAAACTAAGTGAAGCAGTACTAATTCAAATATGTAACGTCAAGTTTAGCAATCCAATTCCTTTTTCTTACGCAGAATGAATTAAAGATGTTAACACAAAATGGCCGCCAATGGATTTTATGTGAATCTCCATACTTTGTCTTCTGACTGGACGATTGGCTTGTGTAATGAGATTTTTTACTCTGTCAAAATAATACATTTAGCATTAACTTACAATTATCAGTGAAATATTTAAAATATGAAATTATCAAAAAAACATCCTACTGCCCCTTTAATGCTCTTATAAAGGAGGGGGAAATTGAAAATTTTAAAATCCTCATCAGTCACCCTTAGTGTATTCAAGTAACAACATTAAGGGACCAAAACAAATGGCAATCAATTGTCTTCCAAACCATCGTTTCATTTTGCCATCTACATAATATTCTTGAAATTCAATTATGTCAATTGGTTACATTTACTTATTATTTTCTGAGTCGATAAAACTAGAAACAACACTAGTGATTTCACAATACATTTTGATCAGCATCTCTGTCTGTATTGAAAAATAAGGAATCTGGTTGTATTTGAGTGATATAGGCTTTTATTTTAGGCCGATAAATATCCAAATAACAGTGTACAAAGGGACATAACTCTTTCACCCATTGCCATGTAACTATAATGTAACCTACCTTGCCAGAAGCTGCAATTTTCCATGACAGTGGTTTGTGGAAATTTCATTATATAATAATGTATTGTATGTAAATTTATTGAATAATGGGGCATTTATCTTTTTGAGTGCTTTTTGTCATTTTGTTGCAATAGGTATTCTGCTGGTGGAGCCTATATTAAATCTACCCTTGTATGTTTGTTATAATAGCAATGTATTTTGGCATTTAGATTTTGGATCTGATATAAGCAGAGAATATTTTTATGAATTTTCATTTCAAAAATGCTTTTCTTGTATAATTTCCATGTGTGTGTCGCTATAAGGGGTTAAAAAATCTTGTCAAAGGTTTCAAAGTAATCAAACTTTATCCTGGTTGTAGAAAAATCTGTTATGAATTTTGCCTACACGTCTCTGTTACTTACAAAACTGCTCTAGGTTGATGACTTTTGACCTTTGGACACAAGATTTTTTATATCCTGGTTATTATAAAGTTACATGCCACTCAAACTGCAAAAGAAAATTGATAATCTTTTGTAATACCTTTCATCATTTAATAGAAGTATATTGAAAGCTTTGAGTAGCCCAGAAGTACTTGGATGTGTAATAATAATGATTATGTTCCAAGATGACTAAAAAGTACCTTATGTTTAAGTACACAACCTTCTTCAAGACCCAATGATATCTCAATGATAAGATCGTGGGCTGAAACTCTCTCCCATGTTTTCTTTATTTCTTCTTCAAGACCAAGCCTCAGTCCATGTTTTTTCCTGGTCTGCTGAATTTCTTTCTCTTTGCTGTGCAGGCTCTTCTGCGTACTGCACCTCAACTTGATAGTTGAAGCAGAACATCTTGCGTGCCAAGAAAGGTGCTGCCCTCAAACCATGATTTCGGCGGAATGCAACAAGACTTAAGGGGATCAAATTTGGTCCTCAGGTCCTAGATTACTGACAAAAGAGTTCTTACCTTTGACCCTACGGTCCCTACCTAAAACTCTCAAACTGTCCTGTTTTTCGAAATTTATTTTCCAAAGTATCTTGATTTCTAGACATATTTAGGTATAAAATTTGGCAAATTCACAGTCGCTGACAAAAAGTTCTTACCTTTGACCCTACCTAAAACTCTGAAAAAGCTGCTTACTTTCATGTTTTTCTAAAACAATTTATTACCAAAGTAGCTTGACTTCAAGACGAAGTGTATCCATGATTTTCGGAATAAACTAATGTGGAGAACCTTGGTAGGTTAAGGGTTAACCCTTTCACCCTGAAGAAACTAGTAAGAAATGTTCTGAGTCCGATTTCTGGCTCATAAGGATGAAAAGGTAAAACAAAAGTGCAGCCATGTTCTGTTGCAGTTTGGTGAAGCATGCTTTGAACCTGCTCAGTTACTGGGTGCCAGGAAGCATTGTATATACAAATGTCTGGTGGAGAGGACGCTTTATACATTATTTAACTTGGGACTGCCAAAACACCCTCAAGTAGCAAGAAATAAACCGTAGATCAGATGATTGACTATTTGTTGTTTGTTTCTGATTAGTGAAATCAAGCCTTGGTTCTTACAGTATCAACAAAATGTAGATAGAGCTTAGAAAAATTGAATTTTGTACTATTACTGCCAATTATTTTTCTTAATTGTAAATATGGGCAAGATGAGTGTTAAGAATATTCAAAATAAAGCTATTGGCTCTGTAGCTAAATTTTTGTTTTAGGATGTGGCAATTGTGGTTCCCTATTTGTAGGGGCCCACAGGGTCACCAAGGAGTCTATTAAATGTTTCAGGTTTATCAGCCATAGGCATCTGGAGAAGACAGAATTAGGTTTTTGGGGCATAACCTCTATGGGCCACAGGGTCACCAAAGCTATAAATTATAATGCTTGTTTCAGCTTTCTAGGCCTTTTGGTTCTGGAGAAGATGATGAAAATGCACAAAAAGTTTACAGGCGGCCGGACATAATGCCATGCCATAAGCCCATCGGGCCAGATGAGCTAAAAATGCAGAGTTGTACTTAAGGATGTATGATGATAACGCTGACCAAACAGGCAATACATAAGATTATGCTAGATTATCTATTATTTCGGTTCTTGTGATGCAACTGGGTTTGACTAGTGAGGATGATAACTTGAAGCTTTGATTAAAATGACTGTGTACAAATATCAGTAAGGATAATTTTATGTCAAACGACAAAAAGAAAAATGACATTTTTCAATTCACAAATATTTTAATGGCACTATGTTACAATAAAATGAATACAACCAATCCCAAGTTGTAATACATGTATTTACAATCATAAAAGAACATAATATAACAATACCTTTTCAAAACAATGACAAGGAAACAAAATGGCACAACCAAACAAAAGTGAATGGCTTTCACGAAGAACATGCAAACTAAAATCTGACATGTATTTCTTTAATTCAAATAAAAAGTATACAATATAGCCACTTCCAAGATTTTTAAGCAACATGATTCTCACCGCTCCAGGAAATAAATAATGCAACTTTTGATGATCTCTTTTAAACCCCTGTGCGATATCTTTAAACATTTTGTTCACAAAGTTTTGAGAATATGTCATCTAAGACTTGCTTTCATTGAAACCAGAAGGAAACCTTATTTGCATTTCTTATCTAAACTTGTTCAACATGAGTTCAGAGGACACTTCCCTTCTTGAGCAGTTCTCAGTCGAGAAACCGAGGGGAGTATGAGTTAAAGGTAATCATATGAAATGCCATAAATAATCTCTATGAATAATCCAGGAAAACAAAGAATCAAGAAAGAGGACCTTGATAATAGATAGAAGTTTACAATTTACGAACTTTGCATCATAACCCTTTAAAGGGGCAGTAGCACGTTTTTTGATAACCTAATATTTTAAATTTTTCACTGATAATTGTATGTTAATGTATTATTTTGATAGTGTCAAACATCTCATAACACAAACCAATTATCCATAGTCAGAGGACAAAGTATGAAGATTCACCTAAAATTCATGGGCGGCCATTTTGTGTGAACACGTTTAATTCATTTTTTGTAAGAAAATAGAGCCATTGGCTCTGTAGCTCATCAGGCTTCATCATCAATTATGCTTTAGAGTGTTGCCAATGTGATTCCCCCCTTTGTAGAGGCCACAGGGTCACCAATCATAAAATTAAGTATATAGGCGACAAGTTTCAGCTTTCTAGGCCTTATACTTCAGGAGAAGAAGATGAAAATAGATTTGAAGGACGCTCCTGTTGCCTTTATTAGGGGTCACAGGGCCACAAAAGCTACAATTTATAATCTTCACTAGTCAAGGAGTCTGTACACAAAGTTTCAGCTTTCTAGGCCTCATGGTTCTGGAGAAGAAGATGAAAATAGGTTTTTAGGGTGTGGTCCCTGTGGCCCTTATTAGGGGTCACAGGGCCACCAAAGCTACAATTTATAATCCTCACTAGTCAAGGAGTCTGTACACAAAGTTTCAGCTTTCTAGGCCTCATGGTTCTGAAGAAGAAGATGAAAATAGTTTTTTAGGGCGTTGCCCATGTGGCCCTTATTAGGGGTCACAGGGCCACCAAAGCTACAATTTATAATCCTCACTAGTCAAGGAGTCTGTACAGAAAGTTTCAGCTTTCTAGGCCTTATGGTTCTGGAGAAGAAGTCGAAATTCCACAAAGTTTACGGACGGATGGACGGACGGACGGACGGACGGACGCCGGACACCATGCCATGCCATAAGCCCATCAGGCCAGATGAGCTAAAAAAGGAATCACATGGCTAAACTTTACATGATATATTACTACTTCATTTAGTTTAAATGCATTGTCTTTCAATTGGAACCATTAATTTTCCTGACATCGCCTTATATTCCCCCTAAAACGTGCTACTGCCTCTTTAACCACTTCAAATTTGGTTATTTCTTAACTCTGTTACAGAGATTAGGGTTTAACATATCTATATGCAATTGTAATGAATTTTACAAACCAATATAAGCTAAATGAGTGGCTCAAATATAAGTTACAAGCTAATGTATAGAGACTCATTCTGAGTCATTCATAACTTGAACTTGTGAGCATCATATAACTGATAGAACATAAATATAGTTGAAAAGATGTAATATCAAATATCTATATATAGTCATATTCGCATGGAAAATGTATGCATACAACAACTTACTGAAAATTCATCATCAATAAATGCTTGAAACTCAAATGCTTGGCCAATTGGTAAATGCACTTTGATACGCTCTGCATAACAAGTTTAAGGCAAATGTAATGAAAGACATGTGGATAAAAGTAATTCCTCCCTTGAATATGCATCTAAAACTAATTTATACAATCAATTCAAGACACGCCTCAATTAGGCATAAATATGTCTTAAGGCGAAAGCCTGAAAGTTGCTATGGCGAGTTTTTGTTAATTTTATTGTTTAACTTTTAACGTTTATCATTCGATTCAAAATATTTTTTCTTGCGAGGGTAAAAAACTCATACTCAACCCATTTATATATAATCGTAGAATTAGTTGTCAGGTATCAAGTGAAAACTTCATGTGGCCACAATAGTGTGAACACCTTATACCATTTTAGTTGTCAAAATGGATTTGTTTAGTTTGAAATGGACATATAAGCAATTCTTTCATTGATCAAAACTTTTTTTACAATTGGTAACATTTCATTTTCTATTTTTGAAATTTACTTAATTTCGAAAACATTTCATTTATTTGACAACAATTAGCGGTGCTTTTCACAATTACTTTTGGAGCTCTCTATTCCAAAATTGTATAGTCACAAGCACATGGCCAAGACTATCATAACATATGTTCAGTTTAACTAATGCATATATTGGCACTAAGAAATCTAGGAAAATTCTGGTCCAAAGGTATGAAGATGTCTAATAGGGATTAAAATTTTGGCCATATTCAAAATCATCTCTACGCATTATCTGCACACAATGAGAGCTTCTTAATACTAGGGTCATGTTCTATATTTTGAAGCTCTTCCTAAATTTTCAACCCACATAAAGCTACGAAAACTAAAAAAGTAAATACCTACCTAATTGAGTCAAGGGAGTTCTGGGGAAGCTCAATGATATATGATGAAATATAAGATACCAACGGCATTAAAACAATGGCGGACAATGGGACCAACGATGTGCCTTATTTCACGATAAACCATGCGCGAGATAAATGACGTCTTTTCAGTTATTAGAACGTTACTTATCAAATGATGTCATATTGGGAATATGACATTGAGAATAGATATTTTGTGCAAATATTTAATTGTATTGTTTAAAAATAAAATTCACAATGATTGTTCAATTCATTTGATTTTGTTATTATCCGAGCGCCCACCCCTATACATAATGATGAACTCGTCCAATGCTACTGAATATGTTCTACAAAGTGAGGCATTGTTATTTTCAAGATGTATTTTTTAAAATTACAATTACTTAAAACTGGTTTTATATAAAAAAGCGAGTAATTGTTAAGGATATCTCATATAAGAAATAGAAAACTCGTTGTTGTGCATCTATCGTTGAATAACACATAGCAGAAAGCATAAAACATTTTTTATGCTCCCTGCTATGTTTTATTCAACGATAGATGCACACCAACTCGTCTTCTATTCTTAAGTAACAAGATGTAAGTAAATGCCGATGGAGATTCATTTTCTTGGCTTTCTCTTTGTATTAGCTACAAACCAACTTACTTCAATACAAAATGTTGAATTTTGTGGTATACTCAAACTGATAACTTGTGTAAAGGTAACATTAAATTGTATCTTAATCAATTTACTACATGTACATATATACCACACTTTTTAATAATTCACAAAGCCATTTCATTGCTTCAATTAAGTGACAACAATAATGGGTTAATTATCTAAAGTTGATGTATATAAACTGAAAGTTTATCAAAGATCAAATGATATTAATGTCTTAAGCTACCCAAATGTGATTATTACGACTTCAACTTTCTTGTAGCATATATAATAACAAATACTTGACACATATGAATATATAAAAAGATAAACTAATGCAGGATAACTTAGCAGATCATAAATTGCACCAAATTGAAGAGTTAGATAGATGAAAATCAATTGAAAAATGCAAAATATATTCATTTTCAACATTTGAGCAAGTTAAAAAATAATTTCCTTCCCTGCATCTTAAAGCAGAAGAGACAGGTTTTCATCAATCTAGACAACTAAATTACATCTATGTTTTGATCATAATTATGATCATGCAATTTTCAAAAGACATATAAATTAAATTTGTCAGTATAGAGACGTTATTAAGATTAAATTGAGGAGTTGTAGGAACTTCAATTAACTGCTATTATTCATCATTATGCATCATTTACAGTACATGTTGCCAAGACTTTCTCTAAGTAGTTTTTCTGGCTTATATTATTCTTGATTCATCATTAACCGTACATCTTTAAAAGACTTCTAAGTAGTCTGTCATACTGCTATTATTCTTGATTCATCATTTACCGTACATGTTGCCAAGACTTCTAAGTACAGTCTTTCATACTTATACCAGAACCACTACAATCTGCCTATAAACCGTGTCATAGCACCGAGACAGCTCTAGTTCGAGTACACAGTGACATAATGACAGCCATGAATAAGAAGCATATAACTCTCTTTGTTCTCCTTGACTTATCATCAGCATTTGATACTATAGACCACACCATACTATTCCAAAGGCTTGAAGGTCTTGGTATCACAGGAGTAGCATTGGCCTGGATACAGTCCTATCTGTCAGGGCGGACCCAGTCAGTCAAGATCTCCTGCACAACATCAACGCAAGTGCCTCTACAGTTCGGGGTGCCACAAGGGTCAGTCCTTGGACCCCTGCTGTTTAGTATTTACATCCTGCCACTTGGCTCAATTATCAGAAAACATTCAATTGACTTTCATCTGTACGCTGATGATAATCAGCTCTATTTGTCCATCTCCCCAGTTCACACTGATAAGGCAATTGAGAACTTAGAATCATGTCTCATGGAACTTCGTTCATGGATGACTAGCAATTACCTTAAATTGAATGAAGAGAAAACTGAGTTCTTGACACTTGGCTCACAACATCAGCTTTGCAAGATTGATAGAACTCGAACACTGAAGGTAGGAACATGTGACGTCATCATGACATCATGTGCAAGGAACCTTGGTGTCATCTTCAACTCTACAATGTCGATGGAAGAACATGTCAGTGCTGTGTGTCGGTCATGTTACTTTCATATTCATAATATCGGCAAGATCCGATATCTTCTAGATATTGAAACTACTAAATTACTTGTCCAAACCCTTGTCTTAAGCCGTCTTGACTTTTGTAATGCTGTTCTTTTCGGAATAACCAAAAGAAACCTTACACGTCTGCAAAGAGTCCAGAACTCAGCTGCCCGACTGATCACGCGTCACAGACGAACAGAACGGATATCACCTGTCCTCAACGCATTGCACTGGCTGCCTGTCAAAAACAGAATCCATTACAAAATCGCTCTCCTGACTTACAAAGCCATGAACAATCCACAAAGTCCTAGCTATCTCAGGGAACTTATCCAGCCGTATCAGCCAGTCCGAAATCTTCGATCTTCCGAGATGTTTCTGTTATGCCAACCGAGTTCCGGCAGTCAACTTGGAGATAGAGCCTTTGCCGTCTCAGCGCCCAGATTGTGGAACAATCTTCCCATGGAACTTCGCTCCATACAGTGCGAGGATACTTTCAAGAGAAAGCTGAAAACTTTCCTATTCCCAAAATAAGCTTATGAAAGCACAAGCCCCCCCCCCCCCCCCCCCCCCCCCCCCTCTTATTAACTGTGAAGCGTCAATGAGCACCTTTGAGATGGATATGAGACGCTATACAAATTAATTATTATTATTATATTACCATTCTTAAGTGATCTCTAAACGTACTTCTTGCCGAGACTCTCAGTACAGTCTTTCATATTATTCGTGAAAAATTATTAACCGTACATCTTGCCAAGATTTCTATGTACAGTACTGATGTTATTCTTGGTTCATCATTAACTGTACCTCTTTCTAAGATTTTGAAGTAAAATCTTTCCTACTGATGTTATTCGTGAACAATTATTAACTGTAAATCTTGCCAAGATTTCTAAGTACAGTCTGTCATGCTGAAATTATTCATGAAAAATTATTAACCATATCCTAAAAGTCACAAGAAAAATTTCACTTTTCTTGGATTAATCTTGAAACATCATTAAAATAGTTTGATGCCAAGATTTTAAAGTACAATCTGTCATCCCTACATTGAGCTTCAAATTAATTTAGGCTGACTATTCCTAAAAGTCAGAAGCAAAATTTCACTTTTCTTGGATGATTCTTGAAACATCATTAAAACCATTTTATGACATACCTAGAAGTCAGGAACAGAATTGCACTTTTCTTGGATGATTCTTGAAGCATTAAAACCTTTTTATGACAATATTTTCTACATGAGAACTATCCTGACTATTTTGAGCCTTCATATCAACCGTAATTTCTCTATTAATTCGACATCTCTAATTATTCAACCATATCATATTTTAGTGGTGTCCCAAATTCAAATCACTTCTAAAATTTCAACCAAATGCCAAAAGTCCTTAAAGTTGATATATATGATTCCATTTTTGCTTAAAATCATTGTTTTTATATACCAAAAAAATTACAAAGCGTAAAAATCTTGACTTTAGTAATCAAAATATCTTCATCACAAAGACATTTCAATTATTATAAGGTCATGCATCTATAAAAACTAATGTTCTTGATATTATCTAACATTTCAACCATAGTGGCGAATGAGTAATGAAAAGTGAAAAATAGTTCAACCATAGACATTTTCAGAAAATCTTTTGATGGTCGAATTTATAGAGAAATTATGGTAACTGAGCACTTCTGTAATTCACCTTTGAGCACAAGCTAGTTATTAATTCCCTTTTGAGGATTTCTGTATCATCTTGATATATCAGTCCTGTCATGAGCTGTCGTCCTTCTTGTGCTGAGAGTCAGACTTAGCCGATTGCTCTTTCTCTGTGTCCATCAGAAGCTGCAGTTGTTGTCGAGCGCTCGCTAAGAAAAGGTCTAGGCTTGTTAGGTGGCGCTGTCGTAGCAGGGAGTCGTGCTGTGAAGAGAAAGTATATTCTGTCAGAATGATGTTATTCTTGAGTCATCATTAACCGTACGTCTTGCAGAGTCTTTGTAAATCGTGCTGTGAAAAGAAAGTTTTGAAAATCTTAAATGATCCACTTTGAAAACCAACCGCTGTGGCAAGTTTCATTCAATGATTTAAGTCTTGCTCCTGGATTCATAAAATGTCAAGAAAAAACCTGCCTGCACTAGACTGGTAACAGTTCTTGCTTAGTACCATAAGCCCTATATACAGACCTGTCTCTGTTCGTGTAAGTATGACTGTATCTCGTGTTGAGCGGCAGTCCTCGACTCCCGAGCGCTCTCAGCCCCTCTCTCCCTCTCCTCCTCCACAGCTGCTGCCAGCAGGTCCTGGAACCGTTCATATACCTTCATTACACTTGAAACAACTTAGTCATACTCACATACAGTTGCTGATTAGTAATTGTTGAACTGAAGTACTAGACACGAAAACTATGGTACATATCATTTTATGGATGAGTGTGATAAATTTGCCATCACTTGGCCAATTTCTGTTGGTCCTGTCACTGCATTTTAAATTGATTCTCTTTTTTCACTAATATTCTTTCTTAGACTGGTACGCTCATGAAACGTAGGGAATCATATTATCATTAAGTTTTAGAATTTGTTGAGTTGTCTCAAGTAACTTGAAGATACATCAAAAACTTTGGTAAAATTGAGGTTATGAAACAAACTTCTCAGCTCTCAAGTGAATGTGTAATGTCAGGCAAACCTCTCTATGCTAGAAAATTTATCAATCAGGCAATTTTAGTAGAAACACCCTTAATCAACGAGATGATTTCGGGTTAATCGCCGCTTTCAAGAGTTATATCACGGCTGCTAGTATTATTGCAGGGAGAAAGCCTGCAACACTATTGTGGCTATGCATTGAGGTGAAACCTGCGAGCATGGACTGGAACTAGAAACCAACGGTGGTACTGCGCTGTAATTAAGTGCACCCAAACCTGACTGTGTAAAAAGCTCTTGAGTTCAGCAACATGATTTTTCCCGGGATGTTCGCGAGCGCTCGAGAACACTCAATGTTAAAAGAAGGATACCTGCCGCGAACAACGTGTTACTGAACGCAAGGCTGTTCTCTACTGCAGACAAAGTTGCCAAGCTCCTGCAGGATTCAAGCTCCTGATCTGGAGCCCGAAATGTTCAAAATCAACAAAAACAAAAACAAATTCAAGCAAAGACTACCCAAACATGGAGCCTATGTGCTCCGGGTAGAATGATGTAACTGTACATACATGAGATCTCTTCCTCTCGTCTTCTATAACACCCTTCAGATCTTCCGAACATCTCGTCTTCACCTCCTCTGCAACCTCGCCAAACTTCTCCTGGTGGGATAAAGATAAAGCGCTTTGTGAAACAACAAACTTTTTGCAACATGTCAAACTTCTGTGATAAAGATGCTTATGAAGAACAACAAGACCATTTTCAAAATGAATGAGCTGTTATTGGAAACATTAAAACATTTCTTACTTTTACTTTCAGTAGGATTTCAGGAATTTTAGAGATAACCATGGTATCTTTCATCAATTCACCAGAACCTTTTTTATTCTTATATCAATAGGTACTTATTTATACTCAAATTGTTATATCTATCTAACCGTAAAAAGTTTAACCCTTTTTCTCTCTGTTTACACATTTTCACCACACTTTCTTATTTCTATTTCCAAGTTTCACCTCAGCTTGTGTTTAGTCAAAACATGATGTGCCTCTCAAAATAAAGTCTAGAAAGTGATCAGGATAGGATGAAATTTCCTCAGGCTCAAATAAAATTTGAAAAAACCCATAACATAATCAATGGAAGAATGAAATTCTATCTAAACGATATAGTCATGTATGGAGCATAGTTAACGGGCATACTTTAGTACAGACCTTGTCAATGGCATCTGTTTTGACGATATCATTCAGGAAGTAAGCTTACCCTTTCTTTATCTAATTTCTTCTCAGCTTTCTCTTGTTGCTCTGCAATAGCTGCCTCCATCAGCTGTTGGCTCTTGGCTCTTTCCTCCTGGATTATAAAATGTCAAGAAAAGCTTGGATTAAACTCTTGAGCAAAAATGTTTCCAGTCTTCATGATTTGATAAAGGTTTCTCAAGAAGATGTATCATGGGCATGTCGAAGAGAAAAGATATAAGGAACACCTGAAGAACCATGTCATATCGATTTTCATTTTCAGTCTTTAAACAACATGTAACCCCGAGGGGGTACACAATGCAGAAATGGATACATAAATATATCTTGAGATAACATCGATATTTTGTTTGTTCAAAAACATGCGCAAAATAGTCATTTAATGACTTTGAAAACAAACATCATATTTTCAGTCTGTAAAACTTCTCTCAGCCAATCATAACCTGCCACATCACATCGCCCTTTCTCGCCAAACTGGTCAGGCTATTGCTATTGTTTACAGTATTGAGTCAAGCGGTCACTTACTTACTTGGCGTATAATTACTATACAAACAAAGAAAACAACTTTCCAGTATGACGGTTAGTTAGTGAGACATATAATGAAGACATTTACTAATTTTGGTTGAATCTTTTTGACTGTTGATAGCTTAATCACGGGTTCTACAGAGGGATCTAAAGTCAATTCATCAATGAGACTACATGGTATGTCATAGCCCTGTCAAAGAACTATGTTTCGCATATCTATTTTTAAAAAAGAAACGGGGTATATGTTTATATTTATGCTGCTCCCTAACAAAATAGTGACGTAACGTAAACATGGACAGATCAGTACACATATCATATACAGTGACAGTATTGAAACAACGATTTTCGAAAACATACAACAAAGCAATTAAATGCTAAGGTTATATCTTCATATATATGTTTTGAATTTAGTAGTTCTAAGTTTACATTTTGTGATGAGTGGCCAGATAAAATTGAAGACAAATTAAACAAGTTTGTGAAATGTTTTAAGGAACTTATGAATAATCCTGAAGTAATTTTATATAATCTGAATGAGGTTTTGCTATATACACACTACGAAATATTCGGAAAGAGAGTCATTGAGGCATCATGTCATGAAATTGTATTAAGTTAGCAATACAAGGATATTCAGGATATACACCTTTTGACACCATGTTTCATCATGTCTTGAGCGTTTCTCAATCAAATAAAGAAACAATGTTAGTTTACAAAGAGACAACTCATCAGCGTAAAATAAATACCCTTCTATATCTTTGTTTGAGATAATGTTATTTTAAATTTTAAATATTTGTAAACTTCTAACGCAAACAACTGCCTGAAATAACAAATATGTATACATATAAGTTTGAATGCACAAAGTTTAGTTAACATATCATGTGACCAAAGCCTACCTTATTGAAGTCACTGTAAACGCAACATACTCCTTCTCATGAGTACAGTGTTCATCTCAAGACAGATGCAATGCATATGATAAATTCTAAATGTTTAATTTTTGATTGGATCTAGTTTGTCTTATTGTTGACAAATGGATGACAAGTGCTTTGACAACTGGGCGTGTCATAGATGGGCAGACATGCTTGATCTTTAAAACAACATCCCCTAATTCTTGTAACAACATTGTCAAAGAGTGTGAAATATCCCAAGCGCGACTCCCTAGGCCTGTAATTACACAATCAGTTACGATGTGCCATAACTGTTTAATTACTACTCTGTTTTATTGCCGGACAGATGAAGCTTCTAAATCGTGTTAAAACATGTTTATTCTGTTTATTTACCACCATTGTCTGTTATATTTACATTGATTAGGCCCATTTCCGTTCTGTATATGATGTAATAATACACAATCTGTAAAACTTCTCTCAGCCAATCATAACCTGCCACATCACATCGCCCTTTCTCGCATGCGCAGTAAAGGCAATATCGTTCACCCGGTAGAATCCCTTTTCAGACTGTCAAATTGAGAAGCCTACAATTTGCGCACTTTGAAGGGCGATATCTTTGTTATTAGAGGACCGATGAAAACGTTTTTTGGTGTTTTTTTAAGTTGACAATGTTTTCTGTACATCTTTACCAATTAACATGGGGAAAATTATGAGGTTTCTTGTTGTTTAAGGATTTATCAATCATATTTGGCTAGTGTTCAAAATAGTGCCTGCTCGCCTGCCAAATTGCTGGTAACATTTCAGATTTTTGGTGAAGAGGTCAGCAAGCCTGACTGGCTTGTGTGATTTTAGCAATACAAACACTCATGTTGCATGGCTTGTCAAATGTTAAGACAGCTGGTTTTATTTTTCAGACAAGCCCTGCTTGCTTGTTGGCGCTTACAGTAAACATATCTTTCAGACAAACCCTGGTTGCTTGTAGGGGCTCTAACATATTTTGAACACCGAGTATTTTTGATGTTATTGACTACGAACAGATATCAATCCATGATGTGTCTAACTAGTTAATTAATAAGCTAATAAGGCTGGCAGTTTCAGAGTTGGACCCAAAGTTTTGCCTATATGTGCGTCCTTTTTGACAAGAAGTTTTGGATGCTTATTGCAAGCACTGTCCATGTGTAGAGACAATGGATGGGTATCGTCCTCATTTCTGTATAACAATATATTGCAATACAGAAAAGTGTATAGATATTATCAAAACAAATCTGTACAATTTATAAGGAACTTTCCTTAAAGATCATGTTTTGTGTATTAATGTTTAGATTAATTTTGCTCAAATAAAAATAGAGCCATTGGCTCTGTAGCTCATCAGGCTTCATCATCAATTATGCTGTAGAGTGTGGTCAATGTGATTCCCCCTTTGTAGAGGCCACAGGGTCACCGATCATAAAATTAAGTATATAGGCGACATTTTCAGTTTTCTAGGCCTTATACTTCAGAAGAAGATGAAAATAGATTTGAAGGACGTTCCTGTTGCCTTTATTAGGGGCAACAGGGTCACCAAAGCTACAATTTATAATCCTCACCAGCCAAGGAGTCTGTACAAAAAGATTCAGTTTTCTAGGCCTTATGCTTCTGGAGAAGAAGATGAAAATAGGTTTTTAGGGCTGGCCCCTGTTGCCCTTATTAGGGGTCACAGGGCCACTAAAGCTACAATTTATAATCCTCACTAGCCAAGGAGTCTGTACACAAAGTTTCAGCTTTCTAGGCCTTATGGTTCTGGAGAAGAAGTCGAAATTCAACAAAGTTTAAGCACGGACGGACACCGGACACCATGCCATGCCATGCCATAAGCCCATCAGGCCTTACATGCCGGATGAGCTCAAAATGTTTGATTTATTGGATATTTTCAAAAGTGTATACCAATATGAATCATGTTGTTCCTCTATTGCCATATCGATATCAATAATACTGCACATCCTCATTGGATCATGTTGTTCCTCTATTGCAATATATCGATATATTGATTACACTGCGACTCCTTAGTAGAAACCCACCTCGACTGCCCTCTGTATCTCTGCGGTATCCTTCTCCCTCTGGTCGGCCAGGAACTTCTCAAACTTCTTCTCTTCCTCCTCCCGGGCGGCTTCCAGAGCTTCTTTTGTTCGGTCCTCCTGCTTCTTCAACTCTGCTTCATGTTCCTCCTTCAACTCTCCAGCCTTCAACAATCACAGGAGTAGTTTCAGGAATCCAGGCAGCATTAACAGATGATAAATTTTCTAAAACTTAATCTTCGGTTCTTTGTTATTATATCAGTAATGATTGTCCATACTTATAAATTCACATCACAAAAGCACTAAAGATTAACTGGTTCCCAATTGCAAAGGCATGATTCAAAAAGAAATTGTGGTTTACTTAAAGTTGATATCCACAGAACTTAAAATTAATCCTATTGCAGTACAAGCCATTGTGACATATCCATGTGTGGGTGCTTTTTACAAGTCCAGCATCTTTTTCACTAGCCATGGTCTAGCAGCTAATATGGAACCCTGTATCCCGAAATTGTTATGTACTGATGTAACATACTTCTAAATGTCCTTCAAAGAGTTAAAGAGGTTCCAACCAATAATCAAAATAAATGACAAAATGCTGTAAATTGACATGATGAAAGCTGATAATGTATTATATCAGATTCTAGATTAAAAAAGGCATGTCACGGACCTACTTTTAAAGAAAAATGGCGTTTTTTCAGCTTTTGACCCAAAATGTGGGGAATATTCAGTTTTTTCCGAATTTATTTTTTTTTCTAAAAATTAACAACTTTTTCAGAGCTGATATGATTTTTTTAAACAAATGCATTATTATTGTAATAAAAAAGTTACTTCTATTAAATTATTTTTGAATTTTTGAATTTTTATTCCATATGAAAATGAAATGTTCAAATGCACTAAGTCGATAAAGAACTTCAAAAGACCTGTTTTAATACAAAAATAAATGAAAAAAATTCTAATTATGGGAATTATCGAAGCTAACATATTGTTGAACAATAATCTTTTAAAAAAAAGATATGTCACGGACCCATTTTCTGAGTTATTTGAAGCCGTAGTCCAACAACCATGAAATTTCTTTTCTGTAAGGGGAGGTAACTCTTCCAAAATTTTGAATTATAATTGTAGTGAATAAATGAAAATACATTTAAACCCATTTCAAAGCTTTAATGGGGAAAAAATCAAACATAAAGTCATACAGTGTTGTCCAATTTTGTTAATTGATAAAATGTCATTCATGAATACAAAATCATCATTTTTTAATGATTCCTGAGTATGAGGTGAATTGCTCCACAGGAAGTATTTTCAAAGAAGAAAACAGCATGTTGATGTTTTCAGTCACCAGATGAATTAAAACCATAGCTTTTAAGAAATTATATCTATAACTCTTCCATACATGGTCTGGCAGAGGGAAAAGTATACAGCGACTAACAACAATGTGCAAAACACCAGAAGACAGCCTACGCCAGATGTCAAACTGATCTAATAAAACTAAAACTTGAACATTGAACAGCTTATATTCAACAATCAAATTCTTTTTGTGTCAAAGTTCAGTTTTGGAGGACACAGCATTTTCATATTGAAAAAAAAAAATCTTGAATATTAAAGTTATTCTCTACATAATAATTACATTTATGATAAGTAAATTACATTGCATAACCAAAATGTTTTATGGTCAGTTTGCCAAGTTTCTCTCTCTATCTTTTCTTCATCTTCATGTTAGTAATTACATATCAAAATTTAGTGATAATAATTCTTGACAATATCAACAATATTTTAGAAGGAACATTGTTTGTTGGTTATTTGTCAACATACAAGTTCAAGGTATGTTGTTTGTTTATTATTACCCAATCACAATAAACAAAACAAAAATAGAGCCATTGACTCTGTAGCTCATCCGTCTTCATCATCAATTTATTATGATTCCATTATGCTGTAGAGTGTGACCAATGTGATTTCCCCTTTGTAGAGGCCATAGGGTCACCAATCATAAAATTAAGTTATAGGTGACAAGTTTCAGTTTTCTAGGCCTATTACTTCAGGAGATGAAGATGAAAATAGATTTGAAGGATGTTCCGGTTGCCAAATGTTCGGTCACCAAAGCTACAATTCATAATCCTCATTAGTCAAGGAGTCTGTACACAAAGTTTCAGCTTTCTGGGTCTAATGGTTCTGGAGAATAAGATGAAAATAGTTTTTAGGTGTGGCCTCTGTGACCCTAATTAGGGGTCACAGGGCCACCAAAGCTACATTTTATAATCTTCACTAATCAAAGAGTCTGTACACAAAGTTTCAGCTTTTTAGGCCTTATGGTTCTGGAGAAGAATATGAAAATAGGTTTATAGGGTGTGGCCCCTGGGCCCTCGTATGGGGTCATGCACTGTTGGTTGTTGACCTTTAGCATAAGCTATTTCGCAAGTCCTGCATGTGGATTTTCTTGAACCATATCCGATGACATGTCCGGTGTGTTGACCAATCAGTGAACCATGACCCGACTTGCTATTATATGTTCTGCCTGAACTGGGTCTCTGCCAACCCATATCATAGGAACCAACCAGCTCTGTTGCTTCTGGAATGATTGCACCACCATCACTGTCTACCCTGGCTGTGATTCTCCTTTGGAACTCTATTTCCTCTTGCAATGACTTTTCACATGATCTTTTTGCAACTCTCTCTATAGCAGGTCCAATTTCTCTCTCCCGCTTCTTCAAAGTCCGCTCTGATATACCTGGAATGTTGAGTGATGACAGCCAGCTTGATACATGTGTTGGACCCATCCCAGTGTGAACCATACCTGTAAAAATCAGAAAATCAGTATGAGTGAATCTGTCTAATCTAAGGAGGGTCAAAACTGTCTGTACACAAAGTTTTAGCTTTCTACACCTTAATTTTGCCCACAAAGCTATAAATAACTAGAAATATGTGCATGTAATGCACTGTGATGATGTCCCCCGCCCAAACTTTTAATATTTGTATGTCCTTTTTTAATTGGAGAAGAAGATGAAAATAAGTTTATAAGGTTTTAACCCTGTGACCAAATTTGGGGTCATTAGGGTCACAAAATCTATACTTTAGTATCCTCATTAGCCAAGGAGTCTACACACAACTTTTCAGCTCTCTAGACCTTTTGAAACTGGATAAGATGATAAAATTATGTTTTCAAGGTTTTGATCCCTGTGACCTCAATTGGGATCATGGGGTCAAAAAATCTACAATTTAGAATCCCCTTTCACCAAGGAGTCTGCACATCAAATTTCAAGTCTCTAGGGTCATTAGTTCTGGAAAAGAAGTCGAAAAAGTGGAAAGTTTACGGATGCCATGCCATAAGCCCATCGTTTCTTTCAATACAAAAATCTTTCAGACCTGATGAGCTAAAAATTCCTGTGGCCCTTATTGGGTCACCAAAGTTACAAAATTATACTCACTATTCAAGGAGTGTATGTACATAAGATTTTAGCTTTATACGTCTTTTGGTTCTTCAGAAGAAGTCGAAAATGCATAAAGTTTACAGATGGACGGCAGACAGACTATTGTCTATTTCTTGAGTTTTAATTCATAAAAATAATAATTATTAATTTTAAAAAAACAAGAACATTTGAAAGAAATCTAAATTAAAGGTCACAGGGCACCCAAAGCTATAAATTATATTCTTCAAGTAGTCTGTACACAAAGTTTCAGCATTCTAGGCTTTATGCTTCTGGAGAAGATAAAAATAGGTTTTAATGGTGCTTGATGTGATGATGTGATGTGATGTGGGGTATTATACCGTATATTGCCGTTTTCAAGAGTATTTCACTTATATCGCGGCTGCTAGTATTATTGCAGGGATAAAGTCCGCAACACTAATGTGGCTGTGGTCATTGCGGTGAAACCTGCGAGCATCGGCTGGAACTAGCAACCATGGGTGGTACTGCAGTGAAATTCATTGTAGCATTGCACCCAAACCTGACTGCTTGTAGAACAGTTCTCTACTGCAGACAAAGTTGCGGAGCCCCTGGCGGGATTCGAAACCCAGACCTCCTGATCCAAAGCCGAACACGCTAACCACTGCGCTATCCCGCCCCTAATGGTGCTTGATTGGGGCCACTAGTCAAGGAGTCTGTACACAAAGTGTAAGCTTTCTAGGCCGTATGCTTTTGGAGAAGAAGTCAAAAATGCATAAAGTTAAATATTGACAAACGGGTCTTATAGTAAAGGCCTGAGCCAAACATCTGTGAAATAAAAGTGACAAAAGGCACCACTCCACCACTACATGCTTTGCAGGTGAATAAATCTATTTGAGCACTACTAATATAACATTTCCTGCTATCATATTCCAAAACAATTTCAACTTTCCATTTAGACTTAATTTTAAAGTTATTGTTAAGAATAAAATGACTTGAAGAATTAATTTATGCAAATGAAACAACACCTAGCTTCAGACATTTTCAAAATTAATCAAAATCCATGTAGTTTTTTAGAAGAAGTTGAACAAACAAATAATATACAGTTTGATGAAACATACAATGCATATTTATGATAATCATAACTTCATATGAGAAATGTAACATTTGAAAAAATGTGGCTGTTTGGTGAAACATTTTGTATTGTCTACTCTAGTGCTAAGTAATGACTTCAGGGATTAACAAGAATATACTATCCACAACTGCTTTTCATAGGAAAAATAATGCTTGAAATTATAAGTATTAGAAAAATCAAAGCATCTCAAAAATTTCTGGGCAATATATTTAATAATTTTACTAAATCATTGGAAACAGTGTTGCATTACAATGCTAAAACCTAATTAAGTTATTACATAGACTTCATTAAAGTTTAATGACAAAGATATCTTGATAAGTTTAATTGTTTCATTAAAAAAATTTTTTTTGTTCTGGTGTACCTTGATAAATATTGCTATTATCAAAACATGAGCTGATATACTTGATAAACATTAGATACCTTTGGTGAAAATTAAAAACACACTGCCAGTTGATATTCAGTGGAAATGGTACAAGCAGGAAGACTTTGGTCTTTTTGCATATTTGTGAAAAAATTAAAAAGGGTTCATATGCAAAACCTTGAAAAGTAAAAAAGGTAGATTTTTGTATTGTCTGTATTTAAATTTGGTGGCTTTCAAGTTAAGGTTATGTTTACATAATTGAACTTTTGTCATGTAAAAATATTACAAATCAGAAAATTACTAAAAAATGCCTGAGAATGGACCCTGGATAAAGATGCCATTTCCATCTGAAACCTCAAGTGATCACTATGAGTATTAATGCTAAGTAATATACATGCATATGAATGTGCATAACAAAGGACTGGAAATGACAAGCAATGAGTAAAAGAATATATATATATACTCGAAGAGGCAGAAGGATAGCATTGGCAAGACTCAGAAGTGGGTTAGATTTGTGCAAGGAGAAACATGGCTGAAGTGAAGGTGTTTCTGTAGACAAAACAATATCATAGATACTGTGACCGAGAAGCAAAAATAATTAGTTTATAATAAATGAGTGTTGCCAAATTATGCAATCAAATGATCTCAAACTGGTCTTTTAGTTGTTACAGTCATGTTCAAATATTTTTTTCTTATTCTATAAGTCTTAGTCTAAGTTCATGCTTCCAATAAAAAATACAGTGGCAATCATGATTTTTAAAAAGCATTAAGAGGAATAAACATACCGCCACCTTAAATAATATTAAAACCACTTACCAATCAGTAATCTGTAGTAAAAAAATATCCTTATGATTAAAATATTATAACTACAAATAGAATAATCTAACTGGAGGATAAATAAAATTTTCTAAAATGGAAAAATAAATTATATCCTTTATTATGATAATATTAATAATATTATTACTCTTAATCAATTTCAACTCAATTGAGTGATGACTCATCTTCATTCTATTTTCCAAATAATATTCAACACATAAGCAAAGAGGAACTTACTTATACTATCCAACTAATATTTCTTATAAAATAGGTTAGTCTACATTTATGTATATTTCAAATGACAGTATAATTTATAAATTAATAGATTCAAATTTAGTATTGAATATAAACTGGCTTATTTGACAATTGTTGGGATATGAACAAAGAAGCTAAATAAAACATACTGTACTACTAATGAAGGGGTTTTCTTTTTAGCTTTGGTCTATTTGAACATGTGATCGAAAACTGAACAATTTTCTATACAAAATCAATTTAGTGTCATTCAGGTTAACATACTTTTAGGTCAATAATAAGACATAATTTGTATTTTTACAGTATTTATCATTATTATTTTCACAGAAATGAGTTTATTACCTGCAGCTGCTTTAAATTCGTGTTTACATCGTAGATTGGTACTCCTCGGTTGCTGGTAGAAGTGAGATGAGATTTCCCCGTCGGAACACTGTTCATTACACCACATTCAAGAAAGAATGCTCGCAAGTCCATAGCGTGTCTCCTCATGAATATCGCACAGTTGCAAAACATGACCACATTCACGACAGTTCATGTATTTGCTGAGAACATCTAGTTCCACAATACGCCGACCGTCCTTCCATGTTATGTCAACAGCCTGTTGAACAGATGCATCCTCGTCGAAGCGATTGTCAAAAGTCAAGTTTGTCAGTCCAACTTCCGTGATAGACCTAGATGAAGCACATGATTTCCGAACTTCTGAAACTCGCTTTCGCCTTTCTGCCTCTGATTTCTTTGTGAACTGTCCATTTCTTTTCCGCGCTGATTGTTTACTGTCGTACGACGCCATGATGTTGTCAGGGACGCGTACTAAGGGAGGTAAATCGTGCCGATCTAAAAGAACGTTTCGGATGCGCGAAAATTTTGCGCGTCAACAAACGTTCGGAACGTCTTTAACCCTTTCACCCATATAAATCCATTAACAAATACGTTTTTAGGCCTGATTTCTGACTTGTAGGGGGTTAACTGTAATCTATTCAAGGGAGGTAACTGTACCTGGTGTGAAATAGTTCTAAATGTCCATCAAAGAGTTAACCCTTTCACCCATACAAATCCAGTAACAAATAAGTTTTTAGGCCTGATTTCTGACTTGTAGGGGGTTAACTGAAATCTATTCAAGGGAGGTAACTGTACCTGATGTGAAATAGTTCTAAATGTCCATCAAAGAGTTAACCCTTTCACCCATACAAATCCAGTAACAAATAAGTTTCTAGGCCTGATTTCTGACTTGTAGGGGGTTAACTGAAATCTATTCAAGGGAGGTAACTGTACCTGATGTGAAATAGTTCTAAATGTCCATCAAAGAGTTAACCCTTTCACCCATACAAATCCAGCAACAAATACGTTTTTAGGCCTGATTTCTGACTTGTAGGGGGTTAACTGAAATCTATTCAAGGGAGGTAACTGTACCTGATGTGAAATAGTTCTAAATGTCCTTCAAAGAGTTAACCCTTTCACAAATCCAGCAACAAATACGTTTTTAGGCCTGATTTCTGACTTGTAGGGGGTTAACTGTCATCTATTCAAGGGAGGTAACTGTACCTGCTGCTGCATCATCTGCTGGTAGACGTCGGCTTGTTGCTTCAGAGCCTCCTGGAGATGCTCCAGACTGACTTGCTGCTGCTCCAGAACCGCTGTCCTACTTGATTCCTGGAAGAGTGGCGGAATAAATAAGTATTCCTTACATCAATAATACATGCCATACTCCCATATTGAGTCTATCTGGACGCATTAACTGGTTGCGTCAGCCAACCAATTGAACTGACCAATCAAGGCTCAGTTTACCAAGCTGCAATTGTTTGCATTCCCACATAATGTTCAACTTTCAAACAAAAAAACAAAATAACTAATAGTAGCCACTTGATTGGATAAAACTATTTGGTCATCTCACTTTTGATTTGAGGGTCATAGATGGCCAAAAGGTCAGCTGAAGCGACCTGCTTCTGTATCTAGCCAGACTCCATATTGAAGTGTAGCGAGTATAATTGAGGCTAAATTTACTTGGACTGGGAATATCTTCACTTTTGTTTACTAGTAATGCCAAAGAAAGTAAACAAAGGCATGAAATTAAGTTGTCTCATAGACATTAATTTCCATTTGTAAAGTGATTGAGTGTGTTACAGTTTACGCATTATCTCACTTATTCATATATGAGACAAGACAGACAAAAGTTTATTGTATTTTAGGCCACCGGCCCATATACAAGAGAGTTACATTCAAGTAAACAGCAATTATTACAGATCACATGACAAAGTGAGCAATTGTAAGTTCTCTTTGCGACGTTTAAGTGCGTGTTTAACAAAGAGAGCTAGATTACATAATGTAGAGTCATTTTTAGTTAGTAATATCGCAGTAAATGCTATTGATGATGGCTTCGATAAATAATATTCTGGGATATATTTGTTTCGTAAATCTTGATAGGATGGACAGTCAAACGTAAAATGGATTTCGTCTTCTACTGTAGAATTACATAAGGGACATAATCTTTCATGTTTGGGAATGGACATTTTCCTGCCTCTGTTTACCATTAGGTCTAGTAAGCCCATTCTATATTTGACAAAAGTGTTTCTACTATGCATAAATGAAATTTTGGACAAATATAATTCGGGTTCTAATAGAGTTTTAAAGGTTCTGTAAATAGCATAGCGGGAGCTACTTTCTAAAGTTGAGTGCCAATCCTGAGAAAACATATTTACAGATCGACTGCGAAAGCCTTTTAAAAACATATTTACATCACCAACACCCTGGTTTAACCAAACAAATCCATAACCGTAAGTAAACAGAAGATTTCTTATATGTGTTGCCCAAGACACTTTACCCATCTCATCTAGATGAATCATCATATTGTACGATATTTTTGGAAGACGACCATCATGCATAGTGAGAATTTTGAACCAGTATTTAAGACAACGTATTTGAGAGTTAATATAAATAGGGAATCTCCCACATTCACCATAAATCATACAATTTGGAGTGGCAGGTCCAACGGATAAAAACTTCTTGCATGCCATAAGATGTAATTTCTCCAAGCAATCGTATCGTTGAAATCCCCACACTTCCGACCCATATAGTAAGATGGGTTGTATTTGGGCATCGAACATTTTGAAAAATATATTTGAATTCAAGATTCCACATTCATTCGATATAGATAAAATTGAGATCATAGCTTTCTTTGCACGTAAATATAAATCATTAACGCAGGTTTTGAGATTCATCATATAGGAAAAATTAATACCAAGATATTTATATTGTTTAACAATAGTGACTGGTTTTTCTTGAAAGAGCCATTTCTCCTTTGTTGCAACAGGGCCACCCCTCCTGAATATAACAATATTAGTTTTATCTAAATTCACGGATAGTTTCCATTTATTGGAATAATTTTCAAGAATATTGAGCTGATTCTGTAAACCAATGATAGTTTCAGAAATCAAGATAACATCATCAGCAAATAAAAGTATAAATATTTCCAACATATTTGGAAACATCTGTACACCATGTTTACCGTTCTGCATAACTTCATGATAAAATTCATTAATAAAAAAGGAGAATAAAATTGGGCTAACAATACATCCCTGTCTTAGTCCTATAGGACAATCAAAATAGTCTGACACATCACAATTATGTCGTACACAAGACTTCACATTTAAATACATTGCTTTTAACATAGTATACATTTTCCCATGTAATCCAGATTTATGCAAACAATACCAGAGTTTTTGTCTATCGATGGAATCAAAAGCTTTTTTAAAGTCAACAAATGCTATATATAGTTTATGTTTTCGACGAGATAAACATTTCTGAATAAGTGAATATAGAGTAAAAATATGATCAGTTGTTGAATATTGCTTGCGAAAACCAGCTTGATTCTCGGGAATCTTATCTCTCATATTTGCCCATTGAGAGAGTCGGTTATTTAAGATGGAAGTAAATACTTTACCGATGATACTCATGAGGGATATTCCTCTATAATTGTCTGGGTTGTTATAGTCACCTTTCTTGTGTATTGGGACGATTATTGAAGTTGACCAACTGCGGGGAAATACACCTTTCGTAAACAGGCTATTAAAACATTTATTGAGGAATGGTAGAAGGTCTGTAATGCAACATTTAAGCATTTCGATAATGACACTATCAGGACCTGCAGCTTTTCCTGATTTTAGATGTGAGATGGCGTTTACTATTTCCTCATCAGATATTGGCGAGTCAAGAACAATTTCGTCTACTTCATCATAATTACCATTAGAATAATCTAAATTGCTAAACCATTCTTCCCCGATGTCAGACTGATCTAACACGTTTTCATTAGAGAAAACATTTTTAAAATGAACAAGCCATTCCGTTTTGGAAATCGAATTTTGTTGAGAAGGTTTACTTCTTATATGTCTAACTTCTTTCCAGAATTTAGATTGACTATGCATAGAACTACTAAGCCTATATAGTTTTTTCCTTCTTAGTTCTTGTTTAAAGTTCCTGCAACATGACTTGTATTTATTTCGCTCTCTACAGTATATTCTTCTCAAATCATCAGTGCGCTGACAGCGAAACCTCCTTAAAGCTCTACGCGCATTTCTCTTGGCTAATCTACATTCACTGCTAATTGGTGTTGACTTACGATAACCCTTACACACTTTTTTCATGCAGTCAGCAGATTTCAAAATTACGTTCACAAGATCCTCAATAGCACCATCAATGTCGAATTCCAACTTTAGCAACATGTTTTCACCCAGCTGACATAATTCTTGACGCAAATTATCGAGAAATGTGGAACAAAAAGAATCATTCCAACGTAACTTTTCTATAACTTGTGAGTTTTCAATCATACCTGGTGTACGGTTTGTACCGGGGAAACTACATGATAACTCTAGTGGAAAGTGATCTGAGTCTGCATGTTCACCAATATTAAAGTAATGAAAATATTGGAACAGTTCTGGAGAACAGATGAAATAATCATTCACACTACACCCCTTCTCACTACTGTAGGTATACTCACCATTTAGGTCACCATTCACTCTACCGTTAACTATGAATAAATTGAAGGCATAACACATATCTAACAATATGCGCCCAAATCTATTAACTATATTATCATGTGATTTACGATTCTCGACCGGGGGGTCATCGTCGTCACAATATGAACCATAGCTGTGAAGATCATCCTCACTATCAACGGGTACGTTATTGAGTTGACCAGTTCTAGCGTTCATATCCCCACATAACATTAAGTGTGAGTTGGAGAAATCTGATGAGTTATCAATAAGGTATTGTTCAAGCTTATCAATACTACAAGATGATTCACGACTATCATAATACGGTGAACCCATAGGGGGAATATAGGTGCATATTAATGTAATATCTTTGTCGATTGTGAATAATTCCTTTGACAAAGTTATACATAAGGTGTTATCAATATGTAGATTAGACAACTTACAAAATTTCCTGATACGTTCATGAATACACACACATACTCCACCTGATAGACGCCCGTATTCTGACAGTTTAACAGCTGAGCAATAAAGCACATCGTATCCATCTAACCAGTTCGTGTTTAAACTGTCGACAAATGATTCTACAAGGCATATAATATTAAATTTCCTGAGATAGTTAATGAAATCCGAATCTTGGGTTTTACTTTTCAGACCATTTACATTCCAACACAGGAAAGAAAAGCGTTCGAAAGTGAGATTATCGCACGCTGCATTATCAGTTCTGCTTACGGTGTTAGGAGAGAATGATCCCTGTGAATATTGTTCCGGGCGTTGGCCACATTGCTAGACAGTTCCACCCTGCGCCGTCCCGTCTTGTCGGTTCTGGCTCCTCGTAGGTATCTTCCTTCCTGTGTTACGTGGCGTTTCTCGTTGTTCTGTACTTCCACGAAGATTATCTTTACGGGGCACTGACACGAGCTTACCATTCCTGAAGAAACCGAACTGACCTGTTCCTTTAAGCGTTTGTAGTTGCTGCCGTTGGCGTGACGTTAGGTCGCTCGCAATTCCATAGCCATTCTCTTTCAGGACCGCTCTTGCTTTCAGGGCTCGAACCTTGTCATCAGATGCCATCAATTTCACTATCATCGGACGTGGTTTATCGGCGTTCGGGCGTTTAACGCCAAGACGGTGTGCTCTATTGACGTCACAAGACTGCCATGTTTTGAACGTTACGTTTTCATTCAACACTCTCAAAGCTGCTTCCTTGCAAGCAATCGACTTCTCATTTTCACCCTCAGGTATGCCATATATGATGACGTTGTCCCGACGACTGTGAGCCTCAAGCTTGTCAAGTTCAACGTCAATGTTAGATAAGTGTATGTAAACAGACTCTACCTTTTCTGAAACTGCGTCGATATCCGTGTACATGATCTCCTGCTTCGATGCAAGAGAGTTTATGTCCCCACGCATCTCAGAAAGTGATTTCTCGAGTTGACTGCATTTGCGGTTCAAAGTCCTCATTTCTGTTTTCACCTCACTAATCTGGGAAGTCAGTTCAGATTTGACGTCGCGTAACTCTTGTAGAATTGCATCTTTCACTTGATCTAGGGTGGGAGGGCCGGGATTACTCTCAATGTCGTTTGACTGCATAATGATCTGCGATATGACACCCACGGGTAGTGCATGGCCTCCTGTGAGGCACTTCTCACGTGCGTATGGTGCGCAGTGGGAGGTCAAAATCAGGTCACAAGCTGACGTGCTGACGTCACAAACACTACAAAGAAAAGTTTCTTCTTTTGGCAAATATTGATCAAAACAAAAATTTTCCAAATGTGATGTGACAAATATTGAAGCTGAGATCACAGTTCCAAAGACAATCATACACATAAACAGTCTAAAGTGTACATCAGTACCCGACACGAATGGCGAGTACTCACCATGTTGTGGTAACGATACTTGCCGGGTCCCTCGTGAATGAGTAAAGGAGCCGATCCGTGCTCTGTACACTTCAATGGACACCATTTTCCGAGCAAACGTTTTCAACTATCTACTCACGACACTCCTTAAGTATCTTTTGACGGTTATGACTTTTCAAAACTCAAACTTTGTAGAAAATATCTCTCTGCTCGTTACAACCACGTCATGTCGCCAAGGGCGGGTAACTCTCTATATGCTAAGATGATCATCATCTGTTAGGTTCAGCAACAACAGGGAGGTCTCACTTGACAGATTGGTGTCCTGCCCTACACTGACATGAGGTTAGATTTGTGGTGGCACTATCATTAAGCGATTGTTATGGTTATTATTTACAACCATGAGCACCTGACAGGAAGTCTCCAAAAGAAACGGTCTTGGAATGGTCACTGAGCTGGGGTAATATGTTACTCAGTTAATTTGGGAAAATTTGAAAAATTAGATTGTCAAAAACGTATTACTGCGCCTTTAGGATGTCTTACCTTATATTCAGCTACAACAACAGTGAGAGCATCATGCCCTGCCTTCTTGACTTCCTCCAGTTCTCGTACATGCCGGTCCTGTCAAAAACAAATATACTTTCAAACTTTTTCTAACTGTGACCTTGAATTGAAGAAGTTTGTATTTGTTCTCAATTCATTAAAGAAATCTGGATGAATCAAAGTGATATTCATTATTTCAAATGTTTCTGTACATCTTAATGTATTTACCATTGTTAGGTGCCAATTATAGATTTTCCTTATCATGAAATCCAACTCAAGTATTAAACACTATGACAACCTCACAATCACTTTGAAATAAGCTCAAAACTATCACTCATACCGAATATCATTTCTGAACTGATTAATGCTGTATGGGGTCAGGTCAGTTAGCATTTGCTCTTCAGCCAATCAGCAATGAGGTTAGAAAGCCATAACTTTGATATTATACAGGCCTCTTATTTTTTTAATTTATAAGTCAACTGACAATGTCCCTTTTGCGTAGTACTCAGATTAAAAAGCAGTGAGTTATGAGTGATGGTTTCAACTGATTTAAATTAGATTGATTAATTGAAAAAATAATTTTCATAAATAAAAGCTATTTGCTACCTGTAGTTCTGTCATTCTGGTTCGCTGTTCCTCCAACTGCTGTTTTGTTCTATTCATATCATCCTCAAGTTTCTTATTTTGTTTGGTCAGCTCTTCCAGATCCTACAATGTCAACAAAAATAAAATAAAATAAAGAATGAATTTGAAACAATACTTCAAATGAATGAACAACTATTGCTTATCCAAAAGCAATCCTATCATTGAGACATGGTTGAAAATATTATTTATTGACATACCTTTTTGAGTTTGACATTTTCTTCTCTCTCAGCTTGGACATTTTCATCTACTGGTCTGGCCCCTTGGCCCTCGTTTTGAGGTACAGGTACCCTAACTTCCTCTGCGGGAATATTCTCAACAGGTGCTTGTGGCGGCGAAACCTCAACAGGTATCTCCGCAACAGGAGCTGCAGCTCCCTCTACTGGCAGATCAGGACTATTCTCCCTCATCAAGGGGAGACGACTCCCGCCCATACCGAGATCTGGGAGAGGGGCGGGTGAAGAGGAAGATTGAGCCACTTCTGGTGGGGCACTTCTTGCAGCTGCATTCAGGGTTCCGTCAAGAACATTCTCCGCAATACGAGCCTGGTCTTCTGCATCTGGGTTCTGTTCAGAAGAAAAACAAGTACATCTACTTAGTATTGAGTATTTTTATCATTTCTGAAAAACATAAGGTTCAAATGATTAATGATTTACAGAACTTGTCAGATATGTTTTGTATATGAATGTTGAAGCGACGTTGTTGATAACTTAAATCATTGCCCCTTTGAACAGTAAATAGGCCTGAATTTTGAGTTTTGTAAAGTACATACCGTATTTCCTCGAATAGACGCCGGGCCTTGAATAGATGCCGGGGGCGTCTATTCAAGGAAATACGGTACTTAAGTGTTAAATATCATTGGCAGAATTTGACAAAGATCTAACAGAATGCAAACTAATGCTTTTCCCCTTCCTTTTACTAATAAGAGTACTGATTTTTGCATTATCAAAATCTTTGTCCGTTTCTCCTCTGTTTTACTTACTTCCTGATGATTGTTGAGGTTGAAGTTTTGGTTGTCTCCCCCTTGCTGTTCTGGTGCCGAGTTGGCTGGTGGTGCTCCTGATATTCCAGACGGATCCAAGTATTGGGGAAATGCATTCTGGGCACACAAAAGGTCAGGCTGACGGAATGTGCCCCCTCCTACAGAATCAAATAGATGATATGACACATATAAATTCATGTTACCAAAAATAAGAATTCATAATCATCAGATGAACTATGTCAAATAAAAACTGCTGTAATGAAGGAGAGGTATACTCAAAAACATGTCATTATTACATTTGTAATCTTGAATATCACTGGTCAGTTGACATCACGTGATTGAAAAATATATCTGTACATTGACCCCAGCTATCAGTGAGGTCAGTTTTGTGACAGAAATTTGTGACACTGACCAGAGATATTGACTAGTCACATGATTTGTTACATGATTGCAAAAGTCACGTGACGCTTGTTTTTGATGGGTTTTTTGACGTAACACATAAAACACATGCATAACAAATCTGAGGAAAAAAGAATTTCGGTATAATAAGACACTTAACTAATCATGGTGAGGTCATAAACTTAAGTACAAGGACTGTTGAACCTGACTCCCTCGGCAGTAATTAAGTGTATAATATTTGAGGCAAAAGAGTATACCCAATATTTGAATCATATCACTCTGACCTTGTATTTCATCATTCTTCAACATGAAATACTGTGGATTTTGTAAACAGTACGTAAAATATCAACTATACCTGATGCATATACAGCCCAGGGCGATGACATCGCTTGCTGCTCTGCTGATTGTGCAACATTAGGAGGAACAGGATCCGCTGCCTTCAAAACACAATGAAAAACATGCTAACTCCACACCAATACCAGTTGATTAAATCAAAGAAATGTATGTTAAATGTAAAATTATTTTATAGTTATTCGACTTCTCCTTAAATTGAAATAAAGCATTTATGTCTGCTTTAATCTGTTTCTCAATACCAGTTGATGAATTCACAGAGCTGTATGTTAAATGTAAAATTATTTTATAGTTATTCGACTTCTCCTTAAATTGAAATAAAGCATCTATGTCTGTTGTAATCTGTTTCTCAGTAAATACAAATATTCAATTTTACACATTTTACCTCAAAGCCTCCAAATTCACCAAAATCATCATCATCCTCAGCAGCTGGTGCATCGGCTGCAGCACCATTGGCCTGAGTAAACAAATAGATTAGCTTATTCAAATAATTGCTCATCCACGGACAGGCACCTGACTCCAAATATCATGTAGGTATATATCATGCATGTATCTACCGGTATATTATCTATGAACAACTAATCAAGGTCTTTAACATGGAAAGTCTAGATTGGCTTCCTGGGCAAGTTATGCTTAATAAATTTGTAAATGGATCAAAGGTTTCCACGAATCCTCCTGTTATACCTTGTTTATATATGTTACCCTGGTGTATATTAGGGCTGAGTATCATGGGAAATCTCACGATTCGATATGTATCACGATACAGACAGGCGATACAGTATGTATCACGATACATTGTTTAAAGTATAACTTAGTGCATATTTTGTGAAATATTCAAGATGGTGGAAATTTTGTGTTACAAGATGATCGAAAATCGAATATTAAAACTTTTTTTTTTCTTCAAAAACAGTTATTTATGAATCAGATTGCTTAATGCTTACTGTAGTAACAGTTACTGCACAACACTAGCTGGTTTTATAGTGTTCACTTAGTTTTTCTCTTCATTTTTAAGTAAGTGAAATCTATTTTTAGTGTATCACGATACAGGAAGCTCACGATACAATAATCACGATTTCCTAAGCTACGACTGTATCGTAGGTATCGGTGAATCGTTACAGCCCTAGTGTATATATATATAGGAGTGAATACTAGTTGCAATAAAGCGCTCTATAAATCAATATTTGGATGGATGGATGTTGCAATAACAAAAGGTATCTGGTGCCTGTGCATCAACAAGTCTATTCAATCATCTAAGTGTAAGATTCATGCAAACATGGAATGAACAATGCGATCTAATAAAACATTTATAATCCAAACTATATTTTTATTTTTACCTTTATTTCATTGAAAAATAAATTGTGACACAGAATGTTGGAAAATATAGATGAAATATTTATAAATGATTTTCTAATCCAACAAGTGACATCTTTGATTACATTTTATGACTGCTTCATTTTTGCAAGACATGTCACTATTTCCTTGTCATTTATAAGCCTAACGTGAATATTATAAACTAAAACATTAATATGCATACCTGAGGAATGTTGTTTCCAGGCCAATTATCAGCCATATTTAATTAATATATCAAAAGTTAATGCTAAAATCGCTATTTCGTATATTATTTATTTCCTTCAAAAAATCACATATGTGGATGACGCCATTTTTGTTCGAGCATTATGGTAAAAGATAAGCCCGCAGACATCTTCGTTAAAATATAATTCTTTCAAACAATCGCCATTTACTCAATATTTCGGTAATTTATTTCTTCATTTGAAAATTTTTAACATAGGATCATTATTCGTTATTAATAACGAATTTGCAACAAAACAACCAATGGTCGCACGGCAACAAATTACCTCGTACCATTTTACCTCTGACCTCTGCCAAATTTGCATCGGCGAAAATTTGGAATGTGATAAATATTATCAATGATTAAGCATTTGTTGTATATTAAAAGATATACAGAGGTTGCAAATCCTCATTTTGACGTTTGAATGTCAAAGAGGGGCTCTTCGTAATACGGTAATATTGTTTTTATTGCAAGTGGGTTTGAAAACACCCCGGATTTCGGCACTTCCTGAAAAGCAATTTTGCTGTGGCGACCCGGTGTTTGGATTGTTTCTAGGGATATATGATGTGAGTATTTGATTGCCAGTATTGTTATCATGATATATCAGAGTTCGGTGTTATTACTACAACGTATATTTTCTTGAAACGATGTTAAATATTCGACCATGCATCATATGTTCAATATCAGCGCATGACCTAAATATTTGTAGAAAGAATTTTCTCGTCTGACATGCCAAAGTGTTAGATGATATTTGTTTGGATATATATTGTCACATGTGCATCTATCTATGTAAGTAAGCGTACGCATTTATGTATTTGATAATTATGATTGAGCTGATTATTGGTTGCATTGATTGTGAATGTTTGATCACTTTATCCTTGTGGCAATGTTTTTGAATCATAACCACGCCCATCTCACGCGATGTAAACTTGTCATAGCATTTAACACGTGGGATTGGGTGCTTGTGGTTTTAAACACTGTAATTACACTGAGTGAGTTCAATTCTTTGATTTGATACATATAATAGTTACATAACAAATATGGTGTGCACTACAATTAAAAGTTGTTATTATGATAATGATTTTCATAAATGTCATAAAAAATTATATTAGTAAATTGATAAAAAAAGTGATTTCTTTTATGTTTTTGCCATTATATTTTTTCTTAAGCAAGATATATTTAAAACTACTATTCCTGGATGCACCTATGAACCCCCTGCTGCAAATAATGCACAAGGAACTTTAAAATCTTTTTGGATTTGTTTCACATGAAATAATGAATCAAAATGAATGACTGAAAACACATAATGACTGAAAACAGATGACTTGACAATATATCAATTATATGTACTCTATAGAAGCTTTATGAATACAACTTGAAATTATATAACTGATTAAATTTGAAAAGAAAATACTTCTAAACTCTAATTACGATTTTCAAAATTGTAAAATAAGATTTTAATCTCAGTATTGAGTCTATTGACATGATTGATATTTGAATAATGAAGGCAATTTTATGGATACAACTTCTTTATTCAGTGTTGGCAATGTTAGGACATAGGTACTTACTAGTATGTAGTTTTCAAGCAAATGATGACATAGGTATATGCTGGAATGTGTTAACACTGAATAAGGAGGTTGTATATCCATAATATTGCCTTCTTCATCAATTCAACTTCTAGAATGCCATCAAAGAAATGATTGATATAACATTTAAGACAGCTGTATGTTGTGTGGGCTCATGTGCATAGATATCTACAACCTACTGTACAAATGTACCCAGCTGTAGGTATGTTGTATATCACACTGACCTACTCTCTTCAAGTTTATCTAAATAGTTATACTGACACACACCAGCTTCCTTTCGCACTAGGCATTCAAGCTGTGTACACCGCCATTATGTTTCTGTACGTATGATAGTAGCAATTTTGAAAATTTGGATATTTTGTCATTTCTCATTAAAATTGACTATGAAAGTGAACTTTTTAGTAATAATGTTACTATGTATTTCACTCTATCTCAGTGAACGATATATAAATGAATTTTAACCCCAAAATATTAGACTAATTACTCATTAGTAAAGGCATTTGATTTTGAATTCTTGATATAGATTTGGTGTATTTTATAGTCTTGTTAATGACTTGGATACTGTATACAAAGATGATTGTTAAGTGAAATATATCTACCCTTAATTGAACTTACGTTTTTTTAAATATTTTCCTATTTTGATGTCATTGAGTCATGGTTTTCTTATGCTGTTTTTATAGGCTGTCAGTCTCACTGTCTAATCATTTAATTTCTAAATCTATGTTTCATGTAAGAAATTGTGTGAAATTTTGCAAGAAAAGATGCTTTATTTAATTTTCTAACATCAAATAACTGGTACTTGACAGGCTAATGGAAATCAATGTGAAATTGTTTTTTGATGTCAAATCAAATTTATTTGTAGCAATTTATGTCAATTGATATGTTAACAAAATTATTTTGAATTAGACACACTGTTTTTTCAATGGCTTCTTGAACTATTTTGATTTTTAAATGTTAATAAATTTTATGCTAGTACAAATTTTATAAATACATGAATGTTTGTTAATTTCTTTTGAATGATACATTTTCATTGTGTGATGTTAATGAAGTGAGATTCATCATCTGCTTGGAGCATTTATTGACATTAAAATTTACCAGTAAACTGACATTAGGCTGATAAATGTGATCTTAGTTTATAATATTTAGCAAGCTGTTGCAAATGAGGATATATATTTAGGATAGTATATGTATTTTTGTCAGATTATGATATCTTGCACACAAATATCATTTATGGTTATTGCTTTATTACAACAATTTCCATAACATTTGTTTTTTCAAATTTTAGCTATTGTATGGTGAATGAATTTTTTTTTATTTTGAAGTTTCATATTCTTAGAAATGATATGTGAATCAGGTATAGGGATAGACATCTTTGGGCATTTCAGATTTTTTAATCATTTCTGATTCATTCATTCATTCATTCATTCATTCATTCATTCATTCATTCATTCATTCATTCATTCATTCATTCATTCATTCATTCATTCATTCATTCATTCATTCATTCATTCATTCATTCATTCATTCATTCATTCATTCATTCATTCATTCATTCATTCATTCATTTAAATGGAGAGGTTTCAGGATTAAATCTGTTAGAAGTTGTCAGCAGAATTTTCAACCTATCTGGATAAGGGAATCTCTTGAATTAATTGTTACAATAAACTAGTGGTACATTATTCAGTAGGGTGAAGCCAGTACTACCCAAAACAGTAACATAGACTTACATAGTAACAATATTTTCAAGAAAAAGTATTACTGGTTTAAACCCAAAATAAACAAGAAATCTCATAGAATCCAATCTGACCAGAAGTAAAAAAAATCAAGTTTGGTTTGAACAGTAAATGATTGTAAAATGATTAAACGAAAATATATTTTGTCTAATAGATTGATTTTATTTCAGAAAATAAATGGAAGATCAGAACTCTGTATATGTTGCTCCCTCTACGGAATCGGACACAGATTTGACAGAACTGAAAATGGCGGCGCCGGTAGATCTATGTGTTGCAGACTACTACAAAGGCAAAACGATTTTCATAACGGGAGCGTCAGGATTCATCGGAAAAGTTCTCATAGAAAAACTTTTGAGGTCATGCCCTGAAATAGAAAAAATCTACATCTTGATGCGGCCCAAGAAAACTCAGGACATTGATCAAAGAACTCAAGACCTTGTGAAACTTAAGGTAAGTGTTTTGGTTGGAGGTTGACGTCTGCTTGGTGTCCATTTTGAACTATGTGTCAAACAATTGATGTTTTCAAGGCATTTATTTCAATTCAACTACGGGAGCAATAATTTATCAACTTATCACCCAGCATTTATTTGAGACCAGACGTCTATTCGAGACCCGGTGTGTATTTACTTAAAACAGCCATACCCAGGCCTCTATTCGAGACCCAGCGTCTATTCGAGGAAATACGGTATATGGGGAACTCAAAAGTTGAGTTTATTTCAAGTTTTCAACACTGATGTACATGAAAATACAGCGTGTCTTAGAACGAGTTCTATATTGTCACCGAAACCTAATTAATCAGGTGATGATATGTGACCCATACTGAATCAATCTCAGTCGGTGAACTGCTATCAAGGAATTAGATAACTCTGTTGCTTCTATGTTTCTGCATCTGCCTCCACAAGGTGCACAAAAGAATATGAAATTGTAATCGATGTTGAACCTTTTCATGGTTGTACTAGGTCAGTAGTAATCTCCCCAAAATTAAATGAACCCAGACATTTTCGATAACAGACAAATGACTTGAAAAATTGATATTGTAGCCAATCGTCATCAGTTTTGGTGTAAGTTCACTCCAGAGTAAAATTATTCCAAACTAGTATTCAGTTTCAACGTAAAACAACGTAAACGTGATTAATAATTAAATTGTTATTTTCTCACATGATATTTCAATTTTCATAAGGTTGCTTGAGAACAAAATTCATAACATATACATTGTATATATAGTAGCTGACATTTGTCACTTTAGACCCAAAAAAAATAATTCCCAGAATAGTTAGATTACAGGCTTCACAACACAAATAACTACAATCATTGATTGTTAAGCAGAGCATTTAAACTTTCATGACCTATTGCTACTTAAAGATTTGTTAAACCCTGGTAAAGGTATAGTGTTTGCTCAACCATTTATGTGTTTTCACTTTTGTTGTTGACAGTATCACACATTGTTTAATGACTTTACTCAAAGACTGAATGTTGTGGTTGAATAAATGATTCCCTTCTTCATCTCGGATGAAACAATGCTTGCATGTATTTAAAAAGTATGGGACGTTTTGATATTTTTTAATCATGAATAACAATAAATTGAAAAAAACATCAATTTAAACTAATATCTGTCACTGCGACACGACTGATACTTGCTGAAATATTGCCTAAGCAGCGCTAAACATAGTCTGTCATCCAGACCCTAAAGGTAAAATATTCACTTGACAACCGACCAAGTCCAGGGATTAGGAAGGGCAGGGGCCATGGGCCATTTGCACATTTTCTGAAAAAATGGCCCATTAACCCTCTCCTGACTGCAGGCCGCACCTGCGGCCCAGACTTTAATTACTAATTGACACGTCATTGAAATTTGACCCTTTGACATACAAACGAGAAACGTGTGTGACGAAGTTCCGTAACTGTTGAGAAAGTTAATATTTTTCGAATCACAAATCAATTGCCTTTCTCGTGGTGAAATAATTATAAGGATAAAGTTTTCCGTTATCAAGAAGTGACGAATTAAAAATATCGAACGTCTTTTCAATAAGAAAAGTGACGTGCAGGTGCGTGTTTTTCTTACTAACAGCGAATTTACCTATCTTGTTGAATGTGGCAAAGTTCGTTTCAAAGTGCTTTTAAAATACTCAAGTGTTATATCATTCTGTTCGGAAAATAATATCCTATTACTCTTTGAAATTCCAAAATAAAATCTTTCTTCGTCATAAAACTATAGAGAAAATAAGACTTTGTCGGCAAATGTAAACATCAAACGATCGTTTTTTGAAAAACACTTGTAAAATTATCAGCGTAATTAACTTACGTTTTTCAGAATCTCATAATCCTCAAAAATTGAATAAACACATGTGATGCAATTCCTTGTCAAATGATGTTCATAAAAATTGCAAATATTCCGAAATAATGTAAAAAACATCACATCGAGTATCGATTTGTTTCAACAGTCACATGGGTCGCTTCGCGCCAAATGATGGCATAACAGCTGATAACGGTATTTCAGCGAGGTCAATGTCGTAATTTTTTTCTCCATATTTCAAACGGTTCGGAGTGGAAAATAACAAGTCATATCAATAAATAAAATTAGTCAAATCAACACAATTGCGATTTAGTTTTACCAAATTAGTCTAAAACAATGTTAATTGTCGTAATATTTAGCCGCAACACTTCGTTTATCGACTACTACTGACTTGCATTATTCGCATGATGTCAAATAGTCGTCATGAAGAAATTTCACGAAGATGTCGTTTGCCAATAAAATATGAGTGAGTAATTTGACTGTTTTGATTTGTATTTGATATGTATGAAATCTATATGACATTTCTTGCTCAAATATATACAAAATAAACCGTAATCGTATTTGATTTTCAAGTGAGATGTGTTTTCCCCAACACGTCGACCGTGCCATTTGAACAAATCGAGCATAGCGCAGTCTTGATCCCGCCGACTGTCGATGTTACATCACTGGAATCGTCAATTTCAAATTAATAAGTCGCTTAAATATGAAATTTTTGTACGAATAGGATTGGTAAGACATCCATGTCCACTATTTCAGGTTTAAAATTTGTTTGTCAATAGAGTTATTGTTCGTATAAACAATTTCGCCAAAAAAATTCTCGTAACTAAATTGGCATTGGCATGTTGCTGATATGACGCCATGAATGGGGGGTATCTCATAAAACAAGCTTAGCAGTAATAAACTAAATGGTGGTTTAAGATCGAAAAAAAATCTAGAATTGTGAAAAAATACATTTTAGACACCACACATATTTTATTTTTGTTTAATGTTCAAGAATTATTGTACAATTACGATTAGACAATATGGGCTACAAGATTGTCATGTAAATCATTGGCGCTGTTTTGATATGTGCCCCGCCGTAGCGAAGGAAATCTCAATCCAAGTTAAAATGTATTTTGCATCTATTCTGCAATGAATTTCCGTAAACCCTTTAACAGTCATTCGTAGAAATGTATTTCATTCTTGGTTTTAAGTGGAAAAATTATAGGATGACACTGATCTCAAAATATCTCGATTGAAACAGCATTGTCATCGTTCAACATTTTCGCGATCTTGCAAGATGTTACGATATTTTTTCATCTGTCATTAGTGGCGATATCAATAAGAGATGGACGTATATTTGTATGAAAACGACAATATTTAATACTCATATTTGGGACATAGAAAGGCAAATCGATTACTTAAACTTTTGTGTGATTTTGAAAATGATTGATACATTATTTGTAAAAACATCAACACGGAAGTAAATTGCATCGTTGAGTAAATATTTTGACTGCTTGAAATTACGTTGAAAATTCATCATTTCAACTAACATCGTTTGTAACAAGCTCTTGTTTGTTGGAAGAAAGTCGCATTTGTGCAGAACAATTTTTTTCTGGTACAGAATTTATTTCTGAATAAACTGATATAAATTATTTTCTACAGAAATATTTATTGACAAAATAGTCCGATTTTGAAAATTAAGTACAAAATTATGACTTGTGTAATTTTTTTTTTTTATTCATTGTCATGTGGATATAAACCTAATTGTAAAAAAAGGATTGATTATTTGGGGAAAATAAAAACTATGACAAGTAAGAAAATCAATTTATTTACAAGAATTTATTTTATTTTTAAAAATTATGTGTTTTAGAAAGGAGGGAGAAGCTAAATATGATAGAATCCAATGTGACGTCATTGTTAAAATTTTACACTTTTGAAGCTCCAAGCAAAAACTTCAAAACAATCCAGCAGGCAGAAGGTTAAAATTTTGAAGTTTACTATTGATATAAGGGCAATGACCCCTTTAAAATGCAGAAAATTACTAAAAGCCATGAAAATGGCCCATTGTCAAAAGTGTCCTTCCCAATCACTGCTGAAGTCTACTACAGTATAGCAAGTCTAGATATCTCTCTGAAATTAAAGCATCTTCTTGGCTCCATTTTATTATAATACATGAATTGCTAAAAAATATTGTCAATATTGAAGACTAAACGTCAGTCTACGCTTAACAGCAACTCACTCACTGTGTCAAGTTAATGATGATAGCTATTAGTGTAAGTATTCTAATCAGAGAGATGCAACTATCACTAGATAATGGTAAGGTTCTTGACCCTTGGTTATATGACGACATCTGTCCTGATAATATGCAATGAAATCAACGTTGTAGAGCTTGCTTAAGGACATCTATCTAGTTCGGAGGTCCCGTATAAATGACTGGGCCTGAATCCAAAAAAATGCATCTTATTAGATGCTATTTATTAACAGATGAAAATAACAGAAGTGCTCTTTTGGACGCAGTTTGTTTAATGAGAATTCCTGTTCTTCTGTTTAAAAGCATAAATCCAAAGTTACCAGTTCTTCATATGATTTGTGGATTTTTTTTAGATAAGTATTAATGCCATGGTTGACTGATGAAAACAATTCTGGTTAACTTTTGATGCTCATGTAAGATTAGAAAATATATCTGAAATCTGATTTTTGTGGTTCCAGTGATAAATTTACCCCAAAGTCCTGCATCCAAAACTGATAAAATTGTGTAAGGACTCATGAAGATTGAAGCTGCAAGTCACACGTGTGGTACCAATTGAGGGACCTGATTAAATCTCCTAAGACTAACAATACTCTGTAGCAAGTCGTAAACTCAGCAAGTCATATTTGTAAATTTATCGCTGTGGTATATAAGCGATTAAAATTACGATAAATGTTTGTATAATCATATCTTCTTTAAATTCAGAAAATCCCTTGATAAACCTGTCACTGCATTTTACCAATCCGGCATCTCTTTCACTAGCAATGGGCTATCAAATAAGGGCTAATTTCGACCCCTCCAATCAGTATGGTATGACACTGATTCGGGACTCCACAAGATTTTCTTTTTAGGTCAAGGGGTTATGTATTCAACATAATCTACCTGTATTGTCAATATAGACATAAGTAAATATTTATATCAAAGGAAAGTAATACACAAACAGAATATAGGAGTGTTCTACATCCTTAGATTGTCCTCCGGTCATATTTCTCTATCCTCTATTTATGATGATGTTATGTAACTTTTATGGAATTTTCAATAAACCATAAAGATTATAAATTCATTCACAGTGGAAACTGCAATTTTTAATTCTGGGTTTTCATATCTGCTATATTTGATGTTAAATGTATATACACCACATTCTAATATAAAATATCCAAACTATGATGTATAAAATTATGGATTATCTAAGAATAAGTTATTATTACTGAAGGAATTATTACAACTATCGCTTAATTTTAATAAATTAATTTTTCATTTATATGAGATCTGAAAAAAGGGAGCTGCAAATTCCCCAAAATGTATTTTCTTTATTATTAATAACATTATTGCCCATCCCCTAATAATGCTGATACAGCAGTTTATGAAATAGGAAATTTATGTTAAGTTTAACCTGTGAACAATGGATAAGGTCACCTTAACTCACAAGCCCTAATGTTTGACTTAGCTTGACACATTTTGATGTCAGCAATGACATCGAGGTCTAACAAGGTGTCAAAATGTAAACTTTTATTGTGCTTTTTCTTTTATTACATGTACTGAGAAACTTTCTTTGTGAATGTACCGGATGGCTTTTTGTGTTGTAGATGTTGTATTAGTCTTCAAATTACTAAAATGATACTGAAATTTAATTTAAAAAATTTAGTAAACATTTTAAGGTAACTATTCTTTGATTCTTGAAAATTTAATTTTTGAATATTTGTTAATGTTTGTACTACTTGATGAATTCTTAAATATCTATGATAAACTAGCTGACAGGTGTTCAGCAATACTTGTATCATGAATGGTCATTCCATAATATTTCTTATACTATCATAAATATAGGTGAAAGGTTAAGTATGATCAGTGATCATTCTACAGATATGACCTTCTGAGTCCAGGGACTCTCCAAGTCTTCTGAGTCCAAGCAGATTGAAATGAGTCCTTTAATTAGTAAGCAAATAGTACAACCCAAAAACTTTGCATCTCAGGACTCACATCAGGTCCATTCTAAATTTTATGATTATTTGAAACAGAACTCTTGGGTAAATTAATCACTGAATGATCATGATACCCATTTTTAGCTCATCTGGCCTGTAAGGCCCGATGGGCTTATGGCATGGCATGGTGTCCGGCGTCCGTCCGTCCGTCCATCCGTCCGTCCGTCCATCCGTCCGTAAACTTTGTGGAATTTCGACTTCTTCTCCAGAACCATAAGGCCTAGAAAGCTGAAACTTTGTGTACATACTCCTTAGCTAGTGAGGATTATAAATTGTAGCTTTGGTGGCCCTGTGACCCCTAATAAGGGCCACAAGGGCCACACCCTAAAAACCTATTTTCATCTTCTTCTCCAGAACCATAAGGCCTAGAAAGCTGAAACCTTGTGTACAGACTCCTTGGCTAGTGAGGATTATAAATTGTAGCTTTGGTAGCCCTGTGACCCCTAATAAGGGCCACAGGGGCCACACCCTAAATACCTATTTTCATCTTCTTCTCCAAAACCATAAGGCCTAGAAAGCTGAAACTTTGTGTACAGACTCCTTGGCTAGTGAGGATTATAAATTGTAGCTTTGGTAGCCCTGTGATCCCTAATAAGGGCCACAGGGGCCACGCCCTAAAAACCTATTTTCATCTTCTTCTCCAGAAGCATAAGGCCTAGAAAGCTGAAACTTTGTGTACAGACTCCTTAGCTAGTGAGGATTATAAATTGGAGCTTTGGTGGCCCTGTGACCCCTAATAAGGGCCACAGGGGCCACATCCTAAAAACCTATTTTCATCTTCTTCTCCAGAACCATAAGGCCTAGAAAGCTGAAACCTTGTGTACAGACTCCTTGGCTAGTGAGGATTATAAATTGTAGCTTTGGTAGCCCTGTGACCCCTAATAAGGGCCACAGGGGCCACACCCTAAAAACCTATTTTCATCTTCTTCTCCAGAACCATAAGGCCTAGAAAGCTGAAACTTTGTGTACAGACTCCTTGGCTAGTGAGGATTATAAATTGTATCTTTGGTAGCCCTGTGACCCCTAATAAGGGCCACAGGGGCCATGCCCTAAAAACCTATTTTCATCTTCTTCTCCACAAACATAAGGCCTAGAAAGCTGAAACTTTGTGTATAGCCTCTTTGAAGAGTGAGGATTATAAATTGTAGCTTTTGTAGCCCTGTGACCCCTAATAAGGGCCACAGGGGCCACGCCCTAAAAACCTATTTTCATCGTCTTCTCCAGAACCATAAGGCCTAGAAAGCTGGAACTTTGTGTATAGCCTCTTTGAAGAGTGAGGATTATAAATTGTAGCTTTGGTGGCCCTGTGACCCCTAATAAGGGCCACAGGGGCCACGCCCTAAAAACCTATTTTCATCTTCTTCTCCAGAACCATGAGGCCTAGAAAGCTGAAACTTTTTGTACAGACTCCTTGGCTAGTGAAGATTATAAATTGTAGCTTTGGTGGCCCTGTGACCCCTAATAAAGGCCACAGCGGCCACGCCCTAAAATCATATTTTCATCATCTTCTCCAGAACCATAAGGCCTAGAAAGCTGAAACTTTGTGTACAGACTCCTTGGCTAGTGAGGATTATAAATTGTAGCTTTGGTTGCCCTGTGACCCCTAATAAAGGCAACAGGAACGTCCTTGAAATCTATTTTCATCTTCTTCTCCTGAAGTATAAGGCCTAGAAAACTGAAACTTGTCGCCTATATATAATTAATTTTATGATTGGTGCCCCTGTGGCCTCTACAAAGGGGGTATCATTGGCCACACTCTACAGCATAATTGATGATGAAGCCTGATGAGCTACAGAGCCAATGGCTCTATTTTTTGGCTGATGCAGGTTATCTGCAGTTCTGTGCTGCTATAGTGTTGCAAACTTTTCACCAGGAAACAATGAATGACAGCATCATTTTGAAATACTGAAACCAGATAATGATATCAGTGCTACTATAGTGTTGCAATTGTTTCCCTTCCAAATATGAATGATAATGTCATTAGTATTGTTGAAATTGTTTCGTTGGCAAAATATGGATGATATATACCGGTATATGAAATACTTCTATTAGGTTGACATCAGTGGCAACATGTTGTCCAATACATAGATCAGTTGACAGCTGTTTGTGAAGTCTTGCACCAATAAGCTTACCGGTAGTTTATTGCCATATGGTGTCCGTCTCAGGGCTGGTAATCTGTAAAGTTTGAAGGGTGAATTCACTGCTCAACTCTAAAACAAGATGTTAAACTTTTGATATTATCCTTGACAAGATTTGATTCCAAAAACGCCTTTTCACCAAGCAAAGCTAATGGGTGTTTTTCAGAAAATACGTCCATGTCCAATATATGTTTATTACCCATATGGTTAAAAATAAGAAGTGATATATTTTCAATATAAGCACATGTGCACATATCACTTTTGCTTAACAACAATTGTTGTAGCACAAGTTCCCATTTTTTCGTCATGATGTGTTACACTATTGTTTGTAATGTCATGTAACTGGCTGTGACAAGTGAAATGGCCCGTTTCTCAGATATTTTTACGAGAGTAACAAGGAATAAAATTGGTAAAAAAGAAATTATTACCCTTTGAAGTGTTACATATGACTTTTACGAAACTCTTGCAAATTTGTGTGTAGACCTCGCTCTTGCTAGGGTAATGCACAAATTCACACTCAATTCACACTCAATTCACACTCAATTCACACTCAATTCATAAAAGTCATATGAAACACTTCCTTGGTTAATAATCTCTTTATATTACAGTTTGACCAGGGTTAAAGAGCTTTGAGCATAATATTTGAGAATAGAAAATGTGAAATATGATTCAAACCGTTGAAAGAGCTGAAATGTACCATCTGGAATAAAAACTTTCTATATTATATGAGTCATTGCATTTATATATGATACAGTTGTGATAATTTGAATTATATGTATTTTAGTTGAAATGAGTCAGCCAAAGTTTCAAACCAAAGTCAGCGAGAGAATAAAAAGACCGATTATTTATAGTTCTATTAACTCAGTATGCAATCAATAGGTTATTTTGACCAAATTACTTGTAAATTATTCAACTGGTAATCAGACTTTGCATTCAAGATATTTGTTGCAATTCTTCAATATTGAGAGGAACCATATCATGATCCATCAATTTTAAAAAGTTGCCTTTTATACAGTCTAGATGCTTATTCAGAATTTGTATATACTGAAAACTGGAGGACATCGATATCTAAGCAAGTTTTTCACTATTTTTGAAAAATATTTTACAGACTATCAATTATCTAAGAGTCTTTTTTTTTTTAATATATTTTTCAGCGTTAATTGTGTGTTCAGGTGTCATACCTGTAAAAATTCATTATTTGTACATTTCATATAGTATTGTATTGATAACTTATACTTACCATTATTTACCTTGAATTTCACCAAGCAAGCTGTTGTATATACATTGTGGTGATATTGAATTATCCATAGTGTCTCTACTTGTATATTTCCGTTGTATTGAATATCTTTCGAAATAAGATCAATTGGAGCTGGATTGTGTGAAGAGTTATTAGGTTTTAACAGTTATATTCATGTGTGAGGATTTCTTTTCTTTTACAATATGAGAGATAGTTTTAGTATTAAATGAACTAATCATTTAAATAATCTGATTTGATTGCCAATAAATAGATAAATAAGAATCTGTGTCGAAATCTGCATACAATGAACAAAGAAGTTGACATCCATATATTCAGTGTTTAAAATATAGCCTGTCCGCCAGTCCTTAAAGTGGCTTCTTTTTGCCAGGACTGGTTACTTTTTGGTCAGAACTGGTAACTTTTCCAAAAAATTCTTTATTTTCCCCTAATTTTTTGACCAATTAATTTTCAGGACAGGCTAGGTTTCCAATCTATTTTATACACTGCTATATTCCTTTGCATTACTACATGTTTATATGTAAAGCTTGTTGGTATGTCATATTGCAAGACCTTTTGTATCTATAAGTGTCATATTCCTTACAAGGCTACAAAAGAAAAGTTTGAAAAGATATTGTCATTTAGATCGTAACTTTCAAGGTTCTTGGTATACATATGGTTTGCCTGAATAGGTCCTTTGAGCTGGAAATATTGCATATTGACACTGTGCATAACAATTTGTTCCTGTAAGTATCATTTCCTACAGACAACAAGACATTTGAACATCCAAATTTTTATTTAGGTTTAAGTTTTGAGGTTCTTTGGTGAACATGTTACCCTGCCTGAATTGATCCTTTGAGCAAGATAGGGAAAAAATATTTGATTAAGTCATTGTTCCAGACAGTTTGTCTCAATAAGTGTCCTTTACCTTCAGACAACAAAACATTTGAGGTAACATCCAAATTATTGTTAAGGTATAAATTTTGAGGTTCTTTGGTATACATGTTACCATGCCTGAATTGAACGCTGAGCAAGATAGGGAAAACATATTTGATTAAGTCATTGTGCATGACAACTTGTCTCTATAAGTGTCATTTACCTATAGACAACAAACTAATCTTTATTTAGGTATAAGTTTTGAGGTTCTATGGTATACATGTGGCCATCGCCGAACAACCGTGACAATATAGTGAAGAAATATTGGGTTGCACGCCCCACTGCACAGGGTACAAGTTGCACGCCCCATCTTCTTACTCACTGGATGATAAAAGAAACAGAGGGAGTACATACCCTTTCTATTGAATGTCAGGATAGTTTATTCATGATATAGATAGCTGAGGGTGAATGTTCTGCTTCAAGGGACTACTCAATAGAGGATATTATTTGAGTGTCCATGACAAACTATGTTTACTACACGAGTGACTAAATATTAGTATTTCCCGAGCGAGAGCGAGGGAAATACTGATATTTAGGCACGAGCGTCATAAACATAGTATGTCATGGGCACGAATTTAATATTCTGTTTATTACCGTAGTCTCAAAATTTAAGAAATTACTCAGAAACTACTTCCCAGCATAGGCGGACTAGCCGTCGTCAGCCCGTTTAGATTGTGACGTCATAGGTGAACCGTGAAGTCAAAGCATTGTTAATAATGTGACGTCATAATGAAAAAGTGATATTTTGCCCTAGGGCAACATATGAAAAATATGAACCTCGGTATGACTGCCCTCATAAGGTAATAAAATGAGTTATCCCCTGAAGTATTTAAGATTGATATTATGTGACAGAAGAAGAAGTTATTTTTAAGATAGGGTTTTCCAAATGATTTAAAGTTTTGGTAGGGAATGCGCATTGGAACAGAATGAACTTTTTAAATATGCCACTTCTGCTTGTCCTGTGGATCACATACCACTTTACAAACAAATGACAAGTTGATTTAAAGTGAAAATAAAGGGGATGTGCAGAATTAAGGAAGGGTATCATTCCTCATTTCTGTATTGAATTATATTGGTTCTTTGCATGCTATCTTGTCTAAATAAGTGTGTTAAGATTAATCATCATTGTTCAGCTATGAGCCGTTTTGAAAAAATAATTTTACAATCACAATTTATTACCTTTGATTACATTGTTTTAACTATTGTCATAAACTTTATAATTTGATAAGAATTTTCCATAAAATCATATTTTATTTGTTTTTTTGTTGTTGGCAATTTCAGATGGAAATTGTTAATTTTAAAATGTTCGATACATTGAATATTTTCAGAAGTGTGTACTGATTTGATCATGTTGTTCCTGTATTGCAATATATCGATTTATCAATAATACAGCACATCCTTATGCAGAATATTATTTTTTCACGTTCTCACATTTATTCTAAGCTTACAAAAAAAGTCTTTATAATTTTGTCATGTCTTCAGCTAGCGTGGCTAATAAAATATCTTTTAACAACGGTTTCAAATGTTTTTGTTTGTACATTGTAAATTCCTTTGTTTGTGCATTCAACCAAATAACATCAGTTGACAATATGTGCATTTGATATTTTATGCATGAACAAAAGATATGAATATTGTGAAATGTTGTTGACAAAATGTCATGCGAATGTTTGTCACACACTGGTTGCTATGGAAATGTAAGATTTGGGTATTACGATTGACTGTAAATACTTTTATCTTAACAAATGAGTTAAAAAGATTTAAGAAAATTTAAATTTATTTACTCAAGTTTCAAACCATTAGTTTTGATATATATATATATATATATATATTAAATCAAGTTACATCAGAAAAACATATCAATTGTAGGCAATTATTAATCAGAAGTAGAGTTTCTTAAATAAACCTTCCATGTATGGTTATAAATTCCCTCGCAAAATACATATTTTTGGCATTCAAACAAAGAAATAGATTTCTAAACTGTGTAACCACTACCAATTTATAGTGATGTATATAGTATGTATAATGGTGCTCATGTATGTGTACAATCTGATGTATAATGGGCCTGTGGCCCTTTTACTGAAATAAACTCTCTCTCTCTCTCTGTGTATGGTTAAGCTGAGCTAATAAATTTCTCTATGTCAAATGATTTGGAGGTATTTTAATCAAAATTGGAGGCAAGCCAAAACTGGCTTGATAAAATTTCTTCCATGACTACAAGGTGAGATGTTTGTCTCACTGAATATTCATATATGCTTAAATGATATCTATTGTGATTTGTGACAAATTTCAAGAAACTTTTGGAAAATTGTATATAAAAAATCATATTAATCAATACTTTAATCATTCTATTGTTTAGAATATCAGACTTATAAATCAAAATTTGTGTTTGATTTTGGGTCATCATATTTTATAAACTCTCGACCATTGCACACATGCAAAGCTTGTTTTTGTATGGCTGAGAACTTGGCACTGCCTCATAGCACGCAACGTGAACCTGAGTTAACAATATGTTACCTCTGCTAAATATAAGTCCTCTGATAAGAACACAAATAAACAGCCCTGCCCTTTACCGAGAGTCTGAAATACTTAGCAGTGTCAGGGACAGACTTACCACTAGCCTGAATGTTTGATTTGCATTCTAGAAGGTGGCAAACTAAAAACGTTAAATAGAAAAATATAATATAGTTTTTCATTGATTTTAATTTTATTGTCCTCCTAAGCCGTTTCAGTCAGATCATACTACAGTAGAACACGGATATAACGAACTCCAAGGGACCAAAGAATTTAGTTCGCTATATCCGGTGTTCGCTATACGCATATAATTTTAATGATATTTAATAGGGACGGGACTTGAATTTTTTTTCGCTATATCCTAGTGTTTGCTATATCTGTGTTCGCTATATCCGTGTTCTACTGTATTTAACAGTCTAAGTAGACCTAGCCTCAATATTACCCGTTTCACTCGAATAGGTGCTGGGTCTCGAATACACGCCGGTGGTAAAGGGGTTCTGAAAAAATAGATGCTGTTTGCATCTATTCGAAATACGGTTTACTTTACTACAAAGGTCTATTCTTCTCAATCAGTTGACACCATTTATGGAGTTTGGCATATGAGACCCCTAAACAACTCACGGAGTGGTTGAGGTGATCACAAGGCTTGTCTCAGTTTTAATCTGAATTCCTTAACATTTCTAAGCTCCTTTCCAATTATTGTAAAATAGGTACAATATTTGTTATGAATCAATGTTATAGTTTATATTATTGAAAGACTAAGTGTTAGTCTAGGTCTTATATTGATCACTTGCTTATCAAACTAGCAGTTGGTTTTCTTTGTTGATGATCAATGTTATAATTTATATTATTGAAAGACTAAGTGTTAGTCTAGGTCTTATATCGATCACTTACTTATCAAACTACCAGTTGGTTTTCTTTGTTGATGATCAATGTTATAATTTATATTATTGAAAGACTAAGTGTTAGTCTAGGTCTTATATCGATCACTTACTTATCAAACTACCAGTTGGTTTTCTTTGTTAATGATCAATAAATCAATAAACTATTATCAGTACAATGTAGTTGGTAAACTAGTCCAAAAAATCAATTGCTTGGCTTCGGAACCATGTCTTTGAATTCATTTTGAGCATGTTTTGACCCTTAGAATTTATTTTTCTCTTTTTTATTTGTTGTTTGATTACTTAAGAGTAGAAGCTTACATCTTTCACATATTTATTTAATGACTGTACAGGGATTGGGAAAGACATCCTTTACAATGGGCCATTTTCAGATTTTTTGACAATTTTCTGAATCTCAAAGCAGCCATTGCCAATTATATCAATTGTAAACTTCAAAATTTTAATGGGCCATTTTTTCATCCAATGTGCAAAATGGCCCATGGACCTTGCCTTTCCCAATCAGTGATTGTATGGTATACATGATATATTTATGTGTGAAAATAAACATCAGTTGAAAATCTCAAATAAAATTAACGTAATTGGACAAAATATACTTCAGATGACAATTGCTATAGATGACATTTCTCGGGACATAAACTTGATAAAATCCACCGCCTTTATTTGTCAATTTCAACTGACCTATATTCGTCAATTTCTTATGCATACCAGGATCACTTACAGTGAATTACCTATATGGCATTTTACTGCAACACTCCTTATATGCATTGTGCAATTTGACATTTGAAACACAATACATGGTCACGGTGTGTGTTACCATGAAATCTATACCTTTAAAAAAGATTATGTTGGTAGTTTAACATTTACCGGTAGTTAAGACATTTATCTATCCTATTATATTGAATACCAGCTTTTGAGTGCCTTAGTTTTATTGACAAATTTGCGTTTACTGTGTAACTAAGAATTGTTGTGAAAGGATATTGGATTCGTGTGAATTATATAACACATGAATAGCTGCAAATGGTGCGTGTAGGAATATGTTCTGACATATTAGGGTTCTTTTATGTATATATTCAAAATCAATATGATATTGTGTGACAAAGACAATCAATTGTTCAACATAATGCACGAATAAACAAAGACGAAGGTTTGAGAGCAAATGTGTAAAAAGCGTTTATTATCTTTCGTCAACTAAATTGAATGCTGTCTTTTCACACTTTTTTAATATAGTTTGAGGTTTTCAAAATAATGATTTCTATATTGTAACAAAATGAACCCTTTTCTTTAATAGACAAGGAGAAAAATAATGTTCTTTCACATTGGGCATGTTTTCAAAATAAAATTCACCTTTCCTATTGACTCTACAAGTTTCTATAAATGGACATGGAGATAGAACACAACCCTTATGTACCCCAACATATTATTTTTTTAATAAATGTTCCCTATTTTATGACTGAAGTTACAGGTATACCCTGTTATCATTAATAAACAAGTAGATAGAACATAACCCTTTGACCCCAACATAACATTAAGAATTCAATAAATGACCCTCATTTCATTAAAGCAGTTTTTTATAGGAAATATCCTGTTATCAATAATAAACAAGGACATAGAACACAACCCATTCCCACTCCAACATACTATCAGGTTTTCAATAAATGGCCCTTATTTCATTAAAGCAGTTTATAATGGGAAGTTCCCTATTTTCAATAATAAACAAGACAATAGATGACAACCCTTTCACTCCAACTCATTTGCATGAGTCAGCTAAGAGTCGTCGGGTTAAGATAGCATGTAGGGCATTGTAGGCCACGTCAAGTTTATTGATTGCTGTGGTGTCCTGTTGTCGGATGTTTTGTATTCTACCAGCATCAGATATTCTAATTATTATTCACAATGTGTAGTCATCTTTAGTGATATACAACAAATGACGGCAGTGGAATACTAATGTTGATGCTAATTTTGACACATAATTGATAAAACTCTTGCTGTCAAATTGTATTTAATGTCATGTTCTGAATATAAGCTTTGATTTATGTTTCATTCTGAACGGATACAAATTGGCTTAGTTTATTTCATTATGAGATATAGTGACATCAAATTATCTTTTCCTTTTTTAAATTAAAAAAAATGTGAATCTATTGTTTTAACATTTTGTGAATGAATGTTTTAAGAGTTTGAGGATTAGTCCCTTTATCAATTAAATCAGTCCGTTGGGAATAAATGACAGAACAGTACATTTGATATTAATATTTATAACTTTCATTACTTCAGTAACGTCATAAAATTGCAAGATGATTTTTATTGGCCAATATAAAGGAAACCAACTTGATTGAGTATGAGGTTTCTTTTTTGGAATCATGAAAAATTATATGCAACGACAAGACTTAAAGTTTTTGTATGAGATCAATATTTTAAGTTGTTTAGATAGAATTACTATCCAAAACCGTGTTAAAAATGACACATGATGTACGGTATGTTAAATTCTCTGTCAAAATGATATCTCAAAATATATCGCTCAATCACATGCAAGTGATATCTCCTTTGGAACACATTTTTCATGATTAACAGATTTCATGTATTGTTGTATTCCATTTTTATTTTGTGATGGTGCTTAATCAAGGAAACCACTTTCTTTATGTTGAATATCAATTGCAACCCACCCTATATTTGATTTTAAATTAATTTCTTTCTATTTTTTTGCAGTTGTTCGATAAACTACGGAAGACACAGCCTCATTTTGAAGATAAGATTATCCCAATTAGGGGTGACATCGCTCTGCCTGATATTGGACTTTCACAAGCAGACAGGAAGCTTTTGGAAGATGAAGTTGACATCATATTCCACAGCGCAGCCACAGTCAGATTTGATGAACCACTCAGGTATTATTTCGAGCATGAGTTTATTCAAATATTTATAAGGCTGTAAAAATATTTCTGTTTATGTATCTGTAAGTCTTTGTTCATCTTCTACTGTGTTCTTTTCCATAATTTGTCTAGTCTATCCTATGTTATTGACTGCTAAAAGTACCCTATGATCTTGGCAACTTTCACAGCCAACAGCTTGGGGAGAGTTAAGTTTGTTTTGTCTAAGGAGCAAGACCAGACTCGATGTTTCACATGGCATCAGACAGAATTCACAGCCATCATTAGCCTATCTCGACTGGTACTTTAGGATAAATAGAACATGCCAAACTCCCGCAGTTCGTTTATGCTAAAAATACAATCTTAGATCGATGAAAATTACTGTGCATGTAGGCCTACATCACATTTGTTACAGGTTGTTGTTTTAACACGTTTTTTAGAAATGCATCTACAAGTTTAGTTTCACTGAAATCTCCAGCTAAAGTTGCTTTCTTTTCAAAGGCACATTCAGCGCTGTCTCAAACAAACAAACATGGCTGCAATTGAAAAAATCTTGAAAATTTCAAAGCATTAGAATAATACTGATATGTTAATAATTAATTTGCGACTGTGAATATCACTCGTGACTTGTTGGTTATTCTCTCAGTGTATCATCCAATGTTTACAAGGCATGCTTTGTTGTAAGGTGCACTTTATTTTCTATTTTAGAATTATTTTTTTTCATACTGTTATGAAATCATTGGTATTATCCATTTTGCTTATGCAGGGTTCGAAATTAGTCTTATCACTGTACTAGCCATTCTGATTATTGGATTTCTTAAACTATTAGCAAAAGCGCTATTCCAGCTTGAAATGATTCTGTAATCCTTTATATGTCACTAGTCCTTTGGACATTGATACATTTCACAAGCCCAGCAATTTTTCTACTAGGGACCAGTTACTGGACTAGTGCTAATTTCAAACCCTTACTTATGTCATGAGTATTTTACACTGATGCAAATATCACAAGCGCAATTCACTGATAAAGTCTAAGAAAGGCATTTAGGAAAGTTATACATTAGAAGAGCAAGATTTTCTGGAGAAGCAATTATTTGATTTGAGAATTTATTTAGGGCTATTGCTTAGTCCTTTTTCGGATGAGAAGAGCAAAATTATGGAGTATGCTTTGAGTGAATTTTGACAAACTTTTTCAGACTGTCTGCAGAACTCAATGTGGTCGGAGTGCGGAGGATGATTGAACTGGCCAAGAAGTTGAAACATCTCCAGGTATTTATTTTTCCTTTTTGAGAGATTAACGTTCTTAAATTTTGCATTTCCTTAATTTTATCAAGACTCTAGTATATGAATGAATTGTTTTGGAACATATGCAATTAAATTTATGTCATGCATGTATTTCATCATTTTATTGATGTCAGAATCGCTAACAATGTGGTTCCATTAAACTGAATTAGATCTTAAGGTAAAATTGATGAAATATTTTAAAAACTTTATGAATTGGACCTTATACTTCGATTAAAAAAACTATGGACGCATTTAATGATTTAAGACCTCTGCTTTGGTATTTCCAGGTATTTGTACACGTTTCCACGGCATATGCCAACTGTGACCGCCCATTCATAGAAGAAACAGTTTACCCAACTACAGTAGAACCACAGAAACTTATCAACGCCCTCGAGTAAGTATACATCTGATTTCCTTGCCTTCATAGGTAAAGAATTGGCTATATAACCAGCATTGTTCTGCTTAGAATGATAAAACATTGCTATCTTTTGAAAAACAATGTGTACATTGAAAAAGCCTTAAATTTAGGGTCTTACTTCCTGTTGGTCATAGGATACATATATCAATTTGGCCTGCTCACTCCAGCAGATAGGGTTGACAACCAGACTATGTGGTTGAGTGGGTAAGCAGTTGGTATTGTCAGTGCTGGCAACTTTTGTCTGATGTTTGTTTTTAACCCTGCTTGGAGAGATTTGAAAAGTACTCGAATCAGCAGAGAGTCTGATATGTAAGAATATTACCCAATTCTGATGATGTGTTGAATGCGCAAGCAAATCAACCAGGAAATGTGCAAGAATTAGTATTATTACCAGCTAATTAAATTAGTCTGCTCAACAGCAGGACCTTTTAAATTATAAATTATAAATTAAATTATACAATTTAAGTTTACATGATTACAATTTTGGTTGCTTTTTTTGTTTTATGCTATTGCAAAGAATTGGATTAAAAAAATAACAATATTACCTTATCTGTTTTAGATGGATGGATGATGAAATGGTCGAGATCGTGACCCCAAAGCTGCTGGGAGACAAACCCAATACATACACTTACACGAAACAGCTCGGGGAAACTCTCCTTATCACAGAGGGCGCTGGTCTGCCCATAGCCATCATCAGACCCTCGATAGTTGGGGCAGCATGGAAGGAACCTCTACCGGTCAGTTGGAATAATGTAGTATTTAGAATATGGAAATTGTAATGCCTGGTAAACTGGTAAAGGGAGATAACTAGGTAACTATCATCAAACCCCAATAGTTTCACCCCTTTCCTTTCACTCTCTTTCCCTTGATATATTTTCAGTGTTAAACACCTTTTCTGTGCCAGCATATCAATGTAGTCTCTTCAGGTTACAAAAATCCATCAGTATATTTTTCAGTTTTCCAAAAAAAAATTCACTGTTTAATAAATCTGTTTCTCTTAGAGACGATTTTCTTTGCTGATCCTGTATATATACGTGGTATCCCTGATTGTCTCCCTTGTGTTCAGGGGTTGGATTCTTTTAAATTTTGGCACAAGAAACATTCTTTGAAGGGTGTTATGATTGAATGGAGTCATAAAAATTCATAAAGCTTAAAATTTAAACAAGGATTTCAAAAACATCATCTTTTTAATAATGCTACTTGATTTCATTATGCATACTTATTTGGTTTTTTTTTCACTTGCAGGGATGGATTGACAACTACAATGGTCCAAGTGGCTTGTACATTGCTGTAAGTTTCAAGTACATTTCAATTAAGACCTGTCAGTTTTAGAGTTCAAAGAAATCTTTCACAAAACGACCTTTAATACAATTAACCTTAGCTTCCTTTAAAAAAAAATTAACCTCTGTGACTGCAAATCAACCTGAAATTGTTATTAATGATTAAGGAATGAACTGTTAAAATTACACTGTTACAAAGACGATTTTTATAAGAAAATCTTTTGTTGGTTTGTAGGCAGGAAAGGGAATCCTGCGGTCCATGAAGGGAGAGCACTCTGCAGTCGCTGACATAATCCCGGTGGACATCCCAGTAAATCTGATGATCACGTCAGCCTGGTACACAGCCGTGCACAAACCCAAACAGATGATGGTCTACCACAGCACCACAGGGTCGGTTAATCCCTTCACGTGGGGAGAGATGGGTGAGTAACAGAGATCAGAGTTCAGTAAATTGTGAATGTTTCTGATCTCTTAGGACATGTTTGGTTTGGTATTGGATAGTGAAGTGAGTGGTGTTAGTATTTGGTCGTAGAATATTTGAATGGTTACTGAACTCTTTGGGACATATTTGATTTGGGATGGGATTGTGATATTAGTGATGTTAGATTTTGGTCGTAGAAAATTAAAAAGTTACTGAACTCTTTGGGGCATTTTTTGTTTGGGATAGGATTTTGAAATGAGTGATGTAAGATTTTGGTCGTAGAATATTATTATTTTGAATGTTACTGAACTCTTTGGAGCATATAATTGGTTTGGGATAGGATTGTGAAATTAGTGATGTTAGATGCTGGTTGTAGAATATTTGAATATTACTGAACTCTTTAAGTCATATTTGGTTTGGGATTGGATAGTGAAACTGTAGTGATGTTAGACTTTTCTCTTAGAATATTTGAATGTTATGAAACTTTGTGGGGCATATTTGGTTTGTGATGGGATTGTGAAATAAGTGATGATAGATGCTGGTTGTAGAATATTTAAATGTTATTGAACTCTTTGGAGCATATTTGGTTTAGGAGAGTGAAGTAGTTAGTGTGTTATGGAATATTTGAAAACATTGATTAAGTTGGGGAAACTAGATTTGGTTAAGTTATATGCATTTTGGTAAAGATTTAACTTGAAATTTTCTTAATCTTTGTGTAAGAATGAGCTGAATGAAGTGCTGTCATATCCCGGCTTAATTGCTACTTCAGTTTAGTTTAACACTTTATTACAACAATTTCTAATGGATGTACAACTTCTTTGTTGCAATGAAATGCAATGTTTTGATTTTATATTTTTTAGCTGGTGTCTTTTCGTTCTCACAGGTTACAAATCAGTATATATCAAAACTGCCAATGGTAGAAAACCATTTTTGCTATTATATCATCTAAAAATAAATGGTTATCTTTGCTATGATCTCTTTCAGAATCTATTGTTGTAAACTTCTACAAAAGAACACCGCTAGATGACTGTTTTAGAAGACCTAATTTATTACTAACAAATAACAGGTGAGTGAATGACAAGATAAGTGAAAGAAGCTTGAAAAACCTTGAAATAACCTAAGTATCACCCTGTGGCAAATAAGTTTAAAAGGCATGAAAAAATGACTATGAAATCATTGATAGTGTTGAATAAACCTTGAAAAGATTAACTGTTACCCTCTGACAAATTCTAGAATATTTTCACGACAATGAGCCATGAATAGCTTAAATAAATGTCTGTCCTACTTTATTCAGGAGCTAAAATGATAAAGATTTGTATCAGAATTTCATACAATGATTAAAAAGACTAACAAAAAGGTTGTTGTTAAGTAATTAAAATCTTCATGATAGAAATAAATTGACAGACTGAATATGAGGTATATGACATATTTTTGTGAAATATTTTCCAGTTTCCTACACGACTACTGGTTGTTCGTGAGCCACCTCGTCCCAGCCTACCTTTACGACCTCGCCTTCAGACTCGTCGGGAAAACACCAAGGTATGTTCTCCTACATTGTCTCCACCACTGGACATATTACCTTATCATGGTGTAGTGGTTTGTGTGCTTCAGCGACCCCGAGAGCTATGCCAGCTGGAGCTTACATGCTCCTGGTAGGGTCACCCAAGCTGGACAGGTTGACGGGTAGAATCCAGACCAAATTTGAGTCCTTCTAAAACCTGCTTTATATCGCTCACCATGCCTTTCTTTCCGTCTCTTCCCTCATCCTTTCAATCCTTTTCTCTGTGATCTGTCTACTCTCTTTGGATGGCAACATTCACTTGTTAAGTAGCTGAAAAATTGCTGACAACACGTTAAAACCCAACTCACTCATTGACTCTACATTTTCTCTTTAAAGAAGTGGACAATAGCCACAGTGACACATTTTGTTACCTATCTTTTATTTCTTGTGCATCCTTATGTTAGAATATTGTTTGACACAAGAAGTCAAGTCATCTGTGTAGATTTGTCTCACTAGTTAAGTATGATATCTTTTAACGAACAAGTATACAAGTAGGGGTGTCACAATAGATCAAAGTATCAACTTATCACTATAGGTTAGTATTTATAGATAGTAATTTTCAACAATCAACAAGCGTGCCTGACTATCTTTTGTGGTAACATTTTAGTCAGGTCAATTGTTCAGTTCTATGTTCTAAGTAAAATTCAAAAATAAAAATTTGGAAAATACTGATTTTCCTTTCAGGATGGTGAAGACGTACAACAAGTTACACCGATCCATGAACATCCTGACGTACTTCACCAGCAACTCCTGGGACTGGACCTACAACAACCTGGACGTCCTGCGCGATAGCCTCACCTCACACGACCTCAAGGTCGGTCTCACTTTATGCTCCTCAGGTTGAGAATACAATCTTGATGACTTTGTAGTTCTCTAGAATATTGCAGTGAAGCCAATAATTGGGCATTCACTGCTTAATTTGTAAAAGTTAAACCAAAATATTTTCTGTCTAGCAAACATGGTTTGGCAAAAAACACCTGTCCTTCAGTAATCAGTGTGGTCATGTTAGCGAGAGTTAACCCAAGATTATGAAGTTACAACTCAGATTACTAGAGAACTATTGACTGGATGCTGATCATATTTTACATATTAGTTCACTACATAGGTATATATCATATCAAGGTCACATTAAGAATTTGACGTTTTACCATTGTTAGCCAGATATCTCAAGAATCACTCACTAGATTCTCTTCATCACTTATTCATTGTTTCTTTTATCAAAGATGCAGCATTCAGGGTAAAACTTCTTTCCTATGAATTTCCTTTTGGCTTTATGGTCTTCACATGACCTTTCATAATTATGTTTCAGACGTTCTACTTTGACCCGCGACCCCTACACTGGCCTACGTACATAGAGAACTACTGTCTAGGAGCCAAGCAGTATCTCTTGAATGAAGACCTTGCTGGACTTCCTGCGGCCAGAGCACATCTCAGGAAGTATGTCCTCTTCATTTCAATTTATCTTTTTGACGGCCATTTTGTTAAAATTCAAAGTGTGATCCAACCTCTTTTATACCCCTTGGACTCACCACTGAAGGTCTAAAGCTGGACGCCCTCTGAGAATCTTTCAGTTTGATAATCAAGATGGATAGAGTAACTTTGCTATGTTGTGCAGATTTCCCTACTTCTTTATTGGCTTGAGAGTCAAGAACAGACGTCACCAAATGGCTTAATATTGACAGTTTTTCCAAAGTTTCAAGGTTAAGGGAGACACCAATGTATAGGCTCGTTGTCATGTTAATAATTTGATGGTGTGCATCCTTTCTGCTCTGAGCAAGATACGTCAGCAGCAATGAGATAAGTTTCGTCTGCAAGGCTTCACAAGTGTCAAACACTGGCTCATTGCAGCACTTTACAAGCTTTCAATGTCAGCTTTCCAGCTGACTGCACTTGAACTTGATAGTACTACTATTACAGATCCAGAGGGGGAGATTAGGGTTCACCCAACCCCTTTTCAGTAACTGAATCCCCATCTTTTTATCCCACCGGTATATATATGAGATATAGTTATAGCCCTTTCTGTCTATAATCATTTTGTCCGCACCTAGCTCTTTGAACTTGGTATATGGATTCAGTCAACATACGTAGATGTGTATGTTATTCTTCGGTCTTTTATTTTACTATCCATGGAAATGGAACTTAGAAATTTGACAGATGACTGTGTCCTCTTAATAAATCTTAGATAATTTTAAGATATATATTCTGAATAGTAGGGGAACGGTGGGATATGTCATCTTCTGATGACTCAAAATTTCCTGATCTGCCACTGTATACACAATATCCTAAATGTTGCTTCTATGTCAATCTTTTTACCTTTCAGACTGAGAAACATCCGCTACATGTTCAACTCGGTGATTGCAATAAGCTTCTGGCGTCTGTTGATAGCTCGTTCCAACATCGCACGCAACGTGTGGTACCTCATCGTCAGCCTCGTCTTCAAGTTCGTCAGGTTCTTCAGAATCACCAGCACCATGCATAAATAATACAGAACTCTAGAAGTCTTCAGGAATTTGTTACGTGTATGCAAATCACTTGACACTGTTCACTGGAACTTGAGTTTTTGTGCTTAAGAGAGACAACAGAACAAATCATTCAATAAGGGAGACAACTTTGTATTGTACTTATCTGAAGAGATATGAATATACAACTGTGTAGAAATATATCCTAATTTGAAGTGGCACAATTGTGTAATTAACATATACTTTTAGATAATTGTATTAGTATCAAATTAAGTAAGTGCAACTACATTTAGTAATAAGCTATTTACCTCCCCATAGGGAGGCAAGTGTCCAAATTAAAAATAAGGGAGATAACTCTGTAAGTACAAATAAGGGAGAAAACTCTGTAAGTACAATGTGTGGGGAATAAGACTTAGTGTCTTTAGCACAAAATTTTAATGACAATTATTTGAATTATATAAAATGTCTTGTGAGAGGGAAAACAATCAGGACAGGTTTTTATAAGAAAGCATAATTCGCATGAGGACCCCAAAGTTATTTTAGTAACATTGTAATATTTCCACTGCAGCTTTTATGAACAGAGGCTTAAAGATGATATATTCCTAGTGCATGTGAATTTGTATAGTTCATCTAGAAACAAGTGTATGATCATCAATAAAATGGCAGAGATACTGATTTGTTGAACAAATGGAGTTCAGAGTTCGTCAATATCAATTTGCAATGATTATTATGCTAGTCGAGCAAAAATTATGTACATGCAAAATAAGTTACCATGTTATCTGCTTGATTGTAAATAGAATCTTTTAGATTTGTTGTAAACTTTATCCACTCTTAATAAATGTATTAATACATTTATAGTTCCTCTCCCCCATCATATTAATCCAATCTCTTAAATCTGGTGGTAGAGTAACATTTGTAACAATCTCTGCTTTATATTTCTAAAATAAAGACCTTTTTGATATTAGTTCTACAGCCTAAAGCTTCAAAACGGAGATTGCACACGGTATAAACAAATTGTATATAGATTTTATGTTTATTAATGTCTATTGTCTATCCTCTCTTGAAGGAATTGTATAAATGTTTGGTAATTCCTCTTTTTACAAATTGATAATCAGTATTGAAATAACATTTATATTTGTCTTTAATTTTTTTGTTTTAGATTTCTCAAATTTCAAAAAATATCTTCAGGAACTGATAAAAATCTCAATATAATTTTGAAATTTATGGTAATCCTGAATTATTTTCTCCAATTTCTGTTTACTTGGATATTTTTCCTGCAACTAGAATTGTGTCTCAAATTTAAAGCTGGGATAATATAAACATAATTTTATGACGAGTGTATATATGTTCATACCTTTAACATTTTAATATTAGAAGAACAGAACTAGGCAAAGTAGCTTGTAATTTGAAAACATAGAATTTATAGTCTTAATCAACAGGTTTTAGACAAAGCAAGGATTCAATTCTTGATGGTGACTAGGCAATAGTTTCAATCAAATTCTGTGATAATTTGTTTGTCGTTGTTTCACCTCATACAACTGATAAATTAATTTCAATGTCATGTTCATGTTTTACACTTGAAATCCATTTCATTTTATGTTTGCTTTCCTTGTTGCTTGCATGTTAATCATCTACAGACTTGTGAAACAAGGTTTTATCATTTTAGTTTGCAAATATAGAAAAACATAGTCATAAGATCTTAAAGAAATAATATCTTAATATTTTATTTCCTGTACAAATGTATATGTTTCAAGGATTATTCTTTTTCAACCTGAACAATATTTAGGACAGTTCATACTAAGATTAACCTTAGTGCAATCATTTTGCATTACACAAGGCTACCTTAGCAACATGAGGTTACCTTTAATTTTTTATTTTAAAGGGGCAGTAGCACATTTTTTTATAATTTCATATTTTAGATATTTCACTAATGGTTATAAGTTATTGCTAAATGTATTATATTGACAGTGTCAGAAATTTGATTACACAAGCCAATCATCCATAGTCAGAGGACAAAGTATGAAGATTCACATAAAATCCATTGGCGGCCATTTTTTGTGAACACCTTTAATTCATTTTCTGTAAGAAAAAGGAATCGCATGGCTATACTTTATCTTGTATATTTGAATTATTACTGCTCTATTTAGTTTAAATATATTGTCTTTCAATTGGAACCATTTATTTTCATTTTCCTGACATCACCTTATGATCCCCCTAAAACGTGCTACTGCCCCTTTAAACATGATTCAAAATGTAGATTTACATTTATCAAACCCTATAATTAAGGTTAATAAGGGGATACTTACCGGGTAACATGTATTTAACAAGCACTTGACCATTTCATTGCATTCTTTATTTTCACAATTAAGCTGCACAATTATCAATCTCTTATATACCGGTGCTTTGCCCTACAATTACAAAATAAATTATTAATTGCATGTGAAGTCTATCTTTTATTTCAAGTTTTTATCAAGTTATCTGCCTATTATTGACTCTTGTTAATAATGGTTATGGATCTTGATCAATCATCAAATTGATCTATTCATTATAGATTTATCAGTTTGTTTTCAAATGGTCATTTGATAATTCAATTGATGTGGTAAATCGGTGATTGATTAAAACTTTCATATGAATCATTAGATTGATCATTTCTCCATTAAATTGATCTTGATTAATTAAAGAATGATTGATTCATCAAATTATTGTTTCTTGATAAATCATTTGATTGATCATTGCTCATTAGATTGATCTAACATATTGACTGTTATAATGCTGTTTGCTGATCATTTTTGATAGATATCAATTAATCAATTAATTGGTTATTTTCAGCATCATTATAGAACAGATTGTTCTTCATTAATCATTATTGTACAATGTTAAAATATTTTAATTTTTGTCAAAATAAAACATTTTTCTGATAAATAATGTTTTGACACCATATGTTTGGTTAAAGTTAATTAACAAATTTCTTTTTACTATCTGGTGAAAGTAAAGGGATTTATTACTGGTACTGAAAGGAATTTCCATTCTTTATTCTGCAAAGTTTCAACTCAATCTGTTTATACATTATTTTATTTATTATTCTTTTGTCTTTGCCCTTTTTGTATCATTTAACATCTTGCATAATAGCCATTTCAAATGCTTGCTATTTTTATATTCCGCTTTTCACTTTGTCTTGCAAGACACTGTCATGTATGTTGTATATAATCAGTAATTTTATACTTTGTCACTGTACATCTAGTGATTGCCTTGTAAATAATTTCTGTGCTCAAATTTGAATTTTATTTGCTGTGTCCGATATCTTGCTTCTGTCCCAAAGATGTATGAAACACTTATAGAGCTACTGTTTATCATGTTAATCAACTAATGGCCTTTTAATTAAGTTGAACGAAGCTACTCTATGAAATAAAGAAAAGAGGGGGAACCATCCACCACGGAGAGACAAAAAACTTTTGTTGATGAATAAAGATTAATAGAAGATATAATATGAGTGTCCATGACATTCTATGTTTGTGACACGAGTGACTAAATATTAGTCTTTCCCTGAGGGATATACTGACTTTAGGGCATAGTGTCATAAACACTATGCCACGGGCACGAATATAATATTCTGTTTATTACAGTAGTCCCAAAATTAAAGAAAATACTAAAAACCTACTTCTCAGCATACTCAGCGAACTAGCCGCCTCCGGCCCGTAGATTGTGACGCCATAGCTGAACCGTGACCTCCATGCATTGGTGACGTTACAGTGAAAAGTGATCTTTTGCCCTAGGGCAACATATGAAAAATATGAACCTTGATACGACCGCCCTCGTAGGTAATACATATTGTGACGTTTCTGGTGACTTTTGGCACCCTTCATCAGAGACAGTTTATCAGACGTCATCTATGAAATAAAATGTATAGAGAATGCAGTAGCTGATGGAGCAACTTTAATAATGATGTTCCTTTTTCCCATCAACTTCCTGCGTTTTTCAAAGATTCCCAACTTTTCTGTAAAACTGAATTCAATTCCTGAAAGTATAAAGCAAGCGACAATTTAAGAATATCAAGAAAATTTATTTTCAAAATCAGTTGAATAATTTGTTTTCTGTAAAACTGAATTCAATTCCTGAAAGTTTTTATAAAGTGACAAAATTTATTTTCAATATCGGTTGAATAATTGTCATTGTATATTGTTCCTATTGCTGAAAATAGAGGTTTGATATTTATAACATAACCCTGCAAAGGACTGTCCCAAAAATAATTGTACTATTGCAAATTGTGTGATCACATTATATCAATGTTACAGTTCACTATCTAAATGGCATATACCTCTAAATCATTTTCATGTTCAGAGATTGAAAAGACATCTTTGACAATGGGCCATTTTCAGGGTTTTTGGTCATTTTCTGAATTTCAAATGGGCCATTGCTCATATATTTATAGTAAACTTCAAAATTCATTTTTTCATCCTGCCTTTCCCAATCAATGCATGTTTTTATTTTTGTTAATTGTGGTCTGAGCCAGTGCAGATTATTTTTTAGGAATTCTGGTTTTAGCTGCATTCTGTCCATGTATTTTTCCAATGAATCTTTCATCTTGCCCTAACTCAGTGACTTATTATAGCTTTGCTGTCTTAAGAGAAGCAGTGCTTTGGTTCAACATGTTGTATATTTTTGTCAAGTCCACTTTGCCTTGTGTTGCTCAGAGAGAATGAACATTATAACAAATTTGGATCAAGGTGCAGTTAGATTATTTTTCAGAGAATAAATGATCCATATCCCAATCTCTTCAAATACAGTTCTTCCTGGGGGGTTACTCATGTCATATCTTTCCACATCACCTCTGTAACAATTGGTTCATTTTTTTGCCAACAAAACACGAACAGCTTGGATTCGAGACCTGGTGTGTAATTGAGATTGGCATCAATTAGAGGAAATAAGGTATTTCTTTTCATGATTTTGTATTTGAAAGTGAGCATTCAATTGTTCATGGCAAAACGATAAGAGTGCATGTGATCATAACACACATATATATGACAAGTTTCATAATTTAGATTTAGATTAAAATCCATACAATAAAAGTTGCATACTAATATCATTGTTGCAAGTTATCTGATTTTTTTGCGGTAAAAAAAAGAAAAATAATCTATTTGCATCGGATGTTAATCGGAGAGATAAGATTTGCGTAACCTTTGTAGGGCTGTAGTGAACCACTATCAATAGTATGCCTGACCCAAGGTTTCAAACTTTGACCCTAACCATAAGATATCATATATCGCTTTGTGTATCATTCAGTCTATCTTCCCTAGGATGCTTGGACTAACTGATGGTAAGATACCAGTGTTTTTATACCTATATAACAATTTAGACATAGTTCTTGAACTCAGATTTTGTATTTTGAGGGAAAGGATTAAGAAATTAACGCTAGTTCAAAAATTTGTTGCGATTGATGTGTAAGCCTTTCTTCCAACAATGATTCATTTGTGAAATCATGGATCCTTATGATCTTAGGATCCATTGTATTGGTGACTGAAGATTTATTGATATGATGTTAAACCCCTTTCTGCTAAGATAAATGATACTGTTTGTGAAAATAAGGATCTTAAGAGTGATGACTGAAGAAGGGTGGTTTTCATATGGTTGCTAAAAGATTATAGACAAATTAAACATGACGTGTGGATCCAAATGGCTGACAGATGTTTGGATATTGATGTTCAAATGTTAGTAAGTCTAGACTGCTTGAGCAGCGAGTATTTTCCAAAATTAACTCAATAAAACAAGTTAAATCAAACCTGCGATATTGTTGTTATTTCTTTATCGAAAAAGACACTCATCAACAGATACATAGTGGGACTATTCAACAAGCATTGAAACAATGTTTATTTCATCATAAATATATATAAGAATTATTTTCCAAATTTGAGGTATGTTCTGTTTAGTTATTACGATCTATTTACACCTTCTTTGAGAGGCATTTTGGGGGCGGGATAGCGCAGTGGTTAGCGCGTTTGGCTTCGGATCAGGAGGTCTGTGGTTCGAATCCCACCAGGGGCTCGGCAACTTCGTCTGCAGTAGAGAACTGTTCTACACGCAGTCAGGTTTGGGTGCAATGTTACACTGAATTTCAGTGCAGTACCACCCATGGTTGCTAGTTCCAGCCGATGCTCGCAGGTTTCACCGCAATGCATAGCCACAATAGTGTTGCAGGCTTTCTCCCTGCAATAATACTAGCAGCCGCGATGTAAGTGAAATACTCTTGAAAGCAGCGATAAACCCCACATCACCTTGAGAGGCATTTTAGAAGATGGTTTGATTAAGAAGAACAAGTTCTTACTGATGATCAACTTTTATTTACACTTGCTGCTTTCTGAATTGCAGCAACTAATGAGTGTTAGTTTTAGTCTTACATTAAAGGGGCAGTAGCACGTTTTTAGGGGGAATATAGGGTGATGTAAGGAAAATGAAAATTAATGATTTCAATTGAAAGACAATGTATTTAAACTAAATGGAGCAGTAATAATTCCAATATATAACGTTAAGTTTGGCCATGCGATTCCTTTTCTTACAAAAAATGAATTAAAGGTGTTCACAAAAAAATGGCCGCCAATGGATTTTATGTGAATCTTCATTCTTTGTCCTCTGACTATGGATGATTGACTTGTGTAATGAGATTTTTGACACTGTCAAAATAATACATTTAGCTTTCACTTACAATTATCAGTGAGAAATTCAAATTCTAAAATTATCAAAAAATGTGCTACTGCCCCTTTAATGACATTGATGGTTCAAGTCAATAGTTCCTTGACATCATGTGAATCATCAAGGATGTTTTTAGATTTTTGTTCATATACCTGTAATTCTCTATTAAATCAACATCTCTAATAATTCAACCACATCAAATTTTAGTGAAGTCACAAATTCAAATCACTTCTAGTAATTCAACCAAGTGCCAAAAGTCCTTAAAAGCTCCCGTGATTCATCTCTTGCTTAAAATCATTGTTTGATATAAAAAAATAAAATTACAAAGCATAATAATCTCAACTTTAGAAATCAAAATATCTTCATAATGAAGACATTTCAATTATAATGTGGTCATTCATCAATAAAACCTATGCATTAAAATTACATATGCTCTTCTTATTTATCTAACATTTCAACCATGTTGGCGAATGAGTGATCAATAGTGAAAAATAGTTCAACCATAGACATTTTTATAAAATCTTTGAGGGTGGAATTAAAAGAGAATTATGGTATGTTTCATATCATATGGTCAATCTAACCATGATCTCTTTAACAAGGTCTGCAATTTAGGCCCTATTCTGCCAAATATTATTGCAAAGCTATGAAATTCAGGAAAATATTGCGGAATTTTTACCACAGATTTCTCAAAATGTTACTGCATCACCATTCTAAAACATTTTAAGGTACCCATAGCCTGTAGATCGGATGACGCCATGATAACATCAATATACAGAACGTCATACGTGTGCATTTGGGTCGTTTGTATTAAATGAGTAGATGTCATGGACACGAAGGAACGAGTTTCTCCTCGTCCATGACATCTTCAAGTTCAATACAAATGACCCAAATGCACACGTATGATGTTCTGAATTTATTATATACCGGTACTCTCTTTTTAACCTTTTTAAAAGTACTTTTGAATTGCTTATATAATCCAAGACGTCGCACTGCGCATTGATACATAATGCGAACAAGGCGATACCTATGACACGCTCGACTGATAATTTTATACTTCAATTATCTTTATATTTTCTCAATACTTTGCATAGTTAAACGTAAGATGCAATTTTTTCAATGTGAAAAAAAATAAAGTAATAAAAGTTATTCCTTAGTAATTACTTATAAAGTTCTGAATATGATAAACGTAAGTTCAAGATTTCGAGCGACGGGATTCTTTCAAACGATGTCACCATGAAAATGACCTCATAATAGTTGTCGGCTATGACGTCATAAAGGCAAAGTATCGCTGGCGATGTTCTCGGAGTTTTGTTAATGATTTCCTTTTTCAAAGTGTTTTGCAGTTTCTTTCCAAACAATAACACTAGTTTCTCAGTATATTTTTCTTCAATTTCATATTAAATAGTAGGTTTGTTACCAATGCACTGAGTTACGTCAAATCCGATGTTCTAATATTATAAGGAAAATGATTGTTACCTACGGGAAATTGCGAGAATTGCCAAAGCTTGAAACAAAGTAGAACAGGCAATCGTGCAATACAGAATTTGCCGTGCAATACAGAATTTGAAGATATATTCCGTATTGCAGCCTTGTATTACTATATCTTAAGATTACATGAGTAATAAATGATAATATCAATCTCATTAAAAAATGTTAAGCTACCAATAGCTCTGTAGATCAGATGACATGATGACATCAATCTCATTAAAATCAGGAACATAGCACTCATACCTCGCTGTGTTTCTTGTCTGAGTAGAGGTCATGGCAGGTGGCCTTGTCTGTGACCTTTGTAATCAAAGGCCAAAATTTCAGTCGGCATACAAGGAACACTTGAAATGACTTCTTTCATACAGTCCTTGGTCTTTGAGTTGAGGGGGCGCAATAGCTCTTTCAGCATCGTATCTAGATTGAGGTCTAGGGTTTGAATCCCTCTAGGGGCGCTGCAACTTTGTCAGCAGTAGATTACTGCAGTAAGGTTTGTACAATGCTACACTGAATTTCAGTGCAGTATCACCCATGGTTTGCTAGTTCAGGCAGTTGCTCTAAGGTTTAAGATAAGAGATAAGATAAGATAACACTTTATTACCCAAAAGGGAATTCTTCTTGAATCAAATAGAGCTTATGGCATGAAATACATATGGACATTTATATAATAAGTTAAATATTAATAAAAAGTCTATTTACATAAAATACACACACACACATTCACATAAATACACGTAATTTGAGGCCTTATTACGTGTAATAATTTTCACTGCAATGCATAGCCACAATAGTTTTGCAGGCTTTCTCCCTGCACAAATATAAGCAGCTATGATACAAGTGAAATTCTCGAAAGCAGAGTTATACCCAAAAAAAGCTCACCTTATAGGCTTGATTTAATATCAATGAGATTGATACAAGCACTTACAATAAAATAAAAGCTTTTAATACTAATTCTGTTGTACACGTTGAAATCATATAATACAAATAACAAAATTATTTGGGAAATATCAATAAAGATAAATCAATCAACAAAAACAATATCACAAAATATTTGGTTAAACTAGTCATCATCACAACCAGTAAATCTTGATTTTAAGGAAAATATTAACAAGCTAATGTAGTGAAAACATAAGTCAAACAAATGTTGTTGTTTTTTATCAGGAATAAAATCTTACTATAGCATTGTTTCACAAAAGAGTCAGATTTGTTATAAAGTTTACTCAAAATGTTGTACAAGTAATGTCCAAAGTAAAGTTATTGAAACTTAATGTTCTCGTTTGATGCAAACTGTAATCTAAATATTACATTTTACTTTTAATGTATCACAATTTGTTGTAATCTATCATATTTCTTTCTTGATGTTACACTATAAGTATTACATTTCATAACATTGTTGCAAAAAGTATTTTGATATATCTATTGACAACAATTTTAATGTTAACTTTTATCAAAGATTCGTCACCGAAAACCCTAAAAAAAAACAAGCAAATGGGAAATGGTTTGTCCCCGTTATTTGACAAAACGAAATATTTAGAGTCAACGCAAGTCTGTCCATCCTTGATAATCCAGCGCTTTCGATCCAATAAATCTACACTACGAGCCCTTCTGGTGTATATTTATTGGAACGAAAGCATCGAGGATGAAGTCTGTCTAACAGCCCCTGAAACGAAATATCTTTACAACCCCGTGCGAGTCTTTTTAGTGTAACAAGTCTAGATCAACGCAGTTTCAATGAAAAAGAACAGCTTCAGTTGGCTCCATTCAATTTTGATAGCAGATAGCTGCAAGTCTAGGCAGAAGAGCGCGTCACATCGGCAATATGGCGACTATCTATTAATCACCAAGGTAACGCACTCGTGGCTTATTGGAAGCATGTACGTTATTCCGGATCAGAATATGTCGGAAGAGCTAAATGCAAACATCTATTAAGAAACTAATTTAAATTTTGACAAACCGTTGACATCGTGTGTTATGTTTACCTGCTTGGAAAGGTGTGCAAAATACACGAGTGCAAATAATGTTAACCGGCTATCGACATTTCAATCCAGTTTTCGTTCACATGTGTAGCCAAAATTGCAAATCGATATTGATTATTTATGTTTTAAAGGTTATTAAATGTCTTTATATTAATATATGCTTGTATACATGTGATTTGTTACCTACATGCAATCCAAAGGGCCATGCGGCTTTGATTTCACTTCCGTATTTCATTCATTGCACAGGAGGAAGATCAAGCACTAGATATCTTTAGTATCAACTCTACAGGATACCTAGAAATAAATTGAGAATGGCATTGTGTTTAACAGAGATCAATGGAACCGATTGCTATTAGACCACAATCAGTTTAGTAGCCAACTGATAAATATACACTCACGTAATAGTCAGATGAACAGGATGATGTAATTCAAAGGAAATTGAATTCCTAAAATATACCAAGACCTTATATATGAGTAGATTATGTTCTTTAATCATACATTTGATTTAGGACATGTAATATTAGGCAAAACACTCCTGTTTATATATTAATAAAATTTGCCAGAGTTTGTACTTTCTAAACATAGATTTCATTTCACTCCAAAGATCGACTAGTCACAATTGTGTCCTATAAACAGATGTATGTTAATATGTAGTAGTGGGTGGATTATCCAGGTATTTCAAAGGAAAACCTACTACTTGGGGTGCGAGGCTTGACTAAATTTGTTACAAAGTAATATCGAAGAAATCCCTGAAAAACAGGAGTGAAACAAATTAAAACATAATCTCACACATTCACACATAGTAACATACATCAATGTATACACATAACACCTGATTTAAATAAGAATATTATGCATTATAAACATAGCTTTCATATGGTTTAAACATATTTATTTCTTTTCTAGAAGAACTGGATTGGTAAACAAGCTCAAAGCTTATCTGAATACCGCTCCAGTGTACATATTACAATTCAAGTCATGGTGTATTTACAAAAGCATGAATATTTACAAAAGTCAACACTAACACAAATCTTAATGGGTCTTCGTAATGATTGCCACATGAGCAGACAGGTGTTTGTGATATGAATCGTTCGTACTTATGTGCGTTTAGGTCACTGCATCCAAGTCTGAGGCGAGAATGTATGATTTGACAAAACCTGTTACCGTTATTAAGGTCAAAATGAGTGTATGTGTCGGTATCTTTTAGAAGTGCATTCTTAAAACTTAGTAAGGATTGTGAATCTCTGTGTTCTTTCGGTAATGAGTTTCATAACCTAACAGTATCGGGAAGGAAAGATTTTGCATAATTTACAGTTTTACAGTTTATGTTCTGAAGTTTTGAATCATCGCGAAGATTATAACTAACAACTTCTGATGTTTTTGGAGGTACAAGGTTGCTTAGGTAACTTGGTGTACTATTATTGGTTATTTTATAGAAGAAAGTCATTTTTTGAACGTATCGTCTATCGGATAGTGGTTGGCAATTGGTTTCTTTATATATCTTGTTGTGGCTGGTGCCGCGAACGGCGCCACACACTGTTCTCAGAGCATCAAGATTGAGCTTTTCAAGTACATCTGCTTGCTGATTTGTGCAATTATCCCATATATGACTACAATAGTCAAATAAAGGGAGAATGAACTGTTTATACATTGTGTTTCTAGTGTTTTCCTGTTTAGACGATATTTGAGACTTCTAAGGCAATTTACCATTGGTGCAACTTTGTTAGCAATGTCATTTATTTGATCATTCCAAGAACAGTCATGTTGTAAAATAAGACCTAAATGTTTATGACTCTGAACTGAATCTATAATATTACCATTCATGGTTAGATCTGGCAAGTGGGGTGGATGTTTTTTTTCGGGTAAAACAAATAGATTCTGTCTTATTCGGATTAAATGTGACCTGCCATTTGCATTCTGCAATTCGGTTCAAATCGTCATTTATATTATTAGCAGTTTCCATGGGGTCACCAATAATCGCATATAATGATGTATCATCCGCGAAAAGGCGTATATTACTGTTTATACCTTCAACTATATCATTTATATATACAATGAACAAGAGCGGCCCTAGTACCGAGCCCTGGGGCACACTGGCATAAACAGCTCTTTTATCTGATTTAAATCCATTAATTACAACAGATTGTTGTCTATTTTCAAGATAACTCTGGAACCATTTTAGCAAGTTACCCTGAATACCATATTGTTTTAATTTATGTATGATTCCCTTATGCCAAACTCTATCAAATGCTTTACTAATATCACAGAAAACAGCTTTAATCTCTTTACCTTTATCTACTGCTCCAGCTATGAAATCATATAAGTACGTCAGTTGATTAACAGTGAAGTCTCCTGGTGTGAAACCGGATTGGAGATTTGACAGTATATCATTATCTCTGAAATAATTAAAAACGTGTTTAAAAATACACTTTTCAAAAACCTTTGCCAGACAACTTGTTAGTGCAACGGGTCTGTAACTACAGCATTCATTAATACTTCCTTTCTCATGAATAGGGACAACAGAGGCTTCTTTCCACACTTGCGGAAATGTTTTTTCTGTTAGCGATAGATTAAAGACTTCGGAGAGGGGGGCGGCCAATAGCTTAGCAATAGCTTCATTTTAAGGAATTTATTGCTTATACCAAATTACATGGTATGTGAATCATTACGTACTCTCATTGCCTTGTTACATTATGAGTTATTACATCCACAGTATATTTTCATGAACATTATCATATGGATATTATCATTATATGTATCGTAATCATATAATTTAAAATACATGTACATATCTGTAAAAGCCATTACATTACATAATGATGCCATGTACATCATAAGAATAGACAAACATATAGTACATAAACAGGTTTAATACATATGCAATGCATATACATGATTATCTAAAAGTAAATAATAAAAGCTAAGTAATATAAAACCTATCTGGATATGAAAACACTAGCACACTTTCAACAATCACTCACCACAAACACACACATCACTTTAATAAATTCTTTAAGATATCGTTAATATATTTACGCATTTAGTTATGATATTTAAGATAGATAAAATTGATATATATGCATATAGAAATCTTGTATTATAACCGAATAATGACATTTGCCAATACATACATTTAGCATAACATTACCGGTACTTAACCTAAAGCATTGTCTCTTAAGACTAGAAATTCTATTTAGATATAAGATTAAAATATAATATTTACAACACACAATGCAATAGGAGCACACAATCCTTGAATAACACATCCATGAATATCAATCCTCCAAGAAATCACAAATCTCAGAAACACAGAAGATAATCAATCCAGTCTGATTAAAATCGACCGTGCTCCGAGGAATAAAATATAAAAAATATTGTCTCTATCAGGACTCGAACCATTCGGGATATCCTCTTCGTCTCTGTCTGAATGCACCCACCTCTATCGCGTGTTGCTATAACCAGTTTAGTGCAGACAGACCCAGTCGTAAGCTATCCAATCACACCCTCGTTTTTAAATAGCGTTTAGCGGCGATAATGTATAACGAATGGTACACTGGAGTTACCTGCCCCTGAGGGATACCGAAGCTTTCACTGCGCTCCTTTCGATTGGCTATAGATGAGCTTGTGTCAGAACATGCGGACAATAGGGGTGCCTTCAGACTGTGAATGAGAGGAAAGCCGGGCTGGGTGAGGTTCGAACCCCGCTAGAGATAATATTTTTACACTTTTTTCCTCGAATCACAGTCGATTTTAATCAGGCTGATAATCAATCCAACCAAAAGTAACTGACTGAGTCAAAAGTTGTTGTTGGATTGAGGTTCAACGTTTTCTTCACCATTGGGTGATGTCGCCGACGTGGGGGACTATGCCTTACTTGATTCCAATGAATGGGAAAATAAAATCTTGAATAGGTCACAGACACCCAAAAAAAGTTAATAAAGGATCTAAAGCGATACAAAATAAAATTAATTTGGAATTTGGAATAGAGGGGTGGATTGGAAATATATTTGTTGAGTGTTGTGACATGGCATGGTACCCGAGATAGATAGTTAAGTTAGAGGAGATAAAGTATAAAGCCAAAATAAATTAATTTTTTTAGCAACTGAACATCATTATTATTAATTTTCAGCTCACAGAACAGAAAAATGAAGACACCCTCCTGAAAATAACAACAAGGACTTAAGTATTATAAGCCAAGATGGAAACACCTACGTACATAAGTGTGGCAGATTTCTACAAAGGAAAGACTATTTTCATAACCGGTGCCTCAGGATTTCTTGGGAAAGTTCTGATAGAAAAACTGTTGAGGTCATGTCCAGGTGTAGATAAAATCTACATTCTGATGAGACCAAAACGATCAAAAGATATACACCAAAGAACAGAAGATATCATCAAACTAAAGGTGAGAATAACTGGGGGGATTGTCTCTTTTAAAATTAAAATTGAATTAAAATTATTTTTGAATCCATTGTTAATTCCTGCATGTGCATTGCCATTGTTTCATGACAGTGATGCAATTTCATGCAGGGTAAATTGCACGTGGTTGGCATGTTCTCCACGTGCCCTCTTCCCTTTACCCGTCAAATAAACAACATAGTTTCATACTGACAAAAAAACTTTCTAAATTGCATGCCCTCCATAGCGCAGTGGCTAAAAGCGCTGACTTATCATACAGAGGGTTGATTGAATCTCGACCCACGTCCTTCAAAAGATTTAATTTTTAACCTACCTCAACTTAGCTAAGTTGCCACTTACCTTACTCGATGAGAAAGAGACGTGTACCGCGAAAACTCCGTGTAGTAATCCACTAGTAGCTGCCCCCAGCTCACTGCGCATGAGCGGGAAACGTCACATCCTTGGAAAAATAGTTCAATCTTCTAACTCACGTTTTCGAGATAGCACGTGTTTTCTTCGCTCCCGTAATCCTACTTTTTCAAGGTTTGGTTTTGGGTCTCTATTCCCTTCTTTTACCTTTCTATGTCCGTATGCTGCCCCCTTACGTCCTTATCTACACAATTTTCCCCATTCCGATCGTTATTTATCACTTTGGAATGTTTCGCGATCTTTCGCGATCTTTTCTCCCATCATAACAAACATGGCGTCGTCCCTGTTTTGATTTCCCGCACTTGCGTTTTGCCTGCCTCTGGTTGGGTTCTAATACAGTTTCTCCCACCCTGCATGGTTTTTGCCTCTACTCTCTTCATCGTCCTTCTGCATCGCTTCGGGCGATTGCTGTGTTTCATGCTTTTTGTCACGTAGACATTTGGCTGCTCCACGGTCCCCCCTAATCACTTGGTGATTTCCTAGGACCTTCTCTTTTCCTCCCTCACGTTTTGTTTACCCCCTTTTTAACGTGTTGTATTGCATATTTAATTATAATTCCACATTATTCCGCATGATCCACAACATGGCGACGTTCAACGAGCTCTACCTGGAACCCCCTTCACACTTCCGCATGGTCTCCATCGACTCGCTCCGTGCCAAGCTGTCCCTCGGGGATTGGATGATCAGCCTCGATCTGCAGGATGCATACCTCCACGTTCCGATTTACTCGCCTCACAGGAAGTTCCTCCGATTCATCTTCCAAGGCCAGCACTATCACTGGAGGGTCCTCCCGTTTGGAATTTCCTCGGCCCCGTGGTTATTCACACTGATCACCACTCCAATCTGCCGATATCTCCATCTCAGAGGGATCCACTTCGACCCTTACATCGACGATTGCCTCATGTCCAACCCTCTGCCTCACGCTCTACTCAGACAGTCAGTGTTTGCACTCGATCTACTTCACCAGTTAGGATGGCTCGTCAACAAGGAGAAGTCTCCCCTCGTCCCCACTCAGGACCTGACCTTCATAGGGGGTCGCTTCAGGACAGACCTAGGCCTCCTCTTCATCCCTCCAGACAGATGGACCAAATTCCAGTCCTTCGTCCAGCGAGCTTTGGTGTCTCCCCTCCAGCTCAGAGAGTGGCAAGCCCTGTTAGGCCTCCTCACGTCAGCACAGGCCCTCACGCTCCGAGGTCGTCTCATTAACCGCCCTCTCCAAGTGTTCCTCAAGCCGTACATCCAGGCGGACAACACCTAATCAAGGATCGCCCTTCAGCCAGTATCTCCGGTGGTGGACACAGCCGTCGAACGTGTGCAAAGGCGTCTCGAGTTTCATCACAATCAGGAGCTGTTTGTGGACGCTTCTCTCCAGGGCTGGGGAGCCCACCTCGGGGATCAGACCACAGCAGGCATCTGGACGCATCCTCAGACGTCCTGGCACTCAAACAGTCTGGAAATGCAAGCAGTCTTCCTGGCAGTAACACACTGGCTGTCGGCTCTTCACGGCAGCCGCCTTCTTCTGGCCTCAGACAACTCCTCGGTCGTCTGGAACATCAAAAACCAAGGCATGACAGGCTCTCCCCGTCTTCTAGACCAGGCACTCGAGCTCTTCCGTCTGCTGGACGACAACCAGATTCGCATTCGGGCTCGCCACATTCCAGGGTGAAGGAACGTCCTCGCGGACGCCCTCTCCAGACCAGACAAGCCCTCGCCCACAGAGTGGAAGCTGAACCCGGAGGCCTTCGCTCTCATCGCTGCTCAGGTCCACCGTCCTCTCCTGGACCTGTTCGCCACGAAGCAGAACAACCAGCTTCCGGTGTACGCGTCTCCTCTCCCCGATCCAGCTGCGTGGGCCGTAGACGCAATGTCATTGTCGTGGGAGAATCTGGACGCTTACGCCTTTCCACCTCCGATCCTCCTGCCAAAGTCGTCGGCAAGATAAAGGACACTCGTCGCCTTCGACTGACTTTGGTCGCGCCCTATTGGCCAGCGAGGGGGTGGTTCCCAGATCTGCTGCAGCTAGCCGAAAGAAGCCCTCTTCCGCTCCCTCAGTGGCGAAACCTACTGCTGCATCCGCACAGTCACCAGTTCCATCCAGATCCAGAGAGATACGCTCTGCACTTTTGGACCATCTTCAGACATCTCTCTGCGCCAAGGGATACTCCAGACGTGTAGCCAACGCAATCTCCAAGGCCCACAGAGTATCCACGAGGTCGCTCTATGACGACAAGTGGCTGTTGTTTGAGAAGTACTGTAGTGAAGCTGGTCGCGACCCCATGTCAGTGGATCCGCAGTTCGTTGCTAACTTCCTCCTTCATCTCTGCCAGAAATGTCATCTGAAGGGTGGGACCATTTCGACTTACCTGTCGGCGCTCAACTCTATCCTCACTGTCAAGACCGACAGGAAGTTATCCAAGGTTCCGGAACTAGTGGCCCTACTCAAGTCCTTCAAGCTGGAAGACCAGAAGCTGAAGTTCAGACCGCCAGCTTGGGACCTCAACATTGTGCTCAACTTCCTCCGAGGAGCCCCTTTTGAGCCTCTGTCCGAGTCATCCTTTCAGGATCTGTCAAGGAAGACGGTGTTTCTCCTTTCCTTCGCCACCGCTGCCAGGGTTAGCGAACTCCACGCCCTTGATGTCACCAGGGTTCGTTTTGAGCAGTCCGGAAGGGCTCCGTCCACCTTGGCCTTCTCTGGGACTTCATAGCCAAGAACCAGCTCCCTGGTCAGCTGGGAAGAACCTTTACCATCCCTCCTTTGTCTAAGATCGTCTCTACGTCGGAGGTTGAAGAGCTCTCCGTGTCCTGTGCGTGCCCTATGGGAATATATCGACCGCTCCGCTCCCCGCAGGGGCACTAGGAAGAGACTCTTCATCCCCTTCTCACCTGCCACCAAGGGCGAGGTTACCAGGAACACCCTCTCCTTGTGGCTTCGGACCGTCATTTTAGCAGCGTACGGCGCGGCCCGCCTGCCTCACCCTGTCGCCAGCAACCCTCACGAAATTCGAGCACTTGGTTCCACCATGGCACTCCATCGTAACTGCTCGGTTCCAGCGATTATGGAAGGTTGCTTTTGGCGTTCGACCACCGTCTTTGCCTCTCACTACCTCTGGGACCTGGCCGTCGAGGACGTGGAAGGACTGCAATCCTTTGGACCATTGGTGGTAGCCCAACAGCTAGCTGCCCCAACGTCCATTTAGGCTGCCGTTTGGGCGCCCCTCCGGGAGGATGTCTCTGGGGACCTGTTTTCTACTCCTGACTTGTCCTCCCTCCTCCCTACTGTCGGATCAGTGGCAACTTAGCTAAGTTGAGGTAGGTTAAAAATTTATTAAAATCTAAATATTTTAGATATTTAAATACCTACCTCAACTTAGAGGATGTATTCCCGCCCAGCCTCCCCTTCGGACTTTGTTGGATTCCTGTTTCTCAGGTTCGCACCAGAAGATTGAACTATTTTTCCAAGGATGTGACGTTTCCCGCTCATGTGCAGTGAGCTGGGGGCAGCAACTAGTGGATTACTACACAGAGTTTTCGCGGTAAACGTCTCTTTCTCATCGAGTAAGGTAAGTGGCAACTTAGCTAAGTTGAGGTAGGTATTTAAATATCTAAAATATTTAGATTTTAATAATTTTCAATTTGTGCAACGTTTCGTATTTGTCATACATGAAGCAGTTGAGAAGACTCTCTTTATATTACTAACAGATTATAAAAACTTTACCCCCATTTAGCCAAGTTTGTCAAAGAGCAGTAGATTCTAAAGAAATTATCCACTGTTGACACAATAGGATGACGTCACCACCTTGGATTGAGTTATATGAACTTAATTTTTGAGCACATTAATCTTGTAATTTCTGATAGCTCATTGTTTCATAACTTGTACTTTCGTTGTGTGGTAACTTTTGTTCAAATGAAGAATATGTTTGAAATATTTAAATCATTTGATCTTTTGCAGTTATTTGACAAACTACGGAAGACTCAGCCTCACTTTGAAGAAAAGATTATTCCAGTTAAGGGGGACATTGCTTTGCAAGATGTAGGACTTTCTCTAACAGACCAGAAACTGTTAGAAGATGAAGTTAACGTTATATTTCACAGCGCAGCCACAATAAGATTTGATGAACCTTTAAGGTCAGTGTTGTATCAGAAACTTTGTATGTTAATCTTGATGTTTCATGTCAATTTTCAATGGGAATTTTCATTTCTTATCAAATTATGACTTCTAAATCTGTGTCTTGAATTTTGTTTCCTAAAAAATACACGATAGGACTGTCCTTTTAATAAACACTTTTTCTGAAACTAAAGTGTTGAATCTGAAAAACTTTCATCCTGGATTGTGAATCTTTTTATCTTGTTTCCTGAATTCTGAACCCCAAATTCCTAATCCCAAATTCTAAATAATGAATCCTTAAATCTAAATGCTATTCCCTGAATTCTGAATCATAACAAATACTTTTCTTTCCCTCCAGTTTCAGAAATTTAAATCTTGCATCTTTTTGCAGACTGTCCACAGAGTGGAATGTTTTATCTTGTTTCCTTAATTCTGAATCCCAAATTCCTAATCTAAATTCTAACTAATGAATCCTTAAATCTTAATGCTATTCCCTGAATTCTGAATCATAAAAAATATTTTTCATTCCCTCCAGTTCCTGAAATTTAAATCTTGCATCTTCTTGCAGACTGTCCACAGAGTTAAATCTTTTATCTTGATCCCTAATTCCTAATCCCAAATTCTAACTAATGAATTTTTAAATCTTAATGCTATTCCCTGAATTCTGAATCATAACACATACTTTTCATTCCCACCAGTTCCTGAAATATAAATCTTGTATCTTCTTGCAGACTGTCCACAGAGTTAAATCTTTTATCTTGATCCCTATAATTCCTAATCCCAAATTTCAACTCATGAATCCTTAAACTCTAATAAATGCTACTCCCTTAAAGAGACAAAGAGTATGTTGATAGGATCACATATGTCAAATTTTGAAATTGATGTTGTTACATCGGGAACCACTATCTGTTACTGAAAATATCAAGTTAAAGGTCAATCAGAACATTAGAGCGAAAATACGGCCATTCAAAGTCAGGATTTTTATCGAAACTATTTTTCATTCCCTCCAGTTCCTGAAATTTCAAATCTTGTATCTTCTTGCAGACTATCCACAGAATTGAATGTAGTGGGAGTGAGAAGAATGTTGGAATTATCGAAAAGAATGAAACATCTCCACGGATTTATCCACGTGTCTACGGCTTACGCAAACTGTGACCGCCCTTTCATTGAGGAGACTGTATACCCCACTGTTGTAGACCCCCAGAAACTTATTGATATTCTAGAGTAAGTACTGATGTTATGTTTAAATTTATTTAAAAATAAAGATTAAAGATGCACCGTCATCTTTGCATGCAGTTTTTGATGAAATTTATCTTTTGAGAAATGAAACACATCAGTAAAAAAAATTTGTCGAAAAGTTTGATATCATTTTTAATCAACAATTAAGTATGTATTTCTACGTCAGAGGTGCAGTACCCTCTGCAAATTTACCGAAGCATTAAAGAAACCCGCTTTTGGTAACGTGATCATTATGTGTGTAGGATTTATCCCACGTCTCACGTAAGTGCATCCAACGAGTACGTAAAAATGAAAAGAAAATCTTGTCGTTTGCAACAAAGATAGCTTTCAAGCGTATATTTGGGAAATGCAAGGGTAAGATGGCAACAGTAATTGACTTGCCTTCATGTTGACAGCTAGGAATTAGCAGATGCTGTTTCAGTCACTTTGGTAAATCGCTCTTATTTAATCAATTTTGGTCTGATTTTCTCTAGGTTGGTCGCAAAATATTGCTAAAAATACAACGACTACAGTAGCATATTTTAGAAAACATTGAAATTCACTACATTTTGAATATGGATCTTTAAGGCTATCACTCATACCTCACCACATATCTGATCTGAGTACTGTTTCATAGGACCTGTGTACAAAAGCTTATTAGTGTTGAGGCCTGAAAGTTATTGACACTATTTGATATTTTTCGGTAAATTTATAAAACTATATTGAAAATTTAATTTCAATAGCGTTAATTTAGTTTGAGGTAAATCTGTTCATCAGTCTAAGTAAAGCTGGCCTCGATAATACTTGATTTTGAGTCTAGCTAGATGGGGTTACAGGTTATGGGTCGATCCAACCAACCTATCGATTCAACGCTCAGGGCTCATCTTACCAAGTTGGAATAGTCTGCATTCGCATATAACGTTCCAATTTCAAACTTACAAATATGTAGCTGCTTTATGATTGGATAAATCCATTCGGTCATCTCACGTTTGAATGAAGGGTCATAGGTTGCCGAGAGGTCGGCTGACTCGACCTGTAACTGTATCTTGCTAGACTCAATATGGGAGTGTAGTGAGTATTATTGAGGCTAGGACTGATCTTTTCATAATAACCATGCTCCAGATGGCTCAATGACGATGTAGTTGATCACATGACCCCCAAGTTGATAGGGGACAAACCAAACACGTACACCTTCACAAAGCAAATTGGAGAGGCTCTGTTGGTGAAAGAAGGAGTCGGACTTCCCATCGCCATTGTCAGACCTTCCATTGTTGGAGCAGCCTGGAAGGAACCCATTCCAGTAAGTCGAAAGAAGTTTTCATACCCTTTCTCCAAAGTAAACACAGTATATTGTGGTCTCCAGGATTCTCCTGCCTGTCCATTTTAATCAATTTGTTTAATGAAAATTGAATCGGTTAACAAAATTGAATGTAGTCCAGTAAGAGTTTCTTTTCTTTACCCAGGAGGCTATTGTGCAATACACTGTTGCACCAAACTAAAGGAAGGTTAATATTAGACTGTATACTTGATGATACTGCTTGATGCTCAGTATTATAAGGATAGAATAATGTTTGAAATAATGCTGCGCTTTGGCTGTTGGGTTCCAACAAATTTTCAAATTCACTTTTAAGGCCACAAAATATTGCAAAATTTTGATCCTGAATGAAAGAATAATTTGATACTTTCTTCAATTCCTGTAGAATTTAAATATATGTCTGAAGTGTTGCAAAAAATATTTCATGTATACTTGTAGAAATATGCTTTTCATCTGGCCTGGTTTAAGTAGCAAGTCCACATGCAGTACTCAAACCCTACGAATCACTGCCAGCACTAACCTTACCAACATCTGACCAACTTGCCAACATGGCCTCATGAAATGTTGCACATGGTCAACCCAAATTCGTTCCAATGGTTATCGATCCTTATCAATGTAGTCTCTAGTTTCTTTGGAGTTTTTATTGATTAGTAATGCCTTCTATCTACACTATCTACTTGCAGGGATGGATCGACAACTTCAACGGTCCTAGTGGTTTATGTATTGCTGTAAGTATGAAATGCTTCTCTGCTTAAGTTTCTGGGGGCAGGATACCCGGTGGTTAGCGCTAGGCAACTTTGCAGTAGAGAACTGTTCTACAAGCAGTCAGGTTTGGGTGCAATGCTACACTGAATTTCTGTGCAGTACCACCCATGGTTATTAGTTCAAGTCAATGCTCGCAGGTTTCCCCGCAATGCATAGCCACAATAGTGTTGCGGGCTTTCTCCCTGCAATAATACTAGCAGCCGCGATGTAAGTGAAATACTCTTGAAAGCGGCGATAAACCCCACATCAGCTCAGCTCAGCTCAGCTTAAGTTTCTGATAAAATATAATGCTTCCATAAAGAAGTATAGTAATGAGTGATGTCATGACATAATTGTTCAAAGCTCTCTTAGTCCTAAGATAGTCTTAAGTACCATACTATAACATTGACCTACTACTATCTTAGCGCTATGAGAGCTTCTGAAATCTAGGCCCAGGTCAAGGATTTTTCAATTAAAGGTAATATGTGATTAAAATGTTTATTTTGGCGTTTAAAATACTAATATGAGTTAAAATTGACATACTAGGAAAGTGTAAGTAAGACAGGATTGGCCTTGCATCGCCTTAGGGGTAAGTGCTTATTGCTTAGAGGTACTAGTTTCGTCCATTGATCTGGACTCGTCAAACTCTAAGCAATAAGCACTTGCCCCTTAGGCGATGTAAGGTCAATACTGTCTTGCTTATATTTTTCCTGCGCTAGTTTCACTGGCGTAATTGAGGTAGAGACTCACCTTGAGCCACCAAATTCAAACACTTTGGTATCTCCAATGCCGGCGCCAATCAGACCAAATCGGTCCAACTTCCGGCCAAGATTATACGGCCGTAAAGATCGTGGGCCACTACATTTTTATTTTCATACTAGGAAAGTGAATGGCCTCATGCTTCAACTATTGTACTTCAGGGCATCACTACCGTATATTTAGTAATGTTGTTTAAATCTCTTGGACCGTGGAATTATTTGCTGAAAACAGTAATTATAATCCTTGTCCAGCAGTCCTTACTTTGTTTACTGATATTTTTAATTGTTTTTTGTTTTTGAAATTTTCCATTTGACAAGTTTTCACAATATCACCCTTTGAGGAAGCTGTTTGAAATAAAGTTTGATAAAGTTCCAGCTATTGATATGCTGTCTTACTTATCATTCACATACAACTTTGTCCACACACAGACAGGAAAGGGAATCCTGCGGTCAATGAAGGGAGAGAACTCTGCAGTTGCTGACATAATCCCGGTGGACATCCCAGTAAATCTGATGATCACGTCAGCCTGGTACACAGCCGTGCACAAACCCAAACAGATGATGGTCTACCACAGCACTATAGGTCATGTAAACCCTCTCACGTGGGGAGAGGTAGGTGAGTGATTCAGAGTTATCTCCCTTTGGTTTGAAACTAGAAAATATTGGTCATGTAAACTCTCTCACATGGGGAGAGGTTTGTGAGTGATCAGGAGTTATCTCCCTTGGATTTGAAATTTTTTAGGAAACTTATTGGTCATGTAAACCCTCTCACGTGGGAGAGGTACTTGAGTGATCAGGAGTTATCTTCCTTTGGTTTGAAATTCTCTAGAGAACTTATTTGTCATGTAAACCCTCTCACGTGGTCCCCCGAGAGGTACTTGAGTGATCAGGAGTTATCTCCCTTTGGTTTTAAATTATCTAGAAAACTTATTGGTCATGTCAACCCTCTCTAATGGGCTATGTTTGATTTGTTTAAGAGGCGTATATGCCTGTCACGTGTCCGGCGTAATCCAGGTCTGCAACAGGCTGAAGTTCAATAAAGTGTATCGGCATATGCACAGGAAGTAATTAGCATAGCCTCAAAGTAGTTTCAATAAATATCTTATATATGTCAGACGAAACTTAATTTTGACAGTTTGTTGAAATGTTGATAAACATCAACTTTTGTTAAATGCACTCGACTGTGTTTAATAAGTAATTTGTTTTGTTTATAAGAATAATTTTGATATGTTATCATCAAAAGTACTCGATCATGTCTCAAAAATTAGTTGTGGAATGTCACACGGAAGGTAGATGTCCGCCATTATACGCCGGGTTCGCCTGTCTATTCAAACCGGCGTGACGTGCACACCCCATAATGCGTACAGGGGGTACCAAGAAAGAGCTTTGCACATTTCGTCACTTCCTTATTATGACTATGATCTCAAGATTCTCTTTTAACAAATATGCATTGTGTATTCATTTCTAGTGTTTCCTTTCTACATTGTTTTTTTTCAATCATTCTAAATGATTTGATTTATAGATATAATTGGAAACTGTAATGTCTTCTTATTGTTTCAGAGCCACTTGTTTTAAAATGTTTTGAACGGACACCATTGGAGGATTGTTTCCGACGACCAAATGCTGCATTGACAAGTAGCGGGTAATTATATATATATATACAGTAGAACTCGGATATAACAAACTCCAAGGGACCATCGCTATATCCGGTGTTCGCTATATGCATTGTAACATATGAGAAATAACGCTGAAATCTTGATCTTTCTTGTAAAAGGGGGGCCCATAAAATCACTCAAAGGGGGATAACTCTACGTGAAACTTACCGTCTGTAGCTACGGAGTTTACACGTCCCACTTCATGAGCCTCGCCATTTTTGTTGAATACAAATATTCAAATGAAGACTAAAGATTTCTTTTGTCATTTATGGTTACAGGTAAATACATAACACATTATTAGTCACACTTTTACATTATATTGTCAGGATCATATTTACATAAAGTTGATGCTTTGTAATTAAGTGAATAGCTTATTTTTAAGTGCTAATGAATGTGCACTGACGTGGCGGGTTTCACGGTTGCCGTGACCGGTCATGAGATTGTCATTTATCGTTTATTACATAAATCCCAAAACAGTTGTTAGTGTAAATATGTTTCTATGTCGTTTAAAAATTTCTCGCTAATAATTTCAACTATAATTTAATGCATATTTCGTTGGGCAAGAATATTTGTACTTGAATGTCATTAGTAATGACAGAGTTGTTTCCCCTGCCCGATAGATGTCGTACAATCCAAGATGGCTGCGCCCATGATCGACATGTTATTGTTAAAGAGGGACTGAAATGCTATATGGCAACTTTCGGGATTCATGAAATAGTGATAACAATTTCACATGGACTCAACTTTAAATTTCTGAAATCGACCTAGAAACGGCTTAATTACGACTGTATAAAGAACACCGCCTAATTAGGCCGGCAAACAGAATAAAACGCACTGAAGCGTGACTGCCTCGTGACGTGTTAGTAGGTGATGTGATACCCCCTTGTGTGCCCTCGTTATGTAAAACAACACAAGCTAATAGTACAGCTCGATGTTTAACCGTCGATTAAACACCCTAAACAACATCCAAATATCTCAAACCTTCAATAAATCGGTAGTTTATTTATTCAACTGGCAATTTGTATTGATGAAAACGTAAGACCCTGATTAAAAACGAAGTTGTGCGCATAATGCTACAGCATGTAGGCCTAGATGGTCTCGCTTTGCGCAATGTTGTCATAAGACTGCACGTGAGAACCCGGATGTATATGTAAACAATTGCTCCCGTGTGAACTGTTTTATCTTCGTGCACAGTTGTTAGTTGTTATTGAATATTACTTTAGTAGCACAGCAGAAAGGATGTAATTATACAATACTATTTTATTTTTACATTAAAACCATTTTTTTAGAATTGCCTTTGACTTCATTTTGTAACAGGATAAAAAATATATACGTTTTTCGTAGTTATTTCATTTAGTGATGGACAAGTTACAATTCTCAATGAAAGACATGTATTGGATGATCACTGATGATTAATAGGGCATTTCACTGAAAATCTTAATGTTTTCACTCTTGTACATAGAGGTGATATTTTCCATAACAATACCCGATACATGGCCCAACAGAATGAAGATTTATTAAATGAACCTTATCCAAAATAATTATCAGATAGAGCAAACACGGTATTCCTAATTTCAGGTTAATAGGTTATAATTTACCAATCGGAGAAAAAAGGATGTTAAGGAATACAATTGCTATTTGATGTTACCTAATTAGCTGATGTCATAAAATAGCCAGGTGTTGCTGATTGTGCATTATATAACCTACCTGCTATAGTCATCATTTGATATCATCGAATTAGGAAACAGACAGGAAATACGATAGACAGTAAAGTAATTGTGTAATAAGTGAGTATCTGATCTAAAGAAAGTAAGTAACACCTGCAGACCAATGTCATTGTTTATTCAACCTTTTTACACAACGTTCAAATCTAAATGTGAGCATTGTATATTCGGATTATTACCATAAATCAGCCCAATACTTTGTGCTATGTTTTATATTTTACTAATCTCCCTTTTCTCTGCATGCCAAACTGTTCATTCAGTGAAAATGCGAGCTCGAAGCAGAAAATCGGTGTAGTGGTCGGAACACGTGAGTTCGATGTAGATTGTCACATTGCTCTGTTTGACCTAACACAGCGGGTCAATTTGGCGTGAAACCATCAATATGATGGGAATTTGTCTACGGAGACTTCATCAGGAGATATTCTAGGACAGTTGACAGCAACACAATGATATAGCATACTGTTAATCGCTTTGAAAAGGCAGAACTGCGGATTTCGCCTATCATTTTCCATATAAGCAGACGAACGCTTCGCCTACTGCCACGTCACTTCCGGTATCCCCTGCCCGTGGCCTCTCAGCCTTGTTTTGGTTTGTCGCTGGACGGCGACAAGCAGACGCCTTGTTACGCAATGTTTACTTAGCTGTAGCTTCATTGAGAAACTGTGTATCGTTGCTGTTTTGGCCTAATATTTATGTTATATAGTTATTTGACCAATATCTTTTGAAAAATATATTTAAAAAAGGTTATGCAGCCCTTCTTTAACATTTCTCGATGTCACTGATTGTAGACTAGTAAAGTCAAAATAAATTTCACTTTTGGGATGTAAGTTGTTTATGAAAAGTGTATTGTTTTGACGATTTGTATGCTTTATCACAAAATAAGTCAGAATTATATCAAAATTGATATACATTTTTAATATTGTGTTTACAAAATTCCAACTTGATGCCTTGATTTATTTTTATGCAATCTTAAATTCAAAGTTAGTGTTTCTAAATTTGATTGTAAATCATAACGAGAGAATGGATTTTGACGTTTGAACACAGTGCCTTTGATATTACTATTAAATGTTTTAATGACATGAGTGATCTACAGACTGTAGTCAATATAGCCATTTAGCATTACTCTGATGCGTATTTATTACTTCATAATGATACAATAATTATATCAATTACCAGAATTAATCTCATGTTGTGAAAATACTATGTTATAGTTTTTCTACCAATTCTTCTGTAAATATAGAGTTAATATTACCAAGTTAAAGTTGTTCTTTTCTATGGTGAAGAATCTTGTAACTTTCATTGAGCAATAATAATACCCCTAGACAACAAGCATTGAAAGTAAGAATGAATACTTGGTACAACATGTTTTAATGAGATTTAATCTGATTGTACTTGAGTACTGATTGAATCATGTCAGGTACTATTGTATGAGGGTTTGCATACCCCCCACTACATGAGCCTCGCCATTTATGTTGAATACAAATATTCAAATGAAGACTAAAGATTTCTTTGTCATTTATGGTTACATACTTCTCCGCATGGATCTGCAATATTGAACCCGAGGGGTGCAACAATATATAATTTTAATGATATTATATAGGGACGGGACTTGAAAATTTCATCGCTATATCCGAGTGTTCGCTATATCCGTTTTCGCTATATTCGTGTTCTACTGTATATATATGTATATTCACAATGTAATATGTGTGTTCTTACTGCATAGTTTGTTTCTTAATATTAAGACAAATATTTTGGTACAAATCTTTTCACTTTTTTTAAAATAAACTAGTTTCTAGAAGTAGGGCAAGGAAGACTTAAGGACATTCTATGGATGACAAATCCATCCCCCCCTCCTCCTCCCCTCCCCCCCCCCCCCCCCCCCCCCCCAAAAAAAAAAAGTATTGGTCAATACATTGCATTCCCTTTTGTCTTCCAGTTATTGCAAATAGTTGTTTTTTAATCAATTTGTCACGATTCATCAAATATAAAAATTATATTGTTTCTATATGTTAATGTGTAGAGCTTATTTACAGTTTGATGCATGACTATTGGATGTTTGTGAGTCACATGACCCCAGCGTACTTGTTTGACCTGTGGTACAGAATCATCGGCAAACCTCCCAGGTAACAGTCAGACCAACATCCCTTTGCCTTTAGCATGCCGAAGAATTTAATTTGTTTAACATTTTTGTTCTCACAAAGACATTATTATTGTTATTTTCGTTAAAACATTTCAATAATGATCTATAGACCCTGGATAAAAGTAGTAGCACTGTGGCGCTATCTCTAAAAACAGAAATAATTTTCACGGATTTATCTTTTGCCATATCCTATTCAAATTTTTAGCTCATCTGGCCTGTAAGGTCCGATTGGCATATGGCATGGCATGGTGTCCGGCGTCCGTCCATCCATCCATCCATCTGTCCATAAACATTTTGCTATTTTTTCTTTTTTCTTAGAATAATTGACTCAAGAAAACTGTGTACAGACTCCTTGACTACTGAGCTTGTTAATTCAATGAGGTGCTCACCCTGTGACTCTACAGGGGCAATTCCCTTAAATATATTCTCAAATATTCATATATTCTATTTCCCGAAGCAAAAACTGAAACCTTGTGTTGGATAAATGTTTACCTTATATGACCATTGTATGAAAAATCCTATACAGCCTGATGAGGTACAGGGCCAATGGATCTATTATTTCTGTCATTTTTTTTGTCAGAATGGTTTCCATCTACAACAAACTTCACAAGTCGCTGAACGCTCTCTCATATTTCACATCACACTCTTGGGAATGGAGTTACAACAATTTAACCATCTTGGACGAAGAGTTGAATGCAGAAGATGCTAAGGTTTGGTCATTGTTTTTATAGAATTATCTAAATTCTCTAAATCTAAAGAGGCTATGTAGGTCAACAATTTTGTTAATGATATTGGATATTTTTTGGTGCATATTTCCCTTCACTAGTGCCTGCTCAAGGCACTCCCAACATTATTACTTCTATTAAACTGACATATATTGTCCCTAAAACTTTTTTGTCCCAACAAACTCCCTTTACCAATATCCCATTTGAATCAAATCTTCAAACTCTCAGTTTATTCTGCAAAGAGTGGGTAACCCACTCATCCAGTGAGCTGCACCTGTTGTTGCTGAACTACACTGATGGTGGTTGACTGAGCATTGCACAGGACCACATGCCATTTTGCAATAATATTGCAATATATTAGATTACCTTATTTATGTTTATGAGTTCAATTATGTTATCTTTTCAGACGTTTTACATTGATCCACGAGCCCTTCAATGGCCGAACTACATAGAGAACTACTGTCTGGGGACCAAGCAGTTTGTGTTGAAAGAAGATCTAGCTGGGGTTCCAGCCGCCAAGGCTCACATCAAGAGGTAGGACGAGTATTTATTACCAACGAGAGCGTCATATCAGGGTCCATATTTTTCATTGTGATGTAACATTATAAATAGAGCTTTAACGTCACAGTTAATGTAGGATGTTGCATTCCACATGTGCCGACAGAGGGAATCCTGAATTAATTTCAATAGATTGTGATAATTTTCTTTGGTTATCGACATCAGTGATAAAGGGATAATGTAATTCTTTATTGTCAATAAGGGAATTTAATCTTGAGAACTTGAACTGTAGAAAGGTAGTCTTGACACTAATTTCTTAACAAGGACCAATTTGTAAGAGTTGTGGATTTGATGTGAACGTCATGCATGCCGATATAGGAATATCAACAAGATAAATTTCTTACAGTGACTAAAAAAAGTCTAACTCACTTTTACAAAAAAAAAGGATTTTATGATCTCTTCATTCTTTCAGACTTCGAAACATCTGCTACATGTTCAACACAATCATCGCAATAAGCTTCTGGCGTCTGTTGATAGCTCGGTCCAACATTGCAAGGAATGTTTGGTATTTCATCGTCAACCTCGTCTTCAAGTTCGTTAGGTTCTTCAGAATCACCAGCACCATGCAGAAATAACTCAAGAAGACTTACGAATATAAGAAAACTTCAGCAACATGCAGAAATGATACAAACTCTGAGAACCTGAACGTTGTCGGCAAATTCGAGACTTTATCCACCAATGATAAAAGTCATCCATCCTAGTTATAACATAATTTCAGAAATCAATTGTGTGCCCATGACACCCGGCAGCCATAGTGCAGGGCCAATTCAAGCGTTGTTGAGTCTTTATATTGCCGAGCGCCAAGTAAGGAAGCAACATTTCTCATCTTTTATGGTCTTCTGGTGTGATGCTGTGATTTGGAATGGAACCCTGGCCTCCGAGGTGATAAGCTGACACCCTACCAATTTAGCTACATTTGCTAGGATCATGAAGTCATTCTTGTATGAACAGGAAGTCTTAATAATTTATCAGAGCTCTTGAATTTCAAGAAGAATATTTCATTTTTATAGAGTAATATAGAACACTTAGAATTCAAAATTCTAGAATACCTTTGAGACACAATAGGTGTTTCCAGAACCCTTGTAATCATCTTCTTAAATTTGCAGTACAATCAGATGCATTTGTTAGAGAGTCATTGGATCTATTGTAATTCATGTTTTTGGATATGTTTAAGCTCATAAAATATTTTGTTGCTGAGGAAATTTATAATCAGCAAAGTAAGTTCATCCTAAACCTAATGTCAAAGTTAGGTTGGTCCTTAACTTTATCTGCTGTGTATATATCGGAGAATTCTACTTGAAGTCAGAATTTTTTTTTTTTTTTTTTTTTTTTTTTTTTCAACATTTTATTCATCCACCCCTGTTACATGGATTGACCTTCATTCCATTTTTGTAGAAAAAGGGTTACATTTGACTTTTTGGGTTTTTATTTATCAGGAGAGCCAATATCACTTCATAGATAAAAGTATAAAGGTTTGCATTCAAGATGTCTCATAAATGTTACAGTGCTGTAAAGCTTGATCAGCACTCAGAACTCAATATAATCATTCATGTCAAATTAAATCTAATCTATCAAATGATATTATTAAGTCAAATCAAGAAGTCAAAATCGTGAAGTCAAATCATGGTCTGATGATTCCATTTTAAATTATCATACTTCTTAATCATTTATATGCATATCAGACAACAATCTCATTACATTTATTACCACTTGTACCCTGCTGTATTGCTGATTTGAGTATTCTCATCGGGGACATGTTATGTGACATAGAAAGCCAAACCTATGACAAGATCAGTAGCTAGGCCATCTGCATGATTTAATCTTTTAGAAGGCCTCTGATTGTTTTAATTTATTGAGAGTGACATAGAAAACCAAATTAGTGACAGGGTCAATAAGCCATTGACATGATGTAATCTTTAAAAGGGCGTCTGATAGTTTGAATGTATTGAGAATAAAAGGCAACATAGAAAGCCACCTGACCTAAACCCTATAGCGCATTAATCAGACCAGAAACACATTGAGGTATGAGTGATATGTTCAATCTAATTTCAATGAGATTAGCTTTTTTTTGTGTAGTACATCTTTCTGTTTCAGGCATGCTTGTTCAATTATGTTGATGGCATTTATCATGAAGATCGACTACATTAGTACTTGATCGATATCGATATCTGGAAAAGGAAAATGTTTATATATGAACCTTGTGTTTGTTTTCAACAAACTTACGCAATTTGTAGCATTGGCCAGTTGACAATTCTTTGGTTATATAAATATAACTTTATTTGCATAATTTTATTTACTGTAGTTATTGACTTCTTATCTCATATTTTCAAACTACCTCATCAATATGTTATAAGTATCAACAATAACTATTGTATTATGAATATGTATACAAAGGGACATCGGTTTTATGAAAATAGTCATAAGGTCATCAACAGTTCAATTTCTTTTGAACTTAATTTCCTCTACTTTTAATGATACTTGTGAAGGGAAAATAGTTTCTTGATTACAAAGTCTTTTGTTTTGTCAACTTCTTTAATTGTTCATCATGTAGGTCAAACAAAATATTTGATGTATATCTGGTCGTGCAAAAGGGACAGGCAATGCATTTGGATGCCATATAATAGGTACCCGGGGTAATAATTAATGAGAACCGTTGATATTGTGTGTTATGACATTTAAAGGGGCAGTAGCACCGTTTTTTTATAATTTTATATTTTTAATAATTTCACTGATTTTTGAGTGTTTCATTATTGTGATTATTGTATTAAATGTATTATCGACAGTTTCAAAAATCTCATTACACAAGCCAATCATCCATAGTCGAAGGACAAAGTATGAAGATTCACATAAAATCCATTGGCAGCCATTTTGTGTGAACACCTTTTATTTATGTTAATTGTTCAAGAAAAAGGAATTGCATGGCTAAACTTTATGTTATTTATTTGAATTATTACTGCCTCATTTAGTTTAAATACATTGTCTTTCAATTGGAGCCATTAATTTTCATTTGCCTGACATCAACTTATATACCCCCTAAAAACGTGCTACTGCCCCTTTAAGGTCATTAGGCCTAAGAGTCCAGATGGACTTTTGGCATGATTGTTATCCCTAATTTGTTAAGTCCAAATATTTGCCATTTACCTGAAATCTGTAACCATATATATGTTTCCTTATACCAGTCATTATATTAAAGGTGAATAGGCATACAGACAATCACAAATTTTATTCAGTTCATACTGAAATCTTGAAGTTATTGATGTTTTGAAAGACTCAGTGCATGTCGACAGCCTTGCTTTTTAAGTTGTTATCTTGTTCGTTTTTTTAATAGGAAATCCCCTTGACAATTCTCTAAAAATCCTTTTTACTAAAGTGTACTCATTGTTAACTGGCATCTCTCTGATCCAAACTCTCTCTACAATATCATGTTTTTAACCAACATTTTTGCTAAGTCCTATGTGATAGGTATTCTGCTGTAAGGGAAATCCTGTTATGTTTAAGTTTGAAATAATTTTACCTCTATATATCGATACCTGATTTTTAAATTTTGAACATATTTTATATTCTTGTATTTTTGTATAATTTTTTTTTATTACATTCATGTTTGTCCAACATACTGTAACGGTTAAGCCAGGTAAATCTAGATATATTGAATTAAAATATTTGATTGTAGAACTTTCATCAATTATATGATTTGCATAAAAAGCTTTTACTTCTTTTAAAGGGGGGGGGGGTGAGTACCGTCAAAACACAGAATGACTCTTGAAAAGTTTCCAACCTTTTAATAAGACGTTTCGGGGGTCGTTTGACCCCTTCGTCAGAGGGTGTTTTGAGGGTACTCCTCCCGTTGCGAATCATTTATTTGATCCGTAGTCTGTCTCTTTAATGGTTTTCCTCGCTCTTTTCCTCCCGTCTTTTAATATTTTAAAACAGAATCCAGAACCTGTATCAAGCAAGCTGTGTAGAAAGATTTGTATTTATTTCTTTTTGGTGTATAAATTGATTTTTACTGTAAAGCGCCATTGAGCAGGTTTTACCTGGATATTAGGCGCTATATAAATCAACTCATTCATTCAAGATTTTTCATTGGGGTAATTTGCTGAATATTTTATCATTTTGAATCAATGCTCAAATATTAGACATCCTGTTTTCATTAGTTTCCTAAGGAATGATTCAAGAATGTTTATATGAATGATTTTAGAAATAAAATACTTAAATTAATCTTCACTTGTTTATTTGTTTGTACTGTGTAATGCTCTGATATCAAAGTTACCATAACTCTTTATCATTTGTAACATTGTTATATTTTGGATCACACTATCTTCAATAATACATACAGTCAGCTCTCGTTAATCCGACACTCGTTAATCCGACAATCACGTTAATCCGACAAAAAATGAGGGAACCATTTAAAACAGTGATAATTACTTTCGTTAATCCGACATTCTCGCATTCCGACTCCGACAGACCAATCTAGCAACCAATTGATGCAAATACACTGTAAAAGCATTCGTTAATCCGACAATCAACTTGGCCGGTCGGATTATCCGACCGTGAACAAACAGTAACACTCGAGTGGTAATTAGCATGGGCTATACTGGCTGCTTGTTAATGATGCCGGTGAACATCACACTTGTTGTTTAGAAACACACAGTAATTAATTGAGACGATTTAATTAACAACTAACAATAGATCGATGTGTATAAAATGTTTACAACTGACCACTGAACCATGTATTTCTGATAAGCATGCAGCATTATCATGCCATTCAGTAAACATTGAGTCAATTATTTTCCATCAGATTCATTAATCCGACATTCTCGTTAATCCGACATATTTCTCTGCAACCATGATGGTCGGATTAACGAGAGCTGACTGTATTCTTCGGACCGAGTCCCATGCCAGATTCGAACCCACACCCTCAGAGTCAGCCAACACCATCAGCAAGAACAATACCAGCAGCTAACCAACTCGCCTGTTGTGCTATTTATTATATGCCAAGCGGTGAAAGACAACCCAGGCTTTTCCACGTCACCAGATGAGAGATAAGTGATATCACACTCAAAACAAAAGATATTTTGTTTATTATATGCCTCTGTGATCGAAAATGTGGTAATTTATGTCAAAAGGCTTTGACTCGAGAGTTTTCTGGCGATGTCATGCCATTGTTGACCGTAACTTAGCGACGGCGATGATGTCGCGTTGATTGTAAAAGTGACGTCAAACCATTGTACACATGACGTTGTCCCCTCTGTGATATTTTCACTAACTTGAAAAAGTGATATCACACTCAGTGGCGAGAACACTTTCTAAACTGAGAAAACTCAGTCTCTCACCGCTTAGCATATAATAAATACTCGCTCTACCCCGTCACTCAATGAGAGATAAGTGATATCACACTCAAAACAAAAGATGACTTGCCTGAATGAAGGCTGAAGTTGATATTTTACGAATGCTTCAATGTTCTGTGCCCATTGCGGCTGGCATGTTTTGATTTCATTCAACTTCCCCTATAAGCCCCTATAAGCCAAATTGGTCTAACTTCCGGCCAAAATTATGTGGCCGTAAAGAGGTAGTAACTCCGCCGTGAGCCACCAAATTCAAACACTTTGGTACCTCCACTGCTGGTGCCAGAAAGACCAAATTGGTCTAACTTCCGGCCAAAATTATGTGGCCGTAAAGATCTTTGGCTAAAACTTCCCACATTGTTTTTATTTTCCCCTATAATGCATTATTTGCTTCATACAGCTGAAATAGTTAGCTAATTTCAGCCTTACAACATTTCATAAGTTTTTCTGTGCTTGCTCTGTATGCCTGTAAAATATAATTTGTTCAATGAGATATCCATGAAGATTGCAATTTTCAACTGAAGACATCCTCGATAATCCAGCGCTTTCGTTCCGATAAATCTACACAAGCCCTGATAACTTTAAGGTTGTTTACCTCAAACCTAATTAGCTCTCTTTGCAATGACTCAGCAAAACGCTTTCTTTCTAACTACCAATGAGATCCCTTCTAAAACCAGCTTTCTATCTCTCACTATGCCTTTCTTTTCGCCTTTTACCTCATCGCTTCAATCCCTTGCTCCCTGATCTGTCTACTCTTTTTTGGATGGCAACATCCACGTGTTAAATAGCTGAAAAATCGCTATCAACACATTAAACCCCAACTCACTCACTCATTCACTTGATGTCGCGAACGGTCAAGTTGTTCACAGACTTTGTGTCTGTGTTTTGTTTCTGATTGGATAACATGTATGCAAAGGGAGGTATTTGGGTTTGAGGTAAACAATCTTAAAGTTTTCCAGGGCTTGTAGTGTAGATTTATCGGAACGAAAGCGCTGGAATATTGAGGATGAACTGAAGAGGGCACCACACAATCTTTTGCATCTTTGCAGCAAGTCTAAATTGGAGACTAGAAATTGGATAGAGTTAGTACATGTTAATAATGCTGAGGAATATAAGGATGACAACTTCTTTGTTCATTGTATCGCATACAATGAACAAAGAAGTTGTCATTCATATATTCCTCAGCATTATTGTCATTCCAACTTCTAAAATGCCTCTCAAAAAAGTTAGTACATATGGTTGAAGTAGGCCTACCTGATTTCTAAAAACATTCACTTTTAATGGAATCATGATAGGGAAAAATTTGAAATATTTTGATTGTAATGATTGATATTTTTATCAAACTGTCAATAAATAAACAAATAAAAGAATCTTATATAAAACTTCAAAATTCACATTCATCATTGTTTTTCCAGTTTATATCATTCACATTATGCTAACATTTTGTCTTTTTCTATTGAGGAAATTCACATGCCTTAATAATCTGTGACGATGGTTTAATTCCCAACATGATTGTGATGAATGATCGTGTTGTGTGAGAAACTGGCACAAACTCTTACAGTGATAAATCAAGTATTTACAATCATAAAAACATTTCAACTGACACCTTGATATAGTAGTCATCTAAATTCCATTTGTCTTCTGAATTGGTGTTCCTAGTTATTTATGTCAAAATATCAGTTATGGTGTAAAACCATAAATTTTGTTTATTCATGATAAATAAAACTATTTATCAATCTATTCCTAATAGACAGATCATGAGATATATTTGATATTTTGAAATAACACTAAATTATATGTTTGCATATTGACAATGAAAGGAAAATATCATTTATGCTTCAGTACTTTGGTGTATTGGTAAGGTTGCTGGCCAAATCCTTCTCCTGGGATACAACAAATTTTTGACAATATTCTGTGTTTTATACTCAAGCAAGTCACTTCATCCACATTGTACTCAGTCTACCCAACTGTACAAACAGGTGCCTGAACACAGGATTAAAGGGGCAGTAGCATGTTTTTATATTTTAATTTTTTTATTGATAATTGTACGTAAATGTTACATATATTACTTTGATAGTGTCAAAAATCTCATTACACAATCCAATCAATCATCCATAGTCAGAACAAATTATAAAGATTCACATAAAGTCCATTGGCGGCCATTTTTTGTGAACACCTTTAATTCATTTTGTGTAAGAAAAAGGAATCGGATGGCTGAACTTTACATTATATAGTTGATTTATTACTGTTTCATTTAGCTTGAATACATTGTCTTTCAATTGAACCTTTTGTTTTCATTTTCCTGACATCACCTTATATTTCCCTTAAAAACCTGCTACTGCCCCTTTAAGGTATAGCGACACCAAATGTAATTTCCCCTCCTGGTTATGATAGAGGTGGGGTGAGGTGATATGAGGTTTATCGCCACTTTGAAGAGTATTTCACTTATATCGCAGCTGCTAGTATTATTGCAGGGAGAAAGCCCGCAACACTATTGTGGCTATGTATTGCTGTGAAACCTGCGAGCATTGGCTGGAACTAGCAAACCATGGGTGGTACTGCGCTGAAATTCAGTGTAGCATTGCACCAAAAATTGACTGTGTTTAACAGTTCTCTACTGCAGACAAAGTTGCGGAGCCCCTGGCGGGATTGGTAATGATAGAAAAATGTGCTTTGATCATATCTATGCATGGAAATTGCACTATATAAATTGATTATTAACAGATATTGAACTTTCTGTTGCCATGTTGTGTCCCTGGGCAAGGCACTTTATCCACATTGCACTCAGTCCACCCAGCTGTGTAAATGGTAAATGATCATATCTATGCATGGAAATTGCACTATATAAATGGATTATTAACAGATATTGAACTTTCTTGCCATCCAAAAATTCATACAGAAAAGGTGTCTTATACAACCCAAGGTGAAGCAGTGATGCTTGATAGTGATTTACACCTGTGGAGCACAGTGGTGTAGTGGTTAGCGTGCTTGCCTCCTACGCCAGAGACCCAGTTCGAATCCCGATGGAGACACCAAAGATTTGTGACCTCGGTTCCACACTGTGTTGTGTCCCTGGGCAAGGCACTTTATCCACATTGCACTCAGTCCACCCAGCTGTGTAAATGGGTAACTGAAACAACGGGTGTACATGGATTCGTGTGTGCTTCGGCAGCACCGATAGTACAAATCCGCCAGGGTAATAATATGTAGCGCTTTGAGCAACTAGCCTAGCAGTTGGATATGTGGGCATTGTAAGCGGACTTTTTATTATTATTATTATAATTTACCAAGGGTAATACTTAGAGTCGACATGAAGCCAAGAATTTCAGTGTTAGAACAAAGATACAATGTTTCCACTAAAAATTTGACAACATACTAGGTTCGCCATCACATAGCTCCCTCCAGCGATATCGGGATATCAACATCATGTGTCAATTTGATATTCGATATATTCAATAATCTGTTACACTGGCAATATCCCTAGTTGTGAAAAGTAATGGATGCTTCATTTTTACAAACTAAGAAAAATATTTTGACTTTTAGAGCTCTAAAACATCTTTTTTGATTTCATAACAACACTTCAGTCTTGTAAGCAATTTTAACTGAGCCATTCTTGATCAATAGTTTTCGGTATCATAAAGAATTTTAGACTGGCCACTTGGCGGTGTCATTACTTTAAATTTACAATTATAGGGTGAAATTGGTACACCAAATAATAAAAAACCTTCTGCTCTGAAGAAAAATAACTGACCTTTTGTTTCATATTGGACACATGATAACTTTAAATTTACAATTATAGGGTGAAATTGTTACACCAAATAATCATAAAGAACCTTCTGTTCTGAAAAAAAATAACTGACCTTTTGTTTCATAATTTTATTGCAAAATGTGGAAAAATATGTCAATATATAAAAATAAATATGCACAAGAAGGACAAGCCTGTACAGAGATTATAAGGAAGACAATTTCATATTGATATTTTATCTTCTGTTAATGACAATTCTTCATGATCAAATTTTCCATGAACCTTGTGAAGATGAATCTTTCATATTTCATATTTCATATCTGTATAACCTTGTCCTTGACTAAAGTGCTCAGGGTCTTCTGGGTGGCAGATCTGCAAAAATAAATTTTAGATTCGATCAGTCTGATTAAAATCAACCTAGTTCTGAGGAATAAAATAGTCAAAATATTAACTTGACAGATATGAAATCCTCTTCACTAGGTCTGACCACAGCCTCATACCTAGCAAGTTTGTTACCAGTTTAGTGCATCCGAAACCCAGTTGCTAGCAGACCAATCACATCGTTTCGCTTACAAGACCGCCAGCGGTGATCAAGACCAATAAATTCGTCTAGCTTATAAGACTGCATGTTCAAAGCATGGTTAACGGGAGTTACTTACCCCTAGCTGATAGCAAAGGCTTGTGATTGGTTAGCTGAGTAAATGTAAGGATATGCTACCAACGAGTTTTGCGGTCAGACTCAGTGGAGAGAAGAGATAGTAAGGATGCGCTGTATTTTCAATATATCGTTATATTGCAATACAGGAACAACATGATACGAATCGGTACACACTTCTGAAAATATTCAATATATAGAACGTTGTAAAACAAACTATTTCCATCTAAGATTGCAAATAACACAACCAAACATGATCGACGGAAAGTTCATTACAAAGAAATTAGCTTAAATATGTATTCAGATCATAAACAGTGATTGAAAAAATAACCCTTTCCAAAACGGCTCATAGCTGAGCAATGATGATCGTTCTTTACGCTCATATTAAGACAAGACAGCATGCACATTCTTGAATTAAAGAAGTACCAATATATTGCATTGCAATACGCTTTCCTGTATAGCAATATATTGCAATATATGAGGAACGATACCCATCCTTAAGAGATAGAGATAATGTTTTAATTCCTCGGAACTAGGCCAATTCAAATCAGCCAAATACCCTTCTTGTCAACCTGGAACATTTGCACTAACATGGAAGTGCTGGAGGTAAAGCAAAACAGCCTTGCCGAGAATTTCAAAGAGCCATCAGCGCTTGCTAATGTTAGTGAAAGGCATAGATTTTCAAGGGTCTCTTAGCCTTGGATAAGTCTATCTAATGTATGATATTTAAAACTACCTAACTTTGAGAGCTTTGAAAATCTAGGTCCCTAGGGCTCAATAACACACACATATGACACACTTCCTCGGGTTAAAATCTCTATTTCCAACATCGCAAAATGTGAAGAGTTGTAGACCAGTGACTTGCATCAATCAATTCCAAACTGACAAATAAATAAGGCCTCTTTCAAAAGCTTTTGGTACCAGAAACTAGTTGTAATTTGGGATGAGGCAATATTTTGAAAATTTTATCCTTGCACCACAGTATTCAGGCTGAGCCAGTTTCTTTGATTAATGCAAAGGTGTAGTTCATAAATAAATGAAGATAATTTTATTTCAATATTTATCTAAAAGCTCTTCTTCATGATGATTCATAAGACTATTACTTTAAGGCTGATTAAGATGATCTCACCTCATTGCAAATGTTGGCACATTGACATCGTACATGACGAATATCTGGTGGGGGCCATCTTGTAGGGCGTAGCACTTATGTGACTCACACACAATATACGTCTCCATGGCTTGATGTGGGAACTCTGATGGACCTAGCAAGAGGGATGGTAAGTATTAGAGCTCTTAGAAACAAAAAGTTTGAAACATAGAAGGTTGAATGATCTTAAAGGGACAGTAGCACGTTTTTAGGGGGCATATGAGGTGATGTCAGGAAAATAAATTGTTCCAATTGAAAGACAATGTATCTAAATTAAATGAAGCAGTAATAAATCAAATGTATAATTAAAGTTCAGCCATGCGATATCCTTTTCTTACACAAAATAAAATAAAGGTGCTCACACAAAAATGGCCGCTGATGGACTATCTGAATCTTAATAATTTATTCTCTGACTATGGATGATTGCTTTGTGTAATGGGATTTTTGACCGTATCAAAAGAATATATTTAGCATTAAGGTACAATTTTCAGTTAAAGATTTAAAATATAAAATTTTCAAAAAACGTGCTACTGCCACTTAAGAACTCTTGAAAACCATATGTATTTGAGATTAAACTCTCCTGTGTTTTGTTTTATTATATTCTTAGCCAAGGAATCTGTTTATAAAATTTCTGAATTATAAGCTTTTCATTCTTAAGAAGAAAAAAGTTTTTTTTGTGGTGGCGAGCATAAAATCTACAATAAATAATAATCGCTAATAAGTTTTATGTCAAGATGTCTTAACATTAGATTTCAGTTTGCAGGTATATTGAATTATTTCTAAAATAATATATATGATTTTTGAGTGCTGCTTATTACCTTAATAAAGATATCTCAGAGATAACAACTTGGTATTCATGTTTTCATTGATCAAAGAATATGTAGACAATTTTCGAATTTTGTACACAAATTTACACACATATAGTAACATCTTGCAAAATTTTTTATTTTATTTTTCGTTTTGATATGTATAACAGAGATATCAATCAATAAAATATAAATCCCAAGATCAAAGTATAAGTATACAATATTTTGACCACAAATATAGACATGCTGCCATAAGCTATTCAGCCCATCAGACTTATCAAGTCAATGTATTAGACACTGAGATAATTTTCTAAAGAGACACATCATCAATAAATAAACAAGTGATTACAGATTTATCTATAGAAAGGTATTAATTTATGAGATAAAGTAGCAAGTCAATTTCGATGCTCAGTGAATAAGAGAAATCTTAAAATATTTAATTTGATCTATGATAATATATCATTTGACAGACATGAAAGGCTCTTAGATGACTGTGAGAATGTATTGAATTGAATTCATCAAAATTGATAAGAAGTAATATTTACCAAATATTCGATAAATAAAAGGTACAGCAAATGATATCAAAATATGATATTTTAAATGACCTAACAATAAAGATAAGAAACAATAAACTTAAACAACCTTTAAACTGTGGGAAGTCAATTTCCTAACCCCATTTAGTTAAAAATATCAACATTCAATAAATGAAAGAAGTTTCCCACAAATGTAGTTGAGTACATATTCAATGTTGCGAACACCATCAATTATCTATAATGAGATATTGAATAAACGAACATTATAAAACCCTATCTTACACTTCATGGCTGATTAAGTCTTCATCAATATTAATAATACATGATTAATAAATAATTAATATAACAATGCTTAAACATCTGGGTAATCCAATAGTTATTCTTTGCAAAGTAATTTCAAAGCTTTCGGGTAGAAATACAAAATTTGATAAATATGAATAATTTCTATGGGAATAATTATGACAACAGATATAATATGTTTCTTAAATGACACATATAAAATGATGCATCGGTGGGTTTGTAAGCCATTGAACAAACTGTCTAGTCAATATCAATTAATCATCGTCGGGCCAAAAACTTAGTCACTTAAGTTCTACGCGGTCTGTTAATTGATTAGTCATGGCTAACAGAGAGACTAGTGAATATAATGCTATCTCAACAAAGGCATAATTTATTTGCATAAGGTTTCTTGATGATTTAGATGTTTTTGTCTTGTTTGAAGCCTTATATTGTTTCTGTTTGCTGTAAGATTTATTTACCTTACTTGACATTATGTTTCTCTTTTTATATAAATGTTTATGCTGTTTTGTAAAATATCCTATTTTTTTCATATTTTGTTTTAAATGATAAAAATCTTAGTGGGGTTGTTGTGTTCTAGATTGTCGGTTGTTTTTTCAAATGTAATAATCCAGTATACATTTATATTTCATTTGAAAATTCATTATTTGCTGTTTCATATTTCCAAAAATATTTCTATTTAACTGACATCTTTGCGTTAAATATCTTTAATGCAATATATTTTATTGATTTTAAAAAAATGATTGATAATGATGAACTACTCTGAATCACTTTAAAGGTGATAGAAACCTATTTTGTCTTAAATATCTAAATACTTACCTTTTGAACTATTTTCTATACTTGATGAGAAATAAGTTCCAATGACTCTTTTGTAGAAAGCTCTTAGAATCTCTCTCTTTCTGTCTGGTGAAAGAATACGATCTGAAATTAAGATGAGGGGATTAAGGGATAAACAAACTGCCAGTTTTAATAAGTTTATGCCAAATATAAAAGATGCTGAATCTCAAAATGTCTCATGTTTTTCATTGGCAGATCCAGAGGGGGTGCTGATTTTCCACCCTACTAAGAGATCTTCAGATATAGGTATTGTTGATTGTTGAGAGTACCTGTTATAATTCACTTTTCCCCTTGATATGACGCCAAGAAAGGAGACATACTCTCTATAACGCGGGATTTGGGAATCATAAAATATGAAACGAAAATTTTAACATTGTGGGGTTTATGAATAAGAGGAAACATGACTCAGAAATACCTAGAGGTCGTGACCTTTCGGACTAACACCTAGAGGTAGGGACCAAACTTCTCACGCTAACACCTAGAGGTCAGGACAACCTCTGAGGCTAGAGGTCGGGACAACCTCTGAGGCTAACATCTAGAGGTCGGGACAACCTCTTGGGCTAACACGTAGAGGTCAGGACAACCTCTTCGGCTAACACAGAGAGGTCAGGACAACCTCTCGGGCTAACACCAAAAAGTCAGGGCAACCTCTCGGGCTAACAGGAGGTCAGGACAACCTCTGGGGCTAGAGGTTGGGACAACATCTGAGACTAACACCTAGAGGTCGGGACAACCTCTCAGGCTAACAGGAGGTCAGGACAACCTCTCAGGCTAGAGGTCGGGGCAACCTCTGAGGCTAACACCTAGAGGTCGGGACAACCTCTGAGGCTAGAGGTTTGGACAACCTCTTGGGCTAACACCTAGAGGTTGGGACAACCTCTCACGCTTACACCTAGAAGTCCGGATGACCTCTTGGGCTAACACCTAGAGGTCGGGACAACCTCTGAGGCTAGAGGTCGGGACAACCTCTTGGGCTAACACCTAGAGGTCGGGACAACCTCTTGGGTTAACACCTTGCTGTCGGGACAACATCTCACGCTAACACCTTGAGGTCCGGATGACCTCTCGGGCTAACACCTAGAGGTTGAGACAACCTCTCACGCTCACCACAAAAGCTAACAAAAATTGCTCTCAAGTTCAAATTTCTAACGCATATTTGTGATTTGGATTCAAGTTTTACTAATACTGTTGAGAGAAACTTACCTGGGGGTTTAGAGCGGTCACCACTAAAGAAATCTATGCTTGTTAGACAGCGGTGGGATTCTGTGTTCACCAGTAAAAATCTGAAAGTAGAAGTATTCTCATAACTAAAATATTTTGTTCTACAGACATGTTATTGAAAAATACCTTTACGACTAACCAGGGATGTAGCTCAGTTGGTAGAGCATCTTCTTATCACCATAAAGGCTGGGGTTCAATTCCGAGCCCCTATATCAAAAGACATTACAAGATGGGAGTTGTTGCTTCCCTGCTTGATGCTCAGCATTATGAGGATAGAATTTTTACCTTGCTTGACACTCAGCATTATGAGGATAGATCTTTGCTTGAACTGACGCTGCACTGTGGCTCCAAGAATTCCCCGATATACTTTATAATGAGGACAATAAAGAACAAGAAGACATAGTCATCAACATCCCCCGCCAGATTTGTTCTTATTTTAAATTAAGTCAGAACCTTCTCCTAAATACTCGAGTGTACTCAAAAATATCATGACACCAAACTTCGGAAAAATATTTGCACGGCTCTGATTTTCGAACTCCATCAAGGTATTGATACCCTGAAGACACACATCAAATTTGATGATCCTATCTGTAACAGTTTCTGAGAAAAATTGGCTTCTTTGAAGACACCTCGAACTGAGTCCCAAAAACGTAACAAGGGCAATAACTCCAGAAAAATTATTTGCGCGGTTCTGATTTTCGAACTCCATTAAGGTATTGATACCCTGAAGGCATACACAAAATTTGACGATCCTATTATAAACGGTTACTGAGAAAAATTGGCTCCTTTGAAGACACCTCGAACAGAGTCCCAAAAAACGTAACAAGGGCAATAACTCCGGAAAAAATATTTGCACGGTTCTGATTTTCGAACTCCATCAAGGTATTGATACCCTGCAGGCACACACAAACTTTGATAATCCTACCTTTAACGGTTTCTGAGAAAAATTGGCTCCTTTAACTCTGACGGACGGACGCACGCACGCACGGAGCTCAAACCTATATCCCCTTTCCACTTCGTGGCGGGGGATAATAATAATTATATACCTTAGCACTCACCCTAGGATATTGTTGTCGAGGGCTAGAGAAGGGGGGTAGTTCCTAGGATGGTGTTTCCGGAGAGACTTCAGAGAGTCGTATCCAGCCTTCCAGAATCGGTTCACCTGGATGAAAGAGAGAAAAGTTTCGAAAATGACGGTTTATTTACATTCTTTCTAGGTTCAGTTACAAATTGTTTAACCAATTAAAAGATGAAGAACTTCAAATGACAGTTTATTTACATTCTGTTAAGTTCAGTTATGGAATGTAGAATCAACAAATGAACAAATGGAATCTTTGAAAAAAAAAGTTACATTGCCTTATATCTAAAGAGAGAATTTATAGTCAAATCATAATCATTGACTAATGTACATGAAAAAGAAACTGGAATAGTCTTGAATCGGTTTGTTACTTTAGATTGGCAATTCTAAATTGACAAACCCTTTACCTATTGAAAATGTCTACCATTCTGAGGGGCCAGATTACAGGAACCACTACACTCTAACATAAAGGATTATCAAGAATTGGTCACTGACTCGAAAGAGAGGCTACTTCACCTAAAGTTATATTTATTTTGAATCTTTATTCGATTATCAGACATTGCAGAATTTCTGCTCAACATGTGTTATCAAAATAAACTTCAACATGGTTATATTTGGGACCACACTTTAAACAATAGTTCAAATTTTTCTTTGTTTTTGGGTCTAGTCCTGTTTGGGATTCAAACCAACACCCTCAAAGTAAGACAACACTGCGGGCACTGATAGTACCAGCAGCTCAACCACTCACCTATCTTACCTCAAGGCCCTTGGAAAATTAGTACTATTGCAGAAAGTGTGATCATAACATGGCAATGTCACATTTCTTCACTATCTAAACTTGTATTTGCTTTGATTGTGACAATTGATTTATAGAGAAAAACAGTATTGACCTCCAGTGAGGGAGTGGGAGAATTAGTACTATTGCAGATAGTGTGATCACAACATGGCAATGTCACATTTGTTCACTATCTAAATGACATGTATCTGTCCAACTTTTATTTGCTGTCTGAAAATTGATTTATAGAGAAAAACAGTATTGACCTGCAAGAGCTCCTCCAGTGAGGGAGTGGGAGAATTAGTACTATTGCAGAAAGTGTGATTACAACATAGCAATGTTACATTTGTTCACTATCTAACTGGTATGTATCTGTCAAATTATTGTTTGCTTTGTGAAAATTGATATATAGATAAAAACAGTATTGACCTCCTGGGAGAGCTCCTCCAGTGAGGGAGTGGGGCCGGTGATGATGCACACTTCAACGTGCTTCAGCAGCTGGAAGGTTAACAGTCTGTGAGGTATCTGGAACAGGATATTTAAAATTAGAGCCATTTGCTCTGTAGCTCATTGGGATTAGCATGATTCATGTAACTGATGGGAAAAAGGCTACCATGAGGGCTTCAGGATCCCAAAATCTGTAAATAATACAGAATCTTTCAAAGTTGAAGCTTTCTAGCCATTTTGCTTATAGAGAAGACAATTCTTTTTTAAGGTTGTGAATCCTCTGACCAGGATCACAGGTTCAACAAATCTACAAATAATCCCTGTCAGCGAAGGAGTCTGTACGTAAGGTTTCAGCTTTCTAAGCCTTTAGCTGTTGGAAAAATAGGTTTTTAGGGATTGTCCCCCTGGGCCCTTTGGAAGGGGTAATAGGGTCATCAAATCTACATATAATGATTCTAATCAACTCGGTAGCTTTGTAGGCCTTGTGTAGGCCCTTATTAGGGGCCACCAAAGCTACAATTATTAATCCTCACTAGCCAAGGAGTTTGTACACCAAGTTTCAGCTTTCTAGGCTTTATGGTTCTGGAGAAGAAGTCGAAATTCCACAAAGTTTACGGACGGACACCAGACACCATGCAATGCCATAAGCCAATCGGGCCTTACAGGCCAGATGAGCTAAAAATTACAGGTACCTATTATCATTATGTTATACCTGTTAGTGACCTCCTTCAATTAGCATTTGTATCAATAACATGAAAATGATTTCTGAACGCTCATGCAGTAAATGCATCTATTGCCCTTTTCAACATTTCTCTTGAAATTTCAACCTATTGTAAATATGTCATCATTTCATACATTTATCTTCTGACATTTCCCTCATAAATATAAATTTACTTTTAATGAAATTTATCTATGGAACCAGTTCATCATTTAGAAATATGTTTTGTCTGAAAGGATAAAATGGTTTGGTAAATATTCATAAAATGTTCTTATCAAAAGACTTTTAATGTCAAATTCTACTTCAAAAATAATTTTAACTTTATTCACATGGCAATTAAATGAAGACAGAAAGTATCCTAATTATGATAAGAATGAAATTTCAATTATCCTAAAAAATGAACATAAAGATTTAACAATTATTTTGTTTTTCGCAGTAATAAACCAACATTAAGATTATAGCCACATACCTAAAAGATAAAATACCTTTTAAAAAAACAAAATACCAAACATACATTCACAAAAGTTTTCAGTGATCTTAGGAGCTTATTTTTTCAATAAGATATTTTATTAACAAATTGTCATTAATAATGGGGTATGATAACATTTAATTGCCAATGCTTGTCTAATAAATCATAATTAATTGTTATATTTTGCCATATAAGATAAAATGTTTCTTAAGCTTTAGCAAGAAAATATAACAAGCACAAACTTTCTCAATTTTGAATGAAAAAACTTAAATCATGGGTAGTTTATTTCCCTTTCTTCCTATTTCAGTCCTTTGTTAGATTATCCTTAAAGAAAAAATTTGATTTTTTTTTTGCTCAAAGTTTCACAATTTGATGTTACTTATGAAAAACTAAATTCTAAACTATTTAAAAGGGAATAACAGTTCATTGATAATCCATATAAGAGGCAATGATTCAACTGCATTTAGCAATGCAGACTAGTAAATAATAAGACCCTCAGCAACCATAGGGTTAACTTTTTACAAAAAGTTAACCCTCAATGAGCCATGGTCACAGCAAGGTGGCAAATCATAAAAACTTACAGTTGGGCTCAGCTGGGGCAAAAACACGGGAACATCGCGGGAGGAACACGTTGGCATCGAAGGAACAAGGAGTGACAGAAGGATTAATTCAGTGGGGGAGAAGTTCCACCACTTTCTGGTTGCCACGGCAACCTTGCCATGCACCAGCAAACATCCATACTGACTGCCTGAGGCTTCTGTAAAGGCGTCAAGGAAACTCTGAAAGAATTCATTAAAATTGAATTTTAAAATTCCTTGATTCAAATTGAAATATTTCGCAAGTGAAATTGTGAAATATTTGTATTCAGATAAAATATCAAACCTAGAAATTTTAAATTTTGTTGTGAAATTTATTTGAAATCTAAAAGATTGTTATTCCCTTTTCTTTTCAATGTATTAATGAATAAAACTGTAAAATGTTTGAGATACATTAATTTATGAAGGTTTAAAAATTCATATGAGATTTAGATATCTGAACTTTAATTTTATGATTTTATTAGTTAATTGTATTTAATGAATTGTATTTATAATGAATAAACCTGGAGAAATTCAAACAAGTTTTTAACCAAATTTAAGTTATCAATTAATTTATTCAGAAGAACTTAATTAACAATTATTTGAAATTTATCCAAATTTAGGTATCTCAAAGTGCAGATGTCATCAATCAACCTTTTATTATGGAACAAACATATTTTGCTTAATCTAAGTGAAATCTTTAAATCTTAGATAAAGCTAAACTCCATTATATATCTAATTTTTAATATTTGATCATGACGGATGCAAGAAGCATAAACATTACCATTTTAATTTTCATTGATCTTATCAAAACTATAAATAATTGAAATAATTTAAAAAACATAATGTTTCTTGAATAAAACATAAAATTAAAATATTATACAATATGATAGTGAGAAACAAATATTTACAATAGTAATTGAGATTAATCTTTTCAAAGTTCTGTATTTCGTACATAATCAAAGAAATAAAATTCATGAATATTCTCGACCCATTCCCAAAATATTATTCAAGACTCAAAAATAATTCTTAGCTGTGATAATGACGAGATTCAAGGGAGGTAACTCTTCCAAGCTTGTGACCCCGAACAAAGGAAGTTTGGTCGCAGATCGAGCCCCTTAAAGCATTCGGTGTGTATCTAATCAAAAACCTATGAGTCACTATTTGGGACCTTTCCTTTCGCACTGTAAATAATTGATTATTTATCAGTGTATTTCTTAGGGGAAATAAATTGCATTTGCAGTTGGGTCGATTGTGCATATTTAGTATTATGCAAGGAAGGAAAATCTGAACCACTGTATTTAGTGCAGAAATAAATTGAAAATAAAATTCCAGGACAATTTGGGCTTTGATAATCAAATAGCTAAGCCCTTGACCAACTGTCATTTGATTGTTGGAATTTTCTTTGTTGTAGAAATTTTCTGATTGTTTCATTAGCAATCAATTTATTCGTTAATAACACAATTTTTCTCACTTAAAAATATTTATAAATTGCAGAATTTTGAATAGATAGCACATAATCAATCTACAATTAACAATAATTTTATTCAAATAAATAAACATAAAAATTTACTTTTTATCACAGAAAAATTAATTAGAATTAAAGGTAAATTTAAATGTGAGAATTAATTATTGACTCCAACAAATTGCTAATGGAATAGTTATTCAACTATAAATTATCACTCCCAAAGGTGGGTGAAATTAAAAAAAATTTCTTTAAATTAACGTCACAAAGGAATTAAATTTGAATCAGCGAGACCCAGTGACAATATAGTGTTTTACAATACATATAATCTAACACAAAGAAAACGCACTAAGGCCACGGACTACTATGGGCTTACACTAAGGGATGACAATGGATGCAAACGTGATTTGTACGCACTTCATTTACCAATCAGGGCCTGAATCATGCGTCAAACACTGACGGACAACCCGCGGACCCCAGGGGATTCTGCAATTCAGGGGTTTAGTCTGGCACTGATTTCGACCCCCGGGGCGAAATAGAATTATGCAAAATGGACACTACCTACGTCCAGTTGTCAAAGATCTCAAGTGTTTTCTGTCAAAATTGTACGGAGGGGCTTACACGCGAGTAAGGTCGAGGTTTGACAATAGAGGTCAAAGGCTAATGACCCATAGGTCAAAGGTTGTTTTTTATTCCCTAACTAGAGAGGGTTTAGGTCTATGACAATTACATGATTAGTTTGCTTCTGTTCAGCTGACTTTAATTACAAATGAATTAGGGGATGTCTTTTAGGGATTTTGTTTGGGGGAGGCAATGGAGGGGGGAGCAGGGGAAGAAGGAGAGGGGGGTTAAAGAAGGGGAGGAGGGTTATGAAGAAAGGAAAAGAGAAGGGGAGTAGGGTAATATGTAAGGGGAGATAGGGCTTGAGGATTTGATATTTTAGGGTTTTGAAACTTTTATATTAAGGGAGTTAGATATTTATGGTAAAAATTGAAATATTGCAGTAGGATAGAAGTGGGGGAGGAGATTAAGAAATTGGGGGTTGGGTGGTTACGATATTTAGAAGTCATTAGAAAGAGAATTGTGGAAGAGTGTATGTTCAATGGGACGTCAGAATTCTTCTATTTAATATTCCACTCTCATTATCCTGAAGGTCTTATAAATTCAAGTATCCCTGTCAAATTAGGAGGATTATTTTTCTGGTTTTTGTCATGCAAATACAGAATAATTATTCCAGTTGGGGTATTAACTTTACATCTTCATTGTCCTTTTCATTTCTTGTTATCATTTAACACTAATTAATATTTTTGGCAGTTGCTTTTGCAAATGAAAGAAATATCTCATTTATAGCAAAAAACTAATTTTCTGACATAAAACTATAAATTTGATTAATACCTCCTTAAAGATATCCCAACAATTTTAATTCATTTACCCTTCTCATTTAAAAAAAAATCATTTATCTATTCATTAATATCATCATTAATTGTTTATTTTGGAAAAGTCATTTAAGAAATTATAACTTAATGATTTATATCCATATTCAAAAAAAAAAAAAAATATTTGCTGTGAATGATAATCAACCCACTACCAACTAATCAACTAATAATAGTACAATCTATCCTTGGAAATAGATTATCACAACAAGTGAAGAAGCGAGCAAAGCTCACATACCCCCGCTCCCCACTTTGTTCAAAGAATTTCAAATAGTAAAACTGATTAATATTGCTTAAAGTATGATAGTTGAGTATACAGTAAGTCATTGTGTAAGTCTTCTTTCAACTGAAACCCAAATACCGAATTCATTAATAGGTTTTACAATTAAAAGGGTACATCTAGAGATAATGGTTGATCTTTGTTTCAAATTTGAGGTAGTTATCATGAATATTCTACAAGATGCACTGAGGACAAAATTATTTTGTTGAGTCACTTTGTAAGTTATGTTTTCCAAAGAAACCACAGAGAAGAAAATCCATATATATCGTTTAACTCTCACAAGGCATATCCAGATCAAGATTGACATATGTAGCAAATTTGGTGAAGCTGAGATGTATATTTCATGAAATATGTTCAGGACAAAGTAATTTATCATAGAATCACTGTTTTAGTCATGTTTCCAAAAATTAAAAAAATGTGATGGTCTAATCCTCAAAGGGCACATCTAGGGATCATGGTTGATAAGTGTATGAAGTTTGGTGAAGCTAGCACGAATAGTTTGAGAGATATGCTCCGGACAAAGAACTTGGTCATAGAGTCACTGTTTTAGTCATGTTTCCATGGAAACCAGCAAAAATTTAAAGAATGTGATGGTCTAACCCTCAAAAGGCACAACTAGGGATCATGGCTGACATGTGTATGAAGTTTGATGAAGCTAGCATGCATAGTTTTGGAGATCTGCTCCGCACAAAACGACTTCCTCACATAGTCACTTTTTAGTCATGTTTCCATGGAAACCGCAAAAATGAAAATTCAGAAATAGTTCTAACCCTCAAAAGGCACAACTAGGGATCATGGTTGACATCTGTATGAAGTTTGATGAAGCTAGCATGCATAGTTTTGGAGATATGCTCCGCACAAAACGACTTCCTCAAAGAGTAACTTTTTAGTCACGTTTCCATGGAAACCGCAAAAATGAAAATTCAGAAATAGTTCTAACCCTCAAAAGGCACAACTAGGGATCATGGTTGACATCTGTATGAAGTTTGATGAAGCTAGCATGCATAGTTTTGGAGATATGCTCTGCACAAATCGACTTCCTCAAAGAGTCACTTTTTAGGCACGTTTCCATGGAAACCGCAAAAATGAAAATTCAGAAATAGTTCTAACCCTCAAAAGGCACAACTAGGGATCATGGTTGACATCTGTATGAAGTTTGATGAGGCTAGCATGCATAGTTTTGGAGATCTGCTCCGCACAAAGTTTTGGGACGGACGGACAGACGGACGGACGGACGGACGGAAAGAATGAACGCTATATACCCCCGCTTACGCTGTAAGGCTGGGGTATAAAAATATCTACATTAAGTTAAAAGCTATTTTTAAGATCATTGATCACAATCCTAACACATCGTCACATATCGTTTTACAGTTATCGTGGGAAGAAGATCTAGTTTCATATAACTGTCAAGGTTCTAGCGATGTATTCTATGCCTCAACACTTTTAGTGGGTTGTTTTATTTCCAAAAACAGAGGCAAACTATCGTAATTTCTCTATTAATTCGACCCTCAAATTTTCAAAAAGATTTTCAGATGTCTATAGTTAAACTATTTTTACTTTTTGTGGCTCATTTTACACTATGATCGAAATAATTATCAACAACATATTTGATGGTTTATGCATGCATGGTTTTAATAGATGCATATATCTGCTAATGTTAAGATAACCATGATAGTTTAAATTTATTACTGCAGGAGAATAAATTTTGTAGAACAAAATACGCTTTGTAAACTTTTGTTTTCTCCAAATTTTGCAAGAAATTAAAGCATAGGTTAAATCATAGGAGTATCAACGTTCGGCACTTGATTGAATTTTAAGAAGTGATTTGAATTTGTGACCTCAGAAAATAGTATGTGGTCAATTTATTAGAGATGTCGATTTAATGGAGAAATGGTATGTAATATACAAATTGTAATTTTACAATTCAAAATACAATAATCTAGTACAAAATAATACTATGGGATACTGAATAAATACGATTATCATGTATGGGCTAAAGTTAGGATAATTTACATAAATTTTTATGAAATGCAAAGTTATCAGAAACATTTGCCAAGGAACTGTGATATGTGCACATGTGTAAAGATTGCAAATGTGACACGGGTTACTTTATTTTATTGATGAAATAAACAAGAATTATCTCAAATTATTGAATTGCAATTTATGTTGTTCAATAACCGGAAGCTACATTGCCTTAAAGGGGCAGTAGCACCTTTTTAAAAAAAAAATTATTTTCATTTTTCACTGATAATTGTACGTTAATGCTAAATGTATTACCTTGATAGTGCCAAAAATCTCATTACACAAACCAATCATCCTTGGTCAGAGAACTAATTATAAAGATTCACATAAAGTACATTGGCTGCCATTTTTGTGTGAACACCATTAGTTCATTTTGTGTAAGAAAAAGGATGAGCACGTGCACAGCTGAACTTTACATAATATATTGGATTTATTACTGCTGCATTTACTTTAAATACATTGTCTTTCAATTGGAACATATTTTCATTTTCCCGACATCACCCTATATTATCCCTCAAAACGTGCTACTGCCCCTTAAATGAGAATATACTTTCTCATAAGTTTCACATAATTTTTAAATGATGACATTTTCTCATTATCATTTCAAACGTATAATGTCTTGTTTGAAATGTTTGAAAAAAATGATTTTTCTCTTGATAACAAACATGTTGATAAAGCTTTGACCATTCACCCTGCATTAACAGTTGAAAGTTCTTAAATTTCATTGCTTTCTTCTACTCATCTAAACATATAAATTCCCGCAGTCAAAATGAAAAGATTTTTTCATTCTGATTAAAACCAAAAAGTTAGCATCTATCACATGTACAATATTATTGTTTTTGATTGATGAATTAACCTTGTTTGTGTGATACATTTACCCTGTTAAATATTCTGAAATCATTCTTTGATAAAAAGTGATACATCCCTGCATTTAACCCTTTTACAAATAATGGTTCCTTTAAATTGGCTACTTAGACTGATTTACACTTATTTCATCACTATACATGTATATTTATAAGGATAATATTTCATTATTCACAATTTGACTTCCGATCAAAAATGACTATTACCCCATGCTAATATATTATCTTTATCAAAAGGTTTGATTCAATTCATTGAGCTGTCAATTCAAGCTCTTTTAAAAAAATTAATTTGAAGAATAAAGGGAGAAGATACCAGCAAAAATCAAACAGTAATCAATTATCAAATTAATCACAACTCCAGAGAAGCCCTGCGAATGATGCAGTTTTAAATATATCTTCAAAGGAATCAATAAATTTACATATTCTAATCTTAACTTTCCCTAAATTTATCACCCTTGACAGGTTAAGAATAATTTCTCTTTCAAATACCTTTTAATTCGCTTCCTAAATTGATTTTATTTGAACAGCTAAAGCCTAGCTGTAAACTTACAGAAACGATTTAGGCTCAAGGTTACTATGACCTTTAAGGGAAATTCCCAATTTGTAATATTAATGGATTTCTTCACTTTAACAAAATTGTTTTATGTTGTGTTTGAAATTTTGAAATATATGATAAAAAAATTCTTTCAGGGTTATATTTGTCAACTTTCAGGAAGATTGAATGTATCTATTTCTTTCACTGATTGCACACTGAAATTCAATAATGTTCTTGTCCGAATCTTCAAATCACTTTGATATTTGTTTATTACGGGGCAGTAGCATGTTTTTTCATAATTTTATACTTTAAAATTTTCACTTATAATTGTACGTTCATGTTAAATGTATATAATTATTTTGACAGTGTCAAAAATCTCATTAGACAAGCCAATCATCCATATTCAAAGGACAAAGTATGAAGATTCATATGAAATCCATTTGCATTTAGTTTTAACTCATTGTCTTTCAATTGGAACCATTTATTTTCATTTTCCTGACATCGCCTTATACTCCCCCTAAAAACGTGCTACTGCCCCTTTAAAGATAAATATCATTTTTATAAAAATCTATGTACTAATTCTGTTGGTAAATCCTGTAGAAAATGATTAAACTTTCTTGTAAGAACTTATTGAAAAGATGCAAGAAATAGATTTTTAAATTGCATTGCTTTTAGAATTGCTACAAGAATTGTTTTTAGAATTGCTTCTAGGATTGTTTTTAGAATTTCTACAAGAATTGTTTGAATAACTAAAATTATTTTTTAAATTAGTACTGAGACTGTTGTCAGAAGTAGTACTATACATTTATTGCCAAAACTGGAACTAGAACAGAGTATTGTTGACAGAATTGAAACCTCTATTGTCAGAATTGATACAAGAATTGTTGTCAGAATTGATACAAGAATTGTTGTCAGAATTGATACAAGAATTGTTGTCAGAATTGATACAAGAATTGTTGTCAGAATTGATACAAGAATTGTTGTCAGAATTGATACGAGAATTGTTGTCAGATTTGATACGAGAATTGTTGTCAGATTTGATACAAGAATTGTTGTCAGAATTGATACGAGAATTGTTGTCAGATTTGATACGAGAATTGTTGTCAGAATAAAACCTGTTTTGTTGTCAGAATTAATACAAGAATTGTTGTCAGAATTGATACAAGAATTGTTGTCAGATTTGATACAACAATTGTTGTCAGAATTGATACAACAATTGTTGTCAGAATTGATACAAGAATTGTTGTCAGATTTGATACAACAATTGTTGTCAGAATTAATACTTTTATTATTGTCAGAATTGGTCCAACAATTGTTCAAATTTCTAAGATCAGCTTTGAAATGAGAACCCTTACAGAATTGTCAAAGACTTGCAATAACCATAACTAAGACATACCTTTCTCTAAATTTTACTAGAATTTGTATAAAAAACTTGATAAAATCAAATATCTAGCAGTAGACCTAGCACATATTGCAATTATTCATCAGTCATGTTTCCCATGTTAAGATATCTAAATCAGAGTGGTTCAAATGCGTATTTGACAAGACAGGCTAACAAAGGGTATACTTTTGTCAACCTCCGAACTAATTTATTATATTAACTGTCTGGACTTGCTAATTACGAGGACAAGCATTCATTAACGAGGTTCAGCTAACTCACAAGCAGCAATCAACTGTAGGTGGAAGTTCAGAAGACATCCGAGACAAAGTCTTATGGGTAATAATTTTCGGATCCGATTTTGGAATAAGTAAGCTAATGGATGATGTTCTTGGTTCTTGGGATAAGAAAAATTTGAAATTTATTTTCTTTTATCCTAAAATTCTCAATATTTAATTATGAACGATTCTCCATATTGATAATAATATAACAAAAAGCACAAACACATATAAAAACATATATACGATTAAATATCATCCTGAAATTTATTATGCCTAATATGCATTGTCACGTCCAAAACATACAATTTGATACTCAAACAGTTTGACATAATTTTTGAAGTGATAAAATAAAGAAAATATGGATTGTCATGTTAAAAAACACAATTTGATACTGAAACAGTTTGACATAATTTTTGAAGTGATAAAATAAAGAAAATATGGATTATACCTTTATAAAGCTACATGTTTGCTTTGTAGAGTATAAACACAACCTGGCTTAATCTTTTTAGGATGGATATCACTTTCAACATATAGGGAAAACCATAGAAATGTTCAATGAAGGAAGAAAGCGTACAAAAACATATGATTTGCGGACATTGTCAGATTTTGTTTCAGATAGCAAGACTTGTTTCGACTTAGAACTGTCATTCTAACTGCCCTGTTCTCTTAGTAAATAACCCATAATTGTGTCAGCGAATTACTTAGGTGGTTGCAGATACAAATTTGGATTAATGTTTTCATGTTATCAAATTCCAAAGATTTGAAATAATACAGGTGCTTTGAGCAAAGTTCTAAAGTGATCTTAGCTCTTTTTTCTTCAGAAATAAATATGGTGATGTGAGGTGTTGTGTGAAGTGGTGAGGTGAGGTGAGGTGACCTGAGTTGTGATTATGTGAGTTGTGGTTGTGTTGACATGTGAGGTAATATTTGGTGCGTAGTGGTGAGTTGAAGTGAGGTGAAGTAAGTTGTGGTGTAATTTGTGAAGTGGTGAGCTGAGGTGATGAACAACAAGGTATCGTGTATAATGGTGAGATGTAGATGTGAGGTGTAGTGAGGTGAAGTGAGATGTTGTGAGGTTGTGAGTTGCTCTGAGGTGAGATGTGGTGAGTTTTGTTGTGTAAATTTGATGAAGGTCAAGTTGAGTTGAGGTTTGGTGTAGTGATGAGGTTTGGTGTAATGTTGAGGTGTGGTGTAGTGGTGAGGTGTGGTGTAGCCGTGAGGTGAGGTGTAGTGGTGAGGTGTGGTGTAGCGGTGACGTGTGGTGAGGTGAGTTGTAGTGGTGAGGTGTGGTATAGTGGTGAGGTGAGGTGTAGTGGTGACGTGTGGTGAGGTGAGTTGTAGTGGTGAGGTGTGGTGTAGCGGCGAGGTGTGGTGGTGAGGTGAGTTGTAGTGGTGAGGTGTGGTGTAGTGGTGAGGTGTGGTGTAGTGGCGAGGTGTGGTGTTATGGTGTGAAGTAGTGGTGAGGTGAGGTGTAGTGGTGAGGTGTGGTGTAGCGGTGAGGTGTGGTGTTTTGTGGTGAAGTGTGGTGAAGTTGTGAGATGTGGTGTAGTGTTGAGGTGTGGTGTAGTGGTGAGGTGTGGTGTAGTGGTGTAGCTGTGAGGTGTGGTGTAGTGTTGAAGTGTAGTGTTGAAGTGTGGTGAAGTGGTGAGATGTGGTGTAGTGTTGAGGTGTGGTGTAGTGGTGAAGTGTGGTGAAGTGGTGAGATGTGGTGTAGTGTTGAGGTGTGGTGTAGTGGTTAGTTGAGGTGCAGTGGTGAGTTGTGATGTAGTGTAAAGGTGTGGTGTAGTAGTGTGGTGTGATGTAGTGTTAGTGGTGAGATGTGGTTTAGTGGTAAGATCTGATGGAGGTGATATGAGTTGGACTCAGTTGAGGTAAAGTGAAATGATCTACGATGATGGTGAGGTGGGGTGTAGCGGTGAGGTATGGTGAGGTGAGTTGTAGTGGTGAGGTGTGGTATAGTGGTGAGGTGAGGTGTAGTGGTGAGGTGTGGTGTAGCGGTGACGTGTGGTGAGGTGAGTTGTAGTGGTGAGGTGTGGTGTAGCAGCGAGGTGTGGTGGTGAGGTGAGTTGTAGTGGTGAGGTGTGGTGTAGTGGTGAGGTGTGGTGTAGTGGTGAGGTGTGGTGTTATGGTGTGAAGTAGTGGTGAGGTGTGGTGTAGCGGTGAGGTGAGGTGTAGTGGTGAGGTGTGGTGTAGCGGTGAGGTGTGGTGTAGTGGTGAGGTGTGGTGTTATGGTGTGAAGTAGTGGTGAGGTGTGGTGTAGCGGTGAGGTGTGGTGTAGTGGTGAGGTGTGGTGTTATGGTGTGAAGTAGTGGTGAGGTGAGGTGTAGTGGTGAGGTGTGGTGGTGAGGTGTGGTGTAGTGGTGAGGTGTAGTGTAGTGTTGAGTTGTGGTGAAGTGTGGTGGTGAGGCGTGGTGTAGTGGTGAGGTGTGGTGTAGTGATGATTTGTGGTGAAGTGTGGTGAAGTTGTGAGATGTGGTGTAGTGTTGAGGTGGGGTGTTTTATGGTGAAGTGTGGTGAAGTTGTGAGATGTGGTGTAGTGTTGAGGTGTGGTGTAGTGGTGAGGTGTGGTGTAGTGGTGTAGCGGTGAGGTGTGGTGTAGTGTTAAAGTGTAGTGGTGAAGTGTGGTGAAGTGGTGAGATGTGGTGTAGTGTTGAGGTGTGGTGTAGTGGTTAGTTGAGGTGTAGTGGTGAGGTGTGATGTAGTGTAAAGGTGTGGTGTAGTAGTGTGGTGTGATGTAGTGTTAGTGGTGAGATGTGGTTTAGTGGTAAGATCTGATGGAGGTGATATGAGTTGGACTCAGTTGAGGTAAAGTGAAATGATTTACGATGAAACTTATTTTGATGTTTATCATAACATTCAAACACATGCTCTTTATTGCAATTATTTCAACCCTTGGTTTTAAGTTGATATGAAGTTTAAAAGGTTAATGAAAAAGGCTTCTCATAAACCAATAAGAAAAACATATCAATTATGAAACAACATATCAAATTATGGTTATTGACAAATTAAAATTGGCATAAAATAGATATATATTGCGTAAGTATAGAAGAAAATTAGTTCAAATTCCTATTAAAATGTATTTATATATCATATGCCATTAAATAAAATATTTCAAATGTCATCTCAGTTGAAAAGGCTTAAAATATCATCGTTAATTTGAACAAACGTAATAACAAGTTTAGATAAATAATACATATTATACTTAATGAGATCAAGATTTTAAATCTAACCTAACTGGTAGTCATTAAGGTCTATGTTTGATCACACGCTTATGGTCCATCATGATACCAGGTAATCAATTATAATAAAGTATGAAATCTTTTTTTTTTTTCAAATGTAAAAACATGATTTAGATGGTGTCGTATACTGTTAATTTTATCATCCTTTCGCAAACCAAAGATTCTGTAGAAATGAATGTGCTTCCAATATACCATATACACATCAAATGTGTTTCTGATTAAAAAAGTAAATTTCTTAATCAAAAGTTTAATTCATTCATCATTGTCATATCGGAAAGAATCAATGCCAGTACAATGCATAAATCTTTTTTTACCCATAGGGTGGAAAATAAGTAATGACATATTTTTAATGTGAGCACATGTGCATATAACACTTTTCCCTAGCAATGATTGTTGTAGCATAACTTCCCATATATTTACGTCTGTGATGTCATGAAACCATTGCACGACGTCACTGTAGTTGACCGTTGCAAGGAAATGAGGCCGTTTTCAGGATATTTTGTAGAGAATAAAACTAAATAAAATCGGTAATAAAGAAATTATTACCCAAGGAAGTGTGTCATATCATTTTTACGAAACTCATCCAATTTGTATATATAAAGCCATCACTCTCGCTTGGGTTATACAAAAATTCACACTTGTTTTCGTAAAAGTCATACAACACACTACCTTGGGTAAAAATCTCAATTCATACCTACGAGAGCAGTTTTATCAGGGTACATATTTTTCATACCATGCTCTATGTTGGTTGACAGCAACTAGGTTGCCTATGTAGAAGCAGATTTGGAGTATTTCTTAAATTTTGATAATATTATATTTGTGCCCATGACTTAATTGTTAACAACATAAGTGCCTACAACAGCAAAAGAGGTGTAACAATTAAATGGTCAACAACAGCAAAAGAGTTGTAACAATGGTCAACAACAGTAAAAGAGGTGTAACAATGGTCAACAACAGTAAAAGAGGTGTAACAATGGTCAACAACAGCAAAAGAGCTGTAACAATGGTCAACAACAGTAAAAGAGGTGTAACAATGGTCAACAACAGCAAAAGAGGTGTAACAATTAAATGGTCAACAACAGCAAAAGAGTTGTAACAATGGTCAACAACAGTAAAAGAGGTGTAACAATGGTCAACAACAGTAAAAGAGGTGTAACAATGGTCAACAACAGCAAAAGAGCTGTAACAATGGTCAACAACAGCAAAAGAGTTGTAACAATGGTCAACAACAGCAAAAGAGCTGTAACAATGGAAAACAACAGCAAAAGAGTTGTAACAATGGTCAACAACAGCAAAAGAGCTGTAACAATGGAAAACAACAGCAAAAGAGTTGTAACAATGGTCAACAACAGCAAAAGAGTTGTAACAATGGAAAACAACAGCAAAAGAGTTGTAACAATGGAAAACAACAGCAAAAGAGCTGTAACAATGGTCAGCAACAGCAAAAGAGTTGCAACAATGGAAAACAACAGCAAAAGAGCTATAACAATGGTCAGCAACAGCAAAAGATTTGTAACAATGGAAAACAAGAGTAAAGAGTTGTAAGTAATGTTTAACAATAATAGACCAAATAATAAACAATATAGTAAACGGTAAACAAGTGTAAACAAGAATCAAGTACACATGGTATCAAAGACAGCTATCTCTGTTAAACGTTGTAAACAATTCAGAACAATTATTGATTCAGAATGAAGCTCATTTTGCATGAATTTCCACACTCATAACCTCAAATGCAATATTCTAAAATTAACCAAATTCAAAAAAATTATATTTCAAACCTGGAGCCAAGTGTTTGAAAAAAAATTTAAACGTAAAAGCTCGAATCTACGGCTTATTATAACAGGTCAGATTGGCCTAACCATTTGAACTTAAAGCGAAGCAATTTTAATACTTATTAGGAGAAACAATTAAATTTCAAAAAGATGGTTCGCTCTTAAGCGACATTTATTATTAGAAAATTAGATTAATTCGTAGCCATGGTTGCACATCGCTTTCCATTCGCTCTTTTAGTTTATCTTGGGCATGTCAAGTGCCGTTTCCCTTATCGTATCCAGGTTTTATATCACTAGTAATGATTGAATTATCAATATTAGATAATCATGTTTGGGTCTAGGTCGAATCTTTGCAAGGAACTAAATGTGTAATACTTGTAAAATAATTGCTGTATCAAAAACACTTGATGAATTTGAAAGGTAATTATTGCCGAGCTGCAAATCCATGTAACAGCGTCGCCATAAAGACTCTGAAATGTTGGCAATATATCACGATATTTCCAGTAACTTCAACATTGTTGAATAAATTTGGCTTTTTTTACAAAAGCAGTTTTCTTCGAGCTAAAATTCAAATTCAGTGTTGAGCTGATGCACAATATAAAGTCAAGATTTGATGAGCCGTTTTCATTTTTTCTTACCCTCGTCATTTACTTCTAATACTTCATGTCGTAAAGGAGAATATTTTGCTTTCTTTAAGAACAAATCAATTCATGTTATGAGTATCTTTACCCTTGACTTCAAAATATGCATGGCTCATTAGTTCAACCATCAAACATTTTGATATATACGTTGTACATGTCATTTATACCACGTAAGAACAAATTTTGTGAAGATGATATGTGTACTATTGGATTAATGGGACTAATAATGGAACATTTCTAAACTAACAAGTAACTGAAACCGTTTTTCAATTAAAAAGCATTAAGCATCAAACACACTGCTATGTATGTTGTGCAAGTCAATAATGCCATGTAAGAACAAATTCTGTGGAAATGATATGTGAAAAACGGATATGGAACAATCATAACTGGAACCATTTCTCAACTAATAAATTATTAGATGAATGAAGTTAGATAAGCATAGGATTAAAAACCTTTAGAAACAACAAGGTTGAATTTGTATGATGTAAAAATGTGTAAAGAAGTTTCTTCTCAATATCTTCACAAATCAGACAATATTAAACATTTTCTGTTTCTTTCAAACAAAGGGATTAATGTAGAAACAATCTTTTAAATTTCAAGCTGCCAAAAAATGAATAAAAATATTTCCTCTTCGGAGTTCCAAATCACAAATATTCCAGAAAAAAATTACAAAATCAAGAAACTTTTTTAAGCCTTTCCCTGCTGATCCTTAATAATAATCAAATAACCTTCGACCTTATAAAATCATAGACTTGTGATGAGGTCAATAACTGTTTCTATAGACCTGAGGAAAACAATATTGACCAAGGACGATGTCCAAAGTTGATATTGTTTTCCTCGGGGCTTTAAAAACAGGTATTGACAGCATTCAGTAGTCCATAATTGTTTTATTAAGTCTTGCTTTAAAAACAAAAATAGAGCCATTGGCTCTGTAGCTCATCAGGCATCATATCAAGTTTGCTTTATACAGGCAAGATGAGCTAAAAATGAAACTGATGTTACCTATTGCAAGAAAACCTATAAAAAAATTACAAAACAAATGTATTATTATTCAACATCAGACAGTGAAAGAAGTCCACACTAAAATATCCAAGGAGAAATAAATTTGCCATAGACTGTCATCTAATGGAGAAAAATAGGTTTTTAAGATTGTGACCCCTGTGACCCTATTTGGGGTCATGGGGTCACAAAACCTACAGTTTAGAATCCCAATTGGCCAAGGAGTCTCCATGCAGTCTTTCAGCTCAATAGACCTTTAGGAGCTAAAGATGATGATGAAAATAAGTTTTTAAGGTTGTGACCCCTGTGACCCTATTTGGGGTCATGGGGTCACAAAATCTACAATTAAGAATCCCGATTGGCCAAGGAGTCTGCACATATCACTTTCAACTCTCTAGTCCTTTTAGAACTGGAGAAGAAGATGAAAATAGGTTTTTAAGGTTGTGACCCCTGTGACCCTATTTGGGGTCACAGGTTCACCAAAGTTACAATTTAGAATCCCCATTGTCCAAGGAGTCTGCACATATCACTTTCAACTCTGTAGTCCTTTTAGAACTGGAGAAGAAGATGAAAATAGGTATTTAAGGTTGTGACCCCTGTGACCCTATTTGGAGTCACAGGGTCACCAACGTTACAAATTAGAATCTCCATTGTCCAAGGAGTCTGCACATATAATTTTTAACTCTCTACTCCTTTTGGAACTGGAGAAGAAGATGAAAATAGGTATTTAAGGTTGTGACCCCTGTGACCCTATTTGGGGTCATGGGGTCACGAAATCTACAATTTAGAATCCCCATTGGCCAAGGAGTCTGCACATATCGTTTTTAACTCTCTAGTCCTTTTAGAACTGGAGAAGAAGATGAAAATAGGGTTTTAAGGTTTACTGTCATCTAATGGAGAAAAATAGGTTTTTAAGATTGTGACCCCTGTGACCCTATTTGGGGTCATGGGGTCACAAAACCTACAGTTTAGAATCCCAATTGGCCAAGGAGTCTCCATGCAGTCTTTCAGCTCAATAGACCTTTAGGAGCTAAAGATGATGATGAAAATAAGTTTTTAAGGTTGTGACCCCTGTGACCCTATTTGGGGTCATGGGGTCACAAAATCTACAATTAAGAATCCCGATTGGCCAAGGAGTCTGCACATATCACTTTCAACTCTCTAGTCCTTTTAGAACTGGAGAAGAAGATGAAAATAGGTTTTTAAGGTTGTGACCCCTGTGACCCTATTTGGGGTCACAGGTTCACCAAAGTTACAATTTAGAATCCCCATTGTCCAAGGAGTCTGCACATATCACTTTCAACTCTGTAGTCCTTTTAGAACTGGAGAAGAAGATGAAAATAGGTATTTAAGGTTGTGACCCCTGTGACCCTATTTGGAGTCACAGGGTCACCAACGTTACAAATTAGAATCTCCATTGTCCAAGGAGTCTGCACATATAATTTTTAACTCTCTACTCCTTTTGGAACTGGAGAAGAAGATGAAAATAGGTATTTAAGGTTGTGACCCCTGTGACCCTATTTGGGGTCATGGGGTCACGAAATCTACAATTTAGAATCCCCATTGGCCAAGGAGTCTGCACATATTGTTTTTAACTCTCTAGTCCTTTTAGAACTGGAGAAGAAGATGAAAATAGGGTTTTAAGGTTGTGACCCCTGTGACCCTATTTGGGGTCATGGGGTCACGAAATCTACAATTTAGAATCCCCATTGGCCAAGGAGTCTGCACATATCGTTTTTAACTCTCTAGTCCTTTTAGAACTGGAGAAGAAGATGAAAATAGGTTTTTAAGGTTGTGACCCCTGTGACCCTATTTGGGGTCACAGGGTCACCAAAGTTACAAATTAGAATCTCCATTGTCCAAGGAGTCTGCACATATAATTTTTAACTCTCTACTCCTTTTGGAACTGGAGAAGAAGATGAAAATAGGTATTTAAGGTTGTGACCCCTGTGACCCTATTTGGGGTCACAGGGTCACCAAAGTTACAAATTAGAATCCCCATTAGCCAAGGAGTCTGCACATATCATTTTTAACTCTCTAGTCCTTCTGGAACTGGAGAAGAAGATGAAAATAGGTTTTTAAAGTTGTGACCCCTGTGACCCTATTTGGGGTCACAGGGTCACCAAAGTTACAAATTAGAATCTCCATATGCTAAGGTACTTGTACACAAAATTTCAGCTCTCTAATGTGTATGGTTCATGAGGAGAAGTCGAAAGTGTCAAAAGTTTACGGACGGACGGACGACGGACGATGGACGGACGACGGACGACGGACGGACGCCGGACGACGGGCCATGCCATAAGCCCATCTGGACTTTCAGTCCTGATGAGCTAAAAAAAGGATTAGAAAAAATTCTTAAGCGGCCTTCAATTGCTTGCAAGGTGGGATCAATGAAATCATGATAACAATAGCATGACGTCATGAAACAAAGCTTTGATGTCATCAGGTCTATTTTTAGTAACTCTAGTCAATATCACCAGGGTCATAGGTCAATATCATTTTCCGTTGACTGTCATATGACTGCTTCTCGACTAATCAGATTACTAGGAAAAAAACACTAATATCTGCTTAATGGTAAGCAAATACCTGTTATGTATGAAATCAAAGAACTTTATTCACACAAACATCTAGAAACGATCTCAAAACTGTCATTTAAATCGAAAAAAGAAACACAGATGACACCATAAATAAGTGATAAGTAAAAGGCTTTTTTCCATTAACACATTCTCAAATAACTTTCCTTTTGTAGCAGATGTCCTGTGAAAATGGCTTTATAACGTCTATTCATATCCTTTACCAACTAAAATAGTTCTTACAGTGTTGAAATTATTTTAGCTTCTGATGCATATATATAGATCTACATAATCTATATAGGTATATATGATACATAAAAGTCATCTTTGTTATTTATCAAGTAATGACATCTTTTAGTAAGACTTAAATCTGAATCTTCTATCATAATAGTCAGTCTTTATACAATATACAAGAATCTAAAGCAAAATGTCAGGATTCAGATAGATAGGAAAGGTTATATACTTCATATAGAAACTTGAATAATTATGATTGATTTTACACATTGACCATGAAACAGAACGAAAGCTTATTCAGATAAAATGAACATATTTAGTGATATAGTTTATCTGCAAGTAAAATTATTTTTTGTGGATAATCATTCTTTAGTCTGCGAAAAGGGACATTTTGACATAGATCCTAATGTCGTTGTTAAACAAGTTGCAAGTTGCTTGCAACATTATGATCTATTTCAAATAAAGAAATTGATTATCCATAAATTTAATCACTTTTTATTTGTTTCCAACATGTCCATCGGATAGTGTTTGTTTATTGGAATACATTTATAATATATATAATGATATAATAATCATATATAAAAGTATCTCAAGGAAAATATACAAATATTCCTTTGAATCTTTTGAAAGGTACACATTAGATATATCAAAATATTAATGAATAAGCAGACAAAAAGTTAATGTATATAATGCATGACAAACACAAGACCTAAAACAGCTCATTTTGTTTCAAAGATTTGATCTTTAAAATTTAATTACTGCAAGAATCTATTTAGAGAAAGAAATAACTAATTAACATCTAATTGGATATGTGTACAATACACATCAATGATATTGCCATGTATAAAATAAAAAAATATACAAAACAGCGATTGATAAAATCTAATGATTATTATTAATACTATTTTAAAATACCATCTGTAATGAAACTTAGATACATGCACTAAACCTATTTATTTTTTTAACATAAATTCTAAAAATAGAACTTACTGCTTACAAAGCAGCAAAATCAAAGTAAAAATATAATTCCCACGAGATTTGACGAATCAGTTAAATATATTTATTTCAAGATCAAAGATGGTTGCCTGTAGAAGGGTCGTATCAAAACTAGTATAAATCTAACAAAAACCTTATTCTACAGTCTGAAAGACTTTAAAACACGAGATAAAACCTTAGGGAAACTATGAACAACTATAATGGGTTATATGATCGTCATGGTTTGTGTTGTTTGTGACGAAGAAGTTATAAAAACACGTAGTACCTAAAAAGTCAATATGCTAAATTTCCAGAATAAGCCTTTTGAACTAAAACATTTTTTACAGATCTTAGATAGATAATCAGAAAATCAAATTGAGTCTCTGTAAAACCTGTTTTATTTCAAACTGAACTTTTTTTATAGTGGCAAAAATAATTTTGAAATGGCCTTTTTAAGAGAAAAGTATGTTACCGAAAATCAAATTTAACCTTTGAGTTGCTTAGAGATTTATTTTAAAATTTAAACATAAATTTTTACTTTTATTTGAGGGGGATGATAGATGATAAATTAATTACTTATAAGAATAATAAATATCTAAGTGGAAAGAGTAAAATGTGTTAATTTAAATAAGTTATGACTTCAAGGCAGCTATTCTACTTAAAGAATTGAAAATGCACCAAATTTTGTATTGTGTCACTGCCTTAGAAGGCTTTATTTGTAATGATACTGGAAAATAGAAACAAACTTGTTTCATCCATAAAAAACATTTATATACAAAATGCCTTTCAGAGATGACATTTTTTTGTAAAATTTGAAAAATTAACCTACTTGACATTTTTAATAATAAATTAAAACATAGTTGTATGTATTCCTGGTTTATTTGTGAGCCTTTTAATTCTAGAAGTTTAAAAAACATATCTATGATTTAAGGATTTATGAAGTTAATTAATTGTGAACAAAATAAGCAGTTAAAAACATGCAGTTTTATTTTTGAAATATTAATGCATATTTTAATCATTTAATCATTCAAAATATTGAAATGCTTAAAATATTCTATACAAAACATCAACATCATTAACTAGGTCACATTAGAATCATGGAAAACTTGTATACTTGTTGACTGATATTCGTTAGTTATATAACTAGGAAATGATTCAGAGCTTACGGATTTTAAAAATTCAACAAAAACATAATTCCTTAGGCAAAATCTCTAACGGAATAAATCCTTAATTAATCAGCTCATAATTCACCAAAAAAATTCAACAAATGTAGTCCGTTTGTAAACAGTTTATCAAGCATACAAAAGAGTACCATAAATAATTCAAATTATCTGCTGATTCAATTAAAGCAGCTAGGCCTTTTTCGAACATGCTTCATGCAAATACTACAGCAAAAGACGTTACGTCCTCAAAACGCCGATTTAGTATTTGTCTAGCTGTCAGATTGCAAGTAGGCCCCGTTACCGCTGTATCTAACGATATGCTTTTCCTACCATCGTCATCAACGCTAAGAAAGTGTTACTAAAAATAGTGCTGACTTGGCTATGGTAAGGTGCTACTTCAGCGGCAGTATTGATTTTGTTCATAATGTAAATACTTCTAGCAAATCAATGTGATTATATGTTTCAAATCTTATTGGATCTCTCTTTGATCAGCCGAGAAGTCCGTGAAAACGTATTCTCTAAAAGGAGAAGTACGCCTTTAACGCTAGTGTGAAAATATACATTACCACTTGTGATCTCAAATTGCTTTGTGAAGAAATTCTGCTTTTGAACTTCCCTTCCAATGATTGCTGTTTTGTTATCATTTGATGAATACATAATGCTTGCGCAATTGCCATCTTATAGAAAATATTTGTATTATTTTGATAGATGATCGTCATTGAGAAGATGATTATCATAACAATATTTTGGAAATGATATTCATGTGTTTGGTCAAAATGAAGGATCTTGTCATAATAGTAGTAGTAGCTGTGGCAGTAGTAGTAGTAGTGGTAGTAGTAGTAGTAGTAGTAGTAGTAGTAGTAGTAGAAAAAGTGGTAGTATTAGTAGCAGAAGCAGTAGTAGTAGAAGTGGTAGTATTAGTAGCAGAAGTAGTAGTAGTAGTAGTAGTAGTAGTAGTAGTAGTAGTAGTAGTAGTAGTAGTAGTAGTAGTAGTAGTAGTGGTAGTATTAGTGGCATTGGTAGTAGTAGAAAAAGTGGTTGTAGTAGTAGTAGTAGTAGTAGTGGTAGTATAAGTAGCATTGGTAGTAGTAGAAAAAGTGGATGTAGTAGTAGTAGTAGTAAAATAGCAACAGCAGCCACTGCAGTGGTAGAAGCAACAGTAGAATAGTAGCTGTGGTAGCAGTGGTAGTAGTAGTAGTAGAAGTAGAACAAGCAGTAAAAGCAGTAGTAGTTGTAGTAGCAATAGTAGCAACAGCAGTTTTAGTAGCAGTGGTAGTATTAGAAGAAGCAACAGGAGAGGCAGTTGCAGCAGTCAAAGTTAGAGTAACAATTACAGTTTTAGTAATAGTAGCAGTATGAGCAGTAGTAGTTGAAGTAGTAGTAGTAGCAGCAACAGTAGTAGCAGCAACAGCAGTAGCAGTAGCAGTAGAAGTTGTAGAAGTAGTAGTTGTATAGTAGTAACAATAGATAGTAGATAGTAGTAGTAGTAGTAATAGCAGAAGTAGAAGTAGTAGTAGAAGAAGTTGTAGCAGTAGTAGTAGTAGAGGTAGTAGTAGCAGTAAATAGTAATATAGTGATAGTCATATTAGAAGTAGTAGTAGTAGTAGTCGTCATAGTAGTAGATATAGGTAATAGTAGTGATAGTCATATTAAATGTAGTAGTAGTAGTAGATAGTAGTAGTACTTGTATTCATATTAGTAGTAGTATTAGTAGTATTAGTAGTATTAGTAGTAGAAGTAGTAAGATCAAGAAAGGAAGTGAGAGTATATAATCAGTTGTAGCAGCAGCAGTATATAACCGATGAGCATTAACACGTAAGCTCATGAAAGACTAGCTGACGGTGATGCAAGAGAGTTTTAGATCCTTACTAGCGGTTGTAGATCCCTACTAGCGGTTGTAGCGCTTGTAGTAAGCGTGGCCTTGTTCCGTGCCCCGATGTAGATATATATAGATATATAAGCTGAAGAAAAATCATTCACGGCTTCTTCCATTCATTGATGCTCTGAGGACGCTCGCTGTAGTAGAAGAGAAGTTCAAAGACAATATTTTCAGTGCAACGTAAATAGACGCAAGTGAGCTGATGGCAGTTAGTTAAAGCTACGTTAGAACATATCTTTGATAAGCGGTGGAGGTGGTGCATAAAGAAGCTCAATCTAGATGAAACCCTATGCTCACAAGAGTGCCCCGTAAAAAGAAGTAGCGTAATTGAAGTTTGAAGCTAAGTGGATTCAATAAGTCATTGAGTTAGAATGACAATCCTTGGGAACCGTTACTCACTGTAAATGTACCGATTTACACATAGCCTTGATGTAATGCCACAAGCCGCTTGTAACTTTCTCTCCAGTAGCCGTGCGGCAGCTTTAACTTGACTTACGTCCATAATTTTTTTCTCGATTTTTTTGCTCTTTTTGATTTAAGGGCATGGAGTAGGATAATGACTTCTGGACCATTGTAGATGTCCAAAGGTGATTGCGCAATGCGGGGAGGTAAATTGGAATTCGCATTGATACAACACGGAAGATGGAATTAATTCCGCAGGTTTATTTGAACTATGATTCCAACATGGAAATAAGAATTTTTCTAACGGCATTTTCAATCTTGTTGTTTTAGGTCAAAGCAGCATCCGTGGCCTTTCCATTGAAATCATTTCTGAAATTTCTCTATATCTCCAGGTTCCATTTTCCACAAAGATGAAATAAATCAACGATTTCAGATCCACGCTCGGGCAGTGGTGTCAGTCTGATGGAGATATCTGGTTTGTTAGAAAAACAAATTGAATGATTTTTACTATTTTTTGCCATGATGTATATGCTATTTTGACAAGAGAAAATATTTCAAGCATTTACGTTGTGACAGACCTTATCATTTGCGGTTCCATCATTTTAATTAATGTGTCAAACACCATGCTTATTTTGTGAAAAAACGTAAAATATTGATTCAGAGTTCTATGATAATATTTCCATACTACTGAAGTGAGAGATAGAAACATATTTCAAAGGATTTACTTGACAAGAAAGTTAAAATGATCAAAGATGGCAAAATGAAAATAGAGAAAGGAATGTCAAATGATATACAAGATAAATTAGAAAGCTAGATTAAAAATAATCCTAAAAATGGTATTTTGCTTTTACTTCAAGGAATTCTTGATTTAGAATATTGGATTTGCATGGATTTCATATTTTTCACAAAGATACATTTATAATCCTATAAGTAAGATATATAGACATATATACATAGGAATAAATGGTTACTCCATAAAGAGGCAATTTTAGGAATATCCTGAAATTCTCTTTTATATGTTCAACAAAGAAAGACACATTAAAGCATATATATATCTAGGATAAAGATTATGTAAATAACTTCAACATATAAAGTTAATCTTGACAATGAAATGTTCATGGTGTTACAAACTTAGATTAAAAATGTTTATTTTTGTTTAAAAAAAACCACATTTAACCTGCCTTATTTAATGATGAAATATTAAATTATAATTTTTACTAAAAAACAAATAAATAGATTGTACACAATGACTGGAAATTTGATAATCTAAAACATTTTAGTATAACTTTCAAATAAGGATATATAAACCATATCTTTCCTAACCTGATGAAGAAAATCATAAAAATGAATGCATAATTTTATAAGATACATGTAATCTATATTTTATCTTGATTTTATCAATGAAATTGGATCATTTCAGGTTTAACAGAAAAATCTACCTCAATCATATCATAACATATGCAAATTTTTACGACATATGTTATCTATATATAGCTTGATTATTATCGAAGCATGATTATCTATAATTTTACAAAAACATGGCTTTTTGCTTAAGTTTATGAAAACACAAAAATGACAGTATTTTTGCATACACGAAGAATGTGAAGGGATATCTACGATCTTTCATATAAGTTTTCTTCCAAGAACTGATAACATTTTCAGTTACAAAAGTAAAAAGACAAGGTTTCATGACAAAATTCACCAACACTTTAAGAAGATGGTTATGAAAATTAATGTTAGTGCAAGAAATATTCTTTATGGAATATCATTTTTACTCAGCCGTCAAAAATGTATATTTATTAGATGATTTTCTGTTTCAGGAAAATGAAATAACTATCACCTTACAACTTTATGGTGTATGTTCTTCAAATCAATGAAGTAATATATTTTACACAAGAAATATCAAATTTGAAATTTATTTCTCAAGATGTAAAAAATGTGTTTATCAATATTTCGAAAAAGCATTTAGTAATAATCCACAAATTCAAAATTTACTTGTGCTGCTTTAATCTCAAGGACACTTTACCCACTCCAAACTCCTCCCATGGTATGTGCTTAATTGACTGAAAGCCGCATTATCATACTTGCATGCGGTTCATGGTGAAATTTAGCTATTGGGAAAATAAATACATCACTCGGCAGAAAAATCTTTCATCACAAGTTTGATATCATATTTACATGTATAAATCAACAATAAAATGTTTATTTCGACGTCCAAAGCACAGTACCCTCTGTGAAAGTGTCATAGCTTTTAATGAACCTGCTTTCGGTGACATCATCATTATGTGTGTAGGTTTTACAACGCGTCTAAGTTACCGCAATTGCGTCTGATGGGTAGCATCTTGGGAGGCAACTTTTGCCTGACTCGGCGAAAAAGAACTCTCTCTCTGATGTCATGTGCTTGATTCAATATGATTTCATGTGCTTGATTTCAAAGCATTGTAATGCCATGTGCTTGATTATGTCGAATCATTGTGATGCCATTTGCTGGATGTCAAAGCATTGTGATGTCATGTGTTTGATAATGTCAGGGCATTGTGATGCAATGCAACTGATGATGGCAAAGCATTGTGATGCCATGTAATTGATGATGTCTAAGCATTGTAATGCCATGTTATTGATGATGTCAAAGCATTGTGATGTCATGTGTTTGATAATGTCAGGGCATTGTGATGCAATGCAACTGATGATGGCAAAGCATTGTGATGCCATGTAATTGATGATGTCTAAGCATTGTGATGCCATGTTATTGATGATGTCAAAGCATTGTAATGTCATGTGTTTGATAATGTCAGGGCATTGTGATGTCATGTGTTTGATAATGTCAGGGCATTGTGATGCAATGCAACTGATGATGGCAAAGCATTGTGATGCCATGTAATTGATGATGTCTAAGCATTGTGATGCAATGCAACTTATGATAGCAAAGCATTGTGATGCCATGTAATTGATTTCAAAGCATTGTGATGCCATTTGCTTGATGATGTCAAAGCATTGTGATGTCATGTGTTTGATGATGTCAGGGCATTGTGATGCAATGCAACTGATGATGGTAAAGCATTGTGATGCCATGTAATTGATGATGTCAAAGCATTGTGATGTCATGTGTTTGATGATGTCAGGTCATTGTGATGCAATGCAACTAATGATGGAAAAGCATTGTGATGCCATGTAATTGAAGATGGCACGGTATTGTGATGTCATGTGCTTGAAGTCAAGATATTGTGATGTCATGCGATCTATGTCAAATCAAGATGATGTCTTGTGCTGATGATGCCATGAGCTTACCTGAAGGATGTTTGTTTCTGGACCTGCGATGATGTCAGTTGCATTTGTCAGATCGGAGAATGTCGGGAGGAAAGCCTGGTCCAGCAGAGTATCTATAAGGTTGAAACAAACCTGTAACAAAACAATAAATGAAAATAACATAAGTGATTAACAATTTTCCTTAAGATTAAAAATAAAAGTTGATATACTAAAAAGGATCAAAATTGGCGGTACTTCACCAGTAGAGTGGAAATAAGGGTAGTTAGAGTGAGTGGAGTGAATAACCTTGACAAGTTGACCTGCAGTAATCTGATAGAGTATTTGCCAAATGATGCTACAACCAACATATTTAGACGTGAATCCAGGAATTTGAAGGGGTGAGGTTCACGTGTTGAAAAGGTGGTTGATATAGGGTTAATCTGAAGCTATTCAATTACAAATAATTTTTTTCAAGGTCGTTTTTTTTTTTTGGACTCAAATTTAGGTAGTTTCCTAATAAATAGAGGGTCATGAGTATTAACTTTGGTATTCTTCTTAGTGACAAAGAAGCAATTCACTTTATAGAAAATGGTTGTTGATAATTGCAATTTTGAATTTAATTGTAAGATACTTGGAGTGTATATAGGCAATATAAGATGTAGGCCAACTGAGAAAGTCTATCAAATACATTTAAAACATTGATTTTGGTCGGTGTCAAGGGGTATTTCGTTGCTTAGAACTTAGTATTTGAGAAGATAATAATGAACATACATCAATTTGTAAAATTTGGAAGCGCACTACTTTTCATTTTTTTTTTCAAGAAAGGTCAATTGTGTGATTCAAAACAACAGTGTGAGAGCCAAATACCAATTGTGAGCATACCTTCCCAGCTTATCCATTCAAAAACTAAGATTTATGCCCTTGATCTGTAATCCATAAATCCTTTTTAACCTACATTCCAGAATATTTTCTAATTAAGTGTTAACATACAGGGAAAGATGTTGATGAAAGAATGATCAATAAACTGCAAGGGATTACGGATAATCTGTCATGAGTTAATTATTGTGATAAACTTGGAGCTCAGGCATTCGTTTAAATACAACAATTCAGGGATAATAATAAGTAGTTACTAAAAGCACAAAATTAGTAGTATTTTACTTAAATATGAAATTTTAAAGGGGCAGTAGCAAAGTTCAGCCATGCGATTCCTTTTTCTTACACGAAATGAATTGAAGGTGTTCACACAAAAATGGCCGCCAATGGATTTTATGTGTTCTTGGACTATGAATGAGTGGTTTGCGTAATGAGATTTTTGACACTATCAAAATAATACATTTAACTATTAACAAACAATTATCACTGAAACTCACTCAAACTGCTTTATTATGCATAACCCAAACTTTGAGTAGGATCCATATTGAGCTTTATTCCAAAAATAGAGCCATTGGCTCTGTAGCTCATCAGGCATCATATCAAGTTTGCTTTATACAGGCAAGATGAGCTAAAAATGAAACTGATGTTACCTATTGCAAAAAAAACTATAAAAAAATTACAAAACAAAATTTAATGTATTATTATTCAACACTTTCTAGATCGCCAATATCAGACAGTGAAAGAAGTCCACACTAAAATATCCAAGGAGAAATAAATTTGCCATAGACTGTCATCTAATGGAGAAAAATAGGTTTTTAAGATTGTGACCCCTGTGACCCTATTTGGGGTCATGGGGTCACAAAACCTACAGTTTAGAATCCCAATTGGCCAAGGAGTCTACATGCAGTCTTTCAGCTCAATAGACCTTTAGGAGCTAAAGATATGATGATGAAAATAAGTTTTTAAGGTTGTGACCCCTGTGACCCTATTTGGGGTCATGGGGTCACGAAATCTACAATTTAGAATCCCCATTGGCCAAGGAGTCTACACATATAATTTCAGCTCTCTAGACCTTTTGGAACTTGAGAAGAAGATGAGAATTGGTTTTTAAGATTGTGACCCCTGTGACCCTATTTGGGGTCATGGGGTCACGAAATCTACAATTAAGAATCCTGATTGGCCAAGGAGTCTGCACATATCATTTTCAACTCTATAGTCCTTTTAGTACTGGAGAAGATGATGAAAATAGGTTTTTAAGGTTGTGACCCCTGTGACCCTATTTGGGGTCACAGGTTCACCAAAGTTACAAATTAGAATCCCCATTGTCCAAGGAGTCTGCACATATCACTTTCAACTCTCCAGTCCTTTTAGAACTGGAGAAGAAGATGAAAATAGGTTTTTAAGGTTGTGACCCCTGTGACCCTATTTGGGGTCACAGGTTCACCAAAGTTACAAATTAGAATCCCCAATGTCCAAGGAGTCTGCACATATCACTTTCAACTTTCTAGTCCTTTTAGAACTGGAGAAGAAGATGAAAATAGGTTTTTAAGGTTGTGACCCCTGTGACCCTATTTGGGGTCATGGGGTCACGAAATCTACAATTTAGAATCCCCATTGGCCAAGGAGTCTGCACATATCGTTTTTAACTCTCTAGTCCTTTTAGAACTGGAGAAGAAGATGAAAATAAGTTTTTAAGGTTGTGACCCCTGTGACCCTATTTGGGGTCACAGGGTCACCAAAGTTACACATTAGAATCTCCATTGTCCAAGGAGTCTGCACATATAATTTTTAACTCTCTACTCCTTTTAGAACTGGAGAAGAAGATGAAAATAGGTATTAAAGGTTGTGACCCCTGTGACCCTATTTGGGATCACAGGGTCACCAAAGTTACAAATTAGAATCCCCATTGGCCAAGAAGTCTGCACATATCATTTTAAACTCTCTAGTCCTTCTGGAACTGGAGAAGAAGATGAAAATAGGTATTAAAGGTTGTGACCCCTGTGACCCTATTTGGGATCACAGGGTCACCAAAGTTACAAATTAGAATCCCCATTGGCCAAGGAGTCTGCACATATCATTTTTAACTCTCTAGTCCTTCTGGAACTTGAGAAGAAGATGAAAATAGGTTTTTAAAGTTGTGACCCCTGTGACCCTATTTGGGGTCACAGGGTCACCAAAGTTACAAATTAGAATCTCCATTGTCCAAGGAGTCTGCCCATATAATTTTTAACTCTCTACTCCTTTTGGAACTGGAGAAGAAGATGAAAATAGGTATTTAAGGTTGTGACCCCTGTGACCCTATTTGGGATCACAGGGTCACCAAAGTTACAAATTAGAATCCCCATTGTCCAAGGAGTCTGCACATATCATTTTTAACTCTCTACTCCTTTTGGAACTGGAGAAGAAGATTAAAATAGGTTTTTAAAGTTGTGACCCCTGTGACCCTATTTGGGGTCACAGGGTCACCAAAGTTACAAATTAGAATCTCCATATGCTAAGGTACTTGTACACAAAATTTCAGCTCTCTAATGTGTATGGTTCATGAGAAGAAGTTGAAAGTGTCAAAAGTTTACGGACGGACGACGGACGGACGGACGACGGACAACGGGCCATGCCATAAGCCCATCTGGACTTTCAGTCCTGATGAGCTAAAAAAGGGGTTTTACATAACAAATTGCCAATGTAAATTCTGTCAGAGATTGAGAGAAACTTAGTAAAATGTAAACTGGTAATCATTCTGTCAGAGATTGAGAGAAACTTAGTAAAATGTAAACTGGTAATCACTCAGTCAAAATGACAGATTACAAAGCAATGACATCACTAATTGACATTATGGTTAATGATGTCACAAACCAATCTTGTCATGTCAACTTTCAAGGCACCAATACAAGTTGAAAATCAAACCTAAAGGGTTAACATACTTAAAATACTTGGCTTGTTAACATTATATTTTACAAGAGGCAATTGTATTGTGTGCAAATCAAGGTTAAGGTTAAGGTTACTCTGATTTAGTCAACTAAGTCATATTGACCATTACCTAAATTGATTATTTTGTTCTTCCAACTTCCAAGGAACCTTTCTGGTCTTATGGCAGAAAGGAGGTTAATTATGCAAGCTATGTTTTCCTCTTTATTTATAGTACAATGATCAACAGTATAGTTAAGATATTAAAAGACAATAAGATAAATGTGCAGTTGACATGTAAAATATTACAAAGGTTGGATGATGACAAAAAAATGATATTGGAAACATTAATATTGTGGAAGTAAATCTGCAGCGCATCAGTTTTCGATGTCATTCCTTATGATTGTGGACCTTTCAACGCCCAAGCTCTTTTGTCATGGAGGGGAAAACTGACATTTCTCATCTAGAAAATTTTGTCATCATTTTAAACTATATATCCTCTTTTGAAGGTCATTTTCAAACAGATCTATCACAGAGGAGAATGAAACTAAAAAACATCAAACTTCTAATTACGAGGGATATTTATCGTAGCGTGAGCGTCAATATTGATAATGTTACACAAAATAGCACTTCTCGTGTTGCTAGTTCTGTATTCAATGCTTTTGTTTTTCGAGCCGTTTCTTTCCATATGATTAAACCAATATGCATCGAACAAGAGATATAATATAAGAGTTTTTATTGAGCTGAATATAGTTGATGGGCGTTTATTGACTTTATCGTGGATTGAGCCTCGCGACAATAATATATGCCCTCTTCCTAAAGACACACGTTCAGAATTGTTCTTTATTCGTTAATTCCACGGCGCTCGAGGCGAGATAGCGCTTCTGTTTGAAGCACAATGGTGCTGTTTTCATGTTAACATTACCCATAAGGCATTGAGGCGGCCTGACTTTTCCTGAAATGAACACTTATAATGAATGAGTTAGTTTTTTGGATCCTTTGCCGTCAATGTGTATCGCGTTTCCAAGTGCACTAGTGAAAATCAACCATACACCATTAATATTTCATTTAATTAAACAGCTACTGATATATGTAAATGGGGCCACAATAACCGCAGCGTTTTCCCTGACTGGAAGAAGGACTCTTCAGCTTTTATCATTCCTACTCCTTAACATTTTGCCTTCGGACACATTTTTTTGTTGAAAAATTAGCAAAATCTGCCTTGTCCTTCATATAGTGACACAAGCTATTAATTTCACATTGAAGAAGCCAAAATATCATCCTAGCAACTCAAAAGACTTCAAATACAAACTGGCTTTTAATCAATTCTTCTCAGAGGCCCGAGAAACAGAGTTTTCGCCGTGACGTCAAACATTAACATCCAGGTAACAGGTCTTTATACTCATTATGATAGCAGCAGATCTTGTGTGTGTACATATTGGTGATAAGAATATTGATTCGAGCCTTTTCCCATCTCCCGCATTTGGGTTAACTGGTACGGGGCCTGAGCAAGTCCTTGTTCAAAACGACCCACAGCGCATCCTGCATATAGATTAATTGTCAATGAGGCTTCGCATGTTTGTCACTGCTTTCGTAAAATTCTGCAATGCTTACAAAAAGATCGAAAACAAAAACGTCAAATTGCCAAATTTCCATTTATGGAAAAAGGATCTATTTTATTTGAGATTAAAATCAAATTAATGTATTTTAACAAAAGAAGGTTGAACGATGTTTTGTGGAAATCATAATCTAGAAATTATAAAAAAATAATGATTATATCGAAAATGTTTTTCTCTTATATCAGTATACATAAGATACGTTCTTTGATAAACAATCCATGATGTAAAGTAATTTCTCATTATTAGAAAAATATGTACACTGATAAGAGTATAAGCTTAAAAATAGATCAAAACTTAATTATGATGCACTTTGATAAGACTTGAAATGATAAGATATATAAGTTCAAATCTATTCTGATTCTCCAAGCTCCAGATGATGTATTTATGATTTTTTCAAAGAACTTCATAATCTATATTGATTCTAGCATGAATATCTATTATCAATCTTCGATGAAATAGATAAAACTAAATATGTGTACTTTTTGCCGAGATCAAACCATATTCAAATGTGATAAAAAAATCTTGTTTACGAACTTTAGTGTAGTAAGGAGTTTAGTTGCAGGATGGTATAAATAAAACCAAGTTCCGTTGACGTATTAAACACATTAGCATATATCTAGTGTCCCTGTAAGCTCCTCACGGCAAGGTTTTCAATGAAAAATAGAATTAAACAAATGTTCACGTATTCTCAAGGGTCCCATTGCTAAAGCTTTTAATATAAAAGCTAAATGTACATTGGAAACTCATTCCAAGCACAATTAAATTACCCTAACATTTAGGTGTTTGTTTGCATTCCTGTTTTATTTTCAGAAGAATAACAAACAAAAACACATATTGTAAGCAGGTAAGAATACATTAAAATGTATCTTTAATTTCAAAGTGATTTAACTTTTGTTTTTAAACAAAGTGGTATTTTTAATTTCAGGAAAAGTTCAATGGACGTAAATCCATTATATGAAATCCTGTTGAATCATGTAAAAATAACTATTTTCAATTTTATGAAGATTTAAATCTCAAACTTAACTCTTTTGTCTGTCAAATCTTACACTTTTATATGTAACATTTTAATATTTTGTATGTTAAATTTCAGATATTGTTTAATTTTTTCAATTAATTTCAATGAACATTTTGATAATCAATGTGTCTTACTTTCCTTAAATGTAACCATCGGTCCAAAATACAACTGCTTTTAAGGTAATTAAAGCATGTCAACAAAAGTACATGAAAAACCCTGTTGAATTGTCAATGTATCATTTTTGAATTATAAAACACAGGGTATCACAAAAGTTTGATTAAAGAAATGAAGAGAATGACTCATTTTTGTTAGAAACATGCAGGTAATGTTATTGTTTCATGAATAAAGAACTCGTTCTCCATATATTTTTAGGTAAGAAATCATAACCTTCCTTGGGGATCAGATTGGGCCTTCTTGATGAACGTATAAAGTTCAATTCTTTTGATAGGGTCACCAAAACTGTATGATAGGCAAATGTCACCCAGCTTTAAGACTCTCGGCACCATTATATTTTGCAGGAATTTCTTTAATTGGCATGATGATCAATACATATAAGGAAGATTATTTCATTGAAAATCAACTTCTTTATTCTTGGCGACAATTCGACAAAGATCCTTATGCTATCAACATAGCTAGATCACTTGCTTGACGACATTAGGATCTATGATACAACGTTGCTTTCAAAGAATAAAGAAGTTGATTATCCTTAAAATAATGGAGGAATGGAAAGAATGCAGGAATTTTAATTAATAACCCAAAGATGTGTACGGTAAACTGGTAATGAATGTGTGTCATAAATCCATTTTGATAAACTTAGGTTGTATCTATGTAAATATGCCATTCATTGAAACACCCAGAACAACAAGAATAAATGTCATTTTGGCATCATGAACAACAAAGTTTATCACATCATGAAACCAAAGGTTTGTTTTCAGAACTATGTTTTGACATTAAATAAGAACAGTAAATTATTAAATGCATGGTAACCTTTATATTTCATACAAAATTACACACAAGTAAAAAATTCCTGTCTACTATAAAAACATCTCCCTTATAACAATATTTACATTATAGATCTTCAAAGCAAAAGCGTGAAGAGCTTATTTGGAAACGTAGTGATTACATAAAAGAAGCTTTCATGCATATCGAAATTCTGATAGCTTTATGCCAAATAGGTTCCTACATATTTATATATGGTAAATAAAAAAAGAAATTGACGAGTGAAGCGTAAGTATATAAATAAGGTGTGTTATAGGATAAGCTAATGAAGTTTGCGTTAATGTTTCCACGACAATGGTTATACACCACTGTTGGATATTTATCACTAAGCTACCTATGCTTCATTGATTCCCGTGGATAATATGGGCACTTTTGAAATATTGTTAATTTACTTACTAAAAAATCTTTCCAAAGTTTTAGCAAATTGTTTCTAAAGTTCATGTGATGCTCTTGAAAACGTAATGATTTGAATATTTTAAATGTTTGGCTGGAAAAAGGTTACAGAACCTTAACTCAAAATATTTGTTTAATCTCTAAAAGATCCTCAGTTCCTTATATTCATTTATTGAAAACATATCCTTTTTTTTATTAAACACTATATTCAGCCAGTTTATAATAATCAATCAACCTAGCTTTTATATTATATAGGTAAAGCTAATGTTTTATTTTTTAGAAAAAAACTTTCACATAGGAAACAATTCTTATGTTTTAGAATTTGCTATTTTATCATTTTGTTGGTAATAGTACAGATTAAATAACATGTTCTGCAAATATTCAAGATAAAGTGCAAAAAGCTTCTACTTACGGTTGCTACGGTATCATATTTCAATGTTTTGACAAAGCTCTGTTCCATCATTTCATCTTCATTGTACAGATTTCAAATCTTTTGTTTTTCAAACAACATATAGAAATAATGTTCATACAAAGCATATGGGACAGTTGACTACCAGCTAGTTCCAAAAAATCAATTTCATATTTGCAAAATAAAGTTATTGTTCACATAAGCTTGAAGAACACTTTTTTCTATGCCTAAGACAATAAGAGGATTCTTTGGTTTTTCTCTTTTCATGACAAAGTTTCTCTTACAAGTTTAGCACCTTTTAACATAATAATCATCTTCATTATCATTATCATCATCATCATCACAATCCTTCATCATCATCACCATCACATCACCATCCATCACCATCACTATCAACTTCACCATGCACCCTTTATCACCATCACATTCACCATCACATTTACTATCATCGCCATCACCATCCTTTATCATCATCACCATCCTTCATACCATCAACATCACCATCATATCGCCATCACCATCCTTTTATCATCCTCATCCTTTATCATCATCAACATCACATTCACCATCCTTTATTACCATCACCATCACATTCACCATCCTTTATTACCATCACCATCACATTCACCATCCTTTATTACCATCACCATCACATTCACCATCCTTTATTACCATCACCATCACATTCACCATCCTTTATTACCATCACCATCACGTTCACCATCCTTTATTACCATCACCAGTATCAAAATTTTCTTTATCTTTATCTTTATCACCATCATCATCACCATCTCAAATTCCTTTATCACTTTCATCATTATCATGATAGAACAAAAAAACATTTCTTGCATCATAAAAATCACTTTAAACACAATCATCATCATCACACCATCATCCATGACAATCAACTACATTTAATTTATTTATTGACAATCACATCATCACCATGAATTGTCTATAGATTTATCTCGAGGCGTATAAATATACTTTACGTGTTGAAACTTAAACAACAGCCCGAACTTTTCAGGCTTGTTATAAGCGATGAAAATTTCATGATCATTGTTATCACTTCATTTGCAATTTTCAAAGGGTTATCTTGAAACAATGTCCAAGCTTTCCATTGGTCAAGCGACAAGACCAGTGGTTGTTGACCAAAGACAACAATAGTACCATGAAGATGTCCTAGTATTGAGTTTATTATTTATTCGCACAACAATTAATGTAAATAATAAAACCAGATTTCTACAAACAGCACCTGTATTGACAATAAACAGAAGCCCAATGAACAATAAAATCTGAAATTTTTTGGGAATAGTGTAAATTTCTGTTAATTTCTGTCAATATCAAAAGCTGTTGGTAAAGTCTCTTAAAATATTTTCTTGAACTATGAACAAATTTCAATCAAAATGTTCAAATATGATGAGATAATTAGATAAAGTTCATGCACGTGTATCTTGATGAAATTGTAACATCGAATAAATTCCTTCAAATTTAGATTTTAGCATGAAAAATGAAAATATTATATATCTAAATATGATAAATATATTTGATTTGTTACATATTTTTTTAATATTCTTTTTTTCTGCATAACAATTTGATTTTCTCTTAAAATGTCAATGACACAGAAAGAATATATACCTAGCAAATGAATCCCCAATCAGAAAGACCATTTTTAATGTTCTTGTATTTCAAAATTCCTTTCATAAACCAACATTGACACTGATAACATACCTTTATGAATCTTACTTCATTTACTGATGAAAAGATTGGTCACATTTAAAAAAAACCATATTTTAAACTTTTTTAATTTTTTTTTTTTCAAAATGACTTATTGGTTAAACTTCCTATTCAGAAGTTTTAAATATTTTCTTAAACTATTACTACTACCAAATTTCTATGAAATTGTCAATTGCCTAATTATGAATACTTAGTTTCCATACAAGTATCTCGATGAAAGATTTCATTCTTTGTGCAATTTTGTGTGTTTAATAAATAAGACAATTAAGTAAAAATCAATGTCAACATTCAGAACATTTCATATTTTTTTTAAATGACATTGTTTTAACTTCCTATCCTTAAGCTGTTCAAAATGTTTTTTCAACATTTAATTTTTTTTTTTAAATTAAATTTTTCAAAATGACATTGTTTGGACTTGCTTTCTTCAAGTGCAAACCGAGATTTGAACCCATGATTCATATAGATTGTTGAGAGCGGATTGTCAGAAATGTGGCAGGATTGTGAGTGTTGGTTGTTATTTCACACCTATAACTGACACCTGCATGTAGTTATTGTTTTCAATACAGAAACCTCGTGAATTAATAATTCTTGACGATGACCTTGCTGACCCCTAGCTTGAGCAGCCGTTATAAATATGATAACTTTTGCTTTTTTCATAAAAATGTAAAGGAGAGATAATGTAATTTCACCAATTTGTTATCGTTAAGAGATATATTTGACTATAGACACAGGATATAACTTACTTTAAATTATTTCACCCCCTTTTCTAAGACGTTATACCAAGATAGAAAGAAGTCATATTACGGACTTGATTTCATTTTAACCTTTAAAGTGCAGGGTCAGAAATTTCAAGATTTGGCTGGCTGTCATCTGCAATCAAATTCATAAATTGTCCAATTTATGATGAAATAATCAATTACTAATCAAATCATTGGGGTTTTGTTTCAGTTTCAGAATTATTGCCTTGCGATTGTTGCAAGTTATGATTCCTGCAAATTTGCCACTCAGGATTGGTTTACAATAAATATTTTAAAATCAAAGTGTAAAAAAGTAAATGTAGAACAGAATCACTACTTTCAGTTTAATTTTCGAAAGACTAACAAAATTATCCACTGATATTATTGTAAGTAACTTTTTATTCGTCCTTATATTGCCAAATTCTAGTATGCCAAACGTTTCACCATTTCATTAGCTTCAAAATGAGATATTTAAAGAAATATACGACAAAACCGGTAACAATACATTGCACTGTAATGTGTTAAACAAATAAACTAAAACTCTTGAAATGTTCCCGCAACAAAACTATGCTCAAAACCTCGAAATGCAACATCTTGTAAGAATTGTTCCCATTTCGATAAATATTTAAAAGTATACATATTACGCAGTACAAATACAAACGCAATTTCCTGTGTTGTCAAATCAATGCTACAAATGTTGGTTTGGGGGATTGTAATGAGAAAGATAGACAGAAAAAAGCCTTTTTAAACCTACTTTGCATCTTTGGACAAAAAATCAGAAATTTGGCCAAGTTTGCCGCTGAAGCCGACATCAAATATCGGGAGGCTGACCCCCCAAATCTGAAGTCTCCTACGTAAATTTAGACAGTTGTTCTATATGAACATAAGATACAAGCCAGTACGCTCAACTCAGCAAGGATTAGTCAACGTGGATTAGGGACCAAATAGAAGAAATCTACGTCCCTCGCTCGACCTGCAGCCGGTAGACGCTACCCTTACAAAAAATTATAGTTAGCCACAATGGTGCAGCAACATTGCGGCGTATTGTTTTCTAGGAGCGAAACATTCACTAACAAGTGAAACGGTTGTGAAACGCAAGTGCTCGTTTAGATAAACATATGCAGCAATGTGACAATTAATAATTAGATGGAAAAAAAGTGAAAACATTGCCGCAAAGTTTTCACTTTTATGCATTGATAAAGAAAGACAAAGACAATTGTATGCAATTCATTGCATTTATTGGGGTTGGTGTAATTAGCCGATTCATATAATCATAACCATTCATCATCATAACATTGTGATAGTTGTATAACATTCGATGTTCAAGGATATGTACCTGGATCATCATAACAATACAATATTCAATAAGCAGTTTCAGCTTAACACACAGGTTCAGCATGCCATTTCACAATTAATACACGCTTGATTTATCCCAGTTGCACTAAAATGTATATGGCCTTCTTATTCATAATATAAAATATGTAATGATAATATGATATCAGACTAGAAGCGACTGACTATAATGCTAATGAAAGGACTAATCAAACCATGTTCTAAGAACAATTAATAAGACCTATTTGAAATTTCATTCTATTGAGGTTGTTTTTCATGTCATAACAAACTAAGTAAGTCTTGTGAGGAGAAGCTGTGAAGTCAAATCTCAATATTCAAATTATTTATAAAGGCATTGTTATTATAGATTTAAGATGAATTGAATCTCCTGCTGTTGGGCTCTCTAAGTAAACATCACGATATCACACATTCATCCAACACATAATTTGGATATTCCTCTGTTAATCATTTGAAATAAGGTTTAAAAAATTTAATTTGGATTATCACTTTTAATAAATGTTATTATCCCCCTACATAAAAGATGTATGATATTGTAGTAAATAAAACCTGCATGTTTTGCATTGTTATAACTTGTATCAACATTGTTTAAGATGTAAATGAATTAGTTACAGTGATAGAGATGGGTGGAGCTAAAATTTAGTATTAGCCAATGACAAAAGCATCCATTGTCCCTCTCTAAAAGCAGCATTGTTAATTGCTACCTTAAAAGGTAATTACTTCAAGGGTCATTAACTTTGTTGTTATTTCAAGTTGTGATTTCCTGTTAATTTTCAAATCATTGACACTGACCATCATGTGTTGACGAGTTTGTTTGTTTAGTCTATTGTCAGTTATCTGTTAATTACTCAAAACTTGTTAAATTCTTAATGACACCTGGTAATTTGAAAATATATTCTGAATTAATATGTGTTCGACAGGTTTTATGTTCTTTTTATTCAAAATTTAATCTATATTAATAATCATACATAACAAACTAAGTAAGTCTTGTGAGGAGAAGCTGTGAAGTCAAATCTCAATATTCAAATTATTCATAAAGGGATTGTTATTACAGATTTAAGATAAATTGAATCTCCTGCTGTTGGACTCTTTAAGTAAACATCAGGATATCACACATTCATCAAACACAACAGAAGTGTATAAATAATTTGGATATTCCCCTTTTCGTCATTTGAAATAAGATTTATAAAATTTAATTCGGATTATCACTTTTTAATAAATTTTATTATCCTCCTACATTAAAGATGTATGATATTGTAGTATATAAAACTTACATGTTTTGCATTGTTATAACTTGTGTCGACATTGTTTAAGATGTAAATGAATTAGTTACAGTGATAGAGATGGGTGGAGCTAATATTCAGTATTAGCCAATGACAAAAGCATCCATTATCCCTCTCTAAAAGCAGCATTGTTGATTGCTACCTTAAAAGGTATTTACTTCAAGGGTCATTAACTTTGTTATTTTGCTATGAACGGGATATCAGTTATACAATTAGTTGTTATTTCAAGTTGTGATTTCCTGTTAATTTTCAAATCATTGACACTGACCATCATGTGTTGACGAGTTTGTTTGTTTAGTCTATTGTCAGTTATCTGTTAATTACTCAAAACTTGTTAAATTCTTAATGACACCTGGTAATTTGAAAATATATTCTGAATTAAAATGTGTTCGACAGGTTTTATGTTCTTTTTATTCAAAATTCAATCTATATTAATAATCATACATAACAAACAAAGTAAGTCTTGTGAGGAGAAGCTGTGAAGTTAAATCTCAATATTCGAATTATTCATAAAGGGATTGTTATTACAGATTTGAGATTAATTGAATCTCCTGCTGTTGGGCTCTCTAAGTAAACATCAGGATATCACACATTCATCAAACACACAGAAGTGTACCGTACAAATAATTTGGATATTCCTCTTTTAATCATTTGAAATAAGATTCAGATTATCACTTTTAATAAATTTTATTATCCTCCTACATAAAAGATGTATGATATTGTAATAAATAAAACTTACATGTTCTGCATTGCTTTAACTTGTGTCAACATTGTTTAAGATGTAAATGAATTAGTTACAGTGATAGAAATGGGTGGAGCTTATATTCAGTATTAGCCAATGACAAAAGCATCCATTATCCCTCTCTGAAAGCAGCATTGTTGATTGCTACCTTAAAAGGTATTTACTTCAAGGGTCATTAACTTTGTTATTTTGCTATGTAAGGGATATCAGTTATACAATTAGTTGTTATTTCAAGTTGTGATTTCCTGTCATTGACACTGACCATCATGTGTTGACGAGTTTGTTGGTTAAGTCTATTCTCAGTTATCTGTTAATTATTAAAAACTTGTGAAGTTGTTTAGTAAGTGACATCTGTTTATTTGAAAACAAATAATCACTTAGTGTTTCACAGGTTCTATTTCCTTTTTATTCATATTTATTCAAGACTTCACATACTTTGATACATTTATTGTTAACCCAGGTTTTTCTTTCTTGTTAATTCCAATTCTATCTTTTTTAATCAAAAGACTAATTTTATATTGTAAACCTGGTTGTAAAAAGTAAAATTGATCTTTATGTCTATTTGGATACTTACCTTCTATTTTTCATAAGTAATCAATTAATGGAAAAACGTCTTGAATAACAATTATAAAGGAAATAAATGATTGTAAAAATGTCACTTAAAAGAAACACAATTATAACAATTGTGGCACTAAACAATAAACCTACAAAATATTTGTTAGATTTAAAAAGAAAAAAACTTTTATACTTATCATTGTCAGCATGAACAAATTCAATAACAATTCAATTTCCAAGCTATAAAATAATACATTTTATCAAAACCCTCTGCATAACCATCAGGCAAGTACTCTGTGCACTGTGCAATGCATTGTGCATTAGCCAATCAGAATCAAGTTGGGCTGGACATTAGCCAATCAGAATCTCTGCAATATTTAGCTCTTTACCACTGCACAAGCCACATGCAAGAAGGAGGGAAGAAAGATGGCGTCTATCAACTGGATATAACAGTTAAATCACAGCCCATTAACAGCTAAAATGGCATTTCTTCAGTCACTGATATCAGAGTAAGTACATCTGAATACTATTCCAAGTTCATGATGCCTGTATGTTCTTTTCCAAATCATAAACAAGAGCTTATGATGTTTCAATAATATTGGCTTCACATGCAGTCAAAATGACAAATGGTTTCAAACCTTGTTACTTCTTGATTGAATATCTTGTAAAGTATTTTTATATTACATTATTATGTACCTCTATGTTTTGCAATGTGATACTGATTTGATGTGTCATTAGGTTTTATTACTTGGTAATATTCAGCAAAAGATGGCATTGTTGACACAAGTGTGCACTGGACCATGGCTGCCATGAGAGGACAACTGAGGCTAGACACAGGGGGACCGACACAGGCAGAGATTATGTAACTGCAGGTAACTGCACACCTGGCATGCTAATCTGTTTCTTGAAAACTGCACACCTGGCATGCTAATCTAATTCTTGAATACACATGCATTATAATCCTTGATTGTAGATTAGACAATTCAAAATGCAATTGTAAATGGACTTGATAACTGACTGTTTTATTTGTAAACATCCAGACAGGTCAATTGTATATCATAGATATACCGGGAGCACTTGATTTCAATTGCTTATGATCTTTAAAGACTTATTATATAAAACTTTTGCAATGAATTCTATATATATTTGATTGATCAAATAGATTTTCAAGTGTGTCCATTTCTGTACAATTGATAACTGTTCATCAAGTAGAAACTGTTGAAGTTTCTATTTGATAACTAGTTTACCAATGTGTAGTCTACCATGAATGCAAATTCAAATTGTTTCATAAACCTTTTGAATTGATAAACTTTTCTTAACAAACAAATTACTATCAAAGTTATTGATTTATTCAATGTCAACTTGTTAGTTCAAATTATCTCTGCTAACTCTTCATCTATTGCTTATATATATATAACTGAATAATTAGATTCCGTTGTTCTTTCCCTATACCTGTTTCATTTCATAAAAGGACTGTAATATGCAAATTGTTTATTTAAGGTGACCACTGAAGCTTACAATACACAGACCTGGCAACATGAGGGGATAAGGAGGCAGTGTCTTCATAGTAAGTACACTAAATTGCTAAATAAACAAACAGTTTAGGAAATGACCAATCTGAGTCATATTGCTATACTGTTCTTAATCCTGATTTAATTCTTGAATAAACATGCTGTATATTCCTTGACTGTAGATTAGACAATTGCAACCTAATTTGCAAATAAATGGACTTGATTAATAACACTTTAATTTGTAAACACCCAGACAGGTTGATTGTATGCTGTACATACATGAGGGAACACTTGATTCCAAATGCTTATGAGCTGTAAATCAATTTGAAGACTTTTGATATATCAATTAACTAATTTTTGTTATTAGTTCAGGACACATTTAGTTTTAATACAATTTTTAAAGTTTGATCATATAGATTTTCAATGAAAGTCTTTCTGTTCATATATCATATATTCTTTTATTTGTTTTATTCAAATGTTATTATTCTTCAAATTATCTAGACATATAACCTTTTTTATTATTTATTTATGGTTATAAAGTAGTCAAGATTTTAAAATCCTGACACCTGAAGATTGATAAGATTTTTTAATTACTAAACATGATTATGATAGTAATAAACAAGCTTGACAGTTGTAGACATAGTCTCTAAGGTAATAATAATTGAAATTCAAATGATTCAAAATCTTTTCACTACTTTTCATTCATTTCTTTACATTTAGTTTTGGGGCCAAATAAATGGTAATACAATAATCATAAATAAGTATAAAAATCATTTACACATTCAAATGTCAAATTATTAGTTCAAATTCTATCTGTTTTTATAGATTAATTATAATAAATAGTAATTAAAGTGATCCAGGTGTCATACTTTTTTTTGCTTGTTATTTCATCATTTTGTAACTGAGTTCAGTTGTGGTCTTTTTTCTCTTTCCATACATTGAAGGAATGTATTCAAATTGTTTATTTAAGGTGATCACTGAAGCTTACAATACACAGACCTCACAACATAAGGGAACTAACAGGAATAGCAAAGCAGTGTCATTAAAGTAAACTGAAGTGCTAAATAAACAAACAGATTGATCAATGACTTCTGACCAATTTAGTTACAGATTAGAACCACATTGCAATTCTGTTCTTAATTCATATCTATGTATGCAATAAAAGTGTGATTCGTGTATAAGAGAAACTATTGTTTTATTTTCAATGGCGAGCATCCTAATTGATTGTACAAACATTTGTTTATTGTTTCAGAATGAAGACCAAGCCACAACTCTTCAGATGAGAACACAGACAAATTAATTTGAACAAATATGTTTTCATTTTCTTCACTTTATATATTTGAATGTATCACATTTAGCATAAGTTTCACCAAAAATTGTCATTCAATCTTAGTGATGTGACACTTTTCAACAGAAATTGTAATAATCTATAAATGGTCCTGTTAGTTATTGTAAGGACTTCATTTAATAGCTATAAAGGTTAATCAGTGAATTAAATCTTAGATATTTGAGTATAATCTTAACAGTTGAATTTGTAATTTATTTTAGAATGCAACTGTTGGCATATACTTGTTTCAAATCTTTTAGTGCCAGGATGCCTTTTCATGTCACATACAAACTTTTATCTATTATACCCTGAAACAAGATCCAAAACTAAATATATTAAATGTTCAGTTAATAATTTAACAAGTGTCTCAAATCTCTTAGTGCTAGAATGCTTGATGATGTCATATAAAAAACTTTCACGCTGTACATACAACTGATATATATATTTTTGTGTGTTATTTTATGCACAAGTGAATAATCAAAATAAAATATTAAAATGAATATGATGTGTTTGTATCTTTTATACAGGTGACATCATGAGAGAAACAATGTGAGCTACTTTCAAAACATTACACTGAATATATTATATATATATCGCTTGAACGCAACGCTTGCGGATCACTTGAACGCAACGCTTGCGGATCACTTGAACGCAACGCTTGCGGATCACTTGAACGCAACGCTTGCGGATCACTTGAGCGCAACGCTTGCGGATCACTTGAGCGCAACGCATGCGGATCACTTGAGCGCAACGCTTGCGGATCACTTGAGCGCAACGCATGCGGATCACTTGAGCGCAACGCATGCGGATCACTTGAGCGCAACGCTTGCTGATCACTTGAGTGCAACGCATGCGGATAACTTGAGCGCAACGCTTGCTGATCACTTGAGTGCAACGCTTGCGGATCACTTGAGGGAAACGGTTGTTGCAACTTATGCGTAATGAATTAGCCGCAACTTTGCCGCACGCTCATTTGCATGGTAAATTCGAAATTTCAGCCGCAACTATGTGCAACGGTGAGTGAAAACATCGCTGCAATGTTGCTGCATATATGAGTTTTTTTTATAAGGGTAGGTAAACGATGGAGTCTCTCCGCAGGTGAAGTACAGCGTCCGGATGTAGAAACATATTGTTTTTGTGGGAAATGTTTGTTCTAAAAGAACAAGCAGCTTTTGTAGACGTGTCTACATATCCTTGTTTGTATCTCACATACATTGCTGTTGGTTTGGGAGGGTACCAGGTAGATGTAGAAACGTATCGGAGAGATTCCTCCGCAATAAAGAGGCTTTGGCTTCTAGGGTCTGCAGTTTGGCTGTATTTTGTATCAAAAGAATTGTTAAAAAGTTGATGTATTTTGTTTACTAAATTTTCATGAAATTCATGTATCAATAAAGGTGATACATTCCTTTCAGCATATCTTTTTAAAATTGATCTTTGATGTTCTATCATATCTACAAAATGGCTTTTAGACTAAACATATGTCTCTCTTAAGCAATTGCATTCAGTTGGGCAGAAAATAAGATAACGGTGTTCTTATAAATATATACTATTTGATTTTTCTTGCACTGAATCAATTCTTATTTTTTTCCCAAAAGCTTTGGTAGTTGTATTTATGCATCTTCTTCTTCTTCTGTAAATTATCAAAACTACTGCCACTGCTGCTGCTGCTTATGCTACTACAACTTTTTATTGCTTCTCCTACTATACTGCTGCAACCGTTCCTGCTGAAACTACTGCTATTACTTCTACTACTACTACTACTGCTACTACTAATGCTGCTGCTACTGCTACTGCTACTATGCAAACCGCTATCATTACTTTTACCATTTCTATCATTGCTTCTACCACTACTACTACAGCTACTACAACTTTTACTTCTACTACAACTAGTACTTTTTCTACTACTGCTGCTACTGCTGCTGCTACTACTGCTTATTGTTTAAGGCAAAGTCATTATTTTATATAAATCCAAATATCAAGAAGTTGAAAATTCCAATCTTTAACCAAACTGCACTACCTGTACACATTCTACAGCAGATAATACCTGTCACTAGATAAGTATTCAACCATTATCAGAACAAAGAACAGTTACCTTGAACAATACAATTACTCATACAAAGTGTATGATTAAAATCATAAATCCTATTAAATATCTGATATATCCTCTCCCCAGTGTCATAGCCTATGTGATAAAACATCATAAACAAACCCATAACTATGTAAAAAATAATCATATATCAATGTAATTTCCTCTATTAAAATGCCATGGGCTAAGATGAACGTAAAGAACACGAGCCTATAAAATGGCATGTATGACAAAGATAGGTTTTACCTACTTATAAGCTTTATAGGTCACTATATCACAATCTTGGTATTACGTCCGTTTTCTCTGAAGTCACTCTCAGTTCAATATAATAAACTGACTGTAAATAAACCCATCCTGTCTTTTAGGGGCGTTTTTATTTCGCGACGCGAGAATAAATTCCCTTGGGTTATATCGAGAACAAATATATTTCTGACAGTAATGAAAATAAAAATTCACGTTTAAAAAATGGATAACATACATATTGATATATGATGCATTAATGCCATAAACTTCAACATACGATGCCATAATCCCATAAAATTATTTAAATGAGTAAGATCTATAATTAACTACTTTTTGTTGTCTTCTTAAGGAGAATACTGAAACGTATGACAGATCACGTTCTTATAGTTAATTACATTTTCCTATCAAGAAGATAAACAGTGTTTCTTATAAATATATCAAAACTTTTTATTGAAATTCAGCCAGTATTTGACCATCAACTTAACATATTGTGTGACTTTGAAAGAAGAAAAGATCACTGAAAAACAACTGAACTTCATGAACTGAATTCAATTTTTCAATTTCTTTTTTGTAGAGATGTTTTATACAATATTATAGATTTAAATAATGTCCAAATAGTTAAAGGCTACGTTTAGTTCATTTCAAAAGGCATTCAATTCTACTTTTAACTTCAAATTAAGCTATCTTGGCCAGGAAACAAATTATTCGTAACATATATAACTCTTTAGATCAAGAACAAAATTGTGAATGTTACAATCATTGATAATGATTCAAATGAATGATTTATGGCAACATCATTGACAAATTGAATGAGTAATTTTCTTACAGTGCTTTTACAAATTGCAAACTTGAGCTTCTCACTGACACCTATGCATGACAGAAAATTAATTTTTACAAATGGGTCTTGGAATTATCGAGTATATAGTCATTTTGCCTCTCTGGATATGATACAATTTTATTCAAGAATAATTATTGTGTTTTATCCAGCACACACTGTAAGTTAATACCTAATCTTAGCTAGTGTAGTGTTATCAGTAGACAACATCCAACTGATCCCCACCCCCCCCCCCCCAAAAAAAATAAAAAAATAATATTAGAAAATAGAAATCCAAAGAAAATCTCAAAAGTTACATAGATGCTGACTAATCCACAAACCAATTTTCATTGAACTAGGTCTAACAGATTTCAATTTCTGCTCAGGAAAAGATAATAGGTTTCCATGAAAACCAACAAAAATAAATCAAAACAAATTCAACATCCTAAAATCTACACATGAAGACAAATCTACATTCCAAGTTTCATTGAGCTATGCATTACAGATTTTTAGTTCTACTGTAGTAACCAAATGATAAGGGACAGAAAGACAGACAGAAAGACAGATGAACAGATGGACAGGGCAATGACTTTATCCATAGGTATTAAATCGGGTGAAATAAAAATAAAAAATTAATGAGGGTATATAGCTCAGTTGGCATAGTGGCAGCTCATCACCTGCAAGTCTAAGGTTCGATTTCGGTACCTCAATACCAAAACACATTTAGCAATGAGAGATGCTGTTGCTTAAAAGGACAACTCTTAAACTTGCACAGAACTTCCACTGCTGGGTGCCGAGAGCTCAAAACAAATATAAGACGTTATCAATGTTATCATCCATTTTAACATAAATGCAACACATGGTAACATGACGCCGTTGTATATCACTTGTTATAAGTGCTTATGAATATCGGCCAGACAGGACATACAAAGATGATTTCAACACAAAAGCTTATTATGATAAATCCTATCAACGTCTATGTTCTCGTAAGTACGAAGTGTCATCGTCAGTTCACACGTGGGATTATAGTAAGCTGTAGCACAGACGCTGATTGTATCATCAAAGGAAAGGACAGCATCAACAGTTGACATCTCCGTAGGTGCTGGAAATAGAGGAGCTTATACAGTAGATCTTCATAAGTCTTCAGCCTTGTCGTGGTCTCAGCATGTTGTGTCCAGTGAACTCTGGACATTGGTCATTAGTTGTTCGAAAAAATCTAAATTTAAAAATCCCCTTGCAGTAAAATTTTGCAAGAAAATTCTTAACTTCACCGTAATTCGAAAGGATGAGTTCATCCATGTCATAGCTACAGCATGTTGTGTCCAGTGAACTCTGGACATCGGTCATTAGTTGTTCGAAGAAATTTAAATTTAAAAATCTCCTTGCAGTAAAATTTTGCAACAATATTCTTAACATTACAGTATACAATTTTACATGAAGTTCTAGTTCTTCTTTGTCATAGGCACAGCATACACTCTGGACATCGGTCATCTGTTGTGGTCATGGTTTGAAGAAATCAAAATTAGAAAATCCCTTTACAGTAATATTTTACAACAAGTTTCTTAATTTTACATACAGTTCTATACAGCATGTTGTGCCCAGTAAACTCTGGATTTTGGTGATATGTTGGTGCAGTCATTGTTTGAAGAAATCAAAATTTTAATATCCCCTTGCAGTAATATTTTGCAAGAAAATTCTTAACTTCACTGTAATTCGAAAGGATGAGTTCATCCATGTCATAGCTACAGCATGTTGTGTCCTGTGAACTTGGTCATCTGTTGTGGTCATTGTTTAAAGAAATCCAAATTTAAAAATCCCCTTGCAGTAATATTTTGCAAAAACTTTCGTAATTTTACATATAGTTCTAAAGGATGAGTTCATCTTTGTCATAGGCACAGCATGTTGCGACCAGTGAACTCTGGACATCGGTCATCTGTTGTGGTCATGGTTTGAAGAATTCAAAATTTAAAAAACCCTTGCAGTAAAAGTTTGCAACAATATTCTTAATTTTACAGTATAGTTCTTAAGTATGAATTTATCTTTGTCATAGGCACAGCATGTTGTATCCAGTGACTCTGGACTTTGGTCATCTGTTGTGGTCATGGTTTAAAGAAATCAAATATTAAATATCCCCTTGCAAATTTTTGCAACTATATTTTTTAATCTACAGTAATTTGAAAGGATGAGTTCAGCCTTGTCATGGCTACAGCATGTTGTGTCCAGTGAACTTTGGACATCGGTCATCTGTTGTGGACTGACCACATTGATGATGATCCATGGTTAAAACAAAGGGGTTGTTTAACTGTTGACTTCTGATGTCATTTTTATATTTTGTTCTTTCCAAGTCTCTGTCCACAGTATAAGTTCAGTAATCAACCACTGGTCAAGAGTTGACACACTGGTCACAGACCGGTCAAAGGAGCCTTGGACGTCTCAGTATGATCCTAACCAATAGGATAAAGGAGTTCAGAAAAACAAACAGATTATCTTCAGTAATTGTCAAACATAAATAGTGACATATTTTCAATATGTGCACATGTACACATTTCATTTTCGCCTAGCAATAATTGTAACGCAAGTTCCCTAATGTTGTTGTCGGTGATGTCATACAACAATTATTTAACCTATAGCATGATGTCATGAATTGTACTCATATATTCAGTGCCCTAAAAAAAACGCATTGTAAAAATAAGCAGTTGATGAGGTTTATTATATGATTCATAAATAAACACTCTCTTCTTTTGGTGAAATACCTCTATCTGGCTATCAACACTTGAGTGATGTTAAGTTCAAGAGTTTGACGTCATGACACAATCGTCTAACAAATTCTCAAATGACGTCAAAATTTTGCTGTGCCAATCGTGAAAATATCAACTTTCTTCTCCGCTCGATGAGATATGGTCAAGAAAAGACAGATATCCTCTATTCATCAATGAAAATGAAATGCTTGAATGTTAAATCATAATCTCTATTTTTTTATTCTTAGGTAATGGATACTATACATCAAACAATATGAATACATCTATGATTGCACTACAGAAACTGCAAAAATATTGTGTGATTTGGTCAGGTGCAGCTGATGGGCAGAATATGCAGAATATTATATTGTAAACAAGTAAACATCATGCGCATTGTGCATACAGACAATATATAATGAGCTCACACACATCTAGACAATTGATTACATCTCTGGATTGATAAAAAATGTCTAGCCTTGAAAACAAACTCCATGCATGGACAATGCGTTCCTATTAACACTTCACTGCTATACTTGTAGACACAATGTAAGGAGTTTATAATATCAAGGGCAGGTAAGCATGTCATTGTATATTCCAAACATTACATGGTTTATACAAAAATTACAATGTAGTGAGTTCACTCATATGTTTCAATCTAAATATTTGTACATGATTACAATGGAGTGAATATATGATGTATGTGTTTGTAAAAATATATTTCTTAAAATAATAACAACATGAAATTTCAAGTTTGTCAAGGAAATAAGGGTTTCACTATCAATATTTGCTAAATATTTGAAATGAAAGTGAAAAATGTCATTATTTAGGGTCTCAAAGTTAAAGGAAAAGGATTGATTTAACATTCTTTACATGTAAAAACTTTGAAATTATTTTATTCTGATGTTTACAAATCTGTCTCTTAACCAATCTTTATTGTAATTTTGGACAATCATGTTGATAAGATAATATATTTTTTTCATACCTAGGACCTAAAACTTGTTACAAAAAAAATAATTTAAGTATTTTCAAAATTCACATATATGACAAATGACCATTCAAAATACTCAGAATTTCTTATGGTTATATATGAACTGGTTAAAAAGGTTTCATCGTAGATAAAATGCAAGAAAAAGCTAAACAATCTGTCAGGTACAAAAACCTGCTTACTTTTCTCACTATTGTTCAGGGTTCTTAGCTTAACACGCTCTCTCCAATGTTTGATTCAAATATGTCGTAGTCTACCAAAGTTTGCAGAATTGTCTTCACCTTTTGCCCCTCTCTTCAACAAATAGATTTATTTCTGTTGCTTAGCGATGACATGTAGCAAGCAGGGTTCGAGATGCGTACCCCATTGTTTTATAACTTGGAGGAACTTCATTAGATAACGTGCCTTTCCACAATGCCAAATACCTCCAATTACTTCCATAGATGCCGACTAATTTAAACTATTGAGTAACTTCTTATTTGCCTGTTATTTCTAGCGGAAGGTAAACAATGTTATCAATACTTTAATTACATTTCATACAAAATCAATGCGAAATATTACAGGAATGATTTTCCTAACCCTGGGGTTTTATTTGCTTTGAGATGAAAATTCAACTTGAGACAATTTTACATGTTTTCGTAGCGTAAATGTTAATTTCAGTGTCGTCATGTTATATAAATAAAAATGACTTTCCCTGAATAAACTTGTAATATGTAATTTGAGACATAAAACCAGATATATTGAATGTCAATGAAGCTTAACATTTGAAATATTTGAAAATAAAAAAGTTTTACCGCATGTGCAATTGCATGTTTTTATTTGTAGATTGTGTAGGAATATTTCAACCCGAAAAAAAAAAAAAAATTAATGGCATAACAAGATTATACATTACAACATCTTTGAAAGCATGCAATATCTCTTAAAGTTAATGTTCATAGATGATAATATAATTATATAATATAATTTTCTGCTTAAGTCAAGTTGATAATTTCTCATTTTCGTGATTTCTAATGTGACATTTTCTGTTGCCATTTTGATTACCTAGAACCTTCTTAATAATCTTATTAACTACAAAGAGGTTAGAAGGACCTTCTAATAGAACAATTACGAACCAAAGGAAGAAATATTGATTTGAATATGCAGTTATTTGAAATTTAATTTGTTATGCATCATGGAAAATTAATTCATAATTAGTGAATAAAAAACTTAAAATGCAGAAATATCACTTATCAATAATCTCATAACTCAAAACGAATATAAATCTATCCAAATATATATCAAATTCAAATCAAATATGGCATCATATAAAATATGATGCTCGGAAATTAATGACGCATTAGTCATTACAAAATGGCAACAATATGGTAAATTGGGATGAATACTAACTAAAGTAGTCTATTTTTAGACCTAACAGATGAAAACCCCCTGCTCCATAAATTTCGTCCTTTGTCTCAGAAGGGCTCGGGCCCTTTGCTGTCTGAACTACGCTTGACCCTCAACTAGGTAGAAAATTAATCTTATTGGCCGTTAGCATGCAACATCACACAGAAATGTAGGAAACTGGAAGCCTCCGTTTTTAACATAACATTTCGTACCTACAAAGCAAACGCTTTCAAGTGCGACATATCCCATAATGCCTTCTATTGATTCTTTTCAGTTTCAAAGAATAAAACGTAACAGACATTTATTTTGAATTTCTCGCTTCGTCGAACCAGATCATTAGTTGAATGGGCACCGAGGAATAAAGGGTCATTCTCACAATACACAGATACTCGGTAAGAGTCAAAACGAGAACAAAGAGAAAGGGTTCACAATGGTCAAAGAAAGTACGCTTTTTGGTCCCAATAACCTAGAAGTGTTTCAATTTTCACCTTCTTTAGTTGAAAATGTATGATGGTGTAAGCAAAAATATTTCCTGAAAAATTAAATTTATGTCGACAAAGTTTTTAGTTTTCATATATGAGTTTATTTATATTGTAGAAATCTGGATTTATATTAAAAAGGTTTAAAATTTTGCTACTTGTTAAGAGCATAATACATGTCACAATGTAATACAATAGAATAAAGATTTAACATTAATCTTAGATCAACTTAATTTAAGAATTAGAAATCTAGTTTTTAATCTTTATTGTTTTCAGATACATCATGAGATGATAAATCTAAAAAGTATTTAAAATCTTATCATGAATTTTCCTGCCTTTGACAAAATATTAGCACAAGAAAAACATAAAATTCCAGAGAATAAATCTTTGTGATTAATGATGAAATATAACCTTAAAAAATAATGTAAAAAATTATTTAAGGATTCAGGTCTATATATCCATTCACTTCATACATATGCAAAAACCAAATGAAATAAAGATCAATTTTGAATAATATTTCCACAAAAAAAGATTTTTCAGAGACAGATCATAAATCTTACATAGATATCTTGTGGTAGCAGAGGAATCGTGTCTCTTTAACAGAAGAATGTATGGAAAATAACTATCTTTATCATTTCCATTTATTCTAAAAAAGTCATTTTGAGTATAATAGAGCAATTTTCAAATGAAATATATAATATCTGCATAATGTTTGACATTTTAGCATTTTGTTACTTTATTAATTAGTTTTACTTATTGTATGTCATGTAAAGTGAAAAACTATACCACAAAATTGCATGTTTCTGCATATCTATTAGATAAAATCTGCATCCATGAAATCCAATCTTTACCTTAAAAAGCAGGCAAATTATTGATTATGAATAATTCAAAACATTATTCATATGCAATAGTTATGTACGTAATATTCTCTATGGCAACAAATGTTTTGGAATTATTTATTTATGATTTTACTCCTTGATATCAAACTGAAAAGATTTTAATCAAAGTTAATTTTTCAATCAAACCTATGAATATTAAACTTTCTATTTAAATTGCTTTATTTTCTTTCATAGCACTATTGCTTCACTTTAACAGTTAAACATATAGATATAATATCTAAAGAAATAAACAAAAATAATATTAATTCTTAGAGTAACCTCATTTTTTGAAATCTAAAGAAATTGAACAAATTCAAAACTGGTGACCATAACAAGGTGCATTTATGCACCAAATTTTTCAAGATCTTACCTTATAAAGAAATAACTTTATAAATCAAACTAAAAAAATTCAAAGTATATTGTAAACCTAACAACCCAAACAACTCTAAAGAGCCATTTCCTTGAAATCGTGAACCATGTCACAAAACCAATTAACAGTAATTACCATTTCAAAGAAAACATGACAAAAACAAAAATCAATAAATCACCCAATTTCCACAAAACAGTAAAATTTGAAAGATACGCACTACCTAGTCACTACAGCGAAACGTAATATTGACGTAAATTCGTATGGGAACGTTACAGCGGTGGGCACAAAGACCCCATATGCCATGACCTAGGCCGTTTCGAGTTGAACCCATCCCATAAGTGCTCAGAGCCCAAACATAAGCATTTGCCCATTACTCGATTGATTTTCCTTCTATAGCTAACACTGTATCCTCGGTCGCATTATAAACCATTCGTTACGATGTATTGATCTGCCGATAAATTATTCTTGTTTTTGGGGCAATATACAATTAAATACTCCATGCTTGTAGATCAAGGGCCCTGGAATGAATTATTCACATAAAACACTATTCCATGGGTGATTTTTACTAGAATATTTATCTACGGTGCAATTAAAGCGGTTCAACCTTACGAACAAAGGGAAATTTCGCCTAAGGGGTGATATAGAAAACATATACAATATTGTAGGCCTTAAGGCTAAAGGTCTTCAGCTCCAATCAGATTTTAGCAAATAAACCATTTTTGACATCGTCCCTATGGTAATTTAGCCTTTACAAGGAACGTAATATGTCAATTTGGAAAATGTTTTATATGTGGTTGGATGATGGATATGTATGACACGTAGGGTTTATATTTGTCTTTGTTTTGTGCAATTAATTTAATATACTGCATTATTCAAATCATAAGGGAGTATGGTGGAACATAATTTCATAATTTTTTATCATAAGGATAAGCATTTTGATTTTTTTATGTGATTCAACAACTTTGTGAACTTGAATACACATCTTAGGGTGTTCAATGAAAAAGTATGAAAATTCCACACCGGAGTTTTTACATACAATTTTACATACAATGTATGCATTAGTTATAATCTTCATTAAATACACATAGGAAAATTTATCATTACATTGTAAATAGTGACAAATCACTTTTATACTTATTACTAAAAACAAGAATTATAAAATTTATGGGCACTATATGAAACAAAGGAACATTACCTGGCTAACAACTGATAGCAACATTTGGACCATGCTGTGACGTCAAATGTAATGACATCGACTTCACATGACAGCAATTTTATGGTTCTCCTCTGCTTTTTTCATAACACGAAAATTATTTACCATTAAGAGACCGTTGCTAAGAAAAAACAATAGAATATCTCCACAATTATTGAGATACAAATATCTATATATATAATAAAACGAAAGACCGAAACAGCTGGCTGTTCATGGTTATATATATAAATATATAGATAAAAAAATTTATTTGAATCCCCAACCAGTTTTACACTATTTAATTATCATCATTGGGTCTTTATCTGAATATAAATATATATATCTATATATAAATGTACCTACCTCAAGTATTGCTACACATTTATATACCGATCACTGCTATCAATAAGTTTAATCTCTGTGTCTTTATATAAGTCATTTATATACCGATCACTGCTATCAATAAGTTTAATCTCTGTGTCTTTATATAAGTCATTTATATACCGATCACTGCTATCAATAAGTTTAATCTCTGTGTCTTTATATAAGTCATTTATATACCGATCACTGCTATCAATAAGTTTAAACTCTGTGTCTTTATATAAGTCATTTATATACCGATCACTGCTATCAATAAGTTTAATCTCTGTGTCTTTATATAAGTCATTTATATACCGATCACTGCTATCAATAAGTTTAAACTCTGTGTCTTTATATAAGTCATTTATATACCGATCACTGCTATCAATAAGTTTAATCTCTGTGTCTTTATATAAGTCATTTATATACCGATCACTGCTATCAATAAGTTTAATCTGTGTGTCTTTATAAAAGTCATTAAGTCTAGTATGTGAAGATCTGGTTGATGACTGAATTGTGTGAAGAATATTGGGCAGTTTAATTTAACACAAATAGTATGTCATATCTTTCATAATATTTATCATATATATAACCCTTAGAAACTTGAAAAGACTTTTAAAGACAAAGTACTGTAATGTAATGTATAAGGCACCTTAGATGCTAATAAAGAATTAAAAATTTTCATGCAAGAGAAATATTTGTGTAAAGTGGATCTTAAAAGAAAGAATAAGAATGTGACTTTATGTTTTCAATGGAACTAGTTTTTCATGCAGGGTAGGCTTATGAAAAGAGGGGGGATTTTTTTTCATGAGCTAAAAATGTTAAGGGATGCTTATAGGGAGAGGACACTTTTTTCTTTAATGTTTTTTAGGTAAAAATATTAATTCTAAAAAGTGACAAATTCGTAAAAAAAATTCATGATCAAATGTAAAAATTGTTACAGGGGCATGCAGAGAGAGAAAAATAAAACCATGTGCACACATGATATGATATGGTATGACAGTGTATGAAATAAGATCCGTCCGACAGCCCGAAACGGGTAACTTCTGGTCTGGGCTGGTAACTTTTTAATGTTTTTGTTGAATTTGACCATGGAATTAAGTAAAATCATTCTTTCGGGCTGGTTACTTCTCAGGCTTATTTCATACACTGGGTATGACCCTTCTTATTGTATAATATTGATATCAAAATCCTTGGATTCAAATGTTAAGAAGGAAATTTTAGTTCTTAGCTAAACTTAAACTTTTTCAATGTTATTATTGAATATAATCTCTCTTTTTTATGTGTACATATATGAGTAATCTCAAATGCAGGGAATTAATTCTTTTGATTATTCACTTATTTTCCAGCACCAATTTGATAGCATTGAGAAAGCTTACAAAGCTAGTGTAATGAACTACCACTGGAGTGTTACAGTAAATTTATTTTTATTGTTTAGAAATAAACCCGAAATTTGCTCTTCATTTACATACAAGAAAATATAAATACAAAACTTTATTACATACATAAATATATTTATCAATCAATGTAATTCTAAGGAATATTTAGAGAGATGTTTTCATAAAATTATAAAAAAGTATATATCTTGTCATTTAGTCAAGAAATTAGTAACTTACTAAAAGAATAACATTGCCATATTTTTCCATAATCTTGAACATGAAATTATCAATAATTACAAACATTTGATAAAATTCATACCTATAATAAACTTGCAAGAAATATATTACAAAGTTTATTTAAGATAATCAACCTTTCATAAATCACAAAACTTTCAAGTATCTTTGAATAGAGAAAATTGTAACAAAACTAAACTGCATACTTCAAATTGTTTTTTTATTACAAATTAAATGACTTAAGTGAAAATCTTTCAAATATCTAAACCTTTAAATATCTTTAAGAACTTCACTTAAATATACCTTGCTTTTACCAAAGTTCATTATTATTAGTAATAGGAGATTTGATATACAAACTTATCTTTTGTAAATTTGGCACTTTTTCCAATTGTTAATTTCATTACAATCATTTAAAGAAGCTCGGTAATAGATTAAAGGTCATATACCTCTGCCAAAAAGGAAATCATTGGTTTATTTTTCCGAATTCAACATAAATCTTCTCACCTTCGATCCAAAAGTTTGGTTTCAGTCAAGCACTTAGCCAAAAAATTTAACATTCTTTCGGGGCAAAAAAGAACTAACTCACCCTTTTTCACAATAACTCCCCCTTAAACTTCCAAATATGGCATCTCACCAAACACACTTTGAAGAAACAAATCTATGACGAAGTTGAAGATACTTTGTCACACAGGTGTTAGGTGAGGGAATTTCACACCATCGCAAAACTCTTGTCAAATTTTGTTTATACCAGGGGAAAATATTTAAAGGAATGATAATTGTTCAATTTGGGGGACGAAATAATATTGAACTCAAGGTTATGATGAAGATAGGTCTTGTAGCGACCACCAGTTAGTAAACTGTGAGCTATTGTTCACGGTCGGACGTTCCTCCAAAGATAAGAAAATGTTTACCCAAAAAATTCTTCATAAATGGGAGATCGATGCATTAGGCGAAGGATCTGTGTACCGTCCCACAGCGAAATTTTCACATCTCCGTGTGATTTCCTTCCTTCAGTGCTGGAGAGGGGTTCCCAAACTCTGCGTTTAAGACTCTTGCCACCAAATAAATAAAAGGCCCAACTTGGAAAATATTTTGGCCTTTAAAATGACGGTTTGAAGCTTTGGGATTATAGTATATTCACTAGTTCAAAGTTTTCGTTTCGTTTTGTCGTTCGAAACGTTTCACCTTGTGCATCGGATGCAAATGCATGATCAAGATTTCTGAAAAATTTTATGATGTGAATGGTAATTCTTCTCTAACTGAAGTGAAATTTTCGAAACTTAAAAGTTTTATCGCTCCGGTGTTACTGTAAGTGAATTAATGGAACAAGTCGTTTTTTCAAATGTTTTGAGTGAAAAAGTGTCATTTCAGAATTTAGAGTGAAAATAGTGTTTAAATTCTAATATGATTTGAAAATAAACTTGCAAAAGATAGTATTTCTATATTTGGTGTAAATGACATTGTAAAATAGAGGTTTTTGGTTGAAGTATAAACAGGATTTTGAATTTGAAAACAGTTTTATGATATCTAACAGAATTTTCTTTAGTGTGTGATTATGAATTGATATATATATATATATATCTATCATCAACATAATTATCACTTTTTCAACATAATGTAATGTGAAATTTGTTTTTTTCACACACATTTTTCTAGAATTTTTAGTTAGCAAAGTAAGAAATATTTGTAATTGAAATTATTATTTCCAAATCTTCAGATAATGTTACATTAAAAAGATTTTTTTTCACTTTACCAAAAAAAAGAGCAAATTTTATTTAAAAAATTTTGGTTACTTACCAGATCTTGTCATAATTCAAAAAGTTTTGATGACTGTATAAATGTCATCATAAAGGACTAACAATTTTGATTGACAAAACATTTATCTATTTCTTATACAAATTTATTGATCTTACACTTCATAACCTAAATCATTGATTACTGGACTAGATTATATTTTGCTCATGCACAAATGAATACTGACATAAGTACTGATACATAAATGGTTTATATTGACTTATCTTCTTTGCAAATATGATTATATAGAAATAAACATGTTTTCAACATTTCTTGACTGAAAGAAATATTACATTTTTTGTGATTTTTATAAATATAGTGAATGAATTGAAGCAAAATTAGGTCATTAGCGAGAATTCTGATGACATCATATATAAACTCAGAGAGTTGTAAAAAAATATTCTTGACAACACCAACTGCATGCAAATCAGAAATCTTAAAAACAAAGAAAAATTCTTTTAAAAACATTTGAATCAAAAGTCATTTATCGATAATATCTTCTTTTTACATCTGAATGAGAGAGAAAGGTACAATTGGAAATAGATTTCTTAACGCAACCTGTGAGGCAATTCAAGAATATATCACCAACGATTAAAATCATTTTTAAATACTTGCTGATCGAATCACTATTAGTCATTTAGCATAAAAAATAAAAATTACATTTACTATGAACAATAGGTGTAAACAACCAAAGTCACTTACAATATACTCTTTTAATATCATCACCATTCACAAATTTAGAAACTATTGATGCTTAATATGAGGTGAAAGACGACAAGTGACAAATATAGACAAGATAGCCATCGAAACAGCATAAAACTGACTTTAGACAAGAAAACGATAAAGAAAGTGGCGGATCATGAAAAAAGAAGCTCTACTAAGCGCAGTATCAAGTAGATCTTGGGGACCGAACTTCACAAATCTGACAAAAAGGAAATTCCCTTAACGACCCTTCACGCCTATCTATCAATGAAAAAATCCTACTAAATGGAAATGACTAAAACACTATGTAAAAGCTTCACGGTAAGTGTCAGAATGTTTATGGACATCGATGGAGTGGCTTTCGTACAATACCTTTAGGAATTTACGTACAAGTTTAAGGACATTTTTGTTCTCTTTGAAGTTTAGCACACTTAGGTACTTTTGGACAATACTTGGGATGTATGAATGAGTTTAAGAACATTTAGGGATAAGAATTAATTTTTGACAATACTTATGGGAATTTGTGTTTAAAAAAAAGGACATTTTGGTTCTCTCTGTAGTTTAACACATTTAGGGATAAGAATTGACTTTGGACAATACTATGGGAATTTATGTTCAAGAATAAGAACATTTTGATTCTCTTTGAAGTTTAACACATTAAGGGACAAGAATTGACCTTAGGACAATACCCTTGGGAATTTACAATCAAGTTTAAGGACATTTTGATATTCTTAGTGTTTTCGCACACTTAGGTACTTTTGTACAATACTTGGGATGTATGAATGAGTTTAAGGACATTTTGGTTCTCTTTGAAGTTTAACATTTAGGGACAAGAATTGACATTTGGACAATACTTATTGGAATTTTTGTACAAGAATAAGGACATCCTGGTTCTCTTTGAAGTTTAACACATTTAGGGATAAGAATTGAATTTTGGACAATACTTATGGGAATATATATTCAAGTAAAAGGACAATTTGGTTCTCTTTGAAGTTTTACATTTAGGGATAAGAATTGACTTTTGGACAATACAATGGGAATTTATGTATAAGAATAAGGACATTTTGGTTCTCTTTTAAAGTTTAACACATTTATGGACAAGAATTGACACTACCTATGCAAATATATATCCAACTAAAATGAAATTTTAGTTCTCATGGAACTTAAACATTTAGGGACAAGAATTGACTTTTGGAAAATTCTTATGGGAATTTACATACAAATTTAAGGACATTTGGTTTTCTCTGTCGTTAAACATTTAGGGACAAGAATTGACTTTTGGACGATACTTATGGGAAATTATTACAAGGACATTTCGGAAAATTCTTATTGGAATTTCATACAAGTATATAAGGAAATTTTGGTTCTCTTCAAAGTTTCTCAAATTTATAGACAAGAATTGACAATACCTATGGTAAAGTATAAGCAAATATAAGGACTTTGCAGTTCTCTTGGAGTATAGCGCCGGTAACTAAATTGTCAGGTTCTTCGCTGGGTGATTCCGCTATATAATGAAAATGGACCTAGCCATGAATAAGTCTATAGTAATCTGAATGTATTCACTAACGGTCAATAAAGGTTGTGATGGAGTGGTGAATACATAGTAGCCTGTGTACGCTCTGATGTCCACGCTAGATAAATCTATAGCATTGCATTGATGGAGTTTGGCTTACACCTTCAAAGAAAAAACTTTGTTAATAACAACAAAGTAATTATTTTTAATCTTATGGACAAATATTTTTATTATCTATTTGTATCTGTATATAGATAAAAATAGATAAATGACAATTATTAGAAATTGATAAAGTTGATTTTTTTTTCTTGATATATCGATCTGTATTGTTCAGATTTATAGTAGGAATTTGTGTGCTAGATAAATTTCTAATATCACATTGATGGAGTTTGGCTTACAACTTCAAAGAAAAAAACATTGAATAACAGTGTTTCTATTTCAAGTCTTTCTTGATCATCTTTTATCATATTGTTGGTACTATCTATTTTTATATATACAAAAATAAACAAAAGATTGATAACACAAAAACAATACAAATTAATAAAAAGTTCTTCTTGTACAAGACTTTACTAGCCATATTTACAAATATTTCAAATTGTTTCAATAAGTTAATTAATTACACATATTACACTCAATAAAGTTGAATTTTTTGTATTACATAGACATTGTTCATATTTGAATTAATTGTCCTACTTATTGACAAAGTAGAAAGTAGAGGTTTTATTCTAGCCAACTTCATAATTATATAGGATTATTTTACAAATTACTAATAATATTATTATTATACGATAACTAATTTAGTAATGCTATTACAATTGATTACTTATATAATTCTTAATATTGCATTGTAAAGAAACTTTGAAAAATTAAGAATATCTGAAAATATATATTGTGTATTAATGAACAAAAACAAAATTGACAGCTGGTAAAAACTTCATCAATTGCAAAATGCATATTTAGCAGGTATTATGGTAACCAATAGGCCTGATTGACGAATGTTTTCCTTCTTTGATTGCAGTATCGGAATAAGAAAAAGCGATTTTGAGGCAATGTTCACTAATTCTCACAATTTTTATCGTTTTCTGAATACTGCATACAAACTGGTGTAATAGAGGGGACACAGGAACAGTCGAAACATCAAGCGTCACCTCCTGATTCCACGAATAATAAACCGACGACTGTAGCATGAACTAAGGCTTGAAATTACAGCAAAATTCATCTCAACCGATGATTATCCAAATGATATTCAAAAGTCTATTTAACTTCATTTAATGTCAAAATTTTTCCTTGGCATTTAGCGTGATATCATCATGAAAGGCATGCAAACCAATGCAAACAAAACACTATTGATTTTATTTAATTTCTATACGAGAGATGCATGGAGTTTGGATGATAAAGTATTAGTTGGAAGCGCAAACAGCTCTCGAAAAATGTATCTTTTCTCAACTTGTAATATTGATTGGAATAACAAAAGACGGGCCACCCTAACCATATTGTTAATTTCAATGAATCGGGAAGGTACCAAACGTGACGATTCACGTCTTTGTTCTCAAGTGCCGGGCTATTACTACGAGATGATTAATAGATTCCTAATCGCCCATACAACTCTGAGTTGATTCTTATCCCCTAAAAGCAGCTTGAAGGCTGACCTGTAAGAAGTGCCTGCTTCACATAAGTAAACACGGCCATCCTGACTCATTTTGTAGGGTACGATCGCCGAATATGCAAGCTAATGCCCCACTGCAACTCAAGCCGAAATCAATAATTTCAAATACAACTGATGCAGATTAAAACAAGGGCTTCATGTGCACACTTGCACCGTGAAATATATTAGATATTCCTCGTCGTTATAAATAGCCCAACCACGTTGGAGGCTGAGGATTTATGCTTAATATATTGGAGATTTCATTAAACTCTCTATTTACTCTGGAGCTCCCGAAATGGGGCCTAAATCGTGACATGGGATCGGTGAATATACCAATATTGATCTGAGAATTATAAAGCAATGTCATTGCCATGGTGACACGTGGGCCATTCCACATAAGTTTGGCCTCAACTGCGTATATTTCAATTTTACTGCACGGGCTATGCCAAAGCCTCTCTATCAATAGCACCATTGACAAGTTGAAAACTGATTATGTAACATCCAGTAGAAGGTCTTTAGCGTGTGTAGTCCCATACAAAAAATCACGTTTCTATGGAAACAAGGAGCCTTAGCGAGGCAGTTAATTGCCAGAAGAAATCGGAACATTTCAAAAAGATATTAAATTGTTCTTGGCTGAGAACAAATATTCCCTGTGAGGGTGTGAGAGATATACAACTCGACTCGTGTACTGGCATAGAAAATCTGGTATCGGTCATAATGAAGGCCGAGAAAGTAAACCACGGGACCTATTCAATATGATAGCCAAGCGAACCTTGATCAATGCTTTGATATCTATTTCATTACCGTGGCCAGATTTGCTCATATGGGCTTGCATGCGTAAATAATCAGGCCCTAAATGTAAACCTGTAAAGAATACAGAAGATATTGGATCTCCGTCATGGTCTAAAATACAGAGTTTGAAAATTAAAATTGAAATTTTTCTTCCTTTTGAAACATTCCCCGTAATAACGGTAAACCGAATCTGCTATCCAATATAGTTCAGGCCTAAGGGAGTGCATGCTTGATGTACCAAAAATGCATATAAATATTGATTGTTTTAAAAAAAGGTCCTCTCAATAATGAAATACAGCTTCCAATCACGTTTTTGGGCTCCGCGTTTCTCAATCATTTTCAGGAATCTTAAATGGCCTTTACTTAGTTTTTATCGAGGCTTCCATAGCTGGTTTTGAGATAGGAAAACTCTAAATTGCACTCTCCTGCAACTAAGGAGAAATATGATCTTTTTGGAAATTCAGGATTGATGGGATTTTGACTTTCATCCAAATAATCTCTTTCAAAATATACCTTCATTAATTTAAACATTAAATATTTTTTAAATCGGGAACCCTGTGGTTCCGTAATCAACATGCATCCGAAAACAATCTTCCCAAGAATTGGAGTTTAAGTTGTAATCAATAGATTTTCATTTCCTACCAAAACTATTTTATGAATCATAACTCACTGTGACAAACTATGACATGAGCTTAAATTCTATAGTCAATATGTCATCTTCATATGGAATCCAACATAATTTTGAAAGAGAACTCATTTGGAGGAATTATCCTAACATCAAGGTCATAAATGATGCATAATCTTTTATCAAAATTACTTACATGTTTTCATGATTGTCAAGAATGATTACTTTGTTATTGATTTTAATGAAAGCTTGCAATTTGTGATTGGTGATAAAAAAAAGGGTGGACCCTAATTGATTATGAATGACACTTACATCCGTGTTGTTTTTGGCGATAAGAAAACTATATTATTTCTCTATATCCTACACCCTTTTATTACCAAATACAGTTTTTCAATATCAATAACTACATTTATCTTGAATAAATGAAATATACTTCACTTATTTCATATGATATAGTATTTGAAATAAATGTCCTTTTGCTGATATGCAATTTTCTTTATGAGCCTATATTCAACACATAGCTAATCCTAAACTTTGTAAATGAGATATACACACAGATAATATATTTCTAAGAACTCCAAGACCTGCCGAAACCCTTGATGGTACCAAGAATATCATGGGAATGTTGTGAAATGACCAATTTCTGGTTTGGATACTGAAAATCTTGCAGTGTGGCCATGACCCATCTCTGGTTTGGAATCTGAAAATCATTGAGTGTATGGCCATGCCCGATCTTTCTTTTGGACACTGAAAATCTTGCAGTGTGGCCATGACCCATCTCTGGTTTGGAATCTGAAAATCATTGAGTGTATGGCCATGCCCGATCTTTCTTTTGGACACTGAAAATCTTGCAGTGTGGCCATGACCCATCTCTGGTTTGGAATCTGAAAATCATTGAGTGTATGGCCATGCCCGATCTTTCTTTTGGACACTGAAAATCTTGCAGTGTGGCCATGACCCATCTCTGGTTTGGAATCTGAAAATCATTGAGTGTATAACCATGACCTGTCTTTTGTTTGGACCCTGAAATTCTTGGAGTGTGGCCATGACCAATCTTTGTTTGGACCCTGAAAATCATTGAGTGTATGGCCATGACCCATCTTTCTTTTGGACCCTGAAAATCATTGAGTGTATGGCCATGACCAATCTTTGTTTGGACCCTGAAAATCATTGAGTGTATGGCTATGACCAATCTTTGTTTTGGACACTGAAAATCATTGAGTGTATGGCCATGACCGATCTTTGTTTTGGACACTGAAAATCATTGAGTGTATGGCCATGACCGATCTTTGTTTTGGACACTGAAAATCATTGAGTGTATGGCCATGACCAATCTTTGTTTTGGACACTGAAAATCTTGGAGTGTGGCCATGACCCATCTTTGGTTTGGACTCTGAAAAAAAATCATTGAGTGTATGGCCATGACCAATCTTTGTTTGGACCCTGAAACTCTTGGAGTGTGTATGGCCATGACCAATCTTTGTTTGGACCCTGAAAATCATTGAGTGTATGGCCATGACCGATCTTTGTTTTGGACACTGAAAATCATTGAGTGTATATAACCATGACCCATCTCTGGTGTGGACACTGAAAATCTTGGAGTGTGGCCATGACCGATCTTTGTTTGGACCCTGTAAATCATTGAGTGTATGGCAATGCCTGATCTTTGTTTGGACCCTGAAAATCATTGAGTGTGGCCATGACCGATCTTTGTTTGGACCCTGTAAATCATTGAGTGTATGGCAATGCCCGATCTTTGTTTGGACCCTGAAAATCATTGAGTGTGGCCATGACCCATCTCTGGTCTGAAAATCTTGCAGTGTGTATGGCTATGACCAATCTTTGTTTGGACACTGTAAATCATTGAGTGTATGGCTATGACCAATCTTTGGTTTGGACTCTGAAATTCTTTGAGTGTATATAACCATGACCTATCTTTTGTTTGGACCCTGAAAATCATTGAGTGTATGGCCATGCCCGATCTTTCTTTTGGACACTGAAAATCTTGGAGTGTGTATGGCTATGACCAATCTTTGATTTGGACCCTGAAAATCATTGAGTGTATGGCCATGACCTATCTTTTGTTTGGACCTTGAAATTCTTTGAGTGTATATAACCATGACCTATCTTTTGTTTGGACCCTGAAAATCATTGAGTGTATGGCCATGCCCGATCTTTCTTTTGGACACTGAAAATCTTTGAGTATGTATGGCTATGACCAATCTTTGATTTGAACCCTGAAAATCATTGAGTGTATGGCTATGACCAATCTTTGATTTGGACCCTGAAAATCATTGAGTGTATGGCTATGACCAATCTTTGATTTGGACCCTGAAAATCATTGAGTGTATGGCCATGACCTATCTCTGGTTTGGACTCTGAAAATCATTGAGTGTATGGCCATGCCCGATCTTTCTTTTGGACACTGAAAATCTTGGAGTGTGTATGGCTATGACCAATCTTTGTTTTGACCCTGAAAATCTTGGAGTGTATGGCTATGACCAATCTTTGTTTTGGACTCTGAAAATCTTGGAGTGTATGGCCATGACCAATCTCTGATTTGGACCTTGAAATTCTTGGAGTGTATATAACCATGACCTATCTTTTGTTTGGACCCTGAAATTCTTGGAGTGTATATAACCATGATCTATCTTTTGTTTGGACCCTGAAAATCATTGAGTGTATGGCCATGACCAATCTTTGGTGTGGACCCTGAAAATCATTGAGTGTATGGCCATGACCAATCTCTGGTTTGGACTCTGAAAATCTTGGAGTGTATGGCCATGACCAATCTTTGGTGTGGACCCTGAAAATCATTGAGTGTATGGCCATGACCCATCTCTGGTCTGGACTCTGAAAATCTTGGAGTGTGGCCATGACCCATCTTTGGTTTGGACCCTGAAAATCTTGGAGTGTGGCTATGACCAATCTTTGGTTTGAACCCTGAAAATCTTGGAGTGTGGCCATGACCCATCTTTGGTTTGGACCCTGAAACTCTTGGAGTGTGGCCATGACCCATCTTTGGTTTGGACCCTGAAAATCATTGAGTATAGGGCTATGACCAATCTTTGGTTTGAACCCTGAAAATCATTGAGTATATGGCTATGACCAATCTTTGGTTTGGACCCTGTAAATCATTGAGTGTATGGCCATGACAAATCTTTGGTCTGGACCCTGAAAATCATTGAGTGTGGCCATGACAAATCTCTGGTCTGGACCCTGTAAATCATTGAGTGTATGGCCATGACCTATCTTTTGTTTGGACCCTGAAAATCATTGAGTGTGGCCATGACCAATCTCTGGTTTGGACTCTGAAAATCTTGGAGTGTGGCCATGACCTATCTCTGGTCTGGACACTGAAAATCATTGAGTGTATGGCCATGACCAATCTTTGGTTTGGACCCTGAAAATCATTGAGTGTGGCCATGACCAATCTCTGGTTTGGACTCTGAAATTCTTGGAGTGTGGCCATGACCTATCTCTGGTCTGGACGTTGAAAATCATTGAGTGTATGGCGAGGACCAATCTTTGGTTTGGACCCTGAAAATCATTGAGTGTATGGCCATGACCAATCTTTGGTGTGGACCCTGAAAATCATTGAGTGTATGGCCATGACCAATCTCTGGTTTGGACTCTGAAAATCTTGGAGTGTATGGCCATGACCAATCTTTGGTGTGGACCCTGAAAATCATTGAGTGTATGGCCATGACCCATCTCTGGTCTGGACTCTGAAAATCTTGGAGTGTGGCCATGACCCATCTTTGGTTTGGACCCTGAAAATCTTGGAGTGTGGCTATGACCAATCTTTGGTTTGAACCCTGAAAATCATTGAGTGTGGCCATGACCCATCTCTGGTCTGGACTCTGAAAATCTTGGAGTGTGGCCATGACCCATCTTTGGTTTGGACCCTGAAACTCTTGGAGTGTGGCCATGACCCATCTTTGGTTTGGACCCTGAAAATCATTGAGTATAGGGCTATGACCAATCTTTGGTTTGAACCCTGAAAATCATTGAGTATATGGCTATGACCAATCTTTGTTTTGGACTCTGAAAATCTTGGAGTGTATGGCCATGACCAATCTCTGATTTGGACCTTGAAATTCTTGGAGTGTATATAACCATGACCTATCTTTTGTTTGGACCCTGAAATTCTTGGAGTGTATATAACCATGACCTATCTTTTGTTTGGACCCTGAAAATCATTGAGTGTATGGCCATGACCAATCTTTGGTGTGGACCCTGAAAATCATTGAGTGTATGGCCATGACCAATCTCTGGTTTGGACTCTGAAAATCTTGGAGTGTATGGCCATGACCAATCTTTGGTGTGGACCCTGAAAATCATTGAGTGTATGGCCATGACCCATCTCTGGTCTGGACTCTGAAAATCTTGGAGTGTGGCCATGACCCATCTTTGGTTTGGACCCTGAAAATCTTGGAGTGTGGCTATGACCAATCTTTGGTTTGAACCCTGAAAATCATTGAGTGTGGCCATGACCCATCTCTGGTCTGGACTCTGAAAATCTTGGAGTGTGGCCATGACCCATCTTTGGTTTGGACCCTGAAACTCTTGGAGTGTGGCCATGACCCATCTTTGGTTTGGACCCTGAAAATCATTGAGTATAGGGCTATGACCAATCTTTGGTTTGAACCCTGAAAATCATTGAGTATATGGCTATGACCAATCTTTGGTTTGGACCCTGTAAATCATTGAGTGTATGGCCATGACAAATCTTTGGTCTGGACCCTGAAAATCATTGAGTGTGGCCATGACAAATCTCTGGTCTGGACCCTGTAAATCATTGAGTGTATGGCCATGACCTATCTTTTGTTTGGACCCTGAAAATCATTGAGTGTGGCCATGACCAATCTCTGGTTTGGACTCTGAAAATCTTGGAGTGTGGCCATGACCTATCTCTGGTCTGGACACTGAAAATCATTGAGTGTATGGCCATGACCAATCTTTGGTTTGGACCCTGAAAATCATTGAGTGTGGCCATGACCAATCTCTGGTTTGGACTCTGAAATTCTTGGAGTGTGGCCATGACCTATCTCTGGTCTGGACGTTGAAAATCATTGAGTGTATGGCGAGGACCAATCTTTGGTTTGGACTCTGAAAATCTTGCAGTGTGGCCATGCCCGATCTTTCTGATCTGATCTTTCTGACCCTGAAAATCATTGAGTGTATGGCCATGACCAATCTTTGTTTGGACCCTGAAAATCATTGAGTGTTTGGCTATGACCAATCTTTGATTTGGACCCTGAAACTCTTGGAGTGTGGCTATGACCAATCTTAGATTTGGACCCTGAAAATCTTGTAATGTATATGACCATTACAAATCTCTGGTCTGGACCTTGAAAATCTTGGAGTGTATATAACCATGACCTATCTCTGGTCTGGACCCTGAAATTCTTGGAGTGTGGCCATGACCAATCTCTGCTTTTGATCCTTAATATCTTTCTTCCATTGTATCAGTGCATCCTTTTTTACTTTATAAGAATAATAATACACTGAAATTAAATTGATGCCTTATCTTCGAAATCTTTTCCCCCCACATCAATTCTCTTTATCATTTACTTCATATTTAAATGATGCATTGATACTTCCTATAGTGATGCATTTCTTCTTCACATTGATGCAATTACATGCACATATCTTATTTTTAGATCTATCTCGATCAATAAGACATTTTTAATTTCTCTTTCAATTACATTAAATCTAAATTCCTTCTTTAAGTCCATAATTCTCAAAATTTGATACGTATCATTTCAATATTTGTTATGGGTGTTTCTTCATAAATTCAATTTCAGCACGTTTCAATTTTCATGAAATTGATTTAATAAATGCTGCATACACAACTTTTCTTAAATTTGTACAGGGTTTCTTGGCAATCTTTGTGAATATTTATTCAAAGAAAGCCATCATTGCAGATGATATTATTCAATCAATGATTTACTTGCAAAGTAATAAAAATGTAAATGACATAAGCAACATTACAGATACAATAGAATAAACCAACATCTTTCCAACTAAGTAAAAGAACCTACATCATGCAAGGGAATTAATTTGTTTATTGTTCACAAAGCGGTTTAGTAGCCAAAAACCTTTGCAACTGACATGGAAATAAACAAATCAAATCATCATGGCAAATTTGGCATAATAGAACCACAATTTGTCCAATTTCTTATCAGATATGATAAATTTCATATAAACATTCAAAGTGTTTTGATAACAAAATTTAGTAAATTTCTATTGATAGAAGATATTTATCAATATATCGAATCAATTTCATCGACAAAATAACCAGAATTCTTCAAACGTAGGATAAATTCTACACGATAAAAGGCTGCAGTTCTTATCAGATATTCAGTGTATCATTTCTTCAGAAGCATGCTTAGCATATTAGCGTACATTTATAAGCCGTTGGAATCCTAATTCCAATAGATAGCTAGATAATATTGTGTTATCGTGCTGAAGCTCAAATCTCTTGGAGGAGATGCCATTATCCTCTAAATTGGCAAATGCCGACCCAAAGATATAACAAAGGTCTTAGCAATGATCTTAAGCCTTCTAATAATGGACCCTAGATCTATATGGCAAATACCACAAATTATCCAGCATGCCCTAGAACTGATACTATAATTGGGGCTTATGAAGTGCAAGCGAAAAACAGTACCTGTAGGTTATGACGCCTCCAGGAAAACTATAGTTAAATATGGTTTAAGTGCTTATTCTATATTCCTTTCTGCAATTAACAACCTGAGTGCTAGAATTTTTTCGCTTAAAAGATTACATGAAAAATATGGCGTGCTTATAAGCTTACTTCTCCAATGTACATCTTATTTCTTTTAAGCAAAATGTGATATTTTCACGGAATTGGATCAGAATGAACACCTTGGAAAAATCCATATATTATGTACACAATGATAGGCTTTCTCATTATGAGGTGAAATCGTCGTAATTATTTCTTCTCATGCTTAGGCCAATTTTCCAACTAAGCAAGCGTAATGAAAATATCAATACCTTAAGAGCTACGAGATTGTAAATATGTTTTGGACCAAAATGGTATCGAAAATGTTTCTTTCATTACCTTGTGAATTTCCTGAATTAGAATCGGGTATCCTGGTTCCTGATGAGAAAGCATTTTGCTGTAGCGGCCGTTAACATATATGTTTTATGAACAAAGTAATTATTTGAACAAAAGAAGTACTGCATCGAAATACGCAACACAAATTTATCATATTCATCCTTATTAACGACATAATTGAAAGTTTAAATTTACACATTGAATCCTATTAGGTTTCTCCGATAGACTATTCCTGTCGCTGAGATTCAATAGAAACGGTAAAGCGATAGGTTTTTGTTGAGATGAAAAGTAAGTTTCGATTGAATAATGGCCGCAATGGAAGAATTGCCTTCACCAGAGGAAATTACCCCAGCGATTCATTTATAGTTGTAATACAATCAGAGACATGTTGTAAACGACGTGCCGTGATAAAAACTGATAGGTGCTTGCAAAAAGGTTATTGATCACTACACCTGCTAACGACTTTTCTCAGGTGGGCCTGAATGACAGGTAAAACCACATTTAAGCAGGTATTTTTATGTCAAAAGGAGATGCTCTTTCACAAGATTTAATCTTGAAATTACACTAACTTAAATGATTGTGACAGATATATCAATTCAGTAATTTAGTAAGTAAAGATTGAATTAGAAATAGAAATTGATAATTATTGTTTTTCTTTTGGTTTGGTCTTTATAATTATATACTTTCAAAGCAGCAATTTGATGAGTAAAAATGTTTTTATAAGTGCTTATTTATTATGGTCCTGAAGAGTTTTAATTCTTTCATGAGGGCATAAATGACTTGAAGCCCCTTTGGGTATAAATTTTGACTTCTATGAGGCCATGTTACTCTTTATGATCTGGTGTAATGAGTATTTTGTCATTCATTTTCTTAATACATTTCTTTCAGAAAAAAACATAAAGATATTAAATTTCACCTTAAATTAATCAAAAGCTCATTAATACACTACCTAACATTAATTTTTGCCATTAGAACATTACAAGTTACTTATCTTGCTAATAAAATAGTACTTTATAGACTCATTTAGATACAAAGTAAGAATACTAACTATTAATATTTGCAAATCTATCTATATATACTGTAATTACATTTTTTTTCTTAAAAAATGAGATATAGTGTCTTTATAGTATATTAATTATCTTTTAATGGCTACCTTGTCTTTATTCAGGAGAATTTTTTATGGTTCTATTATGTCTAGATGAGTTCTATATGAGAAATATTTATGTCTAATAGCTTTAATATAGTATATCAGTTAATCTGAAATTTTCATTACAAATATCTGATTTTTCAAACTATTATTGAAATTATTGGAACATCAAACGGTAGAAAAGAACCTTTTAATAAAATCAAACGTAATACAAATTTAAGAATTTGATTTCTAAAATCTGATTTTAACCAAGGTTACCAAGCCCCACTGAAAAGCACAGAGATAGAAAGAGGGTAAACGCTGCTTTCAAGACTAGTTTTCTTATATCATGGCTGCTCATATTTTTGCAGAGAGAAAGCCCCCAACACTATTGTTATTATGCATCACTGTGAAGCCTGTGAGAATCGACTGGAACCAGTTAACCATGGGTGGTACAGTGCTGAAATTCAGTGTAGCATTGCACCCAAACTTTACTACATGTAGAACAGTTCTCTACTGCAGACAAAGTTGCCGAGCCCCTGGCGGGATTCGAACCAGGGACCTCTTGATCTGAAGCTGAATGAGCTAAATTCAGTAACTTATTTAAAATGCCACTCAAAGTAGGATAACCATTGAGTGATAACCACTCTACAACTTTTGGCCATATGGCTTGATAACCTTGTTACTAACTGAAAACTTTCTGTAATCACTGGCCCCAACTAGTATTAACAACTCTATAACCATTGGTCCTATCTATTAATTGACAAGTTATGAATAATCGTTGGTCCCAACTATCAAGTGAAGACCAATCAAAAAGCATTTGCTTTAACCATTGTGTGATATCAAGTTTATAACCATCTGCCCTAACCATTAAGTGACAACTAATGAGTAACTATTGGCAATAACTATTTAGTAACAACTGACTTTTAACCATTTGCTCTAACTATCAAGTGATAACGTTCCAATAACTATTGGTCTTAACTTTTTAAGAACGACCATTCTATGAAAATATTTCAACAAAGCCATGTGGAACTATATTGACTCCAAAAAGGGCAGTAATAGAAGTAACCTAACATAGAAAAAAAAAATGTTTTAACGTAACAAAATTTAACAATGTCCCAACATAGACAACAAGGAACTATTGGCCCAAATTGCCAAAGCTAGAAAACATTGAACAGTCGGCCAATATTGACTATCTGGAACCATTGGCCAAAAGTAGAGAATTTGAAAACTTTCACCCAATAACATAGAAAAGCTTGTACAAATATTAGCCGAAGGTAGAAAACTGGACACAGTTGGCCAAAATTGAAAAACATTGGTTAAAAAAAGGAACTGAGAACCATCGGCCTGAAGAAGAAATTGGGAACTATTGGCCAAAACAAAATTCAGAACCATTTTATAAAAGAAGAAACTGAAACCATTGGCCAACGTAGAAAACTGGTACCAATAGCTCAGAGAAAAAATAGGGAACAATTGGCCAATATAGAAAACTGGAAAGCATTGGTCAATATAGAAAACTGGACACCATTGGCTCAGAGAAGACACTGGGAACCATTGCCTCAGAGAAGAAACTGGGAACCATTGGTCGATATAGAAAACTGGGAACCATTGGCTCAGAGAAGACACTGGGAACCATTGGCTCAGAGAAGAAACTGGAAACCATTGGTCAATAAAGAAAACTGGAAACCATTGGTCAATAAAGAAAACTGGGAACCATTGGCCAATATAGAAAACTGGGAACCATTGGCCAATATAGAAAACTGGGAACAATTTGCCATTATAGAAAACTGGGAACCATTGGTCAATATAGAAAACCGGGAACAATTGGTCAATATAGAAAACTGGGAACAATTGGCCAATATAGAAAACTGGGAACCATTGGTCAATATAGAAAATTGGGAACCATTGGCCAATGTAGAAAACTGGGAACCATTGGCCAATACAGAAAACTCAAAGAAGAAACTAGTAACTATTTGCCGAAAAACAAAATATGTCAAAATTAGAAAAGGGTAAACCATAATTTGGCCAAAATAATAAAATGAAAGCATTTAGTAGAATCTTATCAAGATTTAAATCAACTGAAATAATTAAAGGCTTACAACAAGAAATGTTTCATCATGAAAAAAACCGTAAGTGAGTCCTACTTAGCAGCTGTCAAGTTATGGACACGATCACTATGGAAGAATTTGCTCCAGTAAGTTGAAGCCGTGTACACAAGAATCACTCGCTAATCCTAGTTAGGGTAAATCTTCTTACATATATGATCTGTCAACGGCACATGACAAGGAAATCAACTACGTTCGTCTCAACGCCCATAACAGAACATATTTCAGGAATAACAATGTATCCTTTATCTTATTGATATACGCATTAGCATCCACACTTATTTCCCCAGAATAAATCAATCATGTTAAACACCCTTCTTGTCAGATTATTTTCAATGCATTGTTGGTTTGAGAATAACTTTCATTTAGCTTTAAGAGGGTTAATAATATAATGTGTTAAACCCCTATTGTACTTAATAGTTTTAGTGAAAATCACATGCTTACTCATATTGGAAACTATCTTGCGACGTACTGGATCCAAAGCATAATTTTGTTTGCTATCGCAAGGAAAAATTAAAGAAATAAAGTTATGGAAGACTTATAGATAAAATTTCACCTGATTTTGAATATAAATGCTCTTTCACATGACTGCTTACATATAAATTATATACAATAAATTGCATATATAAATAAGGGATCTTAGCCAATCACATCTAAGCATGAAATCATGTATGATCATTTAATTTCCATGAAGAATCAGTGCCATTCTGAGTTACAATTTTACAGGAATCAGCAAAGCAAAAATCTGGGAATGGCTGTCCTAATATTCATCAACCCACAAGATAAGAGTTACAAGAAACATTTATTCTCTAATTCAATAAACAATTAATTCATTTGATTGCCTGCTTTTCATGGATATTGATTTAAGTTTCCTCTCAAGGTAAAATCAGTGTCAAGGATACAGAATTGATCCATGTACTTAAATGTACATTAAATGTTGTATGGTAACATGCAGATGTAACATATGTGTAACAATGAAAAAAGATTTTCTATTTTTACGAGGTATGACAAATGTATACAAGTAACATCAATATTGCCACAAGGGGAAAATGTTCTTTTTCTAAATGTATTGTAACCGCAAATAATTTGAACTATATTTCATATAGATATATCTCTAAACATATTTTCAAGCTTTGATATTTCTGAAAAATATAAGTAAATAGATAAAAAAATTCATTTTGAATGGGAGCAACTCAGAACACTTTGTTAATATTTGAAGAAACATTTGACACATGTGATTCTATGTAAAACAAATTCCATTTCACAGTTGAAAGACATTTGTTACAGATTCAAATGTTTTATCTAATGATAGCTTGCTGCATATAAAGCTTCGAAGTACGATCAAATAATGTCAGTTCTCCATCAGTTCCACAGAAGATAAAAAGCTAAAAAGAATTCCTTCCAAAGATTGATATTTTGATGTAACACAATTTACTATAAAGAAACTTACCGATCAATATCAGAATGAGCGATTCCTTTTTCACATAAATAACCCAATCTATCAATTACAGCAACTCAAAGAAAAAGCAACGCCTAACCTTTATTTGATTAAAAATACTACAACTTGCAGCTCATCGTGGAATAGCTTACAACTTAATTCAGATCGTTCCTATCAATAACACTACATAAGAGATGGAATCAATTTCAGTGTAAATAACGCTTGTACATTGCTCTTGTCATTCAGAAACAGTTTTGATAAAAACGAACACTTAAGCTCTTGAGAATCGTAAGCTAATGACTAAACTGTGAAAGGAGCGTCTTGATTGGTCATATCACTTGTCATTTGTCTTTTGTCGTGAGAATGACTAACTAGACAAGACCCAATACGTCGACTGCAATCAACGACGTACATTGCGGCAATCAGCAACGTAGATGCCAGGCTGGTCAATAGTATACAATGACACCGGAACTGTCGTCCATCCTCAATTGTAGGGGGCGCCACTTGCAGTCTCCTGGACGCGAGGCCTCTTCACCTAACGAGCCCATTCACGGCTAAACTAAAGCTTTGAGAATTCTCTGATGATTAAAAGTACAGCAGTTCCCATATAAATCACTATGGATTCCCCCGATACTTGAAATGAAGATGCAGTATCATAGATATAGCATCGAGAATGGTAATTCAAACTCTTGAATAACATAATACAATAACAGTAATAGCAAAATTATTGACTGTTGCATACCTTTTTTTGATAATAAGTCTTATCCTTGAATAAAAGCATCAAAGTAAAATATCCTTGAAATAAAGAAGAACAATTAATACTCCCTTGATAAAGAAAAAAACATCATGACATCCTTGAAATAAGAAACCAAATTGAGACATCCATGAAATGAAGAAACAAAGTCGGTATCCTTGAAATAAGAAACCATATCCCGCCCCCCATTCTAAATGAAATAATTGATAAAATAATCACCACGAAATCCTAATACTTAGTTACTGAGCATACCAAAAATATCTATTTGGTGAATATTACCATACAATATATAAATCTCAAACTATAACTAAGTCTTGATATCAAAATTTGCCAACTTTAATTTTTTCAAAATGAATCTACTGATTTTCACAGAAATGATTGATTGTACCACTTCAAACATCAGAAGTTTTACTTTCATCACATATTAGCTTTATTAAATGAAAACTGCCCATAACAAAGCTTTCAACAAGTTTTTACAATGCTGAATTTCCTTTTGATATCATTTGATGCTTGACCTCTTTCAAGATTTATTCATGAAGCAAATGAATCGATGAAATTTTACTCATTTTTTACCTTCATCAATATTATGTCGCTCATAAAAATATTTCTTTTGTACCATTTTATACGGTTCTGCACAGAATAGAGAAAAATGAAAATATTGTCTCAGATCATATATACTCATCAAAATTAGATAAGGAACAACACAATTTCAAATACCAAGCATCTATACTTTATATGTTGCTTCATATGATGCTTAGATATTCATATTAGGTACTTTAGTATTTACAGTAGAACTCGGATATAGTGAACTCGGATATAGCGAACAATCGAAAATAGCAAACCGTTGATTAATTAAGTCCCGTCAAAAGCCCTATGTATTGCGGACAAACACGAGAAGCGAACCCTGGATATAGCGAACTAAATTCTTTGGTCCCAGTGTTCTACTGTATTTCGAATCATCGCCTGCCAAAGAATAAAGAAGTTGTATATCCATAAAACACTTGTCATTCCTCAGGATCTTTGGTAATTTATACATTATTGATGATATAAAGCCTATTTATAGATATCATCACTCAAATTCTATTTATTCACACATATTTCAGTTAAATGTGTCACATATCATACAGAAAATTTAAAAATTATTCTCAACCATTTAACATTAGCTAACTTTTTAAAAAGAACATGACAGGTTAAAAATTCTGAAATATTTAACTGACAAGGACAAAACACATACTGTCAAATTTACAATTACAATTGATGATTAAAATTGTTTTAACAAATAATAGAACACTCTTTGAACAACCATACAATTATCTTCATGCAAATATAACATATAATTCTTGTGTCAAATAAGGGCGCTCTTGCCATGTTTGTCGGTACGAATTCATCATTTCAGTACCAATTGGTACTCGCTTATTGTAAATGTGCTTGTTATCGTTTCAAAACGCTTTTTCTCACGAATGAAAAATTAGAAATATTACAAATTTTGGCCGAATGACAGATAAAGGGACACATAACACTTTGTTATCTTACTGCAGGATAAAACGCCTGTTTAGAATTCATGATGGGTATTTATGTACCCAAATGACCTGGCAGTATTTATCATCTACTAATAACTACTATAATGAGAATAAAGATCGGTTGACAGTGCATTAATTTTCACTCGTAATTCACAGAAAACAAGGCTTTGCTTATCAGGTGTACTAAGAATTAAAAATTCATTTTCTCATAAATATGATATTTCAAAAAGCAATTGAAATTAACTGTTATTGGTGATTAATAACAATAAATTTATATTGTTAACAACGTGACAGTTTGATAATTTGTTGCAAGATAAACCTAATTGAACATAAACCAAAAATTCACAAATATCTTAAATAGTCGTGCAAATCTACGATTTTAGCTCGTTTAGGAACATTAAAGGATGATCATATTATCAATTTGTAAAAACGACATTCCTTAAGAGATATCTAACTTGCCAAACAAATTCTTTCATTTTCGCATTCCATTTTTTAAGTTGCAACAAAATTGAAAATTATAGTGATAGTTTTGACAATAAAGTATTGATCAAAAACATCTTAATCTATCAAATGCAGCGTTTTATCCGTTTTGATTGATTATTGTGTGTGAAGAGCTATTAATTTTTGATGCAACAATGATAGTTGTTATAGATATTGGGACAGAATTTCCCTTTTACAGAGCTTAACACTGCGGCATATACAGGAAGTTCTAACTAAATGCTCATTAGGACATATCTAATGTGGCATTATTTTGTTATTTGTACAAATTATACACGGTGGGAAAACTCCACGTAAAGTAATAATTTTATCACATTATCGATACAGTAATGAGATTTATTTTGTGCATTAATGAGGCAATTCTAAACCATGCGTTTATCAAATTTAGGAGATTGAAATCAAGCATATTTTGTTCTAATAAGATTGGTTGAAATTTAAAGTGATTAACTACTCTCTTTGTAAGTGTAACATATACCTAACAAACAAAATTTGAAATTGTTTTTTTTTAAACTATCAAGCATGGATATTGTTCATAAGCAAACTAATACATTACATTAAAACCATAAAATTTCAAAGCATCCCAAATAATATCATAAAAATATGACTATCAACCAAAGGTTTCTGTACATCTGGAAACCTCAATTAAAAAATGATAAATAATGTCAATTATTCATGAATTTCTGTATATATAAAATCTATTCATTTTCAAAAACACAATTCAAATTTGAATTAAGTAAAATCATCAACATAACAAAAATCATAAATAAAATCATCTAAGTATGAAAATGAATTATATGTCTCCGAACATCAAAAATCATTAAATATTTAATTTTCTGATAAGAATACACGCCAAAACGTACCTACTTGCAAGAAATTTTATCAAATTAATTTGCATGCAATCTCTATGTATATATTCAATCAATAGGTGCTATCTTAATTGCCTTGTTAACTCATTTGAACCTATCATAATCATATTAACTTTCATTGTTGAAAGGTGTATATTTAATAAAGTGCTTCATACACGATTGATTCAGATCATAAAAAAGAATGCTGCCGTGGGAAATTTCAAAAGAAAGGTACGAGATGTAATAAATAAGAAATTATAAAATGGGCTTAATGTCAATGAACCAATGTGATGAAATAAAGATTAATTAATTGTGAAAAAAAATCCCTTGTTATATACATATTTCAATCAATCTTAGGAAGGGGGATTACAGAATTATTGATTTTATGAATTTCTAATATTTACGCCAATCTTATTTAGAGAAAAAAAAAAAATTCAAGCGCAAGCACTGCTCATTGGCTGTACATTATTACCCCTCAGGAATTGTTCTTTCAGAGCTGTACTAAGCACTCGATCTGCATGACCATATAGGTCCGAACCTCTCGTATTCAAGTTCCACATTGTACAGCTGGGTGGACTGAGTGCAATGTGGATGAAGTGCCTTGCCCAAGGACACAACACAGTGTAAAGCCCAGGTCACAAATGATTGGTGTCTCCACCTGGATTTGAACCTGGGTTTTTGGCGTGATAGGCCAGCACGCTAACCACTACACCACTGTGCTCCACATGGTATATCATATATCAAACCAAGCTGAACAACCATAGAGTTATACCAACCATGCAAACTTGACCTATGTAATACTGAAGATAAACCTGAGAACTCCTCTACCGCAGGATCTAACACTTAGACTCTGAATTAAATGGTCAACAAACTAAAAATTTGAAAGAAAAATCATGAAATATTTTGAAAAGGAGACTGATTTGAAAAAGTCTTCTTATAGACTTGCTTAGGCTTTTATGCAAGGTACTGCCTGAAGAGTAGGGTAAGGGTGCACCTCTTTAAAGGGACAGTCTTATCAGGGTATTTTTGTGGAAACAAAATTCGCTTGTACGCTCTTCTTCGAGTTGTCAAATATAATTCAACAAAATTGTTACTCCAAGTAACCTGTTTCAACTTGGTTGTGCTCTGATCACTCATTTAACCCCACGCACCCGCTAGTTAAGGGCGGGATAGGACAGTGGTTAGCGCTTTCAGCTTTGGTTAAAGAGGTCCGGGTTCGAATCCTGCCAGGGGCTCGGCAACTTTGTCTGCAGTAGAGAACCGTTCTCCACACAGTAAGTTTTGATTGCAATGCTACACTGAATTTCAGCAAAGTACCACCCATGATTTGCTAGTTCCAGGTGATGCTCGCAGGTTTCACCACAATACAAAGTGAAATTAGTGTTGCCGGCTTTCTCCCTGCAATTAAACTAGCAGCCGTGATATAACTGAAAAACTCTTGAAAGCGGCTTTAAATCCAAAATCATCTCACCTCACCCAACTAGTCAAAGTACCATAGAATCATAGATATATGTCATTGCTGGGTTATTTTTTGAAAAATATTAAACCTAACTCTCTCACTCACTAGTCATATCATACATATATCACTTACAATAAGGTGTAGAGTGTCCTGTAGATATATTACATCATACTGAATCATAGAGCACAAGTGAAATTTCAGAACACACACGTCACATTTGGGAATTCATCATATTCAAACTCATCATGCAAAATTGAATTTTTCCCTAAAAATCAACAAAATCTGACATTTGAAGTTATTTACGTTGACACATTGTTTAGGTATACAAACAGAGCACTGGCTGCCCTTATGCAGCAACATCCAACAGCAGGAATAATATGATTCATAATCCCCAGGGAGTTCAGATGAAAAATGATAGCTCGGCGTTCACTAGATCATGGTAATGTGTGTAAGCCTGCCTTTGGGGTTGAATATGTATGTCTAGATAAAACTCACTTTTATTGCTCTCAGTGTATCATGATTTAGTCTTATGGACGCATCACATAAATAAATTGTGTATAAAAACAATGTGAAGAATCTTTTCAATAACTAAAGGATTGAGGGAAAAACTTGTGATTGAAATTTACTTGGATAAATTGACATAATATATTGCTCAGAGAGTAGAACTTTTTACTTTTGTTTATAAAGCAAAATGAACATTATATGTTGTGTAAACTAAAACGAGAGAACAATATTATGTTATTCATTGTGGAAATTAATCAGATGATACATTTTCTTTGTTTAAAAAGTAAAAAGGACATTTTATATTGTGTAAATTGTAAAAAGAGAACAATGTTCTCCATTGCTCAGAATGCTAAAAGAACATTTTACTTTGTGAAAACTTAAGTAATACCCACTTGGCTACACTGCTCAAAAGAAAGAGAAAATCATTATCAAGAATTTAATGATAAAATAGGGATGAAATAATAAAAAAGCAGAATAAACCATTTTAAACAATCATGTGATGATAAGATAAGAATAATGTCCATATGATGAAAAAAATGTTGAAATAACAACCATTAGATGATATATCAACAACCAAGTACGATAAAATTGACAACCATGCTAGATAAAATTGACGACATTCTTTGATAAAAATGACAATCATTTAAGATGAAATTGACAACCATGTTAGATAAAATTGCAACAGTTAGATTAACTTGACAACAATGTCTGAAAGAATTGACAACCATGTCTGATAAAACTGACTACCATGTTTGATGAAATTTACAATCATACAATGCTGTTAGATAAAATTGACAACCATGTTAGATATAATAGCTAACCATCTGTGAATGAAACATAATCTCTGAAAATATGACTTACAGGCAAAAACATAAGAATATGTAAGCTCTAAAAAATAGTGAAACATAAATAAAAGAAGACATAGGAGTTTAAATTAATTCATTTAAAGAGAATCTAAAATAACCTGGTGATATATTGCATACAAGAATCTCACAAAAATGTGGAAATAAATTATTGACCCAAAACAAAATTTGAAACATATCAATTCTAAAATTCAAGTTATCATTTTTCATGACTTTAAACTCTTACAAATTATTGTGTCAAATACACTGAACATTCAAATAATTTTAAATAACAAAAGAAGCTATTATAACTCAGAAAATAAGATATTAGAGGCCAAATTTAAGGAATAATATTTTCAAATATCAAGCAATTTATCTCCTATCGAACAATAATAAACAAAGATAAAAAATAATTTATGAATACAAACAATGAAATAAAACAATGGAACTTCTGCAAAAAATGTTCCTATTCATCACAACGTTATCTCTAAAGGTTCAAAAGTAATAAAATATTCGAACCTATTAACTCATCTGCAAATTAGCACTTAATTGCATGATGTAATTGACTTAATTACTCAATAAAATCATTTACACAATTAACAATTGTGCGATGCACTGATTTATTGTGAGCAATGGACATTTCGTTTTTGTTTGTTGGTGAATCGCTATGAACGGGATATCAACGTTGCAATGAACGAGTTGTCTTGAAATGTACAACACAGATTTTAAAAAATATCAGGGTCAAATAAAAGCTTCTTCGCTGTTGCCATGGGCGACGGATTGGAGTGACAGATATGCATTACAACATGTCATTCAATTTAACATGCAGAAAGGCGTACAAAGCCGTGTTATAGGCAGCTGAGGCTTTAGCCAATCAGCGGTGTCAATTTAGTCACATGATCTCGAACCATTCGTGGGATAACTGCACTTGCACTTTGTAATTACATATTCCTCTTTAACAGGGCAAAATTGATTTATTAAATTTGATTCCTGAAGTTACATTCTGCAAAATTTCTGCTTTTATTCATCTGAAAATAATTTCATTTAAATTTCAGTGCCTTATATTTTGTAATTTTTTTTTGCATTTTGAATCGTCGTGTCTTGAATCTTTAAAAATATTTTATGGCAATGTATATAGTATTTGTGGTTATGGTTTTCAAACAATTTATATGATTTTTACTTAATTTGAATTTTGGATTCTCACTAAAACATATAGGGTGTTGAATTGGAATAAAGCATAGTTTTCCAAATTTTTTACAAGAAAATGAACATAGTTAATATTTTACCTTCTATAATAATGAAGATTTATCTAAGATTGTATGTTCCTCCTTAACAAAAACAACTTGATTTATCAAAGTGTAAAAACTTACAAACATCAAACTGATCCAAAAACTAAATCCAAATCTTACAAAATTAATTAATAGAACAATGGAAAATAATATTAAGTAACACTTTGGATAGATTAAAGAAATAACAATATGAATCATTCATTTAAATGAAATAATAATGATTGTTTATAATTAAGTTTTCAAATTTAATTTTCCTTGGTGATAAAATCCTACTATATTAAAGAACACCCTTAAATTTAGAAAACCAAATTTTTGATGAATATGCAAAGGATTTAAATTCTTGAACACAAACAATATACTTAAATTTCTTATTTTCAGAATGGTGAAATCGTTATATATATTATTGCTACTACACGTCTGTCACTTTTTAAATAACTAAAATAACAAAACAATTGGCAGAAACATAGTAAGTTATGTCTCTCGTTATTTTCAAATAAATTGAAAAGAAGTCTCAAATTTTGGTTTAAATTCTGTTTCTTAATGAGGAAACACAAATCTGATGAATAGTCATTATGCAATTGTCAAAATTCTTTGATAAAAACATAAAAAATCACAAAATAGAAAAAAATAAGGGAATGACATTAAATTATCATTGCATTTCTTTACTTTTACATATTTCCTACAAGTTCACTCAAAGTCAGACTCACAGACGGTGAAACTCACGACCTCATGTATAGCCGTGAGATTTCGCATCATGGTTTGATTCTACGTAGGTAGAATTTACGTAATCTCGTTGAATGCGAAAGAAAATATTTCCTAAACTTAAACTAAAAACAAAAGGAGTTTCCAAGGCTTCCGAGTTCAAACAGAAGGCGAGATTCATCTGCAGACATGACACCTGTGTGTGATTTAGTCCCAGGAAGTTAAACTTTCGTATTTGGTCAGACGACTCTCACAAATGCAAAGATTCCCATCCTTGCAGCAGTAAGCAGTAGACCATACATACAATAATACTTCTAATTCACAGAACTACATGCGCATCTGGACAAACGGTTTTGTTTTTTCGCGCGAGATTACGCTTCGAGGGGTTTACATAGCGCTCCCTAAGCAAAACGTAAAACTGTCAACATTTAAGAATGACAAGGTTTCGTTATGCGAATGTTCCTAGCCGTTGCGCTTTGTTTGGAGTTATTCTGCTCCACTCGTGGAACCAACGGAGTGTGTGTTCTTCTCGATCTAACCACACACAGGTGAGAAAGATACACCTCAAGAAACGAGCTTCGGCTTTGTACGCACTTCGTGATCACCAACTTTACCAAATCTTTGACACCTCCGAGGAACAAAATCAATATATTCTTTTAAGCCATTGTTTCGCACCTTGACTAAAACATTTACCTCGCTTACCGATTCAGTTAGACAAGTAGGGACGATACGTCCTCGGTAAGTAACATTTGTAGACTTAGTTTCGTAATATTTTCATTGATGCATATTTTTATAGAACTTTTATAGTGATATACAGGCCTTGCATTTATTTCAGGACTCCTTATTCTTATGTTTATGAAGAAATCCGAGATTATCTTATGATTAATGAGTTATACATTTTGAAGAAACATGTGATGTTAGTAATGTTTCTTTATTTATAAATTAAATATATGTATTGACTTACCAATTACCGTTTTATTTTTACAATATCAGGCTTGCACATATCTGTTTATATTTTCAAGAAAAATTTGGACTTTACAATTTTTGTCATAAATCTATCACATATAGGGAAAGATGATAAGTTCATTGTAAGTTTAATTTTTGAGCAATTTTTTAATTACAGATTTCTTTTCACAACCAATTTGTTGTAAAACATAAAATATAGATTTAAAACCTGTTCTAAAAGAAAAATACATTTACAATTTGATTAAGAAATGAAGATTGCATGTGAAAATACAATATTTATTCCAAATTCTCTTATTTGGTGCAAACTTTACGTAACTTGTTGAAACAAATTTACCGAACACCCTCGCAATAACAATTAAAACAGTTTTGTACTTTGGGGGCTATTTCAAAAACATTTTCATTTATGCAAATTCTCTGTTTTGAAGAAAATGTTTTTCATTTGTTTCAATATAAAGACAGTTAACGACAAGCTGACAACAAACACACAACAAAATGGAATTAAAGTGAGCTCATTTGCGACTGGTCAATATTTTCTTTAAAAGTTAAAATAATTATATTTATAAAGCTCAAGATTATTTTGGCGAAAATTTATTAATCACTTTTTGAAAATTGTTATTTCTTTGAAATTTTGAAATTTTAACATGTTTAAGAAGTATCATTGTTTTCCAAAAATATAAAAACACTAGTACTATAATGACATAATAAGCTCTTGTTGATTTTTAGTCTTTTCAGCATTTCTTGACAGATAATTTATTGTAAAAGAGATAAACTCTTTAAATTTTATACTTGGAATTTAACAAGATTTTTTAATTTGTTATGAATCAATTCAACTAAGATAATGAAATGAATTTCACATTTGTTCAAAAATTGACTCAAAATAAAAGATTTTGATGTTTTCAAATTTAGTATTATCTAAACAGTGTAAAGGCAAATTTTCATTTCTTCCTCATTTGAAATTCCCAAGTGTTTGAAATAAAATAATATAGTACAAGATTAAAATCTTTGTTCAAAAAGAGAAAAGAATTAACAAAATTCCATCATTATTCTTATACAAAATATATGTATAAGAAAAAGCAAAGATAATTGATACAGATAAAAACGTATAGCAGCTTTGTAAAAAAACAGCATTATTTCAAACCGATATTTTAGATATACATAGAATAATTCCTGAAATCAAAGGCTAAATTAATGCCTTAGGGTTGTTCTTATATGTCATGTTTACACTGATTTCATTCTTTCTTCACTGAGATTTCTACTTTTATGACAACATAATAATGCATCAGCACAGTCAAAGTTAATTTCTTAATTTTTAGAATTCATAAAAATTTTGCAAAATGGTCTATTTCAAATTTAATTTTTTCCATTATTTATCTCAAAATTAATTTTTACTTTTAAGAAATAAGTTCAACATTTGAAGTGTCTTTTTAAAGATGAATATTTAATCCAAAATAAGTGTGATGGAATGGTACCTTTCTTATAAGGAAGAGAATACATTTGGCCGTGAACATGATTCCAATCCAATTTTAGATATTTGATGTTAAAGCTAAAAGGAATTCATAGAAAATAGTTTTAATGTTGATAAAATTTGTTTTGATAGTACACAAGTTGTAAAATAAATATCCACTTGATCTAATTCCTAGTATTCACAAAAGCTGATAAAATCATGTTTAACAATGACGCAAGAAATAAATGTCAATCAATGTATATAACTGTCAATCAAAGCAAAAATTAATGTTTGATTGACAGCCAGTTTGTCACATTTGATGCAAGTTTCATGGAAAGTTGTACATTTCTGAATGCAAGGTATTTGTGCATGGCAAACATATACAAAGACGTATATAGCATCTAAAATAATGACCCCACCAATCGACCAATTCTAATCAGCCAATCAATTTGGGGGAATAAAGCCATAAGCCTTTATCGTTGTCTTTATCCGTAAAAACAAGAATGTACAAACGGCGCGTAGCGCTATATGCATATCCCTCATCGCGTGTGACGTCAAATAACTAATCAATAAAACCATTCTGTTCATAATGATTCATATATTTATATACCCAGCAATAAAACTGCGATTTCTATTATTAATCTGACGGCCAGATTGATTTTGTAATACGATCAACTTTCTATCAGAAGAGGTAGATTTTCTCTGATGGAAAATCAATGCAGTATGAAGCATTGTTTCTTATCATAACAGTGAAATATTTATATGGTGTTAGTAACTTGTTCCTTTTATCATAAATATGCTAAACCCTTTCACAATCTTCCACGGGACGTCAAGATTCAGAGCAATGTAAGTTTCCACTCCAAATTCTTAGTTTTGATGACTTTTCATAAAATGCTTGGAGTTATCTATGGGCTTCTGTTAGTAACTTATTCCTTTAAATAATATGCTAACCCTTTACAATCTTCCACGGGACGTCAAGATTCCGAGCAATGTAAGTTTCCACTGCCAATTCTTAGTTTTGATGACTTCATAAAAAGATTAGAGTTATCTATTGGCTTTTGTTAGTAACTTATTCCTTTAAATAATATGCTAAACCCTTTCACAATCGTCCATGAGACGTCAAGATTCAGAGCGATGTAAGTTTCAACTGCAAATTCTTAGTTTTGATGACTTTTCATAAAAAGCTTGAAGTTATCTATTGGCTTTTGTTAGTAACTTATTCCTTTAAATAATATGCTAAACCCTTTCAAAATGTTCCATGGGATGTCAAGATTCAGAGCGATGTAAGTTTCCACTGCAAATTCTTAGTTTCGATGACTTTTCATAAAAAGATTAGAGTTATCTATTGGCTTTTGTTAGTAACTTATTCCTTTAAATAACATACTAACCCTTTACAATCTTCCATGGGACGTCAAGATTACAAGCAAGGTAAGTTTCAATTGCAATTAAATTCTTAGTTTTGATGACTTTTCATAAAAAGATTAGAGTTATCTATTGGCTTTTGTTAGTAACTTATATTCCTTTAAACATAAAAATGCTAACCCTTTCACAATCTTCCATGGGACGTCAAGATTACAAGCAAGGTAAGTTTCCAATGTGATTTCTTAGTTTTGATGACTTTACATAAAAAGCTTGGAGTCATTCATTGGCTTTTGTTAGTAACTTATTCCTTTAAATAATATGCTAACCCTTTCACAATCTTCCATGGGACGTCAAGATTACAAGCAAGGTAAGATTCCACTGCAAACTTAACTGTGCAGTTTTGATGACATTTCATAAAATGCTTGGAGTTATATCTATTGGCTTTTATTAGTAACTTATTCCTTTAAAGGGGCAGTAGCACGTTTTTTGAGAATTTTATATTTAAAAATTTTCACTGATAATTGTATGTTAACGCTAAATGTATTACTTTGATAGTGTCAAAAATTTCATTACACAAGCCAATCATTCATAGTCAGAGAACAAAGTATGAAGATTCACTTAAAATCCCTTGGCGGCCATTTTTTTGTGAACACCTTTAATTCATTTTGAGTAAGAAAAGGAATCGCATGGCCAAACTTTACATTATATATTTGAATTATTACTGCCCCATTTGGTTTGAAGACATTGCCTTTCAATTGGAACCATTAATTTTCATTTTCCTGACATCACCTTATATTCCCCCTAAAAACGTGCTACTGCCCCTTTAAACATAAATATGCTTACCCTTTCACATTCTTCCATGGGACGTCAAGATTCAGAGCAATGTAAGTTTCGACTGCAAAAATTCGTAGTTTTGATGACTTTTCATAAAATGCTTGGAGTTATCTATGGGCTTTTGTTAGTAATTTATTTCTTTAAACATCAATATGTTAAACCCTTCACAATCTTCCATGGGACGTCAAGATTACAAGCAAGGTAAGTTTCAACTGCAATTAAATTCTTAGTTTTGATGACTTTTCATAAAAAGCTTGGAGTTATCTATGGGCTTTTGTTAGTAACTTATTCCTTTAAACATCAATATGCTAACCCTTAACAATCTTCCATGGGACGTCAAGATTACAAGCAAGGTAAGTTTCAACTGCAATTAAATTCTTAGTTTTGATGACTTTTCATAAAAAGCTTGGAGTTATCTATAGGCTTTTGTTAGGAACTTATTCCTAAACTGTTTCCACTGCAAACTTAACTGCGCATCTTTGATGACTTTTCATAAAAAGATTAGAGTTGTTTATGGGCTTTGTAAGGCTTTAAAGAAGAATCAGTCCTATTTTGTTAGATAATGGTTGGAATTAGACAGATGAAACCATATGATTTACAAATGAAAGGTTTCATCTATTTTTGTGGGAGATATTGTTTTGTTACTATAACCATAAACATAAGTCTTTAATCTGGAACAAATAAATATGAACAAAAAAATATGAACAAAAAAATTAAGGGTCAGTGTAGTTTTATTGTGTTTACTGTATCGCTTTTATTCATCAAAAAATGTATCTTCAGGATCAAGATTTATAAATATGAACATGAAAATATTTTGATTGCATTGTTTAGATTAAAAAGGTAAAATAAACAATAAGGTAAACATAGAAACAGGAATATCCTACCTCATGTTTCATCTACATATTTCTCTGTCATTCTTTTTTTAAATAATAAAGAAATTAACTTGGGGATAAAATCTTTTGATGGGTATCTTATTTTTTCTTTCAGTTGTCTGATGTATCTTTTCTTTCACCTAGTTTTAGGGCTACTTATTTGAATTTAATTGTCAAATTGGTCAGATATTTGTTATTTTAATGTTAATTTTCATATTTTCTCTATAATTTACTATCTTTCTGACTTTGAAGAAATGACAAAAATCATGTTCAAACTGTTTATCACTTTGGCTGGAAATAAAAACTTTTGATTTTATAATAAGAAAGATGGTAGGATATTCAAAAACGTAGATATTGCATTTTGACTGTGAATAAAAACATTTCATTATTTTAAGTTTTAGATAAGGAAAAATATATTTTGTACTTAAATAGTAAAATACATGAAAAGACATTTACTTTATAATCACATGTTCACAAAAATATTAGAACCTCTTTGTTTTGAACACCAAAATTCAGAGTTAAAATAGCAGCTGAAATATAAAAAATTAAAACATAGTAATAAAATATGTACGTTGCCATAATTAGTCATCATTTTGATATAAAAAAAATGCAATTCTAAACCTCTTTCGCATAAATTTGTGTCAAATTAAAGACAAAGACAGGTGTTAACAATGACAATTTTTGTCTTTATTTTGTGATAGAATTTATAAGCCTATAAAGCATAGTCTCTATTGTATCCATTTTCTTAAGTACTTGATTAATTCAATGAATACATTTTTAATGAGGGAGACAAAATTATCGTTCAAAATTTTTAACAAACTTTTGTCATAATTTGAGAATCACCATGATAATCATTTGTTTAGCAGACCATATCACATGAAAATTTTATTTGCTAATCTGAGCTTTAATTGTAACCTTAGATTTTACTTGTTAAAGCATTCTCAACAGGGAAGAAATTATCGAAAATTACAACATGTTGATTTCAGTCAACAGAAAATTGACAATCTTTGTTGCAACACAGCATGGGCTATTTTCAAACATCTACTGAAATTGACGATCGTACATTTCAGCCGTAGCTATTTAAATCAAGTAGCCTACACCACGGTGGTTCCAAATCGTTGGCTATTATTGATATTTATATAATGATAAGCTTGCTGCTGTATTTATACTTTTTATCTATTTCCAAAACATAATCTATTTCGGCCCTTTGATAGGTGTAATTGACGTAATTGACCATGTATTTGATTGCTTTCGATGCAGAGAAAAATCAGTATTGGCAAACACGGTTTGATCTTGCAAATTATTTCTTGCCAATATCTTGTTTGTTGCATATAATTTTAATTTTCATAAAGGAAAAATAAAATATTGTCTTGGTTTGGCAGGGGTTTTACTTGAAAGAATTTATTGAAAACAAAATAGACAAAAATTAATTTCCTTCCTGTGCATTATGCTATTCCTTACTTATCAAGAGAAACATAAGACTAAAAATACTTTTTACAATGAATTAATTCCTGTATCATTTTCTTGACTTGTTTTTGTGATGTTTTTTCTTTATTTCTTGACGTGAAAATTTATTTAAACAAAGCTACAGAATTATCATAAATTCTCTCAACAACTCTTCTCCCTTTCAAATTTTTTACAAATCAACCATTAGTGCTAAATGTTATAAACGGAAATCATTTCATCACGTATATCAGATATTGACAGATAAACCTTAACCCTTAACTTACAAGTGCCAGAATATTCTGGTCCACAAAGTACCCACTAGAGTATCCACAAAAGTTCCCACTAAAGTATCCCAAAGTACTCACTGAATTATTCACAAAGTACCAACTAGAGTATCCACAAAGTACCAACTAAAGTATTCCCAAGTTAACACTAGAGTATCCACAAAGTACCCACTGGTTTACCCACAGAGTACCCATAAAGTACCCACTAGAGTATCCACAAAGTACCCACTAAAGTATCCACACAGTACCTATTAGAAGGTATCCACTAGAGTACCCACAAAGTATCCACAAAGTACCCACTGGTTTACCAACAGAGTACCCACTAGAGTATCCACAAGTGAACCATGAAGTACCCAAAATTATCCACAATAACAGTCCCTTGCACCAACTTTTAGATACATCCTGGCCAAAATGATAAAATAAAATATTCATGTTGAAAAAGACAGATACTACATTTATGTCATTGAAATAATAATCACAGGCAAGAAGTTTAAAGAAGTTCAACTGGAAAGCTTTCATTCCATTTTTCATTTCTCATACTTTTATCTATGAGGTTTTTGTGATCCCAAATATAACATTGTTACAGAGGTTTTTAAAGAAATTAAAAAACCTTCTGCTGCACAGTACAGTTTGAATGCAGTAGTTTGAAGTCCACTGACAAAGAAACTTATGAAGTTCCTATCATAATTTTTGCCAAAGAATCATGCAAGATTTATTGAAAAATATTCTGAAAATGTTCAGAAATGGACAACATAAAGGTACAGTAATGAGATCAATTGAAAATGCTTACGAACTTCTCAACCCAATTCTCCTAACATGCACGATATCCATATTGTTCACATCAGAAAAACATATAACTTGGATATCGATATCTTACTCTTCATGGTTATTTGTTTTCATTTGATCTTTTTTATCATATCATTCAGATAATTTCAAGGGAAAAATTTAAATAGTTCATCAAGAAAAGGATTTTATTATAAAATGAAAAGTATATTATAGATAAAACTATCCATTATTATTTCAGGATCAACTCAACAGTATGATTTTCCTTGAATTAGTTCTCTTTTGTTGCTGTTTGTTTGGCAATGACAAAAAAAATAGAGCCGTTACAGGGGTAGATGAAGATAAACAGTTCCATCCATTGGTCAATTTCTGATTTCTCTATTAATTCAACCCTCAAATATTATATTGTAATACAGAAAAGCGTATTGCAATACGTATTGCAATAAATTGGTACTTTTCAAATTCAAGAATTGGCATGCTATCTCGTCTAAATATAGGCGGTAAGAACAATCATCATTGTTCAGCTATGAGCCGTTTTGAAAAGTGATAATTTTCAATCACTGTTTGTAACCATTGACTTCATTGTTTTAACTATTTTCACAACACAACTTCATATAATGGTAAGAACTTTCCATAAAATCATCTTATTTGGTTGTGTTTTTGGCAATTTCAGATGGAAATTGTACATTTTAATACGTTCGATATATTAGATATTTTCCGAAGTGTGTACCGATTGGTATCATGTTGTTCCTGTATTGCAATATACAGTAGAACACGGATATAGCGAACTCGGATAAAGCGAACAATCGGATATAGCGAACCAATTTTCAAGTCCCGTCTCTATATTATACCATTTAAATTATATGTGTATAGCGAACACCGGATATAGTGAACTAAATTCTTTGGTCCCTTGGAGTTCGTTATATCCGAGTTCTACTGTACCAATATATCAATAATACTGCGAATCCCTTATAAATAGAAAATAAAAGTTCCTACCTTTATTTCTTTCTTGAATCTTTCAATATTTTTGATATTCTTAACATCCTCAGATCCGTACAGGAGCACCATAGCATTGTAGATATTGTCCAGCAAGTGATTCAGGTGACAGTCCGCTGCGTTGTCATCGCTTGTAGCAATTATTAGTGTGATGCTGGAAATAATTAATAAAATTTATCAAATTATTAACATATAAAAAACAACAACAACGATTAGACAATAAGGTTAATGTGCAAACTTATATTGCGCCTTTTTAGATATGCTCAAAGCGGTACATTATAACCCTGAAGGAGTGTACTTTCACAGCTGCTACTAAGCGCTATACCAGGTAGGTCAGTACATCTATCAGGTACCCATCTTAACAACTGGATGGACTGAGTGCAATGTGGATGAAGTGCCAAAGTAAATTTTGATGAGATGCAGATGAAGAAGGGAACTGGATAGGCGAAGAGGGGCTAGTGGGCTAGTTGGTTACTAGTTTCGTCCGGTTTGAACTCATTAGACCTAAATAATGTAAAATAAATTATAAAACATCTGTAATTGTCATCAATTGTTACATTAATAACACCCTAGCTGCTGGTACCTAAATATTACCTTATACCTATCAGGGTCTTATATTAGTATATATTATCCAAACCCAAAAATCAGGCAAAACCATTTTAAAATTGTTTACTGCTCATAAGTCTTACATGGATTTGTGCAAAGTACAGTGTATAAAATAGATTGGAAATTAATTGGTCAATCCCTAAGTGGAAAATAATGAAATTTTTGAATAGTTACCAGTTCTGACCAAAAAGTAACCAGTCCTGGCAAAAAGTAGCCAATTTAAACATTGGCAAAGGATCTAATAAAATATTTTAAATGTTCACATCAAATTTTTAAACTTTTTTTGGGGTAAATATTTATTAAAAAAAGAAAAATGTCCTTACTGTTAAAATATATTCACTTTAAAATCAAGCACTCTTTCACTCACCTATCATGATAAATTTTCCATACGATCTTCGATCCTTGGGTTGTTGTCGATTGCAGATCAACGCTATGATTGGCTGCGAACATGTGCACCGCATTGAGGGAACCAATCACAGGAAAGGGCAGCTGAGGACACAATAATTACAAATAAGGTCTTGTAAAAATCTTCTGTAAGTCAAAGATTCTTTTGAACACCAAACATTGAAATCTAAAATCCCTATCCTAGAAGAAATGAAATACCCTGGCCATAGTACAGGCTATGAAATTATTTTTGTCTCCATTGCAAATTTTTATTCGGTCGATAGAACACATTTAGTTTTTTTCTCTTTGTTTTGTTGCTTGACTTTCAACTCTTTATTTTTCCAAAAAAAGTTTGTCCTTTCAGAGTTGAAATTAGAACATCCAAACATTTCAAAATTCAAATTGCATAAAAACCAAATATTTTGTTGGCATTTTTTTAAAGAGTGGAAAGGACTGTTGGACTCAAGTTTTATTTTTTGTTGGAATAAAATTTAGAACATCTTACAACTTTTTCTCATAAAGAATACACTTTAAAACGCTGGAGGTTCTAAACCCTTGTTCTGATAACCAAATATATTTGGTAGAAATATTTAGGTTTTGGCTTTAAAATAATATTTATCATAATGTTTATAAAATGACAAAATTCAGATACCTGTGTCATAGAAACATTCTTTTTTTCTTATTAGTCCTTAAAGTCAAAAGTTAATGCATGGTTGACAGTTAAACTTGCTTTTCTCAACAAAATATGTTGAAAACAAAATGAAATCTTTCATTGTCAGATTGAAATATTTGATCCAATGATAGAAAATTTGAAATTTGCCTTAGATTATTTTGCTCATTTTAGAAGCTAAAATTTGAAAAAGTAAAGGGAAAAAACCCCTGAAATTTGAAATTTGTTAATCTGGAATCATACCTTTAATTTCACTTCTGACTAACATGGATGTTGACCATTAACTTTTAAACGTCTACATCTAAATATTAAATCAACCAAGATGAATTTTTACCTTGAGTTTCTGAGATTTTATCCTTAAAATCAGTCAATTCAGTTTTCTACTTGCAATTTTTTTAGTAATAGTGCAACATTATATTGTATCACAACATCATAACATGCAATAAACAATAAAAGACACATTGCATTTTTGAAAAATAAACAAAAAATAACAAAAACAACCGCAGTGGGAGTGCATCATGCATTTATGGTCTCCTTAGAAAAGATAAATTCATATATCGGGAGAATATCAACAATTTTTCACATGATATGAGCTAAGTTAACAGTTTCTTAAAATTCATATTTATAAATATGAGTCTTGATAGCACACATGAACTGAATAAGATGCAATAGTTGCATTTTTAAAACTCATGATGACATTCAGATAACACAAACAGCAATTTTACTGTTCTAATTTTTCAGTTCAAAACGAACAGAAAAATACTTTGAGCAAAATGTTTTAAAAAATTGCATTAAAAAATCATTGTAACCACATGTTAAAAAAGGTTGTCCTCAACCGAACTTGAATCAAATTCAGTTACAAATTTGAAATTTGAAATCAACAACTTATTTTTCTTAAAATTTTGTCCTTGTGGATATTAGAATTTCACCAAAAATAGAGAAAATAAAATAAAAAAAGATTGATCTCATATATTCTGAATCAAATTAGTGTCAAAGACACAATTTTACTGGTTTAAAGGTTTCAAGAATATGTCACCCAAGACGCTAATTTTGGTTCCAGACAGTCAAAACAACGACAGGATTAGAATAAATATAACAATCAGACATCTGCATAGATACCTTAAAGAGCCAGTAGCACATTTTTAGGGGGAATATAAGGTGATGTCAGGAAAATGAAAATTAATGGTTTGAATTGAAAGACAATGTATTGAAACTGAATGGAGCAGCGATAATCCAAATATATAACGTAAAATTTAGCTTTGCGATTCCTTTTTCTTACACAAAATGAATTAAAGGTGTTCACACAAAATGGCCGCCCATGGATTTTATGTGAATCTTCATACTTTGTCCTCTGACTATGGATGATTGGTTTGTATTAAAAGATTTTTTACACTTTTAAAATAATACATTTAGCATTAAGTTACAATTATCAGTGAAAATTAAAAACATAAAATTATCAAAAAAGAATGCTACTGCCCCTTTAAGGTCATAAAATCAACATTGGAAGCACCAGATTAAAAAATTTAAATACTTAAATATTCTCACACAAATCATTGGTTTCATTAATGAAAATTTAATATTTGTAAAATTTCTTCATTTTTTAAGTCTTGCCAGTGTTCATGAATGGCAACACTGGCAGCTTGAATTGCAACCTCTGTGTAAAACATTTAGCTTTTAGAGTTCTTCAGAAAATGACTTAAACGTGATAAATGATTATTTTAATCACCCATCTCTGTTTGTCTTCACAGAATGACACATGAAATTTTCTTTGAATACAAACTTGATTGACACTATTTTTGTCAAAGATATGAAATAAGTTTTTGATTGTCTTCAAGGAATATGATATCAGTCAAGCTTCATATTTTGATTTAAAAAATAATAATTTGTTTAGTATACCTCCTTCCATTGGTTTCAAATTAATTCAACATTTTCTTGACGGATTATATATCAATGAAGTATCTTATTCAAATTCATCAACTTTACAAAAGATCTGTTATATATTTTCATACATATGTTGTAAAGGTACCATACCGTTCAAAAGGTTTAAAAAGATTTAATAAATTGACATATTTTTAAAAAGTCTAAAATAATGATAAAATTCTATATTTTGCATTTATCATTTTTCAAATCCTTTTTCATTATATAGATTTTTCATATATGTTGTCATAATTTGCAAATCTGTCATATTTGCAATGAATCATGTCATGATATACATAAAAGATGATTCCCTCATTACATGACAACGAAATCATAACTACATATAATATTATTTTCCATTTCACATCTCATTTCTCTAACTATGAAAATGTTTGTCTTGTAACTAGGTTTGTTTACCTAGTGATGTTAGAAAATTGACAGACAATAAACGCCTCATGAATAACGGTAAACATTGGTCTTGTAGAGCACTACGCAGCTGAGCTAATAAACGTTTATCCATGCGTTTAATATGTCAACAATGCTTATTTAGTAAACTTTAAAACTTAGAAATATTAATAATTTTATATCTCCTTTAAGTTGGTTGGTTTGTAAATATTTGCTGACTTTGCTACGTTTAATATGTCAACAGTGCTTATTTAGTAAACTTTAAAACTTAGAAATATAATAATTTTATATCTCCTTTAAGTTGGTTGGTTTGTAAATATTTGCTGACTTTGCTACATTTAATATGTCAACACTGCTTATTTAGTAAACTTGAAAACTTTGAAATAATGATAATTTTATCTCTCCTTTAAGTTGGTTGGTTTGTAAATATTTGCTGACTTTGCTACGTTTAATATGTCAACACTGCTTATTTAGTAAACTTTAAAACTTAGAAATATTAATAATTTTATATCTCCTTTAAGTTGGTTGGTTTGGAATTATTTACTGAATTCTTTGATCAGTGTTCTAGATGTTTTATTTAAATGAAAATGTAAATCTATAAAAATTGTCTTCATCATCCAAATTTATTTGCTGAGTAGGTAAAATTTCCGGCATTTGAGGTTTCCATATCGTAAAATATCAAAGTTCAGAAAATATATTATTTCTAAGGAATTATTCATTTGTTCTTACATTGTAAAATTTCAAAACATGTTTTAACAACTTCTTTAAATCATTCATGAGTCGTTCTGAATTCAATGTTTCAGTTTCTCATTTCTTCAGAAAGTATGATAGCTTTTATTTGGTTATGTGTTACTTACAATGGAGTATATTTTTGAAAAAATATTTCTTAGAATGTGTAGTTGATTTATACATGAACAAACCTTTCACAAAGTAACTACTTAGACTTAAATTATTTGATTTCATCCAGATGCTTTTATTCTAATATATTTTCTAAAGGTCTTTTTAACAATGTCTAACCTTAAGCTATGAACATATAAACAATACCTGAGAATAAAATATATATGAAACAAAAGAATAAGCAATGAAGAATGAAAAGAATTTTTTTTATTCCACCATTCTATGCTTGCTAAAAACTAAAATTCAATTCAAAACTAGATAATAACTTTTTTTCCATTTGTTTCTGTTGTAAAGAAACGAAAGGCAAAGTTATCTTTGGTATTTGTAAGACATATTGCAATAGAAACCATAAAAAGAAAAATCTCAAGAAGTTGAAAATCCTAAAAGGCTCTTCCTGTCTGAAGCAGAAACCAAGTTTCGTGAATCTAAGTTTAACTGTTTAAAGTTCTGCACCAGAAACAAAAATTTGCTATGTTTCTATAGAAAACATAAACATATCAAGAAGTTGAAAATACCAAAAAGAACATATGCAAATGATAGCTAGCTAGATGATTAGTTAGATTTTACAGTTTTTTAATTCAGCTCTGGAAATGAAACGATTAGCGATGGATAGAGAGACAAACAGGTGGGATAAAAGTTAACAAACGTTAATTTTTTCAATTGAATGACACATAGCTTTTTTCTTGATTTTAATATTTTTAAATAATAAGTTGACTTTTACATATAGTTATCGATAAGCAAAAGAAAATGACACCACAGAAGTCACAACTTGGACAAGTAACTGAACTTGAACATAAGATTTTGTCTACCTAGAGTCAGTGGTTCTTGAGTGAGCGAGTGAGTTATTGTTTTACGCCTCTTTGGCTATATTTTAGCGGCGTGCAGTGGTCCTTGAGAAGAAGTCAAAGATGTAATAATAAATAGAGTGACCTTCAGTTGTATTATGTTCATTGGACCTTTCAGACCTTACGAGCTAAAAGGCTTGTAATTTGAACCTTTATTTTCTGTAAATCTCCATCCAAATAACCAAATTCTACCATTTACTCTGAAACATAACATCATGTCCACGGAGACCAATGAAAAATGTTTACTAAATGAAAATAAAGATATTCTCATCAATGAAAAGCATTTTCAAGTGATCCATAATAGCTTGCTACTTGAAACATATCAAAAAGATCTTATCAACTCCAGGTACCAATTTGATGAGAAGATTAGACAAATGACAAAAAGTTGTAAATTTCATCACGATACGTTGTCATGACAATATACAATTTATCTCCGACCGTTATTCACTTTTAACGGTACATTAAACACCATAGGGTGTATATCAACGACAGATGATCGTTTGCAAAATATCAGTGAAAGATCAAATTCCCATTGGTTGAACTGGAACACCTACGGAATCCATTACAAGTTTGTACCATTTAAACGCAACAATAGACAATTGACAAAAAAAATACTGGGCATGGTGAAAACACGAGGATAGTCAACGCCGGATTACAAGAAACGCCGTCGATATCCGGCAGTAAGATTTGGCGATCACGTCAATGTTACTTTGTCCTATGCATATACTCAAATGGATCATGATGCATTCTGACCCCAGCTGTGAAAACACTTTCATAGTACAACCTGCCTAAGACGAAGTTTCGGATTTAAATGTGTTAAATCTTCAGCTTCAGTAAATAAAAGTGTGAAGATAATCATGAAAACTAACAAATACATCACAAAATAACCAAGACGCAAGCCCTCGTCTGTAGGATTGTTACGCTTTGTGGCATTTCGACGTTTGTGGGAATGTTTATGCTGAAGTTGTCCAAATCTAAGGTCCAAAGACCAAATTGGCACTCTTTTCAAATTTTCCTTTTGCTAACATTATGACGCCGAATATTGGAAAAATTTGTCAAAGATCTTAGTTCCTCAAATATTTGACCCTGCCACTTTAAGTCAGAATTATGAAACTTTCATACATTTCCAGAAAAACACTTGTATAATTTTTTTTCTTTCTTTGAAGTTGTCGAAAACATTTATAAAATTTTCATGAAATCACAGACAACATTTATGATATAGTAAAAGAGCAGTTATTTTAATGTGAATTCCCTTTTAAAAGAAACGGTTCTCAAATTTTTAAATGGACATTTAATTATGTCCTATCTTTCAAAATGTTAAATTTTGAACTTATAAAAAGCAATAAACAGCCAAATAAATGATAAAAGGTTGTAGATAAACCTAATGAAACCAATATTGTAATAAACCGTCAATAATTTCAATTTAATGGGAGACATATTTTCACTATCTTCTTTGCTTAAAACTTCTGAGAGAATTTCTCAGTATGGACATTTTGATTGCATATGTTCCAAAATCTTATTGTCATGCATATTACATTTTGGAAACTTTTTTCTTAGAAATCCTAAGAAATAAGACCAAATATTTTGGGGAATTTAATCTCTTTTCTGCTTCACTTCAAATAAGGCAATAATACTCAAGGCTTATTTTTCTATTCATGAAAAGTACCAAAAATGGACATTCATTTGTCTAATTGTACATTACATTTTCATAACCTAATTATTTGCTAAGTAAATTTTGTTCAAAAATTGCTCCGTCTCTTGACACTTGTTTGATAATTTGTCTTTGGTTACAGCGTCTTTTACCCCTTATTCTGGTATTTGAGTGGGACAAAACTTCCTTTTAAGAAAACTTAGATTTCAACATTCATTGTCAAATAAACAAATAAATATTCTTGTTGGAAACGAAACCAAAATATTTGATTCAGTGCATCCTTTTCTTAGAGAAATTCATATTTGAAAATAAAATGAAAATAATTTTCTGTACACAAATATTATGTCTGATATGAGAAACTTCAAATGAAAACTATCCATTTATCAAAAGGTAATAAATTTGATCTTCATAACAATTTTGAATTTCAAAGAAATATAAGACATTATGTTTTGTGGACAGACACTTTATAGCAAACTATTTTGGTACCATATGTTTTGATGAATAAAAAACTATGAAAAGAAATTCAAGCCCAAATTAATCGATGATAAATTCAGCATCATCATTTATGTGTCATATTTTATGCAATGTATGAGCATATATCAAAATTTAGAACTACGAAAAATGATTGAAATCAACACAAATTCAACATAATTGAATTTCATTCGGAATGGGTGAAACTTTTATCATCATACAGAAATAAACTCCATTTTGACAGATATAACAGTAACAGGATTTGTAACAGGGTTTCTGAAATAAAAAATTTATCAAAAATAATTTTTACCATTTGAAACAAAGTTATCATGAATGGATTTTGTTGTTGAAATAGCATAAACTTATTCCTATATTTTCCTTCAAATCCTGTTTTTAATCTAAAAACAAAGAAAAAAAATTAAAAAATTAATGAATGAAGAAGAAGATGATGATGATGATGATGATGATGATGATGATGATGATGATGATGATGATGATTGATGATGATGATGAATGCCAATCACCTGACATTGATTACTCATTTTTATGAAATTTCTCTGTATTCAAGGTAAAGAGTCTATATCATTTTTAATATATCCTTGTCGCTCATTCATATCCATCTATCAATCATCAAGAAAACTATCCATTTGCCTTATCTAAATCAAACAACTGATTTAATCAATAGCTTTAGGAAAATGCTCAAAATCAAAAACAGGAAAGTGATTAATAATTTTCCCTGTTTTATATTAAAGTAACAAGAATCAATAATCTATAATCTATTGCCTATTTAATTAAGATATTTTTCCAAATTATAAAAGCTCTTTATTCAATGCCACAAAGTAACATTATCCTCCTCAGTTAAATTTATAAAATTTCATTCAAGTAATTAAATTTGCTTTGCCCAATGTTTTTAGAAATCAGATTATATCCAATATCTTATATTCAGTATCTTCAAGAAATTATTTAAATTATATAAAATGTATGTGCTATAGCTTTGAATAATATATTTTATAGTGACATGTGATTTGACAGTTCCAAGAGAAATAGACATCATTTGACATGCATTAGCGTCAGTAAGCTGACTGAAAACTTAATATAAATCTGATCAGTTCTGCAGCAATCTGTTCCATAAACTATAAATTGACATGTGTCTATAGTGAATAGATTTTTGACGCAAATGCAAATTATTATTATTTATTTATTATATAATAGTTAAATGAGATAAAATACAGATGCAAGATAATGTCATACTGATAATAATAATCCTTTACCACATATATACAGCGTAGCATAAATAAATCCATAAATCATTTTGATATTACCTAATTAAGTGTACAAACAACCACATATATTTGTGAAGAAATGCATAATTATGTAAATATTTGTTGACATGACAATATATAATTTGTCTTGATGATTACCGGTAGATTTCAATCAAAGAGTTAAATCTGTTGCATATATTCATATCAAATAACAGATTTATTTTCAATTCTATTTACAGTTACCCAATCTACAAACAATCAACCACTTATCAAAGTATACAGAGTATCAATTAACATACACCTAGTTAATCAATTGATTAAACAAACACACTAGGGGATTAATACACCTGTGCTAATTGATCACTTAATGACAGTGATTAGCTTAATAGGATTATCACAGCTACAGAGATTTACAATCAATCTATAACCAAAACACTTTATTAGTCACGGATGAGCTACCCTGTTTAAGCTGATTAAGGGATGGTTAGTATACATAATCAGGGCCCTGCTACTACTGGGTAGATTGCACCCTGATGGGATGATTTTATGGCACCCTCATTAGATTTTGCTCTTTGATTTGATGACCATAAAGCACATCCTTCTAATCTTTGATACATGAATTTAATGTTATGTAAGTAATTAAAGCAAAGGTAGGTACTTATAGGGTTAAAGCACATAGGTAAGAAATAGAGGTATTTTATTTTTACCTGCATCATATTAAGACAAGTAAATCTGTGAAATAATACTCATATTCAAATTTATATAGATCTAAATATTGATTTTAATGTAATCAATCAAAACCTTTCTTGTTTCGATAAGTATAAATTGTGTCTCTTAATTTGTGAAAAATATCTTTGTCGAGCCAAATGCATTGCTAACAGTTACATGGTTCAAAAACATTATGTTGATAAAGATATTACCATACATAATAGAACAACCGATCAACCTGACACATAAATATCCCTTTTTAAAAATAACTGAACAAAAACACCGCTGTCAAACGGGCACCTGCTTCCGTGTTTCATCGCATCAAAGAACACGTGGCATTGTTTACATGTCTATTTCAGCAGTTTCCGTATATCAAGGCACAACATATAGCGAATGCAATCTACATGGATACATAAGCATATATGAGTAATAATAACGCCTTACGGGTTTAAGATCCCCCTTGGTACGCGAGAATAACGGAACTCCTCCCCCGGCAGTTAGGCACACCAAGTAAGCCGCCATTTGTAAACAAATTGTACGCATGCGCACTTACTTGTGCGTATGTATGCTGGGTAATTAAAATGGCGCAGTAGCCCAAAGAGAAGAGAGCAGCTGTCAAAGTTTTGAAAATCATTTCGAGTAAGTAATCTTAATTGTCACCTCTTTGCATTATCAGAAATGACGTGTCTATTTCACGTTATGTATTTTCTCTCTCAATATACTCTGGTGACCGTCATCCATTTATGTTTGCTCCAGTTGTGGTTAGCGCACGCGGCTTGCCGTAGTTCCATTGTTTTCGATCTCACATGTGCTCTGTGAGTGTGCCAGGCCACAGTTATGACACCTGGTTCTGCAACGAATTTTCATGCATTCTTCCACACTCAGGCATCCAGAATTACTCCATCTTTCATTTTCTTAATGTTTTAAGCCCTGTCTTTAAGTTTTATTGAGCCAATCGATCTATTTCTGGTTCCCGCGAATCGGCTTTCAAACCGCGGGCCCTTGTCACTGTGCGTAATACGTATAGTATATTGGGGTGACCTAACTCGCTGTATTGATCACAAGAACTTAGATAGGAACTGAATTGCACGCGCTTCGACTGCCTCAACTGGCAAGTCGTTTTCTTCATTGTCAAGTTCACAGTCTTCCACAAATGTGAGTAGTAAAGAAAGATTTGTTTCTTTTGTGATCTATTTTTAGCTGGGAGAGCGAGATATACTGAGTAACAGTCGAAGACAGGGATGAATGAATTGGGGGTCATTGATTATGAGCGTGCGTTTCTAGTAGTCTTTGTGTAAGCAGCCCCAACGCTTTGATATTCGACATATGTCATGGGAGGACATTATCACTTGCTGTATTTGCAATCTATGTGACATTCTTGACTCATCAGTTCCATTATTTTAATTGATTGAGTTTGGCTTCGGCGTAGTGTGATGACTAAGTTGTAATCGTACAGGACTACTTACGCTCTTTGTCACTCTGTTAGGGTTGTGTTCCATTGTCCTTTTGTCCGTCAAGTGTTGGTGATTGCCAAGGAAATTAAATTTCTCAAGATTCTCTCGGCGTGATGGGGACAGACAGCAATTGTATGTATGTACAAAATTTGATTTTCTTTTAACTTGTGCAAGGAATAGTTTGTAAATTGTTTACCAAGAATTTGTCATGTAATTTGCCTTTTGGCCAGTACCGTTCCAGTGAATGAGTCATCTTTTAGGTAATCATTTCTCTTGAATTCTAAAGAATTATTTGAGGAAAAATACATTTTGTAGATAATTTGTACTTATAAATTTTGTTAATGTATATAGATAATTTGTTTACTATTATTTTTGTAAAGGTTTTTGAAGATAAATGTTTTATATTGAAACAAAATAGTACTTTTATTAAGTTCAAAATTTATTTTTGTGTAGATTAAAATGATGGAAATATTTGATTGATTTGGATTTAATTATTTGAATCATTTTGATAATTTCACTTTTCAAAAATCACAATTTGTTTTGAGTATCACATGGAAAGCTATTTGTTATCTCTCATATCATGCTAGGATGAGTTTTGATATTTAACACAATGTTGCAAATTGTTTACTTTGATATTAACTGATTGCAAATACAATATCATCCATTGTCAAGATATTTCAATTATTTCGATGACTTTACTTATCCTTAGTTCAGATAACTTTTATATTTCAAATTTCAAGCTATGTGATATCCTTGTATATCACCCCAGAATAAGTTTTCAATGTTCCACAAAATGTTTCAAATTGTTTACTCTGAAATCTTCCTTATACATTATCTTAAATTGAGAAATTTCTATTTTCATAAAATTTACTTATCCCAAATTCAGATACAATTTAAGCAATTTTAGTTGTCAAGGGATTTCATTTATTTTCATGATTTTACTTATCCAAAATTCAGATAAGTTTTTATTATTAAATGGGAAGTCATGTGTTATCTATTATATCACCCAGGATAAGATTTAATGTTTAACACAATGTTGCAAACTGCTTGCACTGTAAGCCTCTGATGGCAGATACAATGTTGTCAGTTGTCAATTAATTGTTCCTCTTTTTGATTTTGTATCAATATTGTTCCCCTGCTTCCAAACATGATCTCTAAACTTGTGCTGCATTTCATGTATATTTACTAAATTGACATTCATGGTTGAAAAAATGCATCGGAATGGGAAGAAACTCAGTCTAACAACAAAAAATCCCCTCGTCAAACAGAAGCTGAATAAATAGGATAGAGCAGAACCTATGCCTAAAAGTTAGTAGAGCTGTCAATTTCAATCAGGAGTCTCTCCCTAAATCCCAAGCATGTCCTTGTCAAATGCTTCAATTTTGGAATATTTTTCGACCAGAGTTGATACAATAATTTCCCAATGAGTCATGTTATGAAAGGATAGAGGCGGTATTTTGTGTAGTAAGTTATAGATGTGCAGTTATGTTTAAGTCGGTCTCGTGTACTTAGTCTTGGGCTTATGTGTATCTAGCATTTCCCTTTCGAGAGAAGCAAACAAATATATCCTGTTGACTCTACAAGGCCAGGTTATAGACTCTTCTGTGCAGTTCAATACTAAATACACCTGAGCTTCAGCCGCTTCGTCTGTCAGGTATTTTTGTTGACATCAACAATACACGGGGTGCAAGCTAGAAAAAATAATACTCTTTACTTTCTGTATAAACCAAGCGATCGCTTTCGGGATGACTGGCGTCTATCAGGAGAACAAGCAATCGTTAGATTCTTACATTCAAGGTAAACAATATGACATTGTCAAAACGTGAATGGGGACGTTCCACGTAGGTAAAAGACACTGGAAGAACAAAGAAACGTAAGGGATGCCCCCCTTCATACAATATTGCCGGAACGTTTTACATACCACATCCATGTTCACTTGACATTTTAAAAACGATGACGGGAAAGAAACAATGCCACATTGTCTTACCCTTGTACTTACTTTTGATACTCGATACTATCGGACCGTTGGCGCTCCTGTTTACAGGAGAAATCTATAAGTCATTTCACATGAAGGTAGAGTCTACCCAATTTCCTGTAACAAATATTTAGAAAGTAATGAGGCAGCTATTTCACACATACTTGTCTTATGTACAGCGGGCCTGTTTGCCTTTATCCTGAGACAATACTTTCAAATCAATGCTGGCGTTTCGACATATTCGGTCAGACAAAGATTAAAACTTGTCCCTCTGTGCCCTTTGGACTTTAAGAGTGTTGTAAAAGTACGTTTTGAGAAGAAAGTGAAATTTGAATCTTGCTTAGTGTGATTTTTAGTTATGGGGCCAGGACTCTGTTTAAGACTTGTCCAGTACTTGCATGGGATGTCCAAGATATCGTGAAACTAAATTGGATTCTTCAACTTTGCAAATTCTACGTCCAGTTGCGACAGCTATCATTTCGGTTCAGTTTTACATACACATGATTGTATAGAATGTCATTTTCTTGTGAAAATTCATAGAAATTTCCAAAAGTCACTTTACCCCCACATCATGATAGAAGTAGAAACTGTTAAAGAAATTTTCATAAAAAGATAAGTCATCAGAAATCTTGCATATCAAAATGTTAATCAACTTTACCGATTTTGTTTAAGAAAAAAAAAAGAAGAAAAATCTCAATTCTATGGAGTCAATAGACCAATAAAGTTAATTGCATATATGTCAAAAGATGTAGCTTTGTGAAAAAGGACTATATAAGAAATTTAACAAAAGTATTTTGTATTCCTAGAATTGTTATCTCAACTTGTTCATAATGGAATATTATAGAATGATATTAAACGATTGACAACATGTCTCTGTTTCAGTTTGATAAGGTTTATTGTTTAGATATAATCTCTACAATCCTTATTCACTGAAGCATGACGTTCATCTATCTGATCATGTTTATTGATAAATACCAAACTTTTTATTAGATCTTGGCAAAACATTATTCCATAAACTTTCAACATCAGTGAGATGATTTCAACAAATGTAGGTTTTACAATAATAATTTGTTCATAATCTATGTGTAAAAATAACTTAAATATTGCAGGAACAATAAGTTCAATTTTGACAAAACAAATAAATTTAGTTTGGCAAAATAAAATTTTACGGTTTTTAGTTTTCTTTTTCTGTGAACAACAATGAAAGATCTTGCTTGTAAACACTATTCTATAAGGAAGACAATGAAGAAATAAGATATATCTATTTAAAATACACGTCCATCGTCCACAAATGATTTTTAAGTAAAACAATCGAGCTTGAATAAAATCGAAAGACTTGTGTTAAAACTTTGATGATTGACCCAAAGAAGAATTAAAGTTTTTGTCAGAAGTCTGTTTTGTCAGAGTAAAGAATCATTTAATTTCTAAGGAAATGTTTTTGTTCCGAATCGCCATAAACGAAAAGTCAATTTTTTATATCCTTTCAAAAGTGAATTAAAATTCACAATTGGTCCAGTTTGGCTTTTTTTCTCAATTACCAGTGAATTCTCGAACAAGCTTGCTGTTTATGGATAGATGTTGAAAAAATTAACTGACAGCTCGAAGGAATTGACAACGCCTGAAAAAAATCCTGCGGACACAAAAGGGCCAATCGGGGGAAACAAAGGGTCTGTGAGAAGGTTTATTTTGAGTGACTCAGACTATCTACTTGCTTCAGTCAATAAGTGTGTCGGATAGATTGACTATAGAATTTTACAGATGGTTAGGAGTTTTTCTTGATCTTAAAGTCGACAGAAATGATGTTGGATTGGTTTGTCGGCAAATCTTAAACATGCCCCAGCTGTGTCTCTTTGCATTAGCAAATGGGAACATTTTCATCTTCGATCCATTCCCTTCTTCCCTCCTCTCCGCCTGACAAATCTCACGAGCACATACCTCTTTCCTCAAAGAATAGATAGGTAAACTGAATTTTGATTTGTGAATTCTTAATTATTTTATTTTTTTAAATGTGTTGTTGAGTACCTTAGACATGTGTAGTTTTAATAGTGTAAGATTTAACAATTTTCTACCATATATGTTATTGTAAATATGATTTTACTCAGATTAATAGAATAAGATACATCAAAGTGTGGACAGGAAATATAGTTTGATAAATTGACTAAGATTTAGACAGTTTCTTTGAATTTCATATTTTTACCAAATTTTAAATAATTTCTATACTTTACACAAAGTATATTGAAAAAATGTAAATGTCACTTAAGATTAACAACAAAGTGTTCAAAATTAGGTAAAATAGAACTCCTTAATATAAAGGTTGAGTGCATACTTATGTTGCAAGTGCTAAACTAAGTAGACACTTTGATACTTGAGATTTAGAATTGATACGAAACTGATAAAATTGCCATGTTTTCTTATTAACAAAATTGCTAGTTAGATCAAGAGAGAAATAAGCTGTCAATCAATGTGAAATGGTTCAAGTTTTGTTTTCTGTAATCAAAAATTAGATTTGAAAATTATATTTGTAATTATCGTAACTGGCTTTTGTTAAAATAATCAATCATTCATTCTTGTAACTAAAGCTTGTATCACTTGAAAATTTACAACATTTATTTCTGAATCGGGCTTTGTAATAAATCTGTATCATTTCTGAATTTATTAGCAAAAATCTTTGTTTCTGCGAAAAATATGAAACCGAATCCTTAATGCATTATGCCTCGGTTTTGCATTTCTACATGCAATGGTGTTACTTATTGAGAATGAATATCAGGTATAATTCGGACGGGGAGCTTATCCACTTCCTGTGTCGAATACATATCTATGATCCCGGTCTATCTTGTCATGCCTATGTTAATCTTTATGCACACAGCAAATTTGAGAGCTTTCGAAGTCTACGACACATAGCAAATGTAACACAAACCGGAGATATGAGGAAAACTTGGCATTGCCCGGTTGTCTATTGTTGATTATACCACACCTGATATATAAAGCACAAAAATAGGGGATATAGGCTGATATACCCACAGGAAGTTCAACTTAAGATATCTTGATTTACAACACTCGAGAGTTTAGTTATCACAATATGAGCAGTTTCTTAGTAGGCCAAACTACTTATATTGTTGGGTTAGCTCCACCCATTTTCTTATACCTGAAGCTGAAGTAGGTGTTAAGGAAATATTAGTTACTATCGTATTACACAATTTTGAAACTATAATAAGATCTTGAATGTTTTACACAATTTTGAAACTATAATGAGATCTTGAATGTTTTACACAATTTTGAAACTATAATGAGATCTTGAACGTTTAACACAATTTTGAAATTAAAATATAATCATTAATTCTTATTTATTGAAAGTGATCCAATTGTTGTGAATTTATGAATTTTGTCTTTTGTTGTCCACTCAATTATCAACACGGACGGAAGGAAGCACATACCGGTTTACTTTTCCTAAAAGATTCCTTTTATGAAATTAAAATAAAACTAAATTTGATGTTTTGTTATAAACAAATGAAAAGTGTGACAATACATAAATTGATGATTTTATTTTTAGTGGTATGCACAGGTTATCTTTTTCGTCTCCATAACGATATTTGTTAAGAGTCATCTCGCCCATAATTGTTGACCTTTGTTACTTTGGTTCGATCAGGCTCTATGTCCGTGCATACATAAAGAACCGTCTTTGTTTACATTTGGTAGAACAGCGGAGAAAAAGAGGAATTTTATCTCTTAAGTGAATAAAAACAAGGAAATTTACCAGCTATATGTAAAACTGCTATTTGAATAAGAATCACACTTGTTGTGAAATATCAAGGCGGCATGTCATAATGTCAACAAACATCAATATCAAAAATAGGATTTATTTCACCGATCACTATGGTAAGACGAAGGCTACACTGAAATATGTCTTTCAGTTGATATATGACCCGACCCCATTCAAGAATTACAACTTTTTCTGGAGTATTTTCTATTTCCTTGGCTTTAAAGCCCATGGTAGAAAGAGGTTGGTCTGTTGCTAGTAGACTATCTACCATTGGCTGTATACAAAGGTTCCCTACAGCCAGGCAGTGGTTGGTGGCTGCGTGTAGATAAAGGAGTGTCGCAGCCTCACACTGACGCTACCATTATCCAATGACTTGTAACTTCTTAGACAGGTGTTGGTAGAAGGGCTAGCTTTTGAAATGTATATGTCATTTCTTATCTACCGTTCGCCTTGTACAATGGACTTCCTGTCGAAGAAGGAACTTATAAATATCACGAGGGAGCTCGTCAATAGATGGGGTATTCATCAGCGAGCGAGAGCCTTTCAATAAGCGATCATTACATACATGCAGTGGTGCGTCTCGTGGGATGTCTATTTCACCAGCCTGTCAGGTGTAGCGATCGTCAACTGCTGGGTGACAGATGACTTAAGTTTTAATGGTGAGTGAAAGCATTGTCGACCCACATGCCAGTCTTTAAGTGCACTTTGCCGGCAAATTGGTGAAAATTTTAAATGCCTTTGTGCTACAATAAAAGGACAGGAGTTAGTGAAGATGTTTTGAGTCGTGACTTTTGAAAATTTTGTGTAATGTTTCAGCAATTTTGAAACAAAGGTAATTTTGAAATTTTTATGCACATGTTCAAATAAACAGCAAAAAGTGTTTGATGCATCAAATACCAGCACAGGCATATGATTGACATGATAATTATACAATTTCAGCAATTTCCCCAAAAACTTCAAATAACTTCTTGTAAACACAATTTTAATATTTCAAAATATTATTGGTTTGAAATAGAAAATTATGAATCCTCTTCATTATTCTTCATTTTCTTAACTAGGAGAACATGTGAAATTGATTTCCAATGAAAGTAGTCATTTTCAAACATTTGGCAATTTACTATAAATTACAATTTAATGTGCAAAACTAATGACAGTATTACTAGTAAAGTGACTTGGGTAGTGTTTGCCTATTGACTTGGGTATTAGTCCCAATGACCAACCTTTCATTTACAAAGCAATTTGACAGATGTCCTTTGTCTGTGGGGCTTAAGTTGAACTTGCCTCGTATTGATCTCTGAAAATTAAGGTCCAACTTGTCAATAAATCTTCTCGGCATACAGAACGAGCAACTTGCCTCGTTAGAAACTGTGTTTATCTTGTCAGTCTATATATTTATCTTTACAAATCATAATCAGCGACCGTAAAAAGTAATAACATTTGAGCCAAACCTAGAATTTGAGCATATTGGAACCAGTTTTTATCACTTCACTTCATCAGAATGGATTTACTTAAAAACTTTCATTTCATTAATGTATACCAATTAATCAAATTTTATCTGCTTCCTGGAGGAGGCCATATGCTGAGATTTTGTGTCAACATTTGCGATTTTTAATGATGGCCAACATCTGTGAGAAATAAGCATGAACGGCCGAATGAACCGATTGTACAGTTACTGTAGAGTGTATTGTCCCAGCCGCGGGCACAACAATTGAAGATGGGACACCATAATTGATCCAGGATCATCCTTCCACTATTTGATGATGAGTTGCCTTCATTGATGCTTCCCCCTTTGTCTGCTGTCCCCCCTCCCTGTCCCCCTCCCCCCATGTCCGTTACCCCCCCTAATGGGTCAACTCACCCTAGCTCTGCCGGCCCTATTGATTCTGCCCCACAAACGTAGATAGCGGTTTCGGGTTGCAAAAATCTAAAGGCATTGACAAGGGAAATTGATATTTCTTTATCCAAATTAAAGAAATTGTTTAAGCTGTAACATTCATCATTTCAAAAATCCATTATGCTGCGATACGGAGACAGAATACATTGGGTTATTGCGTCATACATTTCAATAGCTCGTCAAAAACGTGCTTCTTGGTGTTTCGCTAATTTAAGGAAACACTAAGTATGCCTGGTTGTTATGGAAACGACGTGCATGCATGACTTTTATGAAAAGATTTTTTCCAAATTTCCTTCTGAGATCAGAGTTTATTCGACTTGGACCTATTACATGTATTGAATGAGAGAAAAGTCAAGTTTGTTAGGGAGTACCTCGGATTAGAGCAGGTACGTCTTACAAGTGATATCCTCTTATAGCAGATTTGAGAAAAAAGGGAATCTTCGCAGTTTTCTTTGTTTTCAAAGAACGCTGGCTCCTCCATAGCCAACTAGATTCAGATTTGATTAAAATTGGAAATTTTTAAATATTTGATTAAATAAGTTACATTTTAAATTTCAATCTGATCTTGCAAGGATTAACCCTTTTCATAGCAATCAGAAATTTTTGCATGGCTGATCATGGCTTGCAGAATGATAGGAACTGAATTGTTGATCTGCTGAGAGGTTATTGACCAAATCTAAATGATAAGAACCTTTGAAATGGTATAAGAATCATTCTCTTCAACCCCAGGATAAAGAGTAGACAAATTTTCACAGGAACAACACGCAAGTGTATATCTATGAACAAGAAGAGCAATTACAGGCAGTGAATGGTTGATATTACCTATGAAATTCTATCACAGGAGTAAATTGTATATTTAGGTTGCAAATATTACTCTCAATTGTTAATAACTTTGGTTGATTAGCTGCCAGTTTTTGATAAAAAATAAATTGGTAAGTTGTGATGAAGATGTATTGCAAGTCTGTATGAAATTATTTGAACATAAACTGTCAAAACTTCCTCCCGTAAATGGTTTTGGACACCCAACTATTAAACCCTTTTACAATGAATAGTTTTAGATGGCCTGTAGTCAAATCCAAATTATTCTGTTTGTGAACAACCTTTATTCCTATAAATTGGCTACAAAGAAAGGGTTTTCACTACTTTAGTCAGTTGATAACAGATCAAATGTTGGATAAGAAACCATTCTCTGACTATTCTAGTTTCATACATAGATAAGAGCAGGTGGATTTGAGAAATATTTGATTCCGAAAAGCTTTAAAGGGGCAGTAGCACATTTTTTGATAATTTTATATTTTAAACTTTTCACTGATAATCGTAAGTTAATGCTAAATGTATTATTTTGACAGTGTCAAAAATCTTCTTACACAAGCCAATCATCCATAGCCAGGGAACAAAGTATGAAGATTCTCATAAAATCCATTGGCAGCCATTTTATGTGAACACCTTTAATTCATTTTGTGTAAGAAAAAGGAATCTCAAGGCTAAATTTTATGCTATATATTTGAATTATTACTGCTCCATTTAGTTTAAATATATGGTCTTTCAATTGGATCTATTAATTTTCATTTTCCTGACATCACCTTATATTCCCCCTAAAAACGTGCTACTGCAAGTAATGTAATTAGACACTTTTGTAGCAATCTTCAAATCGTTGTTTAGATTTAATCATTAAGAGGTTTACATGTTATTATAACCAGATGACAATTAATCAGAATTAAGATTTCTATATGGCCATAAGAGACATTTTAATGCAAAATTTGACAAAATCTTTAGTTTTAAGATGACTTGATGAATAAAAAACCCAAGCATGTGAATTCAACTTCCTGTGTGGCAGCTAGTGATAAAGACGAGTTGTCAGTCTCGTTAATTTCAGTGTTACAATACCTGTCAACTTTTTATATGTAAAAACATAAGAAACTTAATTCTCAAAGCGAATGCATGTCTTGTATATGAAAAAATAAAAGCTACAATATATAATCATCTCTTCAGCATTTGTCCAGAGGGAACGTAAAGAGATTCGAAGCAGGTATTAAAGTTTCTATTTCCTCGTTGTTAATGTCATCTTGGAGATTAGCATGCTCCAAGTTGAGCAAAATGACGTACATATCACTTTAAGAATTGTACATAACATCAAGTTGAAGATTTAGGTTGAGTGTAAACTTGCTTTTTAAAGAGGACTTATTCCATAACGGCAATTTTGATCTTTCAAAAACTGGCAGTTTAAATTTTTCCCAATGAGGGGATGTTGAATTTAACTTCAAATTTCATTTGGAAAACTTAGGAGTATATTTTTAAAAGAAATTTTGAAGGATCATGTTTCATGAGTTTTTGTTGTTATATTTTTCGTGGAAGTTCGCAAAGTTTGTGTAGGATCCTAATTTAAAGCAAGAGCAATTCTGCATTAGATAAATCATCAGTGACAGAAGTCATGTATTTAATTCCTTAATTTTTTTTTACAAAATTCTTTAACTTTTTAACTGCCGATACCGGAACCGGAATATTCAGTGATGACTATCAATAACTAGTGCCAAATCAAATTTATTTTATTCGTTAATCAATTGTGATAGTTGTACTGTAACTTGGCCAATCAGAATTTTGCTTACAGAAATTTATTCAACAGTTGAAATTATGTATAAAAAACAACAAATAAATACATTTTAATCTGATTTTACGTAACCACAACGTAACTTAATGGACATAAATACTTACATTTTGAAATATAGAAAAATATTTATTCTGAGCACCTGATAATAATATCTATACTAATACTAATACCCCTAACTTATTTTATCCAATATATTAATATGATAGATATTTCTATGACATGTGAGTATCTATCTAACTATACCTAACTATATATAAGGTATGACTAAGTATAAAAGTGCAAAGGGATGGTTTCAAAGTTTAAAATAGAACTGATTCATATTGAAATTCTCTGCTGTATATTGACCAAAATATGTTGTTGCCGGAATAAAACATTTTGTGATTTACGAGATATTTTTTTTACGATATTTTCTGAGTAAGTTTCAATGTAATGGAGAGATATTCAATGTGTTGAAAGCTATTGTACCAGGGGTTATTTGCTTAATATCAATTATTCAGCTATGATATTAAAGCATATTTGTCGTGTGTTAAGTAATTGGTTGAATCTACATTGCAATCATACAGGAGATAGGCTCTGTATTGCGTCATTGGAGATCCGATAAAAGTGCGAGATAAATATTTGAATTTACCAATGGAGGAGCGTTATAGATTATTTTCGGTTATTATCAGGTTTCTGTGATTGCCGCTATCTTGTCAGAAGTCAGTGATAACTGAGAGGTTAAGTTTTATGAAATAGTCCATTATCAAGATCCCTGCTGCCCTAGATTTGGTGATTTTCTATTGACTTGATTTGGCAGGTTAATAGATATTTTTCTCATAAATGCACTTTGAAGAATTTTTCATAAAATGTAAATCTCTCCCAATCAATGGTATGCAGTGTGAAAAGGATTTTGAGACATTGAGAGTAAAATAATCTTTTTGATAATTTTGTATATCAATTAACTGTATATATTTTTCTGATAAATATTATACTAGATACAGTAACAACTTCAAAGTTAGTCCGATGTAACACGGATATTCTAGAGCGGAATAATTGGAATTGTTCTTAGTATTTGAATACATGGTGTTAGATTTATCTAAATGAATGATTTCCTGTGACCAGATTGTTAAAGATTTACTTATTGTGAACAAATTCTACAAAATGAATAGAAGCTGTTAAGTTAATGAGTACCATTCTTAGTGTGAAATTTACAGGAATCACTTATCATAAACAAAGGAAAAATGGCACTGGCTTTTAAGTATCCCTGAATTTTCAAGAGTTCTTATCTTATTCAATATTTTTTCCGTGGTACAATTAGGATTAAGTTTCCTAATGTAATTTAAAACTTTTAAAGTGACAATAGATATTTCTTCCTGGATATATCAAGAAATAAGTTTTGACCTGTATGTTAAACAAGGAACTTAGTTAAGCAGGAAAATGTACATAGGTTGAAGAAGCTTTATGTAATATGATGATTCTTTATTCTCATTCAAACCATTAGAAAGGTATTTTTCTATTTCACTAGAAATAAAAAAAAAATTTGAAATGCCTCAAGCGTAAATATGAAAAGACGTATTTGCATTTACACACTTTTCAGCCGCAATTAAAATTATGAATTTGTTAAGTAAGAAATGTGCAATATTATACGCTACAAGGAAATTAATGAAAAACTTATAGTTAAAGCTCCCTAATAAGCAAAATGGGTGTTACACTAATGGCGAAGTTATAGCTTTGGGATAGTGGATAATGGAAACCTTTCTTGTTGCTTTGGTGTTTTCTTAATGTTTGAATATGATCCTTTAAAGAAATCTTTTAATAAACACGCTTAGATAATGAGCTCTCCTGGATATGTTTTGAAAAAATTAAAACATGGTAAATTAGTAAGAAATAGTCCTTGAAAATAAGTTTCAAATATCTTGACTCGTTTATCTTTCAAGAAGACAAGGATTTTTATAAATGATCAGCTTCTTCATTGTAGAAAGTAGTAATGTTTCAGTATAGATTCTTCGGATCTATGATTTCTAGTTTCTACAATAAAGAAGTTGATCATCCTTAAACTCCTCGTCTTAATATTTCCAACTTCTAAATTGCCCCCTTTAAACAATTCCTTAATATATGCTGTTTTCACCAAAATTCCTCTTTTAGAAATATGTTTTAGAGAGAAATCTATTTCGACTTTATTCTATTCATAAAAGTTAGATTAATAGAAAAATTTTCAGCGTAATGTATTGTCCAAATTTAATTCATCTATGCAGAATTGGCTAGTAAGGTCAGAAAAGTTAGTTTGTCAGAGATAAGATTAAACAAAAAAAATAATTGCTGAGAAAATGGCAGCCATTTTGGCAACTGACCATCCCAGTGTACTATTTCCAGTCTGTAGGTCTAAACGGTCATTATTTTGTCAGTCTGAATAATAGGGAAGCTACATGCCTGGGGCTGTTGACATATCAATTAGCCAGAGGTGTTAATTAACTCTGCAACTACAATACACACGTTAATCACCCACCAAGCCAATTAGCAAACTGTAGTAGCAGCACCTAGATAGTATCTTATACATACATATCGGCGGTGGTCATATCAGGCCTATATCCCTGGGGGGCGCTGGACGATACGATAATTAGTCCGCGTCTGGCTACATGGACCAGGGGGTATCACTCTGCCCTTGTTTATGGGCAAATATATATGTGACATATGACGTATCGTCTACATTAGTTTGTATAACTCGTCGATAACTTAATAAATCAAAGTGTCAATTTCGATATTGTAATTGTCAATTTCATGTTGATATCATTTGTTTGGCTTAAGTGCCTTGGTTTAGATCTGAAAAGTTTTTATGATCAGTACCTTAATCAATAAAGTGTCGATTTCGTGATCAGATACCAATTGTTGGATAAGAACTTTTATTTGATTTCATTAAATACCTTTGTGTATATTTTGAATGAAGGTATATCGTTAATGACGTGATTTGTCAAAGTGTTGATTACTATGTCATAAGGCGATTGTATATTTCATGTTGATTCAATTAATATGGTAAGAGTATAATGGTATATGTTTTCATTTAGACTTCATCACTAATGAATTAAGAGATCAAGTGATTTGATATGTGTTTCGTAAACCTTTGTCATCCATTTTTCAAGATATTTTCATTGTAGTAATTGCTTGTAATATACTGTGGAAGATGTTCGTGATAAAGACGTGAATGGTTAATGTTTTATCATGGCATTGTAGTGGCTGTTATCGTTAGCGGTAGGTATTCAAGCCGATCGTTACTGTTTGATATCTACACCATAATCACTAGCTAGTTGACATTTTATTGACGGCCGTGCGTTATGTGAAATATACCGCGCTGTCAAGTGATAATTACACATAAAACTTCTAGGCTGTTGTCTCTGAAGTTAATTGTTTAAATGGATTAAGGTGTATATAGCCACTTATCGAAATCTATTATATTGATTTTGGACAAAGAAGGAAAAAAGGATGGACTTTGTATTTAGATTAACTGTTTTGATAAGGAAATGTTTATTTTGGACTACGTTGAATTGTTCTTTTATATACAAAATAGGTTGATTGATTTGTCATTGAGGTGATTTAAAGATTATTGATAATATTCAAAGGTCATCTGTTAAGAAAATATGTAATTCATACTTTTATGTCTTAGTTAGCTTGTTAATTGACATGAAATGGCAAGTTTCAACATATTGAATGTTCGAAATTCGATCAAGATGACATTGTTGAATGTTGGATAAAATTGCATGCGTCCATCTTTTAATGTTGGCATGTTCAATTCTTATTCATATATTTGCTCTCTGCTGTTCAATAACCTTGTTTCTGTTAGAAGTAAGATAAATTTCCCTGAAATTTTATGCAGCAAATTCGATGTAGGAAGAGTAAAAAGTACGAAATTGTGCAACCATCGAAGAACTCATGGAAATGAATGAATTGGTGATCTAACATGGATGAATGGCCCAGGTTGTGTCAAATCAATATCAAACAGTTCACGATTAACTTTTCTTTAGATCAATTTAAGTCATTGGAAATTTGAGTACACCTCAAGAAAATGGGAAAGTTTGTTTTGCCCCGAAAGTGATTTGGGATTTCGGAGGATACTCCAAAAATGTTGTTCGTGCATATTGTCGGTGTGCTTTATTTGTTGAATGGTAATATGTCAGTACTCGGCATGGCGCTAGATTTGTCACTTCTTCGACTTCCTGCTCCGAGATCGATGTCCGTAAAGACCTTATCGAGGGAATTGTAAGTTTCTAGGTAGAATGTTTGTTTGCTAGAAGCCAAATATGAATCAAGAATTAATTCATATCCATATTGGTGAATACTGGTGAATTTGTCATGTCCATGTTAGTATTATCTTTGAATTGATTTTTGTTGATGACATTGAGTTTATTTAAAATTTAATAAATGATGAGTAGGGTTTTAAATTTTTTTAAATGATTGGAATAGAGTAGGTATTTAAGACTTTACTGAAAATTGTTAATGTTTACGGCACAAGAACCTGTGATGAAACGTCACTTAACATGAATAAAGTTGTCATCGATATATTCCTCTTCCTCATTTTCATTCCAAAATGCCCCTCTAAGAAAATGTTTAAGCTAACTGACATTTCCTTCGAACATATCTTGACATTCAGAAGATTGAGTTTTATTCAGATTTAGTTTACAACTTGAAAAAAAAATTATTTGACACCTTAAAGCATTCTATTTTAATTCAACTTGAGATGATATGACATATCTCCTTTTTTGAAGAGTTTGTGGTGGACAAGTAATAAAAACAGAAAAAAAACAATGACCTTATTGTATTTCTTATCATGGTCATCTATGGTTGACTTCTTATTTCAATCAGTAGAAAATGAGGAAGTTGGTATGTAAAGTATTACTACTTAGTGATTAAACTATGTCCTTTATGTAACCTCTCACGAAGTCCACTGTAAGGAAATAAATTAAAATCAAATAAGATTAAAATTTATTACCTCAACTACGCAAGTTAGTAGATGGTTCTTGGAAAAATCAAGTTAAAGATTTACATTTATTGCAAGTTTGACTGAGGAAATATTTAAATTATCTTGGTTTTCTTCATGTGCAAATAAATTATGAATGTGAGTGTATATAAGATATTACTCTGTTACGTTAAGTAATAATGAATTTCATGAATAACTGATGTCTTACAGAATAGAGAAAATGATTTGATATTTTTTTAATAAGAAATTTGATTTGAAAAGTAGTTACACATTGATAAAATATTCAGTGTTAAGTAGACAATTCTTTAAGAATATATGAGTTTCTCAATGAATGCCCACAAAAGGCATTGTTTTTCATAAAGTTGAATACTTTTTTGACAAAGACCATAGTTTATTCTTATGTCTTAATGTTTCAAGCGCTATTCAAGACAAAAAGATGAATTCATGTGTGATGTCAGTATGTGTTTTGGTAAATTTTTGACATTTTCATCACTGTCTTTTAGCTTTTTGGAGACTTTTTAAAATGAATTTTGAATCTTAAAGGGATTTCAATTAATAAATATGTAAGAGTTCAGAATAGGTACTTTAGACTTTACTGAAAGCTGTAAAAATAAATTTAACTTAAGAATCTTTTGCTAATACAAATTTGAATGTTTTTAGCTCATCTGGACATGCCTTGTAGACAAACATTATGTACTAGACATTGCAAAACTTTATAAACTAGTATAACTTGTATCATTTGATAACTCACTGTTATGTTAACTATTATTGTTAATATCATGTTTATATTCATGATTCGTATCAACTTATTGCCATTATCATGTAGATTTATATTTATATAAGAGTTAAAGCTAATGTCATGTAGTTTGTTTTAGTTTTAGTCAACTGATTGTTCAAAGCGTGTATCATTTGATTATTCATGTCATGTAGGCTTTTGTAGTTGGTACCAAATAAATATTCATTGTCATGTTATCAGTAACGAGCTCTTATCAACTGTTTATTCAATGTCAAATAGACCGTCATGCCTTGTACAGCGTCAATGCCATGGAAACTGATATGGCCCATATATCCTGACTTCACGAAGACCACTGTCATGATGTTTCTCAGAATGCTGGCTCGTGTCATGTAGACCACCAAACTCTCAAAGTCATGTTGACCACAAAACCTGTACTCTCAAAGTCATGTAGACATTATGTCTTACCACTGATATATCCCAGGATGCTGTCTTGATGTCATGAAGATTACAATATTCTGTATGACCTATGTCATGTAGACCACTATGCAATATTCACTTAATGTCATGTAGACTTCTGCAGCTGTCATACCCAATTGTCATATAAACCTATATCCTGTATCTTCATGTCATGTGGATCTTTAAAGCCAATATTTATAATGTGGACCCCTATATCCCATATACCCATGTCATGTAGATGACTAAAGCCAGTATCCCCATGTCATATGAACCCCTATATCCCGTATCCCAATGTCATGTCGACCAGTATATCCCATATACCCATGTCATATAAATATAAATGTCATGTAGACCCTATATCCCGTATCCCAATGTGATGTAGACCCTATATCCCTTATCCCAATGTCAAGGTAGAGGACTATATCCCGTATCCCAATGTGATGTAGACCCTATATCCCATATCCCAATGTGATGTAGACCCTATATCCCATATCCCAATGTCAAGGTAGAGGACTATATCCCGTATCCCAATGTGATGTACACCCTATATCCCTTAGCCCAATGTCATGCTATATCCTGTATCCCAATGTCAAGGTAGAGGACTATATCCCTTATCCCTATGTCATGTAGACCCCTATATCCCTTATCCCAATGTCATGTAGACCCCTATATCCCTTATCCCAATGTCATGTAGACCCCTATATCCCGTATCCCAATGTCATGTAGACCCCTATATCCATTATCCCAATGTCAGGTAGAGGACTATATCCCTTATCCCAATGTCATGTAGACCCCAATATCCTGTATCCCAATGTCAATGTAGAGGACTATATCCCATATCCCAATGTCATGTAGACCCCTATATCCCGTATCCCAATGTCATGTAGACCCTATATCCCGTATCCCAATGTCATGTAGACCCTATATCCCTTATCCCAATGTCATGTAGACCCCTATATCCCGTATCCCAATGTCATGTAGACCCCTATATCCCGTATCCCAATGTCATGTAGACCGTATATCCCGTATCCCAATGTCATATAGACCCCTATATCCCGTATCCCAATGTCATGTAGACCCCTAAATCCCGTATCCCAATGTCATGTAGACCCCTATATCCCGTATCCCAATGTCATGTAGACCCCTATATCCATTATCCCAATGTCAGGTAGAGGACTATATCCCATATCCCAATGTCATGTAGACCCCTATATCCCGTATCCCAATGTCATATAGACCCCTATATCCCGTATCCCAATGTCATGTAGACCCCTATATCCATTATCCCAATGTCAGGTAGAGGACTATATCCCATATCCCAATGTCATGTAGACCCTATATCCCGTATCCCAATGTCATATAGACCCCTATATCCCGTATCCCAATGTCAAGGTAGAGGACTATATCCCGTATCCCCTGCGAGTGCTGCATCCCGGGACGGAGGCTGATGATTGAGGCTCTCTGCTGGAGCTAGATGCCGAGTCTGTCCAATGACAGGAAGCTAAACACCTTGTCGGCCAGTAAATCAACATGGACAGATCTATTTGCCTCAATCTTGTTGTGATTAGATTGTCGTGTGATCTCTCCGTCCTATCTATCACAGCTGAGGGCCAGGCTTCTCAGGCGTAAACATTGCATGAATATACTTACAACTGTAACGGCCGGCGTGCCAACTCTAGAAAGGAATTAGGAGAGTCAGGTCCTATTGGTATGAATATCAATGCAAATCTTGTTTACAACTGCTCCTTGCTTGCCTGTCAGTGTGCTGTCGCATGCAGTTATGCTTTGGAAACATGTCATGTGACAAATGAACATTAACCTCCTGCCTGCCATGGGAGAGAAAAGCTGCATGGAATATTTTTACTTTTTATTGCTTATTGAGAGGAAAAAATGTGCATGTAGATGTATTTATCTTTTAAATGACATGGGATGTGCAAGAAATACCAAATGATTCTTTGGTTCGAAAGGAAAAGCATCAATCTCGATGTTGAAAGAATAAAGATCCTTTCATTAGCATTTCTTCTGCTATTAGTGATTTACCATTCCTAAGTCGCCATCTTTCAGGAATTGCACCTTAAAATCAAGGGGGTGATATTCAAGATAGGTATATAAATGTCCTGCATTGTCACTTTAAAAGTCTACTGGTTTGCAGGCAAGTTAGATAAAAATGACAGTCATCAATGCTTAATGAGAGAAAAAGCTGCATGATGCTCATTAACCCCCTCCGTGCCAAATGAGAGAAAAGCTGCATGGAGCAGAGTTATCATTAACCTTCACAATACTTTTAGAGGGAAAAGGTGCATGGAGATAAATACAATTTCTCAATGCCAATAAAGCAAATAACTTCGTGATACAGTTAGATTTTTTGTGCACAGAGAGAGAAATGTTTATCAGAGAAATGGTGAGAATAGTGAACATGTTGGGAAGTTATTTGATGGGCTGTTCGTTTTTACGAGATTTTAAAGGACTTGTTTGATCAGCAGTTTCTATTGTCTTAAGAGAAAAATTTGGTTTGACTTTGAAATGGTTTATTGAGTTTTCGTTGGCGAAACAGAGAGGTTAATTTAGATTGGAATGTCTATTGGCACGTTGAAAATAAAGTGCAGGGGTACTTAATTTAGTTGATTGCAGCTGAAATGAAATGATTTTGTCAGTGCAGTGACTTCAGTTCACTGTTTACTGTTAAGATGTTTTTCATGTTGAAGATCTTGAATAAATAGAAACTTTTGTGAAACAAGTATAACATGTAAATGTGCTCTCTGACAGATGGTTAAAAACTAGAGAAAAACAAATTAATAATAGGTAAAAAGATTTGGACATGAGGTCTGCATTTAATTGCAATCTGTTTTGTCAATATCCACACATTTACAACAAAACAAATCCCTGTTGACCGTGACTACCTTGGGGCAGTGTTGTTTTTGCTGGCCTGAACGAGACTCCCTAAGGTCCATAACTGGCCCCTGTGGAGTGAATCAACAAACGTAGGCAAGCCAATGGAACAAGACTATATATTAACTGGTCAATGTGCAAGAAATAAAAGGAAATGTGAGAGGCTGTCCAAATCAGTGCAGAGTTCAGCTTCATTCTGACATGGGACCATCTGTAATACTATCTTGCAAGACAAATTAAGTAATCCCATTATATAAGGCCCTAGCCAGCTGCCGGCCTAGGGGTAAGCTTGAACTCTCGGGCCTTTGTTCGGCCTGGCTGAGCTCGCTCAATAGCCAACCACCGTACAGGAAGTAAACTTTCTATGCTTTTTCTCCGTTTGATTTTTCAATGACATATGTGAGTGAAATCTACGCTGGTCAAAAACTGGCGATGACCCCTGAGCTTATGTCATTGCGGCCGGTCAGTGAAAAGCAGCCCAGATGTAGAATTGGCCGGAGACAAAGGCCTTGTCCTTCTGTTATTCACTGAGTTCACATGCATTGTGACCGAGGCTTGGCTGAACCATCCCAGCGCTCTTTGTTCTATAGACATATGGTCAACGGGGTGTTTCCCAACAATAGGAGATGCGTAGATGCCTTACTGCCATAGATACCATACACACCTTTGTCATTTTCTCTTATGTAATTTTTTTTTTCTAGGTCAAGATTTTTTGGGAAATTTGAGTTGAAGTGCCCTACTTGTGGTAAATAATTGGCTTCAATGAAAGGGGTACTTAAGAAGAGGAAGTAGATTGTATGTAATTAAAGAAAGAAAATGTGATAGTTGAAAAAGTTTTAGTATTTATAATCAAATGAGGAATTGAAAGAATCATTATTTTCATTGATTGATAATGACTTTGAACAGAATAAAAGAAATTTAATCTTTGAACGGAATAAAGCACAAGATTATCTTGATGTTTGATAATTGTTATACATGTTTTAAAGCATTACATAAGAAATATATTTTGGTAGTTAGTTTAAATGTGGTATGTAAAACATGTTGAAAATGAAACTGGTTTAAAATGTCAAAAGAATTTTTTTCTAAATGTGCTAGTCAGTTGGAATGATTGCAAACCTAAATATTTTGAGCTGTTGAAATTATTTGCCTTTAGGACTGAAGAGAAAATGAAATTGTTGAAAAATATCACATGCTTTCAAAGACAGAAAACTGAAGCCAGGGGTTTTAATGAACTGTGAATTAAACTTGAGGAAGAAGAATGGGTATTCTTTTGTATGTAAACTCTTTGTTGGAGTTTGATGGTCTTCTGGGTGATACAGCCTTGATGTGGCGTGTGTACAATACGAACATCGGCTTGTCAGCCGAGATGTCAACTGACGCGGAGATTACTGACAGATTTAACAGCTTCCAACAAAATGTTGAACACTCGCTTCTAGCTGCAGCAAAATACCTACTTTTTTCATCGCAAATTGGGAAATTATAGCGTTCGATTCGACTTGATGACGTTTTGTAGCTTGTTTGCGTACTTGAAGTGTATTGTGAGGCCTGCCCATGTCAGTGTGTTTTTCATTCTAGTGGATAATAGGCCGTAAGTATGGTCAACTTACATCGCCCGCGGCCTTTGTCAGGTTAAACTATTTTTTAAAGGAAATGATTTGTTTGAAATGTGTATTTTTTACCCTTGCAGATGGTTTCGTTAACAAGCTGTTTTTCCTTTGCTTACTAGAAAGCTTTCAAAAACATTTTCTTTCATTAAGAAAAAAAATGCAATTTTTAGATTACAATTTGAAAATGAAATATTTTTTAATAAGTTCCTTTTCATCCTTCAGATTTGAAACCAATTAAAGTAATGAAAAAGTAATTAATGAATTGAACATGTAGCAGTTCAAAATGATTCTTTTGAAGACGATAGAATCAATTTTATCTTTAATTTTGTCCATATGCTAGTGGGAAACCTACGGCTCTTTGTTTATTCAACTTGATCCTTTCAAAATGTCATTTGGTATGCTCCTGATATTACCTTCAAGCAGGGATGGGCACTGAAGCTCTGATGCCAATCTTACATAAGTCACAACCTGTCCTGATTATCTCTGAGATTTATGATGCTTACTTGTCTATGAAATTGACCATGGTGCGTAGAGGAGTAGTGGACAGTGGCCAGTTGGCCATAAATTAAATGACACCATTTATTGGCTTCATTTTCCTGTAATCTTGAGAACAGTGACACTTTCTTTGTCGGGACTCAAGGAGGTATCAAGGATTAGTAAAAACCTACCCTCAGTAGGGGGTGTATGGGCAGTGGCTACTGTGCATCTTGAGTTGGGCTGGAAGTTTACTCTCACTTGAGTTCCTGTTGGCTTTACTTTTTGAGCTCTCTGATTTTCTTTACTGATGGATTGTTACTGTATATCTTGGTAAGTTATATTTTATTTTTTTATTTTTTTGGGGGATTTTTTTAATGGTATTTTGACAAATGTATTTAAAGTTGTGCTTGTAGTTTTTTTTTTTTTTTTAAAATGTTTTTATTCACTTCATTTGGATACAAATTGTAGGGATTGATTTGGATTTTGACATACATAAGAAGTGTTGTACATGTACATACATTTGGCATATTTGACAATCAAGCATGAGGGACTAACACAATATAGAAAAAGTAACATGGAGATCTTGTATAAGCATTATATCAGGAGCTAGTGTTCAATTCATTGCTAATAATCTTCCATTTTTTGTCAAAACAAAACGTATTCAGATTTTTCCTCGCGATAAAGTTTTCAATTTGAGCGACATCTTTTAAAATGTCTTTATAGATCTTGATATTTGGTTTGGACCCTTTGATGTTCATGACATAGATATGACGTTTTGCCAACAATATCATATGATTCAACAAGATGTTATTGGTGGCGCAGAATAATATATCGTGAGTTGAAAGTTCTGCAGTTGGGTTGAGGACTCTTTTGATAAGTTCAGTGAGTTCGGTCCAGAAGATTCTAACAGTTGGACATTCAACGTATACATGATAAATATTCTCACTTGAACCACAAGATGGACAAATATCATTATCCACTAATTTCATTTTTAACAATTCCTTTTTAGTGTAGATTGCTCTATGAATAAATTTGAATTGGAATTCTAATAACTTTGTGTCTTTAGTTGATTGTCGATATTCTAAAAACATTGTTCTCCAATTGATATGGTCGTTAAGTTCGTTATCCCATTTGAGACACGCTTTTGGAAGATTGCATGCAGCATCAGTTAACTTATCGTAAAATAACCTTGAACCTTTAGAAGGTTTAACAATATCATTCCAAGGGGATTCTATTGAGATAAGTCTAACGGTGGATGGATCAACTGTTTGAATAACATGTCTCCATTTTTTTGGGATACTGAAGATGACTTGGTTCAGATCAAGTACTGTACCTTTAACATTATATTTTGTTTTTAGTTCCGCAAATGAACAAAAATCATTACCTTTGCAAATATCTTTAATATGAATTATTCCTTGTTTGAACCAATTGTTGATTATGAAATCTGGATTGGATAATTGGTGATTTAGCCAGAGAGGTTGCATATGTATTTCGTCTATGCTGTCTTCATTCATATGATAGCACTTTACATATCTATGCCAGGCGTCCAGTGAATCTTTCCAAAATGGGTTCTCAACTTTATATCTGTGATTGATATTCGCTCCTAACGTGAGAACGTGTTTTATTGGAAAACCAGCTAAGGAATAGCCACGTGGTTTAGAAACATATCTCTTTAAACAAGAAATCTTTAATGATTCAATAAACGTTTTGAGATCAACCATCCTGAGACCGCCATCTTCATATTTTCGCATTAAATGAATACGTTTTATTTTGTCCCTCTTTTCATTCCATATAAAATTAAAGAATATTTTATTCAAATTTGTAACAAAATCTTTCGGGGGGTTTGGAAGAGAAGTAAGAATATGAACTATAGTAGATAAAGCCAAAGTTTTAATGACCGTTATCTTCCCTATCAAAGTTAAATTTCGTTTCTTCCAGTTCGTCAGAATTCTTTTTATATTTTCCAGTCTTTTTTTGGTATTGATTACCCAGAGATTTTTCAAATCTGCATTAAGTTTTATCCCCAGTACATCGAAATCATCGTTATGCCAATCCAGTTTAAAGTCATTCGATAAATTCAGGTCACTGCCGGCCATTGCACCAAGCCAAACTGCTTTTGTTTTGTCCACATTTATCTTCAAACCAGACATCTTATAAAATGTCACAAGACTTTTCATAGCTTCATTGAGAGAGGCTTCCGAGCCATCAAGAAATAATTCCGTATCGTCTGCATATTGACCAATGATATGCTCAATTTCATTCAGAACAATGCCTCTTATTTTTTTGTTATCTCTTATCATTATTCCTAATATCTCAGCAGCGAATAAATTGTGCTTGTAGTTACTGCTCACTTTTGTGTTTGAGTTTTGTAACTTGACTTTTTGAGCTCGCTGATTTTCTTAACTGATGGATTGTTACTGTGTATATTGGTAAGTTATATCTTATTCATCACTTTTTGTGATATTTTGACTACTGTTGATCTTGATTGTTATCTTTCACTTTTGTGTTAGAGTTTGGTAACTATACTTTTTTAGCTCTCTGGGATTTTCTTTATTGAAATTGTTACTCTATATCTTAGAAAGGTATATTTTATTTTCATTGATTGATTAGGTTATATTTTATTTTTATTGATTGATTTAAAACAAATCTTGAGTCAAACTTTAAGCTGTCACTCACTTGTTAGTTTTCTTTGTGAGTTACTGTTGGGTTTACTATTTTATCTCTCTAGTCTGTGTGATTTGACTTACTTACTCTAGTGTTGAGTTGTAACTCCATAACTTATGTTGTTTTGTTGATCAATTTGACTACTTTGCCTCTTGTTTGGCTTTTCCCTATCTCACACTTAGGAATTTGGTTTACTTTTTAATCTCAAGGTAGTTTCCTTTAAAGTGATCACTTGGAATGGTTTAGAAATTGCTGGAAATAAAATATGTTTTGATTACTCAGTTTTGAATTTTGATTTTTGATATCATGCTTTTTGATATATTGTTTTTCAAATTTAAAGTGAACCAAACTACCTTTATAAAGTATACTGAGTTTATGTATGCTATTCTATGTAATTGCTTTAAATTTTCTTTTAGAGGTTGATTGTTTCTTGAATTAGGTTCTTTTCATTAATTTTATTATCTGACTGGTTTTGTTATGAATCGTTCTGAGATAAATTTTCTTATATATTTTATTGTAATACAGAGTTTAAAAGTTCTTATATTTTATTTTCAATCCTTTTCTTAAATACATCAATTAGCTTTTTGATAAAACATTGTCATACTTTGATTTTGTTTAAAATTCTCTTTGATTATCCCATCAAGAATTCATTTGCTCTTTAATATGTTTTTGAAGTTTGAAGTATTTGAAGTATATTAATGACTAAATGCAAATTGTATTAAAAATTATGTAACTCTTACATTATAGTTTTATGTGAGGTAATAATCAACAAAATAGATTGTTCACATCAATGAATTTGAAGAATTTCTACAAATTTAATTCCTCATCCGTCTTTTGATCTACTAAAACAATTCCGTGGCAACGTTATCAGTTTCTTAGTTACTCTTATAAATCAACTGGTAGGCGAGATCTCTGCGAGTGCAATCGGCAAGGCTCTAGCGGCCGATGTAAATCTAAGATATCCCGTCCAATACGATGTCGTAAATATTTGATCACAGGGATGCGTAACCATTAATATTTTAACCAACTCTGATAACAGCGTCCCTTTCATTTCAACAGTTTTTTGTGCCGAGTAAACACCAAGTACAGTGAGATAGAGAGGTGTTATAACAAGATGGGCCTCTCAGCTTATTCCATGTGTTCTGTAACAAAAACACTCCTGAATTGAACTTTTATTTTTTTTGGCCATTATTGCTATTGATTCTGTCGAGTTGATTACCCAAACTCATATTCAGCGGATGCGACCTCCATATACGTTTGGTTGCCATGGCGATGCTTGATAGATATGCAGAGTAGATAATGCCTGCATATTGGCCGATAAAAACAGTTTGATTTAATAGCTGCGTGTGGACTTACAAATAATATCACGTTTGCCAATAATCGGGCTGGTTGCATTGTGCCAAGGCAGGAATTAGTCCATAAATTTGGCCGTGCATGGAGCAAGAAATCACTTGTATGCTTAATTGAGATTTATTCTTGTATATCCTTAGTTAAGTGTGACTGTTGGCTACTGTGACAAAATGACTCATCCACAATTAATGGGATTGGAAGGGGGATAATCGGAACACAAAAACGGCAGGTGTTCGCCAAAATAAATCAATTCCAGCGTTGTTCTCCTGTTCTTATTGTGTGAAAAATTGATCTTTCGTCAGAGTGATTGATACCTAGATAAAAATCATTCTGTATATACCAGTGCCTTGAGTATAGATTTGTCACTTCAATAGCTTGATAAAAATCTTTCTTACTATGGTGCCTTGAGTATAGATTTGTCACTTGAGTATGTAGATTATACCATTCTGTATATATCGGTGCCTTGAGTATAGATTTGTCACTTGAGCAGGTACATAAACCATTCTGTATGTACTGGAAGCGTAAGTCTAATTTTTACACTTCGATAGCTTGATAAAAATCTTTCTTATTATGGTTCCATGAGTATAGATTTGTCTATAGAATAGGTACATATAAGATCATTTTGTATGTACTGGTGCATTAAATATAAATTTGACACTTCCACAGCTTGTTGAAATTGTTCTTATATCTGTCCCTTGAGTAAGAATTTGTCACTTGATAGCTCTATATGTATCAGTGCCTTGAGTATAGATTTGTCACTTCGATAGCTTGATGAAATTGTTCCCTTCAGTATAAATTGATCACTTGATAGTTAGATCATAATCGTTCTATATATTGGTGCTTAAAGTATAGATTTCTCACTTGTTGAGGTAAATAAAAATCATTCTATGTATCTGTATATTTAGCAGCCCCGTCTAAGGACGGGGCTGCTATCAGTTTTTGTGAAGTTTCCATCGCCGCCGCGTCCGCCGCCGCCGCGTCCGCCGCCGCCGCCGCACTCGTACTACTAGCTATAACTTTTTTCCCCTAAGCTTTCCAGAACTCTTATTCATACCTTACTCCTCATACCTCGGGGGAACGATTTTGACATGTTCACTTTCAAGGTCAAAGGTCAAGGTCACGAGCTATGTATTCACACTAAGAATTCCTTGTAAACGCGATAACTTGAAAAGTTTTTGTGCTATGAAGCTCTAACTTGGTATATATCATCCTTGGAAAAGTAAAAAAATTTGAAAAGGTTTTGGCTACAATCAGTCAAAGGTCAAGGTCACAGCAAGGTAATGACGTAAGCATGTTTTAGCGAAAATGCTTTAATTTAACTATGAACACTTTTAATCAATACATGATTGTTATACTCAAAAAAAAGTGTTCAATGATTGTGTGACCTTGAAGGTCAAAGGTCAAGGTCATGAGATATGAGTTATTACAAAATGCACTAAATTGGGTATAACTTTATCCCATTTAGCTTTTCAGAACTCATGAACATGTCTAAATGTTAATACTTCCAGGGAATCATTATGACATGTTCACTTTCAAGTTCAAAGGTCAAGGTCACGAGTTATAAAATCACCACAAAATTCTTTGTAAACACGGTAACTTGAAAAGTTTTTGTGCTATGAAGCTCTAACTTGGTATATATCATCCTTGGAAAAGTAAAAAATTTTGAAAAGGTTTCGGCTACAATCTGTCAAAGGTCAAGGTCACAGCAAGGTCATGACTTAAGCATGGTTTAGCGAAAATGCTTAATTTTAACTATGATCACTTTTAATCAATACATGATTGTTATACTCAATAAAAAGTGTTCAATTATTGTGTGACCTTGAAGGTCAAAGGTCAAGGTCATGAGATATGAGTTATTGCAATTCCTTCTAAACACAATAACTTGAAAAGTTTTTGTGCTATGAAGTTTAGATTTTGTATATATTATCTCTTGAGAAGTTCAACATTTTCAAAAAGTTTTGGGTACTAACTGTCGAAGGTCAAGGTCACAGCAAGGTCAACATATATGGAGAAAATGGATTAATTGTATTTTTAACACTTTATTTCATTACAATAATGTTATACTCAATGAAATGTGTTCATTGATTGTGTGACCTTGAGTGTCAAAGGTCAAGGTCACGAGAAAATTCCCAATTTGGTGAGGCCTGTAAAAGGCGGAACAGGGTAAGGCGAAACCCAAAGTTCCGGGGCTGCTCTGCTTTTGCGGTATCCCGCAAACGCTAATCTAGTTAATATGGATTTTTTCTTGTAAAGGTAGATGAAGTGGTGCCTTAAGTATAGATTAACACTTATCAGAAGATAAACATCCTATAATAGTGCCTTGAGAATAAAATTATCAGTAGATAAAAATCATTCTATATTGGTTCCTTGAGAAAGAACTTGTCACTTGGATACATAGATAAAAATCATTCTTTATAGTACATGTAATACCCTGCGTGTTAAAAGTGCAAAAGTGAATAAAAATCTTTTTTTAAAGAATGTATTCCCCACTTTGATAAGTGGAGAGATATAAAAGCAGAGTTGACAATTGTGGTGCATCAGATATCACAGCTGACGGAGAAAGTTGTAAATATCATTATAATGCCGTTTAAGTCCTCAAGAGACAATAACAGTACAACGCAGAACGATAACGATCATTATGACTTGTCATTTCAATAGTCTGACAGCTTATCAATTAAGTGATTTATGCGTACGTGAAATGTATACCAAGCAGAATGAATGACAACTGTTTTGTATATTTACATTGTTGCAATGATTTTTCATAGCTCTCTCCCTAAGGGCCTTTATGACGAGTAGGTACTTATGATGTGGTCGTGTCTTTTTCAAATGCCGATGATTTTGATATTCATACCCTTTTCAGTGAATAGGAGAAAATTGTCAAACCGTAATGAAACTAAGTTAATTTCCTTGGCGCAACAAGAGCCGGCCTGTGTTATGGAGGTGTTGATATCAGCAAAAGCGTGGTGAAGTATATTTGATTGATTTTATTGATTTTTGTTAATGCAATATATGAAATCCTGTATTAATATTGTTTGAACTGGGGTTTCAGCTGATGTAGATGATAATAAGATATTGGAAAGTCTGAAAATCAAAGAGGGACGGGCGCACAAAGGGTGTATGAAATGTACATAGGCAGTGAGTTGATTACAAATGTAATGGGTTTTCATGGTCGTCAATATGCTACAGTTGTACGTAGCTTGCAGCCTCCTCTGCTTTATGACAGAAAAAACAACATGCGCGTGTTGGGGCTATACAGGGTGATTGATTAATTGAGTCGTGACATTTCTGCTTAAAAGAAGTGATTGATATTTAATGCGGAGATGGTTTAGATAGCACTTGAGAAGTGGAGCTACTTACATACTAATTAAACGTCTCAGTTTCGACCGAGAGGCCGGAGCGATGGTACAACGTAGTCACTTTAACTGAATTACCATCAACCAGTTCCTGCCTTTGGGAGGAAGATAGGGATTCATTTAACAGAATTGCAAGAGGATTAAGTCTGCTGTCAACATATTTAATCCATTATTGAACCTTTCTCTCTGTGTGTTTGGGTACCGCGGCACCACTTACCCTTTTTCCCGAGGGTGATATGTGCTATTAAAGGGAAAGCTGTATCTCCCATTCAAAAAAACTTAGGGCAGATGGTCGTATTGACGAATGTTTATTTCCGCCGCGATCGTGATGGATGGACATATCATGAGATGCATATTTCGGAATTATGATATTGAGCGCAATCGAAATGTATCCGTATTGGCGTATATTGAGTGATTGAATCTGACAGCCCCAGCATGTAAATTGACACAGGGCTATCGAGTGAAATATATTCATACCGTTCTCTGCTTGTAAGGGTTTGTCGATTTTGGTGTACAAGTTGATGCGAAGGAAATGAATGTAAAGTATGTAACGGGCAGTCGGGCTCATGGCGTGACAGATGGTATGGAAGGGATAAGAATCACACTGATGTAATGAGGCCGCGGAACATGCCTCGCTTGTTGCTTTTGGCAAAGGCGGTAGGCTTTTCTTACAAGCAGCATCAATAAGCCGAGATTGGTGAAAGCTAAGTAAGATGGATGGGCAGAGATTACCGCTAACTGCAACTTGCAAGAGGGGAAATAAATTGATAGATTATTGAAAGACACAATTGTAATATACAGTGACATAGAAGAAAGCTTTCCGTGGTATTGATGTAAGTTACATGAGGCAAGCGATGTGATTTGTGATTGAAGATAAGAGCCGTTTGTTGATTGGCAGGAATGATAGGAGCACACTCGTTCGTTTGTCGTCCCATGCTTGTTGAAGGTTCCTACGTTAAGACGCTTAGTCGATCTCATTGAACAGCTAGTTATAAAAAAGTAAGATCATTAGATTTTTAAAAATTTATGGAGTGATGTCAGAGTCCCGAAGTGACGATGACTGGCTTTGATGAATCTGGACATAAAGTTGAGTGAAATGGCAATTCAATTATATACAGGTTTTCACCTTTGCAAGGACTCTGCCTCTGTGAGGTTGATTTCATATCAAGAAAGTTTGTGTAGAAATTAAATGCTTTTTCATAGCTGTTTCCGAAACTAGCTTTGTAAATTGCCTGTCAGAACGGAATATCTGCTTGGGACTGTCTTGACGAACGTGATCCGCATATGTGACGTGAATAACTCCCGATCATTCCATCTTGTCACATGGAATCTACGTCAAGATGAAATAATCACATCTTACATCTTTGACTTGTAGATGGAGAACTATTGAAGAAAGTTCACATCTCATTTAGCTTGATATTCTGATGAGGACATTGCATTTATCGCCTGCCATCCTGGGGTATAGCTTACCCTGAAGAAAGTCTTTGAGAGGAAATTATAAACACTTGTTTCATGCATATTCATTTTAGGGTGAATGGTTTTGATCAATAACTTCTGTAATATTGTGGAGTATTCTCTTGTGAAGTTATTTCATGCATGTGTTTAGTCAAGCTTTGAATAGTCAGAATGACCTCCAATTACTTATTTCTTAACATGAGTAATAATTCAAAAGAAGTTTGTGATTGTAATATTGTACAGCGGCTATCTGTTCACAATAAGACAAGAAAGCTAATATACTTACAAAAGTTTAGGGGGCACATTTGAAATCAAATAAATGTAAATTCTGAAGATAATTATGATGAACTTTACAGAAACACTTTTCTTTGCACTGGTCATTATAAAAAAAGGAGGTTAGACCAATATCAATTTTGAATATTTAGATAAAGAAAAGGACTTTTTCTTTCTAAATTGTATAAAATTGTTTCACTTATAGTTTGTCTTATATTATAGTTCTTAGACATATAGTGATACACAGACAGTCCCTCATACATATGCCATGGGAAGGGCCTCTATAATCATTGTTGTATATGACAATAACAATTTATGCGGGATATTAGCGGCAGTGCGGCCGGCCGTTTGGCCAGCCCATCTGAAAATAGTCATCATGTTGAAGGGGATTGACCATGAATCATTATAGGCTGCGTAGACAAAGTAATGACTGGACGTATATCATTTGTGAAAATTGATTGACCCTGGGATATCGTTATTGATTAGGCAAACAGGACACTGGCAGCGGCATATCTCGGACGCTCGGCTTCGTAGGTAATGCCGATTGACGTTGTTACTGCGGGTTTGTCACTTCGACAGATTAGAATCGCTTGTTGATTTTGGTCACTTGCAGAATAATGTCGTTATTGGTTTGGAAGGATGATGCCTTGAATGACAGATGGTTTAAGATATAACGGCAGTTGGTTACCGTTTATATTAATAAAAATAATAATAATGGTTGCCATTTGCTAACTTATGGTTTAATGTTTTGGGTTCTTTGGGATATTTCTACTCAATTTCTTGCCTCTTTGAAAATATTCTGATAGTTGAGTAAAAGAAAATAGTTTTGCAAATGTAACGAGTATACTAATGTGAATAATTTTTTAGTAAACAAATGTTTAAGAAAGGAGGATTTATTGAAATTAATATCTTGCTAAATATATCATTCCCTTGAGAAATTGATATCATAAATAACATTTTTATTTCGGCATAGTTTTTAAAGATTGTTATTTATAATATCGAAAGAAATTTGATTTGTTAATGTTCTTTTCCTTTTCATGAAAATTAATAAAATAAATCAAAAACAAAAAATTATTTATGACATTTTATCATGTGGATAATCTAAAAATTCAGATGCTGTCATGCATATTAAAAAAAATATTTCAATATTGAAATAACGATTAATATTTCATGGAGTTCTTCCATTGTCTCCGTTTTGTTGTGTTACTTGTCACCATTGATTGTTGGTAAGTCGCTCATAGCTGGGGCTGGCAAACGCGACCATTCCCATTGTCGGTTGGTTTTGCGCTGACCCCAGCGAGCTTGGTCCCTTCTCAATGTGTAATCAGCTCCCGAGACTTAGGCATACTCAGAATGCATGTGTCATTGCAGCCTCTACAAGATTAATCATTTATACATGTCAAAAGTTTGTCTTGTTCAATAAATGTTTTGCGATACAGTACTCGGATGGGTGGGTCAAAGGTCAGCTTTGCCATATTTGGCTTGCATGAGTTCTTTGACGTTGTATATTTCGTCAAAGCAATGCTCGTCTATTTGAAGGATTGATTTCGTGTCTTCGGGACTCCTGTCCTATCAGCCAGAGGATGTTCAATCGCTCAATGCTATCAACATTTCAAAAAGCATCTTTGATAATTTTTTTCGAGTTTAAGCCGATACCTATTCTTTGATGGTTGACACGGTGGGGTTGTCGATAAAGGGTGATAATTCTTGCAAGGTTTTGTTTATTATTTCTATCTGATGAAGTCATTTTTTTAGTTTTAAATTTTTACTTTTTGCTGAAAAGGTCTTTTGTTTGAATTTTTTTCCGGAGGTTTCTAAGGTATTATTTGTGATTTGGAAGTAGTGAAATTCGAGCAATTTTGCCTGAAGTTAAAGCTGGCTTAATTATATCTTTATGAGGTATGCTTTTGAAGGTTTAATGTATTCATTAGAGCCTTTGAAGTAAGTCATACAATATTTATTGTTTGAGTAATGAATTACGTGTAATCAGGCAGAATCCTGTGCAAGGGGAAGATTAGAAGCTGCTTTTACTTTATCCTACTTGCAAAACATGAGAGAACATCGGTCCCATTTACCATTATAAAGGAACTTATGATGTAAATAATTTCAAAAGGTTCATGCTTTGTTCGCATTCATTCTTGTTGTTTATCCAAGTGTGTTGAATAATTATTAATAATTTACAAGTTTATTCTCAACTTTATGAAATTCTTTGATAACTTGCAGGACAATATTAATAAAATTAACACATTTACCTGATGCAACTGAAAATTTGAATTTCGTTTTTGATGTTTAAGTAAAATTATTTTTCTCAAGAGTGTCTCAAGGTTGATAAAACTTGCATCATCTGCATGAATTATTTTCGAGCCCTTTGTTCCTTTGTTGAAATGTACAAAGGCCATGTGCAAGTCAATCAAATGTAGATTTCTGCGTGGCACTAACCATTGTGAAATTGACTAATTACGGCACCCTGCATGTTAGTGACAACGCGATGGGGCGACAGAGAGGTCGCTGGGACAGAGCAGGGCTGCTGATCAGGAGGACAGATTTGAAGTGGCAGGTTACTGATGGCAAACACAGGCTTTGACGAAATCTATTAATGGTGCTATTGATTGGGGCTATTATTGTGCACCACAGCCTCTCCGAATAAGAATGAATAGATGACCTTTGAGAAGAGGGTATATCGCAATCTGAACGCAGCCAACCAATCGAACGATGATCGCTTTGTCTGAAAAAGAAAACAGCTTAACGCTGATTCTATGACATCATCACGTTCCCCTCCCTCCCCCCTCAGATTGGGATGAAATGGCTTGGGATGGATGGAGGGTCTTTGTGCTAGGTTTGATTGTTAGGGGTGATATACAGCGTTGAATGGAGGATAAGATAACAGGGCAGGATTGCTCCTGCTTCCTTGCTTCAGCCTGACAGATGGCTACTGTTTACACTGCCAACAAAGGACCAAACCCTGGCCACGCCCCCCCCTACTCCATACATGCTGGCTTATCTCCTTCCTCCATAGAAACAAGCCTTCTCTACGTATCATGCATATGCCGCTTCTGGTAGCACCACTTTATATTAACACTCCTATATACCAGTGCATTTAGCAATTAAGATTAAGTTGTGGGGGAGAGGAGGCCGAGGGGGAGGGGGGATACTGGAGAAGGGGTTTAAAGGGGGCTGAATGAGAGGAGAGAATGTAGAGTTTATTGATCTTAACTGTTTCTGACACATCCTCGCGATCATTTCCTTTGTTTAATACTAGCAAATCTATGCAGGACCCTGCATTTTAAGTGATTCATTTAAAATGCTTTTTGCTTCAAAGCCGGAAAGGCCCTGGCAGAATTTCTTAGTCAAGATTAATTCGTTTCAAAGTCGATTGACATAATCTTGGTTAATTAGACCTTATTTCTCCTCCCCATTCAAGCAGTGGATGGGGAAATTTGGGCTTTAATTCCAGCAGTGTGCCAATGAAGGGAATATGATGAAATATTTGGCGATTCTCGAGTGCGCACCGCAGAACAATGGCCATGTTATTCTTGAATTCATTTACGGTTGACACGTTAGAACCTGGCTGTCCTCCTCGTAAAAAAAATATTTCTGTTGTCAATCTATTTTGGTATTTTCTTTAAAATTGGATTCCCAGGATGACATTTAAATGTCTTTTTCTTTGTTGAATTTTGATAAAATTTCAAGGATGGTGACATGTTTATACATGAGAACTTTTGTACCTTATTTTTTTATGTAAAGGGAATATTTCGAATTATCTAATTGGAAAAAATTAATGGTGACGCTTGTAACAAATAATTAAGTTTATGTACATTGAATTTATTCAAATTTTAGGATAAAATATTTTTTCATTAAGAGATTGATTTTAAGATTTGTAATTAAGGAATGGATTATTTTAAGTGAATTTGTGTGAAAATATCTTTGTAGAGGCTTTTCGTTGTCACATCACATTGTACCACAACATTTGTTTTGTAGTGGAAGGGAGATAACTCTGTCAAGCTTTGAAGCTACCTAAATTGTTCATGTACATCGATTGCCTTTTAAACACATTTATATCAGAAATGATTAACTGTTGTTTTATTATCAGATAGGACAGTTTGCTTTATCACTATTGTTCAATACTTTTTACAAGGACCTGAATAATTTGAAAGTTTTTTTGGGGACAAAATTCAAATATAACTTTAAAAGTTAATTGTTCAATTAATGTCTGTCAAATATCTCTATAATCAAATATAAGTCTGAAATATGATTCGTGATTCTCCTGCTCTGAGGTTATTTATAAAAAGAAACTTTATATGCTTGTTAACTGATAAAATCCTACAATTATTTTGAACCATTGATTCATAAACAATTGCGTGACTTATTAAAACAAACGCTGTAGTTAAGGTGATCGGCACTGAATAGTTTGGTTTTATAAAAAATAAAGATTTATGCATACAATAATAGCTTGAATATGATAAATCAAATTTTGACAAGTTGAAGAAATCAGTTGGTTTTCTTCATTGAAAAAATAACACATCGTCAAAGCTATCAAAAATTTGATACCCTCCAATCAATCTTAATGGCATATGCATTATCGTGGCAATTTTTTTTATGCCAAATCAGCTAAATTTTTGCAATTTCAGGTATATTAGTTGTTCATTTAATGATATTCCTTGTAAGTTGGAACATTCACCTAATTAGACTACCAAATATTCTCTGTTTTCCATATCACATTTTTCGCAAAGCCGTTTGCATAATTTGTTTATGCCGGAGAAAGTAAGCGATATTGAAATGTGAAATGTCTGCGTAAATATCTTGTTGATTGATCACCTTTCATAAAGTTAAAACAAAACTGGTTGAGCTGCGATAAATGCTCCTAACACTTTGGAAATATTATTTGACAAAAACTAGTGTTAGATTCATTTACAGAAATTAATGATTTGATATTCTTGTTGTCATGCAAGTAATTACTAATTTGAACACCAAAATTATTAAAAGAATATCATGATGAACAATTTGAATTTGAATCATTTACTTATGAAAAATCTTTTATTATATTCGCTTAGATGAATAACATCCATCAAAAGTGTCAAATATGTGGTTGATATCTTAAAAATATATTTTATTAAAGTCACAAATGATCTTTTTAGCGGTTCAGTCGACTCAGTTATTGCCAAGAATGGTATAAATATATTTCATGTATAAGTGGCAGATTTATTTGTACGGCCATTTCATTGGGTAGCAACCTCCCACAACAGATTAATCACTGTAAAAATCAATTTCTTAATTTGATTGGAAAGAATGTTTGTATAATGATAATTGTGGTAGCGTGTGGATAGTTTATCAGGGTGTAATGTAGTGTATGTGATGTATAGAGATAAGAAGCGTTGGCAACCAACAGCATCCCGAACATGGTGGCACATATCTATCTGGCCGCATATCGTCCGATAACCAGGATACTATAGTAACCGTAGACTGTTGCTAGATTTATATCTCCTTCTGTATTAGCTCTGTGCTGACTTAGTGACGATATCTGGGACCCGACAGATGGCAGCTGCTCTTGTATATTGTACACACTTTGTCGCCAACTTATCTGCACTCTGGCTCCCACCGGGTTAACAGTTTTGGAAGATTTCTTTGTTAGGTTTTTGGATTCTTTGATTTAGAGATATTGTGCTTCTTTTGTTTAACGAGATTGTGATTCTTAGGTATTGGGACATTGTGGTTCAAAGATATTGGAACATGGAGACTAAGAAATTCTGGTATTGTGATTTCAAGAAATAGATATTGCTCTTTTGATTTGAGACAGTCAAAGAGACAGTTTCTTAAACTGGATGTGTTTAAGTGTAGTCTTTGAGGTTTGATAAATCAATCATGAACGGCATGTTTGGCATTTAAGGTTGTCATAAACTTAGAATCATGATGATTGGATTGAGTTGGTCCATGATTTATTATGTTATTCTTTAAAAGCAATGGTGGAAAACAAATTGATGTTAAAGCCTTCTAGATGGGATAACAAGGCATTTTCTACAAACAATTCACCAAGTGACAGTTTAATCACCTTTTGTTATGCCTTTCATTCAAGATCCATTTTCACTTGTCTCAAAGATTTTTTTTATGTACAGAATTGTTTTTGGTTTTCATAAATTTAACTAATTATATTTTTGTGTTGCAGGAGAATGGTCCAACAGTCAGTGACGCACACTAGCAAGCCTTCACAATGATGGAAATAGAGTCTCCAGCGCGCCTGCCCACAAGTGAAAAGCTTACCCCCTGCGATAGTCTCTCTCTGAACGCCCTAGCACAGCACACCAGCGTTTCGCTCACCTCCGCCTTGCATTCCTCCGTTCTAGACAGCCGAAGCCTTCAGCCCAGCAGCAATATGGTTGTGGAGTCCTCCAGCCACGAGTCCGAGCCTGCACTAGCTCAACCATCGTCCCCAGAACCACAGCTCCAAGAAGAGGCAGCAGACGTCACCAACATCAAGATGGTCGTCAAACCCACCGCTGATGATGTCATCACAGCTTCAAGCAATAACAACTCTCAGTCGGCCGAAGAGCTACCTGAGACTCCGTCACTGTCACCGCCCGAGCCCGGCCACAATGCGGCAGATCTGGAGACCGGCTGCAGCAATAGTCCACGGTCCGTCGAGAGCTGCCCCGAGAAACAGAGGTCGCGTCGCAAGCCGACCCTGGAGGACATAGTGCGGCGGATGAAGACGACCGACACGTACTGCAGCGAGGACAGTGAGGAGGAGATGATGAACGGCTCCCTGACCATCGACATGGCGCGAGGAGGTGTGGACGAAGTTGACGGAGGCTCCACAGACATGAGCTGCCAGGACATGGATACTAAAGACTTAGATCCACACTTGTCAGAGCAGCCGCTGCCCGAGCACCTGGAAGGGGAACACCGCCATTACAACGGGCTGCCGATCCCACAGCTGCCACCCCATGTCATTGACAATCTCGAGCACCAGAAGGAGAACCAGCCTCTGCCACCAATCTCGGTAGGCGGGGGCATGCCTTCCTCTATGCCCATGGCTTCCAATATCAGTGAAACTGCTTTCTCCCCCCATGCGTATGCAGCTTCCAAGATCAACAGTTGGTTCCACGGTTCCTTCAACGGTCTGCCGCTCTTCCCCTTCCCGCCAAGTCCACTGGACCACAACCTTGCGCGCAAATATCTTCCATTTGAATCCAAAATAGCTGCTGAGGTAGAGAAGGACTATCTGAAGTGCCAATACTGTGAGAGGACATTTCGGCGGCAGAAGAACCTGGAGAATCACATTGAGAACACTCACCAGGGCAAGGGACCCGTGAGACGGACCCGCACCGACAACACCGACATGTACTTCAAGTGCACGCACTGCCCCTACACCACCAAGCACCAGAGCAACTTGTACGTCCACCTCCGAATACATACAGGTCAGTCCCAGATAGATATCTCAATCGGTCTCCTCGCCGCTAATGGCTGCAATACTGCCCAAGCGGCGCAAAACAAAAAGTCACTCAATTGGTCTAGATTTAATGTCTGAACTGTATTTAGGTTATTTGGTTTGTTCAAGGAGGCTGTTCTTCAGAGAGTTCTACCTGTTTCACAAAATCATACATATCAATAATTCAATCATTCAAATTCACTCTCCTTATTTTTTTAACATACCAAGTAACAAGTAGGTTTCTCAGTTTGGTTAAGGGGTACTCTCCTTCAAAGAGGTCCATTTGGTTTAATTTAAAAGTCTTAAATATATGGATGATAGTCTATCATCATTTGATACTGTCATTCACTTTCAAATTTCTACGTTTTCTACGTAAGATTTTATTAACATTTCAAGAAATTAGTTTTGTTTTTGCATTTTTAATTGTAAGGTTTCCACAAAACAAAGCGTCGGGGATCTATTTGCCAAACAGTTTTCCTTGGTTCTTTTTTATCTTCCAGGTATTTGACACTCACATGTTGCTTGTTCGTGTCAACTTACATTCCTGCTTATTTAGGGAACATTGTAGTTATTGCCATGCTGACACAGCACCTTTGTCTATCTCCCTCCCCCAGATCAAAACTCATCCCCCTTCTCTCCGTTCAAGATGGCAGATTCATCAAGTTTTAAAGCACACAATGGGGGTGGTCACATGTCTAATGTACAATTTTATCTATCTACATTTTTCAGTAGGGATGTCATTTTTTGAGGACCTTGTTCCCTTCGCCTCTCTCTTTCACATCCTACTACTTTGCACTTACTATTGTTCCCACATTTTTTTTAATTTACCATTGCCCTCAAATCTTACAAATTAAGGCTCATGAATTGAAAAAAACTTATTAACCCATATTCTTCTTGAATTTGCCAAATTCCCCTTCACAACCTAATTCTTTAAACTTGTGTCCAGTTGAAAAACCTTATCTTCCCATACTCTTTAAAAATTCTTACTCCGCTTTATAAATTTCCCCTCGACCTTTCCTTCAGTAATTCCCCCTTTTCTCAATTTCTCCATTCCACTTCCTCTTATCAACCACCCCCACATATTTCACCCCTCCCCCTAATTTATAGCACCATTTCCTCCCCCTGCCCCCACTCCATAACCCCCATTTTCCTTCCTCCTCCCCCCACCCCCCGTCGATGTCCCCCCTTCTGTTTGGCTGGCCGGTCCAGTATAGTGTGTGTGAGAAATGTTTGTTGGCCGTGCATGAAGTTGTAAAGTTTACTAAGAGTGTCCTGTGAAGAGCAAATTGTATTGTCCTATTTTCTGACTTCCCTCCAAGGTGAATGGTTTGGCAAACAGTCACACACCTATCAGCAGTTTCTCACTTCATTTTTTTTTAAATAGGATTATTTTTTTAAAGCTAAAGCTGTTTTGACTGAATTAAAGACAATGTCATATAGTTATTCAGAATGTCAAATATTTTCAAGAACTATTTATGCTCTTGTCTTTTTGTCACTGATGAAAAATTTTGGGGTTGCAAGAAATAAGCACAAAAATATTCTGTAAGATGACCAGTGATCAATCCAAAAATTACAATTTCCAGGAATTCTTGTGGGCCCTAGCAGATTTAATTAAGTCCTGTAATAAGTTAGCAAATAGTACCACATAAAAAACTTTGCTTCCAAGGATTCACATGTTATAGTACTTTCTTAATTTTATGAGTAGTTAAAGCAGGTAAATTCATCACTGGATAACAATCACAATTCTAGTTTTCAGGATTAGAATCATGCAATTCAGTTAACTTGAATAAAAATTTCAAAAATTCCAAAAAGTATTCTTGTTAAGTATGTAAACAATTCACAGTAGACATATATCAATGAGGCTACAAACAAATTTGACTTAAGGTTGTCAAATAACTTAAAGTTCTGTTTACACTGTCCATGACTTTATTGCAGTAAATATGATCATAATTCTCAACTTCTTAAGTTGACAAAAACTCGTGGCAAATTTTCAATGGTAAACACAAGTTTATAAATAATAACCATTTTACCCACCAAGAAAAAAATTCATGTTCTTTTCTCATTTTCAATTCTTTGTACAACTTCTGATTGAATGAAATTCTCCGTGTCTAAATGTCATACAAAGAGTTAAAGTTCCCAATGCTGTGTTGCAGGAGAGAGACCGTACATCTGTGGAGCATGTGGAGTGCAGTACAGCCAGAGCCACAGCCTCAAGAGTCACATCATCAACAAGCACGACGGCATCATGTCCTACTACATCAAGGAGAAGCGCACCCGCTCCCCTCGCGGCATGGGCTACCTGGCAACCCAGATCCAGCCCGAGTCACCCATGTTCAAGATGCCCACCCCGCCCATCATGTCGCCACACATGCAACAAGCTAATTTCGATCTCTCCGCTAAGAGCATGGAGCTCAAGACCAGCATGGAGAACCTCGTCTCTCAGCCTCTCCCCATCAGCAAGTCTAGTCCCATCGTCTCCATCAACGGCCACGCATCCCCCCACTACGCAGACCTACCCCACAACCGCAGCCCCGGATCCATGCCCCAGACACCAACCAATGGGCACCTGTCGGCCAGCCAGCTTCACACCCCCCCAATGTTCCCCATGCAGAACACCCCTAACCCCCCCACCCCCATCACCCCCACAGCCAACGCCCAGGAGGAGACCTGCGGGGCTATTGACCTGAGTAAGAAGACGAGTCTGAAGGAGCACATGTTCAATGCCATGCACGATAAATACAGTCGCTTCCATGACAAGGCAAACTGTGCCAACTGCCTGCACAGCGCCAAGCTGCGCATGCTGCGGCTCAATGTGGTGCGTATGCTGAGCATCCTGGTACCAAATTTGAATTTCGAAGAGAAGGGCATCAGCGCGGAGAGTGACTCTGTCGACGAGCTGCTCCAAGACGTCATAGAAAGCAACACCCAAGAGGAGGATATGGCGGAATAAGTCCTGAGTGGCTTAGGACTTAGTTGGTTGACCCTTAGTTCTCTGGCTTCCGATAACATTCTGTGATGGACTGACCGAGACTGGACTACGCGTCTCGCTCAGCTCCCATGGTTGTGAGGTGACCCCTGGGTCAAGGTCATGGATCTGCATGAAAGGTCAAGGTCATGCAGTGCTCTGAGGTCAACTGGACTCTAGGGTCAGCAGACTTTTACTTGTTGAAGGTCACAGCATGTATTTTTTTTGTGAAGTTGTTGAAGATCAAATCAAGTGCTGTCTATTTTATTGTCAACTGTCTCGAGAAAAGTGCATTGGTTTTGATGCACTCGTTACTTGGTGCATGATGTGCTCATGTTTTGGGCATGCAATATCCAGTACTGAACATTCTACACATCTTGAGCAACAACAAACAACCGTACCCACCAAAAACTCATCTCTCATCTTGAATCGTCGACGGAAACAGGGCGATAACATATCTAGCAGCCATATCTCCAATGTGAAATCTCAGTATATCTCATTGTGTCATCTATATATATATATACATATATATAATATATATTATATATATTATGATGTGTTCGCTTTTGAACACGTCCTTTGCGTCACAAAAATAATGGACCAAGATTGAGTATTTTGATAGTTTCAAAGTATTAGAGATATTTTGGACATTCACATATCCATTCCTTTTGTTTTCATGGCTTTTAGGCCAAACAAAGTTTGTCAAACTTGTTGTTACCATGACAGCTGTTATTCACAAATCAAATCATCATCATTGTTCATCCAATCAAAGCGAGGCATTCCTGTTTGACAACCAATCAGAGTTGAGATATACCATGCTATTGATGCTCGAAGCATTCCACACGACCTTGCACAAACCAAAGTTGTAAATGTTGGATCTTTGGGGTTTGCTAACCTTGTGATGTAAATTTCTGTATGGGTGGGAGGGTTTCAGCATTGTAATCGTTCTTCCCCATTCCCCTGTCCCCCCTTATCCTCCACCCTCACCCCGACTCCCCTTTCCCTGTCCCCCCTTCTGAGATATGGATACTGTGTCTTGTGCCATTATAGCAGGGACAATGGCGTCCACACTATTTCTGGTTGTGAGAAGCCCGACTGATCAACTTGGTCCGCTTTAGGTCCTATAGCCTTCCCATATTGTCCTAGGTCTTGTGGTAGTTGACTTTGACGTTGCCATGACGACACCCCTGTCCTGTGCTGAAGCAATAACAACAGAAAGGTGCAGCTGATCGTTCCGATTTGCAAACTTGGTGAAAAATCTCCCCTTTTTGAACTGCTAGCAAAGTTAATTATATTTTTATAATCGATGTTCATTCATTCACTCTCGCCCCTGACGTTCCTGTTTGTACATTTCTCGTATATGTCTTCCGTCAAAGGAAGGGGCCCCCTTTTCTGTGCTGAAGTTACCATGGACATAACCACCAGTTTATCGGTTACCTAGCAACCAGGGTTGTGACTTCCTATGCCTTGAGGGTATCTACACTGCGGCACGCAGTCTAAGTTGAGTCTTATAAGTGTAATCATAAAGATGATGATGATGATAAAATGTGCTTATTTTGAGACTGATGTGTGGATATAGCTTTAACTAGACAGCGTCTTCTTGAGTCTCCATAGGCTGTTGTCCGTATTCTGTCGTGTTCGTGAGAAAATGGCCGTCTATGCCAAAGGTCCATTTGTGGTCTGTTATAGTGCTTAAGAGTATCCTAGTATTATATTTTGATGACACCCACCTATATACCCTACAAAAGTCACTGATACATTGTCGTCGTCATTATATTATTATTATATTTCATCATTACGTCATTATCCTACTAGTCGTAGCTTTGAGGCGGAACCCTGCCCAATCGACCCACTTCAATCCAACCCAATCCAAACCCACCCTATGTATTATTGCTATCATTTTTGTTACCAAGTGTCGTGGTCACTGAAATGTCCCAAATGTTATTTGGTGCCCCAAATAGCGTACCGGTGCTTACTAATCATATTCATCAGTTGTTGGTTGTGTTCGGGGTTGGTCACTTAGATGCCTTTCGTCAAATAAACCACATTTCTTTTTCATAAAGTTCATCATTTTCGCAACATCCAAAAAAATCCATAAGGACTTCTCCGAATTTTGGAGTAGCCTCGTCTCGCCCAAAGAATAAATTTATTATTATTTTTTTTCTTTCCATATTTCATCATCACTGCTTGTGTTCAATTACAGAATTGAATCTCATTTTCTTTGTTTCATCATCAGCTAAAAGGCCAAAGCTAAGAACAATCACTCTGTCCGAACCGGACCAGACTGACATTTTTGTAACAACTGCCATTTTGAAATTACTCATTGCATTTATATTCATTTGTTGGTTGTGTAGACATATAAGGACATATCTACTTATTGTTGCCTAGTAACACATTTTACTTAATGACTTGTTTTTTGAGGCATTTTAGGCCTTCCTTGAGTATTTTCTTATATATTTATACCTGACTTCCATATCTTCTGCAATCTGCTGACATTCTCAACTGCTCTCATCTAGTGACCAACCTTCGGCCATTTTCATGTGTCATTACTAGTTGTTGTTATTTGTTTGACTTTGTATATTCTGTCTTTTATTTGCAAATGTATGAAACTTTGTTTTAGTCATATATACTGTATGTTTCCGTTTGAGTTTGGATTTGGACAACAAATATTTTGCTTGCGGCCAGACTGAATTCTTGGACCACTGCCATGTTGATTGGTTATTATGTAAACCAAAGTTGTCTCCAGTTTGGGCTCGTTTTTTGTTAGTTTATCCTTTGTTAGAAAATCAGATCTAGGAAAATTTAGTCATGACTGAGATGTGCAATTAAACTCCCACCAAAACCGGTTGATGTGTTCGTTAAAAACAATCTAGTCTACATGTTGTTGCTGTATTTGCAGCGACACTGCCATTTCTCATCCTACATCTCAGTTTCAGTCATTCTTATCAACACAAGAGTTGTCTCCCTTTGAACCTTTCGGGAGTTACCTCCCCTGAAATTGTGAAACTTTTACACTTGAACTGTATATCATGGTTGTGACAAAATGCTTGGAGAGAAGATTTTTAATTTGCTAAGGGCATTGTTCAAGTATTAATATACCGTGTAAAATGTTTTCAAAGGGCTGATGACTCATGTCTGGTAGTCACTTTATGCTAGTAGCCATTGTCATTAAGTGTTTCACATTCCTGATTTATTGTCTCTCGCGGAGGGACGTGCCTACCGTCACTTGGGTTCCGTGTACGTGTCTGAATGGTGTCGCTGTGTTCCCATGTAGTGTGATTGTGGTACCTTATCTATCTTGATCCAATATTTGCCGTAACAAGTTATTGTCTTCTCCTTTTGTCCTGCGTATTTTGAGATGTAAATGTTCATCCCCACTGGAATTCGAATGCCTTACATTGTTTCAATGTATTCTTTCCTTGATGATTTTATAGCAGATTGAACAAAAGAGCCCCACGCTTGGTACATCTCGAACATTATCTGAAAGATTTAACAGGAGGTGAATAAACATTACGTATTGGCTCGAGGTTATTTTGATGTGATCAAAACGTTGGTGACATTTGATGTTCGTGGATCAAACTACAGGTCTGGAGGTCGAATTTGCGTGCGAAATCTGTCCATTCCAAATAGTATGAGACTTACCATCAAATGGGAGACCGATTGGCCAGTTATACAGAAGTCGAAGCGGTTATATCGTTAAGTTTAATTAAAGGGTTGTGATATTGGAAAAAAAAAGATGGGTGGGGATTATATCGAAAGCAAGTCTCATGCCGCACGCAAATACGGCCCTCAGACACTTCAACAAAAACGGAAACCGTAAACTGAAAAGGTTCGAGACTGCAAGCGTGGGGTATGTGTATGGCAACAAGACTAGGCTCAAAGTCTGTCTGAGAATCCTATCTTTAAGATTGTAATTTTGTGGCTAAAAGCACCGAATCTAATGTATGCAAATGATAACGCAATCTGTAAAATAATATTGATATTTTTTCTTCTGCAATATATGAATTATGTTATCATGGACGTATGCCTGTGTCCGGGTTTTGACATTAGAAGTGAATTGAATCTATTTTAATGTTACGAGTGTCTGTCTCATGTAATTTTGTTGTTTTATGTTTTTGAGAAATATTCCGTTGGGTATTTTTAACATGTTCTAAGCAATATTTCCATGGTCTAACTTTTTCAAGATCATTTATTGTTCAACTTTTGTCTCATTATGCACTTGAACCAAAACGTCAGTACGTTTGACATTTCATGATTTTCACATCAAAATTGCACGAAAGTATATTTAGAACAGTCGAAAATCAAGGCTATCATTCTTTTTCACCTTTGTACAAAATTTGTCCTGAAAAATGATCGGAAACTAACTTTTTGAGTTGTTGAAGTTCAATTTCCTCTAATTTTGTGGTGTGTGAATATTGAAGGTGGATAACACTGGCTGGAGAATGTAAATGATTGTAAAGCATCACACAGAGTTGATGAAGACTTGTTATATTCGCAAGCGTAATATATTTCAGGCGAGGTCTTGCATTGTAAATTAACTAGTTGAGTTGAAATTTTTTAAATTCCAAGAGTTCTTCCAGGTATGCATGAATTGTTGAGTCCTTTTGTCGAAACCCGGACAGTTAAGTTGAGAACGACATACTAAGGAGTGTTATGAAAAGAAGTCTTTTCCACGTCCGGAGTTACGGCCCTTGGTGGGTCGTAGCGCTCGACTCTGTTATATGGCAATAACCTGTATTTAGTATTAAGGTCTATTTTCCTAATAGATCCCTTGTATAAGGCTTTTTCACTGCTGCAAATTAAAATTTATTTTCTAAGGATAAGACCTTGATGTTTATCTTATCATGTTTCAATTTTATGTGTGCATTTAGACGATTATTTCCATCCGGAACACTGGCATGGTTGCCAAAAAAACCAACTGTATTCCAAAGGTGCATTTATTGTCTTTAGAATCTCAAATTCTATTGTCTTCAGTGTATGTTTGTAGCTGGGATTACCTCCCCTTAGATTTGAGTGGAGAATGTTGTGCGAGACTGATTGTTTACGAGGTGTTGTGCGTATGTTCCCACGATTACCGGCCACAAGTCTACGGACATATCTTTCCTAGTAGGTTATTTTCCGATATTCTTTGGAAGCCAGAGCCAACATAAAGTGCTTGAATTCTATTTTACAAATGACCAAAAGTGCTTGTTAACATTTTATCGTTATGACAACCATAACAGATTTTGTGCTAAAAATGGTCACATTTTGACTCCAGTTTCATGTGCTCACATACTCAAAATCGTAACATGTCAAAATTTCCAAAAATCAAAAGTTTGGCCAAATCTTAGGACTTGATTATTTAGACGACTGCCAGTATTAAGTATTACCTTGTGTTAAGAAACAGCCACGGCTGTCCCATGTCGTTACAGTAGTCTGTTTTGTTTCCGAATAACAACACGTGGTATAGTCTCTTCCCTCGTCTTGCCCCACCCGACCCAAGGCGGCCATGTTTAACGCGGGGCAAGTCGACGCCAGAGAAAGCTCTCATGTATATTTTGTCAAGACGTCTTCCTTATTAGTGTGATCTGTCTTGTCTAGAATTCTGTCGAATAATGTGTGCAATTATTGCTACAGCTCTACCACGATAGGTTGTATTTTACCACCATTCTGTTTTTATAGTAATTTGTATATAGTGATGAAAGCGTTAGTTTTTGTGTTACAGTAGTGACATTGGTTGAGTCATATGCTTTGTACTCAGCGTTATTGCTCCGTTATATATTCTACTTAAAGCACTTGTTTAGTCAGTCGTGCTGCTACATACCAAACGGGCTCCTTTTTTTGCCACGTGTTGGATTTGTGCGAGCACCGACTCCATTCCACGGTTGATTGTAGTTCTGCTGTATTTGCCAAGTTGAGTTCTAACCTTTAACCACTGTCTCCATGGGGACAGCAAGTGAATTCATTCCAACATGTCTCAAGATTATTTTTTAGAATTTATTTAGTTTTTTAGTTTTGAAATCTTTTGTTATAGATCTTATTGTTTTGTCAACACTTCGGTGATGAGATGTTGTGAATGTTGTCATGGAAACCTTAAACATTGAAACATTACACAAAATTAAGAGAAATATTTTTGAATAAATTATTTGACGTAAAGTTTTTTTAAATCTTGACAGAATTTAAAGGGTTTCCATGACAACGGTGACATCAGCTTCATCACCATGGTGATTTGTGGTTTGTTTACCGGTGTTTTTGATTTTAAGGCCATATCTGTGTAGACTGTCAAATGTTATATTCGCTCCTTGAAACTGATTTATATTTCTGCGTCACAAGTCACAAAACTAGCATGTCGCTAGTGTCAGTACTTAATCATGATCTCATTTCTTCGTTATACTGTTTTAATTACTTATCCAATCAAAATTGGATCAAATTGTATATTTAAGAGATTCGTTTACTGAATGATACAATATACAAATATTTTTATCAAGAATTTATTCTACATTTATATATAAATGTTTGGTACATACTGAAGAGTAAAGATATTCATACCTCTTTTCATAGATTTGATCCTTGGCTCAACAACATATCAATTTTACCTTTAACAATGCTACAAATGTCCTAAATAAACTACTTCGATTCCAAATATACTGATATAAATACAATATATAATTAAACTTTAGTTGTTTCATGATCAGATCATTAGGTCAAGACGCCCCTTCTGGCTGAAATATTGCCCAAACAACTCACTCATTAGGGCAACATTAGGATTACGAGTTTAGCAATGATATAGAAAACTACTTAAATCAATGCCAAATTAGCTGATTATATACTTTGTTATATATATATACGGTATACAAGGTCAGTGTGGAGATCTACTTAATTAGTGCGACAGTCTGCTCAGATGGGCATGACCAAGATGGTCGCTCACTCAGGTGGCGAAGAGTTACACGATAATCTAAACGAGTTTAGTTTGGTTTGTTAAGCCTGTTTTACTATGTTACAGCACTCACTATGTGGAAGTGTACATATCAGTGTAGCAACGCCGCGGATCGGCCGGCAGGTCCTTGTCTCGTCGGTCGACCGGCCGCTTATAGTGACGCTTCGTCTTGTACTGTTATGTTGATGTTTGTATGACCAGTCGTGAAGCCCTCTGTGTGTAGAAGTTAGTCGAAAATAAAGAGTACTATGTAAAACAACTCCTTTCTTTGTCTTTTATTCGTTTGTATCTTGATATGGGGTTCCAGCTTCACCGTTCCACCGTGGTGTGAAGTTTTCTTATATGCCAGACCAGAATTTGGTGAAGTGGAGATTGGAAAGCAAGGCACATTGAATTAGTTCAAGCTTTACCGTGTTAGTCAGCTACACTGTGACAACTCTTAAAGAGGCAGTAGCACGTTTTGAGGGGGAATATAAGATGTCAGGAAAATGAAAATTAATGGTTTCAATTGAAAGACAATGTTTAAACTATAAGGAGCAGTAACAATTCAAATACATAACGTAAAGTTTAGCAATGCGATTCCTTTTTCTTACACAAAATGAATTAAAGGTGTTCACAAAAAAAGGGCCGCCAATGGATTTTATGTGAATCCTCATACTTTGTCCTCTATGGGTGATTGTTTGTGTAATGAGATTGTTGACACTGTCAATATGATAGATTTAGCATGAACTTACAATTATAAGTGAAAAATTAGAAATATAAAATTGTCAAAAAACGTGCTACTGCCCCTTTAAGGGTTGTACAATATAAGTTATACCATTCAGAGGCAGGGTGCATGGGGAGATATCAGCATTGAGCTTGGTGTTATGTGACGAGCCAAATGGTATAACCTCTGAATGGTATAACGAATTTATCTTGCCGTTTGTTTAACAAAACGCAGATAAAGAAAAACATTAACTGAGTAAACCCTTTGACTATAGTCTGTTCAAAGCTACATATCAGTTGATCAAAAGTAACCAGCTTGATTATGTGTTCCAGGTAACATACATTGTACATTTCAAGACGCTTTTTTCATGTTTTTTATGTGCAGGGGTATGAATAATTTATCACCCTGCTCAAGAGGGTGATATCAGTATTTATCCAGGGTCACGTGGACCAATCGAATTGAGATTCTTACATGAGGTAGGATAAATGAACTTACCGTAATTTCCCAATTAATTCGACATCTTCAATAATTTGACCACATATTTTTCTGAGGTCATTTATTCAAACTTGCAACAATTCACTTCTAAAATTTCAACCCAGTGTCGAAAGTCAGAATCAAATACAGGATATATATATACAATATGTATATGAATATTACAATATCAGTCATGACAACAAAATGAACATCCACTGACACGAAGCCTCGGTAGCTCAAAAGGTAAGAGCACTGCTTGACAACATAAAAGCACGGGTTCGAATCCCGCTAGACACTAAAAAACTTAATTTGTTAAAAATAGAGCCATGGGCTATGTAGCTCATCGGGCTTTATATCAATTTTGCTTTAGGGTGTGGCAAATGTGGTTCCCCCCTAAGTAGGGACCACAAGGTCACCAAATGTACTATTTTAAATCATCCTTATCTAACTTGGTAGTCTATAGACAAGGTTTCAGCATTCTTGGCTTTAAGCCTCTGGAGAAAAAGATGAAAAAAGGTTTCAAGGGTGAGGCCCATATTAGGGGTCAACAGGCTATCAATTACAATCCTCACCAGTCAATGAGTCTGCACACAAAGTTTCAACTTTCTAGGCCTTATTCTTTTGGAGAAGATGAAAATAAGTTTTAAGAGTGTGACCCTAATCATGGGCTACGAAAGCTATAAATCATAATACCCACTAATTAAAGAATCTGTACCCAAAGTTTCAGCTTTGTAGGCCTTATGCTTCTGGAGAACGAGTTGAAAATGTGCTGGACACCATGCCATGCCATAAGCTCATTTTTCAAATTTTCGTGGTCAGGCTATTTTAACATATATGTTTACATCAGAAAATATGGATAAAAGGTGCAGTGAAACTTTTGTGCCATACCTGCCTGAAATCCCCTTGGGTCTCCAGACACTATACTAGTTGGTGTAAGTTTTCTACACAAGTCATCCCAGGGTTAAGGTAAAACAGGATCATTCATAACAAATGTGGAAATTTATCAGTATATAATTTTAACAGTCACTGAAATGAATGACATTCAATCAGAATGAATGTTCAAAAAAGAAATTTTACTCATAGCAGTTATTCTACTATTCAATGGAATATGAACTTTTTATGTCATGTTTCTTTACATGTTGCGTCTCACATTGTATTGTAAGTGCTCAATTTGTGGTTAGTAAAAAGTCCTAAAGTCACTAGGTGAATAAATATGAAAAACTTTCATAAATACTCCCTTAGTGCGTCCTGCACAATAATAAAGATATTCAATGACAGAGGCCTTCAAATACTCTTGACATCAGCAATATGGTCAAAGGGATATAATTCAACCACACAAGATTTTAGGAATCTTTTTCAAATTGGAAAAAACCTGAATTTCCGCAATCCTCAATAAATCTGAGCCAAACATTAAAGGGGCAGCAGCACGTTTTTAGGGGCAATATAAGGTGATGTCAGGAAAATGAAAATTAATGGTTCCAATTGAAAGACAATGTATTTTAACAAAATGGAGCAGTAATAATTCAAATATATATCGTAAACTTAAGCCATGCGATTTCTTTTTCTAACACAAAATGAATTATACGGTGTTAAAAAAAAATGGCCGCCAGTGGATTTCATGTGAATATTCATACTTTGTCCACTTACTATGGATGATTGGTTATCAAAATAATTCAATTAGCATTAACGTACAATAATCAGTGAAATATTTAAAATATAAAATTATCAACAAACGTATTACTGCTCCTTTAAACCCTCTTTCTGGCTCGAGTGACATCAAGAATAAGGTCAACAGTTCGACGTCATGAATGAATGACCTGACATAACAAATTCTCTTATTACGTCACACAGTCACCGAGATGACAAGCTCTTCCCAACATTGGCTTAACATATAAAAAAACAAGTTATAACTTTGATCATTCATATGATAAATAGAATATATGTCAACTCTTTACAAATACCAAGCTGCGCCATTCGTTAAAATATTAACTTTGTACCTCACTCGATGAGGCCTATATATATCATCAATGAACGGGTATCACGATTCGTTAAAAGCATTTGTATACATGCTAAAATGCTTAAAGTAGCTATATAGCTGTCGATCCTATTGGGTTTCACCATTAGTAAAACAGTACTTAGATAAACAACACATTGAGATAGTAGTTGCTGCTTGATTTCAATGAGATTGCAAGAGTTTAACAAGCCTAAACACCTTTTTGGGCAAGATTTAACTGGAATTTGAACTGTTGTTTTTCAATCTTGCTGACAAGACTTGAAGACTCGATATATGTAAAATGTAAACATAGTAATATATTTACTTTGCACATTAAATTTCACAAGTTCACATTTGCCTGCAATCAGAAAATCTTAACAATTATTACAAATAAGAATAAGCAGGAAACAATTTAAGGTACAACAATTTTATTTAGTCATCATAAACAAACACAAGGGAGGCATTTTATTTCCTCTTCAAACCGAAGATCATCAAACAAGATTCCCCCCCTATTGTCCCTCAAATGTCTTTCTTTCCATTCAAACACAAAATTTTTTACTTGACCAAATACACATTCAGGCACACTGAAAGAATACACGCTATGAGATTTCATGCCCAGATTCTCACATGGGGATTCCCCTAAATTTCCCGTCAGTTTGAAGACTCTGATTGGCTGATAAGAAAGACAGTTACTTCCTGTATCGATATTCATATCATACCAATAGACGATTGGATAACCCAACATAAGTCCAAATAAGGAAGTTGGGTTGAAATTAGAATCTCTCACATTCACCTTATTTGCACCTTGTAAAATAGAAGAATATATTTGTGAAGTTTTTTCAACCTGCTGAAAACCAGCCATTTTGGGTTGCTTGAGAGTACATGTAACATCAACAAATCTTACATCTGTAATTTTTGTAATTGGATAAGTCACATCCAAATCATTCCCATCTTGATTTTCACTTTTGACAATATCATTAGGATTACCTCCCTTGAAATTTTCTATGCTTGGATGATTTCCATTTGAATTGTTATCCTTTTTTTCATCATCATCGGGGTCATCTGAGCTCCAATCCTCTTTGGAATATTTCTCTATGAGTATAACCATATCCGATTCTATAACCACAAGTCTCAGAGAATTAATCAAAAGATGATCTTGTTGAGCTTCAGTTAGAAGAAATTCCATTGATTGCTCTGAAAGAGTTGCATAGTCCCATAACAATGCAGGTTTGATTCCAATATCTACACACAATAGGTCAAGCATAATTTCTTGCCATCGCTTCACATGTTTTCGACGCATCGCTTTCTGAATAAGTTGTCTCCACTTTTGGCAGGTAACTTTAGAATCCAACATCTTTCTGAAACAAAAGGAACATAACTGTTTGTGAATTCAACATTCAAACATTTTATTTAAATCTTAATTGTCCTCAGGTCCTTTGGCCTTTCTGCAAATAAAACCTCTTGAAACATGAATATTCTAAGCTGAATCAATAAGATTTATGATATCAACCTTTTATCTGCCAATATAGTTATTGGCATATGGCAATTAAAAGCTCTGGTAAAGCTCAGGTAAAACTAACATTCCATGTCAAATGAGACCTCCTTCATAATCAGATGATATCTTGTAAGCAAAAACCACTTCATTGGACATTATGAAACTCTGTCAAAGCATGTCTATGTCCCATAATAAAATACGTATAATTGTATTTTATCTCTGTTACTTTCTGTGATCTTCATGAGAAAAAAACATTTATTCATTCAACAGATCTATTGGTATCCACGGAGCTCCTACAATACCCTTGTATGCCTTGTATCAATGACAACTGGTTATTCATGGCTGGAATGTCAAATTTGTGAGCCAATGAAATGTTGTTATCCAAGGAGCTTGTTATATGCCAATAACTCTCCAACCATTCTTTCCCCCATCTTCCTACGCAGAGCCTAAAAAGCCAGTTTCCAAACTGTCATTTTATGCCTTGCTGCAGAGACTTTACTTTTCTGTGCTGCTATAGTGCCCCTACAGAGTAGAGAGCAAGCACAGAAAACTCAAGGCTATGCAGCAAGGCATAAAATTACAGTTTGGCCTTTTACGCTCTGCTTAGGAAGATGTCTTTCCCCATACAAGTAGCTCAAGTCTTGATCTAACCTGTGTTCTAATACGCCCGGTTAGCTAGCTAGAATTTAGGGAGAACCCTCATTGGATGCAATCAAAGTTAGTTGTGCAGTGCTCCAGATAATTTTTTGACCTATTGGGTATTTACTCCCTGTTTTGAAAACAATTGAGTAAACTTGATTTTGAGAGAGTACTGAGTGAAATTGTACTCAGATTTCTGGCAATTGGGTATTTTTGTTTAAAAACTAGATTGTACACTCACAATTGTTCATGATTGGGTTATTTTCTACCAAGATTACTGTGTTATTATCTTAAATTTATATTGAACATGTTGAAATCATTTTTATGAACTCCTTACTCATCCAGACACCCCGCCACTTCAAACAACAGATAGACATCCGTCTACGTGTCAAACACAGATGTAGAGCTTTGATATCCATTAGTGACAAATTTATGCGTCAGTACGCAAGATTTCACAAACAATTTCGTACAGTACGCATGGTATTTTGACTCTTATGGGTTTTAAGGAAAATGTCTGCGTATCTGTACTCTCAGTTTTCTTATCAATTACGTTTTCAATGATTTTAGTGCGTAAAATACGCAGATACGCAGCTTATCTGGAGCACTGGTTGTGTAATCTGCAATGCTGTATAGGAATCATTTTGGGGACTGAATCATGGAAAATGCCTTGGTGGCAACATTCTCTCCTCACAGAGGCAGATCAAGTCATGGAATGTTGATACAGCCTCTGTTATATTACACCGACTTTGTGGGATAGAATGGGAGATACCTGATGGAGGCAATCAAAGTTAGTTGTGCAATCAGTAACACTCTTCTAAAATCATTATTTTGGCTACTGAATCATGGCAAAGGCATTGTGATATGAACCACCCTTTCCATGCCAGAAGCATTGTCATTTGCTAAAGAATTTCAAATGGATTGTGGTGCAAATTATTTTCACCAGGGGAAAGTGCCGGAACCCACGAATTTCGGCTTAATATAACAGAGGCTGTATCAACATTTCATGACTTGATCTGCCTCTGTGTTGTAGCGCAAATGTTTGGTGCTAGAGGATCCTGTCAGTAACCAGGGAATTGGGCGTATTGGAACAGAGGTTGGATCAAGATGACTTGAGCTACCTCTGTTGGGGAGAATGATCTCGAGCAAGAAAGAGACTATCTGCAATAGTATGACTTCATGTATGATTTTATCCGTTTCTGGATGATTCCTTGATTCATATTCACAGCACTAATTGTCCAACCAGTCTACCCACTGAACCACTGAGACGTTGACTCCAAGGAATAAAACAGGTAAAGGTTTAACCTAAAATGTGTCACTTCATACCAACTGTCAATGCCTTTAACCCCCTTTGTGCTGCAAGCTCTTAGAGGGGACTGCACTGTCCCTGGTGATGATAGTCAAGTCATATATTTGTTTAGTGAATACAATTAAGAAATGTGAATTTCATTCAACACTCTGACAATGGCATTTTATTCCCTAGAATACAGCATTCAGGAATGGTAGACATTCAGTCAACTTAAAAAGGTTGAATGAAAATAAACTTGCAACTGCAAAGAGATATTTACTCACTAATTCACACTAAATAAACCAAATCTTGCAAAAATAATAATTTCAAAACAAGCAAGTATATTGATGTTTTCATCTACGTTAGTTTTGATAAATGTTATCGAGTTCTAAAAGTAGAAGTTACCATCAACTCCAATACTCAACAGATCAAGTGTCCAGTCTCTGGTTTTTCGTTGGTCTAAGGGAGGTAACTCTCAAATGTCCTGTTTTGATACGTTTGTCAATGTCATTACGTATTTGTTGTGCGAACCGGGTTCGAATCAAAGGATTTGATGTTTTATAAAGTTTTCTTTTTCTGAAATATACTGTAAAATATGAAACTTTCAAACTTATATTTTGAAACATGACATGCGATTAATGTTTAATTATATGAATAAAGATTAATAATCTTGACAAATAACTATAAAGATAAAAATAAACTGACACTAGTGTATTTTATTTTCTTTTGAAAATTCAAGATGATATGGTTGAAATAATTGTCTGCTGATATTTATACAAGTACCATTGACTTTAAGAAACAGGAAAACTTTCCTCATCAATTTGTCATCTGAGCAGCCCTACCATTCAAGGGATACAACTCTTTCAAGACTAATACTAGTCTAGCATGCTATACGTTTCCATCGCACATTACCGTAGTTTAGATTATCTGAACTGGACTAAATGGACCTACTGCCTTGGAGCAGATTCGCAGAGGCCCAAAGTTGTCAGTTAAACCTGTCAGCAGTAGAATGCAGTTACTGTTTTCTAATGACGCCGGTATTTGCCAGTTGTTATCTAGTTCTAATGAAAAAACGACTCTAGGTGAAGCGCACATAAAATCCAATTCGTATTTCTAGTGAGTGATCGGACTGAAATTTGACTCCCCAATCATAGGACAAAATAATCAACAATTCTTGTTTGCATTGTACTTCATTTATTTGATATTTATATGATTTTATATAAGGTCTTCCCTAGAGCGGTTGAGTATGCGATGGTACCGTTATTAACATGTACTCATATTAAATGCCAGCCTGTCACAATTCACTTCCTAGTTAGCTGAACCTTTATAATTAATGTCCTGTGTTTCCTTTAGCTCATGTTATACCACGACTCTATTGTTTGGACCCGTGGTATGACTAACCAAAATGTTAGTTATACTACACCAAAGAATCAGCCGGAACTACTTTCATTTAACCCTTCTCATGACAGACTAATAACAGAATTATCACTATCTTTGTAACTGCAACGGTTTGACAAATACCTTCAATTTTAAAAAAACGACAAACAACCATGGGACAACTTTTATTTTTTATTAATGTTTTTTAATAATTTTTTTTTATATTTTGTTAATTTTTATGTCGGGAGCCTTGTCGTCGTTTGAGATAGTCGTTACAGCCGGAGGACGTCGTTTTGACCTGAGAAATACTGCTGACCATTTCTTCGTTTTGGCGGAGAGTTGAGACAAACACGCCTCTCTTCTCTTCACACAAACGATTCACTCATATTAATCTTTTAGGGCAATTTTCTTTTCTCCTGGACAGACGTCATGTTTGTCGTTCCATAAAAGACCTGCAAAGAATTAAGATTGTTATATTAAACTGAATCATGTAGAGAATAGAGATAGAGAATATATTCAGAAGCTTAAATACATAATCATCTGACCATTTTCTTCATTGTACGATTTTGTAATTCCATTCATCCTTTTGATGACTTATATGCTATTTTGTAATCATTAACTGTGACTTCTTTATAGTTCGACAAAACCAATTCTTAACCCGCAGCCCTATCAATAAACAATATAGTATTTTTGGGAGGAAATTCTTAATTTTGATTTTTTGAGAGATTGTTCAATAATTCGGATAACAATAATTACTGCAAATTTATATCTAAATTTAATGACATGATCAGTGACAGAAAACCTCATAATCTAGCCATGACAGACCAAGGCATTGGATCATTTGGACAACCGTACTGTTAAACAGACAGTCCGTGATAATTATGGTTATTCATTCAAAACATCTCGCATGTTCATTCGAATGCCAAAATGAGGTTAAAGAAAGATGTAAATTTTCTTCTTGAAAACGTTATTGAACTAAAAAATTAATGCATTCTTTGAATATCAAGAATCTATGACTAGTCAATATAGACTGTTCTTACGATAGTAGACAACTTCCTCATAGGTAATAACTAAAACTTAACCCCCTCCCCTTTCATGTCAGGACGACCCACGCTACGTGACTATAATGCAGACAGCGATAGCTTTATCTGCATCGCAGGGAAACCACGTTTATATTATTACGCAGCACCCAATTTGTTTACATTTACGTGATGTTTTCGAGATATTTTGTTTGGTTTATGTTAAAAGAGGAGCAGTCTAAATATAAAACCACAAATTGGGATCTATCTGAGATAGGGGTCACCCAGCAATCTACAATCTAAACTTTCAAAACCTAATTTTCAATTTTGTGTATATTATTTTAATATACATTTCCTTTTTTTTTTTGGGTATCATTTGTCGAACTATATTTTCCTTCACTGAAATGTATCAATAGTTGAACTAGGTTTCCTATCCATTTCTTGTATGATTTGTCGAATATATTTCGCTCTTCCGTTGTTTAACAGTTGGCAAACTATATTTCCCTTATCTGTTGTTTATCAATTATCTATTATCTATTATCTATTATCTATTATCTATTATCTATTGAATATACTTACCTTTTCTGCTGTGCATCCTTTGTCGAACTGTGCTCCCCTTCTCTTTCGTGTATCATTTTGTCGAACTATATTACTCAAACGAATCTAAGGAACACGTTTATAGTGTCCCCTAAATACTTAAAACCTCAGCTTATGGTTAAAGTTATGTATTTTGTGAAATAAACACTATCTTACAGACATATTCGATTCAAAACTGCGAGTGACGCAGTTTCTGTAAAACGCTTTGATGTCAGAAACAAGGCAGGGGTCGAAATGAAAACCACAGGATATCAGATGGCTCAAGTTCAAAACATCGCAGTCTTGTTTTGGGTGACTTTATCGCTTTGAAAGTGGTATCTCCGGTAGTGAAAAGCTTGCTGAAGACATTTTCTTTAAACAATGTGATAAGAAATTCTAAAATTTCAAAATTGATAAAACTGTTTGAAAACATTTTCAAACTTTAAAAATCAGTAGCCCAATGTCAGGTATGCATGTGGGTATGAACAAAACTTCAAAAAAATACCTTCTCTTTGAGCTGCTGACATTCTAAGATGTTGCAAGTGATATGAGTACTTGAGTGTTCCTTAATTTCTTTTAAGTAGTGTATATTGTCATTCCCTCTCGTGTTCTGTGAGTGAACTCAATTCAATTTTTTTTGGTATGCATTTGCCTAACTATATATATCTTCTTTTCGTGAATGAAGTTTTATTACCAAATTCTTTTCTTCTTTTATGTTTGTATTATTGTCCATATTTCCCCCCTTCGTGTTTGCATATTTGTTTTATTTTCCATTTCTATTTCGTGTATATATGAGATGTATCTAAAATTCATCACATGCGAAGCTTCGATATATTATGTAGGCCTACATATCTATACCCAGGCAGAGTAAATAATCATCGTGCGTATCACGTGTATCATACAACACCTACAGATTTAAATGTACAGCTTACAAGAGTAAAAAAGAAAAAAGTAAGAATACGAATAAAGCACGTTTACAATTATTACTTTAAGTAAGCCAGAGATGTAAAATAGCTAGATAAACTCTTTCAAATGACCAAGTTACAATGTCGCTCCGATGAAGACTTAACCAGTGCAATAAAGTGAAAAAAGTATTCAAACCGGTTTAATCAAACCAGATTGCCTTTATTTTCAACCGAGTTACGTTGTCTACGTAATATTACCTACCTGTGACACAAACCGGTTTGATATGAGACAACCGTGATTCATCACAGCTCAAGAAGGAGATAAGTGAGTGATATATATCACCATATAACCTTGTTGATGATAAATAGCCACGCCGGGACATGTAGATAAGATATAGACACAGTGGGTTCGTTTGTTACTTCATAAATGTAATCTTAATGTGTCCTATACCGCCCTGGGTTAGTATGGCTTTGCGTCTCAAAACACGATGTGAGTTAATATCTGCACCTTTAATGAAAGTCCTGAAAAGAAAAGTTTTATTAACATTTTATTAACTTACAAAAATATATGAATAATAACGTTATAATCCAAATATGAAAGATTCAACATCACTTGAAAATCTTGATCAATGAAGCTGATGTGATAATTTTCAATAGAGAAAAAAATATGAGAACGAGAAAATATACTGATTAAGAGAAACAAAAATTTGAGAGAGAGACACAAAAAGGGAGACATTTAGAGTGAAAATATGAGAGATACAGAGACACATAGAAGAATAGAGATTGAGACATACATCTACACAGTGAAAGAGATAAAGACATATATATATATAGAAAGATAGGGGCATATATACAGAGAGATATAGACAGCGGTAAAAAGATACAGATAAACATAGAGACACATGTTTATATCACATATGTAAATTCATTTTCAATACACACGAAAAAAAGAAAGTTCACAATATTAGTATGACGTTGTACGAATACTGCCTGTCCGATGCAGTGAAATGATTGTCAATTCCATGTGCGAAGCGGACCACGTCGGGCACAATTACACGTGACTTTTGCCAAATGTAGTTATAGGCTTGTCGTGCGAAAACGGATAGGGGTAGTACTGTTTGAAATTCAATTTTGTGGGCTCAAACTGAGTCTATGAAATAATCACCTGTCAATTATTGTGTACATATATATAAACAGGTTTAGTATGTTTCAAATTGTTTTATCTTCAGTGTACAACATCTGCAAAATACATCATATGAATATTCATGGTTCATTCTTATAAAAGGTATGAAAACCGGTAAAATATCCCCAAAAGACAGTAAAATTAAAAAACGTACCCCGAGCGTTGTTTATCAAGGAGACTTAAGAATAGTAATGTAAATAATAATTGAAGTGATGCGCAAAAGATTGAGGGAAAGCGGATGTTAAACGAAGTGCGTAGTATATATGTGTGTTTAGTGCAACGGGAATATCACAATGTTTTGTATGAATCCAAAATGGACTCTGTATTATTGGTTATTACTGATTTGACTGTTTTGTCGCCAAAATGATTTTAAAAAATAGGATTGAACAATAAAGTAGGAATTATAAATCTAAATCAAATATAAAATGTCATGTTCTGTGATAAAACACGCAAAAATACTCCCCACGTCCATTCCTATTGTATGTTTCAAATCTTTAAAGGGGCAGTAGCACGTTTTAAGGGGGAATATAAGGTGATGTCAGGAAAATGAAAATAAATGGTTCCAAATGAAAGACAATGTATCTAAACTAAATGGAGCAGTAATAATTCAAATATATAACGTAAGGTTCAGCCATGCGATTCCTTTTTCTTACAAAAATGAATTAAAGGTGTTCACAAAAAAATGGCCGCCAATGGAATTTATGTAAATCCTCATACTTTGTCCTCTGACTATGTGTGATTGGCTTGTGTAATGTGATTGTTGACACTGTCAATATAATACATAAGGCATTTAATTATAATTATAAGTGCAATTTTTAAAATATAAAATTACCAAAAAACGTGCTACTGCCCCTTTAAGGAAACATTTAAGTAAAGAAATGCTATTATCTACCGAGAAAAAAGGGTTATATTTAACTAGGCCGCCAGTATGATTTTTCAAGATGACTTTCAGCTAAAACCAAAATCACATGCATAATCCTAACATTACACATAAAGTATACACAGGGGCCAAATTACAAGTTACACAACGCTTGTAAACATATTGACATACCAAGGTACTGTTTTCATGAAGGGTTAAAGCACTCTTCACACGATGCAACTTAGTCGTACCAACAAAAGGTATTCGACTCAGTATCAGCATGTGTTGTGACATTTGAAATGCGTTTACTACCATTCGAATTGTCTTTGCTAAATACCATGCATGGTGGTCAAAATGTACGACATCTAACAAACCTTCTTTATTTACCCCCAGCTTAATAAATACAATACATTATGTGATGGAAAATAAAAAAGACATGCGTAGAAGCCGATAAAATTTGAATTGTTTTCATGGAAAAATTAGCAATACAGTGTTAACAGTCTGTACCCGTATGCGCTTATAACGTTTATCGTATGTGACTAGTATAAAACATCATTCTATCCCTACAGAGGTAGATAAAGTAATAAAATGTTGATCCACTCTCTGTTTGAATGAGTAAATTTTGTGGGTAAGAAAGCGAGAAGCCTGAGTGGCAAAGTTAGTTCAGCGACGCTGTTCAAAAGTCATCTTTATGTCCACTGAGTTATTGTAATAACTTTAAGAAAAGAACAACCCTTTCCATGGAGAAGTGTTTTCATTGGATGATTTTTTTTCAATGGTTTGCCGTGAAATCTTTCGCCGCAAGGAGACACTTCCAGAAACCAATGATCTGCTCTAATTTGAACAGAGGTTTAATCAGCATGTTTGACCTATTCTACATCTGTTGGGTGAGAACGATAAAACACTTACAATTGCCCCTTTAAAGGGGCAGTAGCACGTTTTTTGATAATTTTCAAAATGTTCATTGATAATTGTAAGTTATTGCTAAATGTATTATTTTGACAGTGTTAAAAATCTCATTACACACACCAATCAACCATAGTCAGAGGACAAAGTATGAAGATTCACATAAAATCCATTGGCGGCCATTTTATGTGAACACCCTTTAATTCATTTTGTGTAAGAAAAGGGAATCACATGGCTAAACTTTACGTTGTATATTTGAATTATTACTGCTCCATTTAGTTTAAATACATTGTCTTTCAATTGGAACCATTAATTTTCATTTTCCTGACATCAACTTATATTCCCCCTGAAAACGTGCTACTGCCCCTTTAAGAAACAACAACAGAGAACCTTAAACAAGCCTTTTAAATTCTTCATAACCATTAAGCAATATCTCTTGCATGTAACATTGAAGCTGACTGCTTTTGGCAATTGTTTGAGAACAACACTTTATAATCTGTTTATCGAGATATAGATCTATTTGCACCCCAGTACGTGGTATACATGTCAAGTTGTGGCGTCATGATAAGATAAGTCATTTTCAAGATATAATCTTTTATACGTTAACAAGTGCAATGGCATTTTAATCCACCAGAATGTTACCATTGATCACTCACTTATGACAAACTGCTGTACAAAGACTGTGGCGACATGTACCCGGCTAAAAGTTCAGTCTGATATTCATAGAAAAGAATAGACACGATACGATCTTGCGTTAAAACAACTTTGACAGGTTCACTTGCTTGTTTCGCTGAACCTCTCGTGATTCACTTGCTGCAAGAAAAGCTCGTGCTATTTATGTTATAAAGATCAGCTCGACACACTTGTTTATTAGACTGCACGTGCTGCGCAAGCTTCACGTGTTGCCATTTTGTCTCGTGCTTTCAACCTTCTGACATTTTGACAAATGACATGAAGGATAGAGACGTGTGTTATTTACAACCTTAACTCTCACGGTGCCATTTTCAAGACAGATATTCGACATCAACAGTCTAAGATAAACAAAATATACCATACACATAGCGTTGCCTGTCGCTTCAAATATTCAGGTTTAACCCCATACATGTATGTAACGAAAGCTGATAATACCTATTCACATATATGTTTTATTCACACCGGTGACCCGTGTAGATTTCTGGCCAAATATATTTGACAAACACTACACCGTGTTGGATTATGGGTATGTTATGTATATAACAGCTTGGGGCGACTCGATTTCACGCATAAGCCATCGACATAAGATATATAGGTACAATATACCTGCTGGCGGCAAACTACAAAGCGAACAGGTGCGAGGTTGATTGTTATGTAAGAAAATAACGAACGGGTTAGGGCCTAGTTATACCGGTTCATCGCAATCGTGTGTTTTTATTTGTTTTGTACCTGATGTTTAGTTTTTGAAAAATATTGACGTGTTTGGTGTGTTATTTGACGGAAAGCACAACAAAGGTTGCGAGTTTGTTCCAAACATTTACTTTTTTCTTTCATACTCCTTATTGAGATGGCATGTTCACAATGTTGTATTGTAATCATGTGTTTTGATGTTTAGTGCAACATTTGTTAAGATTAAAAAATACATTGACGTGTTTTCCAAATGACAAATACCTAACAAGGCAGATTTGACAAATTACAATGTAGATTGATGTAATATTTACCATGTTTTTAGGTTTTACGTTACATTTGTCATAACCTGTTGGCGTTTGTAAAAAGACAATATGTCCAAAGGTCACCTGACCCGTGCTGTATATTTCTGGACTGTATTCATATAGGTGTTGGGTGTTTTATGGAAATAAATATATGTAAGCCTTATTTGTTTTTAAAACTACGAAACCTCATTTATTATACCTATATGTTGAGTTCCATGTCTTAAATGCAGAATGATGGCAACTGTAACTAAAAACCTTTTGAACTTTGTAAACAGTTATATTTCTGTTCTTGTGTATTCACACCTACAGATTCTATGTATCCATATGACGATTTTTAGACGTCACGCTAACTAAGTCTGCTTATTCATCACATTCTACCTGACGAATACGCTGGGGGCACTATGAGGTACCCCACAAACGACTGACTTACCTGTAACTCGGGTTTATTACCTACATGAATTGTACCTACACAGTGTATACTTCGTACATACTGACATACTGTATAGTGTTACTAGTAATGTCATGAAGGTTTAATTTTGACATACGGCGTAGAGTTATATGAGTATGACCTTTGTCATTTTTCATATATAATCGTTGGAGTGAAATCTGTATGTAAAGCTTGTTTTATATACAGTAGGATAAATAACAATAGGAGCATGTTCAAAATAATTTCACACTTATACTCCAAGATATTGGGGAAGGATAGCGCACTTGTTAGCGCGTTCGGCTTCGGATCAGAAGGTCTGTGGTTCGAATCCCAACAGGGGCTCGGCAACCTTGTCTGTAGTAGAGAACTGTTCTATACACGCAGTAAGATTTGGGTGCAATGCTATACCCAATTTCAGCGCAGTACCAACCATGGTTCGCTAGTTCCAGTCGATGCTTGCAAGTTTCACCGCAATACATAGAAACAATAGTGTTGCGGGCTTTCTCCCTGCAATAATACTAGCAGCCGCGTTATAAGTGAAATACTCTTGAAAGTGGCGATAAACCCAATATCACCTCGCCTCACCTCACCTCACCTCACCTCACCTCAAATGTATATCAAGGACAACTAACGGTAAATAATGTTACGAGAAAGAAAATTCTATGGATGAACAACTTCTTTATTTTACAGTAGCGACGTTTCAGTAGAGATTCATATACCGTTTCAAGCCTATGGGGGAACCAAAGGGGGTATGATAACAATATTAACACGAATAAAATTGTTCATCTATAGAATTTTCTTCGTCTTCCTTATATCACCAACTTATAGAATGCCACTCAAACAGTTAATGAGAATGTCATCTATAGCTTATTCGTTGAAATATGATATGAATATATAGTGACACTAAAACCCTTGTTTGATATTTATTTACATTTACATTGAAGAACCATAACGGTAGCTATGTCATATATATTTTGCATGCTCATAAAATGGGTTTAGAGCCACTCGGATAATATTAAAGGAGCAGTAGCACGCTTTTTGAAAATTTTATATTTTCATTTTTTCACTGATATTTTTACGTTAATGCCAATTTTGTTGTTAATAGAGTCAAAAATCTCATTACACAACCAAATGATCCATAATCAGAGAACGAGTTATAAAGATTCACTTAAAGTCCATTGGCGGCCATTTAATTCATTTTGTGTAAGCAAAAGGAATCGCTTATGCTGAATTTAAAATTATATACGGTCTTTCATTTTGAACTATTTATTTTCACACGCCTGACATCACCTTATATCCCCCCTAACAACGTGCTACTGCCCCTTTAAGATAGGGGTCTGAAGTATATCATTTATTCCTGAGACGCATGGATGTTCATTTTTGGGGTCGTCCGTACCATTTTGTGACCTTAAATGATATATTATATAGAGTTTAAAACTAATACATTCAATAAAGGTGTTACATTGTCATTCTTACATTGTCAACCCACAGAAATATTTACTAATCTTTATAATACTTACACCTAACAACACGGACCTGGCTTGTTTACGTGTGAATTTTTAATAAGAAAGGGCCCTAGTCACACCAACAATATTCAACAAACAAATGTACGTAATTATTACGATTTGATAATTTTTTATACTGTTGTCAACCCTTGGTTAGCACAAGAGTTGATTGGATGAGTTAATAGAGTCTTGAAAAAAGACAAAGGAATCTGACTTGGTATCGAAAAACAATGACACGACAAATAATTACACATGCAATCTTATAGGGGCAGTAGCACGTTTTAGGGGAATACAAGATGATGTCAGGAAAATTAAAATAAATGGGTCCAATTGAAAGACAATGTATTTAAACTAAAAAAAGCAGTAATACATCAAATATCTAATGTTTAGTTCAGCCATCAATTCCTTATCATACACAAAATGAATTAAAGGTGTTAAAAAATGGCCGCCAATTGACTTTATCGGAATCTTTATAATTTTTTCTTTGACATTGATAATTGGTTTGTGTAATGAGTTTTATGACACTGTCAGAATTATACATTAATATACAATTATCAGTGAACATTTTCAAAATAGAACATTTTCCAAAAACGTACTACCGCCCCTTTAAGATGAAGCACGATATAGTCTGGAGTTCGTCAGCGGACACTGTGACACTTTCAGAACGTTCCAGGTTTCAAAGATGGTCAATACTCACTGTTAGGTATTCAAGAAACCAAAGAAATGTTCTCGACTTAACCAGGAGACATAAATAAACATGTGTAAGTATGACTTGTTAAACAATACAGCAATGTTTTACATTGTACAACTTATAAATTAATCCATAATCAATACATCTGCTGACATCAATAAATGAATAACGCCTTTAATATTATTTTTCATCAAAATGAAAATATCTTAAAGTCCGTTATTTCAAAGCGTTGCTTTTGTCGTGTTGTTTTAATATATCCCTCCAAAAATAGAAGATCTATGTTCCTTGGGGCATGCAACCTTTGCTGTTGTATTGCAAACCAGTAGAAATCAAAGTCTGTAGCAAGATCGTGTATAAATTAACACCTAGACAAATGTATTGTCCCAGATGATATTACCTATTAAGTTAAAACAGGGAAGTCTTATTCTCAGGTTTTAAGCTAAGATTATACGAAATTGAGACATTTTCTAGCGTCTAGATGACATCACATATACCTTCCATTTTGAAGTCTATGGCAACAAGGCAATGTATTTTAATATATTTTATGAATAATTCTCTAAGAAACTGCAAGTTCATACATAGCTCATGAAGCAAAGAGTGGATAAGTAAAGGTTGTTTCTTAGTTCGATTATTATTTTTTAAATCGGTAAAGATGGCTTTTTCATCGTCTCGTGAAATATCATTTAGCGAGTTGCAACTGGTGTCTCGTGTGTCAAAAGGGAAGGCTAGATTTCAACTCTCATTTCATCTTCTAGGTATGCAAGTCAAACTTCAAATATCAGTTCTATAAAAAAAATTTCAGGCATTTTTTCTTCTTTAATAGTTCAATGGATATATTAGCAATAGTTGTACAGAACCCTGAACTGAATGTCCCTAGATGCTATCAACTCGTAACTGCACTTCATAAGCTCTATCCTATATCTTGTGAACGGAAAAGCCATTATTAAACTTTCACGTTCCCAACTACAAAGAAAAATATTTATTTTGTCATTTGAAAAATAAAATCAGGATAAATAGTTTTTGACTAATGGCCTTAGGAATTTATTTAACTACCTTCTAGAACACAACATAACGCTTTAAGGTTTTAAATTCTAGGTAATTTAGGTAAATATTTGCACTGTAAATGTACATCATATTTTGTTTATCAATAACTACATATCTAATCAATCAGAATCTGCAAGGCTCGCCAAAATCAAGGAAACCTTTTGCTTTATGCTTTTATCAAAATTTTAAAGGTATGACTGAGTCATGCAAAGCTTTTAAACATTTTCACATAAAACTTTGTTTGATGGATTCCAAAAATCACAAAAAAACTGACCGGATTTGAACTGATTTCATGACACAGTTTGTACATTACGCATCTATAATGTGTTTAGGAATTATGATACCTTCATATAAGTTCACATATTTCGTGCATATTATCCAAAAAGGAGGATGGCGGTACATTTTCGGTGCTTTTTTTTAATGCAGTAACCGTCTATAGCATTGTAAAGGTAAAATTTACAAACAAAACTTTTCATTTTGGACAAGAAACTGAATTATAAAGAATTATTTCAGGACAGTAATCAATTGATCTTTTGATGATGTAAAAACCTGTGATGATCAACATAGATATCTCTGTATGTTACACATGTGTGAGTATATATTGGGCATTTTGAAATGTAGGATTACAAATAATGTCACGACAAAGTCTAATGCAGAATGAAAAACCTAAAAAATACCCCCGTAATTACTGATGATTAATGTTGGAAATTTACATTTAACATTCTAAAGTTTACATATCAATATTTTTGAATGTAAAGTCTAATATGACTTGCCAACTCAACAAGTTACAATTCATACAATTATAGATTAGAGACAAATTTGATGAACTAGGCCATCAACACAATATCATTTCCTTATAAAAGGTTTGATTGTAATTTTGCCCATCCTCCTTTGTCGAATCCCCTGTTTGTCACATATTTATTTTGGAATTACATGTGCTAATCTGACGGAAACCTGTCTAGTATGTGGATGTCCAAACAGATGTTTATTCTCTTGTCCTCACTCGCGTACTTGTAACATCATGACAAATGATTCCTTTACCGCCCAAACCTGACAGATTTAATGTTTGATATATAGTCTTACTTGTAATTGAAGGTATACAGATGAAAATATTCTCTGCAAATGAGGCATCATTATTTCCCTTGACTTTGTATCTGATGTAAAACAATTTAATTTACCTTCTGTATGTAAAAAGTATTAAACTCAGTTCTATATATAATCATTCCATCACAAAATAGATAGTCTCTGATTAAAACAAAGTATCTGTAAATTACAGTATGTACTAATTCAAAAAGGAACCTGAGATCCTCTATAGTTTGTTGGATAGAATGGGAGATGCCTGATTGGAGGCATCCTGCTTCATCAGCGTATATGTCTCCGCTAATGCTACAACCTATCCCCTGATATCCTCCTATAGTATTCTGTCGTATCGCTATATATAGCAAGCAAATCAAATGGTGCCCTTTCAGCGATAGCGGCAAACTAGTTTCTTGGCTTCATTCCGCGTGCTCACCTCGTGATTCAAATTAACCAATAGGAGTGCTATTAGATAATAAATCTGATTCTCGTTGCCGTTCCCGCTAAGCTCCAAATCACGCGCTCTTAGATTTCCACGTGCGACATCACTAAACAACAGTGTATGGAGTTCGAAATAGTTTGACTGAAAACAGACAGGCTATAAATAGCGCTGAGCAACCACCCGTCAGCGATACGACAGAATACAATAGGAGGATATCAGGGGATAGGTTGTAGCATTAGCGGAGACATATACGCTGATGTAGCAGGATGGATTGGAGGCAATCAACGTTAGTTGTGCAATCAGCGACACTGTTCTAAAATCATCATTTTGGCTACTGAAACAAGGCAAAGACATTGTGATATGAACCATCCTTTCCACGCGAGAAGCCTTGTCATTTGATAAAGAGATTCAAATGTATTGTGAAGAATTTTTTTTCCGCTAGGGGAAACTGCCGGAACCCAGTGATTTCTGCGTAATATAACAGAGGCTAAATCAACATGACTTGATCTGCCTCTGTGGAGAGAGAATGATGTCATGCCAACATTTGAAAGTATATTTACCATTTGGGGACATTGTCTTTTATCAGAAGCAATGTAATATCAATGTCAAATCTTCGTTTAATCCATGTAGGATTTTGAGAACACTTTCCATAACGATTAATTGAACTGAAAAAGTATATTTCGAATGAAATTCATTTATTTGTCATCCCTGCAAGAGGAAATGTATTTTGACTGTCAACCAATTCTCTTTAAAATCATACAGCGTTTTGTTCAGTCAACGGAACCACTAAATTTCAATTTCTCATTCAGCCAACATCGGTGGTACAAGAGAAATGATATACATATATACAAAAAAAACATAAATATAAGCAAAGGTGAAGGTTGATTTTGTTACAAATTCTTAAGTTTTTTATCAATGACAGTTATAAATAGAGAGATTCTTCACTATGGATAATTTTTGTGATGAAAATAATGACTTGTAGGTGTATAGATTCGGGTACTTATTCAGTTTATCAGGGATATATTTTTTTCATCTAAAAATGTAATGAAATTAATCAGCAATCGCTGGGCTTTTACAAAGTTGGCAGGTTCGGTTTTCTCTAGGGATATTGATCCATCTCCCGGTTTCAATAGGTAAATTATGATTACAACATCTGAATCGTAATATTTGATATGCAACAGATTTGGGAAACAAAAGATATTTTTCAAATGACGGGTATTCTTTCAGGTATTTGTAATAAAAAGCTTTAGGGCTGTAACTTTGAATAAATTGATCTTTCATTATTCGTTCAATCAGTGCTACAAGGTGAACTGTGCTAATACATACAGGTTTATTGAAAACGTAACCTAGCCCACAGTTATTGAGTGTCTTTTGTACATAATCCAACCAGTTTGAGCAAACATTATCAGTTTTACAAACTAAGTAAATAAGTTTAGACATAAAACGTTGCTTTAGCTTGTAGTGGAATATCTAACTCATCATGATAATGGAAATGAGAATATATTTTGAAAGTCAAAACCAAGATTGTCGAATAAACGCACAATGGTGTCAGTAGATTATCGTTATAAAGATACTAAATTGTGATCAGCCAACTGAATCCAAAGGATCTACACTATTTTATAGTATAGAGAACCTAATTCATCATAATCCATGAAATTTGATAGTCTACCCATTATCGTTGAATCAAATCTCAAGGGTAACAGGATTTATATATATATATCCCCTTCATATACATATAATGTTGGCCTCAGCCATCCGAACGATGAGTGATTGATATAGGCTATAATGGACATACAAGTTAGAATGTATCAGTTTAAACGCAACCTTACAGACATACAACGCTGTGATCAGACTACGGAACGACGAAATAATCTAAATCAGCAGAAAAGAAAATGAAATTCATAATGATCCATGTTATTTTGACAGTCAGCCAAAACAGCCTTGAATACAATCTCAAAGGCATCAGTGTCAAATTCTTTGTTAGAAACCAACAACATTTTGATCAGCAATTGGAACGAAGGAGGGCCACTAGTTTATAATAAAAAATCTCATTTATTTGGATTCATGATATAATTGTTTTTTTTTAATAAACAACCGATGTTTTGATCAGCCAGAGTATCTACAATCGAGATTGTAATAGTCTATTGCAAAGAATTCATTATGATCCATGAAAAACAGAAATATTTTGACAGTCAACCCAAACAACGTGACAACAACTCAAAGGTTTAAGTATAAAATCACCCAAGCTTGTGATCATCAAACAGAATGACGGTAGGGACCACAATAGTTGACGGTAGAAAATATAATTGATTATTAATCGATCAAGGCAAATAACCACGTATTGTGACAGTCAACCCAAACATATCGAATAAAATCTCAATGATATGAATTATTTCTCTGTAAAAAACATCGTCTTTGATAATTTAAAGTATAGAAAATCAAATCCATCAGAATCCATGTAATTTTGACAATCTACCCAACACTGTCGAATAAAATCTCAAGGCCATCAGTATTTATCCTCATATACATATAACATTGGCACAAGTCAACAGAACGATGAGAGATTGCAATAGTGTATAGCAGAAAATCCATGCAAATGAAAATATATATTGACAGTCAACCCCAACGTCCTTGATTACATGTTAATTGTATCATTACAAATCTCAAAGCTCCTACATAAACATACAACGTTGTGATCATCCACCGGAACGACTGCAATAGACACCTGTACATTTCAGGTCAGCTGGTGTTGATTTCATCCCCCTTGTCTGAGTAACGTGTGAAAACTGGGATAAGCACCTTGTCAATTTCAGATTTACATACTTTCTGCTGGGAACCCGGCCAAATTAGCATACATTTGTAATACCAATACTTGAGTTTGTAAAGAAATGTCATAGATATTTGCACATTAAAATGGAAATTGCAGGTATTGTGAGGCAAGCGACTTGACATATATCTGTAATACTTTGCACAAAGAAAATTACACATTAGGGTAAAGAAATTGCAGGTAGCATTAATGAGGCCACGGTCTATTGGGGGACAATGCCCTATGTTTAAAATTCCTAGTCTAGAATGTGGAAATTGTAAATATCACGCATTGTGAATTATGGAAATTACACTTGCGGTAATGACCTATATTCAAAATATCAAGTCAGGACTGTGGAAAGTAAACCATGCATTGTTAAATATGAAAATTACATGTATTATTCCTGAGAACTTCGTAATAGTGACATTCTTAATACGAACAGTCAAGAGCCTTATCCATTGAATGAAATGGAAATCATTGGTTGAAAATGGAAATACATGTTATTGAAATTAGGCCATTGACGAATGAATGAATATTTATTGATACGTTGTGTAACACACTCATGACCCTCAGATAAATGCTGTACGGTACAAAGGAATAAATTTAATATGATGATTTAGCATTTGCTATTCATTGTCGTTTCTTCTTGCATTATTCATGCTATTGTATAACTACTCGCTTTGAGTAAGCATTTCAAATGTGTATACCTTTTAAGACTGAGATGACAATCATTCTTCTATCCAGAGGTTAAAACAAAGGTTTATAGATTTTCAGTATCAAATATGACATTGTAGACGTTCATCATCATTTCTCACAAAGAGTAGTACGCAAAAACATACGTATTGGACTTAAGTGTACATGCCTGTATAAACAATATTTAACTTTGATTGTGAGACAGTGCATATTCTACAGGCAATTTGCAGAGTAATAATTCAAAACAAAAGCTTATATCCTTGAACGTCGCCAAAACAAATCTTGCCCAATAAAATATTATTTTGATATTTTGTTCAAAGACAAGACACAATGTTATTATGGCTGATAAATCACATATGATATAAGATAATTCCAATAGGTAACAACCAAGCCTTATTATGGAATTCAAACGTTATCCTCAAAGGAAACAACTGTTTGACTCTGATACTGCAAATAGGTCAACTTATCTCCAAGTCATTGACACAAGAACAGACATGTCTTTATTCTCATAGATAAATAACATGCAAGCAATTTCACTGAGTGTCTGTCACTCAACCATCAATCATCTGTCATATCTTATCTTACTCTTGTCATTCGCTAATATTTATCACAATATTGTAGGGGACGCAGAAGTGATGCATCTTCTTTCTCAAAATTGAGATAGATTGTCTAATACACTTGAGTTTGTAAAAAGATTTGGCAGAATGGCAGTATTTTGTAGGATACATAAAATTCATGAACAACATCATACCACACCACACCACACAACAACACAACATAACATACAACACCACACAAGTACACACCATAAGATACCACACCACACCGCACAACAACACATCATTACACACCACACGAAGCAAGTACACACCATAACATTCCACACCACACAACAACAAAACATAACATACCACACCACACCACACAAGTACACACCATAACACACCACACCACACAAGTACACACCATAACATACCACACCACACAAGTACACACCATAACATACCACACCACACAAGTACACATCATTACACACCACACCACACAAGTACACACCATAACACACCACACCACACAAGTACACACCATAACATACCACACCACACAAGTACACACCATAACATACCACACCACACAAGTACACACCATAACATACCACACCACACAAGTACACACCATAACATACCACACCACACAAGTACACACCATAACATACCACACCACACAAGTACACACCATAACATACCACACCACACCACACAAGTACACACCATAACATACCACACCACACCACACAAGTACACACCATAACACACCACACCACACAAGTACACACCATAACACACCACACCACACAAGTACACACCATAACACACCACACCACACAAGTACACACCATAACATACCACACCACACAAGTACACACCATAACATACCACACCACACAAGTACACACCATAACATACCACACCACACAAGTACACACCATAACATACCACACCACACAAGTACACACCATAACATACCACACCACACAAGTACACACCATAACATACCACACCACACCACACAAGTACACACCATAACATACCACACCACACCACACAAGTACACACCATAACACACCACACCACACAAGTACACACCATAACACACCACACCACACAAGTACACACCATAACACACCACACCACACAAGTACACACCATAACACACCACACCACACAAGTACACACCATAACACACCACACCACACAAGTACACACCATAACATACCACACCACACAAGTACACACCATAACATACCACACCACACCACACAACACTACATCATACCACACCATCCCACACAAGTACACACCATAACATACCACACCACACAACAACACAACATAGCAACCACACCACACAACTACACATCACAACATACCACACCACACCACACCTCAACACGTCATAACATACCACACTCCACAAGTACACACCACAACATACCACACCGCACCACATCACATCACACCAAGCCACACCACACCACACAACTACACAACAACACTTCATATCACACCTCAGCACACCGCACCAAACAACTAGACACATTTCGATACCAAACCACACCATATCATATCATACAACACCACACCACACAACTACACACCATAACATACCACATCTCACCACATCACATCACACCACACCACACCACACAACTACACACCATGACATACCACACCACACCTCACAACAACACATTATATCACACAATCCCACACCACACAACACCACACAACTACACACCATAACATACCACACCACACCACTTCATTCCACACCACACAACTACACACCACTTCATTCCACACCACACAACCACACACCATACCATACCACACCACACAACTACAAACCATAACATACCATATCAAACCACACAACTACACGTCATAACATACCACAGCACACCGCACCAAACATCTAGACACCTTTCGATACCACACCACACCATATCATATCATACCACACCATACCACACACTACAAACAAGAACATTCTACACCAAACCACATCATACCACACCGCACCACACCGCACCACATCACACCACACAACAACACACCAAACCACACCACACCACACAACTACACACCAAACATACCATATCAGACCAAACAACTACACACCATACCACATGCACACCACATTACACCACACCACACCACATCACACCACACTACACAACACACAATTACACACCATGACATACCACACCACACCACACCACAACAAACCTCAACAAACCATAAGAAACTATACACATTACATTTTAAAGTTGCTACACTGTTGAAATTAGATGTACTTAATCTAACTCATCACTCGTGATAAAATCGGAGATTTACATCGTCAGTGAATGATAGCGTAATAAGAACTCATTGTGTTTCCTCAATATTACTGTGACAAATGGGAACCATCATCACGACAATATGAGTCAATGTACATGAATATCATGTTGATTAAGCATACAAATCCAAACAAAGTTGAATGATTTCAATAGAAAAAATACTTTGAATAAAAAATTTAGTTTAACTACTTTCCTCCTTTTATCTGGTCTACACTATCATCTGACAGGAAAGTCATTGACACTCCCATTAGGTAAATTATCTCTTTAAGTGTGGTGTATCTAGTTCATTTTACTCCATCCCAACGATTGTATTGGCCAAATATAAACTCTTTTGAAATATGTATTGCAGCTTTACACACTATACATCCACTTGCGACACTACATGCATGCACGCTTAATTTAAAAAAAAATAAGAGTTTTTTTTCTCCAAAACTTGAATTTCTTGGAAAGTCAGATGGATTATGTCAATGATATATAGACACAGTACCACGAATTAGTAATTTATCTTATAGCCTTAAAAATATAAGCTGAATTTTATCTTATTCGTTGAATCAAATACAAGTGTAGACTGTACCAAGATCATTTTTATCAGATTTGAAAGCTAGATTGCAAAATAACTCGTCATCCATGTTCCAATGCAAACATTAAAATCAGATTTTGTTTGGAAATTCACATTGATTCCTTTTGACTTAGCTTAAGAACAAAGGGAGAAGAAAATTATATTCTAAAAGACACTATTAGTCAGAATTTGCTAACGAGCATTGGGAAATATTTTTGAAGAGTGTTTTAAAATTGTCATGACCTGGTGACGCATGACCTGCCGGGTTTCACTGTTTCAGATTTTTTTACTTTTTAATGCTTGTCATAAATCTTCAGCTTAAAAGATGACATATTTTCGAAATAATTTATGTTTTGTTCTAATTATTATTTAAAATCATATAGAATAAATTCCGAACATTATACACAAGTATTAAAGTTCCTAAATGAAAACAAAAATCATATTTCATTTTTTAATTATATTGTATATCACGATGTTTATAAAACCACCCTACCACGTGCACATAAGTTTTATACAGAACTAAAAAAAGATTCTCCGTTATAATCAAGATTACATATCCCCAAGATTACAAAATACACACACAAGAGGCGTCCTGTTATAATAATCATCACTATATGCAAAACAAAGAAATTTAAGAAATTACCTTATTGATAAAAACAATCACCAGAAAACCAGATATTATTTTGAAAAATCTTGTTGACATGGTGTTAGTTTGCTATGTACTTGATCTCGATTTCTAGATTAAATTAAGAATTTTTTTTATCTGTCGAATTCATATTTTAATGGAAATGTGTTTTTCATAGCATTAATATAGAACTATAACAATGCTTTCACGAACCTTAAAATGTGATATATACAGCATATTTTACAAATTCCAAGAATGATTATTACACCCAAAAAATTTACAGACACCTTATTATTAATGAGCAAATTTTAACGAATACAAGATCTATGTACTTGAAGAAATATACGAAACTCCTTATTCTAATAAACACCAATTTCAGATGTTTTTTTTGTAACTAAGAGCAATTTATTCAAAAACTCCATTGAGCCTTAGGCGAGTTATAACAATTGGATTCACACGGGATTGTGAACTCGTGAATGACGGAATTGCCATCGTATAAATGTCTAGCCAGGCCCCTAGATGAACGTATCTTTTTAACAATATAATCTTTGTTAAACAGGCCGATGACGAACATTGAGTCATTGAATGTAGATACTTTGAAGATACTAGAACTGCAAGCCCCTTTTATAAGTTATTCCAGATTTTACAGAAAGGTAAAATGGGTAAGTACCTTTAAGCGGATTTTTCCATTGTTTTTGTTAGTGACATTCTTTGAAGATTTTATTCTACCTTTTATGAAATACATTACTACCAAATTATCCAGTGTCATCCATATGTCAGATTAAACGAGATATAGACGCGCCATAAGTTCCAAGATTTTACTTGTTTATAAGTTATCATTATAAATACATGTTCAATTGATCTTATAGTAGGATATGACATTACATTAAACCATTGTATGGAATAAGCCAGAAAAGAAGCCAAACTAAAATTATGTATTTATATAATTATTTTAATGGTATAATTAACAAAAACCTCAAGAAGTTAAAATCCCAGACCAAAAGTAACCAGGTAACGGGCTTTTGAACGGGCCTTGTTTCATACACTTCTTAAAGGGGCAGTAGAACGTTTTTTGACAATTTTATATTTTGAAATTTTCACTGATAATTGTACGTTAATGTTAAATGTATTATGTTGAAAGTGTCAAAATCTCATAACACTAATCAACCATCCACAGTCAGAGGACAAAGTATAAAGATTCACATAAAATCCATTGGCGGCCATTTTGTGTGAACATCTTTAATTCATTTTGTGAAAAAAGGGAATCGCATGGCTTAACTTTACATTATACATTTTAATTATTACTGCTTCATTTAGTTTAAATACCTTTTCTTTAAATTGAAACCATTAATTTTCATTTTCCTGACATCACCTTATAATCCCCCTAAAATCGTGCTACGTCCCCTTTAAACTAAGATTCGTATTAACCTAGCATGAAACGATTCTCTTTCTAATTGTTGTTTTAAAAACAGGCAATGCCGTATGCACGACGTATTGTATGTTTTGATGTATCTCTATCACTTTGTTATGTTCATCAATCGTCCTTTGATAGCAGGCGTTTTCAATGCTGCAACACCCATCCATGTGTCTTGCTGTGATTACATAGAAGAAACGGGGTGTATCTTGGCTTTCATTTTGAACTGTATTGGCCTTTTGCCTGATTGACTTTCTGATAAACTTCAATAGAATTTTTTCAGGTTCCTTGAATGGAACTTAAGACATATTTCATAATGAAATGTAATGGTACTAACCATTGCCTATCCCGAAAGTCAATATGGAATCAAAGAAATCTCAAAACCAATATGTATTTTTTTATTCTAAAACATCAATTATGTTCTATATTATGATATTATTTATAATAATATGATATTTTGACATCATTCTCAGGATTATGTGGAACTATTTGAGTTTTACAATCTTTTCCAAACGGTTCTTTTGAACACAGATAAATACGAAACCATGCGTATCATGATTTTTATCAGTGTATCAAAATGTTTACAGAGCATATACATGTATAATACCGTTGAAAGGCAACAAAACATTTAATATAGCAGATCCATAAACGATGAAGTGGATCTATTCATTTATGATACTTATAAGATAGGCAATATATTTGTCTTCAACTATGTGTTCATGAGCCAAACGAATTAAACAAGACACTTGGGTTGCTGTTAATATTTGTATGGGCACATGGCCTCTTTCAGTGAGAACTGAAGATGGTGGTTCCTTGACCAACTATCAATGACTAGGTAAATTCATAAAATATAGTTTAAATGACATTGCTTTAAATTATTTCTTTTATTGTGATATCACGGGGATTATTTATCTTTAACTACTTGTTCAGGAGCCGAACGCATTAAACAAAACACTTATTTTGCTGTAAATTGTTGTTTGGACACCTGACCTTTTTCAGTGGAACTTGATATGGTGGTTCCTTGACCAACAATCTATGGATAAATACATACACGAATCATAGTCTAAATCCAAAGCCTTTAACGAATGTCCTTTGATTACGACATAGTGATACCCGTTCATTGATGATATAGTGGCCTATAACTCATTGGGTACAAAGTTAGTATTTTAACGAATGGCGCAGATATTCTATTTATCATATGAATGATAATGGTTATATCGCCTAAACTTGTTCATTTATATGTTTAGCGGATGTTGGGAAGAGCTTGTCACCTCGGTGACTGTGTGACGTAATAAAAGAATTTGTGTTGTCAGGTCATTGATTCATGACATCGAACTGTTGACCTTATTCTTGACGTCATTTGAGTGGTGATTAAAGGTTATCGCCACTGTAGCCAGATAATTTTAATTCACTGATAGACCAGAGTATATCATACATATACATACATACATCCTCATCAGCTGTTGATCAATTTCTCAAATTTCAATTGTGGATCTATCGTATCACCCTCAATCAATATAAATAAGTTTACCTTTCAATTTTTTATTGTCGTAATGTGAATCCCATCTCCAACATTCAGGTCAGACATCTTAAATAAACTATGTAAAACTTTTAGAAAAAAGTGGGTAAATGTGTAAACAATGTTAGTGTGACACATGTACAGTAACATCAGTCCAATTCATATCTGTGGCTGTTGTTATGTCAGTCATATAGACAAATATGGCTAAAGGAATAATACTCTATAGAGTGCTTTTAAGGCTATTATCATTTTATATGAGCAAAGTTATTTGTTTAACTGAATATCAATGACGCCCATGGATATAAAATCGTGGTCTCTGGTTGGGAATATTTACTAGAGCAGATAGGTAAATAAGGTAGCAATAAAACGTGCACCTTGTTGCACCCCTTTCCTTCAAATGTTGATGAATAGTTCGAAAAATCCTTGTTGCTTTGAATACTGATCATTGGGTTATAACAACTAACAACCACCATAAAATGATAAAATGGAGATTACTACCACATGTAGAGAGCCTCATATCTTATGATATCAATATAACAATATGAAGCTAGTCGGGATAGTTTCGCCTTTGACAAAAAAATATACATAAAGGTGAGATAATTCCTTTAAAAAACTTTTTCACAATTCAGTTCAGTTCGATCTAGTTAAAACTAGTTGTAATGTAAACGTCCCCTAATTCCTCACGTTACTTGAGGACTTAGGGGACAGATACATTACAGCTAGTTTTAACTGGATTGAGTTCAGTTTGGCTGCACTTGTTGTTACGTAATAGCAGTTTCAGGCTTTTGGATTTTTGCGCAATCCCATTATGAATGAATTTTGAAATTTGACGTCCAATGAATGGTCGGTAGATCGAAGCCTGGTATTGTGTGAGTGAGGGTGTTAGTTTTAATGCATAAAATACAAACATGTGAATCATTTAAAAAACCCAAATGTCGTCATTTAATTTCTATTTTTGGTATATGCACATTTTTGTTCAAGTTACATATAATATGACAATAGCTTTATTTATTTGGCAGAATTTGAGTACATGATTTATAAAAAATCTCAATCTTTGTAAAATTGTAACAATTGAAAATGTAACCTAATGTCATGTTGCAATGAATCAATAACATTATTAAAATGTTGATTCTTGGACCTTTGTATCTTTTGGAGAAGGTCGATCTGTGATGACAAGAATAGATGTAACGCATATACGATATGTATTGTGTAGATTACTGATAACATGACTATAATATTTCCCTAAAGGTGTCCATTTATCTCAAGCATGTGATATCTTCCATAGCAGTGAATGATCAACACGGCAATATGTCTTTATCTAAACTGAAGTCTATTACGTATGTATCTATCTCATATATCTTTACGTACACCTACCAATCACTATTAAGATGACACGCCGTCCCAGGAATGTCTGGTAGTGACAAGCTTTATGGGTGTTGGTGAAGATTAGACCATTATCCCGTTGTGGGTAGCTATCAGTGATGTAACTCTTTTAAATACCGTCAGTATATTACATGACTTGGTGCATATATGAGGCACCTTTAATTCATCTTAAAGGGGCAGAAGCACGTTTTTTGACAATTCTATATTTCAAAATTTTCACTGATAATTGTAAGTAAATGCTAAATGTATTATTTTGACAGTGTCCAAAATCTCATCACACAAGCCAATCTTCCACAGTCAGATGACAAAGTATGAATATTCACATAAAATTCATTGGCGGTCATTTAATGTGAATACCTTTAATTCATTTTGTGAAAGAAAAATGAATTGCATGGCTAAACTTTACGTTACATATTTGAATTATTACTGCTCCATTTAGCTTAAGTACATTGTCTTTCAATTGGAACCATTTATTGTTATTTTCCTGATATCACCTTATGTTTCCCCTAAAAACGTGCTCATGTCCCTTTAAACAGCTTCTGTTTATGGGACGTAGTAAATTAGAGTTTATGTTGAGTTCAATGTATTGTCTAACTGAAGAGATGTGCAAAATTTATTGACAGCAATTTTTATGACACTTTCAATACGTATCATTCGATGATATAATATTTTAGATTGATATTTTTGTATCGTTTTATTATGAAAATATATGTGTTTATTTATATAATGCAAAAATGCATATAGTCAGATTAGCTTTTATGAAACTTCACATTAATGCTAATTTTTTTTATTGATAAAGCTGTATCAAATCATTCATTCAAATCCACATTTCTTTACTATATTCTACTAGTTAACAGTAGAAAAGTAATATTCATTATATAATCTGCAATAAAATATTGTGTTTTATCAGTGAATTATCTTTCGAACTACAGTGATGCTATCGTCATCGGTCAGGTGCAGGAACTAATTTCAGATATGAAGATAGAGTGTTAAATTTATACTTAAGTAATTCTTATTACAAAGTTCAGTTCATATCATATAATAAATGGAAACGTAGTTCCAAAAACCAGTTTATTTCATCTTATGCCACGGTTAAAGTCGATATGTCCCTGATGGCTTCGCACTCTATCGACTTATTCATGACATGAAATAAACCAGGTATTTGGAAAACTACCTCTATTTGGTATTAACGACCCTAGTTTTTGGCCTGTTTCACACGTTTACATCGACACGTGTCGAACCATTGCCGTTTGAGCGTTTTGCCATTTGTTTACCCTTCAAACATAAATCATTTATATCTATAAATACATATCATATTCCCTTCTTTACCTAACTTATGCTCTCCAGGATTCATCTAAATATTGTCGGATTTATCCAAATAAAACTAAACCAAAGACGTATTAAACCAAACCAATACGAGATGAATGTTATTAACTATGCTTTATACTTTCCTATGTAGAACAAAAATAACTGAATACCTTCAATATGCTAAGATAAACTAAAATTGAAAACAGAAATGTGAATGACTGTCAGACTGTCGAAAACTTGTTACGTCATGATTTTGTGTGTTCTTTCCTTTGTTGTTATGTTTCACTGTCAAGAATCATTCAAGTATGAAGGAACATTCGTTATGTAAAGGCGTTCCCATTATCCGTCAAGAACACAATATTTCGTAGAATGTAAAAAAATAAATATACTTCTAAACCACAAACAAATGAAAGAAGTGTCACAGTGCCCTTTAAAGGGGCAGTAGCACGTTTTTTGATAATTTTATATTTTAAAATTTTCAGTGATAATTGTAAGTTGATGTTAAATGTATTATTTTGACAGTGTCAGAAATGTCATTCCACAAGTCAATCATCCATAGTCGGAGGACAAAGTATGAAGATTCACATAAAATACATAGGCCGCCATTTTTGTGTGAACACCTTTAATTCATTTTCTGTAAGAAAAAGGAATCGCATGGCTAAACTTTATGTTAAATATTTTATAATATTACTGCTCCATTTAGTTTAAATACATTGTCTTTCAATTGGAACCATTAATTTTCATTTTCCTGACATCACCTCATATTCCCCCTAAAACGTGCTACTGCCCCTTTAAAGTGGACTGTTAAGAGCGACGTCATTTAGGTGATATTTGTACATATTTTAAAGGGATTTTAGAGATAGGCAGTGTGTGAAGTTTCGTAAAAAATGATAACACTCGTTGAGCACAACACTCCTTGCAGCGACACATGACGGCAATGCTACCGTTTCATGTAAACACTGGATAGACTTGATGAACTCGAGATACGTTATCAGACTTCAGGTCATTTTGATGTGTAAAAAACAAAGAAAGTGGTATGATAACATTATCATTGTTTATGGACCGACATATTTTATTATGTGTTGATCATGTCCTGATATGGCATTATAAGCATAAACTGGAATTCTCCTTAAATCTCGTTTCCACAATAAATACCTTGATAGGACTGTCCCTTTAACTAAATAGTACATAAGTATCTGTCACCCATCGATGCCCTGGGTTCCCTAACATTTGCATTTAACTGACAACAGGAGCTGTAAGTGCATGCCCGTGGGAAAATAGGGGATTGAGAAATACGTCCTCTTGATGGAGTGTTTACAGAGTACAGGTGGTACAAATACCTGTTAGTAAAGGTACTTAGTTAGACTCTACAAGTCTCTAAATGGTTAATTTAACTGCTGAATGTTGGTTTGTGTGTCATGGGGTGTGAATGTTTCCATGCCATTGTATACAGTCTATATGAGTTTGAGTGTGCTAAGTTATCTGCCAAAACTCTATTTCCGTTGAAAAAAAGAAAAAGTGATCGTAGATTGAATTAATTAATTTATTTATGTATAACCCTTATAACAATACGATGTCAGGGAAAAGAAGGAATTATCTTAGGACATGCCATGTGCAGATAGTTTAGGACCCATAGGCTGGACGTCATTCAGTCAATATTCTGTTTGTCTATGGTACAACAATGTCTGTCTGTCTTTCAGTCTGTCCCTCGGTCTGTCTCTCTGTCTGTCTCTGTGTCTGTCTCTGTATCTGTCTCTGTGTCTGTCTCTGTGTCTGTCTCTCGGTCTGTCTCTGTGTTTGTCTCTGTGTCTGTCTCTGTGTCTGTCTCTGTGTCTGTCTCTGTATCTGTCTCTGTGTCTGTCTCTGTGTCTGTCTCTCGGTCTGTCTCTGTGTTTGTCTCTGTGTCTGTCTCTCGGTCTGTCTCTGTGTCTGTCTCTCGGTCTGTCTCTCGGTCTGTCTCTCTGTCTGTCTCTCGGTCTGTCTCTGTGTCTGTCTCTCGGTCTGTCTCTCTGTCTGTCTCTCGGTCTGTCTCTCGGTCTGTCTCTCTGTCTGTCTCTGTGTCTGTCTCTGTGTCTGTCTCTGTGTCTGTCTCTCGGTCTGTCTCTGTCTGTCTCTGTGTCTGTCCCTCGGTCTGTCTCTCTGTCTGTTTTTCTGTCTGTCTTTCTGTCTGTCTCTCGTTCTGTCTCTCAGTCTGTCTCTCTGTCTGTCTCTGCGTCTGACTTTCTGTCTGTATCCTTCTCCTCCCCTCTCATACTTTCTCTCTTTCTCAACTTGTTTGTTTTTTGTCTGTCTGTCTCTCTCACCCCTTCTTACTCGCTCTTCATTTCTTTACGTGTCTCTCTGTTTGTCTTTCTTTCTCTCTCCCTCGCTTACTCCCACTCTTTCTCTCTTTCCTTCTATATATTCAACCGTTTGTCTCTGTCACAGTAATTAAAAATAACAATGCATACGTTATTGGTTTTAATTTTCAGATAATATTTGTTATCATAGCATTATCATTGTACATCCATTACGAACACACATCTATCTATGTATCTACCCATTCATCCATCCATCCATCCATCCATCCATCCATCCATCCATCTATCTATCTATCTATCTATCTATCTATCTATCTATCTATCTATCTATCTATCTATCTATCTATCTATCTATCTATCTATCTATCTATCTATCTATCTATCTATCTATCTATCTATCTATCTATCTAAACCGTAATGCAGTACACAGCTTATGCCCAGTTTGTTGATCCAATAATAAGGCTATTTATAAACGTCACTGCAGTATTTATCATGTATATTCCACATAGGTATATCCGAGTAAACGACCCCACAGCGTGTCTCCCTGCACTATCTCTCCGCGGATTGGTATGCGGACGTTCCACTACACTAAGTGACCTCGGGGTCAACTAACAATAGTCCCTGACCTGTCAACTGGAACCGTTAGCCGTGTTGAAACGTACATTTGAAGTGTCACGTGACTATCAAACGACGAAGTAAAAGTGTACGGTCTATAAACCGTAGGCTATAACGCTTCAAGGAATTGTGACTTGCTTTCAGTCTTGGAAACGTATTTGGTTTAAGAAAAGCATGCATCTTGTTGACAAATTCTTTATGTAATGTTCCTGAGTGTATTCTTACTTCAATCAGGGGAATGTTATATCAACTCATGTCAAAACCTTTCATTAACTGTTTGTTTATAAATAATTACATAAGTACTTCAAAGTGTCCCGATAGGTGAGATATTTGAGAGAATTTAGAAACCTATGTTAGATATGGTCTTTTGAAATATATTGCATTTGCTGATCCTTTCTTTCTACATCTTAGTCCGTCTGACCAGGCAATATATCTTTTATTAAAGGGGCAATTCTATCAGGCTTTTTTTTGTGGAAACGAAATTCAGGAGGACTTTCCTGTTGACAAATATATAATTTTTTACATGATTATTTCACACTTTATTTCAAATATATTCGTGAGGTTAACATTTCAGTTATTCAAGATTTAACAATTGGACAAATAATAAAGTGTATCGTTAAAAATAAAGAGAAAAACATCGTGACATGAAACCAAGCTACGAGCGAATGCATTACTACGACAAAACGTTGTGGTAACTTTTATTATGAATTATTTGTACATATGCTCCCTTCTATCAATCAATTTGTTGTTTCTTAATTTTATTAATGAATTAGCATAATACATCACATTTGTATTCTCGCAATGATATCATTTCAAAATGGCGGATGAAAGCCGATAGCTCTGTTCCTTTAAGCAGTTGTGTAAGCCCTGGCTGCATTGATGCACAAACGCATCGGAGGAGGTTGAGCCTAAAATCTCCAAAGTTTTACTTAGTGTTTTATGTTCATATACATCTATATTTTGATATTGATTATTGTTTTAGTATGTGATATCTCATATATCATGGACGATGCTATATTTTACATAACTGACATTATGCCTGTAATGTTTTAATTTACTATATATGCACTACGTGTAACAGCACGTGACACCGAAATAAACTAATTTTCTTCTTTCTCTCTCCTTCTTATATCGACCTGAGACAATAAGCAGTTACCAGTATGGTATGGAATTGTCGATCTGAATATAGATCTCATTGGTGGTGTTTTTTCCTGTAGCGTCCCATATACAAAGTGCATGGAATTGAAAAAAAGTGTCATTTTCTTGTTACAAAATTAGCTGTTATTCTATATACCATTAACCTCTTAAGCGAACAAAATATGATAACTGGTCTACTTGTTGCCAAAATGGTTTTCTCGGAGAAAACCTGATTAAATCCAAGATAATATGACGTAAAATAATGACTTAACGTTGCGCCAGACAGACAAATGATGTCGAAAATAGCTTATTATACTTTGGTCTGAAAGTGCGACGTTGTAATTAGTACGTAGTCCTGCGGTTACCAACTAATTAACCTGGTTACCTGTCGTAAATATATATCACAAATATATAGACAGACAAATATATTATCATTTATTATCTATTTTGCTGAATCAAATTAATGTCAGTTTCGCCCTATCAATTATAACGGGTACCCATGGTGATTTAAAGTGGTATTATGTTGCTGTTGTAACTATGGTACCCATGCATGATTAAAAAGGTATTATGTTGCTGTTGTAACTATGGTACCCATGATGATTTAAAGTGGTATTATGTTGCTGTTGTAACTATGGTACCCATGATGATTTAAAGTGGTATTATGTTGCTGTTGTAACCATGGTACCCATGATGATTTAAAGTGATATTATGTTGTTGTTGTAACTATGGTACCCATGCATGATTAAAAGTGGTATTATATTGCTGTTGTGACCATGATACCCATGATGATTTAAAGTGGTATTATATTGCTGTTGTGACCCGGGTATCTATGCATTATGATTTATATTGCCAAGGGTACCCATGATTATTAAAAGTGGCGTATATTGTTGTTGTCACTCGTGTTTAAAAAATACTTGACAGTAGGTAAAGAATAGTAGCAAAAGCATCCTGTCTCAGGGTACGAACGTTACGCTAACTCCACTATGTACCCTAGGATATAGCCAATCAAATCATTTTCTCGCCATCTTCTCGATAAAATTTCAACTAGAAAATGATTTGATTGACTATATCCCAAGTCGGGCCGCGCGAGCGAATCTAGCCTCTTAGCCCAGGGTACAAATTAGTGGATTTTGCGTAACGTTCGTACCCTGAGACAGGATGTAGCAAAAGTCGCGATTTGTGATCTGAGACAAGACAATTTACTTATGGTAAATTTGAAATCTTAAGTTATAATATATTTTTAAAATGTCTGAATAATTAACAGATTTAACCAAGTCCATCGTGTTAATATAATAATAGATATTACTTACTAAAAAAATCATATTTGTACTATCTGTATGGATAATACGTTATTAAATAAAGTTAATTTACTTATTTAGGTCAAACATTTCATTCATTAGAAAAAATGTTTTTGATAATCAATTCATCATGATCGAAACTCGGCAATTTGGTCGCTCATTGTGAGAACCCCGTGCAAGTCATGCAACTCCACGTCATGTTCCTTTCAATATTACCAAGATGCGTGACTCTCACAATTCTCGTGCTCCGCTCATTCAATTAACTATGATGTTGTGAAATCGACATGCTTTCTTCGTGGGCTATGTGATATTGTATGAATACGTGATTTTAGAGAAATTAGTTTTCAATCGAGACGTGATAAGGAGTAATGCATTCAGTCAATTTGACATTCAATTAATGTAGAGCTGAGTAATTATTCATAAATCGGAAATGAATTTTCTACTTGGTCGCACGTGTGCTAACATATGGCTTGCGTTGACAATAGTGCTTGTTCATCAACAATTGCAATACGCGAATGTTTTCAGTAATTATAAAAATACTTTTCTATTTGAACATATTAGCCATTTTAACATCTGTTATGGCCATTTCTGCTTTTAAAACGCTTACCTATTTGTAAATGCATATTTATTATCTATTGTAGCTAGAGATATTAAACTTCTTAAAGTAATACATTCATAGTCTTTTTGTCATTCATTATTTGAAATTTGAATAATATAATTCTGACCAAATGTCCTACTTTTATCATTACACAAAAATAAAAAAGAATATTCACTTATAAAATTTAGGGTTTTATAAGAATACAACACGCCATTTAATATAGTGTACAACATGTACAATGGTAGTATAAACGAGGGCCTTGACAAGTCTAGAAACTGTGACGAAATGTATGTTCATAGGACTTTGACGAGTGTTGTGTCTATTGTGTCAAAGATAGATAGGATTTCTCAATGTCTGGCATAGAGATATTTATTAATAAAAGTACAACACACCCTACAATGAAATTATCGTATATTCTCAACTGGTTGATAAATGGGAAACCTAAACCGACCCTCCCACTTATTGCGGAGTCACGAAAAGTGTTGTAAATTGTGCAGTTTTCTTTATATAGGGATATTCTTAGCAATTTCTTGCATAATCTTAAATGCACTGGAAAATATAAAATTTCAGTAGAGTCTTATAAACGACTGACCGAGTTATCTATCTGATTCCAGATAAGATATGAACATGTCTAGCGGATAGGTAAATACTGCTACTTTTCTTCTTTATTAGGATAAGACAAGAAAAAAAATAACCGAAAAGGGTAATTTATGAAGTTTTTTTCCTTTACTATTTTAAGATTGTATTAAATGAACCACGCACAAATATAAAGTTATGGTTAAATAATTCATTAAGTATTTGGCAAAAAGGCGTGGCTATAAAGAAATACTTGAAAGTTTTTATCACGTTGAGAAGTGTTCAACTCCTAAGAAGTGAAATGTGTTACAATGTTGTACATTTCAATACAACTGGCAAGGGAATGCAGATTTAACTGTGCGATATGGGCGTGGAATAACTTGTTGAGCGACTTGGGCGATATGAGTCGATGAATAAGACTGTGTATCTCCCACCCAACCGGGAATGTGGGATAGTAGACATAATCGATGATATTATTCAGTCCGTTTGTCAAAGACGTTACTTTATCCCACGCACAGGAGTTACAAATTGTTAAAAAGTTGAAGTGGTCAAACGATGTCACCCCCTGACGGGACAAGCCAGGCACGTGACCCGTGTTGATTGGTTGTTGACATCATGTGACTTTGCACGAGCGACGCCATATTGCCTAGCTATCAATTGGCAGACGACAAGACAGGTGCTCAGCAAACAACCGTGCGATCACAAGTTTAGCAATATGACGGATGCAGACCTAAAACCGCGTTTGTGTCATCTCCTGAAATGGCCCGACTTTAACGGATACGGCTTCAATCTACACGCTGAGAAAGGAAAAGCGGGCCAATATATCGGAAAAGTTGATCCTGGGTCGCCGGCGGAGGCCGCGGGTCTGAAAGACGGTGATCGAATCGTCGAGGTGAATGGCACAAACATTGGGAACGAAAACCATCAACAGGTAGTAGGTCGGATCAAGGCAGGGGGAGAGAAGACGAACCTTTTGGTAGTGGACAAGGAAACGGATCAGCATTATAAGGACGAGAAGAAGGTCGTGAGAGGCGATCTACCGGAGGTGGACGTCCGCTGGTGTCCAAGCCACGATACAGGTAGGTAACTTCAGTACTCGTACAGGTAGAACAATCGTCACCTTTATATCTACCTGGTCATATTTATGGGTTGGTTGCGATCGAAGCAAATGCGCTTGTGCTTTATTGGATTTACCACTGACAGAACGTGTTCTGTTATTGTCAATGACATTTCGAAGCTGGCCAGGTAGAACAAGCGGGTATCTGCGATCAATCGCCACGCTTGACTGTGCATGCAGCCTTCGACCAATTCATTCCAGTCCGCTTGTTGATTGTAGTGCTAAATCGGGAGTGGTAGTAACAGTATTTATACTGCATAGTTTGCTTAGAACTGAACGTTATATGAAAGGAAAATATACATAGTTGCAATCTGTACCGAGGTCAAAGGTCACACGGTCGGTGAACATTATACATACTCAATCCCAGCGTGATTTGAAGTGTAAGGGTAGGTTATATTCGTCTTGGTAATATACCGGTATATATATATATTTACTGGCTGTAATTCAAAAGTTGAGTAGACACGACAGGGGAAATCTGAAATGGACCCCTCCCCCTTTTGAGCGACAGTTTAACCTCTCTGCTAAGTATGGGGGCGTATAGCGGAGCGGTGACAGACACCAAGAATCGGCTCAGCGTTTGTCTTACCTGTTGGGACATGGACGCTATAGCATACCTCACCTGTCGTGAGGGGAATTTGTCAGGATATCCATAGTAATGTATTCCATGAAATTGAGTTCTATGTGTTCAAGAATATTGTTTAGTTTTATCTGCAAGATATGTGTTTGGGAGAGTTAGAGTATAGATACCAACTTTGTGCATCTTGGTCACAACTTTTCAGCACTTTCCAAATCATGAGCACAAAAATGCCTTGAAAATTAAATGAAAAAAGTTTTTTGTCCCTGAAAAAAGTGTAGCATTTTAGTGAAAATAATTTTTTATCATTAGGCCCTAAATGATATCAAGGTAATCTAAATGGATGTTTGCTTTAAACACTTTTTGACTATATTCATCATCCCTGTAAATTGAAATATGGACAAGGAATGCAATAACCTCATTAATCTCAAACCCTTGCTGAAATATTGTTATGATAGTTAAGCACGTTTAGACACTGTTTGACTTGTTTTACAGAAACTGTAACAGTCTTTCCCTCCAATAGTCTTTTCAATTAAATTGTAATAAGTATGAAAATTGCTGAATAGTCATAAAACTTAGGCGTTGGACAATAATATTCGTGATTTCCTCTCTTGTGGCATGTCAGTTTGCCACAATGCAGTACTGTTATTGTTGATGGTTGAATTAAATCAGGTCAAATGTACTGCTCCACTTAATAGTTTCCTGTTATCATACACTATCTCTGGTTACTGACAAAAAATACCCTGGTTTCTACATTTAACTTCAAAAATTGTGTTTCATATTTGAGATAATAACATGATCTTTGAATAGATTTGGTTATTGTCAGTTTTAAGAAATAAACTTGTCCATCATCAGTTAGATTGTGATTTTGTCAAATTGTCATTGAATGGGACTTCTTTAAACTATGATATACAGAACAAAATAGCTTGGCGTAAAAGGCACTTTATCAAGACTGAGTCATTCATTCATAAGATGATTAATATAATATTGAGAGATTCAAAGAAATGCGCATTTTTCCATAATAACTTAATCTAAACTTGCTTTAGGGAGCAATATCATATGAAGTAACTTTAAGGTTTTCATAGTAACTAAGAGGCTATTCTGAATCAGAAGAAATTGAGATACAATCAAAGGCACATCATTAAAGTCATTCTGTGTATTAATGTTCTTCATAATACTGTATGAGACAATCATCATTATTCATCATATTACCGGTAGTATAATTACAGACATCCTATAAGGAAGAGCATTGTGACCAACTACAAAACCAGGAAATGTAGTAAATTTGTACTTTAAATTGGTGTTCTGTTTTAGATCTTCATTTGTTTGCTGTTGCATCAACCACTTTTTAAATAACAAATGTACAATTTCAGTATATCGTGTACACATAATGACAATTAATTATCTAATCATTAACTGAATAATTTGACTGAATATAATGTTGAATGACAAAAGAAAACAGCCTTTATTGTAAGTGCTTCTTGAAGTTATAATATTAATGCAAAAGATTCATTGTAATTCAAGATCATTACTATCATTTAAGAAGTAAAAAGTTTTTTATAAAAAGTTTCTGTCCTGAAAAATAAGATTGTGATTATTTCTCTACAGGCTTTTTGGATGTTAGTGTCTTCCTTTATTTCTGAGGCCACGCCGCTTATGGCTGAAATATTGCTCATGCAGCATAAAACCATAACTCACTCACTTTTTTTCTGAGACATAAAGTTTAAAGGAACTCGGGATTACGTCATGAAATTTCAGATACCTTGAGTTAAAGCCCACTACTGGGTGGTAAACCTGTCTCAAGTTGACCACCACTGGACTCATTACCTTATCGTGGTGTGGTGGTTTGTGTGCTTCTACTCTCTTTTGGATGGCAACATCCACGTGTTTAATAACTGAAATATTGTTCAAAACACGTTAAACACCACCTCACTCACTCACTCACCTGTCTCAAGTTGAACTGTTCTATATGCTGTACACAGAGCTAGGTAGTACGTACAATGATTTGTCTGTCCAGTGGATGACTGCAGGTTTTCTCACAATGAATAACTTATAAGCTCTATAGTAGTACTACTAGTTAAAGCAAGCTGAGATAATTACTCTAGGAGGCTCAATAAACTCCAAATCATGCCTCATCATTTCAGGTAATTGACCCTTAACCCTGCTCCTGCTGTGAGAGAAATAATCTGCCAGTAATTGTATAGACATTTCCCAGTTGGAGGTTGAATATTTTCATTGATCTGTACTGGTGTCATGGGTTCCAAAAGGTAAAAAAAATGACCGAAATGACCCGAGACAAAGCTGCACAAGTGATCTTTGTCCTATCATTGCTCTTTACAATTGTTTTACACCTTGTCCTTGTTGTGAGAACAATTTTGAGGAACATTAAGTACCTACTTATAAAGGTTTATGACCTTGTGTCAAAATGAAGTACATCTCACAATGTAACAATAAATAAAAGTTGAAAATAACTGTTTGAATGTAGATATCGAAACCAAGGTAGAATATCAACACTTTTATTATTCAAAGGTGACACCTCTGATTGCTTCAACTGTAAACTATTGTTTTTTATTGACTTAGGTGTACAAATTGTTTGAGTTAAATTGGTACCAGAAGGCTAACCAAAATTGAATTATAGTAATGTTTTATTTGGCTATATTTTGTGATTTAAGCCAAGTTTTTACAAATTCTTAGCTTAAAATTATGATCACACTTTAAATGTTTTACTATAAAGTGATTTTTTGACCATGCTGACAATATGTAACAAATTTGGTAACTCTTTAAAAAAGAATATTTAATGCTTTTAATAAGGAAATGGAACTATCATGCATTTCATAATGAAGCTGTAACAAGGGCTTCATTGTGCGCTGACAGTTACATTTCAATGCTGTATCTCATGCTATGTCACTAGAGGGTTTTAACGTGGGCAATGTCAAATTTTGGCAGCTTTATCTTTGGTAGGAACACTGACAATTAATGTTGAATATAATCTCGCTTTTCTGGCTAACAGTCTTATAGTTCAGTCCTTGCTCTAAATTAACCCGGATCTTCCAAAACATGATCTGTTTCAAGAGCATGTCTCAATCTCTTAAAGAAATTCCCATCTTCTGAGATGCATTTTGGATACTTTTTGATCTTATAAATTTATATAGTATTTTGGGATGATAATGCATATTAATAATAATACAATATCTAACAATAATATGGGGTGTGATGTGGTAGAGGCAAGTATACAGCACCCATATTGCCGCCTGGTTGATATGGGGGTCTCTGGCTGATATAAGGTATAATATGAAAATATGAAATGTTATAACCTCTAATTATAGATGCAGTGGTTTATCAAGGAAGTTTTTAATGGTAGGTTGAACCCCCTCTACCCCTCCACTGTAATGCAAGTCTACAGTTTGGTGAATGAATCATTCAGAGCAGTATTATTGGTTTTCTCTGAAATCATTTCTGAAATCCTTGATTCTTGGAAGTTACAATGGGTTTATGGAAAGCAGTTGGTTTTTGTCATTTAAAACAAGAAGTTGGACTGGTTTATTTCACTGATTTCATCAAATCAATGACATGGCTATCAATCAGTTGTGTATTTTTGATCAATTGGCTTTAAACCAATCATAAGTACCGGTATATAAAATCTTTACTTAGTCGTCAAACTAAATATTGCTTGAAATAACATTGTATAAATATCTTCAAGTAATTATTACACATGATAAATTGCTCATTCACATCCATAGTCAATTAGGCAATGACAGAGTAGCATATGATTAATGACTTCTGGAAATGAGTAAAAACTTTTGCAATCAATCATGATAAATGAAACAAATGGACTTGTTTACTTTAAATATGAAGAACATAATCTTCAAGATTCTGCTTATGTGTATTTTGAATAAAGTTTACTTATTTGTCATTTGTTATTTTCTTATCTGAGAAACATTTTATGACTGTTTTTTTTTTCTGAAAGAAGATAGATGTTTAAAGGTATGTGGGATGTTAAGAGTTCTGGTTGATGATTTTGATGATAATTTATGCCAATTTTAAGAAGTCTTGAGAAAAACAGAAACTATATATAAAAAAAGACATTTTGTTTGGAAACTAATTACCAGTATCTTTGTTGAGGATAATAACAAACTTTAATAAATTTTATTATAAAATATGTTAATAAATTCCTCAACAGTGTCTATGAATTCTGGCAGAAGCCACGTTCCCTTGTCAATTGTTTATTTAAAGTTTGTGTAAACAGATTTTATGCAAGAGATAGGACAGGTTCATATTTCAGTCAGCCGACACACCGAGCTGCTATGTTTGTTTGTGATATGATTATCCTAGGTAAACAAGCCAACCCCTTACGTGCCAGTAGGGCATGATATTCCCTCTACAAATACCCTGTATTTCTGGCATTCAGGAAGCTCTTGTCTCCTGGATATTGACCTTATGCCAGTTTGGAAGACAGAAATTTTACTTGTATAACAAAAGTTGAGCTTGGAAACTTTCCTTTCAGATTTTCGTGGTTGCTTTATTGAAATTTGATTCTTGGTTCAGTTAACACTTAAAGATGCTGTATCATACTTGCAAGCGGTTCAGGATGAAACTTAGCTATTGAGAAAACTTTGTAGAAAAATCTTTCGTCAAAATTTTGATATCATATTTAGATTGTTTAATCAACAATAACATACTTATTTCGACGCTAGAAGCACAGTACCCCTCATAGAAAAGGCATGTCATTTAGCGAACCCGCTTTCGGGAACGTAATCATTATGCTTGTAGGATTTACACCGTGTCTCAACTACCGTAATTGCGTTCGATGGATATCAACTTTGACAGCAAAGAATACCTAATTCGGAGAAAAATAAAATAAAATGTAGTTGAGCGCAACAAAGACGGTTTTCAAGCGTACATTTAGAAACCGGAAGTTGTGAAATGGCCTCACTTGATTCGCCCTCATGTCGACTGCCCTTTCTGGATTTTTTGGTAAATTATCTCCTATTTAATGAATTTTGGTCAGATTTTCTCAAAGTTGGTCGCTAAATTTTTCTAAAAATACAACGTATACATTAAAAATACTTAAAAAAATATTGCAAGTATGATATAGCATCTTTAAGGGTTTCACTGTATGTTTTGTAGTTTTTCTTCCTATAATTATTATGAATAGCTGCAGCACTCTACTGTCTATATCAATAAAAAAAGCTTTAAATTGGCATTCAAAGAATTAATTTTTCATATTAAAACGATTAATTTACTTATGTTAATGATATTCCACTTATAAATATCTTGTATTTCATAAAAAACAGAACTAGCCACCTGTTGTGTGACCATGCGCTAGGTTCAAACCCAGAGGTTTTAAGGGTCTAACTCTTGTCTCCTGGTGGCGATTGTGTTGATGATTGTAAACAAAGGTGGTGTTTGCAGTGCCAATCAGTGGTGTATGTGTTTGAGATTCGGGACCTCTGCCCTGTCGCTCGACTGCCCTCGTTTATTGCTCTGGCTTCCTGAATGTTTAGAATTGCTCCTGTTTATACTTGCCATGACTTTGAAGCTTCACTGTTAGACTGGCCAGGCCTGATGAAATGAGTGCCCGAGTCGAGCCTGGGAGCTGAGTCAGTGGACCAAGCCCTGCTGTCTCACCAGTAATGAATGTCCTCTCCATTGCCCTGTAGTTAAGGGTCATATTTTATTCTTAAAATGTAAAGTCATTTTTATTCAGTGGTTTTGAAGGTGTACATGAAATGTCCTTTTAGACAAATTTTTGTATTGATAACATGCTAAACACAAGTATGATGGGTTTAACCCCTTGCTCCTTTTGAAATTGCCTGTTAAAAGGGGGGCGGGATAGCGCAGTGGTTAGTGCGTTCGGCTTTGGATCAGATGGTCCATGGTTCCAATCCCGCCAGGGGCTCGGCAACTTTGTCTGCAGTAGAGAACTGTTCTACACTGTTCTGGGTGCAATGCTTCACTGAAATTCATCTGCAGTACCACCCATGGTTCGCTAGTTGCTCGCAGGTTTCATCGCAATACATAGCCACAATAGTGTTGCGGGCTTTCTCCCTGCAATAATACTATCAGCCGCGATATAAGTGAAATATTCTTTAAAGCAGCGTTAAACCCCTGATCACCTCACCTCACCTCACCTGTTAAAAGGATGGTACCTTGAATTTATTGGCCCCTGTCTTACACCCCTCTGCTCTCTTGAAAAGTGGGACCTATGTTCAGAAGGATCTTGCATTCTACTATCAGAAAGTAGACATGTACAGCTGTTTAACAACGCAACAACCCAAATGACCTGTGTCCTGCAATGAAAGGGAATGTGGTTGTCAACACATTTAATCTCTGACAATGTCAAACTGCGACTTAGTTTTCTCTCACTTGGGCTTGATTAACTGGGACAATGAATGCAATTTGGAGCTATTCCAGCTCACAGATTTAATCTGCTTATGTTTACCTCTGCTTTTCAAGCCATAAAAATAAATAAAACAAAAGTCAAGTTTTATTGCAAAGTCAAAGGTTTTGAAAACTTATGCTTATCACACTTCAACAAATAATCTGTCATGTTATGATATTTCTAGTGGTTAAATGGACATTGTTAGCAGTCACAAGGCATTTTTTCACTCATTAAGTTTAAACCATCTGTCACATTTACCAGCTTTCGATGAACATTAAATCTGATGATTTTTAACCCTTGTAGTAGATAATAATCAGCAAGGAAGAGTTAATTCGGACATGAATGATTCAAGTGGTTAAATGGTCATTGTATCAACCACTAGAAATTTTTTCACCTTAAACCTAACTGTTATGTCTGTAACATTTTCCGACTTTCGATGAATATTCAATCTGATGATCTTTAACCCTTGTAGTAGATAATAATCAGCAGGCAAGGGTTAATTCTGACAAGTCTGGTTCAACTAAGCCTTCTTTGCGTGCGGTTGCCCTTTAATATCTGGAGGTGGGACAAGGGATTAACAGCTGCCGGTGATAATCCCACCTCCATACGTAGAGGGCAAGAAGTATGTCTGCTTGGGAAACAGGCAAGAAGCCTGGTTCTATAGAGGCCGTAAGAGAGAAACCAGGCTCAAATTATGTCCAGATTCTAGTTCTTTGAAGATAGGCTTTCTGGATGAACCAAATATTACAATAATGAACCGCCGCTAATGGCCGAATATTGCCAAGCGGCGTTAAGCATTCACTCACCCACTACAATGATGAACCTCCTAGAAAGGTGCTGGGCTAAAACTTCTCCAAGTGGACATTAACAAGTTTGCAGAATTTCTGATTTGTCGCTGGTACAAAACTTGAACAACGTTTTGTTAAGTGAATTCACTTGCATGAATGACCATGTTTGGGCTCATGTTTTGTCTCTGTATTAGGTCAATTACTAGAAATTTGTATCATCATGCACAAAAATGAATTAATTTGCATTGTCAAAATATAAAACTATTTGTAGCCATTTCTAGAAATATGCATTATATAGTTAATGATTTCATATAAATTCACTTGAAGCCACTCAATTATGACTTATGGCAGATTTTAATGTTATGTGGCACGAGTGATAAGGTATTTTCTTTAGTCCTATCATTTCCTTAATTAAATATTGTTAAAATATCTTTATAGAAATGATACTTAAGACTTCTGATCACTGCACATGCTTATAAAATCAGGTTCTATTTCCAAGCTATTTTAGTTGCTGATGTTATGAATCGGTCTATTTTGTGGCGAACCACTAATGTTTATTCAGGATCAGGGGTCAGGGTGACCCAGCTCATTGATTGGCTGGATTATCGATCAACACTCAGCTGTAGCAAGCCACATGGCCAGTGAGAGAACAATTTGAGATAACTTTTTATTAGTCTCTCGAGTTTTATTTTGGATTTGCGTTGAAACTGAAATGTATTTTGAATTTAATACATCACTAACTTCATGACATATAAGAATTTTTTAATTTTTTTTTGGGGTAAACTGAATTTGAGAGAAATTTACAAACAACGCTTGAAATAAATTGGATGATGTACAAGTTTGATAAATTGTTTGATTAACAGGGAAAATCATTCATATAGTTTTTTAAAAATAACATTCATTTATTGTAGGCAATTATTTGATGTAACATTTGAATGTTATCATTTTCTGTTTGATTTATTCACACTATACACAAAGGTTAGTTTAATCTTAAAAGCTATTCAATTGTAATAAATTGATTATGTAGTTTGTTATTATTCTACCGGTAATTGAATATTGCAAACTACAAAATGTTTTGTATAATCTTAATGAAGTATAACCTATAGCTAGATCTCACACAGAGTTTATAAATCGTTTCAGTGTGTTGTTTGAAATAAGCTCAGATGCTGCATTTCAACAATAAATATGGCTGATGAATTGTCATCTGTTACATTATGTTAATTTGTGTTATATACCGAGTAAATACATTAAATACACATTTAACTGCAACATTTTGATGTATGTTATGACTAATACAACCTGTTCAAGTACCGTATTTCCTCTAATAAGCGCCGGGTCTCCAATTAGGGCCGGGCCTCTAATAAGCGCCGGGGGTCATAGGTAGTTGAGAAAATAAGCGCCGGGCCTCGAGTCTTATAAGCGCCGGGTCTCTAATAACCGCCGGATCCTTACCATTAGATAAATGCTGCCTCAGTTAACATTTTACAGGTATTCATGGTAAAAGACGACTTAAAACAAAGTTCAATTCTCGCCGGAAGAAATAAGCGCCGGGTCTCCAATAAGCGCCGGGCCTCTAATAAGCGCTGGGTCTCCAATAAGCGCCGGGCCTCTAATAAGCGCCGGGGGGTAAAGGGGTGCTGAAAAAATAAGCGCCCGGGCGCTTATTAGAGGAAATACGGTACTGGTTTAAGCGTTCACAGCTTCGTTGTGTCAGTTTGATAAGTTTATAAGCAAAGAAAAACATGTGAATTTAACTGATAAACTTTGCTTTATATGTACAGTAGCTACATTTCCAGTATTTTGCGGGAGTAATGTTGGCACATATTACCTATAAACACTTCCTAAAACTGTAAACAGCTACGATGTGTCAGAGTAGTATAAAATCAAGCTTGCAAGAGTTACCTTGCCTGTACAATCTAACAATAAACAATAGCTCAACTTTATCTATATGTATTATGATATGTCTAAATCATTTACATATTACCAGCTTTTGAAATAAGCTAAAAATGTTGCCAGCCCAAAATTGGTATTTTGTAAATTATAATGGTAAAATTTAAGGAAAAGCTCAAAAAGTTACCAGTCCCGACCAAAAGTAACATGTACCGGGCTGTCGGATGGGCCTTATTTCATACACTGATATTACCTATAAACACTGCCTCAAGCTGTGATAGCTACATTATGTAAGTCTGGTGTATACACTATAGGAACTTATAGTATAAACTTATGAACTAATGGGTATGTACCTAGTATATAGCATACCAACTGATAGTGCTAAATTGTAGCATCTAAATATTTCCAAAGAATGTAATATGTTTCATTGTGTCAGTATGTTTATTTTTTTTGTACATATCACCTATGAACACAGTGTGGATTATAAGCTATGGGAGCAACATTGTGTCAATGTGGAGTATAAGCTATGGGAGCCTGTACATATTACCTATATTAAACAGTAAACAGCAACATTGTGTCAGTGTGGAGTATAAGCTATGGGAGCCTGTACATATTACCTATATTAAACAGTAAACAGCAACATTGTGTCAGTGTGGAGTATAAGCTATGGGAGCCTGTACATATTACCTATATTAAACAGTAAACAGCAACATTGTTTCAGTGTGGAGTATAAGCTATGAGGGCCTGTACATATTACCTATATTAAACAGTAAACAGCAACATTGTTTCAGTGTGGAGTATAAGCTATGGGAGCCTGTACATATTACCTATATTAAACAGTAAACAGCAACATTGTTTCAGTGTGGAGTATAAGCTATGGGAGCCTGTACATATTACCTATATTAAACAGTAAACAGCAACATTGTGTCAGTGTGGAGTATAAGCTATGGGAGCCTGTACATATTACCTATATTAAACGGTAAACAGCAACATTGTGTCAGTGTGGAGTATAAGCTATGGGAGCCTGTACATATTACCTATATTAAACGGTAAACAGCAACATTGTGTCAGTGTGGAGTATAAGCTATGGGAGCCTGTACATATTACATATATTAAACGGTAAACAGCAACATTGTGTCAGTGTGGAGTATAAGCTATGGGAGCCTGTACATATTACCTATATTAAACAGTAAACAGCAACATTGTGTCAGTGTGGAGTATAAGCTATGGGAGCCTGTACATATTACCTATATTAAACAGTAAACAGCAACATTGTGTCAGTGTGGAGTATAAGCTATGGGAGCCTGTACATATTACCTATATTAAACAGTAAACAGCAACATTGTGTCAGTGTGGAGAATAAGCTATGGGAGCCTGTACATATTACCTATATTAAACAGTAAACAGCAACATTGTGTCAGTGTGGAGTATAAGCTATGGGAGCCTGTACATATTACCTATATTAAACAGTAAACAGCAACATTGTGTCAGTGTGGAGTATAAGCTATGAGGGCCTGTACATATTACCTATATTAAACAGTAAACAGCAACATTGTGTCAGTGTGGAGTATAAGCTATGAGGGCCTGTACATATTACCTATATTAAACAATAAACAGCAACATTGTGTCAGTGTGTGGAGTATAAGCTATGGAAGCCTGTACATATTACCTATAAACACTGCGGAACCTGTACATACTAGCTATAAACACTGCCTAAAAACAGTAAACAGCTACATTGTGTCAGTGTGGACTATAAGCTATGGGAGCTTGTACCTGATGTGCCCTGTAGGTAAGGAGGCAGGTGACACTGACGGTACGGGGACTTGGAGGGATGTAGGTATGCCCTCAGGCAGACAGCTTATTTCTCGACCCACCTCTTGTGATCTATTGTGCTCTGTGACTCACTACACAACACCCACCATTACACAATGATACATTGAACTGGAGCTTACACCCACCATTGCTCATTGATACAAACTATTGATAAACTGAAGTGTTTGCAAAGTTTCAATGTTGTTGGGATTTGACATACTTTATCATGCTCATTATACATTCAATTGATTCACTGAAATATTTGTTCAGTGTAAATCTATTTTGCCATTGTGCATATTCTACTATGAGTCATTTTATTTATACTTCACCCATTTCAGGACATATTGCTCTCAAATTGTAAATTATGTTCTGAGGATTTGAGCATGTTCTGCATGAAGCATCTGCATCCAGCATTGCAATAACATACATTAGTATAACCTGATTTTAGTTTGTCTTCATCCTCTTTTTAATCCGAATTATAGATACTAGATTCCTTACTGTTTTTGATCCTGTCTGTATAAGAATATTTGATAGATGTATCAATCTGCTCCAGTAAACTGTTCTATGTACAGTGGTATTTCACTCGAAATGTTTTTTTTTCAATGTTTAGCCTTGCCGTCACGGCTGACTGAACATGTTTTGCCTATTGTATCTACATGTGAAGTTCATGCACAGTCATTACCCAGTCATTCAAATGCTAACACACTAACACTGATGGGGAAATGAATACGGCAAACCGTCACTTGACCTCAGCTTATGGTGATGCTTAGCTGACTCTGTGCACTGAAATAGACAGAGATGGCTATTATCTGCACTTCTGTGAATTAAGGGTTTAGGATGTCCAACTCCATATCATTCTCTGACCTTGGCCTCATTTTGCAAAACAACATTTACTGAAGTTAACATTAACTGTTTCTCCTGTTCTTTTACATTACACTAAGATTATGTTTAGGGTTGCCTTTGAGCATCAACTTTGTCTCATTACACCAAAAAACTTAGGTTGACCTTGGTAAAATAAAGTGAATCACTGTTATTCTACACTTGAGAAGATTTTTATGTTGGCCGTTAAGTTTGACAGGCATGACAGCACAAGTAGGGCATTGTCCTATTCTTAGTCCTTTATTACCATGATTCATCGTTTTAGAAAATTTTACTGTTGCTAAAATTTGTTTTGCAAATTTATGATTCTTTGAAGTATATGGAAACGAGGTTTTCTAGTCACTGCCTGAGGTCAATTTAAAACCTGAGGTCAAAGAATTACTGTCAGACTGATAAGCTTCCCATAAATATTGAATAAACATATTCACGTTCAAGTTATCAGGGTTATTCCAATGACAATTGAGTTATACTGTAAGTCAGTATTTCCTGTATTGTGAATTGAATTAGGATGGTATTTCATATTTAAATTTTTTTAAGCAAAACCTGATCGCATGTACATCATGTATGTAATAATGCAACAATTAACAATTATAAGATAAAGACTATATTAGTTTCATTTTGATATTTAATCAGGTCACAGATATTTTACTAAAAGTTTGGAAAACAAGGTCAACTGATCTATTAATAAAGATCAAAGTATGTGAGTGTCATGTGCACACCAGCTAGCTATCAATCTCCATCATATGGGAGCCAGTAAATCAAATCACATCGTTACAACTCTATCAATCTAATCAGTGTTAGGCGTCATCTAGTTGCTTCAAGTCATTTAGTTACGAGGTTTCTTGGAGGCAAGATCGTTACAATATACCTGCAAGCCAAGTTATAGACGTTGATTTGTGTCGACTTGTGTGACATTTTTTTCTGGAATTCTTTTTCGTCAAGCTATCAAATTGCTTGAAATTCCTATGTTCTGTTGCTGAATCAAGTGTCTGACAATTTGTCAACCAATTAATTCAATGGATTTTATGTTGGATAGCTTTCAGTAAAGAAATAACGGCCTACTGAATTGAGGAAAACAGGAAAACAGGAAAACAAGCATCTTTATGTGCTAGGATATTGAATATTACTGTCAAGTCAAAAGCAGAGTAGAAAGCTAAGCATATTCAATCACAACATTTGCCATTTGACATTTCCCTTTTAGTCAATATAAAATCTAGTACTAAATCAATTCGAAGAAGTGACCTATAGTTGACATCTTTTTCATATTTTGCTGTTGAGTAAGATTCAAAAAGATTTTCCTGTCCGTCAAGCAATCAGACCTAGGACAAGAGACTATTTAAGACAGGATTTGGACATCTGCCTTAAAGTAAGAAGGAGCAAATTTGCCTACCAGCCAAAAACAATAGTACCTTCAAGCTGCATGTATTTCTGAGTTGTCAAGATTTTCAAGTCAGTTAAGCAATCAACTGAACAAAAACCAAAGGACAACCAACTGACTGATTAAGATAAGTTTGATATTTTCTGCCAATTCAATCGATCATGCAACAAGTGTCTTCATCAAGTTGACAAATCAGTTAAGAACTTCATTTGAGTCAGTTTCTGACAATTCCTCTGTCCATCAAGCCATCGATGCTTGTCCCCTGGAGGCGTTGAGAGATATTGTGACATCAGGTTAGACAATCCTCCTCTGATTGCTGCGTTAATTGTGCCTGAAGCTCTTGGTCTGAGACAGGGTTGTTCTGTTACACCCTATATATTAACATGCTCCGCGACTAGATCATCAGTGTAGATTGATCTGTATCTGGCTTACGTCGTCTCTCCTCTACTGTCCTCATGTGCAATATGGATGCCCAAGGTATTTTTGATATTTTGATATTTATTCATTATTTTGATGTGAATAAGAATATATTAAATTTTGCAGATTTATGAAATGATTATTTTGTATCAGGATTTACTTTCCTCATGCAATATGGATATTTAAGGGATTTTGTTTTAAAGGTTTATCGTGAAAATATGTTTATCATGAAAGAAATCTGTATTGACAAGGAGTATTGTATTCCTATGTAAAAAAAATTAAAATTTATCAAGTTTGAGTGAAAAGGTTGACCTTTGAAAAGGTCTATTGAAATAATTCATTTTTTCAGCAGGCTACAAGAGTCAATGATGAATTGAATATTTGCAAAACCCTTGTCCATGTCATAAGATTCTGTTACCCACTTCACTTCCTTATCAACTTTACTTATGGCTTGATTAAGCTTGTAAACGTTTGCTCTCTGCATCATTCTCTGATTTACAAGGTTTAACTCAAAGCAAAAATGTGTTCTAATTTTTTTGCTCAATAATACTTCTGCAGAGATTGCAGCACTACGTGCGTATCAAGTCAGAGACACATTTTAATCAAGTCAGAGAAATTATTTTTTGTATCAGGATTGACTTACCTTGTGCAATATGGATCTTTAATCTTTTAATGGTTTATCGTGAAAATATGTTTATCATGAAAGAAATCTGTGTTGACAAGGAGTATTGTATTCCTATGTAAAAAAAATAAAATTTATCAAGTTTATTGAGTGAAAAGGTTGACCTTTGAAAAGGTCTATTGAAATAATTCATTTTTTCAGCAGGCTACAAGAGTCAATGATGAATTGAATATTTGCAAAACCCTTGTCCATGTCATAAGATTCTGTTACCCACTTCACTTTCTTATCAACTTTACTTATGGCTTGATTAAGCTTGTAAACGTTTGCTCTCTGCATCATTCTCTGATTGACAAGGTTTAACTCAAAGCAAAAATGTGTTCTAATGTTTTTGCTCAATAATACTTCTGCAGAGATTGCAGCACTACGTGCCTATCAAGTCAGAGTCATTCTAACGTTGCACGACAAGAAATTAAGTGTTCTATTTTGACAGAGGTTCAAGTAGTGTAATATGATTGGTTAGATAAAAATATCAAGATACATTGTAGATACAGATGTGTAGATACAGCACATATATGTGCTTGAAGTTGCTAAGCAGGTTTTGTATTTAAAATCCTTGTTGAGTTTGCATTTTCTTGTGTAAGTGTATTGAGAGATGTCACAATGAGGATATATTTGGAATCTAATCTTTTTGTGTACTTTTCTTGTTTAAAATCCTGCGTATCTTGTATGCAAGTTGAGGGCAGTAAATTGCGGCTGTTTTGGATATAAAGACAGTTTAAACATTTGCAAGGCGTCAGTTTTTTAAAAACCTTAATGTCCTTGAAATGAGTAGACTTCTGAGGAAATTATTATCCATTTAAGGCAATGAAGAGCTAATGAAGATTTTAAAAATTCCTTTTGCTAACATTTGTGAGAGTTGTCTACATCATTCAAAAACATACCAACAATTATGAACCTAATTTAGAAAAACAGATGTGGGATTGTTTACTATTGATCACTACACCTATTTTTAGGTAAGAATGTTCTTTCTTTGTTTCATTTCTTGTGTCTATCTAAAAATACTGAGGATAATAGGAGGTGGTGTCAAGTCCAACTTAGCCTACCTGGTGGTTGCTTCTTTGAACAGGTGCATACAAACTTTTGGTGCATATATTTTTCAAGGTGTGACTTCCTTCCACACCTGTGATTGAATAAGGAAAGATTATTTCAAGATTATAAAGTTAACCTGTAAAATTTAACGTGTAAGTTAACATTTAGATGTGTAACATTTTTCAGGAGGATAATGTTAACATTTCTGATGTTTCCCTTATTAAAGACACAGAGAATGTTAAAAGTCTAGGTGTTTACAAGTAGGAGTTGAAATTAGTGGCCTTGAAATATTCATTTGTTGCAAATATGCAAATACTTCATAAAGGTGTGACCAGCCTTCTAAGGGATATAACTGGCAAGATAGGTAATCAGATTTACATGCACATATATCTCTGTCAAGCTCATGTTCATGATTCACAGTGTAAGCTAGGTGTTGCCTCCATGATGACAGGCAATCTTCCATCTTGCACGCTTCATGTAGTTTGCTATGTGGTCGGGGCGTTTGAGGATCTCATACTCTTCCATATACGATCTCATTCCCAGTTATAGAAATCATTCACAGTGATAGATTGGGAATCTTGGTTTGAGTCACCTTTTGACATGTTTGCGGTGGGGGAGGGTAGAGGAAAAGGGGAGTGTTTTTACCTGGTTGGTTCGTCCTCTGGTGGTTGGGGATTAAAATTTTCGTTCTCTCTCTCCTCACTAACAAGTTCTGATTCCACTCCTGATTCGATCGCCATCTATCAGCCTGTTTCTTATCTGCAGAGACCATCAAACTTAAACCTTTGCTCTTCAGTTAGTGAATGGTCAACAATGACCTTTGATATTCACAACATATGCATCTAAATGAGCACTTATAGATGTTATCTTTTAGACTATATTTTCTCCTAAGGGAGTGACACCAATGTTTGCCAATTTCATCAATTCTGTCAGGAGCTCCTTTAAGGATTCAAATACTACATTCCTAGACATGGTACCAATGGTTAGTGCTGAATGTCACATCAACTAATCCGTTCAACCGTCAAGACTAGGTGTTGCCACTTTGTGGGTTGGCAATATTCCATCTTGCACGCTTGATGTAGTTTGATATGAATATGTTGTATTCAATGCATGATATTTGATTGCCGTTAACAGTAAAATCAAGGCTGTTTTTGATAGATTCGCTGATGCATGACCAATGCTTTGTGTAGAAGTGGGTAATTTCTTTTGCAGTATATTTCATTACGATATGCAGCATACATATACTTGCCCCCATATACCTTGCACTTATCACATGATCTTTGACTGCTGAGTGATGTTTTGACAAATTCAAGGATGCGTAACCATTTTCTGTATGGAAATGGTCACATTTATTGCTTTATTTCAATATATATACAGTATGTTATATTACAAATGAGACATACGATGACTGTAACCTGAATCAATTAAAGCTATTTTTGAGATTCACTGATGCGTTACTAGGTTATTAAAGGGTCATATATTTATTGCCTTTGGCTTGTTATGTTGTGAAGTTCATTGACATTAAGATTTTGAGATAGCCAAAATGGATTACTCTTTAATACTTGTAGTAGGTAACTGTTAAGGAGTAATATTTTGGATAGTCGAAAGGACTTACTGAAAATAGTAATAGTAAAGTTTAATGTTTAATTTGATTGTAAATGAAATCATTCTGCATTACTTTGGGGGATTATTTTGACAACAGATGACATCAACTCTTTAACTGTTAAGGAAGTATGAAACCAGCTTTCATAGCATTGTGTCAAGAACTTTTTATCCAAATGATTTAAATTTTTCATAACCTTCAAAACCTAATTCCTCTTGTATGAATAATAGAGCAACCAACCTTCAGATCTCCTTTTATTTTTGGATTTTGGAATTGCCCTTTCCTTACCATTATTCAGTTTTTATATGGTTTGATCTTCATTCAGTGCAACTAATATGCCTATTCTGTCCACAGAAACACCCCAGGAAGATGTTCCCCCCTCTTACAATGATGTCACTGAAGAGGCTCCAGTCAGTGTCACACATGTGGAAACTGTCCAATCAGCCGTCAGCAACTCAACCACAAGCCAGTCCATCCCTCGCCTCTGTCACATGAAGAAGCGCCAAGATTTCAATGGATACGGTTTCAATTTACATGCAGAGCGAGATAAACCTGGACAATATATCGGTCAAATCGACGACAACTCTCCAGCCCAGCATGCGGACCTCCGTGAAGGAGACAGGATAGTGGAAGTGAATGGTACGAACATTGAGTCAGAGTCTCACCAGCGTGTGATTGAGCTGGTCAAGTCGGGCGGCGACGAGACGCGAATGCTCGTGGTCGACAAGGAAACGGACGAATACTTCAAGAGTCAGGGCGTCACTGTCTCCAGCTCCATGTCAGAGGTTAGACACACCTCCAGCGATAAAGGTTAGTATTGAACATCTTCTTCATTTTCAAAAGATAAGTAAAATTCCTTGGCCCATCTTCAGTGTCAAGGGTTAGCCACATTACTTATTTTGCTCCTTAATGAGTATGTTGATTGGTTCACCTTTCTCATTAAAAGTTAGTCTAATAACATCTTTTCATTTTTAAAAGATAAGTAAAATCCTTGGCCCATCTCCAGTGTCAAGGGTTAGCCACATTACTTATTTTGCTCCTTAATGAGTATGTTGATTGGTTCACCTTTATTATTAAAGGTTAGTCTAATAACATCTTTTCATTTTTAAAAGATAAGTAAAATCCTTGGCCCATCTCCAGTGTCAAGGGTTAGCCACATTACTTATTTTGCTCCTTAATGAGTATGTTGATTGGTTCACCTTTATTATTAAAGGTTAGTCTAATAACATCTTTTCATTTTTAAAAGATAAGTAAAATCCTTGGCCCATCTCCAGTGTCAAGGGTTAGCCACATTACTTATTTTGCTCCTTAATGAGTATGTTGATTGGTTCACCTTTATTATTAAAGGTTAGTCTAATAACATCTTTTCATTTTTAAAAGATAAGTAAAATCCTTGGCCCATCTCCAGTGTCAAGGGTTAGCCACATTACTTATTTTGTTCCTTAATGAGTACGTTGATTGGTTCACCTTTCTCATTAAAGGTTAGTATGATCACATCTTCATTTTTAAAAGATAAATAAAATCCTTGGCCCAGTGTCAAGGGTTAGCCACATTACTTATTTTGCTCCTTAATGAGTACGTTGATTGGTTCACCTTTCTCATTGGTTGGAGCTGACGGTAGAGTCATAGTGAGAGTTCATCACTGTGATTGTTTTGGAGACCTTGACCCAGAACCAACTCTATGATTGTATAGGTACTCTGAGTTTACATGCTAATTTCATTAGAATGTACCATCATTGGTCATGAAATTTTATTGAACTTGATGTATGCTATTACTTTGTTGTGTTAAAATGAATGTGTCTTTCTCTATGGCATGATAGTGGTTTGATGAAAAAAAAAAAGTTTTTTCTTTCTATTGTCAATATTTTTAGCATGAATAAAGGTATTTCATGATGTGCAATTGCAATACAATTCGAATGATGACAGAAATGTTACAAGTTGCAAATTTGATATTTACCATAATAAATTATTGCTTCCTGAAATCACTGCAGTGTATTTGCATATCACAAATATTGTCTTTGAATTTTCCCTTGCATGAAAACATTTGAAAAGAAAATGTGATGCATGTTTTCCAGCTTGTTCTTTCCATTTGTTATAAGCCTGATAAGCCTGAAAACAGCCTATACATAAGTGACAATTATCATAAGGTTTGTCCGATTCTAACAGAGATTCTAATTATCTTTGTAAAAAAAAATTTTGATTTAAAGAAATTTTTATAACATTTAACAACGATAAAAAATAATCTAAATTGGTTACAACAGAAGTCGAGCAACTGTTATTCTTTAGATAAAAGACAGGCTAAATACTTTATCGTAAGTGAAATAATGCGATAAGCAGAATCTTGTTATATAAAAAGCTGATTAGATATATGATATATACATATGATATGAGATTAGCTTAAAGGCACCACTCGACCGCGTTTCGTCCGCCATTTTGAAATGTTAGCAGTCCGAGAAAACAAATGTGCTGTATTATGTTTATTCATTAATAAAATAAAGAAATAATTACTTGACTGATATAAGAGGAGTATATTCACAAATAATTCATAATAAAAGTTACCAGTTACAACAACATTTTGTCGTAATAATGCATGATACGATCGTAGCTTCGATGACTGGCTTCATTTCACGATGTTTTTAATTTTCGAGCGATACACTTTATTCTTTGGCAAATTGTTTAATCTTTAACAACTGCAATGCAAACCTTACAAACATAATTGAAATTTAGTGTGAAATTATCATGTAAAAATCATTTATAACTGTAAACAGGAAAGTCCTCCTGAATTTCGTTTCCACAAAAAATACCCCGCTCGAATGGTCCCTTTAAGGGTACTTTTCTGATGTAGCTCGTAAATTGAGAGTAATTAGTGATTTGGCGTACATTAGTAAGATGTGATTTGGCGTACACTAGTAAGATGATAATACGATAGAACATGATAAAATAGTGCGAACGAAATAATGATTATCATGTGTGAATTTTTATTTGAGCCGAGAGAAAGATTAAATCTATAGAAATGACTGAAGAGCTGAAACAATGTAAGTCTAGAAAAAAAACTTTCAATTTTAAAAAATCAGGCTTTACAGAACAGAAATAAACAATTTTAGTTTTACCTTTAAAGAAATGCCAAAATAGTATATCTTAGGTATTAATAGGTATTAAGTGTATTCAACAATTTTGCATAGTTCAAATGATAATAATTAAAAAATTTCACATGGTTCAGGTAATTTAAGAAAACAATCATTCAAATTAATCTCAGGTTAAATGTACAGTAACTTTAGAAAAAAAGACAAAATTATTCCAAAGTAATAGTCCAGGTGATAACTCGTTAGCATAATTACTTCAGAGGAAGAGCAGGTCTCTGCAGTCGTGGAGTCCCCCCCACCTGTCTTCAACATCCCCCCTCCTCCCACGGAGTTACCCCCTCAGACGGAGGAGGAGGAGGAGGATGAGGACTTTAATGTTGATGAGTTGCGAGACCTGGGCAGTCAAGATGGTAAACCTTACTCCGCAGTCTCTGCACAACAGTGTTGCCTTGTTCTGTTGCTGTCGACTCTCACTGTGCCGCCTCGCTTCATGGGGCCCCGTGTGGTGCGCTCAGGCTTGTCTCAGTGTCATTACAGGGGTTAAAAGATCAGTATGTCCCAAGTCATAGACCTACCATAATTCACCTTTGACTCGCCTAAAAAATCACCAAGAAGTCAATGACTTGTCCGTGTTTGAGACAAATTAACTGCAAAATTGGCTTGACTTTCAGAAAAAGCTCTGTGACTTACTGCAAAAATCAGCCATAAGTCAATGACTTATTGAAAATAAATCGATTTTTTAACCCCTGCATTAGATGAGGCATGACTGCCATTAGGCATAATTCAAAAAAAAGAAATTTACACATGAAAATGAGTTTTTTGATTAAATCATATCTCTGTACTTTTTATGACAGCTTTTTTAGTAATGCAAGTTGTTATATTGAAAGTCGGATGTCATAGAGGATATCCTTGCAGGAACCCCGATAGAGGCCATTTTATTACAATTTTATTCCTAAGAGAAAGGTTGATTTTAATTAAATTGTTATATTCAAATAGCATATCTTCATTGGAACAAAATCTCTTATTAATTCAGGCTGGGGTACCTTGTCCTATATTAAATGTGTAACTCATATGTTTGCCTTTGATATACATTTTTAATGTAAAATTTATAAGGACAGTTCTTCCAAGTATGCATCTTTACAAAGTGCATGAGAAGACATGTCTGCTGCAAAAATGACAAGAATTAGGTTGGTGAAGCTTAGACATTACAATTATCAAGGCATTGTGTTTTTCGGAAGTAAAAGCCAAACTTTTAACCCATTCTGCCAGCCCAAATTAATCAACATTTATTTGTTAACTAGCCCTTCAGACAAATGGTCAATACATTTTCTAGCGAAGCATCGTTTTGCTCTAGCCATGAACTCTAACCCTGATGAAATTATATGACACTGAGACAAGCCTGAACAAGAACACCTAGGCGTGAACTCTTTGATTTGACAACTGTGTAGAGCTTGTATACTACTTGACCTGCTTCTGTTTCTGTAGAACAGTTTGTTCTTGTGTGAAATAATTTGTCACTTTGACAAACTTGTGTGCAGATTAACACCTGTTTCAGCATAATATCTGCTTGTTTCAGATTTTTTTCAGGAAGCCTTTTAATCACTTTTTCTTTCAGTGTGACCTACAGTAGTTGCAGTTTGCACATTTTTTTATAGCAGTTTTTTCTTCAACACCCTTCTGTCAACATTTTGATATTTTAAGTATAAAGTCGGGATAAGAATTAATCTTCGTCAAGGGGAACATAGTCCACATTGGTTAGACATATGTTATGATCTGAAGATATTGAATACGATTTTTGAAAGAATCAAATGCAATTTATAAGATATATACAAAAAACCATTTAGCACTAAGAATTTTTAAAAATGTTTTTCAAAAGAAGATTTTCAAATTTTCAATATTAAGTCCTATGTCTTAAGATTCTTTAAAGAAATCCTTCGTAATTTGAAAAACTAAATTTATTACATCAGGGGAAATCTTTAATTTCCTATAACAAGTGTGTGTAAAATTGTGTGTTTATAACATGTTGCTATGGGTTGTAACCCATTTTCTTGAGTGTTGCTACTTGACCTGTTATAGTTGTTAAATTAAGTAGACTGCACAAGTAGAGTACAGGCTTTCCGCAATCTTCTATCTGAGAAGAACTGTTTGTCAGTAAATCACTAAATGTTTTGCTTTTAACGCAGATTTAAATAATTTAATCATAGTTAGCTTATTTTTCAGGTCTTATGACCAATATGCAAATTTAAATAATCATTCGTTTTTTGATCTCATTAAACATTTTAGAAAATGTCAATATTTGATTTCAACTGTAAAAATATTTTTTTTCAGAATTTCAAATATTTTATATTTTTATTCTGAATAACTTGTTTAGTAGAAATGTAGCCATTTTCTATGCTTTCCTGATGAATGCCAGATGTACATTTGCTGTTTCGTGCTTTGTGCTAATATAATGTCTTTATTTTTTCAAAAGAAGATAGTGGAAATTTGTTTCTATGGTTTCAAATTACTGGCCACAGATATTATTGATTTCTAGTTCTTAGAATAACTGTATAGCATTATTGTAAAAGAAGACTTTTCCATTATATTTCTATATGACAATTGCTATTCTCTTATTTGTCTGTCTTTTCAATGTGTCTTTTAAGGAAATCAATTTAAATATAGAAATGAAATACATCTTGTAAGATGACAATGCTTTGCCATAAATGAACATCTAGCTTTCCTATTCTTTAATCTAGCCGAACAACTTTAAGGAAATGCCTGTATAAATTATGAAATGCTGTCTCAGCAAAATAAAGGAACATTCATAAAGATCTATAGAGGTCATGGAGCTTGTCATATCGGCAACAGCAAGGTATAGAGGTACATAGATGTAATGGTGAGTGATGATTTCAGAAGCTGTTGAAGAAACTGTTGAAGCCGTCCAATCGGCTGAAGTCGAAGCCGAAGTGCCAGCACCTGGTAAATGCCGTTGTTGTAGTTCAGTTGCAGTGTTGGTGTCTGGTGCATAGTTAGTGATATCAGAGGTCTAGAGGACATGTACCATTGGATCCAAGACATGTACCATTGGATCCAAGACATGTTCCATTGGATCCGAGACATGAGCTTAAACTGGTCCATTATTCTTAAAAAAAGATTGCTTAGTGTAAAAGCATAAACTCCTTACTTTTGTTTCAATAGGGTGTATAATTTTATCTTTATTGTTGAAATTTAGACTTTTGCAGTTATTTAACCATTAAGATTGTTAGAATAGGTTGAAGGTCATGTTGCATTTGAAGAAAGTCATGTTTATATAAGCAATAACTGCCAATAAGCCACCAAATATCATTCTGAAACCAGAAAGATTTGATCTATGACACAATTTGATGTTGAAATTTCAAATCTATTCTATAAAATTCAAAGAAATGTTATTTTTTGTTTGGATAACCATTATCATAAATCATTGCACCAGTAAAAATGTTATCCCAAGTCATCTGTAAATTAAAGTTGACAACTTATTGATGGCATAGAACCAAACAATTCACCTTCAAGAGGTTTAACAGCACAAACATATTCAATTATACAGGACTCTGCAAGGCTTATAGCAGAGAAATAAGAGCATGACAGCTCTGAATATATGTCTCCTTAAGTGGCATTGTTCACATCCTCATTAGCAAGCAAGTGGTGGTTGTCAAGAACCTCATTTCCTTGTCCTATAAATAATGCATGTAAGACCAAGATGGACCATGCTCGGCACTTGTTTTCAATGGTATTGTTTTCCTCTAGACCTCATCCGATGTTCGTTTGGTCTTGATTTACAAAGCTTTCATCTGATACTCATTAATCAGTGATAATCAGTGACTTTGGACCTTATACCTAACCATTTAAGTTGTTAGTATGGCTTTATTATTCACAAATCCCTCTTGTTTAGGACTCATGATTAAATCAATGACCTTGAATCTTACCCATGTCCTTGAACAATATCAACTTGAGGTCATACATCTCATAACATATCTAATTCCGAAATAATTTATGTTTTCACATAGCGGAGAGTTCTATGTGATAATAATGCTCTTGACCTTCCTCTGAATAATCTATGTAATAAATGACCTTTCAAAGATCATTTAACAAAGGACATACCAATTTACTTCCTATACATAACTTGATCCATCGAGAAGAAAGCTTTGGAAGTCCTGACCTGGTATAACTACTGACATAGAATTTGTTGACTACTGGATGTCTGACTAATGTACTAACATGGTGTAGCTTTTGACTTCTAACTGATTGGATGGTTCAATCTGATCTTCCATACTTAAAGGGTTAATGTTTACTAACAGTCTTGCAAATATTACCAATGCTTTGGTAGCAAATGCAATGTTCTCATCAGCATTGTCATAGACTTGTCATAAGCATTGTCACCATTGTCATCACCATTGTCTTCATGATTGTCAACATTGTTGTCATTGTCATAAGCATTGTCATCACTGTGTCACATCATAGTATTGTCATCAGTGACATTATCTTGCTGTGTGTGCTAACAAAATATTTACAGCTTCACAAGCTTTATATACTGGTTGCGGACATCATATATGCAGTTTCATGTTTTGTATCGTCATTTGTCACCGCTATATTCCTGGAATTTATGAATTTGGTTTGGAATAACATTGATTATATTATATTGGTGGTGTTATATGAATCACACATTTTTATATCGGAAAAGGTGGATAACATTTTGAAGAACATTAACTATATTCACTGATTTAGAATAACAGGTATATATTACTATTATCTATATAATCATATAATATATTGAAAACAAACATCAATATTTGTTCATGGATTCTAAGATAAGGTTGTGTATTATTCTGAGGTGTACAAGGTTTGAAATGTTTGTGTACTTTTTGTCCAAGTTTGTTAAAATGTTGATTTCTAACATTCATACATTCATATACTTACTAATGTTTGTGTCATCGAAAATGTCATCATTGAGAAATGAGGAAAACACGAAAAGCAAGTTTATGTCACTATGAACATTGATTTATGAAATTAATGTTATAAATTAGTACATAGTGCGAATCAGATTGGTTTGTTTAGAATTGTTATTTTATCATTATTGTGTCTAGTCCAATGGTATATATTGATCATCACTTACTAGTATCTCCATATTAATTATTCAATGTCAATGCTAAGGGATGTTATACCAGTATCATATATTCATACCAATTGATGACCATTCAGTTTATTGGTGGAACATGTCGTGTCATTTATCAACAAGAAAATCTCAGTTTAGTTTTTGAGCTCCTGTATGCATTAAAAAGCTATGGTTTATATAAGTTTAAAGTCTCCAGAATGCTATGATTTTATCTTATATCTTTACGTTACAGAGGGTTTGAAACTTATATACAGTGATTATACCATTTTTATGGGGAGTTTATACCATTTCTCATCATCACATCATGCTGTTGATTAATACTTCCATAGACAGCGGCTTCTAACCAAACAGATATACTCAGAAATTGTTCTTGTTCGGCGGTGAACCCCCATATATTGTGTGTCACATAATCACCTTGTGATGTCATAAGTCATAGTAAAGAAATAAGTTTTAAAAATTTGGATTTAATATAAGCTGTGTGTTATATTACATATGTTAAGATTTTATATGTTCCACACATATATAACAGATATTCAGATTAAAAATATCTAACTTTCAAATGACGGGTATTTTAAAACTATGTTCATAACAAAATTCTATAAAATTGGTTCATTGAAAACAAGCACTTGTTAGATAAAATCAAAACCCACAGATCATCTGCTCTTTCTCTATCTAATTTGATATTCTTCTAAGTTTTAAAATATGTTTCTTAAAAACTTTTAAAACAGCTTTCCCTCTTTTAAAACTTGCAGTCTGTCTAGCAGAGTTTCTTTCAACGGTTTAGATGACACCAATAGTATAGTTTTAGCAGCACCATAGAATAAACCAAAACATTTTACACTGAACCAATTTTGGTTTTAAGTATTTATATCAGTAACTGCAATTGATATAAAAGTACTATTTAAACCTTTTGATAAGGCATTTCATAATTTGAGATATCTTTTACATTTAAGATTTCATTATGTATTATTCAAAATAAACAAGACTATGAGTCAAATGCTTCTTTATTAAGCATAACTGGCAAACTTCGAGCTGAAAATTACCTTGCACATGATAAAATCTTTTCCGTAGAGGAATACCCCCCTCCCCCAGAAGACGAATTGGTCGAACATGGCCAGCAGATCGAGGATGAAATAACTGCTGAAGTTGCTGAAACTGCTGAATCAGCATTTGAAACTGAGGAAATAACCACAACAGCTGTATCGGATGAGATTACTGAAAAGTTAGACGAGATAACTCAAAATTCTGAAGAAGTTTCTGAGGAAACCATTGAAAATGCTGTTCATGAGGTTCAAGAATCCTTGCCGAGCGAAACTTTTCAAAACGATGTCGAAGCCACACAGGCTGAAGTCGCTGAAGTGGCGGAAGACGTTCAAGCAGCAGTTGAAGAAAATAATGTATCAGAAGTGATGGAGAACGGTAAATTCAATTTCGTTAATTCACTAATAAGCTTTGCAGCTTGACGCAACCCACATTCGCTGGAGAGGTAATCGGGTCCCTGGTTCCTGCAGAACTAACCAAACCCAAACATGCTAATAATTAAGCATGTTGACCATCACGGTCCTCAGGCAGGATGAGCGGTGTAACAAGACTAAACACAGTATGGCCGTTTTATTAGTAGATGAACGAATGTGTCCAAATGGACTACTAATCCAATTAAGATTAATTTGTCAACCATCAGAGATTTGCACTTTGATAATGAGATTTTCAGGTGATTGGATGCATGTTAAGCCTAATGTATGAAAGAGATTGTTTGAAAACATGGGTACAGGGTTTAACCATGAAGGACACACTTTGTGAATCGAACCCAGCAACCATTTGCATGAACCCTCCCAAGCTGGCAACACATTAACACAATTATGCTGAGCGTGCAGAATACGTTGTTTGTTTGAATGAAGGTCGATTGCGCATTGATTGTATGCATGGTGTGTTGCACAGGCTTAGTTTATTGATTGTGCATGAAGGCTTGCAGCCCTGCAGTACAATATAGCTTGTTCACCTTGTGAGTGGAAGGAGAGAAAGTTCACAAATTCACACTTTCAAGAATATGAAATTAGTTTGTGAGGGGGTAATTGGGTGTCTGAATGGGAAAGGGGGTAAATCCTTAAGATCTGTACTATGCAATTACCAATAGGACGATGAAGTTTAAGGTATTTGGGGTGATGAAGAAAGGGGTTTTGAATAGAAATGGGTATAGCAGAGTATGCATTGCATGTAAGACTGTATTATTACGTAAAAATGTATTCTGGATGCCCTCGTATAGTAGATTACCAAGAAATGAGAAACTTTGGATTTTGATGAAAGCTATGGGTATAGGTGGAGGTGGATTCTCATTAAAATCTGTGCTCTTGTGTACTACTGGGAAAACAAGATAAGGAATTTTAAAGAAATGCATAATAATTTATAACAATAAATGGTGTAAACTGCAACTTACTTTGTGGGATTGAAATGATTGAAAGTCAACAAGCAGAATTCAAATATCAAGAAAATCCTTACCATTCAGATGAAGTTAACCCAAGTTAAGAATACTTTTTAATTGTTATGTATAAAGAATATATTGAATTGATATATTAATTCTTGAATGTGAGATGACTGGAAGTTCTGCACATTAACACTTTATTTGGAGATTTTGAGATTTTATTAGACTAATCTTAGTTATTAAGTTCAATTTAGTTCCATTTAATTAGGTTCCGTATTAGTAATGATTACATGTTTAAGGAGCAGTAAGTCTTTGCCGTAGTCATATCAATTTTAATTTATATGATATATATGTAACATTTAATCTTTATGATGATACATTCATATACACATAGACAATATTTTAAGGTTTTATTTACATTTTCATTCTTAAGCATTTAATCACTGTTGCCATCTTGAACCCAATATTTAAGATATATTGATTGGTACAGGTTTAAGAATTACTTTATGGTTTAATGGGAGTTTAAATATTCAGCTACTTTACGTATATAATAAAATGTTTTATCCGATGTTGCCGTACATGACATTTCATTGTATTCCAACATTTCATTGAGTCACACCTTATTTACAGCCTTGTATGACCATGTCATTAATTCAATATGTGGTACATTGTACTTTCATGCTTATGTTTCTATACATTGTGTGGTATTGAGCTGGGATATGTTGCCATATTGTGATTATCACTTAACCAGGTTATGTTTCTATACATTGTATAGTATTGAGCTGGGATATGTTGCCATATTGTGATTATCACTTAACCAGGTTATGTTGCTGTATATTGTGTAGTATCGAGCTGTTATTGGTCACACCTTGTATGGAGTCACAGGTGGCTACAAATACACACCTGTGCTATTGATGACAGGTTTTCATTATTTCAGGATTTTCACTTCATCATTCTAACCGTGACAGCTTATGATCTTGTTTGAGAAAGTGGCTAAAATTTTGCCACTTGTGCTAAGAAATAACTCATTCACTCACTCTGATCTCGTTAGAATTAACATTCAATTCTAGGTGAAATTATGATTGCATTTTAACATTTTAATTTTAATTTCTATAACAGTTTGCACTCTTTTAGTCATATACCTTTACTACTTTCGTTTTTAGCTCCTCTCTTCAAAACTATAAATTTTCAACATGATAATGATTGCAATTTAATCTGCTTTTGGGCACTGGAAATCCTCATAACCCTTCTCGATTTCTTGTTAACATAATGCATGATTGTATTATGCAGTCAACCATAGTTAAATGTTTAGATATCCCATACAGCGAAAGAAGGGAATAATGTTTTGGACTTTGATAATAGGAAATCCTGGTTTATAAACCAATCTGATAACAAATCAGAGGTAGTTGTTTGATGTTCATCTACCTCAAAATTGCAGTGTCAGCAGAAAGCGAGAAAGTTGAGCAAACTTCGGAAACTACCGCAGTCAATTCAACAGTAGAACCCCCTGCCGTGGAACCCTCAGAAACCCCAGTAGAAACCCCTGCAGAGCCTGAAAAACCTGTAGTTGAACCCTCAGAAACCCCAGTAGAATCTGAAAAGCCTGCAGAGCAAGCTATAGAAACCCCTGTTGAAAATGCAACAGAATCTGTAATGACCAATGGCCATTCAGAAACTGCATCTGAAACCCCTGCAGAAACTGCACCAGAAAAACCTGCAGAGGCTGTAGAGGAAACTACTGTAAAAAAAACTGCAGAGATTGTGGAAACTCCTGCAGACACTGTTCAGGAAACGCCTGCAGAAAAACCTGCAGATTCCACTGCAGAAACTGTTGAACAAACCCCTACAGAAGCCCCAAAACAACGTGCACCCGCACCCCCTGCACAAGAACCTATTCCTGTGCCCCCTGCAGAGACAGTTAAACCAATCAAAGAGGGTAATCTATCTGTTGACTGTTGCGTCACTATTGGACGATAACTCGTGTGACACCTCCACTAACAAACCACCTGACTAGCACCTGAATGTAACCTATGCTAAATCCTTCTCTGACCCTCTGTTCTGTTCCTTTACCTTGCGTCAAGTTCTTTCTAATTGATTAATTGATCATGTCATTAATTAAGGATTTAACAGGAGCCATCAAGAATGGTTGCAAGTGCATCTCAATCATACTGACAAGTACACAACTGCACAAATCAAGAGAATGTTGAATTGCACCATGTTCATATTTTCACAGATCTGATGTTAAACAGTTTGTGCACAGTTTTAGTTCTGTTAACAGTCACAATAATTCAAGAAGTTATAAAACCAAAAATCACATCAATATTAACTGCTACCTGTTGTACTTAATCACACCTTCCTAACCAACTTCATGTTCAATTCTGTTCTACTTGATGTTACATATGTGTAATTATATTCTGTACATATATATATGAATATGTGAAACCTTCTATTATGATATATCATGTTCATGTCTAGTTCTTATATCTTTATGTAACCTGTATATACTCGATATTTATGCAATATACATATACATGTATATGAATTTATTCTGTTAATACTAAGATTTGCAATATTCTTTCTGACAACCTTTTGATGTACAATAACGAACATCATTTTGATATCTAAATTTTGTTATGAAATTTATGAATGCTTTTCTAAAAACCATGATTCTTTTCTTTTCTACATATACAATGTTATTAAATGAATATGCTATTCAATGGTAAGAATAGTAGTTATAACTTTTATATGAAGTTCATGACTATCCCTCATGGAATGTAATCAAGGTTTTCAGGAGTTCCACATAGTGTGGTAGATCAGTGCAATGTCAAATGTTTGTACGAAGATTTCCATCCAGCTTTATAGCAATTACAGTTTAGAGAAATAACCTGTCCAATCGTTCACAAGAACTCATTCCCTGTAAGGAAAAATGTCTTTCAAGGAATGTAAAGTACATGACAGTAAATCAACAGCTCATTCATTATAGATTGAGACAGTTATCGGATAGCTGGCTTAGTAACACAGGATCAAATGAAACTGCCTGGTATGGAGTTCTTTAGATTTATGACTTATAAGTGTCAGTTCTTGTCTTGTAGACTGTTTATTTGATTAGATGTTGAATCAGTTTTGGTATCACTTGGGGTTAAAATGTATTTTCATCCTTTACTTTGCTGGTTTGGGAACATATTGTACTGATTTGATAGATTTAAAAGGTGTTCGACAGGGTGATATGCTTTGACCAATCTTGTTTATGTAATTATCATAGATACTTAACAAAGCTGACTGTTTTTGGAACTTTTTGCAAAGTTACATTTCACTGTTATAATGGATTATTTATGTTAACTGATAAAAGTTGCAAAATGCTATGTCAGTCATTACTAATTCAAGGATTTCTGGTTTATGAAATATTCAGCATTGTTGTTAGATGTTTGTTGATCAATAGGACTTGCTTGTCACAGATGTCAACCATTAATCTCTCTCTTTGGTCATATAAAAAGGAATATTTGGTCAAAGCAATGTTCAATATGGGTTTTCTTACCATTCTTCCTTACCATTAATCTTTCCAGTTATTTAAAAAATGAATTCCAAAATTGATGTGCTGATCAGGACAATTACAATATATCAATATGGTAGACATTGCTCAAGGAAAGAACCAATCTTTTAATAAAATGAAATAGAGACTAACCTCAAACTTTTAAAACAGGGGAAATAAATAACCAGATGCTATTGGTTTTTTTCAGGAATGAGCTATCTATTAGTTTTGGTGAAGGATATTGTGAAGGATTAGTCCTCGAATCAATAGGATATGTACAACTATCTGTCAGCAGTGTACTTTCAATGTTTTTCCCATGTCAGTTGAATGACCCATGTATATGGGTGATAAATTCCACAAGAGATTTTCTGAATGAACAGGCCTAAACATGCAAGTATCAAGTATTTTAATCTGTGTGGTTTATCTCTTCAGTGGGGGTCTGCGTATCACAAATATTTAGTGAAAGGTCTCTGCACTAGGAGATTCTAGAATGCCAATCAATAGCTTTTCATTAAGTTTCAGTTAAGTTTCTAAATAAATAATGGACACAAGGAAATCATATTTTAACCTCTCATTTATAAAGGTGTTGTCCTGCTTAAATACTATGCATAATAAGAAAGCTGTTATTTCAAAATTTTTTATGTAAAATTTAGACAGTGAAAATGTTCAGTTCTATAAAGAGCAAATATATTTTGGAGGAAAGGTATGAATCTACACTAAGATATACAACATACAGTGACTCATTACCCATGACCATCAAAATAAGTAACATTTGTTAATTCAGTTAGATTGTCGTCAATCCAAATGAATAATTCTCTTTGTAGAAAGCACCTATTTATGTTGCTTTGACCTTTTTTATATTGACAGTTTTTGTGTAGCTAGGGTGGTTGGGTACAGGCCAATCCTATGAATACAAGCCCCCTGTTCTTATGTAAGCTCATATAAATATTTGTATTTCATAGCAGCAAGGCAAGCTAACATAGCTAGTTGTTGTACACCCTTTTAGGGATAAGCTGTGTCATATTTTGATTATCAATGACTGAGATAAATCATACAGTTATGCTCCCTTTTGATTAGGGCTGAGTTGGTTTCACCTTGAATTCATGAGCAATATAAGGAATTTATAAGATGTTTTTGAAAATCAGTACCGCTTTGTATGATATTTAAGATTTCACACTCGTAACCGAAGTATGTTGCATTAGAATAAGTATAATTTAATGAATGAATTCAAACATTGAATTGAAGAGACTGAAAATAAAAATATTTTTATGTATTCCTGATTCAGAATACAGCTTTCAAAATGTGACAATAAGTGAATGCGAATGTCCCTATAAACATAAAGAGAACTGAATGCATATGTATATATAGTTTGATGTATTTGTACAGCACATCCACATGACTGGATTCCATTCTGGCTTTTAAAAGTGCTTTTATACTCGTTATTCAAGATCTTTAGAAGCACAGTTTCTGTATGCATAATCTTGAAGTTAAGTGTAGGTTGTTATTGTGTAACCTTAAAAGGTATTGAGGAAGAGAATTGTGCAACTGTGCATTCCTCTAGGGCTATACAAATTCATTTTTAAATGAGTCATTCCATGTTGATGTCTGCTTTACTGAATTTGATAAAAGCCATGTCCTTTTATTGCAGTCTTAATGTCTATTAAGCGTTAAGAAATTCATCTTGTGAATAAATATAGACATTTCTTCACTCAAGGTGATGGAAATTTGGGTTAGTGAATTGTAGCATTGGTTTTGGTTGATGGTTTTGTATTAAGCTTTATGCCAATAGATATATATCAAGATTTAAACAGATAAATGTCTATCAGTTATACTTGAAGTATTATTTAGGAAAATTTCTTCAATTTTTATGCCCCCGAATCCACAAAAACTTTAACCTTGGTCATAACTTTTGATTGGTCAGAGCTAGGTCTTTGATACTTGACATATGTATCCAGGGGCATTCATGTTTCACAAACACATCTTGTTTTTACCTTTTTTCGCCCTTTGTATAAGGAGTTTTGATTAAGGACCTAATTTGCTGAACACGATAAGGCTTTAACTCAATATATCAGCCTCAGTTCATCAATCACACTGCTTATAGTGTGAGATAAACAGCAAAACCACTAGCACCAGCGTACCTAAACTTGCAGCTAGCAACACTATTTACCAAGCCACCTTTATAACAGTCTACCATTGAAGCTTTTCCTGTTATGTGTCTACTCTAGGAGAAGACAGAGAATAAAATCTTTCATTCCCCAGCAACCGGGGATTGTGCAGCTGACGTTGTTTGTATGATGAGATGGCTTTCAAACAAACAAACAAGACATACCAAGGATCTTAACACAGATTTGATGCTAACGTTTTTTTCTGCCAACTCAAATTAAGAGGACTCAATTTAGATTTCTGAGTTAACAATTGTATTTGTTCATTTCTTTTTTCGGGATAATGTTGTGTAGTTGATGGAATTTTGACACTGTTATATTTGATTAAAAGGGAGAGATAATATCAAGATTTGCTAACATTTATTTGAAAAGAAAATACGCTTGTTACTGTATAAATAATGATATGTATTTAAACATTCAGTCTTACGTTTGATAAAGTTATGCTTTGTGTTGCTGTAGTTTATCTCATGACATATACCACACTGTCAAAATAAGTTGAATATATTTGAATACTGATTGTATAAACTGCTCTTTTCATATAGCACATGTTTTAGTCAAGGTCAGCTTTCAAGGTTGAATAATTTGCGACTGTACATCAAAACAATTTTAATCTGATACAAAAGAGTCACTGTTGAGCGGTTCAAAGGATTATTAAGCTTGAAAGAAAGGATTTTGTAATTCCAAATTACACAAGGTTAAGTATGAAACAAAAGATGTATTGTTAACAGTGTTAAGTTTATAGGTGTAGTTCTACTGTTTAGAAAGTAAAGTATAAATATAACATAGCGATATGAGGCCATTTTTTTAACAAGAGCTTTCAATGAACAGTTTAATTTGAGACAAAAGAGTTATTGTTTAACAGATCCAAATCAAGTTGAAACCTGTGACAAGGTGCATCTGCATCTCCTTGTTTGTTCATTGCATTCCACGTGCCTCCTTCAGTTTCTAGCACAATGCTATTGAATTGCTCAAATCAAAGGTTGCGCCAGTGTGTGCACGTCAAGCCTGTGCCCACTGTAATGTTTGTAACGTTCGGAAGGTCTCTCGCTTACCTTCATTGCCAACACACAAACTCAAAACCTTCACAGAGCATCAAGGCAAACTCCAAGTTGTAACATTAAACAGCGATGGACGTGTTTAGATTTTGAACTTCTTTTGAGTTCTGCCAATGTAAGGAAAGGAGGGATTAGGGTGTTTTTTCGGTTTTGGTGGTTACCTATAAGTGTATGGGAGGAGTTTGTTGGACAGTTGATTTGGGCTTACGGAGGAGAGTCTGTCTTGACTTTTTAGTTTAAAGTGGACCAAACTGTTGACTATGACTTTATTACCAGACCAAGAGCACGCTGATGATCTTGATATAATTCAGACAGGTTCAAAACTATCATAATGCATAATGTTGACTTTGACTATTATCTTTTCCCTCAATGGTCCAAGTTGTCAATTCAAAAGAAAATTTCTTGTTTCTTATTCTTGTGGAAACTTCATGCACTGTCAAAGCTTATGCTGTAATTCAATAATCTGATTTCTTGTTTTGTAGTTATGGTGTATATTGCTTAATGTTTCTGAGGTACCTGTTAATATTGACTACATCCTGTATGAATATGGGTATATGGATATCTTTTAATCATACATGTCTAATCTATGTTTCAGAAAAATATTTCAAAGTTTAATTTGGAATGTTGTGTTTGTGAAATCTCTACTTTTAAATTGTCAAAGTTAGAGGTTTCTTGAACCATAGATTACGGAAGAATTGTTTTAAATAATCCCTTTTTTCATTTCAGATCAATTCAAGATGATTTTAGATGATTTATTTATTATTTTAATGGTCTAAGAAAAAAACTAATTCTGTCATTTTTTCCAGATATTGGTAGGTATGAGAAATTTTTATTTTCATAAAAAAGTTACTTTGGTGTTTTTCTTTCATTAGGGTACTTTGTTTTAACAGAGAATATGATATTAAGTTGCAGCTTTTCATGTTGCTTTTCTTTGTTTTTGCAGTTGAGTCCAGTGCCCTGAATGGATCAACAACTATTACCGTAAGTTTAATTAGTATCATCATCTTAAAATTACACCAGAATATTTAAATATGTTCAAGAGATAAGCGTTTCTCAATAACTAAATCCTTATGCCACTACTATCAGAGTTGTCTATCCACCTCATCATTGTATTTGCTTGCTGCCTTTTGATCATACTTAGGTTCTGTTTTGTCTTAAAATGATAAAAATGATCTTCATTACATAAAGCTTCACCCCTATACAAGCTAGAAATCTGGACAAAAAAAGTGTTACTGGTTTATGAAAGGTGAAAGGTTTACAGTGCATGTCTGCTCCTTGGAAAATGAGTGTTGGCCCCATGTGAAAGATCATCTCTCAAATGAATTATAAGAATTTTGGTCATGACTACAGGGCAAAGATATATATGAAAAACACCCACAATAAACTTGACTTGTTCGTAGTGAGAGTCCTGTTAAAGCTGTAACGTTGTTGAAACGAACCTAAACCCTACTCACTCACTGCTTTACTCAAACGATCATGACTACAGGACATAATTTGTCCATAAAAATGTCTGATTTCTAGGAGTTGTGTGTTGAGAAAAGCTTTTATGCAGATTTGAGAATCTCTTGTATCTCCTGCAGGAGACGGTAACATCCTACACTGCTCCCGAGCCGACTCCCGCTCCAACGCCTGCACCTGTCAGCCAACCAGAACCTGCACCTGCTCCTAAACAGGCCAACGGAACTGGCGACCCCATATTTGGAATGAGCGCAGCTGAGATGAAAGAGAGGCTCAAGTCCAAGAAGAAGGTTGATCCTCGCTCGGCTAACGTTGGTTTTATTGAGAAGCACAAATTGTTTGAGCGCATGTGAACATATCTTCTCTTCATTTTGTAAATATCCAATCAGAAATTAGCATAACCAGTGGATGAGGGAACCTGTCTGTGGGTCTATGCTCAATACAGGCAGACCACAACGTGACAGACTTCTTCATACAAGAGGACCAACCGTGGACTTCATCACTCAATTTACATCTGATGAAAGCATTCAAGCCAGCCATTCCACTTTTGAGTTTCTTTACAGAATCATAATGAAGAACCATATTTATGATGGTTTCACACACATATATAAACCTATACATACACTAGTTATATATTCCACTTTGTAGAAGGCTTTTTGTTAATCTGCCATTTCATGGCAGATTAGAGAGAGCTTGCTCATATTTTATCTCTTGTTGACGAATGATCAGAATAATGTTTTAGAAGTAAACTCTACGCATTCCATGTTCGTGTTTTGATACCCTGTACAGAGCAGAGAAATAGAGCTAGTATTTGATATATCAGAGAGGAGCTCCAACTTTACATACAGAAGCTTAATAACAACAATGTTGCAACTTGTTGCATCCAATATGTGATAAAAGTATGTTGATTCAGATTGTATTGTAGCCCTGAAGGTGTTACTAATTGCATATTCCCCTTCTATGGCATTGAAGATTGTGTAACATTCACATTGTATATTCACTCTGGAACTTGTGTCTGAATTGTATATGCCCTCATAGGTGTGTTAAAAATTATATATTTGCCTTAAAATGTCATACAAATTGTATACTGTCCAACAAAGGTGTTACAAATGCCCTGAAAGCTGTGTACAATTTGTATGTTCCTTCAAAGATGTCATTCAAAATATTTACTTGCCTGTAAAGTTCATACAAATTGTTCTATTGCTTTCAAATGCTCCATTTTCTTACTTGTTCTATAAAAAAAATCTTAAAAATTGTATCATTTACTTTGATCACTTTTAATATGATGTTGCAAAATATAATTAAAAGATTGTCTTTTGAAAATTATATACTCCCCCCTTCGTAAATATAAACACATGGTTGAATGTGTGGTCAATCAAAGAAACTTTCTAGAGGTGTGGTATTACATTGGTTTCACATACCGAAGGTGTGTTTTCAATTGTATGCACATTCCTACAGGTGTTTTGAATTGTATGCCTATACTGGAAGGTTTTGCAGATTGTATTCTTTCCCTAACGTGTGTTTAAGGTTACATACTCGCTTCTTGGCGTGTTACAAGTTGTATTCTCACCTGTGTGATGGGATGCATGTTGTATACACGCCAGGAGCATATTCTATCTGATTGCTCACCTGTATGATGGGATGCATGTTGTATACACGCCAGGAGCATATTCTATCTGATTGCTCACCTGTATGACGAATATTCCAGGAACAAATGTATACACATATATTTTGTTAAGAATAAATTCATGAAAATAGATTTTGTCTTTTCAATTTTATATTATTCAAAGTGAAAGTTTTGTAACACACATGTTAGTAATGTAAGGAGGAATTAGTGATAGTAAACTCTTCAAAAGATCCAATCAAATGTTTCACATTGAGGTAATAATAGTTGACATTTTTACCCAAAGGATACTTTTATGTTGAATATCTATTTAGTCCTTTTAGCTCAACAGGTAAGATGGGCTGTCCGCCTTAAAGATTTAACATTTTTGACTTCTTCAGAACATTTGAACCTCCCAAAGCTAAATTTCATTGGGGGTTACGTTTAGATCAAAGGCTTAGGACATAAAATTTGTATTTTTAGACCTGACCCCCTCAAATTTGTGTCAAAGGAAGCAAGCTAAAATTATTGAAAGATTATCATTGTTTTTGGTAGTTTATAGTCTCTTTGGGGCCTTCTAATGTGAATCTGGCAAGGCATCCATCTTCAAATCTGACCAAGAAGAACATATGCTAGGAATCTTCAGTGATGTAGCAAATCACCTTTCAAGTGTCAACTTACGATTTGTCAATTGTGCTTTATCCTTTTGCTTCTAAATTTATTTTTTTGAACTTCTTGCCCTCCTTCCTGAAACCAAACTTTATATGAAATGGTTACACTATATGTCAGTGCATAACATTTCAAGAATATCATTCAAATGCCAATTTAATAAGCCTTTGCCAGAGGTTAATGTCAAACTCAAAGTAGCATACATGCACCCCTGAACAGGTTTAATTGGTTTGAGTTCCAGGATCAAAGTGGTTTAATTTTACGATACTTGTCCAGTTGGCCTAAATACCATAAAGCCTTGAATCCATAAGCAAATATTTGAAGAGAGGACATAGTCAACATGAAATCTCGCCTTGTTTAATGGACTTGTAAAATGTGATAATGTTCTGCTGAGGATATTGGAATAGCATAGTTAACTAATTCTCTGGAATTTTGGTATTTATCTTTTTTATTGGTTTTCTTGATGTCAGCAGAGGCATTGTATTATTTACTTCCAACTACAGGAGGATCATAATGTGGGTGTTTAACAGTACTTGAACATGGATTTTATGAAATGATGTTATGAGATTTGATCAGTCAAAATATTAATAACAGGTGAACACATTAACACATCAATCAAATTCTGATACGATTTTTTTTTAAGAAGGTCGATAAATCGTGGTCATCACTCAGTAAAGGACTGTCTTACCATGTGCCAACACATAGGAAAGAAACAGAAACCTAATCTTCAGGAAAATAAGAAATCATCCATTGCTTTTAGTTGAATCATAAAAGTCATCAGAAATCAGAATTCTTGGAGAACATTAAACAACCTTAAAGAACATCTGTCTGTTTATATGATTACCATAGTCAATGACATTGTTTGCTAAATCTTTCAATGCATTCAACACACTTAGAATGCTGCCAAGGACTTGGAAAATTTGTCCAAAGTATTGAATTGTTCTACATGCAGTAAGGTTTGGGTGCAATGCTTCTCTGAATTTTCGCGTTCATGGTCCACTAATTAGCAGCCCGGACTAAAGTCTGGGCTGCCATAGTTTTTCTGCAATTTCCACCGTTGCCGCATCACTCATACTACTGATTTTTTTCCACTGAGCTTTCCAGAATAATATACTGCTTATACCTCAGGGGCACTATTTTGAACTGTTCACTTTCAAGGTCAAAGGTCAAGCTCTGGAGTTATAAAATCACTAAACAATTCCTTGTAAACGGTATAACTTGAAAAGTTTTTATGTTATGAACCTCTAATTTCGAATATATTATCTTTGGAAAAGTACACAATTTTGGAAAGGTTTTTGTTACAATCTGTAAAAAGTCAAGGTCACAGCAAGGTCACATGTAAATCATGATGTAACAAACATTTATTTTAACTATAAACATTTTTAATAATTACGATTTTGTTATACTTAATAAAAAGTGAATGTCAAAGATCAATGTATCTAAAAATTGTCAATTTGCTGAAGCCTGTAGAAGCAGAACGGGGGAAGGCGAAACCCCCAAGTTTGGGGCTGCTCTGCTTTTTTGGTGTCCTGCAAACGCTAATTAAGTTCTAGCTGTTGCTCGCAGGCTTCACCGAAATGCCTAGCCATAATGGTGTTTCGGGCTTCCTCTCAATAGTACTAACAGCCATGATATTGGTAAGTTGGTGTTGAACTCCTTATTTATTACCCATAAGGTTGAAAATAAGTAGTGACATATTTTCAATATGAGCACTAGTGCACATATCACTTTTGCCTAGCAACGATTGTTGTAGCGCGGGTTCCCGTATTATTTCGCCTGTGACGTCATAACACCATTGTTCGTGACGTCACAGTGGCCAGCTGTAGCAAGGGAAGCGGTCCGTTTCTTGGATATTTCTAAGATTGTAAAATGGAATAGAAACAGTAATAAAGAAATTATTACCCTCGGAAGTGTGTCATATGACTTTAACGAAACTCGTGCAAATTTGTGTATAACCCTCGCTCTCGCTCGTGCAATACAAAAATTCACACTCGTTTCGTAAAAGTCATATAACACACTTACTCGGGTAATAATCTCAATATATCACCTCACCTCACCTCAACACCGTTTATTTATTTAACTTCGTATTAATAACACTCTCATTTATGACAAGAACCATCCCTAACTGAATCTTCGCACACCGTCACACACGAAGGGTGACGTCAGACAGTTTATATCCTTGGCCACTCTCGTTGACACAAGGCTTTATAACTTAGGCTTGAGTGCACGACAAGACCTTGATATGTATGGTATGCGAGTCGCCTAGGTCTTAAACTTAATATGTGTGACTTAATAGGCGACGGGAGCATAATGACAGTGATAAAGTTGTTTTCATTTACAAAAGAACAAAAGAAACTCTTAACTTCATGCTTTTGTATAAGCCGGGAATAAAAACCAAAGAAGTAAGAGTGCTCGATCATATCTTGATCCTTAGTTGTTTCCATTTGTCTGTAGCTTTGTTGGTAATAAAATAAAAATTGAAAATATCTTTCAATTATGATTTTTTTTTCAGTCTCCGCATTATTCTCATATTAATAATCCGTGAGATTCAGGCTGGTGATTTCCCCGCTCAGTGTAGGTTTGATAGTAATGAAAAAAAAAAGATTCAATTGTGGTAAGCCCATCTTCCTACGCAAAGCCTAAAACGCCAGTTTCCGAACTGTCATTTTATGCCTTGCTGCTAACCCTTTACTTTTCTGTGCTGCCCCTACACACAAGAAAGCGAGCACAGAAAACTCAAAAGTCAGCAGCGAGGCATAAAACAGAGTTCGAAAACTCGCGTTTTAGGCCCTGCGTCGGAAGATGTGTTTGCCCTGACACCTTTTCCTGTGTATTTTCGTTAAAATAATAAGTTTTGTGACACGTTTTTAAAGACTAAATGTCGATTTACACATTCTTCTGCAATTGACCCGTGTGTTCCAGATAGGTGATATCCCAGCCGAATGTAGTGATGAAAAACGAGTGAAATTTACATTTCAGTTATACGCAGCTAATGGCTGAAATACTGCCCAAGCGGCGCGAAACAATAACTGACCCATTTCAGAATAAGATTGTAAGTCTCCGCATTCTCTCCGTGCTATTGATTCGTGAGTTCCAGACTGGTGATTTCCCCGCCCAGTTTAGGTTTGATAGTGATGGAGCGTTACCCGACAAAACGGCGTCAGCGCGATATATTCATCTACAACATCAATCAAAGAGCAGCGAGGCGCGTCCATAGGTACATTAATTGTTCTCTCAGCTTGTCTGCTGACAACACCGACTCATTTTCATTGCATTAAAGGGAGACGGCGAGCAACAGTTTCTCCTTGCCATGAATCGGCTTGTGAAATTGATTATTAATAAATTCGAATCAATGCCTTTCAAGTTGCTACATCAGTCCATATTACTTGCTCTTTATTCTTTGATTATTGCCCACTTTAGAGAAATGTTTTGCTTTATGGTGACTTGAAAGGGAAAATGTTTACAGAAGGTTCTCTGTGTAATGTGGGCTATTCTTGGTTGGGATGAATGCCAACATTTTTACTTGTTGTTTAGTTTTTGTTTCTGTCTAAGGTTAATTGAATCTTTGGCATATTAATCTCTAAATAGCACCAATCCTCAGAGACCTAATTACGTTTCACGGCTACAAAATCGATATCCTGATAAAACGTTTGAACGAAAGAAAATATGAATTTTCAAATTGATTGACGAATTGATGATATACAGTGATCATTAATTGACAACTTTACATCAGAAGCACACATTTTCTATCTAAACGGGTGTTCTTGGGTGGTAGTGGAATGCATGAATAATTGTTTTATTTTCATGCAAAATATGCTATTGATTACATACCTGATTTACAATATTCGATAACAAACCATATGTGAACTTTAAATAGTTTATGTTCGTCCCAGATATAAAAATAGAACACGTTACATGAAAATATGATACCTTGTGAGATATAGACTATTAAACAACATACGATCAGGTAGAGTACAATTGTAAATAGTTATCATTAAATTAAGCGAAACACATGACATTATTCACTTATTCCCAGGTCCATCCATTTAAGTGATCACTCAATCCATGCGTGATGGGGACGAGCTACCGTTAAGCGAACCGATACGATATATATTTTCTGATCGATAGGTAAGTAGGTCAGACTCAGGAGTGCGTGCGCTTCGCCATTACGTCTGGTAATAAAACGTCTCCTTGCCATAGCCCTGTTATATATCTACATTTCTGTGTACGGATTGAGGCCTTGATCCAATTAAGATTATATAGTTCAAACAAAATAAGATCTAAATCTAGTCCTTGGCATGTATGTTGGAACCCCATACGAGTTTGTCAACATTGCGATTTTAGAGTTGATACTCAACATACGATAGCGCTCATGAACACGGGTTATAAGCAAAAGGTTATTTGTATACAACGATGTATAGGCTATATGTGTTGAGGGGAGGCGATGGTAGCTGTCACCCCACACAAAACTGATCACTCTCTGATGTTGATCTATGCATTGTTCAAGGTGTTACACGTTTGTCTTTCTGTAATAAACTTCAGGTGAAATCCCGAAAATCCATTTACATACCTGTAATTCCTGAAGCTATTTATTCTTCGATTAGCAGTATCTTTTATCTACGATCCTTATCACATATCTGGCCTCGTATTAAACAAAATTGTTTCTACAAATTCCAAAAAGCATTTGACAAATCAAATACAAGAGTTCGTCAAGGTTGACCACTTAGTCCCTATGTATTTACATATTCTGACAATGTGCATGCTATTTAAAATGTTCCTTTATTCGAAAGTTAAAAATATAAACTGAACTATTCCCCTGCAGTTTGACAATTTTAACAATGTGTGGTATACGAACATAAACATATTTTGATCTCATCATTTACAAGAAAGACATTTTATGTGTAAAGAAATGTATCAAGGATTGTAGAAGCAATTCCGACGTTTGAAATGCAGGACTGTCCCAAACTCCCTCTCTAAATAATGAAAATTAATGTAAATTTGATGTCGAAAACTAAATAGATAGAGACATCAAAACGCCCTTCAAGACGAAATCAAAGGCGACGTACGTGTAAAGAATGCGCATAGTTTTTTTTCTCTCTTCTGACACAGCAAAAACTAGTAAATATTGTTACTCTTTGGTGTGAAACAGTCTTAGATAAAACAGTCCGATATATTTTACCTCAGCTTAGAGTACATCGACAATACGAAATATTTGGCTTAAAATTATTTTTAGAACATAGTTGAGCTTGGTGACAGTTTATCATGTATTATTGACTTCACTTATAGTGTATCAAGAGACCTTCCCTTGTGAAAGCAAAACATTATTCAAAACGTTGACATCTATAACTGGAAAAAGATCTAACAAAGTACACTTTACAACTATCTCGCAACACATTCGGAATATATGAATATAGACAAGTGTTTTTAGAATGTTAATAGGTGCATTTTTAAATACATTGCAGTAGGTCATAACCCCGTTTTGGAAATACATGCAATGAAGAGTTAAAAGAATAGTATTAAAACAATACATTTTTGGTAGACATAGCTCGCCTATCAGATCATAATTGTATGATCAAGATTCAAAGTATATAATATGTCTATATTATATATAGATGATTATTATTATTCACAGCTAAAAACATACTTTCATGAATATATATTCCCTTTGCACATCTGTACCTGTTCAGGTGAGACCAGACAGGTAAACTGCCCATGTTAATTAGCCTAAGCTCCGAGCATTGACCGCGGCTACTCGCGGGGTGGGTATGTTTACTCGAGTTTACTGGTCAAACACTACTTTGTTGACTTGGGGTCTTTCTATTGGGATGTTACCGGGTCTGAGCTATACACAGTCTTATCACGTAGGTATAGACAAATATTGAACGGCTATAACCTCGTGTTTTCACACTTTTGTATCAATATCATATTTGAATAATACAAAATGCTTATAGGACACTATCTGATGTCCTACCGAGCTGACCTACTGTGTCAAATTGATTATGCCACGTTAAAGGGGCAGTAGCTCGTTTTTTGATAATTCTATATTGTAAATATTTCACTGATGATTGTAAGTTAATGCTTATTGTATTATTTTGACAGTGTCAAACATCTCATTACACAAGCCAATCGTCCATAGTCAGAGGACAAAGTATGAAAATTCACATAAAATCCATCGGCGGCCATTTTTTTTTAACACCTTTAATACTTTATGTTATCTGTTTGAACTATTACTGCTTCATTTAGTTTAAATACATTGTCTTTCAATTGAAACCATTAATTTTCATTTTCCTGACATCACCTTATATTCCCCCTAAAAACGTGCTACTGCCTCTTTAAAGCCCCATTGTCAGATTTGCATGCGGTTCGTTATGAAATTTTCTTTTGGGAAAAGATACATCACTCGGTAGAACAATCTTTCCTCGGAAGTTTGATATCATATTTAAATGTTTTAATCAACAATAAAATACTTAATTCGACGTCCAAAGTACAGCACCCCCTGCAAAAGTGCCATAGATGTTAACGAATCCGCTTTCGGTAGACTGTCTCCTATCTAATGAATTTTGTTCCGATCTTCTCATGGTTGGTCGTAATATTTGGCCAAAAATACAACGTATACAGTAAAAATACTTTTGATATTGCAGAAATGTTAAATCTAGAACAACTAGAATGTTACCCTCACTAACATATATAAAAATAGGTGTGAAATAATGTAATAACCATACATCAGTATAAACAGGGAAGTACTCTTGAATTTTGTTTCTACAAAAATACCCCAACAGGACTGTACTTTTAAGCTTTAGATATTCGGGCCTAATCCGTTTAATTCGGTAGCTGGGCCGATACGAGAAAATGCACAAATACGACTCGTACGAATACGAAGAAAACACACAATTGCAAAAGTACCGAATGGATCGCTTCAAATTGTCAAAAGACATGTTTAACTAGTCTTTGATCTTCCATATGTTTCTTTTACTTCAACACATAAACCTTAGTTGAATGAAGTTGATTTGGATAACAAAAGGGTTGCGTTATTCAGGCTTCGTTTCTCTTAATTTGTTAAGGCTTTCTCGAAGCAGCTGACCCGCCCTCTTGTATATATGTCGGATATCCGTGTGCATGCATATATCTACATTAACCCGACATAAAGGCGTATTGTTTGAATTAGATTTACATATTGTTTAACATATTGTTTATGTTAGCATTATATAAGTAATTCTAAGACATATTCATGAATATGTACTACTTGAAGATGAATTTTATTATTAGATTTAGCTGATATAACATAGCCGCTCCATTTCAGGCACTTTTCCTACTTAATATAAGTTTATGCAAAATATATTCTTTTCATGGAGCAAAACATCTTATTTCTCAACCCGATTAGCCTTAGTCCAGTCAACACCTTTTATTATGGGATTTTTTTTCTTGTAGATAAACATTGAACGTTCGTTAAAAAATCCTTTACATGTTTAAACAATAATATTGCCATTGCTTACAAATTCTTCCGTTTTCGTATGATCCTTTTATATTTCTGAGAAAACTTTCTACAGTGCTATAGAATCTTTGCAGCAATATGTCTTATTGTTTATACCAGAAACATCTCTCCCCACAGAGGGAGACCAAGTCATGTAATGTTGAACGTGCCTCTGTTCTTATTAGTCAAAATCTGTGGGTTCCGGTAGTTTCGACCGGTGGAAAAAAATTACACCACAACTTTTTTTTAGCAAATGACAACGATTCTCGTATGGAAAGGGTGGTTCATATGACAATGCCCCCGCCATGATTCAGTAGCAAACATGATGATTTTAGAGTCGCTGATTGCACAATTAACGTTGATTGCCTCCAATCAGGCATCTCCAATTCTACCCCTTTTATATCTAATAAGAACAACGGATCTGCCTCTGTAAGGAGAGAATGTACAAGAAAGTGTTTTCAAACAGTTTTAAACCGTTGTTTTATTGACGACTGTTATTCACCATTACATTATACGTTAGACTTTATGTGAACCTTTATAATTTGTTCTCTTACTATGGATGATTGGTTTGTGTAATCAGATTTTTAACACTATCAAGAATACATTTAGCATAAACAATTATCAGTGAACAATTGAAAATATAAAATGTTAAAAAACAAGCCACTTTGAAATTAAATAATATGTTTGCTCCTAATAAACTATTTTAGATTTGCATATATGTTTCAGTTTGGGCAGTGTAGTCATGAATTATGTTGGCTCAACTAATATAACATATTAATTCTTGGGTTTTTATGCTCATCTGACACTTTATATATGTTTTGTTATAATATGAAAAGTGCATTAGGTTGAGTGCTCTCGGTTGAAGTATTGTTAAATCAATTTGATTTGGAATCTGAATGTGTTTCTTCGAATCCAGAACCTCATCAAACTATTCACAAAAACTGCAATTGCATTCTTGCCTGACACATTCAATTAAATCCAAACTCGAGCCATAAAGTCAAGTTTCAATTTAAAGCCAAATTCGTTTTGGAAAAGTCAATTCAAGAGATATTGAATTAAAAAACAAGAATATTGCTTTAAATTCAATCTTTGCATGTTTGAATTTCTCTTAATCGGTTTTCAAGCTATGTCACCGGTATTTGTTTTTCGCTTGAAACGAATTTGTTTTTGAAAATCGATTTAATCATTTTCGATTTCACGCCAAATCCATTTCCATTCGGTTTTAGGTAAACACTACCTCTTGATAATGTTTGACTTAACACTCGAGAACTTAAGAAAACATCGAACGTCACTGAATGGCATCCGGGCAAGAGTATATAATGTCTTTGAGCAGTTCAAATCTTTTCTTCTTTTTCATGTGTTTCAGAACCATCAATCAGCTTCAAGATCAGGTTTCATAAATAATTAGAAACGTCAAAAGTGTATTGAGAAATGATTGTTGAAATGAATGAGACTGTTTTTGGGTAATTCACAATTCCTTTCAAAATCGGATTTAAAAATAAAAGGACCTCTCATTTTAGTCAATTACATTCCCAGACCATATATGACACACGTAAAGACATTCATATGTCATTTTTGTACAGAATTTACTTTTTAACATGATATTAAACATGTTCTTGTTTGTATACTCTGTAAAACCAGCATTATATGTTCAGAAAACATCAAAACCTCTACTTTTATTTTAAAGGGATAAGCTTCATATATTGTTACAGAACATGAGCCCATACCGAATGTAGTGAGACCGTGTCACTAAGTTTACGATCTAACTATTTGGAATTATTGAAATTATTACTGAAATATTGGTTTAACATCATTCCTTGCATGTTTGTATTCATCTCTACAAATTCTTTTAATGTCTTTCCACATCGATTATAGAATGTCTTGATTGCAGATAATGAAATCACCACGAAAACTCTTCACTACATTTATGTGACAGAGTCGTTGAGATGAGAAATGTAATGGACAAAACTTTTTTACATGTAAAAAAAGTTTTGTCCATTACAGTTCTCATGTATGTGGTAAAGACAATATATTATAATGTTATCATGAGTGTCATTCCTCATAACAAATGTTTTTACAGCATTATTCATTAAATCAACAAGTTTCTAAAATAGCTAATTTCCTGGTACGTAATGTTGATATCTGATTTTCTATATTGCCACGTATGGTGCGTATATTAATGCATTTTCTCCTTTGCATATTTCCCACCAGAAAATCATGAGTTAATGAAGCAATGCTACATGCATTACACATCGTACTTAAATCACGACCTTTAATCACATTTAAAGGTGTGAAATGGACTGTTAAAGCCTCATTTAGTACAGATGTGTGTCCATTTGAAAAGTATATTTACGCTTCAAAAGCTGCGCAGCTTACTTATGACTATATGTCCATTGGGCGTGATAGGTATATTTTAAGTTGCTTTTAGTGATGAATCAGAATGGGGCGAATTTTAAAGACGCATTGAGGTTTGTAATTCGAGCAAATCTGTTTTCTTTAAGGAGGTGGTTGCATGTCATTCTACAGCAAAATGTGTTAGTTTATTTATAACATATATCATATTTTATATAACCATGATCGCAGCAACAATATTATTTTCTCCCGGTTGTTAAACATACCTATAGCAAAATATAACCATGTTTTTGACCCTTCCCTGATCTCAACAACAAATGAAATAGCAGCTGATGTTGCTGTTGTTATTGCCACAAATGCTATTACTTATATCGCTTCTGCATCTGTTCCGTGAAAGTAGTAGTTGTTTCTTCAATTACGTAGTCTAGTGTTAATAAAGCATCTATTACGGTTTCCCACACTACTTATATATAAAACAACTCTGCTGTCAGATTATATGAATGCCTCTTCTGTTGTCTCTTATGGGTTAGTATTGTTGCTCCACAATTTTTGCAGCAGGAAAGAATAGTTTCTCTTGAGAGACATATTATAATTTTGTATGACGATAATGAAGGAATATATGAAAGACAACTTCTTTTTCATGGCATGCAAAATTTACAGAATTCAAATTCAATCTTGCCACCAGTGCTGCATGTCTTCTGTGTGGCTCAGGGGAGGAAACCATCAACCATATCATCTTTGATTGTCAAGAACTTCAAGGTGCAAGGACATTTGACACTAGTGCAACCCTGTCTGAACTTCTGACAAATCAAAACAACTCATGAAAAAATATTGTGGACCTATTCAGAGAGAGGAAAAAGAGGATACGTGCCAGAGCGAAAAATGGCTGATGCACGAACCTACTCAATAATAACAATAATATAAAGAATTTATCATTATATTCCTTTTTATCGTATTATTGATGCCTCTCGAGACCTTCTTCAACTTTCTTCACTACCGCCTATAAATTATATACTTTATTATTTTAGTTAGAAGAATAATGAAATGTATTTTATAAGTTTCGTAAACCCAAGTCAATTGCAAGCTCGGAAAGAGATAAAATAAAACTAATGACATCGACATATTTCCCCCGGCAGTCCGACAGGTGTGCAGTAAACATGATTAATTGGTTGGGTTCGGACAAGGAGATCATTAATGTGCTTGTCTATTTTACTCTATTGATCTATGCCGTAACCAGGAACTGTACCAATATAGGGGATCCGGGCTCAAAGCGGTCTCAGTGTTGAGATCAGGATTAAGATTTATTTTAAGTGATCAGAAGTTGGATTTAGGTTTCATGTATTGTCATCCAAGCAATGATTTTATTTGATGATATTCACAATCCCCCCTGGACGATGAAGTGACACAGGGGTAATAGAACATCGCTTTATGAGGTTTCGAGTTTTACCAACATAGATAGCTCAAATCATATACGCCAACGTAGCCCATGTTACAACAAAGCTATGATTCTCGTGTGACATATGTGCGATACAGATGAAGGAACTACAGTCGTCTCAACAGTGATGAATGGAGGGAATGCTGAGTTTGAAACAACGTGGCTTGTTGCACAACCAACCCTTTGCAACCCAAGAGTTCAGTCTAAGTATACCTAGCCTCAATAATACTCGCTTTACTCCCATACTAAGTCTAGCGAGATACAGTAAGAGGTCGCGTCAGCCGACCTTTCGGAGACCAATGACCCTCCAACGTTATATCTGCGGCAGAAGATTATTGCGGCATGGAAAGTCGAGCCCTGATTGGTCAATTCTATAAATCGGCTGACGCGAGCCCTAACTACACCTAGCTAGACTCAGTATGGGGGTATAGCGAGTATTATTGAAGCTATAGGTATACTTAGACTGCCCAAGTGTTCAAAGTGCAACAAAGGTTAATGCGACAGACTCTGTTGAAGGGAGAATAGCGGATGCGTCTAATAACGATAACGAATAACGATATTTGATCCTATTCTTTTCAAGTTATTCTAATCATTCGATTTTATTTCTCTCAAATTATTTATATTGATACATCAAATATTATCAGTGACCTCTAATATCATATATGCCTTCCCTTCACTATCAGAAATATCAATGTCAAATTGGTACGTTGAAAACAACATTATACCTAATACATCGTCTGAACCATATGCACGTACTTATTTGTTAAATGATAATACCTTACATGATAATATCACTTGAAAATCAGCATGAACTCATTGTTATCTTATATAAACTACAATGTACTTTAATTCATGTAAACTACAATGACATAACCCATGGTATTTGAATGGAACACTTTGATGTAGATACGGCAAACTCATGGGATTCGAACTCGTACTGCTCAAAGCAAAATAAACTTAAGTGTCTTGATTCAATTACACAATAAATGTCAGAGCTTCATATATGTGTTTGTGTTCATCCAATTCGTGTATGCCCTCAAGGTTTACCATCAGAAATATCGACCACTTCTTGATGAATGGTTTGCAAGGGATGTTTGTAGTGTGTAACCATGATGTAGAAACGTTTTGCTTCCAAAGAGATCGATTTTACAATCTGTCTCCAATTTTCAATGTTTGTTATACTGAATAATGAACTTAACAACTAATAACAAAAGCTGTTGTTACATTCATTACATTTCTGATAGATGTTAATTGGCACAGCTCCCAAACAGCTTAAATACAGCTTGTTGGACCTCCATTTTTGTTGGATGACGAAACGAGTTGGTTAGCTGTTGGTATGGTCATTGCTGGTGGTGTTGCCTGACTCCGAGGGTCTGGGTTCGAATCACGCATGGGACTCGGCCCGAAAAAGTACAAGAAGTTGTACTATTCAAGATAGTGTGATCCCAAATATAACATTGTTTAATTTCTTCACTATCTAAATTGCATTTATCTCTATATAACAACTTATTAAAAAAAATGTTAATTGTAAAATCTTTAAGAAGATGTAATTAAAAGTTCAGAAATAAGTCATTTTCATTATCATGTCCGGGTATACATTGCATCAATAATCGAACCAACAATGGATACAAAAATCGCTGTTGATTAGTATCATCTTCACAGCTAAGAACACTGTCAACGATGTATGAGAAGTGAAATCCACATTCGCTGGAAATCAGGTCATCAAATGTTGATCAAACCTCTGTTTTAATACGCCATGTTCGTGGGCTGGAAAGGGAGAAGCCTAATTGGATGCAATCAAAGCTAGTTCTGCAAGTTTATTGATGGCGGAATGAATGAATGGATACATGAATGTATGAATGAATGAAACCATTTGCAAAAAGTCGTTAATAAAACTATTTCGTTCCTTATATACAGAATTTGGGTTTCAAGTAATTTATTTTACTTATCATAAATCTATACGAACGATATGATGGCATCATGTATGTCATTCGTGCACACATGTATGTTGAATTGATAAGATCCATTCTACAGTGAGGTACAAAAGAAACTTCACACCACGGTTTTTGTCGCGTAATTAAATATCAGAAAGTTATTATATGCATTCATTATCACATGATCACAATAACACATATTTTCAGCAGTTTGAACGAATAGGTGTCTGGTTTCTGTTTTATCAAATGTCTATGTTTAATAAGGAAGGAGTAAAAACCATTCTAGCATTGAATGCCCACTGGTATTGAAGATCAGCCCACTATAGACGCACTATAAAGGGAACCACAGGTGCTGCTAATGAATTACCTTCACTTATAGAACATTTACCGATATAGACAAACATAGATCATGGCTAGTTTATCAGCCCTTCCAATTAACGAGCACTTTGGCTACATATTCCGTTATGCAGTGTAAACATATTCGCCGATGTATATTTGCAATAGCAGAGAGCTTGTTGTGATGTTCTATATGAGGAAACATGATCATTGAGAGTAACATGAAACATTTACTAAATACAAAGAACCCTTTAAGGGGCAGTAGCACGTTTTTAGAGGGAATATAAGGTGATGTCAGGAAAATGAAATTGAGATGTTCCTATTGAAAGACAATGTATTCACACTAAATGGAGCAGTAATAAATGAAATATAGTAAAATGTAAATGTAAAGTTCAGCCATACAATTCCTTTTTCTTACACAAAATGAATTAAAAGTGTTCACATAAACATAGCCGCCAATGGATTTTATGTGAATCTTTATAATTTGATCTCTGACTATGGATGATTGATTTGTGAAATGAGATTTTTGACACTATCAAAATAATGCATTTAGCATTAACGTACACTTTTCAGATGAAAATTTAAATATTAAGGGAATATAAGGTGATGTCAGGAAAATGAAAATTAATGGTTCCAATTGAAAGACAATGTATTCAAACTAAATGGAGCAGTAATAATTCAAATATATAATGTAAAGATAAGCCATGCGATTCCTTTGTCTTACAGAAAATGAATTAAAGGTGTTCAAAAAAAAATGGCCGCCAATGGATTTTATATAAATCTTCATACTTTGTCCTCTGACTATGGCTGATTGGCTTGCGTAATGAGATGTATTACACAATCAAAATAATATATTTAGCAATAACATACAATTAGCAGTGAAAATTTTGAAGTATAAAATTATCAAAATCTTTAATTTTTCCATTAGCGTGCATAACAATTTGCGAATATGAAGTATCGTCATCGTTCATTATTAGTTTTTCTTAACCATAACGGTTATAACATATAAACATGCCACAAATATCAAAATGTACGTCCTTTCATTTGTGTGACATAATTGGCAGACTTCTTGAAATCCAAAGATGCATGCATGATAGAATCTACTTGTCTCATAAAACTTGCTCTAAATCATTCGTTTTATAACCTTGAGTGTTTCCGTGTCACCGTGCTCAAGGTCAAAAGGTCAACAACAATGACAGTTTATGACGATGGAGATTGCAATCGGTGACATTGCCTTGTAATCTGGACTGGTCAATTAATGTCCAGTTCTAAAGCCATGTCCATTGTAGTCTGGTTGGATATTCATACATTACTGGTCAAACCAGTTAGTAATAATGCGCTTAGAAATGCATTTACCGTACATTCTGAACCAACCATCGGAGAAACATTTCTAGACCAAAGGCTTTTATTCGAGAAAGAGTGCTATTGAAGAGAGCGGTTTTATTAAGGATTGACGTTAAATATTAGTCAGAGCGATTTTATTAAGGATTGACGGTTATTATTAGTCAGAGTGGTTTTATTAAGGATTGACGGTAAATATTAGTCAGAGCGGTTTTATTAAGGATTGACGGTAAATATTAGTCCAGAAAATACGTTCAAGCAAAATCCAACTTATATAGAATTAAATTTTATTGCTTTAGTCTTGTTAAGCGTTAGGTTGTTGATCAACAGTTTCCCGAATGATAGATTACGAAGACAAGAAGTCGAATTTTGCACTTGTTTTTGTTTCAAATAACAATAAGAAATTGTATGTGAATTGTGTTTCAAAATACTCCATTATATATATTTATATGTAACCCTGGGCTATACTGCCATATCACAATGCAGAAATTTATTTCGAACATTTCAAGTGTAAAAACATCGGTAGGCAATTTTCAACAATCTTTAATTTCTCTCTATCGACTGCATGAAACAACATTGAAACTATCGACATCCGTGATTTTCTGCTGTTCTTGCATAATGATGCTAAGGTTGACAGGACTAACTATCCACTAACATAATCGTTTGAATTAATAAGGTACCCGAATGTAGCAAAAGGTTGTTTATTTATTGACATAACGAAAACATCAAGTTATTTGGGCACATTCCTAAAACGTTTTACGTGTAAACATGGAACTATATTTTGTCATTTAGTTCGGTATTTGTTTCCAAACAGAGCCCTGCATACGCATCTTGTCATTACAAATCAAATACCTTCGAAAAGCTAAAATAAAAAAAATGACCAACCAAAATGACATATTTGCAACATACATATAAACATGAAATAACATCAAAACTAGCATTACATGAGGATATAAATTACATTAATGTTAACATACGGCAGTTGCCATAGCAAATGTGTAATTGCCAATAAAAACTGTGAATGAACTCGGAAGAATAATGATTTGTTTTACGCATTAAGAGACTGCAAAGATGACAAATTATGCCTTTCATTTATGATATCACATACTTAAAACTAGAAAAGACAGAGGATAATTAAATACCAAACATATATTAAGCTATTGCAAGGCAGTTGCATTTGCAGTTGCAGTTGTAGTTGCAGTTGTAGTTGCAGTTGTAGTTGCAGTTGACGTCTTAATTACGGTAAGGGTATCTAGTTATGCAAGTTTCCCTACGCTGTTATGGATATAATCAAGGAAATACGTGATCGATAGATAGCATTAGTCGATAGATAGTTTCCATATACGCCTTAAAAGTAAATGTGATAAGATTTTGGCTAGCTTCTTCAAGTAAAACAACTCATGTAACAGTAACACGCATCAGAAGAGATATAGTTGGTGAATAAGAGATATAGTTGGTGAATAAGAGATATAGTTGGTGAATAAGAGATATAGTTGGTGAATAAGAGATATAGTTGGTGAATAAGAGATATCGTTGGTGAATAAGAGATATAGTTAGTGAATAAGAGACATCGATGTTGAAGAAGAGATATCGTTGGTGAATAAGAGATATCGTTGGTGAATAAGTTACATTGTTGGTGAATAAGAGATAACGTTGGTAAAGAAGTGTCATCGGTGTTGAGGAAGAGACATCGTTGGTGAAGAAATGACATCGTTGGTGAAGAAGAGACATCGTTGGTGAAGCAATGACATCGTTGGTGAAGAAGTGACATTGTTAGTGAAGAAAAAACATCGTTTTCAACGAGTTACATAGTGAATTACTTTTGATGTAAGAAGGTCCACTTAGTTAAATCAAGGTGTATAAATTATTGCTCTTGAGAATAAGCAAGTGTTATATTTTGTTTATCTTTAGCCAATGCTAAGAGTTTGGCATATTGAACTTTTCAAAGATTATGAAAATTGGGATGATTAATACAACGACACAGATAATGGAGTATATCTTTAGATATATTTCATACTTTTGATAAATTTTGCTTGAATATCATAATCATGCCTCTTAAATATGTTGTTACCCTTACTCTACCCATTAAAGATATCTCAATTTCAACTTTTAATACCTCTGTTGTACTGAAACGGTTTTGGTTGGACCTCTACGCATGTTCAACTTCGGCCATACTGGAAAAGGTTTCTAACGTAACGCTGTCACCAACTTCTAGGACTATTCTGGGAAACCATGCCTTAAAATGAGAATTACTTTTACATCTTTTAAAGTCTGCATGTCCGCTGTGGAACACTACCACCCTTTGTTTAAACAAAGGATTCACACTTTGAGATTGATGTTTTTGTAAATATGTATAAGTGGCGACGATAAAAATGTTCACGCACAGATGTGCATTTGTTTCTTTGAACCGGGATAAAAACATCATTTAATATATATCTATATATAACGTTTATTGTTGTATGCCAAGGGCACCAACACACATTCCATGTTCTCTGTGCATGATCATCCTTCATGAAGTTAATTTTGTATTGGTTAAAAATGGTTGTGAGATTCTAAATCTTTTGAATTCCCTTTCTTTCCCCCAAGCAAGCCTACTCAAATCGATTTCACTTTTGTATGTTATTGTTACGTTTCTATGGTGTCGTATTGTGACATTCAGTTAAACATTATGTATACCATCGTATATCCATAAATTATATATAAATAAAATAAAATACTACAGACGACACTTGCTGTAGGTATCATTTCAAAGATGACTGGATGCGTCGCATTTCAATTTGTTAACAACAGTATGGAGTTCTTACAATATGGCAAATATATAGGTAGACATGCATAACGTTGTCACAATGTATTTATCCTGCATCTATATAAAATGGTATGGCGATAACTTATTTCTGTGTTCATCCTATGCTTGACTGGCTATTGAGTAATGAAAACAATGCATGTTAATACAAACCACAAACGAAATTCAGTTCAAATGGAATAAATTGATATAGATCTATTAATGATCATGGCAGGCCTTTGTGTGGTCAAATAGTTGACCCGTGTCGACATATCATTAATCAAAGAATTTACGGAGGTCATAGATCAGTGACCAGGGCTTGACCTGTCCACTAATAATGACCACTTACAGAACGTACTGGGCCTTATCAGGTCCTTTATGACCTTTCAAATATATCTGGCCAGTTGAGTATATCACTTAAAAGGTCGTGGGAAAGCGCCATGGTTGAAAAGCCAAAAGTTAACAATGTTCATTGTGATAATTGTATGAAGGTTTTGCATTTAAGTTTAGAAAGGTTACATATCAATTTTCGGAAAAAGTACGGTTGATGGAAATGAATAATTATCTGACTAAGAACAACTATTTTAGATATGTTTGTCGCTTAGCCTTCCCTTTGATATTCATCATCATCAGTCTTATTTTCAACAACTCTTTTAGTACTGTACAGAGAGGTTATCATGCCTGAAGACGCATCACAAAAATATTCTCCGAAGTGGTAATGACATTTGAATACTTGAACATGAACTGCAAAACGTATTCCGTTGTATGTACCTTCTTCTGAGTCAGGTCCAAATGTCCACTGAATATCCAAATAGCTGAACCACTCGTATACCAAGACGTCACTTCAAAATGAAGGCACATAAGACGATTGAGTCATCAATGGATTGTAAATTTATTCCTTGCATCTGTATCAATCCATTTCGTGATATTATATATTTTCTTCAGTTTCTTGCAAATTCAAAGGTTATTTAGAGCAAACTATGTGCGTTGACATATGCTGGATGCATGTTTGTTTGGCAATACTTTTCAAGAGTTTTGCGAAGATTTATTGATAACCCAAATAGTTCTTTGAAGTTAAAGTTGCACCGACGCCAAAGATTCAAAAGCAATAAATCATCGAAGGATCTTATTTATGACATACATATACCCAGCCACTTGTACTTTGCAACCCAGGCAAGACTGTTGATGACAAACCTTAGACTAAGATTGAGTCTGAGAAGTATTTATAAACAATTCATATATTATAACAATATGGAGCCCAAAAGATGCTTTAACTTCAGCTGAGTGATCTAGACTTGCTATACTTTTCTAGACTGAGTTGGTCATCAATTAAATATTATTGCTTTACGGTCTGGTTGACAGACTAGACAAACCTTTCCGGCGTTTTACCTACCATTGTACTACCATTGTCATTGTTGTTGCTGCTTCTGTTATTGTTACGACTATAGCAACAATACTTCCACTACTTCCCACTATTTTCATCTCTATCTCCATTACATCGACATAAAGAAATGACTCTTTAAACACCACTCCAACTGCCACATATGTGTTTCAATCACTATTGCCTATCACTTTTGCAACTTCTTTTGCCTTTCTGCTGTTAACTGCTCATATTAATATAACAAGTATGGTATACTGTATGGACCCTGATATAAAAATTCATGTAAGGTAAATCCAGATTTCTATCACAGCACGATTCTTCCGTGTTAGAGCTAAAACATTCTCTCCCCACAGAGGCAGATCAAGTCAATAAATGTTGATATAGCCTATGTTATAGTACGCCGAAATCCGTGGGATCCGGCAGTTTTCCCTGGCGGAAGACAATCGCACCACAATCCATTATAATTTCTTTATCGAATGACAACTCTTCTCACATGGAAAGGGTGGTTCATATCACAATGCCTTTGCAATAATTTAGTAGCCAAACTGATGATTTAAGAACAGCGTCGCTGATTGCACAACTATCTTTGATTGCTTCCAACCAGGCTTCTCCCATTCTATCCCACAAAGTCGGCGTAATATAACAGAGGCTGTATCATCATTTCATGACTTGATCTGCCACTGTGGGGAGAGAATGGAGCTTAAAGTGTCCATTGTATAAACCGAGATTATTAATCCAGCTTCTTTTGTCTTTCTGCTATTATCTGATTCTATTAAGATAACAAGCATGGTATGTAGTATTGACTCTGTTTACCCACGGTATAAAAAACCATGTATGTTAAATCCAGATTTCTATCACAGCAAGATTCTTCCGTGTTAGAGCTTAAGGTGTCCATTGTATACACCGTGATTATCATTCAAGCTTTTAGCTGCCGTGTCACAGAGGTCCCATACCATCAGGGTGACAAATTCATGAAACTTTTATTTTATTTTATAGCCCCGTATCGTGGGAAAGACTTGACGACAGCAAGGTCCATGCATATATATAATGCAGATACAGTGTAAGTGACACCTTTACGTCAAAATGCAAAGATGAATAGATGCATAGGATCGTACTCCTGTATACCTGTGTTGGATTTGGGCTAACTGGCAAGTCGAGTAGGTATAGCGTCACAGTTTGACAATGTAGCTATAAATCGGAGGAGTTCATTGCCTGTCGTGTTTTATATTATGCTATAACATATCGGGAATATGTCTACTGACTTTTTATTTAGGTTATTTGGTTGCGAAAACCATGGCGAGTATTTTGCTCTGATGATAAACTCAATGTTCAAATTAATTTGAGTTATACATTATACGATTGAAATGAGCATATATTTTTGGTTTATAACTGTTTATGTTCAAGTTAATTGTTACCATATGTTCTAAATTCTACTACGAGGATATAAGCATGTTATTTATTGCAATGTTAATGTCAATCAGTATACGCTTTCCCTCGTTTCATCAATAACGTATAACATTGAAGGTCGTTTGGAATATCAATTTATTTTGCTGATCATAACTTTATTTTCCATGTCATTTTGAACCGTACTGATCGAAGATCATGTGTTTCTATTGGTAATGGTAATATTCATACAACCCTTTCGCTTCTAACATAGATAAAAGCTAGTGTTTTGTTCATGTTGATGTATGCATGCAAACCAATATGCACAATCAACTTCTCTGATATTCAACAAAATTATGAAGTAGTTTCTGATAAACGATCATCGCGTATGTAAATGATTACAACAAAGGAAAGATGCCCAAAACGTAATACAAGAAGGCACACACACTGTACGCATATTACGTCGTTAATGACTTAATCTATTGAAACATATCAGACATAAACATGTATACCATATATATCATATATACATTACCCGTTTGGTATTAGCATATTACACCAAAATAGGAAATATAGCTTATAGGAGTTACACACTGTACGCATATTACGTCGTTAATGACTTAATCTATTAACACATATCAGACATAAACATGTATACCATATATATCATATATACATTAACCGTTTTGTATGAGCAAATTACACCAAAATAGGAAATTTAGCTTATAGGAGTTACAGCTTAGAGCATTGAATACCCTTTATAATTATAATATCAAAATCATAATACTAACACATGACACAATAATTGACAGAAGATTGAGCTTCTTTTGATATTCAAATATTCATATTTTCAAAAACACATTTTAAGGTTTCACTACAACTTTAGGTTTATGAAACCTTTTAATTTAACACGACACACAGTTTATTTCAACCTTTATTAAAATATTCAAAATAACTTTAAATTAGTTTCAATCTTTCACAATTTCTTTCTTCTGTTTGATTTTGAAATGTCGACTAAAATAAAACCTTCGTCCTTCCTGTCAGACGAATATGCTTCTTTAAACATGTACATTTCAATAGCAGGTGCTGAATTGACTTGTCAATAGCAAACCTCACAAAAGCACGCCTCATTCCAATACGCGCTAAAGACTTCTTTGAGTCTCATGTTTAAAATGTATTCAGTTCGGCTATCATAGAAATCATACACATGCTAATTGGAAATCCATGTCTTATAGATCAATGATAGTGTATGTACCAGGCAGCTCGATATACAGATGGCCTTGATATACAATGTCAATGTACATTGCAAGTGAAGGCATTGTAAGCATAAGGAAATATGTACATATACGAACTGGTGTGAATTTCATTCTTATATAAGTTTGTATATGGTTATAAGGCAGCTGCCTTAAGTCTGGTATATTGTTTCAGAGATTCAAAACTATATAGGTCGATATATATTGAATCAAATGACATGAATAACCTTGAAATTATACATCATACATGTGAATTAAAATGGGTTATGTAAATCTAGGTTTGTAATGTTTGAAGTGCCTTACAGATTATGTTATCATGACAAATATTATTGATACAAAATGACTTGATATGAATTAGGTAAAATCTATTTTGGCTCGACTGTCATTCCAGAATGTAAAATTTCAGATAAAAATCGAACAATGGTCAAACACATAGAAGCCCCAAAAAACTGTCGCAAATCCGAATCAATCGTTCTGCTTGTGTTTCAAAAAACTGTTTTGGCGCATACCAGACACCTTTTTTGATATCCACATTTTCTTTATGTGAATTATGAGAAATCCATTTCTGTTATTTATAAGTCATTATTAAACAGCAGTCTTTTAGCTTTCCAACGAGCTATAGGCTAGCATGCATCTGCATAAATTGCCGTTAGTGAGAAGACGATTTTCAAAGACGCTAACAGTCACAATCGCGTAATTTCACAATATTTAAAGGGGGTCTCCAACTTCTAATTTTAACTTCCAGTGTTTTATTAGTGAGGCCCCGAGAGGGTCGGAGAGGGCCTCGCTAATAAAACACTGGACGTTAAAAATTAGAAGTTGGAGACCCCCTTTATTTTTTTAACTTCCAGTGTTTTATTAGCGATGCCCCGAGAGGGTCGGAGAGGGCCTCGCTAATAAAACCCTGGAAGTTAAAAATTAGAAGTTGGAGACCCCCTTTAAGTATTTGGAAAAGAGCAGATATTATACATTTTAACGTAACCATTATCCAAAAAGCGACAAGCGATTCTGCGATATTTTACGAGCGCTTCAAATTCTAAAATCCTTTCTGTGAAATGCGCCAAATCTCAAATGATTCAAAGTTTAAATTAGGCAAAAATATGTGAAGAAATCTTTCTTGTCTTTAAAAGAAGACAAAAGTGATATGATAAAGAAAATTGTATTTTGCAACAACCACTTTTTGAAAATGAACCAAAACATTTCAACATCAATTGACAAAATAAAACAGGTAGATCGATAGATAAAGTCATATGTCCGAAACCAAGCTTTCTGGTATAGAAGCTAATTGGCTACTTTGAGGAAAATATTACAAATATATTCTAATGTGTGTCAAATGAAAGTATCCATCCCCTTTCTAATCATCTACTTACGAAAAGCCTAACACGTAGTTTTATGCCTTGCTGCCGACCCTTGAGTTTTCTGGGCTTGCTCTCTAGCTTACTATGAGAGAAAGTAATAGTCCAAACAGAAAGTAACTGGAGGTTGCTAACAATGGCATGTAGGGGCGCTGATATTTTAGGTTTTGCGTAAGAAGATGCTTTCTAATATACTAAAAACAAATTTAAGAGCAATTATGTTTTACATATTTGACACGACCACCATTATCTGTTTGCGCTGTCGAAAGTATTATTCCGGGTTTCAAGTTTATAGAACATTTTGGACACCTAAATATGCCCTGTTCCTTCAATACTGAAATGATCGCGTACACTTTTAAAAGTTTTCAAGAGTAATAAGGTACTGGCTCGTCTGTCAGCTTTGCCCTAAAATAAGATGAAATCCTAAGCAAGTTTATGACAAGACGCAAGAGCTCAACTTTAGTCTGAAAATGAAGACATCTTAATCTCGTATTTATTACATAACGTCTTTATTAAAACGTTAGATTTGTTGACCAACTTTTCATTTGAAACAGGATCATTGCGCCAGGCCTTTTGAAAATATTATTAATGACTTTCTTTCCTTCATTATCATTGACTGTGCATGGTAAGTGGTCCTGGCCCCCGGCCTAAGACAGCTGGTCGAACTTATGAAAACTCTGCACTCTGCGTCATTTGGTAAAGTGAAGTTAACGCTATGGGACACCTGTTTTCGGAGAAAGCTGTTGATATGGCAGCGGGGTACATGAAATTTGTACACCGTGAGAGGTGAGACTCTGGGTACATAAGATGGAACGAGTCGATCGTCGGCCAATCAAAAACGAGTATCTTACTGTTAGGTAAGATAAGTATTCATGTTCTGAAGGTCAGATGGCACTTGATTGATAACTGACAAGATATGTAAGCCTGTCATATTAATTACGGCATTTTGTATAGGCGTGATTGTGACTGGTCTGTATTTCATCGATCCTCGTAACAAAATCTGTCAACCTGTCAATCACCGATCTAACTTTACCTTTACTTTGAAGCGTACCGACTCAAAACTAACATGCATTTTGAAAAAACTTTTAATGATACTCTAGCTTCTCGTAGTTCCTAAATTGAGTTTATGCATATTTTACTAGCTTGTCATTTGCATACTAGAAGATACCTTCCATAGTTCATGTTTACAATAAAACATTTTTACCATATTAAACTTGACATCTAGGCTGGATTGAGGAGGGTTGCCAACCACTATATCTATTGGTGGATTTCCCTTTCTAACATGCGGTTTATATACATACCGTGAGGTCAGTGGTTGCCAGAATCAAGTGGTTCTATTGAATGAACAATACCATCTGATCCATTTTTCATTCTAAAAATTTTGAATAGGGTAGAAGCAAGTTTCGAAACAGACTGGAACATACCTTCATAGTATGTGTGTATTTGATCGTGACACACCCTTTTAAATACTTCTGGAACTTAACTATCTGCGAATGTGAAGTTTTGTCACTCATGGCAAAAGTTTCCTTCTATTTAGTAACGATGCCACCAACAGCTTTGTATATATGCAATGGTTTATTCGGTAAAGGACCACCTAAATCAACCCTACACATTGAAACAAAGGCACTTACAACACATTGTTTGAGAGGGGTTTAAGTATTTTCCACAACCAAGGAAGGACCAGGTTTAAATCAGGCACATCAATAACAGGAAAATAGCCTCCATTTATATCAGATAACATACTACGCGAATACGATCTCATCAAAGACTAGTGTTGTCAGGTGCGCTAATCATACAGACAGGAACTTTCCTTAGTTTCATAAATGCTATTTTTCGTTTAATCAACTTTATCGATCCTCCAAAATAATTACATTGATCATTTAAATAAAGTTTAAAAAATTAACTAAAAGCTAATACACAACATCATCTAGTTTGCAAAAATTGCCCACTGTCACTGTCCAGTTCAGATCGTTGACTGCAAACTGTTGTCCCTCCCAGGATGGTTACCTGGATCCAATGGTAACCGTAGTCCTATAGCCCTCTGAACCAGGATGCCACAGCTTCAAATATCTATCAAATTTAAATATCTACCGCTTTCAGTATATCCGCTAATTGCTGAATAATCTTAAAGTTTGAGCGAATAAACTTAAAATTTGAAGGGTTGATTTTCTGATCTGACTGATCTCTGTTTCAAGCAAATTCCTACCAGATTCAACTCCTTTCAAAAAGGATTAAAATGATCGGGATTAAAACAGGATTAACATAAATTGTCTGTCTATTAGTTGATCAGACCATATGCCACTAATAATTGCGTTTCCACAACACATCTTTAAGATCTAGTTCTTGAAGCTTGGTATTTTCAACTATTTTGATCAGTCAATATTTGCAGATTTCTCTTTATGGATTTTAACGTTTTTGGATTTTAATTTTTAGTTGTTTTCAAATATATGAACTACTCTTACTAATGATTTGAATAACTGATCAGAAATTCAGACAGACATTCAAACATTCAATTCATACTCTTATTAGGGACTTGAATAACTGTTCAGAGATTCAGACAAACATTCAAACATTCAAATCTTCTCTTACTAGGAATTTGAATAACTGATCAGAGATTAAGACAAACATTCCAACATTCAAATGTACTCTAATCAAGAACTTGAATAACTGATCAGAGATTCAGACAGACATTCAAACATTCAATTCATACTCTTATTAGGGACTTGAATAACTGATCAGAGATTCAGACAAACATTCAAACATTCAAATGTACTCTTATTAGGAACTTGTATTACTGATCAGAGATTCAGACAGACATACAAACATTCAAATCTTCTCTTACTAGGAATTGGAATAACTGATCAGATATTAAGACAAACATTCCAACATTCAAATGTACTCTAATCAAGAACTTGAATAATTGATCAGAGATTCAGACAGACATTCAAACATTCAAATGTACTGATCATTTATTCAAATTCCTAGCAAGAGTCATTCTCGATAATCCAGACTTTACGTTCTGATAATATCTCCACTAACCTCTGGAACCAATATAGGCTCAATGCGATTCATAAATTACCTCCCCTTAGTTGCATTACCGTATTTCATTAGCCAATCAGATAGGCCTTTAGTCAGAGTGAGAAATATGAAAGAAACCATAGAGGCAGATAAACGGCGAATGAGTGAGTTGGGGTTTAACATACACTCAGCAATTTTTTCAGCTATTAAACATGTGGATTTGCCATCCAAAAGACAGAAGATCGGAGAGAAAGAAGTTCGACAGGATGAGAGAACAGACGAAAAAGAGGGATAGAACGCAGGTTTTAGAACGACACAAATTTGGTCTGATTTCTTCCAATTGACTTTTAAAGCTTGGGTGACCCT